>CM066332.1:32444215-37244215 GCA_033807585.1 Hydrophis major | reverse complement strand
AGAAAATTGAGAAAATTAAAAGAGGGGAAAAACTATATAGAAAATGTAGAATAGTATAAGATATGGAATAAAATACAAAAATGAGCATGAAATTGAGTTTGTGTCTGTATAAAGAAGTTCAACCCGGGACTATGCTATTTTCAAAAAAGATGTTTTACTTGTATTTGGTGTGTGTGAAAATCCAAATAAAACTTTATCAAAAAAAAATTTAAGTTTATGTATATGTATGATAAGCCCATATATAGAGTGTCACAAAAGTGCAGCTTTATGCCTTTGAAGCTGAAAACCAAGAGCTGCACTAAGACATTCAAGAAACTGTGTGTTTTAGCATGTGCATACACATAGTTGTTAATTTTCTTTTTCCCCTTATTTTTGTTTAGTTAAAAATGCAAAGAAAGAAATGTATCTGTGAAGCCAAATATTAAAAGTTTGTTATAATATATATCTTGATCTTTTATTACTTTATTATCATATTCAGTGATATATCACTTTACTTTGGAATTAACACTATTTTTTCAAGTTTCTATTGGATAACATTTGGTTCTTTTAAATTTTCCCAAATTTTAAAAAGCTGATTTCTTGTACCTGTTCTTTTAAAGTTTCTGAAAGTTTTTCATGTGATATTAACCATGCATTAAACTTACTTTCAAGTGAGTGTACATAGGATTACAGCCTGATGGTACAAAACTATCTGTGTACACTCAGAATTAAATTTCTTTTCGTTAAACGGCTACGTTTACTGCATAGTAAATATTCATAAGATTGCATTATTAATTTAAAATATAATCTTCATTCTCTGTGTTCAAAATTTTACTTAAATTTACATACTACCTTTTCACTAAGATAACTTCAGACATGACTAGATTTTATATATACATTATAAAAAAGAGAATGGATTGCACTATTTGTCTTAATTATGCAACTGTCATTAATAGTGCCAATCAAATCTTTTAAAATTCTGCTCCTGTCCCTCCATTAATTTTAATTGATTCTCTTGTTCTTCTTGTTTTGTTTTCCAGCATCTTACATCGTAAATTTGAGAATAAAATTGTCATGATATTAAATTTATATTGTATCTTCTGGTTATTTATTGCCTCACAGCATGCAGGCTACCAAATAAATCCTGAAGATATAAAACTTTAAATTCTGCACTCTGGATTTTACTATTTGGAGGCTGCCATCACTGAATAATATTTTGACAAAGAGAAAATAAAGACTACCTTTTGATGAATATATCATGATATATTTATTTAAATGTCTATTCAAATCCCAAGCTTTTAAAACTCCTGTACTTTTAAATTCAGCACCCCACCTACTTCCCTTCTTGTCAATATTTTTAAAAGCATCTTGGATTTTCTTTTACAATAGCATTTCAACAGTATAATGGCAGACTTCCTACATGTTAAATTTCTTTTCCTTCAATAATGCCAATTTTTCATTACAAAGGGTTCCATTTGCTTGCCAGACATCAAAGAGGCATCTATTTGTCCAAGAACTGAATTGATGTAACATCTCTACACTCAAGTGCAGCAGGGAATGATAATGAGACAGAAAATTGGCATAACATTTTGGTGTGTCAAACATTGGAGAGTTGTGAATTAATGGAAATAAATACCTTTTGACATATAATTTTTAATTTGCTTTTTCAGATTCTGGCAATATAAGCTTTGGTTCTAAGTATTCTTTAATGCAAAAAGCACAACTGCATAGTCTATTATCTGCATAGTCTAATATTTAAAATGAAGCATCTAAAACACTTTTTGGAATACAAAAATGATATTTTCTTATCAATTTTTACAATATATAGGACAACTATCTTTTATTATAGAAGACATTTCCCCAATCTGTAGATAGTGTAGCTGTTTGGAAACAGTCTTCGTTAGCCATTTTATGTCACTGCCTCTCCCTTGCCTCACAGGGTATGCTTGTTTAAAAAGGAAAATAGGAAAATCCTTTAAAAATAGAAGCAGAAGGAAAGAATAACATTCAGATTATACCTAAACTAAAAAGATTTTATATTAAAGGAAAGGTTGTTTTGCATTGCTACTAAGTTAATTCAGATATTAACCTGAGGTTTGAAAACAGTCAGTTTCTGTATGAGTTCAGTTGAATATGAATGGAAGAAATTGCTGTGCTAAACGTCTTCACTGACTTATGGATCTTGGTCCTGGATCTGAACTGAAATAGGAATAATTGGTAGATTAGAATTGTTGCTGTTGTTGAAATTTGAATCTGAAATATTTGCAATTAGAACAAATAATGGGATGTAGAAAACTTGAAAATATGAATGTTCTTTTGTGCAGTTTGCCAAATTCTGATATAAGCATCACCCCAGTATTGTAGTTTTCTTTTCTTTTTTTAAAGAATTCACTAAGAGAATCTGTTTACTGATTGTAAAACTATTGCATCTGCAGCTGGATGAAAATGGGCTGTAGTAATGATGATGTATCTGTCTTTTATTTATATTATTTAAAAATAGGCCAGAACTTGCGAGACCAGCTACAACCTTATATCAGCATAATCTAACAGGAATCCTTGAAACAGCTGTCAGGGCAACTAATGCACAGTTTGATAATCCTGAGATCCTCAAACGCTTGGATGTTAGACTTTTGGAGGTATTTTTGAACCATTTTAGTATCTCATGATAACATTAGATTTGATTTGTCAAAAGTAAGAAAAATATGCTTTGAGGTCAGCAGTATCCAAAGTACTATCATCTTTCTGGATTGTCACATTTTTCTTGACCTTACACTAATTGTTCTTTCATTGAAAAATGAATTCTAATAATCATACAGTTATAAATATTACAGAACGGTATGCTGGATAAGAAAAATATAAGGCTACAGTCCAAATTAAACGTACTCATAATGTATATGGGCTTACTGTGTGATGTATTATGGCCTAAATTATAGTTCTGCTGAATTTATTCTGATACAGTTTTGTTAAGGTGCAGATTGATTTTTGATACTTTTAATTTCATTATTCTTCTTCTCTTTATTTATCTGAACAAAAAATGTCACAATTGTATTTCCTTTATTCTGTGTGTTGACAAACACACAGCATAATCTTCTAGCCTAAAACTAACAGTTTAGGTCAGTGGTTCCCAAACTTTTTCGATCCACTGCCCCCTTGGTGTTACAAACTCAACCTCGGTGCCTCCCACCCAGGGGTGGGATTCAAATTTCTGTGGGTGTGGCCTAATTCGAGGGTGTGGTTTGCTGGTCACATAACTGGGTGGGCATGGCTTGCTGGTCATGTGACTGAGTGGGTGTGGCCAGGTGACTGGCAAGCCAAATAAGTGGTCCTCACTTAATGACCGGTTGTTTAGCAAGTGTTCTCATTTATGACTGGCCTCCCCAGAGAGTTTTTGGAGTTTTGACAGCTTTAGATCAGGGGTCTAAATCCCACCCCTGCCTATGTGTGTGAGAGAGAGGGAGAGAGAGAGGTTGGATCCGATCTCTCCCTCTCTCTCTCTCTCTCTCTCCCTCCCTCCCTCCCTCCCTCTCTCTCTCTCTCTCTCTCTCTAGCACTGCTCCGCGCCTCCAATGAGGAAGCGGTGGCACATTACATGCCGCCCGACCACATTCGATGCGTTGTCCCCTTCTACCTCTTAGCGCCCTTCTGCTGGCCTGCTTGGGGATGCTAAGAGGTGGCAGGGGGGTGTTCGAGGCACTGGCCTTGCAGGTTCACCTATTGACTGTAGCACCGCTCCGGAACCAGCGCCTCAATGGGTGAAACTGCAGGGCCGGCTAGCGCCTCGAATGCCCCCCTGCTGCCTCTTAGTGCTCCTCTGCCGGCCCCCTTGGGGACACTAAGAGGTGCATTGAATGAACACTGCCGCAGTGGCACATAACGTGCCACCGCTTCTGCGTTGGAGGCGCCGGATCTGGATCGGTGCTACAGTCAATGGGTGAACCTGCAGGACAGGCACCTTGAATGCCCCCCTGCCACCTCTTAGCTTCCCCAAGGGGGCCAGCAGAGGGCCGCTAAGAGGCGGCAGGGGGACAGTGCATTGAATGAACACTGCCGCAGTGGCACATAATGTGCCACCGCTTCTGCGTTGGAGGTGCCGGATTTGGATCGGTGCTACAGTCAATGGGTGAACCTGCAGGACAGGCACCTCGAATGCCCCCCTGCCACCTCTTAGCTTCCCCTAGGGAGCCAGCAGAGGGCCGCTAAGAGGCAGCAGGGGGACGGCACATTGAATGAACACTGCCGCAGTGGCACATAACGTGCCACCGCTTCTGCGTTGGAAGTGCCGGATTTGGATCGGTGCTACAGTCAATGGGTGAACCTGCAGGACAGGCACCTCGAATGCTCCTCTGCCACCTCTTAACTTCCCCAAGGGGGCCAGCAGAGGGGCGCTAAGAGGCGGCGCATCGAATGCGGTCATAGCCGTACGTAACGTGCCACTGCTTCTGCATTGGAGGCACCAGCTCTGGAGAGGTGCTACAGTCAATGAGTGAACCTGCAGGGCCAGCACCTCGAACGCCTCCCCTTGCCTCTTAGCGCCTCCCTGCCAGCCCCCTTGCCTCTTAGCGTCCCCCTAAGGCATCCCACCGTCCCCAGGGGGCAGTACCACCCACTTTGGGGCCACTGGTTTAGCTTGTTAAATAAGGTTGGTCTTTCTTTTACCCACTATGTGTTGGCAATTGATCATTACTAAATGCTGGATCATGATTACTTTGGGAAAATAGCTAAATAGCTATGTAACCAATTTGCTTCAATATTTATAACTTTCTAAAAGGTGTCTCCAGGTGATACTGGATGGGATGTTTTCAGTTTAGACTATCACGTTGATGGGCCAATTGCAACGGTAAGGATGTATAGCTGAATTTGTCCATTTTTGATCCCCTCCTACTTAGAATTACCTATTTAGTTCTCTAAATACTTGTTTTAAAATAGCTTTTGTACTTTTAGAAGTACATGATTAAAGAGATTGCTTAGTATCTTTGATGTACCCATTGTATGAAGAGTGCAGCCAAAATCTCAATTTCCCTAAATTATTAATGAGTGTTAAAATGCTCCATTTTAAGACCTTCATTATTTGAAATAAATAATTCATTTGCTCTGCTGTAGATTTTAGAAAGTACTTAATAAATGGATTTTCATTTTCAGCCATTATTCTAAAACTGTAGCAACTAATTTGGGATAATTTGTGTGAACTGTAAAATGTATTTTAGGGAACCTATTTGTACTCTTTAAATAAATCTGGTATATAGTATTCATTAAAACAGATGAGAAAATAGCACCATTGTTCAAAATGCTTTTACTATATGTAAAGAATAACAGTGCTCTGTGAACAAGGTGTCAAAAATGAAACTTTGGTCAGAAGATATTTGCTACATATAGTTTAATCAAAGGAAGATATCTAATATCTAACTTAACATTTGTTAAGCCATTTGTATATTCTGTATCCTTCTCCATACGTTATGAATAGTTGCAGGACTAAGCAATCAGTTCCTTAATATTTAATTTTTGTTGTAGCATGCTGTTAACCATTTAATGTATTTTCCTTTCATTATACTAAACCTTTAAGACGTTGAGAATTGAAGGGTAATGGAAGGATTTTATTATAGCTAGTTTATAATAAAATATTCTGTAATGTTATTATTCCTTAAACAAATCAACCCAACCTGTACAAGGAACAGAATTTAAAGCTATCATGGAAATAAAGAAACCCAGTAGATATATGAATCTTGGGCAAGAGAAGTATATAAATATCTATCAGTATAAACAACTATGGCCATACATATCTGGCTTTGATAAGTCACTTTCAGTTTCCATCCCCCATTCATAATCTAATTGTTTAAGGTTGCTATGATGTCAACTAAAATATGAAAATAAACAAAGTTCCTTATGATTAGAATTCTAATATTTAGTTGATTTTCTATACTAGGCAAAAGTGTCAAAATCTAGAACATTTGACTCAAATGACTAATTTTTTTCTAAGCTATAAAATATGCCCTTGGCCTTTGAAACTGTGCATTTCTCAGATTGACTATGGATAAGAGATGGAAAAAAAAGCAAAAACTGTTTTCTAAACATTTTCTCATTATCAAGTTAGATAGAAAAACTTTTCTCAGATTTTCTCAAATGATTTTTCAATTAATGAACAAAAACCATTATTTTAACAGTCATTAAAAATAGTGTGAGGCAGTAAGGTCCAAGGAAAGGGAGATTTTACTACTTTGTGAGGATTCTAACAGCTGAAACTTAGCCATGTGTTACAACATAAAGACGGATTCAGCCAATAAATATGTTATTTTTTATACCACCAATTATTTCTAGTAATGAAACAGCATAGAAAAATTGTGTGTGTGTGTGTGGGGGGGGAATTAATGGGACTCTCCCCTCCCTATCCACTCAGATGAGGAATTGAAGCAGTAGTTAATCGTGATTGCAGCAGAGACCTTGACTTTTGGTGCATTCAGAATATGTGTATTTAGTAAATGTTTGCCATAACTCCTATATTTGAGCTGAAGATGTTCTGCAGAGCAGGTACAAAAGCACTTCAATCTAGGGAAGCTGAGATAAATGGGCCCAGAGCTTCTTTTGCACAACACAAATCCCCATCACGCTGTTTTCCTTGTATTTATTGTAGCATAGAGGAACAAGAGAAATCCTTACGTACTAATGTCAGACTTCTTAATAATAAGACTGTAATTTGACTAAGTCTTTGTGTTCAGACCCCATAACTCAGCTTCTTGAGTCAACAATGATCGTAAGCTATCTTTTAATAGAGATTCTTGAAATAATGGAACGTTGCTATTATTTGCAGATGTTTACACGAGAGTGTATGAGCCACTATCTGAGGGTGTTTAACTTCTTATGGAGAGCAAAACGGATGGAATATATTCTTACTGACATATGGAAAGGACATATGTGCAATGCTAAACTTCTAAAAAATATGCCCGGTAAGGAATTAAATTCAGTGCATAATTATATCAGTTGCTGTTTTTATCCATAATTCTTCAGATTATCAATAAAAGGGAATATTTTTCAGGTTATTCTGGAAGTTTAAAGTAAACTTTGAGTAAGTTTAGCGTATGTTCTTAGAGTAAGTTCTGATACATTGTGATCATTGAACTGATTTAGTTAAATTCAAAATGAATAGGCTCTAATGATGTTCTGTCTGTAAGGTTTAGATCAGGGGTGTCCAACCTTGGCAACTTTAAGACTTGTGGACTTCAACTGCCAGAATTCCTCAGCCAGCTTTGCTTGAGTTGCCAAGGTTGGACACTCCTGGTTTAGATAAACGTTAGTTGCTCCTGTTATTATAACAGAAAAAAACTGATTGCATACATAGTATATAAAATTATGGAAATTATTATTTTTTACTAATTAGCTACCTTCTAATCTTTATATTCTGAATAAATGTAGAACTCTATTAGTTAGAGTTTCCACATGGGTAATAATTTATCATTGTATATTTTCTGTTCTGAAGGATTACTGAGCAAAAACAGAATTTTGTCCTTCCACTGTTTGCACAGAGAAACCCATAACACTGACTGCTTGAGTAGTTCTTTTTACCAGAAGGGGGCAATATTTGCAAACTAGCCCAATGTTTATTTATATAAATTTTATTTAATTTGTAAACCAAACACAGTGGGGGTAAAGCTTAACACATTCCATAGACATCAGCAAGTATACTTTACAGTCTTGAGTTTTGTGAGTATACTTTACAGTCTTGAGTTTTTAATGTCAATCCTTCTTTCGTTTTTCAACTTCTGGCATTGCAAGTCTCTTGATGACAGCCTTGATGTGGTAGAGGGACTGCTAAGTTAGAGTTCATTTCACTGTAAGGCATCTGTTCAAAAAATGATGCAGTTTTTCACTTTTATCATTTGTGACATTGCCATTTATAGAAAGGGTTTAAGACACTGGGCTGGCAGAATATGTGTATTATCCGCAAATATGGATATGCTGAATAAGAATATTCTTACTTCTTTATTATCTAATATCAGGAGAGTGCCTTCTGCAGTATATAATGACACTAGCCATTCCTTCCATTGAAATCTCATATCAAAATCTCATTATTTTGATTATGTTGATAATTTATTAGGTTTATTTTATAAACTGGCAGCTCTCTAGTCTAAGTTATTTTATCCATCTGCAAAATGAGGATAATATCACTTGTCTTAATTACAAGCAATTTGCCAGATACTCAAAATATATGGGGAAAACAAGGTATTATTGTGATTATATTGGGATCTGACTTTTTTCATGTTTTAATTTACAACATAGGTCTTTTAACTCAAGATTGATGACACTACAGTAGTTCAGAGATGGAAGTGAAGAAAATATGTAGCGACTGTTAGCAAAACATGAATTTAGCCTATGAAAGCATGAGAAAGAAATTCAAGATTGTCCCATCTTGATTCACTTTAATATAAGAAGGAAAGTAGAATTCTTTCAGGCTTTCAAGACTCTATTATTATAGTCTATTACAGAGTTGTAGTATGTCTTGTGATGTTTATTTCCTGGCCTGGCCTATATCAAAGGACTGACTTTCATGTACAACCAGCATAGTAATCAGAATGCGGCTCACTTGCCAGTTATTTGCTTGGAACAAGGGTAGATGAATAATGAAATGGGGTTTGGAGGGAGAAATTATATAAAGTATGTTTAATAAGAATATGAAATTTTTGAAATAACCTTTAGAGGTCCGTAGGGCACAGTTACATGATTAATCTGTATATTTCTCAAAACCAAGTCATTTTCATTCTCTTTTTAGGTGAATAGAATTTTATAGACTTTTTAGTTTATAATTGCTTACTGAATATTATTAGCTTCCTTGAATTTTCATAAAAGGGGAATACAAATTAATATGCAAATAAAAATCCATAAAGATCACACATTGATTAGGACAGGATTTTATAGAAGTATTTTTCGACAGCAAAGCAAGGAAACTCTCAGAAAGAAATCATAATCAATTTAACAGATTTCTGAAATGCAGTCCTAAAGTTAATTATGAGGTACACAGGCAGTCCTTGCTTAGTAACTTCAATTGGGAACAGCAACTAAGTCACTAAGCCTCATGGCTGTTACCTGAAACATCATATGGCTATAACTTAGTTCTGCCTACCATTTTACTTCTGCCTTCTCTATTAACTCTGATTATCGCAAGATGGTTGCAAAGCATGTGAGTAAGCAGTCCTGTGATCATGAGACCTTGCAGTGATCATAAATGTGCACCATTTGCAAAGTGCTTGAATGGCAATCTCATGATTGTATGAAGCCTCATGATTGTAGCAGTTGTAAATGCAAGGATTAGTTACATGGTTTTTTTTTAACATTATTGTAATTTTGAACAGTCTCTAAACAAGGTTGTTAGTAAGTAAGGTTACCTGTATAGGTTTGTTGAGTAATTCTTCAAGTCTATGTGAAGTTTAAATTTCTGAAGATGAAATGAGTATTTATTTTATAAGCAACCATACTGGTGATTGTTAGGTAATTATAGAAATAAATTAATTTTGTGAACTTTTTTCTAAACATCAGAGAACTTATAAATACCAGTATAATTGATTAGATATTTTGATCAATTAAATGTAGTTAATGGAAACTGTCCATTATTACACATTTGAGAGTTAATGAACAAGATAGAGTCTGGTAGCTGGTTTTTTTGTTTTGTTTTGATCTAGAACTGATAGAAAGTGCCTGGCTTCCCTGATAAAAGAACAGAACCATACTCCTAGTCCAGCTCTTTAACCATTATGCCATGCTGGTTCATGGGACTCAATTTTAGTGTTATCTGTGATATAAAGACTATCACAGTATCTGTGTTATAAGACTATCAGATTATAGGCATGGCTAGTCTAGTGAAGAGAAGGACCAGGGGAGACATGATAGCAGTATTCCAGTATTTGAGGGGCTGCCACAGAGAGGAAGGGGTCAAGCTATTTTCTAAAGCACCTGTAGGCCAGACAAGGAATAATAGATGGAAACTGAACAAGGAGAGATTTAACCTAGAAATTTAACCTGGAAATAGGAGAAACTTTTTGACCAATGGAACAGAAGTTGCCCTCGGAAGTTGTGGAAACATCATCACTTGAGACTTGCAAGAAGAGATTGGACTGTCATTTGTCAGAAATGGTGTAGGGTCTCACTTGAGTGGGGGGTTGGACTAGATGACCTCCAAGGTCCCTTCCAACTCTGATTATCTGTTATCTAAGTAATAAGCAAACTTTTGCTACCTTATAAATATTAGAGGAGATCAAGTCTTAGAAACAGTTATCTTCAGAGAGTGCTCTGCCAAATTATAGGATTTTCAGTAGTTTCTGAATTTTTTATATATTGTATATTAATCAGTAGTTCAAGCAGAACTAAGTAAACCTATGAAATTATAATCCTTGGGCTCTTTATCCATAAGTTGCAACTATGGTTACAGATATCCTTCAAGTAACTGAATAAACTCTTTAGCCATGTTGGCTGGGAATCATAGAGCATTGCACTAAAGCAGGGGTGTCAAACACGTGGCCCACGGGCCGGATGCCTCATGTGCTGACCACACCCACCCCGGTTTAGCGAAGGGGGGGAAGTTGCGATATGTCACATGATAACAACGTGACAACATGAGTTTCACACCCCTGCACTAGAGAAACAATAGGAAGGTTGCTTTAACAGTTCAGAATACAAGCCCTGAATCACAGGTTGTGGATCTGAAATGAGTTTTTAGTGTTTTCTGCTATAGTATTCATACTTCTGTCTGTCCTTTGCTTCAACAACTTTAATAGTCTTAATTCAGTAAGAATGCTGAAAATCATTCAGCTTCTGGCAATTATTTCTTGCAATGTTTCAGTGTGTTGTATTCCTGGTATGACTCCTTTTATACTAGATATTGTGGCTTTTGTTTTTTGTGTATCTCAAATACTGTAAAATATTTACTGTATAGAAAGGAATAGGTACAGGGTAGTACTTCTTTGACCTTTCTCTGTCACACATGGACTATGCAACCAGGTAGGCTTTGCCATCTAGTATGCAAAAGGAAAGCTTTGGCATGGCTTTATCTTCTTTTGAAGCTTGTTCCACATTTGAGTACCCTTGACTGAGAAAGCCTTATCTCCTTTCCTCACAAAGTTTGGCCTAAACATTTCAGCAAAGCTCTCTCCCCAAAGAGTATTATAATCTCTGAGGATAAATCTCTGTCTTCCTGCATTGGGCATAGTAGCTACTGGAACCACTTGTCAATCCACCTAATAGGAATGTTACCTTTCTTTCATTAATAAGCAAGAAGGAGTCTCATGAGTTAGGGTATTGGCCCTGGCCAAGCATGAACATTTCTCTAAAATAATAGATTTATTAGAACCTAGGCAATATTTCTCATTTCTTTAATGAAGGGCAATATAACTTTCATTGTTCTGTACCACCTTTTTAAAATAAGCTGCACTGAAGAGGAAATGAAAAAGCTGAGGTGGGAATTAAGAAATTCATCCCTAATTCTGAGGAACCATTTCTTATCTTTTGGTTTTTGTTCTTCTGCCAATTGAAATGCTTTCCTTTCCAAATTCTTACTAACAATTTGGGAGAGGGTTGTAGCTCAGTGGTGAAGCCAGAGCTTTACATTTTGAACATGCCAAATTCAATCTACATGTGAGGTTAGAAAAAAATATGGAGAGGTGCTGCCAGGCTTACAGGGCAAAGTTAAATGAACCAAGTATCTTAATAAAAAAGCAGCATTACTTCATTTATTATATGGAATGTATGTGGTTCACTTTCACTTGATTGTACTTGATATATTTGGGAGTGGTCATATTATCATTAACTGGAAACAATGTTGGCTATTAGAATTTATAGCTTCAATTTATTGGATTAAAAAGATGATTGTATAAATATAGTATATTACGTTTCTTTCTTTCTTTGAGTATCAGTTGTTATATTGTATTCTTTTCAGAAAGGGTGAAGGTTGCCAATGTCAGTTGTATTTAAAAAAATGTTAGATGAATCAATCCCTTCTAATTTTTAATATACAAATACTTTGGATTTCTTACAGAGCTTTCTGGGGTGCTGCATCAGTGTCACGTTTTGGCATCAGAAATGGTCCATTTCATTCATCAAATGCAGTATTATATTACATTTGAGGTACCCTTCAACCAACCATTTTGTAGTCTGCTTTGTTTTTGTTTTGAGGAGGAGAAATGTGTTTAGTGCCGTGCAGTGTGCTAAATAAAGTGTTTCTGAAGGAAGAACATCATTATACTGAATTCTTAAAATTATGCCTTAGGTCCTGGAATGTTCATGGGATGAACTGTGGAACAAAGTCCAACAAGCTCAGGACCTGGATCACATCATTGCGGCTCATGAGGTCTTCCTAGATACCATCATATCTCGCTGTTTGCTGGACGCTGATTCAAGAGTAAGCCTTTTCTCTATTTAAACATTATTTCTGTGATGATTATGATCATCGCTCCCTTTTCTTCATTTAGCAATGTGTGCAGTATAATATTTATTCAGAAGTGAAATCCCACTATTCCATAATAACAGAACTTAGAATTGCACACCTGGGTTGTGTCTATCTTAGCACTGAATGCAATATTTATGGGTAAAGGATGTTATTTTTACATTTCACAATTTCTTATAGATGCTTCTCAATCAGCTCCGAGCTGTTTTTGATCAGATTCTTGAATTTCAAAATGTGCAAGACACAATGTACCGAGCCGCCTTAGAGGAATTGCAACTACGCTTGCAGTTTGAAGAAAAGAAAAAGGAGCGAGAAGCTGTGGTATGGCTCCTTTCTATGGCATTCTATGGCATATGTTTGTATTTTAATGATACTCAAGTAAAACAAACTTCTCTGTTCTTTTTCCTGGAATGTAATGAACAAAAAGTAGAAACACAATATAGAAAGATGCAATTGTATGTATGTATGTATGTATGTTACTCAGAAGTAAATCCATCATATTCAATAGAGTTTAAAAAATATGCTATACTAAGCAACTTATATACCTTTATAATTTAAATGCAAATTATTATACTGGAAACTCCAAAGTTAGAAGTTTAATTCTATTCTGCGCTAGAAGTTTAATTCTTAATTTCCCACAAAATTTGTTTGTGTAGGTTTATCAGTCTTTTTTACAAGAAATATGTATCTGGTGTTTTTAATTCATGATAGTTAAACTGTTTCCAGATAATTTCTGCTGATTTTCTGTTCTCCAGGGTTCAGAAACCATCAAGCAAATCTATGACTTTGTCCCATAATAATTAATCTTAAAAAATCAGCATACTATTTTATGCAACAAAGCATACAAAGGAATAAATGTGCACCTGTTGATTTATCACCCCATTTTTAAAAAATTGTATTCTTTAGGGTGAATGGGGAGTAACAGCTTCAGAACAAGAAGAAGAGATGAAAAGAATGAAAGAGTTTGAAGACTCAATTCCAAAAATGTGCTCACAGCTGCGACTACTTACTCATTTCTATCAGGTATTTTTTGTTTAAATTAAGAACATTTGATATGAATGGATTAGTACTAAGTATCTTTGCCTAAAATAATATTTTAATGCAGCATTATTCAGACCATTTTATGATTTGTAATTGGATGGAAATAGTAAAACTTCATGCTATATAATTCCATGATGACTGATAAAATTGGTAAACCAGATATTTTAGAAGACTACACAAAAACATCACAGAGATTGTTCATATATCTGACTGTTTATATAACTCATTATATTGTGGATTTACATCAGATCATTACTGCCATAGATCGACATTACTATATTATCCTTGTAGTGTTTTCCTGGAATAGATAGCATAACCACCATGGCACTAATTTCATTGAGTTAACTTTGCTATTTCTTGAATTGCTTTTCTACATTAAAAACTGTACAACTCTTCCAATTGTAATGCATGGACATTAAATGTTTACCTGTCCTTTACAGATTATCAGTTTCCAGTTAAAGCTTAAGAGGGGAATTTTCAAAGATTGCTGTAGAATAGGAATAAATTGCATCTCACAAGAACCCTTAGCTGCTTCTGCAACCATGTCCAGTTGCCCAGAGAAAACAGTTTCTCAGCTTTCTGAGATCTAATGATAATGTGAAACCAGCGGTCTGCTCCTTTTGATTAGATGGTCAATCAACTAGCGTAAAAATATCCTCCATCTTTCAGTTAGCTGAATAGTTGATTTCCACTGCTATAATAGCAGAAAATGGGGAATCTCCATGAAGATGCTAGAAAAAGGAAAAAATCTTGTTGCATGCTCCTCCTTTCTATGACCCTATTCAAGATTGCTGATTCGCTGCAGTTACTTGTAGCAGGAAACCAGCAAACCTGAGCAAAATTGCTTGAACGAGACGTAGGTTCAGTTTAGGGAGTGTGGGATTTCTCCATTAGAAGCCAGAAATCTATAAGCAGTTCTCTGGGAAGCAACGAAGTGTTGTTGTTTTTCATCCCAGCACCCCTCAAATACATTGGGAGGAAACTGGGGAATAAGGTGGGTAGAGTTGGTGTGTATATGTGGCTGGCTGACAAACAGTGCATCTTTTTAATGCAGAGGGCCTTGTGTCACTCACTAAGAACTTTGAATGAAGCCTCTAGAGCCATTCCAGATGTTGGTACAAAAATATAATTTTTAATGTGAAAAAAGGGAAAATTTCAGCGTATTTAGGTATTTAATATAATAATACACATTTCTACTCTTTTATGGAACTCCTTGTTTTTCTTTCTTTAAAATTAAATCACAATTTAATTTAATTTAAATCACAGTTTTGAGAGATGCATGTACGTATGGAAGAATTTCAAAATCAGTAAATAATAAAACCAACAGATGCTTTAGATCCCTCAACTGAAATATCTTTTTTTTCATGTGCATGTATGCACACAGAGGCTATGCATGCAATCATATATACATATATTCATGTAATATGAATAGAGATGAATGAATGAGAAACAGGATGAATAATAACAGTCATGGTCTCAATATGCAAAGAAGAAACTGAATTGACTTTATTAAATAAGTTAAAATGGCTTAAATCAGATTTCCTTAATTTTACAATTTATCTTCTATCACTTTACTAAACTACTTTGCTTATTATTTCAGCTTCATTTCAGGACTCTTAAATAGCTAACAATACTGATACAGAAGATTAGGAGAGAAATAAGTTAAAATAAATAGAACCAAACAGTCTGATTCACACACACCCCTTCAGAGCAGCATGATGTTGTCCTCAAACCCTTTCAGAAGAGCCATGCTTTTACGCTCTTTGAAACTGTAGGAAGGAAAGGTGGTTTAGATAACTGTTAATAGATTGTTCCAAAGTACTTAAGGCATCACAGCATTAAGAAGGCTTGAACTTAGAACTCCTGAAGATGGCATTCCATCCAGGCAGGCAGTCATATAGATATCTATGTCCTGAGCCCTAAGGGGCTTAAAGTAACAACCAGCAACTTCCAACTGCACCTGAAAGCTAACTGTTCCTGCAATAGTGATATAGTGTGGTCAAATCTCAGTAGATCAGTAATTACCCAAATTGCTATTCCTCCATCAGCTCTTTCTTGCAAGGGGCTTCCGTGCAATCTTCATTTTGTTGACTTTAAGAGGAAACCAATAAAATAACTTCACCCTTGGCTGGAATTCCCCAAGACCAATCTTTTGATCGGCTGAAATACGCATTTGGCTTTTGAATCAGTTTTGTAAATTATTTCTTAGCTCACCACTTTCCTTCCAAACATCAGATCAAAAAGTGAAATATACATAGATTCTTGAGGTTCTTCATAGCTGGCAAACCATTAAAAATTGTCATGCTTGTCATTGAGCTTTGTGCCAAATAAATCTTTATCACAGTTTTTAAAATTCCATTGAATCTCTCAGATAGCACCTATGGCTTGTTTCAATTTGTAATTCATGTTTAAAATCCTCTGGCAACTTTCAAAACTTGACTGGTTGTCATGGTGAATTTTTCAATATAAAAGGGAGATATTTCTGATCTCATATATATATATACAGTACACTGGATATAAAAAGTCTATACACTCCTGTTAAAATGCCAGGTTTTGAGATGTAAAAAAAATCAGACTAAGATAAATCATTTCAAATTTTGTCCACCTTTAATATAACCTACAAGCTGAAATATTTTAGCAGGGAGAAAAATGTACAATAAAATGTTGCCTATCTTCTTATAAATAGGGATGTAACTCTGTTCAGAATTAACCAAGCACACTCAAACTGATGTCAAATAATAGTCAATACATATGTGCCATCAATTAAAGCAATTCTGATCAACACCATACAAAGATCAGCCATTCAAGTAGAATTTTTCTGACGTTTACTCAGTTGCCTCTTACAGCAAAAGGCCTGATCTGCAAAGAGCTTATGAAGCATCAAAGGGATCTCATTGTTGAAAGATATCAGTCAGGAAAAGGGTATAAAAAATTGCCGGCATTGGATATACCATGGAATGCAATGAAGGCATTCAACAAGTGGAGGAAAGATGGCACAACAGTGACATTACCAAGAAATTTTGGATTAATTGATGAAAAAAAGAAGAAGCAAACTGGTCCAAGAGGCTGCTAAGAGACCTATAGTAGCTGCAGAAATTTCTGGCTAGTATTGGTTGTGCTACATGCAGCAGCAATCTCCTGTATTTTTCATATGTCTGGGCTGTGGGGTAGAGTGGCAAGACAGAAGCCTTTTGTTTTATAAAAACCTATGTGAAGTCTGACAAAAACATGTGGGAAAAAGTGTAATGGTCTGATGAGACCAAGGTTAAACTTTTCAGCTGCAATTCCAAAAAATATGTTTGGCATAAAAACAACACTATGCATCACCGAAAGTACTTCTTTGAAGTAAGGTGGTGGCAGCATTATGCTTTTGACAGCTTTTCTTTAACTGGAACTGGTCCTTAGTCAACACGGAGGGAAGAGTTCCAAATATCAGTCAATTTTGGCACAAAACCTTCAAACCTCTGTTAAAACACTGAAGATGAAGAGTAATGACCCGAAGGACCCAAATGAAAAAAATAATGGTTTCACCAGAAGATCAAAGTTTTGGGATGGCCAGCCAGAGCCCAGACCTGAATCCAATTGAAAATCTGTAGGGAGATTTAAAGTAGATGCAATCTGACAGATTTGGAGTGCTTTCACAAGGAAGAGTGGGCAAAGATTCCTAAGGCAAAATTGCTATGCTGATAGGCTCCTACCCCAAAAGACTCAGTACTCTTATAAAATCAAAAGGTGCTTCAACAGAGTAGTAGTTTAAGGATGGGCACACTTAATGCAACCATGTTATTGTAAATTTTTTGTTTTTATTTTTTCTCTCTTAAAAGTTTTCAGTTTGTTTTTCAAGAATTGTAAAGCTTATTAAAAGTGAAAAAAAATTCTGAAATTATTTATCTTAGTTTGATTTTTTACATCTCAAACCCTGGCATTTTAACGGGGTATGTAGATTTTTTATATCCACTGCATATCTAATTCATTTTTCATCTGCACATAGTATACTAATGATAATGAAAATGTAAATGATCTGCAAGCTCTAATAAGGAACACAGTGAAAAAATTAAACTAAAATTAAATATAAAGAAGAGAAAACTAATAACAGGTACAGCAACCAGTCTTGATGTTGGCAGTGATGTTGTGGATAGTTTTTGCCTTGTAGGATCAGCCATCAACAATAAAAGAACAAGAAATCAAGAACTATGCCATAAACTAACACTAACATATTCTAAGACTTGAAGGCCTTAGAAATGATATTCAGATGCTTGATGGCAGTTCATCATGATATGCTAAATTAACTTCAGAACCAGTCTTAAATCCTATATATCCCTGGCCTTTCTGTTTCTTTATTCTTTTTATTTTGAGCCCTTGGTTGAAAAAATAGATCCCATTATCTCTTACCATAATGAAGGATGTAAAGGAATTTTCCATAATTGTCACTCATGCAATCCTCTCATATTTTTCCATGTTCCAAATAATCAAACCATGGAATTATTTTTAATCAATCAAAACCACCTTTATCAAAATCATAGTTTAGCAGTACTATCTACTATAATCAACCAATGGCTTCTGACCAACTTTCATTGTTTCTCTTAAGGAACCATTTGTTCTTCCAACATTGGTAAGATACTTTTGAACATTGCTCTCATTCTTCAACTTCTAATTCTTTTTTTCATTTCTGGTTTGTTTTCATTGGAGTTTTTCGTAAGTTTTGATGTGGCTTCTTTTTTCTTCACTAAAGAAATTGGTTATATTATCTTTCTTTTTCTTTAGCCACTGTTTTGGCCCTTTTCCCTATCCAAAAAAGTTATATGTTTTCTTGAGGCTTATTTATTTATTTGAGATACCCTCTTTCTTTGAGATAATCTTTCATCTATTAATTTAATATGGGGATTCTTATTTAAAACAAAGTAATCTGCTATCTTGGCTCCATTTAAAATAGCGTTTACAACAGGCTCTTTAACTTTCCATCTCCTGAGGCAGCTATGAGTAGACCTGATCTAGGCCCACATTTCATTGTCTTCTAAAGGCAATTCTCCTTAACCCTGTCTGTCCATTTTTTCAACAGTTGATGAATTTTCTGACTTTAGATTATATGTAAGATGTTAATGTTTTCTCTAAAGCAGTGCTTCCCAAGCTTTTTTCCTCCATTACCCAAAACCACTTATTAGAGTTCCTTTTACTCAATGTAGGTAAAACAGTCAGTTTAAATGTCCCTGTTGTGATGGTGTAATGTGTTCATGTGTTCATGTGTTGTTACCTCAAAAAGAAACAAATAAACAAACCTAATATCCTAATTTAGCTAGGTTTGGGAACCACTGTTCTAAAGAAATCAAAATTCATTTTAAATTGCTTATAAACTGATAATTTGAATACTGAAGAATCGGCTTGTTCCTTTTTAGATTTCCTTGCAGATTTCTGCTAACCTCTCATGGAATAAATTTCATAAATTCCTCTTTTTGAACTTTCTCTTAGCAGCTGTTTCAATACTGTTCAGGAAAGTATGAGGTAAAGTATTTAAGGCGTGATTTTAATAGGATGTTCTGCTTCTAATTGAAACACTTCCCTCTCATATTTCTTCCTCTGGCTCCTTCAGCTTTTCTATTTTGTTGGAAGTAATCCGACTGGCTATGGCTATCCTGGTTTTCCTTTGGATATCCTAAACACTTCCCTCTCTCAGTTCCCCACCTCTTTCTGTACATTTTCCAGCACTGTTGCTTGTTTGGTGAAAAAGCCTCATCACTTTTGCCCTCACTCTGAAAAAGGAAGCCTTTCTCTTCACCTTCTAGCTGCCTTGGTCATTCTCCAAGATAAGACTTCCATAATTGTTACGTCTTATGTCAAGGACCTGTTTTCTGTCCTTGTCCTTTCCAATTATAGTGTCTCCAACAAGTTTTTTCTCACAAATTGTGCAATTAATCTGTTTTTCACTGAGCTCTTCTTTTGGGTCACTAATGTCTAGTGTAACAGCTCAAAACCTCCCTGTGGTAGTCACCACATGTTGCATGCCCTCTTTTCTGGTTTTCCTTATTTTTCTTTCTCATTTCAAAAATTAAAACCAAATCCTCTTAGCCAGGGATTTCTCTGAAGGAGTTATTGGTTTTACAGCCATCACCAATCCGTTTTTTAACTTGGAAATAATTTTTTCCTCTTTATTTCTTTATATGGATCTGAGGTAACACAATTGGGCGGGGAAGAGAGAGAACAGTACAGTTGGTTTTTCATGAGTAAAGAAAGGAATTGAATGAGCTTTCATTAAATAATTTAAAATGAGCTTATATTTTATGATTTTTGTAATGTGATTAATACTTTTTGAAATGTGACTGTTAACCTGACACTCGGTACAAGGCCCTTGATTTGAAAAGTTGTGCATGACCTGCTTTAGGGTAGTGTTTAGTATCACTATGACATTAAAATTATCAATTTCTTCTGATCTTTTCCCCCTTTTCCTTTCAGGGCATTGTACAGCAGTTCTTGGTGCTCCTGACCACCAATTCTGATGAAAGCCTCCAATTTCTTAGCTTTAGACTGGATTTCAATGAACATTATAAAGCCAGAGAACCGAGACTTCGGATATCTTTGGGCACTAGAGGGCGGCGTAATTCACACATATGATTTTTTTTTCTGCAGCAAACAACCAGGATCACTTACCTGGATCACTCAAAGTGTAACTGTTGTTGGATGTAGCTGTGATGGTTGACAGTATGAAACCAAATGGCATGCAGTAGTGTTTGTCATTCTTGCAAACAACCTGTTTTCAGTCATGTGGTTGTGCAACACCAGTAGAGAAAGCAAAAAAGTTTCCTTTCTGTATTTAATAAGTGTTACAACTAAGTGGATTTAAATTGTTTCAGTTTTGTTAAGATATTGAAAAATCACTATATTTTGTTTGGACCGCCTGAGGAACTATCCACTGTAATTTTATATTTGTCTTTAGGACATCATTTCCACTAATAGTAAGCAGTGTTCCCAGGTTTCCATTTGAACTTGGAAACCAGTTTTATGAAAATTTGCTGGTGGTTAAAAATCCAAGGTGTTTTTTGTTTGTTTGGGTTTTTTTTTAGTGGGGAAAATATGTCACATAAATTACTTACATCAATATTTTCAACATTTTCAAAGCAATGATTTATTTTTCCAGAAAAATTTTAACTTATACAGAAACATTAGACACATAACATGCACAAATATCCTAAAATAAATAATTCAGTGCTCTCAAATAATTAAACTTGTAAATATAAAACAGATGTGAATGAAGTATTTTGTGTTCAAATCGGATGTATGCAAAATTAATTTGGATATTGAAGACTACTTATTTCTCTTTCCGTGCCTATTTTTTCATTGTAAATATTTATATATTGCTGTCCAAATATTACAGGGAAACACTTTTGTAAAGAAGCCACTATATATCAAGTCATTCAATTATCCATTTGTTATATTCACAAGTAAAATCTTAGAAAATAAACACAATTATCTTTCAAACACTTTATCTGTTTCTTCTAACTGGAAAAGTGCCTGTTCTTAAAAAAAATAATTATATAATAAAATTAGTTTTGAATGTATAGGCCCTTCTTTTCTTTACCTTATCTGATAACTTTTCAGAATACATAATATGTCTCAAAAATAGGAATGCCTGATTCCAAAGTGAGTTCATATTGAGGCCTCTGTATGGGTTTCCTAGATGAACCGAATTTCAGTATCACAGGCTACAGAGCCAAGGGTATCTCATTATTTTTGATTCTCTGAAAAAAGTATTTTTGCTGAATTATTTTTATTCATAGTATGGGTATTTTTAAATAGAAAAAAATGTTTGTATTCCCTGTATTTCCAATTCTTTTTCTAGCTCACATTTATCAGATGTGTTAATATCCATCTTTTGTTCAACAGGTGTTTCAGTTTGTCCAAAGTATTCAATATGTGTGCAGTTTTACTTTGGTTTACATGTCACAAAAAGTTATTTGTCATTGCAGAGTGCATTACACTATTTAAGCCCACTTTTTCAAATTAGGAATTTGAAAAGTGCCAGATAAAGAATTTGAGCAAATACTATAATTAAATTAACTTTTGCTTTAATTGGGCAAACCCAAGAAGCTAGATTAGCAACTCCTATAACTCAAAAGTATAAAATCTACTTTTATTATTCCTAAGCATGATTGCAGTATGATTGATCAGCATACTGTAGGGTTTCATCATGATTACTCTTGGTAGAAACGTTTAGACTAAATGCTTCTGGGCATTGGTTAAATTGAATAAATAACTCCTTACTATTAATTTATTTTTCTAGTCAGAGTATGAATCTGTACCAGAACCGTATTTGTGATGCTGAAAACATGTACACTCTGTACCATCAAACTGGGACATTTTTGATTCATTAAAGTTTTTGTTTGTATGTAGAGCAATGAAATTATCTGATGAAGGATCATGAACCCAATTTAAACTGTTGTAATATTGATGCTTAGATAAGTGAGCGGTGTATGCTCTTTTGGGTTGTGTGGATTTTGGACTTCTCCTGGAGGATAAATAATAGTCTGGTTTTTTTCTGTGAGAAGTACTATGTTTCTTTTGATATGTTTCATAGTCCTGATTCCTGGATGTATTATATTGTTCTAAATTATTATAGGAAGTGCTATTCAATTTGGAAGGTTTAGATTGTAGTTTGAAATTCTTAAGTGTACTATAATTATGTGATTCCTCTAATGATTCAGCATGGGGCATTAATTCTGTTTGTTTTGCTGGGCAGCTAGGGGAAGAAACAGACTGAATCTCTAAAGGGTTTGTAACTTCTTCACCATGTGTTGAAAGAAAAATTCCTGGTGGTGGACAGTTATTGTTGTTGTGATTTTCTATGTCAATAGTGTTGGAGATGGATGTTTTTGGCTCCAGTGGTATCATAATGCTTGTTTCCGATTCCTCAGTTTTTTCAGATTCGTTATGTTGGTCTGATTCGTTATTTTTGACAGATTCTTCCTTCTTGTTAGTGTTAGCATTTGCTATAATTGGTTTCCTAAAATGATAAAAGAATAATTTTAAATAAAACTTATTTATAAATAATTCTTATAATAATTTTGGAACAACCTCAGCTAAAAGACCATTATTGAATAGATTACAAATAATGAAACATTATCTTTCCCTGTCTTTTTCAAGAAAGTGAGGTAATCTTTAATCAAGTTGCTGTTTTTCTTACTGATTCCCCCATTTCATTATCAGCCATAAGGAAGAAGGAATTATTACAAATTTGACATGCAAGAATTATATGATGGATGGATAAACATTTAATAAGTATTTTAATAAAATACTTGTTTTCTGTGTCTCATGAGACTTAGTTTTATATACTTAACATCATGAAGTCTAGGCCAAGAGATAAGACTCAAGGCCCTAGAAGGGAGCATCATGGCTGAACTGAGATGCCCTCCTTCTACAGGATATTCAATCTCAATGTCTGATTCTTACATGGCTGAATTGCATTTAATTGACAGCCTCTACTATTGCATCAATTTGACCTAAAATGTTATAACTATGTTAAAAATATATAAATGGTAAGAAGTTGTTAGGATGGAAGTTGTTATGATATAGAATGACAGTGATAGGAAGGGAGAAGAGAATGAAAGAATAACTTACTGCTTCTTCATAAACAATGAATTGTATATGTGCACAAGGACTATCACTGCTAATATCAAACCAGAAACAGCTACACAGGCAACAATGATATGCTTTAGTAGTTGTTTAAGATCTGCAGCCTTTGCTCTTTTTTTATCCTGAATACCTAAAGGGATATAATAGTTTACACAGAATAGTAGATAATATTTTCCATAATGTAACATAACCCATCATATGTGCGCTGTAATTCATGAAAACAATTTTTGTAAAAAACATGCTGATAAATTTAAGCATTAGAAGTTAGATCACCCATTTGATTCACTTCATGTAAAGCAATGGCCCCCAACCTAAACTGGGTCATGGCTCATTTGGCAGGTGAGCATGTGCAGCTCCATTTGTATGAGCGATGGGTGCTCATCTGTGCAAAGTTCCCTTTGTGTGAATGGTAGGTGCTGGCATGCGAAGCTCCATTTGCACAAATGGAGTTTCACATGCTCACACATGCATCTGCCACTCACTCCTGCTGGTTCACCAAGCTGGAAAGGTTGGGGACCACTGATGTAAAGCAATGTGCTATATGGTATCAGTTCTTTGCTTTGTTATTAAATACAGCTATGAAAAATAGTACAAACCATCCTTGTTTACTGACTGCTTATTCAGCAATTGTTCAATAGTTACAACAGTGCTGAAAAAGATTTATAATCAGTTCTTCAGTTTGCAGCCTTATGTTTGTGATCTTTATAGCTGCCTTCCAACAAGCAAAGTCAATGCAGAAGTTGGAAGTCGTAAGACAAGTCATAATCATGTGACATTGTGAGTGATTTGCTTCAAAGCTGCAACTAGAAACAATGTCATAATTTGGGTGCATGGTCAAGTACTGTTTCATAAGTTGCTTAGAGAAGCTACCAGTCCCAATTGTGGCCAATGATTGAGGAATGAAGCTTATTTTAAGATTCACACACACACAAACCGTTTCTTTTCTAAATCAGTCACTGCAGTATTCACTCAGATGTTTCCGCTTCCAAGAATAGTTTAAAAGCTTGGATCCTGAATAGTAGCATTAAAGTAGCGTATAATTGAAAAGTCAACTTTACTAGTTATCTCCACAGCAATAACAGCTTCATTATTAAGTTAAATCAATAGTTCCTCACAAAATACCATAATTACTTCTGTAGCCTTACCTGAGAAATGCTGTAAAGAGAGGCTTCTTTTACAATCTAATGCCAAAAAACATGTCATTTGGAAAGACTTAATGCTGTCTTTTATTGGACTGGTTTTACTGAACTTTTCTAAGATTAATTCTTTAGCTGCAAAGTCTTTTACAGTTTGAAAAGAATAGGGGAAGGGAAGAGAATCAGAATTCTGATGCTCATCTCAGTTGTTATGTGAGCATTAGGAAGCTCAGAAGCTTATGCCGAAGTTTGAGCCAAAGCTTAAGCCAGCATGCATAATGAATTGTAATATAATCACTGCAGTGCCAATAAGGTTGAACAATTGTGGCATTCTGAGAAAGAGTTCAGAAGGGCCTCCTATAAACAACTGTCCATTTTACCATGCACAATTTATTACAATAAATTTACCATGCACAATTTGCCATTTAACACATTTACCATGCACAGTTTATTATAAGAACTCCTACATTTCATTTGGCAGTACACAAATATTTGGATATTAAGAACAAATTGTACATAAACAAGGATCAAAAGATTATTCAATAAAAATAGAAAAAATAGAAAAAAAAATAAAAAGTAAAAAAAAAAGATTATTCAATTCTGGATCCTTACAAATTCTACATTTTTAAGCTGACACCCTTTATGCTTGATTTCTATTGAAATGGAAAAAAGCTTTAAATATCTTCCATTGGTTATAGTCCTGATTTTCGCATTTCATGTTGCAAGTATCTAAAAAATTTAAATTCCTTGTTAACTCACTTCTCAGGATTGTACTTCGTCCTTCAAATACAATTAGCAAATGGAGAAGGTTTGAGTCTCTGACGTTATACAGAATATAAACAGAGCTTGCATGATTTTTGTATTCAGTTAATATAAAATATCACACTTATTGCTTGAAAGCATGTAGGTAGCTCCAGCAGTGATCATTTGATAATCTAAATCTGTTGTTTTCAGCTTTCTAAAAACAAGTTAGAATAATATATGACTGATGTTAAGAGCAGTTTCACTGGCAACACTACAGGTGCGTGCCTTACTGCTTTTTACCATCCATCCAAACTACCTTATAGTAAACTTATAGTATAAGTTTTCTCCAGCTCAAGATGGAGGGAAAACATTTTAAATTTAAGAAGCTTTTTGCAATTACCGTATATACTCGAGTATAAGTCGACCCGAATATAAGCTGAGGCACCTAATTTAACCACAAAAAAACTGGGAAAACTTATTGACTCGAGTATAAGCCGAGGGTGGGAAATGCAGCAGCTACTGGTAAATTTCAAAAATAAAAATAGAT
Organism: Hydrophis major; assembly: GCA_033807585.1. NCBI lineage: Eukaryota > Metazoa > Chordata > Lepidosauria > Squamata > Elapidae > Hydrophis > Hydrophis major. The sequence goes on along the minus strand of CM066332.1, from coordinate 37,218,726 downwards.
ACCAATAAAAACTTTCACTAGGACAGTTGAGAATAAGTTTGATGTTCACAATTTCCTCTTTGAAAGAGACCAGTAAATAGGGAACAAGAAGATGAAGAAAAAGAAGTGGGTTTTTTTCACACTTTTCACACTGCAGTGAACAAAAATGGCATCATAGGAACAGGCTTATTCTCAGCCCAAAGGTTTGTTTCTGATTTCTTCCCTGATTTAAGGGAAATTTGGGAAACGATCTCACTATCATGAAAGGTTTGATTGATTCACTAACCCAAAAGATGATGATGATGACAGTGGTAGGCAGGAGTCACTCTCTCCCTTGCAAGAAAAAACCAAGAGCGGTTCTTATGATATCTCTCTCTCCCCCCCATAAAGTCAAGCCCTTTCCAGCACGCGCGCGCGATCTGCCCCCCCCCCTTTGCACTTTGCAAATGCAAAACCCCAAGGTTTTTGCATTTGCAAGGTGCAAAGTGGCGGGCGCGGATCGCGCACGCGTGCTGGAAAGGGTTTTACTGTATTACAGGGAGAAAGAGAGAGAGGGAGAGATCATAAGAACGGCTCTTGCTTTTTTCTTGCAAGGGAGAGAGTGACTCCTGCCTCCCACTGTCATCAATATCTTCTTCTTTTGGGTTAGTGAATCAATTAATTTGGGAAATGATCTCACTATCAGAAAACAACGCGAGCTGCCACCACCACCTCCTCCTCCCCCTCCTCCCGAGTGGACTGAAAGCAGCTGGAGCTGAGGAAATGAAGCTGAGTGGAGCGACCTCGGCTCGCGTTGTTTTCTCAGCCTAGAGCTCAGAAAACAACACGAACTGCCACCACCCCCTCCTCCCCCTCCTCCCGAGTGGACTGAAAGCAGCTGGAGCTGAGGAAATGAAGCTGAGTGGAGCGACCTCGACTCGCGTTGTTTTCTCAGCCTAAAGCTCAGAAAACAACGCGAGCTACCACCACCTCCTCCTCCCCTTCCTCCCGAGTGGACTGAAAGCACCTGGAGCTGAGGAAATGAAGCTGAGTGGAGCCAAAGCAACCTCGGCTCGCGTTGTTTTCTCAGCCTAGAGAAAGGGGAATGGGGCTCATCTGGACCAAGGGTGAGTCTCCCCCTCAGTTTCCCCTGAAGGATCTTCTGTCACTTTTGCCTTCTCCCTACATCTTCCCTCTGTTAAAATCCCCCCCACACACACACACTTATTTTCGGTTGGATAGATTTCATGTCTGAGCATTCTCACATGGCAGTGGGTCTTTCCCCCCAAAAAAACAGTTAAAAAAAGAAAAAACAATATATCCTCAAGCAAGAACTTTTCTGCTTCCGATTACCCCCATGCTTAAAAGTTGCAAAGGAAACACGGAAGCAGGGAAGCGGCTGCCCAGCTTCAGAGCTCCATACCATTTTTTTTTCAGAGGGGAATCTGACTCGAGTATAAGCCGAGGGGTTTTTTTTAGCACAATTCGGCTTATACTCGAGTATATACGGTAATTTGTGAGTTTCACTTTAGCAATGTCCCTGGGTGATGCAAAGCTGCTGGCTTACATGTAGTTTACAATATCTCATCACTTTGCCCTTTCATCAGTATCTCTCCCCTTTATCCCCAAACAGATTTCCTCCCATTCTTGATCTATATTCCCCTTCTTCCTCCTAAAGTGAAGATGCAGTCACTATGCAGAAAAAAAGCTTTCCCTCCAACCCCAAAAATCCATGTTAACCTTTCTCTTCTGGATAGAGGTTAAAAATGGCAATTCTCCCCCAGTAATCACTTGTATTAAGTATTTAGGAAAAGGTAATTAAGGAGATACCCTGCTATTCTTAAAGCTGTGTGCTTGATTCCCCATATTCCAAACTTGGCGGCTATAATGCCAAGGGATGCAGGCTTCATCTAGAATTTGGATACAGTGCTCCATGAGTATTTGGCTTCAGATCCAAGCAGCAGAAGCCCAGAGAAGCCAGCACACACAAAGTTGGGCATATATTCACTAAATCTGGCATGCAGTAGCAATATCCCAAAGCTTGCCAGCCCTTAAGCCTTTGAATGGTACTGCCACATTGCTCTGGCATCCAAAAACCAGCATTTACACTGAGGGTTGTAGCTTTTATCTCATGACAAAAACACTAATGCTATTAAAAATATGTTTTCACTAGAGGCTGACTATATCGATGAAATATTTCTGTTAGGGCTAAGCCATTTTTGCCATTTATTTTAGGTTTCACTGGGCTGTGAACAAAATTCCTGGTCTTATTATACATTAGTGTCTCATAGAGCAATCCATTGCTTTATTTATCTGCTTCTTTTAATTACCACATCAAGTGCTGCTAATGGATAATGATCTGAAAAATAAAAATCTTCATGTAATATGTTTTTCAACAATGAATTTTGAAACTACATCTCATCATTGGTTCACAAAATTAAAAAGTAAAGAAAGTACCTTTATGTTGTTATCTGCATATTGGGAGCTTTATATGTCATGCTTTATTAGAGGTTTAAACTTTGGTTTAAGGAATCCAACAAAAACAACAGCAACAAACCCTGCCTTGTTAATTTTGTAATTGAGGTCTAGACAAACAAATTGCCACAGCCATAGAAAAAATGTTTGTTTCTTTTCAGCTGAACACACACTAAAATAGGTTTTAGTAGAACAAACCTAACAGAAAACCATAAATCAAGTGTTTAAAAATAGAATGGAGATAGCTACAGTTTGCTATGTCAACAAACACAGGACAACAGAGCTGAAATTATAGTCCTGAATACTCTTTTTTTCACCAAACAACAGAACCCAGAAGATGCACAGGGAACATCATTTGTTTTAACTTGTAAGTTTACCTTACCTAAAAGCTTATTTTATTTACCTTCATACTTCTCAAAAAATTCAAATCTTCTAGCATCATTCACATCTTCATTTGTCACTTCAGTTCTTACACCTAAAAACCAAAAAACAGATTTAATAGTTTTTTGTGCTGTTGGTTTTTAAGTGGAAAATAAAAATACTTTATTTCATTTCAAAGAGCCTTTTATAACAATTATGCTAATTGGGGTTTGTTGAGTGTTCTTTATTACTTATATAACCCTTGATATATAACATGTTTTATATATGTTATATAGGATTTCTTAACATCTATCATTTTGCTTCTTAAAAAAATGTCATGTTTATGTTCCGAGTGGGCAAAGGGATTAAGAAGAGATAAAAATAGAGTCAAAGAGATGGGATTCTTTTATCTGTGTAGTAAGCAATCTTTTCAGTTCAGGGAAACATCAAGTTGCTTGCATACTCAAACAGTTCTGTCCATGAATATTCATTATACAAATAGTCCTTGACCTAGGACCATAATTGAGCTCAAAATTTGTGTTGCTAAGTGAGACATTTGTTAAATGAGTTTTGCCCAATTTTATGACTTTTCTTGCCACAATTATTAAGTGAATTACTGCAGTTGCTAACTTAGTAACATGGTTGCTAAGTGAATCTGGTTTCCCCATTGACTTTGCTTGTCTGAAGGTTATAAAAGGTGAGATCACATGACCCTGGGACATTCTAACCAATATAAATATGAGTCAGTTGTCATAGAGATGCTGCAATGGTCTTAAGTGTGAAAAATGGTAATAAGTCACTTATTTCAGTGCTTACTAACTTCAGTCACTAAATGAACTGTTGTAAATTGAGGACTACCTGTCCAGTAGTCTTATAAGTAGGATAATAAAGCATGCATCCTAGATTTCCTAATCTGTTTTATCCAATGAATTCAACTTTTGATGTAGCAGGCACAGAGAGAACTAATTTTGTCCTCATCAGAACACATTAATTACAAATAGAGAATCTTTCATAATATAATTCCAGTTTCAGTTACATTGGACTGAAGCCTTTTAATACTAACAAATAAGACATAGAATCCTACACAGAAAGGATCTTCGTATCTTGAAATATCTTAGCTTGTCAGCCAAATAATTGCCCAAAACAATGTTTTTCTACTTGAAGTATGCTAGAAAGATATGTGCCAAATTGGTTTTAAGTAGTTTTTAATTATATTTCTATTGTTTTAAACATTTATCTTACACTTTAAACTTCCATACTTCATCAGTATAGCAATTGTAGATTCTGGAGGCTTTGCTCTATCACATACTAGCTTTTATTTTTCATTAAAAGAAACATTTAAAAAATAGAAAGATAAGGAACCTGGTGGCTTCAAGGATTAGGTTTATGGAACTGCAATATTAGACTGATCTGACAGCTAAGAAGGCATTTGATTGTACAGCTAGGTCTCAATTAGTACAGATAATGAATTCCACAAAATGATTGCTTTATTTGAATTTGCATTATTCAAAGTGATATTTCTATGGAAAATGTGGTCATTGGTTCCAGCTATATGGAAATAAGCAATGAAAAATTTTAAACGTAAATGTGTATATTGATGCAATATTGCAGTAAAAGATAAAATTAATATACTTATGATTTAAAGTTATGGTTAACAAAGTTGTAGTTATATAAAGCAAAATAAAAACAAATAAAATTCTAAATATCATTCCTAAATGTAAGCTTATATTGACAAAATAGAAACATAGAAAACTAACAGCAGAAAAAGACCTGGTGGTCCGTCAAATCTGCCTTTTCAGATTTTTTTTAACTTTTTAAATTTTTGTCAATGATGGACATGTATTTATCCCAAGCATATTTAAACTCCATTGACTTATGATTGATCCACTACAGAGGTGGTATTCGGTAGATTCTGAACAGTTCTGGAGAACTGGTAGTGGAAATTTTGAGTAGTTCGGAGAACTGGCAAACACCACCTCTGACTGCCCCCGCCCTATCTATTCTCTGCCTCTCGAGTCCCAGCTGATTTTCTGAGTCTTCTTTTGTTGTCCTGCACAGGAGAACAGAGCTGGAAAGCAGGTTAGCGGGGTGGGGAGGGAATGGGATTTTGCAGTAACCTTCCCCCAGGAGTGGGGAGGGAATAGAGATTTTACACTATCCTTCCCCTGCCAAGCCCACCAAGCCACACCAGGCCCACCAAGTCATGCCCACAGAACCGGTAGTAAAAATTTTTGAATCCCACCACTGATGCACTATCTGCTGGAAGCTGGTTCCAAGTTTTCACTATTATTGTGAAGTAATACTTTCTAACACTATATTTGAACTTTCCCTTTGTCAGTTTGAGGCTATGTCCCTATGTTCTTGATTTTTGCTTAATATTGAAAATATTTTTTTAATCTTCAGAATATTAAGCAAAAATCAAGAACATGAGGACATAACCTCAAAGTGACAGGAGGGAAGTTCAAATGTAATGTTAGAAAGCATTGAAAAACTGTTTCCTAAAACCTTATTCACACCCTTAATATAGTTGAAGGTTTCAGTCACGTTACTCCTTTCCTTTCTGTCCTCCAGACTGTTCAGTTCCTCTGATCTATCTTCATATGTTTTGTCCCTCAAACCTTGCACCGTTTTTGTTGCCCATCTCCAAATTCCCTCAGTCTTATTAGTACCTTTAAGTGGTTTCTCCAGAACTCTAGTGATGCATCCCAGAATTTTATTTGCCTTCACAGCTACCTGGCCATACTGTTTCCTCATTTTGCAGTCATCTGCTATGAGCACACTTAAATCCTTTTCTTCTCTTCTCTTGTCTAACACTGAACCCCTGCCAGAGGATTCTTTTTCCCAAAGTGCATCCTGAACAGGGATTTCCACATTTTAAAATCTATTTTCCAGCAATGTGAAATCATTTTCCATGTTACGTATATCCCAGGAATGTCAATTCTATTACACACCTTGGTGCCATCAGCAAAAAGACAAATCTTACCAAGCAATTCTTCTGTTATATCACTTACAAACACATTGAACAGAACAGGGCCGAGGACTGAGCCTGGGATACATTGCTTGCAGCAGTGGATTCTGTTAAGTGTGGAGCATGGGTGCGAAGAATGGAGATGAGCCGGTGAAGCAGTGAACTTCAACTCTTTATTTACATGGTGTGACAGCTCAGCACAATGGCTGCTATAGCCTTCCTTATATAGGCAACTTATTAACTATTCAACCTGTTAAGCCTGGGTGCCCCAACCAGTGTTAAGGAGACAAGCTAAACAGAATGTGCAGCGTTAGTCAGATAGGCATACAGATAAATGAGTGAAATAAGGTTTGTATGTTACTTAACATACAGTAAAAATAACAGATACGCTTGTGCTATCAAAAATATAGTTTGTTCCATTTAGAGTTTTATAGCATAGTCAAAATAACAGTCCATTAGTCATGTATCGTTTTAGTCAGTCCATTCAAGGATATTCAATTTAGCAAAATCCATGTAGAATATCCAATGTCAGTTCACTTACAATTAATCAGTCCTCTCACAGTTGATAAATCAACAGTCCTTTCTCTCTCCCGTTCCAGTAGGGGAAAAACACAGTCTTCAGTCTATCCAGTAATTAGGAATCATCAAGCCAGAGAGAGCAAGCTGCCGTGCCTTGCTTCTTTTATGGTGCTTTTACAACCACTCCCTTAATTACATTCTTACAGTTAAAGTTACAGACACTTTAACTAACAAACCATGATAACATATTTATTATTTTACCTAAACCAGTTAGGGTAAACAATGTTATCCCTAACATTCTCCCCTTTTAGGTAATAATAATACTATAACTATTTACATCTTTAAATCATATTTGTTACAACTCTCTTTAAACTTAATTACTCCTTGAGCTTTTGTAAATTGGTCTGCAATGTTTTCTTCTGTCATGTAGTATTCCAATTTAATTAGCCCATTCTTTACAGATTCTCTAACATTTAAGTATCTTAAATCAGTATGCTTTGATCTAGTTTTTACAGCAATACTAGTAGCTAACTTTATGACTGCTTGGTTGTCCTCATACACAATAATGGAATCTTTAACAGTTATACCCATGTCTAATAATAACTGTTTGTACAAAATTAAGTCAGTGCATAGTAATGACAGACATGAAAATTCTGCTTCCATCGTGGACAAGCTGATATGCTGTTGTCTGATTGACCTCCAGCCAATTAGTGTCTTACCAAATAATATAGCCATCCCAGATGTTGATTTTCTAGTGTTTATGTCAGTTGCAAAACTTGCATCTGCATAGGCACTAAGACTCAAATCACCCTTTGGTTAAGATATCTTAAAATTCTTTTTATTGATTGCCAATGACATTGATGTGGATCTGAATTAAAACGTGCCAGCTGATTAACACTATAAGCTATATCTGGCCTAGACCAATTGCTTATATATGATAAGCTACCAATCAAAGATTGATATATAGACTTATCAAATTTGGGACTTTGATCATCAGTTTGGCAAACTTCCTGACTCATTGGAGTCTTTGCTGGTTTACAAAGTTCCATTTTATACGTTTTAATTAATTGGTAAATTTTATCTTCTTGAGATATCTTAAATCCATTTTTTGTTTTGTTAATTGTCAATCCTAGATACCTTTTAATTTCACCGAAATGCTTTAATTTTATCTTTTTAGTTAATAATGATATAATCTCATTAGCTTCATTATTAGTCTTAGTTATCAAAGCAATATCATCTGTAAATAATAACAATAATGACACCGTTCCATTATTTTCTCTTTTAAACACACATGGATCTGCTAAACCAGATTTAAATCCTATATTGTTTAATTCTTTCACAATATATTGGTTCCACTCAAACCCAGATTGTTTCAACCCGTAAAGACTCTTTTTGAGTTTCCAACAATCATTACTATTTACTTTATTGTCTTTTATAATAACTGGCTTTTTCAAGTATATAGTGTGCTGCAATGGTGCATGCAAATAAGCAGTTTCTACATCTAAATGGTTAATGACATAGTTCTTCTTAGCTGCCCACACTAAAGTTGCTCTCAAAGATGTTGCTTTAAGACTTGGTGCGAAAACTTCATCATAATCAGATGCAGTTTGATTAAATTCTTGAGCTACCAACCTAGCTTTATGGGAAACAGTCCCATCATTTCCAGTTTTTACTTTAAATATCCATTTGCACCCAATGGATTTTTCTCCTGGAGGTAATTTAGCATCTTCGTATACTTTCATTACCTTTAATGAATTTAGTTCTTTTTCCATTGCCTTTTGCCAATTCTCCTGATCCTTAGCAGGATATATCCTAAGTTCATCTACACTACTTGGAACTTTAGTTACTTGGCAAACTATACTTGCTTGATATCTATCAGGTGGTCTAGTTACACGTGTAGTACGTCTAGGTATTACAGGACTTACAGGTGGACTTTCATTTATTAACTGTTCTTGATTATCTAACTCTTCCTGATCAACTGTTTCTTCTTGTTCTGGTCCTATTTGCTCTTCGTGGACTTCTTCTTTTATTGGACTCTTCTTATAACTAGTCTGATCTTTTTGCCTTTTGTAGGGTTCAATAATTACTTCGTTATTTAAATCTTGCTCTAATCTATTCCATCCTACATGTTCTAAGAATTTTGCACTAGCACTGGTGTAAACTCTAGATGTACCTGGTTCCCAGAATCTATAAGATCTATGATTAGATGTATATCCTACAAAAAATAATCTTTTAGCTCTATGTTGTCCTTTTTGTCTAAGTTGTGTAGGGATATGCACCCATGCTGGTGCTCCAAATGTGTGCATGTAACTTAAATCAGGTTTTGTACCATGCCACAGTGTGAATGGTAATTCACCTGTTGTTGAATTAACAACATTATTCAATATATGATTACCACACATTATTGCTTCTCCCCATAAATTGTCAGGTAATCCTGAATTAGACAACATAGTACGTGCCATTGACTGTAGTGTTTGGCCTCGTCTCTCTATAAAGGCATTGTGTTGTGACCTATATGGTGCAGACTTTTTATGTTGAATACCTAACATTCTAAGTCTATTCTGGAATTTATTATTTGTAAATTCCGCACCATTATCTGTTGTAAGAGTTACTAATTTCTTTTTAGTTTTTCTTTCTGCAAATTTAATCCAATTAAATAGATTTAGATATGTTTCAGTTTTGCTCTTCATTAAATAGCAAAACCCATATCTAGAATAGTGGTCCATTATACTTAATATGTATCGAGCTCCTCCTACACTTGGTTTTTTTCGGACCTATTAAATCGGCAAATACTACTTCTAAAGGCTCTTTGGTAGTAAATCCATCAACTCTATTAGCCGGTGTGACCTTGCTCTTGCTTTGATTGCAAATAGAACATTGCAAATACTTATTACAAGGTTTCAAACTTATTCCTTTAGATAGTTGAACAGTTCTCTTAAACATTTTAAAATTTAAATGCCCTAGCCGTCGGTGTAACAAGTGAATACATTCATCATGAGGTTTCTTATTATAATAAACCGTGTTAGCCACCTCTAAACCATTATCATTTAAAACATATAATTCACCTCTTAAAGATGCAGTAATTTTCTTATCTTCTTTTTCAATTATGCAGTTATCTCCCCTAAAGGCATATCCTAGTTTAACCAAAATTCTAACTGAAATTAAATTAAACTTAAGTTGTGGTACATATAACATTTTAACATTCTCTTTTATGAAAGAACAATATGCTATACCTTGACCTTTAGCTTTCAGTTTCCAGCCATTGGCTAACGATATCTGCTGTGTACTCTTGGACATTTTAAAAAATTTTTTGTTATCATTTGTTATACAGTGGGATGCTCCACTGTCAATTACCCATAAATTATTTTTTGCAGCTCCGTTAATATACATGGCTAACTCTAAATTTTTATTTATCTTTTGATGACTTTCAGTATTCTGGCTAGCGTTCTGGCGCTTTGCTTTTTTACAAAATCTTGCCAAATGTCCTCTTCCTCCACAATTAAAACACTTTTTAATTGCGTATGCAGTAGGAGATTCATTATCTTCTTTTTGAGGTTGCTCCCTCCTTAACTGATCTCTTTCAAGTCTTCTTCTTGCCTCTTCAATCAATCTGCCAGTTATATCAGTTAAAGTTAGACTTTCCTTAGGCAAAATTTCAAGGGAAGTGACGTAGTTATCATAACTTACGTCTAGTGATGATAGAATTATGTAGACTTGGTGTAGTTCAGAGAAAATAAGTTCTTTCTCGTGCAGTTCTTGAAAAATGCTTTTTATAGAATTCAAATGACTCAGCATATCACCATTCGTCTGGAGATGCGTCCTGAAAAGCTTCCGTGTTAGATTTATGTGAGCACCAACGTTATCTCAAACATAAATCCTCTTTAGCTTCTGCCAACACCCAACAGCCGTTTGCTCTCCGCAGATATGAAGAAGTTGCTGGTCAGATAGTGTTAGTCCTATTATGCAAAGAGCTTGTTCATTCTTCTGCTTAAAGTCTTCTATCTTTTGTCTATCTTCCTCAATCTCTGGATCCCATTCCTCTACATTTCATGGGTTTTTAATTATGTTCCACAGACCTTCTCTTTGTAGAAGTAGACTACATTTCATAGACCATGATACATAGTTTGTTCCATCCAGCTTGGATATAAGGGACAAACTTTGTAGATTGACTTGTGCCATGTTTTCTTATATGGATATAAAACTATAATTAATAAAAGACAGCTGTCTGTTTACTGTAACGTATAACAACACAAACTCTCACTTTTTACATAAATCTGTTTTATCCTAGTTAAACTGACTTTGCAGCCTCTGGGCCCATAACCAGTGTTAAGCCTGGGTTCCCCAACCAGTGTTAAGGAGACAAGCTAAACAGAATGTGCAGCGTTAGTCAGATAGGCATACAGATAAATGTGTGAGATAAGTTTGTATGTTAGTTAACATACAGTAAAAATAACAGATAATGATAACACGCTTGTGTTATCAAAAATATAGTTTATTCCATTTAGAGTTTTATAGTATAGTCAAAATAACAGTCCATTAGTCATGTATCGTTTTAGTCAGTCCATTCAAGGATATTCAATTTAGCAAAATCCGTGTAGAATATCCAATGTCAGTTCACTTACAATTAATCAGTCCTCTCACAGTTGATAAATCAACAGTCCTTTCTCTCACCCATTCCAGTAGGGTAAAAACGCAGTCTTCAGTCTATCCAGTAATTAGGAATCATCAAGCCAGAGAGAGCAAGCTGCCGTGCCTTTCTTCTTTTATGGTGCTTTTACAACCACTCCCTTAATTGCATTCTTACAGTTAAAGTTACAGACATTTAACTAACAAACCATGATAACATATTTATTATTTTACCTAAACCAGTTAGGATAAACAATGTTATCCCTAACACAACCAATGAACACCTGGGAGCGCTAGCTCCGTTGGCCAATGAGAACGGCTTGCTAATGGCCAATCAGATTCTCCTGAACGGACCAATCTGATCTCGCCATTTAACAGCCAATTAGAAGTGCAGGGCCAGAACCCTGCACTTGACTTCAAGCTCAAGATAACTTTATTAAACATTTATTCATTCAAAACACCCCTTCCCTCTGGGTTCCGATTATGGGGTGCGGTCACGTAGTCCTTGAGGTAGGATGGTTGTTTTATTAGTCTTTTTGATTTTCGCTGTGCACCCGGTATTTGGCTGCACTCTTGTTGAGGTAGGGCATTGTTTGGCGAAAGGGGTACCTCTGATTCTGAGTTCACGTTTTCGTTGTCACCAACATCTTCGGTATCACCCTGAGGTGAACTCACTCCCATCCCTGATTCCTGTTCTCGTGTTTCTGTTCCGCTATCGTTTCCTTCAAAAAGGTTTTCTGCTAATTGAAGTTCATCTTCCTCTGTATCTCCCCCCCCCCCAGTTTGGTTATTAGGGATTCAAAGATGCCTGACTGCAGCCTTGATCATAGTTGATCGATATGGCGCTTCCAAAGTCTATCGTCAGGGCATTGTACAAGGTAAGGTATGATCTCGGGCCGGTTACACAGACCACAGTTGCTTCTACCCAGAATGGATCGCCCGATAAATTTTTAGCTAACACCAAATCGCCTACCTGGAATGTACGGCATCGGCCGCTGGATCCGAGTGGTTTCTCTGGTTCGTACCCTGGGTGTAACCGGTCGAGGTGGGAGCGGAGCTTTTGTCCCATTAGTAGTTCGGCGGGAGTTTTGTTGGTGACTGTGGAGTGATATGCTGTAAAAAGAGGATTCGGTTTATCTTTTCTTTGATGTTGTCATAGTCCACTTTCTGTAGCGTTTTCTTGACGAATTGTACCATGCGCTCGGCCCTTCCGTTGGCCGCAGGATGCGCAGGCGAAGTGAGCGCATGTCGAATACCACAGTCCGCCAGGTACTGCTCAAAGGACAGCGCGGTAAATTGGGGCCTGTTGTCGGATACCAGAACGTCTGGTAATCCGTGGGTTGCAAACAGTCTTTCTAGTTTTTTAATAACCGCTTCGGTTGTCGTGTTCCTCATTTGGTGGATTTCGAGCCAGTTCGAGTAGGCGTCTACGGTTAACAAGAAGGTGTGGCCTTTGGTCGGCCCAGCAAAATCCAGATGGATACGGGACCAGGGTCCCCGCGGTGTCTCCCATTCGGTTGGGATTGCCTTTGGTGGAGCGTTGCTTACTTCCTGGCATCTATGACAAGTTTTGACCCACATCTTGATTTGCTTGTCGATGCCTGGCCACCCCGCGTAGTTTCGTGCGAGGGTCTTCATGCACACGATGCCGGGGTGGCCATCATGCAAGGTTCTTAGTAGTGCTTGTTGGAGTCGTTCTGGGATAACGACTCTATTGCCCCAGATAATGCAGCCCTTTTGAGAAAACAACTCTGTTTGTCGACTTTTGAATGGTGCAAAGTCGTCTGATACTTGGTCCAATGGCCATCCGTGTTCCACCCACGTGAGGACTCGTGCTAAGGCGGGGTCGCGTTTTGTTTCTCTCGCGATATCACGGGCAGTTAATGGCGGTGTACAAAGTGTCTTGATCTGCAACGTTGTCATTGTTGGCGTGGGGTCATCAATAGTCTCTGGAAGCGGTGCTCGGCTCAATGCGTTGGCGTGGGTAATAGCTTTTCCGGGGTGGTATTGCAGCTGATAATTGTAAGCAGCCAAGAATTCTGACCAGCGAGTCATCCTGGGAGATAATATATAGGGGGTTGGCTTATCCCCAGCTATTATTCCCAGCAAAGGTTTGCGGTCAGTCACTATAGTAAAAGCCTGGCCGTACACGTACTCATGAAATCTTTTGACAGCCGACACAATTGCAAGGGCTTCTTTATCAATCTGGCTATAATTTTGCTCAGTTTTTGAGAGCGTCTTTGAAAAATAGGCAACAGGGGCTTCGCTACCGTTAGGCAATACGTGGCTCAAAATGGCACCCACTCCGAAAGGCGATGCATCACACGTGATATTTAACGGTAAGGTTTCATTGTACTGCATTAGTACAGTGTCAGAAGTCAGTAGTTTTTTCACATTACGAAACGCCTGCTCTTCTCTATGACCCCATACCCAAATTGCTTTTTTGTCCAGTAGACGATGTAAAGGTTCAGCAACAGTCGCCTTGTGCAGCAAGAATACGTTATAGAAATTGATGAGGCCTAGAAACGCCTGGAGGTCGGCCTTATTCCGGGGTCTGAGAGCGTTTTTTATTGCTCTCAATTTGCTATCTGTAGGGTGAATGCCCTGACTGTCAATTAGGTACTCTAAAAATTCAACACGATCTGTACACAGCTTACACTTATTTTTCTTCACTTTGAGGCCTGCATCTTTGAATTTCTGGAGGACCAATCTTAAACGATCCCGTAAAATTTTTGAAGTAGGGGCAGCAATTAACCCATCGTCAAAGTAGGGGACAACGCCTTTAATCCCTTGTAATAGTCTTTCCATCAGGCTCTGAAAGATCCCCGGGGCTACACTCACTCCGAATTGGAGCCGCGTACATATAAAGGCACCTCGGTGCGTCACGATCATCTGTCCCTGTGCCGTTTTTTCATCAACCGGCAGTTGCTGATAAGCCTGAGCTAAGTCTAGTTTAGCGAAGACTTTTCCGTCCCCCAGGGAATGGAGGAGGTGTTGCACCACCAGTACCGGATATGGGTTTTGCTGCAGGGCGTGGTTCAGGGTGGCTTGGTAGTCCCCTCAAATTCTAATCGAACCATCCGGCTTAATGAGTGTCATGATTGGGGTCTCCCAGGGAGAGTGATCGGTTGGCTCTAACACTCCCTGGGCTATTAACTTATCAAGCTGTTCGTTGATTTTCGGCTTTAGAGCGAACGGAACTCGATGAGGCTTAAGGCGGATGGAAGCTATTTTTGGATTAAGGCTAAATGATATCGGGGTCCCCTTGTACTCGCCTAGTTTTCCGCGAAGACATCCCTGAATTCATGGACGAGGTCCTCCTCCCAGTCACTGCCGCCGATTCGGTTAATGCCTGCCACTTCAATGCCGAGTGGTGCGAACCATTGGAGGCCTAACAGGCTAGGCCGGTCCTTGTCGATCACAGTCAGGGGTAAGTACGCTGTGCGGTTTTTGAACGAGACCCGGACTCGACTGGATCCTACACCTGGAATCCGGTTCCCCTGATAGTCTTTAAGTATGAGTCTTTGGGAACGAAGGTCTTGGCGCCAGATAGTAGGGATGAGTTGCTTTAGGGTCTTCCAGGAAACCATCGAGAGAGATGATCCCGAGTCGACTTCCATTTGGCAGGGCTGATTTTCGATGGCCACTTTAGTTCGGATTTTCTTGGCATCCAAGGAAGAGGTGTGACCGATAGTGATAGTTTGGTGAGCCTCTTCTCGCTTCATTGGGCGATTCATGGTTCGGTTTCTGTAGGAATGGTTTACTGGTTCTCACCTTACAGGACGGTTTCCTGTTGATTGGCGATAGTTGGACCACTTCGAGGTCTGGCTGGTTCCTAGGAGGCTTCTACAGACCCGTCTGATATGGCCTTGTTTCCCGCACTCATGGCAGAGCGCGTTGCAGAATTTGCATTCGGACCGGTAATGGTTGGCCCCGCAGCCAGCGCATGGTTGTTGGGACTTAGGGCAATGGTCCTGATCGGACCTCTTCTTCGTCACTGTCTGACGACGAAGAGAGGTCCTCGTGGTGGGCCGTCAATGGTTGTCCTTCTGACTTAGGTGAAATTTCGCAGGTTGGTTGGTGTGTTGGAGTGCGGTTGCGGAGCAGTTGGGCAGCCGACTTCCTGGTTGCTTCCACTGCAGTAGCATCAGCGATGGCATTGGCAAGGCTAATGTCGCCCTTCGCCATTATCTTGCTCTGCATGTTTAGCGCGTCTAATCCCAGAACTACTCGGTCTCTCAAAGCCTCTTCCAGGTCGGCGAACCCGCAGAGGCCTCCCAAGTTTTGGAGGTCCGCAACGAAATCGGCAACGCTCTCTCCTTTCCGCTGGTTTCTTTGGTAGAACTCGTGCCGTCTTACGAGCGTTGGTACGGTCGGTGCATAGTGGGCCCTCAGTAGAGGTTCGAGGACGTCCCAGTCCATAGCCTTCACTTCAGCCGGTTTTGCTAGTGTGTTGGCCATCTTGAATACGGTCGGCCCACAATGCATTAGGAATACTGCCCGTTTCTTCCCGGTTGTGGCATCCTTCAAATTATTGGTTTCCAAGAACATTTGGAATCGATCCATGTAGGACTCCCAGTTTTCTTGCACTGGGTCGAACGGAGTGGGTGGTACGACGCTGCCGGACATGGTTCCGCCGTTGTGCGTTTCAGCCACGTGCTCGGTTGTCTTCTTCGTTGTTCAGTCAGCTCTGACGTCTCCAAATCCCATCCTCGTCACCAGTGTTAAGTGTGGAGCATGGGTGCGAAGAATGGAGACGAGCCGGTGAAACAGTGAACTTTAACTCTTTATTTACATGGTGTGACGGCTCAGCACAATGGCTGCTATAGCCTTCCTTATATAGGCAACTTATTAACTATTCAACCAATGAAAACCTGGGAGCGCTAGCTCCGTTGGCCAATGAGAACAGCTTGCTGATGGCCAATCAGATTCTCCTGAACGGACCAATCTGATCTTGCCATTTAACAGCCAATCAGAAGTGCAGGGCCAGAACCCTGCACTTGACTTCAAGCTCTAGATAACTTTATTAAACATTTATTCATTCACAACAGGTTCCTACGTGTTCCACTACTGGTTCGGTGATATACACGTGTGTATACGCATACCTAACGCACATGTGCAGCTTTCACCACACCAGCTGTGGCCTGCAGAACCAATCAGCTGAGAGGATAAAGAAGAGAAAAGCGCAGGGGTGGACGCCCCCCCCCGATCCTGTGCTTTCTCTTCTTTCTCCTCTCAGCTCATTCTGAAGGATTTTTTTTCCTCCTCTCAGCTTATCATGGGAGGCTTTTTTTTTTTTTCCCAACAACCGGTTCACTTGAACCGGGCTGAATTGGTAGCATGCCACCAGGCTTGTTAATGCTCACCAGGCTAGAAAAGGTTACAAAACTATTTCCAAAGAATTTTGATTTTATCAGTTCACTGCCAGGCAGACTATGTACAAATGGAGATTATCAATACCAGTTCCCTCCCCAGGTCGTTTGTCCAATCAAGATCATACCAAGAGTGAGGCAGACAAAGTGCCAGGAGGTCTCAAAATATTCCAGGATAATATTTGAAGGACCTAAAGGCCTGTGTTGCATTGCTGAATGTTAACACTCCTGAAATCATCGTCAAGAGAACAGTGAACAACAATGAAGTACATGATGGGGTGCAAGAAAAGCCACTACACTCCAGAAAGAAATTGTGAAAGGTCACTTGGATAAGTCAGAAGACTATTGGGAGAATGTTCTGTGGAGAGATGAGGACAAAATAGAACTTTCTGGCTTTAGTGAAAAGTGTTATGTTTGGTGAAAGGCAAACACTACATTCCAGCATAACAAACTTACCCATCTGTGAAACATGGCGATGATGGCAGTGTCATGGTTTGGCCTTGCTTTGTTGTATTTGTACTACGATGGCTTGTTGATTATGAATTATGAATTATACCAGCAAATACTACAGGAAAATATCAGAGTATCTATCCATGAACAAAAAGCTCAAGTCAGTGAGTGCATAATGTAGAAAACAATGATCCAAAGCATATGAGTTTGTATCATCAAAGAATTGTTAAAGTAGAAGAAAGTTAACATTTTGTAATGGCCAAGTCAAAGTCCTGACCTTAATCCTAGAGAAATGTGAAAGGACCTGAAGCAGGCAGTTTATATGAGGAAGCTCCCCAAAATCCAAATTGTTCTGTTAGGATGAATGGGCTGAAATTCCTCCAAGTCCATGTGCAGGACTGCTCAAGTTATTGTAAACATTTAATTCCAGTTATTGCTACGAAGAGGGCCATGTCAGTTGTTGAAAGCAAAGATTATACTTTTGCCACCCACAAATATACAGTAAAGCTTTGGATAATTGTCCTCAATAAATCCGTGAAGAAGTATAATATTTTACTCATTTCTTTAATTGAGTTCTAATCTATTTTATGACTGTGTATCTAATCTATTTTATGACTGTGTATCTAATCTATTTTATGACTGTGTATCTAATCTATTTTATGACTGTGTATTATGATCATGTTTTAGATCATATTTTTGCAAGTTCACAAATTTAAGCACCACTGTTTGCCATGACAAAAATTTGCTGCAACCTTAACTTTTCCTTTTATTTTCCATGTGTGCTTTATTTATAATGATGCATACTGTACATTCAGGCACTCCAACATCTCATTCTATTTTAATGTTGCTATGACATTCATGTTGCTCAATTACATCAAATTTTTGCTCTAACGTAATAACGATCTTTTTTGAGCTTGTAAAGTTTTCCTCTGAAGAGATCATTTTTTCCCATTTTACAGACACAAAGATTGGTGATGTCTAAAACCCCAATGGCAACTGCACACACACTTACCTCACATAAACTGAATTTTGGTGTGCATTTTTACAATTTTACACTAAATTTAATATCACATTATTTCAACTGGTATTAATTGTGACCTAGCAGTACATCATTCCACCTTACTTCCCAGTTGCTGCTTTTTTATATTTCTGATTTAAAGTAGAGTATTTCTGACAAATGATCTATCCCAATCCATCTTCAAGGGCATATTCTAATAAATAAATCTCTTATTTATAACCTAAATAAGCTGTTCCATTTCAGGTACTTCATTTATGGAATCTTTATCATTAATTTCAAATGTGGATTTGGGTAGAAAACCCTTGCTCTTAATGACTAATTTGATTTAATCACTCTTAATAGGAACAGAGGAAGTTAAAAAGACCAATTTGGGCAGATGTTACCTCAGACAAAATGGCATAGAACATTAGAGAATGATTTTACTTTGAGGAAGAGTTGATTTAAGTGGGAAAATCAATGATGTTTCACTGGAAGCAGGTAGAATAAGACCTTCTTCTGAGGAAGATTCCTTTGGTGTATTTTCCTTTTCACTCGATGGTCTCTCTTTAATTCAAGGGGACAAAACATTGACAGTAGAAGATTCTATGAACGTTGTCCAAAAAAAGAATTCTAAATAATACTATAGTTATTAGTGTGAAATGTAGAAGTATTTCTAAACAATATCTTTACAAAATAATGCTAATTTGCAATTTTATAAAATCTAATCTACATATATCAAGGAAAAGACCCAAAGAGATCTTTTTTCATTGGATTGAACAGAACAAGGGAAATTAGAATCTGTACGTTTGTACAGCTTTTGCAAACAAAATGGATTTTTCTAGGCAAGTTAAGTACAGAAATTTTGCTTTTCTTTTTTTGTGTGTAACATTCAGATATTACTCCATGACAAAAGATTTAGAGGGTGTGTTCTTCAGCTCTCATGTTTGGTTCTTTATAGTGCTTCTGCCAACTATTTGGTTGTGGAGTTTCTAGAGTTAAATTATTTGAAACATGGAACAAAAGCAATGTCTTAACTACAAACTAATGGAACTACAAACATATAATTGTGGACATTTGGGATAGGTGTTTCACAGCATGGCCATGCTACTTTGAAGGCTTTCCTAGGTTTCTTGCATGTGCCTGTAAAGATAACCCTTGGTAATGATGGCCTCACGTTCTCACTACTTTTATTAAATGATAAGAGCAGTGTTGTGGCATTGCATTGCAAACCCTGTCCCTTTGGATCATGCATGCAAAAGGGGGATCTTGAGATATGTCAGATAAAAATATAAATTGATTATGAACTAACAAAATCCACATGAGTACAGCAGGTGTAATATATTCAGCTGTGTACAGTATATTTCAAAACTTTCCACAATTCCCACTGAAATGATAGTTGCACACAGAGGCAAAATCATCCGGGTGGCCAAAAGATGGCAGCAGTCCTGCCCCTTTTCATGTGTGTTCCATGCGTAACAAATTATGTTCAATTATCAATGTGACCATGGCCATCTTTCATTTTTTTACATCCCTTGCACTTCTTTAGCTTTGGCAACTCCAGCCCCAACCCTAATCATTTTATGGGAATAACATGACAACATTTTACTACTGAGCATTATTAGAAATCTGTTCAGCAGCACTGTAAAATGAGTTTACCTGGGCCTTGAGATTCTTTTGATGGAATCTGTTCCATAAGCCTCTGTGCCTTGCTTTCAACAGCTGGTGGAGAATTCTGAACTTCAGCATTAACAAGAGATGAAATTGTGATTCATTTAAGCACCCACTCTGGAAAGTTACTAAGATTGATTGATTGACTGACTGATTGACTGACCAATTTATTGATTGATTGATTGATTTAGGTGCCTTCAAGTCAGTGTTGATTTACTTCTGGTGATTGCCTGGACAAGTCCCTACAGTTTTTTTTGCAAGGTTTTTCGGAATTGGCTTGCAATTGCCTTCTTCTTCCTAGAGCTGAGAAACTATGACTGGCGCAAGGTTACTCAGCTGGCATGATGCTAAAGGTTGGAACTAGAAGCTGTTGTTTCGTGGTTTCTAGCCTGATGCTTTAATTACTATAGCAAACTGGCTGTCTCATTTTGTTCTAGCATTGCCCTTGAAAGAATTAAGTAATATTTAATAATCCTCTCATCAGTAAATAGTGGATAGTGCTCAGCTTTATTTTCTAAGAGATATTATAAAAATATTTTGTAAGGGTAACCAAGCTCAGAGAATACCAGGAACTCCATATGAAATCCATGATTTGCAGTTAAGATCACTTGGAAGGGAGAAATTGGCCTGGAAACCCTGAAACAGTGACTTTATTCTAAATTGTGTAGGCCAGGGCTATCAAACTCATGGCTTGCGGACCGGATGCATCATGCACTGGCCATGCCCATGCCCAGTTTAGCGAAAGGGAAAAAAGTCCTGATACATTAAGTCATGCCGCCGTGACGACCTGAGTTTGACACCCCTATGTAGGCTGCTTGTCTTAAAGTCAGGCTGAAGAGAGTAGTTCTGGAATGTGATTCAGAGTTCTCCTTCCCATTATCCAACATGGAAAAACACAGATGCCTAATGATGTTTATTTTGCTTTTCATCAGAATGATGTAAAGTGTTTTGAATAGCTAGTCAATCACAAGGGCATGAATTGTTCACATTTCATAGACATTGGTGAAGTAGATCTTGAATCACTCTTCTTTAAAATGGGTTATTAAATGCCTGCAGTGCTTTGTTCTTTGTTGGAATTGGATTAAAATATATGGAAAATTTATAAGTGCGTGAAGTACATTTATTAGAAATCAATGCTGGCTGTTTCCAGTATACTTTATTTTGCTCTAATCAACTTTTTACTTTGAACACTTTTCCATGTCTCAATGCTCTCAATAAATTTTAATGGGCATTGCTCATTTATTTTAATCAATTCATATCACTACTGATTTTGCAATAGTGAACACTTAACTTGGGATTACAATATTTCACAATGCAAAATAAACCGCAATTATATCTACATATCTACATATCTATATCTTTCTATATCTATATCTATCTATCTATATGATGGCAACATCATGTGATTAACATCTGCTCGCAACCATCCCAAATCTCACATAGCACTGTCTAATCTATATTTATACCATATAAGATACCTATTAGTTGACAAAGTAGGATGGTGGAAAATACTGCTTGTAAGGGCAAAAGACAAGAAGAAAGAACAAAATAATATGCAGCTATTAAATCTGGTTACTGAACAATTATAACTCTAGGACAGAAGCATTAATTAGGAAAGGGGTCTAAATACAAACTAACTGAATACAATTGAAAGCTTAGCAAGTATTTACTGTTATGGAAATGAGAAAGAATGGGAAATAAAAAAAGGAAAGTTGGATAAGCAAACTAAGTATAGGAAAATGAAGTTATGAAATTGAAAACGAAAAAAACCAATCACCTTTTGTTCACAAAAGACCCTGTTGTCAGTGTCATTACACAAAATCACTCTGGATAATAATGGGGAGGAAGGAAAATACAAGCAAGAGTAAATCGTTTATCTCTTTTTCTTCCCATGACCTCTACACCTATCCGAAAAGCTACAAATGGGGTGATATATGTGGTCTGACTGCAAAGGTAACTCTGATTTGTTCAATGATTTCTATAACCCCACCCCATTTCTTCCACACCTCATCAAGGCATTTTACACAAACAAGCCCTGCAGTTGCTGTGGTGATGCCTTAAGCCTTGCAGCTTGGCAGAGCTCCTAAACTGTGTGTCAGAGGCAGATTTTGAAAAGAATTCTGAAATGAACAGAGTGAGTTATAGACATAATGCCCAACCTCAAATAAAAATAAAATCCAAATCACCTCCATCACTTCAATGGAGGCAGAGAACAGCTGTATTAAGCAGACAATAGCTCTAACTAGTTAAACCAGGCTTTAGGTAACAACTACAAACCATGGCACAGTGAACAGGAGAGAAAACAGTGCAATTACGTTAGCTCAGTATCCAAGTGTTTACTTGCTTGCATAAACTAACGTGCCAAGCTAAGAAAGTACTGTTAAATATTAATTGAATTTCCATACTCATTTAGAAATATACAGGTAATAACCGTAGCATCTTCCCACCATCAAAACAAATATTGCTTTGTAGACCTTTCCTTCATCATTTGGACAGTCCTTGATATCTAATATGTTACACATAGTAAGAAAACATACAATTATCTATAATATTAGGTTGTGCAATAAGATTTACCTGTATATTTCTTTAATTCCTGAAGAATATTTTTCATTATTGATGATTGCATTTCCTCACTAGATAACAAAGGCTTCTGGTCTTCGATTTTCAAAACATCAAAAGTTAAATTAACATTCATTTTTACTTGATTAAGCTCAGTAAGAATGACAATATTAGTTAAATAAACATCAACTGCCAACAACTGTCCTATAACAATAAATAATTTTAAAATATTACTTGTTATACAGAAGTACAACAGGCACTATCTTAAACATTCTAAAAATATTCTACAAATATTTTAGCCTTAAAATGTATCTTAATATATAAGAATTTAGCAGTACAAACCTAAGCAGGTTTACTCAAAAAGTATGCACAGCAGAAACAAGTACAAATCTGACAGTTCGACATAACAGGATGTGCTATATCTAAATTAAGAAGCCTATAAAATAGGGGACAGAAAAAAGAGGACACAGTGCAATTAGCCAGGACACTTCAAAGTTCAGATTGTAAAATAAGAATTATTTTACACATAAGTGTGTCAGCAAGATACTACCTGGATAAGACATTTGGAATGTAAGGACAAAGCTAGGAATAGATTTAATAAGCTTACTTTGTGAAGAAATCTATGGAGAAGGTAAAAGTAAAAGAGAAAGAAATCAATATCCTGAATACCAAAGCAGAAAAATATATTATCAGAATACTAAAAAGGAACAGATCCAAGTGGCTTTCAGAAAAAGCTATCATGATAACCAGGGAAAGGCAGAAGATGAAAGCCCTGGGCAATGAAAATGGCATACAATAATTAAAAACACCGTCTTTCAATGTCAAGCAAGAAAGGACAAAGCAAATACATTTCACTCAATGTCAGCAAATAGAGAAATTTATCACAGAAAAGGAAAACAAGAGTTCTTGTTAAGAACTGAAAAATCAGAAGAAAATTTATAGCAAAGTTAGGAACACTCAAGAGAAATAATGAAAGAAAGCTGAGGCAAAGAAGATTAAAGAAAGATGGAAAGTCTACATTAAAACCCTTTACAAATGGGATTATAAACTGACAAACATTTGTAAGCAGAGAATATATTCAGGAACTGATTCTGCTCAAAAATTAGGGAAAAACAAGAATTAGACATCTGTTAAATATGAAAACATTAGGCCCACGGAACTGTTTTAAAGCTGTAAGAGAACTGAAGAATTAAATGGAATATAGCCTAGGCATTTGCAAAATTGGTGGATATGTCTATAAAAAAGGGGACAATACAATGCCAGTTTATTTATTCCACATACAGGCAAAGCTTTGTTTTAGATCTTGCAAAGAGCATGGCCATTAACTGAAGAATGAAATGAAATAGGCTTCAAAAATGGCAGAGGGACATCAGAAGAATACTTTCCTTCTTGAGGACAGAAGTAATACCACCTGCTCTGAGAGCATTAGCGGTATGAATCAGATGTGGTATTCAGCAGGTCTGATCAGTTCTGGAGAACCGGTAGCAGAAATTTTGAGTAGTTCAGAGAACCGGCAAGTACCACATTTGACTGGAGATTTTACAGTATCCTTCCCTCTCCAGATTGTGTAATCTCTTTTTCAAGTCCCTCCTTAATGACTCTTTTCTTCCTTCCCCCTTAGTAGTCTTTCCGATCTTCCCCAATGTCAGTTTTAAATTCCTTTATTTAGGGAAGATGAAATTACTGAGGTTGTGTTTGGCTCCATTGTGAGATACCACAGGGTTCAGATAGTTCCTCCATGTTTTCCAGCAGCTACATGAAACTGTTGGAGGAGGTTGTTTATTGATTTTGAGGTAACATTGACATGCTAATGATCTTCAACTATATCCTAGCAAAATAGAGGTGATGTTTGCTCTTAATCAATCTGGTTTAATTCTAGTTGTGAGGTTAGCTCTAACAGGGGGATTCAGAATAGAAAAGGGAGTGAGAAAAATATGCATTTCAGGTTAATTTATATAATAAATATAAGAATAACAGAATTAGAAGAGATATCATCTAAAATAAAAAATTGTTGGAAAAAATTGCTATACTATACAGTATATAGATGATACTTCCTGAACTTACATTTGAGAATAAAGAAATAAAGGTGATATATAGTTTTGTTTTCTTACCCAAGAATGGACAGTGTGATGGAGAAATAATGAGATCATTAGTCCTACAGAAGGATGTCATGACAAACTCATTCAAGATCATGGAGATAAGGATATCTCAATGACAAAACAATCAAAATAGTTAAAGCAATGATCTTGGTAATGTATGGCCTTTAATATTGGTGACTAAGAAAAAACAAGAGAAAGATGGATGCCTTTGATTTATGGATTTGGAGACAATTACTAAGAGTATCATGGATTGCAAGAACAACCAATCAATCTTTGACTAAATAAAGGCTGATTGCTCCTTTGAGTGATGAACAGCAAACAGAAACTCATACTTTGGGCATATGATATGACCAGATGATTGGCTAGAAAAAAAATGTTTGGCAAAGTGAAAGGAAATACAAGAAAGAGAAGACAATGGAGAAAGTTAGTGTTAGGGTCAGAATTAAAGAGATTACTGGACATCTTTTCAAACAGAAACTTGTCACTGCTAAAAACAGATTAAATGTTGATCATTTGTTCACAGAGCCTAGCAAGAGATGAACCAAACTCAATGGCACCAATCTAACTAACTAGTCAAAATAAGAAAATCAGAAATTGTCTTTAGTGCTAAAATTCAATGTATTGCATAACATGAACCTTCAAACCCCTTAATCTGAATTGCTTGTCAAAATATAACTTATGGCTGATATATATTTTAATGAAATCCTAGTTTAAAATCTTTGGAAAACCATTTGACTTTACTATAGAATAAACTCAGGTCTAAGAATACATTTTTATACAAAGGAAAGCAAAAGACGTACCAGTCTCTTTGTTTTGTTCGTTTAATATATATTTCAGTTCTTTTACAGAGATTTTTGACTGTTCATTGATTGTGCTTTGTGAATGGTCTCTGTGTGCATTTTGAGCTGTAAATTGCAAAAATGAAAACTGTCTAATTCTGATTACACAAAATATCCAAAAATTTACTCAATAGAATCCATATTTACCTCTCAGTGATTGTAGAATTTGATTTAATACCATCATCTGATAAGTAAAAGGTTCAGGGACATCTAAAATAAAATATAAATATAAACTATTAAGACTCACTCTTATAAGGATTTTTTAAAAAAAGAATACTTTTGCAAATTGTAAAAATACTATAATTTTATGAAATGTATAAAGGTGACACTGATTAATAATGAAGAAAGGCATTTTGAGAGTCCTGTAAAAGGAAATAATTCTGCAAAGGAATATAAACAGTATAGTATACAAATAGAAAAGATTTATAAGCACCCAGATAAATTGTTTCCTTACTAGAACTTATAGGTAACACAGAATAATTTGATCTGATAAAAGGTAGTGTAAATTGAGCTAGGCTGATGACTAACTGCTTGCTGAAATGCACACTACATAATAAAACACAAGCTAATCCATTAATTGTATATGGCTTTTATGGGAAAAATAATATAAGAAAATATGTGCATGTATATGACAATTTTAATCATGACAACTTTAAAAAAATGTGGACTTCAACTCCCAAAATTCCCAAGTCAGCAAGCTGTCAATTTTGAGAAGCACTGGTCTGGCCTATCTTTTTTCTGTTATAACATGTAATAAAATCATATGTATGATTATATGGGATAGAGAAAGAGGGCCGAAGGAGGAACATGTGGTATGGGCAAGAACAGTAGATAGTGTCTGTAATTGCCTTCAATTAAGCACAATTTACATGTGAATGGATTCAACTTTTCAATCTGCCATGCCTCATTAGATTTTGACTATTTGTTTATTATTTATATCCATGACACAAATAGTCTAACACTTGAAAAGTTTGCCAAGCCTGCCACAGAAATATCCAAGTCAAAATCAGCCATCAGATGGCAAATGCCCATCTTTAAAAAAAAAATAATTATAAGGGTGATTGAACTATATTGAAGTAGAGAAATTAGTATAAAACTCATATTTGTTCAAATGTTTTTCTAATCTTTGTGACTTGCTATCTTTAGCAAATAGACTTGAATATTTTTCTAAAATGTTTCCAAATACATGTACATGTAGGACAAGTAGATTTACTGTAACCTTCATCCTACACACATATACCACTAATAAACTCTTTGTACTAAAGACCTTGTTAATGTAGTTCAAGGCATTCACTTGCATGAAAAATGTAGATAGTAACAGAAAAAAAAAGATAGTAATAATTAATGAACTGCATTACATTTTCTTCAGAAAAAATGATTTTATATTTATTTCATACACTTGGCATCTACTCATACAAAGTAAATTTATTCAAACGGATGAACATGCAGTAAGTAATGATGCCTTGGACATAAAATTTGCAAGTTATATCTGCCATAGAATAATCTCATAATTATATAAAATAATTTACAAGTGGACAATCATCACATTCATGATCTCAACAGTTTTACAATATGGTACAATAGCTTTTACAATAGCTGATAAGAAGATCAGGTGTTATTCTTAAAGCAGGACAGAAAATTAACTGCACAGGTATAGGATAGGTAGTAACTGTGCATTTAATAGCAGTAATTGAATGCCGGATCTTTGAGTCCTAGTGGAAAATCACTTAAATATGAGCCAGCAGTGTGTACAGATGCCAAAAAGTACACAGCCCTAGGCTGCATTAACAGAGGGATAAAATCAAGATCACATGAAGTGTTAGAACCACTTTATAATGCCTTGGTAAGACCACACCTGGGATATTGCACCTAGTTTTGATTGCCACAATATTAAAAAAAGATGTTGAGACTCTAGAAAGAAAAGAGCAGAAAAGAGCAACAAGGTGGTCAGGGGATTGGAGGCTAAAACATAGGAAAAATGTTGCAGGAATTGGGTATGTCTAGTTTTAATGAAAAAAGGGACTTGGGGGACATGATAGCAGTTTTCCAATATCTAAGGGGCTGTCACAAAGAAGAAGGGGCCAACCAATTCTCCAAAACACCTGAAGGCAGGACAAGAAGCAATGAATGGAAAATAACCAAGGAGAGAACTAACCTAGGAGGGGGAAAAAGGAGACATTTCCTGATAGTGAGAACAAATAATAAATGATGCAGCTTGCATTCAAAAGTTGTGGGTGCTCCATCACTGGATGTTTTCAGAAGAGATTAGTCATTTGTCTGAGTCTCATGTTTGAAAAGGAAGTTGGGCTAGAAGACCTCCAAAGTCCCTTCCAACTCTGTTATTCTACTCAGACTATTTGGTAAACTCACTTCTAAAAGAATTTAAAGTAGAGATTTCTGGATTTCTACCTCATAGGCAGGAAAGATGGGCTACAGACTCCATCAGTCAAAATATTTCAACTGGTGGGATTTAAGAAGAGGGTCTTCTCTGCTATTGACCCTGCTTTATAGAACATCTTGCCTTCAGAGGTGAGAAAAGCCCACAATCTTCTGGCCAGTCAAAACCTGGCTATGTAACCTTGCATGGGGGACATAGAGGCCCACACAACCATGGGGCTGGCTGACTTCATGAAAAACACCCACCACCACCACCTGTTAACAATGGTTAATTCCTCATCTTCTGAAATTTTTATAATGCTGTTTTTATAATTTTAACATTTTTAATTTTAAATTATCCTGATTATAACATTTCATGTTATTGATAATACTGCCTAGTTAAAATATGAACTATCAATAAAAATAAATTAATATATTTAACAATTTGCCAGTGAAAAGAGAGTTTGGGAGGGCTGCACGCCCCCAACACAAGTGTCCCCTGGCCATACCCCCCTGACCCCCCGAGGTCAAACACAACCCTGATGCGGCCCTCAATGAAATTGAGTTTGAAACCCAGGGGGTGTCAAGGGGAGGCTGTTCTATAAGGCATGTACTATGACAGAAAAGTCAGGCTTCCAAGGGGTCACTAGGCAACACTGCATCTCCGGGAGATTTGGAGCATACCCACATTGTCAAATCTAGAAAGGTGGGCAGAAACCATAGGAGACAGATGGTTGTACAAATAAATTCTGAAAGATCACCATAATCTGAACATGATCTTTGATATATCATTAATCATGTTAAATGGCTTCTCTTGAATAATGTTCAGAAGGCATAACTAAAACATGGTGGCCAGCTCTCTGCATTTAAAATGGTTGTTTTGCTGAGATTTAAATGTTTTTCTTTGGCTAGTTTCAAGGAAGAGTCGATTTCTCTTTTTGCTTTTGAAATGTATTGATGTCACTACATTGTTGCATTTATGTTTTTAAGTTGTGTTTTGAGGATCCTAGTGAGCAAATGGTGATAGCAAAACTTTCAACAATTCCCTTTCAGATCCAATGCCACAGTAATAAGAGCCATCATAATGGAATAGTTCTTAAAACTGTTGTTAAAAAAAGAATGACATAAGCAATATCGTAATAAGAACTCCTATTAGAAGCTATATAACAAAATGTATAATTGCATTCAGCTCAATTTTATTCCCAAAATACCATAGCAACAATTATAATAGTGCAACTTTATCATCCCTTCAAGGTGAATCCAAATAAAAAAGAAGTCTTTACCTGTTTTTGGGTGATTTGTCTTACTGCTCCTGGGTAGGCTCTCTCCTGTAATTCCACCATCAAGTTTTATTGGAGTTTTTCTTTTCCCTTTAATATGCTTCATTTTCTTATCCACTGAACTATTTACTATCACTTGCATACCATTATCTTTTAATGCTACTGAATCTATTTTAAGGCCTTGGTTAATAATGTTGGTGGCTACAATATGAACTTCAGGGACCTCTCTTGAATCTTTTAAATTGTAAATGTCAATCTGAATTTCACTTGAATTGTCAGGAGAATGAAATCTTACAGTAATATTACTTGTTCTTAATGATCTGCCACAATTATTACCAGCCGTTTTGTCCCATTTGAAGTCAGGAAGCAAAGGCCCTTCCTTGCCATCCTCTTCAGATCCTCCACCCTTTACTTTCTTATGTCTTACTGGAGTATCCATAAGAGTATTTGGGGAAATCTTGTAAGCCTTGTTACCCATCAGTGCTGAATTGCTATTGGGGAAGAGTCTTTCTTGTGCTGTTAGACTACTAGGACTTGCCTTCTCTTTTACAGAGGATCCTGAAAAAATATAGTTGCATATGTTAAAAATTCCAGCAGAATACTCTCCGCTAATCATGCAGTTTATAAATATAATTCATGAAACATTACTGATATTGTGATTCTTGGGTATTTTGCATGGAAAACATATGAGAGGGACAGGTTTGCAGTAATTGGGTTTTAGATTAAGGTGTCCCAGAATGAAAACACAACTGTAGTGTTACTGAGAATAAATGGCCTTTTCCACAGAAAGATCACAAATGCCCATCACAATGACTACCTGCCTTTTACCAAATTCAAGTTTTCAGTGAATGTTTTGCTTTGTTTTTCTGTGATTTCATGTTCATGTATCAAATTCTTTTGGTGCAGAACTTGGATTTGTTGATCTGCAAATGAAATAATCAGTAAGAATACATATAAGTGAAGACATACAAATTAAAGCATAACAGTAATTCAAAGTGTTATGATTTGATAACTATTCTAGTCAAAAATATTTGCATTGGCTAGAAAATATTTACTTTAAATCTGTTGTTAAATATGTCTTAAAGAAAGTTATTATCTTGAATACCCTTTTCATCAGTTTTCTAATAAGGGCATACTCAATAATTTGCACATGAGATATTGAATATAATACATGTGAAGTCTTCCAGGATGCTATAAGAATACTAAAAATAAGTGTTACCAACTTCTGGTTTGTATGAACTAAAGCAAAATAACAAACTGCAAATTATAAAACTCAAGGAAGTATTCTTACAAAATATTTTTTCAATATACAGGGCATGCCCTGCCTATAATTTATAATTATAGTTGAACTCATAAATATATTTATTTGTACTGAGTCCTATTGAATTATTAAAACCATACCATTTGTTCAAGATTGCATCCATAAGTGGCAGTTATTTCATGTAATGCCACATCAATGCAAAATGATAGGTTTCCATTCCTAGCTGTAGTGTTTAAGGTGTATAATTAAACCTCCAAACACTCAACAATAATTGTTGATAGAGGCTTGCATTTTTGTAGCTGGCATGAAAACTTTCAAACAATTTAATATATTTAATAATAATAATATTAAACAAGTTGTGCAGTTGGGGGAGAAGTGATCTGAGAGTTAATTTTCACAAAAGCAAAAAACTTAGTGGTGTCACAGAACTGAAAAGAACTTTGGAATAGATTAGAGGTGTCAAACTAGATTTCTTCAAGGGCCAGATCAGCATTGTAATTCTCCTCCATAGGCCGGCCAGGAGGGATTAGACGAGATGGATGCCTCCCTGCAGCACTTTGCCGGCCAAAACAGGGCATGGATGGAGGTTGTGCATGGCCTGGATGGCTTCCTGCAGCACCCTGCCAGCCCAAATGGGGCACAGTGGGCCGTGCGTGGCCCCCCCTGCATCTCCTATTTTTGGCCTGGATGGCTTCCTGTAGCACTTCGCCAGCCAAAACAGTATGTGTGGGCTGCACACACCCTGTTTTCGCTAGCAGAGGCACTGCGGGCCGGTCCTTTGCTATTTTCAGGCCATCCCCATGGGCCAGATGTAAGCACCCCGTGGGTCAGATCCAGCCTACGGGCCTTGAGTTGAACAACTCTGGTGTAGATCCTGCCTGAAAGATACCCATGGTGATTATAACTATTGTCTTTGATGGATCCATTCACCATGAATGTAATTCATTCCCTTTGGAAGCCACAAAACCAGTGGTTATTTATTTATTTAGTATATGGCATCTATAGAGGCCATGCAATCACTTATATACAACACTGATAAAACACATTATAAGTACAAACACAAATATAAGTTCAAAGCATCAACAATTACATGTATATAAAGTATGTGCACAATACAATAGATGAGATAAATTATTAAATTAGAGTAAAACCAGAGGCAGTATTCAGCAGGTTCTGACCAGTTCTGGAGACCTGGTAATAGAAATTTTGAATAGTTCAGAGAACCTGCAAATACCACCTCTGACTGAAGATTTTACAGTATCCTTCCCCTGCCACGCCCACCAAGCCACGCCCACAGATCTACTGGTAAAAAAAATTGAATCCCACTACTGGATAAAACCCTGAGAAAATTGCTATAATATGGTATCATAGTTGCAACAGGATATACGTTATAATTTGATATCTAAGGAAGCTAATCATCTAACTGCTTCTGGTGTGGCTGCGATGAGGTCATCCCAGGTGCCTTGACATTTCCTGAGGAGACTTTTTTTAAAAAAAACAAATTTTACTGATTTTAAAGACAAACAAACCATCATTAACCATTAAATACATAAAACCTCTTTCCATTATTAATTTTACAAGTCAAGTAAAATATTATTTTATGCAACATAATTCTGTTTTACACCATTTCAATATAAACATATAGATATCTCTTAACAAATTTCTCATTATTTCTCTTTTCGTATTCAATTTCATTGTTATTATTATTATTTTCTATATTTATCCAATTTATAATCATCATCTTCATTCCTCTCTGACTTGATTACCATTATTCTTATCCAACATTCCTCCAAGGTTTTATTAATTCTCAAACAAAACATAGACACACAAAACACAAAAATATAAAACTTCTTTTAAGAAAGTAGTTTGGCCCCAGATTACCTCTCTTTGTATGGACTTCAATTAAATTCGTGCTCATCTTGTATACCATTACCTATCTTATTTACCATTCTATATCTTCTATATAACTTCTCCCCACTTTTCATTCTTCTTATTTCTATTTTATTTAATTCATTTTAATTTAAATCATTATATTTGTATTTTTTGTCCATTCTTTCCAGATTATCCATTTATCTCATTCCCTATAGTAAAAAAAATAAAAAAAGAATTTCTCCTGAAATCACTGATCAGAGTATGATGCCTTTCTATCCTCCCTCTAAATTAATATTTAAAATAACACCTGATACCCAATCTGATTCTGCTTAGTACATTCTACCTACTAACCTTTAAAGAGAAAAAAATAATAAATTCATAATAATTAATATAATTAGATAATAAATCTAAATATTAAATCTTATAACATTCCGATTGTCTATTTCAAAAAACAAGTGCTACAATTTTATTAAATTTTAAAATCTATCATTACTAAACATTTCAATATTTTAATCTTTTATTAATTCTTATAACATTCTAGTTTTCTATTTCTAATACATAATACCATCTTATGTACCTTGCAGAATCTTCTTTTTTAAAGAAAGTATACCTTACCCTTTATCCCTAAAAAAAAATCCTTTTTTCCCATCTTGTTTCATACCTTTGTGGCTTTTCCCTCCCTTTCTTATCCCCCCTGACCTTTTTACCCTCCACTAACCTCCGCCTTTTTAGCTTTCCCTCTCTGTTGTAATCCTTTCTCCTTTTGATCAGTAACATTGAGTTGGTTTTGCATCTTAATTTTTCCTTTCTTAAGTGTTTTTTTAAGTCTTAAGTCCTTCATTTTCCTTCCTTCCTTTCTCCTTTCTCTCTTAGTTAATTTTTTAGATTCACTGAAGATGGCGTCTTCTTCTTCTTTTTCTTCTTCTCCTTCTATTTCCTCCATCTGTTGTTGGGTTTGCTGATAAATAGCAAGCGTCATTTCTAAAGAAAGGAAAGCTTCTTTCACAGCATCCTTACTTTCTTGATATTCCTTTCTAAGTTCATCATCAGATAAAGCCATTCTTTGTTCTTCTTAGAGCAACCAAAATGTTTCAAAAGTTAAAACAATTCCTCAAAGTCCCAGAGACATCAATCAGTCCAACGCACAAAATTCTCACTTTCTCTTCCTGGGGTGGTATCAGTAAAAGGGAAAAGAAAAAAAGCCCAATCTGTATTTTACAGCCTTGTTGCAATCAATTTCTAGTCTCAAGATCTTCAAGGCATCTCCTCCAGCAAAATCTTAATATATATATTTTTTTGTCCTCTCCCTTCCCACTTATAACAAGAAGCCAAGTTTTTACCTTTTATAAAAAAACAACAGGTTTCTCAATGGCCATTTGTTGATTCCATAGGGAAGGAGGGTAAACTTTCCTTTCAGCACCTCAATTTTGCCGCTTGAAATCCTCCTCTGGAAACCAAGTATTTTTCAAAAAGTCATAGTTCTCAGGATTAAACGCCTCTTAAAGTCCTGGATCAGCCAAAAAACTTTCTCTTGCAAACTTTCTCCCCTCTTCCTCCTGCTCAGTCTTACCCAGCTGCCGGCTTCTTTGTGGCGGCCATTACAGACCGCTGCTTGACCGCCTTGAGAAAAGGGGGTTTTGCTGGCTGGGGAGGGGGTCTGCAACACCCCCAAATCCTGAGAAGACATTTTTGAACTATAGCTGCTATTGTTTGTTCTGATGCACCACAGACACATTGCGAGGTCTCTGCCATTCCCCAAAGAGCTTTGCTTTAGTTCTGGCATGGCCTGTAGGGTATGAAGTGTAAACTATCTCCACAATGGTATGCTTCAGGCAATGTTCTGTATTAACAGACCACATGATGGCCAACTGGATATTGTATTTCTCATGGTCAAAAACTACAGAGGCAGCAGGATTCCTCCCAAGATGGCTGCTGCACGGTAAGAGGAGCTTTTCTTCTCTCTTGCTGATAATCTGTTGATTTAGCTGGTTCTCTGGCAATGCTGCTCCCTGGATTTGAATGGGAGCACTTAGGAATGACCCAAGAAAACTTTTGGACATCCATGGACTCAACTGGGAAGAGGATTCTTGAAGATTCCAGTTTCCTGTGGGAGGGGTGGGAAAGCCATTGGGCAAATATATCTTCCTTTGAGCAATTTATTTTCAAAATGAGCTTGGGTATTAACTTTCACTTTTTGAATGTATTGTTTTACTTTTTGGTTTTTGCTTTTAAAAGTTGATCAACTGGTTGAATGCTGATTTATTTTAACCTCCTAACTGCTTTTTCTTCTTTTTTATTGTTGCTGCTTTGAATAGCTTTTGCTTTCCTCGTAAGGAAGCATAGTATGTTTTGGGATGGTGAAGTTCTTACATTTGATTTACACTAATATTGAATTCTCATCACAGGGTTACTGCATTTTTGTATTTGCAAAATATTTGGAGTTTATCTCTTTTGAATTTTTCTTTCAGTCTTGGATTGAAATATCCAGTAAATTATTCTAAATAATTAGAAATATATATGTTTTGTGTTTATTGGTTTTGTCTTTCACATTGGTTTCATTTTTAATGAAATGTGTTGTATTATGTATTGTGTATATATATATATATTTAATCTTTAATAAAGTTTATTTTTAAAATTTGAAAAAAAGAAATATCCAGAAAATATATTTCTGTTTCCTTCATCTTCAATGTTCTGTTCCCAGATCAAACTACACAGAGTAATAATGTATCACAATTACAGACAAGCAAGGTGGTTGAAAAGACTCTCTGGTAAAATGTAACTTTAAGCTGAAAGTTTTTTTAAAAGTTCGATGAGATGATAATGAAAAATATGCAGAAACATGCAGCTTTGAATAAATTAAATTCACAAAAGGACTCTAATATGAAAGTTGCGTACCAGAGATATACGAACTTCACAAACGGAGAAGTAACTTAGAATTAGAAGCTTGCCTGAAGAGAAAAATGACAAATTTTATTTCCTAGGATGACTGTGGGAGATTGGAGAATGGATTTATTACCCTTAATTTGAAACCATTTGGACTTTGTTGGGAAGATAGACCTACTATAGAGACTGCATTTATTATATTTAATAAGACAACAATTGATAAGAGAAGCCATTAAGAAGTAAACATGGATGTTTGACCCAGGATGAATTACTCTTAATTTGGGGGATGATTTGGGATAGATAAAATCTGTGGCAAATTTTCTATGAGAGGATGACAATAACAGTTTATTATTATTATTATTATTATTATTATTATTATTATTATTATTATTATTATTATCAACAACTATTAATTATTTTGTCATTACTGTTGTATATAGATGACAGATCCATAATTTGCAAATGGATTTGCTAGTTCAAAAATTTAGGGAGGCGCTGTTTTACAAGGAGTGGGAACTTATGTTGTAGTAATGTATTAATCAGTATTCAATTAGGGAGATAATGTGTGTATATGTTGGGGTGACAATTCATTTTTTAATGTCTTAATTTTTTATATGTTTTTTAAAAACATTTTGGAGTTTTGTACTTTTCTTTGAATAAATAAAAAATAAATGGGAAACAAAATTAATACGCAGAAGGATTTTCTCCAGAAATCTTCTGTTTAATAAAAGGAGAGAAATAGGAAAATAACAACTAAGGCAGCAATAAGATTACAACAGTTAAGAACTCATTGACAAAAACCAGTAGTTGATGTTGTCAGACAAAATATGAAAGCTATCCCAAATCCATAATAAATAAATATAAATGAATAAAATATTAACACACAATTAATTATTTTTAATTATTTTGAAGGGAAGAGAGTTCAGGTTATGAGTTATATTTTAAATACACATACAAACTAAACATTCCACACACTTTTGTATTGTAATATGTCATGTTATTATGCTTCCAGATAATGGCTGCTTACCAAGGAATTTAATAATTTCTTTAAGATTATTTTTTGAATCTGCTGAAGCATGATCATCTGCAATAAATAAACAATAAGTTCATGTTTAATTATTTTACACCAGTTTAATCAATAATACTAAAACATTCTGAAAACTCTGGGGATGTTATATCAAAATATGTACTCACTGAACTTGGCAGAAGATAGAATCAAATTTTCTGATTAGAGAGAAACATGATACATTAAGAAAAAGTGCGCCATATTCTTTCTAAGATCCTCTTTTTCATAGTTTATTCAACCTGTAATTCAAGCCATTTTTAACTATGGCATTGCAAATTGTGTGATTGTGATTAGACTCATGATATTTATTCAACCTACACATTCTGACCTGGTGCAGTCTCCTAGCCTTCGGAAATGGTAGAACACTGAAATCAAAGTCCACACTTGGGGTAGAGTGGGGAAGGAATAAAATAATAAAAGTGGGTGACTTTTTAATTCACAGTTTATATCTGCCAAAAAAAACCCACCCCAGATTGAGTGCAAGGAAATATTTTCTTGTGTAAACTGTTTTGAAGCAAATGGGTATTATTTTGATTAGATTAATGAACAGTAAATTAAGCTGGGCAACATGCAAAGACAAGGTGAGGAAAATCTCAAGAATTCAAATTGGACAACTAGAAAGCAAACCTGAATTTGTGTGTTATTCCACAAAGAGGTTCCATTAAACTCTAATGGGAAAAAAACGGAGAATTGTCAGTGTTAAGAGCTTTTCTGAAATGGAGCCATAACTGGAAGAGTTGGGAAATAACTCAAGAGAAGAAGAAAAAGGAACTACTAAAAATAAGATGTTACTTCATCTCTAATTGAAATATTAGAAGCACTCATGACGTGGATACCTGGTTCCCATAAAACTCCAATAGATCCCTGATTTCAGTTTTTGTTTATACTGTAGAATGTAGAAAATGGCTGCTAAATGAACATACAAAAATGCACTTTGAAAATAAATCTTGTAGATGGCTAAGAGACTCATTTTCATCTCTTACTTGTTCCCTAAAAACAAAAACAAGGCCAACCAGGGATATAAGATGCCTTAAAATTGAGCCAAACCAAAAGCATCCATTTTGTTCCTTGAGCCCATCCCACAAAGAAGGTCTTAAATATATGGCCTTGTCACCAGGCCTGCATGGCTTACAACAATAAAAGGGAAAAAATATTTAAAATGTAAATAAATAAAGCAATGAGAATAGAAATAAACAATAAAAATGTGATAATATGAATTAAAATATTTAAAAAATTAAAATAAGCACCAACCTATGCTAATAATGCCATGATGTCCAACCATGGTACTACAGTTCTTCCTTGAAAATAAGACCCGGGCTTATTTTAGGGGAAACTCGATTTCAGGATGATCAGCCCGGCTGGGTGCCCTGCCCCCCAGCACACACACAAGAGATGGCTAGTGCAGGGGGACTGATGCAATCTGGCAGCAGCTGCAGCATGCTTGTCCCTTGGTCAGTGCACTCAGGGGCTGCGCAAAGCAGAAGGCACGGAGCGGAAGGCAGGCAATCTTGACATGCCATGTAGGCTGCAGTTAAGCTGAGAGACATGAAGATGAGTCTACTGTGGCTGCCTGCCACTCCAGCCCACCGCTACTTGGCTTTCCCACGACCCATGTGCATCCCTTGCCTCTGCTTCTGCCTGCTGCTTGTACAGGTACTCAATGCACCTGTGCTGCATGGGCTAGAGTTACTGCCAGACACCGTCGGCCCACATGCACTCACCACCTCCTATGCTGTCCATGCCCCCTTCACTAAGGCTTATTTTGGGGGGTAGGGCTTATATTAGGTGCATATGTAAAAAACCAGGCTAAGGTTTGTTTTTGAGGTAGGTCATATTTTCAGGGAAACAGGGTATCTATGGCAGTTGGAAAAATTAATATGGCTCCCAGTCTTAGCTTCTTGGTGCAAAGTGGCACATACTTTTAAAAAATGAAATAATATACTAAAATACAACAATGCCTCTATAATACCACATTTGATTCTTTTAAGAACTAATATTTGTTCCCAACCTACTTCTACTTGGAGATAGAAGAAAATAAATCACTAGTCATTTAGACTGGCTATGGTCTACAAAACTATTCACTCTGGCATGACCATCCATCATCAGAGCGATTCTGAAAGCCACAACATATTCAAAAAGTATATGCATGAATTCAAAGTTCCAACTCTAAAGCAATGACAAAGCTGATTTTCAAATGGTCTCAATGACAGACAATCTGCATACCAATT
The DNA here is from genome assembly GCA_033807585.1 of Hydrophis major. Lineage (NCBI taxonomy): Eukaryota > Metazoa > Chordata > Lepidosauria > Squamata > Elapidae > Hydrophis > Hydrophis major. The sequence goes on along the minus strand of CM066332.1, from coordinate 37,180,870 downwards.
GACTCATTTGCGCACATGATAGCTTAGAACAATACAAGAAAAATATGTAAAAAGGTCTGTAATGGTGCATGACAATTGCTTCCAAGTATGCTGACCTTTGGTAAATGAAACAAACAAAAAATACAGTACTTTTTTGAGGAAACATTAATGGGTGATTAAGAATGAGTACAGCTGCATCATCTGAACACTTGGTTAAAAATATTCTTTTTGTATTCAGTGTCAGTGCCATAATTATGATTGAAAACAATGTGGGAGGAAGCAAGTACGCTTATGCGGTAAATACTTAAGTTTTTTAAAACAACTATATGGTTTTTAACAACACTGTCAAATGTCAGCTTGGTCATTACTCTTCCAGCTTCTATTATTTATTCAATGATATTAATATTATTATACCATACATAGTTACTAAAGTACTATTGCACATTTAATCAAATTGCTAATGATTGCACATAGACAAGTTTATAAAGTATCCACCAAATAAATGCAAATAAAATAACTGAAGTAGAATCTTTGCCTATTGATCAGAAATTGTATAACAATAAAATAAACATATCCCTACTTCTAAAATTGGAATGTAAAAGCTATATGATTGTATTTTAAAGTAGTAAATATCACACTATATTTTGATGTTTTTGGTAATAATGGCAAGGGAAGAGATGATGCTAAAATCTTGTTTCTCAAAATGGGAAATGAACCCTAGGAACTGTTGGCCATTATTGACTCCAATTACTTAAATTAAATTAAGATTAAGACTATAGCAACTGGAGCAGCTCTCCTCAGATACCATCAGTGAACGGGAGTATTATGCTTCATGTATTATCACAGCATAGGTCCTTGTTCTGTCGCACTCACAAACGCACATACCACATGGTTTTAAGTCTTTATTGAGGCTTCGCCAGCCCTGAATAGTATTTCCCAAAATTCATCCCAAGCAGGAACCAGCATAAAATGAAATGAGTCCAATTCCCAAGTCCAGAAACACAGAAGTCCGTAGGTTACCCACCAATTTTGAAATCAAAGGACAAATCCATGGTCTGAACATGAAGCACCAAAACCAAAATCCAAGTTCAAGATTCAAGATGCAAAGTCAAAATCCAAAGAGCAAAGTCCAACTCCAGGAGCAGAGTCAAGGTTTCAACCCACAGCAATAATCACGATGGCATGACAAGAATCACAATGGTTGAGCAAACACGCCACATGAAATGGATGAGTTGTTTCCAGTGTCGCTTTGCTCTGCCTGTTGAATTAAATAGCCGCCAACTGGTAGGTAGGGCGAGGCTATCTCCTCACCAACCTTCATTGTACTCCCCTCCTCTCAGCCCTGCGAGGCCTGGGATCAACTTGGCAACTTGAAGTCATGTGGATTTCAACTCCCAGAATTCCCCAGGCAGCACATTGACCAGGGAATTCTGAGAGTTGAAATAAACACATCTGCAAGTTGCCAAGCTGGAGAAACACTACTTTATGTGCTGCACGGGTACAGAAACATCTGAGGTTTCCAGCACTACCTTTCATTATTTCTCATTTTCCAGGTCTCCCTTTTGTTCTCTGCTTTCTTGGATCCCTAAGTTTCCATTAAATCAAAGAGAGGGCTCTTGGAGAAAACTACACTAAACTGCTATCCACAAATTATTGAGCTGGCACATAAGTGTACTGGCATGAGTTGTTCTTTTTGTATTGCTGATCCCTCTGCAAACATAAAGGACTGGTGAAGGACACTGTCTTACATTCTTACTGCAAGCCAAATTAAGTAAAGGGATTGCTATATTCCCCCAACTATGTTTTCCTTTCCCTTTCCTGGCAGGAAAACAGCAACAATCATTCTCCTTAATGGGACAGTATTGGGCCTATGTAGATGGGTGCTTAGAAAAACAGGGTTAACCACTTCTTAACACACAACTGTAATCTGTCAGTAGAGCTTTTTCTGGACTCAGATCTAGAGCTTTTTTCTGACAGAGCACTAAACCTGTGTTCATAAATCGCCAAGGGAACATGCAGTAGGCATGGAGATGTGCAATGATAATGAGGAAAGTCCACCTTTGGCTAGTACTCCAAAGCTATGGCAGTGTTGGCAGCAAATGGGCAGAATATCAAGTTCCGATCACATGGCTAACCCAAGCCAGAATGAAGTAAGCAAGATGGCACAGTCCTCCCATCAAAGTGATGACAAAAGAAAATGAAACCCTTTGTCCAGAGAGGCAGCAGAAAACCTGTGAGCTCATCAGATAACAGAATTAGCAACAGATTGCTGACAAAACTGAGCCTCCTTCCTCAATTTAAATTAAACTTCTCTGCTGCATAGCACTTGTCCCTTTTTCCTCCTTTTTAAACATAGGTTTAATGCTTTTTCAAAACACCACTAAATAGCACTAAACCTATACTTATAAGGAACCTGCTTAAATCCTTACAAGTGCTACAAAAAGTACCAATCAGGCATTATGCCAGCAAATGCCTCTGAGGAAGCCAGATACCCTGCAGCCATGTTCCATGGCCAAATCGAAATGGTAACAGAGGGTGGGATTTAGTTTAACTAGAAGAAAGCAGGCATATTGGCAGCAGCCTAAAGTGGCCAAAAGAAGCCACATGGGCAAGTCCTAAACCCTTGACTGTCTAGCCATCAAATGGCTGGGGGAAAATAGCAGTTCATATTCTAGAACTCAAAGAATATTGGGAGAAAAGCAAACATTCCATTTTAAGTCAGGGTGATTTTAAGCTGCTTCAGGTGGAGATAAGATGAGGGCGCCATCATGAGACAATGTCCAAGGGTAAGAAGGAGGGAGGCAATTACCAGGAAACTTTGCTACCATGATTGGAGACTTCAGGAAGAATCAGTCTACAAGCAAACACTTGTAGATTCTTTTTCAACCTATTGCCTGGGGCAAAAACCAGAACACCGTTAAATGTTTCTGGTTCTGATGGATCAAACTATGTGATTAGCGTATGCCCAATTCAGCTTGATAAGACACAAATTGTGTACTAAGAAAATAATATTGAGTCTCTTGCTCCTGAGAACCTGGCTCACAGGATGCCAAAAAGCGCAAGTCGGATTTTTCAGGTCTTTGACCACAATTGCATCTAATGTACCCTAAAGTGACAGTACATGAAAGAGTGTGGATGAGTTTAAACCAGCTAGCTGGAGAATTCTGGGAATTGAAGTCCAAAGGTCTTAAAGTTGTCAAGTTTGGGGACCCCTGGTTTAAACAGTCAGGAAGATCAAGTCTCTGGCTCTGAACACCTGGATTCAGGTTCTCTTCCGTGCTTGGCTTCACTCTACAAGCCTGAGAAAATAATTTATTGTCTGCTTGTCAAATCAGACAGCGAACGGAAACCCCACCATTTCATCGTGAAGAGCACCGATAAGGTGATACGAAGCATAATGGAGAGTTGTTACCGAAATAGCAATTCGTCAGAGCCGACGAGGTCCAAAATGGGTTCCCCACATCCGCAGTCCCACCCTACCTGAGCCCGACCCACGCTACCTGGGTCACGTTCCCCTAGTCGAAGCCCCGACTGACTTTCTCGGCTGGGCAGAAAAGCGAGGATGAGGAGAAGATAGGCGGACGCTGTACAGGTACCAGAGCGCGCCATGGTCTCCAACTGACCACCTGCTATAGGAGCCTGGAAAGTCTCCGAACATCCCTTCTCCTTTTCTTCGGGGTTCGGTCGCTAAGACGCGGGCGACGGCGGCAGAACCCTCGCTTGCTCTGTGACCTCATTACCACGTGTTCGTAGGCCGCTCGGTCGCGCTCTCCTGCCCGGGTCGAAGCGCAAGGCTGAGGGCGCCCTCAGTCTGAAGCCTTTATAGGGCTGGCGGGAGCCAGGCGGCCCGAGTGGGAGCCAAGAAAAGGCGAGGTTTTGCTCCCTTCTTCGTCTGCTCAGCTCGAAGGTGATCCTGGAAGAAGCTGGAAAGCGGCGGTTTTTTCTCCCCTTAGAGAAACGCGTTTCTCGGGATAGCAGGAAGAGCTTCTAAAACACACCCAGAGTAGAAACGACAGTCCAGGAAAAAAAGTCTGTTATCCAGGGCATGGTTGTCCCAAAGGGGCTTTATCAGGAGGCAACTGGACTTTGTTTTTTTCTTTAAAGACATTTCAATTCTCATCCAAGAGGCGTCGTCAGCTCTGACAGGATAGTGGGGATATGGAAGGATTTGCGAGGAATATAAATCCTTCCATTCCCCACTATCCTGTCAGAGTTGAAGAAGCTTCTTGGATGAGAAGTTAAACGTCTTCAAAAAAAAAAAAAAACCCCCCAAGAAAGTCCAGTTGCCTCCTGAAAAAGCAGTTTTGGGACTCTCCTGCGGTTATTAATTATATCTGACTTCAGCAAGACCCAGAATTGCTGCAGTTGAATGCTGTTTGCTCGCCATAAGATTGAACAAAACTTTTTGGAAAGATTGGAAAATTCGAAATAGTCCTGAAAAGCACAAGAAGGAGTTTGGCTTCACTCGGCTTCCTGCCTCAGAGCTATAGACCAGGCTGCTCAGACTAAAATATTTTCCTCTAATCTTAAAACTCTTTCTCCTACAGCAATAAATTGGCATAATAGATACTTCTATCCAGCAGATGACTGAATATTATCTTGCTTTATCAATGGTTCTAATAATTGAAAAACTACTAGAAAAAGAGAAGGCATGCATTCTTCCTTCAACTATTACTGTGTAAGTGATATGTACAAAGAAAAAAGCCGAAGAAGCAGAATGTGGAGAATGTTTTATCAACTTGTTTTTCTACAAACTTGATTTTTACTGAAAGCTCTTTTACCAAGCCCAGAAAGCACCAAGGATCAATTATTTCAACCCTCTGGGCTACAAATACTTTATTGGCACCAAAAGCTATTTTCAAATGCTAAATAACAAAGAATATCCTGAGTACTCTCAGTGTAATTAAAGTTCAAAATGGCTCTTGTGTGAAGCTTTTAATATCCTGTATTCTGTCAGATTCCAAAAGGGTGAGGTTTTCTGCCCTCTGTCTGGGTTTCTAAATATCATGGGATATGATTTTAACTTCACACATAAATTCATGCATAGGAACATGCAAGAAAAATGCAAACAATGCATATTCATTTATGCATTATGCCAGTGTTAAATAAGAAGAAATAAGAAGAAAAGGACTTTCTGCCATAGCATTATTTATTCATTATGGAAGGTCTGTAAATTCTACCCGTTAAATATTTCTCCCCAAAAAAAAATCTTGAAAATTTTGTAACAGATAGTTTAGTGACATGTTTTTTTGTTAATACTGAGAAAGTCAGTTTGTTAAAATCTGTGGCATATCTATAAATTCTAAAAGAAGACAATAGATGTATCTCAGGGTCTGCACTACTACTACTATTAACCTTCTCATTACTCCTTATTACCCATCTCCTCCCACTTGTGACTGTATGACTGTAAGTTTGTCACTTGTATCCTTACGATCTATATTGACTGTTTCCTCGTATGATTTGATTGCTTATTGTACCCTATGACTATTATTAAGTGTTGTACCTTATGATTCTTGACTCTTGATGAATGTATCTTTTCTTTTATGTATACTGAGAGCATATGCACCAAGACAAATTCCTTGTGTGTCCAATCACACTTGGCCAATAAAGTATTCTATTCTATTCTATTCTATTCTATTCTATTCTATTCTATTCTATTCTATTCTATTCTATTCTATTCTATTCTACTCTACTCTACTCTACTCTACTCTACTCTACTCTACTCTACTCTACTCTAAATTGTGGAGAACTTGGTGTTCTCTGAAGTTGGTTCTTTGCTTGCATTTGTTTCACTAATTGACTGGGTAACATCACCAGTGCTAGGGACTATGGGGTATTCCCCCTTATCTATACATTCAAGACATCTTGAGAAATTACACTTATTGTACACACCCAATATCAAACTTCTGATCACATAAACAAATATATATTTAATTTTTCTCTTGAGTTGGGCTCAGAATCAGAGGTAACCAATATCATTTTCTTAATAGACCCAGAGAGATCCAGATAATCTTGAGACAGCCAGGTAAATGTCTATTGTGGAAAATTGGTGAGAGAACCTGCTGATTTCATATACTTGAATTTCAAAAGGCCTTTGACAAAGTTCTTCATCAAAGTGTCTTGAGTATGTTTGGTTGTAATATGAATCCTTTAAAGAAGTAAAAAAATAGTAGTAATAAATGGCCAATAAGAGTGTCTGCATTTTCCCAAAGTAAGGATGAGAACGCTGAGGAAAAAAAATCCATGTTTTTTGCAATGGTCGCTGGGTTCCTGCTTTACAAGAAAAAGAGACTTTGAACAATGGGAAAGCAGATATTTTAATAGAAAATTGAGGGCTACAAGGCAGGAATCCTAGGGATCTGATTCGCTGATCAATTTGGAAAAATTGGACAGATTCTAATCAGTGTACTTGGGGTGAGTTCTGTTATTGGGCAAAATGATTCCTTTCAAGAGGACAGCAAAGCTAGGGAAGTCCATTATGAAGAGATGGAATGCTGAAGTCATCAACTGATAGAGAATGAAAGGTTAACCTTGGATTTTTCTAGGTTGCAATTTCCATGTAAGGGCTGCCCTTGGGCTGTTGTGGAGGCTTCTATTCTTTGATTTAGATGGGATTGCAGGGGGCTTTGAATGGAGCAGAGAGCGTCAATTTGAATCTGATGGGATTAGGAAAAGAGAGAATCTAGTTTGACCTTGGTAATATCTAAAAGGCAGGAGAAAGAAAAGGGTGCAGTCTCCATTTTGTTGTTTGGGTTAATTTTTCCACTACAAAAGATTCCATTGAGAACTCTCCTTCTATAGTACTAATGAGGTCCTTTCTTTATAGTTTTCATTTCCATTCCCCATAGGATTTATTGGAAAATCCTCTTGCTCAAACTCACTGTGCTGTAAACAATCATAAGGAGCAAAGAAGATGACCTTCACAGAGATACACAGCATGATCTGTTGCTTATGCAAAAGGGACTGAAACAGTTTTTAAGCCCATAGCAAGATAATATTGCACTCAGGAAGATGCCTCCCTCGTTCATTGAACTACAAGGAGAAGGTAGTATAGGACAATCAGATTTGCAAGGTGCTGTTATTGCAGCCAATAAAAGTTTTGTAGCCCATCTATGGAGTTGATTTCCTGGTCTGATCTATCTAGTGAAACTGACACATTTTAGATCTTGTGACATGTAGATCCTGTGCAAACAGTGCATCTTCCACAAACCACTTTTTCCCTTCAAAACCTGTTAAATAATCCATGATACACATGCAGTATAGTGATATGGATGTAACTGTCAGTTGTCTTCACGTGGATTAGATAAAAGGGATAATTATCAGTGGATGTTAGAAGCTGTTCTGTGATATTCCTAATCCTTGCTCCCAGCCAACAGCACACTTCATGAGCCAATGGATTTAATGGGCCCACATTTGTTCCAGTTCCTTGTAGTAGTGTCTAAAAAAACTAATATATCTAACATAATTCTTCTCTTAGCCATTTGTATTCCCTTTCAGGAATCTACTATATTGTCTCTTGTTTCAGAATGTATTTTCTCTTCTCCTAAAGTTTAGGAACTAAGGTGTGTTTTTTTAAAAGAGGATACACACACACACACACACACACACAAGTTCAAACACAACCCTGATGCGGCCCTCAGTGAAACCGAGTTTGACACCACCACCACCCCATTAGACGTTCTTGCACTGCATTATTATGGAGCCTTCTTCTTTTATCAGATTTCTTTGTAGTATCTCTTGTTTAATCTGAGAAGCCACCATCTTCATTAGTTGAAGTGTGGTAACTTACTGCTTAGATCCTTTGACTTTTTCCTCAAGAATTAACATAAACCTGCACTTAATTCAAACATACTGTATGATAGTTTAATCAAAGGCAGAAACAGTCTGATTATGAAAATTATGATATGATTACTGATTCTTTTTCTTGTTTAAAATTTTACCAACAAGACTTCTATTTTTTCTTGTTTCTTCTCATGCTCTTATATTACCTGGTCTTAAAAAGGCAATCTGTAAAGACTCCCACTTAATTTTTCTCATCATTGGCAAATTTGTTTGGTTTCCCTGTTCATTGACTCAGTATGCCTGCTTCTGGAACAGCTGCCATATATTTTCTGTACGGTCTCTGCTTCCTCAGCACAAGTTGTTTAGTAATATGAGCAGTCTATAGCTTTAGAACACACTTATTATCAACTGTTCAGAAGATGATATTTTCACCTCTCACTGTTGAACACACAATGCTTCAAGAGACATATTCTTTCTTATTAATTTCTCTTCTTTCTTTCTTTCTTTCTTTCTTTCTTTCTTTCTTTCTTTCTTTCTTTCTTTCTTTCTTTCTTTCTTTCTTTCTTTCTTTCTTTCTTTCTTTCTTTCTTTCTTCTGGCAATCTCTCTCTCTCTTTTGCTCAACCATAGTTACCCTTGAAATTCCACTGAGATGTGGATCCTTTCGCCTTTGGGTAGGAGGTGAAGGGGAGTGCTATGCATGCCCAGTATGTTGACAGTTTAGTAGGGATAGAGAACATTTTCAGCCCTCTTACTGGTGAAAGCAGCATTAGTAAGAAAGGTGTCTATTTGTAGTTTGGGGTCTTCAGGTACCACCCTAGGGCTGGGGATACACATTGCTGGGCAGAAATGTCCTGAAGTTTCCTTTAAATTCCTGGGAGTCTACCTCAGCGAAGATCTTACCTGGAAAACCAACACAACCCAGGTGGCCAGAAAGGCCCAACAGAGATTCCATTTCCTTCGGGTCTTGCGAAAGAATAAAGTAGAACAATGACTGATGACCTCCTTTTACCGGTCCACAATAGAAAGCACCCTGTCATATTGCATTGCAGTATGGTATGCTGGCTTGACAGCCATGGATGGAAAGACATTACAGAGGGTGGTGAGCACAACACAAAACATCGTGGGCTGTTCCCTGATACCACTAGATGACATCGCTAGGGCTCGCTGCCTTAGAAGAGCGAGGAAAATTCTTGCACTCTGACAGTAAAGGTAATAATAATAATGAAGACCTGACTAAATCATTTGATTGGACAGATACCCTTCAAAACTATTTAGAAGCTACAGGTGGTCCAGAATGCAATAGCATATGTAAGATCATAATACTCCCTTGTAGCATCACTCTTTGAAAACCTGCACTGATTCCCAGTAAGTTTCTGGGCGCACTTCATAGTGTTGGTTAACACCTAGAAAGCGCTTTATGGCACAGGTGTAGGCTACTTGTAGGAGCACCTGTCCCCTATTGAATCTGCCTATCCCACCAAGAAGGTGGGCATATTCTGGGTCTCCTCCATAAAACAATTTGGCAGTAGTCAGAATAGTGTTGGCCCTGCTGGCTTTTTACAGGAACTTGAATAGTGTCTTTTTCCACAGGCATTAGAGTAGGGTGGAATGGTCTATGTAGAATTATTGTGGTCTGGCTTCGATTACATCAGGCTGTTTCTATCTTGATAGGTTTTTGTACTGGTTTTAATATTTTGTGCACAAAGTTGTAATTGCAAGATAGGTGATCATATAAATATATTAAATATTTTTTAAATAATATTTTTTAAAATCTCTCACTAATGAGCACATAACCCTTGAGATCGCATGTTCTCTCTAATTATTTCCTTCTCTTTTCTTCTTTCTCCTATTGAACTCTACTGGCTAACTCCTGTTTCCTGTCCTTTTTTGCTCAGCTGTAATTTTTTGCTTAGCCATCTATCTGCTCTTGAAGCTGGATGCTTTGTTTTTCATTGTTTCTACTTTAACCTCTAGTGTCAGCCCAAAGGATAGCCTCAGAGGGTTTCTGCTTAGTTCCATGTTTACTAAACTAAGGGGTCTTAAAATAGTCCCATTTCATTATCCTTATTGTTGAACAATTAAATGAAGCAGCTGAGTAAGATCATTTGAGGATCAGGGGTTGTATCCTGTCACTATGCTAATGATACACAGTCTAATTCGTTCTGTCATCAAACTCCGGTTTGGTAGTGAAAATGCTTTGCCAGTGTCTTGATGCTGTAGTTTGCTGGATGAAACTGAATCCCAATAAGAGGAAAGCATTACACATTGATATAGCCCATGGCTGGGGGGCTGGAAAGGTCTGGATAGGGTTGCAATTATTTGAAGCAGCAAATACATGCCAGGATTCATCTCTGCCACCACCTCCTTCAGAGTATTTCCAAATTGCTCACTGCCCCTAACTCCCACCTCCTAATGCAGATCCTGAGCAGGCTGTCATTGTTAAGCTGCTGAAATTGACAAGTTTAGTTATATGTTTTCACTTGCTAAGGCAGTGGGGTAAATATAATGAAGGCAGAAGAGGCAGCTGGATTGAGGCCAACTTAGATAGCTCGTATCTTTTGTTACTCTATTTTCTAGTTTTGTACACAGCATAGCGTCCATTGGAGATGGTTGGCCAATAAATTCAAACAAACAAATGCTTTTGTGGGAACTCAGAAAGTCAACAAATGTCCTTTATATCCTTTGCCTTTTGTTTTCCACTTTTTTCCAGCTTTTCTCAGTATATCAGTGGACAACCTAATATAGGTAGTCCTCAACTTACAACAGTTCATTTAGTGACCTTTCAAAGTTATAATAGCACTGAAAAAAGTAATATGTTTGTTTTTCACACTTACAATCATTGCAGCATCCCATGGTCAAAATTTTGACATTTAGCAATTGATTCATATTTATGACAGTTGCAGTATCCCAAGGTCATGTTTTTGTGACCTACTGACCAGCGAAGTCAATGGAGAAGCCAGATTCACTTAACAACCATGTTATTAACTTAACAACTGCAGTGATTCACTTAACAACTGTGGCAAGAAAAGTTGTAAAATGGGCAAAACTCACTTAACACTTAGCAACAGAATTTTTGAACTCAATTGTGGCCATAAATCAAAGACTACCTTCCTTCTTTTTTTTTGCTTTTTGCCTTTTAAATATATTTGCTTGGCTCATCTTTAATTTTTAAAAGGACACATTTAATGTGAGAAAAAAAGAATATGTTGATGAAATATTTATCATCATCATATGCTAAAATTATATTTTTGGGGGGCTTGATGGTTTTTTTTTTTTTTACATTGTGACTTTGCAAAGAGTTCTTGATCCCAGTCCCAGTCAGCACCTAGTCTTGTTTTGTTCCTCTATCTTTGCTTGCATAGGTTGATTTCAGTGTTCTCCATTCACTGTTGTCCATCAGAAAAACCATCACAGGTCAGCGATGTCAATCTCAATTTCCTTGAGGGCCTATCAGGATTTTGTTTGACTTCGGGAGCTGGAGTGTGTGTGGCCAGGGTGTGTGAGGCCAGCTTGATGTCAATTGTGTCGGGGGGGCGCGCTTGTGGTGGCCCAAGCACTCTGCTAGCAAAAACGGGCTCCCAAACTCCAATTTTCTGCTGCAATGGCCTCCTGAAGTCCTCTGCCAGCAAAAACAGAGCTTGGGAGAGCTTGTGCAGGGGCCCTTCTGAGCTCTGTTTTCGTTGGCAGAGGCACCACGGGCCCATCCTTCGCTGTTTCTAAGGTGACTCTGTGGGCCAGATCGAAGCACCCCGTGGGCCACATTTGGCCCATGGGTGCTTGAGTTTGACATCCCTGTCTTAGGTTGTTGGAAGAAGGTGCTTCCTACAAATAGTGAATTTTCTTGGCTTCACTCTATTAGTCTGACTTCTGTTTCTCATTTTCTGCAATACTTCAGATACTATCTAACTTCCAGCTTAAGCAGTCTCCTATAATTAATACAATGTTGTTGGGTCAATAAGGGGTTGAAAGACTCCATAGAAGTGTTCAGCTTTTGTTTTCTTTGTTTCTCTGACTGGAGCATAGATTGAATTACCATAATATTGATTGGTTTGCCTTGGCCTCCAATCGGGATCATTCTTCCATTTCTTTGGTTATACCCATACACTGACTTTATCACCTTTCTGTTAATAATGATGGTTACTCCATTTATTCTGTGATATTTTTTGTGTGTGAGGGGGGAATAGAAGAAGTAATGCTCTGTTCTGACCAAGGCTTCCTGAAACAGTAACAATCACATGCTGTTCCCAAAAACCTTATTTTTATTTCAATGGCTGTGAATTATATGCATTCACAGCTGGAAAGGAGTCCCAAACAGTTTTTGAATAGTCCAACAGAAGTCTGCCACAGTCTTTCAGGATAAGGCTGAGAAGTACCCATTTTTATCTCCCTTGAAATGCTGCCAATGACTAAATTGCTAATTAGTTGTACAAGGCCAAACAGAGCACAAAGTCAACATGGAGCTTCAAATTTTAAACCAGCCAGAATGAACAAAGTTGCTTCCTGCAAAAGCTTATGTCCCTTTGCGCCTCCTTTATGTCTTATGCGGGGGGGGGCAATCATCTCCAAGCCTTATTCCCAAGTCGCCCCTTTTGTCTGAACTGTTTTTGCCTTCTGGCAGCTCTGCGCAAGCTTGCACTGGGAACATGCTGTTCTTCTGCCTCGCTGAGGTCAGATTCTGGAGGCTCCGGAGTCAGCACCTAACTCTCAGATAGCCTGGCCCCTTCTCTGTGTCAGATGCAGGTCCCTCATCTGAGTCCTTCCCAGACTCCAGGACTGGTCCATGTTCCTCCCCACTGTCTGATTCTGCTGCCAGCTCTGCAGGCCGCCGGCAGACCATAACATGCTCCTCTCATATGTTGTAACCATTTTAGTTTGCTAATTCCCAGTAATGTTCAATTTTGACAGTTTTGTTCTGAAGTCATCAAGTTTGCCTTGATTTATAGTTCTGATATTCCATGTAACAGTGGTATAGATCTTTTTTTTTCAGTTTTTTTTTTACTGATGTTTTGTTTTGCTTCTGGATATCTGACCAGCTGGATGTTCTTTTAGCTTTAGTCCAATTGTAAACCCCAGTGCTACTTGTATTTGCTTTCTATTCTTTGGATTGTATCCAATTGGGCAAGGGACATGGTAGTTTACCAGTACCATGTTGACATTGTCCTGGTACATGGCTGCCAACTCTCACGCAATCAGCGTGAGACTCACGCAATTCAACCAATTTTGACTGTCTCACTCTGATAAACAAAATCTCACGCTAAACCCCCAAAATCATGGAATGTACAAAAATATCCCTACATTCTCTGATTATATTCCGAATATTTCCCCTTAGCTTAGGAGAAGGATGAGCTCCCAGTGCCGCCCCGCCCTGCCCAGCCACCCCACCGCGCCTCTTTTCCCGCCTTAATCCTTCTGCCGGCGTCCCGTAACTGTCACGATGCCGATCATTAGCAAATCGCTTCAGGAAAGCGAAGAGCAGGAGGCTTCTTCCCGCCCGGGGCGCTCGCAGCCACTTTGCCCCACCCTCTCCCTCTCTGCAATGTCCTCTGGGACAAGCCAGCTGCCCTAGGCTTTCCAAAGAAGGACACGAGGGGGCTGGCAAAGCCTCTTTTGCGGGCAAGAGCCTCGGCCAGTAATAACAATGGTAAGCAAAGCCAACGGAGTGGCTTCCATTTAACCACCAAAGATGTTTCTTTATTTTCTCTGGCTGGATTTCTGACCCAGGGGAGAAAGACCATTTAAAAAAGCAAAAAGGACAGAAAGAACACCAAGAAAGAATGGGACAACCCCCCCCCCCCCAAAAAAGAGATCCAACACAACTCTGAATAAAATTATTATTATTTTAAATTTTATTATTATTATAATTATTATTACCACCCCTTTACACGCCTTATGCTCTCTTTTAGCTGATCCAAAAGAGTCTTCCCAAACCAGCAAGGCGAGAAGCGCGCCAGGCTGATCTATAAAGGGGCTGGGCAGCTTTTTTGCAAAATACTTAATAGAAAGGTTGGAGGACTGACAGGATTACATCTCTGGCAGTGGATGAAGGAATCACTTTTTCCTCTTTCTCCTTTGAGTTTAAATCCTAGGTCTCCATGCACCAGATCGACAGGACTGTACTACATTATTATCATATTTTCAAACCCTTAGATAAGGACTCAATAAGGACTTTTTTTGATGCCAGTAGGCTTCTCAGCCCCAAATTGGGATAGCCCTGACTCAACTAGAACATATTCTAATCTTAACACAATTTACCATCCAAAGAGCAGTAAGACCATTAAGTTCAGAATCTAAACTTACCCAATAAATAATATACTGTTTCCTCACTGTGCTCAAGCTTCAGAATACAGTAGATGAGTTTTACAGTTAACAATATGTATATTTATATGAAGCACTCATTATTTGATTAAATGTTTAGTTTATACATGTCTGAAATTATGAACCCCTATTTCAGTCAACAAGTTAGTATATAATTAAAGACTGAGACTATAGCATTTGATATTGGCATGTAGTATGGTATTTGATACAGAAAGAAGAATACCCATTGATGTATTTGCATTATCTCTGTAGTTGTTTCGGGTTTTTGTCTTTTTGTTGCACATTGAATTCATCCTATAGTGGTCTATAGTACATCACTAAGCTAATAAAGTCAGTTGAGGTAGAATACTGCAGTTACAAGTCAGGAACTTCAATTATTCATGGTCAGTGAACTGCATTATTAATATCTTACAAATCCGGTTCAAGTACATTGGTGCTGCTTGCATGTATGTATGTATGTATATGTCCAAATCATGACTAAAGTATGCATCAGATTGCACCATTTAAAATGTAAAATTGTCAAAGCTCCCTACCGTGGAAGGGGGGACACCCCCCTTCCACACCATCCCCCCCTCGGTCGCTCCGCTCCCTCGCAGTGTCTCACTCCGAACTATCACTCAAGGTTGGCAGCCCTGCTGGTATGAGGCCTCCAAAATCAAGAAAGACATGTAGTTACTTCTAAGAGGTTTCCTTTATTGTTCCTCTCCTAGAGACAGAAATCTTGACAAACTAAAGCAACATGAAAGAACTGCTGCTGTATAACATTATACTGCATCCTTAAAGATATACACTGAGAAGTCCTAGGGAGGAGCTGTGATGACCCAGGGCATGGCACAAAAGCAACAAAGTCACAAAAATAGGTAAAGTCCCTTTTAATACCTCCAACTTGGCCTCCAGTGTCCTTGGCTGGAGATCAAACTCTTCCAAAAACAGTCTATGAAGGGAAGAACTGCAGTCCAAACCCAAAGTACAGATAAATTAGAAATAAAAAAACCAACACAAACCATGCTGAAGTAATCAACACGACAGGCCAGATAATAAATTGCAGACTTTCAAAAGATAACGAAGCACACACAGTTGGATGCCAAAACCCAGATAAGCCTCAACAAAGATAATGTACGCTTTGCTTCCAGCAAGGTGCTGTGTGAAAACACCCTTCTTATATCCTGTTCCCTGCTGCAACTAATGAAAGGGATCAAGGTCTTTTTCTCTCCCGTAAGCCATGTTGCCCTCTTCTCCGTTCCTCCCTGCATGCCCTAGGATGAAGAGAGGGTGGCCCTGGGTCATCCTCTGAGTATCCAGTTGGACTGTGCCCTTCCTCTGTTTCTTCCACATCCACTGGAGCCACACTCCCACTCCCTGTCAGTTGTTCAATCTCCCTCAGAATCAGACTCCAACAAGGGCATGACAGGAACTACCCTCTTTCTCCTATCCAAACTGTTATGTTTGGAGCATAGGCGAGAAAGAATGGAGACAAGCCTCGGGAACGGTGAACTTCAGCTCTTTATTTACATAGTGACTTCTCAACTCAATGGCAGTTATAACCCTCCTTATATAGGCAACCCCAATAATTAACCAATAACAATCGAGGAGCGCTAGCTCCCTTAACCAATAGGAACTCTCTGTTAATGGCCAATCGGATTCCCCGGAATGGGCCAATCCGATCCTGCTGTTAACAGCCAATCAGAAGTGCAGGGCCAGAACCCTGCACTTTACTCCAAGCTCAAGTTCTCTTGATTAAACCTTCCTCCTGGCTTCTGTTTGCAGGGCACAGTTACATAGTCCTTTAGGTAGGACGGTTGCTTTATTAGTCTTTTTGATTTTCGCTGTGTCATTTGGCTGCAATCACGCTGAGGTAGATCGTTGTTTGGCAACGGGGTCACCTCTGGTTCAGAGTTCATTTCTTCATCGTTGCCATTATTCTCAGTAATTCCCTGAGGTGCATCTGTTTCCCTCTCTGGTTCCACTTCCTGTGTCTCTATTATGCCGTCGTTCCCTTCGAACGGGTTTTCTTCTCCTTGGAATTCATCTTCTTCCGTATCTCCCCCCCCCCAGTTTGGTCATAAGGGAGTTCAGGAATGCCCGACGGGAGCCGCGATCATAATTGATCGATATGGCGTTTCCATAGTCTGTCGTCAAGGCATTGTACAAGGTAGGATCTCGGGCCGGTTACATGAACTACTGTCGCCTCCACCCACAGCGGATCACCCGATAGGTTTTTAGCGTATACCAAATTGCCTACCTGGAAGGCACGACAGCGGCCGCTGGATCCTGGTGGTTTTTCCGGTTCATAAGCTGGGTGTAACCGGTCAAGGTGGGAGCGGAGTTTTCGTCCCATTAACAGTTCGGCGGGAGTTTTGTTGGTGACGCTATGAGGTGTGATGTGTTGTAGAAAAAGGATTCGATTGATCTTGTTGTCAATGTTATCGTAGTCTACCTTCTGCAAGGTTTTCTTAACAAATTGGACCATGCGCTCTGCTTGCCATTGGTCGCAGGGTGCGCAGGCGAGGTGAGCGCATGTCGGATGCCGCGGTCAGCCAGGTACTGCTCGAATGACAGTGCTGTAAATTGGGGCCTATTGTCGGATACCAGGACGTCTGGTAATCTGTGGGTTGCAAATAGTCTTTCCAAGTTTTTGATAACTGCTTCAGTGGTTGTGTTCATCATGCAGTGAATCTCGAGCCAATTCGAGTAGGCGTCGACAGTTAGCAGAAAGGTGTGGCCTTTGGTCGGCCCTGCAAAGTCCAAGTGAATATGGGACCAGGGTCCCCGTGGTGTCTCCCATTCGGTAGGGATGGCTTTAGGTGGGGAGTTGCTCACTTCCTGGCCTTTATGTCAAGCTTTAACCCAATTTTCGATTTGCTTGTCGATGCCCGGCCACCATGTGTAGCTTCGTGCGAGGGCTTTCATTCACACGATACCAGGGTGGCCATCGTGCAAGGTTCTCAGCAGCGCTTTTTGGAGTCGTTCTGGGATAACGACTCTATCGCCCCAGATGACACAGCCTTTTTGAGAGAACAACTCTGTTTGTCGAGTCTTGAATGGTGTGAAGTCATCTGATAATTGGTCCAATGGCCATCTGCGTTCTACCCAGCCTAGAACTCACGCTAAGGTTTCTCTCGCGATATCTCGGGCAGTCAATGGCGGCGAGTTGAGTGCTTCCAATTTGCAACGTGGTTACCGTTGGTGCAGGATCGTTGAGAGTCTCTGGAAGCTGTGCTCGGCTCAATGCGTCAGCATGGGGAATGGCTTTCCCCTGGCGGTATTGCAGCCGATAATTATAATCAGCCAAAAATTCTGATCAGCGAGTCATCCTGGGGGATAATATGTAGGGAGTCGGCTTATCTCCAGCTATTATCCCCAATAACGATTGTAGTCAGTCACAATAGTAAAAGCCCGGCCATACACGTACTCGTGGAATCTTTTAACGGCCGATACAATTGCGAGGGCTTCTTTATCGATTTGGCCATAATTTCGCTCAGTTTTTGAAAGTGTCTTTGAAAAATATGCAACAGGGGCTTCGTTACCATTAGGCAGTACATGGCTCAGAATGGCGCCCACTCCGAAAGGCGAAGCATCGCATGTGATATTTAACGGCAAAGTCTCATTGTATTGCATGAGTACAGTCAGAAGTCAGTAGTTTTTTCACATTACGGAACACCTGTTCTTCTCTATGATCCCATAACCAGTTTGCTTTCTTGTCTAACAACCGGTGTAACGGTTCAGTGACCGTTGCTTTATGCAGTAGAAATACATTATAAAAGTTGATGAGGCCTAGGAACGCCTGGAGATCGGCCTTGTTCCAAGGCCTGGGAGCGTTTTTTATTGCTCTTAGTTTACTGTCGGTAGGGTGAATACCCTGACTGTCAATTAGGTACCCTAAAAACTCAACACTATCTGTACACAATTTACACTTATTCTTTTTTACCTTAAGACCGGCGTCTTGGAATTTTTGTAGGACTAACTTTAAACGATCCCGTAAGATTTTTTTAAACGATCCCGCAAGATTTCTTTAAACGATCCCGTAAGATTTTTTTTGTTGGTGCAGCAATTAATACATCGTCAAAGTAGGGGACCACGCCTTTAATCCCTTTAATCCCTCCTGAGACTGACAATTGTGTCAGCCTCTCCATCAGGCTCTGAAAAATCCCTGGGGCTACACTGACTCCGAATTGGAGCCGGGTGCATTTAAAGGCACCTCGGTGCGTCACAATCGTTTGTGCCTGTGCTGTCTTTTCATCAACAGGTAGTTGCTGATATGCCTGAGCTAAGTCTAATTTAGCGAAGACCTTTCTGCCCCCCAGGGAGTGGAGGAGATGCTGTACCACTGGCACCGGATATGCATTCTATTGTAGGGCGTGGTTCAGGGTGGCCCGGTAGTCCCCACAAATTCGGATCGACCCATCTGGCTTAATGGGTGTAATGATTCGGGTTTCCCAGGGAGAGTGATCAGTAGGTTCTGGCACCCCCTGAGCTAATAGTTTGTCGAATTGTTTGTCAATTTTCGGTTTTAAGGCAAACGGAACTCAACGGGGCTAAAGGCGGATGGGAGCTATCTTTGGATCAAGGCTGAATGAAATTGGGGTCCCCTTGTACTCGCCTAAACTTTCCGCGAAGACATCCTTGAACTCATGGATGAGGTCCTCCTCCTAGTCACTTCTGCTGATTCGGTTTATGCCTGCCACTTCAATGCCAAGTGATGCGAACCATTGGAGACCTAGCAGACTAGGCCGATCTTTGTTGATCACAGTTAGCGGTAAGTACGCTGTGTGCTTCTTGAAGGAGACCCGGACTTGGCAGGAACCAACGACAGGGATTCGATTCCCTTGATAGTCCTTAAGAATGAGTTTTTGGAAACGGAGGTCTTGGCGCTGAATCATGGGGATTAGTTGCTTGAGGGTCTTCCAGGACACCATCAAGAGGGACGATCCCGAGTCGACTTCCATGTGGCAAGGCTGGTTCTCGATGGCTACTGTGATTCGGATTTTATTGGCATCCAAGGCAGAGGCGTGACCGATAGTGATAGTATGGTGAGCCTCTTCTCGCTGTAAAGCTCGGTTTCTGTTGGAGTGGCTTACTGGTTCTCGCCTTACAGGACGGTTTCCTGTCAATTGGTGATAGTTAGCCCCTTTTGAGGCCTGGCCGGGTCCTTGTAAACTTCAGCAGACCTGTCTGATGTGGCCTCTCTTCCCACACTCATGGCAGAGCGCGTCGCGGAATTTGCATTTGGACCTGGCATGGTTGGCTCCATAGCCAGCGTAAGGGCATAGGGACTTCGGGTGGTGGTCCCGGTCAGACCGCAGTCGATGGACCTCTTCTTCGTCGCTGTCTGACGACGAAGAGAGGTCCTCGTGGTGTGTCGTTGAAAGCTGCCCTTCTGACTTGGGTAAAATTTCGCTTGTCGGTTGGTGTACTGGAGCGCGGTTGCGGCGTAATTGTGCAGCCGACTTCCTGGTTGTTTCTGCTGCAGTAGCATCGGTGATGGCATCGGCAAGGCGGATGTCGCCTTTCGCCATCAGCTTGCTCTGCACGCCTGGTGCATCTAATCCCAGAACTATTCGATCTCTCAGTGCCTCTTCCAAATCGGCGAATCCTCAGAGGCCTCCCAGGTTTCGGAGGTCTGCTATGAAGTCAGCGACGCTTTCTCCTTTTCACTGGTTTCTCTGATAGAACTCGTGCCGTCTCACGAGTGTAGGCATAGTCGGTGCGTAGTGATCTCTTAGTAGAGGTTCGAGGTCGTCCCAATCCATCACCTTCACTTCTCTAGGTTTTGCTAGTGCTTTAGCCACCTTAAATACGGTTGGACCGCAATGCATTAGGAACACCGCCCATTTCTTCCCGGCTGTGGCGTCCTTTAAGTTGTTAGTTTCTAAGAACATTTGGAAGCGATCCATGTAGGACTCCCAGTCTTCCTGCACTGGATCGAAGGGAGCGGGTGGTACGATGACACCGGACATGGTTCCATTGTGTAGCGCCATCAGCCACGTACTTGGTGTTTCTTCTTGGTTCCATCGGTTCAGACATCTCCATATCCAACCTTTGTCGCCAGTGTTATGTTTGGAGCATGGGTGAGAAAGAATGGAGACAAGCCTCGGGAACGGTGAACTTCAGCTCTTTATTTACATTGTGACTTCTCAACTCAATGGCAGTTATAACCTTCCTTATATTGGCAACCCCAATAACTATTAACCAATAACAATTGAGGAGCGCTAGCTCCCTTAACCAATAGGAACTCCCTGTTAATGGCCAATCGGATTACCCGGAACGGGCCAATCCGATCCTGCCGTTAACAGCCAATCAGAAGTGCAGGGCCAGAATCCTGCACTTTACTCCAAGCTCAAGTTCTCTTTATTAAACCTTATGCATTCACAACACAAACTATCTCAATTTGGCTGCTTTTGGTTCTCTGCTGTTCAGCCCCTCCTTCCTAGAAATCTAGACTGGTTTTGTGTGTTAGGTTTTCATGGTGGAAAATTACAGTAGGTATAAAATTAAGATGCTCCTTAATATGAAGCACTAGTACAGAGAGGGGACAGTGACAGATATAATTCATAAATAGTTTAAAACACTAAATAAAATATGTAGGAATAAGGAAACTTTCAGCTAATTTTCTGCAATTAAGATCAAACTTATCTGGTGTCAAAGGAGGCTTTTGTCTTTATCTAATCAGACAGGATAAATATGCTTAGGAAAAAAGAGAAAAGACGAGAAATCAGGTAGGAGTAGCAAGTGCAGAAACAATTATGAAATCTATATTTGCAAAGATGATTTCACAATAAGGGCAGACTAATGAAAACATTACTACTTTAGCTGCACCGAAATAATCTTTGAACATATACTTGCCGACTTGTAGTTTCCAATTGACTAAATGTAATATAATCTTTTGTTTTTGAAATAGAAGTAATGTATAATATTATGTTTTCTGCAACAAAAATAAATTAAAGAAATGTAATTGAAAAGGTACACAACAGTAGTTAATATGCTGTTTTTTGAAAAGAGATATTGGAACTTATAATCTTCTTTTATGGTTTTGTGTTGTTAATGTTTAATCAGGCATGCGAATGTATTCAGGTGTTAAAACATTCTATTAGCATTGAAAACTGCACCATTATTTAGTGAGCTATTTGTGATATTTTGGGGAGTTTTTCTAGTTCCCTGTACTCTTCATTTAAATTTCTCTTTAGCTATCCCTCCCCTTTCAAATAAGCCTGCAAAAAGTAAGCCAAGATAAAAAAATGTAAAAAATATTTTTAAAATTACAGTTTATTTACTTTTTAAAGGGATGTTAGTGCATACTTAAGAGCATACTAATAGAAAGACATGACTTATCACCCAGAGATGATGTTAGCATTTGTTGTGCCATGTTGGAACTTTAATCTTTCATAAGCAGCACTCCTGGAAAACTGTCCTTCAATCCTTATTTAAGACGATTGTTTCATGTTACCTGCTACCGTGTTTCTCCAACAATACGGCCTCCACCAATAGGAAGCCCCACCATGTTTTATTGGCATAAAATCAAATTAAGCCCCTCCCCCCAAATTAAGCCCAATATTAAACATGCGAAATGGGGAGGGAAAGAGGGGGCTTGCCGTTAGGAAGTACTTTTGTTGCATGCCCGGATATGGTGCTGCCTGCGTTGGTGGGGCACTTCATATCGGGAGACCTTCCACCGTTGCTTTCCCTTCTCCCTTGCTGCCCCTTCTCCCTTGCTGCCACGGCATTAGAGCAATGCCACGGCGTTTGGCACAGCCATGTGCGGCCGGTCAGGGCTCCTCCCTGCAACTGGAGCCCTGAGGAGACACTTGGCTTCAGGCGCTCCTGTCTTCTCTTTGCTTTCGAAGGTAAAGCGAATTATTTTACAAAGCCTCCCCTGCCCGAGAGAGCAGCCCAACCCCACGTGGGGAGGCTAATTTCCCGGGGCCTCTTCCGTTCCTCCCCGACCTCCCTACACTGCGCGCCTCTGACACACCTGTCCCTTCAGCCCAGCGAGCTCTTCCACCTCAAAGAAAGGCCAGGTGGGCAGCTGCGGAGCAGCAGCAGCGGGTCTGAGCCACTCACAGCGGAAACAGCCACCATCCTTAGCCCGACGCAGGGAGAATGAGCGAGGTTAGTGCCTGCCAGCCCGGGCGAGATTTAGGAACGAGGGGCAGGAGGAGGCACGCACACACCCGCGGCTCACTTTCCCAGCTCTGCCCAGCCCTCATGGCTCTGGTGCAGCCCTGGCAGGCAGTGAGTGCCTCCCCGCCGGACCCTCTGCTCATCCTGCCAGGGCCACGCCAGAGCTGTGAGGTCCTAGCTGTTTTTTCAGGGGTTAAAAATAAATAAGGCCCGGCCTTATTATGTGAGAAACACGGTAGTATGCAAAATACTGGAGAATGAGAAGCTGCAAAGGGAAATAAGCAGGTGTTTTTTACTTTTTTAGGAAAATGGAGGAAAGAAACCTTGAATTATTTTACAAAATTTAAAGTGAAAATTTAAACTTCCTTATACGTTTACTATCTAAATCCCATGACACAAAAGAATAAGCAGGATGAAGAAGATAGAAAAACGGTCATGTCATGCACCAAATTCTCTTCCACATAATTTGTATTATGGTTATTTGAATAATTCAAGAAGAGGAGTAATCCAAATGAGCCAAGCAGATTCATGGTTCTGCCTCTCCTTTGTTGCATCTTGATAGGACAATTGCTATGGATTAAGCCTGCCATATCTGAATTGAAATAGCCTATGTAGCAACATTTCAGCAGAATCTCCTCTGCCATCATCAGGCTGCTGTATTGTGTTCATCTGTGAGTCAGACTTTTACAGATGTTTCAGTTTTAAATTTGGGACAGCCTATTGCTGTGCCAGAATGGTTTTTTCTTCCTCCTGATTGGTTGGGAGTCTTGGTCTGTGTTTATTGGTCTTGGAGTTTGCTGTGTTCTGCTTGATTGGTGTTTCTAATATCTTCTGTTTGTTTTGTGGCTTTTTTGTGTCTTGATTGGCTGGCAACATTGTGTTCTTGTATTGGAGGCTTTTAGTGCAGCTTGGCTCCGAGTAAATGGACGGCTATCATTTGTTAGGAAGCTAGGTTTCATCTGGGTGCCTGGTTGGGGTGTTTTAGCTGGAGGTGTCAGGGGGGATCTGTTTGTGCCCAGGTGTTTGCCTGGCTCGTGGTGTGGAGATTTTTTGTTTGTGAGTGCAGGCTTCCAAATAATTTACAGTCTGGTGGAATCATCTCTTCTATTCATGCTTTCAGGTCTTTTTTCAATCTCTATGGCTTCTCTGATAATTCTGTGGCTGGGGTTTTCTATAGTGGCTAGGGTTTTGGTGCCATTGAAGTTGATGCTATGAGCTGTGGCTTTCATGTGTTGGACTAGTGAGGAAGTGTGTTCCAGACATCTAGGAAGGGAAGTTGATTGTAAGCTTCTGTTTCCATGGTGAATTGTATTTTGGGGTGTAGGCTGTTGAGGTGTGTGAGGAAATTGTTCAGTTTTTCTTTCCCGTGTCTTAGTATACAAAACAATCCAATGGCTCCCTAGGACACACCATCTACTAGAAGAAAACACATACAAACCACTATCTATACACACTCTCACACCACTACCCAACACAGATCAATTCCGTAGCTGAGACACTCATCTCCAGAACAAAATGCTTAGCCAACAAACAACACCTAAAAACCAAACTACACACTCTCACTAACATACTAACAGCCAATGGATTCTAAAGAAAGAAGATTAACCACCTAATCCAAAAACAAACCCCAGCCAAAATCCAAGACAGAGAAGAAGAGAACGGCAAAGCCCTCCTCCCATATATAAAAGGCAGTACAGACAAAATCAGCAAGATCCTCCAAAAACACAACATTAAAACAGCATTCTGCACAAACAGAAAAATATCCACCATCCTAAGAAACCCTAAAGACAAAATCGAGTTAGAAAACCAAGGAGTATACGAAATCCCTTGCACCGCCTGCTCCACCACATACATCGGACAAACTAACAGAAGAATAAGTGCACGAATTGAAGAACACAAGAACTCAATCAAAAAAAGAAGAACCAATCTCTTCCCTGGTCCAACACCTCAAAGCCACAGGACATGAGATTGACTTTAAAAATACCAGAACTATCGCCAAAACCGAACACTTCAACAACAGTATAATCAGAGAAGCCATAGAGATAGAAAAACGCCCACACAGCATGAATAAACAAGATGATACCTCCTGCCTACCAGCCGTTTGGAAATCTGCCCTCATGAACAAACGGGTACCTAACATGAAGAATGACACCAGACCCACATGCACAAGGGCCACACAAGATGCTACCACCACACTTTCACATAGAAAGCAGACTCATACCCACACAGAAGATGAGACACGACCACAGACCAGAAGCCGTACCGTAGCTGCATCACTACCCACTTCAAAACCCTCCGACCCATCCATGAAGCGAACTGACGCCCACCATGAAGATGTGGCATGACCACAAACATGAAGCCAAACAGCAGGATCACAGCTCACCAGCTCAAATCCCCTAGCAACTAAGACTAACCTGAGCACAAACAAGCTCGCACCTGAACTGAACACACCCCCAGCCAATCAGAACACAGCCAACCTCCCATCCAATCAGAACACAGCCAAACCCACAACCAATGAGAACACACCCCAGCCAATCAGAACACAGCCAAGCCCCCACCAATCAAGTCACACCCCCACTAGCAGTTAAAAGGAAGAAGCAGCTGCAAGCTCACATTACTCCGAGAAGCACAAAGCCGAAGACACAAGTCTGAAGATGATGAATGATACTTCATCGAAATGTCGCCTAGATGCTTCCAATTTTACATGGGAGAAAACCCGAATAACCAAAGATCCACATACAAATACCCACAAAAACCTCAGAAAATACATACATGTATGGCATTCAGCTTTGTTCGGGTATTTTCCCACGTCATAGTAGTGGTGCTTTTAAAGTTGTGGCAACGTTTCAGCAGAATCTCATCTGCCATCATCAGGCTTCTGTATAGTGTTCGTCTGTGAGTTAGACTTTTACAGTGGTTTCAGATTTAAATTTGGGGCAGCCTATTGCTGTGCCAGAATGGTTTTTTTCTTCATCCTGATTGGTTGAGAGTCTTGGTCTGTGTTTATTGGTCTTGGAGTTTGCTGTGTTCTGCTTCTAATATCTTCTGTCTGTTTTTTTGGTTCTTTTTGTATCTTGATTGGCTAGCAACATTGTGTTACTTTATTGGAGGCCTTTAGTGCAGCTTGGCTTTGGGTAAATGGATGGCTATCATTAGTTAGGAAGCTGGGTTTCGTCTGGGTGCCTGGTTGGGGTGTGTTTGAGCTGGAGGTATCAGGGGGGATCTGTTTGTGCCCAGGTATTTGCCTGGCTTGTGGTGTGGAGATTTTTTTGTTTCTGAGTGCAGGCTTCCAAATGATTGACAGCCTGGTGGAATCGTCTCTTCTGTTCATGCTTTCTGGTCTTTTTTCAATCTCTATGGCTTCTCTGATGATTCTGTGGCTGGGATTTTCTATAGTGGCTAGGGTTTTGGTGCCATTGAAGTTGATGCTATGACCTGTGGCTTCCATGTGTTGGACTAGTGAGGAAGTGTGTTCTAGCTTTTTGACTACATTTTTGTGTTCATCCAGATGGGTGCTTATTCTTCTATTGGTCTGTCCAATGTATGTGGCCGGGCATGATGCACAGGGGACTTCGTATATGCGTTGGTTTTCCAGGTCAATTTTGTCTTTGGGGTTTCTGAGGATGGCTGCTATTTTTCTGTCTGTTTTGAAGGCAGTCTTGATGTAGTGTCTGTATAGTATCTTCCTAATTTTGTCTGTCGTGCCTCTTATGTAGGGCAGGACAGCTGTTCCATGGGTCTGTTCATCTTCTGGGTCTCTATTATGTCTCAGTGTGTTTTTGTGGATCAAGTTGGTGATTTTGCTTTTGTGGAAGCCGTTAGCTGTCAATATTTTAGTCAGGGTGCATAATTCAGTCTTAATGTGTGTCTTGTCTGCCAGGCGTTTGGTTCTAGTAATTAGTGTTTTAGCCACGGAGTTTATCTGTTCTGGGTGGTGGTGGGATTGGGCATTGAGGTAGCAGTTGGTGTGTGTTTTCTTCTGGTATATGGTGTGTCCTAGTGTGCCATCTGTTTTTTTGTAGATTAGTACATCTAGGAATGGTAGTTGTTTGTTTGTTTCCGTTTCCATGCTGAATTTGATTTTGGGGTGTGTGTTGTTTAGGTGTGTTAGGAAATTGTTTAGGTTTTCTTTTCCATGGGGCCAAATCACAAATGTGTCATCAATGTATCTTAACCATAGTTTGGGTTTGTGGATGGCATTGGCCAGGGCTCTGGATTCGAATTCTTCCATGAACAGGTTTGCAATGATGGGTGACAGTGGTGATCCCATAGGGGCTCCTTCAATTTGTTTGTATCTTTGTCCTTTGTATATGAAATATGTGTTGGTTAAGCAGTGTTCTGTTAGTTCCATGAGGTGTTTAGCTGGTTGGTATTTATTTTTGATGATTTCAAGGGTCTCTTTTATCGGGACTTGAGTGAATAGTGAAACCATGTTGAAACTTACAAGCAGATCTTCTGTCAGTACTTTAGTCAGGCCAACGGCTTCCACAGAAGCAAAATCACCAGCTTGATCCACAAAAACACACTGAAACATAATAGAGACCCAGAAGATGAACAGACCTATGGAACAGCTGTCCTGCCCTACATAAGAGGTACTACAGACAAAATAAGTAAGGTACTACACAGACATCACATCAAGACTGCCTTCAAAACAGACAGAAAAATAGCAGCCATCCTTACAAACCCCAAAGATAAAATTGATCTGAAAAATCAAGGCATATACGAAGTCCCCTGTGCATCATGCCCGGCCACATACATTGGACAGACCAATAGAAGAATAAGTACCCGCCTGGATGAACACAAAAATGCAGTCAAAAAGCTGGAATTTACTCACTAGTCCAACACATGGAAGCCACAGGTCATAGCATCAACTTCAATGGCACCAAAACCCTAGCCACAGAATCATCAGAGAAGCCATAAAGATTGAAAAAAGACCAGAAAGCATGAACAGAAGAGATGATTCCACCAGGCTGTCAATCATTTGGAAGCCTGCACTCACAAACAAAAAAATCTCCACACCACAAGCCAGGCAAACACCTGGGCACAAACAGATCCCCCTTAATACCTCCAGCTCAAACACACCCCAACCAGGCACCCAGACGAAACCCAGCTTCCTAACTAATGATAGCTGTCCATTTACCTGAAGCCAAGCTGCACGAAAGGCCTTCAATAAAGTAACACAATGCTGCCAGCCAATCAAGATACAAAAAGAGCCAAAAAAAAAAGACAGAAGATATCAGAAACACCAATCAAGCAGAACACAGCAAACTCCAAGACCAATAAACACAGACCAAGACTCCCAACCAATCAGGAGGAAGAAAAAACCATTCTGGCACAGCAATAGGCTGCCCCAAATTTAAATCTGAAACCACTGTAAAAGTCTGACTCACAGATGAACACTATACAGAAGCCTGATGATGGCCGATGAGATTCTGCTGAAATGTTGCTACAACTTTAAAAGCACCACTACTATGATGTGGGAAAATACCCGAACTAAGCTGAATGCCATACATACATACATACATATATATATTTGCAATAGCCTACACACACACACACACACACACACACACAGAGATTTTATATATATATATATGTGTGTGTGTGTGTGTATCTTTGGTTATTCGGGTTTTCTCCTGTGTAAGATTGGAAGTATCTAGGCAACGTTTCAATGAAGTCTCATTCATCATCTTCAGGCTTCATCGAAATGAGACTTTATCGAAACGTTGCCTAGATACTTCCAATCTTACACGGGAGAAAACCCGAATAACCAAAGATCCACATACAAATACCCACGAGAACCTCAGAAAACAAACAAATATATATATATATACATTCTTAAGTTTTTGCGGGTACTTATATGTATGGTATTCAGCTTTGTTCAGTTATTTTCCCACGTCATTATAGTTGTGCTTTTAAAGTTGTAGCAACGTTTCGGCAGAATCTCATCTGCCATCATCAGGCTTCTGTATTGTGTTCGTCTGTGAGTATATATATATATATATATATATATATATATATATATATATATATATAGAGAGAGAGAGAGAGAGAGAGAGAGAGAGAGAGAGAGAGAGAGCGCAGTGTTTCTCAACCTTAGCAACTTTGCAAGGTTTAAAGGCATCTCTAAATTGAAAGCCAATTTAGATTTTTAGAACAGATTTTAGTAATTTTATTTGACTTTGGGCAGGAGCTGTTTAAAATCAACATTTTTATTTTTACATTAAATAAATACTTTGTGACAATTGTTCTGTACAGTATACCGTATAGTATCTAAATACTATATAGAGATAGTATTTAGAAAGTATTTCTCCATACATTTAGCTTACCAGATTTAGACTGCAGGAATCTGAATGACACCTAGTTGACAGCCAAGAGTTATTAACTCTTCTTGTGTCCCTAGTGACTCTTATGATTTTGTAAGCCCATCTAATAGCCCTATGGTATGTAAGCATTTTCTATGTAATTTTACCCTTCAAAAAGTCTGTACAGGTAAATTTATGTTGCTAAGGAAACATTTGTTAAGTGAGTTTGCCCCATTTTACAACTTTTCTTGCCACTGTTGTTAAGTGAATCATTGCATTTGTTAAGTTAATAACACAGTTGTTGAGTGAATCTGGCTTTCCCATTGACTTTGCTTGTCAGAAGGTTGCAAAAGCTGATCATTTTATTTTTATTTATTTTATTTTGTCAAGCGATAATTAGATAACAGGTATAAGTATAAACATGATTATGAATACATGAAATGGATATGAATAAGAAAAACAAAAGAAACAATAGGACAGGGATGGTAGGCACGTTGGTGCTCTTATGCAGGCCCCCTTGTGACCCCACCTCCCAAGACACTGCTGCCATCATAAATTTGAACTGCTTGCCAAGCATCTGAATTTTGATCATG
Organism: Hydrophis major; assembly: GCA_033807585.1. Lineage (NCBI taxonomy): Eukaryota > Metazoa > Chordata > Lepidosauria > Squamata > Elapidae > Hydrophis > Hydrophis major. The sequence goes on along the minus strand of CM066332.1, from coordinate 37,151,776 downwards.
TGACCCTGGGAATGCTGCAATGGTCATAAGTCACTTTTTTCAGTGCTGTTGTAACTTTGAATGGTCACTAAATGAACTGTTGTAAGTTGATCTCTAAGTGACTCCTAAGCAAGCAGTAAACAAAAATGTAAAAGTCTAAAGAAATTCCTATGCAGTTAATTGAAACTTGATATTTATTTTGCTCCAACAAATATAATTTTGATGCATTTTCTTGATGATCTCTGATTCAGTGAGAGGTAGCATGCTAGATAACATGTCTCTGTAGCAAATCATTAAGAGCACCAACCATAAATGTTAAAATGGAGAATAGGCTACCATGTTGCCTGAATGGTACAGTGGGTATATAGCATGTACACACAGAAGGATAGTGTTAGATCATGACAAAGAAGAGAAAATTGGTGTTATACCCTATAGTTAATGTGACAAGATGTAGTTAATGTGCACTTAATGACTCAGAGTCTTTTGGCTCATTTTTCTCACCCATTTGAAGATGTCACTTGTTTTATACATAGTGGTGTAGCCTAAGATTAACTTCATTCCAAAATGGATGTAGACTACAAATCATAGGTCTTAGGGAGAGCAAAGAGTGAGATAGCAGACATATAGATTAAAGATATGTACAGGGTACATGTACATTTTGCACTATATAATTAGACTCTCAAGAGTCTGGATGTTTGATGGGAATGTTTGGGAGCTAATTTTTCAGGCTATGCTTGCCAGAGCTGGAGTACTTACCATTCCGGCAGAGCTGAAACTATTCAGCTCTTACCTGCTCAGACAGAGGCTGCTGATACTCCTTGTAGACCATTTGTTTTAATTAATAACCATAAATATCTTACCTGAGATTTAGTGCCAAATTGTTTAATTGCACATTTGCTTTTAGTATTTCGAATTATCTGGCTGCATCAAGTGAAATTCCTGAAGTCCCTTATTTCCATCAAAGATGAGATATTTTGATTTTTTTTTTCTCCCCAGGGATGGGCTTGAAGGAAAATTTGAAATTAGTACCAAGCACAAAGAAATGGATACAGAATGTAAAAGTGGGGTATCAAGAACATTAGGAAATATGAAATAACATTAACCTTATTCCCTTCAATTTAAAGTTAAGCATTGCTGCCCCTTAAGATATGAATCCTTTCAACCATCCAGCTCAATGTAAAACATGTTAACTGTACAATTCACTGGCAGATTATGGCATTTTTTTTCTTTAAAAATATATGCTTCTCCCCACAAAAAGAATACACGGGGACAAAAACATACGTATGGGAGAATGGTTGCAAGATTTGGATATGGCCAGTCTAGAGGAAAGAAGGACTAGGGATGACATGGTAACAGTGTTCCAGTATTTGAGGAGCCACCAAAAAGAAAAGGGGGTCAACTAATTTTCCAAAGCACCAGAGCGCAAACCAGGAAACAATCGGTGGAAACTAAACAAAGAGAGAAGCAACCTGGAATTAAGGAGAAACTGGAACAGCTTGCCTTCAGAAGTTGTAGGGGATTCATCACTGGAGGTCTTTAAGAAACAACTGGACAGCCACTTATCTGAAATGGTGTAAGGTCTCCTGCTTGAGCAAGGGGTTGGACTAGATGACCTCCAAGGACTTTTCCAGCTCTATTCTGATTGATTTATAAACTGATAGGGTTCTAGCATTGGCCTTTAGCAATATATTTCTTCTTCTTCTATGCATTAATGATTGTGGGCTTGAATGAATATAGTGCCAGAGTAGAAACTCATTTATCTATATCTATTTTTGTAGATCTATCTACAATTGTTAAAACTGCTGTAAGTTTGTTGCGCTTAGATTTTATTAAAATCAATATAGAATGTTAGTCACATTGATTTGACTAAGAATTACATGCAACCAACTTAAGGAGTTTCCAGATGGATGACAGCTATCACTACAAATCAAAACGCTTAATGCAGCTATTTTGTCTTTCACACTTCAGTGAACTTCCTTTCTCAGAAAAAAAAGGAAAACTCAGAGGGCTACAAATGAAAAGGCTAATGTGACACCCATGAATTAAATAGAATATCTGCTTAAAAAGCATTTTAACTAAATGCAGTTTTTAAGTATGAAGATATCACACATCGTTTAGTTATTATATTCCATAACTAAGGGTTTGGCCTAGCTACTAGTTGAGGTGACATTTATAAAAAAAAAAAAGTTGAAGAGAAACAGTTGATAGAAGCTAATTGGAACGATATTGAACAATGCACATTTCCCCCTTGCATTTAGTAAAAATAAATTTATATTTTCATAATGAAGACATTGTCTAATTTTTACAGCATAGGAAACAATCATAGTGTATTTCCTCTAAGGATGCTGTATTTATTTAGATATGTAAATAATAGTAATGTAAATTGTATGGAACTTTCTAAAATACGAAGATGAAATAGGCAAATATTAAATGTAAAAAAAATCACATGACAAAAATGTATTATATATGGCACCTTTAACTTTTTGCTTATAACATGCAGAAGATCAAGGCGTGGAAACTATTGTGATTATAAATAAAATATATAGCTCAGTATACAGAACTCAAACTGCTTTTCTTACAGTCAATTTTTCAGCTGTGCTCTCTCTTTGTAACTGTTAATGCTGAACGGGAAAACAGGAAGAAACTGCATACAGTATATTCTGTATTTATCTCTTATTAACCTTGCTTCTTAGACCTCTCATGACTCAAAAATTACCTGTAACTATGTGATAATATTTAATGTGTTCAAAACTCTTCTTAATTTCTTACAAGCTGTTTCAAAAACTGTAGTTCCTAGTTTAATTAATGAAGCCTTCTTTTACTAACCACAGGCTGTTTTTTTTTCCATGTGGTTTTTAAAATAGAAGCAATATACTTTTCAGTTTTCAATAGTTCTGAAATGCCACTTAAATAAAAATATGTTCTGGAAGGTAAGAGAGAGTGGTTGCAAAATGCTTATGATAGAATTATTAGTTTGCCAAGAACCAAGGTAGGTAGAGCTTTATTTTTGTAGCACTGTGATATAGCACATGCTTTGTATGCCAAAGGAGAGGGGGAATATTAAAAGAATGCAAGTATTGCTAGGTTTGGGAAAGATTCTGGTTTAAAACCCCAGAGAACTTCTGGGAATCAATGTTGATAGTACTAAGATAAATGGAGCAGTGATCTGATCTGGTATAAGAAAGATTCTTATGTTCCTAAGGAAATATATGCAGTGGGGTACAACATACAACATAGATATTCACAATGGCAGGTATAACATTCTACTATACATTCAAAAATAAGTAGATTGTCACTATGTACAGGAAGAGTGGGACATCTGTTTGGGATTGAGTTATAATTTTCTGCTGAACCTGTAGGTCACAGCAGTATGACATGTTAAAAAAGACTTAATTTGGGAGTAATTTTAAGGCATAACGTAGATATAGACATAAGATACCTGTTTTGTTGCTTTATAACCTCCAAAATTGAGGGGAAATTGCCTGAGATTATATGAATGGAGTATAATGCGATCATAAGCTTCTGCATAGTTTAATTGTACAATTTCAGCCATAAAACCCATAAAACACACACAGTTTGACTCTGTACAGGTTTGACTCTGTTAAGTTCTGCGCAAGGAACAGAGACGAGACGGTGAACAGTGAACGTCAACTCTTTATTATACATTCTGAACAGAGCAAAACCCTAGAACAAAAGCAGCCCTTTTATAGGCAAGCTGCTGCTCTAGTAACCAATAAGAAACGTGGAATATTAACCCCCTTAACCAATGAGAGTGGCTCGTTAACAGCCAATCAGATTCTCCTGAACAGACCAATCCGATATCGCTATTATCGGCCAATCAGAAGTGCAGGACTAGAACCCTGCTATTTTCTAAAGCTTTTGATAAACTTTATTTGAGTATTTTATTAGTTCACAACACCCCTTCCCCCCGGGTTCCGTTTGGGGGGTCCGGTGACGTAATCTCTGAGGTAGGAAGGTTGCTTCGACTGTCTATTGGATTTACGCTGTCCCACCGGTTCTTGTCTGTAAGCCTGTTTTGGCGGGGCGTTTTTGGGCAAGTCGGGTGCTGGTGGTTCTTCGTTGGAAGACTCGGTGCCGCTAATGTTCTCGTCGTTGTCATCTGGCCCTTGCGGGCTTGTTCCTCTGTGGTGAGGCCACCCCCATCCTTGATCCTTCTTCACTTGTCACGCCCAATGGCTGACTTCTTTCGTTCCTGCTTTCCGCCATCTCGAATTCGGTTTCTTCGACATCCCCTCCCCCCTCAGTTTGGGAGTTACCGGAGTTGCGGAAACTAGTTTGTAGCCTCGAGCGAAGCTGATCTATATGGCGTTTCCATATTTTTCCATCGCAGGTTTACACCCAGTACGACCTGGGTCCAGTGGCTTGAATAACAGTGGCCTTGATCCACAACGGTTCGCCAGAAAGGTTTCTGGCGAAAACTAAGTCGCCTATCTTGAACTCGTGGCATTTTCCGCTAGATCCACAGGGTTTCTCTGGCTCGTAAGACGGGTGAAGCCGGTCGAGGTGGGAGCGGAGTTTGCATCCCATCAATAGTTCCGCTGGAGTCTTGTTGGTGACGCTGTATGGAGTGATGTGTTGGAGAAGGAGTATTCTATTAATCTTATCTCCAATGTCCCCATAGTCCATTTTGTAGAGGGTTTTTTTTAGCAAACTGTACCATGTGCTCGGCTCTTCCGTTAGCCGCAGGGTGCCCTCGCGAAGTGAGCGCATGGTGGATACCGTGGTCCGCTAAGTATTGTTTGAAAGAAAGTGCGGTAAACTGGGGTCCGTTGTCAGATACCAGAATGTCTGGCAGTCCATGCATCGCGAATAATCTGTTTAACTTCCGGATGACAGACTCGGTTGTGGTACTCTTCATTTCATGGATCTCGAGCCAGTTTGAGTAGGCATCCACTGTTAATAGGAACGTATGTCCCTTAATAGGTCCCGCAAAGTCAATATGAATGCGGGACCACGGTCCCCAAGGTGTTTCCCATTCTATCGGAGTTGCTTTTGGTGGGGCATTGCTAACCTCCTGGAACTTATAACAAGTCTTTACCCAGGCTTCGATTTGTTTGTCGATGCCCGGCCACCACACGTAGCTTTGTGTGAGCACTTTCATACGCACGATGCCGGGGTGGCCCTCATGCAGTGTCTTTAGTACCGCTCGTTGTAACTGCTCTGGGATGACGACTCTATCCCCCCACAGGATGCAGCCCTTTTGCAAAAACAGTTCTGTTTGCCGATTCTTGAAGGGAATGAAGTCGTCAGGGGTTTGATCTACTGGCCATCCTCTTTCGACCCAGCTAAGAACCTGCTTTAAGATAGGATTGCGTTTTGTTTCGATCGCGATATCTCTAGCTGTTAATGGCGGTGACTGTAGTGTTTCAATCTGGAGCATTGTAAGGGTTGGAGCTGGGTCGTTGACGGTTTCCGGAAGTGGGGCATGGCTCAATGCATCAGCGTGGGGAATGGCTTTCCCCAGGCGGTGCTGCAGCTTATAATTGTATGCAGCCAAAAACTCCGACCAGCGAGTCATTCTAGGTGATAATATATAGGGGGTTGGCTTGTCTCCCGCTATAATTCCTAGCAAAGGTTTGTGGTCAGTAACAATAGTAAAAACTCATCCATAAACATATTCATGAAACCGTTTCACAGCAGATACAGCAGCAAGAGCCTCTTTATCGATTTGACTACAGTTACGTTCAGCCTTTGATAAAGTTCTTGAAAAATAGGCAACAGGGGCTTCACTACCGTTTGGCAACATATGGCTCAAAATGGCTCCTACTCCAAATGGTGGCGCATCACATGTGATTGTTAAAGGCAAAGTCTTGTTATACTGCATTAAAACAGCATCTGAAGTGAATAGATTTTTCACTTGTTGGAAAGCATGCTCCTCTCGGTGCCCCCAAACCCAGGTTGCTTTTTTATCGAGGAGCCGATGTAGGGGCTCGGCTACGGTCGCTTTGTGGGGCAGGAAGATGTTGTAAAAATTAATAAGCCCCAGGAAAGCTTGGAGATCAGTCTTGTTTCTGGGTCTTGGGGCGTTCTTGATTGCTCTTAACTTGCTACTGGTGGGGTGAATGCCTTGTTTATCGATTAGGTACCCCAGGAACTCTACTTTATCTGTACACAGTTGACATTTATTTTTTTAACTTTAAGGCCAGAGTCTTTAAATTTCTGGAGCATCAGTTTAAGACGCTCCTTTAGTATTTCTCTATTCGGGGCAGCAATCAAAACATCATCAAAGTATGGTATGACCCCTTTTATTCCCTGTAATAGCCTCTCCATCAGGCTCTGAAAGATCCCTGGGGCCACGCTAACTCCGAATTGGAGTCGGTTGCACTTAAAAGCGCCTCGGTGCATAACGATCGTTTGTGCCTCTGCTGTTTTTTTATCTACAGGCAGTTGTTGGTACGCCTGTGCTAAATCTAATTTAGCGAAGACTTTTCCGTCCCCCAGGGAATGGAGGTGTTGCACCACCGGCACCGGGTACGCGTTCTGTTGAAGGGCGTGATTCAGGGTGGCACGGTAGTCCCCACAGATCCTTAACGATCCATCTGGCTTGATGGGTGTTACAATTGGGGTTTCCCAAGGAGCATGGTCGGTTGGTTCTAAAACGCCCTGGGCTGTTAATTTATCAAGCTGCTCGTCAATCTTTGGTTTAAGGGCAAAAGGGACTCGACGAGGCTTAAGGCGGATGGGGGCTACTTCAGGGTTAAGGTTAAATGATATTGGGGTCCCCTTGTACTCGCCTAGTTTGTCTGCAAAGACGTCCTGGAATTCCTGGACGAGGGCCTCCTCCCAGTTGTTGCTGCTGGTTTGGTGAATGCCGGCTACCTCAATCCCAAGTGGAGTGAACCATTGAAGGCCTAACAAACTAGGCCAATCACGGTCAACGACGGTCAATGGTAAAGATGCAGTACGATTTTTGAATGAGATCTGGACTAGGCTGGATCCAATGACCGGAATTCGATTTCCTTGATAGTCCTTGAGAATGATTCTTTGGGCTCTGAGGTCTTGTTGCCGGATGGCAGGGATTAATTGTTTAAGGGTCTTCCAGGAAACCATCGAGAGGGATGATCCTGAATTGACTTCCATCACGCAGGGCTGGTTTTCGATGGCAACCTTCACTCGGATCTTCTTTGCATCTAATGATGATGCGTGACCAATCATGATGGTTTGGTGTGCCTCTTCTCGTTTCGTTGAATGGGCTAGTGGTTTATTTCTGTAGGAGTGGTTGTTCCATTGGTGGTTCGATTGTTCCCGATTCACAGGATGACTTCCTGTGGGTTGGCGGTAGTTGGTCCCCCTCTGAAGTGGGCTGGATCATAGCTTGCTTCTACAGACTTTTCTGATGCGGCCTCTCTTTCCACAAATATGGCAGAGTGCGTCGAAGAATTTGCAGTCTGATCGTGGGTGGTTTGCCCCACAACCTGCACATTGGTACTGCAGTCTCTGGTTATGCTAGTGGCATTGGTCTCGTTCAGACCAGAGTCGGTTGACTTCTTCCTCATCACTTTCTGATGACGATTCGAGGTCCTCGTGGTGGGTTGCCGTTGCAAGTCCCTCAAGGTGAGGTGAGGTTTCGCCAGCGAGTTGGCGGAGCGGGGCGTTGGTGCAGTGCATTCGGGCAACCGACTTCCTGGTTGCTTCTGCTGCAGTAGTGTCAGCGATGGTATCTGCAAGGCTGATGTCGCTTTTCGCCATCAACTTGCTTTGCACGTGTGGTGCATCTAATCCCAGAACTATTCGGTCTCTTAGAGCTTCTTCAAGGTCGGCGAACCCACAGAGGCCTCCCAGATTCCGGAGATCCGCAATGAATTCTGCAATGCTTTCTCCTTTCCGCTGGTCTCTCTGGTAAAATTCATGTCTTTGGACAAGCGTTGGTATGGTAGGTGCATAGTGGGCCTGTAGGAGGAGCTCAAGGACGTCCCAGTCCATGGATTTCACCTCAGCCGGTTTCGCCAGTGCTTTAGCCATCTTAAAAATGGCAGGTCTGCAGTGAGTCAGGAATACCGCTCGCTTTTTTCCAGTAGTGGCATCCTTCAAGTTGTTGGTCTCCAGAAACATCTGGAACCGGTCCATGTATGAGTCCCAGTCTTCTTGTGCCTGGTCGAATGGAGCGGGTGGTATGGTGCTGCCAGTCATGGTTTCCGCCGTTGATGCACCTTTAGCCACGTGCTCTGTTTGGTGCTCTGTAGTGTTCAGTCAGCTCTGACGTCTCCGTATCCCATCCTCGTCACCAGTGTTAAGTTCTGCGCATGGGCGCAAGGAACGGAGACGAGACGGTGAACAGTGAACTTCAACTCTTTATTATACATTCTGAACAGAGCAAAACCCTAGAACAAAAGCAGCCCTTTTATAGGCAAGCTGCTGCTCTAGTAACCAATAGGAAACGTGGAGTATTAATCCCCTTAACCAATGAGAGTGACTTGTTAACAGCCAATCAGATTCTCCTGAACGGACCAATCTGATATCGCTATTATCGGCCAATCAGAAGTGCAGGGCTAGAACCCTGCTATTTTCTAAAGCTTTTGATAAACTTTATTTGAGTATTTTATTAGTTCACAACAGACTCTATGCTCTTGAGGGATCTGCAATGTACAAAGCTAGATGCAGCTCAAGGGTTATGTCCATCCTTGACTTAAAGGAATACTGGAGGCTATCTTGCATTCTCCTAAACTGGGGGGCTGAACTTGCATGCTGCATTAAGCCATGGTTTATTGAAAGAATTAGCTTATTGAGTAAACTCAATGTTTAGGTTTAAATTCCATAAATCATTATGTAAAATCTCAGAGACTGAGCTTTCATTCCATTACTAATTAAATATCAAGAAAATATATTCAGGTTCAATATGATATGCAATTTAACATTCAGTAATCTTCAGATATTAGTGCTACTTCCATGGAGAAACCACTGAATAGAAAATATGTTCAATTCTCCTTATATTGCATTTTAAAGCTCTGCCTCTCATGATGTGAGAAATTAATTAGAATTTAGACTTTTCATAAGCTAATTAGTGATAACTAGTGATAAACCAAAAATAAAGATAATATTCTAGAAAACTTCAACAACAACTTATGTGCCTGATCATACCATACTACAGGTATTACCATTATTTCATTATGTGCCTGATCATACCATACTACAGGTATTACCATTATTTCACTCTATTACAACTGATCTTTATAAGTTATCTACTTGGATAACTCTAATATATAAATGGTTTGTAACATCTTAGTATACATTGTTTCTTTCCATTGCTGATCAAAGCATTAAAATGTGCAAGATAGGATACATTTATCAATCTAGCTAGATATAATGCCTTCAAATATTCCAAAGGTTAAATATAAAAATTGATTTGATGATGGATTATTGCAAAAGACAGATAGACAGTAAAAAACAGACTTAGGCTTTTAGATTTGATTTCTTATTGATTTTCATCAGGAAAATATAATTCCAAATCTTTCAAAGGCATGCATTTTTCTTTCAGTTTTGCTTTTGTCATGAAGAAACCATTAAGAAAATGGATAGAAAGGAAGAGGTCATAATAATCTTTTTCAAAACAGGAACTAATATTATTCAAAGGTCATATTCTTATGTAAAGCTTTGTCAGCATACATGTAATTTAGAAATTAATTGTGTAAGCTCAAATAATGAAGTTCTATTGGAAAAAAAATTTCAGAAGCAGGTAGTATGCATGGCAGGGTTTGGATGTACAAGGAGGACAAATGCATTGAAGCCCTTTACTTGACTAAAATACACAACATGATATTTCTATAATTGTCCTAATTATAAAAAGCCATCCCTTCACAATCCTAAAAAATAGGAAACAATATATAAAATTTACCCGGTGATATAATATCATTCCAGTGGTTACCCCCAAACTAAAAATACAAAGCACACTTACCTGAAAGCTTGAAAAATATGGATCTTATATTTGTACCACAAAGAACTCAACCTTCTTATATGCTAGATAGCTTTATGTATATATGTTTGTCTCCAGTATGTGTGTGTGATTCTTGAGGTACAGCAGACCCATGCTAAGTTGTGCTTATGGTCACAATTAATATAGCTCAAGTTTAACTGAGTCCATGGTTTATTTGTTACAGCCAGTGTTTATTTATTTAATTTTTTTTTTGCCACAATCTGGAGACATGCAAATTCACGTTTTGATAAAATTCTTAACTCCATCTTGCATGACACTCGTAGCCCAAAATAATATGTCAGACATTTATTTTATAGTGTATTATTTGATTTTGATTTTTAGCTATTTTATCATTGAAATATGACCCTGTGATCTTTTAAATAATATAGTATTTGAAAGTACCACATTTGAATAGTATCTTTTTTAACTTTTACCATCGGGCAGAAGACACAGAAGTATAGCCAGCTGGACAAACAGGTTTAAAAACAGCTTCTACCCATGGGCTGTCAGACTCCTAAACACAATATAGCACCACAAACAGACAATATGATGAATTTCACTGGTGTATTATGTAATATGTACAGTATATACCATGATATAAGATCATACACCAGAGTAATAATATACATGTTGCACAAAATATGACATACATTTGGAAACGTATGACTAGTTTTTTTTCCTAACTACTTGTGTAAGGATTATTCTTTATACTATTCATGTTGTCTTGTACTCTTGTATGGAGTGTACCAGAAGAGGCTAAACCAATTTCATTGTATACATGATGTGCAATGACAATAAAGGCTTTGAACTCTGAACATTAATAGTAGTAGTTGTAGTAGTAGTAGTGGGCTCCACCCATTCTTTAAGGCAGGATTGTCAAACTTGAGTCATCATGTTATCGTTACGTGACGTATCAGGACTTTCTCCCCCTTTGCTAAACCAGGAGGGGGCGGGGCCAGCAATTGACACACCCGGCCCACAGACTGGGAGTTTGACACCCAGTAGAAAATACATTTCTCCTTTTACTTTAGCAATGTTAAAATATTGTTAGTTTGTTTCTTTAATCATGTTCAACCCAAACTCATCAAGTAAGCTTTGGACTCAGAACCTGAGTGTCAATGTAGTTTAAAACCTTGCTCAAGACAAACATTTCCCAGTCTAAGAGAAGGATCTGGTAATATTTTGTGCAGAAACCACCCAGCACAGGGCAGCAGAATTATCTATTTCAGCATAAATTCAGTTGGATGTTGCTTCCACTTTTACCTCAAGGCACATCCAGGTTAATTTTTTTACTCTGCTACCTTCTTTCAGCCTTGGTTGCATAACTCCTGCATGCACAATAATGCAGTATACCACGCTTCAATCCACCTGTGGCTTTTGATCCCTCGAAACATATGCTCCAGTAAATAATAATTTATACTCTAAGTGTAAATGGGCAGTAAGTTACATCTCACTGCAGAATGTAAATAGGTATTAAGTGGGGAAATGTGTTTTAATGATGAGGGTTTTTTTTTACTATTCTATATAAATAAGTTGCTTAAAGCAACCCAGATTTCAAACTCTAGAGCCAATCTTATATATGTAGACCGCCCCTTCACTGCCCCAGGACAATTTATTGTTGCTGTTACTCCAATATAAATAACTCCTCCAATATTTTTTATCATATTGACCAATTTAGGTTTTACCTTACCCTTACCTGAGCATACATTTATTAGTTCTTTTCCAAATGGAAGTCTGTTTGAAATAGAGAATAAATTGGAAAATGGCTTGTGAAATCTGGCTTAGCTATCTCCAGTCATAATTCTGTCAGTACCAGGCAATAAATACAGAAGATTCTTATTTTTATTTATAAATTCCATTTCATAATAGCAATAAGACACCACAGGCCATGCATTGGAAGGGCTTACTGCACTTCTCAGGTGATTAAAGTCAGTCAGCCTCTAGCCTCATGCCTCATACTGCCTCACACTGGGTTTAATAATAGTGCAAAAAGGCACTGCAGTTTGTGTCTTATTACTTCAGTATATTTAGTTTAATCATACAAGGAGAGAAAATAATGGTAGAATGCACAAAAACTCCCCCCCCCAATTTTCCATTCTTTCTAATTAAGTCATCTGAAAAGGAATTCTGAATTAGTTGCTGTTTGTAAAAACAGGCATGAAATGTGAAGAAGGTAGTACAAATTTATGGTTAGAATGTCCAGCCAGGTCCTGAACTTCCATCTCCAAGCCACTGTGCTATAATTTGGCTTGTTGCACGCAACAGAAATTGGACTAAATTCCAAAAAGGACTGTTAACATTCTTCATTAAATTATCACTGTCATTCACTTCATTAGAAGAGTTTACGGAGTTAAAATGCCTGTAATTTTTTAGTCTACTTACTGACAAAGCTTAATGCTAACATATGCTTAATTTGCCAAGGTTATCTCCAGTTCCATTCATCTTCCCCCACTAACAATATGCCTCCAAGATACGTAAAGTTTCATATTTAGTACTATCAATCACAAAGTAATTGCCTCCAGTTCCCTGCCTCGGTGTTCAAAGGAAGGTTTTATTCCTGATCTGATGATTGATGAAAAGGGATTTCTTAGCCAGAGGAGGGCGTCATCCTCCATCCTTAGCAAGGAAAAAGTCAGAAGGAGTTAACTGGAAAAAAGATGAGTCTGACATTTCCCAATTTTTCTTTTTTGGAGGCTATGATGAATGCTTCTTCCCGATCTGCCCCCTTTCCCAATCCCACCTCATTATTTTGGTACTTTTATATTAGGAAGAAAACAGACCACTATAGAATAATTCTCTGGATTTCCAGGAGAAAATCCCATTATGAGCTTTTGAATGTGACACTTTCTCATTTTCTCATGTTGATTTCTATAATGGGCATTCATTTAGGTTCTGGTTACCCAAGGAACTACTGATCTAGCAGTTGTTTCTCTATAAATGTCTTAAGATTTTTTTTAAAAAAGGACCTGTTATTGCTTAGACATGTTGACAGTGATTTTTTTACTTGTTAAATATTTTCTGCAAACTCTGTCTCTCACCCTTCCTTCTCTTCATGTACATATAATCTCTCCCTCTCCTTCCTTCCCTCCCTCCCTTTCTCTCTCTTAGATAGATAGATAGATAGATAGATAGATAGATAGATAGATAGATAGATAGATAGACAGATGATAGACAGACAGGCAGACAAACAGAAATGCACTATAATTAGATATAGGTATAGGCTTAGATTTATCCCCTAATTTATATCTTGTCTAGTTACCAAGTTTCTGTGACAATTGCCTGAAATGTTGGCAATCCTCCCTTCTTTATCTTAACATCTACTCCTCAAAGCTTCCATCCCAACTCCCACCCCCATTTTCCTCCCTGGCCTTTTATATTGGGCAAGAACCCATTAACCAGCATGGAATGACACTTGAAAACTTAGTTGTTGCTTGCTGAGCACCTAAAAGCAAACACATGTTTAGTAGGTGAACATGAGACACACACCAAAATAAGATGCTCTAACGATATGAAGAGGTGTTAGAAAGGTCACAAGTCTTTGACAAGCTATAGCAAAGCAATTGCAGGCTATAATTGCTGTTGTGAGTATTTTTTAAAAAGTGCAATAGTTGTCTCTGGTTTTGCATAGTAACTCACTTTAAAGAATAAATAATCACTTAGTGCTTGTGCACATTTGAACCTCCGCTCTTTTGTTACAGTGTATTTGAAATCCTTTTATTAAAAAAAAGCTAAACAAAAACCAAGCATTCCCTACTCACTAATCCCTTCCTCCTGAAAGAGCTAATCAGTTAACCCTTTGCTGGCCCCAATCATGTTGAGTTTTTTGAGCCTATATTTAGTTTTTATTCTCTATCAACAACATCATCCATGATTCAGAAGGGAGAGGCTACTTCCTTATTATAGCCATGCTCTGTTTATTAGCACATTCTTGCAACATAACTATACCTGGCAATAAGTCAAAATATTCCAGATTTGAAGTATATTTTGCAAGGAGATGCAATGGAATTGTGCAAAGAATTGTAATAAAACCAGTAAAAATGAGATAGCCAAAACTGGATATACGTGTCTAGAAGGAGATGTTGCCATAGAATATAAAAGGTTGGACTGCCTAGTGTATGGAAGGATCCACAGTAGCCCTGCAGGAACAACTGACTCCATGTTGCTCAAGCAGCCACCCATCTGTTAAAGACTATTAGTGAAGTGTCAGAGTGACACTTCTATCTTGGGAACCATTTGCAAGAAATGGCATTGCTCTTGCATCTCTTGTCAAATCTCTTTTCCCTGGCAATTCCCAGCTGTTACTATAGTGGTGGCTGTCAACAGTACGCAACTATATAGAAGCTATCTGAGATTTGAGGTATTTGTGCACCTTCTATTTGCCTGGAATGCTTGTGCATCTATGTTGTAACTCCTGCATTATGGAGTAGACTGCAACTTCCATATTCCAGCAACGAAGAAATAATGACTTGAGGAGAACAGGATTCCCTTGATATAACAGCAGTCATTGTGATCCCTTAAACATTTATTTGCTGGCCTAGTCATGAAATTAGCATTAATGCATATCAAAAAGCCTATAGGAATTAAGGAATTGCTTTCTGAATCATGCTGGCTGATTTCCTATTCATGTCGTTTTTGACAAGCAGGGGGTAATGTGATGCTACACAGGGGTTTGTGGGAATAACTCTCTCAATTCTGTTTCATTACATGGCTAATTAAGCAAGGTCACTGAGCTCTTTTCAGGTCTTTCAGCTGAAGCATTTTAAAGTTTTCATAGATCTGTTTATTATTTTACATGCCCTAACAATGGAAAGGTTTTAAATGCACGTTGAGTGTATGGTATATGCATGTTTATACACTTGCATGTGTGTGCCTGTGCACACAGATATTGTATTTGCATTCATATTATATTATGTTGGATTATTTCCCAGAATAAAACCATACAAATTTAACTTATTTAGTTGGGGTTTAACTCATATGCAAATGTGCAGGAAGCATGAATAATGAATGCAAAACAATGTATGGGCTGTAACAATAAGGATCACTTTACACTTGCAGTTTGACTTACCAGTGAGATAGGATAGCTAGAGAGGTTAATTTCTTTATGCGGGAGAACAAGAATGGCATGCAGATCAATAATTAAGTATATAAACAAGCATATGAGCTACAGGATTAT
The DNA here is from genome assembly GCA_033807585.1 of Hydrophis major. NCBI lineage: Eukaryota > Metazoa > Chordata > Lepidosauria > Squamata > Elapidae > Hydrophis > Hydrophis major. The sequence goes on along the minus strand of CM066332.1, from coordinate 37,136,693 downwards.
GTAACACCAAGACTGGTTGTGCTAGGAATAACAGCTAAGGAAGTGGTTGCTCATGGACTCAAGCCATAATTCCTTCTTTACTTGCATTATACATTACTCTGATTTGTTTAGTGTCTTTAATGCATACAATTCTGGTGAGATTACTCTGAATAATTCATATTTATCATAAAGATCAGTCAATCCTAGATCAACATATCTGATTGTCAGATCAATGCAAAATTCTTTAACAAGATGAAAAAAAGATTTCTTACAGAATTGAATGATAGAACTCAATTTTCAATTTATTATATAACACTCTATAGAATTATGTTTATTTGTACAAATGAAGAATATATTCTGAAAAATTCTTTGATCAATCAAAAATAGAGCAGGTAATGAAACACAAGTAGAGATCTATCAACAGGCATTGAAGAGAAGCCAGAAAAGTGGATCAAAAATAGTTGCATCTATGAAGAGGGAACAAAAATCTTGGTTTTTATCACAGTTGTATAATAAAGAACTATCAAGGATCTAATGAATATACTCAGCATGAAGCAGAGAATAATTGAATGGAGAATGACATGTAATCCAGTCACCCTTTGCTCCATTCGTCTTGTCTAGATGTAAGTGGAATACATGTATGGGGTGTGTGTACAGAGTGATGCACAAGGAAGAGGAGTTTGAAGGGAATTTACGAATAAATATTTCTTTCTTTGCTGTATCTTTGGTTCTTACTACTTAATGAAAGCAATAGCTTGGAGGTCATCAGGATAGACAAGGGCAGTCATCTTTCTGTCACCAATTTTAACTGGAGAAAAGTTATCTCTCTACAAGGTCAGCACGAGATCATTTATCAAAAAAGATTGAATAAATGTGGGGCAAAGACACAGACCTGTTTGTAGTGATAGTTTCTGTCAGAAGACAGACTGGAAAAAAAGCTAACTTGTCTTTGGGCATTCATGGATAATCTCATTATTAAAGCCAGCAATCTGCCATAGATATTCAAAGCTTTCAGTCTGACCCATAACTTGTTTCAGTCAATGGAGTCCACAAATGCCATGTACAATTTCTTCTTCACAATGTTGACATACAAATGGGTCAATACAAAGCAATAATTTTTGGTAGTTTAACTGCTGGATCAAAACCAGTCTATTCTTCAAAAAGAACATTGTTAAGAACTCCATCTTCCAGTTTGTGCAGAAAATGTTTGAGATAAAGTTTAGCTATGTTGTTAATGATATTATTGGGCCTATAATTACAATTTCGGCCATCATTCTTAAGATTGGAATAATGAAAGATTCCTGTTTTCTGGGACATGGCTGTGTAATTGATATAGTTAAGCATCTTTCCAATCTTTCATTGTCTTCAAGTTCCCAAAAAGGGAATCTTCACTTGGAGGTCAAGGCCTTTATCCTTACCTTTATTGCAGTCATTAACCAGCACCACAGAACTGTGCAAAGATCAAATATGCAAAATGTCCAAAACTAAATAGACAATGGCAAATTAAGAAAAGTACATAGAGACACAACATTCGGCTGAAAGACAAATTAAATCAAATATGAAGTGTTGCTCAGGTTACAAATATACAACAAGAAGATATTAAAATTAGCAATATAATGTAAACTTAGAAAACATATAAAATACAAATACTATATAAATACATAGAGACACACACACATACACACATACATATATTATTATTATTTCTTATTTCTTATCTTTTTAATGTTGATAAATAGCCCAATGGGGCTAACATACCTAATACTCCTTTCTCCTCATATTTTCTGTATAACAACCCTGTCAGATGTGTTGAACTGAGAATCACTGGCCCAAAACTGGCTTTCATGCCTAACATGTATATTTGCAAATAAAACAATAAAATTATCCAAAAGGAATTTAAGAATTATAAACTTCTCTTATGGACTCCTGTCAAACCTGAGACAAATGTAATACAGTATAAATGGCATGTAATCTAGTCAGGACCACAATAAAACTGCTCTCTCTTTCTCTCTCCCTCTCCCTCCCTCCCTCCCTCCCTCTCTCTTTCCCTCCCCCCTTTTATTCCTTCTATTAGGAAGGAAAGGATAATCGTGTACCTACTTTCAATTTAAATAAGATTTTCTGTAATACCCAATTGCTGGTTTCAAACCTGGTTCTTTCTATGTTTAGAGGAATTCATTATTTCCTATTGAGCCAGGCCATAAACCACCTGGCTGTTAGGAAGTTACATTTTCAAAGCACTGCAGAAGCCAGAAAGGGTGGGGGGGAATCCATGGAGGATATCCCAGAGAGGGATAAACAAAGGTTCATTAAAACATTAGTCAATCCTGTCTTTGTAATATTAAGAAGAAAGATGAAACCTAAAGTTTTGTTTTAGGGATGAATTTGCAGGATCCTAGAATATGCAACCTCGCTTGTCCTCTTCATTCTTATGCTGACTGGAAACATAAATTGCCTAGTTTCAAAGAGGCCACTTCAGGTTGGGCAAAGTTATATTAAACCTGTTAATGTATACTTTGGCCCTGAATGACAAAATCTAGAATTGTTCCTAGAAGTTGTTCATAAGTAAAATCAAACAATTTACGTCTTGGGCAATAAATGATTATTTGCTTAATGTAAACGGTTTTCACCTTCTCCAGGCCAGGCTATTTTTCCAATGTCATCATTCAGTGTGTTTCACTGATAGGTTAAGAAACAGTATGGATCTCAGCTGAGAAAGTCATGCAATACTCAGTGATGCTCTTGTAATGTTAAGCCTATTTCAACAACAAGCAATGTCCTTGTAGCAGCCAGATAAAATACTTTACTCCAATATGAAAATGATCACTTCAGTAATCAGGCCGCCCAGATTTGCTTTGCAGAATGAGATGAATGACATGTCAAACAAAAACAAACAGGCACACATAATAGAAGACTCTTATCTTTTGGAAAATTACAGGAAAACCCATTTATAAAGATAGAGAGGTTGCAACAAGTTGACTTTAAGGCATAGCAACATTCTGATCTTGAACCAAAGGCAAATATCCTTGGAAACGGAATATGGAGCCTCTGATTCTGCATAGTGGGACTGACACACCTTCACAACGTCATCTCTGTCCTCTTTTCTTTGCAAGTGATATTGGGTTCTTGTTCCTTCCTTGCTAAGCCGTAACAGACTGTTTACCAGTTTGTGATTTAATTGCTGATATTTTGGAAAATAGCCTGTAACTTTACTGGTTCAATTCTATACATTTCAGAAAAAATGAACTTCACCTCGCCTTTGAGATTCTCACCTCTATTATGTGTATATTTATCAGTTGCCTATATTTGCTAGTTCCTACATTCTGGGCTCTCTTCCAACAGATGGCATTAATGTTTCTCTTTTTTCTTCTTCTTGGCAACAGTTTCTTTCTCAAGAACCTTTCCTTTTTCACTTATTTAGACTGTTTCCAACCTCCCCCCTTCTCTTCAAGCCTTATATTCTTTGTTGCAATGTGCACTGTGTGTTTTCTTCCAAATTTAACAAAGATACCAAGGTACAGAATGGCAACCAATTGTTTATGCTTCCCAAAGAAACAAGAGTGATTTGACATGGGGAAAAGAAGAGCCCAAACTTCTGTTTCAAAATATGGTCCGCAGAATTCATAAGCAAGATAGGAATGCAATAAGTAGTTTTCTCATTTTTTTAAAAAAAAAATATCCCACCTTTTAAATTTTTTTTATATAACTCAATGCAGCAAACATTTCTAAGATACTGTTTCCTCCTCCTATTTTCCCCATAACAACAACCTGATGAGGAGAATAGGGCTAAGAGTGAGTGACTGACCCAAAAGTCACTCAGCTGGCTTTAATGGCTAGGGCAGGATTTTGGCTATATCAGAAAGTAAGCAGGGTCAGTCCTCTTTAGTAATTGCTAGGGGAAAAATCTACCAAGAATTGTGGAATTCTTTCAATGTTGGTGAGGTTGAAAATTTAAAATAAAAATCAGAAGGCGGCAATGCCAAGAAAATAAAAATAAGAAAGATAATGAATAAACAGAGAGATAAATGATGATGATTGATAAGTCATTTGCCCAGAGAGATGATGGGTGTGTTCAAACAGAGGCTCTAACAGTTTGATAGATTCCTACATTGAGCATATAATCCAGGATTCCTGCTTTGAGCAGAAGGTTGGATTCAGGGTCTAATAGTTCCATTCAACTCCATGATTTTCTGGAAGATTAATGATATTAAAACAAGAGGCTTAACCATTATCTCTGCAGCGAACCTAAACAGAATCAGAAACCTAAATATTTATACAAATAAGGAATTAATTTAATTAAGCTGACTATTTTGATTTTACTTGGAATTATATGAGCATGATTATTATGCTCCTTTCTCTAAGATCCTCCCCCCCCCCCCCATTAGCTCCTTTTTACATGTAGATATTTGGTTGGTTTCATTGATTTAAAAATGGAACTAAGTTTTTTCGCATAGGAAAACTTTATGATTGTGGATGTATCTTTTGTATTCCAAAGTTGGCACAAGATTACTTGAATTGCTTATTTCTGGGCTTTGGAATAGTCGATCCAAAGAATTTTCCTTCTATTTATAGGCAAACTTCAATCCACTCTAAAGAGGTTCCACCAAATAGCAATAGCAATCATAACTCTTGATAGAGATCTATCACAGTCTTCAAAGAATATCTATTCTAGTCTGAAGCATTTATCATTGGTCATAGTGAAGGGCTGGGAACTGAGTTCAGCAATTAATTAAATTAAATTAACCCCTCACTTCATGGAACTGAAACTCTAGTTCAATAACACTATACTGTGTTTCTTTGTAAATGTACAACAACTGTATAACATCATGGGGACAGTAACAATGGCTAGGATAAGAGACAGTCTTTCCTAACTTGGCAAATTCCAGACATATTAGATTATAGCCCTTATGATTCTCAAGTACTGTTTCACTGACTCGAAATTATAGATTTCCCCCCCAGTATATCTGAAGAGCATTATGTTGGAGAGGGGCTGTTTTATCATAAGAGTTTTAGCTATATTTTCACATAGAATCTTTGAAGGCTTACTTTATTAAAAAAAAAAAAATCAGTCCCAGAAGAGGAGCCATACAGCTTGGGAAGTTTAAGTGATTTGTTTCCTACCGTTTGACAAATTTCTTCAGTAGTTTTTAGAGTTTGACAAGCAATTTCCTTAAGAAATATAGGCCACAAATGTAATAATGTCCCAGTAGAAGAGTTTTCTATTATTCTACCTCTTGGCTGCTTTAGGATTTTTTTGTATGATAACATCCAGGCAATATGTCACAAATTATTATTTTTTTCTTTGCATAATAATGGCAGAGAACTGGAAATGTCTGAAGGGAATGTGGGAAAAACATACCTGACAGTTTCATATTATCTTTTTTTTGTTTCTCTTAAACATTTTCCCCTTTAAAAATTTATTTTAAATCATTTTTTATCCAAACAAGTATTCACTCCCAAACAATTGTAATATATTAGCCAAGACACACCATCTTGGGAATTTGATTTGCAATTAATTTCTGAAAGTCTAACTCACCCCCCTGGTTTCCTATAGACCTTTGTCAGGAACCTTTCACACCTGGGTTCTTAGACCTGGCCTGGTTGTAAGTATTCTGCCACAGATGTCAGCCCTTTTGTTGATGTCCTATTAGTAGCCAGTGAATGGATGGGAACCAAACACAGCTTTGCCTTACTGCTTATCAATAGACAGCAAACATTCTTCTTTTCGATGGGTAAAGGGTCAAACTGTTTCACTTGGCTATAAAGCTCTGCCAGATAATTGCTGGTGATTAGCAATTTTAATTACCAGATGCTAAGGTTTCTGGTCATAGAAGATTTTTTCTTGTTGTAATTGGGCAGGTTGCAAATAGGTATTTCTTATGTGGGCTTGATTTTTTTAAGAAATAAAATTAATTGCAATTGCATTTTAAACAAACATACGAAGTAAGAAAAATAAGTTACGAAGATAGGAGTTGGAAGAAAATCAGCCAAAAGTTCTATTATTTGTCTATGTTTTTCTTTTCTTTTTTAAGCAAAACAATATTTGAGAAAATTCGCTGAAGCATTTTCAAAACCCTTTTGTAAATATTTACATGTGCTGTTGTTACATAAGAGAGGGAATGATTTTGAAATATTTTCCATCACTACAATTATAAATCTTTTTCCTTAAGCCCTTACTAAAGGTGTTCAAAATAAAACAGTAAACACAAAAGACAAATCTTCCTTAACAGGTAATATAGCTATATTACTTAAAGAAATGAATCACATTTTATTTTAAATATTATCTCAAATATTTAAAGTATAAGAAGCACATCCAACTTTTGCATTTTGTATTGTACTTTTCAAGGAATCTGTGACACAAAATAATGTAGCTAAATTACAATAATTCAGATAGTAGTAAAATAGCTAACTCTAGAGCTCTTTTTCTTTTAATGACTGCTCTGTTCCAAGCTAAAATTGGAATATATATTTCATTTTGGTTGATTATAAGAGTGTCTATATTATCAAGATTATGATTCAGGTCTATGTTCTCAGTACCTGGTGATTACAATGTGCTAGAAATAAATATGAGAGGGTCATATATTGTCCTAAGTTATATTATAATGCATTTGGTTTAAACTTAACATGCTTCAGATCCAGCCACTTTGGTTTATAAACCAGGATTAATGATCTAGCCATCACTGATTCAGAAAACCATGGTTAATTAACTGTGATTTATATGGTAAGTGAAATAACTCAGTGTCTATTTGAAATGGAAATATCAGGGATATCCCCTTCCCTCCCTCTATCTCTCTTCCCCCCTTCTTTTTTGTGTGTATGTATGCTGAACATATGATTTTGTGATATAATCCAGGACTTGGATGTAAAATCTGAAAAACAAATAACAAGTAGTGGCTAAAGTAGAAGAGCCAGCAGCAGGCTGTGGAGAAAAGGTTGCTAGAGAAATGAAAGGAATTATGGAAAATATTGACCAATGAGAGAGTCTGGTTACAGTAGTACAAATAGCAGCAAGTTTTCAGAGTTCTAAATGTCTGGCAGACCATGGAACCAACCACAATAGTAATATATGCTACCCGATGGTCAACGGCTCAGGGCAGCTCACAACAACAAACACATTTTTTAAATAAAATGAATAAAACATAAAAGATAGCATGTCCAATCAAAGAAGGGTCTCATTTTCCTTAACCAAAGAGCTGGGTGGGGAACACTGAGATCTGAGGAGGAATCTCGTTCTTAGAGCAGAGGTCTCTGACCTTGGCAACTTGAAGCTTGGTGGACTTCAACTCCCAGAATTCCCCAGCCAGCAAAGCTCTAGAGGATAGATGTTGCAAGAGAGAGTTTCAACAGATGACATTGTTTAATCCAAGGAATCTTGGAGGTCCCAGCTCTGAAGTGTCAAATTGGCCAGGCAACTGTTAAGACTTGTGGATTTCAACTCCAGAATTCCTCCTCCAGTCATGTTAGCTCAGGAATTCTTGGAGTTGAAGTCCACAAGTCTTAAACTTGCCAAGTTTGAAGACCCTTGGTCTGGAGGCTAGTTGAAATTTGGGTCATCCAAGCAAAAGTTTTCAGGAATGTATACTCAGAAGCCTCTGTGGCAAGACAATTTTTTTACTGCAGCAAACTTCCTTAAAATGTGGGATTTCAGCCTGAGATAAACTCAAATATTTTATATTTAGCTTAAGTTATAAGGAAGAAGCCTACTCAACTAAAATTTATAATTAGAGATTAAGAGCTGGATTTTGCACCTGCATGAGTAATGTTTCTCCAGTACAGGCTTTTAATAAGTGGGGGAAAAGACCTATTAATAAATCTTTTTCTTCTAGATCGGAAGCTCAAATAAAACAAAGTGTGAGGTTAATGGTACAGTTTCAAATGTAGGACTATGATTTGATTTTCTGGTAGTAGAATAGTAATTAGATAAGCATCTGAATAAATCTGTTAGACATGGGATACTACTTTGAATGAAAAACAGCAAAATGTGTTTTCCATGTTGGTTACATTAGAGCACGTCTCTATATGCACAGCCTTGATAAAGAGTTTGTATCATTTATAATATAGAAAATAAACCAACAGAGTGGGTTAAGGATACAAACTTAGACCTCACTTTTTAAATTTTTTGCTTTTGTTGCTCAAGGTTAGACCCATGCTATGTTATTTCCACATAAGTTTTTTTTTTATACTTTGTTGATATTAGTTACCTGCTGTGACACAAAGTACATGGCAGTTTCATTGTTGTGTTCTGGAAAAAGCAGGTATTGTACATCTGAATTAAAATCTTGCTGTGATAATACACTTCTATTGAGTCAACAAAATGAGTTGTCTATTTTGTCTTCACACATACATCTCTGCAAAAGCAAGATTGACAATCAGAACCATAAATATTTTGGACTTCATATTTTTCAGCCTGATGAAAAGCAAAGCTGTGCAATAATTTCAAATGAAAACTCACAAACAACGTGCTTCCATTTGTTCTGCTGAGGTGAACTTTTTGTAAAAGGTGTTATTTCGGTAGAGGTGTTTAAATGCTATTGACCAGTAATCATCTAAAAAGTATATTCTATTAATGTTATGCTTTCTGATGTATGCATGGAAATGTGCATTAAAAGATAACAAACCTTGTTTATGCTCATAAAGTGTCTCCTCTTTGTAAATTAAACAAATTCTGATATTAGAATTGTCAAAAAAATTTAGGATGAAAAGGGATATTTATTCAAGCTTTGATAAATGACATATTTTCCAAAAGGGTATCTCATCCTCCAGAATATATACATTCAAGATATGAATGTTTAAAATGCTTTAACAGTTGGTGACTTTGGTTAATTTAATTAAGTGTATGTTTGATTCTGCAACAGTGTGTTTATTTTCTGTTGCTTAATCATAGCCTCTTCCCATAGTAGAATGGCTCTGCAAGTTAATATTCCATTTCAGAATATCCAACATTGTAAAATAAGTCAAAGTTTAGTTTCACTTAATAAGAGCAATTCTTCATTTTCTCAAGTGATCACATGGAATATATTATATCCAGTATAATTCTACAAGTCTTTTAACAAGGGCAAACTCACCTATATGTGAATTCCGAGCAAAGTTAGTTGTACTTCTCTGTTTACTTCCTTGAGCCTATTTCCCTGGAAGTTTGTTCCTGAAGGGCAAAGTCCAAAGATTCTCAGAGTCATCTATTCTGAATTAAATATGTAACTTAGTTTGAGCAGCTACTCTTGAAAAAAGGAATCTCACCAGATGGAATAAAGTAAGCTTCTAATTGGTAAAATATTATTTTTCTAAAAGAAAAATAATTAAATTCTAGAAAACTTAATACCATTTATTTATTTAATTTGAAAAATGCAAAACACCATGCAAGACAATGTTCTATTTAGGAACGTATAAAAATAAAAGCACCTTTCAATAAAGTAATAACAAAAATAGCAATTACAGCTCCAGGTAATGAGATTGATCAACCTTTGATCAACCTTTAACAACAATGTTCAATCTAGTATAATTACACTAATTATAATAACAACATACAATCTATTCCTACAGTTAATCATAGTCTCAGTGCATTATTGCACCTGGCTGTCTTTGGCTGGGCTCAGTAGCTAAACAGTGTCAGGCTTAGTTAATACTTGGTAAGGAATATTGCCAGAGAGTTTGGGGGCTGCTAGACTGAGAAGTCAAAGATCATAGTGGGAAACTTCTGTATTGTTACCAAGAAAGCTACATGGATGTATTTTTGCAGTCATTGAGTCAAACTCAACTTCAAGGAGTTTGTCTTATTGTTAGAAAGATTTAAATTGACAGATGATAGCTGATGTTTAATTTGGTTTCCAAATGTACAACCTGGCTAGTGAGTACATCCTTTCAAAACATTTTGTTTAAAACTCCTCCCCGCCCCCCCAGGCTGGGAGATAAAGGGGAGAGTGGCTTATAAACAATACTACTCAACCAGGGGTCTCCAACCTTGGCTCCTGGAAGCCTGGCGGACTTCAACTCCCAGAGTTCCACAGCCAGCTGGCTGTGGAATTCTGGGAGTTGAAGTCCGCCAGGCTTCCAGGGGCCAAGGTTGGAGACCCCTGCTACTCAACCATGCCTTTATTTTATGGAATAACTTTCTACTCCAGAAACTCTAGAATTAGGGTACCACCTCATCTTCCAGGAGTTACTGATTTGGGGGAATTTAATGCATCAGCATTTCAGTGTTTTTGTATTTGATCATTTTGCTCTAAAATTTTCTTAAATCTTTTTATTCTTGTTTGATGTAAACTACTACAAATCACTTCTGGAGCCTTGTGATATAAAAATAAAATGAATAGATAAGTCTATGTTTTTGGGGGGTTATCTGGAATAAATGAAATCATCTCTTTTCTCTAAAAGAAACACCACAGCCTAATTTTGCTGCTGATGGTGTTGTGAGGCTATTCATATAGCTATAATATAAATTTAATTTTTAAAATGTATTTATTTATGGTCAATGACCAACAAATTGGTCTCAACCCTAAAACAACATATAAAAGCAGGCTGAAGTATAATACAGTAAGAGCAATAAATTATCATACAGACCTACCAATTAAAATACACACATATGAAAAATGTAAAAGAATAAAACAAAGCAAGAGAAAACAAAGTAAATATTACATGGAAGAATAAAAAGATTTCTTCTTGACATTTCTTCTTGACATCATTCCAAGATTAAGATGCCTTAGATCAGAGGTGTCAAACTCATGGCATCAGGTTGTTGTCATGTGATGTATCATGACTTTTCCCATCTTTGCTAAAATGGATGGGCGTGGCCAGCACATGACACATCCTGCCCACAGGCCACAAATTTCACACCCCTGCCTTAGATCGGCTTAAGGTAATAGCTGCTAAGAATTTGGCATTTCTGTTCATAATAGCAGGTCTCTGTCCTGAAAGAAGAACATAAAGCACATCTCCCTAGTTGAAAGGTTGATCTCTACTAGAAAGTGATATAATTGATCAGCATATAAATAATTCTTATAGAAGGAACTGTGAAGAAATATGTGTGCTGAAGCCAGGTACATTCTGGTAACAGGAAAAATGTCTCTCATTATGTGGAATTTCATGAAATTTAATGCTGCCAAGGATAGGATGCTAAAACAGACCAAAAATAAAGCTTAGTGTTAGATCTGGGAGAGTGGGCGCAAGAACGGAGACGAGGCATCGAATAGTGACTCCAACTCTTTATTAGTGACTTCAGAACAGAGCAAAAAACTAGGGCAGCAGCAGCTCCTTTTATAGAGCTGGCTGCTGTCACAACATCCAATGATTTGAGTTTGCCGTGCTGGAAAGCGTCCAATCAGCGGCGACCCACTAACAACCAATCAGATCAGCTGACAACGACCAATCACGATCCGCTATCAGCGGGCCAATCAGAAGTGCAAGTTTACGAGCCTGCTGTGAAAATAAAACTATTAGAATTGCAAGCTAACGAGTTTGCTTAGTTTGGAACATCTCTCCCCCCTAGGTTCCGTCTCAAGGGTGGGGTGATGTATTCTCGCAGGTAGGCAGGTCGTCTCACCTGTCTACCTGATCTACGTTGCTCCACCAGTCTTTGCCCGGACTCTGGTTCCAGTGGGCTGTTTTTTGAACTCAGCGGTAATGGTGATCTGACTTCTCCAATGGGTGACTCGGGGTTGTCATCTCTACTCCTGTCAAGGCTGTAATCTGGATTCTCTGGGGTTGCTGAGGCCGCCGTGCTGCTTCGTGGAGAGATGGCAACTGCCCTGGCTCTTCTTCGGAAGGTGAATAATCCAGGTTTGGTTGCACTGATTGCTGGTTTTCAAGTACTGGGTCGGGTACTAGTACGTTTTCGGCCTCCCCGATTTCCCTTCCCCCCCTGGTTTGGAGTTCAGGGCTTGTGAAGGAGTTAGGTGACAGCCTGGAGCGTAGCTGGTCGATGTGGCACTTCCACAGTCTCCCATCAGTAGTTTGTAAGCAGTAGGATCGGGGACCCATAAGTTGAGTTATGGTAGCGGGGACCCACAATGGGTCACCGGTAAGGTTTTTTGCAAAAACCAGGTCGCCTACCTTGAACGTGCGATACTTGCTGCTGGACCCCAGGGGCTTTTCCGGCGTGTAGGTAGGGTGTAGTCGGTCAAGATGTGATCGAAGTTTCCTGCCCATCAGGAGTTCGGCTGGGGTTTTGTTTGTGGTGCTGTTTGGAGTAATATGTTGGAGGAGAAGCATCCTGGTCACCTTGTCGTAGATGTTCCCTTGTTCCATCTTGTGTAAGGTTTTCTTTATGAACTGGACCATTCGTTCAGCCCTACTGTTGGCCGCAGGGTGAGCTGGCGATGTTAAGATGTGGCGTATCCCCCGGTCTGCTAGGTACTGCTCAAATGCCAAGGTGGTGAATTGTGAGCCATTGTCTGAAACCAAGACATCTGGCAAGCTGTGTGTAGCAAATAGTCTGTTTAGTTTTTTAACGACTGTCTCTGTGGTGGTGCTCTTCATTTTGTGGACCTCAAGCCAGTTGGAATAGGCATCCACTGTTATGAGAAATGTATGCCCCTTGGTGGGTCCTGCAAAATCGATGTGAATACGGGACCAGGGACCTCGGGGTGCTTCCCATTCAGTTGGTGGTGCTTTTGGTGGAGCTGAGCGTGTTTCCTGGCATTTGTTGCAGGTGGTGACCCAGGTTTCTATTTGCTTATCTATGCCTGGCCACCAAGCCTAGCTTCTTGCTAGTGCCTTCATTCACACGATGCTCGGGTGTCCATCTTGCAATAGTTTTAGGACCTTATGCTGCAGTCTTTCTGGGATAACGACTCTGTCTCCCCATAAAACACATCCTTTTTGGGAGAAAAGTTCTGTCTGCCTGTGTTTGAAAGGCTTGAAGGTGTCGTTGAGTTCGTTGTCAGGCCAACCTCTTTCCACCCAGCTGAGGACTCGTGCTAAACAAGGGTCCCTCCTTGTTTCTGATGCGATGTCTTGTGCAATCAGTGGTGGAGATGGAAGTGTCTCGATTTGTAGTGTAGCTAGGGTTGGAGCTGGGTCATCCAGGACTTCTGGTAGCAGAGAGCGGCTCAGGGCATCAGTGTGGGGAATGGCTTTCCCCGGTCGGTGTCGCAGTTGGTAATCGTATGCGGCTAGAAACTCTGACCAGCGTGTCATTCTTGGCGATAAGATGTGGGGAATTGGTTTATCCCCCACCAAGATGCCAAGTAGTGGTTTGTGATCAGTGATTATAGAAAAGGATCTTCCATATACATACTCATGGAATCGTTTGATCGCAGACACAATAGCGAGAGCCTTTTTATCTAATTGGCTATAGTTTCTCTCAGTTTTAGATAAAGTTCTAGAAAAGAATGCAATGGGCGCCTCAGTACCGTTTGGCAGGATGTGGCTCAGGATGGCTTCTACTCCAAACGGTGAGGTGTCACAGGTGACAGTTAAGGGTAAAGTTCCGTTATATTGTATTAGTACAGCATCTGATAAAAGGTCTTTTACTTGCTGAAAGGCTTGCTCTTCTCGATGTCCCCAGACCCAGGAAGCTTTCTTGTCGAGGAGCCTATGCAGGGGTTCAGCAACAGTCGCCTTCTGGGGTAGGAAGATGTTATAAAAGTTAATGAGTTCCAGGAAGGCTTGGAGATCTGTTTTGTTTCTAGGTCTCAGGGCGTTTTTTTTATTGCAGCCAATTTTTTCTCAGTAGGGTGAATTCCCTGTTTGTCAAGAAGGTAACCAAGGAATTCAACCCTCTCCGTACATAGTTGGTACTTGTCCTTCTTGACCTTCAGGCCAGTGTCTTTAAATTTCTGGAGGACCACTCTTAGTCATTTTTCTAGTATACTTCTAGTGGGAACAGCTATCAGGACATCATCGAAATATGGCACGACCCCTTTTATGCCTTGTAGCAATTTCTCCATCAGACTTTGGAAAATGCCAGGTGCTGCACTCGTTCCAAACTGGAGTCTATTTCACTTGAATGCACCTCTGTGTGTAACTATAGTTTGGGCTTCTGCGGTCTCTGCATCTACGGGCAGCTGCTGGTACACCTGGGCTAAGTCCAATTTTGAGAATATTTTTCTGCCCCCAAGGGAATGAAGGAGGTGTTGGACCACAGGCACGGAGTAAGCGCTCTGCTGAAGTGCGTGGTTTAGGGTGGCCTTGTAATCCCCACAAATTCTCAAAGATCCGTCAGGATTTATGGGGGTTACAATTGGGGTCTCCCATTGGGCGTGGTCAATCGGTTCCAACATGCCTTGGGCTAATAATTTGTCCAATTGTTCATCAATCTTTGGTTTGAGTGCAAAGGGCACTCGACGAGGCTTAAGGCGAATGGGCGCAATATCAGGGCAGAGATTAAATGATATGGGGGATCCCTTGTACTTGCCTAGCTTTTTGGTGAAAACTTCCTGGAATTCCTGGACAAGGGCCGCTTCCCAGTCATTGCCTTCAGTCTGGTTGATGCCTGCCAGTTCGATTCCCAGTGGCGCGAACCACTGTAAGCCTAGTAAGCTGAGGTAGGGTTGCAGTGTGGTCCTTGAAAGAGACTTGGACTGGCTGGAACCGGCGACTGGGATTCTATTCCCCTGGTAGTCCTTCAATATAATTCTCTGAGTGCTGAGGTCCTGGTGGCGGATGACAGGGATCAGCTGTTTGAGGGTTTTCCAGGAAACCATCGATAGGGACGACCCGGAGTCGACTTTCATAATGCATGGTCGCTTCTCAATGATGACCTTTACTCGGATTTTCCTTGCATCAAGGGATGAAGTGTGGCCGATGGTGATGGTTTGGTATGCCTCTTTTCGTCTGGTAGAAGTGGCTGGTGCTCGGTTTCTGTAGTAGTGGTTCCATTGGTTGCTTGGATGGTCTCAATTTACTGGTGGGGTGCCTGTTGTCTGCCGGAAATTATTTTCTCTTCGGTTCAGGCTGGACCCTCGCTTGCTTCTACAGAACTTTGCAATGTGGCCCCTCTTTCCACAGGAATGGCAGAGTGCATCTAGGAATGTGCAGTCTGATCATGGGTGGCTTCCCCCGCAACCAGCATACTGGAATGAGGGCTTACGACTCCATTGATCTCACTGATCATGTTCTGACTGGAGTCTGTTGACCTCCTCTCCCTCGCTTTCTGATGAGGATTCGAGGTCTTCATGGTGGGTGGTTGTTGCGTGCCTCTCGGGACAAGGCGTAGTATTACTGGCGAGTTAGCAGTGCGGTCCATTTGCTTGGCGCATTCGAGCGGCCAACTTCCTGGTTGCTTCTGCTGCAGTAGCATCGGCGATGACATCTGCGAGACCGATGTCTCCCTTCGCCATAATCTTGCTCTGGGTTTGGGGTCTTTTAGACCCAGAACAATTCGATCTCTCATGGCTTCTTCGAGATTGGCGAAGCCACAGAGTCCCCCCAGGTTTCTAAGGTCCACGATGAAGTCTCCAACACTCTCGCTCTCCTGCTGGTCCCTCTGGTAAAACTCGTGTCTTCTGATGAGTGTTGGTACCGCTGGGGCATAATGGGCCTGGAGGATTGGGGCGAGAGTGTCCCAGTCCATCGTCTTGATTTCCGCTAGTTTTGTGAGTGCCTTTGCCATCTTAAATATGGCGGGCCCGCAATGGGTCAGGAATACAGCTCGTTTCTTGCCAGGCGTAGCATCCTTCAAGTTGTTGGTTTCCAGGAACATCTGAAACCTGTCCATATACGAGTCCCAGTCTTCGTTAGCCGGGTCAAATGGAGCGGGTGGTATGGCATCGCTGGTCATGTTGCCTCAATTGGTGCGTTCTCAGCCACGTGCTCTGTTATCGTTCAATGAGTGATTAGTCAGCTCTATCTTCTCCGCATCCCACCCTCGTCGCCAGTGTTAGATCTGGGAGAGTGGGCGCAAGAACGGAGAGGAGGCATCGAATAGTGACTCCAACTCTTTATTAGTGACTTCAGAACAGAGCAAAAAACTAGGGCAGCAGCAGCTCCTTTTATAGAGCTGGCTGCTGTCACAACATCCAATGATTTGAGTTTGCCGCACTGGAAAGCGTCCAATCAGCGGCGACCCACTAACAGCCAATCAGATCAGCCGACAACAACCAATCATGATCTGCTATCAGCGGGCCAAGCAGAAGTGCAGGTTTACGAGCCTGCTGTGAAAGTAAAACTATTAGAATTGTAAGCTAACGAGTTCGGAACACTTAGTTGGCAGATCTAAAAATTTCCAGGAAAGAAGGAATCCGCTCTTGTTAGGGTGCCTAAAGAACTAAGTCTGTCTGATATATAATATTGAAAACCCTGATTAACCTTCTCTAGGCCAAGAGATAGGAAAGAATGGATAGAAAAGTTGCAGTGACTTAGGTTAGCTGTCATTTTTTAAAATCTTCCATCTTGATGTGAGTCCATCTTAAGTGAGTCAGTGGGCCAACAGAAACTAAAATTGTTCCTGCCAGCTTCCAGAGGCTTGAAAAATTACTCCACATATTTAAAAGCTGGAACTTATTCCATATTTGGTTAGTTCCTGCTTGCCATTGATTTTTATGGTAGCTATGAGGAAACCAGAATTGTGATTTTGGTGCAATTAATTGTAAGCCCTTCCTCCTTGCAAAATTTGTTCTAAAACCCAGCTGTGTAAGGGAGAGAATTGCTATGTCATCAGCACACTGCAGCATTGCCAAATATCTACCCATGGGTAGACGGGGGATGAAATTCCATTTTAGTAAGAGCAGCAAACCACTGAGTTTGTATAAACATTAAATACAAGGGATGCATCTCTGTTTCACTCCTTGTCTGATTGGATTATCTACCAGATTTGTTATACCTAACTTGGGTGACTGTGTTTTCATACAGTATCCTGTTTAGTGAAAATAGCCATCTGTTAAACAAGCTTTCATTCTTGGAATGGAACTGAAGGCTGATTTCAGATGGAGAAAAGCAATGTATAAAGGGAACTGCTGTTTCCATTGGTATTTTTCAATTAAGAATTGCTAGATGGCACACTGATCTATTATAGATTTGCTGTCTCTGAATCTCACTTATTTGTCTGCCAAGAATCTCACCTGCTCCAGGCAATCCAGCAGTTTCTAGTATAGAAAGTGGGTAAATAGCTTGCAGGAGCCCTCTGTAGACTAAGTTGATGGTAAATTCAATTGGAGAATCTGTATGTTTACCTACCTTCCAGTTCTAGCTCCTGTGGCTCTACTCAAGGTAAGGTTTGCGCTTGGCCGAAGGGTGGGGGCCAGAGGGTGGGTGAGCCATGTGGATGGTGCAGCCTTGTGTTCCCATGCAGCCTGGATTAATTGCTTTGGGGGGACATTTTTCTGAGGACCACCAAAATTTTCTCGTGGACCACCAGTGGTCCCTGGCCCACTGGTTAGCGACCACTGATCTAGTCAGCCTTTACAATATACAGGCATTTGAATTTTCTAGAAGTCAGAAAATCTCCGTTGAATATGAGGAATACATGTTTGATTATGACGGTCCTTTGGTAGTAGTAACTCCAAATGTTCTGGTCTGTTGGTGAGGTTATCTCCTTTTCTTTTTTTGTGAACATGCAAATTATTATACTTTTTTAGTATCTTTCACTCCTTCTAGTCATGTCTCCAAAAACAGAAGATTTAAATGCCTGACGCTGTTCCTCTATAGTTGCTTGATTTGATCATCTGTCCAATCATCTAATTTAATTAATTCCTTATACAACTTTGACAAAGTATGTGTCCCATAGTTGTTTTCAAAGTGAAATGTTTATGCTGCATCTTCAATTTGCAAATTTGGACAAGGCTAGTGAAAGTATCAGTTTCTTTCAGAGTTTCTTTCTTACACATTTGACAATATATAATTTTATCAGAATGGATGGCACTGATTTATGAGGGACACGTTGGCCCTCTTGTGAGGAGTAACTACAAATGGAAATTGAGTGGAAAAAGTCTAAGGGAGCAAACCACTCCTATCTAGAGCACTTAAAAATAATCCAGTTTGCACACACCTATCTGAAATTATGTAAATATTTAGTGCATTTAAATGCCATTCTTCTGTAAGTATTTTCAGGTGGTTTGCAGTTAAAGGAAGAAGAAAGTTACATGATAATAATAAAAGTATATCTCTAGTTCAAAAAAAGATGAAGATGGTGAAATAAAAATGTCTTTTCCTGACAGTAAAAAGAAACCATCTCTGTCAGCCCCAGTTAAAGCTCATGTAAGTGGTGCTCAAAATGTGAAAAAGCTCTTCTCAATCATAATTTTATCTCTGATAAGACAGACTCTCAGGGAAGTCCTCCAGAGATGATCTTGGTGCCTGGGCCAATTGATAGGGGAGTCAGATCTCTTCATGTTTGAGCAGTGCCATAATAAGGTCAACTGTTTATTCATTCCAGCTTGTGGTAGCAGGTTTGTGCAACCCCAGCAAGTTATCCCAGAGACCCAAACATGGCCTGTCATAATTGTTGGTTTTAAATAATGGTTACTCCCCGCCCCATAATATGCTTCAAGACATATGCTGACTTTTCTATTTTTGCAAATTTCCCAAATAATCTTGTTCTTCTTGCTATTGACTTAGTGATACATAATTCATTCCAAATTGTATGTAGTTCAAGAGCAGTAGAAGATGAAGGAAATTCAGAAAGGAAAAAAAAAAGATGTGCCCTGTGGAAAAGGGAAAATGTAGTATTTATCATTTTTAAAGAGAACAAAAAGATCTGTATGTTATGTGGGTTTCAGTGACAGTAATTATCCTGCTATTCAAGAATGAGTAATTACATTATTCTGTATGCTAAACTGCACAGTTACTGTTACACACACACAGGATGATTGCACCACAAATATTGGAAACAGAGCTGCAAATGAAAAAGATGCTTATTCATATATATACAGGAGTTGTGGTTTTTTTAAAAAAATATTTGGATTATATTTACCTGATACAAAAACAAATATTTAGGCACCAAATTTTCAAGATGATACACTGTACTATAATTATTCTTCTGACTTCTCTTTTTAAATAAGCACCTTAAATGTATAATTAATTATTCTTTAAATTAGTTCTGAAAACTATTCAGAAAGTTTAACCTGTGAAGATACAACCCCAAAGAAATGCTATTTCCAAGACATCTTTTCAAATCACTGCTCAGTGAAAAGGAGTTTACTTTTCGGGGATCCTACAGGCTAGTGTTTCATTTAGTAAATTTTGTACAAGTCATAGTAACTACAACTTAGATGTCTTTGCCCTGTATTGTATAAGTCTCCTGTTGCAAAGGCCTTCTCAGTTCACCCTTCTCTTTCTGATATATGATATTATTGATTATGGAAACTACCAGGTGTCATCTTGGAAGCCATTTTTCTTTGAGGTTTCTGAGCTGCCACATTCAGTGCCTGGGAATTCATGAGGGGGATTTCAAGGAGTGGTGGAAGATTTACCACAACAACATTCCTTTTTCAGAAAGTCAAGAACATGTTACTCTGCTCCTGGATGGGAGTGACTATGGAATAGTCTCCAGTTGGAATGAAGTAATGACTGGACCATGTGATGAACTATTGGGTATAGGGGTTGGATTTTGGGTTTTCTTTGGGCTGGGGAAAATCTGATACTTTCAGATCTGGGTTTTCCCCAGATGTGCCAATATGACATCACTAATAAAATGGATCTTTGGGAAGATTATATTCTTGGAGTCTTTGGAGATTGTTACTTGGAACGCTGACACCAGAACTGCTGCAAGCAGCTGTGAAAATTGTGCACTGCACAAAGGTGTTATGATACAATGGAAACAGTAGGAAAAGTAACCCTTCCAGTTGCCACCCATCTGTGCATGCCTTGTAGAAGAAAAGGGAGAACAAAGAACTGAGAAACTGCAATTGCCATGTGATATAATTTGATGCTCTGGTTGCAAAAAGCATTTTATACAAAGGAGTATTACAGATTAACAGTGGTCTTATAAATAGCTACAGAAGTTTGGAGCAATGACTGAAAAACTATGGAGCTGTTAGTGGTCTCTGAGCTTGGTTGTTTGTATACTGATTTTTCTGCAGCAGTTTTTTCCCCCAATTTTATTTAGTTTTTAAAACATAAAATAAAACTTTATACATCATTATATCAATGTCAAGACATCTTTTACATTTCCTTATCATCTTTCTACATACACATTTCTTTCATTATACAATTTCAACTTAATATATAAATAAATATAGATAGATATGAATAGATAGATGATAGATATAAATATTTACATAGTTTCTTATTCTTTACCTAATTGCTATTTTGATTTCTTTTTATTCTTAAACCATTCATACCAGGCATCCCAAACATAATATATCGACTCTTCTTTATCTCTTGTTAGTCTGTCCATCTCTGCACAATCTAAAAATTTTTTTACAACAATATCCTCTGATGGTACATTTTCCTATTTCTAAAATTGTTTATAGGAAATTCTAGCAGCTGTTAAGATATGTAGCATAATGTATTTATCTTTTTTATTATATTTTTCTGTTATTATGTCTAATAGAAATAGTTCTGGTTTGGGTTCAATTTTCTGTTTTGTTATTTCTTCTAGCCACAATCAAATTATATTCCAATATTTCTTGACCTCTCGGCAGGTCCACCACATATGAAAATATGTACCTTTTTCCTTCTTACACTTCCAACAGCTTGGGCTTAGGTTGAACATTTTTGCAAGTCTAGCAGGAGGAAGATGATGTATGATTTGCATACTGATTTTTTTTATTATCCAACTAGGTAATATCATCAGTGCAATAACATTGATCACACCAAAAACCCTCAATTCAGCTCTGAACTACAGATATTCTCTTCTTTTGAGACTCTTTGGGACTGTTACAGATAGCTCAGGAATATTTCCTTCTTGTATACAGTTTTGAATATACAGTATATCTTGTATCTTGTACTCCAGTAAGTATTCTAGTGCCTAGTTGCAGAATTCTTCCTGTCTGCCTCATTCTATTGATCATAACTCAAAAAGGATAGAAAGAAATGTGAAAATTAGGAAGAAAAAAGAGACCATTAGTTTAGGATCATTGAAATACAAATTGAGCTACAGTTATTCCCCACTATTGCAAATCATTGACATAGCTACTCATAGTGAAAGACAAGAAAGTAGAAAGATTATAAGATAAAAAAATTATCTAGAAGCCTTGCCAAAGGACATGATGGTTAGAAATGTGCTTTAAAATTAAAAAGTCAAGGTTTAGAAGGCAGAATAACAGAATAACGAGTGTTAGAAGGGACTATCTTCTATAGGTCATGCTTTGCTGTCCCAGCCAGTCTATGGGAATTGGATAATTACTTAGGAATTATGAGCTGTCCCCTTAAGGAAATGCATCATGGTAAATGTAGTTAAAGGTATCCTGGGAAATGTAGTTCATGTCACGTGGCCACATCTGTAATCCCGATTGGTCACTAATTTGACCCTCGATGGGTTGGGGGAGTTTCCTTCACTTTTGCCTGAACTCTAACTCATGGCAGCTTCTTTCTATCACTACGAGATGGGTTAGGAGATAACCATCTTTTACTACAAGGCAGATATACAAAGGATTGGTCATTAAAGAAGAACTTCATCACAAACATGAGTTATGAGGATACCTGATGAACCAATAAATATAATTTGTTATGGACATGTTGTTGAGTTATCTATCTGCATCTGCACAGCTTCAAATCCACCTCTGTGTGGAAGGCAGAAAAGTAAAAGATGGTCCTGAAACCCATCTGTATAAAGATTGTTAATTTGGATTTTTGATAAAGCAAAGTTATATTGAGGCTAGGAGTGAATATGCAATGTTAATTTAAACCTACATTTTCTCATCGCCTCTCTTTCTCTCTTTCTCTGTGAGAGAGAGTTTATATGCTGTTTATATGGTGGGAGGGATTGGAAGTCCCCCACATGCTACAAACAAAGAGAACCAATAACCCACTTACCGCCCCTCTTCTTTGCTCAATTTGTCTTCCTGCTATCTCAAAGACTCCATTTGCATAACAAGGAAAGTCAGATATTTCCCAGCTCTCAAAGGAAAACCAAACCTCTGTCTTTAAAACTTCTACAAATGCAGTGAGAGACTTTGAGAAAACATGCCTGTATGTTTGTCGGTAAAACAAAGCTTATCTTCCTCTACTCCTCTGGCAAAGTAATAAAGAGGCCACAGTTATAAAAATTCCTCCGGCCAGAGCCATCTCCACAGCAATGAGCACATTCCTTCCCCCTAAAGAGAGACATTTAATCTAGCAATGATTTAAACAAAGTCAGCATCTTGCCTTTTTCTATGATTTTTTTTCAAAGTCTCTCAAGATTGACCAGAATGTTTATCCATTGATGACCCCTTTTGCAACTCTTGTGGACAATTTAATCAATTTAATTCAAATGTTCCAAGATTAACTGCAACCTTACAGACTGAAGTAAAGCAGCCTACATTCCCATCTGGTGGTCAAGAAGAAATTTACACTGAAGTTAAAGAATTCTTACTTTTTTTTTCCTTTTTCAAGAGTAGGCAAGGAAGTTCCCCCCATCTTTTGCTCTTCAGCCCATTGCTACATCTGGGGCTGAAAGAAAAATCTCTCTGAGTTCTCCAATTTTTGTTTGCATTGATAATCCCTTTTTTGAAACTGTTGTGGACAATTTAATCAATTTTAATTCAAATGTTGTTTGCATTGATAATCCCTTTTTTGAAACTGTTGTGGACAATTTAATCAATTTTAATTCAAATGTTCCAAGGTTAACAGCAACCCAACAGACCTAAGCAACGCAGCTCACAGCTACATCTGGTTTTTTTACATAGTTTCTCAAATTTGACCAGAGTAATTATCCAATGACAATCCGTTTTTTGAAACTATTGTGGACAATTTAATCAACTTAATTTGACGGTCCCAAGATTAACTGCAACCTAACATGGGTGTAACAACAGCATCTTCCAGACCCTCTGCTGCCACCTTGTGAAGCAAGTGACAATTATAGGCATATTTCTGTGTTCCACCCTCAAGTCTTCAGACTACGCTACTCATATTTCTGCATTCAGCCCTCTAGTCTTCAGACTTTGCAACGCAACCTCTAGTGTCCCCTTGTGTTGCAAGCTCACAACACACCCTAGAAGCAGCCATATTGTGTGCTATGCTAACATCGCCTAGACTCTGCAATGCCATCTCCATGCTCAAGTATTAAATCCAGAGCAATTCTACTTTCTGCTACCTGCTTGCAGTGCCCCCCTAGTACAAAAAATGGAATTGCATGGAAAACCACTAAATTTTTCCAAATTTCTCCCTTTGCCAATTTGAAGCATGGCAACTTCCTCAGCCATGACAGTTGTCTTTGATGTACCAGAAGACCCGATTCCTCCACCCACCCTTGTTGTAAATGTGGAGCCTGATACCCGAAACCCAGTTTTAGATGTCCAACCCTCTGGAGAAGCCACAATACCTCAGAAGGCCTACAACCTCAGACAGCATAGGAAGCTTACCTCACCTGTGGTGACACGCTTCAGAGAGGATTGGGAAAGGCAGTATCAGCATCATGCAGATGGATGGACAGAGCTGGTCAAGATCTGTGACACCCCAAAAGCAAGTTACCCCTTGAGAGCCTCTTTTTGAAGCAGACGGAGTTAGAGGAGCACCTCACATTAGACAGTGAAAATAAGCTTACCTCACCCACAGCGACAAGCTTTAGAGAGGATTGGGAAAGGCAGTATCTCCGTCATGCAGACGCATGGATGGAGCTGTTCAAGATTTGTGACATCCCCAAAAGCAAGTTGCCCCTCAAGACCCTCTTCCTGATGCAGATGGAGTTAGAGGACCACTTCACACAGTGGAGAGACAGTGAAAATAAGCTTAAATACATACAGTTGAACCTGGAAGACCCAGAGTTCCAGGAACACATTCATTGCTTCGAGGAGGCGAACAAAGAATGCAAAGACAGCGCTCAGGAAGGCAGAAACTCCCTCCAGGCCGTGCTCCTCATTGCGCTACAGAAGGAGCAAATACCGAGGGAGAAGACCACATCCGACATAGTTTTCAATCACAAGCAGCTTCTTCCCACCATTCTAAGAAAGCCTCCTGCCTCCACCCCAAATCACCTAGATCACAGGCAGGTTCCATTGTCTCATGTTAATTCTCTGCTGCCAGCTCTCACCATCCTTCCAGAGCATCCTCCCATCATAGCGGCACATCTAAGGTCTCCAAAGCAGCAAGTTACGCCAAACGGGCTGCAGAAGTAGAAGCTGCAGTAGCAGATGCAGAGCTACGCACCACAGAGGAGGTAACATGGCAGAAGGTGGCAATAATGGCTCATCAGGCTGAAATAGCCAAAGCCCAGGCTAGACAACAGGCAGAAATGGCAAAAGCTCAGGCCAAATTGGAATTGGACGAACGGCAAAGAGACTCCGCAACAAAGACAGCACGTGCTCAGCATGGTGGAAGATGGCCGACAGCACTTCCCTCCAATTCAACCTCAAAGAGTTGGGAGAACTTGAAGATTGAAGCTTTGCATGCTTTGCTTTGTTTGATGCTTTATTAATGTTTACTGTTTTTCTTAGTTATATAGTTATCTGCTATTCATAGTATTACTGTTTACTGATTATCTTAGTTTATAATCCATTTTTTTCCTCTTCTTTTAATAGTGAAATTTACAATTCCCAGCCAGTCTATGGGAATTGGATATTTACTTAGGAATTATGAGCTGTCCCCTTAAGGGAATGCATCATAGTAAATGTAGTTAAAGGTATCCTGGGAAATGTAGTTCATGTCACATAGCCACATCTGTAATCCCGATTAGTCATTAATTTGACCCTCGATGGGTTGGGGGAGTTTCCTTCACTTTTGCCTGAACTCTCCAACTCATGGCAGCTTCTTTCTATCGCTATGAGATGGGTTAGGAGATCACCATCTTTTACTACAAGGCAGATATACAAAGGATAGATCATTAAAGAAGAGCTTCATCACAAACATGAATTATGAGGATACCTGATGAACCAATAAATATAATTTGTTATGGTCATGTTGTTGAGTTATCTATCTGCATCTGTACAGCTTCAAATCTGTGCAGAAGGCAGAAAATATGCCAAAAAGTATGAGAAGGCTTCGTGGTCTTTTTCCCTTTTCTAAGACAAATGCACAATAATGATCATGTGACAAAAGCATAGGTTTGTTTAAAACAAGAAATAAAGATTGCATTCTTCAGTTCTCATGCATGCCACAGAATGTATGATGCATGGAAATTATTAGGTACCATCTGAGTCCAAGCCAATTGTTTTTCAGTTCTGTTGGGCTGGGTTCAGAACTGCTGTGCCTGAGATGAATTGCTAAAATCACTGGGGCAAATGAATCATTTTAATAACAAATGGAACCTTTTGATTTTCAAAAGGAATCGTAAGTCGTGTCTCATGAAACAGACTATATCTTTAAGCAGAAATAGTCACACAGGGGGTTAATTCAGTAGTATTTACCTGTGTTTAACTGTTGCTGAAGCATGTCCTTTATATTTAAAAGGATTTCTGTTACAACATTTTCTTCTCAGTAGCAGAACTCAAATGCTTGGCCCCTGATTAAATGAGAAGGAGAGGGCAGAGTAAAACAGGGTCAACCTTGTGCATTGTTGTTTGACTTTACTCCCATGTTGTTTTAAAGAAAGGTTAATAAAGACTGTTTCTATCAGAGCAAAGAGTCTTGCTTTCTGTGATCATTTCCTGATAGTATCATTTGTTTTTGTATAGTATTCAGGCAGTAGAGAAATCCCTGTGGATCATCTTGACTTTGCATTCTTCTACTTGGCAATAAATATCTTGGCTCCCTCTGTTGTCACTTGATCAGGCATGAAAAGAGATCTGCACTTTTCTAATACAAAAAGGGGCATAAGGGGTTTCTTCTCTTTTCTTACTCCCCTCCCCACCTTTGTGTACACAGCACGTGAATTAAATGGATCTCTAGCTACCTTTTGACTTTGAATTAAAATATTAGATCCAATTCAGTATTTCTAAATCAAAATCATTATAGATTGGCCAAGCAGCCATTTCATGAGTGTGTGGAGTAATGAAAAGGTTCCCTGATAGAATTAAAAATGTTCTTGCAAAATACCTGAAAAGGTTAAAACAGCTGAAGCATTCTAGATATTCAAAGTAAACAACCTGTTAATTTAAGCGAAACAGAATTACATTTCTGAGCAATTAAATAGAATAGAATACTTTATTGGCCAAGTGTGATTGGACATACAAGGAATTTGTCTTGACATTGGGAATGAGAATTCAAGTTGTACAACTGAAGCAACTTAAAAGCACTTGAAAATAAACAAACAAATCCCATTGTTGAATGAAATTACATCTACTTGAAGACTCAGGCTCACAGCTTGAGTGTTGCACCTGGATGCCTTAGTTTCTAGGGTTCTCGTCCCATACATGTCAGAGTATGGGCACGTACAGGTTGAAGTTTCAAGGATTAAAAGTATGTTTCTACCTATTCTTAAGATGATAATAACTTACAGTAGTTTATAGACCATGTGCAATATTGTAACCTACTGTAACCTACAAATACCGCTTTTGAAAAGTGCTTATAGATTTTGTTTGGTGCAAAATGCTATAGCCAGAAGATTGACCGATCTATTTCCAGGTCCTTGTTATGACCTACAAACTCTATGCAATGTGAGATTAAGCTTTCTCCCAAGTTGATTTGCACAAAGTTTATTCTCCTTGGGAGCACCTACCCCTTTGTCTCCTTGGGAGATGCAATAAAGAACATTTAACATTTAATAAATAATCAGAGCTGGAAGGACATTGTAGGTCATCTAGTCCAACCCCCCACCCAAGCGGGAGATCCTACACCATTTCTGACAAATGGCAGTCCAATCTCTTCTTGAAAGTCTCAAGTGATGGCGCTCCCACAACTTCCGAAGGCAAGCTGTTCCATTGGTTGATTGTTCTCACTGTCAGAAAGTTTCTCCTTATTTTCAGACTAAATCTCTCTTTGTTCAGTTTCCATCCTTTATTCCTTGTCTGGCCTACAGGTGCTTAAGAAAATAGCTTGACCCTTTCATCTCTGTGGCAGCCCCTCAAATATTGGAACACTGCTATCATGTTTCCCTTGGTCCTTCTCTTCACTAGACTAAGCAAGCCCAGTTCCTGTAACTGTTCTTCATACGTTTTAGTCTCCAGTCCCCTATTCAGTGATGGGATTCAAAAAATTTTTACTACTGGTTCTGTGTGCATGGCTTGGTGGGCTTGGTTTGGTGGGTGTGGCAGGGGAAGAATACTGCAAAATCTTCATTCCCTCCCCACTCCTGGGGGAAGGTTACTGAAAAATCTCCATCCCCACACCACTAACCTGGTTTCCAGCTCCGTTCTCCTGTGCAGGGCAACAAAAGAAGACCCAGCCAATCAGCTGGGACTTAGGAGGCAGAGAATAGATGGGGACAGGACCAGTCAGAAGTGGTATTTGCTGGTTCTCCGAACTACTCAAAATTTCCACTACTAATTCTCCAGAACCGGTCAGAACCTATTAAATATCACGTCAGCTCCTAATCATCCTGGTTGCTCTTCTCTGTATTTTTCCTAGGGTCTCAACATCTTTTTTATAATGTGGTGACCAAAACTGGATGCAGTACTCTAGATGTGGTCTTACTAAGGCTTTATAGAGAGGTATTAGTACCTCACTTGATCTTGAGGTTGCTCCTTCAAGCCCTGGAATTCTGTCCTACAGGAGCCAAGCTAATTCCCTCTCCGTTGACATTTTGCCAAAATACAAATTGTGTGCATTTAGACAGACTTTGGGGGATTAAATATATTTGTTTATTGAGATATCTTTTAATTGGATTCATACTATTAATCTCTAGGTCATGAACAGTCACTCATATTTTTGTCATTTCTTGGTTGAAGTACTGCACAGGTAATTTACTTTTCATGAGGTATCCTTGAAATATCCAATTACTTTGAAGGCTGTTCACACGTTTCTGCTGCTATAAAATGGGGAGGTCTGTTGGCTTAGTTGTGCTATTGCCATATTGCAATACTACCCTGGGAGCTGATTTGGTTGCTGGCATGTGTCTGCTTCCAATTCATGTGAGTTGGGAGAGTCCCAATGCTGAGCATGTTGTATGGTGGGCTTTTTGTGTTTAATTATTATTGTTATTGCTTGTATTTAATTTATTAATATCTACTCTCTGCCTAGAATCTGCTAAGGTTGAAGCAATAAATAAATTAAATCAATAGGTTTTAATTACTTTTGCCTTTATGTTCTAATTTTAGTCCTGTTTTTATGTATATATTATTAATGTTGTATTCCTTAAACACTGCTGGGAGAATGAAATGTAAATACGTTTTATATAATAATTGTGTCCTTCCAGGTGTCTAGCTACACATGTGGCTTGACTTCAATTCTTTGAGTGGATGATCACAGAGAGCCAGTTTAGTGTAGCACTTAAGGTGCTGGGCCAAAAAAGGGGAAACTGTGAGCTCTACTCTTTTCTTAGGAATCAAAGCCAGTTGGTGATTTTTTAGAATAACCTACCTCACAGGATTGTTGTCAGGAAAATAAGCAGAAACATTAGGTATGTTGCCTTAGTTGTACAAAATGATGATATACACTGCTATTACTACTAATACTATTCCTACTATAACTGCTACTACTACTAATAATAATAATAAACATTTGACTTATTCAGTCTAAATATATGTCTGACTGAAAATATTACCAAACAAAAATATCTTAGTGCCCATTTCTGTGCCTTATGTGCTCATGCTGTGTATCTTGGCCTGTCTGACTCCTGGACAGCTTCCCTGAACTTTGTTTGTGCTCATTGGATTCAGTTATCCAGTGACTTTTGTTGTACTGAGTGGAAATCCAGATCTGCAAAACAGAGGTGCTTTCCAAGGATCTGTTTCAGAGGTTTGAAGAAAGACCTGTAGAACTCACACTTGCGTGCATATGTGCATGGGGAGTGGGGCAGCACATAGAGAAGGAAGGCCAGCTTGAATGTGTCACAGGTTGATTAAATAAGTTATTTGACACCCTGCCACATGATTGGACAATCAAGCCTAGAAATAACAGGAGTCAGAAGAAACAACAGAAGCAAATATCAATAGTACAATGGAAGCACAATTGTTGTAGGTCAATTGTGATAGATTGGGAGAGATATATGTCAAGAGAGGGGTATTTCAAGGAGAGTCACATTCACTATTTTTCATTACACTGATTCCTTTGTTAACAATACTGAATAACTCAGGCCATGGCTAACAAAAACATCTTCCAGACTACCCCACCAGGGATGGGATTCAATCCGTGTTACTACCAGTTCGGTGAGAGAATTGACGCTCAATACTGTCATACATACAGCCAAGATATTGCAATCAAATTTGAACTGGACAAATGTGCTTACCATCAAATGAGGAAAATTGAAGGAATAAAGGTGCCCTATGGCAATAACATCAGGAGTCTGGATGAAGATGGTCCCCAAAATACCTGAACATCCTTCAAGCTGACAACGTTAAGCACACTGAAGTCAATTAAAAGGTTAGAAGTGAAGACATCAAGAGACTGAAGAAGATCTTTGTTGTGTATGTACCATAGTTAATAAAGTATGAGCTTGAGGTAAAGTGCAGGGTTCTGGCCCTGCACTTCTGATTGGCTGTTAGGCGGCCAGATCGGATTGGTTAGTTCTGAGGAATCTGATTGGCCTTAACAGAGGATTCTTATTGGTTAAAAGAGCTAGCGTTCATAGCTCACTATTGGACAATTCTTACAAAGGTTGCCTATATAAGGCAGAGTTCACTGTTGTTTTTGAGAAGTCACTATGCTAATAAAGAGCTGAAAGTTACTATTCAGAGGCTGTCTCCATTTACTCCAACCCATGTCCAAGTACTTAACAATCTTAAAGTCCAAAGTCAGTGGAGGAAATACCATCAAGACAATCAATTGGGCAATTCTAATCATTAGATACACAGCTGGAATAGCGGACTCAACTCAAGCAGGACTAAAAGCTCTGGATAGGAGGAGTAGAAAATAATGACAATGAATCATGCCCTTCTTCCTCAGAGTGACGTTGACAGATTCTGTTTACCAAAGAAAATGGGTGGGCATGGAATGTTGCAAACACATCAGATAGCTGAAGATGAAAAAGAGCATTGGAAAAATATCTGAAGGACAATGAAGAAGATACACTAAAGATAGTATAAAGGAAGGCCTACTGAGTACTGTAGAGACCAAACTGGCCTACAAGAAAGACCAAATGAAGAACAGAAAGGAGGCCTGGAAAGACAAAGTATTACATGGCCAAAAGCAGAGGAAACAGATAATAACCAGACTTGGCAATGGCTAAGAGCAGGAAAATCGAAGAATGAGACAGAGAGGCTAATCCTGGCTGCATGAGACTAAGCCTTAAGAAAAAAAAAATGCATTCAAAGCCATAACTGAGAAGATAGCAATAGATAGCAAGTGCCAATTCTTCAAGGAAACTGAAGAAACAGTGGATCACAAAAGATCACACAGACAAAAGATCACACAAACAATGGCATGACAAGTTGAAACAATGGCATATTGGACGATCTGCAAGAAATATCTTTTGCCTGCAAAAAGGAACTGGTGGGGACTTCACAATTGTCAATAAAAAAGATTTTAAAAGTATAAGAAAACTTTGGACATGGAAGTACCTGGAGACAGCAGAAGAGAAGAGAAAGAACTGGAGAAGATGACAAAATACAAAAACCTGCCAACAGAAATGACCGTGGCAAAAGAAAGCATAGGTAGTACCAATAGCAATAAGTACCTTGGATCCAATTCCAAAACAACTGATGCATCACTTGAACACCATCGGTACTGACAAAATCACCACCAGTCAATTGCAAAAGGCAGCTTTACTCAGAACAGATTACACTCTGCAATTATATCTTTAGTACCATCAGGCATCCACATCTGTCTATCCCAGGTCCTTAGGAAGGACTTGATAGATGGATAAAAATGCCAAATCCAGTCTAAACATCCAGCTGACTGTGCAAGGAACCATAATAAATGCCTCTATATGAGAACTCTTATTCAGTGATTATGTAAATGGTGGGAGGGTTTTCCTGTAAGAATAAACATAAAAACCCCACTCTCCAACATCCCTGTTTGAAAGGCTACTATTACTTTTTTTTTTTTTTTAAAGCTTTGAATGTCTTTGTTTGTTTGCTTTGACAACAATTTTTCTATAATTTATCATCAGGGTAATGGAATATCTTTAATTCGATGGAAGCACCTAGATAAAATTAGGACTAGCAAGCTGACATTTGATCGTACCAGGTTGATGATAAAATCAGTGCTTGTTTTAAGTTGTGTAATTGACTGGCCTGGAAAGATGGAGGGGGGAGGGGGGAAGAGGAACTCTCCTGTAACCAAGAGATTCAGTTCTCTATGTCCAGCCAGAACATAATATGCTCTGTTGGCTTGTGAGGCCTGTGGGGTTTAAATAGTGTCTGCAATCTGGAGCCATACCGATTTACTAATCCTTGATCTTAGCTGAACATGATCACAGCCCCTGCTTCTGTTCATAAGGGATAGGCTTACTGTTAATTGACAGGCTTTGGCATCTCACCAAAAGAAAAAAGCAAAAAAAAAAAGTGGCAGTGAGAGAAGAATGGACTAATACAGCCCCAAAGGATGTCCCTGACAAGTTAATTTGGGAATGGGGTATTGCAGAAGGGGGAGAAGGGCGGGGAAGGTTACTTCAAACTCCATGCAAATGGGAAAAGATTTTTAATTTGTTGTGTTAAGAAGCACTTTAATGAATTCAAGGCGCTTTAAAAATATAGTAGTTTGAAGCATTAGTAATAAAAGCAGCAATACAGGAAGATTACAGGAGGAATGGCATCCTAGTCTTCCTAAGCTTTTTGGGGGAAGGGGTGGACGGGGGGACTTTAAGTCTTGGCAATTGTTTAGACCAATCCTTGCAATTTTCTCTGGATTTTTGTTTTTACTCTCTATATTGATTTGTTCACCCTACAGAAGTCCAGGGTGGCAGCCAGACTCTTCTGGACCAGGAAACCTCTTCTAACAACTCCAAGAGTTAAAAGAAACCTCAGAAAAAAACAGAAAAGAAAGCAACGTCTGATTTCTAGTGGACTGCTTCACTCAAAGCAATGTTGAAGTGAGTGCCCTTTGAAGCTTTGCACATCCATAAAATATACTAAATACAGTAAATAAATAAGATTTTAAGTCAACAGGCTCTTTGGTTTTTGACTATACATGATATACATAGATGTTTTTTTTCTTCTAATTCCATAATTTTCAATAATGGAAGTTTAAAAAAGCTCTGAGTCTTTACGCCAGGCACATAAGATTAATTTTGTGTTTCACTTTGGAGACAGGGAAAGCCTCTTTATTCCTGCTGACATTTATAATTGTGAAAGGGACTAAGTGCTGATTCTGAGAGGGCCTCAGACTATACAGATTCAAAAACATTGCAATTAAATATATTAGAAGACACTTACAGATATGCAGCCAATCAGCTTGCTCAATTAGTAAATATTCTAAGCCCTATAATTTCACATAAAGAGTGACCCATGCTGTGAGGAATGTTTACTAGATTGATTTGTTGGATAATTAGACTCAGGAGAGATAAATGTTCCATAAGTGTTTGGGGGATGTATTGTGATATGCCCTCACACTGATACATAAGGGGGGGGGGGTTGGTACTGGTTTCTTCAAGTTCTGAAGTCCATTTCTAGCTGCTTCTTCCTTCATTCCTTTTTACTCACCTGCATTTTGAAAGTCCATGCAAGATGGGATTCAGGAAAAAAATGAATTTCAATTATTAGAATAGGAGGAAGTCCTTCTTTTAGCTCTAATTTTAGCCAAATCATACCTCCTATAAACTCTTAAAACATTAACTAAGGATAGATTTTAAAAGATATAAAGGTAGTTCTTCCATGTTTTGCTCCCATTCTCTCTAACTGATGCACCAAATCTAGTCTTGCCCAAACATGTTCCTTCTGAATGTATTGGATTGTAATACATCTGGGGGGGGGGGGGGGCAATCTGGCTGGAAAAGACTGATATAATCAGTGCAGGGCAGAGTGAACCTTCCGTCAATCATTTTGTTAGAGAGAGGCATGGTAAAGAACTTAGTAATTACGTTGTTTTCTTTAATGACCAAAGGAAAGTACATTTGTAAACCAGGTCGCAGTCAATAATTTTCCACTTAGTAACCATGTTGCTTAGGAACTGAGTTGCGGGTCCCATTTGTGTTCACTAAAGCAAGGACTATCTGTAGTGCTCAGATTTGCAACTCTCTGCTAGGCAAGGCTCATAGTATGCAGAGAACTCTGAACCCTAGAAATGGAGTATAATATAAAGATCAACATTATACAATAAGACAGACTATCACTTTTTAAATGTATTTCAAAATGTTTGTAGTATTGGGAACATTCCATTATCTGCTTCACATATAGCAGACAAGTAGCATCTTTAACATTACTGAACCTCTCAGCTTTCTTCCCCTTTCTTTTAGGCATGTTTCTAGTTCAACAGCATGGCTGCTGGGCCTATATTTAATAAAATATGTATGTATGTATGTATTTTTCCGATTTCTTAATTGCCTATCTCCCTCAGAGTGAGACTCTGGATGGTGCACAATATAATCAATATATAGGCAATGTATAAAATTAACATGAAAATCAGAATTAATTTAAGATTTAAACAATTGAAAATTATAAAAATAACACAACATTTCAAAAGGTGAAGAATTCCAAGATGGGGAGGGATAGCAGTTATTAATATGGGTATTTTCTCATGTTTGTCTGGGTCCCTGTGACCCTCACGCCAGGCTATTACCAAGTTTTGGTCTTTTTGCAGAAGGCCAAGAAACCAAGGGCTTTTCTCACCTTTGAGAGCAAAATGTTCCACTGTGCAAAGGTGCCAGCAGAGAAGGTGTCTTCTTTGACTGACCAGGTCTGTAGCATAACCTTCCCTGCTGATTTGATGGGGCAAAGCCTGTTCCATAGGTAGCTTCGCTCTATGCCACGTAGGGCTTTATAGGTGATGGCCAACACCTTGAATAGAACCCAGAAGCAGTTTATGGAGGAAAGATGTTATATATGCCCTTCTATGGGTGCCAGGTATGGCTTGCACAGCTGCATTCTACGCCAACTGAAGCTTCTGGATACTTTTCAAGGGTAGTCCTATGTAGTGTGCACTGCAATAGTCCAATTGGGGGATGACTAGGGCGTGCATGATGACCAGAAGATCTTCCTATCCAGGAAGGTGTGTAACAGGCAACACACTGTGGAGTTAAGCAAAAACCCTCCTGGTTACAGCTGCCACCTGCACTCCAAGCAGAGTCGTGAGTCCAAGAAAACCCCCAAGTTATGGCCCAGGACTGTCTGAGGTAGTGCAACTGTATCCAGGATCAAAGATGATAAACTCCTGGATACAAAGCCATTCCATCTTATCAGGGTTCAGTTGAAGCCTGTTGTTCCCCATCCAGACCTCTAAGCTTCCACATCCACTTCATCCCTCACTTTACTCAGGATGCAGATATATAGCTGGGTATAATCAGAATATTGGTGATGATCTCACCCAGTGGTTTCATGTAGATGTTAAAAAGGAACAGAAAGAGCTCTCAGCCCTGTGGCACGCCACAAAGCAGGAGTCATGAGCTAGATCTCTCGCTCCCCATTAACATCAGATAGGACCAGTCTTGGAGAAGGAAGGAAGGAATACAACACTGTGCTACCCAATTCCCTAAATTCAGGGGTGGGGTTCTACCAGTTTGCACCTATTCACTAGAGTCGGTTGTTAACATTCTAAGCAGTCTGGAGAACCGGTTGTTAGAAGAAATTACTGGCCTAATCCTGTAAGGAAGGCAGGAAGGAAACATTCTGGTGTTGCTTATAGAAACTGCCTCTCCATTAACCCTTATTATATTCTTTGCAGGACTAGACTTCCTGTCTCAGGAACTTCTCTGGAGTTCTTTCTTCCCCTCTTTTGCTGATACTTTGCTTGTGTGGAGTGACCATTCAAAGTTACAATGGCACTGAAAAAAGTGACTTATGACCATTTTTCACACTTACAACTGTTGCAGCATCCCCACAGTCATGGGAGGCCAGGCGAGGAGATGCGTGCCTCCATGTGAGTGATATTGAGTTGTCCACATGCAGCCAATAACATGACCACCAAGCCATGCCCACCAACTAAGCCACACCCACAGAACCAGTTGTTAAAAATTTTGAATCCCACCCCTGCCTAAATTGCCCCCAAAAGATAAAGATTTGTCAGAGTATATTCATGAACTGGAATAGAGCTTGGTAACAAGGTCAGCCCATGAATAGGCACAGCAACTAAGTCAGCCAATGAGGACTGTTTTGGAAACTGAAACTAAAAGTAGCCTAGGCATGGCTCTATGTTAAGCTCTGGAACTCTGCAGCTATGTTAAGCTCTGAGTCTGTCTGTTGAAGATGAAACTAACTTGCTTGCTTGCTGAAGACTGGAGCTCTGCTCTGAATTTGCAACATGTTTCTGTTTGAGTTTGCTCCATGTTGGAGAAATCTACAACTGGTAGATTTCTACTTAAACTACTTATGTTTATAAAGATGTTAAATGAAGCATCAGCCATCTGTGTTTATTTTTTCTGGCGCTGAATTATTGCTGCAAAAACTCTTCATAAGGTTAACGGTATTGAAAGCCACTGAGAAGTCAAGAAGAGCAACGATAAATGCACCAGCTCCATCCAGTTCCTGCCAGAGATCATCCATGAGTGTGACCAATGCAGTTTTGGTCTGAAATCTGACTGAAAAGTTCCAGATAATCTGTTTCCTCCAGGGCTAATGTACTCTCAGTGTTGTGAATGCATAAGGTTTAATAAAGTTATCTTGAGCTTGGAGTCAAGTACAGGGTTCTGGTCCTGCACTTCTGATTGGCTGTTAATGGCAGGATCGGATTGGCCCATTCTGGGTTCATATTGGTTAAGGGAGCTAGCGCTCCTGGATTGTTATTGGTTCAATAGTTATTGGGTTGCCTATATAAGGAGGGCTATAATTGCCATTGAATTGAGCTATCACCATGTAAATAAAGAGTTGAAGTTCACCGTTCCAGAGGCTCGTCTCCATTCTTTCTCACCCATGCTCCAAACTTAACGCTGGCGACAAGGATGGGATGTGGAGACGTCAGAGCTGACTGAACTAAGAAGAAACACCGAGCACATGGCTGACAGCGCTACACGATGGAACCATATCCGGCGTGGTCATACCACCCGCTCCGTTCGATCCAGTGCAAGAGGACTGGGAGTCCTACATGGATCGTTTCCAAATGTTTTTGGAAACTAACAATTTAAAGGATGCCACAACCGGGAAGAAATGGGTGGTATTCCTAACGCATTGTGGACCAACCGTATTTAAGATGGCTAAAGCACTAGCCAAACCTGCAGAAGTGAAGGCAATGGACTGGGATGTCCTCGAACCCCTACTAAGAGCTCATTACGCACCGACCGTGCCCACGCTCGTGAGACGGCACGAGTTCTATCAAAGAAACCAGCGAAAAGGAGAAAACGTTGCTGATTTCATAGCAGACCTCCGAAATCTGGGAGGCCTCTGCGGATTCGCCGATTTGGAAGAGGCACTGAGAGATCGAATAGTTCTGGGACTAGATGCGCCAGGCATGCAGAGCAAGCTGATGGCGAAAGGCAACATCAGCCTTGCCGATGCCATCGCCGATGCTACTGCAGCAGAAGCAACCAGAAAGTCGGCTGCACAATTACGCCGCAACCGCGCTCCGGTACACCAACCGACAGGCGACATTTTACCCAAGTCAGAAGGGCGGCTTACAACGGCCCACCACGAGGACCTCTCTTCGTCATCAGACAGCGATGAAGAAGAGGTCCATCGACTGTGGTCCGACCAGGACTCCTACCCGAAGTCCCTACACCCTTGCGCTGGCTGTGGAGGCAACCATGCCAGGTCTGAATGCAAATTCCGCAACATGCTCTGCCATGAGTGCGGGAAGAGAGGCTACATCGGACGGGTCTGCCAAAGTTTCCAAGGACCCAGCCAGGCCTCAAAAGGGGCTAACTATCACCAATCGACAGGAAACCGTCCTGTAAAGCAAGAACCAGTAAACCACTCCTACAGAAACCAAGTTTTGAATCGCTCCACGAAGTGAGAAGAGGCTCACCAGACTATCACTATCAGTCACGCCTCTGCCTTGGATGCCAAGAAAATCCAAATTACAGTGGCCATCGAGAACCAGCCTTGCCAAATGGAAGTCGACTCAGGATCATCCCTCTCGATGGTGTCCTGGAAGACCCTCAAGCAACTCATCTCCACGATCCAGTGCCAAGACCTCCGTTCCCAAAGACTTATTCTTAAGGACTATCAAGGGAATCGAATCCCTGTCATTGGATCCAGCCGAGTCCAAGTCTCATTCAAGAAGCACACAGCGTACTTACCGCTAACTGTGATCGACAAAGATCGGCCTAGTCTGCTAGGTCTCCAATGGTTCGTGCCACTTGGCATTGAAGTGGCAGGCATAAACCGAGTCAGCGGAAGTGACTGGGAGGAGGACCTCATCCATGAATTCAGGGACCTCATCCATGAATTCGTGAAAAATTTAGGTGAGTACAAGGGGACCCCAATATCGTTCAGCCTTAATCCAAAGATAGCTCCCATCCGCCTTAAGCCCCGTCGAGTTCCGTTTGCCTTAAAGCCGAAAATCGACGAACAACTCGATAAATTAATAGCTCAGGGGGTGCTAGAATCTACCAATCACTCCCCCTGGGAGACCCCAATCGTAACACCAATTAAGCCGGATGGTTCAATTCGAATTTGTGGGGACTACCGGGCCACCCTGAACCATGCCCTACAGCAAAATGCATATCCAGTGCCGGTGGTGCAGCATCTCCTCCATTCCCTGGGGGGTGGAAAAGTCTTCGCTAA
The DNA here is from genome assembly GCA_033807585.1 of Hydrophis major. Classification (NCBI taxonomy): domain Eukaryota; kingdom Metazoa; phylum Chordata; class Lepidosauria; order Squamata; family Elapidae; genus Hydrophis; species Hydrophis major. The sequence continues at coordinate 37,098,918 of CM066332.1, read as the reverse complement.
ATTAGACTTCGCTCAGGCATATCAGCAATTACCTGTTGATGAAAAAATGGCACAGGCACAAACGATTGTGACACACCGAGGTGCCTTTAAATGTACCCGGCTCCAATTCGGGGTCAGTGTAGCCCCGGGAATTTTTCAGAGCCTTATGGAGAGGCTACTACAAGAGATTAAAGGCGTGGTCCCCTACTTTGACGATGTATTAATTGCTGCACCTACAAAAAAAATCTTACGGGATCGTTTAAAATTAGTTCTACAAAAATTCCAAGACGCCAGTCTTAAAGTGAAAAAGAATAAGTGTAAATTGTGTACAGATCATGTTGAGTTTTTAGGGTACCTAATTAACAGTCAGGGTATTCACCCTACCGACAGTAAATTAAGAGCAATAAAAAACGCTCCCAGGCCTCGGAACAAGGCCAATTTCCAGGCATTCTTAGGCCTCATCAACTTTTATAATGTATTTCTACCACATAAAGCAACTGTCGCTGGGCCGTTACATCGTTTGCAAGACAAAAAAGCAATTTGGTTATGGGGTCATAAAGAAGAACAGGCGTTCCGTAATGTAAAAAAACTACTGACTTCTGACGCTGTACTTATGCAGTACAATGAGACTTTGCTGTTAAATATCACATGTGATGCTTCGCCCTTCGGAGTGGGTGCCATTCTGAGCCATGTACTGCCTAATGGTAATGAAGCCCCTGTTGCATATTTTTCAAAGATACTTTCAAAAACTGAGCGAAATTATGGCCAAATCGATAAAGAAGCCCTCGCAATTGTATCTGCCGTTAAAAGATTTCACGAGTACGTGTATGGCCGGGCTTTTACTATCGTGACTGACCACAAACTGTTATTGGGGATAATAGCCGGAGATAAGCCGACTCCCTACATATTATCCCCCAGGATGATTCGCTGGTCAGAGTTCTTGGCTGCTTATAATTATCGGCTGCAATACAGCCCAGGTAAAGCCATTTCCCACGCCGACGCATTGAGCCGAGCACCGCTTCCAGAGACTCTTGATGATCCCGCACCAACGGTAACCACGTTACAGATTGAAACACTCCACACGCCGCCATTAACCGCCTGAGATATCGCGAGAGAAACCAGACGTGACCCCACCTTAGCGCAAGTCCTAGGCTGGGTAGAACGCGGATGGCCATTGGACCAATTATCGGATGACTTCACACTATTCAAGACTCGACAAACGGAGTTGTTTTCTCAAAAAGGCTGTGTCATCTGGGGTGATAGAGTCGTTATCCCAGAACAACTCCAAAAAGCAGTACTGAGAACCTTGCACGATGGCCACCCCAGTATCGTGCGAATGAAAGCCCTTGCACGAAGCTACGCATGGTGGCCAGGCATCGACAAGCAAATTGAGAATTGGGTTAAAGCTTGTCATAGATGCCAGGAAGTGAGCAACGCCCCACCAAAAGCCATCCCTACTGAATGGGAGACACCACGGGGACCCTGGTCCTGTATTCACCTGGACTTTGTGGGGCCGACCAAAGGCCACACCTTTCTGCTAACCGTTGATGCCTACTCGAATTGGCTCAAGATTCACCACATGACGAACACGACCACCAAAGCGGTTATCAAAAGATTGGAAAGACTGTTTGCAACCCACGGATTACCAGACGTTCTGGTATCCGACAATGGGCCCCAATTTACTGCGCTGTCCTTCGAGCAATACCTGGCTGACCGCGGCATCTGACATGCGCTCACCTCACCTGCACACCCTGCGACCAATGGCAGGGCTGAGCGAATGGTCCAATTTGTTCAGAAAACTTTGCAGAAATTAGACTACGATAACATCGATGACAAAATCAACTGAATCCTTTTTCTACAACACATCACACCTCATAGCGTCACCAACAAAACTCCCGCCGAACTGCTAATGGGACAAAAGCTCTGCTCCCACCTCGACCGGTTGCACCCAACTTATGAACCGGAAAAACCACTAGGATCTAGCGGCCGATGTCGTACCTTCCAGGTAGGCGATTTGGTATACGCTAAAAACCTATCGGGCAATCTGCTGTGGGTAGAAGTGACAGTAGTTCGTGTAACCGGCCCGAGATCCTACCTTGTACAATGCCTTGACGATAGACTATGGAAACGCCATATTGATCAATTACGATCACGGCTCCAGTCGGGCATTTCTGAACTCTCTTATGACCAAACTGAGGGGGGGGGGAGATACAGAAGAAGACGAATTTCAACTAGAAGAAAACCCGTTTGAAGGGAACGATAGCGGAATAGAGACACAGGAACTGGAACCAGAGATGGGAATAGGTTCACCTCAGGGAGTTGCCGAAGATATTGGTGACGACGGAAATGTGAACTCTGAACCAGAGGCAACCCCTTCGCCAAACAACGATCTACCTCAGCGAGATTGCAGCCAAATGCAAAACGCACAGCGAAAATCGAAAAGACTAATAAAGCAACCGTCCTACCTTAAGAACTATGTAACTGCGCCCTGTAAACAGAAGCCAGGGGGAAGGGGTGTTGTGAATGAATAAGGTTTAATAAAGTTATCTTAAGCTTGGAGTCAAGTGCAGGGTTCTGGCCCTGCACTTCTGATTGGCTGTTAATGGCAGGATCGGATTGGCCCGTTCCGGGGGATCTGATTGGCCATTAACGGAGCGCTCATATTGGTTAAGGGAGCTAGCGCTCCTGGATTGTTATTGGTTAAAATAGTTATTGGGTTGCCTATATAAGGAGGGCTATAACTGCCATTGAGTTGAGCTGTCACCATGTAAATAAAGAGTTGAAGTTCACCGTTCCAGAGGCTCGTCTCCATTCTTTCTCGCCCATGCTCCAAACTTAATACTAAGCTTCCTATGTGTAAATGCTTCAGTGCTTCTAGGTTAACAGAATAACAGAGTTGGAGGGGATCTTGGTGGTTTTCTAGTCCAACCCCGCTGCTCAAGGCAGGAATCCTTATTATAGATTGTTGCAAATGCAATGAATATACATAGATGACTAGCAGAATCCAACAAATAATTTGGAGCACAAAAGGAGAAAAACCAATTATTATTATTTTTTAAAAAATGTTCCTTAAAAAGAGGGGACTAAGAGCTTGAATTTCTTCATTATGCCTGGAAATATTTAAATTAAAATGAGCCCAATAAGAAGGAATATATTCCATAATCTAAAGAAGAACATACTAAATCCAGAAAATACTGGCATGGCCACATTCAGAAAGCTGAATGAAAAAGAATAACATAAACGTTGGCAGAAAAAGTTCATGTTGGTGTTGAAGGAGTATTTTGAAATTGCAGAGAAAAGTCTTCACATCTAAATTTACTGCAGAAATGTAGCATTACAGTGGGAAATATTCAGGAGAATGGCATTGTTTTTCTTTTTTAAGTACACCATAGAGCATCTTTTCTGCAGAAGTAGAAATCAGCCAAAGAGCTGATTTGATTTTTTATTGTTCCCTTTTGATTTTCAGAACATAAGGATTCTACATCTGTCAAGCCACTGCTTTTGCTACTTATTTGCCTCTAACTTTACTATGTAACTAGATTCAAGCTCTATTCAAAGGAGATTTTACCTTTACCTTTTTTCAAGAAGGGAATTGGAGAAGTCCACCTTTTCTCTGTACACATTAAGATGGATACCCTACATTAAGATGGGTACCCTTAGAAGGGGTTACTCAACTGACCACAACAAATTAAAAGATATTTAATTACTCTTGATTTTGAGCATTTTACCTGGTAACAATTACTTAACAAGCTTCCCAACTTGTATGTAATCATTCTTTCATTTGAGTTTTATATCTCGATTGCCACTTCTATCAAGATAACAAAGACATGAATTCTGTGTCCAAGATCTGCAGAAGAGAGTTTTTTAGTAACAGTGTCTCTCTTTTAAAATTATTTTGGTAGTAGTTCAACTATCCAAGACCAAATTATGGCCAAGAAACGTATAACAAGTGTCACCAAGCCATGCATGGGTGTTGTGTGTTTATACTCCCTCTCTTTTGAAACAATATTAAAAGGTGGCAATAAAAAGCAAGGCACTTTGAACCTGGGCATAGAGCTGAGGACCAGGGAAGGTGCTGTTCAGCAGCCAGGCAGTTACAGGAGGTCCATCTGTGCCATTTCATGGGTTCCTGATAAGCTGAAGATATGCAGGCTGGTACATTTATTTATTTATATAAATAATTTATATGGTCTGCCATCTCAGAATAGTGATTCTGGGAGGCACATAACGATTAAAGCCCAACAATTAAAACAATAATAACTTTTCTTTTGTAAATTCTCTTGGTTTCTTATTTAATTTCTTAATTAAACTTTTTTGACATTCACTGAGCCATTGTCTTTGAATCTCAGAACATACCCTGTTTCTCCAACAATACGGCTCCCCCAATAGGAAGTCCCAGCATGTTTTATAGGCATGAAATGAAATTAAGCCCCTCCTCCCAAATTAAGGCCTATATTAAAACATGTGAAATGGGGGGGAATGGTGGAGGGGCTTGCCATTAGGAAGTACTTTTGTTGCACACCCGGATATGGTGCTGCCTGCGTTAACCCTGATACGAAGTGCCCCACCAACGCCGAGGTCAACATCCAAGCTGTCGCCGCCCGCCCACCCGAAAATGCAAGGGGGGGAATTAAGTCACCCCCGAAAAGATGACCTAGCCATTTTTTCAGGGCTGAAAAAAAAGAAAGACCCGGCCTTATTATATGAGAAACACAGTAGTTGGACATCAGTCCCATCTAGGATAGATACTTGAGGCTGTATTGACTTTCTCAGGGAGGGAATTGTACCACTAAGCCAAAACAAATTATTCTGGGACATTGAAATGCTGATAGGCAACAGAATCATATGGTTGCTTCTTGCTGCTTACAGATCTATTCAAAGCTTGCCCACCTCAGAAATCTTGATTCCACCTCGGATAAATCACTTCTAAACTATGTCTGAAAACCTCCAATAATGGAGCACCCATAACTCCCAAATGCAGACTGTTTCACCGCATTGTAATTAGAAATTACTCTTTATTTCAAGTTTCAATCTTCCTCACTTCTAGTATTGGAAGATTGCTGTCATGTCTTCCCTTAATCTTCCCTTCTTTAGGCTAAATGAATCCAGTTTTCTTTACCCATACTTCATAGAATTTAGTTTCCACGCCCTTAGCATCTTTCTCATTTTCCTTGTACTCTTTCCAGTTTCTCAGTATCCTTCTTGCATTGGATACATTATTTCCAGAAGTTTGAAAGTTACTCCCACTCTCAGGTAAAGAATTGAAATTGTGCAGCTTTAGCAGGGGCGATTATCTGCTGGTCCTTCAAGTTATATGGTGCCAGCCCTCCTTCTCTCTTGCTTCCATTTTACTTGGAAAAATTAGTCTTCCTTCATGTGTTCCTTCCGAAATCCTTTTTGTCTGCCTATAAATCAGCCCCTGTGCCAGAGGAGTTTAGTTTAGTTTAGTTTAGTTTAGTTTAGTTTAGTTTAGTTTAGTTTAGTTTAGTTTAGTTTAGTTTAGTTTAGTTTAGTTTAGTTTAGTTTAGTTTAGTTTAGTTTAGTTTAGTGTCATTGTACCTCGTACAACGAAATCGAACACAATCTTCAGTGCACATCATGACCATGACCATGAAAATAAACACAAACACACATCCTTCACCCTTCATACATTGAACCGGAAACCCCCGACACCACACCAACACTGCACTATACAGCAGAATTCAAAAGAGCTACTGCCTTGGGATAGAAGCTGTTTTTCAGCCTATTTGTCCTTGTTTTTATTATTCTGTACCATCTGCCAGATGGTAATAGTTCAAAAAAAGGGTGCCCAGGATGAGAGGGATCTTGGAGAATGTTTTGAACATTCTTAAAGCAGCGGTAGCTATAAAGCTCTTCCAAGAGGGGAGAGGGCAATGATCTTCTGAGCAATGACATTAACCCTCTGGAGTGGAAGATAGCTATTGTTACCTTTAAAAAAAGGTATCAAGGAAAGCTCCAGGAAATTGTAAGACAACCAATTTAATCTCTGTTACAGGCAAAGTGATAGAAAAACATTGTTAAATAGAAAGTAAGCTAGCAAAAGAACAAACATAACTTGAAAAATCAGTATGGATTCTGCAAAAATAAATTCTGCCTCATTGGTCTTCTAGAACTCGAAGAGGTTATTGGCTGCTGTGGAAAATGCTGATTGTCAGCATTGAAACTTGGATTTTCAACAGTTGACAGCATTCCTCACTGAAGCCTTTTGAGTAAATTTAACAGTCATAGGATAAAAGGACACATTACCGAATCCATTACTTAATGGAGTGCTATCCAGTTAAAAGCATAAAATGAAGTATAAGCAGAAATGGACAGTGTTTGCAATGAAGGGAATAAGAAGTGGGATCCTTCAAGGATTTGTACAGTTCACATATTTTAATTTGTTCACAAATGACCTGAGTAGGTCTATTTTTACTTGATATAATCAATGTAATTTTTTTATCTTGAGGAGGGAAATGATGAAATCTGCTTCAAATATGGCTTGAATCTAGACACATATATGTGGTAAGAAAACAGATTTATATATATATATATATATATATATATATATATATATATATATATATATATATATATATATATATATATATATATATATATATAATTTTGTCAAGTGATTATAAGATAACAGATATAAGTATAAACATAGTTATGAATACATGAAATGGATACATATAAGAAAAATAAAAAGAAACAATGGGACAGGGACAGTAGGCACATTGGTGCGCTTATGCATGCCCTCTACAGACCTTTTAGGAAAGCAGTGAGGTCAATAGTAGACACTCTAAGGTTAAAGTTTTGGGGGTTTGGGGAAGAAACCACAGAGTCAAGCAGAGTATTCCAGACATTGACCACTCTGTTGCTCAAGTCGTATTTTCTGCAATCAAGTTTGGTGTGGTTTACCTTGAGTTTGTATCTATTGTGTGCTCTTGTACTGTTATGGTTGAAACTGAAGTATTCATTGACAGGTAGGACATTGCAATATATAATTTTATGTACTATACTTAGATCGGACCAAAGGCATCATAGTTCTAGATTGTCTAGGTTTAGAATTTCAAGTCTGGTGGCATAAGGTATTTTGCAATGAGTAGAGGAGTGTAGAACTCTTCTTGTGAAATATTTCTGGATTTTCTGAACTGTATTAATATCAGATACGTAATGTGGGTTCCAGACTGATGAGCTGTATTCAAGTATTGGTCTAGCAAATGTTTTGTATGCTCTAGTTAGTGGTGTGATATTACCAGAGAAAAAGCTACGCAGGATTAGGTTAACAACTCTTAATGCCTTTTTGGCTATGTAGTGGGCGCTAGCACTTAGATCATTAGAGATGAGTACTCCAATGTCCTTGACAGAGTTTGGATCATCATCAAGGTCTTGACTATTCAGCTTGTATTTTATTTTCTGATTATTATTTTTTGCCAAGATGTAAGACAGAGCTATATAATTATATCTCCTATTGAAAGGAACTGTGGAAACCATGACTCACCTACAGAAAGCAAGCTGGGAAATGGAGGAAGAGAGCCTATGCTAGTATCCTCCAGGTGTTGCTGCATTCCTGAGTCAAAGAATTGTGCTTGAAATTTATAGCAGGAAATATAGCATGAGATAGTCAATCAATACCTTAACCAACAATGTCTTTTGTTAACAATCTTGCCTGAATAATTCAACAAAGGCAGCAAAGGTTGTTAGTATTTGTGTTCTTCTTTATTAAAAAGCCTATTTGGCAAAATATTGCTTAAATAATGAATGGAAAAATGCTAATATGCTTAGAAATGACACTAATAAGTGATATCTGTATGTATATGCATCTTTTGTCCATGTGTGTGTGTTTGTGTGTGTGTGTGCACACAGAAGGGCAAAGAGAATACATTTCTGAAGCTCAAAAGGACATGCTCTGTGGAGCTATCGATAGGCAATATATCCTCTTTTCAAGTCTTATCTTCAGGGGGCCAGGACTCAAATGTGCCAGATAGTTCCAATGTTCAACATAGATTTCATCTGTGCAATTTTCTCTGAGATTTATGTGGCTTCCAGTCTTTTTGTCCCATTATATTTAACAGATTTGTTAGGTTGATTCCTTACATGCTCCTTTTTTTTCTTGTTTTTTTCAGAGAACCCTTATCACATCCCAATGTAAAAAAAAATTCACTCATCAACAAAAGGAGCCTAGCTGAATGTTCTTCTGTCATCTCTGTGATACACAACTTTAATGTGAATTGCTTACAACTGTTGCCACTTGAAACACTAAAGAGCTCAATGTTTGCATTTATTTTCTAGATCAAGGGGGAAAAAATTAAAAAATTAAGTTGTACAAAATAATTCTAAGGTCCCTTAATAAAGATAGGTGGAAACAGGTGGAAACAACCTTGCAATTTGATTGTTAGCGATGTATTTTGAATTATCTTTTCAGAAAGGGATACAATGTTAGTAATAAAAACACTAGGAAACTGGGAACCCCTGAAGAAATCACTGATGAAGTTAGAACAAAATAAGTTTTATATGGAGGTAGTCCTTGACTTACAATAGTTCATTTAGTGACTGTTCAAAGTTAAAATGGCACTGAAAAATTGGGACTTATGGCTGTTTTTCAGTTACAATCTTTGTAACCTCCCAATGATCATGTGATCAAAATTCAGATGTTTTGACAACTGGTTCATAGTTATAACTGTTACTGTGTCCCAAGGCCATGTGGTCACCTTGTGTGATCTTCTGATAAGCAAAGTCAATGGGGCAGCCATATTCACTTAACAACCAGGTTACTAACTTATCAACTCCAGTGATTCACTTAACAATGGTGGCAAGAAAGGTTGTAAAATAGGGCAAAACTCATGAACAAATGTCTCACTGAACAACATAAAGTTTGGGTTCAGTTTTGGTCACAGGTCAACAATTACTTGCAGCTTGTGCACTCTGATCTCCTGCTGCTATTATTGTTACAGTAACTTTGTGTTGTTGATGGTTCCTTTGTCTATCAAAGTGGACCTTTTATGCAATGAGTCATAAATCATTGCTTTGTGGTTTCCTTCATTTTGCCTAAACAAATGTATTAATTTATTAATTATACAAGTACAATTAAAGAAAAAGAAAGAACATATAAACATATAAAAAGGAGAGAGAAAATAAATTTGTATTATAAACTTAACACAAAAGCTTTCAAGTGAGATTAATAAACTCTGTATATTAGCATGTTTTATATCAATTTCAAAGTCTAAATACTAATATGTTAGAATTTAAATCAGATATGGTGCAATCATTTACGACTTTAATCAATTTAACTCAAAGTTTTAAAGCAAGGTAAAAAATTTGCAAGAATTTCTGCTTAATCTTGGAAATTTGGCAAATTTAACAGATTGTCTTTAAAAAGGAATATTATAATCTTAGGTTAACGGATAGCCAAACGTTCAGTACAGTATGAACCTATTTATAAGATTATTATTCAAAACTATTTCATTGGTTTTGGTTTATGTCTGAACCAGAACATTCTGGAAAAGATGTTAACATTAGCCAATAATTAAACTCAATTACATGCTCTTCTATAGGACTAATGCTTGAATTTTTGACTACTGTTTTTTCTATATTCATATTGATTATGTTTTTGATATAACTCATTCTGAACTCATTTTATGCAGTGTAGGTGACATTGTAATTAGACATAGGTTCTTAAGAATAGAAAAGCATAAAAGGATCCATTTCTCTTCTGCAGCTACCTATATTCTCCTGGGAAAAAACCCTGAACAGCTGGAGGATTTGTCAGTACATCCTGAATAAAGTAAAATAGGAGATGAAGGAAGAGAGAGGAATTTCCAAAACTGATTAATGGCAGTCAAAGCTTTCTTTCAGAAGCTTCTGCAGCTTTATACCATAATCCAGGGGGATTTAGATGTGGAAAGGTCAAGTGGATACACAAGGGTTTTTGGAGCTCTTTGGTTTAAGATATCTGTGGATCCATGCCTGAGGAAGCCAATAAATTCATGAATCAATGTAGTGGAATGTTTACATTATTCAGTTGAGGTTTGGGAAACTCAAGTTCAAGTCTTATTTTAATCATCAAAGCTCCCGCGTGAGTCATCATCTTTCAGCCAACCAGGGTGGTGGTTGTGAAGAAAAGTTGGAGGTAGGAATGCTATGTGTTCTGTACATTCATTAGCATTCTTGAAACCCCGCACTTTGATTGGCCAAAGCGCGGGGCGATCTGATTGGTTTAGCGAGCCGCGCTGATTGGCCTGCTAAGAATCTCCCGCGATTGGTGGATACGAATGCCGCGGCTGCTGCAGCTTGGGAATAAAAAGCTGCTGTTTTTCCCTTGGAGCCAGATCGGTTCCGGGGACCAATAAAGAGCTGAAACCTAGTCACCGCCTCCTGGTCTCCTTACCGACAGACACGACACTGGCGACGAGGGTGGGATCCCGATTCTGAACCCCAGCAAGCACGTGTCCGACGGAAGCAAGACCAACGAGATGGCCAGCATCGCTCCACCCGCACCCTTCAACCCCGCTAGCGAGGACTGGGAATCCTACACAGACAGATTCTGCATGTTCCTTGAATGCAGCAACATGAAGGATGCCAGCGGGCCGAAGAAACGAGCCGTCTTCCTGACACACTGCGGGCCCGCAGAGTTCAAGATGGTGAAAGCCCTAGCGAAACCCGCTGACGTCACCAGGATGGACTGGGCCGACCTCGAACCCTTACTCCGAAAACACTACGCTCCCGCCGTGCCCACCCTCATCAGACGGCACGAGTTTCACCGGTGGGACCAGAGGTCGGGCGAAAGCCTCAGCAACTTTGTTGTGGAGCTGCGGAACCTAGGAGGACTATGCGGGTTCTCCGACATGGACGAGGTCCTATGGGACCGAGTCATGCTCGGGCTTCGGGACCCAGTCCTACAGAGTCGGCTGATGGCCAAAGGTGACATTGCCCTCGCCGATGCCATCACTGAAGCCATCGCAGCCAAGGCCACCCGGCAGTCAGCAAACCGCATGTGGAGACCGGACGCCAGGGACTACACCATGAACAACAACCCTGGACAGGCGACCGAGTCCCAACCGGAAGCAAGCCACCGCGAAACTACCACCCACCATGGCGAATTCCACTCCGCCTCCGACACTTCGGATGAGGAGGAGGAAATCCACCGGCTCCAGGCAGGACACGATCAGCGCAGTCAGCGGGGTCGTAAGTCGGGGACCGTGTGTGCCGGTTGCGGAGGCGACCACCCTAGATCCGAGTGCCGGTTCTTCGATGCAGTTTGCTGGCACTGTGACAAAAAGGGTCACATTGCCCGCGTATGCCGATTGAAGAAAGCCTACAGCCCCAGACGGCGGGACCACAGCGAGCGGAGACGGGAAAGCACACCCCCCAGAACCAGAGATCGCCCAGCCGACAGCCGTTAGGACAGGAGCAGGCGAGCCCGACGAGGTGGTGAGACCCGGTGGAAGGAGGAAACACACCAGACGGTCATCATCGGCCATGCATCAACCACCGACACCTGAAAATTCTACATGGAGGTAGGCATCGAAGGTGAGCCATGCAAGATGGAGGTGGACTCCAGATCCTACTTCTCCATGGTCGCCTGGCAAGAAATCAAACACTTGGTGCCTACCATCCAAAAGAAGGGACTGGAGAACCAGAGACTAATCATTAAAGACTACCAGGGAAACTGCATCCCGGTAGTCGGAACCGGACAATTCAGAGTAACATTTAAGGGACGCACTGCAAAGCTTCCCCTAACAATCGTGGACCTAGACCGACCCAGCCTTTTGGGACTGCAATGGTTCGCACCGCTCGGCATCGAAGTCACGGGCATCAACCACATCGCCGAGACTGATTGGGAGCAACAACTGGCACGGGACTTCCAAGAAGTGTTCGACAGCACCTAGGCAAGTACTGAGGGCCCCCTATCTCTTTCAGCCTAGACCTGAACGTTCCCCCGAGACGCCTAAAACCAAGGCGGGTACCTTTCGCACTCAGACCAAAAATTGACGAGCAAATTGACAAGCTCGTCAAGCAAGGGGTCCTACAACCAATAGACCATGCCCGGTGGGAGACCCCAATAGTCACCCCAGTCAAGCCTGATGGGTCGGTGAGAATCTGTGGGGACTATAAGGCCACCCTAAACTGCGCCTTGCAACAAAGCGCCTGTCCCATCCCAGTAGTGCAGCATCTTCTACATTCACTGGGGGGAGGCAAGGTTTTCGCAAAACTCGACCTGGCCCAAGCATACCAGCAGCTGCCAGTCGACGAAGAAACTGCGGAGGTGCAAACCATAGTCACCCACCAGGGAGCTTTCCGATGTAACCGACTCCAGTTCGGAGTCAGCGTGGCGCCTGGAATTTTCCAGAGCCTCATGGAGAGACTCTTACAAGGCATCAAGGGGGTGGTGCCCTATTTCGACGATGTGCTGGTATCGGCAACCAACCCGCCAGAACTAGAGGGTCGACTAAGGGAGGTGCTAATCAAATTCAAGGAAATCGGGCTAAAGGTGAAGAGGGAAAAGTGCCAACTTTACACAGAGCGGGTTGAATTCCTGGGGTACCCCCTAGACCGGCATGGCATCCACCCAACCGACACCAAAATTAAAACCATCAAAGAGGCCCCCACAGCCAGGTCTAAAATGGAACTGCAGGTGTTTCTGGAACTACTTAATTTTTACAAAGTTTTCCTGCCCCAAAAGACAACCGCAGCGGAGCCTTTGCATAGGCTCTTGGACAAGGCAGCTACCTGGACTTGGGGGAAACGCGAGGAAGCCACCTTCAGGAAAACCAAGGACCTGCTCACTTTGGATGCCGTCCTCATCCAATACAACAAGACGTCATATGCGATGCATCACCTTTCGGCATCAGCACCGTCCTCAGCCACACTCTCCCGAATGGAAAAGAAGAACCCATCACCTTCTTTTCAAGGACCCTCACCAAACCAGAGAGAAACTACAGTCAGCTGGACAAAGAGGCCCTGGCTATCGTCGCCGCAGTGAAGAGGTTTCACGAGTACCTCTACGGCCAGACGTTCACCATTATCACCGACCACAAGCCGCTGCTGGGAATCCTCACAGGGAACAGGGCCACCCCGAACATTCTATCTCCTAGAATGACAAGGTGGTCCGAATTCCTTGCCGCCTACAGCTACTGGCTCACACATCGACCCGGTAAGACGATCACACATGCAGACGCTTTAAGCCGCTCACCGCTACCCGAGCTAGACACTGACCCAGCACCCACGATGACCGCCCTCAGCATAGAGACTCTGCCCGATCTACCCATAACCGCGTCAGACATTGCCCGAGAAACTAATAAAGAGAAACGTTTGGCGCGGGTGTTACATTGGGTAGAGAAAAGGTGGCCAGAAAAGGGCAACGACGAGACATTCAGAACATTCCGGAACTGGCAAACAGAACTCTCGCTGCAAAAAGGGTGTGTACTGTGGGGGGATAGGGTGGTTATCCCGGAAAAACTGCAAGGGAAGGTACTGGAGTTGTTACATGAGGGGCATCCAGCCACAGTTAGAACAAAAGCCCTGGACAGGAGTTATGCTTGGTGGCCAGGGATGGACAAACAAATCGAGGCTTGGGTAGCAAGGTGTCAACGCTGCCAAGAAACCAGACCAAGCCCGCCCACGGCACTGATCCTAGAATGGGAAACCCCCAGGGGACCTTGGTCTAGGATCCACATAGACTTCGCCGGACCCACAAAGGGACATACATTCCTAATAACCGTAGACGCTTACTCCAACTGGTTGGAGGTAAGCAACATGAAAACCACTACCACAGAGGCCGTGACCAAGGAACTTTGCAAACTCTTCGCAACACACGGCCTCCCAGATGTCATCATGTTGGACAATGGGCCCCAATTCACCTCGCTGGAATTTGAAAAATTCCTAGCGGAATGGGGCATACAACACACACTGACAGCCCCGGCGCATCCGGTGGCGAACGGAAGGGTGGAACGGATGGTTCAATTCACGAAAAAAACCATCCAGAAAATAGACCAGGGGGAAATCCAAGACAAAATAAATAAAATGCTTTTCATACAGCACATAACCCCGAACACAACAACAAACAAAAGCCCAGCAGAACTACTAATGGGGAGGAAAATAAGATCCCCACTCGATAGACTGCACCCCACATACAACCCAGAGAAACCCCCAAACTCCTCCAGCAAGTACCAATCCTTTGCACCAGGCGACGCCGGCTACGCAAAGAACCTAACCGGAGACCCACTATGGGTACCAGCAACCATAACCCAACTGACAGGTCCCCGCTCGTATCGGCTACAAACAACCAACGGATGAGCATGGAAACGCCACATCGATCAATTAAGATCTAGGACAGCCACAAGAAACACAACCGACATGCAACCAGACATAACCAATCCCCTTAACACAAACCAAGAGGGGAGGGAATACCCCGGGAACCAAATATACCCCGGAAACCAAATCCTTGAAGAAAGGAACCAGCCATACTCACCAGCAAGCAGCCAGCCCAGAAACTCACCAGGAAGAAGCAGCCAGGCCAGCTCGACCAGCCCGGAAAGACCAGGCGGGAGCGGCGAAAATCGCAGCTCAACCAGCCCCGGGAGACCGGGAGGGAGCTGCGACGAGCGGCCCGGCAAGACATACCAGGTGGTTCCACCGACGAGTCCGAGAGACACAGAGAACCCGACCGAACCAGCCGGGAACCAACCCACGACTGACCTGCGCAGGTCCAGTAGGCAAGTACGGAGCCCCGCCTACCTACAGGACTACGTTACATAGGACCAAACCAAGAGGGGAGGGGTGTTCTGTACATTTATTAGCATTCTTGAAACCCCGCGCTTTGATTGGCCAAAGCGCGGGGCGATCTGATTGGTTTAGCGAGCCGTGCTGATTGGCCCGCTAAGAATCTCCCGCGATTGGTGGATACGAATCGCGGGAGATTCAAAGCGGTGCCATTGGCCACGGCCGCTGTGGCTTGGGAATAAAAAGCCGCTGTTTTTCCCTTGGAGCCAGATCGGTTCCGGGGACCAATAAAGAGCTGAAACCTAGTCATCGCCTCCTGGTCTCCTTACCGACGGACACGACACTATGTATTTCCTTAAACTTAGGGCAGAAAGGGAGACACATCAAGTTTTATTTACTGTTTTAAAAAAATTATTGAAGATATTATAAACCTCTTTGAACATTTAGGAAGAAAAAGACAAAATAAGCCAGTAAATAAAAGTACCTGGTAAAATATTATTTTAACAGATATTGGCAAGAAAAAAGTAATTTTAATCAAGAAATAAATTACTATTTTTCATCTGCTCATCTAAATAATTTCACCTTTTGAACTGAACAGGATTGAACTGAAGTAAGTTTACTTCAAACTGTCATTTGAATGTTATATTCATAATTAACAAGCAAGCATTAAATATATAACATATATGTATTGGTTTCAGTTCTGTTTATAGTCATGTTTTCTTCATATCCTGCACATGAAGAAAAGTGGACTGAAATAATGAACTCAGTTAAGAAAGTGAAGTGACCAAAACAAAAAAGTCTCAACTAGGCTGTAAAGTGAGGGTTGTTCAAGAATTCAGTATTTGTTCTCAGAAGGGGGTGCTGTTACCTCATTTAATTTTCTGTATGTGGTATGTTAAATTATTTGGAAATCAAATTTTTTCTTTATTAGTTTTTATGCTCTGGTGTTTAACTTGAATCACTTAGAGCTCAGTATAATTCAGATTTACTGAGAAAAAGATCCCATTGAATTCACTGATACTTGATTATAAGTAAGTTTGCCTAAGATTGTGACAATTGTTATTTTGTTTTTAGACTTGAGTGCATCTTTTCCTTCAGCAATTCCACCATTTAGCTGAAATCTATTGATGAAAAAATATAGTGAACTCAGAATACTTTCTAAGCAATGAGAGACATTGAAATATAATAATAATATTTATATATTGCATCGTGTTGTATTATAATTTTTGAATGATTATAAACTTATTAAAGCTACTTCTGTTACAATAGGAGCATGCATACTGCACACATAAAAATTATCTTTTTCTGTTACAACAAATTGATATTCAGTTGTAGGATTACATTTGAATATAAATCAGAGGTGGTATTCAGCAGGTTCTGACCAGTTCTGGAGAACCGGTAGCGGAAATTTTGAGTAGTTCAGAGAACCAACAAATACCATCTCTGACTGAAGATTTTATAGTATCCTTCCCCTGCCATACCCACCAAGCCACGTCCACAGAACCAGTAAAAAAATTTAAACCCCACCGCTGATATAAATACATTTGTGTTTCTAAAAATCCTTTCATAATCAGTTCATTCTATTAATTTACTAGAGGTTGCTACCCTAAATCTACTTGGTAAGTCTTTATAGTCTGTTATGGAACTTGTTTCCAAATATGCATATATGACTGAATTGTAAAACTCAAATACACTATTTGATGTGGAAAGCTTAACACCCTTCATTTGTAGTTTTTTGTTTGACACAGTTTAAGCATTATACAAAAATACAGGTAGAAGACTCAGTAAGGTGTAGTAGATTTTATTAAAATCGGGAACAAGGGAAACCACAGAAGAAGTTGGAGATTTTACACTAAGAAAGATTGCTAGAAAACAATAAGAAGAGAACAACAGATTTTTCAGGGCAATTTGAAAATATATCACGTTATTACTATAAAGGATATCTTTCAGAAGTGGTATAAAAAGATTTGTAAAAGGTAGTACTGAAAACTGTTTATAGTATTAAATAGCCCTTTCTGATATCTACAGAACTTTCTCCTTACAAGTACTTATAGAATTTTATTTGTTTATTTTATTAATTTTTTATGCTGCCCATCTCCTCTATAAAGTAACTCTGGGTGGCTTACAGATTATAAAAAGATGAATAGAAAAGTAACTAACATATTAAAACCATGCAAATTAAATAATTTAAAACTATAGAATACAGTAGGCTAGTTAAGTAGAGAGCTCCTGCTTTCATAGAATGACGTTCAGAAACGTTACAGATGATAAAACGGTTCCTGTCAGCAAAACTGGGACTATCAAAATCTACCCTAGAGAATCTCTTTAGCTGCCCAGAGTAGATTTTAGAGATATGCAAGAAGCTGTTGGAACCAGGAGAGGAGAGCAAATCTACTCCACTTATCCCTGGAAGTGTCAAATGTGCACAGTGTGTCTTGCAATTTCAGACTGGATTATAGTACTGGCTAATTAGCATCTTCCTTTTTGTACTCTCTGGGAAATGAGCAGTAACATGGCTTTGTTTTCTCTTGCAGACCATCTTTTCTGAAACTATGCACATCAGACAAATAGCTGATTTGATTTTTTTTTAATTTTCCCTTTTGATTTTTCAAAACATAAGGAAACTACCAATCAAGACATTGGTTTGGCTATTTATGTGATTTTTTATTTTCCCCCCACCCCTCACCCCAGTTTTCCTTTCTTGCACAGGCTAGGTACTTAGTGTAGTGATGGGACTCTAATTCCTGACAGATATCTTTATAATAAATAGTTATCTGCCATTATTACAATATTGATTTGATTTATTTAAGTCTGATTATGCAACTCCCTAAAATACTGGTACCACGGAGTACTTCAAATTTGTTTCTTTCAAGGTGCTTCAGGCTGTACAAGAACAAGTATACAGCAACTGTCTGCAACTCTTTAAAGCAGCTGCATCTTTTCCTGGGATTATTCTGTTGGGGGAAAATGTGGCTGCTTTAAATCTTGCAATCTGATGTAACTTTCATAACTCTGAAACATCTTTATGGAATCAAAAAGTTCTGCCCAGCCACACAAAATATCCTGTGAAACATAACCTGAAAGGACTTTCAAAAACTTTTGGCCTGGTACTGGAATATAAATAATCACAAATGGAAATCTTAAACCACAGACAATTTTACTTCTTGGATTTAGAACTAAAATTTTAGAATTATTCACTTCCAATTATTATGCAGCTTGGATAATTAAAGTTAAGCAACTTGGAAAAAATATGTTTAGAGAAAAATATGATCTGTCCTTTATCCTTTGGATATCTAAAGATAAAAGTTTTCCCTGTCTAGCGATGTGCAACTCTGGAAGGTGATGCTTATCCCTTTCTTAGCTAAGGGAGCCATTTGGAGTCTGGAGACCTTTCTGTGGTCATGTGGCCAGCACGTCTGTACATTGAGGTGCCCAAACACTATTACTTCCCACTGAAGTGGCACCTATTTATCTATTGGCATTTGCATGTTTTCAAACTGCTAGGTTGGCAAGAGCTAGGCAACCCATCGCACAGCACTTGGGCCTCAAACCCATGCTGTCAGCTTTCCAGCCGACAAGCTCAGGGTCTTAACCACTGAGACATTGCACCCCTATCAAACTGCAGACAATGTTTTTAGAATAATACTTTATGTGAAAATTATACCTCCATGGTGGTACAGTAGTTTCTTTAAAAAAATAATTTGATTACTACTTTGCGTAGTGTGTCATTAGATCATATAATGAAATATGGATGAATGTTTATAAAGTAGTCATTTGCTATTAATTGCATTTGAAAACAGAATAAAAGGGCAAAAAAGTTGAAATATGCCTGCACTTAAAATTAGTCTTGGGTCCATCAGATAGACCTATTTGTAGACATTTTATGCAGACATTTATGGATATGTAATTAAACAGAAGGTGAATTCATTTTTCTAATGCCATTTATTGCTGCTTCCAAGACTTATTCTTATATCTCCATTATCAATAACAACAACAAAAATTAGGTAGAAGAAAAAGGAACTCTGGCTTTTTAAAGTGTGAAAGACGACAGGTCAGAAAAGCATTTCAGAATAATTTTACACCTTTTAACCTTAAAAAAAATACTTTGCTGACAAATGAGAAAAGGCCTTAAAAGAAGTGCTGATTGGCATTCTCACAGCAGGGTTGCCATGTCCCATCATATAGCAGAGAGTTTCTGCATAATGTATCCTGTAATAAGAAGTGCGCTGCTCTAAATCGCAAGACTTGAGAAGCATCTTTGAAAAAGTAGTCCTTGGCATGAACAGTGATTATGGATAACACTGAAAGTTTGTCTTTTAAACCTCCTTTGTGCTCTATTTACAGCTGGCTTCAGCCTTGGGAGAAAAATGTGTCTACAATCACCATTTACCTGCATATAGACCTGATATTATTTCTCAGTTTTTCTCTGCTTGGTTTTTATGCATGAATAGTCTTTGTCAATGAACAAATCTCAATCTAATTAAATGAACATTTGCTCTTCCTTCCCATTACTTAAAGTATTCATTGTTTGGCAAACTTCTTAACTGTATTCCACATTAAGAATCCGGGTTGCAACCTTCTTAAAAGAACTACTCGTATTTAAACCACTTTCATGGTAAAATGATCCTATGCATAAACAGATATGAGGTTATGGAGACTGCCTTTATCAATAAAAGCCATGATTCAACTCTCTCAAGTTAACGGTAGTTGTTTTTCTATGTTGGGAAACATACTTCCATACCAACCTGTCCTTGTCATTGTTCCCTTCAGGAATGGAAGAGAATCCAGAGGTTGGATCCCTCTATGGGTTTTGCATAAGCAGTGTTTCTCAACTTTGGCTACTTTAAGAGGTGTGGACTTCAATTCCTAGAATTTCTTAGCCAGCTTAGGGAATGGAGATAGGTGTCTGGTGCTGGCCTTACAAGATACACTTTGGATGTTATATTAATCGGGCAATATCAGGTTTCAGCTAACAACTTCTCCTTCCCTGCCTTCTTTTGTGTGCAGTAGAACTGCCTAAATCATACATGAAATACACACACACACACATACACACACACACATTAAACAAAGTCATTCTCTCTCTCTCTCTCCAGCTCCAGCTTCAAGCACAGAAGGCTGGTTAGAAAATTTATTCCTGTCCCACCTGTCCATTAAATCAAATAAATAAATACAAATCAAATAAGTCAAATAAATTTCATACTTAACCATAGAAGGACTGAAATCTCTTTGGCAACTTAAAAAAAAAAATCAGTTACTGCAGGCTGCATAATATGCTGGCCTCCTATCACAAAGTGTCCTCTTGCAAGAATTAGAAGATGTGCAGGGTTGCAACACTTGATTTGCCTAGCTGAGTACCCAGGCTTAGTGTCAGTATCCAGTACGATGGCCTTCTTGGGAGAAGACCAGGAAAAAAATTGACCAAGTTGGCTAGCTAACACCGCCAGTTATGCATCTTTTAAACCAAGGGTCTCCAAACTTGGCAACTTTAAGACTTGTGGACTTCAACTCCACAAGTCCACAAGTCTTAGGTGGCTGGAGAATTCTGGGAATTGAAGTCCACAAGTCTTAAAGTTGCCAGGTTTGGAGGCCTCTGTTTTAAACAATTGGTGTTAATGTTCATGCACAGAATTAAAATCCTATGGGAGGCTAGAACGGAAAGAGAATAGATGTTTTAATATACTTTATGTTTGTTGAAACCTTTACAATATTACTTTTTACTACCAAAACTTGGTCTTAGGGTCCTGCCAAATGGTAAGTTCTTTGCAACCTGAATTGCCTTGAGAATTCCACATAAAGAAGTTATCACATTGCATGGTCTTTAATCACCAAGCCTTCCAAAATGTAGAATTTCTGGAGACCGCTTGTAGGAGAAGTCCAGGCAAGTTCCTAGAGGAAACCTGCAGTGCTGGATCAGCAGCAGAGCTCACAGCTTCACATTGTGATTCTCATCCAGAACTTTATCTTGGATATTTCTTTGCCAGGCCTTGCAACTGATGGGAAGAATATTTATTTGTAGGCTCCAGGAATCAAAGATCCCCATTTTGAAACCTCTACAAAATATGTCTTCTGTGTATCTGTATATGTGTTATATACAGATATAGGTGGTCACCATTACCATAATTATTACCAAATAGTTGATTATCAGACAATTTCCTCATGCAAAACATGAAAACTATGGAAAATCAAGTTGCTGATGTCACAACCAAACCTGTCTTGGATTATCTGTTTGCAATCTTCCTTAATATTGTACATTACTACACATTACTACACATTACTACTACAGTATATAATTTCTCAAGCACAATAGAAAGTAGTTTTGCTTTAAATTGAGATAAGCAGTGACAACAGAATGACCAGTGAGCAAGTTCTCTAACAACACATTTATTGGTAAATTTAGGGCCTCAGGTCACTAATGACCTTACTCTCGTTTGAAATTCAGTATGTGCACAATATAACTGGTATATAACCTTTCTGTATTATTTGTCTGCCTCGTAGAAGCCTACAGTGCAGCCAAAGTAGATAAACTGTTAAGGTCAGTTAAAGAATAATTGGTTAGAGTTATAGAGTGCCTAACTTAAGTACATAGTATCAAGAATGGAGAGAAATATGACATTTAACTAATGCATACTAAAGGAGTAACAAATTTGAAAACATCATTCCTCAGTGTTATCAGACAGACACTATAAGGCAGTTTTTCAGACCCTGAGCATATTTTTTTAAAAAATTAAATAATACAAGATTTCAACAATTAACATCCAGTTCTTGGAAGACTCAGGTTTTGGATAACCACTTGAGAGATTTTAATGTTCTTGTGTTATGTCTCAGAGTTCTTGCTTAAGAATCCTGAAATCTTGAAATAAACTATCATTCAAAAATATTTTTATCTTAATTTATGTTTGAAAGCTATAGGCTTTATTACATAGTGCTCAGTAACCCCTTTGCTAATGGCTGTGTTTCTGCTCTTGGGAAGTAAGATTAAAAGCATACTACCTATAGCAATTAATTTAATCTGAAACAGTGGTCTGAGGCTCAAAACCCCTTTCCAAAAACATATGATTAAAAAAATGATACTGATTTTTTTAAAAAAACCTTAATTAATTTTAGAAATTGCCCAACTCTACGCAGGAACTTACTTATAGGTAATAGCCAGTAATATCAACTGAATCAGTTAATTTTTCTTTGATTCTTGATCTTTTGTGGCTTAACATAAAAGTGGCTCAAATAGAGAATGACTTGATTTCTTCTGAAGACTTTTTTCTTTTCTACTCAAGCTTACAATCCTGGAATTTCCCAATGGCTAGCTACCACCTGGCCTTGGCTAAGATCATATTTTTCCTTTATTCCACATTGTTTATTAAATGTCTACCGATCATCAGTTTAAGGGTTTTGCACTTAGTTTCAAATGTACTGTGGTTATAAATGTATATTTACAACTCTATTCTCTGCTTTCAATAATTGGTCCTGCTGGAATCGCTTGGTGGAGGTGAATTGCTAACTAAGCACAAGATGACCCCAATGCTGGAATTATTTGGTGAAGAAGGTTAATGAGGGCCTTCATGAAAACTGTTGTAACCAGTTTGCCAACCACTTCATATGCCCATTTCTCTAGTCTGCTAGAAACATGCAATCAAAGGGTGTTAAGGAACAAATATAGTAGTATCTGAATAGGAAACATCCTTGAAATACACTTGATAACTGGTTGCTCTGTTTTTCTGACCTTATGGCATTCAGCTTAGTTCGGGTATTTTCCCACGTCATAGTAGTTGTGCTTTTAAAGTTGTAGCAACGTTTCAGCAGAATCTCATCTGCCATCATCAGGCTTCTGTATAGTGTTCATCAGTCTTTATAAACTTGCCAAATGTCATTTTTTTTATCTCCTGTTGTTTATAGACAAAAATCACCAGAATCATAAGCATTTCTATGTTATAATAATGTCTAAGTTTTATGTCATAGCTTTTTTCCGCCTAGCATCATCTGCCTTAGAAGTTCTAATCTATTGCAGAGATTAGATTTCTAATGGAGATTAGATTTCTAATGGGAGTTAGACTAGATGACCTACAAGGTCCCTTCCAACTCTGATTATCTGTTATCTGAAATACAGAATTACATAATGGTACCTTAAAATATGTACAGTTTTGGGGTCTAAGGTGATATGATAGGAAATACCAATAAATTTTATATGTGTAAATCTGTATTAAATTTTGTATTATGCAAATCTGATCCAAGGATCCTAAATAAACAATGATAGTTAGCCACGGTTATAAACTTGTTAAAGTGTAACTGAGCAGGAAAGAATTATAGTGCAATATTAAAATGAAAATTCAGAAGGGTCCAGTCTTGTGGTAGGTTCTTCTTATAGATATTCTTCATATATCATGTTGCTAAGCGACACTTGGCAATTTGATTCTTTTTCCTTCTGCTATTCAGGTACATCTTCAATGTACTTTCCTTTTGTCTTCACAATGTGGCATTATCATTTGAAGCTTTAAAGGTGTCAGACCTGGCTGGAGCAAAATAATGGGAAATGTGTATAAGTCCTGCATCATATAAATTGCAGGCACTGGTCAAAAATTCTTCTATGTCAAGGTTAAATTGGGGCAGGGAATGAGGACTAGAATCTGTACCACATATTGTCATGGCTGAGTCTTTTTATTTACATGGTTTGTAATCATGACAATGCTGGTTTTAGTCTTGATGTTTTTATAAACAGGTGGTGGGAATAGCTTAAAATATGGATATTATTAGCTATGAAATAGCAAAATGCTATTTTTATTTTTAAGAAGCTGCCAGCCCACATAGTTTCATCTCACGCTGTAAAAATTGTTGCTGGGGGGAAAACACTATATACCGTACATAGAAAGTAAGTCCTTCATGTATAACCAAATATAGTTTAAATTCTTACTGTTCTGTATGGAGCAAACATTTGTTATTCTTCTATATAGAGCAGGGGTCTATAGCCTTGGCAACTTTAAGACTTGTGGACTTCAACTCCCAGAATTCCTCAGCCAGCTTTGCAAAGTCCACAAAGTCCACAAGTCTTAAAGTTGCCAAGGTTGCAGACCTCTGATATAGAACCAGTTCTATGTCTGCTGCTGTTTTGGCCTACTTGCCTGCCTGGGCTCTTATCTGACCTTTATTTCCTGCTTTTTCAACTGCAGCTGCTTTGCGCAACACAGCTGCGGTTGAAAAAGCAGGAAAAATGGGCTTTTCCAACCGCTGCGCCCTTGCACGTAGCGCTGCTCAGCTGTCCGGGCAGCTCAGCAGGTTGTAAATTGTACTCGTGAGACACTAATAGACAGAACCGGTAGTTATACCAGTCGGATCCTATCCCTGCTCTCACCCAGATAGGACCACAACTGATAGACCAAAGTGACAAGTCCAGGAGGACTCCAAGTTGTGGAACTGCTTTTTTGGAGTTGTTGTTGTTCTTCTTCTTCTTCTTCTTCTTCTTCTTCTTCTTCTTCTTCTTCTTCTTCTTCTTCTTCTTCTTCTTCTTCTTCTTCTTCTTCTTCTTCTTCTTCTTCTTTTATTATTATTATTATTATTATCATCATCATCATCATCATCATCATCAAGAGGCACCATAGGAGCACATAGAGAAACTTGATGGATGAAAAATCACTCTACCTTGCTAGGATTCAATTCTAGCCTGTCCTCTCCCCTCCACACCCTCCAAACATTAGACTTCAACAGCATCACCAGCATACTCTGGAGTGACAATGTAAAGCTGTCTAACATCAGAATACTGATGGTACTAATCCTCAAACTGTTAGATAAGTTCTCCCACTAATTCCCAGTAGATATGAAGCATTAGAGAAGAGAAAACTGACCCCTGTGATATCCCACAAGGAAGCATCCATTGAGTTGACTT
Source organism: Hydrophis major (assembly GCA_033807585.1). Taxonomy (NCBI): domain Eukaryota; kingdom Metazoa; phylum Chordata; class Lepidosauria; order Squamata; family Elapidae; genus Hydrophis; species Hydrophis major. The sequence continues at coordinate 37,074,338 of CM066332.1, read as the reverse complement.
TTTCTTTTCTCTCCCCCCAGTTGGAACCATCTAATGAGAAAGGAGCCATTACCTGAAATACTCAATCTATGAAGATAGCCCGGAATGATACCATGCTTGATGATACTGAAAACCACTGAGAAGTCTAAATGAACAGGCACTCTCCTCCCATTACGATCAGTGTTTCCCTTCCGTGGCCAACGGTGAATCTTGACTGGCAAGAGTTTGGATAATCTGTTTCCTCTGGGATGCTTAGTAGTTGATCAATTACCACCATCACAATCATCTCCTCTTTCCAGATTGTTAACCAACAATTCTGGATCCAGGTGGTGCCACTTAGTAGATGTACCATGATCTGTTTGAGCTTCTCTTGCACTGAAGCATTAAAAATCTCCCCATATTCAGAAAACTACTCCCACCTCTGACTACCCAAAAGAGTTGATAGAGGCAAAGATCCAGTCCAAAGATGATAGAGGACATCGTGCACAAAACTCTTACCATTCCATAAGATGTCTTAGGCTGACATGAATCCCAGAATTGTGAATGACACCTCAGTCTAAGCCCAGGCAGTATGGAGTCAAGACACAAGCACATTTGAGCAATTTCAAATGTTGTGCTTCATGGTTAAAGTGGTATTTTCAATAGAAGTTCTACCCATATTGTACATATATATATATATATTATGTTACACAGTATGTACAATGAAGTGGAGCTTGCATTGCAAAGTGCAAAGTTGTTTTCATAATTTCTTCCTCTCCCTTCCCTGGCTTTTCCTGCAAATGGTTCTGTCTAGATTTTGAAAAAGGGCTACTAAACTATCTTGGCAAGTTTCTGTTAGTTGGACTTCAACTCCCAGAATTTCCTAGCCAGCTAAGCTAGGTTAAGAAATACTGGATTAAATACACAAACATCACAAATTCTACTATGCCATCATGTGTTTTACTTGCTTTGGGCCAACGATTTGCCATCTTTAATGACCTTTTAGCATAGTCCTCAGTTTGGTCCTTTCTGTTCAGTTGTTGATCTCCATTGAAATATGTTCCTTAACTAAATCTTAATTATTGCATATAACTCAGTATAAAAGATTTGGTATTGCCTGAAAATGATCATACAGTAGCTTGATCAGCCTCTGGAGAGAGACAGTTTCAGAGTAAAGGAGCTGCTCATATGGCATCTCTTTTCTTTCTGTTATGTTTTAGATCAGAGGAGGAGAGATCATGAGGGTGTATATAACAGGCATTTTATTTTGTCAGATTCAATAATTTATCAGCATATTAGTGGTCATTATTGCACATAGGACTTCTCAGGACAGAGGGAGGGTAATTTGCACATCGTTGTATTATTATTATTCATTAAATTTCTATCCCACCAGAGTGCCAGTGATTCTGGGTGGTGTATTCTTTCAGGTGTATATAGAAAGTTTGGTCTTCTAAGTTTGTTGAACTTCACCTTTCATTATCTTTCACAATTGATGATATGGCAGGCTTTTTAGCTATTGTACATTTATGGCAGAACATACCAGATTTAGATTTGAACTACACCAAAATATGGTGTGTTTTAACCAGGACTTTTTCATGTGGATCAATTTCTTCCTTGTTTAATTTTTTTTTTTTTCCAAGAAGAGTTTTATTTATTTATTTATTTTTGTCAATTGCTTACAAGATAATAGGTATAAATAAAAACATAGTTGTGAATACATGGATACATATAAGAAAAATAAAAAAAATAAAAGAAACAATAGGACAGGGACGGTAGGCAGTTGGTGTGTTTGTGCATGCCCCCTACAGACCTCTTAGGAAAGGGGTGAGGTCAATAGTAGACAGTCTAAGGTTAAAGTTTTTGGGGTTTGGGGAAGAAGCCACAGAGTCAGGTAGAGTATTCCAGACATTGACCACTCTGTTGCTGAAGTCGTATTTCCTGCAATCAAGTTTGGTGCGATTAACCTTGAGTGTGTATCTATTGTTTGCTCTTGTGTTGTTATGGTTGAAGTTGAATGTACTTTCCTTTTGTAGGTAGGACATTGCAATGTATGATTTTATATACTATATTTAGAAGGCGGCGTAGTTGTAGGTTTTCTAGGTCTAGAATTTCAAGTCTGGTGGCATAAGGTATTCTTCAACGAATAGAAGAGTAAAGAACTCTTCTCGTGAAATATTTCTGGACTTTCTCAACTGTGTTAATAACAGATACGTAATGTGGGTTCCAGACTGATGAGCTGTATTCAAGTATTGGTCTAGCAAATGTTTTGTATGCTCTAGTTATTAATGTAATAACTATTAACTAATAACTTATATTAATGTAATAACTATTAACTAATAACTGTTAACTATTCAAGCCAAATGTGTGTCAAATAAAATATATCCCAAGAAAACAAATTAGTTAATGTTAGGTGGTTTGAAAAGCAGATGAGTTGATAAAACCAGCAGTTCCTTACTAGTAAAAACTAAACTTAAGAGCTGAAAATGTCTACGTTCTGCTGAAAACAGCAAGTTGGGTGAAAGATTTCCCTGTTCTCCTTTTACATCTCTGCCATGCCCTAAGGTCTATTGTTTTTCCCTTACCAAGCATAAAAGAGCTAGCGAATGGACTGTTGAGGAGGTATGAGTGGGATGATGTCAGACTATTTCCAGCCAAAGAATGTCAACTCCTCTCTGACCAGTAACTGGAGCTGCCACTTAAATGCTTTTTAACTCCGCCCCAACATTCTTCTTGTCCAGTTCCCACAGACATGGAGTGGCATTAGAGGTCAGAGTGGATGAATACAAAAGATACCCCCTGCTGCCAGACCATCGTGCTGGGCTGTCACTTTGACTAATTCATGACTTCACCTTTAATCTTGCAGATCCATTATGGGTTAAAAAGAGACCCATTTTACAGCTGACAAGATTGAAGGGTGCACAGGCCAGGGACCAAAAAAAATAAAATAAAAGATGGGGGGCAGGAAGAGAAAATCTTCATCAAGTGTACATAATTGCAGCCACCTGTTAAAAATAAACTTTCTTCTTTTGGGTGGCGGTATTCTGGTTCCAAATCTAATGGATATTTTGGTAGAGCAAAACATTAAAAGAATAAAGAGTACGGGGAGAATGTCAAAAAGAACTTTAAATTCTTCCCCATCAAGGATTTGTAGTCTTAAGCCAGATCATTATCGGGAGATAACATTAAGATTAATTTTAAGTTTAAAACACTTATATCAAGTCAAGTGTTCACTAACTGAATCTGTATGAGAAAAGCAGGGCAATAAAACACTTTTACACCCAATTTCTCTCTCTGTGTGTGTGCATGAGAATAAATGAAGCAATATGGCTATTTATTTTTAAAAACATTCATGTCAGATCTTTTCTATTCCTTTTTTAAAATTCCTAATTATGCCTAATTTTTTTGTCTGCCTCAGAAATACGGAATATGTTCTAAGAAATAATTAGGCATTCTTTGTGGTGGTTGATGGACGGTGTCTTTAAATATAATTCTACCTTTACAATTATTTTTGTTAATAGGGCAATCATTTCAAATATGTATTTACTAAAGGTTTTTGTAAAACTGCTTTAAGTGAACCAAACGATACTTTATAGTGTTAAACAGTAGAAGAAATGATATTTGTGGAAGAAAAAAAGAGCAAAAGAAAGGGAAGCAAATAATTCAGCGCAGCTGATACTTCACACACTGTACCTATTCATCTCAGGAGCTGAGCATACATTGATCCTGCACACACACACACACACAGCTTTCAAATAATGACATTATACTAGTTTTGCACAAATTATTTGAAGAAACAGGATCAGAATCATACTTCATTATTGATAACATTTACTTAATTTTAAATAGTCAGTGATTATGAGTAAAGTCACACAATTTTTAAAAAAGTCCAAGATAAAGTACTGAAATCAGTACCATATGGAAATTAAGCTTATGTGTTGGAAATTAAAAAATAATTTTTAAAAGATTCATGTAAGATTAAGGATTAGACTCTATTATTTTCAGTTAAATTCTCTTTCTTCCATTGTTGGAAAGTAAACACTAGCTCTCCCTCCCCTCGCCTCCCCTGGATGGGTCCTTCAATGGAAGGGACGGGACACATTCTTTAAGTTACCCATTTGAGGGACCTCGGTTTAAAAATGTGTGCCCTATGATACACCATTTACCCTGTTAGAAGTTATAGACACATAGATAAACCAAGGATAAATCCATTAAAAAATAAGGCATCCAACCTTGACTGCATTCATAGGAGACAGTTGGACCTCTGGGAAGAAGGTGATCTATAAAGCCCTTCCAGATTTTCCCTCGTGAGGGCAAAAGTACAAGGAAAAAGCACTGTTTGTTGCCTTGAGCTCTTGAACAAAAGTCAAAATATAAATCCAATTTATTAATTAAATTAACCTTCCTCCAAGCTTTCTCCATGATTTCCAGCACTCATCAAGCTCTACTTGCTGCCTGTCTGTATCCCAAATGGATCCCTGCAATAAGTAGTGTCCTACAGTAAGGATGTGCAACTTTTCTCGGTCTAAAGGCTGGGCTTTGGATGCATGCTAAAGGCTGCATTCCAGAAGGAGGCAAGGCCATAATTGGTTTTGGGAAGGGACTTAGGAGTTTCAAGGTTAAAATGAAATGGGAATTGTAGGAAGTTAGCACCCACCCCTCTCCTAGAAAATTGAAATAGCCTAGGAAATATTAAAAAGGCAGAACATTTCCTCTAAAAAGAGTAGAAACTCAGAAGCAGAAACTCACCCCCACCTTTGTTAATGGGTGGGCCATTAAGGCCTGGGCCAGAATACTTTACATAACAAAGATCTGCAGGTAAAGCTATAGCAATTGCCAAAAGCCCTTTTAAGGGCATAATCATCCAGCAAGGCTCAACAAAGCCTGGAACTCAGGACAGCCTACAGAGTTGCCTCTGCATGGCCCCATGGGGGTCTGACAACCAATTAGAATACAAGCTCCAATTCAAATCCCAACAGAGGGTATAAAATCTAGGCACTTTCAGAACCTCAGCCCTTTTTTGATCTCTTCCTTCAGCTTGAAGCATGTGATCATCCTTCCTTTTCACTCTGGAGCTCCAGGCCATGTGGTCCTGTCCATTAAACCTTCCGAACAGCCTCCACATTTTCAGTGTCTTTTTCCCCACTTGGAACTGAACCCAGAAGAATATTTCTTCCAACAGAATCTTAATTTACAATGCCAATCTTGTCCCCTGACTCCATTCAAAATTTGGCCCTGTTTTCTACAGTCTTGTCCTGAGCTTCTACTTATGGTTCAGGTCTTCCATTTTACTACCCAGTAGGATCAATTTTTCCATCAGATCAAATAACTCAATGATCATCCAGGCTGGGATAAGAACTGACATGGAAATGCCTTCTGTAAAGCAGACTCTGCTATGTAGGACAGCCTCTCTTTTTAGATCTAGCAGCTCCCCTTTTGTAGCCATCTGGAAAGTGGTAAAAAGCTGGCTCCTACATTGAGTAAAGGTGGAGCCTGTAGATTATAACTGGTATTGTACTGGAGACTGTTCATTGAGATGCCAGATTCTAGTTTTATTGGGGTTTTTTTGGATGGGGCTCATATTATTGCTGTGAATGACCTAGGAATGGTGCTGGCCATATAAAGCAAATTTGGGACAAGTCCTGAGAGATAATAGTTCGTTATATTATGTCATAATTGGCACACTAGACCTCTAATGCTTTGAGACTAGAGTATTTCTTCCTACTGAGCTATTTCTGACATCTGTACTAAAGCCTTAATGATGTTGGCTTCCGGAAGGCCTTAATTCTGACCTATATTGATCTACTGGTATCAATCTCTCAAATGGTACATTTTATAGGAGTGTATAGTGGAAGAGTGCTTTATTTGTTAATAAGGAGTTGTGTCATGCTTTGGAAAATGATATTTCAGTATCATGCCACTTCTATTTAACTTCTTTCCTATACTATTGGGCCTGAAGGTAACCGTATTGATGTTTACCATATTGGTTTGCAAAAATTCAGGCGACAATGAGATAACAAGAAATATTTTTTATTAATTTTTTTTAAAAAATTCTGGATATTTATGGCTCCAATATTGTACTCATGTTGGAACCATTCTAGAAAAGACAGTTTGGTCAAGGGGTCCTACCTTATCCATGAAAGCAAGCTGGGTGACCTTCAGCCAATCTACTTACTTCACAGGGTTCTTGTGGTGGTGAGACTAGGAGGAGGAAGATGTTTTGGATATGATCACAGCCTTGAATTATTTGTAAAAATAAATAAATAAATAAAATTCAAATGAGTATCTGCAGCTGTCTTTTCTTTATATAGTTCTTCAAGAAACAAATAGGATGCCTTTGTATTTTTCATCCATTTTTGCTTTTCTTTTTATGGATTCAGGTAAATACGATGCATTTACTTGAATCTGGCTGTGATGTGATTATCATGGACTGCACTGATTTTATTTCACATATACAGTTTATGGAAGAGATTGCTGTTCCTCTGCAAACCATAGACAGATTCATTTCTTCAAAGTAAGTGGTTTCAATACAGCTTTTATTCTTAAAAACATGTCTTGCTTTTTAAAAAGCCTTAAGTATTAGACTTGATACTATGATCTACTTTAAAATGTAATTAACAAAGCCATTTTTCCTTCACTTACTCTTGCCCAGGTATGGTAGTAGTATATAAAATTCCATTTTATTCTATCATATGCCTTTCTGAAGAACACATTCTGTTCAAAACCATAAACTCTTTTGTCTACTTTAAATTTTCTATAGGATTAATTTCTGTAATTTAAACACTGTATAATTCAGAGAAACATTGATAATTGTATTTTATTATTAAATTGACCTATTATTAAATGTATCTGTTGCCCATCTCACTGTGGGACTACTCTGGTGGCTGTATCCTAGATAGATAGATAGATAGATAGATAGATAGATAGATAGATAGATAGATAGATAGATAGATAGATGTCAAGTAGCCATTTATCTGTTATGCTTTATTTTGTTTAAAGTGAGTTTAAAATGATTCAAACTAAGTTGACAAACTTTGAAAAAAAATGTTTACAGAATACAATACAATATGTAAAACTAAGTAATAAGGAAAACCACAGCCTATAAAGATCAACTTACATATTTACTTCCTTACTTCCTTTAATATTAAGAATAGTAAATGTCAGCCTTCAAGATTTCTTTCCTTTGCTTTGCATCTTTCAGCTTTCATAGTAACGGGGAGGGGTGAAATAATTGGGCTTTGAGGGTATGGGAAATGGGCTAAAGTCTTTGAGAATAAACTGTATACATCGGAGGGGAAAGTTTCTGGTTTATGCTTCTTTGCTGTGCTATGCGCAGGCGCAACTCTTTATCAAAATAGGCCAAGGTCAACAGACAGATGCCTGCATCACCCCCTGAAGATGTCCCACATGACATTATATGCAATTTTAATTGGATGGACTGTTTGAACTATTGTGGGTGGGAATGTTGTCATCACTTTGTGTATGTGGTTTTCTCACGCAATTCCTCAGATTCAGAATTCCTTCAATGCTACCACTTGATTTCTAGTAAAAGATATCTTTTCTCTAATTAATAGAGTCTAAGTGTTTCTTTCTTGGATTTTGAATGGAGCATCACCTGACAGTAAATTTCATCAGTTGTTTATTTATCTGAATGGCTGTATCTAGAATAATGTTTAAAGATATATTTCAACATATGCTTCCAAGAGAAATTGGCAAATTATGAATTCCTAATACCTCACATTATTTGCCCAGTAAGTGTTTTGCATAATATAACCCCCCCCCCCTTTCTGTAATTGTATGCTGTCACTTCATAGGGAGGCAGAAGTATCTTTGGGAAATATTTTATTTTATTTATTAATTCAAATATATTAGCTGTACCAATTCAGTGTAGTTTGGGCTGAATACATGCCTATTTTTAAATTATTTTCTTCAATCTTTTCCTGTTCCTTTCAATTCAGTTCAGTTAATGCTAGGGCATATTCCATGAAAGTTTTCCCTTATATATAGAAAATACATAAAACATACTTCCTTTTTTCTAATGAAAAATTAATCTTCAAAGTTCTACTCATAGGCAGTTTTATATACTTCTCTAAAATTTATATTTTTTATAGATTGGCTCCAAATTCATTTGTGATTAAAAGAGTTAAATTGAAATATATTAGCTGTAATGGAACAATTTGTTATGACAATTTATTCCTATTGATTTCATTGGATTCATTCTAAGCATGCCTTGCTATGTATCAACCCATTATTTAAAAATTATTTAGACCAATTCAATTGTTCTTTTTAAATATGAAAGAAAAATAAACAATTGAAGTAAAACCAGAATAAGTTGATAGCATAGATATGCACTGTGTTTAATAATTGCAATCTTTAGAGAGCCTTCCAGTATAATCCCACATCTTTTTACATGATTAGAATACAAGTAATCTTTAAAGATCTCTAGTTCCAAAACATATAAAAGCGCCAAAGAGCAGTTTACAATAATAACTAACTGAAATTCCATCTCTTATATTTACATTTGCCCCAACATATTCTCTTTTCTAATTTGCTGGAAAAAGGGATTATTTACAGAAACTCCAGTGGTGCTTTTCCTCCATGGTTTTCCCAAAGCCTTCCTTCCATTCCCTGCCATCCAGTCAGAATTGAAGAAGCTTTTTGGATGACAAGTGAAATGTCTTCAAAGAAGAAAAACCAGAAAGTCCAGCTGCTTCTTGAAAAAGCACCTTTGAGACTACAAAGTACATGTTCATTCATACGTGTTTTTTTAAAGAATACGTCACGTTGTTTTGAGAATATTTTTCCTTGGTGACATCCTATAATATCCTTTAGAAGCTGACATGCACAATACAAGATTTTTAATGAAATACAATATACGTGCATCAAAAAGTAAGTTATAAATGGTTGAATTCTAGAAAATTGTGCAAAGGTTTGCACACATAATTACTTGGGTCAGTGAATAGATCCATTGTTCTGGAGATATGCATTTCTATGACATGTTTATCCTCTAGATAAGTTTGCTCCTGATGTAATATTTCATCTCCTTTAGAATTTCACTGAACACCCATCAACTGCCGCTCTGTCAAGCAGGCATTTCCAACCCAGCATTTGGCAACAAGACATATTCTAAGAGCAGTTGTCATCTTAGAAACCTGCTACCAGTCCCCCCCCACTTTTTTTTGTAGTTGAGTTGATGATGAGCTTTTGGTGACTTAGCAAAATGTTTCCCTTTGACTGTATTTACCCCTAAGTTCCAAAATAGGAGAGATTTGAGGAAGTGATCTTAAAATAATCTCTTTTAACTCTTCATGAGATTTCTCTATGTACTATATACTCTTTCCAGAGAAATAACTAGAGATTTCCTAATGCTCATAGAATATGGGCTTTGTGTTCTATAGAAGTATCAAGAATGGTTGTACAGGGGTAACTTCAGATTTCATTTGTTTCAATAATTAGGTGTATATTTTTTATTGATCTGTTAATTTGCATTCAGCTATCTACTAAAATACTTTTTTCTACCTCCAGACTCTCTTCAGTGGTCAGCATAATATCTCCTTGTACCTTTTTTTTTAAAAAAGAAAATGTTCATGAGTATAAGCTACTTCTGCATTAAAAAAGATTATAGTGCCTGGAGGTATTGTAAATTAGATTGGTTCTTGAATATTCATGTAAGAGTGTGTGTGTGTGTGTGTGTGTGTGTGTAAGATAAAGAATGTACTGTATAACATTAACAACCTAGACAGGTAAATATATCATACTCAGGATTGAATCAATTACTTTATTTGTTATAATGCATTGTGTAAAATAAAAGTGCAACTAACGTTGTGAGGTTTCATAAAGATGAAAGTGCGTGAAAAGTTTTCACAAGTTTTTTTTCCCTTTCCCTTGAGAGGAAATCTAGAACATTCCATTCATTAATCTCAGAAGTCTGTTAGCCAAACCAATACAGAGTATTTCAAACTAGAAAAAGTCCTCAGGCTTTTTCAGGGGGAAAAAAAGAGAAGTGTTTTAGTTATTCCTATTGCAGTGCAGGGTATGCTTGAAGGATTCCACTATTAGAAAGTTTTACTTGTAGGAAGTTGTGTACAGCCTGAGGGGGAAGGGGGCAGAAAACCATTGGTGCAAAGAAAAGAGGTTCTGAATGGGAGCGATTAGGCATAAAGTATAAAGATGAGGGCCTAGTAGGGAGGGAAGGATAAGAGGAGACAAAAGAGAAGAGCAAGATTTCTCTTAAAGAAAGGAGAAATTCTGTCAATCAGTGCAATCCCTGAAATAGAGAAAGGAAATTTAGAAATAATGAGTCTTCGCACTCCCCCAAAATCAATCTTTGCTTTCCAAATCGCTATTGGCTTGAAGTCTGATAGTAACACCTGTTCAAAAATATATCTCCGCCTCTGCATGTTTGTTCCAAATGTTGTTTTGTCTTTTTTTTTCACATTAACCAATTCTCGCTGTGACACAAAATGGAAGAAAATGTGCAGCAGATTCTTAAGGTTAAATTCATCAAGTCCGAAAGTTGTCAACAATCTTTAAAATAATTCTTTTATTTGCCTGTTCTTTATCATGATGTTTACTTTTTGACTTTACCATAATAGAGCATGCTATCTTCAAGTCCCTAAACAGGAAGCAGCCATCTTCTAATCCTGTTATCAAAAGAAGGGTCTGAGAAGAATGAAAGAAGATGCTTCATTATGGTACATAATAGACCTGGGTAAATAAGTCAAAATCAGGTATGCACACAGTATAATGAAGTCCTGTGAATAACTGTTTTGTGAAAGACCACAAAATACTCAAATACTTTCTTGAATAAGCACATTAAAAAAAAAAAAAACACCCTTTTTATAAAACTTGTGGTAACACTGCAGGGATCACAACTAAAATACAATATGTGGGTCTCTTAAGCCAGATATAGGAAATAAAGAGTGGCTCTTGCTTTCGTTCAGGGTATTGGCCAGAGCAGTTACTGTTAGGGAGGTCCTACGTGTATGTTAGAGATTGGTAGGATTCCTGCATCTATTTATTAGATATAACATCTGCTCTAAAATATTTACAAAACAGATTTCTGACTCATGTAAGTGCTACTGTAAAACTTTGAAGCCAAAGTACATATGTTTTTGGGGTTAGGATTAGCTGCCCAAGTCTTAACAATTTAATTTATCAAACTTTTGTAATACCAATAATTCTTATTGGTTCCATGTTGCAGTAAAGTAGTTTTTCAGCATATGAACATGGATTGAAATATATTCACAATAATATTCATACAGAATTCGAGAAAAATAGCTCAAATGACAATTGTAGAGTGAAATAATATCATTGAATGTAAATATTAAGGTATTTTAAATTGCTAGGGAAAAAAACTCAAAATGTATTGATTAAAGGACATGATTACCATACCCTATTTGTGGATTTCTGGTGGGAATTTGCTTTGATCCAGCATAAAAATATCATCTTACATTCATAATCCTATGTGGTATCTATGTGGAATCAGTGCAACACTGTACTGTTGGGAAACCAATATTAGTGTAAGAATATGAGTTCCTGCCATTCCATTAATAGCAAATAGCCTGGGTATCTGATATAATACCATAAATTAAGGCACATCACTAACCTAGCTAATTGTAGTTGATAAGTAGTATATATGTTCCTGATGGGTACTCTGTCTCTCTTCCTCTCCCAACTTCTCTGTAGGTAAAGTTGCAAAAAGGCAGAATTTTTTATGACTAGGTATCTGTTCTTAATGGACTGCATTTGGCTTGACTAATCATGACTTATTCAGCTTTATCAATGCTTGCTTTATGCCATGTTCACCAAAATTTGGGTCAGAGCTACTTCTTAAATCAAGCTGCAGCCAGTTGTCATCAATCAGAAGACAATCAGACAATTTACTCCCTTTCTTAGTGAGAAGTCTAATACAACAACTTGCTCTACTCATCGCTCTTTTTATTTGGTGTGGAGGCTGGGAGGCCTGATGTCACCAAAATCAACAGACTGCTCTTGTTGCTCCTGTGTTTGATCAGTCTGAGATGATTCTTGGCTTTCTGTCTCCTGAGTCTCACATTCCACAGGTTGTACATGAGCTTCTTTCTCAATGTTTGAGTCATCTGAGTCCTGAAGCTACTACAGATCCTGGTAAGTAATAGAAGTCAGCTAAGAGATCTGAGTGATGAGACTTTGATTTACAGCTGTGACAGCTGCATTGAGATCACTGTGGTGTTATGTGCATAAGAATCGATCATGTTCTTACGAATGAACATCAAAGAGGAGGAGGAGGAGGAGGAGAAAACTAGTATGGATGGTGGATGTTGCAGTACCTGGAGACAGCAGAACAGAAGAGAAAGAACTGGAGAAAAATCATAAAATACAAATACCTGCAAATAGAATTAGAAAGACTATGGTACTACCTCATAAGCAAAGATAATAACTATAATAACAGGTGTCTTGGCTATAATCCCAAAGCATATGGAGCACCACTTGAACACCATCAACATTGACAAAAATCATCAGTCAATTGCAAAAGACAGATTTATTTGGAACAGCTTACACGCTGCAAGGATACCTTTAACACCATCAAACAACAACATCTGTACATCTCAGGAAAACTCAATAGATGGATAAAAATACAGTCTTAACATCTGACTGATTGTGCAACTAACCACAATAATAATAGCAAAGAGTGAGAGTGGTGGCCCCACACCAGTGTTATCAGCACACTGGCTGCCCTAACAAAAAACCTTAGATGGCACTTAGAAAATGTGCACATTGACAAAATTTCCATTGGTCAATTACAAAAGACCACATTCTTGGATCCACACATATATTACATTGATACAGTATGATATCCTAGGTTCTTTAGAAGAACTTGATGCATATGTAGGCAAACTCAAGCTAATGAACCGGCACCTGTGACTTAACATTTTTGTGCATATAATAAGAATTTATTAAACATGTATGCTGCCTGATTCTCAATGACTCTGGGCAGCTCACAATAATCAAAGACATTACAATGAAATTGAACATAATAAATAAAGATAAAAGATGACAAGTGGGATGAAATGAGGGTTGACACAATAATAGTTTACAATGGATTACAATGTGATACGTATAAAATATACTAAAAATTAAATAATTGCAATCAGTTACAACTGAAATGCATAAAAAGTAGAATCTGATACAACAATCCAAACATCAATAAATACAATTTAATATTTGAACATAGTGAAGAAACCAACTATATAAAAAGTAAGGGAAAGGTAGTTGAAATAAATATTTTTTAAAAAACTTTTTAATGTCAGGATTAAGAACATTTTACTATAAAGGAAGTTCTAAGGATTATTACAGAAAGATCCTATCTCTAGGAACTATTAATCAAATTAATGCAGACATATAGTGCAGGAGCTTATATGCAGAAAAACTAAGCAGTAGGTTCAGTGAATCTCAATTTTCCACAATAATGTCTCAGTATTTATACAATATATTGTCTTTTATTCCTTTCCTAAATCCTTTGAAAGACCATGCAGAATAGAACTGAAAACTGTTCACATTTTTGAATATGCACAGCAAGTAGATTAATTAAACTAAAGGCTCAGTTAACATATTTTCTAATTTAGTCTTCTCATCCAATTGCTGTTTATCCCACTGCTATACAATCTTTTCTCCTTAACTGTCTTTAAATATGCTTGGAATTTTAATCAAACCCCCTTTTTAATTGGCTGCACTATACAGGCAAACTCAGGGTTCTATTGTAAAGAAAATCTCTTAAAAAGGCAAAACAGACTTTTTTGAAGTCTTGCATAATGTTCACAGGAGCAAGGGTTCATAGGATTAGGACCAATAACACTCAAGATGAATAAAACATCAGGCTCATTATATCTTTTGATGTTTGCACAGTTCTTTCTTAAAAGAGTATAGTAGCTGTCCTTTGCTCATCTGAGCTAAAATTAAATTTTTAGTTACAATGGCAAAATGGATACATTTATATTGGAGCCCCTACTGTAGATAAATGATCTGCTTTATCATCTTGATTCCAAAGTGTAATGGAAACAGCGTAAACAGAACAAGAAACAGTAAATCAGTAGATGTATACAGATGGCTATAACATATTTGATGCACTTGTGGGCAATTTCATGTGTCATGATGTTTTCATATAAGCAATTTTGGATGCTTGGGCATCCTGCGCTGGAATTACCCAAAAGTTTCCTAGAAAATGAAAGTATTAAGTGAAAGGAGGTAGTGAGACAAGACTGGATAATCTTTTTCAGTTCCAAAGGTTATATAAATGGGCTTGAACATGCACAGTCATGTTATGAATATACTGAAACACACACTCACACCTTTCATCTTTTCCTTCCCCAAAAAGTTTTAACAGGCACTTGTGGAAAGCAAGATAAATCCATCTCCATCCAACAATCTTTGCAGATCATTACTTTCCTACTGAGAAATTGCAAGCATATTTACTGGAAGGAGGAAAGTATACTTCATTTCAGAGCAAGGAGATTTTCTCTTCCCTTTCCTTCATGTCGAACAATTCAAAATTTCAGAAGCATCGCTCAATATTGCTACTTTCCCACTGTCATTAGGATCTGGGAACCTATTAGATTAGATTAGAATTAGATTAGAATTCTTTATTGGCCAAGTGTAATTGGACACACCAGGAATTTGTCTTGGTGCAAATGCTCTCAGTGTACATAAAAGAAAATATACATTCGTCAATAGTCAAGAATCATAAGATAGAACACTTAATAGTCATAGGGTATGTGGTGGTCTCTCATGGAAAGATGAGACACAAGCAAGTGTTCTCGGGATGAGAGCCCAGAGCAAAATCCAGCACTCCCTTTTATTGAGATTTTAGTACATGGTAAACATAGCAAGCATAATCACATGATAGTTTACAATAGTTAGATATCTTACAGACTTGTTTACAGTCGTCTGAGCTGCTTCCTTGTTCCTTGTGTTTGTTCTTACCGTTCTCATTGTGAAATTTCCTTGCACTATCTCAGTGACCTTTAAACAAGCATGTATGTACAAAGCATTAGATTAATCATTACCCAAACCCAAGCCAAAGTTTTATTCCCACATCTCCCCTGTTTTAGTTTTTTGATGATCGTAGATGCCTCGGTAGCTTTTCGCCATCTGCAACAGCAGCTCTCCTTCCGGAGGCTTCGCCCGACACATTCCTAAAAGTCTAGGGAGACATTGGATATAACAGCATGCACAGAGAGAAAGTATAATAAGCAATATCACTCCAACAATTCGGTGACAAATCCATGAACCATTTGGCAACCAGGACCAAAGTGCAGACCACACGTCCAGTCCCTCACCCTCCGATTTTAATGGATTCTCCTTCAAGTTTTGTTCCATATACTGTATAGTAGCTGTAATGTTTGGAGAGTAATCTGAGATATACATGCAACAATAAGTATGAACCACAGTGCAAACTCCCCCTTGCACAGCCAGAATAGTATCCACCACATATCTGGTTTGCAGGACAAACTCACAAATTTTGCCTTGCTCTTCTTCAAGCAGCCTTAGCGTTTTAATGGTGTCATCAAACAATTGTCCAATTGTTTAAATGATGCAAATCTCTATAGTTCATCATGACTCCTAAAGGGGAAATAACTCCCCTTGATATCTGTGTCCAGTAGTCATGGGTCAAAACAGAGTTTACTTCCGTTGCAGAACGCACATTGCGGATATGAGCAGTCCCCAAAGATTTTGAAATGATATGAGATGGGATTACTTTCCCAAAGATGCAGACCCCTTTCCATCATGCTGGCATGCGATCATAGGCCATCCGGCCACACAGCAACCATAAATTTGCTCCTAGGAGATGACCAATCTTACTTGGCTCAACATAGATTAGTTTTGCAAAGGACACCATTAACATAGCCAAATAAGTGGACGATGGTGCGTTAGTCCCATTCGCACAACTGGTTTTCTTTCGTGGTGGGACAACATGTGGCAGGAATATATGGACACCCATTTTCATTGATCAAAGATGTGATATCAAATTTAGAAATGTTACATACAAAGTAAGTGAGATTTTTAGTTTTCATGTCATCCAAATAAACCCGACTTCCATTGCCAATAACAATTGTTTTGTTGCAAAACGGATATGCTCCCAAGTAAGTCATATTCTCTACCATCTCATTGTAGGTCCAACAGATACCCGCCACCTCTTGGATGTGGCTTCCAAGGTGTAAGGTAGTTATGTTACTTGGAGTCCAACTGCTAGACCATGTCTCCGAACAACCATAGCATTGTCCCTTATACTAGTCGCCTTCGGCCAGAGGTACTGCAACCATTGGAAGCCGTGATGTTTTGTGAGTTGGCATGTGCATACATACCCAACAATCAGTTTTGTTATGAAGGTTTGCTAGCTTCCCCATGTCCTGGATCAATGTGTTTCTTTTCCATTCCCCCAAATCCACCCCCTTGCCCCTTTGGCTGATAATAAGGATGCACAAAGCAAGCAGGAACCCAAACAACTGTCCCATCATCTTCAATGGCAGCGTATCCTCGGCCCCAAGTTATCAGTGGGACAGGTCCTCTCCACGTTGGATCTGGCAGTCTCCTATACTGAACTTTTGGTCTTGGCACTCTTGCAGAAGGGGAGAAAGCAAAATGCCTACTGGCTGCCGTAGCAGCAGGAGATCCTGTCATGTTTAGAAAATTTAAAGTATACAAGGTAATATTAAGAATGTTTTGTATGTAAGGCAAACCATATCCATCCACTTCCCCCGTTTTTGTTTTTATATGAAGGAGTGCTTGTTTGAGTGTCTGATTAGTTCATTCCACAATGGCCTGACCAGTGGAGTTGTAGGGAATGCCAAATTTATGTATAATTGACCATCGATGACAAAATTCCGCAAAGGCGGTGCTGACGTAAGCAGGGCCATTATCGGTTTTTATCTCCATTGGTGGCCCTACATGTGTGAAGGTACGAAGACAATGGTTGACTATATGTTTTGTAGGCTCTCCTCGTTGAGGTGTTGCCATAATAAATCCAGAATAGGTGTCAACGGTGACATGCAGATGGTGCCATGGTTTGAAAGGAGGGTGTTGTGTGACATCCATCTGCCATAGTTGACAAGCAGATGTTCCCCGAGGATTTACTCCCTGAGGAAGAGCATTGGATTGGGCACTGCAACTAGGACATTGCTGGATAATAGCTGCTGCTTCTGCAGCAGTGAGCCCGAATTGTTTACAAAGAGCTTTGGCATTTTGATGAAAATAGCTATGTGAGTCCCACGGAGTAACAGGGGAAAGCGAGAGACAGGACATGGCCGAGGCAGCCACGTCGGCCACGTCATTCCCTTCCTGCAGCTCCCTGGGAAGTGGCTGGTGGCTGCGAATATGTGTGACATGCAAAGAATGTATGTGAGAATGAAGACAGCTTTGTAGGCCTAAAAACAAACTCATAAGATTAGCATCAACAGATGGGGAAAGATAAGCAAATTCAATGTTAAGTATCAATTGATAAACGTAAAGAGAATCCACAATTAGATTTAGCGGTTCTTGTGCAAATTCCTGTAAGGCCAAAATAGCAACAGCTAATTCAGCCCTTTGTGCTGATTGCTGAGGAGGGGTAATCTAGAGAAATTTTTTCCTCAATTTTGATTTCTGGAATGACCGGATGAGCATAGGTTGCAAGGACCTTATGCCCTAGGTAGGCATATGGCGTTTGACTTTGAATTTTTTCTGGGGCAATATGAAGTCCAAATCACAATAATACCTCTTTAAGGCAAGGTAACACTGCCTTAACCATTTCTGGTGGGCCGGGAGCTGCAATTAAAATATCATCCATGTAATGGTAAACCTTCCACCCAGGATGGGAGGTTCTGAACGGAGCCAGAGCCATTCGAACATATGACTGGCACATCGTTGGACTGTTTAGCATTCCTTGTGGCAAAACCTTTCATTGGTCACGAAAGGTAGGTGCATTGTTATTCAACTCAGGTACGGTAAAGGCAAATAATTGCTTGTCATCTGCATGCAAAGGGATAGAAAAGAAGCAATCCCGCAAATCTACTACAACTAGATCCCAATTATGTGGGATCAGGTTCGGGTTAGGCAAGCCACATTGTAACGCTCCCATTGGTTGAAGGATGGCGTTGACAGCTCTCAAATCATGTAAAAATCTCTATTTTCCATTTTTCTTTTTGATAACAAACACCGGAGTGTTATACGGACTAGAAGTTGGCTCAATGTGGCCCAATTGTAGCTGCTCAGCTACCAATTGATGTAAAGCTATAAGCTTTTCCTGTAGAAGTGGCCATTGGTCAATCTAAACTGGCTGAGAGGTTAACAATTGTAACTTTTCCATTATCCAATAACAATTTTTGTGCGGAACTGTGACAGCAAGTCTCTACCCTACAAGTTTATATGCAGGGGCAACACAAGAGGTTGAATCGTTGCGGTTTCACCAGTTGCTCTATGCAATGCCATCAATCAATGTACACTACTTCTTGTAAACTGCATACCACCTACTTCACAAACAGCCGGAGAGTGCTCAAGCGCCCATTCATTTGGCCATTCTTTTTGGTGTATCACAGAGACATCTGCTCCGGAATCTATAAGGCCAGAAAATGATTTTCCCTGAATTGCTGCTTCCTCATAAGAGATTTGCCAGGTAATAGCCAATTGTAGCCTTTCCACAAAATCATTATAGGACTCAGATGCTGTTTGCTTAATTTGAGAAAAAGACCGTGCCGGGGTTCCCACATCCTGGATGTGGGACAACGCCCCAAGGACAGCTGCCATAACCATGGGAAATACATGATCAGGCAAATTAGTAGCTTGATCAGCAGTGGATTCAAACAAGCCTGCCCCATAGATTTGGTCTGGCATATACAGCCCCCCGAATTCCATCCCCTAGTGATAGCTTCCCTCTGGTACTCTGAATCAAAAACCACATACTGGGTAGAGCTCAATATCATTCTCATTAAATCTTTCCAATCATTAGGAATCATGCGTGAGGTAGCCAAACTTGTCAGGAGTCCCTTTGTAAAAGGACTTTGAATATCATAATCTTTAACGACTTTCTTGATTTCCCTAAGTACTGCCAACAGATTCGGAACCCATTCCACCTGCAGGTTGCCTTGAGCATCCACTTGCCTATTAACTGGAAACAAATTCATCAGGGGAATCTCATCAGGCTCTAATTTCCCCTCATTGAAAGCCTGATGCATCATTGCTTGAACTTTTCCCATTTGTGACTGGGGTTTCTCCTCCACAGGCGTAGGCGCTATTGGGGGGTGAGAAAACATACTCCAGTTTTGGAGTCGGAGGATGCAACACAACTCCTTTATAAGGAGGAGGTTCTACTAAAGGTTTTAAAAGAGGTTGTTGCTGGGTCTCTAAAGCAGTCATAACAACCTTCCAATATGTCAAAATTTCAGCTGTTGCTCGTGGTTCCTCATGAAGGATAGGTTCCAATTTTCCTCCACGTGTCTAACTTTAAAGAGCCCCTCTCTGAGTAGCAGGGGCATTGCTGCCAGATCTCTTGCAGCAGCCTTTTCACATTACCTTTTGAAAGAACTATATGCTCCCCTGCAGAGGGTTTAAAGATAAGGAAATTTGTCCTGACTAACTTCAGCAGCTCACTAACATGATGTTCCTGTGGCTGAGAAAGTTTTCCCCCCATGTTCCCTGAAAAATCCTATTGTCCAGCAATAGTTAAGTATGTACTTTACCTATTCCAGGCGAGGAAACACGGAGGTCCAGACACATACCACCTGCAGTGGATCACGTTGGGGTCACCACTTGTGGTGGTCTCTCATGGAAAGATGAGACACAAGCAAGTGTTCTCGGGATGAGAGCCCAGAGCAAAATCCAGCACTCCCTTTTATTAAATGGTAAATATAGCAAGCATAATCACATGATGGTTTACAATAGTTAGATGTCTTACAGACTTGTTTACAGTCATCTGAGCTGCTTCCTTGTTCTTTGTGTTTGTTCTTACCGTTCTCATTGTGAAATTTCCTTGCACTATCTCAGTGACCTTTAAACAAGCATGTATGTACAAAGCATTAGATTAATCATTACCCAAACCCAAGCCAAAGTTTTATTCCCACAAGGGTACAATAAGCAATCAAATCATACTAGGAAACAGTCAGTGTAAATCCTAAGGATACAAGCAACAAAGTTACAATCATACCGTCACAAGTGGGAGTGGATGGGTGATAAGGGGTGATGAGAAGATTAATAATAATAGTAATGCAATAATATTAATTGGATAGTTGGACAGTGTTGAGGGAATTATTTGTTCAGCAGAGTGATGGCATTCGGGGAAAAAACTGCCCTTGTGTCTAATATATTGCTATTAGTTGCTCCCACTGGCCAATTGATAACAGTGATTGGCTGGTGGCTACTGCCCATGGATCCCGGGACCAAATCTCTAACTGCTATTGGTTAGGTAAGTCCCCAGGGCTTAACTGTTGCATTAACTGTGGCTCATTCAATCATATTTGTGAATAGTTCAAAGCAAGTGCCATTGAATTCAGTTGAGTTTAGTGACATAAATATACATACAACCCTGTCTGTACCTTTTAATATTGATATGGATGAACTTGCCAAAGATATTCAGTTTGTGTAACTGTAACATTCTTTCCAGTGACCATTTCACTCCCACACTACATACCACTCACACAACCAAACCATTTCTGCTTACAAGAAATAAGATCGGCAGGGATTAGGAATCAGTGAGAAGGCTAGTGATAAATAATTCATATGTGAGGGAAAGATTAAGAACTTCACTCACCTTTTACTCACTCAATTTTGTTCTATAAATGCTTTCTGTTCATGCATGAATCTTTAAATGACAAATGTTTTGTTAAGGCAATATATAGTCCCATCTGAGAGGAAGGAAGAATATACAACAACAGTCTGTAATAGGCTGAATACTCGGAGAGATGAGGAGAGATTTAATTGTACAGCTCAGCAAGGTAAGTTTCAGCCTTGTAGGGTAATCATGGTATAATTTCTGTAATTGGGCAGTATACAGATTGCCACAATATAGCTTGCTTTCATGTACACTTAATTGCCAGTCTTGTGATGAAGATGACTGTGTTTTAATGTATATTCAGGTGCTTTAATTATATAGAAAAATCACAAAATAAATCACAATTTCAAAGTGATATCATTTTGTCCTTGGGTTGGCCATTTAACTGTACAGAAATGTGTAAATTTAATTTCACTACCCCTAGTAATTTTGGTTACCGATATATAATTACTTCAAAAATGATCATTGGTAAAATGGATATTTCATGCCAATTTTCCAAATATAAGGATAAGTAATCTAAATGGTTTCATATTCTCTTCTTAGTCTGTCAATCACTTTATTGAAATACAACTATGAGAAATGGCAGTGAGAATTGTAAACTTTAGGTTCATGGAGTGGTAGAGGACTATAGTGTAAAGTGGCAGGATTTGATCCTCTAGTCTAAATTGTTAATACTATTTAGTGCAAAGTAAAACAAGCTTATTGATTTTGAGAGGAATTTCTCTGTGAAATCCTTAATATCATGATTTTTTTTTTTTAACAAACTTTATTCAGTTTTCACATTAAAAACAAAAATCTCTTTTTGGTGGACAACATATTTCCGGGTCATCATCTTTACATACAAATATGACAGAAATTATATAATGATATATGCATACTTAATTCTATTATTACCTTTTCCATTCCAAATTTTCAGTAGGGAGAGAAACAAACACATTAATTCTAGCCTCTTTCCTTAATTTCAATCAATTTTGTCTCATTTCAATTATTTTAAATTAATCCTTTAGTATTTGTTTTTAAACATAATATGTATTTACCTAATAAATACTAATAAGGTTTAATTCTAAATTCTTTCATTAATCCCAATCTAAACATTTAATTTCATTTCAATTATTTCAAATATAATCCTTAATATTTATTTTAAAAATACAAATAAACAATATATATTTACCTAATAGTGGTAATAATGAAGTTACCAATGTCTCTCCTTGCTTTTAATAATCTATATTAAACTTATTAATTTAGCTGGTTCTTTAGTCTGTCACATTCCCTTTCAATTACACACATTTAATAAGTTCTAAATTGATACAGATCTTAACACACCCACACAAAAAGAAAAAAGAACAAGTATAAGTTTCCCCTCTTTTACTATTTTGATTGTGACACCTTAATAATTAGAATATACCTTTATTCCCTCATCTTAATTCCCAATAAACCATTAGTCATTACATCTTCTCAATTGGATTCCACAGCATATTCCCCCCCACCTTTAATAAGCGTTATCAATATCTATATTACCCTATTTTCTAAATATTTTTAATTGCAGAAATATTCTTATTACCCCTTGTTACCCTGCAGAATCCCCCTTTTAATTCATCAACCATTATCTCTGAAAAGGCAATTTCTTTTCAACAAGTTCTGTGGTTCTTTCTGTCACATGCCTGTTTCTTACTGCTTCTCCCGTGCATTGTCCAGGGAGCGAACCCGAGTCTCCACCCGCTCTCTTCCCCATGTCTTTTCTCATTCTTTCTACATTTCCTGACTTCACAAGTATTCCTTCTTTTAATTGTAAAGAAACAATTTCCTTTCAACATTTTACTAGTCTTACTGTTCCTCCTCCCTCTTTTTTCCCCATGACTTTTCTCATTCCAATTTATCTCCTTCTTAATATCTTCCCTTTCCCTTTTCTGCTGAATCTTCCTGCCTTTTCTAACTTCACAATTATTCCCTCTTTTAATTGCTTTCTTAAAATTCAACTTTTTAACCTTCCTTCTTTCCCCACTTCTTTGTAATGTTCTTTGTGTAAATTGTCCATTCAAAATGTCTTCTCCTTGAGTCAATTCCTGCTCTTCTGAGAATCTTTCTTCTTGTTCTTCAATCGCCATTTCCATTTTTTCTAGCACAGAGCAAAGTGATTCGCCTCTTTCCTGTAGTAATTCTCTCATATTTTTAAGTTCCATTTTTAAGTCCCAAAGAGATATCATCATTGTTATATTTTATAATCCTCAAAGTCCACAAAAAAACCCACCACTTTTACTTTCCTTCTTTCTTCTTTCAATTTTTTAAATTTCTCAGCTATTCCAGTTCAGGGTTCATACCAAAAACATCAGTCAGTCCCATAAACAATCTTTCCTTCCTTACTTTTTCCTTTATTCTGGTTCTGCTTTCACTTTCTAAAATTCTTACTTTGTTTCAATATTTCTGTAGTTTTATACCAGTTCATTCAAAAACAAAATGCTTTCCTTTTTATTTGAACTAATTTTTTATCAAAAGGTGACACTCTCCATTGTACAAAGTCTTCACTTTTTCCCCCTATATTTTTATTTAAGGTTTTTCGAACCTCAATATTCCAAGACAATCCAGTCTCCAATTTATAAACTTTATTATTATTATTCTTTGGCAATATTAAGTCCAGCTTTAATTTTATACTTGATTATTCCCAAATTATTTTAGTCCAATTTCATTAAATCTTTAATTCCAGCTTCTTCTTTTCCCAGTTCGAAGCCCCATTTAGTTGTCAAAAATATTTTCCTTTTTTCTTTTTTTTTTTTTCTCTGTCCCTTTGTAATTTCGCAGCTTACTTTTCTTTTTTTAAAAATTCCATATTACCTTAATCCTGGGGTACTTTTATTTGGTTATACTGCCCAGTTGTCCCGGTTCAGATGTTATCCACCTCTTTCTTCTGTCCTGCGCAAATCTTAGTCAAGCTGAGTCATCCTCTTCAGGATGGCCATTTTAGACCATCGCTGCAGTCGTCTTCGGGAGGAAAAAAAAGCCAAGCCCGGGGGGGGGATATGTGGCTCCCCAAAGACAGGCTTGCTGCTTCCTCTTACTCCGCTGCCCCTCCAAGGCAGTTTCAGCCCCTAATCAGAATAATTGGGGCTCTCCGACGAAAGAGCACGAACGATAGTCGCAGAGAGTTGCGATCTACTGTCCGTCGGCGAGGAGGCTCCGCCTTCTTCTTGAATATCATGAATTTTTGATTCACTGCTAACCTGAGGGAGGAATTGCCTCTCTTATTTTTGTTACTTTTTTGTCACTTTTTTGAGGACAATGCAGAAGAATTTGCAAACTAGAAATTAGTTGGAAGACTTCCTCAATAGGGGACAAGGTAAACTGCAGAGCTTCAGTCCTCAGACTTTCCTTTCAAACTGAACCAGTAGTTATTTGCTCCTTTGAGTACATCAGATTCACTAATAGTTAACTTAATTCTCTGATTATCTATTCTTAGATATATGCAAGAGAATAATGTCAATAGGTTTGGCAAACCTGCAAATATAAAATACCAGTTATGATGAACCTTACATGTTTCATCTGGTAGTGATAGCAACAGTGATTCAAGAAGAGGATAGATAGATGACAGATAGCTAGCTAGCTAGATGATTGATAGATAGATAGAGATAGATGGATGGATGGATGGATGGATGGATGGATGGATAGATAGATAGATAGATAGATAGATAGATAGATAGATAGATAGATAGATAGATAGATAGATAGAGATAAAACCCAATGAATTGTTAAACCTGCCATATTGTACATATATATATGTTATGCTTGGCTTTAGATAAATATCAATTACAATTTCTAAATATTGATATATTGTTGTATATTAACTATAGGAATGGGTTCTCCTCATGTTTTCCATCATGATATTCTGAAATAGAGCTAGAATAATCCTCCCAAATAGCTAAGTGAACTAGGGCTATCATACCCAATGAATGTTATCCTGACTAACCTTGAATGAACTTTTGAGCTGAAGAAACAGCAGTAACATGAAAGAAAACAATTTGAGGCTTTTATAAGAACTTACATAACTAGCTTTGCTATATTGGGAACATGTTGCTGGTTTTAATTATACATATAAGGGTGTATTTCTTAAGCACCGTACCACCTTCTTGCCCCCTTCCCTTCTCTTCTCAATGCGCTGATACAGTGAACAACTGCTAGGTGTACTATTTTCATTCACTCCTCATTTTTGATCCAATTGCAAGTAGGAGACCTATTTGTTGATTTTTGATTCACCAATTGTCACCGATATGTCTGATGTTAAGGGACTTTATGTTGAAGAGAGATCAGACTGTCAGATGTACAGCAGCTGTCAAGAATTCAGTTTTTATAGTTTGGCATTGCGAAAACCTTCAATAAACAATATAACGACCAATATATAATATTATTAATTATGTATATTTTCTCCAAAGTGAAAGAATATTAGATCTCTATTAGTAAAGGTGCAAAAGAAGCAAATCATTATTTTCAAGTCCATCTAAAATATTGTAAAAGAAAGTCAAGGGGATTGTTGCTATGAGACCTGAGTAGGTGGTCAAGTTAAATTTAGACTTCTGCCTACACCATACACAATACTGACTCCAAGAGTGGATGCATTTCAGTTTTATTTATATTAAATTTCTTTATGTTTTCTTTCTTAAGATTTCTCCATATGTTTTACTCAACAATCATTAAAAATGTGTTTCCCATTAGTTTCCCACAATCCATTTGTGGTTTGCCCAGATAGTATGTATACACGTGGTATTTATCTATATATTACATTTGCCCTTGTTACTGGAAAAAAGTGTTTTAAGACTGCTGACAATAAAATGCAAATCAAATGCATTCCACTCTGATAATTGAGATGCTATTTTTATCCTGATCATTTGTAAGTTTCTTGTTCTTAATTAGATAACTCTGTCAGAGAGTCTGTGCCTCTTAGTTATGACTATATTTGTACAAATATCATGAATTCAGAATGTCCCCATGGTAATACCAAGTGTTCCCTGTTTTCCATTGTTGAAATATAGACACAAGAATTCTTGGCCAGCATACCCAAATTCTAGCAAATAGCATTTATAATATACATTCTGCCACAATCAACTAGAAACCAGCAACCTTTAGCACTGCAGTGTATGTAATTGAACATGTCAACTGAAACTCAGGGTCTCCATACGACATCATAATAAAGCCACCTTCCCAGCAGCACTTCTCAGTATTTTGGCGATTGCGAGAATGCATGCAAAATTTGAGCATATGTATGAAGATGTGCCTTTGAGTGATGAAATGTGTAATTCCCTGATCTCTAGTTCTGATAAGTGATATTTTGAATGTTTCCTTCCTGAAAAAAACTTTTATTCTAGTTTCATCTCATTGCACACTTTCATTATAAACAAGTTGTAACCTTCCTGATATTTTAAAACTGGAATTCTCAGCAGTTCCTGCCTACAAGGACAATGAAGGATGCCATTGTTTGTGCATCTAGGACTCTGTTCTTGTTATCTATTTCTAGCCCAATGTACTTGATATGCCTGTGTTTACAAAAATCAGCAAAAGCAACATTAACAATGGAATGAAGAATTAGAGATTTTTGAGAATTGTGATTTACTAATGTAATGGTACAGGCAGATTCAGAAAGAATAATAGTGAAAGTAATAGGTAATAAGTAATTCCATGGCTTGGAAAAATAACAAATGAAAAATGTTGTCATTTGTTAGACACCAAACACTTGTTGTCTAACAAATGTTTTTGTTAGACGGATAAGATCAATCAGCATCCCAAGGTATCTGTGGATTGAATACGTGTCAGAATGCACAGTGTTAATCAAGTGGTGTCATTTGTTGCCAGAAAAACAAAAGTCAGATGAAAGAAAAAATATGCATATTATTGATTTTTGAAAGTTATAGATGAAAGTACACAGAAAGGTATCAATGGTACCAGAGATGCTGAACAGTTAGGTGTCTAATAGCATTGGCAACTGCAATAAATACAGTGACTCTTTGAAAGATATCTGGTCATTTTTCACCTTAGAGGAGGTGGCTACTCTTCTTCGAAACATTATGGGAAAAGACTAAGAAAGATATGATTAGGTTGCCTCACCATGTCTTAAAGAAGAACACTTCTATTTCTTCCAGCAGGCAGAGTACAAATTCTCTTGCTGAATGAAGATTGCCAGAAGAAAGCGATAGAGCTGAGGGTAAAATGTTTACTTGATATTCTCCACGGGGGTGTTAAGTACTTGGACATGGGTTGGAGTAAATGGAGACAGTCTTTGAATGTGAACTTTCAGCTCTTTATTGCATAGTGACTTCTCAAAACAATAACAGTGAACCCTGCCTTATATAGGCAACCTTTGTGAGAATTGTCCAATAGCGAGCTATGAACGCTAGCTCTTTAAACCAATAATAATCCTCTGTTAAGGGCCAATTGGATTCCTAAGAACTAACCAAACCTATCTGGCCGCCTAACAGCCAATCAGAAGTGCAGGGCCAGAACCCTGCACTTTACCTCAAGCTCATACTTTATTAACTATGGTACATACACAACAGGGGGAATCTTATCTGACTCAAAATGAGATGGCATGAAAAACAGCTAGTAAAAAAACACTGATTAAACAAAAGGCATCCCATTTAACTGATTCCTTTCTAGTACTGGCTACAGAGATTCAGGGGCTGCTTCAAAACATATAACTGCCTAAGTAAACATATAATACTGTTCTGTTTTCCATCATAAGCTCTAAGCATTTCCAACTAGATGATCTTCAGGATTCTTTTTCCAATCTAGTGACACCCCCAGGTATAATAGGCTACAATGCTTGCCATGTCCCCTCCCCTGAGTGGCCAATCACTACCCTGTAGAGCCATATTATCCTGAACTGCAAAGCTTCTGTGTCTTCCCCTGGTTGGTAGCTGTCCTAAAAAAACATTGTATTTGTTAAGTTCTGCGCATGGGTACAAGGAGCGGAGATGAGGCAGTGAACAGTGAACTTCAACTCTTTATTAAGCATACTGAACAGAGCAATCACCTAGGGCAGCAGCAGCCCTTTTATAGGATTGGCTGCTGTCCTATTAGCCAATGAAAAACATGGAAGTGTTAAACCCTTGAACCAATGAGAGTTGGCCCGTTAACAGCCAATCAGATTTCCCAGAAGGACCAATCCGATGTTGCTATTATCGGCCAATCAGAAGTGCAGGATTAGAACCCTGCTTTTTTACTTAAGGTTGTTAAAACTTTATTAAATGCCTTTATTAGTTCATAACACCCCTCCCCCCCTAGGTTTGAGAGGTGCGGTAACGTAATCGCGTAGATATGCAGGTCATTTCAATTGCCTATTAGATTTGCGCTGTCCCACCAGTTCCTGTCTGTAGTTCCGGTGGAACGTTTTTTGATTTATCTGGTACAGGCAGTTCCGCATCCCCACAGGACGACTCGGCGCCGCTAATTCTGTCATCGTTGTCCTCCGGTTCCTGCGGGCTTGCCTCTGTTGAGGTATTTCTCTGTGGTGAGGCACACCCCCTTCCTGATTCTTCTTCATGGAACATGCCTAGCTGCTGACTTTCTTCGATTTCGTCATCCAGCATCTCGAATTCGGTTCCCTCGACATCCCCTCCCCCCTCAGTTTGAGGGTCACAGGAGTCATGGGAACTGGATTGCAACCTAGAGCGAAGCTGATCTATATGGCATTTCCATATTTTCCCATCCATTGTTTGTACGTAGTACGATCTGGGCCCAGTGGCTTGGGTTACGGTTGCTTCGATCCACAACGGTTCGCCGGAAAGATTTTTAGCAAAGACTAAGTCGCCTACCTTGAATTCGTGGCACTTTCCGCTAGATCCACAGGGTTTCCCTGGAGCGTAGGCTGGGTGGAGACGGTCGAGGTGGGAGCAAAGCCTGCGTCCCATCAATAGTTCAGCTGGCGTTTTGTTGGTTATGCTGTGCGGGGTGATGTGTTGGAGTAGGAGTATTCTGTTCAGTTTGTTGTCAATGTCCCCATGGTCCATCTTGTGGAGAGTTTTTTTTAAGAAATTGGACCATGCGCTCAGCCCTTCCATTGGCCGCAGGGTGCGCCGGCGAGGTTAGTGCATGGAGGATGCCCCGGTCCGCTAAGTATTGTTCAAATGCCAGGGCAGTGAACTGGGGTCCGTTATCGGAGACTAAAACGTCTGGCAGTCCATGTGTTGCGAATAGTTTATTTAATTTACGGATGACTGATTCCATTGTAGTAGTCTTCATCTTGTGGATTTCGAGCCAGTTGGAATAGGCATCCACTGTTAGGAGGAACGTATGTCCCTTAGTAGGTCCCGCAAAGTCAACGTGGATGCGGGACCATGGCCCCCGGGGAGTTTCCCACTCCGTTGGAATCGCTCTAGGTGGGGCACTGCTGACTTCTTGGCACTTTAGACAAGTCTTCACCCAGGCTTCAATCTGCTTATCGATGCCCGGCCACCACGCGTAGCTTTGTGCGAGCGCTTTCATATGCACGATGCCGGGGTGACTGTCATGCAATGCTTTCAAAACTGTTCGTTGTAACCGCTCTGGGACGACGACTCTGTCTCCCCATAGGATGCAGCCCTTCTGCGAGAAAAGCTCTGTTTGCCGGTTTCTGAAAGGGACGAAGTCATCAGGGGTTTGGTCTGCTGGCCATCCTCGTTTGACCCAGCTGAGAACTCGTGCCAGGACAGGATCTCGTTTCATTTCGATAGCAATGTCTCTGGCTGTTAGCGGCGGTGAATGTAGGGTTTCAATCTGGAGTGTTGTGAGGGTTGGAGCTGGGTCATCAACGGTTTCTGGAAGTGGGGCACGGCTCAATGCGTCAGCACGGGGAATGGCTTTCCCCGGGCGATGTTGCAATTTATAATTGTACGCAGCAAATAACTCTGACCAACGAGTCATTCTGGGTGACAATATATAAGGGGTTGGTTTGTCTCCCGCAATAATCCCCAGCAAGGGCTTGTGATCGGTAATTATCGTGAAGGCTCATCCATACACATATGCATGAAACCATTTCACAGCAGATACAACAGCAAGAGCCTCTTTGTCAAGCTATAGTTGCGTTCAGCCCTCGATAAGGTCCTTGAAAAATAAGCAATAGGGGACTCACTACCATTTGGTAACACATGGCTTAAAATGGCTCCTACTCCAAATGGTGATGCATCACATGTAATGGTTAAAGGCAAAGTCTCGTTATACTGCATTAAAACAGCATTGGAGGTTAGTAAGTTTTTCACTTGTCAGAATGCGTGCTCCTCTAGGTGTCCCCAGACCCAGGTGGCTTTTTTGTCGAGCAGTCTATGTAGGGGCTCAGCTACGGTCGCCTTCTGGGGCAAGAAGATGTTGTAAAAGTTAATGAGCCCCAGGAAAGCCTGGAGGTCTGTTCTATTCTTAGGCCTTAGTGTGTTTTGATTGCTCTTAGTTTGCCCTCAGTGGGGTGAATTCCTTGCTTATCGAGGAGGTACCCCAGGAACTCTACTTTCTCTGTACACAGTTGACATTTATTTTTTTTAACCTTTAGGCCGGAGTCTTTAAATTTTTGGAGGACCATTCTAAGATGCTTCTCTAGTACTTCTCTATTAGGAGTTGCAATTAAAATGTCAGCAAAATATGGTACAACTCCCTTGATCCCTTGTAAAAGTCTCTCCATCAGACTTTGAAAAATCCCTGGGGCTACACTCACTCCAAATTGGAATCGGTTGCATTTAAAAGCGCCTTGGTGCATAACGATAGTCTGCGCTTCCACGGTTTTTTTTATCTACGGGTAGTTGTTGGTACACTTGCGCTAAATCTAATTTAGTGAAGATTTTTCCGCCCCCCAGAGAATGGAGAAGGTGTTGAACCACCGGCACCAGGTAAGCGTTCTGTTGTAGGGCGTGATTGAAGGTGGCCCGGTAGTCCCCGCAAATTCTTAACGATCCATCCAGTTTGATGGGTATTACGATTGGGGTTTCCCAACAGGCGTGGTCAGTTGGTTCTAAACACCCTGGGCTATTAATTTATCAAGCTGCTCGTTGATCTTTGGTTTTAGAGCAAAAGACACCTGATGAGGCTTAAGGCGGATGGGGGCTACTTCAGGGTTAAGGTTAAATGATATCAGGGTCCCCTTGTACTCGCCTAGTTTGTCTGCAAAGACGTCCTGGAATTCCTGGACGAGGGCCTCCTCCCAGTTGTCGCTTCTGGTTTGGTGAATGCCGGCTACCTCGATCCCGAGTGGGGTGAACCATTGAAGGCCTAATAAACTAGGCCGGTCACGATTGACGATGGTCAGCGGTAGCAACGCAGTACGATTTTTGAATGATACTTGGACTTGGCTGGAGCCGACGACCGGAATTCGGTTCCCCTGATGATCGTTGAGTATAATTCTTTGGGCTCTGAGGTCTTGTCGCTGGATGGCAGGGATTAACTGTTTGAGGGTCTTCCAGGAAACCATCGAGAGGGACGACCCTGAGTCAACTTCCATCACGCAAGGTTGGTTCTCGATGGCGACCCTCACTTGGATCTTCTTTGCATCTAACGATGAAGTGTGACTGATGGTAATGGTTTGGTGTGCCTCTTCCAGTTTCGTTGAAGTGGCAAGTGTTTTATTTCTGTAGGAGTGGTTGTTCCATTTATGGTTCAAGTGTTCCCGACTCACAGGATGATTCCCTGTTTCCCGGCAGAGGTTATTCTCCCTCCGGCTTGGGCTGGATCCTTGCTTGCTCCTACAGACCTCTGTGATGTGGCCTCTTTTCCCACAGGAATGGCAGAGCACGTTGAGGAATTTGCAATCTGATCGCGGGTGGTTTGCCCCACAACCCACGCTTTGGTGTGATAGTCTTCAATTCCACGGGTTGCGTTGGTCATGTTCGGACCGGAGCCGGTTGACCTCCTCCTCCTCACTTTCTGATGGAGATTCGAGGTCCTCGTGGTGGGTCACTGTTGTGTGCCTCTCTAGGCAAGGTGAGGTATCGTTGGCGAGTTGACAGAGCGGTGCGTTGGTACGGCGCATTCGGGCGGCCGACTTCCTGGTTGCTTTTGCTGCAGTAGCGTCTTTGATGACATCGGCAAGATCGATGTCCCCTTTGGCCATGATCTTGCTCTGCACCGAGTGGTCATCTAATCCCAGAACTATTTGGTCTCTCAGAGCTTCTTTGAGGTCTGCAAACCCACAGAGGCCTCCCAGGTTCCAGAGGTCCATGATGAAATCTGCGACGCTCTCTCCTTTCCTTTGGTCCCTCTGATAAAACTCATGTCTTCGGACAAGCTTTGGTACGGCGGGTGCATAGTGGGCCCGTAGAAGGGGTGAGAGGACGTCCCAGTCCATGGATTTCACCTCAGCCGGTTTCGCTAGTGCCTTGGCCATCTTAAAGACGGCAGGTCCGCAACGGGTCAGGAACACTGCTTGCTTTTTCCCCGTAAGTTGCGTCTTTCAAGTTGTTGGTCTCCAGAAACATCTGGAACCGGTCCATGTACGAGTCCCAGTCTTCTTGTGCTGGGTCAAATGGAGTGAGTGGTATGGCACTGCCGGACATGGTTTCCGTTGTTGATGCGCCTTCAGCCACGTGCTCTGTTTGGTGCTCTGTAAGTGTTCAGTCAGCTCTGATGTCTCTGCATCCCACCTTCATCGCCAGTGTTAAGTTCTGCGCATGGGTACAAGGAGCGGAGACGAGGCAGTGAACAGTGAACTTCAACTCTTTATTAAGCATACTGAACAGAGCAATCACCTAGGGCAGCAGCAGCCCTTTTATAGGATTGGCTGCTGTCCTATTAGCCAATGAAAAACATGGAAGTGTTAAACCCTTGACCCAATGAGAGTTGGCCCGTTAACAGCCAATCAGATTTCCCAGAAGGACCAATCCGATGTTGCTATTATCGGCCAATCAGAAGTGCAGGATAAGAAAACTGCTTTTTTACTTAAGGTTGTTAAAACTTTATTAAACGCCTTTATTAGTTCATAACAGTATTTGATCCAGTAATGGCCTATTAAATCAATGAATTTTCTTAAGCTTATTGCTTCATGCAACCCCTATATCTTTCAGATTTTGCCCAGGCTGGATGAAGCATACCCAGATTGCTTTTCTACTTGCAAAGGTTCTCTCTTCTTATTCTTCCCTAAAAACTTTAAATTGCACAATAGGTACATAGCACCAAGGCTGCAAACTTCCAATGGATACTGCTTTGTTTCTATGATGCTGAACTATCATTCTTCCTTACTTTAAAGTTTCTATGGTCTTCAGCACATTATAGGAATAAAATACCTATACCAGATGAGGGGTGTAGCATTACATCAACAGTGGAAAGAACAAAAGAAAGGTTATGTGTTAGTAGCAAAATATAAAACTTGGAAACAGAGTGAGAAGGCAAACATAGGAAAGAAAAGAAAAGAAAAACCAGGGACTAGTCAGAAGGGAACAAATTCTGAAAGGAAAATGTGGACTTTGGACAAAAGGAAAACTCTCAAGACTTGTCTTCCTGGCATAGATGGGAAGGATAATGTTAAGGACTAAGCTAACGCATTCATTAACAACCCTAATAGTTTTACTTTAACTGCAGGCTCGTAATCCTGCACTTCTCATTGGCCTGTGAATAGCGAGTCATGATTGGTCATTTCTGGCTGATCTGATTGGCTGGCAGCAGATCATCTCTGATTGGATGTTTGTTAGAGCGGTAAACTCAAATTATTGGTTGTTGTGACAGCAGCCAGCTCTATAAAAGAGCTGCTGCTGCCCAAGTATTTTGCTCTGTTCTGAATTTACTAATAAAGAGTTGAAGTCACAGTTCGATGCCTCGTCTCTGTTCCTTGCGCCCATGCTCAGGACATAACACTGGCGATAAGGATGGGATGCGGAGACAATAGAGCTGACTGAGCACTCATCGAACAATACAGAGCACATGGCTGAGAGCACAAGTAACAAATGGCAGGATGATCAGCGGCGCCATACCACCCGCTCCATTTGACCCGGCAAACGAAGACTGGGATTCGTATATGGACTGGTTCCAGATGTTCCTGGAGACCAACAATCTGAAGGATGCTATGCCTGGCAAGAAACGAGCAGTATTCCTGACCCATTGCGGGCCTGCTGTTTTTAAAATGGCTAAGGCTCTTGCAAAACCGGCATAGGTGAAGACAATGGATTGGGATAACCTCGCGCCAATCCTCCGGGCCCATTACGCACCCGCAGTACCTACACTGATACGAAGACATGAGTTTTACCAGAGGGACCAACAGAAGAACGAGAGCATTGGGGACTGCGTAGCCGACCTCCAGAACCTGGAAGGACTCTGTGGTTTTGCAAACCTCAAGGAAGCCATGAGAGACCAAATAATTCTGGGATTAGATGACCACATGGTGCAGAGCAAGATCATGGCAAAAGGAGACATCAGCCTCGCAGATGTCATTGCCAACGCTACTGCCGCAGAAGCAACCAGGAAGTCAGCCGCTCGAATGCGCCGAGCGAACGCACCGCACCGCCAACTCGCTAGTGATAGTCTGCCTTCCTCTGAGAGGCACACTATTACCGCCCATCATGAAGACCTCAAGTCATACTCAGACAGTGAGGAAGAGGAGGTCAACCAGCTCTGCTCAGAACAAGAGCAAAGGAACCAGAGACTTCCGTGCCAATGTGCTGGTTGCAGGGCAAACCACCCACGATCAGACTGCAAATTCCTCAACACACTCTGCCATTCCTGTGGGAAAAGAGGCCACATCGCAAAGGTCTGCAGAAGCAAGCAAGAGTTCAGTCCAAGCCGGAGGGAGAATAACCTCTGCCGGGAAACAGGTAAACCACCTGGAAATCGGGACTGCCTGAACCACCAATGGAACAACCACTACTACAGAAATCGAGCACCTGCCACTTCAACGAGACGAGAAGAGCACACCAAACCATCACTATCGGCCACGCTTCGTCCCTGGATGCAAGGAAGATCCGAGTGAAGGTCGCTATTGAGAATCGACCTTGTGTAATGGAAGTCGACTCGGGGTCGTCCCTATTGATGGTCTCCTGGAAAACCCTCAAACAGCTGATCCCTGCCATCTGTCGCCAGGACCTCAACACTCAAAAAATCATACTAAAGGACTACCAAGGAAACAGAATTCCGGTTGTCGGTTCCAGCCACGTCCAAGTATCCTTCAAAGACCGCACCGCAACACTATCTCTGACCGTCGTCGATCGTGACCGGCCCAGTTTGCTAGGTTTACAGTGGTTCGCCCCACTTGGGATTGAACTAGCTGGCATCCACCAAACCGGAAGCGATGACTGGGAAGAGGCCCTCGTCCAGGAATTCCAGGACATTTTCACAGAGAAGTTAGGCAAGTACAAGGGGACCCCTATATCATTTAATCTCAGCTCCAATGTAGCTCCCATTTGCCTTAAGCCTCGTTGGGTGCCTTTTGCACTCAAGCCAAAGATTGACGAGCAACTGGACAAATTAATAGCCCAGGGTGTGTTGGAACCGATTGACCACGCCCGATGGGAAACCCCAATAGTAACACCCATAAAGCCAGATGGATCGTTAAGAATTTGTGGGTATTACCGGGCCACCCTAAATCACATGCTTCAGCAGAGCGCTTACCCGGTAGCGGTGGTCCAACACCTTCTTCACTCCCTGGGTGGCGGAAATATATTTGTGAAATTGGACTTAGCTCAGGCATACCAACAGCTACCCATAGATGCGAAGATTGCAGAAGCCCAGACTATAGTCACACACAGAGGTGCCTTTATGTGCAATAGA
Source organism: Hydrophis major (assembly GCA_033807585.1). Classification (NCBI taxonomy): domain Eukaryota; kingdom Metazoa; phylum Chordata; class Lepidosauria; order Squamata; family Elapidae; genus Hydrophis; species Hydrophis major. The sequence continues at coordinate 37,038,913 of CM066332.1, read as the reverse complement.
CTCCAGTTCGGAGTAAGAGTGGCACCAGGCATTTTCCAAAGTCTGATGGAGAGACTATTACAAGGCATAAAAGGGGTCGTGACTTATTTTGATGACGTCTTAATAGCTGCCCCTACTAGAGAATTATTAGAAAAATGACTCAGAATGGTTCTCCAAAAATTTAAGAACGCTGGCCTGAAAGTAAAAAAGGACAAGTGTCAACTTTGTACGGAGAGGGTGGAGTTCCTTGGATACCTTCTCGACAGACAGGGAATCCAACCTACCGAAAAAAAACTAACTGCAATTAAAAACGCCCCAAGACCTAGGAATAAGACAGACCTCCAAGCCTTCCTGGGACTCATTAACTTTTATAATATCTTCTTGCCCCAGAAGGCGACCGTAGCCAAGCCCCTACATAGACTTCTCGACAAAAAGGCTTCCTGGGTCTGAGGACAGCGTGAAGAACGAGCATTTCAACAAGTAAAAAACCTCTTAACTTCTGATGCTGTATTAATACAATACCCTTAATGGTTTCCTGTGACGCCTCACCATTCGGAGTGGGACCCATCTTAAGCCACGTCCTGCCAAATGGTAATGAGGCACCTATTGCATTCTTTTCGAGAACTTTGTCTAAGACTGAAAGGAACTATAGCCAACTTGATAAAGAGGCTCTCGCCATTGTGTCTGCAATTAAACGTTTCCATGAGTATGTCTATGGAAGACCCTTTGCCATAATTACAGACCACAAGCTGTTACTTGGCGTTTTAGCGGGAGACAAACCAACTCCCCACATCTTATCACCAAGAATGACACATTGGTCAGAGTTTTTAGCCCATACGACTACCAACTGCAACACCGTCCGGGGAAAGCCATTCCCCATGCTGATGCCTTGAGCCGTTCCCTGCTACCAGAAGTCATAGATGACCCAGCTCCAATCCTAGCTGTATTGCAAATCGAGACTCTTCAGTCACCACCATTGACCGCACAAGACATCGCCTCAGAAACGAAGAAGGATCCTTCTTTGGCACGAGTCCTCAGCTGGGTGGAACAAGATTAGCCTGACAACGAACCCAATGACATCTTCAAGCTGTTCAGAAACCAACAGACAGAACTGTTCTCTCAAAAGGGCTGCATCTTGTGGGGAGAAAGAGTCATCATCCCAGGGAAATTACAACATAAAGTTTTAAAAATGTTGCACGATGGACATCCAGGCATCGTGCGGATGAAGGCATTGGCAAGGAGTTACGCATGGTGGCCAGGCATAGATAAGCAGATAGAAGCCTGGGTAGCTACATGCAGCAAGTGCCAGGAGACTCGCGTCGCTCCTCCCAAAACACCCCCAACTCAGTGGGAAACACCTCGTGGTCCCTGGTGCCGGATCCACATTGATTTTGCGGGACCCACAAAATGTCATACATTCCAGGTAGGCAATTCCGTTTTTGCAAAAAACCTCTTGGGTGACCCATTGTGGGTCCTCACTACCATAACGCAATGTACGGGGCCCCAATCCTACTGTCTACAAACTGCGGATGGAAAATGTGGAAGTGCCACATAGACCAGCTTCGATCCAGACTAGCGCCTAATCCCATCTCATCCCCTGACTCTCAAACCGGTGGGGGAAGGGACATCAAGGGGGCCGAAAAAGAAATAGCAGATGACCTAACAATTGGAACTCAGCAATCTACACAACCAACCATGGGATACTCACCTCCAGAAGGAGAACCAAGCCGGGTGATTGCCTCGCCGCATAGCAGCACCGTGATGCAAACAGATCCAGGGAACCCGGATGACAGCATTGGCGAGAGCGGAGAGGACAGCCCCGAGCCATCCAATGGAACAGCGGGACCGTTTTCGCCATCCAATTCAGCAAGCAGTCCACCGGAACCAGAGCCAGGACAGAAACCGGTGGAACAGCGCAAATCAAGCAGACAGGTGAAGTGACCTGCCTACTTACAAGAATACGTCACCCCACCCCTCAGACGGAACCTAGGGAAGAGGGGTGTTAAGGACTAAGCCAACGCATTCATTAACAACCCTAATAGTTTTACTTTAACAGCAGGCTCGTAATCCTGCACTTCTCATTGGCCCACGAATAGCGAGTTGTGATTGGTCGTTTCTGGCTGATCTGATTGGTTGGCAGCGGGTCATCTCTGATTGGACGCTTGTTAGAGCAGTAAACTCAAATCATTGGTTGTTGTGACAGCAGCCAGTTCTATAAAAGAGCTTCTGCTGCCCAAGTATTTTGCTCTGTTCTGAATTTACTAATAAAGAGTTGAAGTCACAGTTCGATGCCTCGTCTCCGTTCCTTGCGCCCATGCTCAGGACATAACAGATAAGAACCAGGGAGATGATCTAGAGACAAAGCACTTACCCAGCTCCACTGCCACCTAGACTGGCATTTTCAAAATTGGCTTTGGGAATAGCTAGGAACCACATGAGAGATCAGCAGTTTGGCTGCCAGGTTGACTTGCCCGGAGTGGTCTCCCTTCTGTGCTGCTTCAGTCACCATCTTGCTAAACTCTCAGACATCCTTTTCTGCCTCAACTAGATGCCTAAATTCTGCTGCTTGTGACATCGGGCGGCTCTTCTGTAGATTCATATTGATATCATTGCCTATGAGAGCAGTCTTTGGATGACAAATGGGTAGATTCTCTGAGAGGCTGGCCTGAGAGGCATGCCTGTTTTGGCTCAAGACATTTGTGGCTTGCAAATAAGCTTGGTTCAATGTAACTATGTGGCCTTCAGTAATGACAAGAGTTTCTGGCAATACAATTGTGATTGGCATTAGGTTGTGAGACTAGAGCAATGGCAGAGATTGATATCAAGGTTATGCTGCAACTACTATAGCTGTGATATGATTACACAAATTACATTTCACGTGGTTCCTGCATGTGGAATTGAATCACTCTGTCTCTTTTTGTCATGCATGAGGTACGAACTTTTTACAATCTATAGCCTTGTTGTCGTCTGTTAAAAGACACATCTAAGTAAAGAAAGGATGTACTGCCACATCTGACTGTCCATTCTCCCAGCTTTCTTCTTCCTATAAAACTGTTTTTTGATCTATCATAAAGACTCGTGCTTTTTTCAGAACAGAATCAAATAACACAACAGAAGCATTTGCCTGAACATTTCTAGCAAATGTTACTGATAGGTATGCCATTTAAAAAATCCAGTATTTGGAATTTAAATTTTATAAAAGAATATGGCAAAATAGTCTTTGATTATATATGCAAGGTACTTTGAATGGGTGGGAAAATTTTAATTTATAGTGTATAAACTGGAGCATCCAGGCTGTGCTCTCCAAACAGAAATGGGGGAACAACAGGGAATAACATAAAGGGTTGATTTGTATTCTGAGTAGCTAATCAGTTTACTTGCATTTCTTAAAAAATATTTATAAATGACAAACTTTAAAATGTTGCTTTGTACTATGGTTACCTTAAAGATAAATAATAAAAGCAATGTTTATCTCCAAGGCCCTCTGATGATCCCTATTTTTCTGCCACAAACTCCAAATTGCTGCCACACATTACACTGCAACTATTTTCTCGATAAAGGTGAAGTGTATGTTGACTCAGTGTAAAATTTTCAATTTTTGAAACATTTGATTATTACTATAACGGCTATTGCCATTCTTTTTTAAAAACACACACACACACACTCGGGTTTCAAAATGTATAGGTTGGTTCATGGAAAAAAAAAAGCAACCCCTAGAACCCCCTTTTTAAAACACATACACACACACAAAACAAAGGTCAAAACTTTTAAAATGTCATTTCTTCTGCAGTTTTGCATAGAAAATACACCAAGTCAGTGGGAGGGCTCCTTGTCCATAGAAACAGGCTGTAAGAAAAGAATGTTATCCTGCTGTTGTAGTTTCCACTTTCACTGGCAGCTGCGGTCTGAGCAGAAAAGCACTGTGGGAGCCTATTGTTACCCCAGCTGGGTAATAGTTTTCTTATTTTACAGTCAGGAACCGAGGGGGGTTGGGATGCCTCAGTAAAGTGCCTGAAAATATAACTCCTGGAAACAGATCGCTTTCCTTCTTCCCTATGAGAAACAAGCATCCATAAATCTTTCATTTTGGTCCTCCCAGTAAGGAAATGAAATTCTTCAGACAAAAAGAGGATTCATCTCATTATTATTTATCCTTTGAAACAAAACAAATGCTACACAAAAATGCATACACTCCCCCCCTTTCCATCCCATCTGTGTAATTACCATGCTGAGAGACTTGCAGAAGGACATTCCTTACCAGAAGTCTGAGCAATGCAAATCAATGTTTACTCTTATTTCAAAAAATAAATTCAGAGCCAAACTACCTATCATGTAGGGCTTGGCAATCAACTCTTGCTTTAAGAAAGTATTGCCTGCTTGGTGTCCTATATATGTGGATATAAAATGGATTGTGTTGACAATTCAGAAGATTAATTAGCTGTAGGACAACAGCTTATATTTGTCACTAGTTTATCCAGTTAATGAGGCTGATTTTAGCTGTCATAGCAACCTAAGTTTTAAAGGTGAAAGGTCGCTGACCCAGCCATAGAGCCCTACAATCTTTTTGGAGGCGCTTCATATCCTATTCAGTGAAGCCTTGTGAAGATCCATAGGAAATTTTAGGAGATACAGGTTGGCTACTGAATGTCATAAGTCATGTTCAGAATTATATCTTTCTCTGATGGACCTTATTCAACTGGTAAAAAATAGGACAAGTTCCATCAAATAAACAGGAAAAGAAGTCTTCTTTAGCTGACAAAAAATAAAATTATATATTTGACACAATTAAAATAATATTAAAAGAAAAGCTATTAGGCTCTTCAAGTGAATGGAATACTGAAATTTGGAATCATTTTCCATGTGATAAAGAGCCAGTTTGACCTAGTGATTAAGGTGCTGGCATAGAAAGCAGAAAACCTGGAGTTTTAATTCTACTATAAGGCATGAAAGCCAGCTGGGAGATTTGGGGACACTCAGTCCGATCCACTACATAGGGTTGTTGTTGAGGTGAAAATAGGAGGAGGAAAGAGTATTATGTATGTTGACTGCCTTGAGTTATTTATAAAGTAATAAAGGTGGGATAAAATAATGATGATGTACCAATAGTATTAGGTGATTTGGGTGTAATCCCAAAACAACTGGAGCACCCTTTGAACATCATCAGCATTGACAAATTCACCATCAATTGCAAAAGGCAGCTTTACTCAGAACAACTTATGTCCTGTGACAATATCTGTAACAACATCAAACATCCAGATCTGCCTATATCCCTGGTCCTTGGAAACATAAGTAGACAAAAATGCCAAATCCAGTCTGAACATCTGGCTAACTGTGCAACAAATCATAATCATCTGTAAGGAAATCTTAAGCGCAACTGAGTAACTACAATGAGAACACTGTGGTCATATTAATGAACCCGCAGCACCTTTCACTTGTGGTCATTCTGAATGGAGAAGCTAGGACGGTGTTTTTCAAATTTGGTAACTGTAAAAATTCCTCAATCAGCAAGCTTAAAGTTATCAACTTTGAAAAACACTGAGGTGGGAACAATATATTGAGGGCTACTGGTGTAAATACCTGCATTGTTAAGTTTTTAAAAAAGGGTCCTCAAAACAATGTACTAAAGAAAAAACTTCTCTCCTGATGCTTTCTGGTGCCATTTCAAGCTTATGATGGCTGAAGGGAGAAAGCTACATCAGCCCTTATAGTGAGATTATGTAGTAGAAGTGTGAAGTCTTTTGCATTTTGTTCCTAAAGGATACTTCAGAAAGTATAGGGACAAATATGTAGCCCTGGTCTGAAATTCTTTAAAGCAGCAATGTTTTCATCCAGGAATCCATGGCAATTAAGATAAGGCAGCTGGGCAATCTTGGAGATGTAGCTGCTTTAAAAAGTTTCAGGTAGGTGCTACATTCAGTTTCCTGGCCATTATGAAGCCTCTTAATGGAACCATATTTGAAGCTCCACACGGCCCTACTGTATCTATTATGGAGCACTTAGCCCAGATAACTCCAGATGTACCACAGGAGTTTTTCTCACCTACCAGAATATATAATTCCATAAGCATCTGGGATGAGTCATATGAACACAAGCGACTGGTGCAATATATTGTGCTTATAGAATTCCCAGTTTGATATAGCAGAGGTTGAGAGGCACATGTATACTCATCGGTAACCTCCAACTCATCTCTATCTGACCAGATTTATCATTTCAGAAAGTGGGATAACTGGGGTATCCTGCTTTTAGCTTAATCTGTGTCCATTTTATATTTCTTGTATTTTCCTGTCAATGGCAATTCTAGAACTATGCATGCTTCAGAAGTCTTTGAAAGAGGTGCTTTGGACACCGCAAAGAACCTCATTTATTGAAACAACTCATCTTCTACAGATTTCTACACTAGCTTGGGGGGGGGGGAAATTGCAGTGTTTTAAGAGTTGCTTTTGTAAGTCAAAGTTTTTTTTTATAAGTTACATGGAAATATGAAAAAGGACTTCAATGAATAGAACAACAATTCAAGGTTAGTTAGACTAACATTTCCTCTACCAATACAATTATAAACCTCTGACTCAGGTAAACAGAAAGAGCACTTACAGGATTACATAGCAACACTGAAGAAGAGAAGCTATAAAATATGTTTGTCTTGTAACCTTTTAGGTATATATGCCAGACCTTGTTTTTTATCTTCTCCCATCTATTTCTTTTTCCTTATGAATTAAATCTGAAGGCATTCCACAAGAGAAGGAATAAAAAAAGGCAAAATGGCAATCACGGCCATTTGGAATCAAAGCTGCCATCTTGACTTTAGTCGTCTTCATACAGACCCCACTGGTCAGTTCGTAAAACATCTTACCATTGATGATTCAAAAAATTAAATTAAAAAAATTGAGTTATGCTCCTGGAAAGTATGTACTTGCATCAGACAGCAGGATATACATACCATAGTCATACATGCTGTCATTTTAATGTCATTGTAGATTTCTGTGGCTATTTACTGACTGTATTAGCTAAACACTGAATTCTCCTAAGATTCCACAAAATATCATCAATGGAACACAATCATGTCCTGTTTTTATAGCCCAGAAATCTAATCCAAAATAGCTTGAAAAAAAAAAGATTTTCTGGGGCACACAGGAAGACAGAGGTGTAGTAAGAAGCTGGTGGAAGCCATATTTCCAAGCAAAAACTGATGTGACATAAAAACAGGTATGTCTTTTCCACCTGTAGAGGGAAAATAAAAAAATAAATGTTTAATCCAGGAGAGGAGTGTTTGATGTTTCGAACACAGGGATGCTGCTTTGCAACTACTCCTGGGATTCCTGAGGCAAGGAGGTGGGGCGATCATCAATTTTAAGTGCAAGACTTTCACTGTGTACAACAGAGCTGTATACCCCCCTGGACAGATAGGGGTGAGTGGTGTCAACTGTGTTATACTATCATTGCACAACTGTTGTCAATTATAATATTCTTATCATTGAATGGCAATGTCATATAAAGACTACAATGTCATTGTGGCTTGTCCCAGAAGCCCATGTCTTGTTAGGTAGGAAGTGTGTGTTACATTTTCCCCTTTGCTGAAATTACTGAAATTATTACTGAAATCAGTGAAAGATAAATCTGATTCTGTCATTAGATTTGTGAATAAAGAAAAAACAAGGTCACATTTCTGCTCTTTGTCCAGCATTGCTTCCAGAGCAATGCTTTCCAAATTTTTGGTGAAATTTAAGTAGACTGGGGGTGTAAAGTCCAGCAGTCCATTGAATGCTGAGTAGAAAGAAGATTTCCCAGTTTAACTGCTTCACAGGACATTTTTCTTGGTTGCAATGGGAGTTATGAAAGTTCTTGCTTGTAACTGCCTGTGGCCCTGGACAGCTAGTATTGCAGTCCTACAAGATCATAAAAAATATTTAAAAGAGTCAATTCCACAACCCAGGCAAGCCAAAAACTGGACAACCATTTAGTTGGAGGGGAGAATGAAATGTTTAGCATTTTTTTCCCTGATTTTCCCTTCTGCTATTTACATGTCTCTTTCCATTCTAGTTCAATATGGATATTGAACATGGTTCAGTATATTGAACATGGTTAAACATGGTTCAGATTAGCCCTCAGATAAAAATTTAGCCTCATTTTGCAGCAGACATTCAGAAGTAATGAACTGACCTCATTTCATAAAACAATAATATAACAATTAGGTAAAGAATAGTTATTTGTTGGTAAGATACATTATTAGGAAAGTATCTAGCTAAGAATCAACTTGGCTACCTATAGGAACGTCACCTAAAATCAAAATTTGTGAGGGTAATAGGACTCAAAGGTTACATAGTAAAGCATCACAAAACAGGTCCACTCTTTCCTGAGGAATTTTTTTTTAAATACAACCATTAAATCATACAGCGAAACATCTAAGAGAAGGCAAGCTCTGCCAGCTTAGGAAGGCCAGATGAGTATGTGCAAATAATCATTTAAAATATTCAAAAGAAAGACTATTTTCCTGCCATGGAAGAAAATAGCTGTATACTCTCCAGGGCAGATGGGCAGGATGAGTATCATTTTACAGTATCATTGAACAAGTATCACCAATTACAATATTCTTATTATTTGTGTAGTAATGTCCTAAAATGTCCAATGTAATTCTGGCTTGTCCCGGATGGCCTCAATGCCACTTCTAGACTCTAACTTTGAGAGTTTATTGCAGGAGTTGCAATATACTGTATATCAAAGCATACTAGTTGTGAGAAATTTCCTATTTCTGAATTATATAAGAATGTATCCTTGCTGCTCTTATTATCCAGCAGGATAGGCTAGAATTCTGGCCCCAACAGATCTGAAAGATGTTAGTTTGGGGATAGTTGGTGAATATTATGCAGCGAAACTATAGAAAATGTGCATTGTTTCATATTTCATTTTCTTGTTTTAATAGACAAAATAACAATTTTGTCCTGATCCTGCTGTTGTTCACAACCTTACACCACTATTTGAAGTTCCCTTGGGGTAGATTTTACACATCAGTATCTTAGTCAAGCAAAGAAAGAAGCACAGGGTAGCTTCACAATTTATGTGCTAAACTCAAGGGATCACTTGCATCTCCTCTTATAGTCTGATTTATTGTGGTTCTTCAAATAAATGTCACAGGCAGCCTAGATAAGAACCAGCGTACTTTCTTATAAAATCGTAAAAATTGATAGATGACATTTTAAAAGCCACATGTTAGAAAGCTTTCTAGATTACCAAATTTGAGAATGTATTAGCTTTAATTACTTGTGCCACAGAATTTTTAAGAGGGCATAAGGGAGAAGTCTTAAAATGCAGGTAGTAAAATTAATACAGTATGTCTATGATGCTTCTAAACAGTGTCATGGTTGAAGTCTCATGAATTAGAATGTTTTAGGCTCAAACCTCATGTGATTGCAAGGGTAAAATGCTGAAATCATGTGATTACCAATCTTGTAATTTCTTCAGTTTGAGCAATCAAACATGATTATCTATGTTATGTTTTGAGGAATTAGCATGTATTTGTATAGTTTGACATTGTTTTTTAAGAATAAGAAAATAGAATGTTAAGCCAAATAAATTTTATTTTGGAAAACAAACCAAGAAAGCCTGGGTTTCAAGTTTTATTTTATGCCACCTATAAAGTAACATAAATATTATTCATTCATGTTATAAATATTGCTATATTGCTAAAATAGTCTCTGACAATAAACTTTAAATTAAAACTTTTTATAAGGAAATTATCACATAATGGCCATTCTTTGTTTTAAAGGCATTCTAATGAGCAGAAAAGATCTAGTGGAAAAATCCATTCAGGGTGTCCATGAAGATGGGGAGAGGGGAATCACACAAAAGTCAAGGCAGTAACCACAATCATGCGATTGAAGCCCCACATTTCTTATCTTTATCTTGGCACAAGCAAAGCTGTTACAATCAACCCCTGCAAAATTCAACCTACTTGCTAAAGTTATTTGGACTGTCTGGGTGTTTCTGGAAGAAAATGTTTATTCTATTTATATATATATACTGAATGCATTAAACATTGAGGTATATCCAGCTTTCCTTATGGATCTGCAACTCTCTCCTTATGGCTCACCCAATTCCAGTGTGGACTCTTTGTTAGCTATAGCCTTTAGTATAACACACAAGAATTGTGCTGTCCAGCCAGTGTATGGGAGTTGGATAGTTAGTTAGCAATTGTGAGCTGTCCCCTTAAGGGAATGCATCATGATAAATGTAGTTAAGGTATCCTGGGAAATGTAGTCCATGTCACATGACTACATCTGTAATCCTGATTGGTCACTTAATTGACCCTTGATGGGTTGGGGGAGGTTTCCTCACTCTTGGCTGAACTCATGGACTCATGGTAACTGTTCTACTTCTACTGCTACGAGACGGGAGAAAAAGGATAAGGAGATAACCACCTTTTTACTGACAAGACAGATATGCAAAGGATTAGTCATTAAAGAAGAACTTCATCATAAATGTGAATTATGAGGATACCTGATGAACCAATAATAAAGACTTTGTAGGAAAGTTTTGTTGAGTCTATCTATCTGCATCTGTACAGAAGACAAAATCTACCACTGTACAAAATACAGAACAAGAATGAATGTGACTCTCAGTTTTAAAATTGTTCCTCTATCCTTCTCCTGATTGAGTTGACAGAACTAGTCCTGTATGTTTTAGGACTATAGTCTACAAAATATGAAGTGGAAGGTGATGCAATCTCACATACAAAGCATCTAGAGATAAAACCTTTGAATCTAATGGTTCATCTATCTACATATCTCTATAACAGTGGTGGCTAACCTTTCCGTCCTCGCATGCCAAAAGTGTGTGTACACACATGCAACCATAAGGCAAAGCACGCAGGGCTCCCCACGATCCCTGCACATGCGCGCATGACCTCCCCACACACCACGTGTCTCTACACATGCACGCGTGACCCCCCTCCACATGTGCTGCACATTTCTGCACATGCGTGTGCATTTCCTGCGTGTGCCCCCCCCACATGAGTGGCAGCTACACCGATGATCAGCTGGTAGGTGGGCAGGCGGCACTCACGCCTGCGCAGTGGATCTGCTCCAGGGAGACAGCTTGCGTGCTGGCAGAGATGGCTCTGTGTGCCATAGGTTCACCATCACAGGTCTAGAAGTTGCAATAAAGGAGAATATTTGTCTGAAATAGTTCCTGCTGAGTACGGGGTTGGACTAGAAGACCTCCAAGGTTCCTTCCAACTCTGTTATTCTATTATTCTGTGATTTGTATCCCAGGGTTGAAATGAGGGGGTCCTATTTGGTGGTTGTTTCTTTTTGCAAAAATTTCATTACCACAAGTAGGTAACATCATCAACACTAGCACTGACAATACTTTAATTTGGGTAATAAATCATCTGTAAGAAAATAACCAAGCTCAGAGAGCACCAAGAACCCCTCAAGTCTAGAGGTTGCATAGCTTCTTCATCTATCCCTGAGCACCAAAAAATCTTATGGTGCTTTGAAGGTAGCATTAAAGGCTTATTGTACTTAGATTCAATTGACATAAGAGATGCTCTAATCATCTATAATCTAATTTTGCTGCTACTGATTAACATTATCTGGCATCATTATCGTTGTTTAATTCAGTTTTAATACTGCCTGACTCCAGAATAACTCTGCACTCTGAAGCTATAACACACTGATACAGCACATATTTTCACTGCAAAAGACCCATGTTCAAATTCTGCCCTAAACAGATTGGGAAACAATCTACTCTCCAAAGTGTTGGAAAATGTCTGCTGAAGTGGAAATATTGAGCTACATGAACTGATAAATATCTAACTAAGTACCTTCAAGTTAGGAGGCTGAGAAAGACTGCATCATGTTGGGTTCTAAAATGTCACAGTAAGAGCAATTTATATCAGTTATGGAAAAAATGACAAATTTTCACATTTACTTCTCAAAAGTATTATCAGCAGCCTCATTTACGTAAATGTTTAAAACAAATGTGCATTCTTCTTAAAGATGGGATGAATAACTGCATCTTCATTAAAATATATGTGCACTGTACTATTGTATATAGCAATAGAAATGTACCTTTAAAAAAAAACTTTATTCTTATCCTAGCAAGTTAAATGGGTTCTCAAAGCCAGGCAATTTTTAAAGCTGCCTTTTCTTTTCCTGAATTGCTTGCTATAATAATTTTGTGTAAAAACAATGGTGGAATCCTTGAGAAGACAGGGAGCAGAGCCCGGCTCACAAACTCCTTCTCCTTTGTGAAATTCACAATGACTGGGAAGTAAATGGCTTCTTAATAAGTTTTGTATTCTACAAGGGTATGGTTAAAGGGTTAATTTAACGCTTGACCCATTAAAACCACTGAGTGCAGTGAGAACCTTACAGGCTGATCAGATGATTATTTCTGGGAGATAAGTGGTTGAAAACTGAGCTTCACTAGTTCAGGTAATCAAGGGAAATCCGCATAAAAGAGAAGATGCGGCTGAGTAAAGGCAGAATAGCTACCTGAGATTCTATTACTTGTCGTCTTTCAAGCATAATAATGAGATTATAGTAACCCTAAACTGACTGAAAACAGAAATCTGGCTATCTGTCAAGTTCATTGTGCTGAGTTTTACATCACTACAGATCTGGTTCCCCTCTGAACTTGCAATAATTATGGCAGGAAGGCACACTGAAAGAAACTTTTTTCAAATGTGAGTTATTGTCAGATTTTGGCTTATGACCAATGTACCATTGTTAATGATGTGGAAACCCTGCTTAATTCTTCTTATTTGTTCCACCAGCCCATGTTAAGAAATATCACTCTATAAGTATATCCTACCACACATATTTTTACACTGCTTCTGTCACAGGTAGGGACTGACTCTGCTATTGATCTAGGCATTTGGTCTTTTGCTTGTCCAAGCAAGAAGGCTTACAATAGACAGATATATTTATGTTTGTATTTGTAAATATATAGATATACATGTGCACCCACCCAGAAACCTATATAACAACTCCAGTCCTGAAAGATATTTACTTGGAGAGATAGAGATGGGGAAAAACAGTTCTCCTGAAAGTCTTTAGAATCAGACAAAAGATACAGTGACAAAGCATTTTTTTATACCAAACATTAGTATTGTCATACCTCTAAAAAGTCATCTTAAGAATTCAAGTGTAAATATATAGATATACATATGTACCCACCCAGAAACCTATATAACAACTCCAGTCCTGAAAGATATTTACTTGGAGATATAGAGATGGGGAAAAACAGTTCTCCTGAAAGTCTTTAGAATCAGACAAAAGATACAGTGACAAAGTATTTTTTTATACCAAACATTAGTATTGTCATCAGCCTCTAAAAAGTCATCTTAAGAATTCAAGTGTAAATATATAGATATACATATGTACCCACCCAGAAACCTATATAACAACTCCAGTCCTGAAAGATATTTACTTGGAGATATAGAGATGGGGAAAAACAGTTCTCCTGAAAGTCTTTAGAATCAGACAAAAGATTCAGTGACAAAGTATTTTTTTATACCAAACATTAGTATTGTCATCAGCCTCTAAAAAGTCATCTTAAGAATTCAAGTGCTTCTATGGTAAGACAGCATAAATGTATTAAGAAAGTGCTGTTAAGTGAAGGTATTATAACTAATTGATATCCTATAGTTAACACAGTATGTAGCTGAAAATTGTAACCTTTTGAATATTATTGTTCATTACTAAACCATGATTTTAGAAACAACTATCATTTGGAACTTGGGCTGACATAGGGAGACCTTAAGGAAAAAATGGTTGTGGGGGCAGGGAGGACAAAACTCAGTAAGAGACTGGCACAAGAATGTTGTTTGAAAGGAAGAAAAGAGGGGGTATTATGAGCTTTCGCAGTAAATGGTCAAAAGAGGCCAAATGATATCACAAGCTTTGTGACATCGTTATGCAAATAATGCAGATTGTGTAATTTATTTCAAGGGTCTACAACCTTGGCAACTTTAAGCCTGGAAGACTTCAACTCCCAGAATTCCCTAGCCCATTGGGGAAGTTGGCTGGGGAATTCTGGGTATTGAAGTCCTCCAGGCTTAACGTTGCTAAGGTTGAAAACCCCTGATCTATTTCATTTGCAAAATGGACAGACTCCTTGCTGAACAGACAGACCCCCTGCTGTTTGCAATATAACATGATGGTGCACAGGATTTCATCATAGGTTCTAATTGATACCTACCATTGTGGAACACTGAGGCATAGTAGCAGTGTGCGGAAAGTCACCAATGGCCTGTGATAGGTAATGTCAGCAGTACTCTTAGGTATATATCTTGCCCCACGGAGCTTCAGTCTTGCATTTTCAGTAGTCAAGTAATACTTCTGGATAAGGAATAAAACTTCTTAATGGCAAAATGGAGGTGTTCAGTTCTTTCCCCTCTTGATAATTCTTTTCTTCCATATTCCTATAACCCTCACCTTTACCATTCTGTCATGATTTATAGCCTATTTTTTATGCTACAAACCTAACTGAGCTAGCTTATAAGCAGCATTAAATAAGAAAAGAGTAAATCCTATGTTTTAAAAAATATGTCATTATCAGAGGTGGTATTCAGCAGGTTCTGACCAGTTCTAGAAAACTGGTAGTGGAAATTTTGAGTAGTTCAGAGAACCAGCAAATACCAATCTGACTGGAGATTTTACAGTATCCTTTCCCTGCCACGCTCACCAAGCCATGTCCACAGAACTGGTAGTAAAAAATCCCACCACCGGTCATTGCCCACAAGTAGGTTGTTTGCAATGGTCCTAGGAACTAAGGAAAGTGCAGGTGGAACAGTTCTGAGGTGATCCTTGCTTAGCCTCATGTAATTCTCTCTGTAATATGTTATATGTGTACAAAGGACAACTTTCAGTATAGTCATTTGTCCCAACATTCTTCTTTGATGGAAAGGGGAAATTTATATTATAATGTAAATAACTATTTATTTGCATTATAATAATAAATAACTATTTCTGATATTAGAAACACCAATCAAGCAGAACACAGCAAACTCCAAGACCAATAAACACAGACCAAGACTCCCAACCAATCAGGATGAAGAAAAAACCATTCTAACACAGCAATAGGCTAGCACCAAATTTAAAACAGAAACGGCTGTGAAAGCCTGACTCACAGATGAATACAGTATAGAAGCCTGATGATGGCAGATGAGATTCTGCCGAAATGTCGCTACAACTTTAAAAACACAACTATAATGACGTGGGAAAATATCCGAACAACGCTGAATACCATATGTGTGTGTGTATGTGTGTGTATGTGTATGTGTGTGTTTAACTCGAAAAATCAGAATATCGTGCAAAAGTTCATTTATTTCAGTAATGCAACTTAAAAGTGAAACTAATATATGGGACAGACTCATTACATGCAAAGCAAGATAGTTCAAGCCATGATGTGTCATAATTGAGATGATTATGGATTACAGCTCATGAAAACCCCAAACCCACAACCTCAGAAAATTAGAATATTGTGAAAAGGTTCAATATTCTAGGCTCAAAGTGTCCCACTCTAATCAGCTAATTAAGCTATAACACCTGCAAAGGGTTCCTGAGCCTTTAAATGGTCTCTCAGTCAGGTTCAGTAGGAATCACAATCATGGGAAAGACTGCTGACCTGACAGTTTAGAAAACCATCATTGACACCCTCTATAAGGAGGGAAAGCCTCAAAAGGTAATTGCAAAAAAAGTTGGATGTTCCCACAGTGCTGTATCAAAGAAAAAGAACATTAAGATAAAGTTATGTGGAAGGCAAAAGTATGGAAGAAGGTGCACAAGCAGCAGGGATGACCGCAGCCTGGAAAGGATTGTCAGGAAAAGGCCATTCAAAAGTATTGGGGACTTTCACAAGGAGTGGACTGAGGCTGGAGTCAGTGCATCAAGAGCCACCACACAGAGACGGATCCTGGACATGGGCTTCAAATGTCATCGTCCTCTTGTCAAGCCTCTCCTGAACAACAAACAACGTCAGAAGCGTCTTACCTGGGCTAAAGAAAAACAGAACTGGTCTGTTGCTCAGTGGTCCAAAGTCCTCTTTTCTGATGAGAGCAACTTTTGCATCTCATTTGTGTTGTGAATGAATAATGTTAAATAAAGTTATCTTGAGCTTGAAGTCAAGTGCAGGGTTCTGGCCCTGCACTTCTGATTGGCTGTTAATGACAGGATCGGATTGGTCCATTCAGAAGCATCTGATTGGTCATTAACAGGCCATTCTCATTGGTTAACGGAGCTAGCGCTCCCGGATTGCTGTTGGTTGAATAGTTAATAAGTTGCCTATATAAGGAAGGTTATAGCAGCCATCCGAGTTGAGCTGTCACACCATGTAAATAAAGAGTTTGAAGTTCACTGTTTCTACCGGCTCGTCTCCATTATTCGCACCCATGCTCCAGACCTAACACTGGTGACGAGGATGGAATTGGATGACATCAGAGCCAACTAAAACAACGATGAAGGCAACCAAGCACGTGGCTGAAACGCACAACGGCGGAACCATGTCTGGCGACGTAGTACCACCCGCTCCGTTTGACCCAGCTCAAGAGGACTGGGAGTCCTACATGGAACGTTTCCAAATGTTTTTGGAAACGAATAATCTGAAGGATGCCACAACTGGGAAGAAACGGGCAGTATTCCTAACGCACTGCAGGCCGACGGTATTCAAAATGGCTAAGGCATTAGCAAAACCGGCTGAAGTGAAGGCCATGGACTGGGACGTCCTCGAACCGCTACAAAGGGCCCACTATGCACCGACCGTTCCAACGCTCGTAAAACAACACGAGTTCTATCAAAGAAACCATCAGAAAGGAAAAAGCGTTGCCGATTTCATTGCAGACCTCCGGAACTTGGGAGGCCTTTGCGATTTCGCCGACCTAGAAGAGGCTTTGAGAGACCGAGTAGTCCTCGGGTTAGACGCTCTAAACGTACAGAGCAAAATAATGGCTAAGGGTGACATTAGCCTTGCCGATGCCATCGCTGAGGCTACGGCAGCGGAGGCGACCAAGAAGTCGGCTGCACAACTAGCCGGAATCGTGCTCCAGTACACCAACTAGCCAGCGAAGTTTCACCTAAGTCAGAAGGATAGCTTTCGACGGCCCACCATGAGGACCTCTCTTCGTCGTCAGACAGCGATGAAGAAGAGGTCCATCACCTGCGGTCCGATTGGGACCGTTACCCGAAATCCCAGCAACCGTGCACTGGCTGCGGGGCCAACCATTACCGTTCCGATTGCAAATTCCATGACGCGCTCTGCCACAAGTGTGGGAAACGAGGCCATATCGGACGGGTCTGCAGAAGTCTCTTTGGACCCAGTCAGACCTCGAAGGGTACCAATCTCCGACAATCGACAGGAAATCATCCTGTAAGGTGAGAACCAGCAAACCACTCCTACAGAAACCGACCCATGAATCGCCTAACGGGACGGGAAGAGGCTCACCAAACACTCACTATTGGTCACGCCTCTTCGCTGGATGCCAAAAACATTCAAGTCAAAGTGGACATCGAAAATCAGCCTTGCCAAATGGAAGTTGACTCGGGATCGTCTCTTTCAATGGTCTCCTGGAAGACCCTCAAGCAACTCATCCCCACTATCCGGCGCCAAGACCTTCAATTCCAACGGCTTATGTTAAAGGACTACCAAGGGAACCGGATTCCAGTCGTAGGATCCAGTCGAGTCTGGGTCACATTTAAGAACCGCACAGCCTACTTACCCCTGACGGTGATCGACAAGGACTGGCCTAGCCTATTAGGCGTTCAATGGTTCGCACCACTCGGCATTGAAATGGCAGGCATTAACCGAATTGGCGGCAGTGACTGGGAGGAGGACCTCGTCCACAAATTCAGGGACGTCTTTGCGGAAAAGCTAGGCGAGTACAAGGGGACCCCGATATCCTTTAGCCTTAATCCAAAGATAGCTCCCATCCACCTTAAACCTCATTGAGTTCCGTTCGCACTAAAGCCAAAAATCGACGAACAGCTTGATAAGTTGATAGCCCAGGGAGTTTTAAAGCCAACCGACCACTCCCCATGGAAAAACCCCAATCGTGACACCCATTAAGCCAGACGGCTCCATTTGAATTTGTGGGGACTATCAAGCCACTCTAAACCATGCCCTGCAACAAAATCCATATCCGGTGCTGGTGGTGCAACACGTCCTCCATTCTCTGGGGGGCGGAAAAGTCTTCGCTAAACTAGACTTAGCTCAGGCTTATCAGCAACTGCTGGTTGACGAAAAAATGGCAGAGGCACAGACTATCGTAACCCACCGAGGTGCCTTCAAGTGTACGCGGCTCCAATTCGGAGTCAGTGTAGCCCCGGGGATCTTTCAGAGCCTAATGGAGAGACTATTGCAGGGGATCAAAGGTGTTGTCCCCTACTTTGACAATGTGCTCATTGCTGCCCCCACTCCAAAAATTTTACGGGATCGTTTAAGACTGGTTTTACAAAAATTCCAAGAAGCAGGCCTGAAAGTAAAGAAAAATAAGTGCAAGCTGTGTACAGATCGTGTTGAATTCTTAGGGTACTTGATTGACAGTCAGGGTATTCACCCTACCGATAGCAAATTGAGAGCAGTAAAATACGCTCCCAGACCCCGGAACAAGGCCGACCTCCAGGCGTTCTTAGGCCTTATCAATTTCTATAACGTATTCTTGCCGCACAAGGCGACTGTCGCTGAACCTTTACATCGCCTACTAGATAAAAAAGCAATTTGGGAATGGGGGTCACAGAGAAGAGCAGGCGTTCCATAACGTAAAAAAACTACTGACTTCTGATACTGTACTAATGCAGTACAATGAGACTTTACTATTGAATATCACATGTGATGCATCGCCTTTTGGAGTGGGCGCCATTTTGAGCCATGTATTGCCTAATGGTAGCAAAGCCCCTGTTGCTTACTTTTCAAAAACGCTCTCGAAAACTGAGCGAAATTACAGCCAGATCGATAAAGAAGTCCTGGCAATTGTATCGGTTGCTAAAAGATTCCATGAGTACATGTACGGCCGGGCTTTTACTATAGTAACTGACCACAAACCGTTGCTGGGGATAATCACTGGGGATAAGCCAACTCCCTACATACTTTCTCCCAGGATGACCTGCTGGTCAGAATTCTTGGCTGCCTACAATTATCAGCTACAATATCGCCCCGGTAAAGCCATTCCCCACGCCGACGCGTTGAGCCGTGCACCACTCCCTGAAACCATCAACGATCCTGCACCAACGATGACAATGTTGCAGATTGAGACACTCCATACGCCACCATTAACTGCCCGTGATATCGCGAGAGAAACAAAACGTGACCCCATCTTAGCACGAGTCCTCACATGGGTGGAACGCGGATGGCCATTGGACCAAGTACCAGACGACTTTGCACCATTCAAAAGTCATCAAACAGAGTTGTTCTTGCAGAAAGGCTGTATCATCTGGGGTGATAGAGTCGTTATCCCAGAACGACTCCAACAGGCACTGCTAAGAACCTTGCACGATGGCCACCCTGGCAACGTGCGCATGAAGGGCCTCGCACGTAGCTATGCGTGGTGGCCAGGCATAGATGGACAAATCGAATCGTGGGTTAAAACTTGCCAGAGATGCCAAGAGGTAAGCAACGCTCCACCAAAGGCAACCCCAACCGAATGGGAGACGCCGCGGGGACCCTGGTCCCGCATCCATCTGGATTTTGCTGGGCCGACCAAAGGCCACACATTCTTGTTAACCGTCGACGCCTACTCGAATTGGCTCGAGATTCACCGAATGAGGAACACGACCACCGAAGTGGTCATCAAAAGACTGGAAAGACTGTTTGCGACCCACGGATTACCAGACGTTCTGGTATCCGACAACGGGCCCCAATTTACCGCGCTGTCTTTTGGACCAGTACCTGGCTGACCGCAGTATCTGACATGCACTCACTTTGCCTGCACACCCTGCGGCCAATGGTAGGGCTGAGCGCATGGTACAATTTGTCAAGAGAACGCTACAAAAAATAGACCATGACAACATCGACGAGAAAATCAACCAAATCCTTTTCCTACAGCACATCACACCTCACAGCGTCACCAACAAAACTCCCGCCGAGCTGCTAATGGGACAAAAGCTCTGCTCCCACCTCGACTGGTTACACCCAGCCTACGAACTGGAAAAACCACTCGGATCCAGCGGCCGATGCCGTACCTTTGATTTAGTATTCGCTAAAAACTTATCGGGTGATCCGCTGTGGGTAGAAGCGACCATAATCCGCGTAACCGGCCCAAGATCATATCTTGTACAGTGCCCTGACGATAGACTTTGGAAGCGCCACATAGATCAACGATGATCACGGCTGCAGTCACGCAATTCTGAACTCCCTTATGACCAAACTGGGGGGGGGGGAGATACAGAGGAAGATGAATTTCAACTAGAGGAAAATCTTTTCGAAGGAACTGACAACGGAACTGAAACGCAGGAACAGGAACCAGGGATGGGAGTGAGTTCACCTCAGGGAGTGGCTGAAGATATTGGTGACGACAGAAACGCGAACTCTGAGCCAGAGGCACCCCTGTCGTAAAACAACGATCTACCTCAGCAAAAGTGCAGCCAATTGCCAGGCGCTTTGCAAAAATCAAAATGACTGATAAAACAACCGTCCTACCTCAAGGACTATGTGACCGCGCCCCATAAGCAGAAGCCAGGGGAAAGGAGTGTTGTGAATGAATAATGTTAAATAAAGTTATCTTGAGCTTGAAGTCAAGTGCAGGGTTCTGGCCCTGCACTTCTGATTGGCTGTTAATGGCAGGATCGGATTGGTCCATTCAGGAGCATCTGATTGGCCATTAACAGGCCATTCTCATTGGTTAACGGAGCTAGCGCTCCCGGATTGCTATTGGTTGAATAGTGAATAAGTTGCCTATATAAGGAAGGCTATAGCAGCCATCCGAGTTGAGCTGTCACACCATGTAAATAAAGAGTTTGAAGTTCACTGTTTCTACCAGCTCGTCTCCATTATTCACACCCATGCTCCAGACCTAACAATTTGGAAACCAAGGACCCAGAGTCTGGAGGAAGAATGGAGAAGCACACATTGCAAGATGCTTGAAGTCCACAGTCTGTGTTGATTTGGGGAGCCATGTCATCTGCTGATGTTGGTCCACTGTGCTTCATTAAGTCCAGGGTCAACGCAGCCATCTACTAGGAGATTTTGGGGCACTTTATGCTTCCTTCCGCAGACGAGCTTTATGGGGATGCTGACTTCATTTTCCAGCAGGACTTGGCACCTTCTCACACTGCTAAAAGCACCAAAACCTGGTTCAATGATCATGGGATAACTATGCTTGATTGGCCAGCAAACTCGTCTGACCTGAACCCCATGGAGAATCTATGGGGCATTGCCAAGAGAAAGATGAGAGATATGAGACCAAACAATTCAGAAGAGCTGAAGGCCGCTATTGAAGCATCCTGGTCTTCCATAACACCTCAGCAGTGCCACAGACTGATAGCGTCCATACCATGCCGCATTGAGGCAGTAATTGCTGCAAAAGGGGCCCAAACCAAGTACTGAGTACATATGCATGCTTATACTTTTCAGAGGTCCGATATTGGTCTATGTACAATCCTTGTTTTATTGATTGCATGTAATATTCTAATTTTCTGAGATTGTAGATTTGGGGTTTTTATGAGCTGTAAGCTCATAATCATCACAATTATGACAAATCATGGCTTGAACTATCTTGCTTTGCATGTAATGAGTCTATCTCATATATTAGTTTCACCTTTTAAGTTGCATCACTGAAATAAATGAACTTTTGCACGATATTCTATTTTTTTGAGTTTCACCTGTATATATATATATATATATATATATATATAGAATTGTGAAGATTTGCATCCCGAGATATAAGTTCAAAGGAAAGAAAGATTTGCTCTTCGGGAAAGTTTTTTATTTTTTTGTTCAAAATTTTCGGATTTGTTATCTCAAGTCCGTCTTCAGTGAACTGTTAGATGGAGATGTGTCCAGGAAGGAGCTTTGGTCGTTATTTTTATCGTTGGTGTCAGCGTTCTGTGGATTGGCAGCACGGGCATCATCGCGTGATTGACTTGTCAGTTGTTTGGATGCGATTTGGTTTGTTTTTTGATGTTGTTGATCCAATTATCACGTAAACTTTGATAGTTGGGGTCAATGTCTTTGTGGCGATTAATGCAATTGGTGCCAGTATGCCATGCTTCAATAAATTCACGTGCATGACGTGTTTTGCCTGTGCCAATTATTTTGGTTGCATCCCAGTTAAAGTAATGATTTTGGTCTATGCTGTGTGTTGCTATTTGAGATAGTGGGTCTTTTCTTTTGACAGCTAGTGTGTGTTCATGGATTCTTTCGTGGAGTTGTTTTCCAGTTTGGCCAATGTATTTTTGGGGGCATGTTTTGCATGGTATTTCATATATGACGTTTTTCATTGAAGTGATTGGTAATTTGTCTTTGCCTGATATGAGTGTTTTTCTTAATGAAGTTGTTGGTTTGTGTGCAATATTGATGTTGAATGGTTGTAAGTGTCTTGATATGATTTCTGATACACCTTGTATGTATGGAAGTGAGTACCATTTAGGTGGATTTTGTGGGTTTTTGTTGTTTGTGTCTGTTTGTTTGTGTGATTTATGTGGTTTGTGTCTTAGGCAGTTTTTGATGAAGCTTTTTGGATATCCATTGTTTATGAAGAGGTTGTAGAGAAAATTTAGTTCTTCTTTTCGTATTTTTTTGTCTTGGCAATAAGTGTAGGCTCGTTTAAAAAGTGTTGAGATGCAGCTTCTTTTGTGTGTGGTAGGGTGGTTGCTTCTGTAGTGGAGTATAATGTCAGCATTTGTTTTCTTTCTGTATACGCTTGTTTGTAATTTGCCATTTTCAAGAAGTTTTAAGTTGACATCTAGAAATGATAATTGAGTATTATTCATTTCTTCTCGTGTAAATTGTATATCTGGGTGTATTGAATTGATTGCTTTGTGTAGTTGTTCTAATTCAGTGCGTTTGACAATGACAAATGTGTCATCCACATATCGAAGCCATAGTTTTGGTCTTAGATTTGTAAAAACGGATTTTTCTAGATCTTGTATATGTATATGTATATATTCCAATCATGAACAAATGATTGTATTCCTGAACCAATTATTTCAAAGGTAAACTAAAATTATGCTGCAAAATTTATTAAACTTTTAAGTGTTCCATTTTGGCATACTCTGATTTTTACTTAACAATGACAGGACGCTACACAAAAATACTGCATTTCATCTGGTTTAGGTCTTTATCTTATCTTGACAGATTATTGCTGATTAAATTGTAGAGCTGACTTAACGGCAGGACTCTTCAAGGGAGTCAGAAATTAAGGCTTCACCAAATGGTAATAAAGCTATTAAAAATGCAAACAGCAAACAGCTACACTGTACAGGTTAGACAGCTAATCCAAACTAGCAGTTAAAAAAAAAAGCAGAGCAATTACACTTTTATTTAAATGCAAGGAATATGAGCAAGAATAGAATGAAGAGCCTTGTTTAAATGCATTCTTCTGAATATTTATTAGAAATAATACATGTAGTTAAGCCACTTATCTGATTTCAGTGAATAACTAAAATGCAAAAGATCAATTTTCATAATTATACCAAAGAAGTCTGTCTTTCATAAAAATCTCATTAATAACACCATTATTACTGAAAAATACCTCAGTATTATTATTGTTATTATAATTATCACAAAATGCTACTGATAATGTTGTCATAAAATTCCTTTTTAGTATCCTATTAAGGAAGAGAAACTAAATAGTGGTATAAGTTAAATCTACATCCTAAGTGACATTATTAAAACCTTCTTTGTGTACTTGGTAGAAATACATTACATGCGTAATTACATAAATTGCTTCAGGTTTGGCCAATAGGTCTTTATTAATGTTAGATCTATCAACCATGTAAAAGATACAGTCATTTGTGCTTAGTACAATATAATGCTGGTGCCCAAGGGAACGGGTCACTCAGATTCTGCTCTGAGATTTCTACCTGGCACAGAGGAGAAATCAAGCACATGATCTAATTTGTTCACAACTTTGTATTAATGAATGGCAGAAAGTATTTTTTCCACATTTTAATAAAAAAATAACATTATTTGAATTGTACTAAAGTTCTTAGTTAAGAATGAGATTTCTGAATTTCATCTAAATTTCCCATCATAAACATGTGTAGTGCTTAACAATGTTGCAGGTGTTTAACACATCTCTACAGCATCAGTATTCATTCCATTAAAATAAAAGCGTATGTTTTGTATTGAGTGAGACACACTTCCTTATTAACTGCTGTTACGTGTTCCAAAATTGAAATACACTAGGGATGTCTTTGGAAATGCTATTTAAAAAATGGATTTTCCTATGACTGGGGAGGGGAAGATAAAGGGAGAGGGGCGGCAAGGAATCAACCCAAGATAGGTTTTCCAGGTTTATTGTAGGTTACTCTCAGAACGTTTTCTGAATATTCTTTTGCTTTCTTTTCTGTATTTTTTTTCTTTTGTCTGCTCTTCATCTCTTCCTCTCCTGTTCTTAGAAAAGGGGCCTGATTCTGACTGGAACTTAACTGTTACCATTACAGGAATTGGCTAAATAGTGAGGATTTTTTTAGGAGTAAGTGAGCTGTGGCCCCTTTGTTTTAGAAATAATATGTAACTCAAGATGATAACTGTTAGATCTGCGGGCGCCGGGTTTGCCAGTGCGGTTAATGCATGGCGTATCCCTTGGCCTGCCAGAAATTGTTCAAATGCTAGTGCGGTGAACTGGGGGCCGTTGTCCGACATTATTACGTCTGGCAGGCCGTGCGTAGCGAAAATTTAACTCAGTTTCCTTATCACCGCCTCCGTTGTGGTTGACTTCATGGTGCTTACCTCCAACCAGTTGGAGTAAGCATCTACTGTGATAAGGTACATATGTCCCTTGGTTGGCTCCATGAAATCTATATGAATCCTAGACCATGGACCTCTTGGTTTTTCCCATTCTTGGGTTGGGGCGGCGGGAGGATTGGATCTGGATTCTTGGCATTGTTTACATTTGGCAACCCAGGTTTTAATCTGTTTATCCATTCCTGGCCTCCATGCATAGCTTCTGGCCAGGCTTTTCATCTTAACCATCCCCGGGTGCCCCTCATGCAATATTCCCAATACCTTTTCCTGTAATTTTTCTGGAATTACCACTCTGTCCCCCCAAAGTATGCAGCCCTTTTCGGTAAAGAGTTCAGTTTGTCTGTTCCGGAAGGGTCTGAATAGTTTGTCTATGTCCCCTTCCGGCCACCCTTTTCCCACCCAGCTCAAAACTCGCGCCAGCCGTTTGTCTTTATTTGTTTCTCTGGCAATGTCTGGCGCGGTCACGAGTGGGTTGGATATTGTCTCTATTAGGAGTACCTCTGTTGTGGGTGCTGGGTCGTCTTCCTGGTCCGGTAGGGGTGACCGGCTCAGGGCGTCTGCATGGGTGATGTCCTTGCCGGGTCGGTGTATCAGCTGGTAATTGTATGCTGCTAGGAATTCGGACCACCTTGTCATTCTTGGCGATAGAATGTTCGGTGTGGCCGTGTTATCCACCAGGATTCCTAGTAGCGGCTTGTGGTCCATGATGATTGTAAAAGTCCTACCGTAAAGGTACTCGTGAAATTTCTTGACGCCGGCGATGACTGCTAGGGCCTCTTTGGTGAGCTGGCTGTAGTTCCGCTCTGGCTTTGAAAGTGTCCTTGACGAGAAAGTGATGGGTGCTTCCCTCCCATCTGATAGCTGGTGGCTGAGGATGACGCCGATCCCAAATGGTGACGCATCGCAAGTTACCATCAATGGCAGGGTCTCGCTGTACTGGATGTTAGCAGGTTCTTTGTGTTGTTGAAGGCGCTCCCCTCCCATGCTCCCCAGGTCCAGGTGGCTGTTTTATCTCACAGCCTATGCAACGGTTCTGCCATGGTCGCCTTTTGAGGTAGGAAAACATTGTAAAAGTTTAACAGTCCCAAGAAAGCCTGTAATTCCGTTTTGTTCTTTGGTCGCGGCGCTTCCCTTATGGCTCTCAGTTTCTTTTCTGTGGGATGAATCTCTTGTTTGTATAGGAGGTACCCTAGAAATTTGACCCTTTCGGCCCATAGCTGGCACTTCCCTTTCTTGACTTTAAGTCCCGAGTCTCTGAATTTCTGCAGTACCTTCCTCAACCTGGCTTCTAGTTGTTTCTCATTTTTCGCGGCCACCAAGACATTGTCGAAGTAGGGCACAACCCCTTCTATTCCCTGGAGGAGTCTTTCCATAAGGCTTTGGAAGATCCCGGGTGCCACGCTGACTCCGAATTGGAGCCTGTTGCAGCGGAAAGCCCCTCGGTGTGTTACGATGGTTTGGGCTTCTGCTGTTGTGGCGTCGACCGGCAGTGCCTAGTAGGCTTGTGCCAGGTCGAGCTTTGCGAAGATTCGGCCTCCCCCCAGTGAGTGCAGAAGATGCTGGACTACTGGGACGGGGTATGCGCTTTGTTGGAGTGCGTGGTTTAGGGTGGCCTTGTAGTCACCACAAATTCCCACTGACCCATCTGGCTTGATGGGGGTGACAATTGGGGTCTCCCACCGGGCATGATCGATCAGTTCCAACACCACTTGCATGATAAGCTTGTCAAGCTGCTCATCGATCTTAGGCTTGAGTGCAAACGGCACTCGACTGGGCTTAAGGCGGATTGGCGTGATACTCGGGTCTATGTTAAATGAGATAGGGGACCCCCGGTACTTGCCTAGGCTGTCATCGAAGACTTCCCAGAAGTCCCTCACGAGCGCCGCTTCCCAGTCCGCCTTTCCGATGTGGTGTATGCCAGTTACTTCGATACCCAGGGGTGCGAACCACTGTAGTCCCAACAGGCTTGGGCGATCTCGGTCGACGATTGTCAGGGATAGCACTTCTGTGTGGCCTTTGAAGGTGACCTTAAAATGGCCCCTGCCGGCTACAGGGATTCGGTTCCCCTGATAGTCCTTGAGGGTTAGTGTTTGGTCCTCCAGTTCATGGCGGCGGATGGCGGGAACCAGACGCTTGAGTGTGTGCCAGGAGACCATTGTGAGGTAGGACCCGGAGTCCACCTCCATTTCGCATGGTTGGTCTTCTATTCCCACCGTCATATATACTTTCCTGGCATCGCTTGTGGAGGAGTGGCCGATGACGATGGCTTGGTGTGTCTCCTCCCTTTGTCTTGTCTCCTGGAGTCGCCTGTTCCGACCTTCTCGGCTCCATCGATTCTCCGTCTGGCGATTGCGGTTTCTGGTGGGGGTGCTCTCTCTCCGTCGAGGGCTGCCTTCTCGTCGTCGCGAGCTGTAGTGTCTTTTGTTCTGGCATACCTTGGCGATGTGCCCCCGTTTCTTGCAATGCCGGCAAATGGCATCGAGAAAACGGCAGTCCGCCTGGGGGTGATCACCGCCGCAGCTGGCACACTGGAACCTCAACTTACGACCTCGTGGCCCCCGCAGTTCCCGTGCTGATTGGAGGCGGTGGATTTCCTCCTCCTCGTCCTCGGTTTCCGAGAAGGAATCGATGTCGCCGTGGTGCGTGGTTGTGTCTCGATGGTCGGTTTCTGGACACTTCTGGGGGTTTGATGTTGTTTCTCCGGCCGTCGGTCGTGGCATGATGCTTGATTACCACATCCGAGCCACTGATTTCTTGGCTGCCTCAGCTGCTGTGGCCTCGGTGAGGGCATCAGTGAGGGAGATATTTCCCTTTGCCATGATGCGGCTCTGGAGGACGGGGTCTCGGAGTCCTAGGACGATGTGGTCTCGCAGTGCCTCGTCCAGGTTAGCGAACTCGCACAGACCGCCCAGGTCTCGTAGTGCCGCTATGCAGTCACCAAGCCCCTCGCCCTCGCATTGATCTCGCCTGTAGAACTCATGCTGCCGGATAAGGATGGGCACGACAGGGGCGTAGTGGTTTCGCAGCAGGGGCTCGAGATCGCCCCACTCCATCGTCCTCTGGTTTGGCCAGGGCTTTGGCCATTTTAAACACTGCGGGCCCGCAGTGTGTGAGAAACACAGCTTGTTTCTTGTGGCCGTTGGCATCTTTAAGATTGCTACTCTCAAGGAACATCTGGAACCTATCGGTATAGGATTCCCAGTCCTCGGTAGCAGGATTGAAGGGAGCGGGTGGTGAGTTGATTCCGGCCATTCTGCTTGCTGTTGTGTCCCGCCTCGCCACGTGCTGGATGGATGGTCTCCTTGTCTCACGATCCCACCCTCGTCGCCAATGTTAGATCTGCGGTGGATCGGTTCGACAGAGACGCAAGACCATTCAAGTGATTTCAGCTTTTTATTAAGAATGAGGAATAGTCTGGGAATGCGAGCCACGGCAGCCCTTCATATAGGGCTGGCTCGCGGCTCGGCGGCCAATGGTAGCACTTTGAATCTCCCGCAATCGGCACAGCCAATCGCGGTAGATTCCTAGTACTCCAATCACGGCCGAGCCTTCGACCAATCAGGTTTCCGCCTGTCCGGACCAATCGGTTGCGAGGGTTTCGGAGTATGCTAATATCGTACAATAACCAAAACAACAAAAGCTATATATTGTTACACATAGCTACATCATGGGGCACCTTACCTAAAAATTCATTTAACTCATTTAAATGTATGCATTTAAAAAAGAACAAGAAAAATTATACTCATAATGTTGTATCTTGAACGTTTATTGCTTGCTTGTAAGTAAGAGGCAAAGTAAATTAACCAAACTCGTTAGAAGAAGTAATTGGAGTTTCATAGAAGTAAGAATAACTTTCACCTTACATTATCTTTGACTGACACAAAAGAAGTTATACTTACCTTTGCTACATCCCTGGTGGCATTTACTGCAATGCATGAATGCAAAGCAAACTGAAACAGCTTTTATCACAGCAGCAAGTCATGATTAGCACTTTGGGATCATTCTTTTTCTTTTTTTTGTAAATTTTATTTGAGTTTTCACAAAGAGAAAAAAAATACAAATAAAACATCTTTTTTGAAAGCAGCATAATCCCGGGTTACATTCCTTCGTACAGACACAAATTCAGGTTCATGCTCATTTTTATATTCTATTCCATATCTTATTACTATTTTACATTTTCTACATAGCTTCTCCCCTCTTTTAATTTTCTCAATTTTGTTTTAATTATCTCAACTCAATTCAAGTCATTGTATTTATATATTTTTATCTGTCCTGTTTCAATTATCTATTATCTTTTCTCATTAAACAAAATTTCTCCTGTAGTTACTGATTGGAGTATGACGCCTTTATATCTTTTCCCTAAAGTAGTAACATTCAATATAATACATAACTTCCATTCAGATTCTGCTTGGTACATTCTTAAAATACACACTGTATTCTTAAAAAAAGAAAAAAAATTATAAATGTATATAATTAAAACAACATTCCATTCCAATTCAATTCTATCATTAATATTAATATTCATTAAAGTCTTAACATCTTTAACATTACTTTTCAATTAAATATCATACTTCTATAGGAACAATTATAAGCTTTCCATAGTTAATTCCCCCCCTCTTCACTTATATTTTATAAAACATTAACTAATTAAAATGTTCCTGTTCCTTCCTAATTCAATTTTCTCATTTATTTTATTTCACTTATTTTATTCACAAACATTTCACTAAATTACACTAACTATTTTATCCCTCATTTTAATCATATGTTGTTTCCAATTTTCTAAAATTATTTCTATTACTAATATAACAATACAATCTTATGTACCTTTACAGAATCCCCTTTTCAGTTAGATTTTCACCCATTATCTCTAAATAGGTCCTGTTTCTGTATATCTTGCTCCGGTCTTTTGTAACTTCTTTTCCTTTCCTTCTTCCCTCTTCTTCTTCTCTCCCCTCTTTACCCCCTTGTCTCTCTACCTCTATTTCTCTCTTCTGTATTCCCCTTTTCTGTTGCTTTCCAGTATTATACTTATTTTTTGAATTATTTTTCTTTTCTTTGGTTGTTTTTTTAAATCTTAAATTCTCCATTCTCTTCCCCCCCTTTCCTTTTTCTTCCCCACATAGAATTACTTGTTCATTAAAGATGACTTTTTCTTTGTCCCAGTCTTCTTGTTTTGCAGTCTTTTCTTGTTGTTTCTCATAGTTCCAAATCTCCATTTCTAAGAATTGAAGGATGAAGCCAAAAGAACCCTTCCCTTCTTGTGCATCTTCTTTGTACTTTTAAAGTTCCATTTTCAATTCATCCAGAAGTGGTGCCATTGTATAAATTTTTAAACAACCACCCAATTGATTTTAGTCATTCAAATATAATAACCAAAAATCCAAAGATAACCAAATAATCCAAATACACGCAAGCTGTTTCTTTTTTGCTCTTTTTTTTTCACTTTCTCTTCCTGGGGTTACTATTTAGTTGCAAAGTTTCAGTTAAAATGTATCTTTTAGAAGTCTTGTTGAAGTTTTACTTTAGATTCTTTTTAATTCCAGACAGTCCCCTCCCTCTTCCAGATCCTGCCCTTATTCTTTTTCTCTCCCTTCCTGCTTATGAAAAAAAAAGTTTTTAATGTCCAGAAATCTTTATTATCCCTTTGGCATTATATTTTAATGTCCAGAAATCTTTATTATCCCTTTGGCATTTTGTTTTATTTTCAGCTTAATTGCCTATTGATGTCAAAGCGTATTTTTCCGATTTCTTATTTAAGTCTCTTAGTTGTCAGTATAGGGAAGGAGAGAGAAGAAAAAAAAGAGCCAAACCTTTCCCTTTTCACTTTCCTTTGCTGCTTTCAACTCTTTTTTGGGAGCGATGTTATTTTTTGTAAGTTTAAATTCCAGGGTATTTGGTTGTTGCTTTTACAATTTAACCCAGTCAGCCAAAATCTTCCTCCTACACATTCTTTTCTGGTCGAGTTCTTCTTTATGGTGGCCATTTCTGACCACCGCTGCAACCGCCTTCGGGAAAGGGAGTAATGGCCAGCTGAGGAGGAGAGATGCGGCTCTCCTCGACCCTGCTGGCGGTCTCCCCCCTGTTCACCATCTCTATGGGGTGGCTTAGCCTTGAAACCAGCCGGCTCGGGGCGCTCCAGCGGTGAGCCCAGACAGAAACCATGCACGATCGTGCATTACTGTCTGCCACTGAAGCCCTTCAAACCAGAAGTCATTCTTGTCATCTATATGTGGTCATAGATTGATGTATACTATAGAGCACGTCTGTGTCTATCCTCTACTTGGAGAAGGTGTTCTAAAAATATCCTATGGGAGTTATAGAAATTCTTTTTCTTTCCTGATTTAATTTGTAAGGGATGGTGGCATGTTTGCCTTGTCTTGTTTTTCATGGTAGAAAACTGTCCAGCCCGTCTGAAGAAAAGCAATCATCTTGGGGTGTCCTGTATTCTCATATAGAGGACAGATGTGTTGTAGTTCACTGGCAGCAGGTGCTGATGACTGAGGTCTCGGAGAGCGAAGACTCAGATGAGGGGCCTGTGTGGGAATGGAGTGCTGCCTTTGGAGATTGTGGAGCTTGGCAGCAGTGATGCAGAGGACCCTGAGGAGCCTGTGCCCACTGCGCATGTTCATAGGAAAGAGCAGCTGCAGCAGCACGGGTGACTCGGGAGTAAGGCTGCAAGGTAATGGAACCTCCCTTAAGAGATAAAAGCCAGCTGAGAAACCGGAGTTCTTTGCAGGAAGCAAAGGCGTTCTTGCACATCAAGCCTTGTGGAAGTTTGGACTATCTTTGTTTGTGTTTGAAGACTTTTTGTTTGGAATATTTCTTGGCAATTTAATCTAGTGTTTTTGGCAGCCTTGCACAACCTTGGCAAAGCTCGTTCGTATCAGAGACAATTAGTTTTAATAGCCTTTTAACCGTGAATTAACGGAATTCGCAGAGAAGCATTAAAAGGTTTTGCTTTTATCTCTGTTTGGTGTTTGTTTACTTGGAGCAAGGTTTGGGTCAGAACAAAATGTATTGCTAAAATATAATAAATACCATTACAATTTAAACAACAAGAAATAGGAATTCAAAGTACCATATAAATTCACAAGTTTCTCACATAGTCAAAGACCACTGGTTGACTATTTAATCATGAATAATAGTTTATTAAAGTTGCTTCTCTATTTATGCCATTTAGTTGCTTGCATCACTTTTATTCAGGTCTACTGGTTTTTAAAAAATATATTTTATTGAATTGTTTTAGGAAATACATAAAAGATTGATACCATGTACATAGTTATGATTTTTTCCGTTTGACATTTGATGAAATGATCTAGTATATCTAGCACCTTTTTTCTAGCCACATTTTCAACTTACAAATAGATCCCTCAATCCCTTTATCTTCTCTGTAGTGCCTTTAAAAACAACCAAAGAGGCAGTTATCAACTCATATAGTCACTCTTTTAAAATAATTGTTTAAAATTTCATCATTCATTTTCCTATGTTACACCATGTATTGGTGTAACGTTAATATGTATTAATCTGCACAATTAAGGGATAAACATATTAAATCTGTTTTCTGAAGCCTTGTAGCCACTAGATGCCTTGAAATACAGCTCTCACATAAACTGGGACTTTTTGAAGTTATAGTTTAAATCTTCAGGGTTGGAATCAGGATTAAAGGTTGTAAAATTCATGCTGAATATCTAAATTATTCAGTTTTTCTGGATATTTTAATTGGTAATTATTTTAATATAAAGATAGCGTAATATTTTTATTTCTTTTTAATTTTAGATAATCATACTTAATCTCACAGCAGTTTTCATCACTAATTCTACTAACACAGGGGTTGCCAACCTTTTAGACCTCAGGGACCACCAAACTCATAATTTTAAATCCCGTGGACCACTAATATGAATTTTGGCTGATGTTGGTGGGAAAGAGAAAGATCAGATTTAACCTTGGAAGGCTGGCTGTGATGCTCTCTCTCTCTCTCTCTCTCTCTCTCACACACACACACACACACACACACTACACAAAGAGAGAGGGGGAGGGAGGGAGGGAGAGAGAGAGAGAGAGAGAAAGAGAGAGAGAGAGAGAGAGGTCCCTCACACTATCATGACCTGAATACATCTCCAAACCATTTAACATGAATTCATATAGCCTTGGTGTAAATTAGATGCCTCACTCTGCTGGTGAGTTGTGTGCCATGCTCCAGGAGAAAACATGTAGAGTGGACTTTGACTCTGCTTTAGAGGGGGTCATCCATTGTTTTTGAAAATATTTGGGGCCCACAGGATCTGCAGGGGAAAAAAGAGACTCAGTTCCATCAGCAGTTTTGATTCCACTAGGAGACCATCAATATTGATTCAACCTGGTGAGACTAAGTAAAAGGGCTAAGCAAAGCATTTGAAAGAGGCTTTGCCAAATGCATTAGATTGAGCGAAGCACCTCTTCTTGAAGGATAAAAGGAACTGTGCCCTTTGTGAGACTTTTAAGGCTGCTTCAAAACCCAAACAGGACTTTTTCCATGTGTGTTTGCTGTGCGACTACTTCACTTTCCAGGCAGGCTTAGGAGAAGTGTGGGCTAGGCATGCACACGAAGACAGCTGCAAACAGACTTCAAAGCGCCCGCACAAGCTTCGCAAAGGACATGAGAGCTTCAACACTTAGAAAAGAGATGCTTTGTTCACTCCTGTGCATTTGTGAAGCACCTCTTTCAATTACTTTACGCAGGCCTAATAAATAAACTTCAATCCAAATTTTATATTGCTGTATAATTATTTGCCCAAGGTTTTTTTTTCTATGCGAATTTATAAGAAGGTTAATTCAAGTGAAATTAATAGGACTCACCAAAAACATATTGGTTGTTCTACTCATCTGTTTCAGGTGCTGGCAGAATAAAGTGTTTTCTGTTTTTATCTCCAAAGTTTCTGGAATATCTGCCCTGTAGAGATACCATATTCTAAAATTAGACAGTAAGTAGTTAAATCTTCTTTGGGGTTAGGTTCATCATCACCTGACTCTGTAGATAAGCTCAATTGAAAAGAGGCCCAATAGACTTTGCTCACTCGGTTGCCAACTTCACAGCAGAGAAGCCCGTGCTACTAGAACACAAAGTTAAAAATTGCTGCCCTGTATTTTAATATGATTATGGAAGGACAAATTAAGAGATTTGAACAATATGCCGAGCCAAAACACATTTGTACTGAATGTCTTTTGTCCTATGTACACATTTATTTCAGTTTGAACTTGGATTTATAAGGCAACTATTGATTCTACTACGGTAATTTTGTTTTTTAGCAACCGTTGCTGCTTTGTTCATATATATATATATATCATTCAGCTTTGTTCGGGTATTTTCAGATTTAAATTTGGGGCAGCCTATTGCTGTGCCAGAATGGTTTTTTTCTTCATCCTGATTGGTTGAGAGTCTTGGTCTGTGTTTAACTCACAGATGAACACTATACAGAAGCCTGATGATGGCAGATGAGATTCTGCTGAAACGTTGCTACAACTTTAAAAGCAACACTACTATGACGTGGGAAAATACCCGAACAAAGCCGAATGCCATACATGTAAGTACCCGCGAAAACTTAAGAAAACATATATATATTTGTTTTCTGAGGTTCTCGCGGGTATTTTTATGTGGATCTTTGGTTATTCGGGTTTTCTCCTGCGTAAGATTGGAAGTATCTAGGCAACGTTTCGATGAAGTCTCATTCATCATCTTCAGGCTTGGTCTTCAGTTGAAGACCAATCCTGAAGATGATGAATGAGACTTCATCGAAACGTTGCCTAGATACTTCCAATCTTACGCGGGAGAAAATCCGAATAACCAAAGATCCATATATATATATAGGCAATTAAGGTCTCTCAGCAGCAGAAAGTTCAAAAATGTGATGATAATGGAGAAAATGGTTTCTAGCAGTAATATCTCTGTTATTAATGAACTAAAGCATTATAAAGACAAACAAAAAAATTATAAACACTCCAGAATATGTATGATTTCCCCCATCTTTCATTGGTTAAATTATTTTAGTTTTACTTGATTTATTTTATTATTTTTAAATATTTATACTGAGTTTAAATAATACAAAAGAACACCTAAGAACCAAACTTATATTTTTCATTTTATACTAGTTTTTTTTTAAAAAATGTACACCTTAAAACTAGGCAATATTATCTAAAAAGAAAACAAAAAAAGAAAAAGAAAACAAAGGAAGCAAATAGGATCTTGCCCCTAAAGTGACCAAAGCCAGTTGAAAAGCTGAGAGTTTAAAAATACATTTTATTAGGAATTACATTATTGTCTTCTTATATATTGCCTAGTAATATATTAGATCACTTCTGTAAATTTCCCATTAAATGTTGCTCACAATGTCTGAAATGTGTTATTCTAGATTACTGTGGGGAAATGAGGGATTACTATGGCTGCTTTTGTGTGTGTGTGTGTGTGTGTGTGTTTGTGTTAGCTACTATTATAATTACCTATTATATTGGTTTGGCACATCAGGGACATTTTAAATAAATCATATGGGTGTCACAGATAAAGCTACAAAACCTTTACTTCTGCCACCAAGTTCTTCATTTTGATAGCTAGAATCTCAACAGCTTTGAAGTTATTTGAAGTATCAGTACTGATGTGGTGGCATTTCTTTATTTTTAAAAAAAAACTGTTTATAAACTGTTTGAAAAGGTAATACTTATATTGGTGAATATAAAAAATTAACTTAGTTGAATAAAAGAAGGAAATAACATTATAATAAATGGACTAAAACAGCAAAGGATTCAGCTACATTTTAATAGTGTATAAAAACTCAATACTTTGTTCCTGGCTAAATGTTCTGAATAATTATGTCATGATAATTGTCAAAGGTTAGCTCTGGAACTGTGAAATAAAAATAAAACTTTATGTAAAGTGCTATGATTTGAATATCTTTCTGCAATAATAATATTACCTTATTTTTATGCAAGGAGAAATTTCTGTCCTACTGTTTTCCTGACTGCACAATGCAAAGCAGCTCACGAAGTAAAACCAAACGGTTCATTTTGTAAAAAAGCAAAACAAACTCTTCAAAGGCAAGCTTCTGCCAGACACAAACATCTTCTCCTATTGTCAAAAGGTTAAAAATATCTTCTTTCAAAACCTGAGCAGATAGCTGAATAAAGTTGAAATTTTGTTCTTATTAAACTGTATGTCTCTGGAGACATAATGGGTTTTCCAAGATTGTGCAAAGCTAAAGTAATACACCAACTTGCTTGGCAGAGTTCAATACTCAACAGAATTCCACTTATCTCTAGGTGCAAATTACCATAAAGGTGATTATTAGATTATTTGGTGAAGTCTCCTAAGGGGTCTTGACACTTGCAGTCTCAATTTTAACAGCACATATCCTTTTTGTTGAGGGAGATAGTCCCAAAGGAACACTCATTCAGCAAAGAAGTTACCAACAGTTACTTCTCTTCCTTTAATACCTGCAAGGTTCAGCTTCTGCTGATTTCATGAATAAATGTGGCATGTACTACGCTGACCTTTGCCTATCAATAAATTTATTGTTTTTCTAAGGATATTTTTCTAGTCCATTAACCTACCCTGAGTATGTGAATTTTAGTATGCTATTCATTGTCTCAAAAGAGTGGACAACCTTTATCAGACCACGACTGATGATTAATTTCTCTTATAGTCCATGCTGCTTTTAGTAACCATCTCCAAATCCATAATTTAAGGACATAGTTTTCTCTTTTTTTCTTAATATCCATCTTTCATAGCTGGAAAAAGCCATCACTTTCACCATTTTGTTATTTGTTGTGAGTATTTGTTCTTATTTTTTCATGGTGTGATCTTAATTTCATAGGGCCGCTTTCCATAGGATTAAACTTCTCTTTACTTCTTAAGTACATTGTTCGTCTCTGCTTTTCATAAGCTGAAGAAAAAAGTCACCACTTTTGCTTCTCTGCCATCAACTGTAAGTTCATTAAATATTTTAAGATGATTAATAAACTTATATATTTCACATTTTTGAACTGCCCATCATCTTCAGAGAGGGTGTCTGGGCAGTGTACAATAACATGTTAAAATATAAAAATGGTGTATATGAAAATTAAAAGTTTACAAGGAGGCAATGGTGATTAAACTGTTAAAATTAGATAAAGGTGAAGGGAGGACTCTCTTCAGAAGAAGAAGAAGAAGAAGAAGAAGAAGAAGAAGAAGAAGAAGAAGAAGAAGAAGAAGAAGAAGAAGAAGAAGAAGAAGAAGAAGAAGAAGAAGAAGAAGAAGAAGAAGAAGAAGAAGAAGAAGAGGAGGAGGAGGAGGAGGAGGAGGAGGAGGAGGAGGAGGAGGAGGAGGAGGAGGAGGAGGAGGAGGAGGAGGAGGAGGAGGAGGAGGAGGAGGAGGGACCTGTCTCACCTCTGGGGGGACAATAGTCCCAGGGTGGGTGCAATGACAGAGAAGCCTGTCTTCCAAGACCTTGCTAGTTGGAGTTCTTTTATAAATAGAGAGAAAAGAGAGAATGAATGACAGCAAGAGAGGGGGGGAGGGAAAGAGGAGGGAGGGAGAGAGGGAGGGAGGCCGAGAGAAGGGGTAAATTCTGAAGAAGCAGCAACTTCTTGGGAGCTATAACTTCAGATTTGAAGCAGATGAATATAGGTAGTTCTCAAGTTACAACCACAGTTGAGCCCAAAATTTCCATTACTAAGCAAGACAGTTGTTAAGTGAGTTTTGTCCCATTTTGTGACTTTTCCTACCACAATTGTTAAGTGAATCACTGCAGTTGTTAAGTTAGAAGCACGGTTGTTAAGTGAATCTGGCTTCCGCACTAATTCTGCTTGTCAGAAAGTCTGCAAAAGATGATCACATGACCCTGGGGCAGTTCAACTGTCATAAATATATGCCAGTTGCCAAACAACTGGATTTTGATCACATGATCATGAGGATGCTGCAACGGTTGTAATTGTGAAAAATGGTCATAAGTTACTTTTCCCAGTGCCATTAAACAAATTGGTGTAAGTTGAGGACTACTTATACTCCTTGAAAAAACACAGCAGCAGGATAAGACAGTGGTAACAATTTATACTGATATCTGGTCGTAATATATCATAATTTGGTGTCACATTTATTCAGCATGCAATTGGATGATTTATTAAGATCAACTAGGTAGAGTTTCAAATCTGACAACAGTTTTACCCTGTATTCTGCTTCAGTTTCAGTAAACGAAAATCCCCACATCACCCCTTTTAAAAGAGGGGTGTCATGCCCCTGGTGGAGACTGACTCTGAGGGAGAGGAGGAACAGCCGACAGGGAGTGGAAGTGTGACTCCAGAGTTGTGGAGGAGGCTGGGGAAGGGCAGAGACCGGCTGAGCAGTCAGAGGAGGACCCAGGTCATCCCCTATCCATCCTAGGGCACAAGGGAGGAGAGGATAAGGGAGAGACATGGACTACTTGGGAGGAGAGGGCCTTGATCCTCTTCATGGGCTGCAGCTGTGACAACTGAATAAGAATATGGACATGCATACGGGCGAACGCTGGAAACAAAGTATGGAAATATCTCTAGTTTATGGTTCCTCTCTGAGTTTGGTGTCCTTCCCAGTGTGTGTTATCTGTGCAAATAAACAAAGGAAGAACCTTTTCCGTTTCTGACAGCAAGTTATTTCTTAATAATTCCTAGATACCAATATTAAAAGATGAAAAAAGTGTCTGTATTCATGTTAAATACTACAATGCTGCATGAATGAGAACCACTGGGATAATTCAATTTAGGGTTTTATAATATAGGTAACAAATAAATAAAAAATAAACAAAAAAAGATCAATACCAATTTTCAGGTTGAATAATATTAGGAAAGTATTTACAAACTTGAATTCTTGTTGAGAGAAAAAAAGGACCAAGGGATCAGAAATGTTAAGATCTCTGCAGCATTTCACATTTGTACTACTAGGAAGAGAAAGTGGGGGAAAAGGAGGTACAGACTTGCCTTGAAACAAAGCACAGCAAGGTTAAAAATCTCTTAACCTAAAACATTTGCTAAAAAAGAAGGCATCAAGATGAATGATTATCCATTGATGATCTACTTTGCCTGGGAATCTGTTTAATGTGCTTTCAGTTGGCATGTTAAACCAGCCATCAATAAGCCATGGATGAATCAAAATATGCCATTTCAGACAGGAAGGTTTTCTGTGTTCATTAGAAGATTTCTCTTCTAACTTCATGGGCAATCTTGTGAAGGGCAGCATCAGAAGAAACCCACTGATTGGAACTCCATAGGCTCAGCGGGGTACCAGAAACTCAGCGGAGGGAAAGTGTCGAGTTTAAAATACGCCTTGGTGTTTTCGGGGCTGGGAAAGAATGCCTGGCTGTGCTAATTGGAAGGGAATGAAAGATCTGGGTGGTAGCCAAACCATCCTGAATGTGGGAAAGGTGGGACTACTTCTGCACGGAGCATGTTGCAGCGCTGTCTCTAATCTCCCGTCTGCCTTCAATTCTATGTATGTATGTGCATGGCAAATGCAATTACATGAGAACCACTGGGGAGGGGTGCCAGCCTCCTGACTGTAAAGGAAGCCCAGATAAATAATACCAGCTCTACTCTAAGGGGAAGTAAGGAAATCGCACAACGGTGCTCCTAAAAATATCGGGTTGATATTTGTTCCTGGTGAGGCTGTTGCTTACAAGAATCATAGCAAAATCTGCCTAGAAATTATACAACAGTAGAAAAGGAACATTTCTTTAAGCTGGAAAACTGCCTAATTATTGGATTGTATGGTTTTTTTCAGCTATTGCCATTCAGACTTTATCTCAGTTATCATGAAAGTTTCCTACAATCTGTCTGAAGCTTGTACATCCAGAGCAGAGCTGAACTTTTTTCGAATGGTATTGAACTGCGATCACAATAGCCAGATCTTGCAGGACCAATCATGAGTGAAGTTGAGAAGCTCAGCAGTATCTGGAGGGCCACAGGTTTTGTGCCCTGCAAAGGATCCCCACCATGAACTTGTAACCTTCCAGATATTGCTGAACTACTGCTGGCATTTCCTCTACCTTTTTCCTATTTGCTAGGAAAAAAGAGAACTAGTTGTATTCTTTCTTTGCTGCAGAAATTTTGCAGCCTCAACATTAAGATAGTTGGGGATGGTTGATTGGTTTTAAAAAAAAAAACCAAAGCAACACAAAATTTCCTTCTAGTCCCAAGCTGCTTTTTCTACTGTTTTAATGGAAGATCTGGACTTCTCAACAACTCACCCATAATTTCGTTTCGATTACTAAATGAAGACAAAAATCACAATCAAATGAACATTGATTGGAGTTCATTTTCACTGAAAAGAGGGTTATACTGTTAAGTTCCCACATATGAGAGTTGTGGGATCATTTGCTCATTAGAGAAGCAACTGATTCAGTAGTTAGGAAGGTTTAGTGAAAATAAATCTCCCATTACTGGCTGCTCTGGTGAATCACAACTTCCCTCCCACCACGCCATTCTTTGTGTTCCATTCAGCTCCCTCCTTTGAAGCCAACCCGCAGAGGGCTTTGGACATTGTGGCGAATTTTATCACAGCTCACAACAGTTTGAGCAAATATAGAAAAGAACAGAAAAAGCAGAAAATAAAGAACAAATATAAAAATCCAGAAACTGGGTCGCACACTTTTACTCATCAATACATTTCAACAGCATGATTTGCCTTTTGATTAAACTGAACAAGCATTTTACAGAAACAAGCAAACTTTATGGTTAATATGGGGTCATGCATTCTGATAGAGACTGCTAAAGAAGGAGCAAAGAAATGAAATAGGGGAAAAAATGCTATAAAAGTGTTTCTGTTGTCCTTGGAAACTTTAAAAAAAAATCCCAAAGACGACAATTTTGCACTTTTAAGGTAAGTGTGGGATGTTTCCTCTGAGGATACAAGAAAAATGTTTGGGGTCAAATGTCAGCTATTCCAGTGATCAATCCTCCTTTCCTAGCTCGGGGTACATGTTTGGAGGTCTCCGATGCCATTTACTCAAACATGCAGGTGCAACTCCTAGAAGGAGTGGGCCAGTATAGCTCCAAGAGCCAGACTAGTATATGGTATTGTAGAAGGGCAAGGAAGCCCTGGGTTCAAATCTGCCCTGGAACATTAAATCTAGCTGAGCGACTTTGGGCCAGTCATTCTCAACGCTGCCTTGAGATTACTCTAATTAATAAAGCAAAAATGTTAAAAGTAACCTGCTGAGGAGATCAAGTTTGCTGTAATGGTTAAAGGCACCAGGCTGGAAGCCAGAAGATGCTAAATTCTAATCTCATTTGAGAGGCATGAAATCAGCTGGGTGACTTTGGACAAATCACTTTCTCTTAGCCTGAAGAATCAGTCAATGGTAAGCTATTTTCAAAAATACTGCTAAGAAAACTGCATGGATTTCTCCAGGAGTCAAAACTGACTCTAAGCCCCCACTCCAATCCAAATAGATGATTAAAATTATGCCCAGAATATAATCGTGTTAACTGCATTTCTTTTTATTTAAAAGTGAAAGCAAACCTACTCACTACTTTCTTATCATCCCTAAATTTATGCAACTCCCCAGATTAGAAAAAAAATCCTGCCTGTCTATCCTAGTGGGAATGAAGACCTATCTCTTCTTCCAGGGTGTTTTAGGGCAGGGGTCCCCAACCACCGGGCTCCGGACCGGTACCGGTCCGTGGATCATTTTCTACTGGGCCACCGGTTTGCTGGGTGCCGCCATCTTGTTTCAATGAGAAAGTGCTTCCGGGTGAGCTTTTCCGGTTGGAAAGCAGTGTTTGGTTCCTGAAGGAATCCTCGCACCTTAGTTTCATCGAAGGGGGTGGTGGCTTCGAGCGGAGAGCCGTCCCGATGGCGGAGGAGATTAAGAAAGCACAAAAAAGTGCAAAAAAGGTACAAAGGAGGAGTTGAAGGTGGTGGGGAGAAGTGGGGGATGGCTGGCTGGCCGGTCGCTTGGCTCACCTTGCCTTATCATGCGTGCTGATGCCGGTACCGGGCTGCGGATCATTTTGTGATGCCGTTACCGGTTCGTGAGACAAAAAAGGTTGGGGGCCACTGTTTTAGGGGATAGAAACAGAAGCATGCCATTTCAGTGTTTTTTTAGACTTCTACTTTAAGTTCAAAAGACACTCCAAATTTTGTATTATTGAGCATATAAAACCTTCGTGGGTGAGGGAATGGCGGACTTGTAGACAAAGGGCATCCTGACTTCCTGAAAAGTGATCAAGTGATGCTTGAGTGTTGTAATGAAACTATACTGGAAAACAGGCAGGATGTAGGAAAGGTCAAGTGGATGCCAATGAGGAAGCTGTGGGAAAGAGCAGAGTCCAACTTTTTATTTCTATAGCCTGCTTAT
Source organism: Hydrophis major (assembly GCA_033807585.1). Lineage (NCBI taxonomy): Eukaryota > Metazoa > Chordata > Lepidosauria > Squamata > Elapidae > Hydrophis > Hydrophis major. The sequence goes on along the minus strand of CM066332.1, from coordinate 36,996,704 downwards.
TATTGCAGATCAAGGTTGTTTTTTGGTAGCAAATGTTTTATTTTATTGTTCCAATTCTACAGTTTTTCTTAGCAAAATATTATTGATTTTGCACTACACCTACAGAGAAATTCAAGGAAAAACATCATGCAATTTAGTCCTTCATGTTCTGCAGAGGGCAGTGAGTTTAAAAAACCATCTAGCAATAATCAGTGGAACGGCTGTTTCCTCAGAAGTTGTGGGCGCTCCAACACTGGAGGTTTTTAAATAGAGTAGACAGCTTTTGTCCAGCAGAGTATATGATCTCCTGACTGGGCAAGGGGTTAGTGTAGAAGATCTGCAAGGGCCCTTCCAACTTTCCCCCCTGTATTCTGTATTCTTTTTTCTGTATTCTTTATTCACCAACAATCAGAAAATAAGATAGTAACATAAAGTTTCAGTACATAAAACATCCTACATATACAATGTGTCATAAATGTGCTTTATTCTTTCACACCAGTGGTACTTTCAGAATGCAAGTGCCTTGATAGCTTTAACTTGGCTTACCTTCACAATAGCTTTGCGAGGTATGTAACCTTTTGTAACCCTCATGATACAACAGTGGAAACAGAACAAAACCAAAAAAAACAGACCATACACATGAATGCACACACGTAAACACACCAAAAACAGCTGGGTCTTTCAAAGAAAAGGCAACTGTGCCAGGGGAGTTATTGGTGTGTGAGCCAGATGCAGCTCACATTGTTTTAAAATCTTGTTCCTCCCCATCACCACCAGACATGCACACTTGTCCTCTCCTTTCTCATGCTCACTGTAGTGCGGCAATTAAGTTTATAGAAGAAAAAAAATGTTCTAATTCATATGAATAGGACCTCTATGAATGCTTTCCTCACATGTAGCAAGTTCCCACTAAAATCACCCTTTATGTGCGACAAACATTGTGATTAGCAAAGTAGTTTAGTTTGAGCTGGATGGCCTGGCAATTAGGTGGCGAAATAGCTAGCTTGAACATTGAAGAAAAGAGCCTTCATCAGTGGTTCCTTACCAAATTAGAGAGAAGTATCGTGCTATTTAAGGCTCAGTCCTGGGCCCTGTACTCAACATTTTGATTGAAATCTTACATGATGAAGCGGAGGGAATGCTTAATTAAATTTGCCAATGGTGTGGTGTGGGATAACTAATACTCAAGAGATCAAATTTAAAATAGTCTGATACATTAAGATGGAAAGTTTGAAAATAGCAGGTCAAAATTTAGTAAGGAGAAATGTGAAGGTTTTCCTTCTGAGTAAAAGCAGTCAAATGGACAGGTATAGAATGAGGGCACTTGCTTGGCTGTTGCTTGCCTTCTTCTTCTTGAGTCCAGGCTAGTTCTGGGGCCTGGCAACCAGAGCAAACAAACAAAGGTAGGTTTCCTGGAAGCTTGGCATAGGGAGTTGGCCAAGGAAACCAAGATCTGTCAATCTGAGGTCTGCACTGGCATAGTTTTCTTCATACATAGCAACAATGAATAAAGTGAGTCTCAGCCAGTCCTTGAATATTGAAGATTTGTCCTGAAATGAATACAAACTCCAGCTCCTACAGAGTTGTCGAACTCCGAGTTCACTATGGAGCCCGTCAGTAAGCACCTGGACAGACATGCCACCATTAACCAGAAGTAGGGTTTTTTTGCAAAAAGTCATGCCAAGCTACTTTTACTGACCTCCTTTACCAACAGTTCCTTGCCTAAAAGATCAGGCAAATATACTATCTGAAAAAAGCCTCCAGGACAACTCATTATATTCAACTTCAAAAAAGATAAATTTACAGTGAGCTGAATTATGACATCCCAAAAAAAGAGGAAAGACTTTTAAAAAAAAACACAGGAAGACAGGCTTTAGCGGTGGGCAGAAAATGTGAAAAATGTCAAGTTCTACATCTAAATAGGAAAAATTTAAGGATCAGGTACAGGATGGGAGAGAACAAGCTTGGCAGTAGCACCTATAAAAGGGAGCTTGTGTGTCTTTAAATATCAAGTTAAATATGAGACTGCAATATGCAGTGGCTGCTAAAAAGGCAAATGCAATTTGGGGAGCATTGAGAAGAGCCTAGAGTCTAGGCCAGGGCTGTCCAACCTTGGCTCCTTGAAGCCTGGCGGACTTCAACTCCCAGAATTCCCCAGCCAGCTTTGGCTGGGGAATTCTGGGAGTTGAAGTCCGCCAGGCTTCAAGGAGCCAAGGTTGGACAGCCCTGGTCTAGACCATGGGATATAGTTTGCCCATACTGAAAAAGAAAATAGGATGAATGAATAGGATGAAATACAGCATAGGTTTGTGTGGAAGTACAAATAAACAAATGTGTAATCTTTGATTCCACTATGACTGGTATGCATTCTTCAGTGGGCATAAGCAATATTTTGCAATATTTTATTATTGTTATTATTGCTGATGTTATTATTAGCATTCTCATGATCTCTGAGCAAATTGAAGACAGTTTGTCACTTTTCATGGAAATAGGCACAAAAATATGTCAACTCGAGCTTCCGCTAAATTTCAAGCAACTATTTTTCACTACCTCCTCCTTCCCTCCTTCTCCAGTGAAAAAAAAGCAAAAAACAAAAGAAGCTTTGCTGACAACACTGGATCCCTGTCATGCTTCCTGCATCTTTTGGAAGGGAAATCAGTCAATCAATCAATATTATTTATTGCTCACTCCTGGCATAGTGTTAAAAACCCATAAGGTATCAGATGAAATCTTGCTGAAACTGGCAACTTGAACTTCGCTCTTGTTGAAATTCAGCCTGAGCTGATTGCTGTTCATCCACCCCCTTTCTGCATCCAGGCAACTGCCTGGCACCTGCACAATGTCTCCTGATTCAGTCGGAATGAAGCAACCGCACTGAATATGATCAAGGCACTGATGACACTGTGGATGACACTGATGGCTCTCATCCAGATCCCTCAGTATAGCTTGACCCATCAGATTCAACAGGGGTCCCTGTGAGCTCAGTCTTACCTGGAGCTGATGTGGTCGCACCAGAGTGAACAGGGACAGACCCTTAAGAAACAGTTCCATGTTCATCAGTGGCAAGAAGAATAGGGGACACTGTTGAGACCCATAAATTTATTGTAACCTAATTCTGCTGGCTAGAATCCAATTCATCAGCTGCATGAAACAAGATCCTTGGATGGCAGATAAAATGGATGGATGCTTTGTAAGAGAGACAGAAAAATAAACAGTGAAGAAATTAAAGGCAAATAGTAGCAACCTTAATGTGACATGTGTGCAAAGGAAGCATAGCAGTAACTGAAGGTCAACATCCTGTCTAAATTAATTAACACCTGGAGAGAGATGTATGTGTCTATGTACAAGTAAGGATATAGGAACTTGGTTTTATTTAAGAAGAAGTCCCTTCTGGCCATAGCTAAGAATGTTTGAAAGATACCAAGATGGTGCAGGGAGATCCTGCACACCCTACCTGTGTGCAACCTCTCATGTGCTCCCTGGATCTCTGAGAACATGTGTCTGGAGAGACGAGTTCACTAACAGCCCTTAATTCCACCACAACCCTTTTGTTTGTGATACTCATCTTGGTCCCCTTGGAGATGCATATGTCTTCATGCAGACATGAATGTGAGACCCCAAATGCTTTTGTATAGGTCTGCAAACTACTTCATACTCTTTAGTTACAATAAACAGTCGGAAAATTGTTCTTATGTGATATTGCTATGTATTAATCCAATTAAAAAGCATGTTTAATCACACTGAGAGGCAATATGTTTAGCAGGAAATTTGATCCTAAACATACCTACCTTTCCACTCACATTTGTGATGGAACAATCTGCCTCAAGATACAAAGTTGTAGTTAATGAAGGGGATTGTGGCTGATGTTTAAATTTTGAGGCTGACCGATAAATCCACGTATTTTAAACTGGGATTTTATCTCCAAATACAAAGAATACATGGAGGCATGATTTTAAGAACAAAATCAATCCTTGAGGTAAATTGGTGTTTCTCAACCTTTGCCTCTTTAAGACGAGTGGGCTTCAACTGCCAGAATTCTGGAAGCTGAAGTCTCCACATCTTAAAGTGGTGAAGACTAAAAAACATTGATGAAGACGAATAACACTTTTCCCAGACTGTTTCCCCTTAACTTCTTGTATTTAATTAACTGTTATTAACATTGGTGTAATGGTTAAGGCATCAGGCTACAAACCTGGAGACTCTCTGTTCTAGTCCCAACTTATGCACAAAGCCAGCTGGGTGACCTTGAGCCATTCACTTTTTCTCAGCCCCAGGAAGGATGCTTTGCCAAACCCTTCCTGAAAAACTTTGCCAAGAAAACAGCAGGGACTTGTCCAGGCAATCACCAAGAATCAGACACAACTGAACAGAAGAAAAAAAAATGTGAAAGAAGGACAAGGTAAGTGATAAAGATTCCATATTTGGTATTCATTTACTTGTTGGCATAACATTCATCTATGTTTTATACAAAAAGTCAAAATTTAAACACACCCACAGCAGTAGCAATGCAAGTCACAACGTTTTTGTCCAAAATATTTATCAACTAAATATGAGAAATAAATCATATGTGTTGTGTATGCATAAAGATTAATAAAGTGTGAGCTTGGAGTAAGTGCAGGGTTCTGGCCCTGCACTTCTGATTGGCTGTTAAGCGGCCGGACCGGATTGGCCCGTTCCGGGGAATCCGATTGGCCCTTAACAGAGAGTTCCTATTGGTTACAAGAGCTAGCGTTTCTAGCTCGTTATTGGTTAAAAGTTACCGGGGTTTGCCTATATAAGGCGGGTTTAACTGCTGTTAAGATGAGAAGTCACAATGTAAATAAAGAGCTGAAGTTCACCGTTCAGAGGCTTGCCTCCATTCTTTCTCGCCCATGCTCAAAACATAACACTGGCGACGAGGATGGGATATGGAGAAAGCTGAACCAATGAAACTTCGAAAAACACCGAGCACGTGACAGACGACGCCAACAATGGAATCATGTCCGGCGGCATCGTACCACCCGCTCCGTTCGATCCAACACAGGAAGACTGGGAGTCTTACATGGATCGTTTCCAAATGTTCCTAAAGATGAACAACTTAAAGGACGCCACAGCCGGGAAGAAATGGGCGGTGTTCCTAACGCATTGCGGTCCAACCGTATTTAAGATGGCTAAAGCACTAGCTAAACCCCAAGAAGTGAAGGCCATGGATTGGGATGACCTCGAACCTATCCTACGGGACCACTACGCCCCGACGGTACCTACGCTCGTGAGATGCCACGAGTTTTATCAGAGAAGCCAGCGAAAGGGAGAAAGCGTGGCCGACTTCATAGCAGACCTCCGAAATTTGGGAGGCCTCTGCGGATTCACCGATTTGGAAGAGGCACTAAGAGATCGCATAGTTCTGGGATTAGATGCACCAGGCGTCCAAAGCAAGCCGATGGCGAAAGGCAACATCAGCCTTGCCGACGCCATCGCCGATGCTACTGCAGCAGAAGCAACCAGGAAGTTGGCTGCACAACTACGCCGAAACCGCGCTCCGGTACCACCACCGACCAGCGAAATCTCACCTAGTTCAGAAGGGCAGCTTGCAACAACGCACCAGGACCTCTCTTCGTCATCAGACAGCGACGAAGAAGGGGTCCATCGACTGTGGTCCGAACGGGACACCCATCCGAAGCCCTTACGCCCTTGCGCTGGCTGTGGAGCCAACCATGCCAGGTCCGAATGCAAATTCCGCGACGCACTCTGCCATGAGTGCGGGAAACGAGGCCACATCGGACGGGTCTGCCGAAGTTCGCCAGGACCCAGCCAGGCCTCAAAAGGCCTGGCCAATCGACTATTGCCAAAAACTATCGCCAATCGACAGGAAACCGTCCTGTACAGCGAGAACCAGTAAACCACTCCTACAGAAATCGAGCTTTGCAGAGAGAAGAGGCTCACCATACTATCACTATCGGTCACGCCTCAGCCTTGGACACTAAGAAAATCTGAGTCATGGTAGCCATCAAGAACCAGCCTTGCCACATGGAGGTCGACTCGGGATCGTCCCTCTCGATGGTGTCCTGGAAGACACTCAAGCAACTCATCCCCACAATTCAATGCCAAGATCTCCGCTTCCAACGCTTCATCCTCAAGGACTACCAAGGGAATCGAATCCCGGTCGTCGGGTCCTGCCGAGTCCGAGTCTCCTTCAAGAAGCACACAGCGTACTTACCTTTAACGGTCATCGATAGAGATAGGCCTAGCCTACTAGGCCTCCAATGGTTCGCGCCACTCAGCATTGAAGTGGCCGGTGTAAACCGAGTCAGTGGCTGTGACTGGGAGGAAGACCTTGTCTATGAGTTCAGGGACGTCTTCGCGGACAGCTTAGGCGAGTACAAGGGGACCCTGATTTCATTCAGCCTAGATCCAAAAATAGCTCCCATTCGCCTGAAGCCCCGTCGAGTTCCGTTTGCCTTAAAATCGAAAATCGACGAACAACTCGACAAACTGACAGCTCAGGGGGTGTTAGAGCCCATCGATCACTCCCCTTGGGAAACCCCTATTGTAACACCCATCAAGCCAGACGGGTCAATCCGAATTTGTGGGGACTACCGGGCCACTTTGAACCACGCCCTGCAGCAGAACGCGTATTCAGTTCCGGTGGTGCAGCATCCCCTCCATTCCCTGGGGGGCGGGAAAGTTTTCGCTAAATTAGATTTAGCTCAGGCATATCAGCAATTACCAGTAGATGAAAAAACGGCACAGGCCCAAACTATTGTGACGCACCGAGGTGCCTTTAAATGTACCCAGCTGCAATTTGGAGTTAGTGTAGCCCCGGGGATTTTTCAGAGCCTTATGGAAAGGTTATTGCAAGGAATTAAGGGCGTGGTCCCCTATTTTGACGATGTATTAATTGCAGCTCCTACAAAAGAATTCTTACAGGACCAGTTAAAATTAGTCTTAAAAAAATTCCAAGAGGCCGGTCTTAAGGTTAAAAAAAAACAAATGTAAATTGTGTACTGACAGTGTTGAGTTTTTAGGGTACCTGATTGATAGCCAGGGCATTCACCCTACCGAAAGTAAATTAAAAGCGATCAAAAACACTCCCAGGCCATGAAACAAGGCTGATCTCCAGGCATTCCTTGGCCTCATCAATTTTTATAATGTCTTTTTGCCACACAAAGCAACTGTCGCTGAACCGTTACACCGGTTGTTAGATAAAAAAGCAAATTGGCTATGGGGTTACCGTGAAGAACAGGCGTTCCGAAATGTTAAAAAACTGCTCACTTCTGACTCTGTACTCATGCAGTATAACGAGACTTTGCCGTTAGTTATAACCTGTGATGCATCGCCTTTTGGGGTGGGCACCATTTTGAGCCACGTACTGCCTAATGGGAACGAAGCCCCTGTTGCATATTTTTCAAAGACTCTTTCAAAGACTGAGCGAAACTATGGACAAATTGATAAAAAAGCCCTCGCAATTGTCTCAGCTGTGAAAAGATTCCACGAATACATGTATGGCCGGGCTTTTACTATTGTGACTGACCACAAACCTTTATTGGGGATAATAGCCAGAGATAAGCCGACTCCCTACATATTATCCCCTAGGATGACCCGATGGTCAGAATTCTTAGCTGCTTATAACTATCGGCTGCAATACCGCCTGGGCAAAGCCATTCCCCACGCCGACGCATTGAGCCAAGCACCGCTTCCAGAGACTCTCGACGATCCTGCACCAACGGTAACCACGTTGCAAATCGAGGCATTCAACTCACCGCCACTAACCGCCCGAGATATCGCAAGAGAAACCAAACGCGACCACACCCTAGCACGAGTCCTAGGCTGGGTAGAATGCGGATGGCCATTGGACCAGTTATCAGATGACTTCACACCATTCAAGACTTGACAAACCGAGCTCTTCTCCCAGAAAGGCTGTGTCATCTGGGGCGATAGAGTCGTTATCCCAGAACGACTCCAGAAAGCGCTGCTGAGAACCTTGCACGATGGCCACCCCGGCATCATGCGAATGAAAGCCCTTGTGCGAAGCTACGCATGGTGGCCAGGCATTGACAAGCAAATCGAACAGTGGGTCAAAGCTTGTCCCAAATGCCAAGAAGTCAGCAACGCCCCACCAAAAGCCATGCCTACTGAATGGGAGACACCACGTGGACCCTGGTCCCGAATTCACCTGGACTTCGCGGGGCCAGCCAAAGGCCACACCTTCCTGCTTACCGTCGACGCCTACTCAAATTGGCTCGAAATCCATCGCATGACGACTACGACCTCCGAGGCGGTTATCAAAATTTTAAACAGACTCTTTGCAACCCACGGATTACCAGACATCCTGGTATCCGATAACGGCCCTCAATTTACCACACTAGCATTCGAGCAGTACCTGCTGACCGCGGCATCCGCCATGCGCTCACCTCGCCTGCGCACCCTGCGACCAATGGCAAAGCAGAACGCATGGTCCAATTTGTGAAGAAAACCTTGCAAAAGGTAGATTACGACAACATTGACGACAAGGTCAATCAAATCCTCTTCTTGCAACACATCACCCCACATAGCGCCACCAACAAAACTCCCGCCGAACTGCTAATGGGACGAAAGCTCCGCTCCCACCTCGACCGGTTGCACCCAGCTTACGAACCGGAGAAACCACTAGGATCCAGCGGCTGCTGTCATACCTTCCAGGTCGGAGACCTGGTTTATGCTAAAAACCTATCGGGTGACCCGTTGTGGGTGGAAGCGACAGTAGTATGTGTAACTGGCCCCAGATCCTACCTTGCACAATGTCTTGACGATAAACTTTGGAAACGACATATCGATCAATCATGATCGCGGCTTCCAGCAGCCAGTCCGCAACTCCCCTATGACCAAACTGAGGGGGGGGAGGTACGGAAGAAGATGAATTCCTCGGGAACCCATTCGAAGGAAATGACGGTTTGATAGAAACTCAGGAAGCGGAGCCGGAGGGAGAAACGGTTGCACCTCAGGGAATTGCAGAGAATGTGGGCAACGACGTAGAAGTGAACTCTGAACCAGAAACATCCCCACTGCCAAACAACGATCTACCTCAGCGTGATTGCAGCCAGCTGATACAACGGAAATCAAAGAGACTAATAAGGCAACTGTCCTACCTAAGGGACTATGTAACTGCGCCCTGCAAATAAGAAGCCAGGGGGAAGGGGTGTTGTGTATGCATAAAGATTAATAAAGTGTGAGCTTGGAGTAAGTGCAGGGTTCTGGCCCTGCACTTCTGATTGGCTGTTAAGCGGCCGGACCGGATTGGCCCGTTCCGGGGAATCCGATTGGCCCTTAACAGAGAGTTCCTATTGGTTACAAGAGCTAGCGTTTCTAGCTCGTTATTGGTTAAAAGTTACCGGGGTTTGCCTATATAAGGCGGGTTTAACTGCTGTTAAGATGAGAAGTCACAATGTAAATAAAGAGCTGAAGTTCACCGTTCAGAGGCTTGCCTCCATTCTTTCTCGCCCATGCTCAAAACTTAACAATATGCTATACTGTTTTTGCCACCTTCCTAGTTCTCTTTTTCCATATGAAAAGAAATATTCCTTCCCTTATTCCTGTTTAGTTAACTTTTTCTGGAACAATTATTTGATGCTAGAACTACTTGCATTCCACTTAGACCAGACATGTGCAATTTTTAGGGTCTTTACAGTCAATTTTGGGTGCTGTGCTAGGAGCACACTCCCAAATTAAGAAAAGCTAGGCCAAAAGTCAGTTAGCCCAGGACAAAAATGAAATGTTATTCTATTCATACGTGATTTTAAGATTGCTCATGTTTTTAATTCTTTACAGCATTTTTAGGTAATCTAGGGTCCATACCCTATGTTGTGGGTATTCTGCATATGTCAGATTTCAGCCAAAAAGTGCTTTATGTTTTCTGCATCATTCTGATCCTTTAGAATTGTGTTCCTCTTCACGTTTCAAAGAGAGAAACAAAGCCTTAATGAGATGTGAATAAAAAACCTAAAGGTTTGCTTTGCCACTGTGTAGACATTACACAATAACTTGTAGTGATTTAAATTTCATCATTATCTTGCATTTGTAGGGTACTTCAAAAGTTTAGTTGATAGTTAAGACTTTAGTTGCAGACTTTGATCACAATACAGTAATTAGACAGAATTAAGGTAAAAATAGAAAGAAAATGAATCACATAATACAATGCATAGTATTTTTCCCACACAGTCCTTTGTGGCGGTGTTACAGTGTTTGTATTCTCATGAAAGAACGACATTTTGATTATAAATACTTCTGTTTGGAAAGTACTTTTGGAATACATTGGTTAGCTTTGGCTTCCAGCTTACTGTACCCGTTGCAATGTGTTTCACTGCATTTATTGTACAAGGAGCAGAACAGTAAATCTTCCAGTCTTTAAGAAAATTATATTCTGGCCTTGCTTACCAGCTACTGTGCTAAGTTCCAGGTCAGAATGTTTATTTCAAATCCCTGCTTTTCACTGCATGGTTTTTTTTCTCCTCCCAACTATCTCAGCCTCAATTTTCCCAGTAAGCAGTGAGAATAATAAACAGCCTATTTCATAACAACATAAAATAAGGAAGAACCAGTTATAGGGCTGGAATAACTCTTTACCATGACAGGATAAATACATTGAATGGAATGATGATGTGGTAAAGGGATAAGGACAGTCTTTGTTGTGGGGGGGAAAGCAAAACAAAATGAAACAAAATAAAAATCTGTTCCCTTCATTTGGTGAGACCAAGCAGGTTTATTCTTCTTCATTTATTCACTGTCTTTAGGGTGTGCTCAGTTCTATCTACAGACATTAAAAGTGTTGTGAATGAATAAATGTGTAATAAAGTTATCTAGAGCTTGAAGTCAAGTGCAGGGTTCTGGCCTTGCACTTCTGATTGGCTGTTAAATGGCGAGATCAGATTGGTCCGTTCAGGAGAATCTGATTGGCCATTAACGAGCCGTTCTCGTTGGTCAACGGAGCTAGCGCTCCCAGGTTTTCATTGGTTGAATAGTTAATAAGTTGCCTATATAAGGAAGGCTATAGCAGCCATCCAGTTTGAGCTGTCACACCATGTAAATAAAGAGTTGAAGTTCACTGTTTCACTGGCTCGTCTCCATTCTTTGCACCCATGCTCCACACTTAACAAAAAGTTATTCTCCAATTCTTAAAAGAAATTGTTTTAAAATGGAGCAGGAAGGAACTTTATAGCAAAGAAAGAGAGAGAGAAAGAAAAATCTAGATATATAACTAGAAATACATTTTTACTTTCAAAATCATTTGTAATTACAGGAGTTATCACTATTGGGATTTTCCATCAATACACCCAGCAATCATTTATCTGTTCTGTATATTTATAAACTCTGATGGAATGAAGAGAAGAAAACTACGGGAAGCAATGTACATTCCATTCACTAAACCTATGATTTTCTCTCCCTTTCCTTGTAAGTATGCACGAGATGGAAATATACAATATCAAATGATAATAAAGATGATAAATATAGGCAGTCCATGAGCAGAGATAGCTGAGACTGAAAAATATATTCTTGCTGGAGATAGCAAAGATTGTAAGAGAATGAGAATCAGCTTCCATTTTTCAAGATTCAAGTTTAGGTCCTTTTTCCAATTGTTGGTAACTGGTGATCAAATCAGTATGGGAATACATGAAAAGTTGGTTATTTCTAGATATTCTAGCAAAGGGTATCTGAGTGCTATAAAGTGATATTGATTGGGTTTTTTATTATAATTTATGTGTAGGTTTAGCCAGAAACAAGTCCCACTGAATTTTGTGATATATATTTTTCCCTCATGTGATGGCACATGAAATTGCAGCCATGGCTATTTGTCAAAGGGTGAGCATTTTAATTATTCTTTGCTGCTTGTGGGTTTTTAGTATGCACAATAGATTATGTAGCACGTAAGATTTGACATTCCTGTTTTACACACGGCACACCACGGGTGAAATAAAGTATTTGGCCAAAGGACATCCATAGAGTGAGTTGTTGGGAAGTAGTGGCAACATTGCTGGCTTTATCAGCTTTGGAAAGTAATATTCAGATTGGCATATATAGAATCCAGGTTAGGTCCTGCTCTTATCTGCCAGAAATGGAAAAAGATAACTAAATGGTTTGGACCACATAAGTGTGTGTGTAGGGGTTGGGGAAGGGTTACATAGATCCACTGTGCAATTAATAGAAATAGTAGGGGAGAGGCCATTTGGAGTAGTAGTTAAGGCACCAAGCTGGAAACCTTAGGCACAAAGCCAGCTGGATGGTCTTAGGCCATCCTTCTCTCTCAGCTCTAGAAAGTAGCAAGTAATGGCAAGTCACTTCTAAAAATTCTTGCCAAAAAAGTTGCAGACCAGTCCTGACAGTTGCCTGGAGTTAAAAACTGGTTAGAAGGTGCACATCTATAGTATCCCTTCAAGGTTGGTTTCTTCGCTTATAAATTTTTATACCATCCAACTCCCAGAAACTCAGGACAGGTTCACAATTAAAAAAACACAGAGAGCAATGTAAACAGTGCAGTAACAAAAACATGATACGTATATGAATAACCAACACTGGTTCTTACTGGGAACTAAATCTTGATAGTATTTGGAAGCATAAATTTTTGAAATTTAGGAGCATGGCTCACTGAGTGCAACCTTGCAATGTTCACAATGACACTTTGGAAGGATTTTAGTGGCAGATTTAAATGCTGATCACAGACACCCGGCATGTTACAAACAATTATATTCTGTTGATGATCTTGATTAGTAATAAGTGGAATTGTTTACACAGAAAAGAGAGCATGGAAATTTTTAACAACATTTTGAGAAAAAAAAAATGCAATAGACAAATCAGTAATAATTCTACCCAAAATCATTTATGCATTTGCTTAAAGCTACCTTCCAATAGAAGACATTATACAAAAATTTGTCAATTTTTGTAAATTTGTTAATATAATTCATATCTCAAGGTAACACCATTCCATCCTAACTTTAGATGTACAGAATTTGGTAGTAGGAGGCTAAACATGAATTGAAAATATTTTGTTGTATTATTTTTAAATTATAAGAAAGAAATCAGAGGAAAGATTTTGTATTTTAGACTAAACCTTCATGTTTGGCTTAAAGTATGTCAGAAAATGGTTAAAAAGTGGAAGGGAATAGGTTTATTTAGAGGGTTTGATTTGAGTAGTATAAGCAATTTGATCAATTGTATAACACTTGTGGACCATCCTCTCTTTCTATGAATGAATTAATCAGATATATTTTTGTTCAAGTACAGTATGTGAAATTTTTATTCTGTGCTAGTTAGTTTCTTTTTCTTTCTATACACATATATGCACACATTTTAGCATTACACATATTAAAAAGCGTCTGGATAAATTACCAATCTAATTTCAGTGTAATTATCAGTGAGCAGTAAACTGTAGCTCAATTAAACAATCATTTGAGCATTTCAACTCATATCCTGTAACCCTTTATATTTATTCATGATGTATTAGAGCTGGCTGATGAACACTAAAATGCATAAGGTAGGTAGACACCCTGCTTGGCAATCTGATGCATATCTTCCATAAGCCTTGGACAAAATGAACCATGATCAGGGTTTGTGGAAGATGTACTCCAAAGCGTTAAGAAGGGGCCTGGTTGCTTTTCCTTATTTTCTTGAGCACTCTTGAACCATAAATGAATGAAAAAACAACAAGCCTAATATGGCAAATAAACTGAAAGAAAATAGTTGGATAATTGTCTGTAATTGTTCCCCTCGATAAACCTTTCATTTCAGTTTTACAGAAAATGAATGAATAATTTTAAGGGAATGCCCTGAACTTGTTCTCGGCTTCTTTTTGTTGATTTTTATATTTTTAAGAAAGCTCCTTCTTAGTTTGTATAGTGGGGCAAAGAGATAAAACTCTTAAATATGTCTTATATTTAGTATTTATTCTTTCAACAAGGAAGCATGGGCCAAAAGCAATAAATAGATACTCCTGTCTGACTATTTTCCCATTTATTTTTTTTGGCAACAGAGACAATTGATTTCTGCTTATATTTGCACACCCAAAGTTCAAATCAGTTAAACCTGAAAATGATACATGATAGATGCCAGCCTCCCACTTCACTCTGTCTTTAAAATAAGGATTTGAGGGGAGGGGATAACCTATAATTGCAACCCACAGTCAATTACACATTCTTAAGGCTAATTAGAATAAGGCTTATAAAGATTTATAACATGATACAAGACTGTAGCAACCTAAAAACCCTTTTAAGATAATTAAAGCTACTGATAGCCCATCCCTTTTCCAACCTCCTTCTGAAGAGCCCATGCCTTTACACTTAGTCTCAGTGATTTAAAAGATTCAAAGAATTTCTAGATAAAAATGTATTTTCTGTTCAAATAGTAAACACGCAGAGACACATACACACACAATCAGCATTTAGAAATCCAGAGAAGTCAGGGGCAAGGAAAAAATAGAGCTAATTCTTTAAAAGCATCACTGCAGTCAACTCAGTGTAGCCTTTTGCTAAGTGTTTTTATTATAGGCACTCTTTTTACAATAAGTTAAACCACGTGGAAATTGAAAATAGGAGAATATTCGTTCTTTTGCTCTTTTTACTCATTATTAGGAGAAGAAAAAAGTTGCTCAGAAAAATGCCAAAATCAAATGGTCTAACTTTTTTTTTATCTCTCCACCCTATAGATGTGCAAAATATGCAGTTCCAGAGCTTGGGTCAAAGTTTCACTGGAATCTGGAGAAGGGAACAATAATGAGGTCACGAAGACAGTCTGATTTTCTTCAACTAAACTTAGGTTTGTGGGGGGATTGAGCTGCATTGCAGTCCTGGAAAACATTACAATATAACAGATGAGAAGAGACTACCATCAGGCAGCTTTACATAATAACATATACAATATAATTAAGGTAAGAGGTGATGGATGGAGGGACCCTAGAAACTCAGGCCAATGCCTGTTCCTTCCTTGTCTAATATTTCCCTAATATTTCCAGAGTTAAGATGGCCTGATTTTTGTGACTACAGTTTTTTGAATTTGTTTTAAGTATTGCTTTGTTGGAAAGCAAATCTTTTACAGAGGAAAATTGGCTTAAAGGAACATATTGGTTAAAAAGATGGAACACCTAGGAACAGAGGTGTTATGGATAAGCCAACACGTCAGAGCAAGATCATGGCAAAAGGAGACATCAGCCTCGCAGATGTCATTGCCGATGCTACTGCCGCAGAAGCAACCAGGAAGTCAGCCGCTCGAATGCGCCGAGCGAACGCACCGCACCGCCAACTTGCCAGTGATAGTCCGCCTTCCTCTGAGAGGCACACTATTACCGCCCATAATGAAGACCTCGAATCATACTCAGACAGTGAGGAAGAGGAGGTCAACCAGCTCCGCTCAGAACGAGAGCAAAGGAACCAGAGACTTCCGCGCCAATGTGCTGGTTGCGGGGCAAACCACCCGGGATCAGACTGCAAATTCCTCGATACACTCTGCCGTTCCTGTGGGAAAAGAGGCCACATCGCAAAGGTCTGCAGCAGCAAGCGAGAGTCCAGTCCAAGCCGGAGGGAGAATAACCTCCGCTGGGAGACAGGCAAACCACCTGGAAATCGGGACCGCCTGAACCACCAATGGAACAACCACTACTGCAGAAATCGAGCACCTGCTGCTTCAACGAGATGAGAAGAGGCACACCAAACTATCACTATCGGCCATGCTTCATCACTAGATGCAAGAAAGATCTGAGTAAAGGTCACTAGTGAGAATCGACTGTGCGTGATGGAAGTCGATTCGGGGTCATTCCTATCTATGGTCTCCTGGAAAACCCTCAAACAGCTGATCCCTGCCATCTGTCGCCAGGACCTCAGCACTCAAAGAATCATCCTAAAAGACTACTAAGGGAACAGAATTGCAGTTGTCAGTGGCAGCCACATCCAAGTATCCTTCAAGGACTGCACCGCGACGCTTCCCCTGACTGTCGTCGATTGTGACCGGCCCAGTTTGTTAGGGTTACAGTGGTTCGCACCACTCGGAATTGAACTAGCTGGCATCCACCAAACCGGAAGCAATGACTGGGAAGAGGCCCTCATCCAGCAATTCCAGGACGTGTTCACAGGAACGTTAGGCAAGTACAAGGGGACCCCTATATCGTTTAATCTCAGTCCCGATGTAGCTCCCATTCGCCTTAAGCCTTGTCAGGTGCCTTTTGCACTCAAGCCAAAGATCGGCGAGCAACTAGACAAATTAATAGCCCAGGGTGTGTTGGAACCGATTGACTATGCCCGATGGGAAACTCCAATAGTAACACCCATAAAGCCAGATGGCTCGTTAAGAATTTGTGGGGATTACCAGGCCACCCTAAATCACGCGCTTCAGCAGAGCACTTACCCAGTACCGGTGGGCCAACACCTTCTTCACTCCCTGGGTGGCGGAAAAATATTTGCGAAATTGGACTTAGCTCAGGCGTACCAACAGCTACCCGTAGATGCGACGACTGCAGAAGCCCAGACAATAGTTACACATAGAGGTGCCTTCAAGTGCAATAGACTCCAATTCGGAGTAAACGTGGTGCTGGGCATTTTCCAAAGTTTGATGGAGAGACTATTACAAGGCATAAAAGGTGTCGTGCCTTATTTTGACGACGTCTTAATAGCTGCCCCTACTAAAGAATTATTAGAACAACAACTCAGAAGGGTTCTTCAAAAATTTAAAGACGCTGGCCTGAAGGTAAAAAGGGACAAGTGTCAACTTTGTACGGAGAGAGTGGAGTTCCTGGGATACCTTCTCGACCGACAGGGAATCCACCCCACCGAAAAAAAACTAACTGCAATCAAAAACGCCCCAAGACCTAGAAATAAGACAGACCTCCAAGCCTTCCTGGGACTCATTAATTTTTATAACATCTTCTTGCCCCAGAAGGCGACCGTAGCCAAGCCCCTTTATAGACTTCTCGACAAAAAAGCTTCCTGGGTCTGGGGACGGCGTGAAGAACGAGCATTTCAACAAGTAAAAGACCTCTTAACTTCTGATGCTGTATTGATACAATACAACGAGACTCTACCCTTAATGGTTACCTGTGACGCCTCACCATTCAGAGTGGGAGCCATTTTAAGCCATGTCCTGCCAAACGGTAATGAGGCACCTATTGCGTTCTTTTCGAGAACTTTGTCTAAAACTGAAAGGAACAATAGCCAACTTGATAAAGAGGCTCTCGCCAATGTATCTGCAATTAAATGTTTCCATGAGTATGTGTATGGGAGACCCTTTGCCATAATTACAGACCACAAGCCACTACTTGGCATTTTAGCGGGAAACAAACCAACTCCCCACGTCTTATCACCAAGAATGACACGTTGGTCGGAGTTTTTAGCCGCATACGATTACCAACTGCAACACCGCCCGGGGAAAGCCATTCCCCACGCTGACGCTTTGAGCCGCTCTCCACTACCAGACGTCATAGATGACCCAGCTCCAATCCTAGCCGTATTGCAAATCAAAACTCTTAAATCACCACCGCTGACTGCTCGGGACATCACCTCAGAAATGAAAAAGGACCCTTTTTTGGCACAAGTCCTCAGCTGGGTGGAACGGGGTTGGCCGGACAGCGAACCCAATGACTCTTTCAGGCTGTTCAGGAATTGACAGACAGAACTATTCTCTCAAAAGGGCTGCATCTTGTGGGGAGTCGTCATCCCGGAGAAATTGCAACATAAAGTTTTGAAAATGTTGCACGATGGACATCCAGGCATCGTGCGGATGAAGGCATTGGCAAGAGTTACGCATGGTGGCCAGGCTTAGACAAGCAGATAGAGACCTGGGTGGCTACGTGCAGCAAGTACCAGGAGACTCACTCTGCTCCTCCCAAAACACCCCCAACTCAGTGGGAAACACCTCAAGGTCCCTGGTCCCATATCCACATCGATTTTGCAGGACCCACAAGAGGACACACTTTCCTTCTAACCGTGGATGCCTATTCTAACTGGCTCAAGGTCCACAAAATGAAAAGCACCACCACGGAGGCGGTCATTAAAAAACTGAATAAGCTATTCGCTACCCACAGATTGCCGGATGTCCTGGTCTCCGATAATGGCCCTCAATTCACTGCCCTGGCATTCGAAAAGTACCTAGCAGACTGGGGCATCCACCATGCCTTAACATCACCAGCTCACCCTGCGGCCAACAGTAGGGCTGAGCGAATGTCCAATTTGTAAAGAAGACCCTATACAAAATGGACCAGGGTGACATTGATGACAAGATAACCAGGATGCTTCTCCTCCAACATATTACTCCAAGCAGCACCACAAACAGAACCCCAGCCGAACTCCTGATGGGCTGAAAACTTCGCTCATATCTCGATCGCCTCCATCCTGCTTACACACCTGAACAACTCCTGGGATCCAGCAGCAAGTGTCGATCATTCCAGGAAAGCGACCCCGTTTTTGCAAAAAACTTCTCAGGTGACCCATTGTGGGTCCCCGCTACCATAACGCAACTTGCGGGACCCCAATCCTATCATCTACAAACTGCAGATGGCAAAATGTGGAAGCGCCACATAGACCAGCTTCTATCCAGACTAGCACCTACTCCCATCTCATCCCCTGAATCTCAAACTGGGTGGGGGAGGGACATCAAGGGGGCCGAAAAAGAAATAACAGATGACTTAACAATCGGAACCCAGCAGTCTACACAACCAACCATGGGATACTCACCGCCAGAAGGAGAACCGAGCCGGAAAGTGGCCTCACCACATGACAGCACCGCAATGGAAACAGATCCAGGGAACCAAGATGACAGCATTGGTGAGAACAGAGAGGGCAGCCCAGAGCCATTCAACGAAACAGCGGGACCGTTTTCGCCACCCAGCTCAGCTAGTAGCCCACCGGAACCAGAGCCAGGACAGAAACCGGTGGAACAGCGCAGATCAAGCAGACAGGTGAAGCGACCTGCCTACTTACGAGAATACGTCACCCCACCCCTCAGACGGAACCTAGGGGGGAGGGGTGTTATGAACTAAGCTAACGCGTCAGTAACAACCCTAATAGCTTTACTTTAACAGCAGGCTCGTAATCCTGCACTTCTCATTGGCCCGTGAATAGCGAGTCGTGATTGGTCGTTTTTGGCCGATCTGATTGGCTGACAGCGGGTCACTTTGATTGGACGCTTGTTAGAGTGGTAAACTCAAATCATTGGTTGTTTTGACAGCAGCCAGTTCTATAAAAGAGCTGCTGCTGCCCAAGTATTTGCTCTGTTCTGAAGTCACGAATAAAGAGTTGAAGTCACAGTTCGATGTCTTGTCTCCGTTCCTTGCGCCCATGCTCAGGACTTAACAAGAGGCATTCAATAAAGCAGGAAATGTTAAAGGTGTTTAAACATATTTAAGAGCCAGTTGTGCTGGGTTAAAGGATGTCATCTTTACAGACTCTTTAGATATAAAACATATTTTAAAATAAGGAAATTAAATATATACAACAGGGACGAACCATGCAAATAGGAAAAGCAGGGTCCTTCTGTCCAATTTTTATATTTCACATTTCCTAGAAGAACTTTTTATTACTGCAGTTGACAGAATTATATCCATAACAATTACTTTGCTTTAAAAAGAATATTTTATTGTTTCTTTAGGAAAACTAATATAAAAAGGCCATGTCCCTTATTCTGAATGGGACTTTGTTTCCTTTGAAATATGAGGCACACAGGTCAGTGTTCTGCAGGAATGGCTTTTTGTTCCCTATCAGACATCCCAGAATATGGCCAATTTTGAATTTCCTGCATCACTCAGTAAGTTACTCTGATTTGTAAGAACAGATATACAACTTACTCCTCTTGTTTTATGGTCCTTTAATCATGGCTCAAGGCTTACTATAATGGAAACCAATTATAAAGTTTGGTTTCAAATTCTGGTTAACAGCAACTAGAAAAAGTAGCTGCTATTAGGTATGAATGTTCTCTTCCCTGAGATTTGACTGCCCTGATGCTTCAGGAAGGCCTTGAGAATAAGGCTATTTCTTTAGGCATTGGAGTGAAATTTTAAAGAGGCTCATCCCTTCAGGTGTTATTGTTGTTAATTTATAATTCTGTTTATAATTTTTGGAGTGACACTTTGCTTGTTGGACAGCAACAATTATGAATAAATAATAATTTAGCTTTAGGAAAGCTTCAAATGTTGACTAATGTGCAGTCTTAAGAAGAAGGAAAAGATAGTTAAATATGATTCTGTGCAATATGTCAACACAGTTTTTACACTGGACTGTCTCGGAAGAAATACAAAAGTAGTCTTATTGTTCAAGCTAAGGGGTTAATTTCACATGTGGCCTTTGAATGAGTCTATGCTTCAAAAAGTAGTCAGGCCAAAGCAAAGTAGTATCTGGAGTCAGGATAAAAACTAAAATGGATCTGATTGAAATTAAATAATCAACAATTTAATGAAGAACACAGTTCACCACTTGGAGATTTCTAGGCTCAACACCAAATCAAAGCTATTGGTTGTGTAACCCTACATATTAAATATTACTCTATAACCAAAATAAAAGGCCTTAAGGAACTAGTTTCTTAAACATATTTTGATGTGGCCAAATCTGTGCCTCTGTTGAAATGTGAAGTGATGATAGGTAGTTGCATTCCTATTTTTGCAGCCCCACATTCCAGGGATGGAGAAGTCTGGAGTCTGGAGTCAGTGCTGGACAGATGCTGAACGCTTTCATCCCCTCCTTCCATTACCCTGAAAATCCAATTTGCACAGCAATTAGGGTTAAGAAAAAAAAAGGCTCATTTATATTAATAGGACCTTTAGAAAAATCACTAATTGCCACATTGGGTGGTATTAAGGAAGGGAAGTTGTTGGTTGAGACAAGGTTCTATAGGCTTTATAGGGTTCTATAGAACCATTGTTTCCTTATTATTGTATACACTCACAGAGACCTGGGGTTAAATGACATGGCATACGGATCTCGATGCCAAGGCATTTTACTGTACATTCTAGAAATGGAAGCTTGGATATAGCATGTCATCTTATTTGTATTTAAATAAGTTGTCATGTTTTGCTTTTTTTTTTTCTTTTACATGTGCAGCTGCCTTGTCCTGGGGGAAAAAATTGTGAAATTAAATTTTACCAACCTAAGTAATTTTAATAAGATGTTTAAATATTATATGATACTAGTCCCAGTTTGCAACCTGTGTTAAGGCAAGGTTATTTTCCTTATCTATTTTTTTTATTTTAAAAAACGGTGATTAATTTGAGAACAGCAGGAAAAAGTTTTCCTTGAACTCTGAGAAAATATACAGACTAAATGCTTACAGAAGCAAATAGTAATTGAGAGGGAGGAAATGGTATTAGGTGCTGATCTATCTAGTGGATTTTGTGACAAGAGAAATACCAAGTTCAGTAACTGCCTTAATAAGTCAATCTATTTAGTGCAATACTAATTTCATTCTTGCAAAGTATCAGTCAGATGCCTATTTGAAGTCCTTTATAGTCCTGACTTCAGTTAATGAGACTTGCCCTGGAAAAGAGTCATTTCTATCTGCAAGGCCTAGTTTTGAGAACCAAAACAGGAAGGATAATCATAAGAGCTGTCTAAAAGAAGGGAAAGAAAGGTAAGTAAACTTGAGCTGTGTTTGTATCTCAGCTTAGCAGTGCAATCTTGGACATGGAATGAATTTATAGGCGAAACTCAAAAAATTAGAATATCGTGCAAAAGTTCATTTATTTCAGTAATGCAACTTAAAAGGTGAAACTAATATATGAGATGGACTCATTACATGCAAAGCAAGATAGTTCAAGCCATGATTTGTCATAATTGTGATGATTATGAGCTTACAGCTCATGAAAGCCCCAAATCTAAAATCTCAGAAAATTAGAATATTACATGCAATCAATAAAACAAGGATTGTACATAGACCAATATCGGACCTCTGAAAAGTATAAGCATGCATATGTACTCAGTACTTGGTTTGGGCCCCTTTTGCAGCAATTACTGCCTCAATGCGGCATGGTATGGACGCCATCAGCCTGTGGCACTGCTGAGGTGTTATGGAAGACCAGGATGCTTCAATGGCGGCCTTCAGCTCTTCTGCATTGTTCGGTCTCATGTCTCTCATCTTTCTTTTGGCAATGCCTCATAAATTCTCTATGGGGTTCAGGTCAGGCGAATTTGCTGGCCAATCAAGCACAGTAATCCCACAGTCATTGAACCAGGTTTTGGTGCTTTTGGCAGTGTGAGCAGATGCCAAGTCCTGCTGGAAAATGAAGTCAGCATCCCCATAAAGCTCGTCTGCGGAAGGAAGCATGAAGTGCTCCAAAATCTCCTGGTAGACGGCTGCGTTGACCCTGGACTTAATGAAGCACAGTAGACCAACACCAGCAGATGACATGGCTCCTCATATCAACACAGACTGTGGAAACTTCACACTGGACTTCAAGCATCTTGCAGTGTGTGCCTCTCAATTTTTCCTCCAGACTCTGGGTCCTTAGTTTCCAAATGAGATGCAAAAGTTGCTCTCATCAGAAAAAAGGACTTTGGAGCACTGAGCAACAGACCAGTTCTGTTATTCTTTAGCCCAGGTAAGATGCTTCTGACGTTTGTTGTTCAGCAGCGGCTTGACAAGAGGAATACAACATTTGAAGCCCATGTCCAGGATCAGTCTTGTGTGGTGGCTCTTGATGCACTGACTCCAGCCTCAGTCCACTCCTTGTGAAAGTCCCCAACACTTTTGAATGGCCTTTTCCTGAGAATCCTCTCAAGGCTGTGGCCATCCCTGCTGCTTGTGTACCTTTTTCTTCTACCCTTTTCCCTTCCACATAACTTTCTATTAATGTGCTTTGATACAGCACTTTGGGAACATCCAACTTCTTTTGCAATTACCTTTTGAGGCTTTCCCTCCTTATGGAGGGTGTCAATGATGGTTTTCTGCACAACTGTCAGGTCAGCAGTCTTTCCCATGATTGTGATTCCTACTGAATCAGACTGAGAGACCATTTAAAGGCTCAGGACCCCTTTGCAGGTGTTATGGCTTAATTAGCTGATTAGAGTGGGACACTTTGAGCCTAGAATATTGAACCTTTTCACAATATTCTAATTTTCTGAGGTTGTGGGTTTGGGGTTTTCATGAGCTGTAATCCATAATCATCTCAATTATGACACATCATGGCTTGAACTATCTTGCTTTGCATGTAATGAGTCTATCTCATATATTAGTTTCACCTTTCAAGTTGTATTACTGAAATAAATGAACTTTTGCACGATATTCTAATTTTTCGAGTTTCACCTGTATTCCAAAGTATTTATAGGAATGCAATTTAAGGATTTAAAAACTATCAAGCAAAGTATTCCTCATACCCCATAACTCCAATTTAACATGCTTTAGAATAACTTGTAATGCTGAGCCTTTCCTGTCACACTTCCCCTCTCTCTCTTTCTCCTACTCTCTGCAAGGAAGAATACCTTGATGATCCTGATGCAAAAAACTTTGCGTTTGAAAGGTGGAATGTTTTGTTTTGTGTGTGCCTTTGAGTCATTCTTAACTTTTGGCATCAACGGGGTTTTTTTATTGGCCCCTTAAAGATATTTACAATAGAATGGACTATACTCCATTTCATCAGAGCTTTAGTCCAAGAATATATCTTATTCCTCTCTCACTGAAAGATGTTCCAGTCATCCAATGACCTGTGATCCACAAAAAATGTATAATTGGCTACACTAATGCAAAATTCTTGGTTGCTTTTCACAAGGGATGGATTAGTAATTGGTGTAAGGAGTTGTTACTAAGCACTTTGTTGGTTTCATTTTATCACAGAACTTGCTGGGGAGATTTCATATTGTTTAGAACTGGGTTTCAGAATTGAGAATCCTAGGTTTAGTGGTATAAAGCTTGTTTCTGTTGCTCATTACGATCCAGAGGGCTACTACCCCCACCCCATCCCGGCTCACCTCACTTGTCATTGTAGCTCCTGGATTGCTTGCATTGCTGACTGTAGAGTAGCAACTGGTGGTCTGTGCCTGCAGCAGTTGCCTTGGCTTTGCACTGTGCAAGACAATGGGGACCACTGTTCTCCCCTTCGTTGCCATTCCCTTCTATTTGCATAGACTGTTCTGCCTGATTGAGCAGCTTGGACCGTCCAAGGGACCCCCCTCCCCCATTGTTCCCAGATCGTTTTAGAGAGGGCAGAGATGACATGATTCAGGTGAGAGATGATGTGGGTGATTTGCTCAAACATCCAGCCCAAGCCAGGCTCTCTCAGGAGGCAAGCTGAGCAAAGGGGAGCATGGCCAGGGAAAAAGAAAGGAAGGAAGGAAATCTAGGTCTATCCTAGATTTTTAAATGGGAATACTCCGGATCCAAGGTTCTGTCCTCTCTGTCCCAAAGTCAGAGTAAAATAAATGTTTAACTCCATCTAGATGATAGTACAGAGCACTACAAATATTTTTAAATTCAAAATTTCTCACCAAACTTACAACAGACCAAGAAGACATGGATGCTTGGAAGAGTAGACGGGATCTTAGGAAGAAATTGTGACTGGCTATGTTCCCCTAGAGAAAAGTGTCTATTATTCAGATAATATTCAGATAATAACCCTCATCCCAAAAGCCCTTCATCTTCAGGAGTCTGAGAAAGCAAGCTTGAATTAATTCCTTAGAAAGGCTGGAGACAGACTCTTTCTCCTGCTTGATTCTTAGGAGACTAAACTTTGAAAGGTGACATTTAGGTGGTTAAACACTGGAGCAGATTGAATCGGTGAACATGGAAAAACAGTGAGAATTTGAAGTGTTGAAAATCATTCCATTTTCACTGATTTTCTCTGAGAAGTTTGCAATGGAGGTTGCCCTACATTATTTTGTTAAATATACTTTTTTATTTTAAAAATGTAAAAGAAAACAAGAAGGGAAATATTTATCTCAGGGGAGGAATCCTCCACTCTCTTCCCTCCTCCAGGGAAATTTTCGAGAGCTGGCTCTTTAGAAGAGGCAGCGGCTCAACAGGCACACGCCCAAGATGGAGTTGATTTGGCACTTTTGCTTAGAATTCAACCCGAGCTTATTGCATTTTTTTCCCTGCCTGCCCTTTCCCTCCCTCCACCTGGGTTTTGCTACTTTTTGCATTTCTTTAAACCCAAGTACCTACGTACCTACCTACCTACCTACCTACCTACATACATACATACATACATTTCTTGAAAGGGATTGGTCTAAGCAATCTGAATCATTCCGAGGCAGTTTTGGATTTCTGACATTCGCGTCTACTTACAGTGCAAAGATCTCCTCCACCTGCCGCCTCCCCAGTCCTTCCCTCCCAACATCTGCTTAGCCCGGAAAAAGGAAATAAATGTGTGGCAGGACTCCAGCGATGCTACGGCCCAAATGCAAGTGCCTAAATCCCACTCAGCGGAAGGAAGGAGGGAGGGAGAAAGAAGGATGGATGGATGGAAGGATGGATGGAAGGAAGAAAGGAAGGAAAGAAGGAATAGCGCAATAAGATTGGGACTGGGTTAGGGACTTCTGTCCTCACTGCGAATTGTGCTGGAGGGTGTGCACGAAGGGAGGCTCAACCAATCTCATTGTACACATGTTGTAGCCTGACAATAAGAAGGGAGGAAAGAAAGGAGGAAGGAAGGAAGGAATAGTGCAATAAGTTTGGGACTGGGTTAGGGACTTCTGTCCCCACTGTGAATTGTGTTGGGGGGGGTGCGCGAAGGGAGGCTCAGCCAATCTCATTGTACACATGTTGTAGTCTGACAATAAGAAGGGAGGAAGAAAGAGTTACAAGTATTTATTAATAATTAAAGGCTAAATTCTGCCCACTGCTGAATCTCCGCTTCGAGGCAGAATGGCCCAGAGCCTTTGGCTTGGCTTCCGACGGTCTCCTACCGGCATTTACTGGAGGTTGCCGAGGGACGACTGTCGGATGAACCTGTTGAGCTCGCGAAAAAAAGCAGCCGAGTTTAGATTATCGCCAGACTGTGGCTTCCATTAGACCGCACTCCTTCAGAAGCGGACTTCGTTCTCCCTCCAGGGGAGAGCAACGCGGAGATCTATAGGATCGCTTTTTGAAAGAGCGGCCTGGATTGCGCAATCCCGCAAAACAGCCCCCCCCCCCCACTTTGGGGAGTGAGGGACGCTGAAAATTAAAATGGGCACTCTGGCCCTGAAGTTGCCTGGGGCTGGCATTTTCTGCAGTATCGCATAGCTGCTTCCGTTGAGACGAAACCCCCCCCCCACTCCACTCCAAAGGCGTCGCCTCCAGATAGCCTGGGCCTGGTTGCGACCATAGGCCGTTTTGGAGAGGCACGGAGTCCCAATTGGTAGCACCTGCCTGGGATGGGGGATATAAGCTGGCTCTCCCTTTCCAGGCTGCCGTTGGTTAGACGCCCCACACACCTCACCCGTTCCTTGCCCTCGGCCTTTGTTGCTCCCTACTCCGAGGTTAGGAATACGGAGAGAAACCCGAACCACTCTAGAACGGGCTTAATTTCTCTTCCAGTGTTTACTGCTCGTTGGAGAGGCGCTTATTCTCGATGAATATCTAACGATTAATGCAAGCGCAGGTTTCCAGATAAGTGACTGTGATGGAGATTGTTGGCGAGAAAATAGACAATTATCCGCTGTTAGCTTTATATAAAGATCGCATTAACTTGAATTAGTTATCAGACAAAGGAACATCCGAAAGCTGCACCTTGCCTTCCAGGCGACCGTTCTTGGGGACAGATCTTGGCCAGGCGTTTCTCAGGCAGCAAAGGTGGCTTGACTGAGCGGGAGGGATGCTGGAGGGGGGGGGGGACTCCAAGCTTTCCCCCGGGGCAAAAGGCAAAGAGGTCCACGGGGTCCAAGGCCGTGGAATTGTCCAATCTCTCATTCAGGGAAGGAAGGAGGAACTTTTAGATGACTCCCCCGCCCCAGGCGATCCTGAGTAGAGCTCGGCTGCTTCCCCTGCGCTGTTCCTGACGGGAAAGAATCAGCCTCCCCTCCTCCCTTACTGTTAGGAGGAAGGCAGCCGTAGGAGCGAAAGTGTCCTGTTGAGAGGGGATGGGGGGGGGAGGCGCGCTCGACGCCGAGGAATTCTTAGGGCTTCCACTCACCGCCCCCTCCTCGGTTTTCCCCCGCCGAAAAAGAGGGGGAGGACAAACCCAGTTGGGGAGCGTCCCCCACTGGGCGACCAAAACCATTGTCCGGCCTTTCTTCCTCCGCGGAGGTTGAACCCAAGTCTTGGAAGCTCGTGGGGCTTCCAGGGAGCGCGGTAGGGGATGGGGCGTCAAGCAGTTCTCTCTCCTTGCCCCCTCAAACCCTCCTCCTGTTTTTAAACTGCTGCCGTGGAAGTTCAACACAGAAGGAAGGGGGGAATCGAACCACTCCAGTGACGGGGGAGGGAAAGTGCTTTGGCGGGCGTTGCTGCTGGAGATGCGAATTGGCTGCCGCCCAGGAGCTGGCGAGAGTCAGCCGCTGGGCCTTGGGCTCCTTCCCAAGAGAGGGCCCATCCGGTGAAGGGGGGGGCGCCGCTTCTTTCCCGCTTGCTAAGCGAGCTGCCTCCCCCCCCCCGCGCAAACCTCTTGCTAGGCTCCGTCCCAGGACCTCTCCGTGCGCTGTGGCGCTTTCTGGATCTCCGCTGAAAGGAGCGGCTAATGACCCCCCTCCCCCACCCCGTTCCCAAGGCAAGGCAGGCAGGCAGGCCGGCCTCGGCTCTGTGTGGTCTCAGGCCTTCCTTTTCCCAGCTCGCCCCTCTCGGCGGTCGGGCGAAAGGGGGCTCCCTCTCGGCTCGTTTGCACCTGCGTCGCTTCTGGCTCCTTCAGGAATGCGCTGAAGCTTGTAATCAGCTTTGTGAAGCCATTGAGTGGCCGGCCGAGGGAAACTTCCAAGGCTCGCGGAGGAGCGGCCGGTTGAATGAGAGTCAGCATGGGGCGCCTCTCCAAGGCCCGGCGCTGCCAAATTCCAACAGAGCCCCGCACAATCGCTCCACACAAGCGGGGACGCGTCCCCCGCCCTGAGAAAAGAAAAGCGAAAATGCCAATCGCGGAGGTTGGCCATTTGTTCCCAGATTAGGGGTGAAACTCGGGAGGCTGCTCGGCCGGATTAAACATCCAGCTATCTATTTCTCATCTGCCCATCCACCAAGCAGCGGAGGCTCCTCTTTGAGTGTCAACTGGGCAGAGAAGAGAGAGAGAGTGCGCGCCTGTTGTGCTTAAGAAAGGTAGCCTCAATATTATTAAGCAACTCTGAAGAAAAAGAGCTTGCTCCCTATGAACAGCAGAACTTGCAACCAATTTATCTTTGCTGAGTATCTGATTAGGACCGAAGGTACTACAAGGTTTCAAAACTGTTTGGAAATTGCACTGGAAAGGAGGGGGGGGAAAACAGGCGGAGGAGTGGGAGCAACCTCAACCCTGGATAAAACTTGGCCATTTTTGCAACCCAACATCGTTTTTCCTTTTATCCCACCGGGGTTCGATGTAAGCGAGATGCTCCCAAGCTTAGTGAGAATGGGGAGGGGTTCCCAAGTCCCCCTTTTTGTTAGAACCGAGTTGCATGAGAAAAGCGGCCACCGGAGAGGATAAAGACCTGGGAAAGATGTAACTGTGGCACAGGAAGCAACGGTACGGCCACGAGGGATTGGTTTTTCCTCTCCTTTTTCATCACCAGGCCCTGGAAATGCCTGCTGAATTGTTGTCCCAACGCTCTGCGAAAATCCGAGGAGTCTGGTTTTGCATTTGGTTTGCAGGACGCAAAGGTGTTCGCCGCCTGTGATTTACTTACCCGCTGATTCAACAGAAAACTAGGCGGGACCGTGGCGCATTTCGTGACAGCTTGACTTAATGGCGTCCAGATTGATTCCTAAGGACGGCATTTAGACTCGGGTTTTATGCCAAGAGTTCTTAGGTTCGACATGGTCAGGCCTCTGGAAAAGGATTAATGTACCTTCTAGGAAATGACACGAGGCCAATAAAGTTTAAGGCTGTAACACCAACCTGCCTTTCAGCCCGAATCTCCTATTTACTTGGAAAACTTTAACTCGTCCTAGAAACTATGGCACCGAAAAGGACTCGCGCGGTCGCTCCTTATGGGGTGAGGTATTGCATGTACCCGGCAGCCTTGTGCAGGCAAGCCGGGTTGCTGGAGAGCCAATTCTGAGACTGGCCATTTAAGCGTGGCTGCTAGGATTTGGGGCCCGACGGGGTGGCGGCGGCAGGTCACGGGGCAGCTGAGTTGAAGTCTTTGGGTGTCCCCAGGACAGGGAAGGTGCGGCCCAGGGGAGTTGAGGCCTAGCGGACTCCCTTGGCCGGGATAAAGAGTGAGCGCTGGCGCTTTGGCCCGGCCTTTTTCAAACGTCCCCTTTTCCCCACCTATTTTTCTGCGACCTCCTTTTAGATGTGCGGAGACTTACACCTTTCGAAATCCCCAGCCACTCAACGTAGGAATTCGGGGAGCTGTAACCCCAAGCAGGTGGAAGAATTCTTTTCTGGGCCTCGTGCAGAAAGCCCTGCTATACAACTTCGGGAGGTTGGTCTAGAGACAAGTGAGCAGGCCCAGTCCGGTTTCACGAGCTTCTTCTACCGTTAGAGTCCGCCTCTTGGGTCGTGCAGGGCGGATTTACCGCTGATTTACCGCCAGTCCCTATCCCACGCCCTTTATTGCGCGGATTAAAAAAAAAAAAACTACTTTCGCAAAGTTCAGAGGAGCTTTAGAATTGATCTCCCCGTAATTTTTTTTTTTTAAAGCGTTAAATAAAAAACCCGCGTTCTCTTTTCATCCTCAAAACGGTGGTTAGTCGCACCATCTAGTTGTCCCACTTAGCGCTTGGTCGTCTAAATCTGATCCCTGGGACCGAACTCAGCAGTGGCCAGGACCACACAGCCGCTCGGCAAAGTTTCCTTTTGTTCCTACTTCTTAATGAGGCCAAGAGCAAAGGCGTCTTCCGTACCTGACTCAGCCTCCATCCTCCGGCCGCACCTGCCTCTTCCCCCGGCAGAAGCCCCCCCCCCCCCGGTTCCCACTGTGCTTGGCTTCCGACCGCTGACGGGACTGAAAGAGACAACTCTGCACCCCTCCACCCCACCCCCATTCGTCCAAGTTGTTAAAAGCTGCAAGAAACTACCCCCGAGTAAGCCTGCCCCGCTCAGACGCGTTCTGTTTAACGCCTGGCGAACAGAGGGCTCGCGCCCCAAATTTGGCTAGTGAAGGGCGACGCTTTGCACTTTTAATGCTGATTCCACGCGGGGGGGGGGTTTAAAAATCCCGCTATAAGATCTAACGAGTTGGTAGGTGTAATCCAAAAGCAGCGAAGGAGATGTTGCGTTGAAGTTTGGATGCAAAGGGATGAGCTTTACTTTGAAGCTAAGGAGCATACCAGCTATGAATCTGGCCAGCTGAAACTCTAGTAGCCAAATCTTGCCCTCCCATTTATTTCAACCTGCAAAGGAACTATTTCCTTTTCTCTCACCCTCCTCTAACAAATACGTTTTCCCTGCTACTTCCACCACCGCCTCCCCACCCCTAACATCACCACAATTCATCTTGCATCCCTTGGAACTTGGATGCTCTATTTTCTGTTGGTTTGCTTCTTCCAACTATTCTCAGTGACATGCAGTAATTCAGAAATTAGTGAAATTTTATTCTTGGTGGGCGCATTGGATTAAGAGGCTGGGAGAGTGTGAAACAAGTCAACGTGTAATTGTATGATAAGGCTCTCACGAGGAATTTATTGGCCAAGTTGCTATTTCTATTCCCTCCTAATCTCGTTTAGCACATTCATTCTCTGCAATCTGTCTCCATAATCTTCTGTGGCAGCATGGCAGCCAATAGAAGCCTGCATGTTTGGAGAGAAGAGAAAATATGCAGAGGCGTGATAAACTGATGCTAATTATCCATATTTAGGACACCAAGTGCAGAAGATCAAGGTTTACAAATAACAAACTAGAGCCAATGATGATGACTTCCTCATGTGGAATATATTGTAGGGGACAAGATAAGGCCTTCACATGCAAAAGAGATTTATTGGTCAAAGGGTTCACCTTCCACTTTTCCACTTTTATATAACAGTAAATTATTTAGGCTAAATTCACCAGAACATTACTCTTTTATTTGGCAATGCGCCATGACTTGCTCCTTCTTTGTGTCCTTTCAATACAAATCCTTGTAGTGTAACATCAGGTGATAAGAAACAAATAATTGAAGTAATGGGGAATTCCCTTTAAATTGTGCATTTAAGATAGTACAGCAATCATAATCTAATTGGAGGGAGGGGTTGAGTCTGAAGGGAAGAACAGGGAGAGAGGAGGATGGATAAAATGGCCAAACTTGGCTATTCAGCCAACTTGGTGCCAGCAATATCTAAGAAGAAAAAGATGTGGCTTGGCTATGTGAAACCATTTTTGTGTGACTTTTCAGTTTTTAAAACTTAAGTGTTTTTTCACATCCATGTAGAAGAAAATAGGTACACATTTAAATTTGGAAGATTCAGTTTTTCAACATTTCTATTGTATGATTGTGGGCTTACGAGGAGTAGAGATCTTAGTACTTTGCAATAATTGTGTCATACTTTTTCTGCCAAATGTTTTGGCAACTAGAGAAGAGGGCTGGTTCGGAATGGTTTATGGGATTGGGTAGGGTAAAATTACTTCTTCCCCAAATAGTAACATATTTTCACATATTTATGAGGCATTTATTTTTTTCCCTTTCCCCCCCCCCTAAATACTTAATTTCTATAGCTTTTGATTTTCACACCACTGCTTGTATTTGAACTTTCTGTTAAAATCTTTTAGTTTATTACATATAAGCAATATGCCCTTGGCCACTGACTCAATGATAAAAGCCTACAAATAGATTCAACTCATACATAGGAAATTTATATCAGTTAATTTGGAAGACAGAGAGCAGCAAGGAAGTTAAGAAGTTGGCATCATCTCCAAACCATTTTGGAGCCTGCAGTTAAGCAACAGCGGTGGGGCTCTCCAAAAGATTTTGAGCTTAGACTGCAACCTCAGTGTTGATACGATTTAATAACATGAGCTATTTGTGTATGTTTACCCAAGGCAATTTTTTTGAAAGATGAGTGGAGCATTATGTATCAGGAATACCTGCCCCAACACTGAGGGATTTGGAAAGTCTTCTTGAGAAACATTTCAGTTTAGGAAATTGAAGATCTCTGTAGAATTCTCAACAAGAATTCTCACTGTTCAGGCTGCAATACTGTTTAATTTTAAATGGTATGTATTTATTTGTATTTCCATTGGTGTGAAGGTAATAGGAAAGGAATGTTTGTTTCAATCAGGCCTTTATGGTTTCTGGTCAGCCACTCCATTTTCTCATGCAAACTACACCATTATCCTAAATTGATTGTTTTGGAGGGTGAGGGAGGGGTTCTCAAATGCATCATAGCAATATTGGAAGTCTAACTGAGAAATTTGGAATCTCTCATTTTTGCCCTAATGAAGAAAGAAATGATGCTCAGAACCAACATCTTAACATTAAATTCTGGATGGTACTTGAGATCTATTACTAATTGTATTAATTATGCGATCAATGACCAGAAAATTATTTAAGATCTAAATTATAAGAACTAAAAGATAGGATTATTAGGAAGTATTCTTCAAAGGGTTTTCATTTCCTGGAGTTGTAGCCAAAATGAATGAGAGTTATGGCAGTCGGAGCCCCAATCTTTTGAAATTTAGAGAACAGGAGGCTCTGCCAAAGACCTGTAAAATTATCAAGGTTATTTTTATGGCAGTGCATCCTGGTAACTAGCTTTACTTTAGATCGGGGGTGTCAAACTCGATTTCATTGAGGGATGCATCAGAGTTGTGTTTGACCTTGGGGAGCAGGGGTGGGTATGGCCAGCTCACGTGTCAAGTGGAGGGTGGCACCAGTGGCAACCTGAGTACTCTGCCAACAAAAATGGGCTCCCAAGCTCATGTTTGCCTCTGCAACCTCTGACAGCGAAAACGGGCTGTCCCTAGCTCCATTTTCACTGGCAGAGGCACCGTAGGCTGGTCCTTTACAGTTTCCAGAGTGGCCCCATAGGCCTGAGCTAAGCACCCCGTGGGACAGATCTAGCTCCCAGGCCTTGAGTTTGACCCCTGCTTTAGATAGGCACTCAAAATGTGGCTCCTGGAATCTTAGGAATAAAAAAAATGATGATAGTATCTTTTTAAGTGAAGATAACTTTTCTGCATGTGTGAGTACAGAATGCAATGTAGTGGAAGCAGTGTTGACTTCTGATATTCTGGATTAAGCAGAAGAGAAAAGAAATATCTTTTTTACTCAAAGACCAAAGAAGAAGGATTTGGGGTAAATACCAAAGAATTTGAAGAAGTAAGGAGGAACTGGCATCTTTCAAAATGCCTAGAATTTTGATCTAGGATATCTTGAGAGAGCTGGGTTTTGTTACTTCTGTTACATTCAGTTGCTTTCATCACATTGTGCAACATGATGCTCAGAGCCATACTTGTTTCATTCACAGCATTCTGCTCCATCTACTCTCTATGTGTGGTAACCTGTGCTCATCCTGACCACAGAAAACTATGTTCACTCTCTCTGGAATCATGAAGGAGATAATAGAAAGGGATGGTACTGACATTCCTTAATTTTAACAAATAGGAAACATCCAAGCATAATCAGAACATCAAACTTCACCATCAAATGATTTCTCTAATTTAGATTCTCTCACATTTCATTCATTACTGTGTTCTAAAAAATGTAGTTTCTGCTCATTTTCTGACCTTGCACTGCAGTATTTCTGGTACAACAGGTTGGGGAAGGCTTATTGGGAGAGGAAGTTCTTTGGAAGTTTCAAAGTTTCCAAAGGCTGAAAACAGGACAGCAACCATGAGTGAAAATAAATGAATTGCTTTCACTTGTTTGTTCAATCATTCAGTTTTGCCCTTCCTAAAAGTTGTATGTGAGGGAGGTGATATGAATTACTTATATAATTAGGAACTTTTAGTCTGAACAAATTAATTACAAATAAAAACCCACTAACTCTACATGTATTTCATTTCTGGTGCCATCCTTGGTGTGGAGATCACAACCTCTAGCATTCCTGGGCAGTGAGAAAGTGGGAGCATAACTTCAGCTCTGCAAATCACCTTCATTATGATACCTTTGTGTTAGAAAGGTAGGAAGTCTCACTTAATTCCATGGCACGCTCATTCTTATTTGTGTGTACAATCTGAAAATTGCTTAATTAAAACTATAAAAGTGGGATCATATATTCACCTGATCATATATTCACCTTACTCACCTGAGAGTAAATATAATACTGACTTTTACGAAGATACCTATAAATAGCATTATTAATCTCACCGATAAAAGTACTTGTTCACTTCATGAAAAAGCTATGTGGGGAAACATAGAGTATTGGACTATTTTGTTTACAATCATGCTGATAGAGTCTGAAAGTGTTATAATTTATATGGCATATAAGCCACACATCCACTGTTATACCCCTTCTAATTTTCCTACCAAATAAATAGATCAACAGATGATGCTGTTAATAGGGCACTGAACTACATCTCAATATCCCAAATCTCCAATAATTTATGCAAGGGTCCTTTTTGTAGATTTCAGCTGTGCATTCAATATCATCATTCCAGAAATTCTTCTCACTAAATTGACTCAACTAGCTGTGCCTGACCACACTTGTAAGTGGATTATAAGCTTTCTAACACAGAGGTTGCCAACCAATGGGCCAGGGACTACTGGTGGTCTGCGAGAAAATTTTGGTGGTTCGCAGAGAAATGTCCCCCCCTCAAACACTCCCCCCAAAGCAATTAATCCATGCTGTATGGGAACACAAGGTTGTGCCGCCCACATGGTCCTCCCTTTGGCCGAGCGTAAACCTTGAGTAGAGCCATGTGAGCTGGAACTGGAAGGTAAGACCAACAGCAGGGGAGGGAAATCCACCTTGGGGTGGCTTGCTGACGTTGGTGGGAAAGTCGGTCCCATATTCCAGAGCTGCAGTAGTCACAAGACTGGCCCTTTGATCACCCTGGAGCAGCTCCTCCAGTCCATGGCAGGCTGATGCACCTGGGTGGAGGAGCAGCTGCTCCGGGATGACCAAAGGGCCAGTCCTGTGACTACTGCAGCTCTGGAATATGGGACTGACTTTCCCACCAACGTCAGCAAGCCACCATCAGTCAAAATTCATATTAGTAGTCCACGGGATTTAAAATTATGAGTTTGGTGGTCCCTGAGGTCCAAAAGGTTGGTGACCCCTGTTCTAACAGATAGGAACAGAAGGTGAAGGTAGGCAAAATCACATTGGATGCTTGTACAATTAGCCCAGCCAGGGCTGTGTGTTCTCTCCATTACTCTTTTCTCTCTAAACCAATGACCAAAGGATTTTGGGGGCCAAAACAGCCTGAAAATGGCCAAAAACAGCCTGAAAATGGCCCGAAAACAGACTGAAAACAGCCCAAAAAACAGACTGAATATGGCTTAAAAACAGACCAAAAACAGGCAGGGCCAGGGCCAACCAGTAGTGGGATTAGCAACAACTGGCTGAATCCTAACCGCTTCTTTGAGGCGAGTGGCTGGGAGGCGGGGCTGGGTGTGATGAGTGGCATCACCCTTCCAGTCACATGACCAACCGGCCACGCCTACCCAGCCAGAGAAACGTTTGTTAAAAATTTGCAGCTCACCACTGATACAGAGAGGAACTTGTAACAACTGGCCTTGTGTTGTGGCCATGACAGTCTTTAACAGAATATACTCTAAACTGTAGAGATGATAGTAGGTTTTAGGAGAGGACTTCCTTTTCTACCACCTCTTACAATATTAGAGAATGCAGTATCAGAGAGTAGAAACCTTCAAGTTTCTGCATTCTATCATCTCCCACGACTTGAAATGGACACCTAACATCAAAAACATCAACATGTGCAAGGGTGCATAAACACCTTGAATTTTGGATATGCACACACGCACTTGTGCTTTGGGCATTCTGGGCCCAAAAGGTTCACCATCACTGCCCTAGGATATCAAACTATGTAGTAAAGCTATATTACTATTACCCTTCTCATCTTTCCTATTACCGCTCCTTTAGCATCTTACTTTGTTGTTTGTATCTTATTATTTATGTTGATTGCTTTTATTTAGGATCTTATGATTATCACTCAGTATTGTATTTTATGACTAATGATGATTGTATTATGATTAATGGTATGAGTCAGCACGCAGCAGATTTTTGTTCTCTAATCAAGTGTAACTGCATCTTCCCATTGAACTCAGGTGTACTAAATTGTGCACTGCTGTCTTGTAATAAGAGGGGGGAAGTTCACAATCATTTGAAAACTATATCAGGATAATAAACATTAAGCTATCACTGATTTAATAATGTAATAGATACAGTCTCCTCCCCAGCCATTGTTAAATCTTCAGGTACTTCGAAATATGAGGTGCTGAATAATCTGAATTTGTATTTTTTCATAGTTTAAAAGATTTCTCAATTCATGGGGTTATCAAGCCCTGAAATCCCATTGAAATCAATAGGGTAATTAAAGCCGCCTTTGAAAAGAACAATTTTAAGGTCACATAAGAAACATAATTTTTGATATTCATGCATTTAGTGCCAATCACAAAGAGCTACTTCTATTCACCATATAACTTCCATCAAGTATAAGCACTGTTTGGACTAAAAGTTGCTGTGTAGTTTGTGTTGATATAGTTAATAAAGTTTTAAGGTGATTAGAATGTTGATGGCTAATTGCACATACAAGTTATTTTTCGGTGTTTGAATTAAATGAGATACTGCTACAAACTCTGCAAATATGTAACAACTTTATATTCTCCTTCTACCATCTCAAGTTCTAATAAGGCTGACTTGTTAGAAATTTCTTTGTACACTGTATTGTACAATAACAAGAAGAATGCACTAAATTTCTCCTAAAATTCCTGAGGCCTGAAGGTGGATTATAGTTTGCTCTACAGTATAATAGGGGCGATAACTCTAAAGATAGTAGCCTTCTTAAATTGTACCATTGTTTACTTTAATATTAAGACCAAATTTGGGAATATCAATTATTATAGAAAGGCCTAGTATTTGAGTTTTGAGGTTAGTAACCACCAAATCTAATCAAAGAATTTTTTTATACTAATTACTATCTGTAATAATTCATCCAGGGATGAGCTATGATATATCTATATATGCATATTTTCTTTTAGCAGCAATTCTTGATTTAACTGATAGACTGAAGGAAAAGTAATAAATTGATTTAATGAATAAATAAACATCAAATAAAGATCAAAATGCCTCTGAGCATTAAGTGATTTTAGTAACAACTTCCAAACTGTATTTAGCAATCCTTTATATTCCTGTTTTATTTAGCCTAGTTAATGAGATACCTCTGATACAAGACAATAATTACTCACCTGTGGCTTTGGCATTATATCAACCAATCTCCTCCTCTTCTCAAGGTCTTGGGAACAACTTTGGCTGTTCATTGTTGTGCTTTGTCCCCTTTCCCAATTTTTTTCAGAAAGGGATTTATCCTGAGGCTATGAGGATTTGGATAAGGGAAGAAAAGAGACTTAATGATCCTGCTAGGCTGCTTTAGGAAAGATGTTTGTATGTAATTAAAGGCAACACACCTTTCTTCCCAGGCTCCCCATCACAACTATCACTGTCCTTCACAGTTCTGTATTTTACTTTCATACCTATATTGGTCAGCTCTCAAAGGAACCACAGAATGTCTGCGCACTCAGTATTATGAAAATCAGAAATGCGTTAGAGCTGCTTGTTTTGGTTTCTTTTCCTGGATTTATATATATTATATTAATCTTTAAATCACTTGATAAAAGTTTTTACATCAGTTTCCTTTACTTATGTATAATCAGGTCTCTCCTGAGTTTCTATTTCTATTAGATGAAAAATTGCTATGAAAGTAATATTTTGGTAAAAGGATTTTTACTTGTGAAGATACATTCACATTATATTTTAATTTTGCAAACTTCCAATATTAAATAAACATATGCAAAATAACTTCTAGTTATTTTGATGGATAATAATTGCCTTATTTGCTTAAGTTGCCTTATTTGCCAAGTATCTCTTAATAAGAGATGAGAGAATTAAAGAATGAGAATTAAACAAGTAATGATTGACTTAACTAAATTCATCTCTACTTTAATTAAAAATTCATTTTCTGGTCCCATGTGATATGTCTACACTTCTATTTCCAGATGTTCTTTAAAATGGGAATTTTTCCTTTAAATTTAATTACTCTAGTAAACAAGAACTTCAAAGTACTTGGAACAAATACAATAGAGAGAAATTGTAATGAGCTGGCAGATTTCCTAAGGTGGAAGAATAGACTGTGCCACTTTTATATTTCAGGTGGGTGTTCTGGTGTCACATTGTTGCTGTTGTTAAATACTTGGCTATGTGGAAAACAAAAAAAAGCAAAGCAAAGCAAAATAAAACAAAAACGACAAAAAAAGAACCCTATCTGTAAATAGCATAGGAGATTGCAAGATTTCTCCCTGGTGTTCCAAACTCCCCCAGACATCTGAAGTAGTCTACTCCACTCCACTGTTACTTCTCAAGAGTCCGCCATCTGATTTTTTTGCAGGAGTTGGCTAGGTCTTCTTACAATATAAAATCAGCACCTCTAATAATCTATTCCCACCTTTCTTCGATTACAATTGCCCTTTTTCTTGCAATGAAACTCCACGACATTATTTATATGTGTAATATTTGAACAACCAACACCATGAATTGCAATTTCTTCTCTTGACCACAGGCCATAGACGGGAAAGGGAAAAAAAAGTTCCTCAGCACCATTTTTTTTCCATAGGAAAAATTATGAAATATGAGGTGTTGTTATTAATATTCATATCATTGGAATATGTTCTATTTCTGATTTCTTAGTTCCACCATAAAAAAGCAGAAAGTTTTGAAAAGTGTTGGGGCACATTCTGTATTTTCCCAGTTTTGCTATGGTGAAATGGTGGGTTTTTTTAAAAAAAAAAGTAACTAGTGTTGCCTAAGCTTGGAAAGGGGTTACAAGAACAGCTGCCAACACCAGCCCCTGTCCAGCAAGGCCTACAACTGAGGCAAGAACAATGATGGTGTTTGCTTGGCTTGAAAAGGGGGAAAGGGCCCAAGAGGCCTGCCTCCTTTGCACATCCTTTGGCAAACACTTAATTGCCTCAGCAAGTCTCCAGACTGTGCTTTTGCTGTAGATGGTGGAGGCCTTTGGTACCATGTAAAAAGTTGCCATGGCTGGAGTTTCATTTGTCTAATATGTTTACTTCTTCAATGAAATTACCTGCATTATCATGATCTGTGAGTTTGTTCAGCCTAATTTCAGTTGTGGTATTTATTTTTCATGTGGTGGTTATTAAATCCAGAGAGCTGAGTGTTTGCTGGGGGGGGGGGTTAGTTTTGATTTTTCCCAGACAAGAAAGCAATGCAAAGTGCAAGCAAGTACATCACTTACTTTTCCACAGATCTATGGAGCTACTTGTGGTAATCTCCCCCCTTTTTAAAAAAATAGCTATTTTAAATAAAGTTAACATTAGGGAAAACTTCCAGAAAGCAGGGTGGAAAAAAGTTGAGTATAAATAACTGGCCTGCAAAATGCTATTCCTCAATTATATCAGCACCAATCAGTCTTAAGGCAATCTTTCCCAACTTGGCACTCTGAAATACAAATGTACTGAACTACAAAGCCCACCATCCCCAGGCAGTGTGAATTAGAACAAAAGGAGTTGTAATTAAGTGTTTCTGGAGGATGCCAGGTTGTGGAAGGCTGTTCCATACTGTAGGTGTTGCTTGTTTTGTTCCCATTTGTCAGATGCATCTTCCTACTGTAGGAAGAAGGAATTGCAACTCCAGCCCCCAACTTTTACTTATTTTAGCCTTGACACTGGTTAAGAATCAAGGGAGTTAAGACTTCACCAGCATCTTGAGGCCACAAGTTCTCCAACCTTGCCCATATCCCTGGAAACATTATATGGTAGAATTTCATAAGAGATTATTTATCTCTGGATGTTTTGTCAGACAAAACAGCTTCTTATATGCAAGCTTTCAGAGAGATCTGAGGATAGATTTAGGAGCAAAGACATGGACAGGAACCTCCCATCCAAATCCCTGCTAGTTTCTTCATTTTTACCAGTCTTTTGGTTCCTAAAGTTGAAGAAGATACTGTAAAAAAACAACCCCAAGTCTTTCAGAAAGTGTGAGGTTTTTTTTGATGGCTCCGATGGTGTGGTTAAAGATACAAGTGGAAGACTGTGAGGACTAAGTTCTCACCAAGCATGGAAGTTATTGAGTAATCTGGGCCAGTCATTCTCTCTCAGTTTTAGGAAGATGGCCACTTCTGAAAACCTGCCAGGAAAACTTCAGGGACTTGTGTCAAGACTGCTCACGCTGGCAAGCATTCAGAAAGGCCTGCAGGCAGAAAGTTTACCTGACATCCCCAATACACCCATCCTTTCTTCTCCCTTTGAAATCAATAGCCCAGTAAACGGTAGTCTATAAAGATATCCAACTACTGAAATCTTGGTTGTCCTGCCAAGGATGTCAATAGTGAACAGTATTCGAGAAGGAGCCCAGTCCCTTAGGGAGGAATTGTTTTGACAAGGGTATTGGCAGTACTGGGCCGGCTCTGCCCGAGAAAACCAGAATCCCGCCGCCTAAAGATTGGGCCGGGCCCTGCGCCGCAACCGCCAATGATTGTCTCCCAAAATGGCCACCCGAGCCGCTCCGCTTCTTCTTTCGCGCCAAACCCGGCGTTTTTTGGGCCCGCGCCGGATCACCGTGACCAAACGCCTGGCCCAGACTCGGCCCCTCTGTCCGCGCAGCATGAGGCTCCGGTTTCACTTCTTGCCTGGCAAGCCGCTTACAGCAGTGGGAACCATCAGCGGTTTTGGCGGCCGGGTGATCGTAAATAGGTTTGATTAGCCGCTGATCCCGGGGTCAGATCTCTCCGGTTTGCTTAATCCCACGCTCTGCAAACACTCTCAAACCCCCCCCTCCCTCCACTTTTCGCACCGCCGCCCAGTCCTGTTCTGCCTCCCGCCCTTGCGCTCCCGCCCCCAGGCCTGAGGCGCTCAAAAGAAGTAGCGCCGCTATCCATCCGCGGAGAGTTGGGAGGCTCGCCACTTACCTCTGGGGAGGGCCGGTTCAGGGAAAGGAGGTGGGCCTCCGAAAAGCCACGGAGGAGCGTCCCAAGAGAGGAACGGAGGGGGGGGGGGGACCCTGGAGGGAAGCGAGCGCAGCCAGACTGCGGGGATGGCCAACGAAGGCAGGCCCAGAACTGAGTTACGGGAGGAAAACGGGGCGTGCGTGGCTGGTCAAGACTCAGCCGCGACGGCCCTGGGAATGATTCTTTTCCACGGGATTGCCGGCTCAGCCATTCGGTAAGGCTGAGGCGACCGGAGAGTTCGGTATCAAGAAACAGCCGCAAGACTTAGTTGCTGTGGCGACCTGTTTTCACTCCCAGGGAAGTCGAGGCCTGCATGGAAGACTTCTGCCAGATTTCCCCGGGGCTTTTCTTGGCTCTGATTAATCTGCGGATTAGGGAAGTGGATAGTCTACAGCAACATCGCCGAGACTCTCTCGGTTGGTGTGGCAGGAGGTCTCCGGAATTTGGGGAAGGGTACTAAAAAGTCGACTGCAAATCAGGAGAATCCGAAAAATGAGAGGATAATGAGGGCTGCTCTGGTGGAGAAGAGGCGGGTCAGGGAAAAGCACTGATGAAGTTGGAAACGCGGCCCTCAAAACTGGCGAAGGAATCGATCAACCCTGTTTGTAGACAGCCCTAAGAGCTCTCTTGCTTTCCTGGCCGTCAACCAGCTTTAGGCAAAGCTTCTCCACGGCTCTAGCCTCTTCCCCACCAGGCACTTCTGGGAAAGGAGATGGGCTTACTAACGGGGGCAGGGTGTAGCGAATGGTTTGGAGTGGGAAAGGGGCCCTCGGAGATCAGGAAGAAAAGCTGAAGTTGAGAGACCGCAGAAGGGGGAATGCGAGGGTCAGAAAACTCCCAGGACTCCCAAGTGAACGCCGAGAATGAGAATCTGGAAGGAATAAACAGATCAGGCACCCTGAG
This sequence comes from Hydrophis major, assembly GCA_033807585.1. Taxonomy (NCBI): domain Eukaryota; kingdom Metazoa; phylum Chordata; class Lepidosauria; order Squamata; family Elapidae; genus Hydrophis; species Hydrophis major. The sequence continues at coordinate 36,954,751 of CM066332.1, read as the reverse complement.
GGAAGACTAAAAAGACTCCGGAGGTTTTTAGCCAAGTTGCAAAGGGGATGATGGTTTGGGGTGTTAAGAAATTCAGCCCACACCAGATCTACTGTTTGGCAACCTGGCAGGAAATGTTGCTGTTAGGATAGAGCAACTTTCAGGCTCAGAAATTTGTCTCGAGAAGGGCCAGAGAGGATTTCCTAACTGCTAATGATGAGATACACCACCAACGTTTACTGCGCGCCGAATTCGGCTCTTCTTTTCTTCTTGGCGGTCTGCTGTGGTTGGCAAGAAAGGCTGGGAAAGGGCAGATTTCCCCTTCCCTCCCCCTTGCCCCAAGCTCTCCGGCTAGGGCTTCATTGTGCGTTTTTCACGGGTCTCTAAGCAGATCTCAGAGTGTTCCCGCCTCCCACTTGGCTAAGATAAGATCTGAACGGGCCAGAAAGAAGGCTGCCTGGTGGAGAGAGCAGGGGAGGGGGGCTGCTTGAAATTCGACTTGAGGTTGTCCTTGGAGCAGCGTTGCAAGTTCTCATCAGTGCCCGGAAACGCCCTGCGTCTTCCAAAATAGCAAAGGGGCTCAAATCTACCTGGGAACGCTAGATTTGTTTGCGGGCTAAGGTGCTGCGTTTTATCCTTGGGCTGAGGGGGGTATTGTTCTCGTTCCCCACTACAGTCCCGAAACATGGGTATCCGAACTTCTCAAAGCCACCTTCGTTGCCTCTACGTTGATCTGGAATAACGTCTCCGTAGCACTGAAGAAGCAGCCTTCAGTAGAAAGAAACCTACACAGGTGGTTTTAATAGCTTTGCCAGTCAAATTGTAGGGTGAACAATTCTGCATTTCCAAAGGAGAAATATTTAAAATAAAACAATTGTTTACAATTTAGTTTAGTTGTCTCTATTCAATTACTCAGTAACAGGCAATTTCATTTTTTAAAAAAAGCCCTTCTAACTTTATTATTATTAGGGTTTATTCTATGAGGATTAGAAAGATGTCAAAATAAAGAAAAATAAAATAGAAACAGACACCAATGGTTCAGAAACAAACTGAACAAATGTAATAAAGGTAGTATTTTCCCCTCATATTATGACCACCAGCGATACAGGGACACCGGGCAACCAAAATTAAGTATTTTCTAGTCCAACTGATTATAGTTGGACAATCAACAAGCACATACTTCATTATTTCCCAATGGGTCTTTAACGTACTATACTTTGGTCCTAATTGTTTTCTAATACCAGTGAAGTTAAATGTTTTAAGGGTTGCAGGTATATTTGAATTAGGAGGTTAATTAGAATACATTAATAGTACCACAGATGTTATTATGGTATAACATCCAGCGGGCTAATGCTCAGAATAAGAGATTTGAAATACCAAACCTGATGCCATAATGTGGAGGTAGTACATTTGGCATTTAATCTTTCCCCATTCACTTCTTCCCTCACCCAACCTCACCCCAGTTCCTGGGGTGATTTGCATGCAAAGGGAAATGCAGATTACTTTCTCAAACACTGAAGAGGTTTATTACATTTCTCTACAAAATCAGCTCTGGATCTGACAGCTACCAATTTAACAAACTGTAGCTCACCGATTATTTGCACAGATTGCAAGCCTCTATACTTTGTGAGCAGGTGTATTGAAGTAAAGGTGCAATTTTGGAATGTTTCTGCCTTTCTCTGTCTTCTCAACCAACACAGTGAAATGTGACAGGGAGAGAGAAAGCACAGATCAAGCACCAATTGGTTTATCCAGAATCTCGGTTGGGAAATGATACATAGATTCACTGATGTCACAAGAGCACCACTTCAAAACATTCATCTGCACTACTAGGGGGCATCAGAGAAAAGTGTGTGTGTGTGCAGGGAAGTAGTAGAATTAACCAAAAATCAAAATTGTACTGAATAAAATAAGCAAGCAAAATGGAAATATATTTTATTTCCTTTTAAAAAAAACAAACAAAACCCCCAATCTATAAAGAAAACTAATCATTTAAATAAAGATGCCTATTGCTTAGACTGCAAAGCAATATAGCATAACCTAAGCAGTTTCTAAAAGAAATCCAATAGTCAGCTCTTGTGATTGTTAACCACATCACTTCAAAATAAATGTCCCTGAAATCAGAGGAGCTTACTTCTAGAAAATGTATGTGGCAGAATTCTCATCTGTCAAAGGTTTGACTCTGGAATAAACTGGCACCCACCCAAGGATTTCATAGAGATTCAGTAGAGGTTACTTCAGAGTCAGTTGTTTCAGGAACTGCAGGCAATGGACACAAATAAAATATTAAACATTTGCTTTATCCAACATTTTTCCTCTGGACTCCATTGCCATCCCCCACCCAGGCTATTAACAGGCATGAATTTCCTTATAAGTTTGCTTTCTTTCTTTTTTCCCAAGCTGAAGCAGTAATTATAATCTGCAACCTAACTTCATTTTAGCCATGGAGGTAATCACTTTTAAAGTAAAATTTGAAACATTGAACCACAGACATTTCTGCAAACAAATATATTATTTGAATGTAACAGCATTTATCCTCCCCAAAAAGATCATTTTGCTGGGGCAATATAGCAACTGTTTTAAAAAAGTTAGCTATCCTTCATTGTGCCTAAACTTGATCAATATTCATACAATAAATTGTTTTTCATCTAAATACCACAAACACAGTGTGGAGTGAAAGAAATTGGGAGCTGGGGGAGGGAGAGGCATAGTCCAAACTTTTTAAAACTCTGGTGCTAACCAAAGAAACTGAAGTTAGACAAAAACTTATTTGCGTTTACCAAGCAGTTTCATAATTTAACAAAATAAATGAAATATAGCGTAGAAATTCATTGCCTTTTAACCATTCTGCACAGATATTAAAATAATATCCCAAACCTACACCACTTAAAAACAAATAAAAAACCCCACTTTCCTTTCTTTGCTTTTTAAAAAAATTCTACTGTTAATATTTTTTTAAAAAAATTCATGGTGGCAAACTTATTTAATACTCCTTCCTCCTATTTTCTCCACAACAACAACCCTGTGAAATAACTTGGGCTGAGAGAGTGTGGCTGGCCCAAAGTCACCCAGTCGGTTTGGGACTAAATTAAGCCTCCTTTTTGTAGCCTGGTGCCTTTAAATCACTAGATATAATTGCTTTAAAATAAAAACCATGAAAGTCTATCCCATGTTAGATTTTTGTGGTTACCAATCTTTTCCCGTTATATTTATACATACAAAGTGTCCAGTTTAAAGGCATGTCATGAATTAGTATATTTTGGATCACCTGGTTCCAATCTTATTTTGAAATTGATTTAACTCAGAATCAAACTTATCTTTAGATTTTTATTTGTTCTTCTTCAGCGAAAATGCTTTTTAGTAAACTATATACACATTTATTAATTCCCCTTTAATGCCTAAAATTAATTAAAATTATTCCACAATGCATTTACAAGAAAAAATATAAAAAGTTACCAAAAGAAAAATGCAGACATAAGAAACATTTACAAAATTCAGAATATTGTTCTTGATCATGAAACAGAAACCCTTATAAATAAACAGAACCAAAAGAACCCTGCTTTATAAGAAGCACCCCAAAAAAGCTTTAAGATGGTTCTTGACTTTATTTTTTCTTTAATTAGGCTTTAAAATCTTCACAAGAAGTTGCCCCAATAGCGACCAGTTAATGCTTCTATATGGCAAAGAAGTTGGCATCTCCTAAACCTTTGAATTATTAATAATTAGCATTTTCTTCTCTCAGTTTCTCTCCGGATCCCCTTACTGCTTAGTAAATAAAAAGGCTATGTGGTTTGTGGGTGAATGATAAATACTGTACAAAAGGAGGGAAAAAAACTCAGTTAAAACACAGTTCGTCTAAAACAACAACAGAAGCAATAATAATAACAACAATAATAATAACCCCCACTGGTTTCAAAACCTAGCTCTTTGGGCTGAGGGAGACATGAGAAGGAGTTAGCATTACAGCAACCTGTTACCTTTTCTCTTCATTATCCTTTGTACTATGAATGTTTGTTATCATAACAATAATTATAAGGACTTCAAAGCATCGCCCTGGTTCTGTACAAAAAGGGAAGAATTGGGGGAAAGGGATGGCGCAGAGGGAGCCAGCCCGCTCCAAGGACCACAATCCCCTTTGGCGGCGGCGGCGGCGGCGGCATCCATCCTTCGGTCCGTCTCAGATGTGCGTCAAGGGCACGGTGCCGTTCACCCCTGTGCTGGTGCCCTGATAGTGCTGGGGTAAAGAGTGGAGCCGGCTTTGGGCAGCGGCCGCGGCAGCAGCGGCGGCGGCGGCGGCGGCCGCTGGGTCCCCGCCTTCGCTGCCGGGCAAGTACATACTGATCATTTCGCGTAGATCCCCGGGACAAGGGGCCCGCGAGTGCGCTGAGGTGACGGGTGGGCTGACGCTAGGCTCGGATTTGACCAAGGACCCCAGCGCGCCCAGAGCTCCTGACGAGGCGGCGGCCGCAGCGGCGGCTGCGGCGGCGGCGGCCGCAGCGGCCGAGTTCTGATGTGGCTGGGCGCCGTAGGAGATGCCGCCGTAGGCCGACGGCGAGGCGCTCATGTAGCCCTGCGAGTTGGAGATGGGGCTGTACTGGAGGGCGCCCATATCGTAGCGGTGCATTGGCTGGGGATTGTGTGGGTGCGGGTGGTGAGCGTGGGCGTGCGGGTGTCCACCGCTGCCTGGGTGCTGGCTGTAAGCGAGCTGTGCCTCTTGCATCATCGCCGCCGCCGCCGCCGCCGCCGCCACCGAGCCCGGGTAGGCGCCGTTAGCCCAGCCGTTCATGTGCGTATAGCCACCGCCTGAGCCTCCGCCACCTCCGCCGGCGCTCCCGCCACCCCCGGGGCCACCTCCGCCGGGACTCTCCAAGCGTTGGACGCCGGCGGGGCTCACTCCTACGCCCATAGCTACCGGAGGGCCGCCCCCGGGACCACCGGCGCCGAGCAGCCCTCCGGCCAACGAATATTTGTCTTTTTTTAGCAAAGTCTTGGTCTTTCTCCTCGGCCGGTATTTATAATCCGGGTGCTCCTTCATGTGCAGCGCCCGTAGGCGCTTGGCCTCGTCGATGAAGGGTCTCTTCTCCGCTTCGGACATGACTTTCCACTCAGCGCCCAGGCGCTTGGAGATCTCGGAGTTGTGCATCTTGGGATTCTCTTGGGCCATCTTCCGCCGCTGCCCCCGCGACCAAACCATGAAGGCGTTCATGGGCCTCTTGACTCGGTCTTGGTTGGCCTTGGGGCCGCCGCCACCGCCGCCTCCTCCTCCTCCTCCCGCACCGGTTTGGCCCGACAGGTTGGTGGTGACCTGGGCTCCACCGGGCGAGTGCATGTCCGCCTCCATCATCATGCTATACATTCACGCAGTTTGCTAGGGGCCACCAGGCTCCACAATGTCAGAACATAGAGCAGAGGAGCCGGGCGTCTGCCGAGCGGACGGGCGGAGCGAAACCCAGACGCAGGAGTCCGAGAGAGAAGGCGAGGTGCCGAGGCGCAAGAAATGAGGTAAGAGTGCACGACGACGATCAAAGGTAAGGAGGAGGAGGAGGAGGAGAGCCCCCGAGAGTCTGCCTGTGGGGGCACTTCGCCTGGTCCCTGGGAGCTTGAAGAAAGAGCGGGAGCGCGCGCGCGCGAATCTCCTCAGGCGGCAGCAAAACTTTCTTCCTCCGGGGACCGCCTTGGCCCGAGGCGAACGACGGCGGCGGCGAAGGCGACTCGAACAGGTGCAAGGCAGAGGGGAGCTGGGTAAAGAACAGCGACAGTCCCGCAGCTCCGCTGAGCCGAGGAGAACGGAGAAAATGGGAGCCCAACTCTCGATGCTTCTTTTCGTTCTGCCGCCTGGTACACGCGCGCTTCAAAGGCAGGACTCCCCTCCTTCTCGCCGCTGCCGAAGTGATCTAATGCCCCCCCCCTTCTCTGCTAACTTCCACCGGCAGAGAGGCAGAGAGGAGGGAGGGAGGGAGGGAGGGAGCGTGTGTGACTCGCATCCGCCGGTCCCAAGTGAACGGAGGGAAAGAGACAGGAAACCCCCCTCCCCCTCTATCACCTCGGCTCCCCGCAAAATTAAAAGGAGGGGGGGGGAGAAAAGAGACGTAATTAAACGATAAGCATAAGAGGGAAAGGAGGAGGAGGGGGGAGAGAGAAAGAGAAAGAGAAAGAAAGAAAGAAAGAAAGAAAGAAAGAGAAAGAGAAAGAAAAAGAAAAAGAAAAAGAAAAAGAAAAAGAAAAAGAAAAAGAAAAAGAAAAAGAAAAAGAAAAAGAAAAAGAAAAAGAAAAAGAAAAAGAAAAAGAAAAAGAAAAAGAAAAAGAAAGAAAGAAAGAAAGAGAAAAAAGAAAGAAAGAGAAAGAGAAAAAGAAAGAAAGAAAGAAAGAAAGGAAAGAAAGAAAGAGGAGAATATAGAAGAAGAGAAGGGGAGGAGAAAAGAAAGAGCCTCCAGCCAGGGAGCAGAACTTGCACAATAATTTGTTCTCGGTGGTTTCCCTCCTCGCGCCCGGAGGAAGCAGGAAAGGAGGAGCAGCCGAGAGATTCGGCGAGAGGCGAGCCCAGCAGCCATACAAGGCGCACCGAAGTGGGATTAAATGAGTTTGCCTTGGCCAATGGGAGGGCGCCGGCGGGGGTTGATTTGCATAGCGCAATTGAGGAGTGACGTCCGGAGGTGAGAAGTACAAACTCTTCGGGAGCTGGCAGGGAAGGGCGGGGGCGGAGAGGGTGTGAATCTCTGGGAGGGACCACGGAAGGGGCCAGAGCCACCATTAAAACTCGACCCAAGCAGGAGCAGCAACAACAACAACAACAGCAGCAGCAACAGCAGCAGCAGCAGCAGAACCAACTGAAGTAAGCGGTAATAGCCACCAATTGCTACCATAGCAGCATCAAAAACGGCACCAATTGCTACAATAACCTTTTGGAGGTCATATGCCACAAAGGACCAAGCGATTCTCATTGGAATCGGGATTCTGGCAGCGTTTTATCCCCCCCCCTCCATCGAACTGCTCAAAATTTGAAATGCGCGCGCACACAGACACACAAACGCACGGGCGGTGGTGCATAGAGTTTAGCATAGAGTTACACAGCGTGTATCTCAACGGGGAGAGGAGAGCGTTCACAAGTGGATTGGTAGAAAGTTTGCAACCTGCAAATATAATTTTGCTCCCAAAGTGGATGCAATGTATCTAATCTCAGAAAGGTTCTTTTTCCTCTTTTTATCCTTTCCCTTCTTAAGGCAGTGGGGTATTTGGGGGGGGGGGTGTGCATGCATGTGGGCCAGTCAAATTTTATTAAAAATAAAAAGGCACTGAGAAAAATAAAGTAAACTTTTAAATTAACCTGTTGGGACAACTTTGCACATGTTTCATGGAAGAAGAGGGCTCATTGAACTTGATTATTTGAAGTAATGAGAAGGGCACTGTCAACTAAATATGTGCTGCACAATCTTTTATGAACATTATGAATGAGAGGTGCATAATGGTGTTATAAATAATTCTCAGATAAACTAGTTAAAATTGAGTTATAGGAACTCTTTCTGAAATCTAGCATTTAAGAATTAGAGGGATCGTTTGTATATTTTATTGGTAGTAAGTCTTGTATTGCCGAAACAAATCAAATTGAAGTCCTAAATAAACTATCTTTCTCTGATTTATGTCCTAGTTGCAGTAATGGATTTTTTTCCACTGGATGATCATGTTAAACTTGTGTTGTCCTACTGTCTCTCTTTGGTCCCTGCTCATAGGGAACACTTGTTGAAGAAGAAGCATTTTTAATAATAAAAAACTAGCACTCGTATCCTAACTCAATATTTAGAGATATACACCCCCAAAATAGCACATGCCTTCTTGCAATGTTTTAGTTATAGTTGATAGTCATTCCATTTTCTGCAGTTAATGAAATAGTTTATAAAAATGTTATGGCTTTGAGAAACTCAGTTATAACCCTCCAGGCCTGCAAACTAAACAAGGTGTGCTAATATAAGATGGCACTATTAGGATTTCACTTCAGTAAGTTTGAAAGTTGTATCTGTGTGTTTGCATTTCACTAGTTATTTGCTACCTGAAAATATTTTCCATGTTTTCTTCAATTATTGACTTTTGAGAGCATTTGGCACAATCTAAATGTATAATAAGTAATGGTTTGATAGAAAAATATAACTAGAGAGTGTCAGGTAATTCCTTTTGCATTCCATTACTGTTTTCAAAAAAGTTGCTGCTATCAACTTTTTCACCCCATTAAATTGGTAACTCATTTGCTAGTATTGTAGTTAAAATACAATGGAGATTATTATGATTATGGTTGATCCAATAAGTTAGAAGTATATTTTATGGTTTTCAAGTGAATTTATAATTGTAATTAAATGAATAGTACCAATATATTGCTTTATATACCTAAATACATGGTTCTATCTGTGAGCAATATACACAGTGGCAGGAATTTTCATATCATGAAACATACACAGAAGATGGCTTCCCTCAGAACCTGCCATTGCATAGCCTTGAAGGTTGCCTATCCAGTGCCCAATCCATCAATTTTCTTCTGCAACATTTCTGTGGTGCAGTTCTTTTCTTAATGTACACAGCCTTGTATAATGTTGCCCATCTGTTACATTATCTCCACTTTCGAAGGCTGAACACAAAGAAAAAATAGAGTATATTTCCTGGGCAGTTGTCTTTTGCACCAGATGAAAAACCTCTGAAGAACCATGAAGTTTCTCTATTAGCTGCTCTGGAAATTATTTCATTGGAAAAGAGCATCTGTAGAGAGGCAGATCACCCTGATCTGATACCTTCCAGATGTTTACAGCTTCCAGAAGTCCAAGGTAGCATGATCATAAAATATTTAGAATAGAAGCTAAGGACATCATAGCAGTTAGCACTAAAACCAAACTACTCTGGAAATTTCTGGCAGGTTTCTAGATAGGTTTCTCTTTGATTCAACTGTGGCACCCTCAGAGAAAGTTCTGCTGAGTATATACTTGAGAGCCTGAAGGAAGAAATCTTCAAGGATTTAGGGATCCAGATGGAAATAATATAAAGGAGAGCCCATACCACTTCATGGAACAAGATCTAAATAATCTTCCCCTTTGTAATGTCTTAGTAAATTGTCAAATTTCAACCTTTATCATTGTCAGCTAGGATGGACAGTAGCCATTTCAGAAGGACTAAGAACTAAGCAAAAAATCCATTCATTCAAGATCCTTACTTGATAGGTGAAAGTGCTTAGCATTCAATATGGAATAATAATCTCACTTATTCAGTGTGGAATATTAAAACTAAAATTTATAGAAAATAAGCTGTAAAAGACACTGTTTATCTTATTCTGCAGGTAGGAGAGAGGGAGGGAGGGAGAGAGAAAGAAAGAGAAGGTGGGGAGCATTGAACTGAACTTCCAGACATATTACTTTGGAAAGCCCAGTTTATTTAACACTAATAGTTACTTATACTGTTCATGGTCAGAGTCTTATTGGATTGGAGTGACTTATTAACTCCAGTAAGTAAACAAGAAAATACATGAACAAACAATTGCATTTCTTTCCATTTTACAGAATATGAATTTTTTATATGTTCTCAGTTGATCAGTTATTAAACAATCCTATTAAAAATGAAACAGAATACAATATAGAGGTTTATCCTGATCTATTTAAAGAGGCAATTTTGTGAGCATTTATTCAGAAAAACTGTATGAATATATATAGGGTGTATCCATAAACCTGAGCTTAGTTGTGCAATATGAAAACCCATTGCTATATCATTTTTGTTTTTGTTTATTTGAGTTATTTATTTAATAACTCTCTGGTATATACGGTTCAGTTTTAAGTGAGAAAAGTCAGTTCAATCTTTGAAATTATTATGAATATGACTTTGTCATATTCTTAACTGATGGTGGGTTAGCATGCTTTAATGTAGTTTATACTAAAATGGGACTAAGGCTATATGAACAACCTACACCTGCAGATATATGTTGTTGCTAAGTGACAGGTGAATGACAGCTGTTCTTGTCGATCCAATGGTAAACATGGTGCTTGGTCCCAAGATGCCTTCACTGGACAAAGTGGGGAAAGCAATCTCTTGAGGCTAATGCATTCTCCGGTTTTTATGCCTAGTTAAGAAACACAACTATTCTGGATGGGGTGGGTGGATGGGAAACCATATCTGTATTATTCTGATGCCTCAAAGTGAGATTAGGGCAGGGAGCTTAGGATCTGGCCAGGCCACAGATGTTGCTAAGGTGGAAAGATCTGCAAATCCTGTAAGTTCCTTTAGAGATTTTGATGCATACAAAAAAGTTCAGGAGTTGCTTTTCTTCAGAGGGACTAATTTCTTATACTCCCCTCAAAAAATATTTTAATGGCAACTAGAAAAATGGCAACTTAAAGGGCCTAAGTGAGTGTCCAAACAAGTTGGGTTCATAAGCTTGTGTGTTTATTCTTCTAATTATTATAAAAGGGTGATAAGAAAAAAAACATAAATTGCAGCCCCTTAAGGTACCTCAAATCCATGAAACCCATTGCTGTTGCAAAATAAATATTCAAAGTAATGTGTTGTGCTTATATAGAAACCAGTGAACAAAAGGGAGAAAATTACTCTTTTCAAACAGACGGAGGGAGGACATCTATCTCAGTTCCCAAGAGAAATAGGGTCTGCCTCTGAGCAGAGGGAGTGTTGGGGAGGGGTGAGAATGGGAATAGGGAATACCCTCCTGAGTCATCAATTCAGCCAGGTCACCAAATTTGAGATTATTCTCCCAGGGTAACTGGATGGAGGCCTCTCTGAAACTGTAATGGGTTAATTTTGTCACAAGGCAAGCTAGAAATTGTTTTGCTTTGAAGATCCAGGGGTTGGTATTATACCTACAAAATGAGTTGGAAAAATCAGGATGCCTGTATCTCTTGCCTTATCAGTAGGCCAAAGAACTCCACATATTTTCCTACAGAGAGTCGGAAGTTTTAGAAATTTCCACCTGGAGTGCAGTTCAAGGAAAAATCTGCCACTGTACATAAAAAGGTGCAGCCAAATCTCTTTGCCCAGAAAGCAAAGAGGGGAGGGGTAAAGGGACTACAAGGGACAAGTAGTACAGTATTCGAGAAAGCAAACTTGGCTCTATACTAAAACTTTTGTTCTCTGAAAATCCAGAAAGGGAGCTTCACAGCCATCCCAACAAAGTTTCTTTCAATTTCGTCACCAAATTGGGAGCACAATCTCTTCCTTCCTTCCTTCCTTCCTTCCTTCCTTCCTTCCTTCCTTCCTTCCTTCCTTCCTTCCTTCCTTCCTTCCTTCCTCCCTCCCTCCCTCCCTCCCTCCCTCCCTCCCTCATGCCTTTACTTCTGACTCTGGAACCTACTTTACCCCAACTCTTCATTGAACAACCAAGGTCCGCTTTGCTGATTTTGGCAAATCCCCGCAAGTTTCCCACCAGGAAAAGGCGAGTGGAGGGAAGGGAGCGGGAGAGCCCCTCGAAATATCTGACCGACCCCGAGCTCCTGCAAGTGCGGTGCGTGGAGGGTCTCCCCAGCACAGAGGGCGATCGCCGTCTGGTGGCTGCTCTTCAGTTCGGGATTCCTGGAGCTGGGAATAGCCCGAGGACATGCAATTGGGCGACCAGTCCCCGCGTCCCCCCATCGCGGTCCCTTCTTCCCCTCAGCTGTTCTGCAGCGATTCCCCAGAGCTGCTTCCCGGCCTTTCCCTGTTGCTCGAAGGCATCCCAATGCCCCATTGGAAAGGGAAAGCGTTCCTCTAAAATATTTAGGAAAAGTCGGGAGATGGAGACCGGCATGGAGGACTCAGCCTGAAACCGGGCCAAGCCCACCGCTTCTTTCATTCTCTGAAGAGGCGCGAAGGCGGCTTGGCCGACTTGCTACTTGAGAGACTGACTCTTTTTAGGCTGCAAAGCCCGTTCTATGTCCTCCACCAACCAAGCCCGATGCCTCCCGTAGGTTCCTCCGGAGATCCTAACCTCTACTCCACCCCCGCGGCATATGTGAGTTGTGCGCGCGCACGCCTGTGTGTGTGTGTGTGTGTGTGTGTGTGTTACGATTTCCAGCCCACTGGCTGAAAGCGTTTGGAGAATCTCTGGAGCTTCCGAATGGGGGCTCACCCCTGTGAACAGTGCTCACACATATAATTCAAATTTCACAGCTGACCTGTTCTGAAAAACCTCAATCAGCTTCTAATTGAAGGGAAAACAAAATATTGCTTCCCTACAGCCGAGCTAACGATTTAATCATTATATCAGACATTATAGCTTTTAATTAGGCTAATGCTGATACTGTATGGAAAAGAGATAATTCAACACAGTTTTTGATGAATTCTGTAATTGGGTTAACGGAACGGAGGGAGCAGTTGAGGAAAGAGACGCCAATAATATTAAAACCGCGTCTAGAGTTACCACCAGGTTTATGAATGAAAGAGTAGGGCGGGGTAATAGGAAAGACCCGCCAGAGAAAAGAACTAAAACTTCACTCACAAAATGCTTTCGTTTTCAACTTCTCACCCACCCACTTCACGCCATATTACGGGCTTCTCCGGTGCGCTCTCTTGGGACGAAAGAGGTAGACTGAAATAAAGAATGGTCTGATTTAGCTCTAACCAGTCTACCCCACAACCGGTGCTTCTTTTCACGGCTCCTAAGGTCCCTGAAAGTTAGCCTGGTTTTCTCCTGGGAATCCATCCAGGTTACCTGTTCGAGCCCCGAAAACGTATTACCCACCGGCCTGTTTCCTTATTCCCTCCAAAAAAAAAAAAAAAAAAACCAGTTGAGGGATTTTGTCTCGCAGCTGAAATGCAGGGGGACTTTCCTAACCTGATCTTTTTTTCCCTCCACCCAAAAGGCACCGAGGAAAACGCTTCGTTTTCTTTCGTCCTTTAAAAAAAAAAAAAAAAAAGAACGCGGAAGGCAAAGTGAAAAGAAAGTGGCTAAGACCAACACACGCACGCACGCACGCACACATATCTCGAAAGAAATAAAGAATGGAACAAAGCAGGGACGAGTAAGGGAAAGAAAACGGATTAATGCCATTATAACGAACTGTCCTACTGTTATGTACGGCTCAGTTTTCTATTCCTGGAGACCACGCTCTTGACACTCATCTATTTTATCAGACAAAACCAGATAAGGGGAGTGTCCATGCTGTAAACCAATTATTAAAATTATAAAGACTTGGGGCTGGACTGATGCAGAATTAATGAGAGAATATAGTTGCAGAGGAGCCCACTAATCGGCTGACAGGTTTCCAGAAATAAATCCAGCTTACTCGTTGGAACACGCATTTCTCCACTGTAATGCTTTCTACCCTATTATACATAACATCCCCAGATGTTCCAATTTGGAGCCAAATAGATGTAGGGCAGGCAGACAGGCAGGCGGGCCGGCCGGCCTAGCGCACCTACCAGATAAAATCTATTTGCGGTTCCTTTTGGCCAGAGCGCCTGGCTGTCCTTGTATCCCCAACCCCCTTTTCCCCCTTAGGAACACAGGCGCTCCACGGAAGCCCTGCTGAAGATGCGCTTAGGATGCGCTATTCGAGGGGCGCATTCCTACGCAGGAGTTAAGCGCACTCGCCCTGTCCCGCTCGTGGAAGCCCCAGAGGGAAATGGGCGGGTTCAGGTGGGCTTTTTTTCGCCGGAGTTGGTCCCGGATTCGGATCTTCTCGTGGGCATTTGGGAAGTCGGCTCCCCTAGGAAGGTTGGAAGCTGTCCCGAGTCCTGCTTTGTCGGGAAGAGCCTTTTACAAACTGTTTGTTTGCATTGTGCCTTCACGAGGCTCCCTGCACAATATTGTTTTGTGAAAGGAATATTCTTTATTGTGATCCATCCTTGTCTTATTTTGTCGGTAATTACAGCAGAATCAAACGGCTCATTGATAAAGTTCCATTGACACAAACCCCCCCTGTAATTAACAGTCTGAATGCACCTTTAAAAAGACGTTACTCAAGAGTTGTAATTTTTGCGTCTTTGTGTTGCTGAAGGAATACGCGTATAAGACGAAATCACCAGAAAGGCTTTAAAAAAACACACACACAAACAAATCCACCGCGGTTCCCCAAGGCGGCTTGCTCGTTTCCACTTCCATACTGAGCGGGTAGGGATGGGGGAAGAGTGTGTGTGTTGAGGGTGAGGGTTCCTCAGTTCTGACAGGGAAAACGCAAGTTAAAGGTGTGTTGTTGTTGTTGTTTGAGGCGAATGATACGCCCTGCAGCCTCCGGGGTTTGTCATTGCTGCGGTTATTTCAAGATGTGGGATTGGAAAACAAAAATGCTGGAGGGATGAAATGCTGGGTTAGGTAAGTTTAGGAAATGGAATGCAAGTATGTACAGGATTGCTTTGCTTTGATTAATGCCTACCGTTTACCACTGTAATGAAACGGAATTAAGGGAGTCGCTTTGCAAGCCAAGGCCAGGGCAAGTCGGATGAGTGAGGTGTGGTGTTAGAAGCAATCAAAAAGCTGTTCTCTAACCTCCCAAATAAAAAGACACCCCTCCATCACTGAGGGCGACTTCCAGAGACGAGCCAGGAGGCATTTGATAAAGGGGACATCAACAGAAGGGATGAAGTAAGCTAACCCCCGTTACTCTTTTTCTCCTCCAGTCTCCTCCTCGCCCGCCCGCCTGCCGCGTTCCCGCTTCCAAGCGTCCCCTGTTATTGCAAATTAGATTAACCACCCAGGCTTCAATATAGGCATGACACGAGGTTCACGAGAGAGCGCGGGATCATCCACTCCAATCTCTTTTCATCTGAGCATCTCCCATAAATTACATCTTGTCTTTTCATACACTTTTCCTATGAGATTAAAACATCACTTTGACACAATTTAGAGCTGGGCAGCCACATCCTATAGTTGCTTGGGAAAACAGGCAACAAGGCAAGACATCTAAATAACCCTGCAGGTGGAGTTCCTGCGCATTTAAAGCGGTGAACAGGGGCGCCTTCCTTTGCTCCATTTAATGCTTTAGTAATCTCTTCCTCTACAAGGTGGAGTCCAGTTCCCCAAAATACCATTTTTTTAAAAGCTGGGTGTGGAATAACAATGCTCATCTTCCTGGGCTAGGTTATTGATTAGATCAGGTGTTGCTTTTAATGATATGACTATTGCAATGTCAATGGTTTTAAATATGAGTGTAAGAACTTTATTGGAAACAACATTCCTAAACTTCCAAGAAGTTGGTCATTCCCTATGAAGCCAGAGTCTCATAGCAGCTGAAGTCCAAGTAGTTAGAGGACATCAATGGGTTGACAAAGTGTGTCATATGCAACTATTCGTGTGCCATTTCTGTTTCTTCCCTCCCCTCCAAATAGTTTGAAAGGATGTGGGAGGAGGAAGGGGTCTGGGCCCAATCTGAACTTCTTTCTTTCTTCAAGCACCTTATGGAAATGCCTCTCCAAGACTTCGGGATTGTTTCGAGACTTTTACAATCCTAGTGTTGGAAGGAATCCCATAGACAACCATGCTCATGTATCTGCTTAGCACAGGAACCAAAATCCTGTGTACCAGGAGGGAACATCGAAACTGTGGTATCAAGGCTGACTTCAGAATTCTTTATATCTTTGTAAAATAACAGGTAAACAACTTCTAAAAGCATACAGGAAAAACTATATAGGTAGCTACAAGTAGTTGCTATCTTCCCTTCCTACAACAATCCTATTTAAGAGCAGGGTAGTTTTCTCTGTGTGTTTCACCATTCAGAGGTATTTATTTGCTACCTCAGGAATCACGACTTCTTTCTAAACTTATTGATAACAAGGTTAGCACCTTCTGCTTCTATACTACTTGAAGCCAGGTGGCTGCCAGTTTATGCATTTAAATAAGGAATGAAATATGATATTAATGCAATGTTTAATTGGGACCTGTACAGAGGAGTCACATCCATTTATTCCTACTGGCGTCATTTTGCAAAAAAAAAAAAAAGTATTTGAAGCTTGTAAAAGGTTTCTGGGTTTTTGAAAGAAAAGGAAGTGGGGAAGAGAGTTGGAGTGCCTGTATTTGTGTGATTCTGTGCCTCTCCTTCCCTCTCCTCCTTGTTCTGGGCATATTTTCCAAGTATACTTGAGCTGGCAGAGAAATCTATCTATTCAAATTATTTCTGCTGGTTTTGTCCTGGGGATTTCTCATTCCTAACACCTGATTCTGTGGTCTGGACCCCTCCCCCCCCCAGCCACTTCACTGTTAAAAGTAGGAGAGCATTTTCATGTGAAGCAAGGGTCCTGCCCTATTTGTCACCCAATTGTTGACAGGGCAGTTCCTAAAACATCTGCGACTGAGGTCAGACTGTAGGCCCAATCCAGCTTGCCTTTCTAAGAAATTTACACCAAGAGAGTTGCAAGCCTACTGGGATGTTTATTTTGGTTGTTTGCTAACGTGCTGTATTGAAACATTAATAATTTAAAGTCCTGTGTGAATTCCAACATTCTGCCTTCCTTCCTTCCTTCCTCTCTCCCGCCTGCCTGTTTCTTTCTCTTATTCTTTTTATTTTTTGAAGGACTTTACGTAGCTAGAAACAGAAATCGAAGCGTCTAAGGGTCACGCCACAGTCAAACGGGTGATTCCGGCCCGTTTGATAACCGCAGGCTTTGTCTCGCCTTTAGAGCAGACGCCTCTTAAACGGCTCTCTTCCCTTTAGTTTCTTTTGCAGCCCTTCCTCAACGAACACCCACCCAGACCCGTCTTTTGCCCCTGAGACAAAGAGGCTCCCCGCTTTCTCCCAAGCCCTTTCTGGCAAACCCAGGCCCTCGAAAGAGTGGAAGCCAGTTTACGAACTGGCTTACTTCTTCCGGCCAGGGAGCTGAGCCGTCCGCGTCCGGAATGGGGAAAAGGGGGCGCAGCTCCAAGCCAGGCCCCCTTCGCCCATGCTGGACACAGCCTTCCCGCGCGTCTTTCTTTTCTCGCCGGGAAATGAGGAAGAGGAAGACGCGGGTGGGGTGGGAAGAATCGCGCCGCGTCGTCAGAAGCTCTGCAAACCCAAGAAAGCTCGAGCGATGCGCTCCGCTCCGTTGGAGAGCAAAGCTCACCTGGCTTAGAGCTCGGAGTCAGCGATTCCCCCGGCTGTAGTTTGGCAGAAGGGGAGAGCGAGCGAGCGAGCGAGAGGCCGGTGCCTGACTCTTACTCTCCATGGCCGAGGCCGTCTTGAGCGCCCGGGGAAACCGGCCCCCTGCAGCCTTCCTCAAATGGTCGCAGAATCTCCTTAGCCCGCCCTCGAACAGGCAAGAAGGGAGGAGGTTCGGGGTCCCGGTGCTACTTTCCTCGCGAGCCTGGTAGGCCGGGGTGGGGATGGGGGGGGGGGGAGGGCGAGGCTGTCTCGGTTCGAAACCGGTTGCTTCGCTGAGCGTCTCTTCCTCTGCCTTCTTGCTTGGGTTTGTTTTTAGTTCAAAAGAGAGAGAGAGAGAGAGAGAGAGAGACAAAAAAAGTACTGGCTCCTGGGACACTCACGCCAACACTTTAACCGAGAAACCACACACACACAAACAAACAAAAAAAAACCCCTAACCGGGAAGGTGTGTTGGCCTCTGCCCCCTTCGCCTTCCCTCTGCTGCGGGAGGAGAGGATGCGGGGTGGGTCGGTGGAAAAAAAAAAGAAAAAAGAAAAAAGGGGAGCGGGGCTAGAGGAGCTGATCGCCCAGGGTCCCATTGTCCTGCTGAGCGGGAAATGGGGAAGTGGCGCTGCCTTTGGGGATAAGGAGGGAGGGAGGGAGGGTCAGCCTCAAAAAAAAAAAAAAAAAAAGGAAGAATACAAAGGAGAAAACCCTATCATAAAAAAGGGGAAGACCCCCCCCCTCCTCCCATTCGTCACACTTCTCCGCAGGCATTCCAATCGATGCGGCGGCTTTAGGAAGAGGGCTTTCTTTCCACTTGTGGAAAGTTGGAAGCCCGCCTCCCTTGCAAACTCCGGGTGGTGCCCGTCCCTCCTCCCCCCCCCACCTCCAGAATGACCCACCCACCCGCCCCCTTCAAAAGTTCGCGGCCCACTTACAGTTCCCGTTTCCTCCGCTCCCCGCACCGCGAGCCTTCCGGAGCGCAGCCTCTCCCGCAGGGCAGGGCCGGCTGCCTCGGCCACCTTCCCCCGCACCTGGCCGGCCGCCACCTCTCTCTCTCTCTTCCTCTGCCCAGGGTCGCTCTTCCGCTCGCCCAGCCAGCGCTGGCTACGCCACCGGAGTGCCACGGAGCGAGATTGCCCGGGGAAGCGGCGCACACCCTCGTCCACACACCCTCTTCCTTGCTGGCTTTTTCTTCCCTCTTTCACTTTCTCTCCCTCTCACATACTCTCGCGCTGCGGGGGGGCGGGGGGAGAGAGAAGCTCGGAAATGAAATTTATTATTGATTTAAAAAAAAAAAAACCGGAGAAAGACTTTTCTAGACAATTTCAAGTTATTGTTTCTCTCTTGCAAAAAAAAAAAAAAAACACTACAAAACAAAGGCTACAATAGCGACTGAGCAGGGCTTCCCTCCCTCCTACTCCGCCCCCCCCCCCTCTCCAATTCTGGAATATAATGAAGCGCTTTTGTGTGTCACTGAACAATACCAAACAAGGGGTCTAATAAATAGCCACTTCCACGTCGCTTTCCCCCCCCCCATCCTTTTCTCCTTCAGTCTCGGCGAATAGGACCGAGCAGTTGGTTGGAAAGCAGATGGGGATCCCGGCGCAGGAAGGAAGAAAGGGGAACCCAGCCTTGCCCTCCTCCCGTTTTTCCGTGAATCTGGTGGCTCTCCTGCCTTTTCTCTGGGGTTCCTTCTTGGGCCGCCTCCCCGGCGGGGTTTCCTTTACCTCCCGGGTTGTTCCTATCCTATTTTGTTCGGGCTGGCAAGTTAGGATCCCTCTCTCCGCCCGACCCGACCCGTCCCCCCCCCCTTCCACCGGAATACTTTGGCGTGGCCAAAGTCCTGCAGCGAGGGGCTCCGGCTTCCCTTCTCCGAGAAAGAAGGCGCGCTCTGCTTCCCTTCGCCGGCTTTTTCCTTGCCTCCAGCAATTCCCTGCTGGAGGAGGGGGGCGTTTGCCGGGACTCCCACAAGCCTGCGCCTATTGAGGATAAGCCTCGCCTCGGGAGGGGGGCACTAAGGGGCTCCCGGGGGGGGCGGTCTGTCTAACAGGGTACCTGGATGGGCGTGAGCTTCTCCAGGTGCGCACACGACTTGGCACGACTCCGGGAACAGCCCTGCCTGAACCCAGAACCTGGTGGGACAAAGCGGACCCTC
The DNA here is from genome assembly GCA_033807585.1 of Hydrophis major. NCBI lineage: Eukaryota > Metazoa > Chordata > Lepidosauria > Squamata > Elapidae > Hydrophis > Hydrophis major. The sequence continues at coordinate 36,935,605 of CM066332.1, read as the reverse complement.
CCGGGCTAACTCCGCGCTTGCTGAAGGGCTACTTTGACCTGTGGGGGCGGGCGGGGGGGAATAGAAAAGGGCGCGGCCATCGCTGCAAACCATCCTGAGCGGCGGCGCAGCGGAGACTCCTCCATTTCCGCGGGGAAGTTCAGGTGGGAGCTAATTTCTCCCTCCGCCGCCAGCAAAATTTCTAAGTGGAAGCAGCTGCTGTTGGACGCCCTTCCGACATCCCGAGTCAAATCGTTTCCCCGCAAACTCTTTAAAAAAAAAAACCCCAAAAACCAAAGTGGGCACTTGAGAGTAGCTGCACTTTAAAGCTATGAACCTCTCTCTCTCCTCCTTCTCCTTTTTTCTTCTCCTTCTCCTTCTTTTGGATCCAAAGCTGCACTCATCTAAACATCTCGTCCAGAGGTCAAAACCTAACAGTTTTCTCTCAAAACGAAAAAAGGAAAAAAGCAGTCTGATACCAAAAAGATTTTTTTTTGGGGGGGGGGGGGAGGGGGGGGCGGAGAAATAAATCGCCAATAAGGCCAAGTTTTCATTGGAAAAATTCGGCGCAGGAATCTTGCGGGGGAAGTTCTGGATTCATGAGACCGCGTGGTACACCTTCCCCGGCGCTTCAGACGAAGGGAATTATTTAAACTCCTCTTCATCGCAGCCAAAGCTACACTTGGGAAGCAGATCCCGCTGAAATGATCCAGATTTACTTCCTGCTACAACCGTCTGCACTGCAGCCCCATTTGCTTTGGAATCGCCTCCAATCTTGTTTATGTTGCAATTCCCCAAATGAATTGGGTGCGGCAATTCCAAGCCTGCCACTTACATTTCCCCGCTTAAAGCAGGGAAATAGTGAACAGGGGGGATAGCACTGGAGCGAGCTTCTCGGCTTTGCAAGGAGTTGAATGGTGTCCCTCTTCCCCACCTCCACCCCCGCGGCTGTCTCTCTTTTTGTTAAGCGGAGCACCTGTCAGTCAGCTGGCTTTGACAACCTGCCACAATTTTTGTCACTTAATAGTGGGTGTTAGGCTAAGTGCAAAACATTCTGGCAAACAGATGTCAAACCTGCATTTCACACAAACGTGGGTTGTGAAATTGAGTTTGAGCTCAAGCATTTTTTTTTTTTAAAGGTGCCAGTGTGTCAACTGTACACAAAAGCAGCACCCTGACCATCTCTGCTGGCCGTGTTTGTTATTGAAAAGCGGCATCTTTAGCAACCTAACCCTCCAAATTATAGCAGCTCCTTCTCACATTTCAGACAGGGAAATAAGAGAACAGTAGTCGAGAGTGTGTGTATGTGTGCTCAAAACAAAAGTCCGTAGCTTAGGGGACCTACCAGAGAAATATTTGGGGAGGGGGAGACAGGGAAAGATTGTCCAATGTCGCACACATTAAAACGGCTTCGAGATGCATGGTGTGGGAGTTGGAGCGGTGGGAAGAGGGAGGGTAAAATTGGGGGTTCGAGACTTGTTTTCTTGCACTCTTCTTACGAGAGAAAAAAAAAATATTCACCGCATATCTCAGTCTGGTAGAATTTTTGAAATTGACCGCCCTGATCCAAGGAAGACGATGCTGTCGAGCGAAGCGTGGCTCGTCTGCCGATTAGGCACTTGGTAAAATTGTCCACGAGCAAGCTTTTGATTCCTCTTTTTGTTTTAGTTGTTCCTATAGAGATAAGAATGAGAGAGTGCTCCTGGGATTTTTCTGCTCATCCATATGGCAACACCTTGAGCATTTCATTATGCTCAAAATAACCCAAGAATGATGTATGTGACGATTCTTTGGGATAACGGTTCAAAAATGCCATGAAAATCAACTGCTTACAGGGGCAGCAAAAGAGAAGATTGCAGGATCAATTTAAGCAGAGGTATATGCATCCATTCTTTTGCAACTGCAAAGTTTAATATTGTACTGGGTGTAGCCTTTTATTTTCTCTTTTATTGTGGAAGGATGGGGAAGAGAGTAACATTAAAATACAGGCATTGGATGGGAAATATGGTGGGAAAATTTGCCAATTTATCACTGAACCAAAATAATTCTTATTTCATCTGAGAACTGCTCTAGGTATTTCTGCACTCATGTTCTTTTACAAACTCAATATAATGAAAGGAGATACAGAGAAGACTTCTATATGATTTTATTGGAATGTCTACAGCAGAAACTACAAATCAAATTTAATGTTAGAATTACACTGTACATTTTTTGTTTCTTCAGATATTTGCATATATCCTAGCTGTCAGGAGGAGAGAACAAGAGCCACACATTTTCCCACTGTTAACTTTTTAAAAAACCAAAACATGTCATCAGTTTGACTCCTTGGTATTGTCTGTCCCATTCTAGCGTTTTCTAGTTCCTCAGCATGGTTTTAAACATGTGCATTTTGAACCTCTGAGCATGTGCATACATTTGTGTATGCATTTTAAAAATGAGTCCTTTTAATCCTTGTGGCTTGGCTGGTGAACTGGAAGGAAAGGATATTGATCCAGATTAAAGGGATTCTTATCTGTGCCATTCCCCCCTTTAAAAAAAAGATCAGAAAACATGATTGGAAATGCATAGTTTTGAGTCAATTATGTTCAGAATATATTGTCATGTTCAAAAGAATAGAAAACTTGGGAAATGAAGTGCAACTGAAATGATTTTGAATATTATCTCTTGCCGGGGAAACTGATTTCATAAATGCCTTGCCACTTTTTAGATAAATGGTGGAAGTGGCAGGGATCTTAAGGAATTCATTGTATATTTTTAAAAACCTCTCGAATGTAGACAACTACTTTCATTGATGAAGAAAGCAATGTCCTAATGGCAAAACATTTAACCTCCGTTTAGCATGAAAGACAGGCAAGATTAACCATGACATTTCCAGAGACTGCATTCTAACATGCATGGAGTAAGTCCATTTAAAGCCGAAGGGGTTACTTCCAAGGAAACATTGAATATTTTTTGAGACCCAAAAGAAGAACAAATCCTGAAGAGGAATTTAAAAAAAACATCATAGAAACAATTTTTGAGAATAAAGTAGGTTACAGTGGCCCTATCTTAATATAATATTTATTTGAGAGGATAGAGATGAATCTTTCAAGAATATTGTTGAAGGTAAATGTTCTTTTATGAAATCCAAGTCAACCTGTGTCCAATTAAGACATAGGGAAGTTTTTTAAAAGTCCTGGAAAAGGCCAATGCCTTTTGTATTGTTGTCAAGACAACCATATAGATATGTCCATTAATTCAACAGTTGGTCTAAATTTAGGCATTTTATTTGATATTTAGATATGTGGTTAGTTTTACTCAATTGATATTTATTTCCAGGTGAAATGTGATGAGGAACTAAAACCATTTTCTGGCTATATCTGAGGCCATTATTTTTAGAAGAAGGTTAGCAAGCTATCTACAAATAAGTTATTTCTTACTAATTTTATTCTTTTCATACATATATTATATAAAGAAACCCCCCCCCCCCCCGCAAGAACTGAATTTGGTGAGATTACTAAGTATATTATATGTGGAAAGCGAATGCACTAAGACTAGTTCTTATTGACAGGATATCTGTGGAGATGTTTAAATGAGTTCTGTTATGAGGGAAATTTTCACTGTGGATGTATGCAATCTGAATAATTTGATTTAAAATGAATGTGGCCTAAGCTATGAAGATTTTATTGGTTTTAAATAGTTAAGGAGCAAATTCCATAGCAATCTAATTTTTAAAAATGCCTGATAATATAGACTAAATTTCTTCAAATTCAGTGGCATAAAAGAACCTAAAGGGGAAATAAATAAAATGAAACTCAATCTAAATCTAATAGGAGTAATGTTGCTCTTGAATCATTATGGCTATAGAAAAGTAAAAATATATCAGAATATTATCTGAGAAATAAAATTGAAAATGAAAGTAACTCATGGGGTTTGAAGTTTAAGGGGTGGGGGCTTAATTTTAATGGTAGGGCTCTCACTCTGATCATACAGTTATCAGGTAATAGGTAGCTAGGTTGCCAGGTGCTTTCAATATTTCCATGTGTTTTTTAATTACAACAAAAACCCATGTCAGGTATACATAAAATTATAATGACATCTGGACATGATAACTCATAATTAGGTCCTCTTGAATTTATTCATCGGGAAATAATCCTAAAATATCAGAATCAAATTAAAGCATTATGAATGACTTTCTGAACTTCTATGGATATATCAAGGACAATTTGTCATATATTCAGTGGGCTTAGTTCATTAGACTGAATATCGTTTTTGGTTTTAAGACAATCCAAAGGGTAAGGGGCTATAATCTAGTCCCGAAGGTAGTGTTCCCTACTGCTTAGTTTCAAATTTTCATCTTATCTTTATTTTATGCTGGTACAGGATTATTACGGGTAGTCCCTGACTCACAATCAGTCAGGACCAGAGTTACCATTGCTAAACAAGGCAGTTGTTAAGTGAATCATGCTCAATTTTATGATTTTTTTTTTTGCCACAGTTGTTAAGCAAATCATTGTAGCTGTTTATGTCAATCACATGGCCATTAAGCAAACCCAACTTTCCCATTGACTTTGCTTGTCAAAAGCTAGCTGGGAAGGTTGCAAATGGTGGTCACATGACCATGTGATGTTGCAACCATGGTAAACACATGCCAGTTGCCAAGCAGCCAAATTTTGATCATGTAATTGTGGGGATGTTGCCACAATCACAAGCACCAAGACCAGTTAGAAGTCATTTTTTTCATTGTAATGTAACATTTTCTTTCTCTTAGGATACTTTCAGATGTTTCTGGTCTCATAAGGATGATATGATGAACACCCTCTCTTGCCATTTCCCTGCAACTGGTGTTTTGAAGGCATGCTTCCCCCAACCTGAAGATATCCTTGATTGTTCAAGAATATTGACTCTGATTGAATTACTTGCCTTGAATTTACCTTGATATTTCCAGTTTGAATTGAAATCAATAGAATGTTAATATGATTGGTTGATTGGCTCACTCTCTACATGTTAAAATATATTCATTTATCAATTTACATCCTTCCACGATTTAATGATTCTCAACTTTGTATAATGTACAAATATTATATTATATGTCATATGTTAAAATGCATATATTCTTCTTGAATATGGCCTTGTGTTTGGAATATTTCAAGTATTATGGGGTTTTTTTTTGGCATTGGATAGGCTAAAGGAATAATGCAACATTGGAAGAAGAAATCTACATTTGATATACAGTAATGGATGTCGGTCATGTCTTGTTTGCAAAAATATATTAATCATTATTATATTAGTCAATATAATAATATTCTAAGCAAAATATTCATTTTAAAAAGTTGTTCTATTTACAATACTGTATACTTCCTATGCTTTTTCTTTTAAAAATCCTTTGAAATATTATATTTATCAATATTGTAAGTATATTTCTTCAGTTAATTTATTTAATTTTAAAAAATGTTGAGTGTCCAATTATTTTTTATTCCTAAGCACCATTTCCTTTATTCTAGACCACTCTGGAATTATGTCTCAATTTGCTCCTTGTTGCTCTAGGTTTCAGAAACATTGATCAAGAATCTAAGGCCACAAATAGCTTTGAAACCCACCAGATCAAGCTCACCTGGTTAACTCCATTCTAAAATATTAATTACAGCTATATTTTGCATGCTACTTTGTTTAACTTACATTTTAGTCTTCATTTAACTTATTTATTCTACTGGATTGCTAATTCTTTAACTAATGTAATAATTCATTGTAGTTTTGTTATTCCCCTGATAAATCACTTGAATATTTTGATGACATGCTTCACATGTGCTTATTAAAGAGACTGTTTATTTATGTAGCATAGTAAAGTCTCCCTCAAGTCAAACTTAACTACTGGTGCTTTCATAAATGCTGGCTTTTTTTGGCAGCAATATAGATGTTATTTGCTCTGCTTTTTCCATTTTTTAAAAATCTCAGTCTAGCCCGTAACCCATATATTTTTGGAGCCTCTAATACCAGGCTTGTTTTGCTTAGCTTCCAAATAATTGACTGCAATACATTAAGGTATACCTTTAGCTATTGTTTATAGTTCCCTTAGTGTGTATTAGGAAGTGACCTCGAGTCAGATACTGGAGCATTTTTCAAGATAAGAAACTAGAGAAGAGCTGTATCAGGAATGGATAGATTTTTTAAACTTGTGTATTTTGCTCCCAGTTTTGGCACTGATGATCTCAAAGTGACAGCTTGACTGTTTATTCCATGTGATGTCTATGAATTAAGCAATAAACTTAAATAAATTTATTCCCTATAAATTCCCTGGATAAGGAACTTCACAGAATATGAAGATCATTACTTAAAATAACCAGTTTCAAAATTGATTATTCCCAATTAATTTATCGGGATTCAAAGATTTCTCTCTTTCTTAGTTATATAAAGTAGCTTATGTTACTAGTAGCTATATCACTCCAGAGTAATTCTCAAGTTAACAAAATCACACAAATTCAATATGGTATGATATTGAATTTAGTAGCTGGAACAGTAAAATATACAATAGGCCAGAATACGCAGCTGTAGTTGATTAGTTAGGGAGTGCTGACTCACGCATGATGCAATCTATGCTATGATTGGCTGCTGTAACTATAAAGGGGGAGTTTCCCTTTCCCCTCTCCTTTTTCTTATATGTGTTCTGTATACTGTTTAATTTACCTCATGATGTTCCTGTGTTCCTGACTATCTTGTGTTTCTTTCTGGATGATGACAAAAGCTGCTGCAAATTTGAATGTTTTTATATATATATATTGAATATATATATATATATATATATATATATATATATATATATATATATATATATATATATTGAAAAAAAAATATATTGTATATATATATATATTTTCTTAAGTTTTCACGGGTACTTACATGTATGGCATTCAGGTTAGTTCGGGTATTTTTCCACGTCATAATAGTTGTGCTTTTAAAGTTGTAGCAACGTTTCAGCATTAATTGCTGTGTAATTAATTCCTTGACAAGTTATCCCAGTTTGATGTCTCGATCAACCCAAAATGCAGCTTCTTGGAACTGCAATCCTTATACTTTGGAGTGTACAAGGTTAAGGGAAGGCTATTGAGAGTATATTTTTGTCCTATTTGTCTGATGTAGGCAAAACTAGTAGCATTACATGTTACTTCTAATATTCTCAAGAACTTCAGATAATGTCTTTTTAAAAAAATCCCACATTCTTCTCCCCAAAACAGCAACTGTGAATGCTTACTGCTGTTGTACTACTGGGGAGGAACAGAACATGATGAAACTGCCCTTGTATAAATACAGGCTCTTATTTTATGAAGACATAAGAGTACAGTTTACACAGAAATGAAAGAAGACCTCTTTTGAATAAAACAATCTGCATAAATGCTTAAAGAAAGCCTATAATTATGATAAAAATGTTGCTCAAAGTTAAAATTATGAAGCAATCAAGATTTATAAACTCATCCACTTTTAATCATACTTTCATCTTCATATATGAATTGTATATGGAACAACATAACAATATATTTGTTGGAGTGCATTCATGTATTTATTTACCACGCCAAAGTCATTGGATTTTCCTAGGCCCTCCATGTACAAAGAAACACATGCAAATGAGTCATTTTCAGTCATTTCTCACAGCATATTTGCAGACGATGTACTATCCCAAACATTTTGAAAATATGATGCAATTATTTAGTATGTTGTAATATGAAATACCTGCAGGTTAGTAATGACTCTATACCTGATCCTAAGAAAATAATAAAGCAAGAAAATAACTCAACAGAAGCCTTCCCGTAAGTAAAAAAAGTATATTCAGTAATATGGGCAAATATCAAGCTTGATACATTAGAGTTGTAGTATTTGCACACAGGCAGGGTTGTGTCAACAATTGCTACTCCTTATGGGGAGTTTGTTCAGAGTTTTTAGAAGGGAGCAAGCATTGTTACCTGCCTAAGAAGATGGTTTGTGGGGCTTTGCCTGATCTGTGCATCCTCAACATTGTTCGTATGAAAAGTCTTTTAAGCAGTGCTTGAAAATATCTAAATGAAAACACCAGATTATCATTGGAAAACAACTTAAATTGATTAACAAGATTTGATCCATTTAAAACTGATATGGACAACTGCAATGTAGCATGCCTCAAATCAGAGTCTGGATGCTTCAAATGTGGTATCGTGATGATGGAACATGCAGATGAAGCTTTTAAAATCTGTGGCGGAGCTGGAGTCTTCTTCAGTTTCACAGAGATCCTTAGACTATTGTTTACAGTGCATTACAGAAATTAAAAATATCCCAGAACCAAATTCCAGTGCCTTTTTATAGCTCTTTGTCCCACCATTTCCCAGATTTTCTTTTCAATTAACTCACGTAGCTCATATGAAATCTACCATTTCCATCACTCATGTTCCTTGCCAGATAGAAGCAAATAATGCTTCCATGTCTGGAGTGAGGTTTCACACTGGTATTCCATATCAATACAACATATGGTTAAATGAATCTATTTATCTTGATCAGAGCAATCTATTTAATAAGAAAAATTAGAACAGTATGGTATAGCATTCCATTTATTTAGTAGAAACTAGACTCAGATCGCCAATCAGCTACAAAATAAGCATGATTTTGGATCATTTTCTTTCACAGTATTGTTGAAATGATAGAATGGGAGTAGAAAATACATGCTGTTGTAAACATTTAGGATAAAATTGGTAAATGTAATTAAAGACCAAGAAATGTTTAAGTGCAATTCTGTAATGTCCCAAGGAAACATCTGTGGACATTTGCATAAAGTTCATCCTTGCCCATTGAGGCAGATTTCATTTACTTAAGCAAAAGATTTCACCCCCATGTCATTGAATAGCAATGAGAAAGTTTAAAAATTAAAAGTACCAGCAATTTCGTACCATTCAGTTTAATTACCAGCAGAAATTCCTCCAAATACACTGTTGATTCTAACACTGTTGATTTTTATCTTCATGTAGTGATAACACAAAAAGATGCCCACTGTTTTTCATTCTATTTATCTGCTCTAATTTTTCCTTTTCTTTCCTCTGATCAGCAATGGTTTACTTGCATTTATTGGCTGACAAGAACTAGAACATAACTATACAGTTTTAGCAATAATACAGGGTATGTGTAATAGTTTTTCCTGAAAAGCTAGGTAAAGTCAAGTCTACAGATCAAAATAATGAAACAGGCCTTATCTCCCCTGTCACTTTTTTCCCCTCTTTAGGACAGAATGAAATAAGATCCCTGACAAATCTTATTTGAGAGCAGAGTACAAATTTGCATCTTGCTCACTTTATATCCGCACAGAAATCTATAATTATTGACAGTGGTTATTCACATGTTTAGTTCTACTTTTACTAATTGTATGGCATAAAATTAATTCCAGGAGACACCAATGATAAAATGAGAAATATATCTGACCAGTTAGATGATGAGGCATGACACCTGGTACCATTTATAATTGTGTTGGAATTGGAACATCAGCAGTTTCCATGTTACTGGTCCTATACTGCAAGCCATCAAATATCCATTAACATAGAAGCCCAACTGCTCTGGAATATCTCTGCCAGTCCATGATAAGGATGGACAGTTTGCAACCTGGGGGACCACATGCAGTTTCCAAATTTTTTTCTATAGCATCAGAGCCACCCTGAGATTTTGTCACAGAATCATCATTATATCCTCTCATTTTCCACAGACCAAACTAAACTGACTTAACCTGCCAAAAATGCAGGTTAAGGTTCATGCACTTGAGAGTTTGAGGCTACATATTTATTTATTTTTTATTTTATTTGTCAAGTAATTATAAGATAACAGGTATAAGTATAAACATAGTTATGAATACATGAAATGGATACATATAAGAAAAATGAAACAACAGGACAGGGACAATAGGCATGTTGGTGGGCTTATGCACGACCCCTATAGACCTCTTAGGAAAGAGGTGAGGTCAATAGTAGACAGCCAAAGGTTAAAGTTTTTGGGGTTTGGGGAAGAAACCACAGAGTCAGGTAGAGTATTCCAGACATTGACCACTCTGTTGCTGAAGTCGTATTTCCTGCAATCAAGTTTGGTGCAGTTTACCTTGAGTTTGCATCTATTGTGTGCTCTTGTATTGTTATGGTTGAAGCTGAAGTATTCATTAACAGGTAGGACATTGCAATATATAATTTTATGTACTATATTTAGATTGGACCAAAGGCATTGTAGTTCTAGATTTTCTAGGTCTAGAATTTCAAGTCTGGTGGCATAAGGTATTCTGCAATGAGTAGAGGAGTGAAGAACTCTTCTTGTGAAATATTTCTGGACTTTCTCAATGGTATTAATATCAGATACATAATGAGGGTTCCAGACTGATGAGCTGTATTCAAGTATTAGTCTAGCAAATGTTTTGTATGCTCCAGTTAGTAGTGTGATATTTCCAGAGAAAAATATATCACAGAGCATCTTAAAGATCATGTGCCAGCCACTGGACAAATATTCTCAGATGCTTTTCAGCATTGGGATCAGCCTTGTCAACTAGTAAGTACAGTGACAGAAATGGAGTTGCCATAGAAAAGTCTATTTTTATACATGTGCATCAAATACAAAACATTAAAGCATAAATGGGAATCTACTGAGGAATTAACACTTACCAATATTTGAAAATCATTATTAGGATCATGTTAGTTTTTTCACTTATGAGCACTGAAAAATAAGACTGTTATTTTTCATAAATCAAAATTAATTTGCTAATGTTGCTAATGTTGCTAATGTTATACTTTTTAAAGCTATTTGTAGTACAGATAGCAAGAACCCATTGCTCTGTGCTTTTGGAAATTTAATTAAATGTTCAAGTCCCTGATGGCTTTTAAAGAAGAGCATTTCAAACTGTGGTTTAAACCTAAGCAAATAAACTTGATTTTAACTTGACATTTACACTGGGACTTGAAGATTCCCCAGGAGAATGATCTATGTCAATTCCTGTTTCATGTTTCTTTTGGGGACCCTGAAGTCAATTTTGATTCTATTGACCCTTGCTCAGGTCATTTACTCCCACTTGGATGCGATTAGTGGGTATTCCTCAGGTTCCTGTGGGGTGTCTTTCAGCCTTACCGAGAAAACCTTTAAGCAGGCACACAGGGAAGAGCCTTTCATCATTCGGATCTAAGATGTGGCAAGTCATTTAGTGAAAGTGGGCAGATTCCAAATGTCATTTTCTTTTGCTGAGATACAATCATTGGTTTTGAGCTAAAACTATATGAAGCAATGAAGAAAAGGCAATGATCAGTACGAAGTAAATTGCAAGATGATTACTTAGATTCGATTAAATGATGCTAGGGGGAAAAAAGGAAACAATATAAGCAGCTGAACATTGTTGAGATTTCTTTCCCTGGTGATATATGCTTCAAAATCTCTTCAACAGGTTAGGAGGCAATATTTTTCAGAAGGATTTAAAGTATAAGCATTACTTGATATAGCACTTAAATGTTCAAAAATATTTGCATTTCCTAAATTGTAAGCCTAATGAACAAACTGGGAAAATGTAAGATAAAAGTCTCCGAAACATGTTTATATAATAGCTTCTGTGTTTTCTACATGAGCAACATTACTATGCCATAAAGAGGACTGCAAACCGTGTAAATCATACCCTTTCTATTTTGCAGTGTATACCTTAAAAGGTGCAGATGTGTAATAGCATGTGCCATGAATATGAGCTGAGTATTAGACATGGTTATATTGTTTCTTGTTGTGGTACCATAATAAAAGTTGTCAATGGATGCAAGATAAATACATAAATATTTTCTAATTTCTAATTATCCAATTAGTGGATAATTCAATTCAACCAATTAAAGTATTTTAAATTCATTAACCATTTAATTTGAATTGATTAATGTACATATTTATACTTTCAAAACCAACTAACTTTTGAGATAATTGTCATATTCTTGCAATTATTATTTTCACTGCTAGAAAGAAGCTATCTTTATTATTTTCTTTTTCATTCCCTACCTTAAAAAGTAACCTAAAGAATTGATAAATGCATATGCTCTTGTTTCCTTATAATCTTTATTAGTGAATCGGGTAACGGTTTTAGTTTATTAACTTACTGAAACTGATCTCTAGATAAACATCATATCTGCACACAAGTAAGTCCATTATGCTGAGTAGGCATTACTTTCATTCAATAAAATCCACAGATTGGTGTGTGTATCAAAAAAGTCAGTAGTTGCAGGCAAGAACATGATTACATCCCTGCCTTTTTCTACATTCAGGCAACACCAACTTTCATTTTTTTTAATCAAAAATAAGAGACTGTCCTATATGCCCAATTCACGTGTAATTATTTTGAGGGAAAAATGCATTTTCTATTGGATAACCAGAGTTCATACACCTGAACTGACTTCTAGTGTAAAGTAGACCTGCAAGAATTCAAGAAAATGAGACCAGACAGTTCAGATAAGAAAGGAAAAGGTGCTTTAGACTACATGGCAATACAGGAAGCCCTTAATGGCAACTTCTCCAACCAATTATGTCTTTTCCTGTGATTACAGTGCAGCTGCAGAAAACAGTTGCAAGATCCTGGAAACAGATTTAATTTCTTTAATAAGTTGTCCGACAGGGTCATGTCCATGTCCATGGATGTGCTAAAGCACCTTTTCCCTTCTCAAAGTATAAACATAATTAAAAAGGCACAAACAACTGAATTCTTCAGCTTGAGGACAAACACTAATCAGCAAGACAAGAAACATCTGGCTCCCAAATGACTCACTTTATTTAGGCACACAGCAAGGGTCTTCAAACTCAGCAAGTTTAAGATTTATGGGCTTCAACTCCCAGAATTCCTAAGCTAACATGACTGGAAGAGGAATTCTGGGAGTTGAAGTCCACAAGTCTTAAAGATATCAAGTTTGAAGACTTTTGGCATACAGTATAGCATTTGCTTACTTGAGTGCAATTGCAGCAAGAGTGTCTAATATAAAGGTAAAATCTCCTTGAACTCAAATCCTAGTGACCTCATGGACACATTCAGGTAGTTTCTTTCTTAATAGTACAGAAGTTTTGTCACTGTGTTCTTCCAGGTTGTGTGGTGTTTTTTTAAAAAAAAATCCTTTGTAAAAGTAAAGGAAAACCTTGGAATTCCTTGGTCATTTCTTTTCAGGTATTAAGCAAATATGACCTTGCTTAGCTTGCAAACATAAGCCAATAATCCACTGCTGCCACCTACTGAGGTCCTCCATGAGTGGATTGGATATTATGATATTATATCTGAATTTGGACTACATGAACATCACACAAAGGTTCAATTTTCAGTGGTATTCTAGATAATTGATTATATTTATTTTTGACATATCTAGGGATAGAGGCTCAGAGTTTCTGCTATAACTTACCAGCTTTTAAACAGCTTTCCACTTTGCCTTCTTTTAGTCTCTTTACATGCCCAGTGCTGCAGCATGTTTCCTGAATAATATACATCTTCACATCCTTCCATTAATGTCATTGATGATTTTGGCCAAAAGGTATCCCTTAGAGAGCTGCTTTCAGGGTAGGTGTGAATACAATTCAAAGATTTGTCTTAATATAAATAAATTGCATAGAGCTGTCAGTGCTGCTTGCTGAGGTACCACATGAATATCTGAAGAAAATAACTATAGTTATCATGATAAATTCTAGTCTTTGACCTTAATAGCTACCTTTTTGCAGCTAATAAAGTTGTGAAGCTTTTATGTGAAAAATATAAACCAGGCACCCTAGCATTTACACATGAATAAATGAATGTTGGTGAATTCGGTATTTTTGCTTAAACCTCAACAATTCAGCACCCATACAAGCAGTCGTGCTATTGCATAATGCTCAAAAAAGTCACCATGACAGAGAAAACAAGTCAACACTCAGTGCTTTTGTAGACTGTTTGGGAGTATCTTTATTATTCTTCAAGTTACAATGACACTTTAATGGGCTGAATGCCCGAAATTTATACTCTATTCCAGGGGTCTCCAACCTTGGCTCCTGGAAGCCTGGCGGACTTCAACTCCCAGAGTTCCACAGCCAGCAAAGCTGGCTGTGGAATTCTGGGAGTTGAAATCCGCCAGGCTTCCAGGAGCCAAGGTTGGAGACCCCTGCTCTATTCACATGATGTCATCTTCTATCAGCGTTATCTCACTGCTTTCTTTTTTTCCTTATATAAATCTCCAGATATCTCATACCAGGATGTATAAAAATATAGTGTTCAATAATATTTTAAAACACAGTTGAAAAAACTTTGATTTCCCATCGTAGCCTTGGGAAAAGCTTTTGATATAGTTCACCTTAAATTTTTGGAAAGTTAAATTTGATAATGTAATTTTGGAATATTTTCAAAATAATTTTTTCTCCCTATGTTTTTATTATGAGATTTAAAATATGGTATTTGCACTACACATTTTAAATGATTATAAGCAAATTAATTTCTAAATCCAATAAGATGCCTTGCAAAACAAACTAATAATATATATATCTTATGTCCTTTTTTATTTAACTTCATTTTGGAAGCACTGGCTTACTTTATTAAACCATCAAATGGCATATGGAGTTTAAAGAAGGCTGGAAATGAACACAAATTGCACTGATACGCTATGCAAATCATATTTTGGGACTTAATAATTCTCAAGTTTCTTTACCTAAATTTATGGATCTAATGCAATAGTTTGATAAAGTGACAGGTTATTCAATCAAGTGGAATAAGTTTAATATATTTGCAATATGGTCTAAAGCAGGGGTCCCCAACCCTCACGCTGAGGCCCACAATTGGGCATTGAGCCTTTTGGAACCGCGCCAGAGAAGTGGTGGGTGAGCATGTGCTTGCATCCCCACTTGCACGAGCAGTGAGTGAGTGTGTGCATATGCACTCCATTTGTATGAGCAGCAGGCGTGCTTGCCCATCACTCATGCAAATTCTACTGCTGTGTGGAAGCATCCCACCGTCCCACCACTGGTCCACAAAGCTGGAAAAGTTGGGGAACTCTGATCTATTCTAAGATGTCTAAAAATCTGTAAACCATGGATTCATGTATATATCTTGCAATAACAATTCCTAGGAAAATATCACTTACTTTGCTGGCTAAGGGCCATAATAAAATTGAACATCACTGATTGATTAAATATTTCAAATTGTTTAATGCAGGTTCATACTGATATAAATAGATGACTATACATTTCCATTAATTTATATGGAAGAATGTTTTAGATTGAATATTATTCAGATTAATATGCAGTTTAAGGGAATGTTTAAATTAATTCTTCACAATCTAAACATGTTGGTTTTTATTATCATTCTTCTTATTATTGGAATACAAGGCCAGATAAGTTATCCATACTCTAGACCAGCTTATTTTTATGACTTATTTTAAACCTCTAATATAATGCAAAACATTTAAGCTTTGAAAATATCAAATGAATTATGGTAGAAAGTATTTTGAATGTCAAATGAATTATGTAGAAATCTGAAGAATTTTATAAAAATTGATATTGATAATCTACATGAACCAATAAAATATTAAAGTGGAATATTCTGTATGACAAATAAATGGCTGTATTTAAAAGAAGGTTTAAATATGCTTCAACATCTTAGACAAGTTATTTATTAAAATCTTATTTTGCATATTCATGGAACACCACAGTAAACACTGAACAAAAACAGCTCTTTTATGCTGGAGATGTATTTTGAGAGGATTTTTACATGCATTATTTGTATTTGTTCTAGAACTGTCTCATTCTGATCTAATATTCAAGTTACTATTAATATAATTATGGGAAGAGGGGGAAAAGTTGAAATATGTTAATGTGATGTTAAATTATGTAAAAGCTTGGAATTTATCAATTCATGAAGAACTTTAGACTTATTGAGCATAAGTCAAAAAGATAAATCTCAGCAAAATTCCATGCTTTTGCTAATTCATCATCAAATTGACTTGTCCAGACAATGCCTTTGGTCCGCCAGACAGGACCACAACAAATGTCAGGAAACTCAGCTGCTATTCTAAAAAGACAGCAAATCAACATTGCAAAGGCTGGATTCTATTAGTGAGGGGAAGCTTCTTGTTTCTCTTCTTCCTCTACCAACAGAATCATCAATATCATTTGTCATACAAAGACATAGGCTGGAACTGGCTGTTAGGAGAGATTGCATCCCTTTCCCCCTTTCTTTTCTGGAACAGGTAGTGAAATGAAAAATGATGTCATCATGCTGATTTTCTCCACAACTATAAGGTGTTTTAATAAAATGAAGTGGGGATGGAAAAAAGTGGAAGGTAATGCTTCATATTTTTTTGTAAAAATATACATCTTAGCATGTTTATTTTCTGTTACTAATGACAATGTCACATGGCAATGTTTTGTTTCCTTCCATATTCTCTCTCTCTCTCTCTCTCTGTTTGTGTGTGTGTGAAGAAAAAGAAATTAAGTGCCTGCTATTTTAGCAGCAGCTACTATAATTATTTTCAGTAATTTTGGTCTGCATTTTATTCACATTCATTTCTTATAATTTGTATTGAACTCAAGGTAGCTTATCTTTGAATAATCAGATGATTGGGCTGTTAATATAACACAGTTATATTATAACAGTAATATAAGAGGGCAATACATTTACTGGGTTTACAGAACTGTTTCTAGTAAAAAATATCAGTTGGTAAGCAGTGCTACAATGATAACATTTAGACTGGCAATTACAGGTTATTTATCTGGAATGTATTCATGTATAGTAGATTTACTTTTTATTTTGTTCCCCCAAAAGTCTTGTGGGCAAGATATTATTATCTCTATTTTTAAAACCAGAAGGTGAAAGGAAAAGGTAGAATGAATTACTAAGAGACCCTACTGTAACAATCTGGTGAGATAGGTATTTAATATCCCTGTTTTTCAGCCAAATCCTAAAATCTAGAGAGAAAATCTGAAGAAAGGCATGAATGATTATTAGTTAACCAACTTAACCATCTGAAAAGCAAATGACTTTTTTCTATCTGTTCAATACGTCAATGAAAGGGTGTGATATAACTATTCATAACTATGTAAATATTCAAGTCTGTCTGCTTAAAATTAAATTAAATATGATAAATGACAACACATTTTTCCTTCAGATTTATAGCTTTGGCTGTTTTCCAAGTTTTGATTTCCAAGTATCTATTTTTCATTCATATTGGTTTTCTTTGGGGTTGTCTAATAATATAAAGTAGGTACAAAAATGGACAAAAATATAATTGTAATCAATTCACAGCCCATTCATATCAATCTGGCAGACTTTTAAAAAGATGAGAACATATTTTAAAAATTGTTTTGGTAGAGTATTGTTGGACATACTGTTATTCTTTTTTTTTATCAAAGGAAATTAATTTATGAATTTAGGATATACATATAATAATATGTTCATTTTATAATATATTAAGAACATGTACTCAGTATTTTTACCTAGTGGGTTGACTAATAATATAGATGCTTAAAATAGATATAACTGAAGATTGCATTCATATGTATACATGCATGTATGTTATGTTTTTGATGAATTTGAGAAATAATCTACACATATACTTCCAATTTTATATTAGGATAATGGTTTCTGATTAATTCTAGAATTCAAATGTGTCCCTAAATACTTTTGACCTTTCAATGAAATTTGAATTATGCAAGTGTTCTACCATTTTCAGATTTTTGAAGAGAGTCGAGGCAACCCCCGAAATACATCCTGTATTTCTGTTAATGCTTTTTCTATTTTTTTTCCTTACCCAAAAAATTAAACTCCATTAACAGAGAAAGATGACATAGCTACAGGATATCTTTTGTTACCACTCTGATCTCTCAGATTTCTCTGTCAATACCAGTATCTCTCTAATTTATTGAAATTTTTAAAAATAATTTTATTGCTTTTTTGGACAGTGACAAAAAAAGAAAAACAGAAGAAACAAGACACAAAAATACATATATAGAAAATATACATATGTAGTACTTTAAAAATGAGGGGAAAAATCCAACAGAAAAAAACAATGAATATATATTGTAAAAACTATTACTATAATAATCTAATGTAATAATTATTCAGACACATATACTTTTCTAATACACATATAGCTATTATGATTTTTAATCTACTGTTTTTTGTGTAAGTGATTCCCATATTTTATTATACTGTATTTATCCATAGAAAGTTTACATTTACGTTCAATCTACAAAATATGTGTAATCAAATCTTCAATCCATTGAATAAATGGAGGCCATAGATTTATCTTTCCAATATTGCAATATAAGTTTTTTATGTAGGCTCAGAGCATGCAGATTTATCTTGTCCAGTTGTCATATTCTATGAATGAATATTCTATGAATATTGTCTTGTCACTCAATATTATTAAATGACAAGGGTTTCCGGTTTCGCGTGGCTTCGGGGCAGCAGGAATTCGCGACTGCTCGCGATTCCTGCTGTGCTAGCCGCCGAGGTACCCCCGATCCAGATGGGTCAGGGGGATATGGCTGCCCTGTAGGGACAGCCGAAGAGAGAGAGGAGCCGGACAGGGGTTTGGGGGTGTCACAGACCCCCTCTTTGTCCTGAAAACCCCCTTTTTCCCAAGGCGGTGGAGCGGCGGTCAGCAATGGCCACCATGAAGAAGCCAGCAACCGGGTAAGATTGCGCTGGAGGAAGCAAGAAGAGTGAAAGTGCTGTCTGAGCCGGGTCAAGTAACATCTTTCAAATTTGTTGGAACTGAGCTGTTTGAATTGCTGGAGGATACATTGTATCCCTAAGAAGATCGAAAGCGGCGGAGAAGCTGTTAAAAGGAACTTTTTTTTTCTTTACTCTCCCACCCCATGGAAACAGCAGATATGTTTGGACATATTGGACATTGAAGGTGAATTATTCTGAAAGTTGAAGCTAAGGGACAAAAGGGTTCCTGGACATTGAAAAACTTAAGAAATTGGAAAACCCTAATTAGAGGTATGGATTTCTGATTATTTAAAATTGATGTTGCAAGTGGGAAGGGAGAGGAAAAAAAATTGGAGCAAAAGCTGAAAAAGGAGGAGATTGCCTAGAATCCCAAAGAAAGGTATATGGTAATTGGACCTCTTTGATTAAACATTAACCCCAGAAAGAGGAAGAGAAGAAGGAAGAAAAGTATTAATTTTTGGAATTTTTTTTGGAATTATTTTTGATTAAAAATATTTGTGGTTGTTTTGGGAAAAGTTTCTCTTTTCATGATGGCATCGCTTGTGGATGGACTAAAGACTGAATATAAAAAATATAAAAAGGAAGATATTTTGGGCACTTTGTTTCAATTTTTAGAAATGGCGTTATGTACTTATGAAAAGTTGACTACGCAGCAGAAGGACTGGGACAAAGAAGAAGAGGAAGAAGAAGCCATCTTTGATGAACAATGGGTTCTTTCCGGGGAGGAGGAGAAAAAGGATAAGAAAAAGGGGATTTTAAGAATTATAAAAACAATCAAAAAAGAGAAAAATGAGCGGAAAGGTGGAGGCAAGGTTAGAAAGCAAAGGAAAGGGAGTAAGAAAAGGGAGGAGGAGAGACAAAGGGGTAAAAAGGGCAAGGAGAAGAATAAGCAAGAGAGAAAGGGGGGGAGGAGAAGCCTCAATGGGGGGAAGCAAGATCTAAAGAAAAAAAGTTTATTCAGAGACAATGGGTGAATTTAATTTAGGATAAAAGAGGGATTCTGGAGGGTACATAAGATTGTGTTTTTTGTATGTGTATTTAGAGTATAAAATTCATTGTGTAATTTTAGAATCTATTAAACAGAATCCCAAGAAAAATTGTTATATGAAGTACTTTTAAGTTAGGGTAATGAGTTATAGACGTTACTCCAATTGGTGTATAGGAGAAGTATAATAAAATAAAAAAGATGAATGGATAGTTGGAAATAGAACAGACAAAGAATATTATTGAAAATGGTAATAAGATATGAAAGGATATATAAAGGTTTTGTTATGTTTTTTTTTGGATTTTGTATATTGATAAAAGGCAATAAAATTTTAATTAACAAGAAATAATTTGGATGAAAAGGAGAAGCTGGGATAAGATATGAAGTTAAATAGATAAAGTATTGATACTATAATTTGGAATTGTTATGTTCTATTGGTTTTCTTCTTTTATTATTTTTTCTTAGAAAAGAATTTATAAGCTGTTATGTCTTGATTCTTTGTGCATTGTTTTTATAAAATTGATAAAAATGGTTTATATATATATATATAAAAAGAAAATGATAATAAGATATGGAAGGATATATAAAGTGAATATGATGTTTGAATTTGTGTCTGTGTGAAGAGTTTCAACCCGGGATCAGACAACCTTCAGAAAAGATCTTTTAGTTTTGTTTATGTTTTATTGTGTTTTCTGTAAAATTAATAAAATTTGTTTAAAAAAAAATATATTATTGAATGACAAGACCAGAATAATATTGAATATTATTCTCTGAAAATGTTAACTTTTGTTGGTTATATTTATATAGACCACTACTTTATCCCAAAATTTACTAAGCATAGGACATTATAAAAACACATGTTTTAAAGAAGCATTGTCTTTTATTTCTTACATCTTCAGCTAAATGCTGTCTTAGGCAGTCCTTTTCTATACAGGCATAATGGAGTCCAATAAATTTGTATGTGTATTTGGTTACTTTCTTCCATTCTTTTTTTTTTTTCTGTTTTGCTGTCTCTAGGTACTACCATGTCCCCTATCCAAACTTTTTTGTCTTTATGGTTTATTGCACAGTAAGCCAGATGTTCAGACTGGATTTGGCACTTTTATTCTATTGAGTCCTTCCCAAGAACCTGAGAGAGGCAGATGTGAATGTTTCATAGTGTTAAAGAAATTATCATAGGATTTAAGATGTTCTCAATAAAGCTGCCTTTTGCAATTGACTCATGATGGTTTTGTCAATGCTGATGGTGTTCAAGTGGTGCTCCAGTTGTTTTGGGATTGCACCCAAGCAGAGGTGGTATTCAGCCAGTTCTGACCAGTTCTGGAAAGCTGGTAGCAGAAATTTTGAGTAGTTTGGAACACCACCCCTGACTGGCCCTGCCCCCATCTATTCTCTGCCTCCCGAGTCCCAGATGATCGGCCGGGTCTTCTTTAGTTGCCCTGCACAGGAGAATGGAGCTGGAAATCAGTTTAGTGGGGTGGGGAAGGAATGGAGAGTTTACAGTATCTTTCCTCTGCCACGCCCACCAAGCCACACCCACCAAACCACGCCCACAGTACCTGTAGTAAAAAAAATTTAATCCCACCATTAAACCCAAAGTGGCAATTACTATTGGTTGTATTTTGTAACCTTCTCCAGCTCTTTTCCTTCTCTTCTGCTGTTTCCAGCTATCGCTATCCAGACATTTTTGTCTTTTTTATCACCAGTTGTTAAGTCTGGGGTGCTATGTGGCAGGTGCCTGTCAGCTTGAATTCTAAAGTTCTAGAGCACTTTAGCTTCTTCATTTTCTATTATTTTATTTTTATATTACTTTTCTTGCCCCACCAGTTCTTGCTTGCAGGCAAGAACTTCTTCTGTACCATTGCTGCTACTTTGTTATGCCATTTTTTGTAGTCCAACTGTGTGATCCTTTTGTGGCAAATAACCAAGTGCTCCACTGTTTTTTCAGCTGCTTTGCAGAGGCAGAACTAGCTGTCTTTTTTCTCTTCTCAATTCTGGTTTTGCATGCATTTATTTATTCTTAAGGATTGGTCTTGTTCAACCAGAATTTACCCCTCTGTGTTTTTCTTCAACTTTCTTGCTCTTAGCCATTGCCAGATTTTGTTATTATCTGCTTTGCTTGCTATTTTTTTTATTCTACTGGCCATGTAATACTTTGTCTTCCCATATTTCCTTTCTGTTCTTTATTGGTTTTTCTTGTAGGTCAGTTTTGTCTTTCTAGTAGTCAGTAAGCCTTCCTGGTATGTAAGTTCAATGCATCTTCTTCACTGTCCTTCACATATTCTTCCAATGCCCTTTCTATTTCTTCAATCATCTGATATACTTGTGACTTTCCATGCCCACCTATTTTCCTTGATAGGTAGAGTCTGTCAACATTGTTGCATAGATGAAAGGCATAATTCACTGTCATTTTTTCTGGTCCAGTCAACTTCTGGTCCAGTCAACTATTCCACTGTGTCAGTGACGGCTAACCTCACGTGCCAAAAGTGTGTGCATGTCTGCACCCATAATGCACTGTGCATATGACCCCCTGCCCCCTGCACATGTGACCCCCTTGCATGCCACACACCTTTGGGCATGTGCGCACAACCAGGGGTGGGATTCTACCAGTTTGCACCTATTCACTAGAACCAGTTGTTAACATTCTAAGCAGTTTGGAGAACCGGTTGTTAGAAGAAATTACTGGCCTAATCCTGTAAGGAAGGCAGGAAGGAAACATTCTGGTGTTGCTAAAAGAAACTGCCTCTCTTAACTCTTATTACATTCTTGGCAGGACTAGACTTCCTGTCTCTGGAACTTCTCTGGAGGTTTTTTTTTCCTCATTTGCTGGTACTCTGCTTGTGTTGAGTGACCATTCAAAGTTACAATGGCACTGAAAAAAATGACTTATGACCGTCATCCTTATGACCGTTCAGCATCCCCACAGTCATGAGAGGCCAGGCAAGGAGATGTGTGCCTCGATGTGAGTGATATTGAGTTGGCCATGCCCAGCCAATGACATGACCATCAAACCATGTCCACCTGGTCTCATGACCACCAAGACACGCCCACCAACTAAGCCACACCCACAGAACCAGTTGTTAAAAAATTTGAATCCCACCCCTGCGCACAACCCCCCTGTGCTGCATGCCTTTGTGCATGCATGTGCATCTCTCCCATGCCCCCACTCCCTGCGCATGCGTGGCAGATACCCGACAATCAGCTGACTGGTGGGAGGTGCGTGTGCATGCGCAGTGCACCTGATCTGGGTGACGGCTCACATACCGGCAGAAATGGCATGCCACTTCTGGCACACGTGCCATAGGTTCGCCATCACAGCACTATATATTTAGTGACTGGAATTGCCCAGATGTTAATTGCTTTGATGGTATTTTCCTCCACCGAGTTTGGACTTTAAGATCTTCACTTTCTTGATGCATTTATTTCTATCCTTTTTCTTGACTTCAATGTGCTTGATCTTGTCAGCCTGAAAGCTGCCCAGGGTAATTGTAGTGATCATCTTCATCAAGACTTTTGTTGTTATTTCCATACGGCATCTTGATTCCTTCAGTTCTCACTATTTTCCCATGTTAGATGATGAGCATGGCACATTTGTCTCGGCTAAACTCCATTGTAATATCTTGGTTGCATATACAGTTGGACAGTGTTGAGCTGTGATTCTATTTCAGATGGTGTTTTTCTACATAGCTTCAGATTGTCCATATGAAGGAGATGTTATAGCCTGGCAGAAATTTTTGATGTTTGATAGCCACGGCCTGAGTTATTCAGTTTTGTTGACAGAGGAATCAGTGCAATGACAAACAATAATGGTGATAACAAATCTTCTTGAACTATTCCTCTCTGGATATTAACTTTTCCCATTCTATCACCATGGACCAGCAACGGTGTCTTTCATTGTACCACTGATCTTTGCACAAAGCTTCTGATGTTTCTATTGTTATTTCTAAGCACTTGATTATTGAATCATGTGGCAAGGAGTCAAATGATTTCTTGTAATGAATCAATTCTACGTTGAAGTCGATGTTCCTTCTCTTGCAGTTTTTCAAAATCATATTGCCAATTAGGAGCTGATCTGCTGATTTACATCAATTGTCTCATCATTTAGCAATTAGAAATTTGTTGGTGAGCAGGTTAATAGGCCTGTAGTTGCCTGGTGCAGCATCTTTTGCAGGTAGACTTTGCCAGATGCTTCTGATGTTTCTACTGTTATTTCTAAGCACTTGATTATTGATTCATGTGGCAAGGAGTCAAATGATTTCTTGTAATGAATCAATTCTACGTTGAAGTTGATGTTCAATTTCATTTCCTTGTAATATGTTGTTAAACTGCTTGGAAACAAGTGTAGATAGACCAGTCAGATGTTTCAACCAAAACTTAGACAATTCATCTACCTAGTGCTGAGCAATTCTGGACTTTCCTTGTTCTTTTCTTCACTACTTCTGCTGTTATTACAAGCTCTTTCATTTGAACTTCTTTTTTAATTCTTTGCTACTTCCTTTAACCAAACTGTGTTCTTGTTGTATTTTTTTTTTTTTTTTGGTTATGCCATATCTGTATCCAGAACTGCACTGTTTTTCCTTGTCTGATTCACTGCAGCTCACCATTTATGGATTGGCTGACATGCTTCTGATTGGATTGAAATTGGTGATTCGGCCTATAATTTGCCATTCAGGCAAGTATTTGCTGGGCTATAGCTTTTATTTGGTGCTTTATTATTTCCAGTGCTTCTTTGTTCTTCCTTATTTCTTATTTCTAAGTGATATTTCTTGACTTGGTATTCCTTGATTTTCTTGTCCTTCAGCTTCTTTTCTTTCATAGGTTCTAGCTTGGTTGCATCTGATCTCAGCTTGCTGATCTTATTTTCCAGCCTGATCTTTTCATTTGATTGGTGCACCATAGGCTTTTTTTCTTTGTTGATTTTGCATCCCAGGTGTTCAGTTATAACTGCAGCTGTGCTGTACATTAGTTGGGTTATTTTTTTCTTGAGTAAGCTGGTGCTTATATTTGATATTACAGCATTGGCATCTTTTAATGTATGTCCTAACGGTTTCTTTGAATCAAGTTTCAATTCAGGCAACCTTATTCTGTTGTTTCTATACTATTTTAGATACTCATTTATTCTTTGTTTCAATTCTTCTACTTCTTTAGTTAGAGGACTTTGTTCTTTCCGAGGCAGAGGAGGGGGTGCCTAATTTCCAAATGAAAACAATTCAATAGCTATGCTGATTTGCTCTAGTGCCAACTTTCTTTAGTTTGCCTCTACAATCTGCATTATTTCTGGCAAGGCTTTGCTTTCTTTTCCCTGCATAGATCTTTGAATTCCTTCTAATTCTGTTTCTGTGAATATTTATCTTATACATCAATATTAATTTGTTCTGTTATTTCTTATTCTAGATGCTGTTCTTTCCAGAATTGTCACATTTTTTCCCTTTTTGTTGGGTTTGATTTGTAATATATAACAGACCATTATTTATTTGTTTTCAATCTCTGCATATTTGCGATAGGTAAACCACCTTTCCCCTTCCAGTAGTTCTATAGCTGCTGGCCTTGGTTGCTCAGTCAACAGTCCTGAGTCCTGTAGTTCATTTTTTGCTAGATGCCCAGGAACTCCAATGCCTAGTGTGCTCCTTGTTGACCCAGATGATGACTGATCTGTTATATTTCACCGTGTGTTTTATAGGAGAGACACTCTCCTCAGACCTGGGTTGAACCTCTTCTCTTCCTCAGAGCACATAAGTCCCACAACCCACATCAAGGTAGTGCCTCACTTATTGTCCCTAAAGAATTTTGGAAATTTTACTGCAGTTGTCCAATATTCTAAGAAAATAAATAGCCAATTCAGCTGTATGAAAAGATGTATGGAAAGAAAAAATATTCAGGAGCATCTTGTTTTAGAAAGTATCATGTTATGGACACAGCTCAGGTTAGGACTTTATTCATTATTATTCTTGATAATTGTTGTGTTTCTGTCAACCTTAATTTTACTATTTTTTGCTAATTTATATGTGCAAGATTTTTTAAAAAATTGCCAGTACCTGAAGATATATAGTTTAGAAACACAAAATAGAAGATATAAGAATTTTTTACCTTGTATTCTATGTCAGTCTGATAAAGTGAGTAGCTTACTCCAATGATCAACACAAATCCATAGCGTTAACAGCTAAGCTATGGAAATTGTAGCCTCTTTTATCATTGTGCATACTGTAATATAATATGTATAAGTTGTAGATAATGCAGATAACTTTATTGTCAAATATTTGCTGTGGATAGGCTTGTTTCCTCCAAGTAGGCTAGCTTATAAATCCATAGTGTAGGGAATACTGGTCCAGGAGGCAAGGCTTGATTGTAGTAAACATATTTCATTTGTATATGGAATATTTATGCTGATATATACACAAGTATAAATGTATTAAGAACTAAATTCTTTTTCATGCCATACTGTATACCGTTCAGTTTGAGAAAGGCTTTAAATGACATTAATGACATTACTGTAGCTGATTTTCTGTGAAAATAGTACTTACAAGTGTTGCACAGTAGTCACTATACATTAATTCCCTCTCCCATCACTTAATTGCATCACCCTTTAAGATAGACATATAATGTAATTAGAGATTTGAACAGTTCACAGCCAGATCACTTAAAATAACATTGTTAATGGGCTTTAGGAGTTCTCCCTTTAATATTGCCAGTGTTATAACTTCTAATTACCTTAATAATTAGGGCTATGATTGAGGTAACAGTTTCTAACACTAATGGGTATTAGAGGGCTTGAACAAGACATGTTTTGATGTTCTCATCCAGTTGCTTAGGCTTAGAAAGGAGCTATTTGTCCTTAGAAACATAGTGGTTGCTATGTGGTGGCCTGGGAAGAGGCATCCTTACCAGCCACTTTAATGCTGCCAGTACCACTGCTGTTTTCATGGAACAGTGTGATTGTATAAAATGTATTCACCAAAAGCTGTTCATGAAATGCAAATGTAGTCCCTATGGCTGAAATTTGCTGAACTTAAATTGCTGCAAATAACAGTGTAAACCAAGATGTCAAGCCTGCTTGGCATTGAAAGAAATCAATAGGCAAAATCCCTTTTTATGTAGCATTACATCTTGACACGTATTAATAAAAATGTGTGGAATTTTAAGATTTAGCATAAAATTTTGCTTTAAACTTCTTTTATTGTTTTGAAACTGGAGGGGGCATAATGAAGCAGGGACTAGCTTCAAAAGAATCGACCCATGGATCCAAAGTGAAGTTTTATTTTCTTTGTTTTGTTTTTGAGGGGAATTTTCATTTCTCTGCCTTGTACAAGCTTGTGGCATAGCAATATAGATATACTTAGAAATCTGTAAGTCTGAAGGGACAACATACAAATCATATTGTGATGGCATTTATCCCATGATTAATCAGTCTTTCCCCTTTGACTGTAACAAATAAAACTACATTAATTAGTCTTTCTGTTCAGTATTTGCCACGTCTGCTCTATGTCATCTACATTTACTGCCTGATTGATTCTCGGAGCTAATTCATACGAATATTACAGTGTAGTAATTCTCTCAGGGCAGTCAGTTTATAACATAACTCCATATAGTTGCAGAATGGAGAAAGAGTATTGTAAGAACTTTTAATGTGCCATTTTCTAGAGAGTCAAGTATTTATTGTTAAAGAGAACCATGAAATATGCAACTCTTTCTACACTGGTCTTTTTAAACACTACACCAACAAGTCAGTGCTGTATTAATAAGTATGTGCAGACCAGCCAAAATTCAGTATGATCTGGACATCTGAAGAGAGCATCATGCAATTTAAGCTTGCAGATTCAGATTTGAGGACAGAATGATTCAACTTGAACTTCAGCAGAATAACAAAATAACAGACTTGGAAAAGATCTTGAAGGTGTTCTAGTCCAACCCCTCCTCAAGCAGGAAACTCTACATACCGTATATACTTGAGTATAAGCCGAGTTTTTCAGCACATTTTTTGTGCTGAAAAAAACCCCCTCGGCTTATACTCGAGTCAGATTCCCCTCTGAAAAAAAAATGGTGTGGAGCTCCGAAGCTGGGCAGCCGCTTCCCTGCTTCCGTGTTTCCTTTGCAACTTTTAAGCATGGGAGGGGGAGGCTTTTCTGAGCTCTAGGCTGAGAAAGCAACGCGAGCCGAGGTCGCTCCACTCAGTTTCATTTCCTCAGCTCCAGCTGCTTTCAGTCCACTCGGGAGGAGGGGGAGGAGGGGGAGAGAGAGAGAGAGATATATATCATAAGAACGGCTCTTGGTTTTTTCTTGCAAGGGAGAGAGTGACTCCTGCCTACCACTGTTATCATCATCATCTTTTGGGTTAGTGAATCAATCAAACCTTTCATGATAGTGAGATCGTTTCCCAAATTTCCCTTAAATCAGGGAAGAAATCAGAAACAAACCTTTGGGCTGAGAATAAGCCTGTTCCTATGATGCCATTTTTGTTCACTGCAGTGTGAAAAGTGTGAAAAAACACACTTCTTTTTCTTCATCTTCTTATTCCCTATTTACTGGTCTCTTTCAAAGAGGAAATTGTGAACATCAAACTTATTCTCAACTGTCCTAGTGAAAATTTTTATTGGCATCTATTTTTATTTTTGAAATTTACCAGTAGCTGCTGCATTTCCCACCCTCGACTTATACTCGAGTCAATAAGTTTTCCCAATTTTTTTGTGGTTAAATTGGGTGCCTCGGCTTATATTCGGGTCGACTTATACTCGAGTATATACGGTAATTTCAGATAAATTGTTGTCCAATCTCTTATTAAAAACCTTCAGTGTTGGAGCATCCACAACTTCTGGAGGCAAGTCATTCCACCAATGAATTGTTCTAACTATCAGGAAATTTCTCCTTAGTTCTAGGCTGGATCTCTCCTTGATTGATTTCCATCCACTGCTTCTTGTCCTGCCTTCAGGTGCTTCAGAGAGTAGCTTAACTCCTTTCTCCCTGTAGCAAGCCCTGAGATATTGGAACACTGCTATCATGTCACCCCTAGTCCTTCCTTTAGTTAAACTACTAGACATACCCAATATGTTTTAGCCTAGTCATCTTGTTGCTCTTTTCTGAGATTCTTTCTAAAGTCTCAACATGCTTTTGTATTGTGTCAGTGAAACCTGGATGCAATACTTCAAGTGTGATCTTATCAAGACATTATAAAGTGATACTAACACTTCATGATTCTATTCTTCTGCTAATGCAGCCTAGGCATTGGCTTTTTTGGAAGCTACAGCACAATGCTGGCTCAGTATTCAAGTCTGCTGGGATCCTTCTGTGTCTTGAGCCTCTTTCCTGCCAGCTCAGTGTCTGCAAATTTGATGAGTCCCCCTTCTATCTCCTTGTCTAAATTAGTGGTCCCCAACCTTTCCGGCTGGATGGCCCAGCCTGGGGAGGAAATGTGACCATTAGGCGCACACGCATGCACAGCTACATTTGTGCGAGTGGCATGTGCACACCCTCCACTCATGCATATGGAGCTTCGTGCACAAGTGGAGGGTGCTTGCACTTGTGTGCAAAGCTCCACTCGTTTGAGAGTGCTTGTGCTTGTGTGTGAACTCAAGCACCCTCTGTTCACGTGAATGGAGCTTCACACACAAATGCCAGAGGTGATATTCAGCAGGATCTGACCAGTTCTGGAGAACCGATAGCGGAAATTTTGAGTAGTTTGGAGAACCGGCAAATGCCACCTCTGACTGGAGATTTTACAGCATCCTTCCCCTGCCATGTTCAACAAGCCATGCCCACCGGTAGTAAAAAAATTTGAACCCCATCACTCACAAATGCAAGCATCCTCCACTCACACAAGTGGAGCTTCATGTACATGTGCTTGCCTGTTTCTCTTGTGGACCAGTTTCAAAATGGCCTTGGCCATGGCCCAGGAATTGGAGACCTCTGGCCTAAATCATTTGTAAGCAGTGCTAAACAAATGCAGAAAGTTACCCACTCCAGTGTAAACATCAGATTTTTTTTTAACTGTTTAAAAATTAACTCTTAGCAGCTGCATTCTTCCAGTCCTTGAATCAACAAAAAATATGCCATCATAATTTGTACGGTCTTGATGGCTGAACTCTAATTTTCATTGGTAATGAAGCATATGAGTGGTCCTGTTCATACAGCTTTATTGCAGAACAATTTAAGGCAGGGGTCTCCAACCTTGGCTCCTGGAAGCCTGGCGGACTTCAACTCCCAGAGTTCCACAGCCAGCTGGCTGTGGAATTCTGGGAGTTGAAGTCCGCCAGGCTTCCAGGAGCCAAGGTTGGAGACCCCTGATTTAAGGCAACAATTGGTAGATTTTCCTGGCTTTTCTTCCTGTCCAACCCAAGGTCAGCCCTGGCAGGGAAAAAAAACACATCACCAAATACTCCCAATATGTGACAGGCAAGATTTTGTAATTGCACATACACATCATAGACCAAAGATTTGGCCTCTTTCAAGCTGCCCAAGGCAGAGATTACTGGTGCAGAACAGGTTTGCACCAATGGTGAGATTCAAAGTTTTTTACTGCTGGTTCTATGGGCGTGGCTTGGTGGGCATGGCAGGGGAAGGATACTGTAAAATCTCCAGTCAGAGGTGGTATTTGCTGGTTCCACTACTGGTTCTCTAGAATTGGTCAGAACCTGCTGAATACCACCTCTGGTTTGCACCCACTTGGACTATTTCTGAAAATAGGCCTGCAAAAATCATAGGAAGTCACCTTCTTTCTATTACTGAAGTAGAAATAAACTATCACAGCTCTTGTAAATGTCATCCCAGACCTCAAGCACCCCAAAAATAGAGGATGGGGGTAGCTGTGATGTCTTCAATTAGCAACACCCAAAAGTATTTTGTGAACAATCTTAATTAGCTAATAGAAGCCAAACAGACGCTGTGCCGATTATGTTATCGCCATATCATGAATGACACATTAATTATTCATTGATTTATTTATATCCCACCTTTATTATTTTAACAAATAACTCAAGGCGGTGAACATATACATCATATCTTCCTCCTCTTAATTTTCCCACAATAGCACTATGATGTCAGTTGGGCTGAGAGAAAGTTGACTGGCCCAGTCATTCAAATGGTTTTCATGACTAAGGCAGGGAACTCACAGCAGCCTGGTGTCTTAACAGGCTGGACGTTAGTTCCTAATTCATTAATATGTGTGAGGAGAAGATTGAAATCACTACTGTAAAACTACTTAACAAAATATAGACTACCTTTATAGTGAGCTGACTATAAATAAAGCTGTGACATGCATAGATATTATGGGTAGGTAAGCTCTAATTTGTTTTTCCAGAAACGGTGTATGTGTGTGTGTGTAACCTTATCATGAAATTGAAGAATAACCAGTTGCGCTTGTGCTTATTTTAGAATTTAGAAATCTTCATTGGTTCAAGTGTGATTGGACACACAAGGAATTTGTCTTCAATGCATAAGCTCTCAGTATACATAAAAATACATTCATCAAGAATCATAAGATGCAACACTTAGTGATAGTTATAGGATACTAAATAAGCAATCAAATCATACTTGGAAATTAAATAAAATAATATAAGCAACAAGGTTATAATCATAAGTAGGAGGAGATGGGTAATAGGAAGAATGAGAAGAATAGTAATAATAGTCTTAGTAAATAGTTTGACAGTGTTGTGGGAATTAGTTGTTTAGCAGAGTGATGGCATAGGAAAAAACTGTCCTTGAGTCTAGTTGTTCTGGTTTGCAATGCTCTATAACATTGCTTTGAGGGTAGAAATTGAGACAATTTATTTCCAGGATGTGAGGGGTCTGTAGATATTTTCACAGCCCTCTTTTTGACTTGTGCAGTATACAGATTCTCAATGGAAGGCATGTTGGTAGCAACTGTTTTTTCTGCAGTTCTCATTATCCATAGAAGTCCGTGTCTGTCTTGTTTGGTTGCAGAGCCAAACCAAACAGTTGTAGAGGTGCAGATGACAGACTCAATATGTTCTGTCCCCTCATTAGCATTCTTGAGATCCCCGCGCTTTGATTGGCCAAAGCGCGGGGCACTCTGATTGGCTAGGCGAGCCGCGCCGATTGGCTCGCTAGGAATCTCCCGCGATTGGTCGATTCGAATCGCGGGAGATTCAAAGCGGTGCCATTGGCCACGGCCGCCGCAGCTAAAGAAATAAAAAGCCGCAAAGTTTCTCCATAGCCCCAGTTCGGTTCCTAACTCAATAAAAGAGCTTGATACTAAGTCACCGACTCCTGGCATCATTTCTGACGACACAACACTGGCGACGAAGGTGGGATACTGATCCTGAACCGAAGCATGTGTCCGACGGAAGCCAGACGAAACTCCACGATGACGAACATCACACCCCCCGCACCCTTCAACCCCGCCAGCGAGGACTGGGAATCGTACTCCGACAGATTCCGCATGTTCCTCGAGTGCAGCGACCTGAAGGACACCACCGGCCACATGAAGCGAGCCGTCTTCCTGACCCACTGCGGGACCGCAGTGTTTAAGATGGCCAAAGCACTTGCCAAACCCGCCGACGTGACCGCGATGGACTGGGACGTCCTCGAGCCAATACTCCGGCGACACTACGCTCCAGATGTGCCCATCCTCATCCGACAACATGGGTTCTACTGTCGGGACCAACGGTCGGGTGAGAGTTTCAGCGACTTCGTCGCCAAACTACAGCACCTAGGGGGGCTGTGCGAATTTGACAACCTGAACGACGCCCTGCGAGACCGAATCGTGCTCGGCCTTTGGGACCCCATCCTCCATAGTCGGCTGATGGCCAAGGGCAACATCACCCTTGTAGATACCCTCACCGAAGCCACAGCCGCCGAAGCGACCCGAACATCCGCCGACCGCATGCACCGACCGAACGCTGGGGACCGCAGCAGGAACAACCACCCTGCAAGGTCGGCCGAGGCCCAACCCGAGACGACCACCCACCAGGGCGACGTCCACTCAGCATCGGGCACTTCCGACGAGGAGGAGGAAATCCACCGTCTCTAGGCAGGCCGCGACCCACGGAACCGGCGGGGTCATAAGTCGAGGACCACCTGTGCCGGTTGCGGAGGCGACCACCCCAGGTCCGAATGTCAGTTCTTCAATTCAATCTGCCGGCATTGCGACAAGAAGGGACACATCGCCTGTGTCTGCCGTATCAAAAAGAACCGCAGCCCTCCACGATGGGACCAGAGCGAACGGAGGTGAGAGAGTACACCACCCCGGACCAGAGATTGCCCCTCTGACAATAGATGGGACCGGAACGGACGATCCCTATGAGGCAGCGAGACCCGGCGAAGAGAGGAGACCCATCAGACGGTCACCATCGGCCACGCCACAACCAACGACGCCCGGAAGGTCTACGTGGAGGTAGGCATCGAAGGCGAGCCATGTAAAATGGAGGTGGACTCCGGGTCCTACCTCTCCATGATAGCATGGCAAGAAATAAAACGCTTGGTGCCTACCATCCAAAGAAAAGGCCTAGACAACCAGAGACTAATCGTGAAAGACTATCAGGGAAACCGCATCCCTGTAGTCGGAACCGGACAGTTCAAGTTAACCTAAAAGGGCGCACCGAAAGGCTTCCCCTGACCATCGTCGATCGTGACCGCCCAAGCCTACTGGGACTGCAATGGTTCGCCCCGCTTGGCATAGCGGTCACGGGAATCGACCACATCGCCAATGACAACTGGGAGCAACAACTAGCCCGGGAATTCCAAGAGGTTTTCGACGGAAACCTAGGCAAGTACCGAGGGCCCCTTATATCATTCAGCCTAGACCCAAACGTCCCCCCAAAACGCATGAAACCAAGGCGGGTGCCATTCGCGCTTAAACCCAAGATAGACAAGCAAATTGACAAGCTCGTCAAGCAAGGGGTCCTACAACCAATAGACCACGCCCGGTGGGAGACCCCCATAGTCACCCCGATCAAGCCCGATGGGTCGGTGAGGATCTGTGGGGACTATAAGGCCACCCTAAATGGCACCTTGCAACAAAGCGCTTACCCCGTCCCAGTAGTGCAACACCTACTACATTCACTGGGAGGGGGCAAGGTTTTCGCTAAACTCGACCTTGCCCAGGCATACCAACAGTTGCCAGTCGACGAGGAAACGGCAGAAGCACAAACCATAGTCACCCACCAGGGAGCATTTAAATGCAACCGGCTCCAATTCGGAGTCAGCGTGGCGCCTGGAATATTCCAAAGCCTAATGGAAAGGCTATTACAAGGCATCAAGGGGGTGGTACCTTACTTCGACGACGTCTTAGTGTCGGCAACCAACCAAGCCAAACTAGAGGGTCACCTAAGGGAGGTCCTAAACAAATTCAAAGAGACCGGGCTCAAGGTAAAGAGGGAGAAATGCCAATTATACACGGAACGGGTTGAATTCCTAGGATATCTCCTAGACCGTCACGGCATTCACCCCACAAACCAAAAAATCAAAGCCATCAAAGAAGCTCCCACACCCAAGTCGAAGACAGAGCTGCAGGCATTTCTGGGGCTGCTTAATTTTTATAATGTCTTCCTGCCCCAAAAGGCGACGGCGGCAGAGCCTTTGCATAGGCTCCTGGACAAGGCGGCGACCTGGACTTGGGGGAAACACGAGGAAGCCGCCTTCCAGAAAACAAAGGACCTTCTCACTTCGGATGCCGTCCTTATCCAGTACAACGAGACCCTACCTCTGGCCGTCACATGCGACGCATCACCCTTCGGTGTCGGCGCTGTCCTCAGCCATACTCTCCCCGACGGAAAAGAAGCACCCATCGCATTCTTTTCAAGGACCCTCACCAAACCGGAGTGGAACTACAGCCAGCTGGACAAAGAGGCTCTGGCTATTGTCGCCGCAGTAAAAAGATTCCACGAGTATCTCTACGGCTGGACATTTACCATCATAACCGACCACGAACCGCTGCTGGGAATCCTTGCAGGGAATAGGGCCACCCCGAACATTCTGTCTCCCCGAATGACAAGGTGGTCCGAGTTCCTGGCGGCCTACAATTACGGACTCATACACAGACCTGGTAAGACTATCTCCCATGCGGACGCCTTAAGCCGCTCGCCGTTACTGGAGCCTGACACCGACCCAGCACCCACGACGACCACCCTCAGTATAGAGACTCTACCCAACCTACCCATGACCGCGTCAGACATTGCCCGAGAAACTAATAAAGACAAACGTCTGGCGCGGGTGTTGCATTGGGTAGAGAAAGGGTGGCCGGAAAGGGACAACGACGAGTCCGTCAAGACATTCCGGAACCGGCAAACGGAACTCTCGTTACTAAAAGGGTGCATACTATGGGGGGATAGGGTGGTCATCCCAGAAAAGCTACAAGGGAAGGTTCTGGAACTGTTACACGAGGGGCACCCTGGCATCGTTAGGACTAAAGCCCTGGCCAGAAGTTACGCTTGGTGGCCAGGGATGGACAAACAGATTGAGGCCTGGGTAGCAAGGTGCCAACGATGCCAGGAAACTAGGCCAAGCCCACCCACAGCACCCGTTCTAGAGTGGGAAACCCCAAGGGGACCTTGGTCTAGGATCCACATAGATTTCTCCGGGCCCACAAAAGGACACACCTTCCTGATAACCGTAGACGCTTACTCCAACTGGCTGGAGGTAAGCAACATGAGAACAACAAGCACGGAGGCCGTGACCAAAGAACTCGGCAAACTTTTTGCAACACATGGCCTCCCGGACGTCGTCGTTTCCGGCAACGGGCCCCAATTCACCTCGCTAGAATTTGAAAAATTCCTAGCGGAAAGGGGCATCTGACACGCGCTGACAGCACCGGCGCATCCGGCGGCGAACGGTAGGGCAAAACGGATGGTGCAATTCACAAAGAAAACCATCCAGAAAATAGACCACGGGGAGATCCAGGACAAAATAAATAAATTACTCTTCACCCAACACATAACCCCAAATACCACAATGAATAAAAGCCCAGCCGAACTGCTAATGGGGAGGAAAATAAGGTCCCCACTCGACAGTACAACCCAGAGAAACCCCCAGACTCAACCAGCAAACACCGAAGCTTCGCACCAGGCGACGCCCGTTATGGGTACCGGCCGTCATCACACAACTAACAGGCCCACACTCGTACCGGCGACAAACAACAGACGGACGAGCGTGGAAACGCCACATCGACCAGTTAAGATCGAGGACGACCACCCAAGAGACCAACGACGCGCAAACAGGCAAAACTAACCCCCACAACACAGACCAAGAGGGGAGGGAATACCCAGGGGACCAAAACCGAGGAAGAATAAACCAACCATACTCACCGGGAAGCAGCCAGCACGAAACCTCGCCAGAAAGAGACAGCCAGGCCAGCTCAACCAACCCGGGAGGACCGAGCGGGAGCGGCGAAACCCGCAGCTCAACCAACCCGGGAAGCCCAGGAGGGAGCTACGGAGAGCGGACCGGCCTGACCGACCAGGCGGTTCCCACGACAGCATCCAGAGAAGCAGAGACCCCGACCGAACCGGCTGGGATCCAACCTATGACTGAGCTGCGCAGGTCCAGTAGGCTAAGACGGAGCCCCGCCTACCTACGGGACTACGCAACGTAAGGACTGAACCAAGAGGGGAGGGGTGTTCTGTCCCCTCATTAGCATTCTTGAGATTCCCGCGCTTTGATTGGCCAAAGCGCGGGGCACTCTGATTGGCTAGGCGAGCCGCGCCGATTGGCTCGCTAGGAATCTCCCGCGATTGGTCGATTCGAATCGCGGGAGATTCAAAGCGGTGCCATTTGCCGCGGCCGCCGCAGCTAAAGAAATAAAAAGCCGCAAAGTTTCTCCATAGCCCCAGTTCGGTTCCTAACTAAATAAAAGAGCTTGATACTAAGTCACCGACTCCTGGCATCATTTCCGACGACACAACACAATAATTCCTCTGTAGAACTGAATCAACAGCTCCTTGGGCAATCTGAGCTTTCTGAGTTGGTGCAGAAAGAACATTCTTTGTTGTGTTTTTTTAATGACGTTTTTGATGTTAGGTGTCCATTTTAAGTCTTGAGATATGATAGAATCTAGAAACTTGAAGGTCTCTATGGTTGATACTGTGTTATCTAGTATTGTAAGAGGTGATAGTAGGGGAGGGTTTCTCCTGAAATCTACCACCATTTCTATGGTTTTGAGTGTGTTTAGTTCAAGATTGTTCTGGTTGCATCACAAGGCTAGTTGTTCAACCTCCCATCTGTAGGAGGATTAGTTGTTGTCTCGAATGAACAATCAATGTTGTATCATCTGCAAACTTCAGTAGTTTAACAGAGGGATCTTTTGCGATGTAACCATTGATACACATAGAGAAGTGGAGAGAGCACACAGCCCTGGGGGCCCCCTGTGCTAATTGTACAGGTATCAGATGTGATTCTGCCTAGCTTCACCTACTGCTTCCTGTTTGATAGGAAGCTTATGATCCAGTTACAAGTATGGTCAGGTACAGCTAGCTGATTTAGTTTAGTTAGAAGAATATCTGGAACGATGGCATTGAATGCTGAGCTGAAGTTTACAAAGAGGACCCTTGCATAGATCTTTGGAGATTCAAGATGTTATAGGATGTGGTGCATAGCCATATTAACAGCATCATCTGTCGATCTATTTGCTTGGTAGGCAAATTGCAAGGAGTCTAACAGCGTATCCATGATGATTTTCAGGTGGGCCAGCACTACCTTTATAGGGTTTTATACAGGGGTGGGATGCAAATTTTTTAACAAATGGTTCTATGGGCATTGCTTAGCTAGTGGGCATGGCTTGGTGGTCATGTGACTGGGTGGGGGTGGCCAATTCGACATTACTCACATCAAGGGATGCTTCTCCTTGCCTGGCCTCTCATGACAGAGGGGATGCTACAACGGTTGAAAGTGTGAAAAACGTTCATAAGTCACTTTTTCAGTGCCATTGTAACTTTGAATAGTCACTAAATGAACTGTTTAGAACCAACTGACCACGCCCGTTGGGAAACCCCAATCGTAACACCCATCATCCCGGATGGATCGATAAGAATTTGTGGGGACTACCGGGCCACCCTAAATCATGCCCTTCAACAGAACGCTTTCCCGGTGCCGGTGGTTCAACACCTTCTCCATTCCCTGGGGGGTGGAAAAGTCTTCGCTAAATTGGATTTAGTGCAGGTGTACCAACAACTGCCTGTAGATAAAAAAACCGCGGAAGCACAGACAATTGTTACGCACCGAGGCGCTTTTAAATGCAACCGACTCCAATTCGGAGTGAGCGTAGCCTCAGGGATTTTTCAAAATCTGATGGAGAGACTTTTGCAAGGGATCAAGGCGGTCATACCATATTTTGATGACATTTTAATTGCAGCCCCGAATAGAGAAGTACTAGAGAGGCGTCTTAGAATGGTTCTCCGGGCATCGATAAGCAGATCGAAGCCTGGGTGAAGACTGATCTAAAGTGCCAAAAAGTCAGCAGTGCCCCACCTAGAGCAACTCCAACAGAATGGGAAACCCCCCAGTGACCGTGGTCCCACATCCACATTGACTTTGCGGGACCTACTAAGGGACACACGTTCCTCCTAACAGTGGAAGCCTATTCCAACTGGCTCGAAATCCTCAAGATGAAGACTACTACAACCGATTCAGTCATCCGCAAATTAAATTGACTATTCGCAACACATGGACTGCCAGACGTTTTAGTCTCCGATAACGGCCCCCAGTTCATGGCCCTGGCATTTGAACAATACTCAGCGGACTGGGACATCCGCCATGCGCTAACCTCACTGGCGCACCCTGAGGCCAATGGAAGGGCTGAGCGCATGGTCCAATTTCTTAAAAAAACTCTCCATAAGATGGACCATGGGGACATTGACGACAAACTGAACAGAATACTCCTACTCCAACACATCACCCCGCACAGCGTAACCAACAAAACGCCAGCTGAACTGTTGATGGGACGCAGGCTTCGCTCCCTCCTCGACCGTCTCCACCCGGCCTACGCGCCAGAGAAACCCTGTGGATCTAGCGGAAAGTGCCACGAATTCAAGGTAGGCAACTTAGTCTTCGCTAAAAATCTTTCCGGCGAACCGTTGTGGGTCGAAGCAACTGTAACCCAAGCCACTGGGCCCAGATCGCATCGCGTACAAACAAGGGACGGGAAAATATGGAAATGCCATATAGATCAGCTTTGCTCTAGGTTGCAACCCAGTTCCCACGACTCCTGGGACCCTCAAACTGAGGGGGGAGGGGATATCGAGGGAACCGAATTCGAGATGCTGGATGACGGAATCGAAGAAAGTCAGCAGCCAGGCGCGGTCAATGAAGAAGAATCAGGAAGGGGGTGTGCCTCACCACCGAGAAATACCTCAACGGAGGCGAGCCTGCAGGAACCGGAGGACAACGATGACAGAATTAGCGGCGCTCAGTCGTCCTGTGGGAATGCGGAACCGCCTGTACCAGATAATTCAAAAAACGTTCCACCAGAACCAGACTACAGACAGGAACTGGTGGGACAGCGCAAATCTAATAGGCAATTGAAACGACCTGCATATCTACGTGATTACGTTACTGCACCCCTCAAACGGAACCTAGGGGAGAGGGGTGTTATGAACTAATAAAGGCGTTTAAAAAAGTTTTAACAACCTTAAGTAAAAAGCAGGGTTCTAATCTTGCACTTCTGATTGGGCAATAATAGCGACATCAGATTGGTCCTTTCTGGG
Organism: Hydrophis major; assembly: GCA_033807585.1. NCBI lineage: Eukaryota > Metazoa > Chordata > Lepidosauria > Squamata > Elapidae > Hydrophis > Hydrophis major. The sequence continues at coordinate 36,896,340 of CM066332.1, read as the reverse complement.
AAGTCTGATTGGCTGTTAACGGGCCAACTCTCATTGGTTCAAGGGTTTAACACTTCCATGTTTTCATTGGCTAATAGGACAGCAGCCAATCCTATGAAAGGGCTGCTGCTGCCCTAGGTGATTGCTCTGTTCAGTATGCTTAATAAAGAGTTGAAGTTCACTGTTCACTGGCTCGTCTCCGCTCCTTGCACCCATGCGCAGAACTTAACAGTAACCTCAAGTAGCAGCTTTCTGTCTTTAAGTAAGGTATTTTCTAGTCTCCATGGGACTAAATATAACACTAGTAATGTAGTAAATGTACAGATGATAGATAGATGATAGATAGAATGATGGATGGATGGATGATAGATAAGATAGATAATTGGCACTAGATTCCAATAAAATAGATCATAGTTATTTCAAAGTAAACAAATATAGAATTTCAGTCAGTATAATTCATCAAAGATCCTTTGTAACCTCAATTAGCAGCTTTCTGTCTTTAAGTAAGGTATTTTCTAGTCTCCATGGGACTAAATATAATGATTCAATGCCTTTCCTTTTTTAAAAATTATATTGGAATAATATTAATTTGCTATAAAAGAAATACTGGAAATAATAAACGAAAAGCAGTGATTAAAGGCCTATGTCTGAATAAAACAGAACCTTAATAGTTAAGAGACATTTCATTAATTTTACTCAATGAAACTGGATAGGAAGTAATAACAGATTTATCACTCACATACATAAAACTATATTAGACAGAAAGTAACAACAGATGTAGAAGCTGCAATAGTAAGGGAAAAAAAAGCAACTACTGAATACCTCAATGGAACATTGCCTGATAACACTAGGACTAGAGCTGAAATTTTGCTTAAAAGGAAAACAATTGAAAATACAAAAAGAGTAATTTGCTAAAGATATCATCTGGATTAATAGTGAATTAATGTTAGTTGTTCAAGATAGATAAGTCCAATGAATAGGGTTTACTAGCTGTCTTGGGATGTACTTTAATACACTTAAGAGTATTACAACAGAATTTTGAAAATCTGTCATTGGCCCTCTCTACTTTCAACATATACCTAACACAATCAAGGCAAAGTTGTTTTGAATTTCTTTCTCATGCTTTCTACTTTCTCAGGACTCAAAATATTTGTCCTGTTAAGCTCAGCATTCAACTTCCCCTTCACTGGATCAATCCAGCCAGCATTCATTCTACCCAAAGAATAGCAAATCTAGAAAAAATGTCAGGCTAGGCTAAGGTCATTGAGTCTCATATTTTTCTCTTGCATAAATATTAGTCTCCTGGTTGTAAATTATTGGAGACAAGTTTGGATTTAAAGGATTTTGTCACATTAGGGAACGGAGGTGTCAAAATGAGTAAAGAATTCTACTAAGTGTTTTTCCATTGTGTGTTTGTCTTAAGTAATATGGCATCCTCCAGATGCAAATAATAATTTGATCTTGGCAGCAAACACATTCTAAACAACACAGGATGGGAACATATTATTCATGAAAAAATAGGGTAATGAAAACTACAGAGTAATACATGCTTTTTTGAGAAAAATGCCTAAATAACCAAATGTTTCTAAAAGATGATTATAAAGTCCTGTACCCACCAGATCCTACTAGAGTCTTTCTATAGGAGCACTGTTAGGATTCCAGCCCACAATTAATCTTGAATTATTGATGTGAAGCACATACAGTAGATAAAAATCATTTTGCAAACTTGAGTACAGTCTTTCTCCATATGAGCACCCACAAGAACGGGAGGTAGATTTGCATTTAGTGTCATAATACAAGTACATTTATTTTTATACATAAATGCAAGTATAAAAATAATGCAAGAACAAAAAGAGTGAATTTGCACCATAACACCTTTTTATTATTTGCCCTCCTGTATCCATGCTTTCCCACCTATAGGCCACAGTATTTCTTCATTTTTGTAAGATATCCTTATAAACTCTGACAACAGAGATTCTGATTTGGTTGAACAGAATATATTCATATTCCCTTCTTGACCCTTATTTTTTTATATACATACATACATACATACATACATACATACATACACACACACACACACACACATATACATGCATGCATGCCTGCATACATACATACATATAGCCACCTACTCACTCACAGTGATTCTAGACAGTTTATAAGCAATAACACACAGTAAAAACAAAAAATAAATACATAAAAAAATAATGACCCTTCCCCCCGCTACCAACAAACCATTTGATGGGCTCCATTCCATTCTGGGTTCCCCAGGACCACTGGCAAAACCAAGTATCCAGGGCCTTACAAATGATTGTTGAAGTGGGGACCAGTGTAATTACTGAAGGGATGATACTCCAAAGGGAAGGAGCCACCAATGAGAAGGCCCTTCTTCTGGGTCTTACCAGCTGTACCTCTTTAGGGACAGTATGCAGAACATTTCTTGCCTCCTCAGTTTAATGGGTCACATGGATGTGACCAGCAAGAAACCAGATAATCTGGTCCCAAGTCATGAAGGGCTTTAAAGGTGAGTCTATGACTATTTGCCACAGCCAACCTGCTGTAGCTAACTCACTACGGGACAAATAGCCATGGCCAACTCATTGTGGGACAAGAGTTATGGTAATATTAAAGAAATGGTGGAACATAATCATTAAAGAAAGAATGCAAAAGGAGGGACAAAATGAAATGTGAATGACAAAAATTAAAATAACTTTTTATTTATTTTATATTATTAAATTGAATTGTTCAGTTGTCCTGTAGTAAGTTAGCTGTGGTGAATTGTCTCCCGATAAGTTGGCGGTGGTGAGTTGTCAGTGGTGAGTTAGCCGTAGAGAGTTGGCTGCAGCGACTTGGCTACAGAGAGTTGTCCCAATCCATTTAAAGTTGATAACCAGCACCATGAATTGCACTCAAAAGCAAATTGGCAGTCTATGCAGCAGTTCTTGTAGGAAAGGTGACATGTGCTGCATAAAACCATGTCGGCTGTAGAGCATACTGCACTAGTCAAGACAGGAGATAACTAGGGGATGAGTGACCAGGAGTAGGGATTGTTTATCAAGGAAAGGGCATAACTGGCGCACAACCCACAATTGTGCAAAGGTCCTACTGGCCACAACTGTCACCTGCTCCTCAAGCAGGAGTCCTTAGTCCAGGAGAATCCCTAGATTACACATTGGGTCTATTTGTGGCAGTGCTACCCCATCCAAGATCAGAAGTGGCAATTCTCCATGGACTAAACCAGAGCCACTTGGTCTTGCCAGAATTCAGTTTCAGCCTGTTGCTCCCCATCTATCCCCTGTGGGCTCCACAAAGCAGTAGACGACAGCTTTATTTCTTGCCACCTATCTACTCCAAAAGAGACTAGTCACAAAAGAAGGAAACGAACTCGGAAAGTACCCAACCACCGAAGCTGCTTCAGGAAGAGACCATGTTAGATGGTATCGAAGGCTGCCGAGAGGTCAAAAGTAAGTAGAACAAGGATAGATGTACTACCCTCATATTGAGACAGGCCTTAATAGCAGCTATTACCCATTCAATTGAGTTCATTCCTTGTCTTCCACCAGTGGCTCTCTAGACATCTTTTCATCCATTTCATTCCTCTCAGTTTTTCAATATACCATGGACTATATTATCCATGAAAAAATAGGATAATGAAGTCTACAAAAAGAACTGTGAGTGAGGAGATGTCACATGGGCTCTATCCTATCCAGACCCTCAGTCACCTTCCTATTCCAAGCAGTGATTAAGAACTCGGCAGGATTGTGCAGCAGATTCACAATTATAATCCCCAGATCCTTCTGGAACCCAACCAGGTCCATTAGTCACCCAGGGGGCAGACCAGTCTAATAGGTCCTGCTCCCTGCAGCTCTCAAGAAGTTCATTGCCACCAGACTGTGATCTAACCATGACAGGAGGACCAAAGAGAGGTCCACCAATTCCACTGCTACAATAAGAACACCAAATCAGGTATGTGACCATTATTCCTAGTTGGGACCTAGATAAACTAGAACAGGAAATCATGGTTTCTATGAAATCCTGGGCAACCTCTGACCCCTACCTCTAGGGATGGCAGGTTGAAGTCTCCCAAAACTGTAACAATCAGCAAGGCGAGCCTGAGAGCCACTATAGTAGTTGCTCCCAGTGCCCTTGAGCTCACAGCACCCCCTTCTTCAGTGCAGCAGAGGGTTCACATCCAACACCCGCTTATCCCCCAACACACTCACAATATATTCACTTAATGCACAAACAGTATCCTGCCCAGTCGCTTTCACCTACCAGCAGGGAGTCCCCCCCCCTGCTCTCACCCAGAAAAGAGGGACAAACACACTCACCTAACTCCTTAACTTCAGGGATTAAAGGTAACTGACAATCTACTAACTGCTAGATTGTTTTCATTCAAATTTTCCATTTTTTCTATTTTCAGTACTCAAAACTCCCAAGTTAACAGTTTCAGCTGAGACTCTGGTATATAATGTATTATATATCAGAATCTGGTCTAACACACAGCACTCTGAATAGCATTGTCTTAGCACTGCTGAAATCACTTTTTACTTTTGATAGTCCAATACCAATATTACTAATGCCCATTTTATTATTTAAATCAAACTCATAAAATTGCTGGAGTACTTTCTAATCTTTTTTTCTGTTACTGCTGTAGAACTTACTTCCTTTTCTTATTGAACATAAGTATCATTTAAAGGAAGCTCCAGGAGAAAAAAAGCTGTATATTTCTAACTGTATATTTTGTTATGAAAAATCTGAGCACAAATATGACCCATAAAAGCCAACACATTCTTTTTTATTGGAGGCAGCTAATATTAAATTAATAAAATCAAATAATAGTAATACACTACTAAGAAATCATGCTGAAAGTAATTTATCAAGCCTTATGAATTACCTCCAGGACTTTGCTGATAATATCAGTAAAGAGCTATAATGTGTTTTATGTGCAAGTATATGCTGTTAGAAAGTCACCATTATAAGACAGGAGCTGTTTAGATATACATTATAAGAACAAAATGTCCTTCTCAGCTTGCAAATGTATTTTATTTTGTCTATAATTGGCGTAAAGTTTTTAAAGCATGCATATTTAACCTCATATCCACATATATTTAGAAAGAAACTACTGTATATAATACCAGGTTTATATACATATAGATTTAACTTTTAATATTTGAATACTTAAATGTTTTAGAAAGAATTAGCATGAATGCATTTATGTGTGAACCAATAGGAATAATAGATAGTTGCATGCTACTAACTTTAATTTTATTATACTACCTGTAAAATTAGACACACTCTGACTCCCCACTGACAATCCAGTATTAATTCTATTACATTATCTTGTTATTATTATTATCATTATCATTATTGATATTATTGTTGTTGTTGATATTATTATTATTATTATTGGTCTGTGACCATAATGAAAAGTATTATTATAATTACTGATGATAAGTCCAAATAAAATTTATGAGAAAGAATCTATTTAATACATTCAGTCAATAGACCCACTATTTTAGTGGTATTATTTTATGGATCCCCTCCCCCAATATGTTTAATCTGATACCATCCTTATTCTACTATTTTAGAAAAACCGCTGTTAATTTTTCTGATGCTGTTAAACTCAGTCTTTACAGCATCTGCAAACAGTGGATGAATTTTTTGAGGATAATTTAAAAATAATTTTGAGAGGGGGGGGAGAGAGAGAGATCTGAATTTAAGACCACTGTCACTGACATCAAACAACAATAACAATAAAATGCCTAAACTATGTATAATACCAGAACTCCAGCAAATTAGAGACAAATTTTGTATTTTGAAAGTAAATAACTAGCAAATGGGAGAAGATACATGTGTTATTTCTAAGTAAGTATAAATATTTATATTTTTTTCCTCATTGTTCTAAATTGTAATGACATTTTGGAAATAAATGATACTTATATTAATAGTGTATTGGAATTTGCATATATTCACAATTTAAAAGTCTTCTATAAAAGCATTGTAGCTATATATTGACAATATTCTAGAAGTTTAATGGAATATGAATACAAGTTTCCCCATATTCTTTGAGGATTCTATTTCCAAATTCTTTTTTTTTTTTTTTTTGGTAAAAGTTTTATTGATTTTAACGACAGACAAAAAACATATAAGACATAAAACATAACATAAAAAGATCATTCTTCATAAATTGACAGTGTATCAGTTGGTTTACCACTCCCTTTTGTGCATCCATTTCATAGTCATCAAAATAATTATATTACATAATAACTCACATTATCAATCATCAATATAATATCCCAATATCATTATTAAACAATCATTTGACTATAATTTTATTAATTCATGCTTAAGCGAGATAACTATAATTAAGTTAAATTATTTTATAACAAATCATAGAATCATACCAAATCTATCTTAATAAAATATTCTTAAAAATTATCAAAACCAAGAAAAATTATATATTCATTATTTCCTAAGTTTCTAAATATTCTATTATTATATTGTATTATCTAACCATTGATAAAAAAGATGCCAGGTACGGTATATCAGGTACGATTCCCAATAAAAAAATCTCTGGTTTCAAATCTATGTGTTTCCTTGTCATTTTTTCCAGCCATATGCGAATTCTAGTCCAATATTTCCTGGCTTCCTCACAAGTCCACCACATACGGTAATATGAGCCAGGTATCTGATGACATTTCCAGCACTTTTCAGATTTATTCTTGAACATTCTTGCTATTCTTGTCGGGGGAAAGTGCCACCTGTAAAACATCTTATACAAATTTTCTTTATATGCTGTTGACATTGTCATTTTATAATTTTGTGACCACAATTTTTGCCATTTCTCTAATTCCATATCCAAAATTCTTCCCCCAAGCAATCATTGTTTCTTTAACTTGTTTTTCCTCTAATTTAATTTCCAACAAATAACTATATAGTTTTTTAATCACTTTTTCATCAGTACCTGTCAAAATCCTATCTAAATCCTTCTATTTTAGAGTCTTTAAGATACCTTGCATGTATTTGCGCAATTCATCTTTATACCTTGTTCTTCTAAATTTTGCATCGTTTTAAGTTCACCCTTTTCATCCAATATTTCCCCATATCTAACTGTTTGTTCCTTCTTATAAGTTATAGGATACGAAAAAGCTTCAATAGTTGATAACCAAACTGGAATTTTCAAATAACATTGTTTCTTAATTTTCTCCCATAATGATTCCCGTATATAATGCCTTCTAAAATAACCCTGTGATTTAGTTCCCTTATACCATAATAAAGCATGCCAACCCAATAATAAATCATGACCTTCTAATGTCAACAATCTAGTCTTTCTTAACGTTATCCATTCTTTAACCCACATTAAATTTGCAGCTTGATAATACAACTCCCAATTAGGAAGGCCAAATCCTCCTCTAATTCTAGCATCCTGTAAAAGTTTTAATTTTATTCTCACTTTCTTGCCTTGCCATATATACTTCAACACAATTTTATTTAATTCTTCGAAGTAATCCTTACTTAACCTAATTGGTATTGTTTGGAACAAATATAAAATTCTGGGTAAAATATTCATCTTGATTGTTGAAATTCTACCTATCAATGACAATTGTAGGTTTTCCCATTTTTTCAGGTGAGATGCTATCTGCGGTTTAAGCTTAATATAATTATTCTCTTTCAGTGTAGTACATCTTGGCGTCAAATATATCCCCAAATATTTAACTTTGTTCGTAACTTGAATTTTCAATAAATCTGCCAGCTCTTCTCTTTGTCTTAATAACATGTTCTTTGTCAGAATCTTTGTTTTGTCTTTATTTATTTTTAAACCGGCCATCTCACCATACGTCTCTATCTTTTCCAATAGTTTTAAAGCTGTCTCTAAAGGGTCTTCCAAAATAAAGACCAAGTCATCTGCAAAGGCTTGCAATTTGAATTCCTCCTTTTTGACTTTCATTCCTTTTATATTTATATCCTCTCTAATATTTCTATTTAAGACTTCCAAGGTCAATACAAATAACAAAGGAGATAATGGGCATCCTTGTCTTGTACCTTTTTTAATATTGATAGAATCTGTGAATTCTCCATCTATCATTACTTTTGCCGTTTGCTTATAATATACGGCTTCTATTGCTTGGATAAATTTTCTAGCAAAGCCCATCTGTTCCAATAGTAATAACATAAATCTCCAGTTCACATTATCAAATGCCTTTTGGGCATCTAAGAATATCAAAGCCATTTGTTTTTCCGGGTGCGCCTCATAATATTCCAATGTGTCCAGGATTACCCTCATATTGTCTTTAATCTGTCTCTTTGGTAAAAATCCATTCTGATCAGAGTGAATAAAGTTATTTAGGTATTTTTTAAGCCTTTCTGCCCAGATTGAAGCAAAGATTTTATAGTCTGCATTCAATAAGGAAATAGGTCTATAGTTCTTAATTTGTAATGGGTCAACCCCTTCTTTTGGAATAAGTGTAATATAAGCTTCTGACCATGTTTCAGGTATTTTCTTATTTATCATAACTTCATTCATGACTTCCAACAGTGGGATGCTCAACGATTCTTGTAATGTTTTATAAAATTCTGCCGGGAAGCCATCTGGACCTGGTGCTTTTCCATTGTTCTGTCTGTCGAGTGCTTCGGTTAATTCCATCATTGTTATAGCACTTTCTAACATTTTCCGAGTTTCATCAGGTATCTTAGGTAGGTTAGCATTTTGTAAATACTGTTTAATTTTTTCCTCGTCAAGATCCTCTTGTTTGTATAGTTGTCCATAAAAATCTCAAATGATTGCCTTTTTCTCCTTATTACCATAACAAATTTGACCATGATCCTCTATTAACTGTGATATTTTCCTTGACTCTTTCTCTTTTCTCAACTTATATGCTAACCATCTACCTGGCCTATTTGCATCTTCAAAATAGTTCTGTTTAACACTTCTAATTTTTTGTGCCAGTTCTTCTTTCTCTGCTTGATCCATTTTATGTTTAATTATGTCCATTTTAAGTTTGATATCTTTTTTCTGTGGCATCTTCTGTAATTCTTTTTCCAGTTTTTTATGGCCATCTTCTAGAGCTTTAATCATTTGCCTCTTCCTAATGTTCTTTTTCTTTATATAGTCAATTATTAATCCTCTTGCATATGCCTTCATTGTATCCCAAACATTCTGTATTGAAGTATCTTCTTTTTTATTTTCATTGAAGGCCAATTCTTTTTCCATCCATTGTGTAAAATCTTTTTCCTTTAGAATAGTATTGTTTAATGTCCATCTAGATCTTCTTTTTTGTCCTTTCCATTTAATTGTCATTGGATTATGGTCTGCCCATGTACTTGTTTCAATATTTATTTCTTGAATATTAGATAATAATTCTGTTGATGTCCAAATCATATCTATTCTGGACCACGATAAATGCCTGTTTGAATAAAAAGTATATTGTTGAGTTTTAGCATTTCTTTCTCTCCATATATCTTTTAAATTTAGTTCATCTGTCATTTTGAAAAAGGATTTAGGGAGAGTTTTTACTGTATAGTCCAGTTTATTGTCTACAATTCCATTGAAGTCCCCCATCATAAGTATGTTAACATAGTCCAGTTCAATTATTTTCATATGTAATTTTTTATAAAATTATTTTGTTTATCATTTGGGGCATAAATTGCAACCAAGAGTGTTTTTATATTATTATCCACTATTTCAACTATTAATACTCTTCCATCTTCATCCGTATAAATCAATTTAGCTGGAGTGGTTTCTTTAACGTACAAAACCACTCCTCTTTTCTTGCAATGAGTCAGAGAAGTAAATATTTTCCCTAACTTTGGTCGTATCAATAATTGTTCATGTTGTTTTTTAATGTGTACTTCTTGTAAGCAAATTATATCAAATTTCAGCTTCTCTAATTTATAAAAAGTTTTCCTTCTTTTGATAGCTGAATTCAGTCCATTTATATTCATGGAAATCAGTTTCCCCCCCCCCCATAATTATGCTTTATATTTAGGTCTAACAGCTCTCGTGGATCTTATTTCACATTGTTCTTTGATCTCCATTTGTCCACCTATTGCGCCTTCTTCTTTTTCCATCTCCATTTGGTCCTCTTCAAATTCAGTTAAAATCTTTTCTTTTTCTGTCTCCATTTCTCTTCTTTCGAAAAATTCCTTATAAAACATTTCTGCTTTCACAATTGAATCAATTCTGTGTCTCTGTTCTTACCATGTAAACATTAATCCTTCTGGAATCAGCCATCTATAGTTCACCTCTTTTTTCAATAGCATTTTAGTCAAAAATTGATACTCTCTTCTAATCTCTCTCACTTTTCTAGGTACTTGTTTTAAGACCAAAATCTCTTTGCCTTTATATTTCAACCCCTTCTCTCTTACCACTTGTAATATTTGGTTTTTAATAGTTTTTTTAATGAATCTAACATGGACCTCTCTTGGTAATTGGTTCCTCGTCGCATATCTTGTGAAGACTCGATATTTCCAAATTCTTGTATTAACTAATTTTTACCAATTACATTTTTCTGAAAAAGAAAACTGAAGACTGATTTTCTTTTTTTAAGTATAGCATATCAAAATATAATTAGACCTTATACACAGAAGATATATGTAGCTAGCTTTACATTCTTTTAATTTAAATGACAAATATGTTATCTTCAGTAACAGTATTTGTTCACATATGGCTGTTGCTTTCCATATGAATATTTATCAGTATATCTCACTGAAAATGCCTGGATATGCAAACAAGCAAATGGGCTCAAATGTAACCTTCTCTGCCCTACATATACCTTCAATATCATTTTAGAACATTTTGCACCAAACATTGTTTCTCAAACTTTGTCCATTTGCTTTTAACCTGGAAAAATAAGTTACTAAAGCTCCATATTTACATTCTGTTTAGATTGGAAAATATATTGGAGTTCCAATTTACTTTGGAAATGAAATATTTTTTTTGCTGGACTCTGAAATAAACATTTGCACTGTTAATTAATTACACTTATTTCGAAAATATTAATGTTTTTGAGACCTTGATGGAAGAATAAGGTGCCAGAATTCATTAAACAAAAATTATTCATTCATTAGAAGGGTTAGTTTTCCTTTTGATATTATACTAATAACTTTAAAACATTGGAACTTCTAACTTTTTTAAACAGTGAGACTGTTTCATCAGAGTGTTATAGATAAACAGAACCCAATTAAACAAATAAGTCAAAAGTATTATACTTATTCATGTATTTGTTGAGAAAACAAGCTGAACTTTAAGCACCATTGAACACTGAGGACAAAGTGGATTCATATTCTCTTTCAGAAGATTTAGAAATTTTCAGGCATAGAATATTTTGTCAGATATGCCACATATATTTTAAGAGGAGAAATGCAAAACCAGAACATACATGTTAGCATTTATCTTTTGACTGCTGTCATTCTGAATAACAATCCTGTTGTGACAAAGAATAGAATAAGATGATCTCACCTGAGATGGCATTATGAAAAACATACCTGTTAAGTGGGAGATGCTGTATTTCTTATAGAAAGGAATATGGTTTCCATGAATGAAAATTCAATATTCCCTGGGGGTTCAGAATTAAATGCAGACTGTAATAATTACTCTAATTATGTCTGTTGTGATTCTACCTTTCAGTCTACATGAAACAAACATATAACAATTAGTTACACTTTCATTTAATTAATGAGCTTTAGGAGAGCCAGCTATTATTTCAGTTGCATTTTAATTCATTTAGAATAGGCCAAAGATAAAATTGTTTGTTTTAATTTGACAATAAACATGTCATGGGCATTAGGCAACACCATATTTATTTGATCCCCCCAGAGACTAAAGTTATCTTTATTCATAGAATAAGAAACACAGGATCAGCAGCAAGTGTTTGTTTGCCTAGCTTTTCCGGACTCTGAGCCTGAGTCTCTTTTTCCTGGACTTTAGTTCAGACTTTGATTTCCTTAAGTCTTTTACATACTTTGATGGCTTCTGGAATCAATTGTATGTCATGTCTATTTAAAAATATATTGTATATTAAAACAGATCATTCTACCAAGAGCTCCCCAGATTTCCAAAATTTTTCTCAGCTGCTATACATCAAATTAACCTGGCCCCTTTTCCATGCCAGTAACATGTCACAAAAACCCATGTGAATGAGATCATCATGAGATTTTCAAAACTTGAGATAAAGTCCATAGTCATATCCTTAAGCAAAACCTCCTTAATTCCGTGGTTGTGCTGATATATATGCATGGAAGGCACAGGTCCATATCTTTATTCATTCATGAAGCACACTATCTCATACTAACCTATTTAATAAAACACAGGATATGCAACTTCTGTGTACTTGGGGATTCTCTGGCAACTGATGTTCATTATTCCTGCTCAGAAAAAGGTGAGGAAGCTTTGTTCTCCATATTTCTATTCCACAACACTGCTGGCATTCTTTGACTGAATGATAACCTTTTGACTTGTGGCAAGGAAAACAGCCTTATTCCTTCACTGGCTGCTAAGATATTAATGCAACAGATTTTTAATTTGAGTAAAATATTTCCAACATATGGTAGTTAAAATAGATTTTTCAAAATTATAATAGATCTAGGAAAAAGAAGAGAAAGGAGAAGAAAGAAAATATTTAAGATATAAAATATTTATTTACTGCTTTTCTTTTAAATGAAATATAGTGGTGCTATCACTGTACAGTCAGTCCAATCATATTGGAATCTAACATGTTATCCAGTCTCTAATGTACCTACATGCATTGTACTGTATAGTTTGCCATTGCCATTTAAAAAACAGATTTTTCTCTAGAAAGTTCCCTTATTATGTTTTCCATCTCAGGACAAAGGGTCACCAAGTTTCAATGCTTGTTCTTGCTTATAGTGAGAATTAAACTGCAGGATGACACTGGTTCTTATTTATAAGTCATACTATAGCAATTTTGTCAACAGAATTACAAGGAGTTTTAAGCAAGGGAGTAGTTTCAGAGCCAGCTGTTGTTCTCCACAACATTCTTCAGCAAGGTGTGCAAAATGGATGCATCTCCAATGTTGAGATCTGGACAAATGCTGATGTTCTAAATAGAAAATATGGACAATTCCATATAAATAGTAGGTTAAGCAAATGGGGAAACACATGGACGTGCCTGGGCATCCTTGTCTCAGTAATTGCATTTACTTACATGTAACAAACTGGCAAGTTGACTAGAAGTATAGGGAGTCTTGAAAATCAAGCACTTGCATTGTAAAAGCAGTTAAGTTCCACTCCTTCTAAAACATGAACTTTTGGTAGAAGATCAACCCTTAATACAGTACCAGAAGACCACTTCTCATTCTTGTTTCTGTTTTTGTGTCTTCAACTCAGTCTCATACTGATTCTAACATACACAATGTAACAGAAGAATCTTGTAATTTCATTTCATTTTTCTCATTTTCTTATTAGTAAACTTCCTGTCCTTATTTTCTGTAATTTATAGGATTAGCAGCTGAAACTGAGCTGTATATTATGAGGCAGCAACCAAAATAATTTCAGTAAGAAAGAAACATTATGGAACGTTATACTTTCCATCCATCTATTTCTTTTTAAGTTTAAAACTGGGATGTATAACTTTTTTGAATGTTGACATCATGTTCTAAAGTCTCAGAAAATGGGTATCATGAGGGAGTTGCTTATTCAACAATTAGCAACATAGCCAATAAAACAATACCCATTTCTGAAAAGGCATCCTTATAAAGTTCCTTCCTCTGACACTCACTCCTAATCCTTGTTATTGATAAGAGATGTGAGCACATGTAGGCTGTAGCCACCCTACAATTTTTCTCTTTTCTAAAAATACCGATATATCAAATATAGACACATATAAAAATTAACAATTAAGTTAAATAATTAACTTAAAGATTTTTAAAATTAATGTGATAAAGCTTATTAAAGTAATGGAATGGCATGGTGACCTAAAGATGATCGCCTCCCACTCAGAAGGTTGAGAGTCCAATCCTAGGTAGCAGCAGATCTTTCTATCCTAGGGTGCAAAGAAAAAAAATATCTACTGCAAACTCCATGTGGTGTCAGGAAGGGCACCTGACCAGTAAATGCTCAGTTCCATCCAGTCACCCCAACTCTACCCCAAATTAAGGGATTACAGGGTCGTAAAAAGGAAAGAGAAAAAAGGAGATTACAGGAAAAATAAATTGAAAAACCTGATTAAATTCCTGATTTAGCTGGTATACAGTTAATTTTGTTAGTGGGTTTAAGCATGCTTAACTCTGCAAAAAATATTTATATCTGAAGAAAAATTATATGGAATTAACTAGGCTACCATTTCCACTTGCATCCATATTTTGTTATGTCTAACTTGTGCCATGATAGTAAAATTTGTTAAACTGGCAATCACATAAACATGCTGTTAAGCCTGTGTTCCCCAACCAGGGTTAAGGAGACAAGCTAAACAGAATGTGCAGCGTTAGTCAGATAGGCACAGATAAATGAGTGAGCTAAGCTTGTATGTTTATTAACATACAGTAAAAATAACAGATATGCTTGTGCTATCAAAAATATAGTTTATTCCATTATGAGTTCATAGCATAATCAAAATAACAGTCCATTAGTCATGTATCATTTAGTCAGTCCATTCAAGGATATTCAGTTAGCAAAGTCCGTGTAGAATATCCTATGTCAGTTCACTTACAAATCAGTCCTTTGTCTCTCTCCCGTTCGAGTAACGCAGTCTTGAGTCCATGCAGTAATTAGGGATCATCAAAGCCAGAGAGAGAGCAAGCTGTCGTCTTGCTTCTTTTAAAGTGCTTTCACAACCACTCCCCTAATTACATTCCCATATTTAAAGTTGCAGACACTTTAACTTATAAACTATGATTACATATTTATTATTTTACCTAAACCAGTTAGGGTAAACAATGTTATCCCTAACATTCTCCCCTTTTAGGTTATAATAATAAATATAACTATTTACATCTTTAAATCATATTTGTTACAACTCTCTTTAAACTTAATTACTCCTTGAGCTTTTGTAAATTGGTCTGCAATGTTTTCTTCTGTCATGCAGTATTCCAATTTAATTAGCCCATTCTTTACAGATTCTCTAACATTTAAGTATCTTAAATCAGTATGCTTTGATCTAGTTTTTACAGCAATATTAGTAGCTAACTGTATGGCTGCTTGGCTGTCCTCATACACAATAATGGAATCTTTAACAGTTATACCCATGTCTAATAATAACTGTTTGTACAAAAGTAAGTCAGTGCATAGTAATGACAGACATGAAAATTCTGCTTCCATCGTGGACAAGCTAATATGCTGTTGTCTGATTGACCTCCAACCTGTTAGTGTCTTACCAAATAATATAGCCATCCCAGATGTTGATTTTTTAGTGTTTATATCAGTTGCAAAACTTGCATCTGCATAGGCACTAAGACTCAAATTACCCTTTGGTTCAAAATACAATGCATGGTTCATTGTTCCTTTAAGATATCTTAAAATTCTCTTTAATGATTGCCAATGACATTGATGTGGATCTGAATTAAAACGTGCCAGCTGATTAACACTATAAGCTATATCAGGTCTTGACCAATTGCTGATATATGATAAGCTACCAATCAAAGATTGATATATGGACTTATCAAATTTGGGACTTTGATCATCAGTTTGGCAAACTTCCTGACTCATTGGAGTCTTTGCCATTTTACAAAGTTCCATTTTATATGTTTTAATTAATTGGCAAATTTTATCTTCTTGAGATATCTTAAATCCATTTTTTGTTTTGTTAATTGTCAATCCTAGATACTTTTTAATTTCACCTAAATGCTTTAATTTTATCTTTTTAGTTAATAATGATATAATCTCATTAGCTTCATTATTAGTCTTAGTTATCAAAGCAATATCATCTGTAAATAATAACAATAATGACACCGTTCCATTATTTTCTCTTTTAAACACACATGGATCTGCTAAACCAGATTTAAAATCTATATTGTTTAATTCTTTCACAAAATCAGATTGTTTCAACCCGTAAAGACTCTTTTTGAGTTTCCAACATTACTATTTACTTTATTGTCTTTTATAACAATTGGCTTTTTCAAATATATAGTGTGCTGCAATGGTGCATGCAAATAAGCAGTTTCTACACTAAAGCTGCTCTCAAAGATGTTGCTTTAAGACTTGATGCAAAAACTTAATCGTAATCAGATGCAGTTTGATTAAATCCTTGAGCTACTAACCTAGCTTTATGGGTAACAGTCCCATCATTTCCAGTTTTTACTTTGAATATCCATTTGCAACCAATGGATTTTTCTCCTGGAGGTAATTTAGCATTTTCATATACTTTCATTACCTTTAATGAATTTAGTTCTTCTTCCATTGCCTTTTTCCAATTCTCCTGATCCTTAGCAGGATACATCCTAAGTTCATCTACACTAGTTGGAACTTTAGTTACTTGGCAAACTATACTTGCTTGATACCTATCAGGTGGTCCAGTTACATGTGTAGTACGTCTAGGTATTACAGGACTTATAGGTGGACTTTCAATAACTAATTCATCTTGATTATCTAATTCTTCCTGATCAACTGTTTCTTCTTGTTCTGATCCTATTTGTTCTTCATGGACTTCTTTAATTGGACTCTTTTTATAACTAGTCTGTTCTTTCTGCCTTTTGTAGGGTTCAATAATTACTTCATTATTTAAATCTTGCTCTAATCTATTCCATCCTACATGTTCTAGGGATTTAGTACTAGCACTGGTGTAAACTCTAGATGTTCCTGGTTCCCAGAATCTATAAGATCTATGATTAGATTTATATCCTACAAAAAATAATCTTTTAGCTCTATGCTGTCCTTTGTGTCTAAGTTGTGTAGGGATATGTACCCATGCTGGTGCTCCAAATGTGTGCATGTAACTTAAATCAGGTTTTGTACCATGCCACAGTGTGAATGGTAATTCACCTGTTGTTGAATTAACAACATTATTTAATATATGATTACCACACATTATTGCTTCTCCCCATAAATTGTCAGGTAATCCTGAATCAGACATCATAGTACGTGTCATTGACTGTAGTGTTTGGCCTCGTCTCTCTGTAAAGGCATTATGTTGTGGCCTATATGGTGCAGACTTTTTATGTTGAATACCTAACATTCTTAGTCTATTCTGGAATTTATTATTTGTAAATTCTGCACCATTATCTGTTATAAGAGTTACTAATTTCTTTTTAGTTTTCCTTTCAGCAAATTTTATCCAATTAAATAGATTTAGATACGTTTCAGTTTTGCTCTTCATTAAATAGCAAAACCCATATCTAGAATAATGGTCCATTATACTTAGTATGTAACGAGCTCCTCCTACACTTGGTTTTTTTCGGACCTATTAAATCAGCAAATACTACTTCTAAAGGCTCTTTGGTAGTAAATCCATCAACTCTATTAGCCGGTATGACCCTGCTCTTGCTTTGATTGCAAGCATTACATTGCAAATACTTATTACAAGGTTTCAAACTTATTCCCTTAGATAATTCAACAGTTTTCTTAAGCATTTTAAAATTTAAATGCCCTAGCCTTCGATGTAACAAGTGAAAAAATTCATCATGAGGTTTCTTATTATCATAAACCGTGTTAGCCACCTTTAAACCATTATCATTTAACACATATAATTCACCTCTTAAAGATGCAGTAATTTTCTTATCTTCTTTTTCAATTATGCAGTTATCTCCTTTAAAGGTAACTACATATCCTAGTTTAACCAAAATTCTAACTGAAATTAAATTAAACTTAAGTTGTGGTACATATAACATTTTTACATTCTCTTTTATGAAAGAACAATATGCTATACCTTGACCTTTAGCTTTCAGTTTCCAGCCATTGGCTAACGATATCTGCTGTGTACTCTGGGACATTTTAAGAAAATTTTTGTTATCATTTGTTATACAGTGCGATGCTCCACTGTCAACCACCCATACATTATTTTTTACAGCTCCGTTAATATACATGGCTTACTCTAAATTTTTATTTATCTTTTGATGACTTTTAGTATTCTGGCCAGCGTTCTGGCACTTTGCTTTTTTACAAAATCTTGCCAAATGTCCTCTTCCTCCACAATTAAAACACTTTTTAATTGCGTATGCAGTAGGAGATTCATTATCTTCTTTTTGAGGTTGCTGCCTCCTTAACTGATCTCTTTCAAGTCTTCTTCTGGCCTCTTCAATCAATCTGCCAGTTATATCAGTTAAAGTTAAACTTTCCTTAGGCAATATTTCAAGCGAAGTGACGTAGTTGTCATAACTGTAACACGTAGTGAAGATAGAATTATGTAGACTTGGTATAGTTCAGGGAAAATAAGCTCTTTCTCGTGCAGTTCTTGAAAAATGCTTTTCATGGTTTTCAAATGACTCAGCATATCACCATTCGTTTGGAGATTCGTCCTGAAAAGCTTTCGTGTAAGATTTATGTGAGCACCGTTATCTCGAACATAAATCCTCTTCAGCTTCTTCCAACACCCAACAGCCGTTTGCTCTCCGTGGATATGAACAAGTTGCTGGTCAGTTAATGTTAACCCTATTATGCAAATAGCTTGTTCATTCTTTTGCATAAAAGCTTTTATCTTTAGTCTATCTTCATCATCCTCTGGATCCCATTCTTCTATGTTTGGTGGATTTTCAATTATGTTCCACAAACCTTCTCTTCGTAGAAGTAGACTACATTTCATAGACCATGATACATAGTTTGTTCCATCCAGCTTGGATATAAGGGACAAACTTTGTAGATTGACTTGTGCCATGTTTTCTTTATATGGATATAAAACTATAATTAATAAAACACAGCTGTCTGTTTACTGTAATGTATAACAACACAAACTCTCACTTTTTAGATAAATCTGTTTTATCCTAGTTAAACTGACTTTGCAGCCTCTGGGCCCATAACCAGTGTTAAGCCTGTGTTCCCCAACCAGGGTTAAGGAGACAAGCTAAACAGAATGTGCAGCGTTAGTCAGATAGGCACACAGATAAATGAGTGAGCTAAGCTTGCATGTTTATTAACATACAGTAAAAATTACAGATACGCTTGTGCTATCAAAAATATAGTTTATTCCATTATGAGTTCATAGCATAGTCAAAATAACAGTCCATTAGTCATGTATCATTTAGTCAGTCCATTCAAGGATATTCAGTTAGCAAAGTCCGTGTCGAATATCCTATGTCAGTTCACTTACAAATCAGTCCTTTCTCTCTCCCGTTCGAGTAATGCAGTCTTGAGTCCATGCAGTAATTAGGGATCATCAAAGCCAGAGAGAGAGCAAGCTGTCGTCTTGCTTCTTTTAAAGTGCTTTCACAACCACTCCCCTAATTACATTCCCATATTTAAAGTTGCAGACACTTTAACTTATAAACTATGATTACATATTTATTATTTTACCTAAACCAGTTAGGGTAAACAATGTTATCCCTAACACATGCATGTTATAATCTCAAACTATGGATCTCTCTTCCAGATAACCTACACTTGACTTTATACATGCCTATTAATCCTGGGCATAAGCCACTTTACATTCCTTGGGATTTACTTCTAAATCAATATGGACAAAGAGGGAAAAGGACTTCAAAAATGATACTTTCACTGCAGCCTTTCCTTTAAAATGTAAAAGGACTGCGTGAACAGCTGTATTTCTATAATAATTTAAGTCCTATATACTGTCTGATTTTTAAAAAACAAATATCACTTTGAAAGGCTAGGTCCCCCCAAAATAGGTGCAAAATAGGCAGAGGTGGGATTCAAATTTCTTAACAACCGGTTCTGTGGGGGTGGCCTAATTTGTGGGTGTGGCTTGGTGTTCATGTGACTGGCTGGGCATGGCTTGTATGTAAATATTATAAATATTTATGTAAATATTGATTTTTTTATTAAAAAAGAGCAATGTTTACCCAAAATCAGGCAAAGCAGGCAGGCAGATGAGTTGCTCACAGAATCACAGATTCATTCAGAGATCTATCTTTCTGCCATTGGCTACCTGAGTCTGTCACATAAAATTTGCTTGCAAGCAAACTCATAAAATTTTCTAATAAGCAAACTTGCAAAATTAACTCACAACACACCATGTATGTAAATATTGAATTTTTTATTTTAAAAAGAGCAACTTTTTCTCAAAATCAGGCAAAGCAGGCAGGCAGATGAGTTACTCACAGAATCACAGATTTATTCAGAGATCTATCTTTCTGCCATTGGCTACCTGAGTCTGCACTGAAAAATAGAAGCGTTGGTCCTAAGGAAGGTTCAGCTCTGCTTTTAGATTAGCTAGAAAGCAAGAAATGCAACAATTTCCTGCTTTCTAGCTAATCTTAAATCTCCCGGCACAGCAAACAGATGATGGTTGTGGGGGGGAGGAAAAATAGCAACATAGCTGGCAAATTTGATGGTGCGCAAGCCAGGTAAGGAGTGGGCAGGATGGGGCCAGCCAGTGGCATGATTTGCTTGTTCTCCAGCAGGTAGAATCTCACCCCTGGTAAGAGTCCATTTTGCGCATGTGTGTAGACCATTTCCAAAAACCTCAGCTGTGCCTCCCAAACAGCTGACAAGCACTGTGCACAGCATTTCAAACTCCTTTTCTTTCCTGCTTTTTCAACCTCAGCTGTGCCACGCAAAGCAGCTGAGGTTGAAAAAGCAGGAAATAAAGGACAGCTAAGAGCCTGGGCAGGTGGCTGGGCCAAACAGAGCAGCAGACACTGAACCGGTTCGATGTCTGCTGCTCTTCTTTGGCTTATGACCAAAATTTGAGTCCAAATTTCTATTGCTAAACAAGACAGTTAAGTGAATCTGTCCCATTTAACAACCTTTCTTCCAACAAATGTTAAGTGAAGTTAAGTTAGTAACACAGTTGTTAAGTGAATCTGGCTTCCCCATTGACTTTGTCAGAAAGTTGCAAAAGCTCATGACATGACCCAGGACACTACAACTGTCATATTAACCAGTTTTCAAGCATCTGAATTTTGATCACATGACCATGGGGATACTGCAGAGGTTTTGTGAAAAACAATCACAAATCACCTTTTTCAGTGCCATTGTAGTCTTGAATAGCCACCAGGGCCTACCTGTATCTTATTTTTTTTAACCAATACAACTTTGGCATATATTTTTAAAATCTGTTATTTCTTGTGAAAGCTTTCAAGAAATTTATTTTTGCTGAGCAGTATAATGGTAGGTGTGTATTAAATTTTAATCTGAAACCAGAACAAAAAGGATGGAAAACAAATCTTGCTTCCTAAAGCAAGGGAGATTTATTCAAATGTAAATATATATTTCTGACTCAGCATAACAATTCTTGGAAGTTTCTGACACATGATGCTATATATTTCTGTGAGCTTTAGATAGAAGGTCCATACAGAGAGTGGTAAGGAAAGCCGAGATTATAGGAAGTTTGTTCAGCATACTGCTTATATACGCTATGTGCTTAGAGTTCTAAACATTGTTAGAGACCCTACACACCCACTTCAGTCTGTTTGTGTTGCTCTCCTCTGGAAGGAGGTTTCGAAGTATCTATAGAAGGACTATCAGGTTATGTAACAGCTTTGTTCCCTATACCATCCGCCTGGTAAATTCGCAAGATTCATTTTTATCTCCATGTACATGTATACATCTGAACTAGACTGTTGTTTTTCTGTGTCATATACAGTAGAACCTCTGGTCACGACCAAATTGGATTCCAACCAAAAATTCACAAAATTTTTGAATCTGGTCACAAACACCTATTTGGGTGGTGATCAAACATGACCAGAAGGCAAAACACTAAAGATGAAGAAATCACCAGTTATGGAATGAATTATAGTCGTGACCAGAGGTTCTACTATAATATATGTGGGTACATGCATAATTTTGTATTTATTTAGTCATGTTAATGTAGTTATTATTGGGGGTGGTAACCCTTTGAGAGCTGTATGCAATGAAATTTTATTTCCAGATGGCATTGTGGCATCCAGGAGACTTTCTTAGCAATATTTGTCTCCCCATTGTCTTCTAGGAAGTTTTTTCAACTTCTCAGCCTAGCTTAATATTTATAGATAATATTCCATTTTAGTGCTAACCAGGTCCAACCCTGATGTCTTCTCCAGATTAGCTGTCAGTTAAGTGCTGCCACCTAGCTGGGGAATCATAGGACACTCCTTAATTATTTTTTTATTAATCAAAGTTAAATCAAAATACATGCTGGTCAATATTGAGGCTGATGGACTTCAGAAGCCAACTCAAATGAGTCGCTTCCCCTAGTGATATAATGTTCATTAGTTTGTATCAAGATTTACAATGCTAAATCCTGAAAAAAATATGGATAAAATTCCTTGCTTCAAAATTATTTCCTCATTATATGAAATTTATAAAGTAAAATTACAAAATATGAGCCCATTTAAGAAATTCTATTTTTTAACATTCATATGAAATAGCAAATGGAATATATCATAAACATTCAATAAATTAAACTTTTCCTGAATGTTTTTTCATAGAGATCTACACAATGAAATTTAAATATTAAGTGCTGTATTATCCAAGGTAATGCCCCCCAAGTATGATAATAAAATAGCGGGATGTGGGAGAGGGAATATTATCCTGTGCAAGATATTAATATTTTTTCCCATTAGATCGAAGCAAAATAGCTCCTTAGGGCTCTTTGATTTTTTTGGAGGAGGGGAGGGGAAGTGAATAAAATCTATTTCATAACAAAAATTGCAGATTATCTGCTTTAAGAGGGATAACTACTAAGAGAGAGAACAATCTTCATATACGTGCAGAGCCACAACAGTTAAATCTCAAAGCCACAGAGAAATTGGATGGAGGTTGTGAGCAAAAAGTGTGGTTCCAGAGTATAATCCTAGCAAATACACTATGTTCTTTGCAAAAGGTTGTGAGGCCTTGGCCTAATAAGCATAATCTCATTACACTGCAAATAAAAGTTTCCTATTTAT
Organism: Hydrophis major; assembly: GCA_033807585.1. Lineage (NCBI taxonomy): Eukaryota > Metazoa > Chordata > Lepidosauria > Squamata > Elapidae > Hydrophis > Hydrophis major. The sequence goes on along the minus strand of CM066332.1, from coordinate 36,873,426 downwards.
CTCCAGATTTCAAATGAATCTAATAAGGCTTATGATACAGTCACCCAATACCCTAATCATATTTCAGCCTATCTAAAAGCAATCAGTAATTGTGTTATAGCAGAACGTGCTGACAATACCTCTGACACAGAAAGGAGAATGAGAGCCCAGCTGTACTAATTAAATTAAATGCTAGGCTGATGGAATACATTTGCTGAAGCTTGGAGAGTATGGGTGCAGAATTAATAAGCATTACAGCTTAGAGCAGGAGATGATATCATAATGGATGCAAGGTTTTGATGTGGAGAGCCTCATTCAGATTCAATGTACCATAATGTACGGATGTGACAGCTGCTTAGAGAGGTGCAGAACCTTGAACAAAGTGCACAGGAACTTTCCTTCTCTTCTTTTCATTTTGTCATTTTATTTCCAGTTAGGAACTGTATATTTTTAACTGCATGCCTACAGCTTCAGAAACTCCTAAATCAGGATAGTAGGAACCACTGTAATTGATAACAGCCTTATTTATTAACATAGATTGTTTTCCCCACCTCTTTGACTTACATTTTAAATGCACTGATTGTACATGGCAATACTGTTGCACTCTTTTTCTTGTTGCCAGCATGGATTATTACAAACATCATGTTCATTTCACCTTTTTTAACTGCATGAAGCATCCTTACCATCATTATGATTTTGTCCTATGCACATTTTTGTGGAAAACAAAACCCATTTACTCAGAATTATTCTTCAATGGGCTCATTTAAGATAAAGCTGCTTCCACACAAGAACTCTACTTCAGCACTCCAAGATGCCACAAGATTCCCTAGGTGTTCTGCATCTGAACCAATTCACCTCTAGCTTAGGTGCCCTGCTAACTGACCTCCCCCCACCATTTCTGAGGTGGTTTTGTTGCTGCCCTGCACAATAGCACATTTTTTCTTCACTGTGAGTACAGGTATGGGAAGATAAACAAGAAGGGCAAGCACTGAAGCACCAGCTTTGCTCTCTTTTGGGGCATTGCTTCTCTGGTGAGGGAAAATATGAAGTTCTTCGGCAGCAAATTGTAAAGACACCCACGTGATCACGTGAATATCACAGCAAAGGACTGGGAACCCAAAGCTGTGGCTATGAGGAAATCCCCTGGATCTACATTACTTACAGGACATTCTGCTCTATTTCCTTCATTTATTTAAAAATAATCCCAGGAAACTTAATAAGACTATCCATACAATGCCAAACAACTTCATTCAAAGAGTATATATCGAGAAATCCAAGCAAATGATTCCAAAATAAATACTGTATAGTCCTGATGAAATGACTTGCCTTTTTAAAAACAATGATGAGACTTAACTCTTGGAAGTCAGCATGTGACTTTATGCAACACATCCTATTAGCATATCCCTGCTATTATTTGGGACTAAAAATATTGACCTAATAGCATTGTTCTAAGAATTATAGTGAGGTTAGCAGGGCACCAAACAGTTTAAAGCATTATACAAATGCTAAGAATTAAACTAAACTAATATATGATAGAAGACATCTCACATAAAAAGAAACTGAATATCTTGCAGCAAAACGTACGGTACTTTGTTCTTAACTATACTTCAGATATCTTGCTGGTCAGTGTAGGTGTTTAATTATATGCTCATCATTCCTACAGGAATTAAGCATTTCCAACTTAGATCCAACTTTGAGATAGACTATAGAAGGAAAATATATTTAAAAATCTTCATTGTCAAATTCATAAAATACTGAATACTGTAGCCAAACTGTTAAAAATTGAGTACTATATTCAACTGTTAGAAAAATACAAATAATTACAAATTTAAAACAACAGCAATAAGTTATCCTGCTAATTATTTTATTTTTGAGAGGAATGAAAAACAAAAAGTAAAAAATATATTAAAAAACCAGTTTTTTAAAGTATAAATCTACAATGTTCTTAAGATAACTATGATGCAGCCCCAAGTGACTGACTGTTCCAAATAATGTTAATTTTATATAGTGAAGGGAATCTTGGCATTTTGATGTTGCTTTTTTTAAAAAGAGCTAAACACTTTTAAAACAAAAATATATGTGAATCTTCTTCCTTTTCATATTTCCATTTCATATTCAAACTTTAAACAAATTAAATAGACGTTCACATGCTTCCAAACTGACCAGCTCAGCACATGCCAACACTGTGCAATTTCTTGCCCACAAATGAGCAGCTCTATCTCTTAAACTGCAGCATCAAAGTGGCTGAGCCAGCTAAGCCAGAAAGGCCAGCCAGGGTTCATTATCATGAAAAATTTGACAGGATATTAAATTTACTAATCCTGAACTTTCTGGACTGACCCTTACCTCATGCATAACTGGTACTAACATTGCCTGGCTTGTTACAAAGCATATTCTCTCTTTATTTGTTCTTTGAATTGGTATTTTTTTTTTCATTTTCCCTTTCTCTTAGTCATTATTTCTATTTCTTTGACTGGAAATTTTGCAAGAATTTCAAATTGTGCTTTTTTTCGTAACACCGTAGTCTGCATATTAATGATATATCCTAACATAAAGTGCTGAAGATTTATTATTTATGTATCCTCCTTTCCCTTCTTAATTCATACTTGGAAAGATATGTATTAAGGCACTACATTTGCTAGCCAATTCCATGCTTGCATTCTATCCTATGCTTACATTCAAAACACTGTTAAAAGTGTGACACACATATGAATTATATGCTTAAAACAACTTGATAGGAATCCACAATTCCCTGTCCCAATTTCACCATATGGGACAGTGGTGTCATATTTGGGAGAAACTTCTTAGTTGACAACACTATTAAAGATCCAGTATTAAAACCAAATAAGGTGAAAGCCACCGTTTTATAAATGTGTTTACATGTTGAAGAATTTAAGTTCTAAACAATTTAGAGGAAAGAATCACACATTCACTTTCCTTGGTATTCCTCTTCTCAAAATTATATCCTTTTGAGTAGCTATTCATAATTGGGAAATGGAAAAAAGAGAATATAAGCCATTGGGAATTCTTAACATTGCCAGGTGATGTTTAGTAATCTCCAAGAGCCTTTTAATGTGCATAAGCCTTCAACACTGAGACAAGGGAACTAATGTGGCTGTCTTTAAAACCTGTAAAATGAGTACTGTAAAAGGACTGCCATCTACCAGCATTCTTCACCACAATCTGATAAATGTTATTTCCTTAAACCTAGTCTCTCTCTTTTTCTTGACAATCAGGATATTTTCTTGTCACAGCATAAAATATGCATAGAAGTGGGACAGATCTTTTTGTGGATTATTGTCAGTAGAAAATTGATATTTTCCATGGCCCAGGGACCATATGAAGTCATAACAGAGAAAGTCTCTGAACATGTCCATTCTTACACAAGATATGGCAGACACATCGTTCATATTAGGAAACCTATTGGTAGGGAAGGGTGGCTGGGGGGGTTTAAAAGAAGAAGAAAAACCCTACCTTCCCAAATCATATTGTGTAATTTATAGTTTCTCTTTGGGCTGAAACTTTTTAATGGTTATTTTAAAAGAGCAATAATCCGAATGCCCTTATCTTAAACAAGAAAGGGGGGGGGTTGTACTTTACATATAGGGAAAGGGTCATTATTCTGACTGCCATGCATGATCGCTGGAGCAGTTCTTCCAGCTCGTCTTCCCTTTACGAGGTTTGCCGTTAAGGTTCCTTTCACTGAGCAAAGAGGAACGATTAGCCACCCACCGTCGTCCCCGCTCAGCTTTCCAGACCGCGCTCACTTCGCCCGCGCAGCCTCGCAATTTCCATTGTGTGTATGCACCGCTTTTAAATAATTCACCCTCAAAAGCTGATAGTCAGCTCCGCCACCCCCTTAACCAAGGGAAAGGCGGGGGGGGGGGGAATCGCCTGAAAATCCGGGACCAATTAAGTTGCTGAAAACAACAGATTCCCTCTGGTACGATCCAGAGCAAGCTGACCATTAAATCACGATTTAACATCCCCCAGGCAGCGGCGGTTGCTGACAACCTCTAAAGCTTGTAATCTCATTTAACCCCCGTCCTGTCACGAGCGGGCCCAACCCTTCCAGCACAATGTGGGCCGAATGAGACTAGACAGGGCAAACGAAGGCATTAAAACCTCCTTTGGTTGAAAAGTCGCGCCACAGTGGGCAATCCTGACCTTCGCGTTGGTCTCAGCCCCGCTCTATTCTCCACGGATCTCAGAAACATTTGAACGAGGAAACCCAGAGAGAGAGAGAGAGAGAGAGAGAGTCTGAGAGAAAGTTATTAGTCGAAAGGGTTGAAATTCCCCAGAGACAAATTACACTTATGTGCGCGCGTGCGTGGGGCGGGCGAGGACAGAGGACGAATACCCGCATATTTCAGCAGGGCCGCTCCCCCACTGCCTCCCGGCCTCTTTTCATAAGAAAAGGGGACTCCCGCTTGGGGGCTTCTTCCTACTGCTTTGGTTCAGCGCTTCGCGCCCACGGGGATTGCTGTGGGATCCCTAAATGGTTGCGCCCCTTCGCTCGCTTTTCGGTTCCTGGCCTTTCCAAGGAAATGGCTGCCATTCCTCGCCAGGCTTTTTCAAAATCTTCCAGGGGAGACTTGATTTTGTTTTTCTTTCTCCCCACTTTCAACCCGTTGCTGGAATCGGTCGCCTGGAGGAACCGGACCGCTCTCCCCAGCAAGGCAACTCTCTCCCCTCACCGGCCGCCCTCCCTCCCAGTTCGGCCTTCCTTCCACACGCTTCGCTTCGAAGGGAAAGGGGGCTTGCGGCGCTTCTCGGTTTTGGTGCGGCTTTGGGAGTGCCCCCTCAGGAATATTTCTCACTCCCCGCACGCGAACCGCGCTTCCTCTAGTCGACCACACGCAGCCCGCGCTTACAAGGCCGATCCGTTCTGCTTTCGCTCGGCCGAGCCATCCCATTTTGCCCAACCACAACCTATGATGTGTACAAACTCAAGCTCGCCCTTGGGGGGGGGGGGGAAAGGCCGCTTCCCACCTCCAACTGCCCCCAACTGCAGCTGTTCCTTGCCCAAACGCGCAAGGCTTGAATCCAAGCCCAATCTCCACAAACGATTGATGGGGGTGGGGTGGGTAGTTAAATTCTTTGCCGCCCGGTCCATTTTGATGCCAGGGCTTCAGCTCCAGGATCAGCCTGCACGAAAAGCCTCGGAAGTAATTCGCCCTCTTTCCGCATCTCCCACTTTTTGCATGCTGGCAACCTTATAACGGGGCTCGGGAAGAGGCAAGCTGTTTAGCCAACGACCTTTTCTGGAAAATGGAAAAGTAGAAAAGGAACTGGATGAACATTGGCTGAGTTTTCTTTTAAGCAGGAGCGTCCGCAATTTAAAGCAAGCGCCGCTTTGCACCGGATAAAACGCGGTGTTTGGATTCTCACGCTAAAAGAAGAAACTTTTTTTTTTTCCTTCAGAATTTCTAGCCGGCTGAACCTAGGGAAGGGCGAAAGCGGGGAAGGCGGCAAGGGAAGGCCTGGAGACGGAGAGATCAAAAGCAAAACTCGAGCTCATTACCTGCACGCCGCGCAGCTTCTCAGGACTCCAGATGCGAGACCTCTCGAGTTTGAAGATAAACACATTTTTTTTTCAAGTATTCCTTTTTAATTTTGCCCAAAAGAGAAAGGAAAAAAAGAAAAAGAAGCTTTAATGTCAGTTGATCAACACCTTTTTCCTGAGGTTAAAAAACAAAAATAAAAAACACACACATAGTAAATGTTTAGTGCAACTTCTCCAGTGCCATAACTTCCCCAGCCTGCCCAAGCCTCTTTAGCAATGGAGTGGTTTATTTAATTTGCCAGTATAATAGAAGCGGCTGAATGAGAGACAGAGAATGCAGTGTGGTAAAAAAAGAAACAAAGGCAAAAAGTACCACTATTTTGATTCCCTTTTAAAAATTACTTACAAAGTGTGGTATCTATTGTGAAGAATAATGCTGAATAAAGCACAGTGTCTTGGCAATATTCACAGGGCTCATTCATACAGCCGATTCTGTCCCCACATTCAGAGGTAGAATACACTTATAAATGATGCATTGGAAGGACTATGGTTTCCATTGTGTTCCCAGTGTAAACAAAAAGACAGACAGAAGCTGAGTGGCATATGGGCAATGAGGCTGCAGTTTATTCAATCATTCCAAAAGTATTGTGAAGGTAAAATGTAATGCTTCCCTCCCAGCTCCAAAAATGGGGAAAATCAGTCTCCTAAATAAAAGTTTGCTTAACTTCTTTATTATTTTCAAGTTACATAGAATTTGTACACACATGCAATTTACAATCCATGGGAGGATCTTTCAAAAAGGTGGAATAATTGAAAATTACAATAGCTCTATCCTACAAGAGGAAGGGTCTCAAGAGATTGATTGTTAGTGCTCTGTAATGATTGAGTCTCAGAGGAATAGGTTCCTGGGAACCAATAGACATTTGAATACTTGTTTTATTCTAGAGCAATATTCTTCAATCTTGGCAACTTTAACTCCCAGAAATCCCCACCTAGCCACAATGTCCTAGATACTTTCTATACTTAAACACTGGAATTTTTGTTGGAAGATAGATCTATAGTTGGATCAAACATAGATAACTGTCCCCACCTTAATCGAATGCACAGTCATCATTGCTACCAGTATGAGTTTTGCTGGAAGCAGCTTCTCATATCTGATTCCACAAACAACATGTTTATTGTTGGTTGTGTCTGTGATGGAATCAAATTCCATCTTTTTGGTACCTTTTTTCAAGTGAAACTTGTGTTCCTTGCTTTAAAAATGCCCAAATTTCAATCCTAAATTGTAAACAAAATGTTTTTTTAAAAAACCTCCCCCCCAAAAATCTCTGTTTATACATACAGATTTGGGGGGGTTGGAATTGTGAATTCTGATTTTTCCACCCTGGCATTTCATATATAGATTGTTTAAACGTTGCTATGCTTATAAATAAAGTATAATGGGTTGAAAATTTGACACCCAAACATCACACACTATAAATCTCCTTTAGAATCAAACATTTGTACCTTAATCAAGTGACTTTCAAGAAGATACAGTTGTGAAACTACCCTGTTTCCCCCCAAATAAGACCAGGTCTTATTTTCTTTTGGGCCCCAAAATAAACATTAGGGCTTATTTTCGGTGTCTTATTGTTTCCCCATTTACAGAAAGCCCACTTTTGCTTGCCTGTGACAGGGCAGGAAGCTGCGCAATGTGCCAGTGCCACTACATGAGGTGGAGGGATAGAGCTGCCTCAAGTGCCCTGCACTGGCTTACCTCAGGACCCCCCACAGCTGGGCCACCCATTCCCAACACCTGCTTTGCCTCATGGCAGTGTCTCCAGCAGCCTCATACAGCAGGACCCTCCTTGACTGCCGGACCACTTCGACCGCAACAGAGGAGGCCAAGTGACATGCTGGTGTTGCGATCACAAGGTGAAGTGTGCGGGTGGAGCTGCCCCACACACCCCACACTGGCTTACCTCAGGCCCTTGCAGCCAGGCCATCTGCGAGCAACCAGACAGAATGGACTGGCAGCCGGCTGCTCTTAAGTAGGGCTTATTTTGGGAGGTAATGCTTATATTAGGTACACACATAAAAACATGCTAGGGCTTATTTTTTGGATAGGTCTTATCCTCAGGGAAATGGTAGTTGTGTTGTTAGAGGAAAATAATGAATTGCACATTCTTCTGTGTATCTACTCAAAAGGAAATTCTACTGAGTTAATAACAGCTGACATCCAGGTGCTGGGATAAACTTGTAGTCAGTCCTCTATATGTAGCAAACACTGAATGGCTTACCGTACTGGCATGTGGTTTTCAGCCTGCCAATTGAAAACTTTTCTTCCATATGTGGTTACTTTTAAACAATAGATACAGATAGACCTGGAGATGCAGGCAAATATTTCTACCATAACTGAGTTGTAACAATCTAATGACATCTCTTTGTTGCCATCTAGTGGTCAGCTAGATTTTTGTAACCTGAATATGATTAATGGTAGCAAAAAATATGAAACAGGGACACCAACCAATAAGATTTCCTCCACTTGAGACCTGTTGAAATGGTACATTCTATTAATAATAGTATAAATTGAGTTTGCCTATAAGTACTTCCCTGAAAGTACCGAATCCCTGCTAATTAGCCTGAGAAATGTTTGACAATTAATAATGGGACTTGGATAATAAAGGAAATGGGATAAAAAGTAGCAACAGGTCTAAATGTAACCCTAAATACCTAATAGTCATTCAAGGTTGTGACTGAAACTAGTGGAGCTTCCAAGTGAATCAGGGACATTAAGCCATCAGGACCAGATACTTTGAGAAAAGCTTTTTATATGTACAGCACTTATAATTTCACATCATAGAGAACTGATTTTGCCTTTTTCGATTAATGGATGATATCCAAGTGCTCCATTATTTGTTGCACTCTCTGCATTAGTCAAGGTTTACAAACTCGCATTTATTCTGTTTGTCAAAAGAATTGAGAATGACTGTATATAAAAATATGCCTCTGTCCAATTTCTTATATGGAAGTGAGAGTTTGGTATGTCAGGAGAAAGATAAAGGCAAGCTTGATGCGACAATAGGTTGCTTAAGAAATGTGTGTGTGGTAAAACAAGAAGAGAGAGGATCAAGAATGCCTGGGTGATGAATGAATGTGAATGTAAAAATGAGTGACTCATGCAAAAAAACACAAAAAACTGTTGAGATGGCTTAGCAAAGAAATGAATGAGGACCCAAATTAAGAACAAATATATGCAGAAAAAAAGAAAGAAAAATGGATTTAAGGAAAGGAAAACCAAGAAAGTAATTATATGGAATTCATGAATTTCTGGAAAAAAACACAGAAATAACAAGTTTAAAGAACAAATTAATGTATGGATGTGATGGAAGCAAGAATGGCTTTCAAGGATATAAAGCTATGGAGAGGCATAGTGAGTAGTACTGAGATAAATTAGGTTTCATTTTCCTTTTATCCAGTTAGAAACTTAATGCTCTATTATTATTATTATTATTATTATTATTATTATTATTATTATTATTATTATTATTATTATTATTATTATTATTATTATTATACTACACAAAAATGACAGTATACACAGCAGACAAGATAATCATGCTGGGTTTCGTATCACAAATCACTCGTTGAACACTTCCCAAGTGTTGAGGACTGCGTGATGTATTGGTGGATTATGCGAACAGATCCCAGTAAGGTGGCCTTCTGCAGCTGACCAATCATGATTTTGTCAGTGTGAATTGTTTTTAAGTGCTTACCTAGGTTTTTAGGCACAGCACCCAGTGTGTCGAGTATCACTGGAACCACTTGCACTGGTTTATGCCAGAGTCTCTGCAGTTCGATTCTCAAGTCCTGATATCTGGTGATGTGGTATCCCAGCCAGTCTATGGGAATTGGATGGTTACTTAGGAATTATGAGCTGTCTCCTTAAGGTAATGCATCATGGTAAATGTAGTTAAAGATATTCTGGGAAATGTAATTCATGTTACGTGCCACATCTGTAATCCTGATTGGTCACTAAATTGACCCTCAAAAGGTGGGGGAGGTTTTCCTTATTCTCTGTCTCAACTCTCTAATTCATGGCAGCTTCTTTCTATTGCTACAAGATGGGTTAGGAGATAACCACCTTTTACTACAAGGCAGATATGCAAAGTATTGGTCATTAAAGAAGAACTTCATCACAACTGTGAGTTATGAGGATACCTGATGAACCAATAAATGTAATTTGTTATGGACGTCTTGTTGAGTTATCTATCTGCATCTGTACAACTTCAAATCCAAATCTGTGCAGAAGGCAGAAAAGGCAGACTTTTTCAAGTAGTTTCTCATTGATTCTGCTGTCACCAGGTATGGCAATGTCAATGATCCACACTTTTTTCTTCTCCACAATTGTGATATCTGGGGTATTGTGTTCCAAAACTTTGTTAGTCTGTCCAGTTCAGTATGTGAACAATGGTTTCATCCGCTTCTTTGCAGAGTCTGCATTTGGGGTCATCAACAGATTTTTCTATTCTGGCTTTGATTACATTCGTTCTGATGGCTTGTTCTTGGGCTGCAAGAATCAGGCCTTCTGTCTCTTTCTTCAGTGTTCCATTGGTCAGTCATAACCAGGTCTTTTCCTTATCTACTTTTCCTTGGATCTTTTCAAGGCACTGTCCGTGCAGTGCTTTGTTACAGCAGCTGTCAGTCTGAGTTTGCATCGCTGTTTTTCTATATTGATTATTGGTTTGCTGCACTTTGAGCAGCTTCCTCTTGTTGACCTCCATCAAAGCTGGTTCAACACTGTCTTTCAGATAATCTGCCAGAATTATTATTATTATTATTATTATTATTATTATTATTATTATTATTATTATTATTATTATTATTATTATTATTATTATTATTATCTCAGTCAACTGAACATTTTAAAATGTATCACAAATATAATTGACTGGTGCGAATGGTTGATATGGGTTGCTGCCAGCATCCTAGGTATCAGCCAAGTATTTTAAACAGATGTACGATGTTCCGAGTAGCGCAGGTTTTTTGCAGTGGTGTTATTGCAGGCAGCTGCAATTTCTTGATGTATTTTATAAGTGCCCCAATGACAATGGGTATCACTCAGTGGTGGGATTCAAATTTTTTTACTACTGGTTCTGTGGGCGTGGCTTATTTGGTGGGCATCGCTTTGTGGTCATGTGACTGGGGTGGGCGTGCTTGATGGCCATGTGACTTGCTTGGGTGTGGCCAACTCAATGTCACTCACATCAAGGGGTGCCTCACCTGGCCCCTTCCCTCTCAGCCATTTCTTATCAATTAAAAATAATAGCACATAGTTTTTTCTCTCCCTCCTTCCTTCGTATTTATTTTTCTTTCTTTCTTTCTTTCTTTCTTTCTTTCTCTTTTCTCTATTTTTCTCTTTCTTGCTTGTTCTTTCTCTCCTTTCTCTTTCTTTCTTGCTCTCTATCTCTCTCTCTCTCACACACACACACACATACACACACACACACACACACACCCCTGGTCAGGAAGGCAGAGGAGGCACTGCTGCAGCGGGCGCTGCTATGAGAGGCAACTGGGATCCCAGAGCATACAATGCCCATGCTTTTCTTCCTTTCCTCTGGGGAGAAGGAGGACACGGGGAACAGAGGGATACTGCACCCATGCCTTTCTTCCTTTCCCCCAGAAAGGAGGATGTGGGCAACAGAAGCCCAAGCATGTTGTACCTGTGCCTTTCTTCCTTTCCTCCCAGGATAAAGAGGATGCAAGTGGCGGTGGTCCCAGGGGACAAAAGGAAGAAATCGGTCAGCTAGTCTTCTCTTTCTCCACCTGTTTGTTCTATATGGCCAAGGAAGAGGAGATCAGCTGGCTAAAGGGGTGGCTGCTGAAGGTGACTCTTTTTCGGTCTCCAGTTGCCTTTTCACCACAGAAATCCTCCCCAAATTGGCTGTCTGGTTGTCTCCTTCTCTGTCTATTTGTTTGTATGGCACAGAAGGAGATGATCAGCCAGCCGATTTGGGGAGGATTTCTGTGCTGCGAAAGAGGCAGCTACTCTGATCTCTGGTTTTGCTCTGCTACTCCAACGGTCAGGCACCGCCCTATTTTATGCACCGGCTGCAAAGACTTGCTGGGCCCAGCAAATAGAACAGGGCATGCTTTTTTCAGTGTAGCTGTTGGACTGCAGCCACACCGAAAATATTATGCAGCAGTTGCAGGCATCTCACAACAAAGGGGTCGAGCACCCATGGAATATCCACTCACCTACCTGCTAGCTGGGCCGGGCCAGGCTAAAAGAGGCATATCCGCTGGGACAAGGAAGAAAACGTGCTCCAGGAGGGCAGGCAGGTGGGCAGATGTCCTGGGGCTGTGCACATGCACACTGCCGCCATGTGGTAGGGAAAGCTAGGAGAGTGACTGGGGCAAGTAAGTGACAGGCGACTTGGTTTGGGGGCATGGCCACCCTGGGGCCGCCACTGATTCATCCACCCACACCAAATAACTGCTACCAGATTGCCCGAACCAGTGCAAACTGGTTGAATACCACCGGTGGTATCACTGTTGCATGTTTCATCCATAATTGCGCAGTTTGGATGATCAGGTGACAATATTTCATGATTTTTTCCCAGTTCTTTTTCTTCGATTGGTGTCTCCTGATAAATTGTATACTTTGGTTTTCAGTAACTGTGATATCTGATGTTGTATTACAAATGATGATCTGTCTGTATTTGAAAACCTCACAAGATCTTCACCTTCTCATTTTCGACAACTTTTTGTACTTTATATTCCCATGACTTTTTGGAAGTCGTATTTTTTACATAATGACCAATGGATTAATTTAGCAATTTGGTCATGTCTAGTTTTGTAATCAGTTTGCACATTTTTTCTCACATATTAAATGTGAAACAGTTTCAACTTTATCATTGCAAAGTCAGCAGTTTGGATTGCCAATGGTTTTTTTGTATGTTTGCTTTCATGGCATTAGTTTGAGGTGTTTGTTCTTCAGCAGCAAGTATTAAACCTTCCATTTTGTTCTTGATGGTTCCCATCTTAAACCATGCCCATGTCAAGTTGTTATCACATTTTCCTTCAAGTGCTGTCCATGCAAAGCTTTGGTTCTCCATCCATTTAATCTGTCATCCAGTTATTTTTCCTTATATTCTGCCTTTTTTTCTGTTGATTTTATAATGTTCTCCATTTTCACAGCCTGCAGCAATTTTTCTGTACTTTGATTCACATAGTCATTCAAACTTTGTTTTTCTTCTTCTACAGTTTATTATTATTATTGTTGTTCTTGTTGTTGTTGTTGTTGTTAATCTTCAATTCAATTCACAGTCTGGGACTGGTAAAAAAAGATGTCTGTCTGTTTGAATCCAAAAGTTCCACAGGATCTTGACTTGTTTATCTTAAAATTTTAAATTTTAAAGACCAAACTCAATGAAGGAAATACCATAAAGGCAATCAACACCTGGGCTATTCCAGTCATTAGATACACAGCAGGAATAGTGGACTGGACTCAAGCAGAACTAAAAGCAATGCATAGGAAGACCAGAAAAATAATGACAATGAATAATATCCTTCATCCTGACAGTAATATTGACAGACTCTATCTACCAAGGTAAATAGGTGAGTGTGAAATGTTGCAAGTACATCAGATGGTTGAAGAAGAAAAAAGGGCTTTGGAAGAACAGCTGAAGGACAATGAAGAAGATGCACTGAAGGAAGGCTTATTGACTACAGGAGAGATAAAACTGGTCTACAAGAAAGACCAAATGAAAAACAGAACGGAGGTATGGGAAGACAAGGCACTACATGGCAAGTACATTAAAAAAGAATAGCAGGGAAAGCAGACAATAACAAGACCTGGCAATGGCTAAGAGCAGGAAAGTTGAAAAAAAGACAGTGAGGGACTAATTCAGGCTACACAAGACCAAGCCTTAAGGACAAATGCATACAAAGCCAGAATTGAGAAAACAACAACAGAAAGCAAGTGCAGCCTATGCAAAGAAGCTGAAGAAACAGTGGACCACCTGCTAAGCTGCTGCAAGAAGATCGCACAGATTGACTACAAGCAGCGGCACAACAAAGTAGCAATAATGGTGCATTGGAAGATCTACAAAAAATACCATTTGCCTTCAAGAAAGAACTGGTGGGGCCATAAAATAGAGACAACCATAGAAAATGAAGAAATTAAATTGTTCTGGGACTTTAGAATTCAAAGACAGGCACCTGCCACATAACACCTGAATTACTTAACAATTGTCAATAAGAAAGACAAAAAAGTCTGGATAGTGGATGTGGCAGTCCTGGAGACAGCAGAAGAGAAGAGAAAGAACTGGATAAGATAACACAATACACAAAGACCTACAAATAAAAATAGAACAACTGTGGCAAAGTCAAACAAGGGTAGCACCAGAGGTGGTATTCAGCAGGTTCTGACCAGTTCTAGAGAACAGGTAGTGGAAATTTTGAGTAGTTTGGAGAACCGGCCAACAGTGTCTCTGACTGGAGATTTTACAGTATCCTTCCCCTTCCACGCCCAGCAAGCCACACCCACAGAACCGGTAGTAAAAAAAATTGAATCCCACCACTGGGTAGCACAAACAGTAATATGTACCTTGCGTGCAATCTTAAACAACTGAAGCACCACTCAGACACTATTGGCATTGACAAATTCACCATCAATTACAAAACCTAGCTTTACTGGGGACAACTTCCATCCTGTGATGATATCTGTAACACTAACAAACACTCAGATCTGCCTATCCCAGGTCCTTGGTTCAATAGATAGACAAAAATGCCAAATCCAGTCTGAACTTCTGGCTGACTGTGCGAGGATATAACAATAACAACAACTGGTTGCACAGACAGGCAGATATTTAGAGTGGATTTGGCATTTTTTTCCCATCTATCTTGTTCTTCCCAAAGATTTGGCATAGCAGATATTGTTGTTTAATAATATTAAAGGTATTGTTTCAGGTTGTATTATTATGAGCATAATTATCAAGTCCTCTGGCTTAAGTCATTGACAGGATTTGGATTTCTTGATCATTCACATACAGTATTAAGCCTTAGATTTTTCACCTAGTATTTGTATTCACAACTTATGTTATTTCACACATTATAGGAGTCAAGAAAGAGATAAAGGGATATAAAGGGAGTATGTTGTCCCATATATAGACTGAATAATGAATATATCCAGGCACAATAGTGTTTATATTTTACACATGCAAAGATTTATATATAATCATGAAAATTAATGTGATTATTTTTAGACTCTGACTATTTACCGTTGTTTCTTCTGGAATGTTTTTTAGGGTTCCTGAAACTAGATCTGGTCTGTAAAAATCCAGATCACCAATAGACAACTGCAAAGAGTTGTATAGATTTGCTGCCACACTTTGGTAGCCTTTGTTTTCTGAAAGTGCACCAGCTGAAGGGGATGCTACATCACTTTCTCATCATCATGATGATTTTTATATTGTTTGAACCTATTTATCTCTTTATCTGGAAATAGGTCAGGTAACAGTGCATATTTCACTTTTGTTATGAATAGTATAATGGCTAATTGGTTTTTATGTTTAGAGGTTTTTTTTCTTTGAAGGTTGTTCTATATATGATCTAGATATTATTTCTTAAATGAATGAAAATCTGACTGCTAGAACTCTTAATAGTGAAATAAAGTAATTAAGTCAGATCAATTGTTTCATGATGATTTAATGCAGGAAGCAGAAGTGATAAGAACAAGTTGAGAGGAATTTTTGGATAGAATAATCATTTGAATCCCCAAAGCCTGTGTCAATTAAGTTTGACAAGATATTAAAAAAAATACACATTTAAGGTTACGATAATATTTAAAAGCTACATGTGATCAAGACATCATTTAAGTGCAACTTTTAGCCACAAATATGTTTTACTGAGCATAATTTCTATCAGGTAAACTTTACTACCATTGGACTGCATGGCTGAAATTTATACAAAATTCATACTTATGTAGAGAAAGTTCTATGAAAAGCCCAGAAATTATGTGTTATTAATCATGCATTCATTGTATGCCTTTCATTGTACATGATCCCATGAAGATCATGTGACCTAGAAGTAATTAATGTAATGCTAGGAAAATGTCTTAATGGAAATCTGAAATAAACTAAGAATTTATACCACATTGTGAGAGTAATAAAATATTAGAAAATATGACTTCAAGAAACAAACAGGTAGTCCTTGACTTACAACCATTAGTTTAGTGACTGTTCAAAGTTACAATGACACTGAAAAAAGTGACTAATGACATTTACAACCATTGCTGCATCCCCACATTCATATGATCAAAATTTGGATGCTTGGGAACTGGCCTGTATTTATGACAGTTTTATTGTCCTGGTCTCATGTGACCCCCCCTTTTGCAACCTTCTGACAAGCAAATTCAAAGAGAAATCCAGATTCACTTCACAACCATGTTACTGATTTAACAACAGCAGTGATTCACTTAACAAATATGGCAAAAAAGGTTGTAAAATGGGGCAAAACTCACTTAACAACTATCTTGTTTAGCAATGGAAATTTTGGGCTCAATTGTGGTTGCAAGTTGATGACTACCTGTATCTGAATACTCTGAATTTAATGCAAGTATCTACATTGTACTATGACTTTTGGATATTGATAGTAATTTTTCTGATCTAATGTCTTAATAGCAGTTACATCAACAAAATTGTAACATGGGCACTATGCAAATTAATATATGAAGATTAAAGATAGTAAATTATAAGAACTACTAAATTCTCATGCAAATTAATATGTGAAGATTAAAGATAGTAAATTATAAGAACTACTAAATACTTAATTATTAAAAAAATTGAGCATGCAATGAATATAGCATATGTACTTTAAAAATTATAACTGGATATTTAATTATTCATTCAGAAAATTTGTATGGCCACTTCATCATTCTCTGGAAGATATCTTAATCCTCTGTCCCCTCCACAGTGACTCTGTGACAGCTTAAAAATGGAATCTGTACTAGTTTTCATTCAGTCTTCACTGCATTGATAAAAGTCCTTGCCTTATGAAATTGGATTCTTTAGGTGGTAGCCTCTATCCTGCATTTGTAGCATCTTCCTAAGCAAAGAGTTTATGCTCATTGGTTAAGTGACAGTGATAACTCCATGACCAAAATATATCTCTAGCCACAACCTCCTAAAAAGAAGTAATTAAACATAAAAATAAAACACAAGGCCTTTTCTCATTAATACTTTAATATATCAACGACCCCTCATTGTGGAGGATAAAAAGAACTGCAATCATAAATGAGGTTGTTTAGTTTTTAGCTGTGTTCACAGTACCATGCTAACCGAATACATTGTTCATATGGATTGTTTGGCCTGATCCAGAATGTTTATTTGTAATGTCGTAATATTCTTCTGGACATCCTGCCTCAATTTTATACATAATTCCCTCCCCAAATTTAAATTTTGGTTTTGATTAAACAAAACTGGCTACTGTATCTTACCTATTTTAATTTCTGATTTTTTATTGCATATGGTTGGTAGTGGATCTAATTTGAATAAGAATCATTTTAAAATATTAAAAGATAAATATTTCAACAAGCATTATACCAACAAATAACTCATTGTAAATGATCCATCAGAGAGAAATGTTTAAAAAGTTATGATATTATTCTTTCTGTATATTATTGTGTTATTTAAATGTCTGACTTAAGAAGAAAATTTCTATCAGAAATCAGCAATGTCTTTTTGTAGAAGAGATTTTGAGAACAGTGGGCTTTAGCATTAGGCAGAATTTTTTTAATGCTCAAATGACTTTTCCCAAAATCCTGGTGGAAGTGGCAGAATCACCCCCTCTCCAGTTTTATATCCCAGTAAATTTCTTTCATGCCTGAAAATAGGATTACATTGTGACCTAAGATAAACTTTGTAAATTACTTGTTTCAGGTGTAGTAGAGATATTATCTCACTGCAATGCTACAGTAAGATATAATTATCAATTCCTAACTATGGAATGAATAGTATTGCTGCAGTCAGCAAAATCTATTTAAACATCCCAGTGTGGCTGCACAGCTTTTATTCTTGAAATAAAGGTTCATTTAGCACCTTATAAATGAAGACATTAATTGCTATATATATTTTCATAGTGCAAAACTGTTTAGTTAGTGAATTGGGTGTGTTTATTTACATGCAGTAATGCAGCAACATTCAGTTGAGTAGTTGGTGGTTGGAATTTAAGCATGGCTGTCTGGTTAGTTGTTAGCTAGGAACATGGTAGTTAAACAGGGTCAGCCTTGGTTAGTGTTGAATGGAAGACAACCAGGGAATTTTAGGGTTGTAAACTAAACTGACAACTCAAAAATGTGTCAGAAGAAGGTAATAGAAAACAATTTTTCTGCCAATATTGCATGGTTTATGAGCAGGAGTGGGATACGACAGGGTTAACTACCGGTTCAAGATTTACGAGCTTCCCTGCACACTGTGAGCTGTGCACCTGTAAATCGTCATCAGTACGCTGTGTGCAGAGAAGCAGCCTTTGAAACAGCCCTCTTTTCCTGCCTTTTTAACTGCAGCTGTGCCTTTTCGGCAGCTGAAGTTGAAAAGGCAGGAAATAAAGGTCAGGTAAGAACCCAGGTGGGCAGGCGGGCCAAAACATCAGCAGACATAGAACCAGTTCTATGTCTGCTGTTCTTCAGAACTACAGGTTCTACAGAGGCGGACAGAACCAGTAGAAACCCACCCCTGGTCATGACTATATCTTGGAATCCAGCTTGATTCAATTTTACTCTGTTCAGCTTCCCAGTTCAGAGATATCATGTGTAAAGTTCCCTTTGTACAGTACAAGGTTTCTCTTTTGGCCTGACAAAGTAACATCTAGCTGATGAGTAATATGAGCTTATATTGCTGGAAATGTGTTATTTCCAATTACATTTTTTGTTGCATCAGAATAATATTCCACTCTTAAATCCATGACAAAGAAACATTCCTATTGAGTTCAGCGGAACTCAGCAATCCTATGATCCTATACTACAAAGTAGTCTTAACCCTCCGCTTCTTACAACAAATGCATCATCTACACAGATAATCTGGCATTTGAAACAACTTCATACTTAAACCCTGCCAGTTAGATCTTTCAAGGTTAATTGATTATTGTTACCACCATACTGCCTGAAAAGATCAGAGTGCTTACATATTCGCATTAATCCTTTGCTGCTTAGTGAGAAGATATAAAGCTACATTACTTTGCATTTAACTGTTTCTAGGTCTAGTTTCCCCATCCCCTTGTCCTTATAATGATAAGGCTTCTCACTGATACCAAAAATGCTTATGTTTTAAAGGAAATAAGTTTATGTTTTAAACTGAAATAAAAGTGAACACATCAAGACCATGAAAAAGAACATTGCAAAAAACACAACAGCCCCAAACACAGTCTAAATTTGAAAAGGAAAACCCAGTAATGAATCAGAATTCCAGCTTTTTCTTAAAGCTGACATTTAGCTCCCCCCCCCCCCCACGAAAAGCCCGTCATCATTCAACAATGCCGCTCAGGGGTGTTCTAGCAGAGATGAGCTTTATCAGCAATTGCATATTTGTTATTGACATCATTCTTTTCAGTGGCCTAGATGGCACAATAGGGGATTAACGTGCATGCAAGTTAGGAAGACAACTCAGTTGAAAAACAGAACCTGGTCAAATGTCAGGGTTTGTTTTATTTGTATGTGTGTGTATTTGCATGACAGCTGTTCTTACAGAGAAACATATACTGTAATTACTCAAAACCTATTTATTTTTAAGCAATTGTCTATGGTGTTTTTTTTTCCTCAGGCTCTGTAGCAACTGATTTTTTTTTCATGAAACAAAATAAGTGATATGATTCTACTTTTTCTTCTCTTTCAGTCTATTGGTTCTCATGTGAAAATTTCTGTTAATTTTTTTAAAATGTCAAATTTTTTTTCCTCTTTTTTATCTCATATTGTTATAATTGTAACCTACTTTTTCTCCAAAGCATGGTGCCTCAAAGTAATTTAGGAATTTGTCCAAAAGCTACCCAGCAGTAGAATAATTATCAGGAACAGTGGATTGTTCTGGAATGGCAACACTGTTCAAGTTGCACATTTTTTCTCCATGCTGTTCAGCACAACCATGCCTCGATGACTTTCTCCATGCTGTCAGCTCTGTACTGATTGGCTTTTCCACTCATTCACCCAGAAAGCAACCACAAAGAGTAGAATAATTATGTCTTCTCGGAGATTCCTAGTAGAGCAACATGTTTTCACAGCATGTTAGCCACTATACCACACTGTCAGAATTGAAAAATGTGATTAAATATTGAATCCAAGACTGAGGACAAAGCTTGTAGTGTAGCTATCCCTTATGAAGTGATGTAAAAACAAAAAAGTTGGTGAACAGCATATAGCTATTTATCCTGCTAACAGTAAATCTTGATTAACATAACTTTGCTTAAACAACCCGCTCCTCTAAAATAGCAATGAATCCAAGCATGCAACAGTATGGAATCCAATGCTTACAGCAGATCATATTGCAGTTCTTTCCCAATAGCTATTCTGATAAATAAATTGGAAGACTTCTCCTAATCCAATCTTCTAACAATGTAAAAAATTATCTGCTCCAGCATCTCTTGCAGAGAGCCAGTTTGGTGTAGTGAGGTATCATGCTAGAAACTGAGAGACTGTATGTTCTTGTCTTCATCACTTCATCACAAAGCTTCATCACTGGAAGCTTTCAAGAAGAGACTGGACTACCATCTGTCAGAAATGATGTAGGATCTCCTGTTTGAGTTGGACTAGATGATTTACAAGGTCCCTTCTAACACTGTTAATCTGTTAATCCTACCAGTCCTACCAGATTAAAAGCCAGCTGGGTGACTTTGGCCAGTCACTCACTCTCAGCTTTTGGAAAACAATGGCAAGCCCCTCTATGAGGGAGATGGATAGTTAAAAGAAGTTTTATATATTGTATAAAACAAACAAGCAAGCCACTTATGAAAAATCTTGTCAGGAATATTACAGGGACTAATCTAGGCAGTCACTAGGAGTCAACATTGACTCAAAGGCACATACAGAGAACATGTCTTACAGAAGTTTCAGTTTGAAAATCAGTAAAATCACAGGTTTTGAACATATCAGCAAGAAAATTAAGCATTTAATCCTTTACTACTTTGCTTATCTTTCAGGATCACAGATGCTAGGATTAGCCAGCAAGGCATTTCTGCAACCAAATGCATAGATATAAATTTGGTACCCGAAAAGGAAATTCATAAAGGTTTTAATTTCTCAGTTCTCATTATCCTACATCTTGAAAGTGGCCATTTTCAAACAATTACTGTTCAAGTGCTTAATTTATCAAGCTATATCATTTCTGGATTATATAAAAATAATGTCTAACCCCAAATAGATTTCTACTTATTTTAATGAAAGCGAGGTTATGTGTAAGTACATTCATTATTCACTAATGTGAAGTTAGAAAGACCCGTGGATTATCTAAATATGTCAACACTAAAATCAGCAAATTAATTGAACCACCATCATTGCAACTAATCATACTCAGTATTTCCTACTGTTAAACAAGTTCAGCTTGAATTCTTTCTGATGAATTTCAGGCAAAATGGGTAGGGAGAGGAAAAGCAATATCATATTGGAAAAATTGTGGAAATCAACATTTAAAAAATGTAAATTAAAATACATGTGGCATGCCCAATTAGTATAGAAATACTTGAGAAATATGTGCATCTTCAGGGTTTGCTTGCATCCATGTGGCAGGTATTATTGCCCTTTACACAATTATTTAAATCCTGAAGGAATTCTCAGTGTCAGGGTATGTCAATGTACTGTTATTAGACAAGTTTAATTAGGATCTACCCTGCTGCTCCTAACACGTATTTAATTAACTCCTAGGCAGGTTAATTAGCTTTTAGATTGTGGCTGATTTTCTGTCTCACCTTCTGTTGACACTTAGTCTCCAGTCTGCTCTACTGACAATGTAATGGATAGTATCTTTGGAAAGGTTGGTGTCAAGCCTGATTAGTCTAATAATAATTTTAAAAAGATAAAAGACAAAATAATGACTGTCAGGTCATGGTCCGAGTATGCCACAATAGGCCATTGCTCATGCAAGTAGGTATAAGAGATAGAAAAAAGGAGGGAGGAAAAGAACAATTTGACCTTATGTATGTCAGGAAAACAAATAATTGGACAAGTTGTATATATGTGTGGAGGAAGGAATAAAGGAAGTGTGAGGTATATTGTTAACCATTAAACTGAATTTTAGCAAATTACTGTAAGATTTTGTAGTTAGGGCAATTTTGTAAATATGTTGCAATTACTCTTTTTGTGTGCTACGTTAGTCAAAGAGTCCCCACCCCTAAAATCTTAATTGTAAGAAACAATCTATTTTATATCTCATCAGCAAATTAAAATTTTGGGATTAAAAAAAATACAGCATTAAAGAAAATGGGCAAAAAATGTGAACTTGATCAATTGGTTGCTATTTTAACCCTTTGAGGACCTTCAGAAAGTGTAGTGGAATTCAAAGAGTGTATCTTTTGATCTGCTGTGTTCAGTTCTTTTAGCCATTCTTGACATATCATTAAAATTAATGGCATTGCATTCAGTGACACAGTTAGGCAAAAATTTGGGACTGGGAGGTAGGAGCACTGAGGAGCTTTTACAAAACCTTTCCCCTGTTATTAGGATAAAAGGCTTGCAATTTTCTTTCATTTTAAAAGCATTATTTTTTTTCCTCAGTCTTAATTTTTGCAGAGAACTCCAGGTGTGTATGCCTCCTTTAGTTACAGCATTCAGCAATATTGGTCCAAAACATTAACAATCAACAAAGTATTGCTGCTTGGATTTAGCTTATTATAGGAGAACAGCTGTCTTAGTGTATGACAGCAAAAAATCAGGAGGAGTCTGAGAGCACCTTTTCTGAGTAACACGTTTCATTAAAGGGATCAGTTTTTGTGAGCTGCAGTTCTCCCCATCAGATACAATGAATTTATGCCTTTTAATAAAATGTTAGTCAGAAAAGGTGCTACCAGAGTTGTTTTAATTTTGAGGATTTAGCATATTTTAACTGAAAATAATGAAGGGAAGCTTTCCTTGCCTCCCTTTATTTAGGATAAGATTCATAGTAAAATTGCTTTCCTATCTCAAATATCACAGCAGCAATATTTCTTGAAAGTACAACTGCTATTTAATTTCCACATGCTGAATAAATATAGCTAGCCTATGATGTGCTTTCAAGAGTCAGCACAAAGTATGTATGCAGAGTCTTTGCTCATGAATGTTTCAGTTGTTAGTGAGTTGGGTGACTTTGTCAGCAGGTCAAACAAACAAACAAAATATGACACCAATTTTTCACTTTGTTAAATAAAAAGGACTCCCATCATAATGTTTTTAGACCATGACAATGCTAACCAAATACTTCCTCTTACTAGGTTGCGTGCCCACGTTTTTAGGCCAGAAATGGACAGTTGTCTAATCAATGTCATGATTAGCATATTGCACTGTCAGTCCTTCGCACATGTCTAAGAGACAGTTTGACTATACCCCACAACAGGTAACTTGACACTGCTTCCTCCCAAAGGTGTGGTGACACTCTATACCTTTCTCACTTTATGTCTGTGGCAGGACTCTCCTTTCCAAGAAAATAAAAAATTGACATTATTACAGTTGTTTATACTCTATTATCTAACAAAAATAAATGGACCATTCTACCTGGCAAAGAAATCATTTTAATAGAATAATTGATACAAACATGTCCTCCTCCTCCTCCTCCACCACCACCATCTTGACTGTTTCTTGAGTTGTGTATTCCATATCAAGCAGTACTACTTACCTTTTGACAAATCATTTTGGAATCTGTAATATTACTGAAAGCCAATCAAGAATTTTGAATTTTGATAACACAAAAAGAAAATATCCTGAGCTGGATATAACTGCATCACAAATACAGTACTGTATTTTATTCCTTGACACACCCAGAGATGTCTGGGGTGTGTGTGTGTGTGTGTGTGCATGCAGATATGAAGTAATATTATTTGTCCTACAGCACCCCCTCCCTGAATCTATCATAGATGAGTGGGTTACAGAATTCCTAATGAATTACTCCCTTCTTTTCTCTCTTCTTTTTATTGGCTCCCAATGAAAGTATCAAAGTTACCTTGCTGCAGCCAGGCTGTCAGAGCTGAACCAGCAGCTTAAAACCTGGAACTGAAATAAGGAGTCAAGGATCCAAAGTTAAAACTAAAACATCTCAGAACCAGGAAGTGTATTGCTTAATGAAATTCCTTACAAGTAAGTAGAAGAAAAGACGTGTGGCCGCTCCTTTTATTGCTGCTGACCAGAGAGAAAGAGCACTCGGGACTTAAACATTATTTCCTCAGCAATTTTGCCCTCTTAATTTCTGGCCTCAAAATTAAAAAGTAAATCTAACAATATAGATAAGTAACATTACCACAACCAGAATATGTTTGAGACTATTGCTCAGTCCACCTAATGGGAAATGAGCATGGCATAGAAAAGGAGAGATTGATATTTACTATTTAGTTGTCTCTAATAAATGATTTTCTTTCCAAACTTAAGGATCAGGATTCAGTCCCATCTTCATATGCATACTAAATGTCACACATTGATTAGTATCTCATTCCTGTTTTTCCCTTTCTCATTAAAAGTACTGTTGAAAGCTAACCTAATTACTAATCCATCTGGGAATTCATATACAGTACCTACATGGCTTTGGAATATGGCTTTTCTTCATCTATAACAGCACCTTGTGTTAGTAAACATACAGTGCAGGGGATGTTTCAGAAAAAGGCAGGGACATGGCTGTAAATGGCAATGATAGATCCACATTGTTGACTTAAGCAGAGATGAATAGCTAGCATGTAATTAATATTTGATTACTGTTCTGTCCCTAATTAGCATTCTTGAGATCCCCGCGCTTTGATTGGCCAAAGCACGGGGCACTCTGATTGGTCAGGCGAGCCGCGCTGATTGGCTCGCTAAGAATCTCCCGCGATTGGTCCATTCGAATCGCGGGAGGTTCAAAGCGGTGCCATTGGCTGCGGCCGCCGCGGCTGAAAGAATAAAAGCCGCGAACCTTTTGCAAAGAGCCAGTTCGGTTCCTACTTTAATAAAAGAGCAAGTCACCGACTCCTGGCATCATTTCGTCGACACAACACTGGCGGCGAGGATGGGATCCAGACCCTGAACCGAACCACATGTCCGACGGAAGCCAGACGAACCACCACGATGGCGAAAATCGCACCCCCCGCACCCTTCAACCCCACTACCGAGGACTGGGAATCGTACTCCGACCGATTCCACATGTTCCTCAAGTGCAGCGACCTGAAGGACGCCACCAGCCCCATGAAGCGCGCCGTCTTCCTGACCCACTGCGGGACCGAGGTATTCAAGATGGCCAAGGCACTTGCCAAACCCGCCGATGCGACCGCGATGGACTGGGACGTCCTCGAGCCAATACTTCGGCGGCACTACGCTCCAGAGGTACCCATCCTGATCCGACGCAATGAATTTTACCGTTGGGACCAATGGTCAGGTGAGAGCTTCAGCGACTTCGTCGCCGAGCTACGGCACCTAGGGGGGCTCTGTGAATTCGACAACCTGAACGACGCCCTGCGAGACAGAATCGTGCTCGGTTTGTGGGACCCCGTCCTCCAGAGCCGGCTGATGGCCAAGGGCAACATCAGCCTAGCAGACACCCTCACCGCAGCCGCAGCCGCCGAAGCAACCCGAACCTCCGCCGACCGCATGCGCAGACCGAACGCTGGGGACCGCAGTGGAAACAACAACCCTGCGAGTTCGGCCGAGGCCCAACCCGAGACAACCACCCACCAGGGCGACTTCCACTTGGCATCGGGCACTTCCGATGACGAGGAGGACATCCATCACCTCCAGACAGGCTGCAACCCACGGAACCAGCCGGGTCGTAAGTCGAGGACCAACTGTGCCGGTTGCGGCGGCGACCACCCCAAGTCGGAATGCCGGTTTTTCGAATCGATCTGTCGGCATTGCGACTAGAAGGGACACATCGCCCGTGTCTGCCGCCTAAAAAAGAACCGCAGCCCGGCACGATGGGACCAGAGCGACCGGAGGAGAGAGAGCACACCACCCCGGACCAGAGATCGCCCCTCGGACAACAGATGGGACCGGAACGGACGATCCCTGCGAGGCGGCAATAACCGGCGAAGAGAGGAGACCCATCAGACGGTCACCATCGGCCACGCCATAACCAATGACGCCCGGAAGGTCCACGTGGAGGTAGGCATCGAGGGCGAGCCATGCAAAATGGAGGTGGACTCCGGGTCCTACCTCTCCATGATAGCATGGCATGAAATAAAGCGCTTGGTGCCTACCATCCAAAGGAGGAACCTAGACAGCCAGAGACTCATCGTAAAGGACTACCATCCCAGTAGTCGGAACCAAACACTTCAACATCACATATAAAGGGCACACCGAAAGGCTTCCCCTGACAATCGTCGACCGCGACCGCCCAAGCCTACTGGGACTGCAATGGTTCGCCCCGCTCGGCATCGCAGTCACGGGAGTCGACCACATCACCGACGACAACTGGGAGCAGCAACTGGCCCGGGAATTCCAAGAGATCTTCGACAGAAACCTAGGCAAGTACTGAGGGCCCCTTATATCATTCAGCCTAGACCCAAACGTCCCCCCAAAATGCCTGAAACCAAGGCAGGTGCCATTCGCACTTAAACCCAAGATAGACGAGCAAATTGACAAGCTCGTCAAGCAAGGGGTCCTACAGCCCATAGACCACACCCGGTGGGAGACCCTCATAGTCACCCCGATCAAGCCCGATGGGTCGGTGAGGATCTGTGGGGACTATAAGGCCACCCTAAATGGCGCGCTACAACAAAGTGCCTACCCCGTCCCAGTAGTGCAACACCTACTGCACTCACTGGGAGGGGGCAAGGTTTTCGCCAAGCTCGACCTCGCCCAGGCATACCAACAGTTGCCAGTCGACGAGCAAACAGCAGAAGCGCAAACCATAGTCACCCACCGGGGAGCATTTAAATGCAACCGACTGCAATTCGGAGTCAGCGTGGCACCGGGAATATTCCAAAGTCTAATGGAAAGACTATTGCAAGGCATCAAGGGGGTGGTACCTTACTTCGACGACGTCCTAGTGTCGGCAACCAACCAAGCCGAACTAGAGGGTCGCCTAAGGGAGGTCCTAACCAAATTCAAAGAGACCGGGCTCAAGGTAAAGAGGGAGAAATGCCAATTATACACGGAACGGGTAGAATTCCTAGGATACCTCCTAGACCGTCACGGCATTCACCCCACAAACCAAAAAATCAAGGTCATCAAAGAAGCCCCCACACCCAAGTCGAAGACGGAACTACAGGCATTCCTGGGGCTACTTAACTTTTACAATGTCTTCCTGCCCCAAAAGGCGATGGTGGCGGAGCCCTTGCATAGGCTCCTGGACAAAGCGGCGACCTGGACTTGGGGGAAACGCGAGCAAGCCGCCTTCCAAAGAACAAAGGACCTCCTCACTTCGGAAGCCGTCCTTATACAGTATAACGAGACCCTACCTCTGGCCGTCACATGTGACGCATCACCCTTCGGCGTCGGCGCTGTCCTCAGCCATACCCTCCCCGATGGAAAAGAGGCGCCCATCGCGTTCTTTTCAAGGACCCTCACCAAACTGGAGCGGAACTATAGCCAGCTGGACAAAGAGGCCCTGGCTATCGTTGCCGCCGTAAAAAGATTCCACGAGTATCTCTACGGCCGGACATTCACAATCATAACCGACCACAAGCCGCTGCTGGGAATCCTTGCAGGAAACCGGGCCACCCCGAACATTCTGTCTCCCCGAATGACAAGGTGGTCCGAGTTCCTGACAGCCTACAACTATGGACTCATACACAAACCGGGTAAGACGATCTCCCATGCAGACGCCTTAAGCCGCTCGCCGCTCGCCGCTACCGGAACCTGACACCGACCCAGCACCCACGACGACCACCCTCAGCATAGAGACTCTACCCAACCTGCCCATAATCATGTCAGACATTGCCCGAGAGACTAATAAAGACAAACGTCTGGCGCGGGTGTTGCATTGGGTAGAGAAAGGGTGGCCGGAAAGGGACAACGATGGGTCCATCAAAACATTCCGCAACCGCCAAACGGAACTCTCGTTATTAAAAGGGTGCATACTATGGGGGGATAGGGTGGTCATTCCAGAAAAGCTACAAGGGAAGGTTCTGGAACTGCTACACGAGGGGCACCCTGGCATCGTTAGGACTAAAGCCCTGGCCAGAAGTTACGCTTGGTGGCCAGGGATGGACAAACAAATTGAGACCTGGGTAGCAAGGTGCCAACGATGCCAGGAAACTAGGCCAAGCCCACCCACAGCACCCGTCCTAGAGTGGGAAACACCAAGGGGACCTTGGTCTAGGATTCACATAGACTTCGCCAGGCCCACAAAAGGACACACCTTCCTTATAACAGTAGATGCTTACTCCAACTGGCTGGAGGTAAGCAACATGAAGACGACAAACACGGAGGCCGTGACCAAGGAACTCTGCAAACTCTTTGCAACGCACGGCCTCCCAGACGTCGTCGTTTCCGACAACGGGCCCCAATTCACCTCGCTGGAATTCGAAAAATTCCTAGCGGAAAGGGGCATCCGCCACGTGCTGACAGCACCGGCGCACCCGGCGGCGAACGGTAGGGTGAACGGATGGTGCAATTCACTAAGAAAACCATCCGGAAAATAGACCACGGGGAGATCCAGGAGAAAATAAACAAACTACTCTTCACCCAACACATAACCCCAAATACCACAACGAATAAGAGCCCAGCCGAACTATTAATGGGGAGGAAATTAAGGTCCCCACTTGACAGATTACACCCCACGTATAACCCGGAGAAGCCCCCAGACTCAAACAGCAAACACCGAACTTTCGTACCAGGCGACCCTGTATACTCAAGAAACCTGACGGGAGACCCACTATGGATACCGGCCATCATCACACAAATAACAGGCCCACACTCGTACTGGCTACAAACAGCAGACGGACGAGCGTGGAAACGCCACATCGACCAATTAAGGTCGAGGACTGCCAACCAAGAGACCACCGACACACAAACAGGCGAAACCAACCCCCACAACACAAACCAAGGGGGGAGGGAATACCCAGGGGAGCAAAACCAAAGAAGAATAAACCAGCCATACTTACCGGAAAGCAGCCATCACGACCCCTCGCCAGGAAGAGACAGCCAGGCCAGCTCGACCGACCCGGAAAGACCGAGCGGGAGCGGTGAAACCCGCAGCTCAACCAACCCGGGAGGCCCAGGTGGGAGCTACGGAGAGTGGCCCGGCCCGACCGACCAGCCGGTTCCCACGACGGCATCAGGAGCAACAGAGATCCCGACCGAACCGGCCGGGATCCAACCTACGACTGAGCTGCGCAGGTCCAGTAGGCTCAGACAGAGCCCCGCCTACCTACGTGACTACGCGACGTAAGGACTGAACCAAGAGGGGAGGGGTGTTCTGTCCCTAATTAGAATTCTTGAGATTTGATTTGCCAAAGCGCGGGGCACTCTGATTGGTCAGCCGAGCCGCGCCGATTGGCTCGCTAAGAATCTCCCGCGATTGGTCCATTCGAATCACGGGAGATTCAAAGCGGTGCCATTGGCCGCGGCCGCCGCGGCTGAAAGAATAAAAGCCGTGAACCTTTTGCGAAGAGCCAGTTCGGTTCCTACTTTAATAAAAGAGCATGATTTGAAGTCACCGACTCCTGGCATCATTTCGCGGACACAACAATTACTGACATGCAATAGAATTTAGTATTTAGCACACCAAAAAGCAACCCATGAAGAAGAGATGCCCATAACATGATAACACCTAAATGTTACAAATTTTAAACAGAAGCCATAGAGTGAATGAATTGGGATGAATCTGAAATATTTCCAAATATTTATTTCAGTTCTATCATGCATTCAATGGAATCTATGATTATACTCCTTTTCTTCCTGTAAAGTGGATTTTAACCACTCCCTGAAAGATGGTTGATTATATAGTAGAATATCGCATAGCTTGCTAAAGGAAATTTAGAGATTTATAAGCAGTTTTTAAAAGTATCAGGTGAAAATATCCCATATGCATGCCCATTATTTTTAATCTTTTCAGGCCTGCCAATATTTAAATCTTCAAATACTTCTGGAACTATTCATGGAATTAAAGGGCTCCCCGCCAGTTTTGCAATTTTAGTTTGCAAAGCAAATAGTCCTGTGAACGTGAGGGTTGGAGGCATTCTCCTATAGAGGTAGTCATCACCTTTTCTGACAAGGATTCTGGTTGCCAACTGGCTCAGAGGTTTGGCAGATGGAATTGACCTAACAAGTCACCTTGCTGAATTCCTGGCCATTTGTTCTGAATCAGGAATGCTATTCTGATACAAAGTATTCTTCTTAATCCGGAAGAGGGAAAACTGGCAAGAAAATGGCTTCAGCTGCCAAAGTTTATGGGCATTAACAGTTAGCAGACAGCAGAAAGCTATTCTCAGAGGAATCGCTAACAATAAAAGAAAATTGGCCGTCTCTCTAGGCTTATCACAACACAAAATATTTTCAAACCTGTATAAAAAAAAATGATGTAGCTCACAAAAGCTTAACTTGGGTGGGAGAAAGTTGGCAATTTGAGTTTAACTCTTAAGCACAACTAGAATAAGGCCATCAATGCTTGCACAGAAAGCAAAGGATATAGATTAACATGAAAAGTTCAAGCATTCCTCATAAACATTCTGGTAACTAGCCATTTTAAAATCAATAATCTTTTTGATCTTAAGTCATGCATTTTTAAAGAAATTTATCCCTGTATTTATTCTACTTCCACATTTTCTTCCATGCAAATCACTATTATGTTTACATTAATATTCATTCTAAGCTACTTTAATTCTTAGGAGAGAAGGAAAACTGAATTTATTTGTTTAGCACTACTCAGAAGACCTGATTTGTTTGGATATATTTAGTGTTTTTCAGATAAAATAAAATGATGCTAATGAAAATGACTTCAAAGCAAACAAGTTTTCTACAGAAAACTCTGTAAGTTAACTTAAAAATGGAATATTGATTTTCAAATCAATATAGCAATAGCACTTAGACTTATATACTACTCCATAGTGTTTTATAGCACTCTGTGAGCGGTTTACAATGTCAGCACATTGCTCTCAACAAATCAGATCCTCATTTTATCAAATCAGAAGGGTAGAAGGCTGTGTCAACTTTAAGTTGGTCAGGATCAAACTCCTGATTGTGGGCATAGTTACTTTACAATACTGCATTCTAATCGTTGTGCCACATGGTTCCTAGCAAAGCAATATTCTATTTTAGTTGGAATTTTGGGAAATCACTTTCTCAACTGTGGTTTGATGAAATCTAAGGTTCTGTAAGAACTTGCTAGATTATGATTGAAAAATATTTTTTTGAACTTTGCACAGTCCGCACCATGCAATATTGTAGTGGTGGGGATTCTTGGTACCACAACTGCTTTGCTCTTGTTGCAAATGTTGTAAAAGATGGATTGTGTGAGTCAGAAGTAACTGTGAAGTGTTTATAGTTTTTGTCAATATTTATATAGATTTTTCCTGAAATCTAAAAACATTTCAAAGCTTCCTCCAGGGCAAAAAAGTTGCTCCAGCCAGATGCATCGGAGAAAGTGCCATGTTTGCTTTCTTCTCTTAAACAGAGCTCTCTCATAATGTTTCATCTTTATTAGGAAAGTGTTAAAAATATTCTGAATTTTCTCTTTTATAAGAAAACCATTGCCTGGTCTTTTTCCTCAAAGAATAGTACCTTTGCAATTATAGTATATAACAGAATTGATATTTAACAAGCCTGTTTATCACAATTACAAAAGATTATACAAAGTCAATAGTAATAGTAATTAGGTTATATTCTGATGAATTGGACAAGTCTATAAAAGGTCAATATTTAATATTCTGTATTCTGTACAGTGGTAGATTTGTCTTCTGTACAGATGCAGATAGATAAACTCCACAAAACATCCATAACAAAGTACTTTTATTGGTTCATCAGGTATCCTCATAACTCACATTTGTAACGAAGTTCTTCTTTAATGAACAATCCTTTGCATATCTGTCTTGTAGGTAAAAAGATGATTATCTGCTATCCTTTTTCCCTCACATCGTAGCAATAGAAGTAGAACAGTTACCACGAGTCTGTGAGTTCAGCCAAGAGTGAGGAAACCTCCTCCAACACATCGAGGGTCAATTTAGTGACCAATCAGGATTACAGATGTGGTCACGTGATATGGACTACATTTCCCAGGATACCTTAACAACATTTACCATGATGCATTCCCTTAAGGGGACAGCTCACAATTGCTACCTAACTATCCAATTCCCATACATTGGCTGGACAGCACAAATATTATTATTTTCTCTTTTTTTATATTTTAGGTTTTTAGCTTACAGTAAGCCTTTTATATGTTTTTCTGATGGTAAGTCCCAAGAGTCCAGGCAGTTCATGGCACTTCCCTCCCTCCCTCCCTTTCTCTCTCTGTCAAACACACACACACTCACACACACACACACACACACACACATGGGATCAGTCCACTTTTCAGCAGCCTCTGCAATCAGTAGGGTTTCCTGTCAAGATGATGGTTTGTTGTTATGATTAGCACCCTGATGGATATTGAGGTTTATACTGGTAATATAAACCAGTAATTTATTTTTCTGTTTGTCCATGAATATATTTTTAAAGATGTTGCTATTTTTTTTTAAAAAAAAGAACTCTTCAGAGTTTGGGAAGAAGTTTCTTGATGGCATGATAAGAACTAGTCATCAACTCTGCACAATCATTTTCTGTTAAAAATGTTATATAAATAACTAAATATTTTAGAGCCAGAATATTTACATGGATTGAATATAATGTAATCTTTCTAAATAACCTTGTTGCTCTGAAAAAGTGATACAGTCTGTATCCAAAGTACATCAGATTGTTTTCTGATTTTATATAAAATGTACTTTATTTTCATTTTGTTATAATGATGTATTCACTGGATTCTGTTTTATTACAGTTTCTTTGTGCATTGTGGACCATAACCTGAATACATAATGAAGAAAGGATCAATGTACAGATATGCCATATTAATAAAAAGAATATATATTCTTAGCCATAGTCCTAGTGCATACTTTCAGTTTCACACAAAAAAATGTAATTAGAACTGGGTGGTTCCATATGCTTAATATGCATTTAGCACATCACAGAAATTCATAGCATATCAAATCCTTACTCTTTGAAAACTACCAGCATTGTTCCTAGTATATGTGGCACTCCAGATACCTTTCTATGGTGAGTGGGAGCAGAAGTACATCAGATGGTGAAAAGTATAGTTAATTTTACTTTCATTTGACCTTGAACATATTAGAAAGCTGTAAAGAAACGGTGCTTAGAATATTCCCCCTTGAACATCCAATGCAAAATATTTTGCTCAAGGATACTGCAATTCAATAGATACTAAGTTGGAGATCACATTGTATGGCCACATGATAACTTGTCCTTATATAATCTCTCTCTCTCTCCCTCTCTGCACGTGTGAAATTGCAGGTGTTCATTCCCAAAAGATGTAACCTGCAGATGATATGTACAGTTCCTCTTTGATAGATATTGCAGCCTATGGAAAATTAAACCACAATCAGATGGCTATATTTCTATAACCAGGCATTTTAAATCTTGCATCACAAATTAATGTATTCTGAATCAATAAAAGAACCTGATTTTGTGCTTAGAAACTAGTCTTTTGCCTTCTGTTTGCTACACAATGCCATCTGACTCCTTTAAAAAAATTGCTATTCCTTTCCACCCCTCTCAGCTGCACCTGCTCTGCTTCAGAAATATTACTGAGTGTAAATCTTGGACTTGTTCTATCTACTCTGATGTGAATGCTGCCTTTGGCTGACAAGAGCAAAGAAATATAGGGTAATATTGGATGAAAAGAAAAAAAAGCTCATTTGAAAACTAGTTAAAATATATAATTTTGCAGCAGGAGGAAATCTGAATAGAGGCTCCCACTACCACAAATATTTAGGAATGAAGCAAACATTTTGGGTCACAGAGGTGGGCAAAAACTACTTCTTACTCCTTCAAAAAATTTTTGTGAAGGGAATATGAAAGGAGAAGAAACATATGAAATAAGGACAGGGCATTGTTATTATTTTCAGCTACCTGAATTCATTTCCATTGACCTGATCAATGATAAACCTTCCCTCAACTATATCTCAGTTTCTAGTGATTACATGGACACATTGATCTCGCTTTCTTTTGTAATAATACCAACATTTGGAGTTGGCAGTGCCTAAATCAAATAAATGGTATTAATTGCTTTCTCCTAGGATGCTGCTCTTTGGTCTTGAATTTCTGCTATCTCCTATCCTTGTAGGATTGGGTTAAGACAAAGACTGAATAGGCACTGGCCTAAAGTCATCAAATTTTAGGGGGCACTAAAATTGAAATGACTTCTGAAAAATGCAATAAGAAAGCAAAAGGCAATAACAGTACACTCTGTAACCCAGTGCACCCATTCAAGGGTTAAATATAATTACAGAGTGTAAGGTAAAAATTAAAAAAAACTTTAAAAAAATAAACAAGATGCCTTTCTGAAATTCCTAATAAAATTGGAAGATAAGCCATACCACTGGGGGCAACAAAATATGTCTTTGCCTAGGGTGTCAAAATGCCTTGTGCTAGCCCTGTGTCCGAATCTGATTTTTTTTTTTTCAAGGCCAGATAAGATTGCTAAATGCTACCAACAACTGTGACTCTTGACTACACAATATTATAACATTTTCGTATTGGCTAATGCAAACCCTAATTAGCTTAGAAGGTAACCGGACATAGTTGGTACAGTGTCTATGAACAACTAGGAGGGCAATAAAAAATTATGGGAAAGTTTTTGATACAGATATTAGATTTCTTTACATTTGTAGCTTTATAAATAAATCAGAGGGGATATAATGAATGCATATAATTGAAGACCGTCTCAGGATATTTACCAATAATATTATAGCAAGTGAATGGCTAGTTAATAACAAATGGTCATATGAATATAACCTATGACCCATGGAAAATCATGGGTCATAGGTTATATGCCCATGGACATCATCTCGGTATGAAAAAGAAATTAATGTATTTTTCCAAATTTACTGACATAATCAGGTTTGTGGATTAGCATGTCCCTCACATTCTGTATTTTTAAAAGCATTGTGGAACATGCATAGTTTAATGGAATTTCATATATTCCCCAGGCTACCTGCTTAGCAATTCCTAAGCTATCCTAAGCAATTCCTAAGCTATCCTATGCATGATAAGGCATAGAATATAAAAAATGAAGCTGAAATGTTAGGATGACATAGGAACTGCTGGAGTGCATATTATGCTGTAACATAGAAAGTGTTCCTGAGAATGTTATTTTTGACCTATAAGTAGCAATGGAGCTACGACAAAACAGAGAACCTAGAAAAGAATCAGAGCAGATATAGGGTGATGCTACACTTCCTGCTTGGTTCATCACCAGCATTCACACTCACCACTTCCTAAGTACAGAAACAGAAGTTGTCTCAGCCATTGCAAATGTACTCTTTCCCTCAGTTTTTTAACTTTGATTCAACAGTGCTGTTGTCTGATCTGAGCTATCTTAAGACCTTCAAAGTAGATGGACTCCAGTACTATGTTCCAGAGGCGGGATTCAAATTGTTTTACTATCGGTTCTGTGGCCATAGCTTGGCGGGCGTGGCTATGTGGTCACATAACTGGTTGAGCAAGGCTATGTGGTCATGTGTCTAGGTGGGCATGGCTATGTAATCATATAACTGGATGGGCATGGCTATGTGGCCATGTCACTGGGGGTCTAAAGACAGAAACTCACTTTCTGGAGCAGGGGGTTGAACTAGATGAATTCCAGGTACCTTCCAGCCCTGGATTGCTGTGCTGTTTCAAATCATCCTCTGAAGCTGCGTCTACTGCAGGGGTCTTCAAACTTGACAGCTTTAAGACTTGTGGAATTCCTCCTCCTGTCATGTTAGCACAGTAATTCTGGAAGTAGAAGTCCACAAGTCTTAAACTTGCCAAGTTTGAAGACCCTTGATCTAGTAGTAGCAAGGTTTGTGGTCCTTCCTTCCTCCCTCTCCTTTTTCCCTCCCTCCCTTTCTGTCTTTTTCTTTTTTTTCTTTCTCTTTCTTTCTCCTCTCCCTCCTTTTCTTTCTTCTATTCCCCTTTCTTTCTTTTTTTTTCTTTTGCAGCACCCCACCCTCCCTGGCCCGTTTTTGGTCTAGTGGGCCTTAGGGAAGCCTCCTGAGAGCAAAAACGGGCACAGGGAACCACCACTGCTATGTTTCATTCTAATAGCAGCCCCACCTCTGATCAGCTGCATTGCCCGCTGTACCTCCTGCCCTGTGAAGCAGGTTGCTACACTGGACAGCCATTTTATACTGGAGTGCTACGAGACTGTATGCTCTGCTGATTGTCCATTCTTGTTTGTTAATAACCTTCTAATTGAACTAATGGTGGCCATTAACCCTTAGAAGTTCATGCTACATCCAATCATTACATCTCCCAGTGTGACCCTTTTAGCTTCCGCTCAGGCTAGGTCAGGGGTGTCCAACCTTAGCAACTTTAAGACTTGTGGACTTCAACTCCCAGAATTCCTCTGGCTGAGGAATTCTGGGAGTTGAAGTCAACTAGTCTTAAAGTTGCCAAGGTTGGACACCCCTGGGCTAGGTGAAGCATACTGCAAGCTTCCACACACCCTGTCCATGGCAGTTCTCTTCCCTTTCTCTCCCTTCCCTTCCCCTCCATCTCTTAATGTCTTCCTTGCTATTGAGCTTCCATGGTCCTACATGCAGGAAGTAGGAATGAAAGAAGAAAGTTTTGTTCACTGAAACATCAGACCTACAATAGAACCATAATGGGGTGGTTAGGTTAAAAAAAGGGGTTGCATTCGTGGAAGCAACATCTGAAAGTGTCCGTGTGTATAACTATCTGGGAAAGCAAAGGCAAGACACAAAGTCTTAATGAGGAGGGAACGATCCCTAAAAGAAAAAGGCAGGAACCAATTGGACTGGCCTACACAGAGTCAGTCAATAAGGCTTTTTCCTCCTGCAGAGATTAGAAGTGAAAGAAGCAGGGAAATGACCAATCAGGCCATGCGGTGGCCATCACCTGGGTTGAGCACTAGCCTGGCTCATTGCCAACCTGCTGCAATCCAGACTAGAATTTCTCAAGTTGGCTTTATAAACAGCGGAGAGCAGCACAGGAGACCAGTAATTTAGGCTGTAGTGTGGAATTGCCCATTAAAGTTCATATCTTTAATGTTGCCAGTCCCCACTCCAGCATGCAGGCTTTGCACTGAAGCTCTTTGTTATACAGTAGTGGCACTTCTTTGAAGCACAACGGATGCTCAGTGTAGGATAAGATTTTCTGCATTTAAAAAATGAGCGTCGGAGAAGGAGGAGAACTCATTTTTTACAAGCTGCATAGTACTTTATCTGCAGGCTCAAATTGCTGGTTGCTTTGTTTTTGCAAAAAGAATATAAGTATTTTGAATAAGTATATCTGTGTGCATAACTGCATCCATTTTTGAAAAAATATATAACTCATTTCTTGTCTGTCAATTGCTTGATTCAGGGCAATCCCAAACAAAACACTTGGCTTCTTCCTGGAAAAGTTAAGTTTTATATTACTCTAATTACATAGCAAGAATCAATGAGAGATTGTTAAAGAAATTGGTCCTCCATGAACATTTTCTCTAACTTTAATGCTCTCAAGCACTCCCCATATTTATTCTCCTTTGTATTCCTGATTGTATTGAATGATGTATGTGGTCTGAAAACAAACATACAGGATAGTAGGAATTACTTTTGAAGGGCATTCTATGTATTTCATTCATTCATTCATTCACTCTTTCATTTAAATTAAATTAAATGTAGACATTAGAGGTAAGGTCTGCCCCACCATCCAAAATCAAGAATAAAAAGCCCCCAGTCACCCAATCTTGTTAGGATTCAGTTTCAATCTGTTTCTTCCCTATTCATAATTTCTTAAGATATGAATGAGAGGGATAAAACACTTAAATTAATGTTTGGTCATCTTGTTCATAATTCACAATGGGATCTCTTTAATATTTCCTTCCTCCAGTTAAAGCGTTCACTTTAGCTTTTGAGAAGAACTGAGGGCAAGATATGAACTGAAATATGAGCAAAGGTTTACAGAAGAGAGAGCCATATCTTTGGAGAGGAGCAGATATTCCAAAATTAAACTCCATGGGATTTTTCTATGAAATCCATACTTTAGAGAAAATCTGGAATAGAAGATACTTCGACAGATATGCAGATCTATTTGCATATGATCATATGATCTATTCGGGACAGTCTATTGACAGTGATACAAAAATGTAAGAATATAGCAATTATAGAAAGAAAA
This sequence comes from Hydrophis major, assembly GCA_033807585.1. NCBI lineage: Eukaryota > Metazoa > Chordata > Lepidosauria > Squamata > Elapidae > Hydrophis > Hydrophis major. Next base: position 36,835,453 of record CM066332.1, on the reverse strand, counting down.
TGAATTTTAACTGCATTGCATACCTCTGACAGAAGCATTCATCTGCTTTTTATGAAATTTCCCAGGCTTTACTGGTGATCAACATAGATAAATATTACAATCAGTTGTAACAGACTCTGTCCTTATACCACATACTCAGTTCATGTAGTTCCAAAGCAAACTGTCAGTTTATTCCTTTCCCATCTTAGTAAACCTAATTCTTTTCTACATGTGCATTTATATAATGATTTACTATTTCTGGTATTTATTGTTTATATATTATGGGCAGGGGTGGGATTCTACCAGTTCACACCTATTCGCTAGAACCAGTTGTTAACATTCTAAGCAGTTCGGAGAACCGCTTGTTAGAAGAAATTACTGGCCTAATCCTGTAAGGAAGGCAGGAAGGAAACATTCTGGTGTTGCTTACAGAAACTGCCTCTCCATTAACCCTTATTACGTTCTTGGCAGGACTAGACTTCCTGTCTCAGGAACGTCTCTGGAGTTTTTTCCCCTCCTTTGCTGGTACTTTGCGTGTGTGGAGTAACATTCAAAGTTACAATGGCAAAATGAAAAAAGTGAAAAAAGTTACTCATGACCATTTTTCACACTTACAGCTCTTGCAGCATCCCCACAGTCATACGAGGCCAGGCGAGGAGATGCATGCTTCGATGTGAGTGATATCGAATTGGCCACGCCCAGACAACAACATGACCACCAAGCCATGTCCACCCAGTCACATGACCACCAAACCACATCCACCACCTAAGCCGTGCTCACAGAACCGGTTGTTAAAAATTTTGAATCCCACCCGATTATGGGCTTTGTCTTCATTGATGGGGCTACATGGCTCAATCCAAACTCTATGCATCTTTGTGCACATTTTATATTTATAATGATACACATGGAGAACTGAGAAAAATGTTGCAGCCCAAGTTCTGTATCCTTCTTGTTCTACAACAGCTTTTCTCATGATTGTAGCTCAAACAGTAAATGTCTTTTCAATTGTTAAATTTATTTCACTCAAGAATAACAAATGAAGTGAAGCAAAGGTGGGTGTCACCTTGCACAAACCTATTCGTCACACTTGACAAAACTGGAAATGCTAAGTGAGCAATTATTTCGGATCTTCCTGGCATACAACAGCCCATAGTTCACATCTGAACTCATCAGAGCATTACTACAATTACATTTAACTATCACTATCACAATGACAACTTGGAAGTATGAAATTACATCTAATTGCAGACTTAGTGCAAATGAAAATAATCAGATCAATAAAATGAGTAACTTTATTTACAACTTGAAATGATGTCATATTTTCTTATCAAAATTCTGAGCAAGGCTTTTATTTTCCTTGCTCTAGTACCATATCTGAGATATATGTTTGTTATTTCAGGACATTCAGTCTTGAAATCATAGCCTGCCTTGATAGCCCTCAAAGCACAGTTGAAAATCCTTTCCAACCCTCCCAAACCATCTACTCAATTATTATATTTTCTTTTCTTTTGCTTCTTTTTATTTATTTATTTATTTGAATTGTCAATCGCTTACAAGGTAATAGATAAGTATAAACATGAGTAAGAATACAGGAAATAGGTACAAATAAATGGGGACAATAGAACAGGGACGATAGGCACGATGGTATATTTATGCATGCCCCTTACAGACCTCTTAGGAATGGAGTGAGGTCAATAGTGGATAGTTTGAGGTTAAACGAGTGGGGGTTAGAGGATGTAACAACAGAGTCAGGAAGTGCATTCCAGGCATTGACCACTCTGTTGCTGAAGTCGTACTTTCTGCAATAAAGTTTGAGGCGGTTTACATTGAGTTTGTATCTGTTGTGTGTTCTTATATTGTTGTGGTTGAAGCTAAAGTAGTCATTTACTGGTAGGACTTTGTAGTAGATAATTTTGTGTGCTACGCTTGAGTCAAACCATAGGTGGCATAGTTCAAGGTTGTCCAAGCCCAAAATCTCAAGCCTGGTGATATAAGGTATTCTATTGCGAGCAGAGGAGTGTAGTACTCTTCTCATGAAACACTTCTGGACTCGCTCGATTGTATTAATGTCTGATATGCAGTGCAGATTCCAGACTGATGAGCTGTATTTGAGTATTGGTCTGGCAAAGGTTTTGTATGCTCTAGTTAGCAATTCGATATTTCCAGAGGAGAAGCTTCGTAAGATTAGATTTACAACTCTTAATGTCTTTTTAGTAATGCTGTTACAGTGAGCTTCAGCTGGCTCATGTATAGGAAAACAAATATGTTAGCTCTGGAATTGAATGCAAAGGATTTATTGAAACATTAAAGAGTCGTGTACACCAATTTTTACTCACATTGATTTTATGTTTGTTCTCTCAGAAGCTATATTTAGTGATGGCTGCAGCAGCTACAAACTGAAACAAGAAATTTCTCCAGGTTTGATTCCACGATTGAATCTGGGAGTTTTTTTTAAACCCACTTCAAAAGAGAAGTGGCTCCAATAAACGTACCACTTTCTTCTGACAAGGGTAAAATTTGAGTTGGAAGAGAAAACACTCTGTTTTTAAGAATGGAAATGTATTATCCAAAAGTAGACACGATCTCTCTAAAACTGTGGTTTTATGAGCTCGAGCACTTTGTGAAGTCATTGGAGGATTTCTACCAGAGTATAGATCTGCAAGAATGACCTGTATTTTAGGAATTATTTTCTCGAACATATCTAAACTCTTTTCAAAAGACATTGCAAAAATTATTCTTTTCTGTTCAGATTTTGCTACAATTTAATTTTAAAGCAAACAAACTTTATAAAAGAACGAAAATTCTGTCTTTTGGTGGAAATGCCTAGGCTGCAATTTTATGCATGGACAGGATTACGTTACATTGAGCAGAATCTAGTTTGTGGTCAAATGGGCAGAAGATGGATTTCTTTCCAGTCTAAATCAGTGTGACTTCTTAATGCTTTAAAGCTGTATTGCACTTCAGCCTATGGTTTTATTATCTTAACTGTGGGCAGCATCTTATTTCCTATTTCTTTTACCGCCCTTCTAGTCATCATCTATGAATCACTTGTGAACAACCCTATTTATTTTATTCCTTTGTCAAATGTCTGGTATATTTTAGGTGATGATATCACTATAGTAATATTGAACAACCTCATTATAGACACAGAATCTGGTAATGCTAGACAAATGGAAATGATTGCTCTGGGGTGAAACCTGGAAGTTTTGCTCTTTCACCAAGGAGAAAATTGCTTATCAGTTTATTGCCTTTTTCAGAAAATGCATGGGGAAGATAGTCAGTCTTCTGTTGATTTGTTCCTCTCACAGCTGTACATTTTGATTCTTGCAGCAAGATTTTTCTCTCTTCACAGCCTCAGTTTCAACAGGTTCCAGTATCTAAACTAGTCAAAATACAAAGATGCATTCATTCATTCATTCACTCACCCATTTACCACTATCATAGCCATAACTATCCAACTGTTGCAAAGCCACTTTCCTAGGTCAATTTGTGGCATAAATATCCTATCAGGGGCACAATGATTTATTCATGCTTCACAAAAATGAGTATCATGTGGTAGAGATTATAGTGTGATTGATTTCACCTTATTTGAATGATTGGGTTGCTGATGATGGATGCAAAAAGAGGCCTTCTGTGCTCTAGAAAATATACATAACACCACTGGTGTTTTTTGTCCACATAAAATGTACAGTATCTGCATATTTATGGGTTTGTGGATGCATGTATATTAACAGGAGTTAGCAATGATATAATCCAAGGTTGTGATAATAAATACAGTGTTGCAAATCCACAGAATGACATAATTAAGTATTGGGTCCCCCTTGTCCCAACTTAATATTTCTTCCTGCTCAATAAATCCCAGTTCTTAATGAAGTGATTCTAGTCCATACACGAATTCCTTCTTTGGTTCATGATATAGTATAATAAAAACGTATTCGAGTTGCGCTCCACTCCTAATGATTACATGGATGTTACATATTAATATCACATCTCTTATACAAGAAAATAACTCCCTTTTTACAATTTGAAGAGACTGCAAAGTCTCAGATAATGTGAACATTGCCAGTGTTAGACTGCTGTTTTGAATTTAATTATTTGGACATGAAACTTTGCTGATCTTAATAGAACTTAATGACAACATTCCTTTTAGCTGAACTTCATTCCTGGTGGCTTCACTGATACAACTATGTAATTTTCTTGGGAACAATATGAAAGTGGTTTGCATTGGCTTATTCCAATGATTTTTTTTAAAATTTCCCAGTCTATATTATATCCTTGATATTCATGGGTACTCTCCTTTCCAAATACTAAGTAGTCTCAGCTCTGTTCAGAATTTATGAATAGAGAAGATAAGGCAGGTGCTGCCACCTGCTGAGGCAGCAGGTATAACAATTTATCAAGTTTTCAGACAAATATGCCTTGGGCTGTCATCAAAATATTAACCAGGTCCATGATTTGCTTGTTCAAAGTCAGCCAAGGTTGCCTGAGGTGTTCCTACATTCAGTAATATTAAATGCAATAGTTAGCTCATCATGTAGCAACCATGTGCCAAATTCAACACATGAACTATCCACCCATTCAGATATCTAGCCTGAACAAGTTGTATGTCCAACATCCCATTGTTCCCAATGTTGTCACATTGAGGGACATATTTAATATGTTTTTGTTTCAGTTGCTTGTGAAATCTCTATGCAACCAAGACCTTTGTTTTACTAGAAATGTCCATTGCAGGTTAGCATTGGCATTCCCAGTGCATTTTTAGTCTTCACATAAGTCACACACCTGCATAGCATGATATAAACATCCACATATACATATAACAAAGTGTAATCATGCTCACAAGCACAATTTGTTTTTTCAGTGTTTTGGTAAATACAAGCATGGGGACCTTCTGTGTTTTCAGGCACCACTTTAGTACCTGAAAACTGAAAGTACAATTGTCACTATTTGGAGTGATACTTCTTTCCAGAGATGACATCTAACATTAAATATCACTATTATGGAACATATATTCTCAGGCAACTTGATAACCTTCAGATATGTTAGACTGCAACTTCCCAGAATTTAGATTCCAGATTTTGGAGATATAGTCTAACAAATAATGACATCTTTAACTCTTAGCAACCTTTGAAACATCTGATTCACCATAGCAGTAACAATAAATAATATAGAATTACAAATGGGGGGAATATTTCAAAATTAATGATCATTTGGGGCATCCTTTGATGCAGTTTTTCACCTATCTGGCAGTGGTGGGATTCAAAACATTTTTACTACCAATTCTGCGGGCGTGGTTTGGTGGATGTGGCATGGCTTGGTGGGCATGGCTTGGTGGGCATGGCAGGGGAAGGATACTGTAAAATCCCCATTCCCTCCCCAAAAACCTGCTTTACAGCTCTGTTCTCCTTTCTCCTGTGCAGGGCAACAAAAGAAGACTCAGCCGATCAGCTGGGACTCAGGAGGCAGAGAATAGCTGGGGGCAGGGCCAGTCAGAGGTAGTATCTGCTGGTTCTCTAAACTACTCAAAATTTCCACTATTGGTTCTCCAGAACTAGGTCAGAACCTGATGAATACCACCTCTGCTATTGGGGCTATTCTTATAAATAAAGGCAATGGTGAATATGTTTGTTTTGCATCATACTGGATGCCCGTTCATTCTTTTGTTCTAAAGTCGACTGATCTTTAAAAAGCAAGTCAGTTAGGGCAGGGAGATTGACAGGTGTTTAGAGGTACAAGTAGTTCTTGATTTACAACCATATGTTTAGTGACTGAAATTATAACAGCACTGAAAAAAAGTGACTTATGACTGGTCATCACATGACCATTGCAGCATCCCCAGAGTTATGTGATAAAAATTCAGCTCTTGGCAAATGGCATGAATTTATACTAGATGCAGCATCCTGAGATCATGTGATCGCCATTTGGGACCTTCCTAGCCAGCTTCCAAAAAGCAAAGTCAATGGGGGAAATCAGATTTGCTGAGACTGCATGATTCACTTAACAGCTGCAGGGATTAGCTTAACATGGCAAAAAAGGTTGTGAAATTGTGTGAGATTCTTTAACAACTCCCTTGCTTAGCAATGAAATGCTGGCCATAATTGTGGTCGTTAGTTGAGGGATACCTGTATGCCGATGGCACTGTAGTAGTATGATATCTCAGGTTGTTATTGCTGTCTTAGTAAAGATGAGGCTACACCTACTCATAATTAGAAAACGCCTCTATTTACCCAAAGCACAACCAAGACACATGTTTAATTTCCACTGTCACAACTATTCCATAAGCATTAATATGCCTGGAGTACTGTGGCCTTAAATACTAAGAATTTGTTGTAACACATGGACTAGAGCTCATTCTTTAGCCAGTACTCAAAGATTGTTTTCCTTAGTTGGTATGTATACACACACCCACACACACAGAAAAAAATGTTGGCAAAGGATAATAAAGTACAAAATGCAGTTATGCCAATTCTGTGAAGAGCATGAGATAAGCAATATGATCATTTACAACAGCAGTCATCACTGATAACACAATCATTCCAATTTTGCTGTGTTAATTAACAACTCTAGCATAATAGGAAATGACTGTTTTTATATTCAAGCCTAAATGGATAGAATCAAACTTTCTCATTATTTCTAGTATATTAGATCCATGCTGAAATCTTCTAAAATTCCACTGGTAGAGAACAGAATTATTCAGGTCAACAGTTAAGTGTCCTTGGAGACCTAAATGTTCTGTATTTTAACAAAATGCTACTGAAAATCAGTTATGATTTTAAAATAAAAAACAGAAAACAAATAACAATAAAGTATCAAAAATATTTACAGCATTCTCGATTTGTAGCTAAAACTCATTGTTGGCTTCCGGTTCCAGCATGGTCCAAATACAGCTCCATCTATTTCATAGTAGGAATAGCAGATATATCTTCCAAATATCCTTGTCTTTTTTCATTTCAAACACTTTGAAACTATTTACACTGTCATCCCTTTAATCTACCGCTCATGCTTTAGTGAGAAGTTGTAGGGACTGAGGACCACAAAATTAGCACTAAAAATGCTCTTAGAAAATGATTCTTTCAACTCGAATCTGAATATCCTAAAATGTTTATATTGGACAAACTAAGAACTGAATCATTAGAGTAAAAGTTAATTCCCCAGGAGGTTTTACTCTTCAGCAAAACTATAAGTGAAGAGGATATAATCAGACTGAATTAAAGATTAAGATGGTTAGAAATAAAATAAGGGAATATAAAGTAGGTTTAGTTGACCATGATTAAAATAAGACTTTTTTGGCAACATTCTGGCAACTTTTTATGGACTTTTTGTTGAGACCAAGATGGAAGAATTGTACGGATTTGCTAAAAGATATGAAGTGAGATATGGGATGAAGTGATATCAGTTGAACATTACAGGGAATAAAGAGTTATTAATTTTGTTTATACTTATTGTGAAGAAAGTTGAAAGTCTTTATTTCTTTTCTTTTTCTTATTATATTCTTTGTTTACTTTTTATTTCTTTTTCTCTTTTCTTGCACTTTCTCTTTCTCTTTTTATACTATTTTAAAAATAAATTTAGTTTGTATTAGTCTTTACTATTGTAATTAGTAATACAATTAGTAGTAATTCTTAATACAATTATATTAAACAAAATTAAAAGGAAGATGTGCCCAGTTCCAGAATCTGAAAGCATTCTTCCACATGCCAAGCACCCATTCTGCAGAATGAGCCATAGTTTTATATCCACTGCTGCTGTCTTGCAGCAAATTCAGAGTAGTTTCATTTAATTGCAGATCCATTTTAGCTCTGTGACTTACTCTGAACTGGTTAACATAATACCTGGAAGAACGTCCTGCAATGATAACAAGGTAGACTCTCAAGTCTCAAGATGTCAAATACGCAGCAGCCATTTGTTATCATTTCCCCTCAAATGAAGATAATTGCTTACGTATAACAGGAAAATGGTTTCTTGCTTGAGGTACTAATTGCCATCTCTGAATCAATCTTAATGTGAGGATGATTTTAATTCAATTTTTTCACCCCCGATGCAGCCATCACTGTTTTACAAAGTGCAGGAAAAATAGAAAATCTGAAGACAGTATATTAAGAGTGTATTAAGTATTATTAAAAGATTTTTATCATACATTTTTCTTTTACAACTAAATATGGTGAACTTATCAACACTCTCATATTTTCCCACAAAAACCACTGTGTGAAGTGATTTGAGCTGAGAGAGAGTGATTGGCCCAAAATCATCCAGAAGGTTTTTCATGTAGTCCCTTGTTCTCTTGGCCAACGTATTAACCACTACACCATTTTCTTTTAATCGACATTTTATATTATTGTCCATTATTTCTACCATTAATACTCTTCCATCTTCATCCGTGTAAATCAATTTTGCTGGAATAGCCTCTTTAATGTATAAAACCACACCTCTTTTCTTACATTGAGTCAAAGAGGTAAATATTTTCCCTAATTTTGGCTGTCATAACAATTGTTCATGTTGTTTTTTAATGTGAACTTCTTGTAAACAAATTATATCAAATTTTAATTTCTCTAATTTATGAAAAGTTTTCCTTCTTTTAACAGCTGAATTAAGTCCATTTATATTCATTGTAATCAGTTTTTTTTCCTCCATGATTATGCTTTATATTTAGGTCTAACAGCTCTCGTGGATCTCACTTCACGCTGTTCTTTATTATCCATCTGTCCCCCTGCTGCTCCTTTCTCTTTTTCAGTCTCCAGTTGTTCATCTTGAAACTCAATTGATAAAGCCTCTTTCTCTGCTTCCTCTCTTCTTCCTCCAAAGAATTCTGCATGAAAAAGTTCTGCTTTCTCAATTGAATCAATTCTATATCTTTGCTCTTGCCACCCAAACACTAGTCCTTCTGGAATCAGCCATCTATAATTCACTTCATTTTCCAATAGTATTTTGGTCAGAAATCGATATTCTCTTCTCATCTCTCTCACTCTTCTGGGTATTTGTTTTAAAACCATAACCTCTTTACCCTTGTATTTCAGTGTTTTCTCTCTTACTACTTGTAATATTTGCGTTTTAATGGATTTTTTAGTAAATCTAATATGGACTTCCCTGGGTAATTTATTTCTCATCGCATATCTTGTATAGACTCGATATATCTCATCTATTCCATCCATCATCTTTTCCTCTGTAATTTCCAAAACATCTGCCAAAATTTCTATCATTACCGCTGCCAAATTTTCTCCTTTTTCCTCTTCTATATTTTGAAATCTGAGGTAAAATTCTGACCTTTCCATCTCCCACCTCAACATCCCACCTTTTTCTTGTTCAACCGCTGTTAGTCTGCTGTCAATATTTCCAATCTTCTTCTCTCTTTGTTTTCCTTCTTCCTCAATTTTTTGGAATCTCTCCTCATACTTAACCATCATTTGTTTAATATTTTCCACTTTTTCATCAGTCTTCTCTATTCATTTTTTTTTTATATGTACAAAGAAAAACTGGAGTAGTTGATTTTTGAGATAGGAATTCCAAGATTAATACTGTGCCTAGTTTCACTGTGAAAGAATTGATGCTTTTGAGGAACAAACAGTAAAATTTTGCCCAAAGCAGAAATAATATTAAAAAATGCACCACTTTTTTGATTGGACAGAAAAAGGTCTACTTCTAATTTAATAAACACCAATTAACGATTAAAATTGCAATCCACTTTGAAAATTTACTTAACTTTATTATGGGTCACAAATCCAGATTGTATTAAAGAAAATGCAGTATATAATACAAAATAAAATATGTGATAAAAAGGCTTGTAATGGTGCTTAGCCTATTTTGTTGTCAATTTTGCACATTTTATAAGCTACATATACACACTTTGTGACAGCAAGCATTACCTTGGAATCTTTCTCTTAAAAGAAGCTATACATAAAATTATTCTGGACATGGAGTAGGAAGAGGTCATTGTGTTGTAAGTCATTACAAATGTCTAGGTAAAACTCAGAGTAAAGCAGATCACAATCTCCTGATTCAGTTTTCTACTCTTCACAAGGGCAAAGCCCAGGGTTGGGATTCTACCGGTTTGGACCAGTTCTATAGAATCAATTGTTATGATTCTGCATAGTTTGGAGAACTGGCAATTCGCACCACTGGCCTGAGAGCAGAGCTGAACCTCCCTTAGGACGGAAGCTTCTATTTTTCAGTGCAGACTCAGGCAGCAGATTGCAGAAAGGTAGATCTGCAAATGACTCTGTGATTCTGCAAGCAACTCAATCTGCCTGCCTGCTTTGCCTCATTTGGGGTAAAAGTTGCTCTTTTTTTAAATAATAATAATAAAAAAATATTTATATAAACATTTACAATATTTACATACAAGCCATGCCCAGCCAGTCACATGACCACCAAGCCATGCCCAATCAGCAAGCCATGCCCAGTCACATGACCACCAAGCCACACCCATAAATTAGGGCACGCCCAGAGAACCAGTTTTTAAGAAACTCGAATCCCACCCCTGGCAAAGCCTTTCAATTTAGGAGATATTGCAGTTTACCCCTTTAGCACTGCTAATGGTCCTACATAATTTCATTTATTAGGCAGATTAAAAATAGAGTAAATAAATCTTGAAATTTAGTTTAGAAGAATCTATATACTGCTAAACTCTAAGTCAGTGATAGCGAACCTAAGGCATACCTGCTAGAAATGGCACGCAGAGTCACTTCTGCTGGCATGCGAGAAGTTGCCTGGAAGAGCCCCATTGAGCATGTGTGCATGTCTCCCACCAGCCAGCTGATTGTCGGATATCTGCTGCACATGTGTGGGGGAGACCTGCATGCAGGCACAGAGAGGCATGTGGTGGAGGGGGTAATGTGCAAAAGCGCAGAGATGCAGAGTGTGTGCACAGAGTGTCGCATGCACATGCGCAGGGGGGTGGGGGAGTCACATGCACAATGCATCCTGGGTGCAGGCCCACGAGCGCACACATTTTTGGCACGCAACGTGGAAAAGGTTAGCCATCGCTGCTGTAAGTGTTTGTTTGTAATCTTCAATGAGGCAAAGCAGTTTATCATAGTGCAACAATTTTTGAGTCAAGGTACTTTGACTCCACAATATATTAAAATCAGGGGTGGGGTTCTTCCAGTTCGCACCTATTCACTAGAACCGGTTGTTAACATTCTAAGCAGTTCAGCGAACTGGTTGTTAGAAGAAATTACAGGCCTAATCCTATAAGGAAGGCAGGAAGGAAACATTTTGGTGTTGCTTACAGAAACTGCCTCTCCGTTAACCCTTATTACATTCTTGGCAGGACTAGACTTCCTGTCTCAGGAACGTCTCTGGAATTTTCCCCCCCTCCTTTGCTGGCACTTTGCTTGTGTGGAGTGACCATTCAAAGTGACAATGACACTGAAAAAAGTGACTTATGACCATTTTTCACATTGACGACTGTTGCAGCATCCCCACAGTCATGAGAGGTCAGGCGAGGAGATGCACGCCTCAATGTGAGTGATGTTGAGTTGGCCACACCCAGCCAATAACAAGATCACCAAGCCATGCCCACCCAGTCACATGACCACCAAGCCATGCCCACTACCTAAGCCACGCCCACAGAACCATTTGCTAAAAATTTGAATCCCACCCCTGATTAAAATGGAATGTGCAGATGACCTTGCTGCCTAGGAAACAATCAGATAAGAGAGGCAGGATCCTTAGTGGTCAAATACAGGGGTTCTCAACTCCTGGTTGCGGCCCAGTATTGGGTTGTGAAAGCAGTGTGCAAGTGTGCATGCACAGTTCCACTTTTGTAAGGAGCAGATGATTGTACACATTGCAGCTGCATTCATGTGAGTGGCAGGTGCTGGTGCCTGCCATTCACACAAACGGAGCTGTGCACATGCTTGTCCACTGCTCAGGAGGAACCATCCCCTCTCCCTCCTCACGAAGCTGCAAAGCTGGAAAGGTTGGGGACCAGTGGTCTAATAGAGAAAAAACTTAGGAAGACTCCATCCTAAAGGATCCAGTAGTTAAAAGTGGTGTTGGAAAGTACTTTCAGACATGCAAGATTTTATTAATGTAGTTTTACAATAAAGTATAATGAATTCATCTTATCATGTTTCCTGTCTGATTTACCTGGGAAGACTGACACTTAAAACTGCATACAAAGCTCAGGGACCCATTATACTCCTGGAATTGAAATTTCAAGGATTTTGGTTGTTGCAGCATTTCCATGGTCAGATATGGTTACATGACTGTGATTTTTTTTTTTTAACTATCCTTGCCAACTTCCACAAGCAAAGTCAATGGAGAAGCCGGCAAGAAATTGGAAATTGCTCCTGCTCCCCACACTTTTTTGCCCACCCAGGGTCATTCTGTTTATCTCTTTGGTAAATAAATTTTGATTTATTATTGAAGTTCATTTGCTACTACGCTTATTCATCCATCACACTGCATTACTTTTCTCTCAAAGGATGACCCAACAGATTATCTATTGTCTAGTCTTATTTAATATAAGAAGATAGCTATGGCTAATAAGCTGGCTGGTAGTTTGTTTCACATCTGTTTCCAGTTGGTCCATGTGTTCCCAGATGCTACACGTTTTCATGGGCCATTTCTATACAGACCTTTGCTTGGTAAAGCATAAGTCCTTTTTTCACTCCAATGTATATGTATGCCCTATCGATGTGTTTTGCCTCATAGGCCACCCAGTCATATTGCTGTGACATTATCTCTTCGATCTTGAACCATTTATTACAGCTCGAAAGAACCCTGATATTAAACTGCTCTTTGAGTCTTATCCAGGCATAATGTACTGTTCTGCTGAAAGGCTGGCACTGTGAAGAAGATGCAGAGGGTGTAATCGCAGCCATTACAGAGAGCCATCAGTGTAGCCAAACCTACATTTTCCACAGTCAGCAGCAGGCAGCTCGATGAAAAAAAAACTATTAGAAACCAAACCTTGCACTCAATGTGTAATAAACAGCAAAGAGAAAATCTATTAAAGAGCAGTTTCCGCTCAAGAAGTAATACAACAACAACAACAAAAAAAGCTTCAGTATTAGTTTAAAAGGTCAACTTTCTCAGGATAAAACTCTCAGTGCCTGAATTGGAAAGTTGTCATTCAGTACGGCTTCCTCTCTTTTGGGCAACCCCATCATGACAAGGGATAGTTCTCTTTTTTCTTTTTTTCCCTTTTCTGTCTTCCTACTGCATAAACTCCACACCCTCTGTAATTAATCATGGAACTAAAATGTTAAATGCCTCAGGGCACTTCAGGGTTTATCCTGTTTCATATAACATCCAGTGTTATATGTTATATGTCGTACCACTGTTGCAAAGTCTTGTAAAAATGCTTGGCACAGTTATTTCCTAACAGATCCTAAAGTTCATTTAAGTGCCAAAACCATGAAAAAAAGAGGGGGGGAGGCTTGCATTTTCATCTTTCTCATCTATTTATCCGTTCATCCATCCATTTTAAGAAGCCAATACATAAGAACCCTAAAGAGAAACAATATTGCTAAGTCAAGCACTCTCATTCAAATTTTGGGAACAGATTAAAGATATTTGAAAATACACTGCTCAAAAAAATAAAGGGAACACAAAAATAAGACATCTTAGATCTGAATGAATGAAATATTCTTATTAAATACTTTGTTCATTACATAGTTGAATGTGCTGACAACAAAATCACACAAAAATTATCAATGGAAATCAAATTTAGCAACCCATGGAGGTCTGGATTTGGAGTTACACTCAAAATTAAAGTGGAAAAAACACTACAGGCTGATCCAACTTTGATGTAATGTCCTTAAAACAAGTCAAAATGAGGCTCAGTAGTGTGTATGGCCTCCACATGCCTGTATGACCTCCCTACAACGTCTGGGCATGCTCCTGATGAGGTGGCGGATGGTTCCTGAGGGATCTCCTCCCACACCTGGTGGACTAAAGCATCCCCCAACTCCTGGACAATCTGTGGTGCAACGTAGCGTTGGTGGATGGAGCGAGACATGATGTCCCAGATGTGCTCAATTGGATTCTGGTCTGGGGAACGGGCGGGCCAGTCCATAGCATCAATGCCTTTGTCTTGCAGGAACTGCTGACACACTCCAGCCACATGAGGTCTAGCATTGTCTTGCATTAGGAGGAACCCAGGGCCAGCCACACCAGCATATGGTCTCACAAGGGGTCTGAGGATCTCATCTCGGTGCCTAATGGCAGTCAGGCTATCTCTGGCGAGCACATGGAGGGCTGTGCAGCCCCCTAAAGAAATGCTACCCCACACCATTACTGACCCACTGCCAAACTGGTCACACTGGAGGATGTTGCAGGCAGAAGAACATTCTCCACAGCCTCTCCAGACCCTGTCACGTCTGTCACATGTGCTCAGTGTGAACCTACTTTCATCTGTGAAGAGCACAGGACACCAGTGATGAATATGCCAATCTTGGTGTTTTCTGGCAAATGCCAAATGTCCTGCATGGTGTTGGGCTGTAAGCACAACTCCCACCTTTGGACATCAGGCCCTCTTACCACCCTCATGGAGTCTGTTTCTGATCATTTGAGCAGCCATATGCACATTTGTGGCCTGCTGGAGGTCATTTTGCAGGGCTCTGGCAGTGCTCCTCCTGTCCCTCTTTGCACAAAGGTGGAGGTAGCGGTCCTGATGCTGGGTTGTTGCCCTCCTACGGCCTCCTCCATGTCTCCTGATGTACTGGCCTATCTCCTGGTAGCACCTCCATGCTCTGGACACTACGCTGACAGACACAGCAAACCTTCTTTCCACAGCTCGCATTGATGTGTCATCCTGGATGAGCTGCACTACCTGAGCCACTTGTGTGGGTTGTAGACTCCGTCTCATGTTACCACTAGTGAAAGCACCATCAGCATTCAAAAGTGACCAAACCATCAGCCAGAAAGCATAGGAACTGAGAAGTGGTCTGTGGTCACCACCTGCAGAACCACTCCTTTATTGGGGATGTCTTGCTAACTGCCTATGCTTTCCACCTGTTGTCTATTCCATTTGCACAACAGCATGTGAAATTGATTGTCAATCAGTGTTGCTACCTAAGTGGACAGTTTGATTTCATAGAAGTGTGATTGACTTGGAGTTACATTGTGTTGTTTAAGTGTTCCCTTTATTTTTGTGAGCAGTGTATATTCGACTATCCAGTATCAGCAATAGATTCCTCCAGGTTTTGGGGTTCTATAATCTCCCAGGACTTGAAATAGACACCTATCATTAAAAAGGCACAACAAAGAATGTTCTTCTTGCATCAACTCAGGAAGTTCAGATTGCCCCAAGAGCTCTTGATACAGTTTTACAGAGGAATTATTGAGTTTCTCATTTGTACTTCTGTAACTGTGTGGTTTGGTACAGGACAAGTACAGACTCCAACAGATTGTTAGGACTGCAGAAAGAACAACTGAAACCAGCCTGAAGACCTGTACATTGCATGGGTCAGAAAGATGGCTGAGAAAGTTGTTGTGTACGCAATATAATTAATAAAGTGTGAGCTTGGAGTAAGTGCAGGGTTCTGGCCCTGCACTTCTGATTGGCTGTTAAGTGGCCGGACCGGATTGGCCCGTTCCGGGGAATCTGATTGGCCCTTAACAGAAAGTTCTTATTGGTTATAAAAGCTAGCATTCCTAGCTTGTTATTGGTTAAACGTTACAAGGTTTGCCTACATAAGGCGGGTTTTACTGATATTAAATGAGCAAGTCACGATGTAAATAAAGAGCTGAAGTTCACCGTTCAGAAACTTGTCTCCATTCTTTCTCGCCCATGCTCAAACTTAACAAAAGTATCTACAGACCCCTCACATCCTGGACATAAACGGTTTCAACTCCTCCCCTCAGGACATCACTATAGGGCATTGCATACCAAAATATCTAGACACAGGGGTAGTTTCCCCCCTACCTTCTGCCACCACTCTGCTGAACACCTAATTCTCACAGTACTATCTAATGTCTCTATATATTTATATTTGTAAAACATGGCAAAATTGCAAAGCACAACTAGGTTTGACTCAAGATTTTGTTTGTATATTGTTTGTTTTTATGTTTGCCTCAAGGAACATTTGCAGAAAAGATGAGATGTTACCAAATAAAAACAATCCTAGAAACAATTTCTTCTTTTGCTATTGAGACCTTTATTTTATTTTATTTCCTGCCTTTTTTAAATAAATACCTCAAAGTGGTAAACATAACTAATATTCCATTCTCCTTTCTCCTCTTGTTTTCCCCACAACATTGTGAGGGGTTGGGCTGAGAGTGACTACTCAAAGTAACCCAGCTGGTTTTCAAGCCTAAGGTATGAGATGAACTCACAGTTTCCCAGTTTTAGTCTATTGCCTTAACCACTCAAATCTGATTTCCTTAAGGGGCACACAAGCAGAAATACAAAACCTGTATATTTGAAGCCTTCAGTGTCTGCTACAAAAGACTGTCTCTCTGCAAGATATACTATTAAATATACTATTTAAAAAACAAATCTTTTAAATAAGTGTAACAGAAAATTAGGTATAAATAAATTTACAGTTAACAAAGAAAATCCCTTAAAGATCTCCTCATATCTGACAGTAATATTGTAATATAATGGTAAATAATAAATCAATGTTTTCCTTTAAAGCACCTAAAATCAGCTTCCTTAATTACATGCCTTCCCCTGCCTAAAGTAGGATGCAAGTTTACATATGACCTTTGAAACTTTTTACTGTGACTTCAGGAAGACCTAAACAATATATTAAAATTCATCATCAGCGTCTTGCTGATATTTGAAGGGGAAAAATTGGTTCATTATCCAAATAAGAAGCATAATAAATCTAATAGTTACAAATCTTCCCTTTTGGTGTGTATGTTTCTCTATGTGAAAGAAGAAGAAGAAGAAAGAAAAAAAAAGAAAAAAGAAAAAATTCATGCCTCATAGGATTTGATAACCCCTTTGCATTGCTACTCTGATTATATAGCCTTGGCAGCAGAAAAATATCTGCACATATTTCTAAGTGGAGTTATAGCTCTGACCCATGATGGCCATAAAAATGCGCACCAAATTATATCATTATGGTACATCGCATAGTCAGCCAGATGTTTAGATGGATTTGGCATTTTTATCCACCTATGAAACCTTCCCAAGGATTGGGATAGACAGATAGTTGCTGTTTTTAATGGTTAGAGCTATTATCAGAGGATGTAAGTTGCTCCAAGTAAAGCTGCCTTTTGCAATTGACTGATGATGATTTTGTAATGTTAGTGGCATTCAGGTGGTACTCCCAATTTTATTTATTTTGTCAAGCAATTATAAGATAACAGGTATAATTATAAACATAGTTATGAATACATGAAGTGGATACATATAAGAAAAAGAAAAAGAAACAATAGGACAGGCATGGTAGGCACGTTGGTGTGCTTATGCACGCCCCCTACAGACCTCTTAGGAAAGGGGTGAGGTCAATAGTAGACAGTCTGAGGTTAAAGTTTTTGGGGTTTGGGGAGGAAACCACAGAGTCAGGTAGAGTATTCCAGACATTGACCACTCTGTTGCTGAAGTCGTATTTCCTGCAATCAAGTTTGATGCAGTTTACCTTGAGTTTGTATCTATTGTGTGCTCTTGTATTGTTATGGTTGAAGCTGAAATATTTATTGACAGGTAGGACATCGCAATGTATGATTTTATATACCATACTTAGACCGGACCGAAGGTGGTGTAGTTCTAGATTTTCTAGGTCTAGAATTTCAAGTCTGGTGGCATAAGGTATTCTGCAAAGAGGAGTGGAGAACTCTTCTTGTGAAATATTTCTGGACTTTCACAACTGTATTAATATCAGATACCTAATGTGGGTTCCAGACTGATGAACTGTATTCAAGTATTGGTCTAGCAAATGTTTATATGCTCTAGTTAACAGTGTGATATTACCGGACAAAAAGCTACAAAGGATTATGTTAACAACTCTTAATGCCTTTTTGGCTGTGTAGTTACAGTGGGCTCTAGCACTTAGATCATTAGAGTTGAGTGCTCCAAGATCCTTGACAGAGTTTGGATCATCAACAAGGTCTTGACTATTCAGCCTGTATTTTATTTTATGATTCTTTTTTTTTTTTGCCAATATGTAAGACAGAACATTTATTTGTTGAGATTTGAAGTTGCCATTTGTTTGACCATTCTGATACATAGTCAAGGTCTTTTTAAAGGATAGCAGTATTGTCGGTGGTGTTGATTGTTTTGGGATTGGATTATTTTGTTTTGTTCTGATGTTGATTGTTTTGGGATGAAATGTTTTGGGATTGCTTCCAACGTGCCTCTTACTATTGGTACTGTGTTTGCTTTCTTTTTTTTAACAGTCATTCTATTTCTATTTGCAGGTCCTTGATGTTTTGTGATTTTTTTTCTGGTTCTTTTTCTTCTATTCTGTTGTACTGCCATGTCCACTATCTTTATTCTATTTCTTATTTCTGGGGTGTTCGGTGGGAAGTGTTTAAGTTCTAAAGTCCCAGAGCACTTTTCCTTCTTCATTTTCTATGACTTTGTTCCTCTCCCCTTTTTTGCCCCCCCCTCCGCAATCGCTCCTTGCTTGAAGGCAAACAGTTATTCTTACAGATATTCCATGCTGTTGTTTATAGTCAATCTATACGATCTTCTTGCAGCAGCTAAGTATATGATCCACTTTTTCTTCAACTTCTTTGCAGAGGCAGCATTTGCTGTGTGTTGCTGTCTTTTCAATTCTGGCTTTGTTTGCATTTCTTCTTAAGGCTGGATCTGGTGCAACACAAATTTTCCTGCTCTTAGCCATTGCCAGATCTTGTTATCTGCATGGTCTCCTTTTTTCTTTTTTTAATGTACTGACCACGTCATACTTGTTGCATTCTTGTTACAGTTCTTGGGGCTGTCACATAGCTGTGTGCAGTTTCTTCTTTATCAGGAGTTGATTGGTTCACTGCAGTCTTTCCATTGATGGCTTGATAATAATGTTTCTGATCTGACTGAAATTGAAGATTTTACCTATAGTGTGGAATCACTGGATTGATCTGGGATGATGATGAAGATATATATGGAAAGTACAGGTTGTTGACTCCTAACCTTACATTGGTTGTGACATGTAGATTTGTAGTCGTTAAGAAACTGAGAAATCAAAAATACTAGCTAGTAGACCTAGTACAGTGAGTTCTTATGAGCAAAACTGGGCCCAAATTTTTTGTTGCTAAGTGAGACAGTTGTTAAGAGTTTTGCCCCATTTTAGAATTTTTTTTGGCCACAATGGTTAAGTGAATCATTATATTTGTTAAATTAGTAACAAGGTTATTAAGTGAATTTAGCTTTCCATTGACTTTGCTTGTCAGAAGATCACAACACTCAATCACATGACCCTGGGACACACTGAACCCATCATAAATATGAGTCCATTGCAATGCATCTGAATTTTGATCACGTGACCATAGAGATGCTATAATGGTCATAATTGTGAAAAACAGTTGTTTACTTTTTTCAGTGTTATTGTAACTTTGAATGGTCACTAAATGAACTGCTGTAAGTCGAAGAGTATCCGTAATCTCACTTAAATGTTGGTCTACTATTATGCATTTATGAAAGTATTAAGATTAACAAAACTCGCATATAGCTCGGCTGGAAGATCTTCCTGCAATTGAATCCCTTGGCTTAGATCTATAGAGGAGTATTTGTTTTTACTAATTAGGGTTGATTTAAATAGTGGCTGCAAAGTGAATAGAGAGTGCTGAGATGCAATACAGAAATATTTCTGCCTGGAACTCAAAACTAATCTGGCCTCATTAAGTCTGATAGTCTCTATGTGATGGTTCATTATCCACTGAAAATGTTTGAATTTGGTATTTGATCTGTGCCACCCAAGCTCTTGAACTCCTTTCAGCATGCGATGGTAGATAGACCAGTTCAACATTACGAGGCGGAACAGATTGGAAGGATCAGTCATTCCCAAATGGAGATGATAAACAACCTTTCACAACAATTATCTAGTTAAAACACCATTAACAATTAATGACATACATCACCAAACTTATTGAACCCATTAAAGACTAATTTACTGGCTATAAAAATATGGCATTAAGAATTTATGGATCATTAGTTTTTATTCCAGAATGAAATATAGCTGACTGAAACTCACAGAAACTGCTAAAAACAATCATTCATTAAAGAAACCCATTAAATATCAATGCTAGAAATAAAAGAAATGGGAGCATGTTTGTAAATGTTTGCACACAAAATGAAAACATTGTATGCTATTGAAGGCTGAAGATTGCTTTTTCAGACAAGATTGAAATCTACAATTAAATAATTGAAACAATGTTAATGTACAATTAAAAAAACCTCCTTTCTAATGGAAAATTGACTGATCAAAATTCTGATCTTGGTCTATTAATCACAGCTAGTTATTTTGAAACACTGTTAAGGAAATTAGAACAATGTAAGTTAGTTAATGAATTTCTTTATGCATTTTTGATATGTTAAGTTCATGTTGAGCAGTGTTTCCAGTCTTATACACTAATTTTAAGATTCTGCCCCAAATTTAACTATCTGATTAAATTTAAAACTACATTTATATCATTATAACACAGTATAATTTAAGTAAGAATCTAAGCAGATTCAGGTATAGTATGGTTAGTGACTATCAGCGAAATCCAAGATTTTAAATTAGATTAGAAACTTGACAAAACTCCCTGGGAGAAAGGAGTTGCAAGCCCCTACCATATGGTTTCCAAGAAAATTATGCAACCAGTCCTTTTAGTGTGTTTCAAATAGATACAATTACACAGAAGACTGAAATCTAATATGGCAGCTTTTATACCTTGAGCCTAGATATCTGCCGAAAACATTCTTACAATAAGGTGTGCTATTAAAATTATACCATTATCATGCCATTTTTCCAGCATCCATCTGAAAATATGCTCCAATTTTAATCATTTGTTTATCTAGGCAAAAATGTATGGGTCCATCTGTAAATACAAAGTTCCTTTCCCCCTCCCCAAAAAAATTAAATTATTTCTTCTTTTTCACATAAGTTTTTGGTGACTTTTTGACTCTTAAGATTGGTGACTTTAATGAGTATACTGTACTTGGTGAAATCTTCATCTTTCACCTTTAAGAAAATCACTTTGGACCCTCCACACAATTTCCTCTTGCCAACAATCATGCTCACCTAGAACTCAACCCAAAAGTACCATTTTGAAAAAATGAATTTCCTTATTTTTCATGGTCATATTTTGTACCCATGAGTTCTCCTAAAAACAAAGATCGTCAACTTGTAGCCCATAGGTGACATGTGTTTCTTAGTAAAATGACATTATTGAGCCTTTCTAAAAATGCTCTTTGTCAAGCAATCAGTTCAATCCTCCCTTCTCTCAATAGCTCATTAAATAAGGAAGAAGGATGGAAGAAGGTGAAGAGAATCATTGAGATAATATGCAAGAAATATGCAAGAGAAAAGAAGTGTCAGTAATTCAATAATAGTATTTAAGTCTATCTACTGATATTCAAGTTTCTGCTAAAACATTTTTCCTCTTGCCTTCCAGTGTAAACTGGGAAAAATACAGATCAAATTTATCTCCAACATAAGACTTGGGGGCCAATAAGAATGAGAAAGGCAGAGAAAAAGTTATGAAGCCAAGCTATTATACCAAATGGTCCTTGTCTGAAACCAAGTGATGGTTAATCCAGCTGCCTTAACAGCCCACTATCTTGTCAGCAATATTTCGAAAGCTACTGTAGGTTCCTCATGTTCTGAATCTTGTCAACCACTCACAAGAGGCACCATTCTCCTATTCCATGACAGAGAAAAATAATCTGATTAGACCCATAGAAAGATGGTTGGCTACAATGTTTATTTTTAAGAAATAGATTGATTCCCAAGACATCTGCTGCAGATGACGTCAGTGGAGAAGACTACAGGTAGTACTTGACTTACAATAGTTCATTCAATGTTCAAAGTTACAGTGGCACTAAAATGTGACTTATGACCATGTTTCACAGTTATGACCTTTGCAGCATCCCCATGATCATGTGATCAAAATTCAGATACTTGGCAACTGGTTCATATTTATGACCGTTGCTGTGTTCCAAGGTCTTGTGATCATCTTTTGCGACCTTCTGATAAGCAAAATCAATGGGGAAGCCAAATTCACTTAACAACTAGGTTACTGGCTTAATGACTGCAGTGATTCACTTAACAGCTGTGGCAAGAAAGAGTCATAAAATGGAGCAAAACTCACTTAACAAATGTCTCACTCAACAACAGGAAGTTTGGGTTTGATCGTGGTCATAAATTGAGGACTACCTGTATTCTGTCTCTCTCTCTCTCACACACACAGTCATTTATTTTTACATTTAGGCACCATTCATGTCTCTTAATAAAATATGCAAGCAATTGGTCAAGGGAGGCCATTTTCTCCAGAGCCAAATCACTCACTTTTCCATGTTGCCCCCCCTGAAGACATGAGGCTTTAAGAGGTGACATATCAGCAAGGCTGAGCATCTTCCAGTCAGGCATCACAAACATCCATAGTTAACTTGAAGACAGCCTAAAAAGCACTGCCTTCACAAGCTCTAGACAGATGCTGCATATGTACTCCCAAAGGGCCACTTCCACGTTGAATCTAAAGCATTGCATAATATGCCTTGTGCATTTATGCCACATGTGAACTGTATCGAAATTCCAATTCTATTTCCCCAAAGTGGAAAAAAAAATCAACTGTTTTTTGAAATGCAGTAAATAAATAAACCCAATTGTCTGGGTAGTACTTCTGGCTTCCACCCAAGAAGACAGAAAGTTGGATGCCTGCCATAGTCCAACGATATGCAAGCTTAGAACTTTGAGAAGAAAAGAATCATTTTCTAATATGAAATGTATTTGAATATAAATAGCTCGGGTTGGTAGTTGAGCTGCTGGTCCGAGCCCCAAGCTTGGTAATTTGATTGCAAATGTTTCATCACCATTCAAGGAGATATTGTCAGTGTGCTTTGGATTGATTCAAATCTAAGTACACTGACGATGTCTTCTCGAATGGTGATGAAATGTTTGCAACCAAACTGCCAAGCTCAGAGTTCAGACCAACAGCCCAATCAATATATATAAAAGCGAAATACCACTCATGCATCATCACAACATCTCCACAACCGTAAAGCTTACAAACTTGAAATTTGGCACGTATATTCCTCTTGGTTTCTAGGTGCTCGCTAAGAAAGGGTTTTTTGAAATGACCACCAGAGCATTAGTATTTTGTATATTATTATTAACACACTCTGATGCTAACGTGTTCTACTCCCACCTCCCACCTAGAAAGAAATCTGTTTCAAATGCAAAACACAAGCAGAGGAGAGGAGTTTCAGTTTCAGTTTTCAGTTTGTTAATATTACTTGAAAGAATAGAGATGGAAGAAAGTGTTGCTGATTAATACTTTAAAGTACATTAATTTTAAATAAAAAAAATATTTGGGAGAAAATAAGAAATGGATGCAAGAAAAAAGGAAAGAAGAGTGGAGAAATTCAGGGAAAAAAAGATGATAAAACAGGTGTAAAAGAGAATGAAATTTATAATCTTTTCCAATAACAAAGAAGATATAAGAAGAAAAAAAACCAAAATAAGAGACAGAATGAAAGAAATGTAAGAGTACAGGAAAGCTATAGAAAAAAAAAACATGAGGAAAAAATAAGTCTTCCTTCTTCATCAGGAACCAAAAAATGAAATATTTTCTTTCAATCTGCAGATGAATGATTATCTTAAATGCTACAAGGCTTTAAGGCTAATGAATGGATAGATACTGAAAAAGCTCAGATTCAAATCACAAGTTTAATGTCGTAGGGGGGAAATTCCCAATGGAAACTGGGGACATTAATCAATTAATTCATTCTGATTGCCATTTCATAATTTCAAAGCAAAGTTAATTAGAAACCTCTTGAAGTACTGAGGATTCAATATTTCTGGTTGTTCTGAATCTCTTTCTATGTTGTGAAGCTTTCTTGGTGTAATTTAAAAAAAGCATGATGAAATATTTATTTTAATAATTGATTATTTGACCGTTTCAAGATTTCTTTAAAATTTAATTCCTCGTAGTGAAATACATATAAAGAACCTCATAATGAATGGCCAAGATTTGTCAACTGTATGCAAATAAAATGCTGAAATGCAAATTATCCTCACAATATGTAGATAGGATAATCCTCATGCAAAGCCAGTTTTTTCTGAATTACAGATTACATGAAGTGAATGGCTGGCCCTTCTCAGCTTCTTCCTAAATTCCAGTCATACTTTAATTATAAGTGAAATTTTGGAGATACTATTTTGTACTGAACTAAGTCCAGTAGATCAATTATAAATAGGTTTACTCACTTACAACTATGATATTCCATTTTCATCTGCATTCAATCTGTTACTGATAATTTAACAGAATGTTCAATAGCATTTATCAATCAATCAATTATGTTGTATATTGCACACTTCCAGCAATGCCATATCCTCTTTCTTCTAGAAAAAAAACCCATCACATCCTTATTAGTTGCTAAAACTGTTACGTTACTGGAGAAAAATAACCGCAGGACTTTCTTGCACGACATTCAAACAAACAGCACATAAGTCCTGCCCCATACCAGTATTTGTTTCCAAAAATAACAGTTGACAAGAAGCAATGGATGCAAATTAATCAAGGAGAGAAGCAATCTAGAACTAAGGAGAAATTTCCTCACACTTAGAACAATGAATCAGTGGGGCAACTTGCCTCTAGAAGTTGTAAATGCTCCAACACTGGAGGTTTTAAAGAAGAGATTGGATAACCATTTACCTGAAATGGTATAAGGTTTCCTACCTAAGCAGGGGGTTGGACTAGAAGACCTCCAAGGTCCCTTTCAACTCTGTCATTGTTATTAAATAGCTATGATGATGAAAATATTGTAGGGATGCTGAAAAATATTGATATACATCTATATACAGGGTCATCTGGATCATCAGTACTAGAAACCCAGTCTATGAACTTGCCAGAATGATTCCAATTTTTTCCCCCGATATTAACAACTTCATTAAAATATTCAGAATGATTATGTGCTTTGTGAGATGTGGCACATTGTCTTTTTGGGGTCTGTTATGTCTTGCCAATTTCTCCAGAAATACAACTGTTAATAGTTTAAAAACATGAGATTCCTTTACTTCTTTTGATGTCAGCAGTTTTATTAATTTAACAGGTCTGTGGTTCATTGTTTATGATGGAGATACAGCTAACGGGATACATAACAATAAAAAAAATCAGTTAATCAGTCCTTAGGAGTGTGTTCCAGCTGCCTTCAACAGAAGTAGGATCATGGCTTTTTATCTAATATTTGAAAAATGCTACCCTTATACACTCAGTATTTTAATCACAGCATTTTATGCTTTTTGAAGCCCCAGATGATAGTCTTGGAGCAGATATATTTTCTGAAGACTTACAGATTAATCACTTTTATGACCTTTTAACTAGATATATACTTACCATTTTGACATCACCCCAGGAAATCCTTGTTTGATAAGAGACAACAGCAAGGCAACTCCTATAAAACAGCTTCTGAATTTGTTTCAAACATTATTTGGTTCTGTCCTGATTTCTAAGACAGGACACCATTTCCTCACTTTTTATCACTACTGTTAAGCCTGGGTTCCCCAACCAGGGTTAAGGAGACAAGCTAAACAGAATGTGCAGTGTTAGTCAGATAGGCACACAGATAAATGAGTGAGATAAGTTTGTATGTTTCTTAACATACAGTAAAAATAACAGATACAATTGTGCTATAAAAATATAGTTTATTCCATTTAGAGTTTATAGCATAGTCAAAATAACAGTCCATTAGTCATGTATCGTTTTAGTCAGTCCATTCAAGGATATTCAATTAGCAAAGTCCATGTAGAATATCCAATGTCAGTTCACTTACAATAAATCAGTCCTTTCTCTCTCCCTTTCCAGTAGGAGAAAAACGCAGTCTTCAATCTATCCAGTAATCAGGGATCATCAAGCCAGAGAGAGCAAGCTGACCTTGTCTTGCTTCTTTTATTGTGCTATTACAACCACTCCCTTAATTACATTCCTATAGTTAAAGTTACAGACACTTTAACTAACAAACCATGATTACATATTTATTATTTTACCTAAACTAGTTAGGGTAAACAATGTTATCCCTAACAACTACTATATATAAAGCAGCTTCAAACATGTAGCATGTTTCATTGCAAATGACCTCTGATCATATTAAGAGCAACTGCGTTCTTTTCGCTGATGATATAAAGCTGTTCAATACCACAGACAATATTGCTACCCTTCAAAAAGATCTTGACTATGTATCAGAATGGTCAAACAAATGGCAACTTCAGATCTCAACAAATAAATGTTCTGTCTTACATATTGGCAAAAAAAAATATCAGAAAATAAAATACAAGCTGAATAGTCAAGATCTTGTTGATCCAAACTCTGTCAAGGACCTTGGAATACTCATCTCTAATGATCTAAGTGCTAGAGCCCACTGTAACTACATAGCCAAAAAGGCATTTAGAGTTGTTAGCCTAATCCTACGTAGCTTTTTCTCTGGTAATATCACACTACTAATTAGAGCATACATAACATTTGCTAGACCAATACTTGAATACAGTTCATCAGTCTGGAACCCACATTATGTATCTGATATTAATACAGTTGAGAAAGTCTAGAAATATTTCACAAGAAGAGTTCTTCACTCCTCTACTCATTGAAGAATACCTTATGCCACCAGACTTGAAATTCTAGACCTAGAAAATTTAGAACTATGCCGCCTTCGGTCTGATCTAAGTACAGAATATAAAATTATACATTGTAATGTCCTACCTGTCAATGAATACTTCAGCTTCAACCATGACAATACAAGAGCACACAATAAATACAAACTCAAGGTTAACCACACCAAACTTGATTGCAGGAAATACAACTTCAGCAACAGAATGGTCAATGTCTGGAATACTCTACCTGACTCTGTGGTTTCTTACCCAAATTCCAAAAACTTTAACCTCAGACTGTCTACTATTGACCTCACCCCTTTCCTAAGAGGTCTGTAGGGGGCGTGCATAAGCACACCAATGTGCCTACTGTCCCTGTCCTATTGTTTCTTTTTATTTTTCTTATATGTATCCATTTCATGTATTCATAACTATGCTTCTACTCTTACCTATTATCTTATAATCGATTGACAAAAATAAATAAATAAAAAAAATCAGCTCTGAGAATATTGGGTTAAATTGTGACAGGAAAACCTAGAGTCCTTTAAATCATCCCCAAAACAGTCTGCCACTTCCAAGAGAAGTGGTAAGGAAGAAAATAGAAGGCCTATAGTCTAGGTTTTTATTTCGGTGCAACGGTTGGTATCTTTATGTTTCCCCATTGATTTTGTCTTCATTTTGTTCTCGGTTCCCAGATGGAACAGCCTTAAATGATGGTTAGCAATATCAATGTGAACGTAGCATCTTTCTTTTAAGCCAATAGCAACCAACAGTCATTTCAGGCTGTGTAAATCTGTCACACTTCATCTGTGTTGGTGGGAGCAACATCAGATGACTGGTGGGGAGCAGCATGAAACCACGGTCATTTCAGACTGGGGCATGTGTATCTCTGGTCCTATTCTTGCCCCCCCCCCCCAAACAGGGAAAATGACATGATTCAATTTCTAACCGCCACTGTATCTAGCCAGCAGTCCACCAAATGACTGATTGTAGCTACGGGAATCCACAATAAATAAAAAAAGGGTTCTCATTTGATACCTGGGTGCATGACTATAAGATTGTTTCCCATGTAAATATTGAAAATCTAAAATGGCTTTTTATATGTCTAAAGCTACAACTTTTAGAGTTGCCTAGGCATAATTTTTTTAATTCTGAATGAAAAGAACTAAAATCATGCTCCTTTTCATCAGCAGCCAGCATTTTTATAATGCTGCTTTATAATGATAACATTTTTAATCCTAAATTATCCAGATTTTAATTTTTAATTTTATTGATTAAATTGTACACCACCCAGCTCCCTCCGAGGGAGCTGTATAGTTAAGAAGTATGAAATATAAACAAACAAACAAATGCATTATTCTTTATAGCTGTTCACATCCAGCAATTCCCACCTATATAGTAAAGAAGAGGTGGGAGTAAAATGTGTGTGAACTGTGAACCTTGAGAGGAAGAAGATTAATCCACTTATTTCTTTGCTCTGAAACATTAATGCTTCTCATTTTTTTTACATTTCTTTGAAGCTCAGTAGAAATGCTAAGGTTCTCTGCTTTCTGTGTTTCATAATCGTGCATCCATGGTGCTTTCAAAATAAGGAACCACATATAGGAGAGGAGAAACTTTCTTTCTTGTATCAATCTCATTATTTTGCAACTCCTTCCTATAGTGGAATTCAATGTTCAAATTTCCTGCATTGTTGTTTGTAATCTTACAACGTGACTTTATGAATGTAGATGAAGGATACTATTCTTGCAAACAGAATTATATTTATTACAGCTGTTAAGAGAAGAGAAAATTGGACGGAGCTGTCATAGAAATGCCAAGTTACACTTTACATATAGTGAAGCTTTTAAAGAAATATCTAATGAAAAAAATTGCATACATGATACATGCATTCTGATTAGAATACAGTGGATTTTCTTTGTCCATGATGTTGATATAAGCATATTCACTGATCAAGCTTTTGTTAACACATAATGTACTGGAAGACTTGTTTTATATATTCGAAGTGGTAATATCAAGTCTAGAATACAGTGACCGAGCAGTGTAGAAATTATTGAAATAAACCAACAGAATAAACCAACCAAACTACAGAATGAACTAGCCATTTCAACTTTACCTAGATTGCCTCTGCAACCACAATGAAAAATATATTTTTAGATGTGTAAGCATTGTTCCTCCAAGAACAATTGTTCTTCTAAATATGGTGACACTTGTTGGAATGACTTCCAGGTAATGCTGGAATACATGCTGATAAAAGATTAGCATGTCCACTTTTTCACACATCATACTTGGGTCATTTCATTAAGATAGGGCAGCTGTGATAATCTACATTCTATGATTTCTTTATGCCCATTCTTTTGTGTCAGTTAAATATTCAGTTTTCAATCCATTCCATTTGACCTTTTGATGTCAGGCAAAGGATATTTTAGTCCCAAATTCTCACCCAGTATTACACTGTATCAGGTCAATATGTTTCTGTATTGAAAATAAGAGTAAATTGATATTCCCTTTCCTAAAGTCCCTTATTTTTAAACACAATTTATATAACCTTGTGACTAAAATAGCAACAGATTATATTTTATGGCTAAGGACTACAAAAAAAAATTTTTTTAATTGCCCCAGGTTGCAAGGAGGGAGTGGTATGGGTTTTTCATTTCTTTCTGCTTTTGATATGAAGATTAATCAATCCGTTAAGAGTATCTGAGACTTAATATACTTATTTGTTGAGGCTTTCCTATGAAAAAGAACAGGGAGCACTCCTTTAAACTTGATTTGCCATCATATTCTGGAAGCATAACTGAAGAGAGGTTTGAAAGGGGCTGCAAAAATGGAGCTTAAATCCTGAGTATATCTGAAATAAAAGCGCCATTCAAATATAGAAGAGTCTGCTTAAAGCAGGGCACACAGCTAACCTGTTCTGTCCCCTCATTAGCATTCTTGAGATCCCCACGCTTTGATTGGCCAAAGCGCGGGGCACTCTGATTGGTTAGCCGCGCCGCGCCGATTGGCTCGCTAGGAATCTCCCGCGATTGGTCTATTCGAATCGCGGGAGATTCAAAGCGGTGCCATTGGCCGCGGCCGCCGTGGCTAAAGGAATAAAAGCCGCGAAGTTTTCCTGTAGTGCCAGTTCGGTTCCCACATCAATAAAAGAGCTTGATACTAAGTCACCGACTCCTGGCATCATTTCTGAAGACACAACACTGGCGACGAGGATGGGATCCAGATCCTGAACCGAAGCACGTGTCCGACGGAAGCCAGACGAATCTCCACGATGGAGAAAATCGCACCCCCCGCACCCTTCAACCCTGCCAGCGAGGACTGGGAATTGTACTCCGACAGATTCCGCATGTTCTTCGAGTGCAGCGACCTGAAGGACGCCACCGGCCACATGAAGCGAGCCGTCTTCCTGACCCACTGCGGGACCAAGGTATTTAAGATGGCCAAGGCACTTGCCAAACCCGCCGACGTGACCGCGATGGACTGGGATGTCCTCGAGCCAATACTTTGGCGGCACTACGCTCCAGAGGTGCCCATCCTAATCCGACGCAATGAGTTCTACCGTCGGGACCAACGGTCGGGTGAGAGTTTCAGCGACTTCGTCGCCGAACTACGGCACCTAGGGGGGCTGTGCGAATTCGACAACCTGAACGACGCCCTGCGAGACCAAATCATGCTCGGCCTGTGGGACCCCGTCCTCCAGAGTCGGCTGATGGCCAAGGGCAACATCAACCTTGCAGATACCCTCACCGCAGCCGCAGCCGCCGAAGCGACCCGAACATCCGCCGACCGCATGCGCCGACCGAACGCCGGGGACCGCAGCGGGAACAACCACCCTGCAAGGTTGGCGGAGGCCCAACCCGAGAAGACCACCCACCAGGGCGATTTCCACTCGGCATCGGGCACTTCCAACGAGGAGGAGGAAATTCATCGCCTCCAGGCAGGCCGCGACCCACGGAACCAGCCGGGTCGTAAGTCGAGGACCAACTGTGCCGGTTGCGGAGGCGACCACCCCAGGTCCGAATGCCGGTTTTTCGAGTCGATCTGCTGGCATTGTGACAAGAAGGGACACATCGCCCGCGTCTGCCGCCTCAAAAAGAACCGCAGCCCGCCCCGATGGGACCAGAGCGAACGGAGGCGAGAGAGCACACCACCCCAGACCAGAGATCGCCCCTCTGACAACAGATGGGACCGGAACGGACGATCCCTACAAGGCGGCGAGACCCGGCAAAGAGAGGAGACCCATCAGACGGTCACCATCGGCCACGCCACCACCAATGACGCCCGGAAGGTCTATGTGGAGGTAGGCATCGAAGGCGAGCCATGCAAAATGGAGGTGGACTCCGGGTCCTACCTCTCCATGATAGCATGGCAAGAAATAAAGTGCTTGGTGCCTACCATCCAAAGGAAGAGGCCTAGACAGCCAGAGACTAATCGTAAAGGACTACCAGGGAAACCGCATCCCAGTAGTCGGAACCGGACAGTTCAACGTAACATACAAAGGGCGCACCGAAAGGCTTCCCCTGACAATCGTCGATCGCGACCGCCCAAGCCTACTGGGACTGCAATGGTTCGCCCCGCTCGGCATCGCAGTCACGGGAATCGACCATGTCACCGACGACAGCTGGGAGCAACAACTAGCCCGGGAATTCCAAGAGGTCTTCGACGGAAACCTAGGCAAGTACCGAGGGCCCCTTATATCATTCAGCCTAGACCCAAACGTCCCCCCAAAACGCCTGAAACCAAGGCGGGTGCTATTCGCACTTAAACCCAAGATAGACGAGCAAATTGACAAGCTCGTCAAGCAAGGGGTCCTACAACCAATAGACCACGCCCGGTGGGAGACCCCCATAGTCACCCCGATCAAGCCCGATGGGTCGGTGAGGATCTGTGGGGACTATAAGGCCACCCTAAATGGCGCGTTGCAACAAAGCGCCTATCCCGTCCCAGTAGTGCAACACCTACTGCATTCACTGGGAGGGGGCAAGGTTTTCGCCAAACTCGACCTCGCCCAGGCATACCAACAGTTGCCAGTTGACGAGGAAACGGCAGAAGCGCAAACCATAGTCACCCACCGGGGAGCATTTAAATGCAACCGGCTCCAATTCGAAGTCAGCGTGGCACCTGGAATATTCCAAAGCCTAATGGAAAGGCTATTACAAGGCATCAAGGGCGTGGTACCTTACTTCGATGACGTCTTAGTGTCGGCAACCAACCAAGCCGAACTAGAGGGTCACCTAAGGGAGGTCCTAACCAAATTCAAAGAGACCAGGCTCAAGGTAAAGAGGGAGAAATGCCAATTATACACGGAATGGGTTAAATTCCTAGGATATCTCCTAGACCGTCACGGCATCCACCCCACAAACCAAAAAATCAAGGCCATCAAAGAAGCCCCCACACCCAAGTCGAAGACGGAGCTACAGGCATTCCTGGGGCTACTTAACTTTTACAATGTTTTCCTGCCCCAAAAGGCAACGGCGGCAGAGCCTTTGCATAGGCTCCTGGACAAGGCGGCGACCTGGACTTGGGGGAAACGCGAGCAAGTCGCCTTCCAGAGAACAAAGGACCTCCTCACTTTGGATGCCGTCCTTATACAGTACAACGAGACCCTACCTCTGGCCATCACATGCGATGCATCACCCTTCGGCGTCGGCGCTGTCCTCAGCCATACCCTCCCCGATGGAAAAGAAGCACCCATCGCATTCTTTTCAAGGACCCTCACCAAACCGGAGCGGAACTACAGCCAGCTGGACAAAGAGGCTCTGGCTATCGTTGCCACAGTCAAAAGATTCCACGAGTATCTCTATGGCCGGACATTTACCATCATAACCGACCACAAACCGCTGCTGGGAATCCTTGCAGGGAACCGGGCCACCCCGAACATTCTGTCTCCCCGAATGACAAGGTGGTCCGAGTTCCTGGCGGCCTACAACTACCGACTCATACACAGACCGGGTAAGATGATCTCCCATGCAGACGCCTTAAGCCACTCGCCGCTACCGGAACCTGACACCGACCTAGCATCCACGACGACCACCCTCAGCATAGAGACTTTACCCAACCTACCCATAACCACATCAGACATTGCCCGAGAAACTAATAAAGACAAACATCTGGCGTGGGTGTTGCATTGGGTAGAGAAAGGGTGGCCGGAAAGAGACAACGACGAGTCCGTCAAGACATTCCGGAACCGGCAAACGGAACTCTCGTTATTAAAAGGGTGCATACTATGGGGGGATAGGGTGGTCATTCCAGAAAAACTACAAGGGAAGGTTCTGGAACTATTACACAAGGGGCACCCGGGCATCATTAGGACTAAAGCCCTGGCCAGAAGTTACGCTTGGTGGCCAGGGATGGACAAACAGATTGAGACATGGGTAGCAAGGTGCCAACGATGCCAGGAAACTAGGCCAAGCCCACCCACAGCACCCGTCCTAGAGTGGGAAACCCCAAGGGGACCTTGGTCTAGGATCCACATAGACTTCACGGGGCCCACAAAAGGACACACCTTCCTGATAACAGTAGATGCTTACTCCAACTGGCTGGAGGTAAGCAACATGAAAACAACAACCACGGAGGCTGTGATCAAGGAACTCGGCAAACTCTTTGCAACGCACGGCCTCCCAGACGTCGTCGTTTCCGACAACGGGCCCCAATTCACCTCGCTAGAATTCGAAAAATTCCTAGCGGAAAGGGGCATCCGCCACGCGCTGACAGCACCGGCGCATCCGGCGGCGAACAGTAGGGCGGAACGGATGGTGCAATTCACTTAGAAAACCATCCGGAAAATAGACCACGGGGAGATCCAGGAGAAAATAAATAAATTACTCTTCACCCAACACATAACCCCAAATACCACAATGAATAAGAGCCCAGCCGAACTGTTAATGGGGAGGAAATTAAGGTCCCCACTCGACAGATTACACCCCACGTATAACCCAGAGAAGCCCCCAGACTCAACCAGCAAACACCGAACCTTCGCACCAGGCAACCCCGTGTACGCAAAAAACCTGACGGGAGACCCGTTATGGGTACCGGCCGTCATCACACAAATAACAGGCGCACACTCGTACCGGCTACAAACAACAGACGGACGAGCATGGAAACGCCACATCAACCAATTAAGATCAAGGGCGACCACCCAAGAGACCACCGACGCACAAGCAGGCAAAACCAACCCCCACAACACAAACCAAGGGGGGAGGGAATACCCAGGGGACCAAAACCAAAGAAGAATAAACCAACCATACTTACCGGAAAGCAGCCAGCACGACCCCTCGCCAGGAAGAGACAGCCAGGCCAGCTCGACCGACCCGGGGAGACCGAGTGGGAGCGGCGAAACCCGCAGCTCAACCAACCCGGGAAGCCCAGGAGGGAGCTACGGAGAGCGGCCCGGTCCGACTGACCAGCCGGTTCCCACGACGGCATCCGGAGAAGCAGAGACCCCAACCGAACCGGCCGGGATCCAACCTACGACTGAGCTGCGCAGGTCCAGTAGGCTAAGACGGAGCCCCGCCTACCTACGGGACTACGCGACGTAAGGACTAAACCAAGAGGGGAGGAGTGTTCTGTCCCCTCATTAGCATTCTTAAGATCCCCGCGCTTTGATTGGCCAAAGCGCGGGGCACTCTGATTGGTTAGGCGAGCCGCGCCGATTGGCTCGCTAGGAATCTCCCATGATTGGTCTATTCGAATTGCGGGAGATTCAAAGCGGTGCCATTGGCCGCGGCCGCCGCGGCTAAAGGAATAAAAGCCGCGAAGTTTTCCTGTAGCGCCAGTTCGGTTCCCACATCAATAAAAGAGCTTGATACTAAGTCACCGACTCCTGGCATCATTTCCGAAGACACAACATAACCTATCTGGCTTTCAGTGTTATTGATGGGTAAACTGTTACATCTTCAGGAACAGCACTGACATAATATACTGTAACTCCAGGGATATACTCTTGAGCAGATAGATGGAAACTTCTTCACAGAGTAAGCAGAACGGTCAAATCCTTGGATTAAGATTAACACATCATCATTGGTAGTGAAAACAGACCCTGGGTGTAATCTGGGGGTTCTCCTGGACTCATGACTTCTGCTTAAAGAGCAGGTGGTGGTCATGGCCAGGAGGGCTTTTGTGCAATTGCAGATTGTGCACCAGTTAGCCCTTTCCTGACCAATAATTCCTACTTACAGTCACTCATGCCCTAGTGACTTCCTGTCTTGACTCTTGCAATATGCTCTACATGGGGCTATCCTTGAAGAGCCTCTGGAAGCTCCAGTTGGTGCAAAATGCAGCGGCCCACATGGTTTTGTGCAGATCCCAGTGTGTACATGTATCACCTCTCCTGAAGGATCTGCATTGGCTGCCAATTTGCTTCTGGATGCAATTCAAGGTGCTAGTTGTCACCTTTAAAGCCCTTCATGGCTTGGGACCAGGTTATCTGAGGGACTGTCTCTTGCCGGTCACATCTACCCAACCCATCAGAGCGGGGAGGCATGGAATGCTGCAGGTCCCATCCCCTAGGGAGACACCTGATGGGACCCAGAAGATGGGCCTTCTCTGTGGTGGCTGTCTCTTTAATACAACAAGCCTCTACTCTAATACTCTTCCAGAAGGCACTGAAGACCTGGTTCTGCCAGCGGGCCTGAGGAACCCAGAGCAGGATGGAGCCCATCAAATGGCCTGTGTGCTGTAGCCAGGGTGGGGCTTGGAGGGTGATTTTATTATATTGTATTAATTTATTTGATTCTTTTTATTAGTTTTATTGTTTTAAATGCGGTTTTATATTCTGTAAGCTGCCTTGAGTCGCCGTGGGTGAGTAGGTGGCAATATAAATTCAATAAATAAATAAATGATTGATATTGATACTGTACACTATCTCATGAGTCAACTGTCAGCCAGAATTATTATTAATTTAAAAATAAATATGAAAGAAATGGCTTCTTGATAATTGCAGACAAGCTTAAAAAAGAAAATAAGCTAAAGAGTTCAAGATTCACATTTTAAATAAAAAACTCATTTTTTAAAAAATGGTGCCTTTGAGACAATATTGATTTCTGGTGACTGCCTGGACAATCCCTGCCATTTATTTGTTTGTTTATTAAATTTTTATGCTGCCTACCTCAGTGACTTGTCAAGATTTCAGAATTAGTTTGCCATGGCCTTCTTCCTAGGGCTAAGAGAAAGTGTGATAGTTGTGTTTACTGCTAAAGTGAAACTAACCTTTAGATGACCCTAACTGTTAACTCCAATTGTTTTGGAGGGAAACTTAGAACATTCAAAATGGCTTTTTCAAGTGTTAAGACCCTAGGGTATAAATTACAGACATTTGCCTATTATTCCTTTGTTCTAGTTTTCTAGTTTTGAGTCAATAAATGTTGTTGCAGCTATGCTGGTCTGCTTCTTGCCTATTGAAGCCCACTACACAATAGAAAGATTGATCAAAGGTCACCCAGTTGGCTTTGTATTTAAGGCTGGACTAGAACACATGCTGTCTGACTTTCCTTCTTGATGCCTTAACCACTATACCAAACCCTGTTATTAATTGAATCTACCATGTAAAGCTGACAGTTTGGAGACAGTTTTAGTTTTCATGGCAAATGGTTTCCCTCACAAAGAAACAAAAAATCATAATGTAAAAGTAATGCATTGAGCCACTTAATCAAGATGCAAGTATCCTTGAAGTGCCATTAGCTAATACTAATGTGTATGCACCTCCATGCTCAAAATAATGTCTTTTTTCAAAGTCATCTTAAAAACAAAAGCCAACCTTTGTGGAAAGGATGTAGTTTCTAAGCAAGGGAGCCTATCTATCAGGATTTATAGTATATTGCACTTCTCTTCATTTTCAGTCTAAACATTGAACACAATTTGCTTAGAATCTATCAAAGAGGATTATAAATCAGAGGTAAGTGAAAAGCATCTAAACAGTTAATTCATCTTCCTAGCGTTGGAATGATTTGATAGGTAAACCCATGAAGATACCAAAATTTTATTAAAGTTCTTTCCAATTCCATTCCTTCACTTTCCTTTTACTTTGCCTGTTTTTTCCCTATTCATGCTAATCTGATTGTTTTGAGAGAAAAGGAAAAACTAGATGTGTGATCCAGGTGTTATAGGCGATAGTTGCAGTTAATGACATTTTAAGGAGATGGGAATGAATCAGGGATATTCTAATAGAACATAAAAAGGTACTTTTAAAGTATTTGTGATTCATGGACGAAGGGGGAATGGGGATCAGTGTTGGAATAGGTCAGGAAAAAATGAATACAAGAAAAATAATTGAAATAATCCTATCTTTCTTTTAATATAAATAAAAGGGAAAGGGACATTTCCAGTAAAGCAGTTATTATATGTTTTCTAAATCTGTATTTTAATGTTTTGAATTAATTGATCCTGAACATACCTAAATATAATCCTCCATATGTAAACAAGAATTTACAGATATAATTCAACATACTTTAGTAGTTGTTTTTTTTAATTTTACAGTTTTCATTGGAAAAGCTAGCTTTTCCTTCCTTCCTTCCTTCCTTCCTTCCTTCCTTCCTTCCTTCCTTCCTTCCTTCCTTCCTTCCTTCCTTCCCTCTCCTGAAAAAACAAAATAAAATTTTAAATAGTACTTATGTCCCAGATGTTTTTTCTTTAATTTTATACTATTTTATGCATGCTCAATGCTTACAATCATGTTCCATTGCTTGAATTTATAGGCCTTAATAGTGTTGCAATGGTAAACTCTTAAAATTTGAATTGGTGTCATTTGCTCACTACTTTATTTTCTGGTTATATTATCTACATTATAATAAATGCTGCTGTGTTTTTAACTTTAGCATATCTTTTTAAAATGTTGAATTTAGTATTGTTTTATTGTTTGAACATCATGCTAATTTCACATGAAAGAGACAAGAAATAAAAGCCACCTAATCTTCACCTTCTGCAATGAAAATAACTTCATAAATAGGGTATTACATTTGGCTATATCCAAAACAATGTCCCTAAAGGCTACCAGATATTCCAGAATAACTGCCATAATGTCATCTTGTCCTGGAGTCCTGAAACCCAGAAAGGCCATGTCACAGAGTGGAATCCCATCATGATGCAGCCCAACTAAGTTTTGATAAATCAACTGTAAAGCATGAAAGATCAGCTCCACACACGAAGGTTCAATAAAACTCATTTATTGCTAAAAGCCTACACACAGAAATCTGACAAGGGTCAAGGGCATTCAGGGTGTGTGTGTGGACTTACTTGTCTTGTGGTTATGTGGGATTCTAGGCTGTTCTCATCAGAGCTGCCTTCCCTGATAGTGGTCTATCCATTTTATCTTGTCAGCCCTTCAAGGTAGACTAGATCAGGAAACAGACTTCATAGGAAGACTAGAAGTGAGATAGGCTGTAAAAACAGAAGTTTGCAAGTCTGCCAATGCCTTTTCTTTTCACTATAGCCCAGAGAGTTGTGGGGTGGTGTTGATGGTGGCAACAGTGGGTGGCAGTAGTGGCTAATCTGAATCTCTTATTACACTCCCGTGCTCTCTAGATTTAACACATGTTTCTTCTGCATCTGTTGTTTCCCTAACAGCCTATGGATTCCTTCTCCAAAGTCATATCCCTAGTTCCCTAGACTTCTGCTATATATTCTCAAACCTATCACTACCTTAATGCTTTCTCTAGTCCTCTGCCTCCTTTCAACATTTATCCCCCTGGGCCTTTCCTCCAGGTCAAGGAGAACCATCACTACCATTTCATTTAGCTTCCCCCTCTTAAGAAGTGACAGATGCATTGGCTGCCGGTCTGCTTCCAGGTGCAATTCGAGGTGTTGGTAATCACCTTTAAAGCCCTTCCAGCCTAGGGATTGTCTCAACCCACTGGAGCTGGCCTGCTCCACCCATGCCAGCAGAGGAAGCTGTTCTGATCTAGGCTTCACTAAATCACAAAACAGACTCCTTGTCCCTACAAAACCCCTTTTTATTCGGCTAATGTGAATTCCTATCATTCACATCCAGCAAAGTCCTGGCAAACAGTCTTTCAAGAATGAATTGCAACCATGGACCTTATCAGGCTTGGAGAGTTGTCAGGCCAATAGCTTCCAAGCACAATGCTGTACAAGGAAATGCTTTGCAAGGAGTTTCTGTGAGTCACCAACTCAGATAACCAAATCTTCACACCAATTAAATGAACTGTCTCCTGCAAAGACCACTCCCCTTTTACTTCCATTTCCTATGGGAGGAGCCATTCACCGTCCACCTGTGCCTTTATCCAAGTCGACCCTTGTTCCTTAACTGTTCCTTTTTTTTGACAGCTCTGTGCATACGCATATCAGGAACAGGGTCTAGCTGTTCTTCTGCCCCACTGATCTCCAACTCTGAAGGCAACTGATAAATGTTGGGTGGCCCTGGCCCCATCTTTGCCTCTGCCACAGAGCCCTCATCAGAGCCTTCCCCAGACTCCAGGACTGGCCATTGTTCCTCCCCAATCTCCTCACTGTCTGAGTCTGTCACCAGCTCTGCTAGCCACTGGCGGGTCACAACAGAGGCATGCTGCAGATCCAGCAGTCTGTTTATTCCTGCTGGTGTGGTCCAAAAGAAGTGCCTTCTCTGCTATTGCATCTGCCCTCTGGAATATCTTAGCTCCTGGAGTGAGGGTGGCTGCAACCTTCCTGACCTCTATAAGAAATCATGACGTCAGTGTGATCAATCCTTGTAACAAGTAGTTTGCTATTTGTTGCCAGTTGTGGTTATTGTACTTGGTGTCATTAGTTTATGTTCCATTTTTCAGGACTGAAATCTAAGACAGTTCATAATCAACATAAATTATCTGAAAGCATAATGCTAATGTTTCTTTTTAAAGAGCCTCTCCCCTTCCAATAATTTGTAGAATTGATAATGTCTCTGTGATACTAGGTTTCTAGGCAGTTTCTGCTTATTTTATTACCCTTCCGTGATCCATCCCATCAAGCATTGGTATTATTGGCCTATAGGGAGGGAGGAAGATTCCATTGAACAGATTTCTGTGATGATTTCCTTCCTTTTCTCCATCTCCCTTCAGGAATCCTTTCCACAAGGAACTGGTTGGACTATGGGAGAAAAGAGACCAGCTTTACAGGTCTTGGTGATGGTTGTTACCTACAATACTTTTCTCTCTACTAATGGTAATAGACCTGTGAAGAAATAAGTTACCAGCTGGAGCAGGCTGCTGTGGAGGTTTCTCTTCCTTTTTTCTGACTCCCTTCAGAGACCCTTCCTACAGTATTGAAACTACACCTTTGGGTCAGTCATATAGCATCCATATGAAATTCTCCATTCCCCAAAGCTTCCTTTTAAGGAAAAGGAAGATTCTGTGAATGCCAGATTTTCTTTTTTTTCTTTTTTGTGTGTGAAAGTAGATAGTTACAACAGATCACCAAGTGGAGCCAAATCTTCCTGTGTTTGGAATTTATATGAGAATCCAAATATAAAAACAAATAATCTATGAAAAAAATCAGATACAGAAATGACTTTTAAAAAAAGAAGATATAAACAACATCTTAGAAGATAGAACTATTTCATGAAGTTGAAGTAGTACCATCCCCTTCTTCCTATGTAATTGGTGAAATTGTAAAGGATATGAATTCTCATCATTTGAATTTAGCACACAGATGGCAAAACGAAAGGAATGCATTCTCAGCTGACCTCACCATGATTCTACAATATAGAGAAAGTCATTTCACACCCTTTGTAAATTGCAATCAGCAGTTCAAATGATGGAAACATTATGACTCAGCGAAGAAATAGTCCATCCTATTCATAGCAACTCTAATGCAGTGAGAAAAATTGATATGTGGAAGCAGAAACATTTGCAATAGGACTTTCCAGGTCTTCAGATTTGAAAGCAAGAAGGTGAATTGGAGTACAGGAGCAAACATAGTAGCTGCCACTCCTTAATCCAAATGCCTCTTTCCCTGGGACTGAATGACAGTTGTAGAGACAGAGATAGTATTGGGAAACTACATATTTGCTTTATGAATTTCAAACAGGTGTTATGTGAATGACCTTGTATACAATGAAACATGTTTCTGCCCTCATATCAGAAATGCGACACAGCCACTGTTTAGAATGCAGACATCTACAGTAAAAACCCTATGCACTCTGGGATCACAAATTATTGGAACTGTTATGGACTAAGCCAACGCATCAGTAACAACCCTAAATAGCTTTACTTTGCAGCAGGCTCGTAATCCTGCACTCCTCATTGGCCCGCGAATAGCGAGTTGTGATTGGTCGTTTCTGGCCAGTCTGATTGGCTGTTAATGGGCCTCTCTGATTGGACGCTTGTGAAAGCGGTAAACTCAAATCATTGGTTGTTTTGACAGCAGCCAGCTCTATAAAAGAGCTGCTGCTGCCCAAGTATTTGCTCTGTTCTTATTTCACAATAAAAAGTTGAAGTCACCGTTCGATGTCTCGTCTCTTTTCCTTGCGCCCATGCTCAGGACGTAACATTGGCGATGAGGATGGGATACGGAGACGATAGAGCTGACTAAGTACTCATCGAACAGGACAGAGCACGTGCCTGAAGAGCGCATGCAACAAACGGCAAAATGACCAGCGGCGCCATACCATCCGCTCCATTTGACCCAGCAACCAAAGAATGGGACTCGTATATAGATCGTTTAAAGATGTTCCTAGAGACCAACAATTTAAAAGATGCTACGCCTGGCAAGAAACGAATCGTGTTCCTGACTCACTGCGGCCCCACCGTTTTCAAAATGGCTTGCCAAACTGGCGGAAGTGAAGACCATGGATTGGGATAACCTCGCGCCGATCCTCCGGGCCCATTACGCACCCGCAGTACCTACACTGATACGAAGACATGAGTTTTACCACAGGGACCAATGGAAGAACGAGAGCGTTGGGGATTTCGCAGCCGACCTCCAGAACCTAGGAGGCCTTTGTGGTTTTGCAAACCCTGAAGCCCTGAGACCGCATAGTTCTGGGATTAGATGCACCCACAGTGCAGAGTAAACTCATGACGAAAGGAGACATCAGCCTTGCAGATGTCATTGCCGACACTACTGCCGCAGAAGCAACCAGGAAGTCAGCTGCTCAAATGCGCCGAGCGAACGCACCGCTTCGCCAA
Organism: Hydrophis major; assembly: GCA_033807585.1. Classification (NCBI taxonomy): domain Eukaryota; kingdom Metazoa; phylum Chordata; class Lepidosauria; order Squamata; family Elapidae; genus Hydrophis; species Hydrophis major. The sequence continues at coordinate 36,793,701 of CM066332.1, read as the reverse complement.
CTTGCTAAAGATAGCCCACTCACCGCTGAGAAGCATGCTATTACCGCCCACCACGAAGACCTTGAGTCATCCTCAGACAGTGAGGAAGAGGAGGTCAACTGGCTCCGCTCGGAATGAGAGCAAAGGAACCAGAGACTTCCGTGCCAATGTGCTGGTTGCGGGGCAAACCACCCGCGATCGGACTCAAATTCCTCGACGCACTCTGCCGTACCTGCGGGAAAAGAGGCCACATCGCGAAGGTGTGCAGAAGCAAGTGAGAGTCCAGTCCCAGCTGAAGGGAGAACAACCTCCGCTGGGAGACAGGCAAACCACCTGAGAATCGGGACCGCCTGAACCACCAATGGAACAACCACTACTACTACAGAAATCAAGCACCTGCCTCTTCAATAAGACGAGAAGAGGCACACCAAACCATTATTATTGGCCACGCTTCATCATTCGATGCAAGAAAGATCCGCATAAGGGTTACTATTGAGAATCGACCAGGTGTGATGGAAATCGATTCGGGGGTCATCCCTATCGATGGTATCCTGGAAAACCCTCAAACAGCTGATCCCGGCCATCTGCCGCCAGGACCTCAGCACTCAACAAATCATCCTAAAAGACTACCAAGGCAACAGAATTCCAGTTGTCGGTTCCAGCCACACCCAAGTATCCTTCAAGGACCACACCGCGACGCTTCCCCCAACTGTCGTCGATCGTGACCGGCCCAGTTTGTTAGGGTTACAGTGGTTCACCCCACTCGGGATTGAACTAGCCGGCATACACCAAACCAGAAGCGACGACTGGGAAGAGGCCCTCATCCAGGAATTCCAGGACGTGTTCACAGGAACCTTAGGCAAGTACAAAGGGACCCCTATATCATTTAATCTCAGCCCTGATGTAGCTCCCATTCTGCTTAAGCTTCGTCGGGTGCCTTTTGCCCTCAAGCCGAAGATCGACGAGCAGTTAGATAAACTGATAGCCCAGGGCATGTTGGAACCGTTTGACCATGCCCGCTGGGAAACTCCAATAGTAACGCCCATGAAGCCAGATGGTTCGTTAAGAATTTGTGGGGATTACCGGGCCACCCTAAATCATGCTCTTCAACAGAGCGCTTATCCAGTACCGGTGGTCCAACACCTTCTCCACTCCCTGGGTGGCGGAAAAATATTTGCGAAATTGGACTTAGTTCAGGCGTACCAGCAACTACCTGTAGATGCGACAACTGCAGAAGCCCAGACAATAGTTACACATAGAGGCGCCTTCAAGTGCAATAGACTCCAATTCGGAGTAAGCGTGGCACCTGGAATTTTCCAAAGTTTGATGGAGAGACTATTACAAGGCATAAAAGGCGTCGTGCCTTATTTTGACGATGTCTTAATAGCTGTCCCCACTAAAGAGTTATTCGTACAACGACTCAGAAAAGTTCTTCAGAAATTTAAAGACACTGGCCTGAAAGTAAAAAGGGACAAGTGTCAACTTTGTACGGAGAGAGTGGAGTTCCTGGGATACCTTCTCGACAGACAGAGAATCCACCCCACCCAAAAAAAACTAACCGCAATCAAAAATGCTCCAAGACCTAGGAATAAGACAGACCTCCAAGCCTTCCTGGGACTCATTAACTTTTATAACATCTTCTTACCCCAGAAGGCGACCGTAGCTGAGCCCCTACATAGACTTCTCGACAAAAAGGCTTCCTGGGTCTGGGGACGGTGTGAAGAACGGGCATTCCAACAAGTAAAAGACCTCTTAACCTCCAATGCTATATTGATGCAATTCAATGAGACTCTACCCTTAACGGTTACCTGTGACGCCTCACCATTTAAGGTGGGAGCCATTTTAAGCCATGTCCTACCAAATGGGAATGAGGCACCTATTGTGATTTTTTTGAGAACCTTGTCTAAGACTGAAAGGAACTATAGTCAACTTGATAAAGAGGCTCTCACTATTGTATCTGCAATTAAACGTTTCCATGAAAATGTGTATGGGAGACCCTTTACCATAATTACAGACCACAAGCCGCTACTTGGTATTTTGGCGGGAAACAAACCAATTCCCCATATCTTATCACTAAGAATGACACGTTGGTCGGAATTTTTAGCCGCATACGATTACCGATTGCAACACCGCCTGGGGAAAACCATTCCCCACACTGACGCTTTGAGCCGCTCTCCACTACCAGACATCATAGAGGACCCAGCTCCAACCTTAGCCATATTGCAAATCGAAACCCTTAAATCGCCGCCGCTGACCGCTCAAGACATCGCCTCAGAAACAAAAAAGGACCCTGTTTTGGCACAAGTCCTCAGCTGGGTGGAATGGGGTTGGCCGGTCAGCGTACCCAACGACACTTTCAAGCCATTCAGAAATTGACAGACAGAACTATTCTCCCAAAAAGGCTGCATCTTGTGGGGAGACAGAGTTGTAATCCCGGAGAAACTGAAACATAAGGTATTAAAAATGTTGCACGATGGACATCCAGGCATCGTGCTGATGAAGGCATTGGCCAGGAGTTACGCATGGTGGCCTGGATTAGACAAACAGATAGAAACCTGGGTAGCAAAGTGCAGCAAATGCCAGGAGACTCGTTCTACTCCTCCAAAAACTCCCCCAACTCAGTGGAAAACGCCTCGAGGCCCTTGGTCCTGTATCCACATCGATTTTGCAGGACCCACAAAAGGACACACTTTCCTCGTAACAGTGGATGCCTATTCTAACTGGCTTGAGGTCCACAAGATGAAAAGCACCACCACAGAGATGGTCACTAAAAAAATGAATAAGCTATTCGCTACCCACGGATTGCCGGATGTCCTGGTCTCTGATAATGGCCCGCAATTCACTGCCCTGGCATTTGAACAGTACCTGGCAGATTGGGGCATCCACCATGCCTTAACATCGCCAGCTCACCCTGCAGCCAATGGTAGAGCTGAGCGAATGGTTCAATTTGTAAAAAACACTTTGCACAAAATGGACCATGGCGACATTGACGACAAAATAAACCGGATGCTTCTACTCCAACACATAACCCCCAACAGCACCATGAACAGAACCCCAGCTGAACTCCTGATGGGCCGGAAACTTCACTCGCATCTCAATCTCCTCCACCCAAATTATATGCCTGAACAACCCCCAGGATCCAGCAGCAAGTGTCGGGCATTCCAGGAAGGTGACCCCGTGTTTGCGAAAAACTTCTCAGGCGACCTATTGTGGGTCCCCGCTACCATAACGCAACTTATGGGACCCCGATCCTATCACCTACAAACTGCAGATGGTAAGATGGGGAAGCGCCACATAGACCAACTCCGTTCCAGACTAGCACCTAGTCCTATCTCAGCCCCTGAATCTCTAACTGGGGGGGGGGAGGAACATCGAGGAGGCCAAAAAAGAAATAACAGATGACTTAACAATCGAAACCCAGCAGTCTACACAACCAACCAGGGGATACTCACCGCCAGAAGGAGAACTGATCCGGGGAGTGTCCTCACCACGTGACAGCACCGCGATGGCAGCAGATCCGGGGAACCCGGAAGACAGCACTGACGGAAGCAGGGAGAACGGCCCGGAGTCATTCGAAGGAGCAGCAGGACTGTTTTCACCATCCAGCCCAGCTGACAGCCCACTGGAACCAGAGCCAGGACAGAAACCAGTGGAACAGCGCAAGTCAGGCAGACAGGTGAAGCGACCTGCCTATTTACGAGAGTATGTCACCCCACCCCTCAGACCTAGGGGGGAGGGGTGATATGGACTAAGCCAACGCATCAGTAACAACCCTAAATCGCTTTACTTTGCAGCAGGCTCATAATCCTGCACTCCTCATTGGCCCGCGAATAGCGAGTCGTGATTGGTCGTTTCTGGCCAGTCTGACTGGCTGTTAACAGGCCTCTCTGATTGGATGCTTGTGAAAGCAGTAAACTCAAATCATTGGTTGTTTTGACAGCAGCCAGCTCTATAAAAGAGCTGCTGCTGCCCAAGTATTTGCTCTGTTCTTATTTCACAATAAAGAGTTGAAGTCACCGTTCGATGTCTCGTCTCCATTCCTTGCGCCCATGCTCAGGACGTAACAGAAACAATTTAGATTCATTTTAGTGTCTTTAATTTAGATTTGTTCGCAGACACCCCCAACCTATTATTTACATCCAAGTAATTTAAAAATATTTTTATCAATATATCAAAGGGTTCTTTCCAAGTACTTAGTGAATATATTTCAAATACATGCAGAACTTATTAATCTTACACATTACTGCATGGAAGAAGTCCATGAAATATATCATTCTCCATGTAGCTCTGTGTCAACTTTGACATTATAACAGCTTGACAAGACCTTCAGCTGCAAACACCTTCTGAAATTCAACTATATTGTACCTTTCAGAAAACATTATTCAGTTACGGAATAATGTAACTAAATGTCACAACACTTGTAGGAGTTACCAGCAAGAGATCTAACTTTATCCAAGTTTATTTTTATATGAGTAAAAGTATTCATTAGTAAAAGATACAAGGCCTGACTCATGTATGTGTGTTTAATATTGGAAATTATGGCGGTAGTCAAACATTGCCCCCTGTGATGCTTACAAGCACCTAGGGAGGCAAATTTAAATTTACACTCATTAAGCCTGATGCATAGGTAATAAATAGCAACAACAGCAAAAATGCCTAATAATAATAATAATAATAATTCTGACAGATTATGTGAAAGACAGCTCTGATGGAGGTCAACAAGAGGAAGCTGCTCAAAGTGCAGCAAACCAAGAATCAATATAGAAAAACAGCAATGCAAACTCGGGCTGACAGCTGGTGTAACAAAGCACTGCATGGACAGTTCCTTGAACAGATCCAAGGAAAAGTAGATAAGGAAAAGACTTGGTTATGGCTGACCAACGGAACCCTGAAGAAAGAAATAGAAGGCCTGATTCTTGCAGCCCAAGAACAAGCCATCAGAACGAATGTAATCAAAGCCAGAATAGAAAAATCTGTTGATGACCCCAAATGCAGACTCTGCAAAGCGGATGAAATCATTGATCACATACTGAGCTGTTGTAAGACAATAGCTCAGACTGACTACAAACAACATCCCAATACAGTTGCTCAGATGGTCCACTGGAACTTGTGTCACAACTACCATCTGCCTGTAGCAAAGAACTGGTGGGATCATAATCCTGAAAAAATGGTCAAAAATGAGTGTGCAAAACTACTGTGGGACTTCCGAATACAGACTGACAAAGTTCTGGAACATAATACCCCGGGTATCACAATTGTGGAGAAGAAAAAAGTGTGGATCATTGACATTTCCATACCTGGTGATAGCAGAATTGACGAGAAACAACTTGAAAAAGTCACCAGATATCACGACTTGAGAATCGAACTGCAGAGACTCTGGCATAAACCAGTGCAGGTGGTTCCAGTGGTACTCGGCACACTGGGTGTTGTGCCTAAAGATCTAGGCAAGCACCTAAAAACAATTGGCGCTGACAAGATCACCATTGGTCAGCTGCAGAAGGCCACCTTACTGGGATCTGCTCGCATAATCTACCAATACATCACGCAGTCCTAAATACCTGGGAAGTGTTCGACTAGTGATTTGTGATACGAAACCCAGCATGGTTATCTTGTCTGCTGTGTATATTTTTGATGATGATGATGATGATGATGATGATGATGATGATGATGATGATAATAATAATAATAATAATAATAATAATAATAATAATAATAATAATAATAATATGGTTTAAAATGTCTGCTGATAAGCTATAAAAATTTATAAAACATGAAAACAGATACATCAAAGTAATATTACTTAACATATCTCAGCACATATCCAGTTCCATATATTTGCTAATTTTCCTTCCATAAAAAATATAATAAAAACCTTATAACTTTATAAAAATAATAAATACTAATCACAATTAGAATATATATAATATGGCAAAATATCATTGTTTAAAGCAGTGATTTAAGCTGAGGACCACTGATGGAGCACAGAATTCTACTACAAGATCAGTAATAATCTCCCCACATTCACAGACCAGTTCCTATTTACCACCTCAACCCTATCTCCCCATGTGTTGACAATAAGCTAGCAACAGAGTTAAGCAGACTGCACAACAGTATGTTGTTGACTTTGTTGTAGAATGAAGGCTAGAAGGAAAACCCTTGACTGACCAATTATTGATAGAAAAGTACAGAGAAAAAACATCTTCTTTATCTTAGATAACAAGAAGAGAAGGCACTAGGCTAGATGTGAATTGATGATTGATGATTAAGGCACCCAGGCTAATTACTGTGAGTTCTAGACCTGCCTTAAACATAAAAATCGGCTGGGTGATTTTGGGCCAGTCACTCTCTCATGGCTCACCTCAACTCACAGGGTTGTTGTTGGGGGGGGGGGGGAGGAATAGAAAAAAAGTGTAATATGTTTGTTTACCGCTTCAATTATTTATTTAAAAAAAATAAAAGCAAGATAAAAAATCTGAAAAAAAGAAATCAAGGAAGTAACTTTCCTTTCAACAAAAGGTGTTTTTATTGATGGGCAGGCAAAGGCAGAAAAAAAGAATGCATATTTAAACTCTGGGACTAGCATATTTTATATAAATGATTAGATTCCAAGATTCTGACTTTTTTTAATCATAAAAGATTTTTTTCCATCTGCAGTAGAACACCTTATTTATCACAGCCTTGTCCTTGAATTTCCTGATGCTAAGCTCATGAGTGTGTACTATTTCTTTTTTTTGAAACAAATTTTTATTAATTTTAAAGATAAAACAACACATCATTAACCATTAAATACATAAACACATAAAACCTCTTAATATTGTAAATCCTTACAAGTCAAACAAAACAATATTTTTATACAACATAATTCCAATTTATCCCATCCCCATATGGACACGCAAATATCTTTCATCAAGTTTCTCATTATTTCTCTTTACTCCAATTCAATTTCATTTCTCTTCCATATTTATCCATTTTATAATCATCATATTCTTTTCTTTCTGACTTGTTTAAATTATTCTCATCTAACATTCCTCCAAGGTTTTATTGATTCTTTTTTCCTTTTTTTTTAATAAAAAACAAATTTTGTTAGTTTTATCATAAGCATAATACACAAACATACAAACACAAAACATAGACAAAACTACAAGATCTTTTCTGAAGGTTGTCTGTTCCCGGGTTAAAAACTCTTTACACAGACACAAATTCAAACATCATATTCAACCTAAGTCTCCTTCTATATCTTATTATCATTTTCTTTTTTATATATATATATAAAAACCATTTTTATCAGTTTTCTAAAATCAATACACACAAAATCAAGGCATAACAGCTTATAAATTCTTTTCTAAAAAAAAATAATAATGATAGACCAATAAAACATAACATTTCCAGATTATAATATCAATATTTCATATAATATTAACTTCATATCTTATCCCTACTTCTCTTTTCCATCCAAATTATTTATCAATTAAAATTTTATTGCCTTTTATCAATATACAAAATCAAAAAAAAAAAAGCATATATATCCTTCCATTATTACCATTTTCAACAACATTCTTTGTCTGTTCTATTTCCAAACATCCATTCATCTTTTTTCTTTTACTATACTTCTCCTGTAAACCAATTGGAGTTGCATCTATAACACATTACCTAACTTAAAAATACTACATATAAATCTTTCTTGGGATTCTGTTTAAAAAATTCTTAAAATTACATAATAAATTTTTTATTCTAAATATACATACATATAAAAACACACTCTTAAATACCCTCCAGAATCCCTCTTTTAGTCTAAATTAAATTCACCCATTGTCTCTAAATAAACTTTTTTTCTTTAAATCTTGCTTCCCCCCATTAAGGCTTCTCCTCCCCCCTTTTCTCTCTTGCTTATTCTTCTCCTTGCCCTTTCTACCCCTTTGCTTTTTCCCTTCGCTTTTCTTGCTCCTTTTCTTTTGTTTTCTAACCTTGCCTCCATCTCTTCGCTCATTTTTCTCTCTTTTGGTTGTTTTTATAATTCTTAAAAACCCCTTTTTCTTATCCTTTTTCTCCTCCTCTCCGGAAGGAACCCATTGTTCATCAAAGATGGCTTCTTTTTCCTCTTCTTCCTTGTCCCAGTCCTTCTGCTGCGTCAACTTTTCTAAGGAACATAACGCCATTTCTAAGAATTGGAACAAAGCGCCCAAAGTATCTTCTTTTTTATATTTTTGATATTCAATCTCTAGTTCATCCACAGAGAATGCCATTATGAAAAGGGAAACTTTTTCCAAAACAACCACAAGTATTTTTAATCCAAGACAATCAAAAGCAATTAAAAAAAAGAAAAAAAGAAAAAAGTTCCAAAAGTTAATACTTTTCTTCCTTCTTCTCTTTCTCTTTCCAAATTAATTTTTGATCAAAGAGGTCCAATTACCATATATCTTCTTTTGGGATCCACCAAGACGTTCTAGACAGTCTCCTCCTTTTTCAGTTTCTGCTCCAATTTTTCTTTCTCCCTTCCCACTTGCAATAACAATTTTAAATAATCAAAAATCCATACCTCCAGCAGAGATTTTCCAATTTCTTAAATTTTTCAATGTCCAAAAATCCCTTTGTCTCTTAGCTTAGCTTTCAAAGCAATCCACTTTCAGTGTCTAATACATCCAAATATTTCTGCTTTTTCCGTGGGATGAGAGAGTAAAAAAAAAAATAAAAAAAAAAGTTCCCTTTAACAGCTTCTCCGCCGCTTTCGATCTTCTTAGGGATACAATGTATCCTCCAGCAACAAGCAGCTCAATTCCAGGCAATTTAAAAGTTGTTACTTGACCTGGCTCAGACAGAACTTTCACTTTTCACACTTCCTCCAGCACAGTTCTTACCCGGTTGCTGGCTTCTTCGTGGCGGCCATTGCTGACCGCCGCTCCACCGCCTTGGGAAAAAGGGGTTTTCCCGGAGAAGGGGGGGGTCTGCGATGCCCCCACCTCCCTAACCGGCTCCCCTCTATCTTCAGCTGTCCCTACAGGGCAGCCATAACCCCCTGACCCATCTGGATCGGGGGTACCTCGGCAGCTAGCCAGCAGGAATCGCGAGCTGTCGCGAATTCCTGCTGCTCCGAAGCCACGCAAACCGGAAGTTCCGAGTGTGTACTATTTCTGTCATCCTGGATAGTAGGCCTAGGGTAAAAAATTGTCAGGCCTCTTTTTTTCCAGCAAGGACCTGTAGGCTTAAAATATTTTTTTCTGCCTTTCTCTGGGCTACAAGGAAAAGGCGGCTAAATAATGACATCACTGCAGGGAAGAGATTAAAAGTCACAGCATCTATTTCTGTTCTTTGTTTGGATTGGTGAAAGAGGAAAAAGACATGTACTAGGATTAGTAGATACTTAACATGCCCATTTTTTATTTAGGAAACATAAAAATAGCTTCAATGAGTTTGACAATTTGCCACCATATCTCAATTTTGCTGAAATGAAGAAGTAGCTGTATCTGTATTGGGTTACAGGTTGCTCGCTCCTATCTTAAAATCAGCATATCCTACAATTTATTTCCACATGAGCCTTTGCCCACAATAGATAGATAGATCCAACTGTTCTGTGACTCAATACTAAAAACCTCTTGGCAATGTTGCTGCAGTGTTAACAACCAGAAATATGAAGAAGTTGGAGAACTGCAATGATGCAAGTCATTATGTTGAAATCAAATTCAAAACCATTCAGAAATTATAAACATTCATTGGTCTGGGAAATGCTATGAATGTGAGAACAATCTGAAGTTCAGAAAAAGTGACCATTTGAATTTATTACTTATTTCTTTATAGTCCCAAAACCTACTGGGATTTTAAAAGTCTCTGAAAATTGTTAGTAGTACCCAGAAAAAGTTACCCTAAGTAAGGGAACAAATCCAAGGTATTTTTCTGTCTGAAATAGAGGGCAAGAAAGTATTTCCTTCATTTCATACACTACAGCTGACCTGTGGGGTTCTTGGTGCTCTCTGAACTTCATTATTTTCCGGCAGACATTTTATTATACAACCACTGTAGGTAACATCATCAGTGCTAGGGACGAAGAACCCCATGGTTAACAAGTATCAAACTCGATTACACCATGTGATGTATTGTGATGTCATGGTGTGGCCTGCCAGGGCTGACAGGGATGGCAGCAGAATCAGGCAGTAGCGAGGAGGTTGGGGAGGAACCTAGGCCAGATCTGGAGTCTGAGGAAGATCTGGAGGAGAGCGCTGCATCAGGGGCAGAGAGGGGCTAGGGCAGGCTGGAAGCCAGCAACTGCCTTCAGACTCAGACAGCAGTGATGTGGGGGAGATTATGGAACCGGTTCCCAGCGTGCATATGCGCAGAGCTAGCAGAAGACAAGAACAATTGAGAAATCTGGGTCGACTCAGAGTAAGGCCACACCTGGGAGATGATTGGCCTCTCCCATAGGACATAAAAAAGAAGTGAATGGGAAGTGAGCTTTTGCAGGAAGCAATTCGTTCGTTTGCTCAGAACACAAGCTTTGACAAATTCTTTTTGACTTTGTGTCAAGTTTGGCTTTGTCCTGTGTCTGGCAATTAGTTCTCTGGTCACATTCTAAGTGTGATAAGGAAGCCTAGGTAAGAAAATGTATCATGTTTTTTGCTTTGTGGAGCTGGGGTACCCATGGCCTGTGCGTGAAGTATCTGGCCCACAGGCAGTCAGTTTGACATCCCTGCCATAGTTCAATCCTGAACTACAAGCATTCTCTTCTGTTAGTAAAGTTGACCTAATTGGCAATTGAATCTCACCTTAATACTTTTCCTTCCCTTGATTGCATCAGGTTAATCTTTTAAGAAATGGCAGGTTGTGCATTATCCTCCAAGACAAAGAAGCCACTTTCTTTCCCTGCTAAATAAGTCCCATGTGAGACAATTGCTTTGCTCCAGTAATATGGGCAGCCATGACCTGACTAAATGTAGGTTTCCCCTCACAGTTCATTTGATAAATATTATCCATTACTTAAAGAGTAAAGAGACCTATACTTAGAGCATTTTCATATCAGAAATGTGAACTGTTTTATACATAGATAACATTGCAGTCTGATATAGTAGACAAGACAACCATTGTCATCCCCTCAGTAATTTGATGACCCACATGCCATCACAATTATAATTACTGAATGAATAAATGAATAAATAAAGCTTAGCCAACACTTCATAGGAAGAAACTAGGTTTAAAAACATCTTCCCTTCTTTTTGATAAACATGGTGCCTACAAATATATATTGAGAAAATTAGTGTTTTCATGCAATGTTTTATGGTACATTACCTAAATTCAATACAAAACTTAAACTATGTGTTTCATTACTAGCAGTGGTTTCCAATGTTTCACAACTAACTATGGGTGTCACTGCAATAATTTGACAGGCTATAAAAAGAGAATAAAGCACTGGTGCATTTTTTGTTGTTGCCTGTTCTCTACAATTCCATTCACTGAAGTGGAAGGAATGAAGATGTACTGCCTAACCAGTATGTTTACATGTAGCTAACTAGAGTCTTTCCTCCTTAAAGATTAATTGAATTACTTATATAAATACAAATATTTTGGTTGCAGTAACTAGGCGGAATGAATTTTTTGAAATGCTGCCATGTTGCATGCATAAAATAGATTGTGTATTTTAATGTTCAGAAGCAAAAGCAAAAATGTATTTCCAGAATATAACATGGGCATCCCTTGCTTTCCATTTTAAAATATAATATCTATGTTAGCCATTAAAAATATTGTTATGGATTAAACCATCGCAGCGATACAACCGAAACAGCTTCTTCTTACTCTTGTAAGAAACAGCTTCTTCTTACTCTTGTAATCCTGCAATTCTCATTGGCCTGTGAATAGCGAGCCGTGATTGGTCAGGTTTGGCCAGTCTGATTGGCTGTTAACGGAAGCCTCTGATTGGACGCTTGTGAAAGCGATAGACTCAGTTCATTGGTTGTTTAACAGCAGCAAGCTCTATAAAAGAGCTACTGCTGCCCAGGTTTTGAGCTCCAGTCTTTCTTGTTAAATAAAGAGTTGAAGTCACAGTCCGATGTCTCGTCTCCGTTCTTACGCCCATACCCAGACCTTAACACTGGCGACGAGGATGGGATACGGAGATGATAGAGCTGACTAGAACATATCGGACAAAGAAAGAGCACGTGGCGAAAGAGCACACGAAACAGACGGCAAGATGACTACGATACCACCCGCTCCATTCGACCCAGCAACCGAAGACTGGGACTCGTATATAGACCGCTTCCAGATGTTCCTGGAGACCAACAATTTAAAAGATGCCACATCTGGCAAGAAACAAGAGGTGTTCCTGACTCATTGCACCCCCGCTGTTTTCAAAATGGCTAAAGCATTAGCAAAACCGGCAAAAGTGAAGACCATGGATTGGGACACCCTCGCTCCAATCCTCAGGACCCATTACGCACCCGCAGTACCTACACTGATACGAAGACACGAATTTTACCAGAGGGACCAACGGAAGGACAAGAGCGTTGGTAATTTCATAGCTGACCTCCAGAACCTAGGAGGCCTTTGTGGTTTTGCAAACGTAGAAGAAGCCCTAAGAGACAGAATAGTTCTGGGATTAAATGCACCACACGTGCAGAGTAAGCTGATGGCAAAAGGCGACATCAGCCTTACAGATGTCATCGCCGACGCTACTGCAGCAGAAGCAACCAGGAAGTCAGCCTCTTGAATGCGCCAAGCGAACGCACTGCTTCGCCAACTCGCCGACGAGGCACCACTCGCCACTGTGAAGCACGCTACCGCTACCCACCACGAAGACCTCGAGACAGTGATGAAGAGGAGGTCAACCGGCTCTGCTCGGAATGAGAGCAAAGGAACCAGCGACGTCCATGCCAATGTGCGGGTTGCGGGGCAAACCACCCGCGATCGGACTGCAAATTCCTCGACACACTCTGCCATAACTGTGGAAAGAAAGGCCACATCGCGAAGGTCTGCAAAAGCAGACAAGAATCCAGTCCCAGCCGAAAGGAGAACAACCTCCGTCGGGAGATAAGCAAACCTCCTGAGAATCGGGACCATCTGAACCACCAATGGAACAACCACTACTACTACAGAAACCAAGCACCTGCCTTTTCAACGAGACGAGAAGAGGCCCACCAAACCATTATCATCGGCCACACTTCGTCGCTCGATGCAAGGAAAATACGAGTGAAGGTTACTATTGAGAATCAACCATGTGTGATGGAAGTCGATTTGGGATCGTCCCTGTCGATGGTATCCTGGAAAACCCTCAAGCAATTGATACCTGCCATCTCCCACCAGGACCTCAGCAGGCAGCGAATCATCCTGAAAGACTATCAGGGAAACAGAATCCCAGTTGTTGGTTCCAGCAACGTCCAAGTATCATTCAAGGACTGCACAGCAATGCTTCCCCTAACTGTTGTCGATCGTGACCGACCCAGTTTGTTAGGGTTACAGTGGTTCGCCCCACTCGGAATTGAATTAGCTGGCATACACCATACCAGAAATGACGACTGGGAAGAGACTCTCATCCAGGAATTCCAGGACGTGTTCACAGGAACATTAGGCAAGTACAAGGGGACCCCTATATCATTTAATCTCAGCCCCAATGTAGCTCCCATTTGGCTTAAATCCCGTCGAGTACCTTTTGCTTTAAAACCTAAAATCGACAAGCAGCTAGATAAACTGATAGCCCAGGGAGTATTGGAACCGATTGACCATGCCTGTTGGGAAACCCCGATAGTAACGCCCATGAAGCCAGATGGTTCGTTAAAAAATTGCGGGGACTATTGGGCCACCCTAAATCATGCTCTTCAACAAAGCTCTTATCCAGTACCGGTGGTTCAACACCTTCTTCATTCCCTGGGTGGCAGAAAAATATTTGCGAAATTGGACTTAGCTCAGGCATACCAGCAACTCCCTGTGGACGCAGCAACTGCAGAAGCCCAGACAATAGTTATACATAGAGGTGCTTTTAAGTGCAATAGACTCCAATTCAGAGTAAGCGTGGCGCCGGGCATTTTCCAAAGTTTAATGGAGAGACTATTACAAGGCATAAAAGGCATCGTGCCTTATTTTGACGACGTCCTAATAGCTGCCCCCACTAAAGAATTATTAGTACAATGGCTCAGAAAAGTTCTGCAGAAATTCAAAGACGCGGGTCTTAAAGTAAAACGAGACAAGTGCCAACTTTGTACGGAGATAGTGGAGTTCCTGGGATACCTTCTCGACAGACAGGGAATCCACCCCACCGAAAAAAAACTAATCGCAATAAAAAAAAGCCCCGAGACCTAGGAATAAGACAGACCTTCAAGCCTTCCTGGGACTCATTAACTTTTATAACATTTTCTTGCCCCAGAAGGCAACCGTAGCCGAACCCCTACATAGACTCCTCGATAAAAAGGCTCCTTGGGTTTGGGGACGGCGTGAAGAGATAGCGTTCAAAGGAATAAAAGACCTTTTAACCTCCGATGCCGTATTAATGCAGTACAACGAGACTCTCCCTTTGACGGTTACCTTTGATGCCTCACCATTTGGAGTAGGAGCTATCCTAAGCCATGTCCTCCCAAATGGAAATGAGGCACCCATTGCGTTCTTTTTGAGAAGTTTGTCTAAAACTGAAAGGAACTATAGTCAACTTGATAAAGAGGCCCTCGCTAATGTATCCGCTATTAAATGCTTCCATGAATATGTATGTGGAAGACCCTTTACCATAATTACAGACCACAAGCCGCTACTGGGGATTTTGGCGGGAAACAAACCAACTCCCCATATCTTATTACCAAGAATGACACGTTGGTCAGAATTTTTAGCCGCCTACGATTACCGATTGCAACATCGCCCGGGGAAAACCATTCCCCACGCTGACGCTTTGAGCCGCTCACTACTACCAGACATTATAGAGGACCCTGCTCCAACCGTTACCATACTACAAATAGAAACCCTCAAATCGCCGCCATTAACTGCTCGAGACATAGCCTTAGAGACAAAAAAGGACCCTGTTTTGGCACGAGTCCTCAGCTGGGTAGAACGCAGTTGGCCGATCAGTGAAACTGATGACACATTCAAGCCATTTAAAAATCGTCAAATGAAACTGTTCTCCCAGAAGGGTTGCATAGTATGGGGAGACAGAGTCATAGTCCCAGAGAAGTTACAATATAGGGTATTGAAAATGCTGCACGAGGGACATCCAAGCATCGTGCGAATGAAGGCATTGGCCAGGAGTTACGCATGGTGGCCTGGTTTAGATGGACAAATAGAAACATGGGTAGCAAAATGCAGTAAATGCCAGGAGACTCGCCCCGCTCCTCCAAAGACTCCCCCAACTCAGTGGGAAATGCCTCGAGGTCCGTGGTCCTGTATCCACATCGATTTTGCAGGACCCACAAGAGGACACACTTTCCTCTTAATGGTGGATGCCTATTCAAACAGGCTTGGAGTTCAAAAAATCAAAAGCACCACCACAGACGCAGTCACTAAAAAAGTGAATAAACTATTCGCTACCCACGGACTTCCTGATGTCCTCGTCTCAGATAATGGACCCCAATTCACCTCTCTGTCATTCGAACAATACCTGGCAGATCGGGGCATCCGCCATGCTTTAACATCGCCAGCTCCCTCTGTGGCCAATGGTAGGGCTGAGCGAATGGTTCAATTTGTAAAACAGACCCTGCATAAAATGGACTACGGCAACATTGACGCCAAAATAAACCGAATGTTATTTATCCAACACATAACCCCCAACAGCACCACGAACAAAACCCCAGCAGAACTTCTGATGGGCCGGAAACTTTGCTCGCATCTTGATCACCTCCACCCAAACTACACGCCAGAACAACCCCCGGGATCCAGCAGTAAGTGTCGGGCATTCCAGGAAGATGACTTCGTGTTTGCGAAAAACTTCTTGGGCGACCCATTGTGGGTCCCCGCTATGATAACGCAACTTACGGGTCCCCGATCTTATCGGCAGACGGTAAGATGTGGAAACGCCACATAGACCAACTCCATTCCCGATTAGCGCCGGAACCTCCAGCTGGGGGGGGAAGGAACATGGAGGAGGACGAAGAAGAAATCGAAACCCAGGGGATACTCACCATCCGAGGGAGAACCGGACCGGGGAGCGGCCTCGCCATGTGACAACACCGTGATGGAGGCGGATCCAGGGAACCTGGAAGATAGCGCCGATGAGGGCAACCCGGAACTACAGTCTTCACTGTCCAGCCCAGCGGACAGCCCGCTGGAGCCAGAACCAGAACCAGCACGAAACCCGGTGGAACAGCGCAGTCGAGCAGACAGGTGAAGCGGCCTGCCTATCTACATGAATACGTCACCCCGCCCCTCAGATGGAACCAAGGGGGGAGGGGTGTTATGGATTAAACCATCACAGCAATACAACCAAAACAGCTTCGTCTTACAACAGGCTTGTAATCCTGCAATTCTCATTGGCCCGTGAATAGCGAGTCGTGATTGGTCAGGTTTGGCCAGTCTGATTGGCTGTTAATGGAAGCCCCTGATTGGATGCTTGTGAAAGCGATAGGCTCAGTTCATTGGTTGTTTAACGGCAGCAAATTCTATGAAAGAGCTACTGCTGCCCAGGTTTTGAGCTCCAGTCTTTCTTGTTAAATAAAGAGTTGAAGTCACAGTCTGATGTCTCGTCTCTGTTCTTACGCCCATACCCAGAACTTAACAAATATTTTATGCAAACTACTTTGATTGGGCCATTTAGAAGAGTGCACAATGAAATAGCTTTAACTTTTCTGTGTAGGTAGATGTTCCAGTCATCTCAGAAAGTATTACAATATGTTTATGCATATACTTCATTCATGTAATTTTATTATGCCCTTTGTAATGGTATGCTCCCTGAGATTTGGATGACCAAATTCTGTAAGGCCTTGGAAATCTGTTTACATTAATTAGCCATCCTGTGGTGGTTTTGCAAATGGGGTATGTTTGGGACTTGGTGCATTATGGTGTATTTTTTAATTAGTAGTGGTTTTTTTCTTTATGTTTTTAACCTGATGTAAACTGCTCCAAAGCATCATTTGCAAGTTGGGTAGTGATATAAATAATATGAATAAACAAATAAAATACAATTGAAACCATGGAATGAAGCTTGAACGCGTAGCATAATATCTATGAATGTTATTAAATCTGAATACTAATTAATAGTAGTATCAATATTAAACTTTGATTAATTAGCAATTTAAATAACATTAAAATTAAAATATTAATAATCTTTTTCTGAAAAAAAATATATTATGGAGTGCATCAAAGATGTATATATGAAGTGGAAATATGAAAAAGGATATTTGGTGGAATGATATAGATGAAGTTCTGACTCAGCAGGATTTTTTCCCCTCAGCTGACAACACACTTTCCAGTTATGAATGGGAGCTACTAGGAGTGACTCAAGATGACTCTTGGATGACCATGACTTACCTGAAAAGAGGACCTAGAACAGAGGTCTCCAAACTTGGCAACTTTAAGACTTGTGGAGTTGTAGTCCACAAGTCTTAAAGTTGCCAAGTTTGGGGACCCCTGTCCTAGAAGGTAACTGCTAGGTGGGGTGGTAAAAGAGCCGAGTCTCCATCTTTTCCTTTTCACTGTCTCTTTTTAAGAACACTTATATTTTAATTGCATATTTTTTCTTTCAAACGTTAATCTACTGGTTGAATGCTGATATAATTTAATACTTTGCTGGATATTAATGTGGCTTCTTTTTTAATGTTCTTTTTATTGTTTTATTAGCTGCTGTAAAACAAATTCTGTCTTTTCCGCATGGAAGCCAAGGCCACTCTGTGTAGTGAAAGAAATCTGTTTTATTTACATCATTATCATATTTTCACTACAGTGATGTTGTACTTTATATATTGTATTTATTAAGAATTCTTCATATGATCTTAATTTTTCTTAGTTTCTGATTAAATTTTTTTGCTTTTTTGCTGAAAGTTCTTCTCATTGATTTGGAGCTTAATTTCTCCTGTCTTTGAGAGGAGCTGTTTAATAACTGAATGTAAATATTTCAGCTGTAAAAGTTTTGCTACTGAAGTATTTTGGGCTGTATCAAAATATAGTCAAAATGCAAGGAATATATCAAGACAAATTTATTTGGAAAGTTAGGCAGAAATAATATTTTTCAACTTACAAATTCAGTTTGAAAATATGGATAAAAAGCTTGATAAAGTAATGATGATTTTAAAAGATGGCAATCAGATAGAAGTAACAGTACTACAACAAGATTTACAACCAGATGGGTTGAAATGCAACTCACTGCTTTGCAGCCCTGAAAGATGAGGCTGACTGGGAAAATACAAACTGGACTCTGAGGAAAGTATGGATTCTAAAGACTCAAAGACTCAAAGTTGACAGAATAGATCAGTGATAAACTCAACTTTTCTAAGAAAATTGAAGGGGATTGGGGAACAGTTTTATTATACCCAATCGGAAAACAAATGTTAAGAGATGTCATCTTACAATTTATAGGAGACTTTTTTGTTCGAAATCTAAGCGCCGTGTGATGGGGAACTCCCATTACTTGCCACAGCTCCTGCCAACCTAGCAGTTCAAAAGCATGTAAATGCAAGTAGATAAATAGGTATCACTTTGGTGAGAAGGTAACAGCATTCCATGCTCCCTGGCATATAGTTACGCCTGCCACATGACATGGAAGTGTCTTCAGACAATGCTGGCTCCCTTGGCTAAGGACAAGATGAGTACCACCGCCTAGAGTCAAACTCGACTGGATAGGGGAAACTTTTACCTTTACCTGACTTCTGATATAATTCAAAGTGATGGTATGGATCAACAGTGCTATGGTTTGGCATCTAGCCAACTGGAATCCAATTATTTCAAATGGATTTTATCCATCCAATGCATTCATCCTGGATGGGTATCTTGTGGTTCCCTCCCCATAACAGATTTCCACCAGAGATCCAAACAATACCTCATTCTTGAACTTCAGAAAGGCTGTGAAAACAGTTTTACAGAAAGGCATTTGGATGTTAATATTCGCTAGTGGCCTATTCATATTATTTTAGTATTGAATACAACAACCAACTTATAATGGCAAATAGCCCTTTTCACACAGCATGTACGGTATGATATTTGATAGAGAAAAACCAAGTAGTCATATATTTTAATTAATTCAAATAAGATTGTAAAATAAAACTTATGGCACTACCTAAAAAATAGGTTAAATGATCTAAAGGTAAACTGCATTTTCTTTCTTCTTACATTTTCTCATCAAAATGAAGCACTACATTTAGGCTTTCTGTAATGTTACAATTTAGCATTTTTCACTTTGTTCTGTTTTTATTTTCAGAACAAGTGAAAGCTTCCTCTCTCCCTCTCCAAAAAAGAATACATTCACAATTGTAGCCTAATCCATTTTACAGAGTTATTGTAGGAAAATAATAGGGAGAGCAATGTATGCTACTTTGAACTGGACAAAATAAAGATGGCTATAAAAAAATGAATAAAAGTACATTCATAAATTTAGCTTAGTCTGTAAGCCAAATGTAGAGATACATATATTGAAGAAATAGGCACATCTTTCAGTGACCCCAATTGCCAGGATGATATTTAGACCTGCTTAATAAATCTGCAGTTTTGTATTTATTTCAAAATAGATGATAAAATAATAAAAAGTATGGTTGTATGGTTTTTCCTACTCTGCCAGCCCTTAGATACATTTTGGATGCATCTTCTAGAATGTGTAGCCCCATTAGCCATTGGTGATAAAAACACAAATCTGCAAAAGTTTGGAAATTGGCTTTCATACAAATAGATTATTTAATCAATTGTTTCCATTGGGTTTTGTGAATGACAAAGCCAAGCCTTATTGTCTCTCAACATATTCAATTTTTCCCTCACCATCATTTATCCAACTTTACCAAGTCCAAGAACCCTAGTAGGTTTGTACACCACTGAACTTGTTATCAGACAATTGACTGGGTACTATTTCATATTACTATGAAATCTACTCCTGTAGATATCTGCTGGCCTTATTTATGGCCCTTGCTTCTGCTATTGATGTGTGAATTGTGTTTCAATCACAAAGATCCAAGTCAGATTCAGAATCTAACAGAGGTAAAAGCCTAATGCAATTATGTGGAATATTAATACCAAAAATCTCTCTTTTTCCTACTCCCCCCGCCATGTATGTCTGTGTGTGTGTGTGTGTATATATATACAGACCGCACACATCCCGCCTCTCTCCCTCCACCCTTGCCTTGAGTTCTTCATCTCAAATAATTATGCTGCACATGAATCATTTTTTAATGTTTGGTTTAATACACACAGATTCTTTAAACAATAAAAAAAATCAGCAAACATCATCACGATCTGGAAATCTCTTTTTTAACATAGAAAATGGTTTCCTTAATGGCACAGGGAGAGAACACGACAGCAAGCTTGACAACATAATTAGAAGATTGTTATGGGGAAAGGGGAAAGCATTCTTTATACAGCTCTTACTACTTTCAATAAGATTATTCTCCCTGAATAGCTAATCAGCTTTTTGAGCTTCCCAAATCCATGTGCTTTAAGCTGCTCTCACAGTTCATCTTAGTTACTAAATGGCAAACACTGACACTTCCAAAAGGGAAATTTAAAGTGTTAACCAAATGTGAGCAAACAGCATGATGGAGACAGCAGATAAAAGAGATTTTTGGCAAATTAGCAGCAATTTAAGAAGATCACACTGTTACACCTGGGTTGACAAGAGCTGACAGGGTTTGCTGATCTCTGCTCCTACTTCCAATTTGAATGTCATGTTTCAAATAAAAATGAGAGGAATACAAATAAATAGATAGATAGATAGATAGATAGATAGATAGATAGATAGATAGATAGATAATTTTTTAAAGGGAAGGTCCTTTCAATATAACATTGGCTATAAATTATAGCAAGTGTTCACAGCAGCTGAAACAAAAAGGAGCTAAAGAAGGAGAAGAAAGGATTTAAATAAAACTGTGTTTGCCATTATGCCTAGTTTATTTTCCTAATGCACTATGTTCTTATTTTGCACTGGATAGGCCCACTCCACTCACTCTCTTCTCCTTTTCACTTAGACAGAAAAAAGCATCACAATAGAAAGGGTAGAAACAGATGGGGAAAACCAAGAGTACACAGATTTTGCATTATTCTTTGTGTAGTAATTCACTGGAAGACAAGAGCAAGACTCTTCTACACCTTTTAGAAAGGGCTTCTGATTTTTATATTTGCTTTCATTTTGTGTGTCACCAAGGACTGCTTGCTCATTCACCCCTGGTAACCACAAAGCATCTTAGCTTTCTCTTAACTTAAATCTCCTGAGCTGTTCAAATGATACTTATGCTACAACTAAATGGATATGATTGCCCATCCTTCAAGTGAACTTCTGACCAGGTGCTAAAAATATGGGGAACTTTTTAGTTTTTCTTTCAGAAAAACTAATGGGCTACTTTTTAATTTTGAGAAATTTTGTAATATATTTTTTGAATCTTCAGGCCAAATAAAAGTTCATTCACAGCACTTATATTAAGAGAAAATATCTATCTACTATGGAAAATAACTATCACTATGAAAAAGAGAAAATATGAGAAAATAACTGTGGAAGTAATTTTCACTGTCACTATGGAAGTAATTTTAAGTTTCAGCAAATCATGGTAATATGGGAGAGAAGGAAGAGATTTTCAGAACAGACTGCTTTTGTATGAAATCAAAATTAAATTGCACAATACAACTCAGTTTAAAAATTAGTAAGGCATTGATACATCAAAGAAAGTGATTCATTCTTGTGACCATTACTCAAGCACCAAATGCTTTTAAAAATATAAAATTATTGAGATTAACAAACATAGTAGGAAGTTTATGGAACACAATTATTATACTGACCAAATATCCCTTATTGGTTTCCCCCAAATTCAGTTGCTTCTGATAAGGAGCTTAAACCTCTGATTTAAAAGATAAGATACAAGAGGAACTCTTTCTCCTCTCTCTTTCCCTCTTTCACTGTTGCTCTTGTAGTCGTGCAGAATATTTGATCAAATGTTTAGTAGTTACTATAAATCTCTTCATAGTGCAAAAATATAGGCAGACTGAATAGAGGCCACTGCTCAAACACCTGAGCCTTGTGAAATCATATGAAGCACGGTAAAATATATCAGGAGAGCACCTGTGGTATTGAAGAGCAGCAATAATTTCTATGGTGACTATTATGCAGAGAAACAAAGTGAACAAAGTTGGTTTTTCTAATGTTTTTTCCCCATTCACATGCAATTTCATAGAACTTTGGATCAGAGAAATGTCAAGAGATCAGTCCATGAGCTTCTAAAATTCTTAATGACATGACTAGAAATTCTGAGGTTTAGATGCCAGTCCTTCCTTCATTTACTGTCATCTGATGCTGAGAAGGTACTGTGTCTTAGAAGGTATGGCAGCAAAAGATTTTTCTGGGATTTTTTTCCCCCCTTTCTTGTTCTTTTAGCATCTCAGTAAATCCAGCAGAGACATTACTGTTCCTCATGATGCGAGCATACAATACAAAATGTAGTCATGCAGTTTAAATGGGGAATTAATCAGCATTCAGAGCCATAGGAGATTGACAGGGAGCTGGCTCTGTCAGTCATCTGCAGCAGGACTCTAAGGCCTAATTTCCCTAAGTGAAAATGTGCTTTCAAAATTGCAATGCAATTTTCAAAAATGGGAGCTGAATATTTAAATACTCATTCTTTCAGCATCACTGTTTGCTGTCCAGCTGCTGCTTATCTCTATCTTTGTGTCTATTGGGACATAGGAATAAAGTGGGGGTGGGGGAATCTGCATTGCAATTGTCATATTAGTGACCTCCAAGGCAAAACACAAGTTGAGTTGAGTTGCAAGTGTTCCAAATCTTGAGATGTCCCTTCAAGAATTTTCTAATCAGGGTTTTTAAAATTAATAATATCTTCCTTTTGCTCCCTTCCATATAAATAAGTGCATCTGATGGGCAAAAAAAATGTGATGGAAGCTAATCTACCTTCCTTTTCAGACACCGATGATCTCCTATTGCCTTTAAGGTGAATATTTCATTTCAGAACTTCATACAATATGCCAATCCTCTATTTTTCCTGCCCATTATAGTGACAAGCATTTCAGTAGGACTAATAAAATAGTGGACAATGACTTTTTTTTTAAAAAAAGAGCCTGATTGAGGGTGGCTGCATGAAGAATAATATAACAAGGCATTTGACATCTTGGCAACAAAGATGTACATAAAAAATTTCATGGTCGGGCACTGACTTTCTATTCTTGCTTGTCCAAGTTCACCCCTGGCAGCCTGGCCATCCTAATTCCAGTAGTTTGCACTATACCATGTGGCATGACAAAGATATGTCTATTTTTCATAGCAGCTGGCACGTTACCAAGTGTTCAAGCTATGTCTCAACTTTTCACCAACTTGAAAAAGCAATCAGGGTCTTCTCAAAGTATTTCTCATGTATTTCTAATTTGCCTTTTTCTTTTCTCTCAGACCAAAAAGGACTTCAGAGACTGCACTGAAAACACCATTAATCTGAATTGTGGATGGATATCTTTCAACACTAACATTTGGTAAATCAGCAAATAAACTAAAATTAAAACAATTAAGCAATTAAAACAATAATTCAGATTCACTATTAAAACACATAGGTTTGGTTCTCACAGACATGCTACCTGGTTTAAATCAGAAAAGGGCTTTATGCTTCAGATGCTAAATTTCAAATCAAATGATGGACTGATTTTCTTTATTTAGTTATTTCTACATAAGGAAACTAGAAGACCATTCTTCTAGCATTCATATGTTGCTTTCTCTCTATGAAATAAACTGTTATATAAAGAAAAATCTTCAGTTGTATAAAGCCCAGAGCACTGGAGATGCTGAATATAGAGTTATTAACTCAATGCAGAGCACTGCCTTTTTCCCTTCTAAAAGATTAAGCTATCTGTTTCAGGGGTGCTGTCTCAGAATTTATTCAACCATACCCAAAGTGGTTAGGAAACACAGCCTCACCAAATACTTCAAATTTTTACAGCTACAAATAGATTTCATGCCTTTCAGGAAGTTCCCTCATTCCATGATATACAAATGGAAAGTGCCTTTTCTTATCTTACATGTATTTGTTTATAGTTTATTCCATGCAATAAACTTTACCAAGAGCAAATTAGAGACGTAGGAAAAACATTACCATGACAGGTCCTTAGCTAAACAAAGAATGTTTTCAGTAAAAGTAGAGTAACCACTAGAGCTGCCTTTTAATCTGTATTGCAATTTTTATTTCCATTTATGAATTGCACTACTGAAGCTTGTAATAAAAATATTTGAACAAACTCGTGGCCTTATATGACCTTGCACATTTATGTCAAACACCTGAAGAGTTATTATTAGATATTGCTCTTATTAGTATAATTACATTGCTGATTTAAACTTGCTGGAAATGGAGGAAAATGTTGTTGGAAGAGAGATATATTACATATGTATAATTTGCTAATATATTTCCTTTATTATAGCATTATGAGATGCAAAGCATAAATGTAGGAAAAGGGTTGTTGCTCAGTAATAACATTCAGAAGAACCCAAATTTCAACACCCAAGATGGGGCTGGAAAAGCTTCTGCCTGAAATAATGGAAGAATACTGTCAGAAAATCTATATTAGTCCTGAAATGTATTGTGTTTAATAGTAGGTCTGGGTAAAACTTTGAATGAGTGATTCAATTCAAAGGACGTTAGATTGACTTAACCCTTTGAATCAAATTTTTGTGTTGAATCTTCAGATTGATCCAAGGCATCAAATTGAGCCAGTTACTTTTGAATTGCTTCATGAATTCAAAGGTGATCTACAGAGACAACTGACATTCTGATGCTTTCTGGTTTTGCAGAGCCTTAAATACTGTTATAAACTATGAGCCAGCAGTATGTGGCAGCAGCCAAAAAAGCTAATACAATCCTTGGTTGCATAAACAGAGGCATAGAATCAAAATCACATGAAATATTAGTACTGCTTTACAAATCCTTAGTAAGACCACACCTGGAATACTGCATCCAGTTTTGATCACCATATTAAAAAAAGATGTTGAGACTTTGAAAAAAAAAAAGTGCAAAGAAGAGCAATTAAGATGATCAAATGTCTGGAGACAAAACCATATGAAGAACAGGATTGGGTATGGCTGAGCAAGAGAAAAGAAGGATTAGGGGTGACATGATAGCAGTATTCCAGTATTTGGGGCTACTACAAAGATCAACTTATGTTCCAAAGCATCAGAAGTTCAAGATGAGAAACAATGGATGGAAACTAAGCAAGGAGAGAAGCAACCTGGAAGTAAGGAGAAACTTCCAAACTGTCGTGTCCGCAAAAGAAAGCTCAGAGTCCGTGACTATCATTCAAGCTCTTTATTAAACTGTTGTGAACCGAACCGGTGAAAAGGAAAAAGCCCGCGGCTTTTATCCTTTTCGCCTCGGCGGCCGCGGCCAATGACAGCGATTCAAGTCTCCCGCTCTTGGAGCGAGCCAATCGCGGGAGACTTCAATCGGGCCAATCAGCGCGGCTCGCCTGGCCAATCAGAAATCCCCGCGCCTTAGCCAATCAAGGCGCAGGGATTTCGAGTATTCAAATTAAGGACAGAACACCCCTCCCCTCTTGGTATGGTCCATCACGTAGCGTAGTCACGCAGGTAGGCGGGGCTCCGTCTAGTCCTAGTTGACCTGCGCAACTCAGTTTCAAGCTGTACCTCGGCCGGAACGGTCATCTTTTTGGCTGCTCCTCCCTCTGTGTGAACCGGCTGGATGATCGGGCCGGTTCGTTCTCCGTGGCTCCCGCCTGGGCCTACCGGGTCGGTTGAGCTGCGGGTTTCGCCGCTCCCGCTTGGTTTCTCCGAGTCGGTTGAGCTGGCCAGGTGGTTCTTCTCCGGAGGGGACTTCATTCCGGTGAGTATTTTTGGATTTTTTCTTGCGCTATTTTATTCGGGTGTTCCCTCCCCCCTTGGTTCGATTCTTGGGGGTTGAGGTCTGTTGCTGTACGTGACCGGAGCTGGTCGATGTGTCGTTTCCAGGCTCGCCCGTCGGTGGTTTGGAGCCGGTATGACCTTGGACCGGTGATTTGCGTGATGACGGCTGGGATCCATAGGGGGTCCCCTGTCAGATTTTTGGCGTAAACTAAGTCACCGGGGGCAAATGTCCGGTATTTGGAGCTGGAGTCTGGGGGCCGCTCCGGGTTGTAAGTCGGGTGCAACCTGTCGAGTGGGGACCTCAGCTTCCTGCCCATTAACAGTTCGGCTGGGCTCTTGTTGGTAGTGGTGTTAGGGGTGATGTGTTGTATGAAGAGGAGTTTGTTGATTTTGTCGTTGATCTCCCCGTGGTCCATTTTCCGGAGGGTTTTTTTAGTAAACTGGACCATCCGTTCCGCTCTACCGTTCACCGCCGGATGCGCCGGTGCCGTTAATGCGTGGCGGATGCCCCTTTCCGCCAAAAACCTTTCAAACTCGAGGGAAGTAAACTGGGGCCCGTTATCTGAGACGATGACGTCTGGGAGGCCGTGCGTGGAAAACAGTTTACACAGTTCTTTGATGACAGCCTCCGTGGTAGTGGATTTCATATCGCTTACTTCCAACCAATTGGAGTAAGCGTCGACTGTGATCAAAAATGTATGCCCATTTGTTGGACCCGCAAAGTCTAAATGGATTCTGGACCAGGGCCCCCTTGGTATTTCCCAGTCCCGGATGGGTGCTGCGGGTGGGCTGGGTCTGGTCTCCTGGCATCGATGGCATTTGGCGACCCATTGCTCAATCTGTTTGTCCATCCCTGGCCACCAAGCGTAACTCCTGACCAGGGCTTTAGTCCTGACGATGCCAGGATGACCCTCATGCAGCATCTCTAGGACCCTCCCTTGCAATCTGTCCGGGATGACTACCCTGTCACCCCACAAGATACATCCCTTAAGAATTGAAAGTTCAGTCTGGCGGTTTCTGAACGTTTTAATGGATTCGTCATTGTCCCTTTCAGGCCAGCCTTTTTCTAGCCAATGTAGGATTCGCGCCAGACGCTTATCCTTAACAGTCTCTCTGGCAATGTCCGATGCGGTAATGGGTAGGTTTTCAATGCTAAGGGTGTTTGTTGTTGGTGCTGGGTCAGGATCAGAGTCTGGTAAGGGGGAACGGCTTAAAGCGTCCGCGTTCGAAATTTTCTTACCTGGCTTGTGTAACAGTTCGTAGCTGTAGGCTGCCAGGAACTCGGACCACCTTGTCATCCGGGGTGATAAAATGTTCGGGGTGGCTCGGTTTCCGGCGAGGATTCCCAGCAATGGCTTATGGTCTGTCACAATGGTGAACGGGCGGCCGTATAGGTATTCGTGGAAACGCTTAACGGCGGCAACTATAGCCAAGGCTTCTTTGTCCAGCTGGCTATAGTTCCGCTCTGGTTTAGTCAGAGTCCTGGAGAAAAATGCGATGGGTGCTTCCCTTTTGTCGGGGAGGGTATGGCTGAGGACAGCGCCGACGCCGAAAGGTGATGCATCGCAAGTGACAGCTAAGGGCAAGGTTTCGCTGAATTGAATCAGGACGGCGTCGGAGGTGAGGAGGTCTTTGGTTTTTTGAAAGGCGGTTTGCTCTCGTCTCCCCCAAGTCCAGGTTGCCGCCTTATCCAGGAGTCTATGCAAAGGCTCCGCTGCCGTAGCCTTTTGGGGTAGGAAAACATTATAAAAATTCAGCAACCCTAAGAACGCTTGTAGTTCCGTTTTAGACTTTGGGGTAGGGGCTTCTTTGATGGCTTTCACTTTTTTAATTGTAGGGTGAATGCCATGCCGGTCTAGAAGGTAGCCCAAAAATTCCACTTGCTTTGTGCATAGTTGGCATTTTTCTCGTTTAACTTTAAGTCCTGTCACTTTAAATTTTGTTAAGACCTGTCTGAGTCGGTTTTCTAATTCGGCTTCGTTTGGCGCCGCTACTAATACGTCATCAAAATAGGGCACCACCCCCTCGATGCCCTGTAGCAAACGTTCCATCAGGCTTTGAAAGATGCCTGGCGCCACGCTGACTCCAAATTGGAGTCGGTTACACTTGAAGGCCCCCCGATGGGTCACGATGGTCTGGGCTTCCGCCGTTTTCTCATCTACTGGTAGCTGCTGATATGCCTGGGCGAGATCGAGCTTGGCAAAGACCTTGCCCCCTCCCAGTGAGTGCAGCAGATGTTGCACGATTGGGACTGGGTAGGCGCTTTGTTGTAATGCGCCATTTAGGGTGGCCTTATAGTCCCCGCAAATTCTCACGGACCCGTCTGGTTTTACTGGGGTCACTATAGGGGTTTCCCATCGGGCATGGTCTATCGGTTGCAACACCCCCTGTTCGACGAGCTTGTTGATCTGCTCGTCAATTTTAGGCTTCAGGGCGAATGGTACCCTCCTAGGTTTAAGCCGCTTGGGGGGAACCTTCGGATCTAGGTCAAATGAAATAAGGGGCCCCTGGTACTTGCCCAAGCTTCCGTCGAAAACTTCCTGGAACTCCTGGGCTAGCCGCTGTTCCTAACCGTCGTCGGCGACGTGGTTGACTCCTGTCAGCGCGATGTCAAGCGGGGCGAACCATTGTAAGCCCAGGAGGCTTGGGCAGTCGCGATCGATGATGGTGAGTAGCAGTTGTTCGGTGCGGCCCTTGTAGGTTACATTGAAGCTCTTGGTGCCCACTACCGGGACGCGGTTCCCTTGGTAGTCTTTTATGATGATTTTCTGGGTATGAATGTTCCTCTTATGGAGTGTGGGTACGAGCCGCTTAATCTCGCGCCATGCAATCATGGAGAGGTAGGACCCGGAGTCCACTTCCATCTTGCATGGCTGGCCCTCAATATGGACTTCAACGTGTACCTTTCTGGCGCCGTCGGAGATGGCATGGCCGATGGTCACCGTCTGATGTGTTTCTTCTTTTCGCCGACCGTCGCCGCCTCTTGAAGATCGCTGGGTACAGTCCCACCGACCGTCCGGTTGGCGCTCTCTGGTCTTGGGCGGGGGGCTTTCCTTCTTCCGGTCGTGTTGTTCCCATCTGGGCGGGCTGCGGGTCTTCTTTTGGCGGCAAACTCGAGCGATGTGACCCCGTCGTTCACAATGCCTACAAATAGAGTCAAAAAATCGGCATTCTGACCTGGGGTGGTCGCCGCCGCACCTGGCACAGTTGGTCCTCGACCTACGACCTCTTCGATTTCGCTGGTCGCCGCGTCCCGTCTGCACGCGATGTATGTCCTCCTCGTCTTCCGACGTGCTGGAGGCTGACTGAAATTCTCCGTAGTGTGCGGTTGATTCGCTTCTAGGGTCGGCCGACCTTGCCGGGTTGTTGTTACCGCCCTTTGCGTCGGATCTTCGCATGCTGTCAGCGGACGAGCGGGTTGCCTCTGCGGCTGCGGCTGCGGTGAGGGCGTCTGCTAGGCTGATGTCGCCCTTGGCCATAAGCCGTCTCTGGAGTGTAGGGTCCCATAGGCCGAGCACGAATCGGTCTCTAATGAGGCTGTTTAGACCTTCAAACTCGCAGAGTCCTCCTAGGCGCCGCAGCTCGGCGACGAAGTCGCTCAATTTCTCGTCTGGTTTCTGATTTCGGCGGTAAAACTCGTTGCGCCGTATCAGGATGGGGACCTCGGGGGCGTAATGGCGCCGCAGTATAGGTTCGAGGACGTCCCAGTCCATGGCGGTTGCGTCTGCCGGCTTGGCCAATGCTTTGGCCATCTGGAAGACCTCTGGTCCGCAGTGAGTAAGAAAGACGGCGCGTTTTAGCGGGCCCGGGGTGTCCTTCATTCCGGCGCATTCTAAGTACATTCGGAACCGGTCTGAGTACGATTCCCAGTCTTCGTTGGCGGGGTTGAAGGGGGCGGGCGGTGCGATCTTCGCCATCTCTTTCACTGGAACTGGCTCTTGTTGGACACGGGGTTCGGTTCAGGGTCGGGATCCCACCCTCGTCGCCAGTGTCGTGTCCGCAAAAGAAAGCTCAGAGTCCGTGACTATCATTCAAGCTCTTTATTAAACTGTTGTGAACCGAACCGGCGAAAAGGAAAAAGCCCGCGGCTTTTATCCTTTTCGCCTCGGCGGCCGCGGCCAATAGCAGCGATTCAAGTCTCCCGCTCTTGGAGCGAGCCAATCGCGGGAGACTTCAATCGGGCCAATCAGCGCGGCTCGCCTGGCCAATCAGAAATCCCCGCGCCTTAGCCAATCAAGGCGCGGGGATTTCGAGTATTCAAATTAAGGACAGAACACAAACAGTGAGGACAATTAACCAGTGGAACAGCTTGCCACCAGAAGTTGTGGTTGCTTCATAATTGGAGGTTTTTAAGAAAAGACTGGACAGCCACCTGTCAGAAATGATATAGGGTCTCCTGCTTGAGCAAGGGGTTGGATTATAAGACATCCAAGGTCTTTTCTGGGTCTCTTCTGATCGATTTATGTTTATTTTTGTGTATAAATGAAGTTGAGGAATAGTAAAATAGGGTGGTGGGCTCTCTGATAATGATATGAAAAAGTAACTAAAGAATTTATCTTTTTGTTTCCAGGAGAATCGTACAACATTATTTAATTTAACTTTGATTTTTCCTTATGGATGTCACTTACCAGAGTGAAGAGGTATCTCAATTTGCCTGGATGAAGATAGAGAGGTGGCCATTGATGCTGAAGAAGATTCCTTCACTCTTCTCTAGAAGTAGCTGAAATATTACCATAATGGGCAGGATATGGGCTAAAACACATACCTTGCTTGACAGACCTTCAACGCGTGGCACTCTGGGAAGAAGAGCACCTTCAACACAACGCAAACAATCCTGTAGTATTTGTCAAACTCCCCTAGCTTGAAGATTCTTAGTGCGTGTTAAAGGTGCTCCAATGGGGCCATTTCTGATGCCCTAGGGATTTGCTGAACTGGAAGTACTTTGGCCAATACTATGCAGAAATGTTATTTAAAATCCTCTCAATAGTTTTGTGGGAAAGGATGAGAAAAGCTCCTGACGACCCTTAGAGGTATGCCAGTCAGAAAACTGTTACAGGAATGTCACTTGATTGTTATAGGAATAATAACAGAATCTTGAAAGCCTGCCCAAGTTTTTTCTCTCTCTTATACCAAACAAACTCAAAGCAAGGTTATCTTGAGTTTCATTCTCATGCTTTCTCCTTCCCAGGACTGGGTTGTTGCTCATTTTCATTAATCATTCTTGCATAGGAGCCTCTGTGGCACAGTGGTTAGAGTGGCGCAGTGGTTAGAGTGCAGTACTGCAAGCTACTTCTGCTGCAGCCAGCTGCCTACAATTTAGCAGTTCAAAACCCACCAAGCTCAAGGTTGACACAGCCTTCCATCTTTCTGAGTTGGGTAAAGTGAGGACTCAAATTGTTGGGGACAATATGCTGGCTCTCTAAACAGCTTAGAGAGGGCTATAAAGTGATATATAAGTGCTATTGCTATTGCTATAATGTCTTTAAAATTATCTATGCATTCCCATAGAGTTCCAGAAATGTGTAATTCAGCTAACTCTGTGTAATTAGAAAGCCAGTTTACTGTATGGTTAAAGGCATCAGTTAAAAAACTAGGAGACCATGAGTTCTAGTTCTACTTGAGGCACAAAGCCAGCTGGGTGACTTTGGCCCTGTCACTTTTCTCAACTCTAAGAAGCAGGCAATAGCAAACCTTTTCTAGAAAAAATTGTCAAAGAAACTGCAGAGACTTGTGTTAGGTAGTCTCCAAGAATCAGACACAATTGAACTGGAGGAAAGAAAAAAACATTCATTCCTTTTTTCCTTACATTACTCTCAGTCTTTATCTTGTCTTTTGTAATTATCGCAGAAAATGTGAAAAGAACAATCTGATGGTTGAAAAAACAATGGACAGTTTAGAAACAGTTCAGGCCACACAAAAGTGGTATTCTTTCCTAGAAGGGGAAACCTGATAAAATGGTCTGTATGCATCTTCTTTACTTTTGGCAGTTATTTAGCTGTTTTGCTACTTCTTTCACACACTCTACTACTTCTCCAAAATGTAAAACAAAAATGAAAAAAATCCCATTCCCCCCCTCCCCCCGTTTTGAGGTTCTGATTTGTTTTCTTTATCAAAGGAAAAAGCTAAGTTAATATGTGTTATGTATTTTCTTTATATCACAATACATTATACTACAGTATATAAAGTTATCACACATTTCTCATAATTGTTTTAAAAGGGGCATATCACACATTGCCCCCACCAAAGGCTAAGCCTGCTTAACATGTCATGACAAGAAGATTGTAAGACCAGAAAAAAAAACATGAACAGAAATGGTAGACTTATTAACACTTAATAAGAATTTGCTTATAAATAGATTTTATATATTTTATTGTTATTTAAAGTAATGCCACTTTGTGTATTCATTCAGCAAAACCTAAATTTGGCACTAACAGTACTGTCCCCAGTAGTCAATCTAGGCAAAGTCATGTGTCCCCAAAACAGGATCTTTCTGAGTCCCCATTTCCTTTTTTAAGTAGTACGTGCAGCTGCAGCTGATGTAGTCCAATCTGTCAGGAGACAATAACAACATTAGAATCTACTGTATATGCTGGTTACCAGAAGCTTTGCAGGCCCAGTTCCAAAAGCTGGTCATTAGCTTTAAACCCTACGCAGAGCAGTACCACGGTATATCAGACAGCGTCTTCCCAGATCAGTTTAGTCCAGGCATCTAGAGAGAGTCTGTTTAGAGTTTTCCCTTCTTGAAAATTTAAAGATGAAGTTACAAAGAGAGAGTTTTGGCAGATCTCCTATGTCGTTCTCTTTCCCAGAAATACATATGGCCTCCAACCTTATATCACCATGTGAAAGGAGCACTGCACCATTTATAAAAAAAAAATCAGCAAAAATATTATCACATATATTTTAAGAGCTATCCCTGCAGGTTGTTGCACATTACTTTTCTTGCCATTGACTGATTGTATAAAATTGTAGGAGTTTGCTTGCATAGATGGTTCTAAAATGGACATGGTTGTCTTATTCAGCCATTTTGTGTTGCTTGCGAAAGAAAAATAATGGCATACAAACTATTGTTTATAAACTGAGCAAGGTGTTCAGAAGAAAAAAGAAAGCTGTATATCACATGTTGCTGTTCTGCAGCATCATTCGATTTTGATCTCGACATGACCAAAGGATGAGTTCTAACATCAACAAATGAGATATATTTGTTTAAAAGATTGCTTTGCCCTAACACTTAGATAGGCATCATAACTTCTGCTGTGAGCTAGAAGAAGTGTGTTCAGATAAAGAAACATTTTGCTTTTCTATATTTGAACAGAGAAATCAATAGAAAGAAGGGCAAAATGACAAAATGATTCTATTAGAATAGGCTCAAAGGAATACAAGTGCTTTATGCAATTAAGTTTAGAAAAAATGCAAGGTAATGAGATCAGGGAATCTAAACAAGGAAAGGATTTCTTTCCTAAATTCTTATAAAAAAAACAGTGAGCAAAAGAGAGACTGTAGGGAAAGATCAAATAGAAACCTATACAGTGGCTACAGAAATAATATAAATGGCAGCATTGATTCACAGGGGGAAACTATATTATGTTATTCTTGCCAAACAGAAGAGATTTATGAATGTGGCCTGTCTTAGCTTAACGGTGAGGAGCTTTGCACACTTTATTATAGAAGGGCAAAAGAAAAAAATAAGGGTGGAAATTGGAACTTAATTATTCATAAATGTCAGAGAACAGAAGGGAATGATCTGGAGACTTTTGGGAAAAAAAAGAATAAGAGACCTCTACTCAATGAAGAATTCAAAATCCTGAAACATCTGAAGACAAATGTCGCCAATGTGAGCTGTAATTCTTCATGCAGTGAAAGTACAAAAAACCCACACAAGTACCATTGAAGACCCAGGACTAGCTAGATATGAGCAAAAAAATCCAGTCCTTTCTCCATTTTCCAGTACATTATTAATTATC
Source organism: Hydrophis major (assembly GCA_033807585.1). Lineage (NCBI taxonomy): Eukaryota > Metazoa > Chordata > Lepidosauria > Squamata > Elapidae > Hydrophis > Hydrophis major. The sequence goes on along the minus strand of CM066332.1, from coordinate 36,759,837 downwards.
ATATTTCCTTCCTCAAACCCTTATTTAAAATGTAATTTTTCAAATCAGAAATCTGAGAGCCAGTGTGGTATAATGGTTACATTTTCAACCAAAGTTCACGCCACCATTAGAATGGAAATCTTGAGGTAATTTTGGGCCAGTTACTATCTCTTAACCAAGAATTCTTGTTCTTTTAATTCTGTAGTCAACTACCCTTACAGTTTCTAGACATGAAATATTTTTATATGACAGCTGTTAATTCTATGTATTCTCTGTAAACTGCTCACAGACTGGAAAAAAATATTGTTTTTTGAATTGAACTGGAAGAGCAAGTGCTTTATATGCTGCCTTGAAAGTTAACAAATAGTAAAATAAATAATAAATAAGATCTGTTATTTGTGCTTTTCTGAAACTTATTAATGTAAGCTGGCAAACTGGTCAAGGTTACTATTTAAGCTCCAAACTATCAATCTATATAAGTAGCGGTATTTGCAAAACACTTTCTGGATTTCTGCAGCCATATGTGCCTCAGAATTTATAGCTCAGCACTAATAGCATATTAAAACTAGCAATAATATTTGATTCAGGGTATGTGGAGTTGTGGAATTTAGCTTCCATAGTCATATGCAGGAGGGCAGAAAATCTAGGTGGAAACATGGAGTAATCAAGGTGGCATCTTTGCCCAAATTAGCCAAATTTGCAAGCATCTCTTTAAAAAGCACATTTCCAGGGATGGGATTCTGCAGGTTTGCACCTATTCGCTAAACTGGATGTTAACATTCTAAGCAGTTTAGAGAACCGATTGTTAGAAGAAATTACTGGCCTAATCCTGTAAGGAAGGCAGGAAGGAAACATTCTGGTGCTGCTTACAGAAAGTGCCTCTCTGTTAACTCTTATTACATTCTTGGCAGGACTAGACTTCCTGTCTCAGGAACGTCTCTGGAGTTTTTCCCCCCCCTCCTTTGCTGGTACTTTGCTTGTGCGGAGTGACCATTCAAAGTTACAATGGCACTGAAAAAAGTGACATGACCATTTTTCACACCTGTGACTATTGCAGCATCCCCACAGTCACGAGACCAGGCGAGGAGATGCGTGAGTGATATTGTGAGTGATATTGAGCTGGCCACGCCCAGCCAATAACATGACCACTAAGCCACATCCACCCAGTCAAATGACCACCAAGCCACGCCCACCACCTAATCCATGCCCACAAAACCGGTTGTTAAAAATTTTGAATCCCACCCCTGCAAATTTCATATTCACTGAAATGAGTATATTCATATTCACCTCTCTGTGTGTCATTATTGTACATTTTGTGACTATCTCCTGGATTTATAAATTGTCTTCAGTAAAAATTATAAGAACATGACTCCAGGTACGCTATCCTGTTTTACAAACCAGTAGGTAGGCAAGCATGTGCAATCATTCCATTATGTTTTAATATTGTACCAACATGTCACAGGCATCTTCTCCCTACCATTGCAACATCAGTAGAGTGTTAGTAGCCACAGTTTCTCCCCACCATGGGCTCTGCAGCCTTGGTTCCATAACAACCTTCTTGTTCTGTACCTTCATTTGCATTCTTGAAACTCCACGTTTTGATTGGTCAAAGCGCGGGGTGATCTGATTGGTTTAGCAAGCCGCGCTGATTGGCCCGCTGAGAATCTCCCGCGATTGGTGGATACGAATTGTGGGAGATTCAAAGTGGTGCCATTGGCCGTGGCCACCGCGGCTTGAGAATAAAAAGCCACAAGTTTTCCCTTGGAGCCAGATCGGTTCCGGGGGCCTAATAAAGAGCTGATACCACAGTCACAGCCTCCTGGTCTCCTTGCCGAACGAACTCGACACTGGTGACGAAGGTGGGATCCCAAGGCTGAACCCCATCGAGCATGTGTCCACCGGAAGCAAGACCGACGAGATGCCCAGCATCGCTCCACCCACGCCCTTCAACCCCACTAGCGAGGACTGGGAATCCTACACGGACAGATTCCTCATGTTCCTCGAATGCAGCAACATGAAGGGCGCCACTGGGTCGAAAAAACAAGCCGACTTCCTGACACACTGCGGGCCCGCAGTGTTCAAGATGGCGAAAGCCCTCGCGAAACCTGCTGACGTCAAAGCGATGGACTGGGACGATCTCGAGCCCTTGCTCTGCAACCACTACGCCCCCGCCGTGCCCACCCTCATCAGGCGGCACGACTTCTACCGGCGGGACCAGAGACCGGACGAAAGTATCAGTGACTTTGTTGCCGAGTTGTGGAACCTAGGAGGCATGTACGGATTCTCCGACATGGACGAGGCCCTACAGGACCGAGTCGTGCTCGGACTTTGGGATCCAGTCCTCCAGAGCCGACTGATGGCAAAAGGCGACATCGCCCTCGCCGACGCCATCGCTGAAGCCACCGCAGCCGAGGCTACCCGGAAGTTGGTGAACCACATGCAGAGATCGGACGCCGGGGACCACACTGCGACCACCGACTCGGGATGGGCGACCAAGGCCCAACTGGAAGCAAGTCACCGCGAGACCACCACCCACCATGGCGAATTCCACTCCGCCTCTGACACCTCGGACGAGGAGGAGGAAATCCACCGGCTCCAGGCGGGATGCGACCAGCGAAATCGGCGGGGTCATAAGTCGGGGACCACGTGTGCTGGTTGCGGAGGCGACCACCCGAGATCGGAGTGCCGTTTCTTCGACGCAGTCTGCCGGCATTGGGACAAAAAGGGCCACATCGCCCGCGTCTACCGACTAAAGAAAGCCTACAGCCCCAGACAGCGGGACCACAGTGAGCGGAGATGGGACAGCACACACCCCAGAGCCAGAGATCGCCCAGCCGACAGTCGATGGGACCGGAGCAGGCGAACCCAACGAGGCGGAGAGACCCGGCGGAAGGAGGAAACCCACCAGACGGTCATCATTGGCCAAGCATCAACCACCGATGCCCGAAAAGTCTACGTGGAGGTAGGCATCGAAGGCAAGCCATGCAGGATGGAGGTGGATTCTGGGTCCTACCTCTTCATGGTTGCCTGGCAAGAAATCAAATGCTTGGTGTCTACCATCCACAAGAAGGGACTGGAGAACCAGAGACTAATCATCAAAGACTACCAGGGAAACCGCATCCCGGTAGTCAGAATCGGACAATTCGAAGTAACATTTAAGGGCTGCACGGCAAAGCTTCCCCTAACAATCGTGGACCAAGACCGGCCCAGCCTTTTGGGACTGCAATGGTTCGTGCCGCTCGGCATCGAAGTCACGGGCATCAACCACATCGCCGAGACCGATTGGGAGCAGCAACTGGCACGGGACTTCCAGGAAGTGTTCGATGGCACCCTAGGCAAGTACCGAGGGCCCCCCATCTCCTTCAGCCTAGACCCTAACATTCCCCCGAGACACCTAAAACCACGGCAGGTACCTTTTGCACTCTGGCCAAAAATTGACGAGCAAATTGACAAGCTCGTCAAGCAAGGGGTCCTACAACCAATTGATCATGCCCAGTGGGAGACCCCAATAGTCACCCCAGTGAAGCCCGATGGGTCAGTGAGAATCTGCGGGGACTATAAGGCCACCCTAAATTGCGCCTTGCAACAAAGCGCCTACCCTGTCCCAGTAGTGCAGCACCTTCTACACTCACTGCGGGGAGGCAAGGTTTTTGCAAAGCTCGACCTGGCCCAAACATACCAACAGCTGCCGGTCGATGCAGAAACCGCGGAGGTGTAAACCATAGTCACCCACCGGGGAGGTTTCCGATGTAACCGACTCCAGTTTGGAGTCAGCGTGGCGCCTGGAATTTTCCAGAGCCTCATGGAGAGACTCTTGCAGGGCATCAAGGGGGTGGTGCCCTACTTCGACGATGTGCTGGTATCGGCAACCAACCAGCAAGAACTAGAGGGTCAGCTAAGGGAGGTGTTAACCAAATTCAAGGAAACCGGGATAAAAGTGAAGAGGGAAAAGTGCCAACTTTACACAGAGCAGGTCGAGTTCCTGGGATACCTCCTAGACCGGCACGGCATCCACCCCACCAAAACTAAAATCAGAGCCATTGAGGAGGCTCCCACACCCAGGACTAAAACTGAACTGCAGGCGTTTCTGGGACTGCTTAATTTTTACAATGTTTTCCTGCCCCAGAAGGCAACCGCGGCGGAGCCTTTGCATAGGCTCTTGGACAAGGCGGCTACCTGGACTTGGGGAAAACGCGAGGAAGCCGCCTTCAGGAGAACCAAGGACCTGCTCACCTCGGATGCCATCCTCATCCAATACAATGAGACCCTACCACTCACCGTCACATGTGACACCTCACCCTTCGGCGTCGGTGCCATCCTCAGCCACACAATCTCGGATGGAAGAGAAGCGCCCATCGCCTTCTTCTCCAGGACACTCACCAAACTGGAGAGGAACTATAGCCAGCTGGACAAGGAGGTCCTAGCCATCGTCGCAGCAGTGAAGAGGTTCCATGAGTACCTCTATGGCCGCACCTTCACAATCATCACGGACCACAAGCCGTTGCTGGGCATCCTGGCAGGAAACCGGGCCACCCCGAACATTTTATCCCCCAGGATGACAAGGTGGTCCAAATTCCTTGCTGCCTACAGTTACCGGCTCACACACCGACCCGGCAAGACTATTACACATGCAGACGCTTTGAGCCGCTCACCGCTACCTGACCTAGACACCGACCCAGCACTCACAACGAGCACCCTCAGCATAGAGACTCTGCCCGATCTACCCATAACCGCGTCAGACATTGTCCGAGAAACCAATAAAGACAAACATCTGGCGCGGGTGTTACATTGGGTAGAGAAAGGGTGGCCAGAAAAGGACAACGACAAAGCATTCAAAACATTCTGGAACCGGCAAACGGAACTTTCACTGCAAAAAGGGTGTGTACTGTGGGGGGATAGGGTGGTTATCCCAGAAAAACTGCAAGGGAAGGTATTGGAATTGTTACACGAGGGGCACCCGGGCATAGTTTGAACGAAAGCCCTGGCTAGAAGTTATGCTTGGTGGCCAGGGATGGATAAGCAAATTGAGGCCTGGGTGGCAAGGTGTCAATGCTGCCAAGAAACCAGACCGAGCCCTCCCGCGGCACTGATCCTGGAACGGGAAACCCCCAGGGGACCCTGGTCTAGGGTCCACATAGACTTTGCCGGGCCCACCAAGGGACATACATTCCTAGTAACCGTAGATGCTTACTCCAACTGGCTGGAGGTAAGCAACATGAAATCCACCACCACAGAGGCCGTAACCAAGGAACTTTGCAAACTATTCGCAATCCACGGCCTCCCGGATGTCATCGTGTCAGACAACAGGCCCCAATTCACCTCGCTGGAATTTGAAAAATTCCTAGCGGAACGGGGCATACGACACGCACTGACAGCTCCGGCGCATCTGGCGGCGAACAGAAGGGCAGAACGGATGGTTCAATTCACGAAAAAAATCATCCAGAAATTCGAACACGGGGAAATCCAAGACAAAATAAATAAAATGCTTTTTATACAACATATAACCCCGAACACAACAACGAACAAAAGCCCGGCAGAGCTACTAATGGGGAGGAAAATAAGGTCCCCACTCGACAGACTGCACCCCACATACAACCCGGAAAAAACCCCCAAACTCCTCCAGCAAGCACCGGTCTTTTGCACCAGGTGACGCCGTCTACGCAAAAAACCTAACCGGAGACCCATTATGGGTACCAGCAACCATAACCCAACTGACAGGTCTCCACTCGTACCGGCTGCAAACTACCGACGGACAGTGTGGAAACATCACATTGATCAAATAAGATCGAGAACGGCCACAAGAAACACAACCGACACACCACCAGACACAGAAAATCCCCTTAACACAAGCCAAGAGGGGAGGGAATACCCCGGGAAGCAAAACCCAGAAGAAAACCAACCATACTCACCAGCAAGCAGCCAGCTCGAAGCCTCACCAGGAAGAAGCAGCCAGGCCAGCTCGACCAGCCCAGAAAGACTGGGCGGGAGCGGCAAGAACCGCAGCTCAACCAGCCCGGGTAGACCGGGAGGGAACTGCGACAAGCGGCCGGGCAAGGCCTACCAGGCAGTTCCATCGACGAGGCCGAGAGACACAGAGAACCCGACCGAACTGGCCGGAAGCCAACCAACGACTGACCTGCGCAGGTCCAGTAGGCAAGTGTGGAGCCCCGCCTACTTACGGGACTACGTTATGTAGGACCAAACCAAGAGGGGAGGGGTGTTCTGTACCTTCATTTGCATTCTTGAAACCCCACGTTTTGATTGGTCAAAGCGCAGGGTGATCTGATTGGTTTAGCGAGCCGCGCTAATTGGCCTGCTGAGAATCTCCCGTGATTGGCGGATACGAATCGCGGGAGATTCAAAGTGGTGCTATTTGGCCATGGCCGCCGCAGCTTGAGAATAAAAAGCCGCAAGTTTTCCCTTGGAGCCAGATCGGTTCCAGGGGCCTAATAAAGAGCTGAAACCACAGTCACCGCCTCCTGGTCTCCTTGCCAAATGGACACGACACTTCTATTCCTAAATAATACAGGGATAGATGATCTAAAGACAAGTGAATGAAAATTAGCCCTGTGAATTATCTGTATGATGGATCATTTCTTCATACAAATTATCTTGTATTTTGAAGTCTATGGTAAATACATGCATGTATGAAGCAGCCTACAGAAAGCTTGGCTCTACCTGTAAAAAGCACATAGTTGAAGAAATCACTTCTAATCTAATTTCATATATATATGCTTACCATGGCATTGAAAAATGAATGGGCACCTGCAGTAAAATATGCCTCTTATTTGGAGTTATGATCTTGAACTTTTTATGAGGACCAAGAAAGGGCAACCTTATTTGAGCTGAAAAAGTACAGACTTCAGCCAAGAGGTGTATAAATCTCTAAATCGATATTGCCATCTCAAGGTTATTTGGAATTCTGCAACGCAGTTATAGTAGCCCTGATTAAACAATTTTTAACTATAGTATTTTCTTGCTGAGGGTGAATGAGAAAGTATAAATGAGAAACACTCAAGTTCATACTTTGTGACTGTTTAATAGAAAACCTGGAAACTTGCCATTACCACTCTCCCTCCCACTCTTTCTTACATATTATTTTTCAGAATTATCATTTCTTTGGGTTTTTTTTTAAAGTTTCCAATATGAATGTTTCAGAGCATCTGTTTATTTTTCACAGGCAAAGAAGAAACATATGGTTCCTATCTGTTTTTTAAAATGTGTTTTGATACAGCAGGTGCTGAATATATTTTAACATCACTACATTGCCATCTTCACTTTGCACTTCTTTAGCTTTGCACATCAATACAAACATTAAAACAGCACCTTGGAAAAAATAATTTAGTGGTTTCTTGTGTTGCAACCTAATAGCTTGTACTAAATTATTTTTTTAAAAAAAGAAATTACTTCCTATTTCCTTTGTCTTATACTCTTTATTCCATAATATTGGCCCATTTTAAAGGTAATGCAATATTAGTTCCAATCCAGTTACAAGTGGCCATTGTGAAATATGTCTCACAGAAAGCAACTTATTTGATTTGTTTCACAAGGTCTTATTAGAGCTGTTATTGTAGCCCAAATCTGACAGGCCTGACTTGCAACAAAAACTCATTGTGTTCCCTTCCTTATATTAATAAAATCTGTAAGTTCCCCCTCCATATATAAGGAAATATAAGGAAAGGTACAAGACAAGGATGCCCCCTATCTCCTTTGTTATTTGTGTTGACCTTGGAAGTGTTGAATAGAAATATTAGGGATGATAAAAGCATAAAAGGAATGAAAATTAAGAAGGAAGAATTCAAGCTACAAGCTTTTGCTGATGATTTAGCTTTTATTTTGGAAGACCCGCTAGAAACAGCTCCAAAGTTATTGGAAAAGATAGAGACTTATGGAGAGGTGGCTGGTTTGAAAATAAATAAAGATAAAACAAAGATTTTGACAAAGAATATGCTATTGAGACAGAGAGAAGAATTGGCAGATCTTTTGAAAATTCAAGTTACAAATAAGGTTAAGTATCTGGGGATATATTTGACAACAAGATATAGCACATTAAAGGAGAATAATTATATTAAACTTAAACAACAGATAACTACAGATTTGAAGAAGTGGGAAAACTTGCAATTGTCATTAATAGGGAGAATTTCAACAATTAAGATGAATATTTTACCTAGAATTTTATTTTTGTTTCAAACAATACCAATTAGGCTTGGAAAAGACTATTTTGAAGATTTAAATAAAATCATGTTGAAGTTTATATGGCAAGGTAAAAAAGCAAGAATAAAGCTAAAGCTTTTGCAAGATGCTAGAATTAGAGGAGGTTTTGGCTTGCCTAATTGGGAATTGTATTATCAAGCTGCAAGTTTGATGTGGGTCAAAGAATGGATAACATTAAGGAAACATAGGTTGTTGACATTGATTTGCTGTTGGGTTGGCATGCTTTTTTATGGTATAAGGGAACTAAAACACAGGGTTATTTTAGAAGACATTATGTACGGGAGTCTTTGTGGTTAAATTGGGAGAAGATAAAAAGACAATGTTATTTGAAAATTCCAGTTTGGTTATTGACCATTGAAGCATTTTCCTATCCTATAATCTTCAAGAAGGAACAAACAGTTAGATATGGGGAACTTTTGGATGAAAAGGGTGAACTTAAATCGATCCAAAATTTAGAGGAACAAGGTATAAGGATGAATTGGTTTTCATATGCACAAATACATTCAAGGTATGATGAAGATTCTAAAACGGAGGGATTTTATGATAAGCAGACTGATTTAGATAAGATCTTGATGGGTACTGATGAGAAAGTGATTAAAAAATTATATGGTTATTTACTGGGAATGAAATTAGAGGAAGAACAAGTCAAAGAAACTGTGATTGTTTGGGGGAAGAATTTTGGATATGGGATTGATTTAGAGAAATGGCAGAAATTGTGGTCTCAAAATTATAAAATGAAAATGTCAACAGCATATAAAGAAAATTTGTATAAGATGTTTTACAGGTGGCACTTTCCTCCGACAAGAATAGCAAGAATGTTCAAGAATAAATCTGAAAAATGCTGGAAATGTCATCAGATACCCGGCTCGTATTACCATATGTGGTGGACTTGTGAGGACGCTAGAAAATATTGGACTATAATTCGCATGTGGTTGGAAAAAATGACAAAGAAACATATAGACTTGAAACCAGAGATCTTCTTATTGGGAATTTTACCTGATATATATAGTAAAGATTTGAAATATCTGATTGTAAATGTATTAACAGCGGCCAGGATTGTATTTGCTAAAAACTGGAAGAATGAGAAAATACCATTACAGGAAGAAATTATTAAGAAAATATTGGAATGTGCTGAGATGAGTAGATTGACATTTGAAATCAGAGAGCAAGAGGATAAACAATTCTATGAAATTTGGGATCTTTTTTATAAATGGCTAGATGATAAAATACGATAATAGAATATTTTAGATAGTAAGAAATATCTTTATCTTGTTATTTTGCTATTATTTTGTTAATCGATATTATATTTATAAAGGTTTTTTTTTTTTTTTTTAGGATTGATCTGGTATGATTATATGATTAGTTGAATAATTTGGTTAAAGTATTGTTAGCTCATAAAGCATGAATGATTAAAAGTATAGTCAAAAATTTTTTTTTTTGTTTAGTGATTATAGGATATATAAGTTTGGATTGATAATATGAGTTGTTATGTAACATAATTGTAACTGGGACTACAAAATGAATGCACAAAAATGATGAACCAACTGACACACTGCATGTAAATATGAGAGGTGTATGTTTTAATGTTTTGTTTGTCTTGTCTGTTTGTAGAAAATTAATAAAATTTTCTTTCAAAAAAAAAAAAATCATTGTGTTCCCAAATAAGTTATATATCACTGCTGCAAAATGTTGTAGACTTACTCATTAATAACCTTATTAAAATTAGGGTGTATATTTTTGTGAATAATATAGTATATTAATGAATTATAGAGTATCTGATAAAACTAGCAGTTTGCTAAAAATGGAATGGAACTTGCCTAGATAATACTACTATTTACAAGTTATGAAGTTAATTCAAGCATTAAGGAGTCCAGAAAATGATATAATATTTAATTTAATATTTAATGTGAGGTGTGCAAAAATAAATAATAGAAAGATGTGCTTTATTTTTTAACCTATTGATACATGTATCCACAAATGCCATAGGAATTGAAACCAATTTTGGTGCATCACAAAATGACAAGTTTGCCTAGTTCTTTTGTATACATTCAATAGATGGATAGCTTTAATGTTCAGTATAAGGAACTGAGTAACAAGCTTCCAAATGGTATTTAACCTAAGATAAACACCACAGTACCATTATTCTATCTGTATTTAACATAAACAACTGATATAGGATTAGCCTAAATGTGTGTTTTATTATTTATGTTTTTGTAAATTGTTTACTTCTAAAATGAATTTACCAAATTAACTATCATGTCTAGTAAAACTGCTTTCAATTTTAAAAAAAGTTTTTAATTTTCAGAATCATAGTATTCTTGCCAGTGTTCCTCGTAATATCGGCAAATATATCATGGAAACATGATCAAATGAGACTTGTACCAAACAAATGTGATAGATTTACTACTGTTTATATCTCTCTTTCTCTGTATATGTGTATTAGTAGAATAGTTTAAGAACCTAATTAGATCTGAAAATATTTCCTACTGCTTGGGGTTGGGGTTGAGAGAGGCTTAAAGTAAGACCTAAATGCTTTTAACTCCAGCTCCAGCTTCTTCCATGATCAAATATGTTTAATCAATATTTCTCAATTCCTAAAGTCAAGGCAACTCTCAACTTACTATAATAAATTAATAAATAGATGCTTTCCAAAATGGATGAAATATTTAGAGTTCATACTAGATATGCAACAAGGTACGTGTGAGATTCACCAAAAAAACAATAAAAACAGAGATATTACGAAGAGCAAGGGATGAACCCAAAAAATATAAAGAGAAATAATACTAGTTCTAAAACAGATTCCCAGAAGAGTAAGATAAAAAAGCTATTTGGAAACAAGTAAATTCATGCTAACCCCACATGGTAGGCATCAGGCTGATTATATTAGTTGAATTTTCTTTTAAATCTTGTAATTTTAACAGAATCAGTTGCTCAGAGACTCCAGAAAGCTAGTCTTAATTATCAAAGTAAAATGTAATAAATAAATAAGTGTCCTAGTAATAAATAAAGAAATAAAAAACATGAAATGAACATGTGTTAAAATATAAATGTGCACCGTTTGCTATTTGCAGGATTGCTTCCTCTATCATAAAATTGAATAGAGAAGCCTCTGGGCTTTGTGGAATACTATGGTACAATAAATATTTGCTCTTGTTAGCAATTTTTCCCCCAATAAATCTTCTTTGGGATAGTGGGCATATTTGTTTTCTGTAAAAATAATACCTTACAATAAATTTCAGCTGTGCAAATCACTTCAATTTCTAATGCAGATATACTTTTTACACCATAGCAATGAGGTTTCAGCGGGGAAAAAAAAACCCTCTGTTATCCTTAATTTGAATTCTGCTGCCTGTCATTTGCTCATTTAAAAGAAGGTGTTGATTGACATGTGGATATAGGGAAAAAACATATTTGGAGATGGAACAACTATAGCAGAATACCCATGGTAGAAGAAATATTATTCTTAGGAAGACAGCACTTAGAGAACAATGTCAAAGAAGTGAGAGGCATAAAACTAAACAGTATTCTAAAACTCTATCAGCATAGCAAGGAAGGGGAGTACATCAAACTTTGAATCATTTAACTTTAAAAATCAATCTAGAGTACAAGTAGTCCTCAACTTATGGCCAAAATTGAGCCCAAAATTTATGTTGCTAAGTGAGATATTTGTTAAGTGAATTTTGCTCCAATTTATGGTCTTTCCTGGCACAATTGTTAAGTGTCATGCCCTTGTTAGAGTCAGACTCTGAGGGAGAGGAGGAACAGCTGACAGGGAGTGGAGGTGTGGCTCCGGAGGTTGTGGAGGAGGCTGGGGAGGGGCAGAGGCCGGCTGGGCAGTCAGAGGAAGAATCATCCCCTCTTCATCCTAGGACATGCAGGGACGAACGGAGAAGGCAACAACTTGGCTTATGAGAGAGGAAGCGGCCATGATCCCCCTCATTGGTTGCAGCTGGGGAGAATAGTATATAAGAGAGGCAGTTAAAACACAGCGTTGCCAGAAGCAAAGTGTGTGTTATTTTGGGTTGAAATTATCTTGGTTGGCATCCTTCTAACAGACTGTGCCTTGTTATCTCTGTGAAATTGATAATTACTTATCCTGGTCCGTTGTGGAATTTCGTTCATTGTAGTTTGTTTTAGTTTTTTATTTCACCTCTATCTGCTCATTAAGTTCGGACTGTATTGCTTTCTTTTGAAGACTATTTTTGAATACGTTTTATCTCCAACTGAGAATTATTGAACAGTGGGGCCAAGTTGGAGGCATCAAAGGACATTTATTTACATTTTGGATTTTGTTATGTTTGTGTTACACTCCGGGTCATCGCATTAAGTGAATCACAGTGGTTGTTAAATTAGTAACACGGTTGTTAAATGAATCTGGCTTCCCCATTGACTTTGCTTGCCAGAAGGTTGCAAAAGGTGATTACCTCACCTTGAAGCACTGTAACGATCATGAATATAAATCAGTTACCAAGTTTCTGAATTTTGATCAGGTGACCGTGGGGATACTGCAACGGTCGTGTGAAAAATGGTCGTCAGTCACATTTTTCCATGCCGTTGTACCTTTGAACGGTCATTAAATGAACTGCTGTAAGTCAAGGCTGACCTGTAGTATTAAAGACCAGTGTTTTAAACATACTTGCCATATTATCTAAAACAAACAGCTGCTTTTGGAAAAAGCAGCACACTGATTTTAAGTATATTTGGTGGCAAACTCAACAGATTTCAATCAAAAAATGACATGAAGCTATAACAGGCTTTATTGAAAATTCTGGCAGGGCTAATTTGATTCGTTTTCCCGTGTTTGGCACATTGTGAAAATTGTTGCTTATTTGCCTATTTGTTTTCTTTTCTGTGACCTAAATCTCGGCTGTATTTTTGTGCCCCTGAGGCACCATCATTTTCTGATAGATATGAAGTGCTGTGATATCGCCTTTTGAGCCCTGCAATCAATGAATAGGAAGGAGTAAGACAGAACCTCACACAAAGCATAATAGTGGCTTGAGTTGTAATCCAAAAATCCCATACATACAGTATTTACAGATAGTTGAGCCAATTCACTTTCCCTCAGTTATAGTAAGATTGCAGTCCAGCCTTATTGGATACTTTATTGAAGCATTTTCTCGTGGGAAAAAAGATAAATTTAATGTTGCCTTATTGAATCACCACTTCATAACATGGATCCAAAGGATTAAAACCAGTGTAATCATTTAGCTTAATAACTCAGATATTATGTTGCTGTGTAATCATCCAGATGCATGGTCAAAAGTAATATTTTACTGTATTACACTATATTCCCAAGTGGTCTACACAAAAGTAATCTCTATTAAATTTAATCCCTTCCAGTTCAAGTGAATAGGGAACTGAGACTTTCTTGGGAATAAAATTGTGTTGTGAGTTTCTCTATAATATAATTTAACCATATGATAATGGTTAGAGATATAATAATTCTCACATCATGCATATAAATAGGTGATAACCTATTTTTATAGGCTATTTTTTTCTTTTCTTTTCTAGACCTGAAATGATTAATACAAATTTAATAATTACCAGCTGGGAAGTTCACATGTAGAAAGGACAAGTGCTTTCAACCATCAAGTAATTTAATAGTTAACATGCAGATTAAAGAGCTCTTTCAGAGGCTAAAATTAAAAAAAGAATATTTAAATTAATTTTTAGGTCAGTATAATAATCCACAATGACTACTATTGTGAAAAGTCCATAGGCTATGCTATGTAAAGAAGAAACCGAAAAAAATAGTTATACTAATAGTTATAGGTCCATATTATATTGTAAACCCCACTATTTTTTGTGATGTGATATTGTTCTAGGAATGTACTGCTAAAAACTCTTGGCATAAAGAATCAGAAATGATGGGATGTATTCCCAATTCTTCCATGAAAGGTTTATTGCCACTTTAAGATATCATCTAGGGCAAATGCTAAACTGTCTCAAAACAATTATGTGCCTCTTTGGAATGATATAAAAAAGGATTTACTAAGATGGGATAAATTGCACTATCATTATTGGGTAGAATCTCTAAGTAATTAAGATGAATGTTTTACCAAAGATGCTTTTTTGTTTCAGACTTTACCAATACCTGTAACAGATATTCCATTTAAACAATGGCAAATAGATATTTTTAAGTTTATATGGCAAGGGGAAAACCAAGAATTTGATTCAAACTTTTGCAAGATGCTAAGGAAAGAGAACCCTGGGTTTACCAGATTTGAAATTGTATTTCCTTGTTTGTTCCTTGGTCTGGCTAAAAGAGTGGGTGAATAAAAGGTTGCTTAAACTAGAGGCCCATGAATTAAGATTTGGATGGCATGGCTATTTATGGCATGACAAGGTTAAAATAAATGTTGACATTAATAATCATCTTGCTAGACATACCATTCTAAGAGTTTGGAATAAATATAAAACAAGGTTCTCTGAGAAGATGCCTCTTTGGCTTGGGACCAGGTTATCTGAGGAACCATCTCTTGCCGGTCACATCTACCTGACCTATCAGAGTGGGGAGGCATGGAATGCTGCAGGTCCCATCTGCTAGGGAGACACCTGATGGGACACAGAAGAAGGGCCTTCTCTGTGGTGGCTGCCTCTCTAATACAACAAGCCTTTACTCTAATACTCTTCCAGAAGGCACTGAAGACCTGGTTCTGCCAGCGGGCCTGAGGAACCCAGAGTGGAATGGAACCCATCAAATGGCTCATGTGATCTGCTGTCATTGGGGTGGAGGGTTGGGAGTTGGGGGGTGATTTTTTATTTTTATTTTATTTTCCTAGATTTTGTTCTATTGTACTTTATTAATTTATTTCATTCTTTTTGTTCATTTTTATTGTTTTCAATTTTAAATCTGTAAGCCACCTTAAGTCGCCATGGGTGAATAGGTGGCATTGTAGATTAAATAAATAAATAAATAAACAAATAAAGTCTTTCCTCTGCCTCTTCACACTTAGGCTAATATGTTGGATGAAAGACTACAGAACTTTTGCCAAGCTGAAATCTTTCTCTACAAGTTTAAAACCAATGTCAAATGGAAAAAGGAAAACTAAGATCACATTCCAGTGTGCGGATATATGGTAGGAAAAACTAACAGCTAAAATCATTTATTGTGTGACTGTCAGGAAACCAGCTGAAATGGAGAACTCTGGAGATCAAGAATATTGGATTATTTCAGAACAGCTCAGAGTGGAACAGAGAAATAAAACATGGTTTTGTTTGCAATGCAATGGTTTCAAAATTAATGCTAACTGACTTTGATTCGGATTTGTGTACTAATGATGAGCATGTTATTGCTAGGTGAAGAAAGTTGGAAGTTACTCTTTTCCACTTTTCCTCTTCTTTTTCTTTCTTTCTGCACTCCTGTTTTAGTCTTGCTTTAACTTTTATTTCCTTATCCCCTCCTTTTTCTTTTTTCTTTTGTATTTTATCTTATGCTGAAACTCAGCATTTTTTTTCAAAAGTTTCAAAATGCCGCGCGTCTCTGTGCATGCGCATGTGTCTCCCACACACCCCTGCCCCCCCATGCATGCGCGCCCGATACCCGAAAATCAGCTGTCGGGCAGCGCCGGCACATGTGCATGCACAGTGGGGCTCTTCCAGGTGAGCTCTTGCGTGCTGGGGGAAATGGCTCTGCAGCACATAGAGGAATCATGCACACATGTGCAGATGCATGGCGTGCAGGGGTGATTACGCGTGCATGTGCAGAGGTGTGCAGTGCATGGGGTGATCATGCACGCATGCGCAGATGCATGGTGCACGACAGGGGAATCACACGTGCATGCACAGACACGTGGTGCACAGCAAGGGGATCATGTATGCATGCACGGGGGGGTGGCTCCAGCATGCATTGCCTTCTGGGTGCTGGCACGTGAGCACATGAGCGTGTACGCAATTATTGGCACAGGAGCTGAAAAAGGTTTGCCACATAGGTGATATTGCAATTAAGAAGAGCAGTACCATGATCCCTGGAAAATATGCAGCTGTTTCAAGGAGTTGTTCACATGAGTGCCCAATACAATGTGCCATACCTTTCCCCTTGCAACCTGAAGCACTGTAACATGTGAATAATTATCCACAATAGTTTTCAGCCAAGAAAGTTATAACATTAAGATCCTGTCTCTTTAGGTACTCTGATACGTGAGGCTCATTAATTTATTTTTGTTTATTTTATTTGGTTTGTCATTTGCTTACAAGATAAACATAGTTATGAATACATGGATACATATAAGAAAAATAAAAGAAACAATAGGACAGGGATGGTAGGTGTTGTGTATGCAATAAAGTGTGAGCTTGGAGTAAGTGCAGGGTTCTGGCCCTGCACTTCTGATTGGCTGTTAAGTGGCCGGATCGGATTGGCCCGTTCTGGGGAATCCGATTGGCCCTTAACAGAGAGTTCTTATTGGTTATAAAAGCTAGCGCTCCTAGCTTGTTATTGGTTAAACGTTACAGGGTTTGCCTATATAAGGCGGGTTTTACTGATATTAAATGAGCAAGTCACGATGTAAATAAAGAGCTGAAGTTCACCGTTCAGAAACTTGTCTCCATTCTTTCTCGCCCATGCTCAAACTTAACACTGGCGACAAGGATGGGATGTGGAGACATCTGAACCAACGAAACTTCGAAGAACACTGAGCACGTGACAGACGACGCCAACAACGGAACCATGTCCGGCGGCATCGTACCACCCGCTCCGTTCGATCCATCACAAGAAGACTGGGAGTCTTACATGGATCATTTCCAAATGTTCCTAGAGACGAACAACTTAAAGGACGCCACAGCCGGAAAGAAACAGGTGGTGTTTCTGACGCATTGCGGTCCAACCGTATTTAAGATGGCTAAGGCACTAGCCAAACCCCGAGAAGTGAAGGCCATGGATTGGGTCGACCTCGAACCTATCCTGCGAGACCACTACACCCCGACCGTGCCTATGCTCGTGAGATGCCACGAGTTTTACCAAAGAAGCCAGCGAAAGGGAGAGAGCATAGCTGACTTCATAGCAGACCTCCAAAATTTGGGAGGCCTCTGTGGATTCACCGATCTAGAAGAAGCACTAAGAGATCGCATAGTCCTGGGATTAGATGCACCAGGCATTCAAAGCAAGCTGATGGCGAAAGGCAACATCAGCCTTGCCGACGCCATTGCCGATGCTACCACAGTGGAAGCAACCAAGAAGTCAGCTGCACAACTACGCTGAAACCGCACTCCGGTACCACCACCGGCCAGCGAAATCTCACCTAGTTCAGAAGGGCAGCTCACGACAACGCACCACGAGGACCTCTCTTCGTCGTCAGACAGCGACGAAGAAGGGGTCCATCGACTGCGGTCCGACCGGGACCCTCGGCTGAAGCCCTTACGCCCTTGCGCTGGCTGTGGAGCCAACCATGCCAGATCCGAATGCAGATTCCACGACGCACTCTGCCATGAGTGCGGGAAATGAGGCCACATCGGACGGGTCTGCCACAGCTTGCCAGGACCCAGCCAGGCCTCAAAAGGGGCTAACCATCGCCAATCGACAGGAAACTGTCCTGTAAGGCGAGAGCCAGTAAACCACTCCTACAGAAATCGAGCTTTGCAGAGAGAAGAGGCTCACCATACTATCACTATCGGTCACGCCTCAGCCTTGGACACTAAGAAAATCCGAGTCACGGTAGCCATCGAGAATCAGCCTTGCCACATGGAGGTTGACTCGGGATCACCCCTCTCGATGGTGTCATGGAAGACACTCAAGCAACTCATCTCCACAATTCAACGCCAAGATCTCCGTTTCCAATACCTCATCCTCAAGGACTCCCAGGGGAATCGAATCCCCGTCGTTGGGGCCTGCCGAATCCGAGTCTCTTTCAAGAAGCACACAGCATACTTACCTTTAATGGTCATCGATAGAGATAGGCCTAGCCTACTAGGCCTCCAATGGTTCGCGCCACTCTGCATTGAAGTGGCCGGCGTAAACCGAGTCGGTGGCTGTGACTGGGAGGAAGATCTTATCTCTGAGTTCAGGGACATCTTTGCGGACAGCTTAGGCGAGTACAAGGGGACCCCGATCTCATTCAGCTTAGATCCAAAAATAGCTCTCATTCACCTAAAGCCCCATCGAGTTCCGTTTGCCTTAAAATCGAAAATCGACGCACAACTCGACAAACTGATAGCTCAGGGGGTGTTGGAGCCCATTGATCACTCCCCGTGGGAAACCCCTATTGTAACACCCATTAAGCCAGACGGGTCAATCCGAATTTGTGGGGACTACCGGGCCACTTTGAACCATGCCCTGCAGCAGAACGCATATCCAGTTCCGGTGGTGCAGCACCTCCTCCATTCCCTGGGGGGCGGGAAAGTTTTTGCTTAATTGGATTTAGCTCAGGCATATCAGCAATTACCAGTAGATGAAAAAACGGCATAGGCCCAAACTATTGTGACGCACTGAGGTGCCTTTAAATGTACCCGGCTGCAATTCGGAGTAAGTGTAGCCCCGGGGATTTTTCAGAGCCTTATGGAAAGGTTATTGCAAGGGATTAAGGCTGTGGTTCCCTATTTTGACGATGTATTAATTGCAGCCCCTACAAAAAAAATCTTACAGGACCGGGTAAAATTAGTCCTAAAAAAATTCCAAGAGGGCAGTCTTAAGGTTAAAAAAAACAAATGTAAATTGTGTATTGACAGTGTTGAGTTTTTAGGGTACCTGATTGATAGCCAGGGCATTCACCCTACCGAAAGTAAATTAAAAGCGATCAAAAATATTCCCAGGCCAAGAAACAAGGCCGATCTCCAGGCATTCCTAGGCCTCATCAATTTTTATAATGTATTTTTACCACTGAACCGTTACACCGATTGTTAGATAAAAAAGCAATTTGGTTATGGGGTTACCGTGAAGAACAGGCGTTCCGAAATGTTAAAAAATGCTCACTTCTGACTCTGTACTCATACAGTATAACGAGACTTTGCCGTTAGTTATAACCTGTGATGCATTGCCTTTTGGGGTGGGCGCCATTTTGAGCCACGTTCTGCCTAATGGGAATGAAGCCCCTGTTGCATATTTTTCAAAGACTCTGTCAAAAACGGAGCGGAACTATGGACAAATTGATAAAGAAGCCCTCGCAATTGTCTCAGCTGTGAAAAGATTTCACGAATACATGTATGGCCGGGTTTTTACTATTGTGACTGACCACAAACCATTATTGGGGATAATAGCTGGAGATAAGCCAACTCCCTACATATTATCCCCTAGGATGACCCGATGGTCAGAATTCTTAGCTGCTTATAACTATCAGCTGCAATACCACCCAGGGAAGGCCATTCCCTATGCTGACGCATTGAGCCGAGCACCGCTTCCAGAGACTCTCGACGATCCGGCACCAATAGTAAGCACGTTGCAAATCGAAGCGCTCAACTCGCCGTCACTGACCACCCGAGATATCGCAAGAGAAACCAAACGCGACCACACCCTAGCACGAGTCCTAGGCTGGGTAGAACGCGGATGGTCATTGGACCAGTTATCAGATGACTTCACACATTCAAAACTCGTCAGACTGAACTCTTCTCCCAGAAAGGCTGTGTCATCTGGGGCGATAGAGTCGTTATTCCAGAACGGCTCTGAAAAGCGCTGCTGAGAACTTTGCACGATGGCCACCCCGGCATCGTGCGAATGAAAGCCCTTGCACGAAGCGACACATGGTGGCCGGGCATTGACAAGCAAATCGAACAGTGGGTTAAAGCTTGTCCCAAATGCCAAGAAGTCAGCAACGCCCCACCAAAAGCCATGCCTACTGAATGGGAGACACCATGTGGACCCTGGTCCCGAATTCACCTGGACTTCGCGGGGCCAACCAAGGGCCACACCTTTCTGCTTACCGTCGATGCCTACTCGAATTGGCTCAAAATTCATCGCATGACGACTACGACCTCCGAGGCGGTCATCAAGATTCTAAACAGACTCTTTGCAACCCACGGATTACCAGACGTCCTGGTATCCGATAACGGCCCACAATTTACTGCACTAGCGTTCGAGCAGTACCTCGCCGACCGCGGCATCCGCCATGCACTCACCTCGCCTGCGCACCCTGCGAGCAATGGCCGAGCAGAACGCATGGTTCAATTTGTGAAGAAAACCTTGCAAAAGGTAGACAACATTGACAAGGTCAACCAAATCCTCTTTTTGCAACACATCAGCCCACATAGTGTCACCAACAAAACTCCCGCTGAACTGCTAATGGGACGAAAGCTACGCTCCCACTTTGACCGGATGCACCCTGCGTATGAACCAGAGATACCACTAGGATCCAGCGGCTGCTGTCGCACCTTCCAGGTAGGAGACCTCGTTTATGCAAAAAACCTATCGGGCGACCCGTTGTGGGTGGAAGTGACAGTAGTACGTGTAACCGGCCCTAGATCCTACCTCGTGCAATGCCTTGACGATAAACTTTGGAAATGGCATATCGACCAATTACGGTTGCGGCTTGCAGTGGCCAATTCGCAACTCCCCTATGACCAAACTGGGGGGGGGAGGTACGGAAGAAGATGAAGCCCTAGGAAACCCGTTCGAAGGAAACGACGATTTAATTGAAACTCAGGAAGTAGAGCCGGAGGGAGAAACGTTTGCACCTCAGGGAAACGAGGAAAATGTGGGCAACGACGTAGAAATGAACTCTGAACCAGAGACAGCCCCACTGCCAGACAATGATCTACCTCAGCGAGATTGCAACCAGCCAATACAACGAAAATCAAAGAGACTAAAAAGACAACCATCCTATTTAAGGGACTATGTAACTGCGCCCTGAACTAAGGAACCAGGGGGAAGGGGTGTTGTGTATGCAATATAATTAACAAAGTGTGAGCTTGGAGTAAGTGCAGGGTTCTGGCCCTGCACTTCTGATTGGCTGTTAAGTGGCCGGACCGGATTGGCCTGTTCCAGGGAATCCGATTGGCCCTTAACAGAGAGTTCTTATTGGTTATAAAAGCTAGCGTTCCTAGCTTGTTATTGGTTAAACGTTACAAAGTTTGCCTATATAAGGCGGGTTTTACTGATATTAAATGAGCAAGTCACGATGTAAATAAAGAGAAGTTCACCGTTCAGAAATTTGTCTCCATTCTTTCTCGCCCATGCTCAAACTTAACAGTAGGCACATTGGTGCACTTATGCACGCCCCCTACAGACCTCTTAGGAAAGGGGTGAGGTCAATGGTAGAATATTTATTGAAGTTATCACTTGATGACATGTTCTTAAAATGTTTCAGTAGTCCAAGTGTGAACATATCCTCTCCAGTGATTTCAATATTATTGTTTCAAGTGATATATCTGCAGTTATCTTCAAGGGTATTTTGTAGGATTATGTTATTCTAGCTCATTAATTTATTTAAACAGCATATTACTGCTTAGATCTCTTATCCTAAAATTACCACATATTCAAGCATGCCTTTCTAAGTCAGTTTCTTTTAACAATGCAAAATTATTGAGGTTTAAATGTTAGAAATCTTTTTAACAGAATGAAATGGCATAATAAGTGTGCCCCTGGCTAGCTTCACAGAAGAAGCAATGGAAGACTCGAGCATGTCTCTGCAATGCACCTTCTTTCACATTCTTTCCAGCTATAATCAAGCATACAGTATATTATGACCTAATAAAATAATCAGCACTCTGCATTTTCATTAATACGGCTATTTTATTATTCCTTAATGGAAATGCATACCTAGAATTGGCAGACAAGCATGATTAAGGATATATATATATATATATATATATATATATATATATATATATATATATATATATATATATATTTTCTTAAGTTTTCGCAGGTACTTACATGTCTGGCATTCAGCTTTGTTCGGGTATTTTCCCACGTGGTGCTTTTAAAGTTGTAGCAACGTTTCAGCAGAATCTCATCTGCCATCATCAGGCTTCTGTATGGTGTTTGTCTGTGAGTTAGACTTTTACAGTGGTTTCAGATTTAAATTTGGGGCAGCCTATTGCTGTGTCAGAATGGTTTTTTCTTCCTCCTGATTGGTTGAGAGTCTTGGTCTGTGTTTATTGGTCTTGGAGTTTGCTGTGTTCTGCTACTAATATCTTCTGTCTGTTTTTTTTTGGGGGGGGGGCTCTTTTTGAATCTTGATTGGCTGGCAACATTGTGTTACTTTATTGGAGGCCTTTAGTGCAGCTTGGCTTCGGGTAAATGGACGGCTATCATTAGTTAGGAAGCTGGGTTTCATCTGGGTGCCTGGTTGGGGTGTGTTTGAGCTGGAGGTATCAGGGGGGATCTGTTTGTGCCCAGGTGTTTGCCTGGCTTGTGGTGTGGAGATTTTTTTGTTTGTGAGTGCAGGCTTCAAAAAAAAAAAAAAAAAAAAACAGACAGAAGATATTAGTAGCAGAACACAGCAAACTCCAAGACCAATAAACACAGACCAAGACTCTCAACCAATCAGGAGGAAGAAAAAACCATTCTGACACAGCAATAGGCTGCCCCAAATTTAAATCTGAAACCACTGTAAAAGTCTAACTCACAGACAAACATCATACAGAAGCCTGATGATGGCAGATGAGATTCTGCTGAAACGTTGCTACAACTTTAAAAGCACCACGTGGGAAAATACCCGAACAAAGCTGAATGCCACATATATATATATATATATATATATATACATACATATATATACACACACACACACATACATACATCTTCAGGCTTGGTCTTCAGCTCTGTGCTTCTCAGAGTGATGTGAGCTTGCAGCTGCTTCTTCCTTTTAACTGCTAGTGGGGGTGTGACTTGATTAGATGGGGGCTTGGCTGTGTTCTGATTGGTTGGGGGGCTGGCTGTGTTCTGATTGGTTGGAGGCGTGTTCTGTTTAGGTGGGGGCTTGGTTGTGCTCAGGTTAGTCTTAGTTGCTAGGGGATTTGAGCTGGTGAGCTGTGATCTTGCTGTTTGGCTTCGAGTTCGTGGTCGTGCTGCATCTTCATGGTGGGGGTCAGTTCGCTTCATGTATGGCTCAGAGGGGTTTGAAGTGGGTAGTGATGCAGCTGCAGTGCGGCTTCTGGTCCGTGGTCATGTCTCATCCTCTGTGTGGGTGCGAGTCTGCTTTCTATGTGGAAGTGTGGTGGTGGCATCTTGTGTGGCTCTCAGGGGTGTGGGTCTGGTGTCATTCTTCATGTTAGGTACTCATCTGTTCATGAGGGTGGGTTTCCAAATGGCTGGTAGGCGGGAGGTATCATCTCGTTTATTCATGCTGTGTGGGCGTTTTTCTATCTCTATGGCTTCTCTGATTAGTCTGCTGCTGAAGTGTTCGGTTTGGCGATAGTTCTGGTATTTTTAAAGTCAATCTTATGTCCTGTGGCTTTGAGGTGTTGGACCAGGGAAGAGGTCGGTTCTTCCTTTTTGATTGAGTTCTTATGTTCTCCAATGCATGCACTTATTCTTCTGTTAGTTTGTCCAATGTATGTGGTGGGGCAGGCAGTGCAAGGGATTTCGTATACTCCTTGATTTTCTAACTCGATTTTGTCCTTAGGGTTTCTTAGGATGGTGGATATCTTTCTGTTTGTGCAGAATGCTGTCTTAATGTTGTGTTTTTGGAGGATCTTGCTGATTTTGTCTGTAGTGCCTTTTATATATGGGAGGAGGGCTTTGAAGATGAACAGACCCATGGAACAGCTGTCCTGCCCTACATAAGAGGCACTACAGACAAAATTAGTAAGATACTATACAGACACCACATCAAGGCTGCCTTCAAAACAGACAGAAAAATAGCAGCCATCCTCAGAAACCCCAAAGACAAAATTGACCTGGAAAACCAAGGCATATACGAAGTCCCCTGTGCATCATGCCCGGCCACATACATTGGACAGACCAATAGAAGAATAAGCACCCACCTGGATAAACACAAAAATGCAGTCAAAAAGCTGGAACACACTTCCTCACTAGTCCAACACATGGAAGCCACAGGTCATAGCATCAACTTCAATGGCACCAAAACCCTAGCTACTATAGAAAACCCTAGCCACAGAATCATCAGATAAGCCATAGAAATTGAAAAAAGACCAGAAAGCATGAACAGAAGAGATGATTCCACCAGGCTGTCAATCATTTGGAAGCCTGCACTCACAAACAAAAAAAATCTCCACACCACAAGCCAGGCAAACACCTGGGCACAAACAGATCCCCCCCTAATACCTCCAGCTCAAACACACCCCAACCAGGCACCCAGATGAAACCCAGCTTCTTAACTAATGATAGCCATCCATTTACCCAAAGCCAAGCTGCACTAAAGGCCTTCAATAAAGTAACACAATACTGCCAGCCAATCAAGATACAAAAAGAGCCAAAAAAAAAAAGACAGAAGATATCAGAAACACCAATCAAGCAAAGGACACAGCAAACTCCAAGACCAATAAACACAGACCAAGACTCCCAACCAATCAGGAGGAAGAAAAAACCATTCTGGCGCAGCAATAGGTGCCCCAAATTTAAATCTGAAACCACTGTAAAAGTCTGACTCACAGATGAACACTATACAGAAGCCTGATGATGGCAGATGAGATTCTGCTGAAACGTTGCTACAACTTTAAAAGCACAACTATTATGACGTGGGAAAATACCCAAACTAAGCTGAATGCCATACATGTAAGTACCCGCAAAAACTTAAGAAAACAAATATGTGTGTGTGTGTGTGTGTGTGTGTGTCTTGGAAGAAGACAGATGCAGCTGGTTACTATGGCACTTGTTTATATCACTGTGTCCACACCTTTAAATTGCTGCCAGCATTCTGCTAGTTTTAAATTCACTGCATAACACTTAAATGCATTCGCACAACAACAACAAAAAGAACAAGGGGAAAAATTGCACAAGAGCTCTGGCTCAAATTGAGACATTTATTTGAGAAAATAATATAAATTTAATAACATCTAAACTAGTGATGGGGTTTGCAAGTTTGTTTAAAATTCAGTTGTATCTCCCCAATTGCCTTCTTATTTAGTATAGTCCCGACTGTATTCTTAACTAATGACTATGATCACATTACTTGATAATATTCTATAGGGTAGTGCAAAAATCTTGACTTGGGAGCAAAGATGATTCAAAGTGCATATAGATGTAGATGTAGCAACTTCAGAGAGCAATGTGTGATCTCAAGAAAAGCTGCAGTGCTTTCAAGTTTTACAAACATTTGTGTCCACACATGTAGCTGATGACATTTTGTCTTTCAATATATGAATCTCTAAGTCCAATATTTTCACTGGCAATATTTTCTGTCATGCCCCTGTTGGAATCTGATTCCGAGAGGGAGGCTGAGCAGCTGACAGGGAGTGAAAGTATGGCTCCGTTGGCTGTGGAAGAAACTGGGGAAGGGCATAGTCCAGCTGGGCAGAGCAGGGGAGAGGTAGAGCAAGGCAGAGGGAATTCAGAGGAAGATCCAGGCCCACCCTGTCTTCATCCTAGGGCATGCAGGAAGAAATAGAGAAGGAAGCAACGTGAGTTGCGTGGCTTCCAGGGGAGGAAAGGGCCCTGATTCCCTTCATTAGCTGCAGCTGGGAACACAGTGTTTAAAAAGGGAATTTGCGCACAGCAACTTGTTGGAAACAAATTGTGTATTATCTTGTTTTGTCGAGGATTATCTGGGTTCCTGGCATCTTCCCAACTGTGTGTGTTTTGTTGGCCTTTGAAGTCTGCAATTTCTTATCCTGCCCTGTCCAGTTAATTGCTGCAGCGTGGTTTGTGTGGATTTTTATTTACAGTTTATATGTACAGTACTTTGTTTTCGTACTGAATTTCCTCCACTTAAAGAGTGTTCTTGGGAGAGTTTTTTCTCCAGCCGAAGGTAACTGGACATTGGGGGCAAAGTTGGAGGTATTAAAGGGACTTTTCTTACTTATGTGACTGTGTTGTCTTTGTGCCAAGCCCAGGGTTATCACATTTTCCTTTCTTAGAACATTACATGGATTGTTGCCATGCAACTTTATTTTCACATTTATCAATTTGTGACAAACTCTAACTCACATTTTTCTCAAAGAGCTCCTGGATTCGAGAGGCCCGTGATTGGCTTGGAGAGAGAAATATATTAGAAAACATTTGATGTGAGGTGCACTTTTTCAATGAATAATAAGGAATGTCAGAATAGTTTTTCTTCCAGCTCCCATAACAATAACCAGATTAATTAGCAACTACTTGGATCATGTTTTGAATGGTACATTAGAGTATGTGCATGAAAGCACAATAATATGCACTGGTGTGTGAGAATTGACCTTTGAACTCAGACCTTCAGATAAACAAAGCGCTGGTCAATCCCTTTCCAAATCATGCAACAATGCAGCGGATGTTAGGCTAAAGATCTGCTTTCATATGAAAGAGGAATCAACATTGTAATTCAGTCAACAGATGTATTATTTTGAAACTAGTTATACAGTCATAAAATACAAATCATTGTAATCCCAAATACACAGGATTTTTTGATAATTCACAGTATTACCTAAGCATTTCCTTTCCAGGTACATTATACTTTACCTTAAAGGCTAGAGTGAAATGAAAACAGAACTATTCTGTCACAGCTTCTTCAGCTTTGGGTCTGCAAGTATATCTGTGTGGGTTGTTTTTTTTATAAGCATGCAGAGATTTTTTTTTTTCATTCTCTGATACTTGAGTACAACAGTTCCTAAACTGCTCGTCTCTAGTTAGATATTTTTTCCTGTTTTGATAATGAGAGTAAAATAGGCAATACATACATCTGATAAATAAGAAAATAAATAAATGAATAAATAAATAAAATATAAAGAAGCCATTTCTTTGAAATTCTATTCACTGAATTATTCAATCAAGTACACTTATGTATTGTTTTCATTTTCAGAGGATTGAAATGAAAGAATTTAAAATGCATCTATGACTGTAGCTCCTTTAAAAATTCCACTTCAATATTTAATTTCAACAGTGGGGCACTGCCAAATATAACTTGTAGCTGTAATCAACTACATATATAACACAAATGCTGACTTATTATTATCTTTCAAGAACATTTTTGTTATTTGTTTCAAAAGAAAGAAAAAGTAGGAAAGTGATATTAAGCAGATGTTAGATGGGAGTTGTCAATCTTGTCTAAGGATGCAGGTGCTAATGTGTTATAATTATCCCTTCTGGCAGTTGATATTTAGGATTTAGAGCCCACCTAGTCAGTCACAGTTATAATTGTTAAGCTTCTTACATAGCTAATATGCTGGATAATAACGGGATGAAGATTTAATATTTGACTCTTCTATCAATTATAGTTTCTTCTGATATACATTTCTAATGCAGAGATTCCTAGAGGTTAGGCACTTCACATGATTTGCAGTATAGTACATTTTAAAAAGTGCAAACTCAGACACCTTTTAAAAAAATCTAGCACATTTTTAAAAAACCAGCATCAAATCAAACTTGTCTTTAGTGTTTGCATCCATACAGTTTTTCTGGCAATGTTAATGCAATAGTGTTACCATTGAAATTGCCTTTCTGTGTAATGTTTTCTCAGACCATTCCTGTCTAGGTTACAGCCCTAGGATTTGTAAGCAATCTTCATGTACATTAACAAGTGTCAATGCTGCTCAACTTCTGAGATTAGACAATGGTCAGCTAGGTGCTGCCACCTGCTGAGGCGTAGCAATACATCTTTATGTTTAGTTAAGATAATTGGCTACAATCCAATTTTCATACCATTTTTAACTGCAACATTTCATGGCATTTGAAATACTACAACAAACCAAACTCTTCTATAAAACTCATATCTTGCCAGAAAAGATATATTCTACTATTCAATGTTACTTACATAGCATATAGGAAGCAATGGTACACTAAATTAGTACATGAATAAAGGCATATATACATGTTCTGTCCGGGATAATGTTGCAGGATGCAATCTTGGTTGGTCACCAGAGATTTATTCTTCCAAGATTCAGGCTGCAGTCCACCTTCAGAGAACTTCTATCTGCCAGAATGTAGATACACCTGTCATATATCAAAAACATTTCGCAAGTGGTAGAATGCAGTTTCCAAGATCTGCAAGTGGGCATTGTGCACCACTCAGAGGCTATCATATAAAGACAAATCATGCATTGCCAAGATCTTTTGGAGGTGGGAGATATTTCTAACGTAATCTACCAGGTTCCCTGCATGGCTTGCCCTGTGATTATATAGAACAGATGGGAAGGAAGCTAACCACCAGATTGCAAGAACACATGAGGAGACCCAAATTCATTGGTAGCCTCACATTGCAATGAACAAGAACATATATTCAATTTCAATTTTACCTAAGACTGTTTGACTGAGCAGGTACACATATAGCCAGAGAAATGACTGAAGCCCCTTGTCAGAGAATAGGAGTGCTAATTTACCATCAGCTGATTAGGTACTTAGGAGCCGAGGTCTTGGCAGCACAAGGAAGCAACAGCCAATGACTTAATAGCTGGCCATCAATACCCCAATCAACCAATAAGAAACCACACCCAGACAGGCACCATATAAACACAACATATAGAATAGCTCAAAACACACATTCCAGTAGAGAGAGATTCTCTAAGGATGGACTCCAGTATGAGTCCAAAAGTTTGGAAGACTAAACTTCTGGTCCCAGTTGCTGACCCAGATTGGATCCTATAAATAAGTATAATTTATTATAGCATAATGATTAGTGTTAGTTATTATCAATACTGCCTGGCAGTATTCTCCTGAATGGAAGGCCAGATTTTTTCTTCTCCTGTCTTGAGATACTAAGAACTGAACCTGGCTGTTCAGCATTTTCCTGCTGAAATATTTTGTTATGGATAAACTGCTAATTAAGCAATAACTAAATCAAAGTTATTATATATCATAAAAGTGAAAAATTGTAAGTTAATGTGTTTGTGCAGGCAATATTTTTACTTGCCAACTTGCCAATTTTTAGATTTTACTCAAGTTAGGCGCATTTGATGATGACATCACCAAATATGTTATCCTTATCCTATTTAAGCAGCAAGAATATGAGAGAAACAACCCAAGTGAGTGTTTTATCCTATTAAACACCAGGGGTTTGTTGAACTAAGAAGGCAAGCCTGGAACTCTGTCTTATCATTTCCATTCTGTCTTCTCTGAAATAAAAGCTGATAGACCATTTTTCTTACCTCCAGTAATTGTTGAAATGAAATCAAGAGTATACTCATTACTGTTAATGGTTGGATGACTCTAGAAAATGCTATAAGTCAGTAGGAAAATGACTTTAGATAGTCCCTTTCAGCCTATTTCTTACAGGAAATACATTTTCTTCTCATTCTCTTTCACTATGAAAGTAGCATGCTTAGAGATGCTAGCTTTTAATTATTATATTAAATTTTCTGAATAAACTTATATAATTATTTTAAAGAGTATCTGTCTTGGGAAATTTTTTTTAATGATCTTAGTTCTTAGTTCACACATATATGCTTTTCTAAAACCAGATCCAGTTGCTGAACTGGGGGATTCCACCCAGGCTATCTCATCCTTTCTCCTATAGGTAGTCTTTACTCACTCACCAGCTAGGTTTCACATGGCAAAAGTCATCAGGTTCTGATTGGATAAGGTTGTTTGGCCAGAGTCCAAAGAGATACTTCTTGATCATATCACTAAGATACTTCTCTCTCCTTTAGCATGCTTGTTGAAGTCATGTCCTAGCATAAACTACTTTTCAAATGCTCTGACTGAACCCCTTTAAATAATTTGGGGAGAAATGCAACTATATAGACATGACATTTATTTCAATAGAAATTTGGCAAGAGAAGTTTTTAAATAATTGTACCAGGGGTGAGTTTCTATCTATAGAACTGATTGTTAAAGTTACCGGTAGTTCTAAGAACTGGTAAAACCGACCCCTGCTTGGCCCCGCCCCTATGGGCCCAAAACCATTTTTTATTACTGCGCACACACGAAAATCCCTTCCGCATTCTCCCCTGCCTGCCCCTCCCTTCCCTGCCCTGGCCCCTGCCCCTATCCACTGCTCCAAGTTTAAAAAACCCAGTGTTTGTAAAAAACAAAAACAAAAACACACACACATTTTTTTTACTGCGCACACACAAAAATCCCTTTCTCATTCTCCCCTGCCCTCCCCGCCTCTACTTATAGCACATGTGCACTAATTACAAAAATTTACCTGTGCGGCGCCATTGCTCACACCAGCAGCAGCAGCAGCAGCAGCAGCAGCAGTAGCAGCCAGCCAGCTGTCCCTCCCTGCCTGCCTTCTGCCACCCTGCTGAGTGAGAGCAAGCCACAAGCCCCGGTCACTGCAGCTAACCGTCCTTGCCTGGCTGGCCTGCCTTGCCTTGCCTGCCTCCCGCCGCCGCTGCTAGCCAGCCTCACCCACCTGGACTTCCTACTCCGCCACCGGCCTCCGAAGACGCAGATTGGTAAGTACAATCCTCCAACCTGGTCACCTACCTACCACTGCCAGTCCCGGTTGCCCACCCCCATCTTCCCTCACCCGCAGCCCTCCACTGTTGCTGCCTTGCCTTCCCATCACCAATTGGTAGTGAGGAGTCAAAGCAGCAACCCCTGCTGTTGGCTCAGTCCCCTACCTCCTCCTGCCGCTGCCACCGCCACCCCAAGCCCAATCGAGAGCCGACTCCTGGGCCAGGCACCGCTGCCTCGCCCACATGGTGGCCACCATCTTGGCTAGGCCACCAGCCTGACACCTTCCCTCGCCCACCATGGCCCAAGGGTTGCTGCTTTGCCTTCCCACCACCAATTGGTAGTGAGGAGGCAAAGTAGCAAGTCCTGCTGGGTTGGTCCCCTACCTCCTCCTGCCACTTCCGTCGCCAGCCCAGTTGAGAGCCGACTCCTGGGCTGGCCAGCCTTGCCGCAGCAAGCTAGAAGACTGAGGAGGACCCCACCATAGTTGGCTAGCCAACTTGCCTGTTTCCTTTTTGGTAAGTTGCTTTTTTATATTTATGTATTTATTTTTTCACTATCTATTTTTGTTTTTATTAATCATAAAAACAAAACAGATACTAAAGAAATAAACACAGAAATAAAAATTATTTTACCATTCATCTTGATGTTTCTTTCTCCTTTGCTTAAAGAAGCATCAAGATGAATAGTAAAATAATTTTTATTTATGCATTTATTTATTTCTTTAGTATCTGTTTTGTTTTCATGATTAATAAAAACAAAAACAGATAGTAAAAAAATAAATAAATACATAAATAAATAAAAAAGCAACTTACCAAAAGGGAGAAAGGCAACTTCTTGTTACATTGATATTATACATTACCTGTTTCTGCTTAAATCAATATCTAGCAACATCAATGTAACAAGAAGTTGCATGCATACATAAATGAATTTTTTTAAATAAAAGTGTTTTTTTAAAACATAAACAAAAACATAAAACATAAACCATCTTCAGTTACACAGTATGTGGGTTGGCACAAATCACATGTGCACAATCTCTGCAGTCTTTCCTTTCCAATTTGCATTAATCCTTATATCATGCTAAGCAATTGGCCAATAAGCGAGCACCTGGTCATTAAGTGAGTACCACTTAAATTTGGGTTGCCCGCCACATGGCCATGCCCACCCCAGTCACATGACCACCAAGCCACACCCACAAATTAGCCATGCCCACAGAACTGGTTGTTAAGAAATTTGAATCCCACCCTGAATTGTACCCACAAGATTTTAGGTTTTCTTGTTTTACTTGTATATTTATCCCAACTTCTTTCTGTCACAGAACTCAATCTCACATTCATGGCATACAATTAACTAGATCTAAGCTTCATTAGACCTAGTAAACTATAGATCTGTCACTGTAAAAGAAGGAAATTCTCATTTCAGCAGGAAGATTTCATAAGTGACAATGTAAAAAATAATAGATTAGGGATTTGGAAGACAGAAGCGGACAGTTTTGTTATAGAAAGGTAGTCATGTCTTAAGTTGTTCATATAGTATTCAGAAGCATCAGTACAAATCTAGAAACTAGTTTGTACAAAGTAGAAAAAAAGGCAATTTAACCAAATCATCTTCTTTTTAGGCAACTGGTAATGCTACAAATAAGATTGGAAAATGTTTCTTATGTGAAAACCACACTTACAATCTTCAAAACAATGTTGCATGTTAAGTAATCCCTGACTCTTCCAGCAGAAAACATTCTTGTTTCAAAAGGATCCTGCTCAGTATTTCAATGGAAATGCCAGAAACATTGACCATGTGGAACATTAAGGATTGGAAGTAAAACAAATGGGACTGAACTATGTCATTTTGCAATAAAACACCAAATCATGTAATAAGCTCTTTTAACATACTTGCAACTTTCAAATTTTCAAATGAAATGCTTTTACTATAGACAGTAAACAGACTAATCCATATTTCCCTCATAATAAAAACAGAGCAGCTTTGCTGTTCAAAAGCAAATTATATTAATACACAGTTAATCCTCTCACAGTATTATACCAGCTTTTTCTAATAAATACTAACATCAATGAGAAAACCATATTCACAGGAAACAATAGAAGATATAGGGCAGATTGGATGATACATCATCAGAGAGGATGTGTGCAAATAGAATAGAATAGAATAGAATCACAAATAGAATAACTGTCAGTTGAGCCTCCATTCAAAATCCAAGAAAGAAAACCTTTTAGAGAAAAGGACTTTTACTGAAAATTGACATGGTAGCATCAGAAGAATACAAGATCTGAGGCAATAGGTGCGAAAATCACATATACAAAGTTATGCCAATGTTCCCACCCCCAATTGTTCAAACTGACCATCCAACCTGAGATGTGTATAATGGTCACGTGGGGCATCTTCAGGTGGTGTTCCAGACATCTAGCACACCAGGATGGTTGACCTTGGCCTGAATAGATAAAAGGCTACATCTGCGCAGTAAGCAAGTTAGCATGCTGAAGAAAACATCCCAACTTTTACATTTCACCATTTCAAACCTCCAGCACTCTTCTCCCTCCCCCACAAAGCCCAATTAATCTACCCTCCCCCCATTTCTATGGCAGCCAGAAAGACAAGCAGGAGAAGGATTCTTGGAGGCTGACAATAAAGAGTTGGAAGGACCTTGGAGGTCTTCAAATCCAAATCCCTCTTTTGGCAGGAAACTCTATACCAGGAGTGTCAAACTCAATCACATCATGTGACATATTGTGACGTTTTTAACCTTTGAGGAGCCAGGGTTAGCATGGCCTGCATGTGACGCAGACACAATTGACAATTGGTGTTGGTTTATAATATGTACACACACAGACACAGACACACAGAGACACACACAGAGACACACACACACACACACACAAAGTCAAGAGCTTCAATGCAGGATTTTATTATTCATAGTGATGATATGGCCAATGGTTCAGTTCAGAGACATAGTATCAGTATACTCTGCCCACGGCTC
The DNA here is from genome assembly GCA_033807585.1 of Hydrophis major. Classification (NCBI taxonomy): domain Eukaryota; kingdom Metazoa; phylum Chordata; class Lepidosauria; order Squamata; family Elapidae; genus Hydrophis; species Hydrophis major. Next base: position 36,726,298 of record CM066332.1, on the reverse strand, counting down.
AAGCTTGATTCAGCCTTCCATCCTTCCGAAGTTGATAAAAAAATGAAGACCCAGATTGTTAGGGCAATATGCTGACATGTGTAAACCACTCAGAGAGGGCTGTAAAGCATTGTGAAGTGGTATATATGTCTACACGTTATTGCTATTGCTTAGGACACCACTCTGATCTGATATTTGTTCCCAGGTGTGAAAGGGAGAATCTCTTAGAAAGGAAGAATTGAAAGTGTTCCATTTCTCATGAAGTTCAATTTCACAGCTTCAATTACTACTGCAGGAGTAAGGGATAAGTTAAAATAACTGTTTTCTGAAAACTGCCTGCTAAGCCTGACAATCTTGTCAAAATTTTGGTATTTCTATAAGCAAAGTGAGGTAATGACACAATAATCTCAGAATACTCTCTCCATTATGGAACAAAACATACTGTCAGGCTACAGAACTTTTCCCATTCACTCAACTAGAATGAACTTCTGAAAACGTATCCAAACATATCACAAAGGAATTCTTTATTGAGATGAGACAATTCCTGTAGGAGTTCAAAGCAGCGCCTGAGGTCTCTCAAGCATACAGGAATACATAAGGGAGTTTAGAACCCCTCCCCTTATCTCGATGTGTATTTAGTGAAACAAAAGCCAGTATGTTAATTCCTCCACACCCCTCTTGTAAGGAACAATCTTCTCACAGTTTCCCAGGGCATACCTAATTTCCCCCCTTTTTAGAACAAACTATTCAAGATATTCCCAAAGTACAATCTCACTGTAGAATTTTTATGACCTTCTCATCTCCTGGTTGTGCCTCTCAGAGGTGATAGTTCTGCCCACCTGGCTTTTCTCCCTCCATCGTATCATGTGTGGGTTATACAAATTCGATATAAGATTAAATATATTCAGGTTAAATCAAGAAAGGATTTCTTTATTAGCCCCCCCCCCAACCTTTCTTCTTCCACTGAAGAAATGACAGATACACGGATCTGACACATACCCTAAGATTTTTGTAGATCTTCTACTTTGCTGAGTTCATTCAAGTACCAAATGAGCATAGCTTTTCAAGCAGCATGAGGTTTGTTATTATCTATTTCAGTATTTGGAACTGTTGGAAGTCTACTATAATGCTACGACATTTAAAATAAAAATACTATTTTCTATCCCTTTAATACAAGGTTGATGCACATCCTCTTGAAGCAAATTATGTGCCATACCAGTGGTGGGATTCAAATGTTTTTACTGCTGGTTCTGTGGGCGTGGCTTAGTGGGTGTGGCAGGGAAATGATACTGTAAAATCTCCAGTCAGAGGTGGAATTTGCCGGTTCTCTGAACTACTGCTACCAGTTCTCTAGAACTGGTCAGAACCTGCTGAGTACCACCTCTGTGCCATACCTTATGTTACGGCATTCATTTCTATGTATGCTGTACCAAGAAGTTGGCAAGGAATACAGCAGCTCTGTGACCTATAAATTGTTATGTACATTGTGCTTTATTAGGCCAACAGCACTTTTTAACATCTAAATAATACTGTCATAATAGGTTATTAGGGAATTTGAATCAACACTTTATATCAATATGGCGATGATACATATGTCATCTTGTTATATGTAACATTTGTTTTAGATGTGATGGCAAAACTGAGACTGGTTCCTAAATATAGTAGTGGTATGGATGAGAGTGAATGGACTAAAGTAGAATTTCATTAAGGCCCTGGGATTAAATAAAGTAATTTCTAGTTTTTGGAACTGAGTATTTTATCTATTTTATATGAGATGCATACCCTGCAAAGAAATAAATTTCTCTGTGTCATATCTGGCTCTGCAAATTGAGCTGGAGACCCAGTGGGAAAGTCACATCTTCAATTATTCTATTATTTTACTTTAAACTTTTCTTTGTTTCTTCTTTGTTTTTTATTGTTGTGAAACAGCATGGTGGACCAGTGACTTAATGATGGAGAAGGTCTATATTCTAGTGGTTTGAGTTCTAGCAGTTTATGATAGAATGAACTCCCATCATAGAGTTCATTCCATAGCTACTGCTAATCTAACAGTCTGAAAGAATGTTATATGTAAGTAGATAAATATATACTACTTTGGTGGGAAAAAAACATACTGACGCTTTGAGCTGCCTGAATGTGATGTCCAAATGTGAGATGACATTGATGGTGGGGGAAGCTCCCTATGATTGCTGCAGAATGCCATCAAGTCTTATGTGTATGGAACTAGTTCATTTCCTGTGGCGCACTCTGGATAATGCATGAGTGTGGACAAAACAGTGACATCCAAACAACTACTTTATAATAGCACTGTAGTCTCCTGGTTAATGTAACATCACCATATGCTAAATAAATATTGTGAACCTCCTGGAATAACCCCATGGGGGAGGTAGGCAGAAAATAAATTTAATAATAATCATCAGAAATATTTCTACCAATCCATCAATGGAGAGACTACAGTGAATCTCTCCATTGCAAATTATAGGCAGAATCTTCAGTTTCAATCTAATCAGAAACATGTCTCCCATTCCATGAATGGAGAGATTGCAGTGAATCAGTCAGCACCTGATAAGAAAGAAACAGTGCAGTTTGGGGTGAGGAAATGGGATAACCCAAACAAATATAACAGGAACGCAGGTTGGTTAAAGGACAACATACTGCAAGGAGGTGAAATTGAAGAGTGTCTAACATCTAGCAAAACCTACCTGATAATGAAACATCCAGCAAAGGGGAAGCATCAGGCAACTTCAGGCCAATTACTTGCTTAGCAACAACTTTCAAATTGTTAATTGGTGTTAACTGATGCAGTCCAACAACAGAAAGGAAATCACCCAAACAGACGAAGAAGCAACAATGGTGCACTGGAAGTTCTCGAAGACCATTTGCTTGTGAGCAAGAAACTGATGGGACCCATAAATAGAGAAAGTAATAGAAAATAAAAAAATGCAAATTGCTCTGGGACTTTAGAATTCAAACAGACAGAAACCTGCTGCATAATATCCCAGGCTTAACAATTGTCTATAAGAAAGACAAGAAAGTTTGGATAGTGTACATGGCAATACTGGAGACAGCAGAAGAGAAGACAAGGAAGTAGAGAAGATATCTAAATACAAAGGCCTGAAAATAGAAATAGAATGACTGTGGCAAAAGAAGGCGGAGAGAGAGAGAGAGAGAGAGAGAGAGAGAGAGAGAGAGAGAGAAGGTGAAAAGAGAGGAGGCAGGAGAGGCTGGTCAGCCTGGGGCACGCTGGGAGCAGAAGCGCACGGAGGAGTCCAGCCCCAGCCTGGCTCCGTGAGGGGAGTGAAGGCACCAAAGAGCATCTGCCACCAACACCAGAAAGAAGCTCTGCGCACCTCCCAATTGGTGACGGGTGTGGGAGCGATTAAGGCCAGGTGACTCTGGGGGAGAGTAAAGTGAAGGAAATGGAGCCTCCTCCGAAGGATTGCTGGGCCTGGTGCCATTCCATCCTGGGCCCTCGGGTGCCTTGCAGTTGGGAGAAAGCCCATCTCCACCGAGCACCAGTGATTACCAGCGAGGGGCATTGCCAAGGGGATGCCGTGTAACGAGGATGGCTGGAAAGAGGCCCAGAAGCAGCAGGAAGTAGGAAGAGAAACAAGTGGGAGGGCTCCCCTGGCTAAGCAAGTGGGTGAGAGAAGTGGGCAGGGGTCCCAAGTGAGGGCTCCTCTCCCCCCTTCCTTCAGAAGGGAACGCAAACACTGCCTAGTTGGAAGGGCGCCCAGACACCGAGGTGATTTCCTTTCAATTCACCAATAAAAATTGCCTCCCGCTGCTTCAAGGCTTATTCAAATGCTAGTCCTGGCTGACTTCTGACTATTCAAAACAGACTGGTGGAGTCCCCTACTAATATGAGAGATGCTGCCTCTCTCTCCCCCCCCCCCCGCCCCGCTCCCAAATAATCACTGGCTGTGGCTGGGTTTGGCAGCAAAGTGCTAAAGTGAGCGAAGTGCCCCCAGGGACACCTTTCTTTGCCTGTCTCCAGGTGTGGCTGGAAGAGCCCCCCTCCCTCAGCTTTACCTTGGTTACAGATCTGAGCTCTCTCAATCCTCCTCCCAGAATCTGAAAGGAAGTCCCACTTTCTCCCCCTTCCCTTCCCCAAATTAATCACTGAGGGCAGCAATCCTTCTGTAGGAGATGCCTCCTGAAAAGCCCCTGGAGTGGTGGCCGAGAGGCACTGCTCCCCAAGGAGAGCAAATCTCCCAGCAGCGGTTGCCCTGAGGCCCCTCAGCTTTGTGTGTGTGAGAGAGTGTGTTTGTGCATGTATCTTGGCGACGTTTCAACGAGGTCCCATTCGTCATCTTCAGGTTGGTGCTTTCGGCTTCGTGCTTGTGCGAGCAAAGCATGATCGGAACTGCCGTGTGGCTGAGGTACTGGCTGTGTGACAGGAGGCTGATAAGACACACAGCCGGTACCTCGGCCACACAGGTTCTTATGAAAAAGCCAACCAATCTGCAAACATCGACTCCATCAACCAATCAAGAAATAACAACACAGCCAACCAGCCCACTTACAACAGAGCCAGCACACCACACCTCCCCACCAGTATTCATAGAGAGATGGCAGCTCCGATCACGCTTTGCTCACACAAGCATGAAGCCGAAAGCACCAGCCTGAAGATGGTGAGTGGGACCTTGTTGAAACATCGCCAAGATACTCTCAATCTTACATGGAAAAAGACCCGAACATTTTCCCACGTGGTGCTTTTAAAGTTGTAGCAACGTTTCAGCAGAATCTCATCTGCCATCATCAGGCTTCTGTATGGTGTTTTATATATATATATATATGTGTTTTCTTAAGTTTTCGCGGGTACTTACATGTCTGGCATTCAGCTTTGTTCGGGTATTTTCCCACGTCATAATAGTGGTGCTTTTAAAGTTGTAGCAACGTTTCAGCAGAATCTCATCTGCCATCATCAGGCTTCTGTATGGTGTTCGTCTGTGAGTCAGACTTTCACAGCCGTTTCTGTTTCAAATTTGGTGCTAGCCTACTGCTGTGCCAGAATGGTTTTGTCTTCATCCTGATTGGAAGATAAAATTGACCTGGAAAACCAAGACATATATGAAGTCCCCTGTGCATCATGCCCTGCCACATACATTGGACAGACCAATAGAAGAATAAGTACCTGCCTGGATGAGCACAAAAATGCAGTAAAAAAGCTGGAACACACTTCCTCACTAGTCCAACACATGAAAGCCACAGGTCATAGCATCAACTTCAATGGAACCAAAACCCGAGCCACTATAGAAAACCCCAGCTACAGAATTATCAGAGAAGCCATAGAGATTTAAAAAAGACCTGAAAGCATGAATAGAAGAGGTGACTCCACCAGACTGTCAATTATCTGGAAGCCTGCACTCTCAAACAAAAAAAATCTCCACATCACAAGCCAGGCAAACACCTGGGCACAAACAGACTCCCCCTGATACCTCCAGCTCAAACAACCCCAACCAGGCACCCAGATGAAACCAAGCTTCCTAATAAATGATAGCCGTCTGTTTACTCAGGGCCAAGCCACACTAAAAGCCTCCAATACAGGAAACACAATGTTGCCAGCCAATCAAGACAAAAAAAGCTACAAAACAGACAGAAGATATTAGAAACACCAATCAAGCAGAACACAGCAAGCTCCAAGACCAATAAACACAGACCAAGACTTCCAACCAATCAGGATGAAGAAAAAACCATTCTGGCACAGCAGTAGGCTAGCACCAAATTTAAAACAGAAACGGCTGTGAAAATCTGACTCACAGATGAACACTATACAGAAGCCTGATGATGGCAGATGAGATTCTGCCGAAATGTTGCTACAACTTTAAAAGCACAACTATAATGACGTGGGAAAATACCCGAACAAAGCTGAACACTATACTCACTCTCTCTCTCACACCCACCCACACACATATATACTGTATATATAACATTTATATTTAACATAATTTTTATATTAAATATATTAGCTTTAAAAAAATCATATTAGTGGTCCTCAGGATTTAAAAGTATGTTTGGTGGTCCCTGAGGTCCAAAAGGTTGGCGACCCCTATTCTACAAGAATCTGAACCACTAATGATCAAGGGGAATTAGTGGGAGTTAAGATGAGAAAGGAATTCAAGGTGGGCTGGACTTAGATCTCTTGTAGGCACAAAGGGACTCATAACTGATAGTATGTTTGACCCTTCCATTGGGCTCACCTCCTACAAATTTCCTCTCTGTTCTTTCACCTGTTTATTGTACTTTTCTAAATAACTATTATTTAGGAATATGCCAAGCATACCAATGCATTTCAAATTCAAAACATTCTGCTTTGAGTATGTTGTGCACATGTTGAAAGTATTTTGAAAGAGCAGTGTTTCTGACTGTTCTAGAGCAGATCTATTTCAATACACTTCTAAAATCTTTAAAGCAATCTATTTTGCATTCTGAATTTTATGAATTTCAAGCAATTTGATTCATATGTTTTGCACATCACTATTATATTAAAAGTTACATATATAAACTGATAATAAATGAAATGAATATTTTCGATGTATAAAAATCTGAATTTTAATGTATAAAAATCTGAATTTCAATGTATAAAAATCTGAATTTCACTAGACAAAGTATTGTAAAGAACAGTGGCAGTGTGTTATTTCATTTTATAACAAGAAAAGAACTTTTACATACAAACACCCAAATACCAGCCAATTGCTTAGTCATTATGTCTATCAAGTTGATTTTGTTTGCCAACCAGTTGAAACCTCTACTGCACTTACTGTATATAAAGACTTATAATCCCAAGATTTATAAGAAATCACTTTTAAAGCAGTAGATTTGACCAGAATCCACCATTGCTTGTTGTCCTCTACTAACAAAGCTGTGTTTAGATGATATTCTTTATAGGAATCAAATGAATCTTTAACTTTTTCTCCCTTTACATGGGTAGAATACATATACCCACACATACATACTTCCAGCATCTCTAGTACTCATCCACTTTCACACAAATAGAAAAAAACCATACAACCATACTTTTTAATATCCTCAAAAGAGTTAAACAGAGATCTAGCTACCCCACTGATTGATTGTTTTCCTACATTCTTTACATTCTTCCTACATTTAAAGCATAGTTCACATTCTGATTTTATCTTTTTTTTTTTTTTTGTTAATTTGTTAATTTGCAGATGACACAACAGTGATTGGTCTCATTCAAGAAAATGAAGAATCTGCATACAGACAGGAGGTTGTATAACTTGCCTCATGGTGTAACCAGAACAATCTGGAACTGAACACACTCAAACCCATAGAAATGGTGGTAGACTTTGGAAGAAACCCTCCCATACCACCACCTCTTACAACACTAGACAATACAGTATCAACAGTAGAGACCTTCAAATTTCTAGGTTCTATTATATCACATGACCTAAAATAGACACCCAGCATCAAAAACATTATCAGAAAAGCACAACAAAGAATATTCTTTTTGCACCAACTCAGAAAGCTCAAACTGCCCAAGGAGTTGCTGATACAGATTTACAGAGGAGTTATTGAGTCTATCATCTGCACCTCTATAACTGTCTGGTTTGGTTCTGCAACCCAACAGGACAGAAACAGACTTCAGAGGATAATTAGGACTGCAGAAAAAACAATTACTACCCACCTGCCTTCAATTGAGGACCTGTACACTGCACGAGTCAAAAAGAGGGCTATGAAAATATTTACAGACCTCTCACATCCCGAACATAAACTGTTTCAACTCCTTCCCTCAAAGTAATGCTATAGAGCACTGCGCACCAGAACAACTAGACACAAGGACAGTTTTTCCCTGAAAGCCATCACTCTGCTAAACAAATAATTCCCTCAACCCTGTTCAACTATTACAAAGTCTGCACTACTATTACTGTTAGTCTTCTCATCATTCCTTATCACCCATCCCCTCCCACTTGTGACTGTATGACTGTAACTTTGTCGCTTGTATCCTTACGATTTATATGGACTGTTTCCTAGTATGATTTGATTGCTTATTGTACCCTATGATTATCATTAAGTGTTGTACTTTATAATTCTGGACTCTTGACAAATGTATCTTTTCTTTTATGTATACTGAGAGCATTTGCACCAAGACAAAACCCTTGTGTGTCCAATCACGCTTGGCAAATAAAGAATTCTATTCTATTCTATTCCATTCTATTATTTGCCTATATTTTTTTCTGTTTTGCTATCTAAACAACTGAAAATACATAATCTTAATATCTTAATATTAAGATAAGAAATAAGTCCTCTCCAATATTTAAGATGAAACTATTAAAGGCTTCTAGCTAATTAGCAAATGATTATAGCAATAACACTTCGACGTATATACCACCCCTTAGTGCTTTACAGTACTTTCTGGGCAGTTTTACAACATCGGCATATTGCCCCCAACAATCTGAGCCCTCATTTTTTCGACTTCTGAGGGATGGATAGCTGAGTCTATCTTGAACCCATCAGGATTATGTCTGCTGCCTGCTAAATTGCAGGCAACAGGCATGTTCAAAGCAACATTTAGAGGAAAACTGTAAATCTGCTTGATTGTAAGCCTACTGTCTAGGTGACCTGGGACCATCTCACTGTGTCATGAATTGCATGGATAGCTATAGTTTCAATTAAGCTGATATGAACACATCTTGAATCTAGAGCTCCTGTCTGAATGTGTAAAGCTTGGGATAGAAAGATGAAAGGCTGTATATATGTGATTTACTGTAGTTCTCTACTTGGAATTAAAGTACTTGAAATCGTCATGCACACAGAGCTGTAGTCTTCTGTAGGTATTTTTTGGTCAATAAAAAATAAAATTTAGAAACATCTAAAAGAAATAAACTGGAATGGAACCACTTACCTTCTTTAACAGCCATCTACCCCCAATCTCTCAAAGGAGCTGTTCTGTCCCCTCATTAGCATTCTTGAGATCCCCGCGCCTTGATTGGCCAAGGCGCGGGGCACTCTGATTGGTTAGGCGAGCCGCGCCGATTGGCTCGCTAGGAATCTCCCGCGATTGGTCGGTTCGAATCGCGGGAGATTCAAAGCGGTGCCATTGGCCGCGGCCGCCGCGGCTAAAGGAACTTTTCCTATAGCACCAGTTCGGTTCCTACAACAATAAAAGAGCTTGATACGAAGTCACTGACTCCTGGCATCATTTCCGACGACACAACACTGGCGACGAGGATGGGATCCAGATCCTGAACCGAACCACGTGTCCGACGGAAGCCAGACGAATCTCCATGATGGCGAAAATCGCACCCCCCGCACCCTTCAACCCTGCCAGCGAGGACTGGGAATCGTACTCCGACAGATTCCGCATGTTCCTTGAGTGCAGCAACCTGAAGGACGCCACCGGCCCCATGAAGCGAGCCGTCTTCCTGACCCACTGCGGGACCGAGGTATTTAAGATGGCCAAGGCACTTGCCAAACCTGCCGACGTGACCGCGATGGACTGGGACGTCCTCGAGCCAATACTTCGGCAGCACTACGCTCCAGAGGTGCCCATCCTAATCCGACGCAACGAGTTCTACCATCGGGACCAACGGTCGGGTGAGAGTTTCAGCAACTTCGTCGCCGAACTAGGGCGCCTAGGGGGGCTGTGCGAATTTGACAACCTGAACGACGCCTTGCGAGACGGAATCATGCTCAGCCTGTGGGACCCCGTCCTCCAGAGTCGGCTGATGGCCAAGGGCAACATCAGCCTTGCAGATACCCTCACCGCAGCTGCAGCCGCCGAAGCGACCCGAACATCCGCCGACCGCATGCGCCGACCGAACGCTGGGGACCGCAGCAGGAACAACCACCCTGCAAGGTCAGCCGAGGCCCAATCCGAGACGACCACCCACCAGGGCGATTTCCGCTCGGCATCGGGCACTTCTGACGAGGAGGAGGAAATTCATTGCCTCCAGGCAGGCCGCGACCCACGGAACCGGCGGGGTCGTAAGTCGAGGACCAACTGTGCCGGTTGCGGAGGCGACCACCCCAGGTCCGAATGCCGGTTTTTCGAGTCGATCTGCTGGCATTGTGACAAGAAGGGACACATCGCCCGCGTCTGCCGCCTCAAAAAGAACCGCAGCCCGCCCAGATGGGACCAGAGCGAACGGAGGAGAGAGAGCACAGCACCCCGGACCAGAGATCGCCCCTCCGACAACAGATGGGACCGGAACGGACGATCCCTACGAGGCGGCGAGACCCGGAGAAGAGAGGAGACCCATCAGAGGGTCACCATTGGCCACGCCACCACCAATGACGCCCGGAAGGTCTACATGGAGGTAGGCATCGAAGGCAAGCCATGCAAAATGGAGGTGGACTCCGGGTCCTACATCTCCATGATAGCATGGCAAGAAATAAAGCGCTTGGTGCCTACCATCCAAAGAAAGGCCTAGACAGCCAGAGACTAATCGTAAAGGACTACCAGGGAAACCGCATCCCGGTAGTCGGAACCGGACAGTTCAACGTAACATACAAAGGGCGCACCGAAAGGCTTCCCCTGACAATCGTCGATCGCGACCGCCCAAGCCTACTGGGACTGCAATGGTTCGCCCCGCTCGGCATCGCAGTCACGGGAATCGACCACGTCACCGACGACAGCTGGGAGCAACAACTAGCCCGGGAATTCCAAGAGGTCTTCGACGGAAACCTAGGCAAGTACCGAGGGCCCCTTATATCATTCAGCCTAGACCCAAACGTCCCCCCAAAATGCCTGAAACCAAGGTGGGTGCCATTCGCACTTAAACCCAAGATAGACGAGCAAATTGACAAGCTCGTCAAGCAAGGGGTCCTACAACCAATAGACCACGCCCGGTGGGAGACCCCCATAGTCACCCCGATCAAGCCCGATGGGTCGGTGAGGATCTGTGGGGACTATAAGGCCACCCTAAATGGCGCGTTGCAACAAAGCGCCTACCCCATCCCAGTAGTGCAACACCTACTGCATTCACTGGGAGGGGGCAAGGTTTTCGCCAAACTCGACCTCGCCCAGGCATACCAACCGTTGCCAGTCGACGAGGAAACGGCAGAAGTGCAAACCATAGTCACCCACCGGGGAGCATTTAAATGCAACCGGCTTCAATTCGGAGTCAGCGTGGCACCGGGAATATTCCAAAGCCTAATGGAAAGACTATTACAAGGCATCAAGGGGGTGGTACCCTACTTCGACGACGTCTTAGTGTCGGCAACCAACCAAGCCGAACTAGAGGGTCGCCTAAGGGAGGTCCTAACCAAATTCAAAGAGACCGGGCTCAAGGTAAAGAGGGAGAAATGCCAATTATACACGGAACGGGTTGAATTCCTAGGATATCTCCTAGACCATCACGGCATTCACCCCACAAACCAAAAAATCAAGGCCATCAAAGAAGCCCCCACACCCAAGTCGAAGACGGAGCTACAGGCATTCCTGGGGCTACTTAACTTTTACAATGTTTTCCTGCCCCAAAAGGCGACGGCGGCAGAGCCTTTGCATAGGCTCTTGGACAAGGCGGCGACCTGGACTTGGGGGAAACGTGAGCAATCCGCCTTCCAGAAAACAAAGGACCTCCTCACTTCGGACGCCGTCCTTATACAGTACAACGAGACCCTACCTCTAGCCGTCACATGCGACGCATCACCCTTCGGCGTTGGCACTGTCCTCAGCCATACCCTCCCTGACGGAAAAGAAGCACCCATCGCGTTCTTTTCAAGGACCCTCACCAAACCGGAGCGGAACTATAGCCAGCTGGACAAAGAGGCTCTGGCTATCGTTGCCGCAGTAAAAAGATTCCACGAGTATCTCTATGGCCGGACATTCACCATCATAATCGACCACAAGCCGCTACTGGGAATCCTTGCAGGGAACTGGGCCACCCCGAACATTCTGTCTCCCTGAATGACAAGGTGGTCCGAGTTCCTGGTGGCCTACAACTACGGACTCATACACAGACCGGGTAAGACGATCTCCCATGCAGATGCCTTAAGCCGCTCACTGCTACCGGAACCTGACACCGACCCAGCACCCACAACGACCACCCTCAGTATAGAGACTCTACCCAACCTACCCATAACCGCGTCAGACATTGCCCGAGAGACTAATAAAGACAAACGTCTGGTGCGGGTGTTGCATTGGGTAGAGAAAGGGTGGCCAGAAAGGGACAACGACGAGTCCGTCAAGACATTCCGGAACCGGCAAATGGAACTCTCATTATTAAAAGGGTGCATACTATGGGGGGATAGGGTGGTCATTCCAGAAAAACTACAAGGGAAGGTTCTGGAACTATTACACGAGGGGCACCCTGGCATCGTTAGGACTAAAGCCCTGGCCAGAAGTTATGCTTGGTGGCCAGGGATGGACAAACAGATTGAGACATGGGTAGCAAGGTGCCAACGATGCCAGGAAACTAGGCCAAGCCCACCCACAGCACCCGTCCTAGAGTGGGAAACCCCAAGGGGACCTTGGTCTAGGATCCACATAGACTTCGCCGGGCCCACAAAAGGACACACCTTCCTAATAACAGTAGATGCTTACTCCAACTGGCTGGAGGTAAGCAACATGAGAACAACAACCATGGAGGCCGTGATCAAGGAACTCGGCAAACTTTTTGCAACGCACGGCCTCCCAGACGTCGTCGTTTCCGACAACAGGCCCCAATTCACCTCGCTAGAATTCGAAAAATTCCTAGCGGAAAGGGGCATCCGCCACGCACTGACAGCACCGGCGCATCCGGCGGTGAACAGTAGGGCGGAACGGATGGTGCAATTCACTAAGAAAACCATCCGGAAAATAGACCACGGGGAGATCCAGGATAAAAATAAATAAATTACTCTTCACCCAACACATAACCCCAAATACCACAACGAATAAGAGCCCAGCCGAACTGTTAATGGGGAGGAAATTAAGGTCCCCACTCGACAGATTACACCCCACGTATAACCCAGAGAAGCCCCCATACTCAACCAGCAAACACCGAACCTTCGCACCAGGCGACCCCGTGTACGCAAAGAACCTGACGGGAGACCCGTTATGGGTACCGGCCGTCATCACACAAATAACAGGCCCACACTCGTACCGGCTACAAACAACAGACGGACGAGCATGGAAACGCCACATGGACCAATTAAGATCGAGGGCGACCACCCAAGAGACCACCAACGCACAAGCAGGCAAAACCAACCCCCACAACACAAACCAAGGGGGGAGGGAATACCCAGGGGACCAAAACCAAAGAAGAATAAACCAACCATACTTACCGGAAAGCAGCCAGCACGACCCCTCGCCAGGAAGAGACAGCCAGGCCAGCTCGACCGACCCAGGGAGACTGAGCGGGAGCGGCGAAACCCGCAGCTCAACCAACCCGGGAAGCCCAGGAGGGAGCTACGGAGAGCGGCCCGACCGACCAGCCGGTTCCCATGACGGCACCGGAGAAGCAGAGACCCCGACCGAACCGGCCGGGATCCAACCTACGACTGAGCTGCGCAGGTCCAGTAGGCTAAGACGGAGCCCCGCCTACCTACGGGACTACGCAACGTAAGGACTAAACCAAGAGGGGAGGGGTGTTCTGTCCCCTCATTAGCATTCTTGAGATCCCCGCGCCTTGATTGGCCAAGGCGCGGGGCACTCTGATTGGTTAGGCGAGCCGCGCCGATTGGCTCGCTAGGAATCTCCTGCGATTGGTCGGTTCGAATCGCGGGAGATTCAAAGCGGTGCCATTGGCCGCGGCCGCCGCGGCTAAAGGAATAAAAGCCGCGAACTTTTCCTATAGCGCCAGTTCTGTTCCTACAACAATAAAAGAGCTTGATACGAAGTCACCGACTCCTGGCATCATTTCTGACGACACAACAGGAGCCATGGTAGTGCAGTGGATGAAATGCAGTATTGCAGGCAAATTCTGCTGACTGCTAAACTGCCAACAGTTTGAGTCTCACTGGCTCAAGGTTGATTCATCCTTCCATTCTTCCGAGGTCAGCAAAATGAGGACGATGATTGTTGTGGGCAATATGTTGACACTCTAAACCACTTAGAGAGGGCTGTGTGAAGCAGTGTATAAATCTAAGTGCTGTTGCTGTAAGCCAGACACATTCTTAGGAAATAAACTGCAGGATTTCAAAATAATAGCGAAGGAATGGAGGAGACAGAGTGGCTCACACCAGGATTGAGGTGATGTTCAATTATAAAATAAAAATAATGAAAAAGAAGAAGAAAGGGGACATTAATGAGAAATAATAAGAAAAAGCAGGAAGTCAAGATAAGGCAGAAAATTGTTCAAGTGGAAGAAAAGGTAAAATGGAGAGACAGGGATATAAGGAGTTGAACTATTGGCAGGAACAGGAAAGTTTACACAGGTGTAAATGAATACCATAAGAAAAATAGGGAGGGGACTCTGGGTTTGTAGCTTTTTAGGGAAAATACGACTTTGGAAGAGGCATCCAACAAGTGAAATATGTTACTCTTATAGTTGTTTTTTTTATGTAGGATGAAGGAAAGTTGGTGAGGGTGATACTGAATGAATAATGAGTCCGAATTAATAGGTTTGTGTTTTGAGGGCCACATTCCATCTCTGTCTTGTATAAATACGGTTTGGGAAATTGCTAGATATTCATCTCTCTTATCTGTAAATTGGTCATATTATATTGATTGCAGCTATTAATGCCTATATTACATTCTCAAAACCCTAGATGTTTCAAAAATGTGTTTTAGAAGGACCCCCCCCCCAAAAAAAAATCCCCCCAAAACCCCAGAATCCTGGAGTGAGAGGTGCAGCTAAAAAAGAACTTGGTTTTCAATTATCAGGATCACCTAGGCACTTTTAGTTGGCACTTCAGTAAAGTCATTTACTTTCTTCTTAGCTTGATATAAAAACATTGGATGGCCTGACCTTCATTTACAGAAATCCTGCAGGGAAAGGGTTTGAAGAAGAATGTGCATTGCATTGACCCACTCTGCTCTCTTTTGAGTCCTTCCAAAATGTCAGCTGTGTTTCCATACATATACAATGCCATCCATTAAAATGATGAAATGTGTGTTATTGTATAAATGAAAGTCGAAGGCCACAAAGTGTTTCTGAAAGCACTTTTTGTAATAGACATAGGCATAGATATTTAAGTAGAAAAATATCATTTGGTCACATTTTTAAAAACCAGTGATTTTTTAAAAAAAATTATGTTTTAATTATTCAACTGTAATCAAGTAGGCATTGGATTTATTAAGTAAGAATAACCAACTATAGTGAGAAATAACTAAGTAATTGTCTCTTTAAATTCAAAAAAAAAAAAAATTAAAATGCTCCACAAAAATGATCAGATTTGTATAGACTCCAAATCCCCTCTGTTTAAACAGAGTGATTAATATCAGCTCCTGTAGGAAATTAAATTCAGGGAAGAACAGTAATATGCAGATATGCAGATTTCTAGGCGGAATGGCTAGCCCTGGGTAACGGAGTCAGGTTGATTAATCTGCATCCACAGAATACAAAATGAAATGCAGGAGCTCTCCTGGGTTAGCCCTGGAAATGAGTTTTTCCTTTCATATTAAATAAATGGACAAACATATAGAGAGACCCGCTCAAATAGCAAAAAGCCTTAAAGCACACATGGCACGTTTACATATAGGATATGTAGTAATTTAAACACTTACTGTGAGTTGCTGGTTTATCTCTTCCAGAGACAAATATACAGTCTGAGAAACAGAAAACTATCTTGCCCATGAATTTGAGCTTTTTTAAAAAAAATAATTCATTCTAAAGTTTAGGGATACATCTGATCATCAATGTAGCCTCAACGTGGACAGCAAGTGAGAGCTTATATGTATACTTGATACTCAGCTTTTAATATCATATAATCCGGTCCATTATTTCTATGAAAAATTGCAAGCACGAAGGAACAAGGATACTATTGTACAGAGTAAGTTTGGACAAGGATAAATAACATTATGAACAATTACCTTCCACCTTGCCTTTTAAAATGTTAATCTGTTTACATCATCTATCCCAGATTAAATGTAAGTTGTGATCATGTAATAATGCCTTTTTAACAGAAAAATATTTACAGGAAAATTCAAAATGTCATTTTCAGGCCCGCCCCCCCCCCCCCCCCCCGGCGTTACTGGAAACCCAAGCCTGTTATTTAAAAACGTTCAGAGTCTCTCCAATAATTGTATAGAAGAGGCATTATGCTATATTATTAAAGCTGTAATTTCCTGCTGAATCTGGCTGGATGTTTCTTTTTATCACTTGGCAATTTCTATCTAGTTATGGCATAATTAAGTTTCCTGACCCTTGCTCACTCTCTTAACAGGATGCTTAGAAATATACTAGAATTGCAGATCTTCAACCTGATGTCCTCTCTTCCTACATAGTAATGGAATAAAATTATTAAACCAGTAATTGTACAGAACGCATTACTTTGCACTGAATGTTCCTATTTTTCATTTTCTGTTAGTGAGAATCAGCCAGAGGTACAAATCATTTCTGCAGGGAGCAGAGTCCTTGAAAAAAAAAAGGCTCTCATTCACCCCATTGCAGTTACCTGTACAGCAGGGGCGATTCAGGACCTGACAGACTCCAAAGCTTCAGTGAACAAAATGAAGTTAATAAATGGAATAAGGAACAAGATATTTCTCTGCAGCTGATTCTTACGTGTCAAAAGCAGAGTCTCGCCTCAAAATGATACATCTAATATCTCGCTGCATTTGTACAAATGCATCTCAGTTAGATATTTTTCAATTTATCAAAGTTAATAGTATAATTTATTTCCTAATCTAATCATGAACACTGTTATGAACTAATAAAACGCTTAAATAAAGTTTTATCAAAACCTTTAGAAAATAGCAGGGTTCTAGTCCTGCACTTCTGATTGGCCGATAATAGCGATATCGGATTGGTCCGTTCAGGAGAATCTGATTGGCTGTTAATGAGCCACTCTCATTGGTTAAGGGGGTTAACACTCCACGTTTCTTATTGGTTACTAGATCAGCAGCTTGCCTATAAAAGGGCTGCTGCTACCCTAGGTTTTTGCTCTGTTCAGAATGATTAATAAAGAATTGAAGTTCACTGTTCCCCGTCTCGTCTCCGTTCCTTGCGCCCATGCGCAGAACTTAACACTGGCGATGAGGATGGGATGTGGAGACGTCAGAGCTGACTGAACACTACAGAGCACTAAACAGAGCACATGGCTGAAGGCGCATCAATGGCGGAAACCATGACTGGTGACACCATACCACCCGCTCCATTCGACCCGACACAAGAAGACTGGGACTCATACATGGACCGGTTCCAGATGTTTCTGGAGACCAACAACTTGAAGGATGCCACCACTGGGAAAAAGTGAGTGGTATTCCTAACTCACTGCGGACCTGCCATTTTTAAGATGGCTAAGGCACTGGCGAAACCGGCTGAGGTGAAATCCATGGACTGGGACATCCTCGAGCCCCTTCTGCGGGCCCACTATGCACCTACCATACCAACGCTTGTCCGAAGACATGAATTTTACCAGAGAGACCAGAAAGGAGAAAGCGTTGCAGATTTCATCGTGGATCTCCGGAACCTGGGAGGCCTCTGCGGGTTCGCTGACCTCGAAGAAGCTCTAAGAGACCGAATAGTTCTGGGACTTGATGCACCGCACGTGAAAAGTAAGCTGATGGCGAAAGGCGACATCAGCCTTGCAGATACCATCGCTGACGCTACTGCAGCAGAAGCAACCAGGAAGTCGGCTGCCTGAATGCGCCGCACCAACACCCCGCTCCGCCAACTCGCCGGCGAAACCTCACCTCGCCTTGAGGAACATGCAATGGCAACCCACCACGAGGACCTCAAATCGTCATCAGAAAGTGATGAGGAAGAGGTCAACCAGCTCCGGTCTGAACAAGACCAACGTCACCAGCGTTACCAGAGACTGCAGTATCAATGCGCAGGTTGTGGGGCAAACCACCCACGATCAGACTGCAAATTCCTCGACACGCTCTGCCATGTTTGTGGGAAGAGAGGCCACATCGGAAAGGTCTGTAGAAGCAAGCTAGGATCCAGCCCACTTCAGAGGGGGACCAACTACCGCCAAACCACAGGAAGTCGTTCTGTGAATCGGGAACATTTGAACCACCAATGGAACAACCACTCCTACAGAAATAAAACACTAGCCCATTCAACGAAACAAGAAGAGGCACACCAAACCATTACAATTGGTCACGCCTCATCATTAGATGCAAAGAAGATCCGAGTGAAGGTTGCCATCGAAAACCAGCCCTGCGTGATGGAAGTCGATTCAGGATCGTCCCTCTCAATGGTTTCCTGGAAGACCCTTAAACAATTAATCCCTGCCGTCCGGCGGCAAGACCTCAGAGCCCAAAGAATCATACTCAAGGACTATCAGGGAAACCGAATTCCGGTCGTTGGATCCAGCCTAGTCCAGATCTCATTCAAAAATCGTACTGCATTTTTACCATTGACTGTCGTCGACCATGATTGACCTAGCTTGTTAGGCCTTCAATGGTTCGCTCCACTTGGGATTGAGGTAGCCGGCATTCACCAAACCAGCAGCGACAACTGGGAGGAGGCCCTCGTCCAGGAATTCCAGGACGTCTTTGCAGACAAACTAGGCGAGTACAAGGGGACCCAGATATCATTTAACCTTAACCCTGAAGTAGCCCCCATCTGCCTTAAGCCTCATCGAGTCCCTTTTGCCCTTAAACCAAAGTTTGACGAGCAGCTTGATAAATTAATAGCCCAGGGTGTTTTAGAACCAACAGACCACGTTCCTTGGGAAACCCCAATCGTAACACCCATCAAACCGGATGGATCGTTAAGGATTTGTGGGGACTACCGTGCCACCCTGAATCACGCCCTTCAACAGAACGCTTACCCGGTACCGGTGGTACAACACCTCCTCCATTCCCTGGGGGGCGGAAAAGTCTTCGCTAAATTGGATTTAGCGCAGGTGTACCAACAACTGCCTGTAGATAAAAAAACAGCAGAGGCACAAACGATCGTTATGCACTGAGGCGCTTTTAAGTGCAACCAACTAAAATTCGGAGTTCGCGTAGCCCCAGGGATTTTTCAGAGTTTGATGGAGAGACTCTTACAGGGGATAAAAGGGGTTGTACCATACTTTGATGACGTTTTAATTGCTGCCCCAAATAGAGAAATACTAAAGGAGCGTCTTAAACTGGTTCTCCAGAAATTTAAAGACTCCGGCCTTAAGGTTAAAAAAAATAAATGTCAACTGTGTACAGATAAAGTAGAGTTCCTGGGGTACCTAATCAATAAACAAGACATTCACCCCACCAATAGCAAGTTAAGAGCAATCAAGAACGCCCCAAGACCCAGAAATAAGACTGATCTCCAAGCTTTCCCGGGGCTTATTAATTTTTACAACATCTTCCTGCCCCACAAAGCGACCGTAGCTGAGCCCCTACATCAGCTTCTCGACAAAAAAGCAACCTGGGTCTGGGGGCACCTAGAGGAGCACGCGTTCCGACAAGTAAAAAACCTATTAACTTCAGATGCTGTTTTAATGCAGTATAATCAGACTTTGCCTTTAACATGTGATGCGTCACCATTTGGAGTAGGAGCCATTTTGAGCCATGTGTTACCAAATGGTAGTGAAGTCCCTATTGCCTATTTTTCAAGGATTCTATCAAAGGCTGAACGTAATTATAGTCAAATCGATAAAGAGGCTCTTGCTGTTGTATCTGCTGTAAAACGGTTTCATGAATATGTATATGGATGAGTTTTTACTATTGTTACCGACCACAAACCTTTGCTGGGGATTATAGTGGGAGATAAGCCAACCCCCTATATATTATCACCGAGAATGACTTGCTGGTCGGAGTTTTTGGCTGCGTACAATTATAAGCTGCAACACCGCCCGGGGAAAGCCATTCCCCATGCTGACGCGCTGAGCCGTGCACCACTTCCGGAAACCGTTGACGACCCAGCTCCAACCCTTACAAAGCTCCAGATTGAAACGCTACATTCACCGCCGCTAACAGCTGGAGATATCGCGATCGAAACAAAATGCGATCCTATCTTAACGCGAGTTCTTAGCTGGGTCGAATGGGGATGGCCAGTAGATCAAACCCCTGACGACTTCATCCCCTTCAAGAACTGGCAAACAGAACTTTTTTCGCAAAAAAGCTGCATCCTATGGGGGGATAGAGTCGTCGTCCCAGAGCGGTTACAACGAGCGGTATTAAAGACACTGCATGAGGGTCACCCGGCATCGTGCGTATGAAAGCGCTCGCGCGAAGCTACGCGTGGTGATCGGGCATCGACAAACAGATCGAAGCCTGGGTAAAGACTTGTTATAAGTGCCAGGAAGTTAGCAATGCCCCACCTAAAGCAACTCTGACAGAATGGGAAACACCCCGGGGACCATGGTCCCCCATCCATATTGACTTTGCGGGACCTACTAAGGGACATACGTTCCTCCTAACAGCGGGTGCCTATTCAAACTGGCTCGAGATCCACGAAATGAAGAGTACCACAACCGAGTCCATCATCCGGAAGTTGAACAGATTATTCGCGATGCATGGACTGCCAGACGTTCTGGTATCCGACAACGGACCCCAGTTTACCGCTCTCCCTTTTGAACAATACTTAGCGGACCGGGGTATTCGCCATGCGCTAACTTCACCAGCGCACCCTGCAGCTAACGGAAGAGCCGAGCGCATGGTACAGTTTGTTAAAAAAACCCTCTTCAAAATGGACTATGGGGAAGATAAGATAAACAGAATACTCCTTCTCCAACGCATCACTCCACACAGCGTCACCAACAAGACTCCAGCTGAACTATTGATGGGACGCAAACTTCACTCCCACCTCGACCGGCTTCACCCATCTTACGAGCCAGGGAAACCCTGTGGATCTAGCGGAAAATGCCGCGAATTCAAGATAGGCGACTTAGTTGTGGGTCGAGGCCACTGTTATTTAAGCCACTGGACCCAGGTCGTACCGGGTGAAAACCTGCGACAGAAAAATATGGAAACGCCATATAGATCAGCTTCGCTTGAGGTTACAACCTAGTTTCCGCGACTCCGGTAACTCCCAAACTGAGGGGGGAGGGGATGTCGAAGAAACCGAATTCGAGATGGCGGAAAGCAGGAACGAAAGAAGTCAGCAATCGGGCATAACAAATGAAGAAGGATCAAGGAAGGGTGTGTCTTCGCCACAGAGGAACACCTCAACAGAGGCAAGCCCGCAAAGGCCAGAGAACAGCGACGAGAACATTAGCGGCACCGAGTCTTCCAATGAGGAACCACCGGCACCTGACTTGCCCGAAAACGTCCTGCCAAAACAGGATTACAGACAAGAACCGGTGGGACAGCATAAATCCAATAGACAGTCAAAACAACCTTCATACCTCAGAGATTACACCACCGCACCCCCTAAACGGAACCCGGGGGAAAGGGGTGTTATGAACTAATAAAACGCTTAAATAAAGTTTTATCAAAACCTTTAGAAAATAGCAGGGTTCTAGTCCTGCACTTCTGATTGGCCGATAATAGCGATATCGGATTGGTCCGTTCAGGAGAATCTGATTGGCTGTTAATGAGCCACTCTCATTGGTTAAGGGGGTTAACACTCCACGTTTCTTATTGGTTACTAGATCAGCAGCTTGCCTATAAAAGGGCTGCTGCTGCCCTAGGTTTTTGCTCTGTTCAGAATGATTAATAAAGAGTTGAAGTTCACTGTTCACCCTCTCGTCTCCATTCCTTGCGCCCATGCGCAGAACTTAACAAACACTAATAAGATTAGTAATCAAATGTAGCAGACCTGTAGGAACCAAGAATTCAATGAGAAGCCCAAGGTTAATCCTAGGTATTTAAGTACCTAGATAATGTATAATGCAAGAAATGTCTTCAGCCAAACAGGGTGATGAAAAGATAGAGGAAGGGCAAATATGTCAGTTTTAATGTAACCCAGTGTCTGTCCTTTGCATTTTTTGGTATTTTTTTAAAAGATTTGCAATGGAACAGTGTATCTACTATTGAATGTATGTCCTTTACATTTTTTATACCATTTCCCGTAATTTATGAGCAGTTCCCTCTAATGTAATATGCTTCTTTACAGGCATCTTTATGCATAGTTTTCATTAATATATATTTGTGGAGGCATTGTTATGAACTGCAGGATAGAATTGAGAGAAATGTTTCATTTCATGTAATGGTTGAGAGGTACATATTAAACAAATTCTTACTATCATAAAAATCCAATATATTTTCCCCACCTTTTGGATGGTTCAATTCAGTGGTGTATTAACCATTAAGCACCAGGCCCAAATGGGGCGCCACAAAAACTTTTATATAGCCTAAGTTTGGCTTCATTTGTACAGTATGTACAAAGAAGGGGAGGGCAAGATTTGTCAGTGCTTAGGACACCAGTGAGCCTTAATCTTAACCACTGGTTCAATTATTCTTCTATTGCAAATGTTTTGATCAAATTTAATTTTTGATTCTACTAAGTGGTGTTTTTTTTTTTCGCTTTTCACTTCATGATTTTAAGGAAAGAGATTTTGGCTCAAATTTCCAGGAGTAGAGTATATTTAAATCAGAAATGGTTTTTTTTATTTTACTTCAATTCTCCAACATAATTTCCCAACAAGGTTTCTGATGAAGATTCATGATGAATTTCAAAATTCCTCAAGGACCAGGGATTGCATTGCAGCAGAAATCTGCCATCAGACACAAATTCTGGCAGGCGAAGCCTCTCCAGAAAATGGAGAGATTGTGAATTTATACACTTGCACTCCGGACAACTGCTCCTCATGAATAGACTGCAGGAACCCTGGTGTGCAGCTGTTAGAATGCAGTATTGCAGGCTGACTCTGCCCACTACCAGGAGTTTGATCCTGATTGGTTCAAGGTTGACTCAGCCTTCTATCCTTCCAAGGTTGGTAAAATGAGGATCCAGATTGTTGGGGACAATAAGCTGACATTGTAAACTGCTCAAAGAGTGCTGTAAAGTACTATGGAGTTATATAAAAGTCTAAGATTGCTATTACTATTTTATGGTTCACTTGCAATTTAAGTGGCTGGGAATCAAGCAACTTAATCAAGTTCACTACTTTAATGTAGATTTTATGGAGACAAATATGGTTGAGTGTCCTTCTTCCAATGACGGGAGAAATATTCAGTTAAAAGACCTTACAGAAATACTGCTGCTTTTTGAATATGTAAAAGCATTCATTATTACATTATTTTTAAAAACTACAAACTACATTATTGTTGAAACTATTGGAATATTTGAGGTAGATCCTGATTCTTTCTTGATCTATTAAGGTATCTACTTCTGTATTTGGAAAACTAGACTTTATCACCTCAGTGAAGCATTGGTAATTTATTTATGGTGACAGAAGTAGATTCATGACATCTATTTTGCACAGTTAGATAACAGACCTTCCTAGAATGTATTTTCTCCCTACAAAAAGTTGATTTGTACTATTGAAATTCCACTTCATACCTATACAGTCCATATAATCAATAATAGATTGATATCATACTTCTTTATGAAACTCAGTATAATTATATTTGAGGCATCCTTTCAACTGAATTGAATTAATAAATAGCAAGGTATTTGACATCCAAATTGACAAATATTTATATAATTACATTGGAATTCTGTGGTGCCAACCAAATTGATTCAATTTTAGCTCTGAATTGAATTATTTATGGTAAATAACTTGCTAAGGCACTTGATCTTCCTTGAAGTTAATTAAAAATTTGAATTTGAGCTTCTGGTTTGCGAATTTCAGATACTAAGGGATGTTCAAAGGTGATCAGTTTCAAAATGCAAAGTAATTCTCTGCCTCTTTTCAGTATGAATTGTATGCATTGCAAACAGATAGAAAAGGGCGAGGCTTTGATTGCCTGGACATATTCATCACATTGAAGTCAGTGACCAATGGCCCTATCTATCATTACCACCAATGTTTCCTCAGGGCTCCAATGATTGTTGAAATATATTTAGAATAGGAGATGAAAACAACATATTCTTACTGTGCTTTCATCTACTGTATGTTTTGTTTCACAACAGTTGTCTTACCTGAATGAAGATAAATATGTGTGTCCCAGGATAATGTAGCATGATTCCATCTGGGTCGGTCATTGGGACCAGAAGTTTTTATTTTTATTTATTTATTTTGATATGTCAATCGCTTACAAGACAATAGGTATAAGTATATACATAGTTATGAATACATGAAATGGGTACATGTTGTGGCTCCGATTCCCGAGCCTGTGCTGTTAGAGGAAGAGGACTTGGAAGATGAGGAGGAGGGACTGGGGATGCCTTCCTCTCTGGCAATGCCTTCCTCCCTGATAATGCCTCAAGTTTCATCAGACAACCGAGAGGAACAGCCTGAGATTAATCAGGAGGAAGGCATATCGGAGCAGCCCCTGACAGGGAGTCAAGAGGAAGAATGTTGGCTTGATCCGAAGCAGCATTGTAGGGAGAAACATGAGCAGCAACGTAGGAGGCGTGGGAGAGTCAGAGAGTGAGCTGAGTCATTGAGCCACACCCCACAGGGATAAAAGTGGGTGTGTTGTGGGCTGGAACTTTGTACAGGACAAAGTTTAATCTTACGTCAGGTTTTTCGTTGTAAATGATTCTTGCGACCTGCCTTGTAATTTCTCTGTGAGTAGCTTTTTGCTTGTTATCAATTTGGACTTGGCAGGCAGAGCGTGTTGGATTGCTGAGGACATTATCGGTTCCAAAGAATTAACTCTGTGAAGTCCGAGTCAGCTTGCCTGCCTGTGTTTGTGTGAGTTTGTACTCTTTCATCTTTTGAGAAAGAAGAAAGGTGAGACAGAACATGTACATATAAGAAAAATAAAACAAACAATAGGATAGGGATGGTAGGCACATTGATGCGCTTATGCACGCCCCTACAGACCTTTTAGGAAAGGGGTGAGGTCAATAGTCGACAGTCTAAGGTTAAAGTTTTTGGGGTTTGGGGAAGAAGCCACAGAGTCAGGTAGAGTATTCCAGATATTGACCACTCTGTTGTTGAACTTGTATTTCCTGCAATCAAGTTTGGTGTGGTTAACCTTGAGTTTGTATCTATTGTGTGCTCTTGTGTTGTTATGGTTGAAGCTGAAGTATTCATTCACAGGTAGGACATTGCAATGTATGATTTTATATACCATTCTTAGATCAGACCGAAGATGGCATAATTCACGGTTTTCTGGGTCTAGAATTTCAAGTCTGGTGGCATAAGGTATTCTACAATGGGTAGAGGAGTGGAGAACTCTTCTTGTGAAATATTTCTGGACTTTCTCAACTGTGCTAATTTCAGATATGTAATGTGGGTTCCAGACTGATGAACTGTCTTCCAAAAGTTCAGACTTTGTGTTGGAGCCCATTCTCAGGAAACTTCTTTCTATTAGAATTGTGTGCTTTGGGCTATTTTATGCATTGTATTTACATTGTGTCTTCCTATTGGTTAATTGGTGTATTGATGGCCAGCGATTGACTGTTGTTTCCTTGTGCTGCCAAGACCTCAGATCCTAAATACCTGATAAGCTGGTGGTAAATCAGCACTCCTGTTGGCTGACCAGGGGCCAGTTTCCAGGCTTCAATCATTTCCCTGGCTATCTTTGTACCTGCATAGCCAACAATCTTAGTACCTTAGTAATGTGGAAGTTCTCTTACCTTACAAGACTGTTTCTAACATACAAATTCATACTGTAATGGATTCAAGAAAACAGAAGTGAAGTTCCCTAGCTCTCCGTATATAACTGAACTATATCTTTGAGCATTCAGCATTATCAGACATTTTGGGTAAGACTGCAGGGAATTATGGGTCAACATTTGGACAGTCACAGATGTTAAACCAGAGATCCCTGATAGTGGGATAGGAAGCAGCTAACAGAATTTGTTCCATGATCTTGACCAGCCTAGTAGCATCTGCAAGCTGTTGTTGCTTTTATCAGGATGACAAAAAAGCACCACGGTATCACATTGCAGCTCCCTTGCAACATGCATTTGATTTTGTTATGCAGGCAAAAAAAAAAGATAGGGTTTATGTTGCAATGTCACAGTATGGCTTGTCATACTGACCTCTTAGCATTATTACTCTGTGGATTCTACTAACTGCTTCTTTATTCAGAATGTAAAGAAAGATCTATTGATCCTGTTTTTTGCCAGTGTAATGATTATTATTGATCCCACAAATCTGTTAAAAAGACAATGTAAGCATTTACAATGTAGCACAAAGCTACAACATCAAAGAGAGAGAAAAAATGAACTAAGTACCATTTTCTTGATAATACTAACATTCCATTTGACAAAATTTGGACAAACAGGAACATATGTTCATATTAAAGTAGTATTCACAGAGGAAAATTCCTGTCTACATTTTCTGAACAAAGTAGGCTTATTTTTGAAATATTTTAATAATATTTGGAATAATATTCAGTAGCATTTAAAATGCTTGATATTTTTGTAGATTTATTTTTCAAACATATAAAACACCTTTTCAAAGTTAGGAAGTTTACTATTTCACTATTCATTAAGTTTTCATCTTGACTTTCTCATAGGAGAAGTTGTGATACATAGCTAGTGGTATATATAGCAGGAAGAGTGTCAAAATGAACAAGATGGCAGAAGTGCTGCAGTGCAAACCCTGTTCCTTTTGCCCATCTATGCAACATTAACACTAGTAGAAAAGAAATCACAATACAAAGCTGAACCCTCTCGCCTGCAGATGCCGATGTCCACCTCAGTTCCTTCATTTGTCCTTCAACTTTCCCTCCTCCCCACAATAACCAAGAGACAACAACTTTTAGAGATAGTAACTGGCCTACTGGGTTTCTGTAAGAGCAGACCCGAACCTAGAATTCCTTCATTTAGTGCAATACTGTACTATAAGAAGGATCATAAGAAATCATTATGAATGGAAGAAGGCAAGGAGGAATTAAGGAAATGGCTCATGGGAATATCCATTCTAACTTTATCCTTGTATAACCATGAGATAATTTAGAATTAGAAAAAATAATGTACCACAGATCATCCACTCACGCTTATAAAGTGTAGATTTGAAACTGGGTTTTCTCAACAATACAACTAGATTTTTGGTTCAATAATATAACAAACCTTATGTCGTGTCGGTTCGGCAAGGAGACCCAGAGGCAGTGACTATGGTTTCAGTTCTTTATTTAGCCCCCGGAACCGAACTGGCTCCAAGGGAAAACTTGTGGCTTTTTATTCTCAAGCCGCGGTGGCCGCGGCCAATGGCACCGATTTGAATCTCCCGCGATTCGTATCTGCCAATCGCGGGAGATTCTTAGCGGGCCAATCAGCACGGCTCCTAAACCAATCAGATCACCCCCCGCTTTGACCAATCAAAACGCGGGGTTTCAAGAATGCAAATGCAGGTACAGAACACCCCTCCCCTCTTGGTTTGGTCCTATGTGACGTAGTCCCGTAAGTAGGTGGGGCTCCGTACTTGCCTACTGGACCTGCGCAGGTCAGTCGTTGGTTGGCTCCCGGCCGGTTCGGTCGGGTTCTCTGGGTCTCTTGGCCTCGTCAATGGAACCACCTGGTAGGCCTTGCCGGGCCACTTGTCGCAGCTCCCTCCCGGTCTACCCGGGCTGGTTGAGCTGAGGTTTTCGCCGCTCCCGCCTGGTCTTTCCGGGCTGGTCGAGCTGGCCTGGCTGCTTCTCCCTGGTGAGGCTTCGAGCTGGCTGCTTGCTGGTGAGTATGGTTGGTTTCCTTCTGGGTTTTGGTTCCCGGGGTATTCCCTCCCCTCTTGGCTTGTGTTAAGGGGATTTTCTGTGTCTGGTTGCGTGTTAGTTGTG
This sequence comes from Hydrophis major, assembly GCA_033807585.1. Classification (NCBI taxonomy): domain Eukaryota; kingdom Metazoa; phylum Chordata; class Lepidosauria; order Squamata; family Elapidae; genus Hydrophis; species Hydrophis major. Next base: position 36,698,553 of record CM066332.1, on the reverse strand, counting down.
TTTCTTGTGGCCATTCTCGATCTTATTTGATCGATGTGGCGTTTCCACGCTCGTCCGTCGGTTGTTTGCAGCCGGTACGAGCGGGGACCTGTCAGTTGGGTTATGGTTGCTGGTACCCATAGTGGGTCTCCAGTTAGATTTTTTGCGTAGACGGCGTCGCCTGGCGCAAAAGACCGGTGCTTGCTGGAAGAGTTTGGGGGGTTTTCCGGGTTGTATGTGGGGTGTAGTCTGTCGAGTGGGGACCTTATTTTCCTCCCCATTAGTAGTTCTGCCGGGCTTTTGTTCGTTGTTGTGTTCGGGGTTATATGTTGTATAAAAAGCATTTTATTTATTTTGTCTTGGATTTCTCCATGTTCGATTTTCTGGATGGTTTTTTTCATGAATTGAACCATCCGTTCCGCCCTTCTGTTCACCGCCGGATGCGCCGGAGCTGTCAGTGCGTGTCGTATACCCCGTTCCGCTAGGAATTTTTCAAATTCCAGCGAGGTGAATTGGGGCCCATTGTCCAACACGATGACATCCGGGAGGCCGTGGGTTGCGAATAGTTTGCAAAGTTCCTTGGTCACGGCCTTTGTGGTGGTGGATTTCATGTTGCTTACCTCCAGCCAGTTGGAGTAAGCCTCTACGGTTACTAGGAATGTATGCCCATTGGTAGGCACAGAAAAGTCTATGTGGACCCTAGACCAAGGTCCCCTGGGGGTTTCCCATTCAAGGATCGGTGTCGTGGGAAGGCTCAGTCTGGTTTCTTGGCAGCGTTGGCACCTTGCCACCCAGGCCTCGATTTGTTTATCCATCCCTGGCCACCAAGCGTAACTCCTGGACAGGGCTTTCATTCTAACTATGCCCGGGTGCCCCTCGTGTAACAATTCTAATACCTTCCCTTGCAGTTTTTCTGGGATAACTACCCTATGCCCCCACAGTACACACCCTTTTTGCAGCGAGAGTTCTGTTTGCCGGTTTCGGAATGTTTTGAATGCTTTGTCGTTGTCCTTTTCCGGCCACCCTTTCTCTACCCAATGTAACACCCGTGCCAGACGTTTGTCTTTATTAGTTTCTCGGGCAATGTCTGATGCGGTTATGGGTGGATCGGGCAGAGTCTCTATGCTGAGGGTGCTCCTCGTGGGTGCTGGGTCGGTGTCTAGGTCGGGTAGCGGCAAGCAGCTCAAAGCGTCTGCATGTGTGATAGTCTTACCGGGTCGGTGTGTGAGCCGGTAGCTGTAGGCGGCAAAGAATTCGGACCACCTTGTCATCCTGGGAGATAAAATGTTCGGGGTGGCCCAGTTCCCTGCCAGGATGCCCAGCAACGGCTTGTGGTCCGTGATGATTGTGAAGGTGTGGCCGTAGAGGTACTCGTGGAACCTCTTCAATGCTGCGATGATGGCTAGGGCCTCCTTGTCCAGCTGGCTATAGTTCCGCTCCGGTTTGGTGAGTGTCCTGGAGAAGAAGGCGATGGGTGCTTCTCTTTCATCCAGGATTGTGTGGCTGAGGACGGCGCCGACGCCGAAGGATGAGGCGTCGCATGTGACGGCGAGTGGTAGGGTCTCATTGTATTGGATGAGGATGGCATCCGAGGTGAGCAGGTCCTTGGTTCTCCTGAAGGCGGCTTCCTCCCGTTTCCCCCAAGTCCAGGTAGCCGCCTTGTCCAAGAGCCTATGCAAAGGCTCCGCCGTGGTCGCCTTCTGGGGCAGGAAAACATTGTAATAATTAAGCAGTCCCAGAAACAGCTGCAGTTCCATTTTAGTCCTGGGTGTGGGGGTCTCCTTAATGGCTCTGATTTTGGTTTTGGTAGGGTGGATGCCATGCCGGTCTAGGAGGTATCCCAGGAACTCGACCCGCTCTGTGTAAAGTTGGCACTTTTCCCTCTTCACTTTTAGCCTGGTTTCCTTGAATTTGGTTAACACCTCCCTTAGCCGACCCTCTAGTTCTCGCTGGTTGGTTGCCGACACCAGCACATTGTCGAAGTAGGGCACCACCCCCTTGATGCCTTGCAAGTGTCTCTCTATGAGGCTCTGGAAAATTCCAGGCACCACACTGACTCCAAACTGGAGTCGGTTACATCGGAAAGCTCCCCGGTGGGTGACTATGGTTTGCGCCTCCGCGGTTTCTGTGTTGACCGGCAGCTGTTGGTATGCTTGGGCCAGGTTGAGTTTTGCAAAAACCTTGCCTCCCCCCAGTGAGTGTAGAAGATGCTGCACTACTGGGACGGGGTAGGCGCTTTGTTGTAAGGCGCAATTTAGGGTGGCCTTATAGTCCCCGCAGATTCTCACCGACCCATCGGGCTTGACTGGGGTGACTATTGGGGTCTCCCACCGGGCATGATCAATTGGTTGAAGGACCCCTTGCTTGAAGAGCTTGTCAATTTGCTCGTCAATTTTTGGCCGGAGTGCAAAAGGTACCAGAGTCCAGGCTGAAGGAGATGGGGGCCCTTCAGTACTTGCCTAGGGTGCCATCGAACACTTCCTGGAAGTCCCGTGCCAGTTGCTGCTCCCAATCGGTCTCGGCGATGTGGTTGATGCCCGTGACTTCGATGCCAAGCGGCGTGAACCATTGCAGTCCCAAAAGGCTGGGTCGGTCTCGGTCCACGATTGTCAGGGGAAGCTTCGCAGTGCGGCCCTTAAATGTCACTTTGAATTGCCCAGTTCTGACTACCAGGATGCGGTTTCCCTGGTAGACTTTGATGATTAGTCTCTGGTTCTCCAGTCCCTTCTTGTGGATGGTAGGCACCAAGCGTTTGATTTCTTGCCAGGCAACCATGGAGAGGTAGGACCTGGAGTCCACCTCCATTTTGCATGGCTCACCTTCGATGCCTACCTCCACGTAGACTTTTCAGGCGTCGGTGGTTGATGCGTGGCCGATGATGACCGCCTGGTGGGTTTCCTCCTTCCACCGGGTCTCGCCACCTCGTCGGGTTCACCCGCTCCGGTCCCATCAGCTATTGGCTGGGCGATCTCTGGCTCTGGGGGGGGGTGTTGTCCCGTCTCCGCTCGCTGTGGTCCCGCCGTCTGGGGCTGTATTTCTTTAATCGGCAGACGCGGGCGATGTGACCCTTTTTGTCGCAGTGCCGGCAGACTGCATCGAAGAAACGGTACTCAGACCTCGGGTGGTTGCCTCCGCAACCCGCACACATGGTCCCCAACTTACAACCCCGCCGATTGCGCTGGTCGCGTCCCGCCTGGAGCCGGTGGATTTCCTCCTCCTCATCCGAGGTGTCGGAGGTGGAGTGGAATTCGCCATGGTGGGTGGTGGTCTCGCGGTGACTTGCTTCCAGTTGGGCCTCGGTCGCCTGTCCAGAGTCAGTGGTCGCGGTGCGGTCCCCTGCATCCGATCTCCGCATGCGGTTCGCCGACTTCTGGATAGCCTCGGCTGCGGTGGCTTCAGCGATGGCATCGGTGAGGGCGATGTCGCCTTTGGCCATCAGCTGACTCTGGAGGACTGGATCCCGAAGTCCGAGCACAACTCGGTCCCGGTGGGCCTCGTCCATGTCGGAGAATCCGCACATGCCTCCTAGGTTCCTCAATTCAGCAACAAAGTTGCTGATGCTTTCGCCCAGTCTCTGGTCCCGCCGGTAGAAGTCGTGCCGCCTGATGAGGGTGGGCACGGCGGGGGCGTAGTGGTTGCGGAGCAAAGGTTCGAGGACATCCCAGTCCATCTCTTTGAGGTCAGCAGGTTTTGCAAAGGCTTTCGCCATCTTGAACACTGCGGGCCCGCAGTGTGTCAGGAAGACGGCTCATTTTTCGGCCCAGTGGCATCCTTCATGTTGCTGCATTCGAGGAACATGAGGAATCTGTCCGTGTAGGATTCCCAGTCCTCGCTGGCGGGGTTGAAGGGCGCGGGCGGAGCGATGCTGGCCATCTCGTCGGTCTTGCTTCCGTCGGACATGTGCTCGATGGGGTTCAGCCTCAGGACCCCACCTTCGTCGCCAGTGTCGTGTCCGTTTGGCAAGGAGACCCGGTGGCAGTGACTATGGTTTCAGCTCTTTATTTAGCCCCCGGAACCGAACTGGCTCCAAGGGAAAACTTGCGGCTTTTTATTCTCAAGCCGCGGCAGCCGCGGCCAATAGCACCGCTTTGAATCTCCCGCGATTCGTATCCACCAATCGCGGGAGATTCTTAGCGGGCCAATCAACGTGGCTCGCTAAACCAATCAGGTCACCCCATGCTTTGACCAATCAAAACGCGGGGTTTCAAGAATGCAAATGCAGGTACAGAACACCTTATGTGAATGCTAGATGAACCTTACACATTCTCAAAGTTTTTTCAAATTTTTCCAAATACTGGAGCTTTAGGAATGGGTGGGAGAAGAAGAGAGAGAGAGAGAGGAGGTAAGGCAACAGAGTTGTGACCATGAAAATAGAAATATGCATTACAATTTATTAATGTACAAGTTTTGTGTATGTCTAAAGCACTTTACTGTTCATAATAATATTAAGCCTACAGGTATTTAATTTATCACTATTGAAATATTAGTGGGATAATTACTCATAGTTATTCAGAGAGTATTCAGAGAATATTCTGAAACACTGACTTGGTATCTGGGATAGTACAGATGTCACAATTTGGCTTAATAAAATATTCTATAATGTAGTGATAAGTTAATTGATGGCATGACACACAAGCCATAAAGAATGAACAAATTACTTTGATTGCATTTTCCCATGGATTCCTTGCTATTGGTCCTTCCTATGATTTTCTTGCTATGAGAAATTATTTCAGTTTCTACTCCTCTTTTACAAAGTTGTCAGACACTATTTAAGAAATAATGATAATCCAACAGATGCTTTCAGTGGATTGTCAAATGCTGAATTTTAAAGCTCTTATGGATATTCAGAAATTAAATCTTAGACTCTTTACATACATTGAAAGAGAAAAAATAAATCTTTTGATCTATTATTATATTTTTTTTACTTTTAAGACATTTGATATAATTCCTCTCTATAAGGAAATGTATGTTTCTATACTACAGAATGAGATTAAAAGTAGTCAAAATTTATGTTACTAAGGCTGGGGTAGAATTTCCCAGTACAATGATATTTGATCTACAGTGGATGGTTTTTTAGCACTTCTTAGTCAATACATTCCATTGCAATTTTTTAGTGATGACCTGATTTGAACTTGTAAAACAGCCACTACAACTTAAACATCATAAAATCATTTTCATTTAACTTTATATCATTATTCTATAAACAATAGTTTAATACAATAACAATTCAAATTGATTAGCACGGCATCAAATTGTATATGTCTGAATATATCAGTTCACAAGTATAGCCAGTGTACTTATTCTAATAATATCTTCATTCCATTTCTCATTTTGAAAAACAAATATATTAAAACACACTCAAAACAACACATACATACAAACACATTTTTCTATTACTTTAAGTTGTTAAATATTCCAAATAAAAATCAGTTAGTGATTGATACATTGGAACCGAAACAGTTTGAGTAAGTATATTTATGACAACTACACTAAATTACTTTTAAGGAGAAAAATCAGCTTTTTAAAAATAAAGTAACCATCTAATTCAATCTAAAGATGCAATATGAACCCACTGTTTTTATAACATTTCAGAAAAGAGTGAATACATATTAAGCTAATTTGGCTTAATTTCATTGTTTTCAAGGCTTTGATATAGTTCCCCCCTTTTCTCTCCTGTCCTATAATGATACTGGAGCAAATCATAGTGTGCTGCTGACACAGTTGTGCGCTAATTTAATGTGCCTTCCTTTTTGTATCTATATGAGTGGAATATATTCAATATTCATTTTCTTAAATGGAAGTATTCAAGTAATAACTATTTTGTTTTAAAGTGCATCATATAATGTGTCCTCCCATTTGAAACAATGCTTCAGAAGTCATCAAAATTTTGTGTCATGTGCATACACGCATGCACACACTCCAAAATAGCTCAGATTTTATCACCACTGAATAAAGTAACTGTAATCACAGCAAAGATTTCTCTCCATCTACTGTAGGTACTTAGGCAGGCCTGATAATCTAAATTTCTAACAACCAGAGAAATATAGCTTAACAGTCATTTAGGCATATATATATGAACATGTGATTCAGTAATTTGTTTTATGTAAAGTAAGTTGATGCTAAGAGAGAAACTCATTTATTGTTGCTACTTCTATTTTTCTTTGGTGATAAATTGCACATTCTAACTATAAAATATTATTTAGGATACCTCTCATTTTAGAATGATAAGGTGTTCCAGATCTCTTACTCCATATTATGTTTCTGTTTACCAAAAAAAGGGAGGGGGAGGAAAAGAAAAAAGCTTCTGTTTTCTTTATTTACATACGTAGTCTCATCAGAAAACAGTCTTGTTCGGCTGCTGTAATATGCTGGCATCAAAAACAAAGACCAGTCTAAACATTCCTATTTTAATATTTTATAAAGAGATCAAAGGCAAATTTGATAATTAAAATGGATCATACTGCGAGTTTAGGAAAAGATTGAGGTCAGGATTTCTTGTGTTATATGCATTTTTTTCATTTATATTTGCTCTTAATTCCAATTTATATAAAAATATAAAGATTATTTAATTTCTTTTTACATAATGAGGAGAAAACAGCACTAAGAAATCACCTGCTTTTCATACTACCTTTGATTAGCTAGTAGTAAATATTCACACATAGTATAAGGATGTCATGGAAGAATGATTGCTCAACTTACCATTGTTTCATTAATGAAAATGATTTTTGAAACAGAAGACTATATTAAGTATTTCCTTTTGTTTTGCTTTTGCTTTATCTGAGAAACTGAAAGAAGCTGCTAAAATAGATCTATTTTCTTTTCATTTTACCGAATAATGCATGAATGATTATAACATATGCTCTATCTCTAGTTTTTCAACCAGTGGAAAAGTGCCTGACACAGTAATCACGACTTGTTGGGTTTTCAATCTGATGCCATCCTATTTTATCATGGTAGTTAAATGTCCGTTCTTGTTCAGCGTGATAAATGTTATGGCCATTTAACAGAAGGGGGGGAGGGAGAGAGAGACATGTTAAACCAAATATTGCTTCAGATTGTGTCTTTTATTCTTCTTTATCATCATATCTTAATTTATAGTATAATCATCATTATCACAACTGTCAGCCTCATTTAACCTTCCCTGATCTCCCATGATTCTTTGCTGTCAGGTCTGATTGCCTACCTTCTGCTGACTGACTGATAATGGTTGACTGATTAGCCCTCCCCAAGAAAAAGACAATGATATATAGAACAGTGCAGCTTGCTCTATATATTAATGAGGAGCTGGCAAAGCTTTGATAAGACTCTGGAATAATCCATCAGTGAGAGAAGGAGCTTGTAAAAACTGGTGGAACATTTCATGAGAGAGACACCTGGGAAGGATGTAATGACCCGGCAACTAAATGCCCCTCAGCTGTCTTGCCTCTGTTGTAATTAACATCAGATAGCTGCCATATGGATAACAGCAAGGAGTTTATCAGTCCCTCAAATCCAGTTTACATTCTCTCAATTTTGCACCTAAGGCTTTTGGCCTTTACAACATATTTAGCAAGCAAGCAATTAATAGCTCATTTTCTTTGGCATTAGGCACTGTTTATCTTCTGAACCACCTCTTATCATAGGCTGTTACCTCTGAAAAGCTGCCGTCATTGGTGGTGGATTTTTTTTTAAGCTCTAGTTGTTACACTTACTCAGCAGAGGCCTGCTTCACCATTAGATACAAAGCTTCTGATGGCTACTTGAGTTTGAATGTGCTGTTATTACAGGTATTATATGAAATTGCTTGTGTTATGTGAAGGGGATTATAGAGGTTCTGGATCAATAAGTTCAGTGGATGTTGGGAGTGATTACAGTACTCTGTCAATTTTTCCCATTTGGCTGTCAGTACTGATTTACAACACACCACCTCTTTTATTCACATCAAATCATTCACTTCATTGGCAAATTCTATATATCTCAATTTGCTTTAAGTAGCTGATTTGTATAAAATAAAATTACTTTCTGTCCTCTGTGTAACATATAGGTATAGTAATAAAAAGAAGTGCAAACATTTGAGACGGACATTTAGGACTTTTTTCACAGGTGAAGGTTCTCTACTTTGTACTTGACATCTATAACAGAAGAGTGTAAATGGCTTAAACATCTTTACAGCAAATGTAGATAGCAGCCTGAAATTCAAAATTGGACAAGTTGTTTTATGCAAATAAATGAATGAAATGCAAATATTCCCAGAAAGAATATAACTTTTCTTCTTGGTAAAAACAAGTAATTCAAGCAAAGAATGGCAAAAGAAATTTCTCAGAAGGAAAACTCTTGTTTCAGCCTCTCCCTCTCTCGCTTATACTACATACAATGGGATTGTAAAACTGCACTTCAAAGTTAGTAGAAGTACTATAAATTAATATAACTTCACTTGAAAAAAAATGTCCTTTAAAAAAAAAACAACTTGAAAACATAGAAGAGATAGTTGAGGGAAGGGGAATGAAGACTCGCAAGATACAAGAACTTATTTATAAGGAATGCTAGGAATCTTGAATATATGCACTACATTTGAGATATAATAGTGTAAGTTTAACGTTTTGTTGCAGATCAGCTTTACTTACATACTAGCTTCAGTAATAGAGGTGGGCTTCAAAAATGTTAGCAACCAGTTCTCTGCCTGGTTGCTGAGTGGGCATGGCCTACTCAGCCTCCAGCACCACAGGGGGGAGCGTTTTCACCCTCCCAAGCCTCTGGAGGCTTTCTGCAGGCTGGAACCCATTTCCAGCTCTTCCAGGAGGACCATTTTTCATCCTCCCTGGGCTCCGGAGGTTTTCCTTGAGCCTCCGGGAGGGTGAAAACAACTTCTCCAGGCTCCAGAGGCCCTCTGGAGGCCAGAAATGGGGGAAGGCCTATATTTGTCCTCCCAGATGTCTCCCTGGGAGGCCCATTTTTCACCCTCCCTGAGCCTCTGCATGGCCCTGCACTTGCCTGGCATCCAAAACAGGCCATATGGAAACTCCTGGGAAGGGAGGGGAGGAGAGAGGTGGATAGGGCCAGCCACGGGTAGGATTTGCTGAACCAGCCATAAAATTAGCTACAGGTTCACCCAAACCAGGGAGAAGCAGCCCACTCCTGGTAACAGATATAAATCAAGATATGGTCATGCTGTCAAGACTAAGAACCTATCCACGTTGTACCCTTAAACTGTTTCTCTGCTGATGCTGGCTTAACAAAAACTGGTCTGAAGTTCTTTGGCAGTGGCTTCCAGGGATTCAGTCCAGAATTCTGCCTTGGATTCCCACTGACAGTTCTCCTATTGTGTTTTCCCACCTTTCTGTTTCAGAAGAGCAACTGCCAATTATTTTCTTTTCTGTGAAAGGTCTTATTAGACAGGTAGTCTATATTCTTGTGCATATCTATAGATAGAGACATAAAATATATATGAACGTAAAATAAGATTTGTTTAACAGTATTTTTCTTTCCCTAAGCATTCTCCCTTTTCCACTTTGCTTTTTATTTTTTAAATAAATACCCTGGTATACCATTGCATTTTTTTTTCCTGTTAGCTCTGCCATCCTGTTTCTCATCAATATCCGCAGCAGAGATTACAGAGCTTCGGTGAAGCGACTCACGCAAGGGGCTCTACACAGTAACCATTCCAAATGCAGAGGTTGCACAGTCGCCAAACTGACAGCAATACTTGAGCCAGCACAAACCGAAAAAACATTTGTCTCTACTAGAAGCAGGGAAACATGGACGGGGATCCATTTCCATTGTGCTAGAGGGCAACCTGGCAGTATGCTCCAACTCAGTAGGCAATGTTTCCCATTAATTCAATGGCATAGTTGAATGAAATTAAAGATATCCTTTTTCCCAGTCATTTAAAGCTACAAAGGAATAGGTTTGGTCTATATGAGACTATCCCTGAGTACAATCAGAATTATTCATTTTTCTGTGCAAAACATGGCAGACTTCATTCTTGTGGGGAAGAATAACCTGTGTTTGCAGCGATAACAGTGTAGGCAAAACTGGCATATCATCTCTCATATTGAGCAAGTCAGCTAATTCAAAGTGAAACATGATATGCAATGTATTTCTGACAGAATTTGTAGAGTAACATCAGTGCCTTTCAGGACATCCTCTGGAATTTTTGTATGTATATTTTAAACACCTCTTTTAAAAACCAAACTGGAATATAAACCTATGATACCATTAAGAAATGAAAGCAATCCAAAGACAAGCAAATGGGGGGAAAAAACTAAACAAAAAGACTTTTAGGCTACCTGTCAATTAATACTTCAGCTTCAACCATAACAACACAAGAGCACACAATAGATACAAACTCAAGGTTAACCGCACCAAACTTCATTGCAGGAAATACGACTTCAGCAACATGGTCAATGTTTGGAATATTCTCCCTGACTCTGTGATTTCTTCCCCAAACCCCAAAGACTTTAACCTCAGACTGTCTACTACTGACCTCACCCCTTTCCTAAGAGGTCTGTAGGGGGCGTGCGTAAGCGCATAAACGTGCCTACCGTCCCTGTCCTATTGTTTCTTTTATTTTTCTTATATGTATCCATTTCATGTATTCATAACTATGTTTATACTTATACCTATTATCTTGTAAGCGATTGACAAATCAAATAAATAAATAAATAATAGTACTAAAATGAAAGCAGCCTCAGTTCAATCTTTGATGGACAATGCGTTTCTAAAGCAGAAGGCCACAACAGGGAAGTTCTTTTGCCTTCTTACACAAAATATTTTCATTAACAGAGGAACCCTCTCTAACTATTAATAAAATATATAAAATACTTTGTGTTACATTTAGTTACATAACTTCTGTTTCTGCACAGCTAGAGGGTACAACTCATACAAAAGTTTATTGCCTTAAGCAGGAACCCACATTAGAGAATGACAGTATCTGCTAGCCATTCAACTATCTTCATGCCCATGTCGGACACGAGGATGTCCGGGAGGCCGTGTGTTGTGAAGAGTTTGCAGAGTTCTTTGGTCACGGCTTCCGTGGTGGTTGCTCTCATGTTACTTACCTCCAGCCAGTTGGAGTAAGCGTCGACGGTTATTAAGAAAGTGTGTCCTTTTGTGGGCCCGGCGAAATCTATGTGGATTCTAGACCAAGGTCCCCTGGGGGTTTCCCACTCTAGGATGGGTGCTGTGGGTGGGCTTGGTCTAGTTTCCTGGCATTGTTGACACCTTGCTACTCAGGCCTCGATCTGTTTGTCCATCCCTGGCCACCAAGCGTAACTTCTGGCCAGGGCTTTCGTTCTAACGATGCCCGGGTGCCCCTCGTGTAACAGTTCCAAAACCTTCCCTTGTAGTTTTTCCGGGATGAACACCCTATCCCCCCATAGTATACACCCTTTTAGTAACGAGAGTTCCGTTTGCCAGTTCCGGAATGTCCTGAAGTTCTCGTCGTTGTCCTTTTCCGGCCACCCTTTCTCTACCCAATGCAAAATCCGCGCCAGACATTTGTCTTTATTAGTTTCTCGGGCAATGTCTGATGCGGTTATGGGTAGGTTGGGTAGAGTCTCTATGCTGAGAGTGGTCGTCGTGGGTGCTGGGTCAGTGTCTGGTTCGGGTAACGGTGAGCGGCTTAAGGCATCCGCATGGGAGATAGTCTTACCGGGTCGGTGTGTGAGCCCGTAGTTGTAGGCGGCCAGGAATTTGGACCACCTTGTCATTCGGGGAAAAAGAATGTTCGGGTTGGCCCTGTTCCCTGCGAGTATTCCCAGCAGCGGTTTGTGGTCGGTGATGATGGTAAACATCCAGCCTTAGAGGTACTCGTGAAACCTTTTTACTGCGGCGACGATAGCCAAAGCCTCTGTCCAGTTGGCTGTAGTTCCGCTCCGGTTTGGTGAGGGTCCTTGAAAAGAACGCGATGGGTGCTTCCTTTCCGTCGGGGAGAGTGTGGTTGAGGACAGCGCCGACACCGAAGGGTGATGCGTCGCATGTGATGGCTAGTGGTAGGGTCTCGTTGTCCTGGATGAGGACGGCATCCAAAGTGAGCAGGTCCTTGGTTTTCCTGAAGGCGGCTTCCTCGCGTTTCCCCCAAGTCCAGGTAGCCGCCTTGTCCAAAAGCCTATGCAAAGGCTCCGCCGCAGTCGCCTTTTGGGGCAGGAAGACGTTATAAAAGTTAAGTAGCCCCAGAAATGCCTGCAGTTCTATTTTTGACCTGGGTGTGGGGGCTTCCTTGATGGTTTTAATTTTTTTGTCAGTGGGGTGAATGCCGTGTCGGTCTAGGAGGTATCCTTGGAATTCGACCCGCTCTGTGTACAGCTGGCATTTTTCCCTCTTCATTTTAAGCCCGGTTTCTTTGAATCTCGTTAGCACCTCCCTTAGGCGACTCTCTAATTCGGCCTGGTTGGTTGCCGATACTAGTACATCGTCGAAGTATGGTACCACCCCCTTGATGCCTTGTAAGAGTCTTTCCATGAGGCTCTGGAAAATTCCAGGCGCCACACGGACTCCAAATTGGAGGCGGTTGCATCTAAAGGATCCCCGGTGGGTGACTATGGTTTGCGCCTCTGCAGTTTCCTCGTCAACCGGCAGTTGCTGGTATGCTTGGGCCAGGTCGAGTTTCACGAAAACTTTGCCCCCTCCCAGTGAGTGTAGGAGATGCTGCACTATGGGGACGGGGTAAGCGCTTTGCTGCAAGGCGCCATTTAGGGTGGCCTTATAGTCCCCACAGATTCTCACTGACCCATCAGGCTTGACTGGGGTGACTATGGGGGTCTCCCACCGGGCGTGGTCTATGGGTTGTAAGACCCCTTGCTTGACGAGCTTGTCAATTTGCTTGTCGATTTTTGGTTTGAGTGCGAAAGGTACCCGCCTTGGTTTTAGGCATTTCGGGGGAACGTTTGGGTTTAGGCTGAAGGATATAGGGGGCCCTCGGTACTTGCCTAGGGTGCCGTCGAACACTTCTTGGAAGTCCTGGGCCAATTGCTGCTCCCAGTCGGCTTCGGCGATGTGGTCGATGCCCGTGACTGCAATGCCTAGCGGTGCAAACCATTGAAGTCCCAGCAGGCTAGGTCGGTCTCGATCGACGATGGTCAGGGGAAGTCTTTCGGTGTGCCCCTTGTATGTCACTGTGAATTTTCCTGTTCCGACTACAGGGATGCGGTTTCCCTGGTAGTCTTTGAGGATCAGTCTCTGGTTTTCTAGTTCCCTCCTCTGGATGGTAGGCACCAAGCGTTTAATTTCTTGCCATGCTACCATTTTACAGGGTTCACCTCCATTTTACAGGGTTCGCCTTCGATGCCTACCTCCACGTAGACCTTTCTGGCATCTGTGGTAGTTGCGTGGCCGATGATGACCGTCTGATGTGTCTCTTCTCTCCGCCGTCTCTCGCCCCCTCGTTGGGCTCGTCCATTCCGTTCCCAACGGTTGTCTGCTGGGCGGTCTCGGGTCCTGGGGGGTGGGCTCTCTCGTTTCCGCTCATTGGGGTCCCATCATCTGGGGCTGTGGGTTTTCTTGAGGTGGCAGACGCGGGCTATGTGGCCTTTTTTGTCGCAGTGCCGGCAAACGGAGTTGAAGAACCGGCATTCGGATCTGGGGTGGTCGCCTCCGCAACCGGCACACGCGGTCCTCGACTTACGACTCTGCCGGCTGCGTTGGTCACGGTCTGCCTGGAGACGGTGGATGTCTTCCTCCTCGTCTGACGTGTCCGAGGTGGAGTGGAGTTCGCCCTGGTGGGTGGTAGTTTCAGGTTGGGCCTCGGTCGACCTTGCAGGGTTGTTGTTTGCGGTGTGGTCCCCGGCGTTCGGTCTCCGCATGCAGTCTGCTGATTGTCGGGTTGCTTCAGCTGCCACGGCTTCAGAGATGACATCAGTGAGAGCGATGTTGCCCTTATCCATCAACCGACTTTGGAGAACGGGGTCCCAAAGGCTGAGCATGATTCGGTCCCGCAGGGCCTCGTTCATATTGGAGAACTCGCATAGTCCTCCAAGGCGCCACAGCTCTGCAACGAAATCACTGAAACTCTCGCCCGACTGCTGGTCCCGCCGATAAAATTCGTGTCGTCGGATGAGAATGGGTACGGCTGGAGCGTAGTGTTTCCGGAGTAATGGCTTGAGGTCCACCCAATCCATCGCGGTAACATCGGCAGGCTTGGCTAGCGCTTTTGCCATCTTAAACACTGCGGGCCCACAGTGCGTTAGGAAGATGGCTCGTTTCTTCGGTCCCGTGGCATCCTTCAGATCGTTGCATTTGAGGAACATGTGGAATCTGTCCATGTAAGATTCCCAGTCCTCGCTGGCGGGGTTGGAGGGGGTTGGTGGCGTGATGCTGGCCATCTCGTCGGTTGGCTGGCTTCCGTCGGACACATGCTTCGGTTCAGGATAAGGATCCCACCTTCGTCGCCAGTGTTAAGTCCGCGTGGAAGGAAGCCAGGAGTCGGTGACTTTGTATCAAGCTCTTTATTGCAGTCAAGAACCGAACTGGCTCTTAGAAAAACTTTGCGGCTTTTTATTCCCAAGCCGCAGCGGCCGCGGCCAATGGCACCACTTTGAATCTCCCGTGATTCAAATCTACCAATCGCGGGAGATTCTCAGCGAGCCAATTGGCGCGGCTCGCCTAGCTAATCCGATCACCCCACGCTTTGGCCAATCAAAGCGCGGGGATCTCAAGAATTCAAATGAAGGTACAGAACAGTAATTAAATTAAATACCAAATAAACAAATTAAGATGTTGACTTTAAGCCATACAATGAATTGTACATGATTAATTTATTGTTTCCAGTTTCCTTCCTAGCACAGGTAAATTTTTGTGTTTTGTGTTCTGATTTTTCAGCAAATGTTCATCTATTTTTCTTTAAAATAAAAACTGCACTTATCTAATAAGTGATAACATTAATAAAAATAAATTTTCTATGCAAAGGGAGTGTTCCTTCTCATGTTGATATATCTAAATATATAACTAAGAACCACTTTGGTTTAGTGATTAAGGTGCCAGGACTGAAACCCAGGGACTTAGAGTTCTAATCAAATTCTAATCCTGTTTCAGGCATGAAAGCCAGGGGGATGATTTGGGGTGAGTCACTTTCACTCATCTCACAGGCTTGCTGTGGGAAAAATAGGAAGAGGAAGGAGTATCAGGTATGTTAGCCACCTTGTTCATAAAAAGAATAAAGACGGGATAAATCTAATGAACAAACATGCAGCAATAGTGGTTATAGTAGTGGCAGAAAATACTCTTCGTGTTAATATAAATCTTGAACTTATGCTGCTTTCAAGGTGATCTCATTCATCCCTTTATTTTTAAATTTTCAACTGCAGAATTTGGAAATGCAACAAAATACAGAGAAGATACAATTCATATGCATCTCAATATATTGAATATTTTTTCTCAAGAGACATTCCTTTTTGAAGAATATTTTAATATTCAGATACATTAAACATCTGGAAAGTTTTTTTTTCACTTATCATGCAAAGGCATCT
Organism: Hydrophis major; assembly: GCA_033807585.1. Lineage (NCBI taxonomy): Eukaryota > Metazoa > Chordata > Lepidosauria > Squamata > Elapidae > Hydrophis > Hydrophis major. Next base: position 36,683,134 of record CM066332.1, on the reverse strand, counting down.
AGAGGAAAATTTTAACTAAATACTCTACTAGTCATTCAGCTGCTTGGTTGGAGGATGAGGAGCCTATTAACTAGGTGTGGATTATATCTTTCTTCCTTGGCTGCAAAGTAATTCCAGATAGAAAAAGGTTCCTTGAAGAACCAAGTAATTGGGGGAGGTTGTTACTGTGAAGAGATGGATTAAATCTCCCTGCAGCTGAAGTTTTTTAACCCTTGAGTTTAAGCAAACTATGTCAATCTATGAACAAGATAAGATTAATGTTATTTTATGAAAATGTTTTTTGACTTGTAGTTAAATTTTAAAGTTCTAGAGAAGCATAAATTGGATTAATATATGGGGAGTTATTTTTTTAAAACATACATCAAAGTTGCCAATGACAGAAAAATAAAAAGAGGCTATGTAAGAGAAAACAGTGCAAGGGAAACAAAATTAGAGGCAACCAGAAATATTAAAATAAAAACAAATTAATAGTTTTATTTTAGAGGGAAGTAACTTTTACAACTTGGCATGTAATCAGGAAAAAATTTGAAGTATCTGAAAGATACCAGACTGCCTATTTCTATTTTATTCTTTGAACATTTTTAGCGATTTATAATACTGTACATGTTCACATTGTATTGTTTAAGCTGTACCTGTCCTGTAATCACAGAGTCTATTTAACAATTTATATGCTGCTATAGCTTCCCACCTTTGTGTATACAGTATATTTACACACACAAAGTTAAATTGAATTTATATATACAAAGTTAAAGCATCAAAATACACACAAGTGCAACACAGTAAGCAACGTTTAAAAAACATTTCACGTGGCAGCATTAATACTACTGCAAACCATCCTATGTTGATATACCAACATCCCATGCAATAGATAAAGCAAGGACCAATATTTGCACTTTGCCTGTTTAATTCAGGAGTTAGTCATCCACAACTGACAAACCATATTTTATGTCCCAAGATTACCAATACAGTTCCAGTTGTATTGCTGAAATTTGTCTTTAAGCTGCCAAATCATAGAAGCATGATTTCCCACAATTTTTCCATAGGAAAAAGAAAAGAAAGGGAGGGGGAGTCTATATATGTCCCAACTGGTTTTATGCACATATAGTAGAACATAAAACATCTGGAAAAATGCAGGTCTATTGCAAGTGCTTGTTGTCATGACATAATTGCCCCCACTCTCTCTGATTGCAGCCATCACCATAATCAAGAAATATGAGTGCCCCCCAAACAGTCAAATCTGATATGAATATCATATTCCAAAGCAATTTAAATAAACTTTGGAATCAGATGATGTTTCTTCCTCTGTACAGCAGGTAATTTGGCTATCAGGCCATTATGGAAACTGCATGGTGTTACTGAAGAAAGACTTGGTTACCTCATCAGAACTTTGTACCTGAAATGTCCAAGTTTTGTAATTTCTAAGAGATTTATGATGAAATTATGCACCTGTTGCATAAATAAAGTGTCATTTATCAGAATGGGGTCTAACCAGATGGTATATATACTCTATTCTAACTGAATAAACAGTGAATCACCTGGTTAGCTGCTGCAAGAAGATTGCACAGACTAACTACAAGCAACAGCATGGAAAAAGTAGCAATAATGATGCACTGGGAGATCTGCAAGAAATATAATTTGCCTGCAAGCAAGAACTGGTGGGACCATAAAATAGAGAAAGTAATAGAAATTGAAGAAGCTAAAATACTCTGAGACTTTAGAATTCAAACAGATAGGCACTTGCCACATAACACACAAACTTAACAATTGCCAATAAGAAAGACAAAAATCCCTGGATTGTAGACATGGCAATACCTGGAGACAACAGCATACAAGAGAAAGAACTTGAGAAGACAACAAAATATAAATACCTGTAAATAAAAATAGAACAACAGTGGCAAAAGCAAGCAAAGGTAGTCCTAATAGTAATAGGCACCTTTGGTGAACTCCCAAAACAATTAGAGCATCACTTGAAGATCATGGGCATTGACAAATTCACCACCAGGCAATTGTAAAATGCCACTTTACTCAGAACAGATTACATCCTGCAATTATATCTGTAACACCATCAAACATCCACATCTGCCTATTCCAAGTTTCAAGAACTCGACATGTGGATAAAAATGCCAAATCCAGTCTGAACTTCTGGATGACTGTGCAATGAACTATAATAATATTTCAAACACCACTTGCTTATCAGTCAAGCTATAAATGGGACAAATCCATGAATCTCTGATGGTTAAAAAAATTGTTGATTTATTGGGAAGTATATCTGAGAAAAAGGTGCATTTGAAAATTTACGTTCCATTCCTTTACAAATTTTCCTATGATGATGTTCTTAGGTTAATATTTTTCTGTGCCTGAAGGGGATTGTGTCAGAACAGATGCCTAAATCCACTGCCTGCCTTTGTTACGATATCAGTAATGCCCATGTTTGGAGAAGAGTACAGTCAAATATCTCTTCCTTGAGATCTCATAGATAAAATTGTTGTATAATTCTAGTTAAAGGTTTATAGTTTTGTCAGAATATAAGTATTCACTATTGATAACTTTTCCACCTGTTTCAAAGAACCTTTGCTGACCTTCCGCATTAGCAACTGGCAGTTATAATGTTTGCTATCATGCTTAAGATCTTCAGCCTCATTTCTCATGCTTGCCATATTTTAAGAGAAAAAAAAGAAGTTAAGAAGATGCTTTCCTTTTAGCCAGCTGTCAACCCAGAAAAAGGAAATAAAAGAACCAAAAGACCCAAAAGTAGGGATAATCTCCCTACTCCTTATGCCAGGGGTGGGCAAACTACGGCCCGCGGGCCACATCCGGCCCGTTGGTCTGTCCAATCCGGCCCGCCCCTGAAAAAAAATCGCTGGGCCGCATGGCCCCCAAAGCTGCAAAACAGTGCGGAGGGCTCTCGGGGTAGGAAAGAAAAGAAGAATTTTGCAAAGGCCTTGGCTGGGAGTTCGAAATCACCTTCGAGTGCGATCTCTCCAAAGGTGAGTCCCCGCCAATCCCCCCTTTTTTTCCAGTGCTTCCAGGCTTAAACTTTGCAAAGGCAAAGTTTGCAGGTGGGAGCGTCTTCCGGCCAAGGAGCGGGAAGGGTTCCTCCCGGCGGGCGGGCGGGATGCTTGGAGGGGGCTGCTTGGAGCCACCTAAAGCTAGGCCGCTGCTGGTGGAGCCTTGCCCTGCCTTGGTGCCCCGTTTCCCGGCTCAGCGGTCCTGCTCGGGCGGCACTTTAAAAGCCTGCTCCCAGCACCCGAGCAACTTCCCAGCAACTTTTGGCTTCCTTTTTCTTCGCAGGCGCTCGCGCCTGGCCCCAAGCCACACGGCAGAGGGGAAACCTGGAGCACCTCCGGGTCGCCTCCTCCAAGCAGCCTGCCCACCTGCCGGGCGGAACCCTTCCCGCTCCTCAGCTGGAAGATGCTCCCGCCTGCAAACTTTGCCTGTGCAAAGTTTAAGCCTGGAAGCCCCGGAAACCCAAGCAACTTTTGGCTTCCTTTTAACTCGCGGGTGCTTGCGCCTGGCCCCGAGCCGCGCAGCGGAGGGGAAACCAAGAGCACCGCCAGGTCACCTCCTCCAAGCAGCCCGCCCACCGGGCGGAACCCTTCCCACTCTTCGACAGGAAGACGCTCCCACCTGCAAACTTTGCCTGTGCAAAATTTAAGCCTGGAAGCCCCAGAAACCCGAGCAACTTCCCAGCAACTTTCGGCTTCCTTTTAACTCACGGGCGCTCGCACCTGGCTCCGAGCCGCATGGCGGAGGGAAGCCCAGCAGGTGGGCGGGCTGCTTGGAGGAGGCGATCCGGCGGTGCTCCAGCAGCAGCAACAGGCAGTTCTGCCTGGGCTCTGCTCAGGTGTCCGGCTGGGGCTGTCAGGAGTTGCTACTGCCAGCGCAGCTCTGCACGGTTCCAGTCCCGCATTGCCTTGGGAAGGAAAAGGCAAAACCAGGAGCCGCTGAGCCTGAGCCTCCGGTGCCGCTGCTGCCGTGGCTCTTCCTTTTTGCCTTTCTCTTTCCGAGGTAACGCGGGACTGGAGCTGCGTGGAGCCGCGCCGGCGGTAGCAACTCCTGACTCAGGGGGCCTCCGAGGGGAGGGGAAGGAGGAGAAGAGGTGGGGGAAAGGGTGGGGGGCGATTCCCCAAAAATCTTGTGCTGACCCGGCCCGTCTGTCAAATTTTAAAAGTCAATGCGGCCCCCAAGCCAAAAAGTTTGCCCACCTCTGCTCTAGAGGGACACCATTCCAAACTATAGTTTCTACAACAGGGATGGTATGTATCCTGAGTCATGTTAGATGAGATTACTTGATGAATGAGACCTGAAGTGTGCCCATTCTACCTGGTTTCACCAAACAGGCAGTCCCTCAAATAATACATCCATATTCCCTGAAGGCTTGATAGGTGTTAATCAGAATCTTGAATTGCAGTGGGAAGTGGACTGGTAATGAGTACAGCTTGTGGAAGAATCAGAGTAATGAGTATAAGGCATGCCTATCACTGCCCACAGTGCCACATTCTGGTCTATCTGTAGATGCTCATTTAGAGTGAATTACAATAATCCATTCATGAATTGACTAAGATGTGAATTGACCAAAGCACTTGCATTCTAGGAATTTATGCAGTTTGAGCACTAGACATACCTATGCAAAGGTTACAGCTGTTATCTGCACCATAAGCAGGAACTGTGAGTCAAAGACAATCCTCAAATTACATAACAGTGAGTAAGTACAATCCATCCAAGGCCAAAGATGGAAGAACCCTATATTCAGGGAGAAATCATGTTTTGTTACTCTTATAACCACAATGACATCTCAGATATGGGGGTATTACTTTTGTTTAGTTGGATTTGTTCTTTGCCTTCCTCCTTCGGGCATTTTTTTTTCTAGTGTTTCTTTTCCCAGAGCTCTGTGGAGAATCAATTACAGGATCAGTGTACAGGGACCAACTACATAGGAGCAATCTGATCCAGGACCACAGACACCTAACCATTTTAAAGCAAGTAAGGCTTTGACTGAACTGCCTGCCAAATTCTCAGACAAAACTCCAATATGGGGTGGTTTGTAGTCTCATAAACAAATTGCAGTCAAAGTGATAGACAAAGATGGGACACAGTAAATTATTAACTCTATATAGTATATCCCATTATTCTTTGTATTTATTTTAAAAAGTTTATAAAAAAATAATCCACAAAACTGAAAAAGAAAACAAAACCAACAACAAACCAAAAAAGGGAATGAAAAAAGAAAGAAATGGCAAAAAGGATTACAAACTATATCAAATATAAATCAAATCTTAAACAATATTTTTAAATTTAACAATTTCTAAATTAAAAAATGAAGATACTCTATTCTTTTTGTTGGAAAGGGTCATGAAATCTGTAACAAAGGGATTTTTATTAGGTTTTTTATTATTAGGTAAATTTCCCTTTTCAATAACAGATAAATTACACAACTCTTGAATATACTATTTTAATAAGTTTGAATGTAAGTTTTAATATCAGGATATTAAACACAGAAGAAGTTTCCAATCTCTTAGCATACCCCAATTCCTGATACAACCATAATTCCTCAAAAATACTCAGCTTCCAAAGCTTTGGGATAATGTTTAATATAATATTAAATCTTTAATGTCATTCCCTAAATATAGCCAATAAAATAGAAGCAAAATTATATTTTTGAAAATCTGATAAAGTAAAACCACCATCCTCAAAAAGTAATCTTATGCATGCACTGTTGAGGTAATTCCCCGTTAGGAGAATGAGTGCATATAGGGAGACGTAATGAGAGAAGTGAAGAATAACACACACACAGCACACAGATACACTGTACAGTTAATGTAGGTTTTTACTTCCAATAAATGTTTAAGCACAGTCCAAAATAAGCAGTCCAAGTCATTCACAGGTAAAGCAGTCAGTGTTCAATTCAGGGATAATCCAAATATCAAAGTCCAGCATCAAAAAACAGTTCAGTAACAGACTTACATCAACGATCAGTAACAGTCATTTAGGAGGAACCACAACTCTCTCCAACAGAAGGGAACAGAAACTCACTGAGACTCTCTTCTGAGACTAAACAACCCAGATTTCTGGCTTCATCTTATGGTCATTTGGGGAACCACACCCAATTACAGATTTAGTATTCTCTTAAAGGCATAGTATTAAAATGTCTATCCTAGTTTATATATTTCCAACCTAAATAACTGTTTGGTGACTTATATTCCTAACATGCAATGCATCCAATAATCCAATGCAATACTAGATGGCTTATTTTCCTATAAAAATTTCCTCAATAATTTACCTGACCAAAGAAAATATTTATTTGGGATTAATTTTGGAATATTTCTTAAAATATCTTTTCTGTGGAAAAAAAATCATTTTTATATTAATTTTATCCCACCATCTTCCTAGTGTTTTAATCCACATATTAATATGTATGGCAATCTTCTGTGAAACTTTTAATGCATTTATTTCCACGTACTTGAAAATATTTGTAGGAATATACAGTCCGAGATACTTATTACACCCCACTGGGTTATAAAACATAGTTCTATTGACATACGTGTAGTCCTTATGACAGGTTGTTTAATGATTATTTAAAGATACAATAGCTCAGAAAGGGTGTTTTATGCTCAGTAAAGCACTTCTGCCTGTCGTAAAACATTGCACTATCCCTCTGCATGATTATGATCTGAGTACTTGGCAACCTGTTCGCACCAATGACCAGTTGCCAGGCAGCCTGTGATCATGTGACCGTCATTTGCAATCTTATTTGTCAGCTTCCCCAGAAAATCAATGGGGAAGCTAGCAGGGAAGGTTGCAAACTGCTGCCACCTGCTGAAGGATTTTTCCTCCCCTCCATGCACCCAAGGAGTTGGGGATGGAAACCCTTTGCCAAACTGCAGAAAGAAAGCAAGGATCTTAAAGATCCCTGCTTCATTTATCTGGCCCAGTGCACAAATTCCCCTCCTGCACTGAGTTGAAGAAACAAAGCAAAGATCCTCACTTCATTTCTTCAGCTCAGAGCATGTGTTCTCTTCCATGCATGGAGGGGAGAGAAACGCATGCAGTGGAATGGATAAATGAAGCAGGGATCACAACGTTACCTGTTTTGTTTTCCAGCCCAGCACACAAATTCCCTTCTGCACATAGAGTCTTCTGTCTACTCAATGACCTATATATTCGCTTAATGGGCACAACTTAGAGAGTGGGGCCTACAGTCATTGAGTGAAGTGGTCAAACAGGATTTTTGCTTAATAATCACTTCACTCAATGACTGAAAATCTGGTCCTAGTTGTAGTCATAAGTCAAGAACCACTTGTATTAGAGCACAAAGGAAGTATAAAAGATTTGCCCCAATTCATCTTATATCTCAAGTTCTTTCAAAAATTTGAACCACCCATATGAAATTTAACAATGAAAAAGTTGCCTAACACTGCAGTATCATCAGCAGAAATAAAGCGAAAATAATTTATATTCAATGCCAGTATTATCACTAGTAGCCTTGTTCTGCCTAACAGAAAACATTAACTATCACTGTTCCTTCTAGTCAAGGATTTGTGAGGTATTGAAGAAACAGTGCCACTCATGAACATTATCAAGAATATTATTCTCTTTTATGAAACCCATCAAACAGATAGTAAAAGTTTTAGCAATTCTGTGACAAAATTCTAATTTAATGGGCATATTATGACTGATGCATTCTACTGGTATATGACATAGCACTTAAAGCACTGAACAGTGTTGTGTACCTTGTTATGTACTGTAAGTTTAATTTTGGCATGTTAATTTCCACTGCATCTCCTTTCTAATTCTATTGAAACACTAGTAACATAATTCTGCATGGGTCTTTTAACAAATAGCACCTGACTACAAATAGCATATTTATCAGGGAAGCCCAAAAATATAAATATACACTTAAAAATATATTTGTACCAGGATGCAGCCTTAAATGTTAGAATGCTGAAGCAGAACTGCAAAAAATGCAAGTAAATTGACATAAGACAAACTTCAAGCAACTTAATAAAGGCTGAATATTTAGCTACAAGGAATAACTTCAATGTGCAGTGGAAATGTGAGCATGTACTTGGATTGTTTATTGCAAACTTTATATACGGTAATTAGAAGAAAAATGTGTTATAAATTGAAAAGATCTCATTCAAAACTCTATGAAGGTACTTCAAGAATATTTCTACTGCTAATATCATAATGCCACAGATGCAAAATGTAAAGAATGCTATGTTTACAACATGTGGAATCTTACATTATTCAATACATATTAACAAATGCTAGTTTAATGCATATAGGATTCACAGTAGCAGAGCTTTCTGTATGAACTGTAAGAACAACAGTCATAAAAAATGCAGAAGACCTCCCTCAATTGGATTAGGCGAGTGAATTACGTTATGATTTTTAAATTGATAAATTCACTCTTAGGTAAACTGGTAAACATTTCTTTGCATGTATTTTGTTTCTTTTCTCCCTACCCCCCAGTGCAATTTCAAAGCTCTCCTATCGTTAACATTATAATATAGTTAGTTGCTACAAATAATCTGCAGTGATTATAGGAAAACTGTCAGTGTCTGTTCAAGGTCTGAAAAGGCTGCAGCAAATAGCTTTTCCCTTTGCCATGGAGACTGGGGTCTGTTTTTACCGTTACTCTGGTAACGGAAGCTTTTCTGGTGCTGGTCCTTTTCAGTTACTTTAACTATTAAAACCTCTGATTGAGACAAAAGCAAGGTGGTGCACAGATATTTCCCTCTACAGCAAATCTTAGGGTTGATCAAAATTTGCGAAAGGAAAAAAGAGTATAAAGAGGTGTATCTTAAATGATTCGTTACATTTCTAGGATAACTATCATGAAGTCTGTTTAGAAAGGGACTATACTCTGATAGCTTTTGGGTTTTGTTTTGTTTTGTTTTTTAAAAAAACCTGACTTGAACAAGAATTGAGGTTGTCCTGTGTTGTTCCAAAAAGACATGACCTCTTTTTCAAGAGAAGATTCCTTAGAAAGTAAGTTTATAAAATTTTAGCATTTTACATGAAGAGTTTCAGGCAAAACTTAATAGAAGTACAGGATGTTGTATTAAACTGGGTGGGCTTACTTCTAAGAATGTGTATGTATGATTCTGTTATTATTGTTAACGAACGTCATAATCTTTTCCAAATCACTGAATAGATGTATTTGCTTTGTGATGTAGATCATGATAGGTTGAGAATGATTGAGATCTAACTAATTGTCATGGTACTGCTGATGTAACTCTTTAACCCAATTGGATATAGAGGATCATAAACAATACAGAGAGAAAATAGACAAGCTGGTACAGCAATACTAGGTGTCACTCTTGTTTGGAATCAGTAGGTATAGTAAGACTCGTGAATTATCTTGTTCTTCAAAATAGCAATGCTTTTCACCTCAGGTAAAGGTTTATTATTGCAAGCACTTACCTTCCTTACATTTTTTTTATTCTCCTGGCATGTGCTGTTCTGGGGGGTGGGGGTGGGAGAGGAATTTTCACAGGAAGAAGCAGAAAACTAAATAGACCACAAATAATATGCTTCACAACTGAACAATCCATTCTCACTTTAACATGGTCAAACTAAGTAATACTTAACACTGTAATACCCATGGTGATAAACTGTGCTGCAAAGTATTCAATTATTCCTCATTTGAACTATTAAATGTGTCACGCCAAAATTCTTCAATGTTGTTTTCACCTACTTAGATTACCATTTTTTAAGGGAAGGGGGAACACCAAATCTTTTGTCCTATTAGAAGGCAATTCAGATTGAGGTTGGAAATATAGCAACTAAATTAACACCAGGTGACATTTGTTAACACTGGGGAAAACCATGGACAGCATTTACACGTCTAAAGCATCCTTTTTGAAGAGAGTAATATATTCTTAAGTGACTTCATTTTAATAATATCTTGTGTATGAATGTGAATTACTTTATGTTAGACAGCTATGGCTTTGGTTTCACAATGAGTTTCTAGTGAAGTCTCATGCCTGTAAACTACGTTTTCAGATATTAACATATTGGAAATCATAAAACTGAGATTAGTAATTAGTAGAAGGATGGAGGGTATAAAGCATAAGGCAGGGGTGGGCAAACTTTTTGGCTCGGGGGCCGCATTGACTTTTAAAATTTGACAGATGGGCCGGGTCAGCAAAAGATTTTTTGGGAATCGCCCGTCCCCCCTTCCCCCCTCTTCTCCTCCTTCCCCTTCCCTCGGAGGACCCCTGAGTCAGGAGTTGCTACCGCTGGCACGGCTCTGCGCGGCTCCAGTCCCATGTTACCTCGGGAAGGGAAAGGCAAAAAGGAAGAGCCACGGCAGCAGCGGCACTGGAGGCTCAGGCTCTGCGGCTCCTAGTTTTGCCTTTTCCTTCCCAAGGCAACGCGGGACTGGAACTGCGCAGAGCTACGCCGGCGGTAGCAACTCCTGACAGCCCCAGCCGGACACCTGAGCAGAGCCCGGGCGGAACTGCCTGTTGCTGCTGCCGGAGCACCGCCGGGTCGCCTCCTCCAAGCAGCCTGCCCACCTGCCGGGCTTCCCCTCCACTGCATGGCTCGGGGCCAGGCGCGAGCGCCCGCAAGTTAAAAGGAAGCCAAAAGTTGCTGGGAAGTTGCTCGGGTTTCCGGGGCTTCCAGGCTTAAACTTTGCACAGGCAAAGTTTGCAGGCGGGAGCATCTTCCCACCGAGGAGTGGGAAGGGTTCCGCCCGGCGGGGGGGCAGGCTGCTTGGAGGAGGCGACCCAGAGGTGCTCTGGGTTTCCCCTCCGCTGCGCGGCTCGGGACCAGGCGCGAGCGCCCACGAGGAAAAAGGAAGCCAAAAGTTGCTGGGAAGTTGCTCGGGTGCTGGGAGCAGGCTTTTAAAGTGCCACCCGAGCAGGACTGCCGAGCCGAGAAATGGGGCACCAAGGCAGGGCAAGGCTCCACCAGCAGCGGCCTAGCTTTAGGTGGCTCCAAGCAGCCCGCCCACCCGCCAGGCGGAACCCTTCCCGCTCCTTGGCCGGAAGACGCTGATGCATTCTTTAGGAACTTCCAAAGAACCCAGAATAAAGTTTTTGATCATTTAATTTCAACTTGATATTCAAAGAAACAATATTTATTAAAGATTTACATCCACTGATATTCTGTTATCATATATCCAACTCTATACCATGAATCATAAATCTTACTAATTTCAACTTATTTGAATATAAATATAAATTATTTAAATTCTAAGTAAAGTATTCTGTGAAATATTAGCAATACTGTTTTTCAACTCATCATTAGGTCCAAAAGTTTTATTGAATGTGTACCCTTACAGGTACTTGAATGTATTTTTTCAACCTAGTTTTCAATATTTGAAAAATATCTGCCAGTTACATTTTAAATGAGATTGGAATGAAGTTTACACAATATTTATACTACTATATAATTTATGGTTGCCATTTATTACCAATATTTGTTGAGGAAAAATTTTCTCTATGAAAAACTTTAAGTGATGAAACCTCTTCTTGTCTTAAATCTGATTTTTTAAGTGTTATGGTTTTCTTGATTAAAGATGGGTAAATAGGCCATCAGGTTATCTTATGTATCTTATCTTATCCCATCGTGGAGGTTCTATACATCCTCAGACTTCTTTGTGATTTAATTATGAAATAAAACAGAAATCTAGGGCTTTGACATTCGTTGTCAATTCTTTGTTGCATCTTATTTTAATACTTGCTTAGGCTCACACCATTTTGTTGCTGTACAATAGATTGCCATAAAAATTGCATTTTTCCTGACAGAAAAGTTCATGGGAAAAATAAAAATAATAACAACAATCCATCAAGTCATCTTCTCCTCTTTTCAAAGAGATTTGGAAAGCAAGCATTGCATTGCATTGCATTGCATTGGCATGAAAGGAAGAAGACTTCTCCTTTTGGTTCAGATTGCTCCTATGACCCAGCTTCTCAAGCCTCTGGTACAGTGTTTCTCTGCTGTCTGAGAGTTCTTTCCTGGAGCAGTCATCACTGTATTGGTGCTCCTTTGAAATTTGTAAATGGACTGAGTTATGGATAGTGAAGCAGGTGTTGTTTTTTTATTCCAGCTGAACCATGCTATGATCTTGTTTTGCCCTACATGGTCACCATGCAACACTGTAGGAATACTATGCCAAAGGTCATGTTAGGGTTCCTCAAGAGATCAATCAGAATGACATGAGTTTTCTAAAATCTCCTAAAAATAGTAACTTTGAAAACAGTTGTGCTAGAATACATATACAATTGTACCAATTGAATTTTAATATTCTAGGTTGCAGGCCTAAATTTTTACATCACAGTAATAGGACTGTGCCACTTTTTCAGATGTCAAGTTTGGTCTTTATGTATGCTTGATTCAGTATTGCAGAATGAAAGACTGATCTAAAAACATTAAACCCTAACCTATAGGATCATCTACTGGCTTACTTTTTACTTGTTCAATGTAGTCCTGCAGAAGATGGAGGGAGGGAGGGAGGGAGGGATGGAGGGAAGGAAGGAAGGAAGGAAGGAAAACATGGGGTAAGCTCAGAACCAATGAAATGTAATATTGGATCTCCATATAATAACTAGGATACCAAATGGCCTTTCAGTTCTTCAAAAATTACCTTTCCACTGTAATGTACTCTATTCCCTGCACTTCAATCCATTTTTCACCCTCCCAATAATAATAATCCCAGAAGAGTTTTGGCCAAATAAAAGATGTGCTAATGATTATAAATGGTTCAAATATTCTGTCCAGTGAGTTTAGGTTAAGTGATAAAAGTTTTGTGTAAAAAGAAATAATAAGTGGAATTTTACACATATTATAGCAATTGTAAAAGCATCCAATTTACATGGAAATAATGCAAAAGAATTCGGACCATGATGGTTTAAGTGAATCATTACATGCATCGCTGATACATTTAGAAATCTACAGCATGCCAAGTATGTTTCTTTTAGCATAATAACTCTTGTAATGGAGTCTTTAAAAACTTTAAATGTATAGTTAGATTAACCTTTCCATTTGGATTTTGATGTTGAAAAAGAAGAAACAGGAAATCTTTAAAAAGCTTTAAAAAACAGGAAATCTTTAAAAATTAAATCAATATTCATTTTCCCTTTATCAGTTTCCCTTGAGGACCAAAGAAACATTATTTTATTTACTTGAATTAGAATGAAAATTGTTTAACTACATTAATATTTTATATTTCTCAATAGTATTTGAGAAGCACATTCAGTGTAGAAATAATGTTTCAGTGAATCAGGATATGTACAATGACTACAATTCACTACGTGCTTACTCAAATGTAAGCCCCACTGTGTCATGTAGTTCTATGTTGTTATTAGCTGAGAAGTCATGTCCGATGTATCATGACCCATGGGCAATGTTCCCCCAGGCCTTCCTGTCCTCTACCATCCTCTGGAGTCCATTTAAGCTCATGTTCTATATGTATGGGCAAATTGGGCTACTTTAAATAACTCTATCTCTACCTACCTTTAAACCCAGTTTTTTCCAGTGCTCTGGTTTTCACACTTCATTGGGTCATGGATGGATAATCCAATCCACATTGAGGTTATTGAGGTATAGTTTTAGATCCAGATCCTGATGTGTTCCAGGTTAACCAATTTTTCCCAAATTAGTTCAGTCATCACAATAAAACAGGGGATTAGCTCTCTGTTTATATCACGCCCCCCCCCAAAAGCCCCCTATAGCAGTCCATAGAAAAAGTTTTATGTTGGTGTGGTCTGTTAGCAGGTGTTGAAATCACAACAATGTCAAGGACTGAAAAAGATCCATTTTTATGGCAATGCCAAACAAGGCCATTGCTAGATAATGCTCAAACTATAAAAGTGCATTCTTTCATTCTTCAACAATACATGGAATGAGAACTACCAGATGTACAAGCTGATTTCATAAGAGGCACAGAGACAAGGTATTAAATTGCTAACTCCCATTGGTAATGAAAAAAGTAAGATAATTTTTAAAAGATGTCTATTTTTGCTTTATTATTATGTAAAAACTTTAAACTGGATATCCCTTAAATTATGGATGTTTCAAACCACCACACATGCCTACTAAAAATCTGTATGGTAACAAGAGCAACAGAACATGAAATGGCTAAATGGTTCAGAAGTGGGAAAGGAACTAATGTTGTATATTATCATTTATTTAACTATATCATAATATGTAGGCAATGACTAGGCTGAGCCTGAGGGCGGGTTCAAATGCATTATCAGTCATGAGTCCCTGTGCACCCACAAGAAATCTAAATCCAGCCCATCTTCAATTCTTCTTAACTCCAGTTATTTCTTTGACCATTAGTAGTTCAGATTCTTGTAGAGAGGTTTAGCTTGCAATAAATCTTTATACTCATTTCAACTGCCTGAATCTCCTGAATTCTCTGACATTTGACAAGAAATGCTGACCTAGAAGAAATTTGAGTTAAAATTACTTGGAGAAATGTAAACAATCTCAGCTGTGCTGATGATACCATTTTGATGGGTGAAAGAAAGGAAAACTTAAGGGATTGTTTTTTTTTTTTTGTTTAAGTATTTTATTGGTTTGGCAAACTGATGTACAAATAATCAGAGGTGACTGAACAACTCACCAACTAGCAGCAGATTACATACGTTGTATTGTGTAAAAGCAGACTTTGATGTTGTATGATATGAGCACCTTGATCACAGGTGGTATTCAGCAGGTTCTGACTAGTTCTGGAAAATCGGTGGTGGAAATTTTGAATAGTTTGGAGAACTGGCAAATGTCACCTCTGACTGGCCCCACCCTGTCTATTCTCTGCCTCCTGAGTCCCAGCTGATTGTCTGGGTCTTCTTTTGTTGCCCTGCACAGAGAACAGAGCTAGAAATCAGGTTAGTGGAGTGAGGAGGGACTGGGATTTTGCAGTAATCTTCCCCTAGGAGTGGGATGGGAATGGAGATTTTGCAGTATCCTTCCTCTGCCACGCCCACCAAGCCATGCCCACCAAGCTTCGCCCACAGAACTGGTAGTAAAATTATTTGAAACCCATCACTGACCTCAATGTGCTATAAACTGAGTTAACTAAAATATAATCCTTTGATATAATCAAAGAAAACTATCACTTCTTTGTATGATCATGTGTCTTTGCTACCTTAACAACACTAAAGTCCTACTGAAATCTTATGTGCAAAACAACTTCAAAGTTGAGTTCGATCAGTTCAGCATTGTGTTGAGGACTGTGAACATTGAGACTAGTACTTTTTAAAATTTTATTGAAAATATTAAAATACAAAGAATTTTTTAAAGACAAAACATAACTAGACAAGAACATTAAAATAAAAAATGTGGATTAAAAGGACAAAAAACAAACACATATTATCCCCCTTGGTTGTACACTCACTGCTACAATAACTTCTATTTGCAACATCTATTTGCAACTGAATTTGATCTATCATATATTGTCCATACAAATAAAATAATTAACAGTTTAGTTAACAGCAACATTAAAGTTCATTAACTAGTTCTAATAAAATGGCCTTTCAAATCTGATATTTTCAGATACATTTGACTAAAGCTGTAGAATTTCCAGCCAGCAATGTTGTAGTCAAACAGAATTGAATTTCACCAACTTGAGGAAGACTGTAAAGAATCATTCTTGTTTGAAATGGAAAACAAGATATGGGAGTGTAGAAATACAAAAAAAGTAGTATTTTATATATTATAATGATAATGGAGTAATTTATGTCACTATTCTTGAGGTATAGGGAATATGACTTCAGTATACTTCTTTAGCATTTCACTTAGGATGAAAATCTTATATAATTTATTACTATTACAAGAATGGTTGCAATGGTTGCATTGCCAGGTCCCAATTCACAAGCATGCAGTTTTTATATTTTAATTTTAATTTTTATAATAAGAATTTCCTATATCAAAATGCAGCTCTTGGAACAGTATGGCATCAGCAACTGTTATTACAAAGCAGCTGCCAAGTTCTTGAGTCTAACACAAGTTCCAATACTTGCAGACTATAGTGTTACAGACAGATTTAAGTGGCATTTTCCAGATATTCCTATAGTAGAGTTGCAGCACCCTTTCCTAAAAACCAGGGCTGTCAAACTCCTGGCCCAGGGGCCAGAATACATCATGTGCTGGCCACACCCATGCCCAGTTTGGCAAAAGGAGGAAACTCCCAATATGTCACATGATGTCACTGTGACAGTGTGAGTTTGACACCTCTGATATACACCAAAGGTACTCATTGGAGGCAACAGTGCCAAGGGTCCCTCAAATGTGAAAGCACTTCTACCCTTCTAGATTGCAAGATGAGGTTATTCAGTGCTCAGAATAATATATTCTGACTCTAAATATTCACCTTACTTCAATTGTCAATTAAAACAGGTTCTCAGACTGAACATAAAAAATCTCCAGATCAAATTAAAATATACCTTCCAAATTTCTAACCAGCACTTACATGAGTTGCATAACACATATTTGGATGATCTATATCAGGGGTGTCAAACTCAAGCCCGTGGGGTGCTTAGATCCAGCCTGGAAACAGCTAAGGGCCAGCTCGCAGTGCCTCTGCCAGTGAAAACAGAGCTCAGGTGGGCCATGCGCAAGCTCCGTTTTCACTGGCAGAGTGTTAGCAAAACAAACTACTAGCAAAAGTGGCATTTGATCACAGAAGTGATGTCCAGCTGGCTATGCCCAGCCTGGCCATGCCCACTGGGGCCCCCGGTCAAACACAACCCTGATGCTGCCTTCAATGAAATTGAGTTTGACATTCCTGATCTAAATGCTAAAAAATAATCAGTTTAATCAGAATCTGGGCATTACATAAGGTGTCATTTAACAACAGCCATTCTATAGTACCATTTTTACTCCTCAGAATCCTTTTCTGTATGCTGTGCAATTATCATATAATTCATTTTTCCTACTCCCAGAAGAATGCAAAATAATGCATATCATATCATAGAAAGATAGGTGCTTCTAATTTCATCTGCACCCTATACAGCTGCTGGTTATTGACCTCTAGTTTTTACTTGCCTCTGCCTTTTTAGCCTTTGTCAAGGCATTTACTCAAAAATGTAATGTGGATTAGTTATCCCTTAGGAGTCATTAGCCACCCTTTCATTCCCATATACAGAGTGACAAAATAGTAGATATATTTGGCATCATTTTTCATTTATATAAATGATTTAAAAATGAGTTTATGACCAAAAATATAGAACCACTGTATAAATTGAAAATACCATATAATTTCCATGATTTTAGGTTCCCCATTTAGATTTGAACCAAAATTTTATATTTAAAAGGGGGGGGGGACAATCAACAATAAAAATCCCACAAATATATACATTAGATTGCTATTATTAATTAACATAATGGTTAATTTCAAACACAGAACTGGAAACAATAGAAATATAATTTTGAAAAATAGAAAATGTGATTTAAAAAAAAGTCAGGAAAGGAAACAAAACATAACTTAAAAAGAAGTGTTCCACAGTTCAAGAATAACATAAGAAAAATTCTTCCTGTTTATACAAAGTACTATCCTCTACAAAAATATAATCTGTCTTTAGAAGGCCTTCACTTATAGATCTGAACATCTGATCTGATTTATAATGAAACAGATTTATTTATAATGAAACAGATGATCCCTTAGAAATGTTCATTGTTTAAACTCCTTTTAAATTTCAACAGAAGTGATAACCCAATGATACTGGAATTCATCTAGATAGCCAGATGTCAAGTCAGATATGTAGTCCTAATATACCTTAGGGACACCAGGTGGGAGACCACCAAGTGGTGGAAAACTTATTTTTGAGAAAATAATGATCTACAGTCAAACCAAACACCTCACATTACAAATGACAAATATTAGGCTTGGAAGGTTTACTTTAAATGTTCCTAGTACACTGAGATCTACCAACCAGAGCCAGATGCAGAATATTAATCTGCTGAATTGATGCAGACTAACAAATACAGAATAGGATGTTTCGAAACAAACTGAACCCAAAATTTGTGATCAGTATCAAAACCAAGCTTACAAACCTTTTGTACAAAGATCTACTGAGTTTGCTTCAAGCATTTTTTTTCCAGTATATTTATGACAGAAGGGGTTAAGATAGGAGAGATTTCCAATGAAATATCTTGGAGGATTTAAAGCAGTTGCTAAAGTATGGCAAGCTGTCCTGTATGTAATCATCTTAATTCTCTTCTTCCCCGTTTTGACCCCTTACATGTTCCTATAGTGCTCAACATGCTAAATCTTACTTTGGTTTGGGTCCAGAGTAGCACAGAACATGTGGCCCTGGATCTTTCCCTATTTACACTTATTCCTCTCCTCTGCCTCAAACTACACTGGCTGATATTTGGGGATGTTACTTTACACATATAAAGTAGCTATTTTTTTTAATGTAGAAAGAAAATATATGCCAGGTGACATTACAAATCTTGGCTAAAAGAATAATCTGAGAGAGATGAAATGTTAAATTGCATTTCAAGGATATATTTTTTTCTCTTTACATTTCCATTTCAGAGACAGTATCTGCTAAAACAAAAACTTCGGCTTCCTTTAATTATGTGTTGATCTCAGAAGACACTGAAGCAAAAGAGGAGATTCTGGATAGTAAATAACTCCTGGATAGCAAGGAAATCCTCCTAGGATCAGCTGATAATCAAGAGACAAATTACATAACAACCTCCATATAAAAACTGCCAGATGAATGGCCAGTCATGACAATTAATTAGAAAATGAAGCAACTGATTGTTCAGGAGGATGGAAATCACCTATGTTATGTAAGAGAAGCATATGGAATCCCTGTATAAAAAAAGATGTGTTCACTATTGGGGATTTTATCTTTTGGGACAATTAGCATTAATTTAATTTGAACTTTATTTCAAGTTAAATGAAATATTTGTGCA
The DNA here is from genome assembly GCA_033807585.1 of Hydrophis major. NCBI lineage: Eukaryota > Metazoa > Chordata > Lepidosauria > Squamata > Elapidae > Hydrophis > Hydrophis major. The sequence goes on along the minus strand of CM066332.1, from coordinate 36,664,252 downwards.
ATAAATGCAGCATTAATATTTGATTTTATTAGTACTTTGCTTGTTAACATTAAATTACACTATGGTTTGGTAATCCAAAGAGAACATTTGGACTTGCACAACAACCAAACCCAATCCACGCATTGCTTTGTTCTTTTCGTCATTTTATTATTTTATTTAGATTTAAACTTACCAGGGGTGTCCAACCTTGACAACTTTAAGACTTGTGAACTTCAACTCCTAGGAGTTGAAGTCCATAAGTCTTAAAGTTGCCAAGGTTGGACACCCCTGACTTACACGCTGCCCTTCTTGCCAGAGCTGACTCTAGGGGGCTTATAATAATTAAATTAAAACACAATATACAACGTTAAAAGAACAGGGGATTTAAATTTTAAATGTTTAATTTAAAATTCAGTTATAATAAAATTGATCAGGATGAGGAGAGAATGAACAATGTTCACACGAGGAAGAACTGAGTGTTATCTAATGTTATCTAACCTTCAAAATGCCACTTTCCCATTGGGGCCCCAGGCCAGTTGGCATAGCATGCCTTCAAGCCCTTTTGGAAAGCCAAAAGGATAGGTGCGGATCTCATCTTGGGGGACACAGTGTTCCAGAGAGTGGGAGCCATGACAGAAAAGGCTCTTCTGGAGTCCACCACCCTATCCTTGATGGATTGGGTCTGCAGCATGCCCCTTCTGCCAGCATGGATGGGGCAGCTAGACCCATTGGAGTGAACCACTTTCTTAGACAGTCTGGACCCGTGCCATGAAGGGCTTTAAAGGTAATAATAAACACCTTGAACTGGACCCAGAAGCAAACAGGCAATCAGTGCAGATTACAAAACAGCGATGTAACATGGGTCACCCTATGGGCACAAGAACTGACCACACGATTGCATTCTGTACCACCTGAAGCTTCCAGATACTTTTCAAGGGTAGCCCTATGTAGAGCACATTGCAAACTGAACACAAACGTAATTTCAGAATGACTGTATCATGCAGGAGTCTTGAGAAATATGATGAATGTGTTTATATACATTATGTAATGTACTAAATGTTTCTAACACATTGCATGAATTCAGCAGAGCTAAAAATGTTGTGTTGCTGATTTTTGTTTATACTCCGTATCTGATGCATCTCGCTGCAGTGTCCAAGAATAGTCAGCCAACATTCCAGAGATTGGATCTCTTTGGATTGTTAAATCAGAAATAGTTTTAAGATCTTGGTGAATTCAAGACATTCAAGCAAATACCACTTTTTTTGTAAGCTTATAGTAACAGAATCTTTTTTTTTTTTAATAAAATTTTTATTTGGGTTTGCACAAAACATAATACAAGTAAAATTTCTTTTTTTGAGAATAGCATGGTCCCGGGTTATCACTTCTCCATACAGACACAAATTCAGTTTCATATTCATCTTTGAGTTCTATTCCATATCTTATTACTACCGTATTTTAACATTTTCTCAATAATTTTTCCCTTCCCTTCATTTTCTCAACCTTGCTTTTAATTATTTCATTCCTTTCTAAATTCAGTTATATATATCATTTTCTAAGTTTCAATATCTTTTTAGTCATCATATTTATACTTTTGTCTGTTCTGTTTCAATTTCATATTTTCTTTTCTCATTAAACAAAATTTTCCCCTGTAGTTACTAATTGGAATAGGGCACCTTTGTATCTTTTAATTTTTATCCATTCAACTCTTATTTAAACTTCAGTTTATGCCTTTACAATTATAACATTCAATATAACACATAACTTCCAGTTGAATTCTGCTTGGTACATTCTTAAAATACACACTAAGTTCTTAAAGAGAAAATATATATATATATAACAATAATAAATAAAATTCTATTCCAATTCAGCTCTATCATTAATATTAGTTATAATCTTTGACATCTTTAACATTCCTTTTCAATAGGATATCATACTTATAGGAACACTTATAATACTTCCATAATTTTTTCATGTTTCTTTCATATTCCTCTTCACTTAAATTTTTATAACACATTTATAACAATTAAAATGTTCCCCTCCTTTCCTAATTTCATTCTCTCATTCTCTTTATTTCATTTATTTATTAAACATTCCATTCCATTATAATGAGTATTTTATCTATCATTTTAATCATACTTGTTTCATATTTTCAAAGTTCATTTCTATTTCTAATATAACAATACTCTCTTATGTACCCTTGCAGAATCCCCCTTTCAATTAAGTTTTCACCCATTATCTCTGTGTCTTGTACATTTTCCCTGTTTCTCTATGTCCTGGTTCTGTCCTTTATAATCTCTTTTCCTTTCCCTCTTCTCCTTCTTCTTCTCCCTTCCCTTTTTGACCCCTTCTCTCTCTAATTCTGATTCTCTCTTTTGTAATCCTCTCTTCTGTTTCTTCCTAATGTTTTAATTACTTTTCAAACTTCTTTTTGGGGTTGTTTTTTCGGATCTTAAATTTTTCACTCTCTTTTCCCCCTTTCCTTTCTTTTCCCCCCCACATAAAAATACTTGGTCATTGAAAATGGCTTCTTCTTTGCCCCGCCCTTCTTGTTCTATAGGCATTTCTTGTTGTTTTTCATAGTTCAGGATCTCCACTTCCAAAAATTGAAATACGAAGCCAAAAGAACCTCTTCCTTCTTGTGCATTTTCTTTCTGTTTTTTAAGTTCCATTCTCAATTCTTCCAAGAGTGATACCATTTTAAAAAATTTTAAACAACCACACGATTAATTTTAGTCCTTTAGATCCAATAGCCAAAAATCCAAAAATCACCAAGTAATTCAAATAATCCAAAGCTATTTCTTCTTGCTTCTTTTTTCCACTTTCTCTTCCTGGGGTTCTCTTATCTTGTTACAAAGTTTCAGTTAAAATGCATCTTTTAGGAATCTTGTTAAAGTTTCACTGTTAATTCCTTTCACTTCCAGGTGGTCTCCTCCCTTTTTCCAGATTCCACCCTTTTGTTTTTTTTTCCTTCTTTTAAAAATTTTTGAGAATCCAGAAGTCTTTATTATCCCTTTGACATTTTATTTTCAGCTTAAATACCTGTTACTGTCAAAGTGGATTTTTGCCGATTTCTTGCTTAAATCTCTTAGTTGTCAATATAGGGAAGAAAAAAAAAACCAAATTCTTTCTCTTCCCTCTCTAATTCGCACCTTCAAAGTCTTCTTTGGGAACAATGTTGTTCTTTATAATTCAAATTCCAGGGTACCTTGTATTGTTGTTTTTCCAGTTCGACCCAGTCAGCCAAAAACTTTCTCTTCTTATCTTCCTCCTTCACATTCTTTTCCAGTCAAGTTATTTTTTGAGGTGGCCATTTCTGACCACCGCTGCAACCGCCTTCAGGAAAGGGAGTAATGACCAGCTGGGGAGGAGAGATGCAACTCTCCTCAACCCTGCTGGCAGTCTCCCCCCTCTTTAACACCTCTACAGCATAGCTTAGCCCCAAAACCACCCAGCTCAGGGCACTCCAGTGGCGAGCACAGATAGAAACTGCACACAATTGCAGATTTTGATCTGTCACTGAAGAAGCTCAAACCGGATCTCCCAGTAACAGAATCTTTCAAGCTTGAATGTGCTTCCACCCTCCCTCCTTTTACCTTCATGAGAACTAGGGAAGATGCCAGAGATGTTTTCTTAAACTATGTTTTTGCCCCATACTCAGATTTTTTAAACTCAGATTATTTTCTTGGTTTTGGCTCGTGTTCCTCAAGGTTATTTGAGGTAATCTGCCTATTATATTTAGGTCAAGATTTGTTTAGTAACTCCTTGTTTAATGCCTTGAGTAAAGATCTAGTCACATAATTAACAGATCACTGGTAACATACAAAACTGGTTAAATGACAGCAGAAGCATAAGAACCAATTTCTATCTAAATTTGTGATCTAAATTTTAACAGCATGGGAAAAGAGAAAAAGAATGAATACATTTTAGGGACTTGATAAAAATTATGGGCTTATCATTAACATTCAAACATTATAAATACATGACAGTTGCCAAGTGTCTGCATTTTGATCACATAATCACATACTGCACAGTCATGTAAAAAAAATAGTCGTGTCACTTTTTCAAGTGCCAGTGTAACTTTGAATGGTCACTAAACAAATGTGTATACTGTAGTCAGCAGTTGCCCAGAAATATAGATCAATCCACAAAGAGTTTAGCTAAATACAAAGTTATGCTACATACAAAGTTGTGCTCCTAGTCTGTAGCTTACAAGTATTTTTAATAGTAAACTATGTTTTATTTTTTGTAAAAGGCTTTATACTACAGTGGGACTCAACTGCTTTGAAAATCATTGAATTAGGTATTCAACACATTTTGACATGAAAATTTTGTCCCCAGACTTGTCATTTGTTTGGTACTTGACACACAAGCTAGAACTTGTTGCTCTCAGTTCCTGCCCTTTATGGCAGAAACAAAGGGGCACATGCTAGTCACATGGTTTATTTGTTACCCATTATTTTTAGTACTTGTTACATCTCCCAGAATCAATTAGCAACAAGTACCAGGGTACCACTATATTACATGAAATCTAGCATGGGTCTTTCTTTCATACAGACACAGCCAAGAGTATTGCCATTTCTGCACTTATTATTATTTAGAAAAATATGGTGTGGGGCAAAAATGCATATATGCCATCTATTACCATACACTCCACAAATGGGCATAGGCTTTCCTTGATTCTCTAGTTTCTCCCCTTAACATCAAACTCTCACCTAATTATCTTAACCCAGAGCGAATGGGAACAACATTTTCTCCCCACCCCCAACTTCATATATTTCCCCAAAACTCACATTCCAGCTGACATATTTATACATCTCAACTTCACACAGCCACACACCTGGACCTCACTATCAATACGACCTTCCCAGTCTCTTTACTCATGACCAACTTTAACAGCTATCTTGCATGTTATGCTACTGAATAAATCACACTCTTCTTCAAGCAATTTTTCTGTGTGTTCATTCATGACCTGGCGCAAATTGGACTCAGAATTTTCTTCTGACATTGCTAAGTCATACATCAAAAGGAAAATATCTGAATTATGAAATAAATACCATTTACTTGCATTAGCTTCAACTTATTTCATAGCAATTAGAAGAGCTGTGATGGCACAGTGGTTAGAATGCAGTATTGCCAGTTAATTCTGCTGACTGCCAGCAGGCTGATTCTCACTGGCTCAAGGTTGACTTAGTCTTCCATCTTTTCAAGGTTGGTAAAATGAGGACCCAGATTGTTGGGGGCAATATGTTGACTCTGTAAACTGCTCAAAGAGAGTTGTAAAATACTATGAAGTGATATATAAGTCTAAATGCTGTTGCTAACTTGGGATTCTTGGGAAAATGTGGTGTATAATTTTGGCTTGACTGTAAGTCTTAATTTGCCAAATTGCCTGTAACATAAACCTGAAATATACCCACAATAAAAAGTTAACTTAACTGCACCAATTATGAATTCTAGTCTTGTCTTAGGCCAAAAGTCAACAAGGTGGTTTTGAGCCAGTCACTCTGTTATGTCCTGAATTGGAATACTCGAAATCCCCGAGCCTTGATTGGCTAAGGCGCGGGGATTTCTGATTGGCCAGGCGAGCCGCGCTGATTGGCCCGATTGGAGTCTCCCGCGATTGGTGCAAACCAAGAGCGGGAGACTTGAATCGCTGCCATTGGCCGCGGCCGCCGCTGCGAAAGGTATAAAAGCCGCGGGCTTTTTGCCTTTCGCCGGTTCGGTTCTCCCATTGTTAATAAAGAGCTTTGAATGAAAGTCACCGACTCTGAGCTTCTTTTGCGGACACGACACTGGCGACAAGGGTGGGATCTCGCCCCTGAACCGAACCCCGTGTCCACCCAAGAACCAGCTCCAGCGCAGAGATGGCGAAGATAGCACCGCCCGCCCCCTTCAACCCCGCCGCCGAGGATTGGGAATCATACTCGGATCGGTTCCGGATGTACCTGGAATGCGCCGGAATGAAGGACGCCCCGGGCCCGCTAAAACGCGCCGTCTTCCTTACGCACTGCGGACCAGAGGTCTTCCAGATGGCCAAAGCATTGGCCAAGCCGGCAGACGCAACCGCCATGGACTGGGACGTCCTCGAACCTATACTGCGGCGCCATTACGCCCCCGAAGTCCCCATCCTGATACGGCGCAACGAGTTCTACCGCCGAAACCAGAAACCAGACGAAAAATTGAGCGACTTCGTCGCAGAGCTACGGCGCCTAGGAGGACTCTGCGAGTTCGAAGGTCTGAACAGTCTCATAAGAGACCGCTTCGTACTCAGTTTATGGGATCCTACACTCCAGAGCCGACTTATGGCCAAGGGCGACATCAGCCTAGCCGATGCCCTTACCGCAGCCGCAGCCGCTGAAGCAACCCGCACGTCGGCAGACAGCATGCGAAGATCTGACGCGAAGGGCGGAAACAACAACCCGGCAAGGTCGGCCGACACAAGAAACGAAGCAACCGCACACTACGGTGAATACCAATCAACCTCCAGCACGTCGGAAGACGAGGAGGACATACATCGCGTGCAGATGGGACGCGGCGACCAACGAAGTCGAAAAGGTCGTAGGTCGAGGACCAACTGCGCCGGGTGCGGCGGCGATCACCCCAGGTCAGAATGCCGATTTTTTGACTCTATCTGTAGGCATTGTGAACGACGGGGTCACATCGCCCGAGTTTGCCGCCAAAAGAAGACCTGCAGCCCGCCCAAATGGGAACAGCACGACAGACGGAGAGAAAGCTCCCCGGCCAGAACCAGAGAGCGTCAGCCAGACGGTCGGTGGGACCGCACTCAACGATCTCAAAAAAGCAGCGACGGTCGGCGAAAAGAAGAAACCCACCAGACGGTGACCATCGGCCACGCCATCTCCGACGGCGCCAGAAAGGTACACGTAGAAGTCCATATCGAAGGCCAGCCATGCAAGATGGAAGTGGACTCCGGGTCCTACCTTTCCATGATTGCATGGCGCGAAATCAAAAGACTGGTGCCTACACTACAAAAAAGAAACGTGCATGCCCAAAAGATCATCATTAAAGACTACCAAGGGAATCGCGTCCCGGTAGTGGGCACCAAGAACTTCAATATAACTTACAAAGGCCACACCGAACAACTGCCACTCACAATCGTCGATCGCGACCGCCCAAGCCTACTGGGTTTACAATGGTTCGCCCCGCTAAACATTGCGCTGACAGGTGTCAACCACGTCACCATCGAAGCTTGGGAACAGCGGCTAGCCCAGGAGTTCCAGGAGGTCTTCGATGGAGGCTTGGGCAAGTACCAGGGGGCCCTTATCTCGTTTGACCTAGACCCAGGGGTTCCCCCTAAGCGGCTTAAACCTAGAAGGGTACCATTCGCCTTAAAGCCTAAAATTGACGAGCAGATAGACAAGCTCGTCAAACAAGGGGTATTGCAACCGATAGACCATGCCAGATGGGAAACCCCTATAGTGACCCCAGTAAAGCCGGACGGGTCCGTGAGAATCTGCGGGGACTATAAGGCCACCCTAAATGGCGCGTTGCAACAAAGCGCCTACCCAGTCCCAATAGTGCAACATTTACTGCACTCACTGGGAGGGGGCAAAGTCTTTGCCAAGCTCGACCTCGCCCAGGCATATCAGCAGCTACCTGTGGACGAGAAAACGGCGGAAGCCCAAACAATCGTGACCCATCGGGGGGCTTTCAAGTGTAACCGACTCCAATTTGGAGTCAGCGTGGCACCAGGCATCTTTCAGAGCCTGATGGAACGTTTGCTGCAGGGCATCAAGGGGGTGGTGCCCTATTTCGATGACGTATTAGTGGCGGCGCCAAACGAAGCCGAATTAGAAAACCGACTCAGACAAGTCTTAACAAAATTTAAAGAAACAGGACTTAAAGTCAAACGAGAAAAATGCCAACTATGTACAAAGCAAGTAGAGTTTTTGGGCTATCTCCTAGACCGGCATGGCATTCACCCTACGACTAAAAAAGTGAAAGCCATCAAGGAAGCCCCCACCCCAAAGTCCAAAACGGAACTACAAGCGTTCCTAGGCTTACTAAATTTTTATAATGTTTTCCTACCTCAAAAGGCAACGGCGGCGGAACCTTTACATAGACTCCTAGACAAGAAGGCAGCCTGGACTTGGGGGAGACGAGAGCAAGCCGCCTTTCAAAAAACCAAAGACCTCCTCACCTCCGATGCTGTCCTGATGCAATTCTGCGAAACCTTGCCCTTAGCTGTCACTTGCGACGCATCACCCTTCGGCGTCGGCGCTGTCCTCAGCCACACCCTCCCAGACCAGAGAGAAGCACCCATCGCTTTTTTCTCCAGGACTCTGACTAAACCGGAACGGAACTATAGCCAGCTGGACAAAGAAGCTTTGGCTATAGTTGCCGCCGTTAAACGTTTTCACGAATACCTGTATGGCCGCCCGTTCACCATCGTGACGGATCATAAGCCATTGCTGGGCATCCTCGCTGGAAACCGAGCCACACCAAACATCTTGTCACCCCGGATGACAAGATGGTCCGAATTCCTGGCAGCCTACAGTTACGAACTGCTACACAAGCCAGGTAAGAAAATTTCGCACGCGGACGCTTTAAGCCGCTCGCCTTTACCTGACTCTGAACCTGACCCAGCACCAACAACAAACACCCTAAGTATCGAGAGTTTACCTATTACCGCATCAGACATTGCCAGAGAAACCGTTAAGGACAGGCGTCTGGCGCGAATCTTACACTGGTTAGAAAAAGGCTGGCCGGAGAAAGACAGTGACGAGACTTTTAAAACATTCCGTCAGCGCCAGACTGAACTTTCACTACTAAGAGGGTGTATTCTGTGGGGTGACAGGGTGGTAATTCCGGACAGATTGCAAGAGAGGGTATTAGAGATGCTATATGAGGGTCATCCTGGCATCGTTAGGACTAAAGCCCTGGCCAGGAGTTACGCTTGGTGGCCGGGGATGGACAAGCAAATTGAAGCATGGGTCGCCAAATGCCGCCGATGCCAGGAGACCAGATCCAGCCCACCCGCAGCACCTATCCGGGACTGGAAAACACCACGGGGGCCCTGGTCCAGAATCCATCTAGACTTTGCTGGCCCCACAAATGGGCATACTTTTCTAATCACAGTTGACGCGTACTCCAATTGGTTGGAAGTAAGCGACATGAAATCCACTACCACAGAGGCCGTCGTTAAAGAACTGTGTAAACTGTTTTCCACACACGGCCTCCCAGACGTCGTTGTCTCAGACAACGGGCCCCAGTTCACTTCCATCGATTTTGAACGGTTCCTGGCGGAGAGGGGTATCCGCCACGCATTAACAGCACCGGCGCATCCGGCGGCGAACGGTAGGGCGGAACGGATGGTCCAGTTTACGAAAAAGACCCTCCGGAAAATGGACCACGGGGAGATCAGCGACAAAATCAACCGACTGCTCTTCATACAGCACATCACTCCCAATACCACAACTAACAAGAGCCCTGCAGAGCTTCTGATGGGCAGAAAGCTGAGGTCCCCACTCGACAGATTGCACCCGACCTATAACCCGGAGCGGCCCCCAGACTCCAGCTCCAGGTACCGGACATTTGACCCAGGTGACTTAGTCTATGCAAAGAACATGACGGGGGACCCCCTATGGATCCCAGCCGTCATAACTCAAGTCACTGGTCCACGGTCGTACCGGCTCCAAACCATCGATGGGCGAGCCTGGAAACGACATATCGACCAGCTCAGGTCACGAACAGCGACTGACCTCAACCCCCAAGACACGAACCAAGGGGGGAGGGAATACCCGGAGAGACAATCGCAGGAAAAAATAAACCAAAAATACTCACCGGAACACAGCCATCGCGAGTCCCCTCCGGAGAAGAACCACCTGGCCAGCTCTACCGACTCGGAGAAGCCAAGCGGGAGCGGCGAAATCCGTAGCTCAACCGACCCGGTAGGCCCAGGCGGGAGCCACGGCGAAAGAACCGGCCCGATCATCCAGCCGGTTCGCACAGAGGCAGGAGCAGCCAAAAAGATGACCGCTCCGGCCGAGTTACAGCATGCAAGTGAGTTGCGCAGGTCAACTAGGAATCGACGGAGCCCCGCCTACCTGCGTGACTACACCACGTGATGGACCATACCAAGAGGGGAGGGGTGTTATGTCCTGAATTGGAATACTCGAAATCCCCGAGCCTTGATTGGCTAAGGCGCGGGGATTTCTGATTGGCCAGGCGAGCCGCGCTGATTGGCCCGATTGGAGTCTCCCGCGATTGGTGCAAACCAAGAGCGGGAGACTTGAATCGCTGCCATTGGCCGCGGCCGCCGCTGCGAAAGGTATAAAAGCCGCGGGCTTTTTGCCTTTCGCCGGTTCGGTTCTCCCATTGTTAATAAAGAGCTTTGAATGAAAGTCACCGACTCTGAGCTTCTTTTGCGGACACGACACACTCCTTCTTGAGCCTTGGAAGAAGATAATGAGGGGGAAACAAAAACTGAAAAACTTGCCAAGAAAAATGTAGGCACTTGTTGAACAAATAATAATACAGGTAATCCCCCCGGATATGAGGGTTCCTCCAGGAAATTTTCACCAAAATGAATGTATTCAGGAAGGGTACTTACATTAAAAATTCAAAACGGTGATCAAAAACAGGCTGTAGCCATGTGACTTGGATTCAATCACTGCTGCAGTGGCCACCATTTCTAACTCTGTGTCTTGCCTGGGCCATTCAGGCTTAGGAGGCAATTTCTGGAAGCCAGCAGGTGGGGTTTTTTGTCCCTGATCACATGGCCAAACAAGATGGTGCAGCTAGCAAAGAGGCTCAGCTGAGAGGTGGAGTTATGGTTTTTTTGTTGTTGTTGTTGTTGTTTTTTGGTACTGCATGTAGGATTTGCTGCTGCCTTGGCTGAGAACTACTCATAGTGTGCTAGAATTGCTCCTGTAAGTTTTTGTTTTTAAAGAAATTGTTACTCTACAGTATAGTACTGTTTGTAAGCACTTTGGGAACTGCTCTGCTTCTTTTTAAATATTGTACTATACTTTGCAAGCTACAGAATTGTATTTGTAAGTACAGTTCTTTGCAAAGATAAAATTTGTTTGCATTTGCTTTGAAACTGCTTGTAGCAATGCTACCCAGCATCTACACAAAGCATTCTACAATGTGTGCTGTATCCTGTGGTGGGATTCAAATAATTTAATAACTGGTTCTCTGCCTTAATGACCAGCTGAGTAGGCAGGGCTGGGTGGTCATGTGACTGGGTAAGCAAGGCCAATTCAACATCACTCATGTCAAGGGGTGCTTTGCCTTGCTCAGCCTCTCATGACGATGGGGATGCTGCAACAGTCATAAGTGTGAAAAACAGTCATAAGTCACTTTTCTCAGTGCCATTGTATCTTTGAATGGTCACTAAATGAACTGTTTTAAGCTAAGGATTGCCTGGACAAAAATACAAATAACTTCTTTGCTTGTAAAAAGCTTCCCTAAATACCAATCATTAGATTACAAATACCTGCAAGCTGGAATTACAAATCAAGCAGGGTGAGAAAAGAACCTTGAGGAATTAAAATATTTAAAATGCAATGACAACTATCAGCAGCCAACTCTTGCTCATAAAGTGAAACCCTTTAGCAGAGAGGTCATTTAAAATCTACAGAAAGTGGGTGGACATATTTGGGCTACAAAATGCCAAGCTAAAGAGACAAATTAACAAATTATATAAGGGACCCAAGTTCAAGCCTCCCAAGCTTATCGGGATCACAATAAAATTAGTACATGCCATAGATATCTAAATAAGCTTCAAGCCTGGTGCCATGTTACTTAGCCTTATTATGATGAGAGAAAACTAAAATGAATTGGTGGATCCACACCCTTACCTCCTTTTTAAAAAATTCTTACTATCAGTGAGCAATCATGTGCCTTGGCCCCTCCAAAGCAATGCAAAAGAATCAAAGGTGCTTTTTCAAGAGGCAGCTGGTCTTTCTGGAAACCAAGAAAGTTCAGTTGTCTCTTGAAAAAAGCACCTTTGGGACAGCCCTGACCTGGATGACTGAAGAATCCCCATTCCTGTGCTCCTGTGCTCAGTAAACTGACAAAGCACCCTTTCACACCCAGGAGAAGCAATCCTTAGATCCATTTGCACCACTTAAAAATACCAGCTGGTCTTAGTCACCTCATAAAATATCCTTAGGAAATAATACAGATTTAAGGAAAGATCACATGCCCCCAGAAAGGCAGCAAAAGAACCAGTGTCAAGCTTGCATCCTGCCTCTTGGAAGTACACCCCAAAAGGATGGTGTCAGGAACCACAAAAGCCGTGTAAAAACCTTAAAATAACACTTCCCCTTTCAGAAAGTCAAGCCCCTAATAAAGCAAAGAACAGAAAAGTACCAGTAAAGGAGGGGAAAAAAACCCTCTGGAAAAGCTCAGGCAACAGAAAGTCTGGGCGTACTGGCAAGAACCTTTAGCTGTTAAAATGTAATAAGGTTTAACCAAAGAGGCAGTTTCTGTAAGCAGGGCAAAAAAAGATAAGGATTAGACGAGAAACAACACTAGAACTTTTCCTTTCTGCCTTGTAGAATTAGCCCTGTAGAATGGGGGAAAAAAACAAAAGGCTGTTGGAAGGGAGATTTTTTTTCAACAGCCTGTTCTCCGAACTGCTCAGAAAGTTAGAAAATTGTTCTCCTGAATAGGTGCAAACTGGCTGAAACCCACCACTCTTCTCTAAACTGCTGGTTTTCAAATTTGCAAGCTATTTATATGAGTTTTTGGTTTTTTACCTAGAGGGACTTGTTCTGATCAAGGCAATGTTTTTTTTAAAAAAAGATTTTAAATCTAAATTGCCTCCAGAATTTGTGGATGCCCCATAGCTGAAGGCTTTTAAGAAGAGACTGGATAAGGCATTTATCAGAAATACCCTTGTGAGAGCAGTGGGTTGGACTAGATGACCTCAAGATCCCTTCCATCTCTGTTATTATTCAAACCAAGAGTTCTGTAAAACCCCTCCCCCATCGCCCGCTGGGTGGGTGGCTGGAGACTGTTAAGCTAAGTGGCAAGTGGTTTGGTTTTTTTTTAAAGCAACTGCAATCAGAGTTCTGTAAATTACTGCCTCAACCTCCTCTGGGTAGCTATCTGAAGACGCTTAAGTTGATCAGCAGCAAATGGGTTTTTTTTTATAAACCCGAAAGGGAGCTACTTGGAGGTAATTTAGTTCCTCCTTTGGCTGTACCGGAAACAGCTGATTGGTGGAGATGGAAACAGCTGATTGATGGTGGACTGGAAGTTATTCAGACCTTCATTCAACAAGCCATTTGATTCAATTAATGAATTTGATTTTAAACATGTGCAAAATTGAGTCTGATTCATTTGATAAAATTGTTTGACTTATGAACCTAATGGGCAGGCTCCATTAGGTTCGTACCTCAAGGACTACCTATAATACAGTTCTAAGCTGGAAAAAAAAAAAGCTCTCAGATCTCTTCATTGGTCATTTAGACAGATCACATATTGACAAAGATACATGCTGGATTTATAATAATAAAGATCCATTATGTAACTGTTAAGCCTAGAATAAACCTTCCTAACAAGATAAACACTAAGAGAAAAATAAAAAAAAATGGAACTACTCCCTTGGCCTTTATATGACATCTGAAGACTCAGTACAAAGACACATTTTCTCCTTTCTGTTTTTTTTTTCTCCCTCAGTTAATCAGGTGACTTGAAAAGAAACTAGATAAGGGTATTGTTTGCAGTGACAACATCCTGATGATCCTGATCAAGGGAGATCACAGGAAAAAAATTTTTTTTTGAACCAATGGAATCATTAGGGAGAGTTCAGTGAATCTAGGTTAATTATTACCACAAGCAGCTTGGAGCTAGCAATTATAATTTGTTGTTGTTGATTTATTTTTTCCTCACCAAAGGAAAACCCTGATGCTGTAAAATATTTTTTTCCCAAAGCTATTGTATGTTTCCTGTTCTGCAGTTAATGGTTTGATACTCTTAGTAAAATGCCTCTTCAATTACTTCTGTTAAGTGCTGTTCATGGAACTGTGATTACAAGTAAAAGCTTGAAGTTATGCAGCAAAATTCATTAAATTTGTCAAATCTGTTTTGGAGCTAAGTAATATATGCATGTGAGTATGAAAATACATAAATCCCTTGTGCATGTATTGATAAACCAGGAAAGATGTTAACCAGAAAATTACAAATCCTTTTTTATTTGAAAAGAATTTTGTAGAATATTTCTTGGTTAAAAGTTATACATAATTTACTGCATTAGAAATACAGTATTTTAAATTTGTAGTATTTTAATTTTAAATAATTAACATCGTGTAGACATTTGGATTTGGTGACAGTTAGAAAAATTTGGTAAAGTTAGAAAAATTAATGAAAATTTCGATGCTTTTCCATTCAACTATGCATGAAAAAGGGCGTTGGTACTTACCTGATATGCCCGTTCTCTGTGAGCTGTGAAGAGCATCCAGAAGTGGGAGGTGCTTCAATCTCTTCTGGAAAGGCTTAAAACTCCGGGACGTTCCTCTTCCTCCACCGGACACCTCCTCAGCGTCCCCCAGTTTTGCAAAGACTGAGTGCCAAAGTCCGGGACTCATCACCAAATCTAGATCCCTGACCGGAACGGGATCCCACCAGACAGAAAGAAATGAGTGGGGCTGGATGCTCTTCACAGCTCACAGATAATGGGCGTATCAGGTAAGTACCAACACCCTTTCTCCCACGAGCTGTTCAGAGCATCCAGAAATGGGACATACCAAAGCTTGGCCTATCCTTAGAGAGGGTCTCTGTCTGGATCTAAATGCACTCCTAAACTCTATGGACCCTCTGCAGGACTCTTCTGCCAAATGAAGCGTCCACTGAGGCGTAGACATCAATTTTATAATTTCTGACAAAGGGCGATGGTGAAGCCCAAGTTGCCGCTCTGCAGATTTCGTCTATGGAAGCCCAAGTGGCCCATGCTGCTGATGTTGCCGCACTCCTTTTCAAGTGGGCTGTAATACCCTTAGGAACTGAGATGGACTGGCATTTGTAACTTTTAGATGTGGTGGCTCTCAACCATCTACCAATGGTCGTCGACGACACCCTGTGTCCTAAAGTGGATGGGTTGAAGGAGAGGAATAGAGCCTCAGATTTTCTAAATGTCGCTGTGCAGTCTAGATAGATGCTTAATGCCCTTCGAACATCAAGTCGATGCCATTGATGCTCCAGTCTATGAGATGGTTTCAGACAAAAATTTGGAAGCACCAACTCCTGCTCTCTGTGGAAGGCTGAATTTACTTTAGGGGTGAACGATGGATCCAATCTGAGAACCACTCTGTCCGCATGAAACACAGGTCCTTTCTCATCAACAATGCTACCAACTCGGAAATCCTCCTTGTTGATGTGATCGCAATTAAGAAGACCACCTTATATGTCAGGAATTTGAGACTAGCAGTTCTTAAAGGCTCGAACAGGCCAGTTATAAGTGCGCTTAACACCTTGTTGAGCTCCCAAGTGGGATAGCAGTGAATTACAGGAGGTTGTAAGTTTGCAGCACCCTTAAAAAAGCTGCGGATATGTGGATGGTGCACTATGGAATGAAGGTCACCCTAGGATAGCATCGAGGCTAAGGCCGCTACCTGTCTGCATAAAGTATTTGGAGATAAGCCCTTGGTCAACCCCTCCTGTAAAAAGTCCAGTAATTGTCCTATTGATGGGGCAGTTGGGTCGATCTTAGGCCCACGGCACCAGTGACAGAAAGCGGACCACGTGGCCTCGTGTATACGATTTGTAGAGGACCGTCTGGATGCTTGTATGGTGGCAATGGCATCCTCTGAAATCTGTTGGGTCCTTAAACGGCTCCGCTCAACCTCCATACAGCTAGGCTGAGCCATTGTGGGTCCGGGTGAAGTACCGGCCCTTGGGAGAGGGAAACCCTCGACAGTGGAATTTTCCAAGGTTGTTCTCTCGACAGGTCCTGTAAGTCCGCGAGCCACGTTCGCCTGGGCCAGTAAGCGGCGACCAATATCAGTTCTGCTCGTTCCTCCAATAACTTCTGGATCAACCTGGGTATTACAGGGAGTGGAGGAAACGCATATAGAAGTCCGGGAGGCCACTGACATCGCAGAGCATTGACAGACTCTGCCCCCTGAGTCGGGTACCTTAAAATATACCGGGGTAATTGGGCATTGCGGGGAGAGGCAAATAGATCAATCACTGGTTGCCCAAAACTCTGCACTGCTTCCTGGAAGAGAGACGGGTGTAGGCGCCACTCTGCCTGATCTATTGAGGCCCCGCTGAGCCAGTCCGCTTGTGTGTTTAAGGCCCCTGCTATGTGCTCTGCCTTGAGTGACAACAGATTGGCCTTGGCCCACTTGAACAACCTGGCTGTCTCCCGCATCAGAAGTTTGGAGTGGGTACCCCCCTGTCTGTTTACGTGGGCCTTGGTTGTGAAGTCTGTCAAGACCAGAACGTGGCGTGATTGGAAAAGGGGTAGAAAACTGCGTAATGCTAGATGAACTGCTCACAGCTCCAACAGGTTGGTGCTTTGTGATTGCTTGGAAATAGTCCAAATTCCCTGTGCAGTGTGGGATTGGAAATGAGCTCCCCATCCTACCAGGCTGGCATTGGTTGTGATCGTTTCCCAGCAAGGTTCCTTGAAAGGACACCCCTTGTTTATCGTGTTTTCCAACCACCAGTGGAGCGATTGGAGAACATTGTGCGGTACCTTTATCTGGACGTTGGAAGTGGCTCTTCCGGATCGCTGGAAAGGTAGCAGGAACCATTGCAAATCTCTAGAATGGAATCGAGCCCAAGGCACAATGGAAATACAAGAAATCAGTTTCCCTAACAGTTGAGACAGAACTGCCAGGGAAACCCTCTTTAAGGCTCTGATCTCTGGCCAAAGACTGGATACAATTCAACCTGTCCTGAGAGAGAAAAACCTTGCCCTCCATGGTATCTATTACTGCCCCTAAATGAATGAACCTAGTTGAAGGGATCAAATGGCTTTTATTTATGGAAAAGCCGTGACCTTGAAGGGTTTCCAGAGTAAACTTGGTATCCAAATTTGCTTGATGTCTGGAAGATGACAAAATTAAAATATCAGCCAGATAACATTGTAAACGAATAGATTTGATCCTGAGGGAGGCAGCCAAAGCCACTAGGACCTTGGTAAAAGTCCTAGGGGCCAAAGCTAGACCGAATGGTAGGGCAATATATTCATAGTGCCGATCACAATAGCAAAATCTAAGGTATTTGTAGTGAGCAGGTCTAATTGGTATATGTAGATAAGCCTCTGTCAGATCTATAGAGGTCAGGACATTGTTCTCTCTGATGCTGAGCAGAATGGACTGGAGAGTAGTCATTTTGAATTTTCAATAAACCAATGATCTGTTCAGACGTTTGAGGTCCAGAATTGCCCTCCAGCCCCCCAAACTCTTTGGGACCACAAACAATAGAAAGTAACAGCCTTGACCCGGTTGTTCAGATGGGATCTCTCATGGCCCGAATATGCAGAAGATGATTGATAGCCTCCTGCATCAATGCTCTCTTAATGGGGTCCGCGGACCTAGGGCTCCTAATGAAAAAGTTCGGAGGGGAGGATTGAAACTCTAGCACCAAACTAAACCTAACAGAGTCCGTGACCCACGCATGAGAGGTGGAGCTGTCCCATTGATCAGCAAACAATTTTAGCCGCCCTCCAATGGGAGCTGCTGTCAAGGACTCACTTAGGGTGATGAAAAAATCGGCCTCCGGTACCTCTGGGGTTTCTTCTGTTCTGGCCTCCTCGCTGACCTCTGTTGGAAGATTCTGACCTATCTTATCTAAAACTGGGTCTGTAGCCTGATGTTCTTTGTGATCTGGAAACATATGGGCCTTGATAGTAGATCCGAAAGGAACCCCTTCGAAACGACTGGGGTGTTCTGTTTTCAGACCTCTGAAAAAGAGGGGGAAGCACTTTTTTCTTATTTCTATTCTCAATAAGCAGGGGCTCCAAGACACTGCCAAATAATTTATCCCCTGATATTGGGGCTGATGCCAGTTTGCATTCATGCTTGGTATCCACCTGCCAATGTCTGAGCCATAGCAGTCTCTGTGCTGATATGTGAGATGCTATGACTCTAGATGAGAATTTGACTGCATTAAATGTGGTGTTGGCAGAGAATTCTGCTGCTGCAATAATCTTAGCAATGTCCTGGTGGGCTCTGACATTTGACGCCAGCAATATATCCCTCAAGTGAAAGAGCCATCATAGGGAGGACCATGTAAAAAAGGATGCAGCTGTAGCTGCCCTAATGGAAACATGCACCCTACAGAGTGCCAACTCTGGTCTCTTTTCCTCTGGTCTCAGGGCTTCCTCGGCCTCGTTGGGAAAGGTTGAAAAAGAGGCCAGTGCCACAATGGGCTCATCCACCTCCAGCGTTTTGAGAAAATTTGAAAACTCTGGTGCCAAATTATAATATCGTTTATCGTACCCTGTTGGGGCTGGGTAGGATGCTGCTGATGCCCATTGATTTTGTACTAATTCAGCAAATATACGAGGGACAGGAATAGTTACTACCTTATTAGCCAGTTATGAGAATATTAGATCCTTGGATTCGTCCTGAGACCCTGTTGACAATGGATGAGGGCTTGATGTGCCTGGTTTAGAGGTGTTCTTTGCTTTGAACAGTAAAGATTTAAAGAGGTACGGACGAAAAAGACCAGAAAAGGTAGGCTGGTCTGGAATGAGGCCTTCGTCATCCGACATTCCTCGTTCTAGTGGGTCAGTCTCTGACAACCCCAAGTCCATCTGATGGATCAACCCCACCTCCATGGGGACATCCTGGTCATCTATTTCCACCTCCTCCCGAAGACCCTGGGCTGGTATGTCAGGGACATTGGGGAATACCTGAGTTTGATGATGTCCCATATGCGCAAAGGATTGAGCAGACAGGGATCCCGCTTCCGAAGTAGCTGAAAAGTGTCTGGTCCGGATGGATTGCTGAACTCCAGCCGCAATGCCCTTTTGTATGGCCATCTCCATCCATTGCCTCATTTCGATGGGAATACTCTCAGGTAATCCCTCCTCCTGTCTTAAACCGGTGGCCATAGGGGTGAAGTTTGTCTCTGGGATTCACCAGGCAGTGCTCATTGGAGGAGATATGCCTATGGGAGGCTGTCCAGAAACAGCCTGTCTGTGCTGGGTGCAAGAGCCCCAACAATGTATTTGGGCCCTGATCTAATTGTTGTGTCATAGCCATCTTGTCCGCCTCCCTGGCCCGTTTCTGCCACTGCCTTTCCAAGGCTTGGTGCCACCTATGGGCATCCTTATTTGCCGCCTTAGAGGCCTTTTTGGGGCCCACTGACTTATCTTGGGACTTATTTCTCTTGGAGTGGAAGACGTTGTCACCTTCCATTGTGGAGGACTGAATCTCATGTCTCTAACTTTAATTTAATTTTTTAAAATATTATTATTATTAATACTATTATTTGTATTTAGGGGTACAAATACCGTCCCGCTGTTTGAAATGGCACTTGAGGCTTCGCTCCAATGTAACGATCCAAAAGCAATTGCGAGAGGGGGGGGAAATCCTGTTTAAGGACTAGCCTGCTTATCCAATGCCAGCAGGCTAAAAGAGAAATAATCCCAGGAAAGTGGAGTGGGAAAGTACTTGACCCGGTCCCCAAGAAGGGAAACCAGCGGGGAATGGTGCCTGTAATATTTAGGCGCAAACTTGAAGCCAGCCGTTTAAAAAGGTGGGAAGGCAGAAACTCCTAAGTTAAATGCCTGAGCACTTTAATGAGCCGCTGCTGCTGACTCTCCAAAATGTCAGACAAATGATCCTGTAAGGAGAAGTGAGCCGCAGCTGCAAGCGTTCCAGCAAGATCGCAAAGGTAAGACGATCGGGGAATTAGATAGGCTAATTGCCTGAAGCAACCGTCTCAGGCTGCCTGCGAAGTGGCAGGCTCCACCAGTCACAAAGAGCTGCTCTCAACTAATCGGGGGGATAACCTAATAGAGCCACAAGCCTTGAAATCACCAGATTAATTGGGGGAAAAATTTGCAAGCCAAATTAACCCAAGAGCAAACCTGAATCTTGACTAGCTGAATCAGAAGCCGTTCCAGTCAGGGAGTGCACAACCTCTTACCACGAAGGCTGAGCTAAAACTGGGGGACACTGAGGTGTCCCGTGGAGGAGGAGGAGCCTCCCAGAGTTTTAAGCCCAGCCTTTCCAGAAGAGACTGAAGCACCTCCCATTTCTAGATGCTCTGAACAGTTCATGGGAGAATGAAGTAACTTTGTAGTAGTACTGTAATACTAGTTTAAGATCGGAGTATCTTTAGATTAAGGGAAGTGAACAGATTAATCCACTCAGATTTTAATTCATTATGATTTTGTTTCTGGTTTGTTAGTTTAATGAAGAGACTCAATAGGTGGCTTCATTTCATTCTTGTTTCTATTTTGATAATTGATTTGGGTGATGGCATGATGACATAAAATATGAAAAATATCAAAAGAAGAAAAGAGAAAAAATATGTTTTGCCTTGCTAAGACTTCAACACAATAAAAGAAACTGGGGTTGCAAAATGCCCTTCCTTAGCAACATTTGGAATATTATAGATTTTCAATTCCTTCACAGCACAAGTAGAATTAACTGAGAGAAATGTGCAAAATAAAAATGTTACTGTTGTGGGGCTATTTCAGGCATATTTATTATTGAGGACTGGCAGACGAATAGAATGAAACATACTGGCTTTGTTCCATAGCAGGGCAATTTTAGGAGCCAAAACGGAAATTACCAGATGAGAAATTATATATATTGCAATTCAGAAACTTATAGATAACCATAACTTAGATTCTAGTGATGCAAGACCCTGACATGGCTCAACCCAGCTATCCATTACATTAAGCAGCAGGGATATTAAAAAGCAGTATTTTTTTCTTTTTTCTAAAAGAAGCACTGCCTTTACTAAAATATATAGGAAGCTACTTTCTCATTTCCATTCAGATTTACAGACATCATATCTCTTTTTTTTGGTCCCCTTCAGTTGCATTTCTCCTCTTATTGGATATTCATCTGAAATCCTTCTGCCTGCATTTGGGCAATGATTAAGTATTCTTCCAAATCATCCATTAGCAATAACTTGCAACTTTATTCCCCATGATAGCAAATTGAAGTGGCAGCAATGCTGAGCAAGCAAAACTGAAGAACAGCAGCAATAACAAAAGGGGAAAAAGAACAGAGGCACAATAATGCAAGCACAATAACAAAATGATAATTGTATTCAGCTCTACTTTCTATTAGTTAAGTTCCTATCACCCAGTATATTGTTGATTCCTAGAGATGCAACTTAGGTCAAAAGAACAGGGAAAGGAATGTTACATCTATTGTGAAGAAAGAAAAAGGCAAGTTAATATTTATTTTAGAATGCTAGATGGCTAGATTACTAGATGTTTTTCTTGTAGAAATACTCAGGATGGTGCTGGTAACACAGCTTCTCAGCTAATATTCTTTTCAATAGTTACATACTAATCAAATTAACACTAAGGTCAGCTTGAGCCAAAGTACAGTAGAAACTCTGGTCATAACCATAGTTTGTTCCATAACTTTGGTCACAACCCGATTTGGTTGTGACCTGAACCTAATTTTAGAAATTTGGTGCTTACAAAAAAAAAAAAAAAATGGTGTGGAAGGGGAAATTGGCTGTGGGAAAAAAAGGGGAATTTTTTTGGTCGAAACCTAATTTGGTTGAGGTGAGAAGTATTTGTGACCAGAGGTTCTACTGTACTGGCAAAATCAATTGTTATAGATGCACCTATTTTTAGCTAGGGTGCTCTTTTAGGTGTGTTTTCGTTTTTCTGTTTTTTACCTTTGTAAGTGTTTGCTATCCAAAATCTTTAAGTTGGGTGGACATATAAAATGAATGAATGAATGAATGATCTTTAGCTATGCCCCCCCACTTTCCCTCCAAAGCTACAGCAGCCACTGTTTTCTGCAAATTGTGGTGTTTGTGTGTGTGTCTGTGTTATATAGCCAAAAGACTAACATTGTTTCCACTTTCCACTTTTTATTCTTGTCCTTTTTGCCTTTCAGTTTATTAAAAAGTTATTTATGAAACCATGATGGTTTCTTCTGGGATCTCTTATCTTTCTTTTTTCGTGGTATTGTGCTGGACTAGACTTTTATAACTAATTTTCAGAATTTCCCAAGCTTCTTGAATTGTTTTCCCCTTAAAGATTTTTGTTGAAATCAAACTACCTTAAAGTCCAAGATGCTAGTTTGACTTTGTTCTTTTACTTATGCGTGTATTATGTTGAATTCCAATATCACATGGTCACTCTTCCCCAAAGTTCCCGTAATATCAATCCCTTCTATCATTTCATCTTTGATAGTGAGAATAAAGACCAGTAAAGCTGACCTGCTAGTTCCCTTTTCTACCTTTTGGGACACAAAGTTGTCTGCTAGTTGCAGAGTTTGTCTTCCTGTGGATGTCAGGATGGTTAATACCACACAATGGATGTAATAGGCTACAGTGGTCAATAGTCAGTTTCAATATCTCCTGAGTACGTACATAATTATCCAGAAAATGTTTTAATTTAGC
This sequence comes from Hydrophis major, assembly GCA_033807585.1. Lineage (NCBI taxonomy): Eukaryota > Metazoa > Chordata > Lepidosauria > Squamata > Elapidae > Hydrophis > Hydrophis major. The sequence continues at coordinate 36,641,740 of CM066332.1, read as the reverse complement.
TTTAATATTAAAAGAAAGCATCAAGGAAAAAAAGCACGGTGGAACAAGAAAAGAAAAGCAACAGGAAAAACAAAGTACTGTGATATTCTCCTAATTGTTTTGTCCAATTAATTGAACAAAATTAATTATAATAGGATGAAGAGCTAAGAAGTGTTAAGTCCTTTAGTTTGTAGTCTTGTAGTTTCAATGAATATTATATTAATCTGATTGGCAAAATAAAAAAGTAAAGGTGTAGGATATTGGGCCTTTCCTCACTGTTTGAAGTACTCTTCACCTCTCCTTGTGAGTGTTTTTGGTGTGTGTGTGTGTGTATATATACCTTTACATCATTGTGGGTTCCTAGCAACTCCCTGGACAATTCCCTGAAGCTTTCTTGGCAAGACTTTGAAATGGGTTTTTCATTGCCCGCTCCTTACAGCTAAGAGAGAGTGACTGGCCCAAGGTCATCTACCTGTTTCACTTTTTAAAATAAGTTTTAAAAGCAAAAGTAAACATTAATACAAACTAAAATAAAATAAGAAGAGAAAAATGAAAAAATAAAAGATAAAGTACAAGAAGGAAAAAGAAGAAGAAAAAGAAAAATAGAAAGGAAAGGAAAGGAAAAAAATATAAAGTGTGGCTTCCAATCTTCTTTACTGCCCTTCTATCTTTAAAGACTCTTTTCTTTCTATACAGGTAGCCAGGGGTGGGATTCTACCAGTTCGCACCTATTCGCTAGAACTAGTTGTTAGAAGAAATTACTGGCCTAATCCTGTAAGGAAGGCAGGAAGGAAACATTCTGGTGTTGCTTACAGAAACTGCCTCTCCGTTAATCTTTGTTACATTGTTGGCAGGACTAGACTTCCTATTTCAGGAACTTCTCTGGAGTTTTTTTCCCCTCCTTTGCTGGTACTTTGCTTGTGTGGAGTGACCATTCAAAGTTACAATGGCACTGAAAAAAGTGATTCATGATGATTTTTCACAATTACGACTGTTGCAGCATCCCCACAGGCATGAGAGCTCAGGCAAAGAGATGCGTGCCTCAATGTGAGTGATATTGAGCTGGCCATGCCCAGCCAATAACATGACCACCAAGCCACATCCACCAACTAAGCCATGCCCACAGAACTGGTTGTTAAAAAAATTGAATCCCACCCCTGCAGGTAGCCCTGAACATATGAACACAATTGAGCCCAAAATTTCTGTTGCTAATTGAGACATTTGTTAAGTGAATTTTGCCCCATTTTATGACCTTTCCTGCCCCAGTTGTTAAATGGATCACAATAGTTGTTGAGTTAGTAACACCATTGTTAAGAGAATCTGGCTTCCCCATTGACTTTTCTTATCAGAAGGTCACAGAAAGTGTTCACATAACAGAGTTCCACAACTTTTGTATAATCATCAGTCCCAAGAGGAGAAATTCTGGTTTCAGCTTATCTTAAAAATTCTTGGAATCAGCATACTGCGTCTGAACTCCAAATCTTCTAGCTTTTTTGCATATCCACCAAACATAATGAAATGGCTTTTCTTGTTATTCACATTTCCAACATAGATCTGAAGTAGTTTTATACATTCTAGACATTTTTTCCAGATCATATAACAATAGTAAATCATTTTATAAATGTTATTTTTAAGATTATAACATATTGTCTATTTCAAATCTTTCATCCAGATATTTTCCCGTTGTTCCATCTGTATATTATAACCAATTTTTTACCTAATGTTACCATACATTCTTCCACTTGCCCTGTTTCAAATGTCAATAGAAGTTTATACATTCTAACAATTATATATTTATCCTTAGTATACATTTCCCTTTCAAAGTCAACAACATTCAAAACCATCTTGTAAATTATTGTGTCTACTTTGAATCTTTCTGTTCACTTCTTGCCTGGATTATTGCAACGTGTTCTATTTAAGGCTACCCTTGAAGACTACTTGGAAGCTGTGGTTGATCCAGAATATGGCACAAGTTGTGAAAAGTGCAGTTCACTATACCCATATGGCATTGTGCCATCAATACATTGCAAACTGCACTGACTGTTACAGTGCTGCTGGCCACATCCTCTTATAAGGAAGATATGGTGGGATTGGAGTCAGGTGCATTTAGGGATGATAATTGAGGAAACCATCAGGATGATTTGTTTGCACCCAATCAGTCTAGCCACCCTAAACAGAGATTCAACAACCAAAAGGAGAACATAGTAGATCTGACAGACTTGCCAAGAAAAAGCTTCAGTTAATACTGAAGAAGTAAATAGTCACTACCATATATATAAATTTTGTATGGCTGATTTATTGACCTTACTCCTTAAGATCAGACAATGAGGAAAATCTTTTCAATCTCAGCATTGTCATATTTACTTTGCAAATGTCATGCTGAGTATTCTGGACATCACTTCATCATTTCATTGTTTTGTTCCTTAGATTTGATGCTTGTTTATTGGATTCTTGATCTATGCCAAACATGTGACTATGTTTATAGTTGCTATAAAGATATTGAACCAAAGATATTGGTAGAAAGGACTATTTTCTTCTAAAAGTTCTATCTGAGCTTGTATATCAATGGACTGTGGCAGGCAACCAACTTACTATCTTGTGGCTGGCAGCCAGCAATGCTGGTGCAGAAAGCTGGCTCCCAATAGGCCTCAGGGTATAATTCAAGGTGGTAGTCATCACATACAAAGCTGTTCCATGGCATAGGGCCAGTTTAATGGTAGGGCTGCCTTTCTCCAAGTATTTCTACCATCTCACAAGTGTGAGAATGCTTGTGGCACTTCTCCTGCCCTCTAGAACAGAATACTCCTTGAGATTCAGATGAGCTTCAGCCTGGTGGTCTTTCGTAAAGTTCTTAAAGACTCTTTCCCCCCTGGGTATTGGGGAATAAAGTTCCCATAATTAGAGGGGATTATTTATGGAGATATACCAGCTGTTTCAGGCATGATAGGTTTTAATTTTGGTTGGGTATATTATAATTGCTTTAACTGGATTTAGCTGATGAAATCCAGTGGAGTGAATAGATAGATAGATAGATAGATAGATAGATAGATAGATAGATAGATAGATAGATAGATAGATAGATGGATGGATGGATGGATGGATGGATGGATGGATGGATGGATGGATGGATGGATGGATGGATGGATGGATGGATGATGGATGGACAGGCAGGCAGGCAGGCAGGCAGGCAGGCAGAAAGAAAGAAATAGATAAATGATAGATAGATAGATAGATAAGATAGATAGATAGATAGATAGATAGATAGATAGATAGATAGATAGATAGATAGATAGATGATCATCAATTCCCTCTATTACATTTTTCTGCACTGTATGTAGATAATGAGGGCATATAGCAAAGTGTTTCTTCTAGCAATAGCCACCCTTCCTATGATTTAATGCTTTAATGTTCTAGAATCTTAAATCATGATAAAAATGCTCATTATATGGATACACTAATGCAGTATGTTTACCACAGTAAATGTAGTAACTTTAATGTAATATAGGACTGCTGCATCATACTGTATTAATACAGCTACCCATGTAAAATCAGTCACTGAAAATGTATCCTCCTGTCATCAGGCTCTTCTGGCAATTTCACAGTTCTAAATAGCCTGCTGCCAAATCTATTTTCTCACCAATAAATGCATGAATAAAAATATTATGCAGTTCAAAAACCAAAACAAACCTCTAGCTGCTCAGATTCCTTAGTTATAGAACAAATCTGTATCAGAAATAACAGTGATATAAAGGTTAACATAAATATTTATTAAAAGATGCACAATAAGCATGAAATATTTAAACAGAGAGAACATGAAGATGAAATTAACTGATTTGGGACTAAAACTATGTCATGTAATTGCAATATGTCATCATAATATCTAGATCATAAAGTCTTGCCTTTACAATCTGCTCTCTGTATATGGATAGTGCTAACTAACAAAATAACTCAAGACTCACTATTCTGTGCAAGCCATACCACTTCTGGTTATTGAAGGAGGAACAAAATAAATCTGAAAACCTATCAATTTTATAGCAATGATATTGTTAAGTTCTGGTTTCTGAAAGGGGTGAAGTCGTCAGGGGTTTGTTCTACTGGTCATCCTCGTTCGACCCAGCTGAGAACTTGCACCAGGACAAGATCTCATTTCGTTTCGATAGCGATGTCTCTAGCTGTTAGCGGCGGTGAATGTAGGGTTTCAATCTGGAGTGTTGTGAGGGTTGGAGCTGGGTCATCGATGGTTTCCGGAAGTGGGGCACGGCTCAATGCATCAGCGTGGGGAATGGCTTTCCCCGGGTGGTGTTGCAATTTATAATTGTACGCAGCTAAGAACTCCGACCAACGAGTCATTCTAGGTGACAGTATATAGGGGGTTGGCTTGTCTCCCGCTATAATCCCCAGCAAAGGCTTGTGATTGGTAATAATAGTAAAAGCTCGTCCATACACATATTCATGAAATCATTTCACAGCAGATGCAACAGCAAGAGCCTCTTTGTCAATTTGGCTATAGTTGCGTTCAGCTCTCGATAAGGTCCTTGAAAAATAGGCAATAGGGGCCTCTCTACCATTTGGTAACACATGACTTAAAATGGCTCCTACTCCAAACGGTGACGCGTCACACGTAATGGTTAAAGGCAAAGTCTCGTTATACTGCATTAAAACAGCATCGGAGGTTAGTAAGTTTTTCACTTGTCGGAATGCGTGCTCCTCTCGGTGTACCCAGACCCAGGTGGCTTTTTTGTCGAGAAGTCTATGTAGGGGCTCAGCTACGGTCGCCTTCTGGGGCAAGAAGATGTTGTAAAAGTTAATGAGCCCCAGGAAAGCTTGAAGGTCTGTCCTATTCTTGGGTCTTGGGGCATTTTTGATCACTCTTAGTTTGCTATTAGTGGGGTGAATGCCTTGCTTATCGATTAGGTACCCCAGGAACTCTACTTTCTCTGTACACAGTTGACATTTATTTTTTTTAACCTTAAGGCCAGAGTTTTTAAATTTCTGGAGAACCAATTTAAGACGCCTCTCTAGTACTTCTCTATTCGGGGCCGCAATTAAAACATCGTCAAAATATGACATGACCCCCTTGATCCCTTGTAAAAGTCTCTCCATCAGTCTTTGAAAAGTCCCTGGGGCCACGCTCACTCCGAATTGGAATCGGTTGCATTTAAAAGCGCCTCTGTGCGTAACGATCGTCTGTGCTTCCGCGGTTTTTTTTATCTACAGGCAGTTGTTGGCATGCCTGCGCTAAATACAATTTAGTGAAGACTTTTCCGCCTCCCAGGGAATGGAGAAGATGTTGAATCACCGGCACCGGGTAAGCGTTCTGTTGAAGGGCGTGATTGAGGGTGGCCCGGTAGTCCCCACAAATCCTTAACGATCCATCCGGTTTGATGGGTGTTACAATTGAGGTTTCCCAACAGGCGTGGTCAGTTGGTTCTAAATCACCCTGGGCTATTAATTTATTGAGCTGCTCGTCGATCTTTGGTTTTAGGGCAAAAGGTACCTGACGAGGCTTAAGGCGGATGGGGGCTACTTCAGGGTTAAGGTTAAATTATATTGGGGTCCCCTTGTAGTTTGGACCCCTTGAGTGGGGTCCCCTCGCCTAGTTTGTCTGCAAAGACGTCCTGGAATTCCTGGACGAGGGCCTCCTCCCAGTCGTCGCTTCTGGTTTGGTGAATGCCGGCTACCTCGATCCCGAGTGGGGCGAACCATTGAAGGCCTAACAAACTAGGCTGGTCGCGATCGACGACGGTCAGCAGTAACGATGCAGTACAATTTTTGAATGATACTTGGACTTGGCTGGAGCTGATGACCGGAATTCGGTTCCCCTGGTAATCTTTGAGTATAATTCTTTGGGCTCTGAGGTCTTGACGCCGGATGGCAGGGATTAACTGTTTAAGGGTCTTCCAGGAAACCATTGAGAGGGACGACCCTGAGTCGACTTCCATCATGCAAGGTTGGTTCTCGATGATGACCCTCACTTGGATCTTCTTTGCATCTAACGATGAAGCGTGACCGATGGTAATGGTTTGGTGTGCCTCTTCCCATCTCGTTGAAGTGGCAAGTGTTTTATTTCTGTAGGAGTGGTTGTTCCATTGGTGGTTCAAGTGTTCCCGACTCACAAGATGATTCCCTGTGGTCTGGTGGTAGTTGTTTTCTCTCCGAATTGGGCTGGATTCTCGCTTGCTTCTACAGACCTTCCCGATGTGGCCTCTTTTCCCACAGGAATGGCAGAGCACGTTGAGGAATTTGCAATTTGATCGCGGGTGGTTTGCCCCACAACCCGCACATTGGTGTGGTAGTCTTTGGTTCCGCGGGTTGCGTTGGTCGCGTTCGGACTGGAGCTGGTTGACCTCCTTCTCATCACTTTCTGATGGAGATTCGAGGTCCTCGTGGTGGGCCACTGTTGTGTTCCTCTCTAGGCGAGGTGAGGTATCGTTGGCGAGTTGATGGAGAGGTGCGTTGGTGTGGCGCATTCGGGCGGCCGACTTCCTGGTTGAATCAGAATCAGAATACCTTTATTGTCACTATCCACGTGTACAATTTGCATCATACGCATACACAGTGAAATTAAGCGACTCGTCCTTCAGTGCAACATACACACCAGAAATATACATAAAATCTCTAAAAAAATTATGATAAAAAAATAAAAAGAATAAAAGAATAAAAATACCCTACTGTGCCTGTCCCAGTAGGGATTATTGCACATGCCCGCCAACACAACAACAATAGTGATCATATTGCACAAAATTTGTTCACAATTATTTACAGTGTATCTGGCAGTATTTAAAATCAATGCATGTGCAAATTCAAGGTAGTTATGGCTTTCGGGAAAAAACTGTTTTTAAGGCGGTTTGTCCTTGACCAGATGCTCCTGTAACGCCTCCCTGAGGGCAACAGGTCAAACAGTCCATAACCAGGATGAGAGCTGTCTTTTATGATGTTCACAGCTCTACTAAGACAGCGGGAGGAATAAATGTCCGACAGGGAGGGAAGAGGGCAGCCGATGATCTTCTGAGCTGCTTTGACTACCCTCTGTAATCTCTTCCTGTCTGCCATGGTGCAGTTGCCATACCACACTGTGATGCAGTATGTCAACAGACTTTCAATGGACGCACGGTAGAAGGCAATCAGCAGGTTAGAGTCCAGATTGTGCTTCCTGAGCACCCGCAGGAAATGGAGTCTCTGCTGGGCCTTCTTAATGACCGCCGTGATATTTTCCGTCCAAGAGATTTTATCAGCAATGATGACACCCAGAAACCGGAAGGTGTGGATCCTCTCCACCTGCTCTCCATCGATGTAAAGGGGAGCCAAATCGGTGTTATGCCTCCTAAAATCCACAATGAGTTCCTTAGTTTTCTTGGTGTTCAGAACTAAGTTGTTGTCCGAACACCAAGCTGTTAACATCAGGACCTCCTTCCTGTAAGCTGCCTCGTCTCCCTTCGAAATGAGTCCAACCACTGTGGTGTCATCAGCAAACTTCACAATGAGGTTGCTGTCGTGCCGTGGACTACAGTCGTGGGTGTAGAGGCAGTACAGGAGTGGGCTCAGCACGCAGCCCTGTGGGGAGCCAGTGCTGAGTGTACAAGTGGAAGAGAGGTGGGGGCCAAGCCTCACAGTCTGGGGCCGATCGCTTAGGAAGTCTTTTATCCAGGCACATGTAAGGGAAGGCAAACCTAATATGTCCAGTTTTTTAACCAGTATTCCTGGGATAATTGTGTTAAAGGCAGAGCTGTAGTCCACAAAGAGCATCCGGACATAGCTCTGCTGCTGCTCCAGGTGGCTCAGCGCAGCGTGCAGAGCTATGGCTATAGCGTCCTCTGTAGACCGGTTTGTACGGTAGGCAAACTGATGAGGGTCGAAATCCAGGGGGAGATGATTAATGATGTGCCGGAGCACCAGCCTCTCAAAGCACTTCATAACTACAGGAGTAAGCGCCACTGGACGATAGTCATTGAGGCTGGAGATGGGGGATTTCTTCGGCACAGGGATAATTATAGCAGATTTCAGACAAGATGGTATAACTGCCTGGGCCAAGGAGAGGTTAAAGATGTCTTTGAAGATGGAAGCGAGCTGGGGAGCACATGCCTTGAGCACCTTGCCAGGAACTCCATCTGGACCGGCTGCCTTCCTGGGATTCACCGCACAGAACACCCGTCTGACGTCATCCTCCGTCACAGAATATGTACTGGGTGGAATAGTGGAGCTGGGTATAGTTGAAGGTGGGAATAGGGCTGGTACAGCTCTATGATGTTGAGGGACTTCAAAACGAGCAAAGAAGTTATTCAGCTCCTCTGCTAACGCTGCACTCAGATGTTCTGTTGTCGCATGACAGCCCCTGTAATTAGTAATGTCATGTATGCCCTTCCACACCTCCCGTGTGTTATGGCTGGACAGATGGAGCTCTATGCTCCTCCTGTGGTCTATCTTGGCTTTTATGATCCCCTTCCTCAAGTCGGCTCGAGCGGCTGTATACAGGACTCTGTCACCTGACTTGAAGGCTACATCTCGGGCTTTGAGGAGTCTGCGGACTTGAGTAGTCATCCAGGGTTTCTGGTTTGGGAAAACCCGGATGTTTTTATCTACAGTCACATTTCCGATACAGAACTTGATATAGTCCAGCACCGTACTCGTATACATTTCCAGCTCCTGATGTTGAAACGTATTCCAATCTGTCTGCTCAAAGCAGTCTTGTAGTCTGCTGAGTGCATCCTCCGGCCAGGTCGTAATAGTCTTTATAATAGGCCTGCCCCTACATCTGAGGGGGGTATAGGCTGGGGGTAACAAGAGGGAGAGATGATCTGAAAGCCCAAGATGGGGGAGGGGTATGGCTCTGTATGCATGTTTGATGTTGGTATAAACGTGATCCAGAGTATTTCCTCCCCTCGTAGCACACTTAACATGCTGGTAGAATTTCGGGAGTACAGTTTTCAGATTGGCCTGATTAAAATCTCCTGCAATGACGTGAACACCATCGGGATGAACCCGTTGCTGTTCATTTATGGTGTTCAGCAGGAGAGAGAGTGCCTTATCCGTGTTTGCACCGGGTGGAATATACACCGCCGTAACAATCACGACAGTTAGCTCTCTCGGTAGAAAAAAAGGCCGACATCTTACAGACATATACTCAAGATCAGGGGAACAGTGATTATCTATAATTGTCCCGTTATTACACCAATTCTCATGTACATACATACAGAGCCCCCCCCCTCTACTCTTACCAGAGTCCCTCGTTCTATCCCAGCGTAAAAAAGTACGACCTGCAAGCTGCATGCTAGCGTCAGGAATCCCGGGATGTAACCAAGTTTCGGTAATTACCATAACGCAGCAGTCTCGAACGTAGCGATTACCAGCGAGTTGTAAGTTCAGATAGTCCGTTTTATGCACCAGGGATCTGGCGTTGGCAAGATACAGACTCGGGAGAGGTGGCTTGTATGGATGTTTCCTCAGCCTTAGCATAACACCAGACCTACAGCCTCGCCTCTGCTTCCTCTCCCTCCTCCGTCTGCGCCGCCTCCTAGTCCCGACAACAATCCACGGAGAGCCCGCTGGTCTCGCTATCTCGTCAGGGATGTTATGTAAACGATGAAAAGCACTCGAAACAGACGTCTGGTGTCGGTTTCCTATGCCTATGATGTCCAGTCGTGAGTATAATTGGATCGTAGAGCCAAAAGTCCACAGATAAACAGAAAAAACGTATACAAACAACAAAAAAGAGCACCGAACAGGAGAGCCATAAGCCGCTGCGTCTGTGCGCGCCGCCATTTTCCCCATATCTTCCCACTTCCCACAAAAAATCAAACCAGAGACTGCATGCAAAATGCAAGTTTCCAGCACTTCCTCTCCCTTAATGATGCAAAGGCTTGTGTAAACCACAGAATTATTTTTAGGAAGTAAAAAGAGATAGCTGCAACCTAGAGATTTAGAAGGTTGCCCAGTTATCAGCAATTGAACATAATGATAGTTGGGTATTGTGGATGAGAATTGTTGATGGTTGGAAGAAGGAGAATAGAGGGAATTAAGTGAAGGGGATGTAGACTTTGTTATTTAATCACATTCCTCAGAAATATCAGTTTACTCTGGTTGCTTTTGCTGCAGTAGCGTCTTTGATGACATCGGCAAGATCGATGTCCCCTTTGGCCATGATCTTGCTCTGCGCCATTTGGTCATCTTATCCCAGAACTATTCGGTCTCTCAGAGCTTCTTGGAGGTCTGCAAATCCACAGAGGCCTCCCAGGTTCCGGAGGTCCCCGATGAAATCTGCGACGCTCTCTCCTTTCCGTTGGTCCCTCTGATAAAACTCATGTCTTCGGACAAGCGTTGGTACGGCGGGTGCATAGTGGGCCCGTAGAAGGGGCGCGAGGACATCCCAGTCCATGGATTTCACCTCATCCAGTTTCGCTAGTGCCTTGGCCATCTTAAAGACGGCAGGCCCGCAATGGGTCAGGAACACTGCTCGCTTTTTCCCTGTAGTTGTGTCTTTCAAGTTGTTGGTCTCCAGAAACATCTGGAACCGGTCCATGTACGAGTCCCAGTCTTCTTGTGCCGGGTCAAATGGAGTGGGTGGTATGGCGCCGCCGGACATGTTTTCCACTGTCGATGTGCTTTCAGCCACATGCTCTGTTTGGTGCTCTGTGAGTGTTCAATCAGTTCAGATGTCTCTGCATCCCACCTTCGTCGCCAGTGTTGTTCTGCGCATGGGTGCAAGGAACGGAGATGAGGCAGTGAACAGTGAACTTCAACTCTTTATTAAGCATACTGAACAGAGCAATCACCTAGGGCATCAGCAGCCCTTTTATAGGGTTGGCTGCTGTCCTATTAGCCAATGAAAACATGGAAGTGTTAAACCCTTGAACCAATGAGAGTTGGCCCATTAACAGCCAATCAGACTTCCCAGAAAGGATCAATCCGATGTCGCTATTATTGGCCAATCAGAAGTGCAGGATTAGAACCCTGCTTTTTACTTAAGGTTGTTAAAACTTTATTAAATGCCTTTATTAGTTCATAACAGATATATTATGACAAAGCAAATAACTACATGCCTTCTCGCTGAAAGCTAAAATGGTACTGTTGTTACTATCCTATAGGGTGGGTTGTTTTTTTGTTTTGTTTTTTTTGCATTGCAGTCTTAATTTCTTCTACTTTGGCATGGCAGTGGTCTGTTGTTCTGTCTGGCCTGCACTTACCATGGTTACTGATTGGTGGGTTCTTATGCTCCTCTATCACTTTCATCTCAGCTGAGGGAAAAAGACCAAGTCTTCTCTTTATATAAGCTCCCACACCTTCCTGATGTGCCCATCAGTCAACCACTAAAAAAATTAAAGTAAACATCACAGTTTTGCCATTATTGTACTTGACCAAAAAGAGAAAGCTGGAATATATCTTGTCCGGAAGGAAGGGAGGAGGGAGGGAGGGAGGAAGGAAGGAAGGAGGATCACGAGCACTGATGATGTTACTTGGTTTAGGTAATGAAATATGTCTGCAAGAAAACAAGCAAGCTCAGAGATCACCAAGGACCCCTCATTTCAACTGTGAGTTACAAATATTCTCCTTTATAGGTCTACTCTTTCACCCCGCCATCAGTGAATTTTGTATATAATACACACATACACACATAGACTAATACCCATTGTGCACATAGACATACACATACATACATACATACAGGCTTCATTAATCCAATGGTCCAGGATGAAATTACTGTAAAGGTCAGATAATAACTGGAGGAAAAGTGCAATCCTATCATAGCACACAATAACTAACACGAGTGAAGAAGTGGCCTACGATGAACTATAAGTGTTCCTCAACTCACAACCAGTTATTTAGCAACTATTTTGAACTTCTGGTGGACCCATTGGAATATGCCCAGGATTTTGACAGTGGGGTCTCTTCCTGCAATCATGTGGCCACACTTCAGGTGCTCAGTCACAGACCATATTTAACAAAATAACAGAGTAGGAAGGGACCTTGGAGGTCTTCTACTCCAACTTTCTGCTCAAGCAGGAAGCCCTATACCCTTTCAGACAAATGGTTGTCCAATATCTTCTAGTGCAGGGGTCTCCAACCTTGGCTCCTGGAAGCCTGGCGGACTTCAACTCCCAGAGTTCCACAGCCTGGCTGTGGAATTCTGGGAGTTGAAGTCCGCCAGGCTTCCAGGAGCCAAGGTTGGAGACCCCTGTTCTAGTGTTAAAGCACCCACAACTTCTGGGGGCAAGTTGTTCCACTGATTAATTGTTCTAACTGTCAGAAAATTTCTCTTTAGTTCTAGGTTGCTACTTTCCTTGATTAGTTTCTATCCATTGCTTCTTCTCCTGCCTTTAGATACTTTGGAGAAAAGGTTCACCCCCCTCTTCTTTGTGGCAGCACCTCAAATATTGGAACATAGCTATCATGTCACCCTTAATCCTTGTTTTCACTAGACTAGACAAACCCAATTCCTGCAACCATTTTCATATGTTTTAGTTTCCAGCCCCCAATCATTTAAGTTGCTCTTTCTGCATTCTTTCCAGAGTTTGTACATCTTTTTTTAACATGGAAAACTGGATGCAGTATTCTAAGTGTTGTCTTAGTAAGACTTTATAAAGTGGTACTAATAGTTAATTGTGTTTTATTATGGTTTTGCTGAAAACCAAGATTTACTTCCAGTTGTCAGCAGAACCAGCCCATAGCAAACTATGTGTTTTCTTAATGACCACCACATGAAAGGTCCTAAAATAAGTTGGTCACACTTTATGACAGTTCTAATTGTGATGGGGAGGCTCTACTATGATTGTATATCAAGGATTACCCATATAGCAACATACAGACACATAAGGATAGCATTGCTTCTACCAGAATGCTGGAAATGTACAATTTTTGATAGGTAACAAGAAAAGATGGGAAGAAGTTCATACTCAAACTAGGTCAGCCTAATGGATATGGATCAGCTCTACGCTGGGCTTTTAAAAATCTATGAAAGTATATGAGTTTTCAGACATATTTTATGATTGTATAATCCTAAGGGACACTTTTCATTCTACTATTCATTTTATTCAAAAGAAGGTTAAAATACAAAACTCAAAAAATCCTAAAAGAAACAAAAAGAAAGAAAAAGAAAACACAAAACAATCAAAACACTAAAAAAGTGCATAAAAAAAAAAACAACAACACATATACACATATTGTTTCCTCTCTAATTGAATACTATTAATACATTACTACAATATTGATTCCCCTTGCAAAACAACCCCCCAATTTTTTAAACTAGTAAATATATTTGCAAATAATTATTCTGTATTCTATACATTATATTAATAATAAAATAGTTAACAGGAAGAAGAATGATAACAAAGATAAGATTAAAGTTTCAAAACTATCTGTTAACAAACTGTTATAGTAATTCACTCGTAGAAAGTTTGCCATGGCATCTTATCTATCTCAAATCATCCCATAAGTTAAAAATAATTCACCCTGGATCAAATGTCCACATCTCTTATCAATTGTTGTCTAATCAAATATAATAGATTACCCCTCCATAGTATCTTCCCAATAAAATCTAAGTAGAAGTAGTTTTCTGTTAGGTGTAAAAATCCATTCTTGAATCTCCCTCTGTCTTCATAGAAAAAAACAAATTTGTCACTTTTCCATTCAGTCATACTCCTAGTATGGTAAGGATATACAGTCTTAAACTTTAAAGAGACACATGGGCTCAACTCAGTTAGTTCTCCATCTGTGGGAATATCTCTTTGGTTTGTAGCATTCAGATCAAAATCCGTTTGTGTATCTTTATTCAAAATTAGATATCTGTGCATAATTTCCATGACCATTACCATCTCATCAAACTTTTAAAAAAACCTTTCAGTTAAAAGCTGCCTATTGCCCAACGGTCCTTTCTTAGATTTCAGCCACTGTTTCTTGCTTGTAATCTGATACATTATTACTCTGTGAAACTTGATCAGGGAACAAAAAACACTAAAGCAGAAGGAAACAAGAGATATTTTCTGGGTATTTCAATTCATGGTTAAACAAAAAATTCAAAAGAAATAAAGAAATATTTTGTAAATTCAGAAAGTACAGAAATCATGTGGTGAGAGTCCAATATTAATGTAAATCGAAATGAAAGAACTTCACCACCCAGAAATATGGCTGTGCTTCCATACAGAGAGAATAAAGATTATTCAGAACAACATATATCAAAAGGAAAGAAAAAGGAAAAAAAAGTTCAGCAAGGGCTTGAAATAAATCAGGATGCAACTTTTATGAACAAAAAAAAAATCTAAAAAATTAATTCTAAAAGTGAAAGTTAATATCCCAGGTATCCTTAAGAAAATGAAACTGACAACAGGAAATTGGATTCGCCCAGTGACTTTTCAACTGCTTCCGGAAGGAACTGGAATGTTCAAGACTCTCCTTCCCAACTATGTCCATGGCCATCCCAAAATCATTTTATGTTCATTCATGAGTGTTCCCATTCAAATCCAGGCAACAGAACTGCCAGAGAACACCATTTTGTTAACGAAAACAGCAGATCGTCGGTAAGAAAAAAGAAAGGTTCTTACCATGAAGCAGCCATCTTGGGGATGAGTCCTAAGGGATGTTTTTTAATACTGGTAAAATACCATGAAGATCTGCATGAAGGTCCATGAATTAAGATCCTTACTCATTAAGTTCCAAACTTATTATACAGTATCCCTTTCAGTCAGATAATCAAAGATAAAATAGCTAGGGAAACTGTCCTGAAAGACAAAAAAGTAAAGACTTCTTTGAGTCAAACTGGTTTCCTGTTTCCTTTGTCACGTATATACAACACTATAGTATTCTTGAAAATGATACAGAAGTAATTTCCTTTTTATTCTTTGTTTTTATTATTTTTTAAAATCTCTAGTTTGGTGGTCTTGCATTCAAAACTACCCTGTTAAGTAGGTTTGAACCCTACTTAGATGTTTTTTCATATATATCAACCAAAGAATGCAAGCCTTTATGTGAAAACTGAGAATTATATTGTTTAATAATTCTAATAGTAATCCCTTGAGTGATTGTGAAATATAATTATCACTCAGGTAATTCTAATAATAATCACTCTTTGACAATTGTGAAAAATAAGCATCAGGAAATAATTTGGCGGCCTGAGGTTCTTAGTGATCATGATAGCCTAATAAATACTGTGGTTTTCAACCTTGGGTAGGTTTACTTTGGCTGCCACACATGTCTACTAGAAAAAACACAGCATAGTGCCTCATACACGATCCCTATGACTTGTATTATTGCCTATTCATGACACTTTAATCATATTTCATGAAACAATTTTTGTTTGTTTGTAAACAGAGATGAAGTTATCCTTATTGCATGGGAAGACTAATTCATAATACTGGCTCTTCATACCAGCTTCCAATTGGGCAGAAGAAGAATTTTCCTTAAGGAAAGGAAAGGAAAATAATATATACTAGGATTAAATCCAGATCTTTTAAATTTCTGATGACCAGCTATGAAAATTAAAGAAAAATGAAAGAAATAAAATTGTGATTTTGATGATGATTAGATGAGTAGAGATATAGGGAATTAGAGAAATAATGTGGAATGTTAATTTTAGAGTAAGAGTTTGATATGCTTTTATCTATATCTGTATCAAAGAAAGTTGAAAGTCATTTGTTTTCTATTTTTTTATTTTTTCATTCTTTTTCTTTCTGTACTTTTACCTTGCTTTTTCTGAATTTTTTTTTCTTTTTAATTATTTTTCTTTTTGCTTATTTTTATTTTTTGAAACTTAATAAATTATATAAAAATAACATATCAAAATGTTATTCAATGATGCTTTCATGTACAAATATTTTCTGTAATAGTGGCTATAACTTTCTTGATTTTTACAAGCCAAATGTCTTTTTTTCCTTCTTCTTCTATGTCTATTCTATGAGGTAGGGTATTGTTATTCCCATTTTTCAGACAGGGAACTGAGACTGAGAAAGAATGCTTGTCAAAGACCACCCACAGAGTTTCCAACTTCAGTGATTTTTGAACCCAGGTCAAAATCCAGCATGTGACTGAGTGGACCACACTGGCTGTTCTTTCCACCTTTGCTTCTTTTAAACAGGCAGGCATTATTCAGCATGTTTAACATACATGCCATATATTTTGCTATGATCAGTACTACAGAAATGCATAATTAAAAATGGAAGACTAAAAGCACTTTTAAAGCTTGTTTACCTCTGTGATTCCTATGAAACAAATGTTCCTTTCTCCTGAAGTTGCCCACCCACAGGAAAGGAACTGAACAAAGTTGGCTCTGTTAGCCTCTCGCTACTAGATAATGCCTTGAGAGGTCACATTGAGTTAGAGTCCTGCGGAGTTCTATTCAGCCTCACATAACACTTGCATACCCTATACAACTAATTACATGTCAGATTAGTGATTTCATTATTACCCCACTACCACTAATTAAAATGGCATTGATATTTCTCAAGTAATTGTATATGTTTACATGGTTTAGAAACTCTTTTCAAAAGGAAAGAAAGAAAGAAAGAAAGAAAGAAAGAAAGAAAGAAAGAAAGAAAGAAAGAAAGAAAGAAAGAAAGAAAGATTTTCTAAAATCTATGAAATGTGCTAATGAAGAAAAATTGACTTGCCAAACATTAATCCATATTCATGATGATGCTCTGGCAGGCTTTATTTTTCTTCCCCAAAAGTTACTCTCCCCATCCCCCCTTCCCTCATCCCTTACAAAGCCATGTTAGTCCCTGGATCTGTAAAACTGGCAGATGCATGTCATCCTTCCATGTTGAACGTTATTGCTAACTTTGGTCACCCAAATAAGTATCTAATGAAAGTTACATCATTCTAATCTACATTCATTGTTTTAATTATCTGAATCTCCATTAGAACAAAGTAACACTATAGTTTTATGGTATTTGATTAATGAGGGCAGGAAAATTGAAGTTTTTGCAATAAATTGAGGGGGGGAGGTAGAATAACCAGACTTTTATATTTTCCCCCTTATGATTTTAATTTAATGGTTCGTGTTTTCATTACTGCAGAGGCTGTACACTTTAGCTTGCAATTATGTCCCATCTGTGAAGCACTGTGTTATTACAGTTTATTCTAGTAGCTTTTCAATCACTTTTGAGTTGTGCTTTACAAGTATTCTTGCAGCAGGTGGGCTTACTGGCATGGGACCAGAAATACACAAAGCGCAAAGCTGGAGTTTAATGGCAGCCATATGCATGTGGCACACAGCGCCAGCCTTCCCCCATATGCTGCTAAGCCGCCCCTTCAGCCTGCCAGTCACTCTTCTTACTGACTACTGTCTCTAAGTAGTTTTCCGTCAGGGAAAAATATACCAAGGCAGCAAATTTCTCCAGTGCACCATCCTTATTACTGAGACAACCCTGTCATTAGGAAAAGCACAATGAACCTGATCTGGAGATGCATACCAATTAGGTTGCATGGAGCACTTCTTCCTTCATATCTCTATGGAAACTCAGCCTTCCTGGCTGCAGTGGACAATCAGTAATGTTTCATCCACCCATATGCCACCTAGTTAACACTGTACACTTTAAGGCAACCCCCCCCCCCCAAAAAAACCACCACAACAAAATAGTAAAGCATTCTATCTCCCCCATCACTTGCACTGTAACTCCTGAATGTAAATTGAAAGAAATTAAAGGAAAACAGAAAGAAATTCTAGTTTTCTTAAGATGCATTTTTAAAAGGTTGGTTCTGACAGTCATATTTCCAAATTATAATTATAGTGTGAATTATCTAAATGAGGAAGAAAAATAAATAAAACTTAGCAGTTGTTTTGAGGAGTGTCACATATAAAAATAATCTCAAGAGTATTCTTATTCTTTTTTCCCAAGATATATAGGAAATTGTGAATATTAATATTTATGTTGGAAAAACATTAAGTCTGCATATCTTATTCTTCCTTCAGAATAAATTCAATTACCCTGCATTTCTTTTACATTTTATTATATCTTGAGGCATTTATTTTATTTTTGCCTACTCACATTTTTTTTAAAAAATGAAATATTACTATCCTGCAAGAAAGTTGAAAAGAATGGACTTTACTTTCTGCTGTTACTTTTTTATGCTTTTTACTTTCTCTACCTCTGTTTTCATTGTAGAATGTTGTCTTGATTTCTTTTAAAATTCAGTTTCAGACAATATTGCCACAACATCAATTTGATTCTTGTAGATTTTTGGGGATATTAATCTAGGGCAATTAGTAGAATGAAATTATCAACCACAAGATAACTTTTATGTGAATTTAAATATAATTTTCACATACTATTTTTAATACTGCCACTATGTTCTAGCGTTGTTTTTCAATAATCTGAATTGGTTGTAGTATTTAAATAATTATGAATGTTAAATGGTTAAATGGTTAACACTGGCTCCTACAACCAAGAAACGGAGATGAGTATTGTGCCCTAGAGTTGTACGCAGCTGGACAGGAAAACCTTTACCTTTAGGTATTTTCTTCATTTCTGCTTTCCACAACCACTATCTTACCCACCCATTTATTAATCGTAAGTAATAAAAAATTCAATCAGTTGGCTTCATTTTTTTAAAACCATCAAATTACATTTTATTCATCTTTACTTGTTAAACTTTATTTTGTATGGCAGGGAAGCTCTGCAATGATTACCCAGTAACACATTTTAATGAATTCAGTGAATCCTCTATGATTACAGCCCAGTTATTTTAGTTATGCTTCTTTACCTAAAAATAAGTTGCACTTCTGTCAAGAAAATGGACATAAGATTGCAGATGTAGAAAAACATGTAGAAGTAGAAGGAAGTATGACATATTTAGGAGATTTGCCAAACTGAGATTTTTGGTCATGATAAAGTAGAAGGCAAAACCATGAGATGCCTATATTACCTTCTGATATGTGATATCAGAGATTTTTTTTAAAAAAAAGTTGCTCCAAAATTTAAAATCATGACCAGTGAAAAATGATAAGAGAAAACCTAAATATTTGCATCTTATTTTTAAAACAGGAAAAATAATATGCCCTCTGGAAAAAAGACATCTAACACAAGGACAAATTAGCACTGTATCAACATTGTCATAATTCTATATGTGCTTTCACTTCTACAATATTTATCATCATTATCTTCATTACCATCAGAATCATTGCGACTGTAAGTTTCAAAATGTGAAAAGTTCAAACACTATATGAAAACTAAATAGTATTGTTTAATGACAATAAAAGCACTCCCTGTATGGATTACCATCCTCCAAATGTTAACTCACAAAGGAGAAAATTATTCAAATATGTATAACCATGGCCATTCAGATGTATGAATGAAAATGTGATGGAACTATTCTTTCAGATCTTCTGTCCTTTTCTAAAATGTAAAGGCAGAAAACTCAGCTGTAACAGTAGTGCTATATGGTTACATTAGCCATTATTAATATAATTGACCAAAATGCAGATTCACTGCATAAGAGGTATAGATAATTATGCGGCATAATATTCTAATTCCATTGAAGCTGCAGCAAAATGTCCTAGTTCTATGTAGTGTGGACAGGAATACAATAGAAGATTTTTCATTTGCAACTTTTTTTCAATTAAGCACAGTTCCAAGTGGCTTTCCTATTTCCTTACATATAGATATAGAACAAAAGATCAAGCAAATTGGAAGAAATAGACCTGTTCTTAGACAAGAAGATTGCATCTAAGGAAAAAGTACATTCTTAATTTGAACTTAGTAATACATAAGTAAAAGTCATACATTTTAAGTATGGTTTGTGCTCCATTGGACCAGAAATTTTAGTAGGAAGTATTATCTTTAAAAGCTCAAATATCATTTTTAACAAAAGTAAAATAAGCATGGCTTATAGTAAAACAAACAAACACAATACAGACAGCAATTCTATATATAATTTAATACTGTATGAATAAATCCTTTTGCTAGTAAATAGATACATGTAACACAATGTCCCAATTGTAATTGAATAAGGAACTTGATTTTTTTTCTGAGTGTCATTGCCTTTTTTAAAATAAAAAACAAAACAACACCCTTGCTCTTTTGTTGGGTGTTCTAGTCTGAATGCTAGCAGCTATCTGATTTGGATATACTGTATGTATGAAGGAACAAATAGGAGGGTGGAAAATAAGGCAGTGTAAATAGCAAAAAGGAATAGATTGATAGTGACTTTTTCGATTGATATCCAGGGTACAGAAGCATAACGGTGGTTGATTTTCAGTCACCTGATTTCAGGATCAGCAATGGTGTCAACATTCCTTGGACTAAGCAATTGGCTAAATTCAGTCTTTGACAAAAATGAGACTTGCTGATTAAATCCTGTAACAAATGATACTTTGCATTTATTGACAAAGATATGTGGAACAAAGCAATGGATGATACACATTTTTTTTTATTTTCCCTTATTTTTTTCTAATATTTCTCAGATCAGGTCAAATGCATGTGCTGCTAGCTGAACCTGAGGAGAATTTTGGGAGCTATTATTTCACAGGGAAACATCATATATCTTTACAATTTTCTGTGCCAGTTTATAAAATTAACAGCATTTCTGGTTATGAACATATAATGTTTATAATAAAAATGGATTTGGTTTTATTGTGTTTTATTGAAAAATAATCTGTTCTATATTTATAGATTGATTCAGTTCAAATTCTACAAGAAATTTCCCATTTAAACTAACAAAGATTTTAAAAAATCTACAAGTCAACCTTATTTATGGTTTTTATATGAAAATTCCTTTATACATTACTGGTATTGTTGTATGCAACTGAATAATGGAAGGACTATTGTGTAGATACCTACCCCTCTATAACTTTCATAACTTGGTTCTGGAAATCCTCCTAACAGCTACCAATCCACCTCTCTAATTTAAGTTACCTACTTTTTTTAATAAATAAAATGATAATTTAAAAGAAAAAACCCTCTATGAGTGTCAACAGAACCATTCTTTGCCCCATAGGGGTACTACTTCAGAAAATACAATTAATGCTTTGGTAAGCTTCCCAATCCATGAAGAGTAGGTTTCCATTCCATACATTAAAATAAAACAGCACAGGGGATAAAAGCTGAAAGAAAAGAATTTAATGAAGGGGTCCCTAAAATGGTTGAAGTGCAGCAAGCGAGTCTGCAGTCTGCTCACTTGGTACTCACCCAGCTTTTTGTATCCTGATTTTTTAAGTAAAAAAAAAAAAATCAAACCAGAGACTGCATGCAAAATGCAAGTTTCCAGCACTTCCTCTCCCTTAATGATGCAAAGGCTTGTGTAAACCACAGAATTATTTTTAGGAAGTAAAAAGAGATAGCTGCAACCTAGAGATTTAGAAGGTTGCCCAGTTATCAGCAATTGAACATAATGATAGTTGGGTATTGTGGATGAGAATTGTTGATGGTTGGAAGAAGGAGAATAGAGGGAATTAAGTGAAGGGGATGTAGACTTTGTTATTTAATCACATTCCTCAGAAATATCAGTTTACTCTGATTTCCCCCACTAGTTCTCACAAAAACCCATTATTGCTAATAGTGCAATGAAAGTCGCACTAAAAAGATTTGAATATCATTCTAGTCTCTAGACCAGGGGTGTCAAACTCACATCGTCATGGCAGCATCACCTGACATGTCAGGACTTTTTCCCCTTTGCTAAACTGAGAGGGGGCGTGGCCAGTGCATGACACAGCTGGCCCATGGGCTGCAAGTTTGACAACCCTGGTCTAGACTAATACTAACACCTCTCCAGCTATGTTAGCAAAGTTAAGATTATATATTTTATTATTTTATTTTGTAGGAGGTAGCAATGTCATTGTATTCATTTGGCTGAAATACAAAGATGATGGAGAAGTAGGAGATAGGAAAGGTACTTTATACTTAGCACCATGACAAGTTGTTGTTTTTAAATAAAACAACAACCTTAAACTTTTTTAAAAGTCCTTTTTGACTCTTCTGAATGCTTTCCTTTGATTCTTCTCACTTTTAGACATATACAAATTTGTGTAAATGTTTGTTAGAGACTGGCTATTCATATTTGCTTTGGTTAAATATATATCAATGATTAAACCTTAAATAAAATAGTTCAAACCAAATTAGCTGTGTAGAAAATATTGATTTTATGTTAGAAATTGGTGATCTGTGTGCTGCTGCCTCATGTGGAGATTTATTGAACTGCAGACAGAAAATCCCTGAGTATTTTCTATGGGAGACTTGCCTGTACCATAAAAGACATGATCTTGAATGTTGATCATTTGTTACTCATTGGTTGTTGTTCCTGCTGGATTCCAACATCTGACTAAATGTCAAATAAAATTATATATGTGCCTCACTAGAATATTTTATCTGAACCAAAATTCAGTGTAGATCCTGTGTCTTATTGCCCCATTTTCTTCTGCAATGAAATTGATTTATAAATGTTGAAATAGTAATAAATGTTCTGCTAGATGAGAGTATCTTTATTAGTGAAAAAAATCTGCAAAATTTGCTATATGCTTCATGTTCCAGTTTTCTTTTATAATCTGGGATTGCATCTGATTATAAAGGGGCAAAATGTACTTAATGATTTCAAGTTATGAAAATTCACATAATTTTAAGTACTAAATATAGCCACTGGTATAATTGTTTTCTGTTCCTACACACACAAATACACATTCACTGATGCTGAAGCTTTTGTCTAAAATCAGTACATGAAAGGAGAGGCTAAATCATGAGTTTCTGATCTTATTTAACTCTCCAAATTTCCCATAAATTCTCTCTTCCCCTTTTCAATTAATATATCTGTGAACAAAGCATTGCATGAGAGCCTCCCATCATTTTTTTTTTTATAATGCCCCATTGGAGCCTACCTGCATTACAATCTTAGACACATTCTTAGAGATGAGGATGGTGTTGGTAGCTGTTCTCTCCGTCTCCCTCTCCCCCCACCTCTCTGTGTCTGTCTGTCTGTAAACTACAACATTCCTATTTGAAAAAAATAAAATAATTTCTCTAAAGTCTGAAATAGTGTCAAGACTAACAGGCATCACATGTCCATTGGTGTAATCATGTTTCTTAGATGCCACATCAGAGATTGCTGTTATAAACAATGGATAAAGATAATGAATAGTTTGGAGTGTAAAAAGTACTTATGGAAAGAAGCTAGAGCAGGGGTGGGCAAACTTTTTGGCTTGGGGGCCGCATTGACTTTAAAATTTGACAGATGGGCCGGGTCAGCACAAGATTTTTTGGGAATCGCCCCCCCACCCTTTCCCCCACCTCTTCTCCTCCTTCCCCTCCCCTCGGAGGCCCCCTGAGTCAGGAGTTGCTACCACCAGCGCGGCTCCGCGTGGCTCCAGTCCTGCGTTACCTCGGGAAGGGAAAGGCAAAAAGGAAGAGCCACGGCAGCAGCGGCACTGGAGACTCAGGCTCAGCGGCTCCTGGTTTTGCCTTTTCCTTCCCAAGGCAATGCGGGACTGGAACCGTGCAGAGCTGCGCTGGCGGTAGCAACTCCTGACAGCCCCAGCCGGACACCTGAGCGGAGCCCAGGCAGAACTGCCTGTTGCTGCTGCCGGAGCACCGCCGGATCGCCTCCTCCAAGCAGCCTGCCCACCTGCCGAGCTTCCCCTCTGCCGCGCGGCTCGGGGCCAGGCACGAGCGCCCATGAGTTAAAAGGAAGCCAAAAATTGCTGGGAAGTTGCTTGGGTTTCCGGGGCTTCCAGGCTTAAACTTTGCACAGACAAAGTTTGCAGGCGGAAGCATCTTTCCACCGAGGAGTGGGAAGGGTTCCGCCCGGTGGGCGGGCAGGCGGGCGGGCTGCTTGGAGGAGGTGACCTGGCAGTGCTCTGGGTTTCCCCTCCACCACGCAGCTCGGGGCCAAGCACGAGCACCCGCGAGTTAAAAGGAAGCCGAAAGTTGCTGAGAAGTTGCTCAGGTTTTCAGGGCTTCCAGGCTTAAACTTTGCACAGACAAAGTTTGCAGGTGGGAGCGTCCTCCCGCCGAGGAGTGGGAAGGGTTCCGCCCGGCGGGTGGGCTGCTTGGAGGAGGCGACCCAGTGGTGCTCTGGGTTTCCCCTCCGCTGCGTGGCTCGGGGCCAGGCGTGAGTGCCCGTGAGTTAAAAGGAAGCCAAAAGTTGCTTGGATTTCCAAGGCTTCCAGGCTTAAACTTTGCACAGGCAAAGTTTGCAGGCAGGAGCGTCTTCCCGCCGAGGAGTGGGAAGGGTTCCGCCCGGCGGGCGGGCGGGCAGGCTGCTTGGAGGAGGCGACCCAGAGGTGCTCCAGGTTTCCTCTCCGCTGCGCAGCTCGGGGCCAGGTGCGAGTGCCCGCGAGGAAAAAGGAAGCCACAAGTTGCTGGGAAGTTGCTTGGGTGCTGGGAGCAGGCTTTTAAAGTGCCGCCCGAGCAGGACCGCCGAGCCGGGAAACGGGGCACCAAGGCAAGGCAAGGCTCCACCAGCAGCGGCCTAGCTTTCGGTGGCTCCAAGCAGCCCGCTCCAAGCAACCCGCCTGCGCACCGGGCGGAACCCTTCCCACTCCTTGGCCGGAAGACGCTCCCACCTGCAAACTTTACCTTTGCAAAGTTTAAGCCTGGAAGCATGTTGTAACTAATATCATTGCAACTACATATCATTGCAATTATGTATCATTCATGTGTTTGCAACATTGTATCATTCACGTGTAATCATTAACTTCTGTCTCTTCAGTGACCTTTGCAAGGCACGTACAAGGGACAAGGAGCTAGACGGTTGTTAATAAGCTTATCCACACTGTAAATGATCTGTCCGGTATGCAGCTTTGTAAACATACACATCCTGATGAGATTATCATGTTTGACTTGAGCTTTTTGATTAAATCATTTTCTTGTAAAAAAGCACAATAAAAAAGCGTGTGCCAAGACATTCAGGGCGCGCTCATCAAGAGGAAACCTCGCTTCCTGTCGTTTCTCTTCCCTTCGCTCCCTATCATGAGCCGCCCATCAGATGCGGGATGGCAGATACCGCATTCTGGTGACCCCGACGTGATTCCCTATCTTATCAGCTCGATGGGAGCTGTGCATCGCCAGGCCTGAAGCGAATTGCACATCATCGGATCTGAAACACGGTCTCGACTTTCGTAAGTATGGATGGAAACTTTTCTCAACAACAGACGCAGCATCTGAAGGAATTGAGGGAGTTAGTCGCTTCTTCTTCTAAATATTTTGCTAATTTAAAGGGCTCGCCTGTAAAAATGAAACCTATTGCTACATTATTTGCTTATGTGTGGCAACATTGTCCCAATTATTCAGAGGAAGGCTCCTTAAAAATTTCCACTTGGCAAAAAATTGGTGAACATCTCCATAGTCCTCCTCGTGCACCTATTGGCATTTTGGTCACTTGGAGGAAAATTATGGAGGCTTTAAAAGTCCATTATAAAATAGAAGCAGGGAGTGTGTTTGAATCTCCCCTGCCAAGTTATGATAACTTTTCAATTTTCTCTAACTCAGGCAGAAGCTGCTGCCATTATTCAACAATGCCCCACATGTAGTAAGCAAGGACATTCCATTCCCATAGGAGTAAATCCAAGAGGATTAAAAGCTTGTGAAATTTGGCAAATGGATGTAACTCAGTATCCACCTTTTGCCCCTTGGAAATATTTGCACGTTTCCATCGATACATATTCAGGGTTTATTCAGGGTTTATTCTGGCTACTCCTCAAAGGGGAGAAACTGTAAAACATGTCATCAATCATTCAATTCGTACCTTTGCCTCGCTGGGATGTCCAAAAGAAATCAAAACTGACAATGGACCTGCCTATACAAGTTCTGCTTTCCAGGACTTCTGTAACAGATGGGATGTAACCCACAAGTTTGGGATTCCCTACAACAGCCAGGGGCAGGCTATTGTGGAACGAGCGAACTTATCTCTGAAACGTGCTCTTGATCGATATTCATTGCGGGAAAAACCCCCGAACCTCCCAGCATTGCAAAATTCTCTTAACATTTGTCTTTACACTTTAAACTTTCTCAATCTGACTGGCATTCCTCCCACTTCTGCTGCTTCACGTCATTTTTCCTCCCCCTCACCCCCGCCTAACAGACCTCTGGTATATTATCGCAGATTGCCAGATCCTGCCTGGCAGGGTCCCACTGAGCTTCTCACTTGGGGACGAGGCTACGCTGCAATCTTACTGCCAGACAAAACCACTTGCTGGATCCCTGGTAGGGTGGTTAGACCCTATCATGAGAATTCCTCTGCTACATCTGTATCTTAAAACTCTTCCTGATATTCTTGCCTATATCTTCTTTGCAATTTCTACCTTACTTCAACAAAACCTATGCTTCCTGTCAAAAGACTATTCATGTTAAAACCATTTCATTAACAGAAGGCTATTATACTTGCTCCATGTGGGTACATCATGAAAATGCTACCCGTAGTTTTCACTCTGTCACTTCTGTTTTATATAAAGAACACTCTACCACTCGCTCTTTTGTTCCTTCTTTACTCTTCCTATGGAAAGGAACCTTAAAATCTTCTCCTCTATTCAATCTAAACATAGGGGGACCTAGATGTCCTTCTATTGTATTATGGGTTCCCCCACCCCAACTAACATCCTTGATGAATGACCAAATTAATCTTCATTGTCATTATTGTAATTATTATCCTTTTTCTACAAATTGCATTCCCTCCTCATTTCGCAAATGTTCTACAACTAACTTGTCCATAGCCCTCTCTCCTGCTTGTGATGTTTTTATATACCCGAACTCTGATCCTGTCAACAAACGACGATTCAAAAGAACTGTCCGTGACGATCCGCAGAAGCCTCATAGAAGATATAATATTGCTTGGACTATAACTGACTTTCAAGGAGTTCGTTTAAGTCTACAACCAATTTTTCTTGCATAGAAGACTTCTACCCACCACTTCAATTCGATTTGGCAGATGCACCCACACAACCAGGGGATATCCTGCAATCTACACCACTTCAGGAGGAACTTTAATATCACGCCTGAAAGGAATGTATTTTATCCCTGGCAATAATTTTGTTTGGACTTGTTACACCGGTTTCATGGCATGTGTCCACGGGGATGAAATTGTTAAATCCAAATCATTTTGCATTCAAGTATGGCTTGTGTGTATAACTCTGATGATTTTATATCCCTACAGGTACCCATGGAATACCCCCTCTTGCAAAATCGTAAAGATTTAGATCTGTTATTTAAAAAAAAAAAAAACAAGAGGGATTGTGTGCTATGCTTAAAGAAGAATGTTGTCTTTATGCTGATGGCAGGGGGAGGGTTCGTTTTCTATTTCGCCATGGTTTACAACCTTTTTAACTGCATTGGCAGGATCATTAATAATCATTATATTGATATGTATTATAGGACCTTGTTGTTTTAATAGAATATTGCAATTTTTTAAAAAAAATTAATTATCCTCCATAACTGCTGATGTTAAGGTGCTATTGCAAGCTCATGTTATATCCTCAACACCGGATGAAAAAATGTCATTGCTGAGTTACCGCTCCTTGGACAACCCTGACGCTGACGGGTCTCACTCTTGCCTAGATGACGGGGACGGCGAACATTTCATAAAAATGGTTCCTGTCTTCTCGGACGAGAAAGAAGACTCGTCATAAATAATAAAAACAGAGGAGATGTTGTAACTATGTATCATTGCAACTACGTATCATTGCAACTATGTATCATTCGTGTGTTTGCAACATTGTATCATTCACGTGTAATCATTAACTTCTGTCTCTTCAGTGACCTTTGCAAGGCACGTACAAGGGACAAGGAGCTAGACGGTTGTTAATAAGCTTATCCACACTGTAAATGATCTGTCCGGTATGCAGCTTTGTAAACATACACATCCTGATGAGATTATCATGTTTGACTTGAGCTTTTTGATTAAATCATTTTCTTGTAAAAAAAGCACAATAAAAGAGCGTGTGCCAAGACATTCGTGGCGCGCTCATCAAGAGGAAACCTCGCTTCCTGTCGTTTCTCTTCCCTTCGCTCCCTATCATGAGCCGCCCATCAGATGCGGGATGGCAGATACCGCAGAAGCACCGGAAAAAAAGGGGGGATCGGCAGGGATTCACCTTCGGAGAGGTCGCATCCGAAGGTGATTTGAACTCCCAGCCAAGGCCTTTGCAAAGTTCTTCTTTTCTTTCCTACCCCGAGAGCGCTCTGCACTGTTTTGCAGCTTTGGGGGCCACGCGGCCCAACGATTTTTTTTCAGGGGCGGGCCGGATTGGACAGACCAATGGGCCAGATATGGCCCACGGGCCATAGTTTGCCCACCCCTGAGCTAGAATAAGGGTAGGCTGGAAGAATAACAAAACAAAAAAAACCTTGGTTACTCATAATATCATGTATCTTCAACTTAAATTAGATGAAAAGTGTCAACCCACTTCCCCCAAAAAGCTATGTAGAGCTTTGTGGAAACAGCTCCACATAATAAATGCATACCTTCTCAATAACTCTATAATCTTCCATACTCTCCTTAAGTAGCATTTTTATATATAGAAAAAAGGAGAAACACAGTATCTTTCTTTTTGCATGTTTGAAATTATCATAGTGCTCCTGAATTTTCAAAAGATCCAAATAATATTGTGAATATTTTAGGCATAATCTTTTGCCTTCAAAAGCTAACATGGAAATGATACCATTATTTTGTTTTGTTTTTTCTTTCATAATTGTACCCCAGGCAGTACAGGATGCGGTCAAATTACAACAGGAATTGCCAACATTTCTATTTCCTATGCTTTGATATTTAAAATGATAAAAATAAAAAATAGACTGTTTTTTTTACTTAAAAAACACAAATATTAATATGAAGTCAAAATAACATGCATACATGTATAGCCATTCTATTATTCCATTCAGGTCAATCAAAATTATATAAACTTCATGAAATAATTTAAAAAATAATAAGCCAATGAAATTAGATCTATAGGATGATAAGAGAAAAATAGTACAATTTAATTTAGCTCACATGAACACTTCTTTCTATCCTTGCAAACCATTCTTGCTTCCACCATACAGAAATATTTTTTATAAATTATCCTTTGTTTTTTAAACTTCCTACTTCTTTGTTTGATGGATCTTGTCAATCCCATCCACATTAAGGCCTCTCATTTAGCTCAAGAAATGTGCTCTTCTTATATGTGTGTGCATGATTTAAAATTCAATTTTCACATTCTTTCTATATGTTCCACATATCATACTCATACTTCTCATTCACATATGTATTCAATCTACATTAATTCAGTCTTCCTTGTTTTAATCCTATCTCCTTTTTTATACATAATACTTAAGTAGCCCACTATTACTGCATTAAATATGCATTTCATGTAAACCTCTTAAGTACAGCCATTTTCAATTCTTTCAACAAACTTTCATTATTGCAACAGACTATATCCTACCTATTCCTTTGTATCAACATTTTCATTTTTAAGGATTTTTTTCATCCATTTCACTATAATAGAATCTTAACATTCTATTAATGTATACAGGTTTATCTATTTCTCCAATTTTTCATAATTTGGCTATAATTTTGAATCTTTCATTTCATTTTCCTTGTTGAATAGAAATACATTAATCATTGAAACATTAATTTTCAGAACCATTTTTCTCACTGTATCATACTATCAGTTTAATAATTTTTGTAAATCATTTAGGTTCTCAACCAATAGCATGGTACCATCTACATACAAAATTAAGCACATATTAATATCCCATAACTATCAATATGATAACGAAAGGAAAGCAAGAAACAAGAGGATCAGGAAAACCAGGAATATTTAAATAAAACACTTCAAGCAATCCAGGCAATGAAAGCAAAACTTGAATTAAAGTTTGATAGGCTCACAGGAACTTCATGAGGAGATTCATCAACTAATTGGAGAAGTCAAACAGATCAGGAATAGAATGGATTTTTTGGAGCATAAATCAGAGAAAACTTTCAGTATGAATTTGATTTGGATGAGGGGGTCTCTTGGAATTACAGGGTAAGGAACTTCAGATTTTGAGTAATTCCTGAAATGTCAGGAGAGGACATCAGATCAAGAATGATTAAATCCTTGGCTTAATTAATTGGTTGGGAAGAAGAAGAAAGTCAAAACAGAAATAGACACAATATATAGAATAAATTTATGATATACCACAATGAGAAACCTACCAAGGAGCATCTTAGTTCATTTTGTAAGAAGAAAAAGATCATCTCTAATGATCTAAGTGCTAGAGCCCACTGTAACTACATAGCCCAAAGGCATTAAGAGTTGTTAATCTAATCCTATGTAGCTTTTTCTCTAGTAATATCTCACTACTAACTAGAGCATACAAAACATTTGCTAGACCAATACTTGAATACAGCTCATCAGTCTGGAACCCACATTACATATCTGATATTAACACAGTTGAGAAAGTCCAGAAATATTTCACAAGAAATATTTACTCGTTGCAAAATACCTTATGCCACCAGGCTCGAGATTCTAGATCTAGAAAACCTAGAACTATGCCGCCTTCAGTCCAATCTAAGTTTAGTATATAAAATTATACATTGCAATGTCCTACCTGTCAATGAATACTTCAGCTTCAACCATAACAATACAAGAGCACATAGTAGATACAAACTCAAGGTAAACTGCACCAAACTTGATTGCAGAAAATACAACTTCAGCAACAGAGTGGTCAATGTCTGGAATACTCTACCTGACTCTGTGGTTTCTTCCCCAAACCCCAAAAACTTTAGCCTTAGACTATCTACTATTGACCTCACCCCTTTCCTAAGAGGTCTGTAGGGAACATACATAAGTGCACCAAAGTGCCTACTGTCCCCGTCCTATTTTATTTTTCTTTATTTTTCTTTATTTATTCTATATTTATTTTCTTTATTTTCCTACCGTCCCCTTTTTTATTTTTCTTATATGTATCTATTTCATGTATTCATAACTATGTTTATACTTATACCTGTTATCTTATAATCGCTTGACAAAATAAATTAAGAAATTAAGAAATTAAAAAAACAAACAAGAGAACAAGTTTTCAACTGTCATTTTAAAACTAAAAATTGACAATGTGGATATAATCACCATAAAGGTGATCCCTGTTAGAAACATGATAAGAGGAAAGATTATGTCTGCCTAATAGACATTCTAAAGAAAAGAAAGATTCAATTTCACTAGGACTAACTTGAAGAAGTTATATTTACATATGAAGATATGATTTATACTGAATCCATAGAAAAGATTTCTTGATTAATCATAAACTAATTCTAAAACCAATGCAAGAAATGGACATGGATAAACAACGAGATGTTGGCCTATTTTTAAAAGCCCTGTTTTTGTTTTTTAATATCTGATGGAAATTTTCCCTTTTTTCCACTTTTTATTGTGGGAAATATTATCTCCATTATTTTCTGTGGTCATTCTATTATACTACATCTACTTCCCTTATTCTTAAGTTTATGTTTGGTAATGAAAGTTCAGCTACAGGAGAGTTTTGGGCGATGTTAAAAATTCAAACAATGCATCAAAAATGTTTAAGTCCTTTGGAATGCTTTGGGTAAAAATGCTTTTCAAGTTATAAAATCAAATGGAAACTTAAGTTAAAATTCTGATAAAATAACCATTTTAAACCAACCCAAATATGACACTCAGATAAAAGGAACAGCAGCAAAACCAGACTTACAATCAGATGGAATCTAATTTGTGGCTCTCATCTTTGAAGGAGAAAGAACCTGGTTTGAAAACTGCAGACTTGTTGAAAAAGGATCGAAGAGGCATGAATTCTAAAGACTTAGTAAGACATGATAGAATCAATGAGTGATGACCTGGTCTTAGGTTACCAAATTTGAAATTATACTTTAATGCCTCCTGTTTGGCTGGATTAAAGAGGGGGTAACTCTCAAAAAAAAGATACCGGTAATTTGAACATTTTTCTAGGTGCGCCATCCTAAAAGTCTAGAATAAATGCAAAACAAAATTATCTAGGAAATTGTCACTCAGAAAGCTTTTTTTATTTTAAAGAAAAGAGATGACAATGAGGGAAAGTTTAACTGCATAGACTTAGTATATTAATTAATGTGAGAAACTGTAGTTTTCAATTTGATGTTTGTTATTTCAACAGCGGCTCAGAGGGTAAATCAATTGTTCCACATCTTAAAGTACCTAAGACCTCTTTTCTATCAGTATAAGAGTTAAATAAACATTTTCATATTTGCTTTGACATTTTCATTTACTTTTAAAACTTTTTTTCTCACTACTTTATTATAGCTTTTTTATTTTGGGGGTGTGTGCGTGTATATGGAGGAGGAAGATACTTTTTTTTTTAAAGCTTCTTGTCTTTGACCATTAAGCAACTGATTCCACTTTAAACACAATGATACAGGTTTTTTGCAATTCAAAGGTACAATTCTCTTTCCATCACTAGTGGGATAATAGCATGTACTAATGCACATACATTTGTTCTTCTAGTCACCATTTCTTTAGAATGGCAAGAGGCAAACACTACCACTTTATGATTATTGTGCAATTAGCCAAAAACGAGACTGTAGCAGGGAGGAGGGAAGACATGGTGATAAAGAAGCCTTGAATAAAACACTGCAGGGATAACTTCCGATTATTTAAGATATTTATTATAAATTCAAATAGCTAAAAATTTTATATGGAGGATTTTATTACTTATAAACTTATATATAAAAATAAAGACTTGATAAGTCATTTTGTTTATTGTATGAATCATATTCTAAAAAGCTTCTACCAAAACCTTCTGTGGATTTTCAGCATCAAAATAAAACATTTGATTGATTTAAAAGAAATTACATTGTTGCATGCAAATAGTTATAATTACTTTTGGTACAAAATTGTAACATTTTATCCTTGGGGAAGAGACAGAGAATAGTATGGATTAAGTGACTGTATAAATATCAGTAACCTCTGCATTTTTTCAAGATAGGAAAATGCCCATCATGATAATTGCTGGGTAATGCAAAGTGAATATGTACTAGTGAAACAAAAAATTAGAATGTCGTGCAAAAGTTCAATGCAACTTAAAAGGTGAACCTAATATATGAGATAGACTCATTACATGCAAAGCAAGATAGTTCAAGCCATGATTTGGCATAATTGAGATGATTATGGCTTACAGCTCATGAAAACCCCAAATCCACAATCTCAAAAAATTAGAATATTACATGCAATCAATAAAACAAGGATTGTACATAGACCAATATCAGACTTCTGAAAAGTATAAGCATGCATATGTACTCAGTACTTGGTTTGGGCCCCTTTTGCAGCAATTATTGCCTCAATGCGGCATGGCATGGAAGCTATTAGCCTGTGGCACTGCTGAGGTATTATGGAAGACCAGGATGCTTCAATGGCGGCCTTCAGCTCTTCTGCATTGGTCGGTCTCATGTCTCTCATCTTTCTCTTGAAAATGCCACATAGATTCTCTATGGGGTTCAGGTCAGGCGAGTTTGCTGGCCAATCAAGCACAGTAATCCCACGGTCATTGAACCAGGTTTTGGTGCTTTTGGCAGTGTGAGCAGATGCCAAGTCCTGCTGGAAAATGAAGTCAGCATCCCCATAAAGCTCGTCTGCAGAAGGAAGCATGAAGTGCTCCAAAATCTCCTGGTAGATGGCTATGTTGACGCTGGACTTAATGAAGCACAGTGGACAAACACCAGCAGATGACATGGCTCCCCAAATCAACACAGACTGTGGAAACTTCACACTGGACTTCAAGCATCTTGCAGTGTGTGCCTCTCCATTCTTCCTCCAGACTCTGGGTCTTTGGTTTCCAAATGAGATGCAAAAGTTACTCTCATCAGAAAAGAGGACTTTGGACCACTGAGCAACAGACCAGTTCTGTTTTTCTTTAGCCCAGGTAAGACGCTTCTGATGTTGTTTGTTGTTCAGGAGCGGCTTGACAAGAGGATACGACATTTGAAGTCCATATCCAGGATCAGTCTTGTGTGGTGGCTCTTGATGCACTGACTCCAGCCTCAGTCCACTCCTTGTGAAAGTCCCCAACACTTTTGAATGGCCTTTTCCTGACAATCCTCTCCAGGCTGTGGCCATCCCTGCTGCTTGTGCACCTTTTTCTTCCACACTTTCCCTTTCCACATAACTTTCTATTAATGTGCTTTGAAACAGCACTTTGGGAACATCCAACTTCTTTTGCAATTATCTTTTGAAGCTGTCCTTCCTTATGGAGGGTGTCAATGATGGTTTTCTGCACAACTGTCAGGTCAGCAGTCATTCCCATGATTGTGATTCCTACTGAACCAGACTGAGAGACTATTTAAAGGCTCAGGAACCCTTTGCAGGTGTTATGGCTTAATTATCTGATTAGACACTTTGAGCCTAGAATATTGAACCTTTTCACAATATTCTAATTTTCTGAGATTGTGGATTTGGGGTTTTCATGAGCTGTAAGCCATAATCATCACAGCTCACGGCTTGAACTATCTTGTTTTGCATGTAATGAGTCTATCTCATATATTAGGTTCACCTTTTAAGTTGCATTACTGAAATAAATGAATTTTTGCATGATATTCTAATTTTTCGAGTTTCACCTGTACATGTTATTGTGGGAAGATTTGGGTACAGTATATTTTCTATATTCTGCGCAGAAACATTAAGTCATATCTTCAGAATTTTTGATAGTAAAATGTCATCCACTGTTGCTAGACAATTTTGCCCTCATCTTAATGTAGCAGTGGTATATTTTTCTCCATAATATGGAATGACAAAACCATTAACATTTACAAATAAAATTACAAGGATGCAGCTGAGGATGTAATTTGGAAGGCAGAGAAAGTGCTTCTGCCACCTGTGAATCTGGCTCTTGAAAACAAGTGTTATCTCTGTGCAGTCTTGCCACAAGATTTCTGGTCATATCAGAGAAGAATGCCTGAGGAAATGACATATTTATTACAAATGGTATAATTTACATTAATTAGCAAGCCCTTTTTAGCATCCCCATTTCCAATCTTCAGAATCTATGCATTGTCCCACTATGGTCTCCCAGAGTATTTATTTATTCTTCTCTTATAATACACTTCTATCATTTGTCTGTTTTCTCAAGGACATTCGAATAGTTGGTGTTGGTTGAATAACATTATTTAGGTGAGATCTGTGACTGAAAACTTCTAGTGCTCCATATGAATTTTATGTAGCTCTAAAAATAGCAATCTCAGGATGCTATCTTACAAAAGCACTTATGCTAAGGCTACTTAAGCACTGTTAAGTATAGCATTTAATACAGAACTATATTGCTTAATAATGCTGTTCCCCTAGGTAAATATTATTTTATATTGCTGACTCATAAATATGTTTTATTTAGCAAATCCCTAGTACAAATCGTCTAGGTGATTCTTCATCAGAGGAATAGATTCCAAGCAGGCAAAAAAGTTAAATCTCTTGTATTTTGAGCTGCACTCCTGGTGACATTGTGAACATATCTTTGCAATCTTTCTTTTAGAGGTGGGATTTTTAAAAACTTCTTATCCTTGATATTAGTCTCCTATTCAAGACTCTTTTAGGTTGTGAAGGCCAAACAAGGTAAGCAAGACACTGCTGATTTTTAAGATTGTTTAGAAGGGTTTCCTCTTTGATATTGTCATGCAAAAACCCAGCAAAATACACACTGACAATTTGCAATAAAACTACTATTTGCAGGTTCATCTAGTTGGTTTGTTTCCTGTGATTTTAGTTAAAAGATATGCAATAAATTTTTGCTCTTGAATAACTTCTGTGTGAATTGCCTCAGGTTAGTTTGCTTCTCACAAGAGACAGGCTGTAATGACTGGATTTTCTTGTGTGCATATTCTACCTTTCTCAGATTACAAAAAGAATAGAAAAAAATGAGGGAAAACTGAATATACACACATCTAAGATAAAATAAACTGATATGGGGCAATTTACAGACAAACTAAGGTTAAGTGGCAGAGGTGACTCTACGAGTAGGCCTCATCTTACAACAGTTTGTTTAGTGAGCATTTGAAGTTATAATGCTTCTGAAAAAAGTGACCTTTTTCACACTTACTATTGTTGCAGCATCTCTATAGCTATGTGATCAAAATTCAGATGCTTGGCAACTGATTCATATTTCTGATGGTTGTAGTATCCAGGTCTCATGTGACCATCTTTTGCTACTTTCAGACAAGCAAAGTCAAAGGGGAGGCCTGTTTCACTTAACAATTATGTTATTAACTTAACCACTTTAATTATTCACTTAACAACTGTGGCAAGAAAGAGGTAAAACTTCCAAATGTCTCACTTAACAACAGAAATGTTGGGCTAAATTGTAGTCATAAGTCGAGGATTACCCACACTATTGTACAACATTGCACAGCATGTGACTGTGATTCGCCAAAGTAAAAGTACGCACTGGAGTGAAGTATTAGAGAATCAAGTGGTAAGAGAATCAGCAAGGCTGAACCAGATCTTGGTTAAACTAAATGATATTTGTTAAAATCCATGATTTTTGTAAGATGGAATTAAACTAAGGAACACTACTGTCAAAGACTATCTGTATTAGATATGCCATTATATTTTTTATGAAACCCCACCCCCAAAAGAAGTAAGAAGTAAGATTATAATGAACTACCGTGTAAGCCTGTCATCAAGACATTCTGTAAAATTTGAATGAACAAAATATAGCCATTTTTTTTTAAAAAAAAAATCCCAACTAGTTTAGAGAAACACACACCCTTTATATATACTGTGGTTACTATCGTTTATGACTGCTGAAAAGAAAGAGATCCCCAAAAGCTAAAGGTAGTTGCATTAATACTAATATTGTTAGTCACAAAAGACTAGCAAATAATTAGTTGAGTAGTCTACATTTGCCTTTGTTATACATGAATCAGTTCAAATAAACTGTATTCTTGGTTTAGAAAAGTTCATAAAATTTCACGCAGTTTTAAGCCCATTTACCATCATGCAGCAAAGCAGATCTAGGTAAAGAAGCTGAGTTATCCGCCTTTGGGCATAAGCATCTCACAAGATAAGCTCTTGAACATATTTTATCTGAAAATCATTTTACAAAAACAATGCCAGTTTAACCAATTCGACAGTATTGAATCTCACTGACCAGGTTGGTTCACCACAACTGTACAACAGAATAAAAATGAAATTATGACTGTGAAAATGTACAGCATTTTCAGAATAAAGTACAGTTGATTAATCAACATATTTGTTAAGTACTTGGACATGGGTTGGAGTAAATGGGAACAGTCTTTGAATGTGAACTTTCAGCTCTTTATTGCATAGTGACTTCTCAAAACAATAACAGTGAACCCTGCCTTATATAGGCAACCTTTGTGAGAATTGTCCAATAGCGAGCTATGAACACTAGCTCTTTAAACCAATAATAATCCTCAGTTAAGGGCCAATCGGATTCCTAAGAACTAACCAATCCGATCTGGCCGCCGAACAGCCAATCAGAAGTGCAGGGCCAGAACCCTGCACTTTACCTCAAGCTCATACTTTATTAACTATGGTACATACACAACACTCCTTCCCCCTGGCTTCTTAATTATGGTGTAGTTATATAGTCCTTTAAATAGGACGGTTGTCTTTTAAGTCTTTCGGATTTTCGTTGGACTGGTTGATTGCAATCCTGTTGAGGTAGATTGTTGTTTGGCAGTGTCTCTGGTTCTTGCTCAGGTGCAATTTCTTGCGGTGCAAACAATTCTCCTTCCTGCTCCATTTCCTGAATCTCACTTGATTCGTCGCTCCCTTCGAGCAAGTTCCTTGGAACGTCATCTTCTTCCGTACCTCCCCCCCCCCTGGTTTGGTCATGGGGGAGTTGTTGACTGGCTGTTGTGAGTCGTGACCGTAATTGGTCGATATGCCGTTTCCACAGTCTATTGTCACAGCATTTCACTATGTAGGATTTGGGGCCGGTCACTCGCACTACCGTTGCTTCTATCCATAACGGATCGCCTGATAAGTTTCGTGCGTAAACGCGATCTCCTACCTGGAAAGTGCGACAGCGGCCACTGGATCCTATTGGCTTTTCCGGTTCGTAAGCAGGGTGCAAACGGTCGAGGTGGGAACGGAGTCTTCGTCCCATCAGTAGTTTCGCGGGAGTTCTGCCGGTGACGCTATGTGGAGTTATGTGTTGCAAAAAGAGAATTTGGTTGGCTTTGTCATCGATATTGTCATAGTCCATTTTTTGCAAAGTCTTTTTAACAAATTGGACCATGCGTTCCGTTCGGCCATTGGTCACAGGGTGCGCAGGCGAGGTGAGCGCATGGTGGATGCTGCGGTCAGCGAGGTACTGCTCGAACATCAATGCCGTGAACTGTGGCCCGTTATCAGACACCAGGACGTCAGGCAATCCGTGGGTTGCAAAGAGTCTATTTAGGATCTTAATCACTGCCTCAGAAGTTGTGGCCATCATACGATGAATTTCTAACCAATTGGAGTATGCGTCGACTGTCAGCAGGAAGGTATATCCTTTGGTTGGCCCTGCGAAATCCAGGTGGATTCTGGACCAGGGTCCACGTGGCGTCTCCCATTCAGTAGGCATGGCTTTTGGTGGGGCGTTGCTGGCTTGTTGGCAATTGGTACACGCTTTGACCCACTGCTCGATTTGCTGGTCCATGCCCGGCCACCATACATAGCTTCGTGCAAGTGATTTCATCCGCACGATGCCGGGGTGGCCCTCGTGCAGAATTTGTAGCAGCGTCTTCCGGAGTCGTTCTGGGACAACGACTCTATCGCCCCAGATGACACAGCCTTTTTGAGAAAAAAGTTCAGTCTGTCTTGCTTTAAACGGCGTGAAGTCATCTGGGACCTGGTCCAATGGCCATCCGCGTTCTACCCAGCCTAGGACTCGAGCTAGGGTGTGGTCTCATTTGGTTTCTCTCACAATGTCTCGGGTGGTCATAGGCGGCGAGTTGAGTGTTTCGATCTGCAACGTGGTTGCCATTGGTGCTGGATCGTCGAGAGTCTCTGGAAGCGGTGCTCGGCTTAATACGTTGGCGTGGGGAATGGCTTTCCCCGGTCGATATTGAAGGCGATAATTATAAGCAGCTAGGAATTCTGACCATCGGGTCATTCTAGGGGATAATATGTAGGGGGTTGGCTTGTGCCCGGCTATTATCCCTAGCAACGGTTTGTGGTCAGTTATAATGGTGAATGTCCTTCCATACACATATTCATGAAATTTCTTTACAGCTGAAATGATTGCGAGAGCTTCTTTATCAATTTGTCCATAGTTCCGCTCTGCATGTGAGAGAGTCTTCGAAAAGTATGCAACAGGGGCTTCGTTCCCATTAGGCAGTACATGGCTCAAAATGGCGCCCATCCCAAAGGGCGAGGCATCGCAGGTTATAACTAATGGTTAAGTCTCGTTATACTGCATAAATAGAGAGTCAGATGTGAGCAATTTTTTAACATTCCGGAACGCTTGTTCTTCCCGGTAACCGCATACCCACAATGCTTTTTTATCTAATAACCGGTGTAACGGTTCAGCAACAGTCGCCTTGTGCAGTAAAAATACATTATAGAAATTAATGACGCCTAAGAATGCCTGGAGATCAGCCTTGTTATGTGGCCTGGGGGCATTTTTTATCACCTTTAATTTACTTTCGGTAGGGTGGATGCCCT
Source organism: Hydrophis major (assembly GCA_033807585.1). Lineage (NCBI taxonomy): Eukaryota > Metazoa > Chordata > Lepidosauria > Squamata > Elapidae > Hydrophis > Hydrophis major. The sequence continues at coordinate 36,602,238 of CM066332.1, read as the reverse complement.
GGCTATCAATCCGATACCCTAGAAACTCAACACTGTCAGTATATAAGTGACATTTTTTTTTTCACCTTAAGTCCTGCCTCTTGGAATTTTTTAAGAACACATTTCAAACGATCCTGCAAGATTTTTTTGGTAGGGACTGCAATTAATACGTCATCAAAATACGGAACCACGCCCTTGATTCCCTGTAACAACCTTTCCATGAGGCTTTGGAATATCCCCGGGGCCACACTAACCCCAAATTGCAATCGAGTACATTTAAAAGCACCTCTGTGCGTTACAATTGTTTGGGCTTAGGCCGTCTTTTCATCCATTGGTAGTTGTTGATAAGCTTGAGCTAAATCTAATTTAGCGAAAACCTTTCCGCCCCCCAAGGAATGGAGGAGGTGCTGCACCACAGGAACTGGATACGCATTCTGCTGTAGGGCGTAGTTTAAAGTGGCTTGGTAGTCCCCACAAATTTGGATTGACCCGTCTGGCTTAATGGGTGTTACAATAGGGGTTTCCCATGGAGAGTGATCGATGGGCTTCAACACCCCTTGAGCAATTAGCTTGTCGAGTTGTTCGTCGATCTTAGCTTTAAGAGCGAATGGAACTCGACGGGGCTTCAAGCGAATTGGGGCTACTTTTGGATCTAGACTAAATGAGATTGGGGTCCCCTTATACTCGCCTAAACAGTCCGTGAAGACGTCGCTGAACTCAGAAACAAGGTCTTCCTCCCACTCACAACCACCGACTCGGTTCACACCGGCCACCTTGATGCGGAGTGGTGCGAACCATTGGAGGCCTAATAGACTAGGCCTATCTCTGTCGATGATCGTTCGAGGTAAGTATGCTGTATGCTTTTTGAAGGAGACTCGGACTCGGCAGGACCCGACCACAGGGATTCAATTTCCTTGGTAGTCCTTGAGGATGAGGCGTTGAAATTGGAGGTCTTGGTGTTGGATTGTGGGGATAAGTTGCTTGAGTGTCTTCCAAGACACCATCGAGAGGGACGATCCCGAGTCGACCTCCATGTGGCAAGGCTGGTTCTCAATGGCTACCGTGACTCGAATTTTCTTAGTATCCAAAACTGAGGCGTGACCTATAGTGATAGTATGGTGAGCCTCTTCTTTTTGCAAAGCTCGATTTCTGTAGGAGTGGTTTACTGGTTCTTGCCTTACAGGACGGTTTCCTGTCGATTGGCGATAGTTGGCCCCTTTTGAGGCCTGGCTGGGTCCTGGTAAGCTGCGGCAGACCCGGCTGATGTGGCCTCGTTTCCCGCACTCACGGCAGAGTACGTCGCGGAATTTGCATTCGGCCCTGGAATGGTTTGCTCCAGTCAGCGCAAGGGCGTAAGGGCTTAGGGCGAGGATCCCGGTCGGACCGCAGTCAATGGACCCCTTCTTCGTTGCTGTCTGACGATGAAGAGAGTTCCTCGTGGTGCGTCGTTAGAAGCTGCCCTTCTGAGTTGGGTGAGATTTCTCCGGTCGGTTGTGTTGCCGGAGTGCAGCTCCGCCCTAATTGTGCAGCCAACTTGTTGGTCGCCTCCGCAGCCGTGGCTTCGGCAATGGCATCAGCAAGGCTGATGTCGCCTTTCGCCATCAGCTTGCTCTGCACGCCTAGTGCATCTGATCCCAGAATTACTCGATCTCTTAGTGCTTCTTCTAAATCGGCGAACCCGCAGAGGCCCCCTAAATTCCGGAGGTCTGCCATGAAATCGGCCACGCTCTCTCCCTTTCGCTGGTTCCTCTGATAAAACTCGTGGCGTCTCACGAGTGTAGGCACGGTTGGCGCGTAATGGTCTCTCAGGATGGGTTCAAGGTCGTCCCAGCTCATGGCTTTCACTTCTCGAGGTTTGGCGAGTGCTTTTGCCATTTTAAAAACAGCTGGGCCGCAGTGCGTCAGGAACAGTGCCCACTTTTTTGCTGGTGTGGCGACCTTCAAATTATTCATCTCAAGAAACATTTGGAAGCGATCCATGTAGGATTCCCAATCCTCTTGGTTTGGATCGAACGGAGCGGGTGGTACGATGCTGCTGGACATGGTTCCGTTGTTGGCGTCGTCTTTCACGTGCTCGGTATTGCTTCTTGACTTCTTAGGTTCAGACGTCTCCAGATCCCACCTTCGTCGCCAGTGTTAAGTACTTGGACATGGGTTGGAGTAAATGGAGACAGTTTTTGAATGTGAACTTTCAGCTCTTTATTGCATAGTGACTTCTCAAAACAATAACAGTGAACCCTGCCTTATATAGGCAACCTTTGTGAGAATTGTCCAATAGCGAGCTATGAACGCTAGCTCTTTAAACCAATAATAATCCTCTGTTAAGGGCCAATCGGATTCCTAAGAACTAACCAATCCGATCTGGCCGCCTAACAGCCAATCAGAAGTACAGGGCCAGAACCCTGCACTTTACCTCAAGCTCATACTTTATTAACTATGGTACATACACAACAATATTACCCAAACTAATTAAACAATGAGACATCCCGGGTTTTGCTGTCTATCCTGATGAGAGTGTTCATCATAGCTAATAATACTTTTGTACAGTCCCAGCACATCTCTCTTGGGAGTAAACTACCTTCTAATTTTGGTCCCTCAGAAGATTAATTTCATTGTTATGTTCTTATATTATAAGAACTATAAACTAATCATTAGTCATTTTCAAACAATGAAACCTTTCTTGCCTTGACAGATGGAGTGTTTTTCTAGTTGGGATACATTTATTCAACACAGGCAGGTTCCTGTAGAAACTGCATAGATTATAGTACAATCTCTACAGAATATTTTTTGATCTTTATTTCTATTGATAGATTAAGGTGTCTCTTAAATTATTATTTGCAAATGTTTACAGAGACACTGTATTAAATGGTTTTTAAAACCACAGCAAGAGAGAGAGTGAAGAGAAAACATAAACTGAACTGTGAAGAAAAAAGTACTGATAAACTATGGTACAGCTCCATAGTACAGTTTTCTCCCTCAAATCTGTTTGTTCTCTTGTCATAATTATATATGAGCTTCAAAACTGTAACAAAATTCATACTGAAATGCATATTTATATACTTCCTTTTAGCATATTTTGGGTGAGACTTCAAGATGGTGATGAGTATGAGGAGATATGGAGGAAACAAGAAAGGCAACGTTAGTGTTTAATATTGATATACCACATTGCAGTACTTCAAGCTTGGCCCTGAGACCAAGTCTTCAGAGCTTCAATGACTCCAGTCTCTTTTTGTCACTACTTAATGCAAGTTGACAATCAGCCTATCCTCATCCATGCTGTAATCTTGGACGAGAGAGCTGATGTATATTGCATTATGTAAAACTGATCACGCACAGAGGAGGATGCTCCTCTCTTGGAAATATGTACTCCTCTTTTGGAAATATTTCCTCTCTTGGAAACATGTACCATCAGATTTTGACTGTAGCAACTACCATGACTGCAGCAAGGGGCAGGGGTGAATGTGTCACTCTTGTTATTTGGGAATTTTTAGAGGCTTTCAGCAGTGCTGTTCCAATCAGAGATAGCTCAAGAGTTCGTGGTCACCATAGCAATCATAGACCTGATCCAATTTATTGGAGATCAAACTCACAAAAGGAGTCACATTCTGGTATTTGTCTCAGGGCAATTGAGACATCATCTGATGTTCTGGGATGTTGACAACAGTCTTTCTCACCCTCTTAGCTTCTGTCTGCAAATGGCATTCACTAAAGGGAGGACTAGTCAATCAGTATGTCCCAGACAATTGATGGAGTTAATGGGGGTTCCAGAGGGAACCTGGGCATCCCCAAAACTTCTGGTGCATGGTCTGACTGAGGCCTTGAATGAGGGGTTTACAGCAGCCATGGATCAGATAGTGCCTATGAGGACTCACTGTGACTGAGAATCTCTGGTTTTTAGAGATATTGAAATTGAAGACTAGAGTTGAAACGTCATAAGAGATGTCTGGCATGCCACTGGTGGAAGACATTAAATAAATCAGACTGATGCCAGATAGGAGCCTTCATTAAGAATTACCCAGTGATGATAAGAGCAACAAAATGACCCCAATTCTCTGTTCATATCCTATCTGTGTTTAGCTAGCCAATTACCAGATCCTTTCCTAGTAAGAGGCAGCTTGGGACCTGTTCTGTCCCCTCATTAGCATTCTTGAGATCCCCGCGCTTTGATTGGCTAGGCGAGCCGCGCCGATTGGCTCACTAGGAATCTCCCGCGATTGGTCTATTCGAATCACGGGAGATTCAAAGTGGTGCCATTGGCCGCGGCCACTGCGGCTAAAGAAATAAAAAGCCGCAAAGTTTCTCAATAGCCTCAGTTCGGTTCCCACATCAATAAAAGAGCTTGATACAAAGTCACCGACTCCTGGCATCATTTCCGAAGACACAACAGGACCCCTTGTTGGATTGATGTGTAAACTATTCTGGGTGTCTGTAAAGTTGCTCAGGTTCATCTGGAGTTTGACTCTAGCAAAGCTAGTCTTATGGAAGTGACTGAGGAATTGTAGTGTCTGGTTATCTGGAAATATTTTCAGTGAGTTAGGTCTGATGAATTAGATGCAGCCATTGGAGCTACGAATCCTGCAATCTGCCCTCAAGTCCTGCCAGGAAGTGTCATGCAATTGGGTGCAAGTGGTGATGAATGCTTCTTTGGAGGAGCAGTATGCTTGGATACAATAATACTGGATAATGTTCGTATTGTGCTATCCTTGGATCCAACAATACTAGATAAATTTCCCCTTTTGGGGGAGCTTGTTAAGAAAGTGGAATGCATACAAAAGGCCCTGGAAGAAGCAGATAGGGACTATTTTAAGACAAGTTTCAGATTAGGTTATAATTCTGATACAACGTTAGTCATGCCTGTGGATGACTTTAAGAGGTATTGGGATGGGGAGAGGTTCATTAATTGTTGCCATCATGCAATAACTAGGAGCTGCTAATCATGTCAGTTTTCTTTGAAATATAAACCAAACCAAACAAATCCATAGGCATTCTCAATGTAGGGACAATTTAACAATGAGCTTCTATGTTGTATAGCTACTGAAATAAGATCAAGTACATCACAAAGTTGACATTGTTTAATAGTAAACCGCTCTTTTGAATGAATCTTGGATTTGTACTTGTGTTAGAATTAAATGGCAATGATTTTCTATCACACAATTCACAGCATCTCCCCCAAAATATAACTGGTAGAATCGTTTTCAGAATGCCAACATTATTATGTTATTAGATGATTTCAGCTTCTTCTTATCATAAAATATATACATACTAATCTTTATTACAACAGCCAAAATATTAACTACAAAAAATTGAGATCCAAAGCACAATCAATAAATGATTTCACTACATTACAAACTACCTTAATGGAAAGTCAAAGGATACTTGTGCTATGACCCAAAATAAATTTACATATTTATTTACATAATTCATTTACTCAGCTTACAATAACAATTGGGACCATATTTGCTGTTGCTAAGGGGTGTGGTTTTAATGTGTAATATATTGCATGAATGTGTTACTTAGCGATTGCAGTCCCAATTATTGTTATTAAGTGAGGGCCACTTGGATCATTAAATAAAGACCTCACATGACTGCTCACATGACTTTCTAAAGCTCCTGTAGGCCAGACTAAGGAATAATGGATGGAAACTGAACAAGGAGAGATTTAACCTGGAAACAAGGAGAAACTTTCTGACAGTGAGAACCATCAACCAATGGAACAGCTTGCCCTTGGAAGTTGTGGGAGTGCCATCACTTGAGACTTTCAAAAAGAGATTGGACTGCCATCTCTCAGAAATGGTGTTGGGTCTCCTGCTTGGGGAGGGGTTGGACTAGATGACCTACAAGGTCCCTTCCAACTCTGATTATCTGTATCTGGTATTTCCAACTTCCTCCTGGAATCCCCACTGACTTCCCCATTGCTTGTGAGAAGCCAGCAAAGAATATTGGAAATTGCAATTACAAGACCATGATCTGCTGTGACAGTTGGAAATATGGAACTGCAAGAATAGCTGGGACTGAAAGTAAAATTAATTCGGTGCCAGCATAATTTTGAATGGTCATTGAATGAATGGTCATAATCTGGTCATACTTGTGGTATACTTACATTGCAACATTTCTTTATTTAAAAAAAGAGAGTGATCTCTGGCCCTGTGTGTTACAAAGTCATCATGTATGGTTCATCAAATGGCCTTTGTGTCTGATATACAAATACACTTGATGAACCTGGAGTAATAATACATAAAATTTGAGCTTCACCAAAAAGGATCCAAATCAACCAGACTGATAATTTGCTATCCCAGTCACATGGATTACAAAGATGTTCAAAGATGCAAACAAACTCAAAATAACCCATTTTTAAATTAACAGAATATAACTTTGGTTGGGGGCCAAGGTTTAACTGCCAAATTGTGTGTTAAAATTCTCGAGGAAAAGAACAGCAAGAGGGAGTAGACCAACAGAGAGTGATCCAATAAAGTAAGACTCTAGAACTAATATGAGCAGAAACATCTTCCATTGCTCTGGACTCTCCATCTCTGAACTCTGATCTTGACACAAAAAAACATGAGAACTTCCACCTTGAAATAATACCAGGCAATGATGGGATTCAAAATTGTTTACTACTGGTTCTGTGGGCATGGCTTGGTGGGCGTGGCGTGGCTTGGTGGGAGTGGCAGAGGAAGAATACTGGAAAATCCCCATTCCCTCCCCACCCCACTAACCTGCTTTCCAGCTCTGTTCCCATGTGCAGGGCAACAAAAGAAGACCCAGCCAATCAGCTGGGACTCAGGAGCAGAGAATAGATGGGAGTGGGGCAATCAGAGGTGGTATTTGCCAGTTCTCCTAACTACTCAAAATTTCCACTACCGGTTCTCCAGAACTGGTCAGAACCTGCTGAATACCACCTCTGATAACAGGCATAATTCAAAGGAAACTACAATAGCATCATATGTAAAATGATATACATCACGGGTGTCAAATTTGTCATGTCACATTGTTGTCATGTGACATTTCATGACATTTTTCCCATTCATGGAGCTGGCGAGGGCATGGCCTATGCACGACGCATACATCCACAGGCCGCCAGTTTGACACCCCTAATATACATCATGATACATATTCATTTTGCATCAGTTGCATCATAATGCAAATGACATGGTTCTTACTGAGAGAGACTTTGCTATGAGAAAATATTTCTCTTTAAATTAAATACATAGAGACAGACTGTACTCTCAGGGAACCCTGCAATCCCCTTCCAACGTATATTCACTGGTCATGAAAAACACTATTTTCCCATAAGGTCATAATCAAAACTTCAAGCTCAAAATAAACCTCCCCCTACATTAGGTACTGTTACCCATGTTATCTAGCCTTTTTGATTAATATATTTAGGTTGAAAGCTCAAATTTCTACCCACTCTACCCACCTTCCAGCCATCACTATAGTTATCAATATTATTTTTAAGTTTTATATAACTATGCAATGGCTAGAGTATAATATTACTCTCTTATGCAGATATGATCCATGGTTTGGTTGGTTGGTTGATTGGTTTGCACAGTATTATTTAGGGAGCAGAAATAACTTCCATGGAATATCTATGAAGGAGTAATTAAAGAAGGATCTGAACTCTAATGATAAAATAAACTGTTTCTTTAAATTGGTACTTATAATGATTTATACTTGCTTGTGGCTATTGCAAGACTGATTTTTCATAAATTTTAAACCAGCTGAATTCTTGTAATAGTTCCATGATCTCCTCAGGGAATCAGAACCCTGCTTATTGTCATATAATGAGATCAGGATATCATCATATCAACCTCAGCATAAAGACTGCTAAGTTGCCTTTACAAGATAAGTGTTAAGTTCTGAGCATGGGTGCAAGGAACGGAGACGAGGCAGTGAACAGTGAACTTCAACTCTTTATTAATCATCGTGAACAGAGCAAAAACCTGGGGCAGCAGCAGCCCTTTTATAGGGCAGGCTGCTGACCTATTAACCAATGAGAACATGGAAGTATTAAACCCTTGAACCAATGAGAGTGGCTCGTTAACAGCCAATCAGATTCTCCAGAACGGACCAATCCGATATCGCTATTATCGGCCACAGGATTAGAACCTTGCTTTTTCTTTAAACTTTGCTAAAACTTTATTTAAGCACTTTTATTAGTTCATAACACCCCTTCCCCCCGGGTTCTAAAACACCCTGGGCTATTAATTTATTGAGCTGCTCGTCAATTTTTGGTTTAAGGGCAAAAGGTACCCGACGAGGCTTAAGGCGGATGGGGGCTACTTCAGGGTTAAGGTTAAATGATATCGGGGTCCCCTTGTACTCACCTAGTTTGTCTGCGAAAACGTCCTAGAATTCCTGGATGATGGCCTCCTCCCAGTCGTCGTTTCTGGTTTGGTGAATGCCGGCTACCTCGATCCTAAGTGGGGCGAACCGTTGAAGGCCTAACAAGCCAGGCCAGTCATGGTCGATGACGGTCAGTGGTAATGACGCAGTATGACTTTTGAATGATACTTGGACTTGGCTGGATCCAATGACCGGAATTCGGTTCCCCTGATAATCTTTGAGTATAATTCTTTGGGCTCTGAGTTCTTGACACTGGACGGCAGGGATTAATTGTTTAAGAGTCTTCCAGGAAACCATCGAGAGAGACAATCCTGAATCGACTTCCATCACGCAAGGCTGGTTTTCGATGGCGACCTTCACTCAGATCTTTTTTGCGTCTAGCGATGAGGCGTGACCGATTGTAATGGTTTGGTGTGCCTCTTCTCTTCTCGATAAAATGGCCGGTGTTTTATTTCTGTAGGAGTGGTTGTTCCATTGGCGGTTCAAATGTTCCCGACTCACAGGGCGATTCTCTGTGGTCTGGCGGTAGTTGTTTCCCCTCTGAAGTGGGCTGGATCCTCGCTTGCTTCTACAGACCTTCCCAATGTGGCCTCTTTTCCCACAGAAATGGCAGAGCGAGTCAAGGAATTTGCAGTCTGATCACGGGTGATTTGCCCCACAACCCGCGCATTGGTGCGGTAGTCTTTGATTCCGCTGGTGGCAATGGTCACGTTCAGACCGGAGCTGGTTGACATCCTCATCACTTTCTGATGGCGATTCAAGGTCCTCGTGGTGGGTAGCTGTTGTGTGCCTCTCTAGGTGAGGTGAGGTATCGCTGGCGAGTTGATGGAGCGGTGCATTGGTGTGGCGCATTCGGGCGGCCGACTTCCTGGTTGCTTCTGCTGCAGTAGCGTCCTTGATGACATTAGCAAGGTCGATGTCCCCTTTTGCCATGATCTTGCTCTGTGTTGTGGGGTCATCTAATCCCAGAATTATTTGGTCTCTCAGAGCTTCTTCGAGGTCTGTAAATCCAGAGAGACCTCCCAGGTTCCGGAGATCCACGATGAAATCTGCAACACTCTCTCCTTTCCACTGGTCCCTCTGGTAAAATTCATGTCTTCGGACAAGCGTTGGTAAGACAGGTGCATAGTGGGCCCGTAGAAGGGGCGCGAGGACGTCCCAGTCCATGGTCTTCACCTCAGCCGGTTTCGCTAGTGCCTTGGCCATCTTAAAAATGGCAGGCCCACAATGGGTCAGGAACACTGATCGCTTTTTCCCCGTAGTGGCATCCTTCAAGTTGTTGGTCTCCAGAAACATCTGGAACCAGTCTATGTACGAGTCCCAGTCTTCTTGTGCCGGGTCAAATGGAGCGGGTGATATGGCGCCACCGGACATGGTTTCTGTTGTCGATGTGCCTTCAGCCACGTGCTCTGTTTGGTGCTCTGTAGTGTTCAGTTAGCTCTGATGTCTCCGCATCCCATCCTCGTCGGCAGTGTTAACTTCTGAGCACGGGTGCAAGGAACGGAGACGAGGCAGTGAAGAGTGAATTTCAACTCTTTATTAATCATCGTGAACAGAGCAAAAACTTGGGGCAGCAGCAGCCCTTTTATAGGGCAGGCTGCTGACCTATTAACCAATGAGAACATGGAAGTATTAAACCCTTGAACCAATGAGAGTGGCTCGTTAACAGCCAATCAGATTCTCCAGAATGGACCAATCCGATATCTCTATTATTGGCCAATCAGAAGTGCAGGATTAGAACCCTGCTTTTTCTTTAAGCTTTGCTAAAACTTTATTTAAGCGCTTTTATTAGTTCATAACAATAAGCAAACTCATTTACTCTGGGATGCCAACCAGTGTTTGTGAACATTCAGGATATCTACTCCTTTTCATGCCTGACTCTCAGCAAGGATAGTAATTTTGATACTATCCTTACTAGCATTTTAAATACCTGACATTATTGACTGATAATGAGATCTCATCTAAGAGTAGATATTATTGACCAGATAGAAACAAACAAAAAAGACAATTAACTCCTGAAGCTAGCCATTTCAGATTGATTTTTTATATTCATATCTTTGCCCAGAATAATTTCAGTTCAAGTACAGTTGTTTTTTAATCTTACCATTTTAGATAATTAACATTTTCCTGTAATTTTATAGGTAATGGGCATGATGCGATGAGAACAGAACCTATTCAACTGAAAAAAATGATAGATTAAAAGGAAACATGGAGGCAGGTAGGCAGAAATCTAATATTTTTCTGTTCATTTTTTTCTTAATTGCTCTTCTGTCCTTTATTTTCAGATAATTTGACATCACTGTTTCCTGTAGCAAGTAAATATAGATCTCACATTTATGTATCTGTTCTTCATGCTCTATATCACATTCAGATACTAAAGCAAGTGCAGAGACAGAGACAGACAGATATTAATCAGTAGATAGCACTTTTAGTAAATAGTAACATAGTTAAAATCCAGTCAGAAGCAAAGTATTTTCAAGTCCATTCATAGTGCATATATTTCTAGAAATCTACAAGTATGATACAAAGAATAATTTCAAACCAACACACAATTTAGTCAATATCTAATTATAGTTGCTTCCAGGTGCAATTCATGAAGTTGGCAATTACTATATACTGTACATGGCTCAGGGCCTGGTTACTTCAGGGACTGTCCCCTACCATAACAACTTCCTGGCCAATCTGAATTTGCAGAACTGATGTTCTGAGTTAATTTGATTAAAGAATGCCACCTATTAGGACACCAAAAGTGTGCCTTCTCCCTTATTGCCCTCTGCAATAAAGTTCCCCCTGAGTTCTGAGTGGTCCCTCCCTGGTTGCAGAGAGCTTTGAAGACATCGTATTTCACCCAGGGACTTTGATTATGATAGGTGTAGCCCTTTCTGAGGATTGGCTGTGTTTTTTCTTGTTTTTTGTTTTCACTGTCGTAAATCTACTGTTTGTTGGACGGGAGCTGTGTTTTGCTTGTAAACCTCCAAGAATCCTTGGGAATAACTTCGTGTGCAAACGTAATAAATAAATAATATTCAGGCAGGTACTTCAAAATCAATACACACACACACACACACACACACACACACACACACATGACAGTGTTCACAGCTAAGTGCCAAAATATTCTCCTGTGACCTGGAGAAACCTGAAGATCTAGCTCAGTGGTTTGCAACCTTCCCAACTCGGTGGACCGGGGATGAGGGGGGGAAGAGAAGGGATGGTTTGACCCATGCATGTGCTGCTTGCACAAATGCAGTTTTGCACACTTGTGTACTCACCTGCCACTTGCGCAGCCTGGTTACGAATGGGCCACGGCCCGGCACTGGGCCGCAGACCGGGGATTGAGGACCCCTGTCTTAAAGGGAATTTCTTTAAGGTACTTTCTACATAAAAGTGTGCCCTATTTACATAATTCTACTTACTAATAATAGCCTGAGGATGACTTCATTGCTTCTTACTATTGGACAAGAAACCCTAACATCTCTAGCAAAGCAGCAAAATTCCTTACAGCTGCCATTGCTGAATCCAGGAAAATATCCCTTTTACCTTTAAGATCCTAGTAATCAATGTTTTTCTTCTTTTTTAAAAACATATTTTAAGTGCTTTTGTTTTAGTTCTCTCTTGTACATGTAGCCCTCAACTTAAAACGATTCGTTCAGTGACCGTTCAAATTTATGTACATATATATTTGCTTAGCAGCTTAGTATTTAGTACATAAGCATTTTGTATATATTTATAGTTTTAATTCATCTTAATATTTAGATTTCTTAGTTCCTTATCTGTATTTATGGTGTTATGGTAACATTTTCATTTTCATGTTTCATTTATTTCTATTAATTTAAGAAAACATCTATGCTTTTTAATGTGTACTTTATAACGTCTTATAATTGCACAAAATGCTGGCCAATGAGCATAATAAAGTTGACTACTTTACTCAGCCATAGATATAAGAGCTCCTGCTCATGACTAATAGGAGGGTCTCCACTGACATAATTAAATGACTGGAGAAGCACTTTTGATGGATGGAGTTAAGGTTCTGATGGAAATGCTTTCATTAAATTAATGTGAAAATTTTCTGAAACATTTATCTGTTGTTCTGTAGAAGCATAAAATATACTTATTTCATTATAACAAGAATAATGAATATCTCTCTATCTAGCTATACACTATTCTCATTATAATTATATGTATGTGTGTGTGTGTGTGTGAGAGAGAGAGAGTATAGGTGTGTATGTGTGTATACACACATACTTTTCTAAAATTCTGTTTTCACTTTATGGGACACTGAGAGTAGATTAATGATAAAAAATGAATTTCAACAAGTTTCTGAATGTCCTGTATTATTGTCGGAGCAGTGGCAACGTGATCTGACAAGGGATCTGTTATTATCCACTGCAGTTACAACCAGACCATACCCTGATGGCTGTGAGATTTTCCAATGCTCTTCCCCTCTTCAGAGAGGCAGAATCTTTTTGAATGGTCCATGCATGGTGACTATTGGACCCATTCAGAATTCAGAAGGAGCTGGGGGGTATCTCAGGGATTCTGCTGCATAATCCTGTGGAGGATTGGCAATCATCTGGAATCAGAAAGCCCTAGATAGGGCCACAGCTGGTCCATTGGTCCCAAAGCTCTCCATGGTTTATGAAGGAGCTGAGTGTGCTGAAAGGGGCCAAAAGATGGCTAGAGCACCACTGAAGGAAGACTAAGAATGAATCAAACCAGATACAACTGCAACCTCATGGTGGTAAGATTGGTGAAACTTCCTTTTTCTTGTCTTATTGCATTCACAGAGTGTCACTCGATGGCTCTATTCAAGATCACCCAGTGTGTACCTTGGGAAAGGAGGATCAGATGATCATTTAAAGGGCTGTGCAGACGAATTAGTTAAACACCTGACAGTAAAATTGTTTGGATCCATTATCAATTTGAGTCTAAGCATGAAGCTGATCTATTGAAGATGCTTACAGAATGAACTCGCCAGATTATTTGGGAATGATTTGATCCTCTTTGACCTGAGTAAGTAGACTTGATCCTTGGGATTGTCAAGCCAACTACATGCTTATTAGATCCATATCCCTCCTGACTGATGAAACCTTTCAGGACACTGACCTGCAGTTGGGTCCAAGTGGTAATTAATGCATCACTACAGGAGGGGATGCTTCCAGTACCATTTATGGAGACCCTAATGCACTCCCTTTTCAAGAAACCATCATTGGACCCAAGCTGTCTGGACAATTTTTATCAAGTTTCCTATTTCCCCTTTTTAGAAATTTTTTGGAAAAAGCGGTTGCCTTGCAGCTCCAGATGGTCCTGGATGAAATGGATTAGCGGAACCCTTTCGGTCTGGTTTCAGACTAGGTTATGAGACAGAAATGGCATTGGTCATGGTTGTGTATGATCTCTGGAGAAAGCGGCATGGGGTAGGGCACCCATCCTTGCTCTCCCTGACCTCTCAGTGGCTTGACCTCTCAATGCCATTAACCATGTATCCTTTTGGGCTGGCTATGGAGTTTGGGGCTAGGTAGCAAAGTATTGCCTGGGTCAGCTCCTTTCACAAGGCCAGTCCCAATAGGTGTTAATGGGGTGCCGTAGGGCTTGGTACTTTCTCTGCTCCTTTTAAACATCTACATAAAATCACTGGGTGAGATCGTTTGACTCCATGGAATGAAATATCAGTGTGATGATGATACACATCATCAGACTGATATTTACATCTCCGTCCCTGGTGATCCAAGTGATACTGTGGCCACCCTTTCTCAGCATCTGGAGGTTGTAGGGGTCTGGATGGGGGACAACAGACTGAACCCAGGCAAGATGGAATGACTATAGGTTCAAGGGACCTCAAGCACTTGTGGCTAGGAGAGCCTTTGCACAAATTTATGTTGTGCACCAGTTGCACCATTATTCGTATCCTGTTCATGGTCACTCATTAACTCTCAGATGGATTACTGCAACACACTCTACATGGGGCTACCCTTGCAAAGTATTCTGGAACTGCAGCTGGTGCAAATAGAATGCAGTGGTGTGCTGTCTAGAGGCTCCTAGAGCTTCAAATGTAACACTGCCACTGCACAAGTAGCATTGGTTACCAGTTTTCTGCAGGATCCAATTCAAGGTGTTGATTGTTACCTTTAAAGCCCTATATGGTATAGGTCCAGGGGATCTGAGGAGCCATCTTTTCCCAACAGAACTAGCCTATTCCATTTGTGTCAGAGATAGAGATCCATCTGCTAAGTAATTGAAGCAGGCAAATTCAAGAAGAACCTTTTCTGCTGTGGCCCCATCCCTGTGGAACACACTACAGAACTGCTCCCATCTTTTTGGCCTTCCAGAAGGTATCAAAACTCGCTTTTGCTGGTTGGCCTAGGACCCTGAGAGGGGTGCTCACTGCTGGAGGTAGCTGATGGGGTAAGTAGACCTCATCTCAGTCCTGTCTGTCTTTTGGTTTTGGTGTAGTTTTATAATCATAACCATAATCTGTATTGTTTTAACATTTTAATCATTTTAACTTATTTTATAACTGGTAAGCCACCCAGAGTCACCTTCTAGGGGAGATGGCCAGCATAAAAATGTAACAAATAAATAAAGGATAAATATATGTATATGTACATAGGGGAAAGAGAGGAAGGAAATAAAAGAGTAAAAACTCAACACAATTATTCTATATTTTGCAGCCTGTGTATATATTCGTCCCTGATCATCAATCATAAAAACCTACTGCTATTCTAATCAGATCTTTCTCCTCCAAAAATATAACCAAGACGATAGGAAACATAGCTAAGAAATGAAAGCATACTTTGATAGAAAGCAAGCAAAAATGGAACTCAAAAATATCCCCCGGCCATTATAATTAGAGGGTTTGCCTTGCATCCTCAATGACAACAAGCAAATTGTGAATCTTCACACCAGTAGTTGGGTGATTTCCTATTTACACCTGCTCTAATGCTCTGTTCCATTTTTCTTATGACTGTATACTCTCTGATTCAATATTTACAAAAGAGCTTTAAAATTAAAAGAGATCCCACAGTTACCGAAGACAACATAATTATAAGGGTCAACTTGATAAGACATATAATCTTCAGAAACCTGCAGGTTTGCCTAATAAAATATTTATATCAGTCACTGTTGGACACCCAGAGTGACTAATGTAAATGCCTTCCTCAATAGAAGGAACTTTTCAATATGCACATGGCTGTCAAGTAAATATAGTTCCATGAGAAGTTTGCTGATACTATACATAATATATTTTTCTCCCTTATTTGTCTTTACTGATTTGTAAGCAATTAATAGCTCTAGTCCATTTGATTGTTTCGTTAAACTAGGAGGCATGTTTTAAACAATGATTTTAGACAATGATTGTATTTTGATGCATTGTTTAGATATGTAGTCATAATATATTGGGAAACCATTTTGACATATTATTTCAGTCTGATTTATTAATATTTATTTTTATTCTTGCAGATATGTTACTGTCCATGCATATAATAGCAATATCCCCATTTTTTAGTTCTTTGCAAAGAAATTCTATTGCCAGATCATAATGCCATGAAACTGTGTTAGAGCATGACAGAGAACTACTGTAGAATAATACAACTGTGGACCTGTTTCTATGTTATAAGAGCAATTTCACATGATCCTTCCACTCCATATAGCAATTATGAGACAATAGCTCCTTGAAGGATCTCTGCAGGCCTCATAAAAATGAAAGTGACAGAAATTGTTTTATTCATAGCCTAAAAAATCTCAGCCTGGGAAAAATGCAATTCATTGGGCAAGTAGAAAATTGAACACTATACTGTTCTATATACATGTTCTTGTTGTTCCAAGCTATAGTTTAAAACTCTCAAATTGGGTGGGACTCTAGAACATACCTGGAATATAACTCAATTCCTCCAGGTTATTTTTGAACTGACTCGGCTAACACAGGTGATATTAGTCTGGCAGTATATTTTCACTGTATTTTGACCACACTGCATGAATAAAATGCTCTAAAATTGATGCTCTAAAATTGATATTTAAATGCAAGGTATTTATTTTATTCCTGAAAAATTATGGATTTCTTGGTACTAATCTTTATTTTTCAAAGAAATCACTATACTTCATTTGGTAAATAATATACAGTAATATTTCTATACATAATGTGGTACTACTTTATATAATATATAGGATATTGAAGATAAAATAATATAAGAAGGTAAATAAAGAAACGCTAAATCTCTCAGTGTGATTTCTCTCCCTCTTTCTGGAAGGGATGAACAAATGCATGCAGGAAATTTCTTTTTTCTGGCATGTTTCTAAATGCAAATTTCTATTAAATACCACAAGACGTCAAAAAAATCCACCCCACAACCAGTTAGCACACATAACGGTTTCATGGAGTACTTTATTTTTCTGGTATTCAAAACAGGTGTTTGGTGTTACCTAACAGTGAGACTTGGGGCAAAAGATCAGCATGAGCTTCATCAAAATGGATCCCTGCCACTTCACACTCTTACCCCAGCTGACTTAATTCATAGTGCTCAGCAGTGGGAGCGTTATATACCCCTTCCTCCCTTCACTTTCTCCCTTCTTGCAAAAATGTCAAGCGAGAAAGAGAGAGAATATTGAAGGAGATCCTTAGTGTCAATGAAATACCCCACTGAGTTAAAGATGCACAAAGCCTTCAGAGTCCTTTCTATTGGGGGAGCTCTGCCTGGAGATATTCATGCCTTAAAAATAGCGAACTGGGAAAGAAAAATGAGGATGTTATATTTTATACATCATTATTAATACACATGTGCTTGAAGAACTTGTAAAACGTTCAATAGACAGATATCTGGAAGTTAGCCCCTGGTATTTATTGAATTTATTTTCAAAAGAATACTTTCCAAATAATGGTGCTATTGTGTACCAGCAATGTTATGATGCCTGTTTGTGATTTTAAAGTACAAAGTACAATTTGAGCAAATTAATCACTAGACAGAACCACTAGATCCAGGTTGCAAAAATCCAGTTGGTTACTAGATGGCAGTAAAGAGGTAAGTTTATGCAGTTCTCTGCTGCCACATAATGATCATATGGAATTTTGCAATCCAGATAAAAAAGCTCTAGCTAAGACGAATCTAGAAAAGCAATCAAACCATGGTGCTAAGCAATTTGTTAACAGAACAACATAACTTTCAGCATATTGCATATTGCAATACAAAGAATGAATGATGCAGGCCTGTCAAATCTTTAAATTCAATTACACTGAACATATTGTGCATTGGTGTGAGTGTTTGTGTGATTTCAAGTAATTTAAATTTCAGGTGACTATATGGACATATCCATAAGGTTTTCTTCATAACAGTTTTGGAAATAATTACTTATTGTCTAGGGATGAGTGAGAGTGACTGGATTCCATTCCTAAGACAATATTACAACTGATGGTTTCCTAGCGAAGGCAGGATTACAACTCATGGTTTCCCAACTACATCAATGTGGCTGTGCAGTGTTATTAAAATTGGTCTATATGAAATTGTACCCTCTTGTTCAAACATAGAAGTGACTTTCCAATATTTCACACAATTGTAAGAGACCTAATGGTACTGCAAGAAGGAGTGGGGACAATTTAGTCCTTTTTTTTACATTTGGGGAGATTTTAAGCATAACACTGAGAGCAAAAGGTTCTAAAAGGCAAATAATTCCCATTCTCATCATTAAATTTGCTTCACAGCATGAACAGTGCGCCAAAATCCCACTGATAACTTTTCACATCAAAATACAGGTAATCTTCAACTTACGATCACAGCTGAACCCAAAATGTATGTTGCCAAGCAAGACAGTTAAGTGAATTTTGCCCCATTTTACATCCTTTCTTGCCACCGTTGTTAAATGAATCAGTGCAATTGTTAAGTTAGTAACATGGTTGTTAAGTGAATCTGGCTTCCCCATTGACTTTGCTTATCAGATGGTCACAAAAGATGATCACATGACCCCGAGATACTGCAACCGTCATAAATACATGCTAGTTGACAAACATCTGAATTTTGATCATGTGACTACAAGGATGTTGCAATGATCAGAAGTGTGAAAAATGGTCACAAGTCACTTTTCAGTACTATTGTAACTTTGAATAGTCACTAAACAAATAACTAATATCACATATTGTGGCACTTTGAAGCAACTAAGTTCTTGAACTGGTTTCATCTGCCTCATGAAAGAATAACATGCTTACTTTTATTTTAAAAAAGAACCTAGGCCAGCTCCCAACTTCAATACATTCAGCACAATGTGTGCAAATATCTTCAAATATGCCATTGCCTGAGCAGAGGACTCTCTCTATGTCATAGATTCAGGCATGGGTAGAATGAATGGAGACAGTCTTAGTTGGTGAACTTTCAACTCTTTATTGCATAGTGACTTCTAACTTGTATAACAACAACTCTACTTATGTAGGTAATGCTAATGTTAAATAACCAATAGGAGCTTGTGAAATGCTAGCTCCAGTACCAATAAGAGTCCTTCGTTAAGGGCCAATCAGATTCTCAGAACCCGACCAATCCGATCTAGCCGCTTAACACCCAATCAGAAGTGCAGGGCCAGAACCCTGCACTTTACCCCAAGCTTGCCTTTATTCAACTATTTACATACATAACACCCTACATCAGGAACTTTTTGCATAGCTAAGCTGAACTATATAATAAATTGATACAGCTTCTATTATACTTTACTGGACACTGCACTGTGTAAAGTTCTAAAATTTTAGCCAATCTAAGCTTCTTATAAATCAAGCAACTGATTAGTTAACAAGCACAAATATAATTAGGAAATATGTTAGAGTTTATTGCAGAAATCAAATTCAGAAAGCACAGACAACTGATTCAGCAGGATTCATTGACTTCTTTATATACATAATATATGAGTAAAATGTACAATACCAAGAGTAGATTCTTCCAACGTAACACAAGCAAAACACAAGCAGCAGCTTCAGAGTTCAGAGCAGATTAGTTATAGTTCTCAGCATAGTATTCTGAGCTTGCAGGGCCACACCCAGGCTCCTTCAGTTTCAGTTTTTATTCAGCTCTCATTGGCTGACCTTGTACCATGTCTCTGCCAGTTCATGAATAATCTGGCAAAATATATTTTTCTAAATAATTTTATAGAAGTACATATTTCATCAGTAATATAGTTCATTGCAAATTTGAATGCTAGTTTTAGGGATGAACTAAAATTCTACTCTTCATTAGTAATTTTATGTTATTAAAGATCATCTACTTGGATGATTCACCTTATTACTGTCCTTTTAATATTTTTACTATACTCTCATTTCAATATTGTGTTTGCCAACATGAATAAAGTAAAATTGCTGAGGAGTAGAATAGTTAGCAGGATGTATCCCATTACATTAAACATACATTTAAATGAAGATTTTATACATATTGCTTACGTTAGTGTATTTGTGCTTCCAGAGGTAGGATTAAATAATATTTTTTTGCCCAAAGGAAAATGTTACAATATCTATGAAAAACTGCAGATACCAAGATTCTACAAGACTGGTCTTATTTCTTTGTTCAATGGTATTCATAATCCACTCCAACCCCAGATGATTTTGGCCAATGCATTACAAAAATATAGAATGTTAGTTGGATTGTGTCTAGTTGCTGCTGTTTTCTTATTTACAATGAAAACTAAAATTTAGGTAAGTAAAAGTGCCATAGCTTAGTTACCAAGATGAAATCATGCAGGAGCTGATGTATTTAATTATACTATCATTGAATAATCATTAAACAGCGATCACTAGTGTCCTGGATTTCATTTTAAAATTGTTTACTAGTTGTTTTTCCACTATAATTACTTCTAGATGATTTTATTATGTAGAAAAACAGTTTTATTTAAAAAAATAAAACAAACTTTTTTTTTTAATCCAGTAGTTTTCAACGGTAGTTCAAAGTGAGTTTATACTCACTTTTCTTAAAACTGATGGAATTTAAAGGTCTTTCAGTTTGACTGAACTATTTCTATTTATTTATTTCAAGGAGCTGGCAGATGTGATCTCAGAACCAATGAACCAAATATTTCAGAACTCCTGGAGACAGGATAAGAGATGATGGGGTTCCAGTCTTCAAAAGGGGGGAAAAGTGGATCCAGGAAACTACAGACCAATAATCTTGACATCAATAGTTGAAAAAATCCTAGAAAAGAGAATCAAGTTGCAGATTAGTGAGCACCTAGAAATGAGCTAGGCAGTTACTAGAAGCCAATATGGATTTCTTAAAAACAGATCATGCCAGATAAAATTTGTTGCCTTCTTTGACAAGTGGCTAAATTAGTGGACCAAGGAAATGTTATGAACATAGTTTATTTAGACTTCAGTAAGACATTTGACAAAGTAGACCACAGCTTACTTCTTGGTAAGATAGAATAATGTAGGATACACAGTACCACCATCAGATGGATTTGCAATTGGCTGACTTCACTCGGTGTATAGTCTTTAATGGAACTATATTTACATGGAGGGAAGCATGCAGTGAATTAGGTACCTCAAGATTCTGTCTTGGGTCCAGGACTTATTCTTCCACAGTTTCATAAATGATCTAGATGAGAGTTTAGAAGGGGAACTCATTAAATTTGCAGATGACACCAAGCTAGGGAGAATAGCTAACACTTTTGGAAATAAACTCAAGCTTCAGAAGGCTCTTGACAAACTTAAACACTGGGTCCTATACAACAAAATCCAATTCAGTGGTAAGAAAAGTAAAGTTTTACACAGGCAAAAAAAATCAAATGCACAGGTACAGAATAGGTGTGCCAGGCTCAACAGTAATAACTATGAGAGGAATTTAGATATCCTAGTGGACAACCACTTAAATATGAGCCAGCAGTGTATTGCAACTGACAACAAAGCCAATGCAGTCCTAGACTCCATCAACAGAGGGGGAGTATCAAGATCATGTGATGTGATCATGTGGCTTTATAATGCACTGGTGACAAAAGAGAGGGTCAACCAACTCTCCAAAACACCTGATGGTGGGACAAGAAGTACAGGTGGAAGATCTTTAAAGAGAGATCCAATCTAGAAATAAGAAGAAATGTCCTGATTGTGACAAAAATTAATCATAAAAGGCATGGCTTGTCTCCAGAAATTGTGTGTGCTCCGTCACTGCAGGTTTTCAAGAAGAGATTGGACAACCATTTGTTCAGAATACTGTAAGTTCTCTACTCAAGCAGGAGGTTGCACTAAAAGACCTCCAAGGGCCCTTCCAATCTTGCTATTCTATGTTTCATGATGGAACTTAAAGGTCTTTCCGTTTGGCTTGGCTGTTTCTACTTATTACAATTTTACCTGACAAAACAGAGTTCTACAGAAATTATTCCAAAGTAAGTAGCTTTACAAATATGCTTTCAATGACAAACTGCAATGATTAGATGTTAGAAGAGTCATGCTGAAATATTCAGGGGCAGAAATGTAATTAAATTTTATGTTAATTAAGAAAGCCTGGATTTTCACAGTTATTTGAGATCTGGGATCCTGTTTAGTTTTATTCCCACAAAAGGAAAGCATGTACAGTACTATATGTAGCATGTTTACTCTTTAAGCATATTTGACAAATTCGATGAACCTGATATTTCTCAATCATTTTCTTCACTTAGAATAAAATATGTTGCACTGAATTGTTTAGGCCTAAAAAGATAAAAGTGAAAATGTAAGTTTCAGAATAGAAAATTTATCAATTATTCCATGCCTGACATAGGAGAAGCTGCTTCATCTATTACTACAAGTCAATACATGGCAGTACAATATAAGTGTCTTCCATTTTCCCCTATTTCACGCTAGATTTGTCTGATAGATGAGTGTACTTAAGTAAATAGCACATACAATTTTAATAGGACAGGTGCTCTGAATGTACAGGGAAGGTCATTCCTATTATTTCAATTAACAATATAAGCTACAAAAACATATCAGGGAGAATTAATTTAAAGCTTCAATTTAATGCTACTAGTAAGGACATCACTAGGCCTCTTGGTTGTCTTGACAACTCTTGCATCCCAGACAGCAGAAGCCAATCTCTGCTGTTCCTGCTTCTCAGCATACAAACAGTTCAGATAGTACATTAGCAAAGAATATGATGCCCATGTAAATGCTGAAATATTTTCGTTGCCATAGAGATAAGAAGAATGGCAAAAATACAGGAGCACTTGACATACTCCAAGGCAGACTTTTAATTAAAAAAACTCAAATAACAATACCAAAATGGCTGAACATACTATAATGCTTTTATGCTAACCCAGGGAATTCAAATCACAGTCCAAATAACGTATATTTGCTGATACGGAAGGACCAAGAATTATGGCTGAATAGTAAAAAGATATGGCTAAAGATTAAAACCACAATTATGACCATTTTTTAAAGAATTGGCCAATAAATAGTCTCCCCAAAATAAACTATTTTTAAGCAGCTTTAATTCAGTTCAAGAAAAAAATCAGATTAAGAAAAGTGGGCAAATCTAGGCACACTGTTTGTTGTAGTAGTCCTTATGTTTGAAATTACCACCTTAAATTTAAAATTTAAACACATACCATTGATTAGAATCCACAATATTGTTTTTAGGGAACATTCACAAATATTTCAATATAAGATATAATTTGTAGCTGCTATTATTTTTACTTCATTTTTTATAATGTATATTATTTTTTTAAAAAAACATTTCACAAGGATCCAAATATGGGTATGTTAGATTTCACAGTACAGAACTCCTTGTTACGATGTTTTGGGAATTCAGAGGACTTTAGTCCCAGAATATCTGTGGCATGCCAGACTAGTTATTGCTAGTTCAGCCTATGAAGTAGTTTTTAGATTGATGGATTGATTGATTGATTGATTGATTGATTGATTAATGTTGTTACTTCCACAGAATGTCTCAAAAACATATTTTCAAACCTATTATATTGGTCATTTGTGATAAACCATATACATCATCTCTCTGATTTTAATGCCAGTACTAATTAAGACAATATTGTATGCCAACTAGCTATAGTGTACAGTATAAATCATATACTTCCAATATATATGATTTCTACTATACACTATATCTAGTTGGCATACAATATTTGGGGATAATTAAACACTTCTGCCAAGTGCTCAGAGCCATTTGACTTGCAATGGGGGATGAATAGTCTGTCTATTAGCACAACAAAAATACAAAAATCCAACAGAGATTTACCAAATTGTTATGAGAGAAGAAGAGAAGGAAGAAAAGGAGACAACTGAATTCTGCATTTGGGGAATTTGGTTGTCTAATTAGCTACTGGCAACCAAAAGACGAAGCTCCTGAGCAGCCTTTCACTCTTTGCTGATCCTGGTTTACAAAGAAGCTACAGAAATTAAAGCAGCAAAACCAATGGTGATTGATAGAACAGCCAGTTTTTTAGAGCCTTAGAGAAAGACAGAAGGCTCAGAGTCATCAAAATTTAGTGGGAATGACAATCTTGAGGGCAAGTACAACAGAAAAGATAAGCCCCACTAGATGGAGGTGGCTCAAAGCATACTTGCCAGGTGTCATGAATCACAGATAATTGGATACACCATATCCCATAGATAAACTGATACCATGGAAGG
Source organism: Hydrophis major (assembly GCA_033807585.1). Classification (NCBI taxonomy): domain Eukaryota; kingdom Metazoa; phylum Chordata; class Lepidosauria; order Squamata; family Elapidae; genus Hydrophis; species Hydrophis major. The sequence continues at coordinate 36,578,339 of CM066332.1, read as the reverse complement.
CCTTATAGGAGATAACCAGTATCTTGAATTGCATGTGAAAACTTATGGAGAGTCAATTCAGAATCTAAGTCAGTGTTGTTACATTGGCACACCAAGATGTATTCAAAAGTATTCTCACTGCTACATTCTGGATCAATTGCAATTTTGATTGGATAATGAAGGATAGCCTCATATATAGCACACTGCATTAGTCTAGACTAGAGGTGACTAAGTATGATTCACTATGAGGATTGTATCCAGGAATGGGAATGGGAAGTTTAGGCACGAACTATTCATCACTCCCACTTCGCTCCCAGCCATCCACCTCAGCCAATTCACAACTGCCTTTCCTCTTCCAATGCTCTTCCTCTTGTGATTGTCCACCATTAATGGCACAATGGCCCTCCACCCCCACCTCTTCATCTCAGACCATTCCCCAGGTACTGTTTGACCTAGGCCTTTCGCTCCATGGGACAAGTAGCCACCAGCCAATTCTATATAATTCCTGGCATTGAAATGTGATGATCGTGAACATTTTCTGTTATAAATCATGAGTTTAAAAATGCATATATTCTATGCTATAGTACTATGATCTTTTGAGATGTTAACTCAGGGTAGCTATTCTAATCAATATAACAAGAGTCACTGGTCTTTTTTTTTTTTTTTTTTTTTGAGCCAGGATGAAAACCTCAGGAGACAAATGCATTTTATATTGTGGAATCAGGAGATGGAACTAGGTGATGCAACACCGTGTCTCCAATTTATCATATACTTGTCTTGTAACCCAAAAAGATATGCAAAAAACAATGGAAGCAATGAAGTAATACAATACAGTCAAAAGCCAAAGGCAGAGAATTTGAGTTGGCTATTTTTCAACAACTTACTTTACAATAGTTATTAAGACAAATGATAACATTTTATATTTCTACAGCATTAGCAATTTGAGTCTACTGAAGCTAAAGCTACAAAGAATTGGCATTTAAAAAATGAAGACATTTATGATGATTTATATAGTCCATAGGTCTTAGTAAATACGTGAATTTTTACTGATGCAAGACTCTTTAGTTTTCTACCTTTTTAAGGAGTAAAATGTTGCAATATGTTTCTTCTTTTAAATACTTGGTAGTAGTGGTTATTAGAACTACATTAAAAAGAACTACACAATTTTGCTCTTTTCATAAGTCCCAAAGAACTACAAGCTTATAAAGTATCCACAGTATCACTGAACATTGATTTGTTTATCTGGCAAAAAAAAATCTTATTTCTATCTGTATTAATGAATTAATATAGTCACATGAGATGCAAAATACAGGAAATGCTACCCTAGCAGAATTTAGACAAAGATTAACCAGGTCATTAACTCTGTTTTCCAAGGAGCATGTCCATTTCTATTTATACATAGAAAATCAGACAGGGAAGAGAAACAAAATTATCTCTTATGAATACCATCAAGAGTTCATCATACCATATCAAGTAATGTGACAATCCAACTCATGGATTAAAAATGGAGATGCTGCTTGCAAGAGCAATTTTAGCTCATTCTGTATATCATTGTATTTCCCAATCTAACACCATGAACCATAAATAATCCTATCATTTATTAATTATGTTTTCTAACCTAGTCAAGAAGAATCCCGCAGTGTGAAGCAGCAGATCATGAATAAATGGTTCATTGAAAAGCAACTCTTATTGCCAAGTAGTTGGTGATAATTACCCACTTTAACCTTTTTAAACAGGTTCCTCTAAAAAGCTCCAAGATGGATGTTTTATTACAGCAAATTTGACCTCCAACACACAACACAATTAGTTTTGCACCATGACAAAGGAAGGCTTTTATTAAAATTCTGCAAGCTAACTTATCAAAGGCTATTTATGAGGTCTCTAAGCAGAATACATATGGCCCCATCACCGTTTCCTTCTCCTCCCCACCCCCTCTCTCACACACACATAATGGGCAAAATTAGAGAAAGGTTTGAAGACTGGAAATAGTAGTTGCAAAACTTTATAATTCATTTCCACATTCTAAACAGAAAATATAACAACAGTACAACAACAAAAATGCTGAGTGTTAGCTCTAGTTGCATTGCAATATTTATTAGAATAAAAAAGAAGAAAGTATTTGTCTATTATAGCATTATGAAGAAATGAATTTCCCAGTATAATGCAACTATATATTCCAAAAAAATCACTTTTTTTCCTATTTTTTTCTTTAATTCCAGTTCAAACTTGGTTTGATTATTTCTTTAAGGCATGATTATTTCTTTAAACACTTTTTAGAGTAAATACCGATGTATGCACAGATCTCTTCGTTTGGGGCCAGCAAGGCTTTTAATGCATCCATATACCTGAAAAACAGCTAGTTACCCAACATTTCAACATAATGAAGAAGCTATTCCCACAACTTGAGACAGATCAATTGTACATTACATCCCAGATTCGAGAAGTCCTAGAAGAATTGGCTGGATGGCAGCCAATACCTGGGGCTGGAACATCACTACCACCCCCTCCATTACAGAGCACAGCTGTGATATGAGGCATAACATCATGGATAAATTAGCTAGAGTGAACCTTTGCGACTGGTTACTAAGGCTCAGTGGAGAAGTACCATCAAATAGTATGCTAGAAGATGCCATCAGAGCCCTAATGGCAATGCCTACTACCAACATAACTCAAATGAATAAACTGCTATTTGTACAGTTACCAGGGGTGGGATTCAAAATTTTTAACAACCGATTCTATGGGCATGGCTTAGGTGATGGGTGTGGCTTGGTGGTCATGTGACTGGGTGGACATGGCTTAGTGGTCATGGTATTGGCTGGGTGTGGCCAACTCAATATAACTCACATCGAGGCACACATCTCCTCGCCTGGCTTCTCATGGCTGTGTGGATGCTGCAACAGTCGTAAGTGTGAAAAAGGGTCATAAGTCACTTTTTTTCAGTGCCATTGTAACTTTAAATGGTCACTCCACACAAGCAAAGTACCAGCAAAGAAGGGGGAAAAACTCCAGAGATGTTCCTGAGACAGGAAGTCTAGTCCTGCCAAGAATGTAATAAGGGTTAACGGAGAGGCAGTTTCTGTAAGCAACACCAGAATGTTTCCTTCCTGCCTTCCTTACAGGATTAGGCCAGTAAGTTCTAAGAACCGGTTCTCCAAACTGCTTAGAATGTTAACAACCAGTTCTAGCGAATAGGTGCGAACTGGTAGAATCCCACCCCTGACAGTTATAGTAATTCTGATGCTTAGGAGATCAAGAACACAATCAAGAACAGCAATACATACCCCACCACCTCCAGAAAATGAGGATAGAGGCTATGATCAACAAAACCTAGAGAAAGGTTAGTCAGGTGCTACAGTAGAATTACAGAAAGATATGAAGATTAAGAATAAGACTTGGCTATTAAATATAGATATAAGGCAGTGGTGGGATTCAAATATGTTTGCCACCGTTTCAGTGGGCGTGGCTTGGTGGGCGTGCTTTGCACGTGTTCACAGACTTTGCATGCACACATGTGCCAAACATGCACTTTGCAGAGGCGCAGAAGCGTTTGCTTAGGCGCAGAGGCATTCTAATTCTCCTCCTGCAAGCCTGCACGATCCCGGCCACTTCAGCAGCTGCTGCGCGGCACTATTCTGTGCCATGCAAAGCAGCTTCACTTCAAATTCAGCAGTTAAAAGTGAGTATGGGAGCCCAGGTGGGTGGGTGGGCCCAACACAGAGTAGCATAGAGAACTGGTTCAGTCTCCGCTGCTCATCGCTGCTACCGGCTTGCCAGAACTGGGCCGAACCAGTCAAATACCACCACTGATATAAGGGCTCAAATTCACATGATGCTAAACAGGGCTCATAGCACTGGATACCAGGCTAAGTGGAGCAGAGGCCAAGATAAATGTTCTGTTCCCAATGAATCAACCACAGTGTACTCTCAACTGCAATGCAATAACAACTGCAGAGCCACCAACAGCAGAAACTGAACAATACAAGTAGAATATATGGGGAAAAGAGAAGAAATATAACAACAGTGCAAGATCACTGCAGAATCTGAGAGCAGACCACAGAAATGTCCCAGAACAGGAACCTATTATCAGTGCCATATATATGGATCTGTGAATGTCTGGCACTATGCAAAGTAAACAGAAAATTTAGGACTATCCTCAAGAACTCAATGAGACTGTGAAAAACAAGACTGGGTTTAAGACGGCTCACACAAATGATCAAGTGTGGCATAAACCAAGGTTAGTGTGTGCACTATCCCCAATGTTGCATAGGCTTGAAATCCCTTAGCTAGATAATCCCAAGGACCGGAGAGGAATACACATTCAAGACTGGAACTATCATCAGCTACTCCTTCACATGGATGACATCAAACTGTATACTACACTGTGTGCACAATTATTAGGCAAGTGAGTATTTTGTCCATATCATCCTTTGTATGCATATTTTCCACCTCCAAGCTGTATAAACTTAAATGCTTAGTGGATATAAGCAGATCAGGTGATGTGCATTTGTGTAATAAAGGAGGACGTGGCCTAAGGAGATCAACCACCTATATCAAGGTGTGCATAAATTTCCTCACGCAAAATGGGCTAAAAAACAAATTTAACTGATTCTGAAAACTCAAGCATTATAGAAAAGTCTTTCAGAGGGATTGCTCAATAATTGTGCACACATAGATATTCTCCAAAGAAAGTCATAACCTCACTTTTACTTTCTTAAATGTTCAGGTTTGAGGTTTATTAATATTTTGGATTGACCGAGGGCACTGTAGTTGTTCAATAATAAAATTAATCCTCCAAAATACAAATGCCTAATAATTGTGTACAAAGTGTAAAAGAGACATCAACTTGCTGATCCACCTGACACAGATCTACAGTGAAGATATTAGAATGTCATTCAGTTTGGAGAAGTTTAGCTCCTGTTAGTCAAGAAAGAGAAGGTCATTAAGACCAGAAGTGGTATTTAGCAGGTTCTGACCAGTTCTGGAGAACCTGTAGTGGAAATTTTGAGTAGTTCAGAGAACTTTTGACTGGAGATTTTACAGTATCCTTCCCCTGCCATGCCCACCAAGCCACGGCCATAGAACCGGTAGTAAAAATTTTTGAATCCCACCACTGATTAAGATTGGTGGGGTGGAGCTACCAGCAGGTCACATGCAGACATACAGACCAGCTACAAGTATATTGTTATCCCATAGTGATATAGAAAAATCAGAAGGCAAAGAAGACAACAACTTTTAAGTACACCAAAAAAATAAGTCTGAAGACCCAACTCATTGACAAGAACAAAATCCTCACCATCAAGGTCTATGACCTGCTAGTCATTTGATACCCTGCCAATATATTGAGCTGGCCAAGACCAGGAAGTTCCTCATAACATACAGAAGTTTCCACACCAAATCCAACACAGAGAGATTGTACACCAGTCATAAAGAGGACGGGTGGTTCTGGTGAGTGTCAAAGCCACTCTCCTTGATGAAACCCAGAACATCCACTAGTACATCAGTAAGATGGCACCCAAAGATGAGCTGCTGAGAAAATGCCTGAAGCTGCAAAAGACATGGAAGGAAGACCAAGCAGAGGAAGTGCCATGACAAGACAAGATAAGACTCCACCTGGAATGTATTATCCATGGAAAGCTGAGGTGGTGGACACTGGGAAATCCTCCAGGTGCCTGGAAAGGGCTGGATTTAAAAAAAAACAGCACTGAAGCACTGATCATAGCAGCACAAGAATAGGGTTTAACATCAGATCCATAGAGGCCAGCATCTACCACATTATATACAGGATCCAAGTTGTAGGCAATGCAGGGCTTTAGTCCAATGCATAGTGGGAAAGAGTAAGATACAGGCAGGAACAGTATATGCTGAATGGCAAAATGGCACCGAGTAGAGTAGATTATAACAGACATATAAAGCTTTCATAACTAATGCTTTATTTTGCTGACTGTCATAGTTTAAGTTGGCCTAAATTCACATATCTAACTAAATACTTCAGTTAGTTTTATCATCTGCAGAAGGTTTAATAATTATAAACAAAAACAAGGATTATTTGTTTTTAATTATTCTACATTTTACAAATTGCCTCCTTTTTTCTTTGGTTCTTTGACTTCCTGATGACACCTATTCTGTATCAAGAAATCATAAATCTATGCAGTCCTCATTTATAGGCACAATAAATTCTAAACCTGTATTCGTATGGGCACAATTTGCAAAAATAATTCCATTAATGATAAGAATGAATTTTAATAAACAGGTTCAGGTTGTTTTCTATAATTCTCAAAGACATTTTTCCCTCCCCTGCTTTCCAATTAGATCAGATATTTCTGAATGTGATTACACTATTTAGATATATATTATCATTTTTAAAAAATATACTTTATTGATTTTACAATCAAAATAGACCAACAACACACACATAAATGCAAGAGAGAAAAAGAAGACAAGAAAGAGAGAGAGAAAAAAGAATAGAAAGAAAAAGATAGAAAACAGTTAAAAACATTTTCATCTTCAACAATTGTGAGACCTCCTTTTTATCCCTATTTTATACCATATACACAATTAATTCTTACATATATCTGTATATCACTACTATGATTCTATCATATCTTCTTTTACCTTTTAGTGTGAAGCCTATCTTTGATCTATCCATTTATACCAGCTGTTCCAGCTGTTGTAATATATTGAAGTGTCTTTATCTTTTAATGCCAAGGTTAATTTGTCCATTTCTGCACAACTTGAAATTTTTTGAATAATCTTCTTCTCTGATGGAACATGAGGCTATTTCCAACATTGTGCAAAAGCCAATCTGGCTGCTGTCAAAATATGTATTATTATATATTTCCCTTTTTTTGGTAGTTCTTTATCAAAGATCCCTAACAGAAAGGACTGGTTTAAATTCGGTCTGTTCTCTTGTCATTTCCTCCAGCCAATTTCTAATTTTCTGCCAATATTTTTGAGCTTCTGCACAAGACCACCACTTATGGAAGAAAGTTCCCCCCCCTTTTTTTTTTTTTGCAATTCCAGCAGTTCAGACTCATATTGGGGTGCATCTTCACTAATCTTGAAGGAGGAAGGTGCCACCTGCAAAACATTTTATAGGCATTTTCTTTGTACACTACTAATTTTGTGATTTTGTTATTTCTACCCCAGACCTTTTCCCATTCTGTTAAGGTGATACTACATCCTATGTCCCTTCTTCTCCAGGCTATCAAGTTCCCTTTAACAATTTCTTCCTCTAATTCTATCTCTAATAAATAATTATAAAATTTTGTTTGGTTTTTTTTTTGCCTGATCCTAATAAAATTTTATCTAATTGCTAGAGTTTATTATTAATTCCAAATTCTTTCTTGTTCTGTTTGTATCTACTTTGAATTTGAAGATATGCCCACCGATCCATTTTTAATCCCTGATCTTGAAGGTCTTGCCACGATTTCAGATTTCCTTACCAATAAGTCCTTGTATTTAATCATTTTATTAATATCCAAATTATTTGGCTGGATCATTGCCTCCATTGTTGAGATCCAGACTGGTATCTTTAAGTAGTATTTTTTCTGTATTTTCTTCCAATTAGTCAATAATGAATCTCTGATTAGGTGTCTGTGAAAATATTTCTGGCTAGTTTTCCCAATATCCCATAAAAAAGCATGCCACCCCCTCTGTAAGTCATGGCCTTCTAAGAATAATATTCTCTTATTAGTCAAATTCACCCATTCCTTCAACCATACTAAAGATGCTGCACTATAATACAACTCCCAATTTGGAAGCGCCAGCCCTTTCCTGCTCTTCATATCCTGCATTGCCTTTAAGTTTATTCTAGGTTTTTTCCCTTGCCAGATGAATTTTGCAGTTATTTTATTAAGTTCTTCAGAAAACTTTTTGTGTACTTTAATTGGAATCGTCCAAAATATATAGAGGAATTTTGGAAGAATGTTCATTTTAATAGCAGCAATCCTGCCTAATAATGAAAGTTGCAGCTTGCCCCATGTTACTAAATCCTTCTTTACCTATTGCATTAATTTATCATAATTATTTTCCTTAAGTGTCTTACAATGTGTTGTCAACCATATTCCTAAATATTTAACTTTCTTTATCACTTGTAGTCCCATAACTTCTTCTAGTTCTAATTTCTGTTTTTCTACTAAATTTTTGGTCATTAATTTCATTTTCTTCCTATTAATTTTTAATCCTGCTACTGCTCCAAATTGTTCTAATTCATTCATCAATTTTTGTCCTCTTTCTATTGGTTCTTCAATGAAAAAGAATCATATCATCCGCAAACGCTTGCAACTTATATTCTTCTTTCTTAACCTTTAATCCTTTTATGTCTGGGTTCTGTCTAATTCATGTTGATAATGCTTCTCGTGATAATATGAAGAGCAGGGGTGAGAGTGGGCAGCCCTGTCTAACTCCTTTTTCTAGTTTTATTGGGCGGGTATATTCCCCATTTATTATAATATTAGCCTGTTGTGTATCATAAATGGTTGTTATAATATTTTCAAATTTGGTGCATAAATTCATATTATAATTTTTTTGGATTAAAAATTGCCAATTTAAATTATCACAGGCCTTCTCTGAGTCTAAGAACATAAGTGCAATTTGTTTTTCAGATTGGGCTTCGTAAAATTCTAAAACATCTAATACTATTCTTAAATTATTCCTGATTTGTCTGGTCGAGAGAAATCCATTTTGGTCTTCATGTATATGTTCATTTAACATTCTTTTTAGTCTATGTGCTATAATAGAAGTAAATATTTTGTAATCAGTATTTCGCAAAGAAATCAGCCTATAATTTTGTATATATCGGGGATCTGAATCCTCCTTCGGGATCAGCGAAATCAATGCCCCCCTCCATGAATCCGGCATCCTGGCTGCGAATAAGATGTCATTAAAACTTCCACCATAAGATTTCCTATTTGTTCTGCTATTGCCTTGTACAGCTCCTCTGGGATCCCATCAGGACCATCTGGTCCTGGGGATTTGTTGTTTTTCTGGTTCTCTATTGCTGATTTCAATTCAAACCAAGTAATGTCTTTGTTTAATAATTCTTCCATTTCTTCCCCAACTGCTTTATCCTTCATTTCATCTAAATAGTTTCTTATCCTATCTTCATTTTCTTTCTTTTTATATAACTCTTCAAAATACTTATGGGCAATTTCTTTTTTCTGTTTTATCCCTTGTTGTATATCCCCCTTCTCATCTATTAGCTGATAAATAAATATTTTTTCTTTCCTTTTTTTAAGTCTATATGATAGCCATCTCCCTGGCTTGTTGGCATGCTCAAAATAAGTTTGTCTAGTTGTATTCAGATTTATAATCATTCTCTCTTGTTCAATTCAATTCAATTTATGTTTAGTTATTGTTATCTGATTTTGCAATTTTGAATCTTTTGGGGTACTCTGTAGTTGAGTTTCTAATTCCTTATTTTTTTGTTGTAATTTGTTTTGCTGGACATATTTTTCTTTATTCCTCTTGGCATTATAAGAGATTGTTATACCTCTTATTACTGCCTTCATTGTATCCCAAATGTTTTGTTTCGTAATTGCTCCATTATCATTTTCCTTTAAAAAATAGTTTAATTCCTCCTTAAGTTTGTTAGTATATTCTTTTTCTCTTATTAACTGAGTATTTAACGTCCATCTTTTCTTGGGTTTTTCCCTACCCTTCCATATTATCTGAATTGGATTGTGATCTGCCCATTCATTGGGTAGAATTTCAATCCCTTTTATCTCATTTGCTATTTCCCCCATTCATCCATGCCATATCAATTCGTGTCCATATTTGATGAGGATTTGAATAGAATGTAAATTGTTTTTTCTCAGGATGTAATCTTCTCCACATATCAATCAAATTTAACTCCTTCATCATTTCCATGCATATTTTGGGAAGCTCTCTTTTTTTCCCTTTATTCCTTCCCCCATTACTGTGGTCTTTTTGATAATCAGCAATAGAATTAAAGTCCCCTATAATACAAATATTTCTTTTTTCCAATCCTACTATTTTCCATGCTTTAATAACTCTTTTTGATCTCCATTCGGGGCGTAGATTACTACTAAGAGAATTGGGATGGATTAATCTAGATCTGCAAAACCAGAGTTCTTCCCTCAGGATCCGACCATATTAAATCTGCTTTCATATCCTCTTTAACATATACTGCAATCCCTTTCTTTTTCCCCACATCTGCTGGTGCGGTGAATAGCTTCCCTAATTTCGGACATTCTAAGTATTTTTCATCTGATTTTTTATATGAGTTTCTTGTAGATATATTATATCAGCATTTTGTTCGATTAATTTGGCTATTATCCTTTTCCTTTTTATCATCGAGTTTAAACCATTTATATTAATTGATAGTAGTTTCTTTTCTTCTTCCATTTAATTAATTTATTTCTCTTTTTTATTGTTGCTTCATTTTTCTCCAAGGTCTGCTGTAATCCAACTTTGTCCTCTACTTTGGAGATATCCACTTTCATTTCTGCTTTTAATTTCCCCATTTCCTCTTTTAATTCATTTATATCTGCTATTGTCTCATTATGGTTTTTCATCATTGTTTCTTGCAGCGTCATCATCAATTCCTGTAAAGTAAGCAGAATTGATTGGATATTGGCATTCAAGATGTTAGCTTGTTTCTCCATTGATAATGTTTCTTCAATGTTTTTTTGTGCCATGGGTGAAGCTGTTGCCGACGTGGTTGTTAACATCGGGGTGACTTTCTTCCAGTTTTCAGAGTTGTAGTTGTTATGGAAGTCATTTCTTTTAAGATTTGTTTCTGTTGTTGTAATATATTAATTATATTATCCCAAATTAACATTCAGTAATAGAATTTCTATATTAGGATTGACTGGTATCTAATTACTTAATCTATCTATCTGCTGGATATCTGTACTCTTTACCAATTACTGGAGTATAAGTTCTTATGGATAAAAATATTATCACTGCATTATTTTAAATCCAAATTCTAAATCACATATATAATTTTGTAAGGCCTCAATGCTCAGCCTCTATACATAACTTCACGTAATAGAAAAAGTATATAAATATTATATCCAAATCCAACTATATTTAAATATTATAAATAAATATATGTATTATCTAACCTTATTTTAAATATTCTTAAACACAAACAGTATTACATTCGTCCCCAAGTGGATTAATCAAATATTTAGAGTGATTGCCCAATAAATTGTAATATTAATGTATTAAATCCTTTATATTTATTAATTAAATAATACTTAATGTTCTTACTATTTTTCCTATATATCTAATCAAAATATAACTATCACTGTTATTAATAAATCAATTAAATCAGTTAATTCAATTATTTAACAATCAATTACAACAATCAATTTTTCTTTCCCCAGTATACATATTTATAAACATTATAAAGAGAGATTGAAAAGGGAGAGATAGTTCATCATAGCCCCGGAGGGTAGGGGAATAATGAAAAATGAGCAGATGTATACAGGAAAAAGGGAGTAAAGAAGGGGGAAAAGGAGTTTTAAAGTAAGTTTTTAGCTTTCTGTCTCTAAGTTTTAGGAGCTTATACTCCAAACGCACCGGAAGTGGGGAGGTAAGAAATGGTGAGTAGTGACTGTAATTACACAGTATCTCCACACATTCAGAAGCTTCCACTTTTACTTTTCGTCTTAGCGTTCCTAAGTTCAATTTTCCTGATTTTCTTCAAATGGAACCACCACCTCAGTTAAATCAGTATACTCCCTGAAGGGCAGTTAAGTGGTTTACATCAGTTATATTGTTACAATAACTTCAGGATTTCTAAGTATCTCCTGTGGCGCCACACTGTCTCTATTCTGCCAGCTCTGATCTTCTTCCCATCTCTGATTTAATAAAGTCTTTCAGCATAAAAATCGAATGAAATAGTCCAAATCCCCCACATCTTCTAGTCACCTTCCAGCCACTAGATTCCCTTCTATTAATATCGGTGTGGTATATCTCCTGACCTCGTAAGCTTCCCTTTTTACTCGTTATTGTCCTCTATCTTTCTTCTGTCTGCCAAGCCCCTTTACTTTCACTTGCCTCACATCCACTTTTTGACCGCTTCCTTTTAGGGCTCTGGACAGACACTTGTAGCACCCTATAAAAGTCTATAGCATTCCAATCATCCTCTCCACTGCTAATTTTCTCTGCCACACTTTTCACCAATGATCCCACAAACTGTCACTCACTCTCTTCTTTACATTGGTGGCAGTCCAGACTTCGGAGCCACCATTGATAGGTGTCTGTTTCTTGCTTGTTGGGCTCTGGAGGGCTCCTCTTCACTACAGGGGGGGGGGCTGCCTTCCCCACACTGCAGCTCAAGTCTCCCCCACATTGGCATGAATCACTCCAGGACTCATGCACCCTCAAAGGATCACACCAACCACAAAAAGAGATTAACTGAAACCACAGACGGGCTTCTGCATCTCTGTTCATCCTTGCCTTATCACCAGAAGTCCTAGATATATATTATCATTAATCATGATAATAAATATCATTATTTTTGTCCAGAAGTGGCTGAAAAGCCTGTTTCTTGAATATACCTTTCCCTCATACTGAAAAAACTTAAATTGCTTTCATAGCCAAATTTAAAATATGTTATGAAAGCATAACTGTAATTTGAATTTTTAAAAAATATTGTTTAAAAAAACAAATCCAAAACATATTGATAGTTTGAGGTATAAATATCAGTGAGCAAAATGAAACATATTATTCCTATTACAAAGATTCTCGTTTAATTCCATCTCTTAATTTATTTCATTTTATAATATTTATTAAATTCAGGGACTTGTTTCAATAAATAGTGTAAGAACCTACGTAGACATTGTTTAGTTGTCAAATATCAGTATAATATAGTATAGCATAATATAGTATAATATTTATTATAAATAATAAAATGAAGATTATATTAAGTAAAATTATAAACTACATCAGATTACTTCTATGCTCCTGGAAGTGTGCTTTGAGTTCAGAAATCTAATAAACCTAAAATAGGATTTTAGATAAAGAGAAATTTAAATTTGGGAAGTAGTACAAATCCATAATTAAAGGTAATCTAGAAATGATTTCCAAACACCATAAAATTCTGTGTCAGATTTACTTTTATGATACAAACTCATTTTAAACATCAAAGCACACTCCCACAATTTATCTACTTTCATAGGGATCTAATATTGTTCTAATAAGAAGCATAAGATATTGTTGCAGGAATTCACATATACAAAGCTGGCACAGTATATTGTACAAATATACACTTTTGTAAAAGTTAATAATTTTGCAGACTGAAAAAGAAATTGGTTTAAAATGTGTTTCATTCTAATATAAATCGTTTTCCAGAATTGTTGAGCTTTACAACATTGTCACTAAATATAAAAAAATGATCAAACCTGATTGTTACATTTCCAATCATTTTGAGAAAAAAATAAAATTAACTCTATATTATTACAGATACGACCTCTAAAATTATCCATTTTTGAGATCAAATTTAGTGTAATATACAAATAATACAAATAACTAGCCCTGATGATGTTACCTAGTTTGAGTAATGAAATATCTTCAAGAAAACAAGCAACCCCAGAGAACAGCATGGAACACTCATATCAGTAATAACACATCTTAAATCAGTATTTTCTAACTGTGATGTTTAGGTGAGTTGAACATTATTCTTTCCTTGAAAAAGGGTATGTTAGTCTATGTCTCTATGACTTTTATAAAAATTGATCTGATGCAACTGGAAAGTCTGTTCTTTCTATAAATATGGTTAGGCCATAATGGAATACGATTCAATCTGTAATTTATGTTAAATAGCTATCTTGATAATACAATTTGACATTTGGAGATTCCAATTCATTCATTTGAATCCTATAAGATACTAAATTTAATGACACAAAGTGATACAAAGACTGCATATGCAAAGAATAATCCAACTAAGTATAATTTTAATAAAATTATTATTTTTTATTTCTCTGTAGCTTGATTCTTTTCTGTTTCCTCCTGTTTCCCTCTTTTCATCGTGATTCATGAAGCTCTTTTCTCCACCTACCATCTTTCTCTAATTCCCACTGCAAAATTTTGTCTTACAAGTTCATTATATTTTTTTAATTTTTTAACTTCACCTTTACTATTTCTATACATATTTCACGACAATGGATGTCCCTAATACCCCTTCCTTCTCCTATTTTCCCCACATCAGCAACCCTGTTGATGAGTTGAGGTGAGAAAAAGTGAATGGCCCCGAATTACCAAGCTGGCTTTCATAATGAGCTTAGTCTCCTGGTTTCTCGCCTGGTGCCTTAACCAGTAGCAGTAGGGGGCAGTTCCATGGAAAGAGGTTTTTCCACAAACCAGAGGGGACGTGGTTTCATGTGCTGCCTGCATCCCACGGATGCAGTATCTGGCATGGCATGGATTGGTGCTGATCCACAGAATGAGGCTTGGGGACCGCTGTACTAGACCAAGTATATAAAAGTGTTTCTATAATTTATTATTAGGGGAGTGTTTTTGTGCCATTGAGACAATGGTCAACATTTAACAACCATTTAAAGGGATTTTTCTCCAGAGGTTTTTATAATTAATTCTCCCAATAAAATAAAAGATGAAGAAATAGAACTTTGGCAGAATTACTACTGCTATCGTTATAACTGTGACTATTATTACTGAGACCCTAAATGATTATTGAAAAACTCATTTGAGGTTTATTTATACTGAAACATCAATAAGGAATAAATAATAGAAATGTAAAACCACCTTGATAAAGTTGCAGCTTTACCTTTGCAGTCCCAAAATAAATTGTACTAGTTTTCCAGCAAAATTAGTTTGCTGGAAAAGATGACTGCTGTTTATTTTATTTTATTTTATTTATTTATCAAGCGATTGTAAGATAACAGGTATAAGTATAAACATAGTTATGAATACATGAAATGGATACATGTAAGAGAAATAAAAAGATACAATCGAACAAGGATAGTAGGCATGTTGGTGCGCTTATGCATGCCCCCTACAGACCTCTTAGGAAAGGGGTGAGGTCAATAGTAGACAGTCTGAGGTTAAAGTTTTGGGGCTTCTTTTGTGTTTCTCTTTTTCCAAAAATGTATCACATTGCACTTCACTTCTGACAATAAATATCAGGGATGCATTACTTCTAAACCTACATTAGAAATATGTGGTTTGAAAGTGATGACAAATGATTATCTAAAATTAATTTCCTTATTAAAAGCAGTTATAATAGCATCCTGGATAAGGTGAGCAGATAAGTCTATATGTCGAGTCGTATTTTTGCTAAAATTGGTAAATATATTAGCATTTGTTCTGGAGTCATCATGTTAAAGAAAAATACTTGTGGCATCACTAGAATTAAATCCTTTATTTTTAAAATGATGATGGAGTGCAGCCTGAAACAAGAGTATAACTGTGCAAACAATTGTATAAAAGTATCTACAGGTATGCCATTTTGTCATTTAAATGAAAATTTCCTTGTTTACTGAAGGGCTTTATTTAGAGAGACTGACTGCTCTTAGGTTCAAATATTTTTATTTTTGTAATTTTGGAACAATTTTTACAATTTATTAATTTAAACGAATTATATAACCACCAATCTTATGAAACATAATCCTGGGTATTTCACAGTAGTATCACAAGCAATACCATGAGTCCTGCTTTAAAGTTAGCTGGATGACTTTGAAATAGTCACTATTTGTCAAACCTAGGATGAAAGCAACAGCAAATTCTACAAATATGAAGAACACTTAAACCATCTTTTTTGAACACTATATTTACTAGCTTACTGATAATAAACCAAATTGGGCAATATAAGGACAGCCAGATCCCCAACCTTTATTGCCAGTGAATCTAAACACCAGAGAGATAGACAGATAGAAAGAAGGCCAATAAAGGAAAATGCCCCAGTGGGAGAAACAGCACCTATGTGACTCTGTACAACAGAACATGTCCTTTTCCAATATCTGTACATTATTACAGAGACATCTGTACTACCCTTATCTCACCATTATTGTATAAATACTTTGAGCACAAAGGACAATTCTACATCTCCCTTCTGCTTTCAGATACTAACTATAATCTACTATAATCACCACTCCTATTAATATTTAATTCCATTAAAATTGGAACATTGTTGTAAACATTTTTCCCTGCATTGAATTAAAAACATTTCCTTATGCAGATATAAATGATATAGAATAAATATAAAGGAACAATTATTTTGATTTTTGTTCGGTTGGATCTATTTGAATAGCAATAGCAACAGTACTTAAACTACAGCTTTACAGTGTTTTACAGCCCTCTCTAAGTGGTTTACAGAGTCAGCATTTTGGTTCCTCATGTTACCCATCTCGGAAGCATGGAAGGCTGAGTCAACCTTGAGCCTGGTGAGATTTAAACTGCCAAATTGCAGGCAACTGGTAGGCAGCAGCAGTAGCCTGCAGTACTGCACTCTAACCACTGCGCCATTGTGGCTAAACAACAATAACTGGATCTGGCAACTATTGCTAAATGATAAAAGCATCCCAGGTGACTGAAGTCAAGGAATTCTGGCTGGCAGTGTTCAGGAAAAGAGTGTTTTGCTCCTTGCGGTAAAAATTCCCCAACCTCTTGGCCATAAAGATAAGCCTTAAAACCTAATTCCACCAATTGGCCTGGGGTGCCAATGTGGAAGTTCCATACTGGGCGGGGTTAATGAATTAAAAGAAGACTCCACCTCTGTCCTGTTGTTTATTGATTCATTCCTCAGCTACCTTTGTTAACTTTAAAGTGCATATGTATCATTTTAATGTTTATATTGATTTTATCTTGTTGTAAGGCATCTAGAGTTGTTTAATGGATAGATGGGTGACATAAATTTAGTAAATAAATAAGGGATGATGTTATGTTACCATACCAACTTATAATGGCAATTGCAGAAATTTCAGCTGATGTTATAAGGTGAATCTCATATAGTTGTTAGGTGCGAAATCACATCATAATCATTTGCAACCTCCTACTGGCTTCCTCATTGACTTTGTCACAAGCCAGCAGTGAGAGTTGCAAATGGCAATATCATGACTGTGGGATGCTGCAACTCTTGTAATTTCAAGCCAGGTGCCAAGCACCTGAATCATAATTGTGGGGACACTGCAACAGCTTCAACTATGAGGAATGGTTGAAAAATATTCTTGTTTGGTGTCTTGGACTCGGAACAAGTGGGCATTAAACAATGACTACTTATATTCTTTGAGAGAGAGAAAAACTACATGCTGGAAAGAGCCAAAAATGTGCATTGTGCTATGTAAAAGCTTATTAAAATGATCACAACCTATTTCTGACTGAAATATTGGCAGATGTGCCATAAGAGACCTACAAATGCAACAATATCTCATCTGTGGAGATTTGGGAATTCATTGAATTCTAGGCAAGCATGGAAAGACTGTGCTCTTCTTCAAAGTCTACTACTCATGGCAATTGTGGTAAAATTATAGAGGATGGACTTTTCTAAAGCTGAATTGTTGTGTATAGTTACCGGACTAGTAAAATTTTTAAATCCCCAATAAAATCACAAACTTCATTGTTTGCTTAATTAGATTGAATCTATTCAATTAATTAAAAATGTCAATTAAATAACCGTAAGTAAAACCTCTACTGAATATAAAGATACATTGTTAGTTTTTTAAAAAAACAACTGGGATATGAGCAAATATAAGTGTTTCAAAAACACACAGGTGCATGTACACACATAGACACAGACACATAGACTAAGTTCAAGCTGTATACAATCTATATGTGTGGGTATGTGTATGTGTGTGTGTATACACACGTGTGTGTGTGTCTGTGTGTGTGTGTCTGTGTCTGTGTGTGTCTGTCTGTCTCTCCTGTCTCTATCTCTATCATCTATCTAACTATCCATCCGTCTATTTATCTATCTATCTATCTATCTATCTATCTATCTATCTATCTATCTATCTATCTTCTAGCACAGCTTGCACTTATAGATCCCTAGATGTGGTTTGTTTTTTTTAGCTGTACATTTCATTGGGTCAGGGAATTTCTCAAGGACTGAATAGAATACAATGTCTGGAATATCACTCCAAATGTAATGGACAGAGTAAATTGACAGCAGCTCCAACTAAATTACAGTTTAAAAGACAAGGGAGGGCCCAAGGGACATCAAACAAAGAAAGCTATAGCTGACCAGCGCTCAGGTAAAATTGAATTGGAAATGTTCCCTGCCTGATTAACATAACAAAAGTCTTAGTGTTTAAAGAAAAAGTCATTCTATATAAATGAAAAAAGAAACTGATCTTCCAAAAAAAGAAAATGCACAGTAGTTTACCTTTTCACATCGTGTGTGTGTGTGTGTGTGTGTGTGTGTGTGTGTGTTTCTAATTTTTATATTCAGAGCAAGAACTGAATATATTTAAAATGATAGGCACATTGCATGTGTTTTCACACATGGTATTTCCTTTTCTTCTCCTAGACTATTTTTGAAGAAAATACAAAAGTAAATATGTCCATATGTAGAATTTTAAAAGTTCATATTTAGTAATTTACAAATAAACTAGGAGAAAAGGTAAAGGCAACAAAGGTCGATAAACATTTAATGCCTTGTAATCCTATTTGAAGAATTACATAAAACATGAGTAAAATTAATAAAATACATTTATAGATGAAAGATTTCTTCTTCCCTCCCTTCCTTTATCCAAATTTATATATTACAGCTGTGAGGCCAGATAACAAACAAAATATTAAATGAAATCCTTCAATATTTATGTATGCATATAAGGGAAAAACAATAAAAATAGTATCTAAAAATAATTAAGGATGTAGATACTAAACTAAAGCCAAATAAAATAATATTATAAGTTTCAATCCTAAATAATAGTATGGCTTGTCATACAAATGATAGCACAGAACTGCATTACTTGAAAAGCTATTTTTGAGTTCTTTTCTGCAAGTAGTAACATTAAATAAAAATTGCTTTCCTGTAATTTTCTTTAAAACAGGATATATAAGGTCTGTCTAGAGCAGGAGGAGGCCATGGACCGCCACTGCCAGGAACTGGGCTACACAAACACATGAAGCCCTATACATGCATGTGCAGGATCCAGGCAGCATGCAAAACCATGCCTCCCCCAGTTCACAAAAACAGTCGCTGATGCCCAAAAGATTGGGAGCTGCTGGTCTAGAGTCCTTATATAGAGTGTGTATAACAACATTTGGCTTAGAGTTTCTATTGAACCATCACCAAATTGCATAAATGAAAATGCACTGGAATACTTTCAAAACATCCAAGGATGACTCCTGGTTATCCAATAGTTTTAAAGTGAAGGCCTTATAAAATTTTGAAATTGGAATCTATGATAATTATATGGCTGTAAGGAAGCAAAAGACAAACTGTTCCGAACTAAGCAAACTCATTAGCTTGCAATTCTAATAGTTTTCCTTTCACAGCAGGCTCGTAAACCTGCACTTCTGATTGGCCCGTTGATAGCGGATCGTGATTGGTCGTTGTTGGCTGATATGATTGGCTGTTAGTGGGTCGCCGCTGATTGGATGCTTCCAGCGCGGCATACTCAAATCATTGGGTGTTGTGACAGCAGCCAGCTCTATAAAAGGAGCTGCTGCTGCCCTAGCTTTCGCTCTGTTCTGAAGTCACTAATAAAGAGTTGGAGTCACTATTCGATGCCTCGTCTCCGTTCTTGCGCCCACTCTCCCAGATCTAACACTGGCGATGAGGATGGGATGCGGAGACGATAGAGCTGACTGAACACTCATTGAACGCTAACAGAGCACGTGGCTGAGAGCGCACCAATAGCGGCAACATGACCAGCGGCACCATACCACCCGCTCCATTTGACCCGGCAAATGAAGACTGGGACTCGGATATGGACAGGTTTCAGATGTTCCTGGAAACCAACAACCTGAAGGATGCTACGCCTGGCAAGAAATGAGCTGTATTCCTGACCCATTGCGGGCCCGCCATGTTTAAGATGGCAAAGGCACTCACAAAACCAGCTGAAGTCAAGACAATGGACTGGGACAACCTCGCCCCAATCCTCCGGGCCCATTATGCCCCAGCGGTGCCAACACTCATCAGGAGACACGAGTTTTACCAGAGGAACCAACAGGAAAGTGAGAGTGTTGGAGACTTCATCGCAGACCTCAAAAACCTGGGGGGGGACTCTGTGGCTTCGCCAATCTCGAAGAAGCCATGAGAGATCAAATTGTTCTGGGTCTAAGAGACCCCACAACCCAGAGCAAGATTATGGCGAAGGGAGACATCGGCCTCACAGATGTCATCGCCGATGCTACTGCAGCAGAAGCAACCAGGAAGTCGGCCGCTCGAATGCGCCGAGCAAACGGACCGCACCGCCAACTTGCCAGTAATAGTACACCTTGTCCCGAGAGGCACGCAGTGACCACCTACCATGAAGACCTCGAATCCTCATCAGAAAGCGAGGAAGAGGAGGTCAACAGACTCAGGTCAGAACGTGATCAGCTAGATCAACAGAGTCGTAAGCCCTCATATCAGTGTACTGGATGCGGGGGAAACCACCCACGATCAGACTGCACATTCCTCGACGCACTCTACCGTTCCTGTGGAAAGAGGGGCCACATTGCAAAGGTCTGTAGAAGCAAGCGAGGGTCCAGCCCAAACCGAAGAGAAAATAATTTCTGGCAGACAACAGGCACCCCACCAGTAAATTGGGACCACCCAAGCAACCAATGGAACCACTACTACAGAAACTGAGCACCAGCCACTTCTACCAGACGAGAAGAGGCACACCAAGCCATCACCATCGGCCACGCTTCATCCCTTGATGCAAGAAAAATCCGAGTAAAGGTCATCATTGAGAAGCAACCATGCATTATGGAACTCAACTCCGGGTCTTCCCTATCGATGGTTTCCTGGAAAACCCTCAAACAGCTGATCCCTGACATCCATCGCCAGGACCTCAGCACTCAGAGAATTATATTAAAGGACTACCAAGGGAATAGGATCCCAGTCACCAGTTCCAGCCACGTCCAAGTCTCCTTCAAGGACCACACCGCAACCCTACCTCTTACTGTTGTCGATAGAGATCGACCCAGCTTACTAGGCTTACAGTGGTTCGCGCCACTGGGAATCGAACTGACAGGCATCAACCAGACCGAAGGCGATGACTGGGAAGCAGCCCTTGTCCAGGAATTCCAGGAAGTTTTCACCGAGAAGCTAGGCAAGTACAAGGGATCCCCCATATCGTTTAATCTCTGCCCTGATATTGCGCCCATTCGCCTTAAGCCTCGTCGAGTGCCCTTTGCACTCAAACCAAAGATTGATGAACAATTGGACAAATTAAGAGCCCAAAGCATGTTGGAACCTATTGACCACGCCCGATGGGAGACCCCAATTGTAACCCCCATAAAACCTGACAGATCTCTGAGAATTTGTGGGGATTACAAGGCCACCCTAAACCACGCACTTCAGCAGAGTGCTTACCCCACGCCTGTGGTCCAACACCTCCTTCATTCCCTTAGGGGTGGAAAAATATTCGCAAAATTGGACTTAGCCCAGACATACCAGCAGCTGCCCGTAGATGCAGAGACTGCGGAAGCCCAAACTATAGTCACGTATAGAGGTGCGTTCAAATGTAATAGACTCCAGTTCGGAGTGAGCGTAGCACCTGGCATCTTCCAAAGTCTGATGGAGAGATTTCTACAAGGCATAAAAGGGGTCGTGCCATACTTCAATGATGTCTTGATAGCCGCCCCCACTAGAAGTCTACTAGAAAAGCGACTAAGAATGGTCCTCCAAAAATTTAAAGACGCTGGCCTGTAGGTCAAGAAGGACAAGTGCCAACTATGTACTGAGAGGGTTGAATTGCTTGGTTACCTTCTTGACAAACAGGGAATTCACCCTACTGAGAAAAAATTGGCTGCAATAAAAAATGCCCCGAGACCTAGGAACAAAACAGATCTCCAAGCCTTCCTGGGACTCATTAACTTTTATAACATCTTCCTACCCCAGAAGGCGACTGTTGCCGAACCCCTGCATAGGCTCCTCGACAAGAAAGCTTCCTGGGTCTGGAGACATCGAGAAGAGTGAGCCTTTCAGCAAGTAAAAGACCTTTTAATATCAGATGCTGTACTAATACAATATAATGAGACTTTACCCTTAACTGTCACCTGTGACGCCTCACCGTTTGGAGGAGGAGCTATCCTGAGCCACATCCTACCAAACAGTACTGAGGCACCCATTGCATTCTTTTCTAGAACTTTATCTAAAACTGAGAGAAACTATAGCCAATTAGATAAAGAGGCTCTCGCTATTGTGTCTGCGATCAAACGATTCCATGAGTATGTATATGGAAGATCCTTTTCTATAATCACCGATCACAAACCATTACTTGGCATCTTGGTGGGGGATAAACCAACTCCCCACATCTTATCACCAAGAATGACATGCTGGTCAGAGTTTCTAGCCGCATACGATTACCAACTGCGACACCGACCGGGGAAAGCCATTCCCCACGCTGATGCCCTGAGCCGCTCTCCGCTACCAGAAATCCTGGACGACCCAGCTCCAACCCTAGCTACACTACAAATCGAGACACTTCCATCACCACCACTGACTGCACAAGACATCGCCTCAGAAACAAGGAAGGACCCTTGTTTAACACGAGTCCTCAGCTGGGTGGAAAAAGATTGGCCTGACAACGAACTCAACGACACCTTCAAGCCTTTCAAACACAGGCAGACAGAACTTTTCTCCCAAAAAGGATGTGTTTTATGGGGAGACAGAGTCGTCATCCCAGGAAGACTACAGCATAAGGTCCTAAAACTATTGCATGATGGACACCTGGGCATCGTGCGAATGAAGGCACTAGCAAGGAGCTATACTTGGTGGCCAGGTATAGATAAGCAAATAGAAACCTGGGTCGCCACCTGCAACAAATGCCAGGAAACACGCTCAGCTCCATCAAAAGCACCACCAACGGAATGGGAAGCACCCCGAGGTCCCTGGTCCCGTATCCACATCGATTTTGCGGGACCCACCAAGGGGCATACATTTCTCATAACAGTGGATGCCTGTTCCAACTGGCTTGAGGGCCACAAAATGCAGAGCCCCACCACAGAGGCAGTTGTTAAAAAACTAAACAGACTATTTGCTACACACAGCTTGCCAGATGTCTTGGTTTCAGACAATGCCCCACAATTCACCACCTCGGCATTTGAGCAGTACCTAGCAGACCGGAGGATACGCCACGCTTTAACATCGCCAGCTCACCCTGCGGCCAATGGTAGGGCTGAACGAATGGTCCAGTTCATAAAGAAAACCTTACACAAGATGGAACAAGGGAACATCCACAACAAGGTGACCAGGATGCTTCTCCTCCAACATATTACTCCAAACAGCACCACAAACAAAACCCCAGCCGAACTCCTGATGGGCAGGAAACTTCGATCACATCTTGACCAACTACACCCTGCCTACACGCCGGAAAACCCCCTGGGGTCCAGCAGCAAGTATCGCACATTCAAGGGAGGCGACCCGGTTTTTGCAAAAAACTTTACCGGTGACCCATTGTGGGTCCCTGCTACCATAACTCAACTTAAAGGTCCCCGATCCTACCGCTTACAAACTACTGATGGGAGACTGTCGAAGCGCCACATCGACCAGCTATGCTCCAGGCTGGCACCTACCCCCTTCACAAGCCCTGAACTCCAAACCAGGGGGTGAGGGAAATTGAGGGGGCCGAAAACGAACTAGTACCCGACCCAGTACTCGAAACCCAGCAATCAGCGTGACCAAACCTGGAATATTCACCTTCCGAAGAAGAGCCGGGGCAGATGGTCATCTCTCCACAAAGCAGCACGGCGGCATCAGCAAACCCAGAGAATCCAGATGACAGCCTTGATGGGAGTAGAGATGACAACCCCGAGTCACCCAACGGAGAAGTCAGATCACTATTACTGCTGAGTCCAACAAACAACCCACCGGAACCAGAGTCCGGGCAGAGTGGTGGAGCAATGTAGATCAGGTAGACAGGTGAGACGACCTGCCTACCTGCGAGAATACATCACCCCACCCTTGAGACAGAACCTAGGGGGGAGGAGTGTTCCGAACTAAGCAAACTCGTTAGCTTGCAATTCTAATAGTTTTCCTTTCACAGCAGGCTCGTAAACCTGCACTTCTGATTGGCCCGTTGATAGCGGATCGTGATTGGTCGTTGTTGGCTGATCTGATTGGCTGTTAGCAGGTCGCCGCTGATTGGATGCTTCCAGCGCAGCAAACTCAAATCATTGGGTGTTGTGACAGCAGCCAGCTCTACAAAAGGAGCTGCTGCTGCCCTAGCTTTTCGCTCTGTTCTGAAGTCACTAATAAAGAGTTGGAGTCACTATTCGATGCCTCGTCTCCGTTCTTGCGCCCACTCTCCCAGATCTAACACAAACATTAAGGTGTGACACCTTATTTAGGCTTGTTTGCAGATCTCTATCCTAGTTTCTGATTCTGGAGAAATAAGTGACTGTAAGCAGTTTTTTCCAGAAAAAACAAGTTAGGAAGACTAATTCCAGTTGGAAAAGAATCCTGATAGTATCTCAGCACCAGATCATATAGAACTTTATAGATAAAAACCATCATTTCAAATTATTTCACCCAGAAGTCAACAAGAATCTTGTGCACAGTGTGAAGCATTGAGGTAGCGAACTCATTGTGATTAGAATCAACCGGCAAATGGGTTGGACTATCTGATGCTTCCAAGTGATTTTTAAAGACAGACTGATATTAAAACTATGTTTTACTTTTTTATGGAGACCTAAATTTTGTATAATCAAAACTACATCCTTACTACATGAGGCCATTAATAAAGATCTGATGGGAAGACAATCTGCCCTCATGTTTCTAACTCAGTGAATATTACATTTCTGGATTTGGCTAATATAAGTCATATAAATCAGTTTGCATTAAATCATTATAATATCTTAGATGAATATACTGAAAACATGTCTTCTGAATGTTGTCAAGGAGATGCTTGTGGCCATTGTGGGATGGTATAATCTAATAGCTCAATATAAGGGATTCTGCCATGAACAGATGTAAACAGACCTTGAAAATGCCTCACTCAAGCATCAAGAAAGATTAATTTATTAGCAGGATTTTGGTAACTAGTCCACAACTTACAGTCATAATTGGGACTGGAATTTCACTGGGTGAGGCAGTGACTAAAGGAGATGCCCACATGTCTTGCTTTGCTCAGTGACCAAAATCCTGGCACTCCTAGTTGCAGTTATTAAGTGACCTGGGTCATTTAGCGAACTGTGATGGAATATGTCTACAAAGGTGGACATGATGTAATGAACTACAATAACATAGCAAGTTCCCAGGAAGAAGGGAGCACATTCCAACAAGGGTGAGACAAGAAGCAATAAAGTCCAGAACTGGATCATGGGAAAAGGAAGAGATTTAGGTTAGCGACTCTCAGAATATCCCAGGGCACAGGTAGTCCTTATGACCAGTTACTTAGCAACCATTTGACCTTCCAACAGACCAACCTGGGGGATATTTATGACCTAGATTTAAAGATCCACTGGTCATCCCACCTACTAGGTGTTCAGCAACTAGGCCATATGTATGGCTATTTGCAGTCTCCCCTAATCATGTGACCATTCTTCATGGCATTTATGATAGTAAACTTCCAAGTTTGGGTAGAACTGCATACATATTGTGAACCATTGGTTCCTTCAACAACTGTGTCATTCACTTAACAACCACAGAGTCACTTAACAATTACCAGAAAAAAATGTAGTAAAAGCTTTGTGATTGTAATGAGTTATGACCATGATGGGCAGGCTCCATTATGGTTGCGACACAAGGATTATTCATTGGGTTATGACAGTATAGGTTTAGTGTGGCAAGATTCTGTGTATATGATATATATGAAAATAAAGAACTGGGTTTACATCATTCTTAGGCTAGGCCTGACATTGACAGAGCGAAAGACCCATCTGCCAAGTTCAGCTCTCCTCCATGCATAAAAGGGGACTTCTGCAGGCTCTCCACCTTGCCGGCTCCCCACTTTACGCAGAAAGGAACTGCTCCAGCAGGCTGCTGGAACATAGCTTGGAACTTCAGAATCTGAACTTTATTTCTCTATCCTGCTAGAGGAATGGAGAACTCCTTTGAGGGCTGCAAGAACAGAGCTCGAGTCTTCGGGATATGACCTCCATTTCTGCAACCCACCAAAGGTGTTTCTCTCCACTCAGATGGCAATTTTTTTGCTATCAGATGGCTACCTAGGGAGGGGTGGGAATCTCAGCTCCACAGTGATCTGAGATTCCTTTCCAGCAGGCAAACCTTTCCTTCTCAAAGACCTGCCTGCCAGTAGGGAATCTCAGCCCTGTGGCAGATGACAGCAGCTTGCAAATTTCCCTGCCAGTTTCCCAAGGAAGGGGAGGCTGCCAGATAAGATTTCAAATGGCAATCACATGATTGCAGGCTCTTGGCAACCAGTTATAAACAGGTTGCCAAGTATCCAAATTGTGATTATGTGACCATGCGGGGTGTGTGTGTGTGTGTGTGTGTGATGTTTTACAGTAACTGGAAGTGGGCCATGAAGCACTTTCTGGGGTAGTCATAACTTCAAATGGTCAGTAGATGATTGGTAGCAAGTCAAGGACTACCTGTGGATTAAGACAGAAGGCACCAAATTAGACAATGATTTTTGTTTATCATCACCTGGTGGATTTTGGCCCAGGTCTCAGGTTTAAACCAGCACTTTTTCTCCTTTAGTAGCTTCTTATATCTCTTCTTTTGCTAGTGAAAAATGTCTAGAGTTTGAAATCATTAGTGGCCAACCTTAATGTTCGTACACGAAACCTCACATCAAGATTTTGATCTCTTAGTAGGCTGGTATGAGGATTAAACTAGAGTAGTTTGAATATACTTTTTTGAACAGAGGTATTGAGAATGAAAAAAACTGAAATTATTTCAAAGTGATCATTAATAGCAAGTAGTGATTTCTTAAATGGACAGCTTGCAATGCCTTGAAAAAATGTTTACTAAATAATAAAATTGTGCACCCTCTGTCCATAAATATATATTTATTTAGTTTAGCTCAAATACATCTAATTTTCTTTCACAAGCTGGCCTTTAAAATCTCATTATATATGTGTGTGTGTGTGTGTGTGTTTTTTTTTTCTTAAGGTTTCGCGGGTATTTATATGAATGGTATTCAACTTAGTTCGAGTATTTTCCCAGGTCATTATAATTGTGCCTTTAGAGTTGTAGCAACATTTTGGCAGAATCTCATCTGCCATCATCAGGCTTCTGTACAGTGTTCGTCTGTGAGTCAGACTTTCACAGCCGTTTCTGTTTGAAATTTGGTGCTGGCCTATGCTGTGCCAGAATGGTTTTTTCTTCATCCTGATTGGTTGGGAGTCTTGGTCTGTGTTTATTGGTCTTGGAGTTTGCTGTGTTCTGCTTGATTGGTGTTTCTAATATCTTCTGTCTGTTTTGTAGCTTTTTTTTTGTCTTGATTGGCTGGCAACATTGTGTTTCCTGTATTGGAGGCTTTTAGTATGGCTTGGCCCCGGGTAAATAGACGGCTATCATTTATTAGGAAGCTAGGTTTCATCTGGGTGCCTGGTTGGGGTGTGTTTGAGCTGGAGGTGTCAGGGGGAGTCTGTTCGTGCCTAGGTGTTTGGCTGGCTTGTGGTGTGTGCGAGCAAAGCACATGAAGCCAAAAGCACCAGCCTAGAGATGGCAAGTGGGACCTCGTCGAAATGACACCAAGATACTCTCAATCTTACACAGGAAAAGACCCAAACATGCATCCACATGTGTGTGTGTGTTTGTGTGTCTGTGTGTGTGTGTTTTCTTAAGTTTTCATGGGTATTTATATGTATGGTATTCAGCTTTGTTTGGGTATTTTCCCACGTCATTATAGTTTAAAAGCACAACTATAATGACGTGGGAAAATACCTAAACAAAGCTGAATACCGTGTGTGTGTGTGTGTGTGTATGTATATGTATGTATGTATATATATATGTATATGTATGTGTGTGTGTGTGTGTGTGTGTGTGTATATATATGTGTGTATGTATGTATATATATAAAATACACATACACACACACTAAAGAATGACAAAAATCTTGGAAAGTCAAAATCTTTTTTCATGCTTGTGCAGAACAGAACAATGAAACTGCACCCTAGAGATAAGCTTTGACAATAAAAGTCTGCCTTTTGGCTGTAAATATAGCTAGTGGTTTTTTTAAAAAAAATAAATGAGGCATTAAAAGGAAGATTCAATTAATAAGCCCTTCTTTGCTTTTAAACTATAAGCCAATAGAAAGAGGATTAAACAGGCAGCCTGTCACTGAGAAGGTTCTTTTTAAAAAAAAATGTGTTGGGAAAGAGGCATATAATTAAGTAAAACCTACATTAGAATAGGATTTAAGTCAACATGATTTCAGACCTTTCGAATAAGGGCAATGATACATCATAGACAATTTGCCTCTAGAAGTTGTGGGTACTCCAACACTGGAAGATTTAAAGATGTTGATAAATGATTTCCTGCTTGATCAGGAAACTAGAACACTTCCAAGGTTCCTTTCAACTCTTTTATTCTGTTATTCTGTTAGAATATACCCCTCAGTGTATTCAGAGTTTGGGCTAATTGTGATATATCACAATGATTGTGATGCTGAATGTCTTTCACATAATATTAAATAGTGAATAAAACATTTTCTCCATATGCCATCTAGATTGCTTGGAAGTGCTGAAGCTAAATATATATTTTTCAAAAAAGAAAAGAAACTTTATACCTGAAATCTCATGTATTAGCTTTTTTTAAAAAAACATGGTGCCTTACAAATATGTGCAGATTGTATCTTTTAGACCTGCCAAGTAGCATTTGGTTAGAGGTTCTAGAGGAAATGTGGACATTCTCTGTTAACCCAAATCAATAAAATTTTATTTCAGAGCAGTCAAGTATTCTTAGATATAGGGAATATCTCCCTCATTTACTATTTTGTCAGTCATTTGTACAAATTCTAGGAATCTGAAAGCCTTTGGTGTGATTCATATGGGCTTTTGAGGGAAATTGGCCATGTCCTATGGATTTTTACAATAGGATCCTGTGTTCTGATACAGTCAGCTTTGGAAAAATTTCAAAAGTTGTTTGCTGTGTAACAGGGGGAAACTGGGAAAGAACTATAAGTGTAAACAGTTCATTGGAATGTGGAATGGAAGCAAAGACCTGCTGGTGTCTGTTCACAAGTGGAGTAAAAAGACTCTTTTCCATTTCATTTTAGTTTTACTAAAAAACATTTACAAATGGTAGTTGAGAATTACTAATGCCCTTTTGAAAGAATTTATATGCCCCCAGTTTTCAGGCTGCAATGGAAGTGTGAGGAAGAGCTTGTTGGCACTTTTGGGTTGAAGCCAACCAGTGTCCTGGGATTGCAACAATATGCCCAGTCTATGGGAATCATCTTGTTTCATCACCAACTCTGAAGCAAGAGGGGGAATGTGGCCATTTTATCTGTTCCGTATTCAGTGGCGTCAGAGCTGCTAGGTTATTCGTGGGTGGGCAGAGGTTTTGCTGTCCTTCGGAGGCTTTGTTATTGGATTTCTTGGAAGACCATGTGAAGCCAAAACGAATGGAAGGAGGAGTAACCTGACTTAGCCTGATGAAGTTGTTAGCCCTTCAAAGTAGTCCGGAGAAGAAATACAACTATGGATGATAAATCTATCATGTTTGAAAGTATTTCTGTCCTCTTTTATTTTAATATCTATAAAACTAATGAGGATCCCTTCTGAATGTATCCCACATCCCCCTGGCTTCTCTGGGCTGCAATATCTTTTGCATGTTGGTTGTCTGGTGTTCAGCTCTTCCTCATGTCTCCCAAGGGCATTCCCACATATCATTACAGAGATTGTGTGTACCCTTATCTCTAAGGTTATGTTTCTGGAGCTGAATCCACCAAAGCAGAGACAAGACAAAAGTGCATTAAAGCCTCCTTATATAATAGAAGGGAGGACAGAAACTTGGGGTAGAATGAAAAAGGGGATCAATCTAGAATCCCTATGTAGATACAAGAGAACTAAATCTAATGCACCATTGCTCCTTCTCTAACTCTAAGCAGATACTGACAGGGGTGGGCCACTACAGGTTTGTCTGGGTTCAGGCAGATCTGTTGCTAATGTTATGGCTGGTTCGGCAACCACCAAATCCCCACACCTGGCTGGCCCCGCCCACCCTGCCCCTCCCAGGAGTCTTCATGTGGTCTGTTTTGAATGCGAGATAAGTGCAGGGTGCATGCAGAGGCTCTGGGAGGGGGAAAATGGGCCTCCCAGAAGTTCCGAAAGTCCTGAAATGGGCCTATTTCCAGCCTCTGGACCCCAGGAAGCCATTTTCACTGTCCCAGAGACCCAAAGAAAGCCTCCAGAGCCTGGGGAAGCTGAAAGCAGCCCCCCCCCCCAGGCATGGCGGTACAGGAGGCTGACTAGGCCATGCCCACTATGGCCACACCCACCCAGCATCTGCGCAGCGAACCCATTGCTGCAATTTTTGAAGCCCACCCCAGGATAATGACAATTAGTGGAGAAGTTTCTTATGCATATGCTTTTATCAATAAACCAGTTTAATTCAACTTTCACATGTGGTGGACTGGTCTTTCATGCTGATATTTTACTTTTCAATCTGTACAATAATTCAGTAATTCAGAGTTTCTCATTTTTTAATCATCACTTTTAATCCATTATCAGATTGTGCAGGTCTAGCCTTGCTATATGCAGGCAGTATAATAATTTTATCTTCTAGGTGGAATGAGAAGGACATTGAGGGAATTCCTAACAGTAGAATATGTAACTGACAAATTCATGGTACCCCAATAAAGCAAATTCCTATTAATATATATCTTGTGGTACAGTTCCAGGGTTATCTTGGAGTACACTTTTCTTTTCATGGACAAGTTTTACCCAACATAGCTTTTAAAGATTCTTCCATTCAAAAGCAACACATTTTATCCCTGCAGCTTGGAAGATTTTTCTTGCTAAGATTGTTTCCCATCTTCTTTATAATGTTCTGATTTTCATTTTTCTCCAGTGTTTGCTGCTAGCATAACCCTTGCAGCCAAAGGTAACAGGATTTAATTTTAAGAGATATGACAGTTGGACAGGAAAATAGAAAAACTTCAGCATGTATTAACTAGGAAAGATAGTTCAACACAGGGAGCCACAGGGAAGAATATCTTAAATCAAAATCTTTTAAATTAATATAGTTTAAATTAAATTTTTGATAACAATAGAATCTGATTTACTATTGATAAAAAAAGCCAGTCTATAAATTAACATGAAATGCTTTTAAAATATCAGAATATTCTGTAGTTATGTGCATATGTGTTTTTGCATATGTGTGTATAAAGCAAGCAAAAGTAAATTTGGGTTAAAAGATAAGGGATTTTCTCTCTACTGCACTGCCATAATAATTATTGACATTGTTATATAGGGAACCAATATATTTTCCTACAAACTTAACAATGTGTTATTTTGCACATCTAAAATAGTTTTAATGCTAGCTTGTGGGCATTAATTGTTATAAATTTACAGTGCATAGTTACAAGCAGGCTTTTAAGGTCTCCCCATTAAAATTATTGACAATAACTTGGCTCCCATCTGATTTAGTAATAAAAAGGACATGCTGGGTGTTTCAGCTGGCATTGTGTCCTCTGGAACATACCAAATAGAGTCTGCACAGCCATCCAACATTCTGTAAATGCTTGCACAGCAGAGCAAAACAATGAAATAGTTCAGACATCAATCACATTCCCTAATTATGCATATTCTTCATGAATTGCAGAGGTTTTTTTCTGTTAAGCCTATGCAATGGTTGGTAAGGAATTTGAGACACTAGGAGGTTGATATTAAGATGGGATCTGTGTCAAATGCCACCCATACCTTCACTTCTTCCACAGTGAGAATATCCATTTTCTTTAGCATCAGAAATGAATTTCATAAAAGTCTTAATTCACATCTGTCATGTTCCAGAAGTATATAAATTTATATATACCATACACAAATATCACCAGATGGAAGCACAAGGAAACCACTGTGGTAATTGAAGCCTTTTTTGTAGTTAAAGTAACAATACCCATTTCAGGATAGCATTAGAGTAAGGAAATCCTATCTATATCTGTAAATGAATGATATCATTATTTTGGAAAATGAAAGTTTAAGCTCTGTGAAATATACAATCCCATAGAGATCTCAGCAGAGCAACTTGTATATGCAGGTGCTTAATGTGATAAGGTACATTACCATTTATCTGTGTACATGCAGACAAATATTAACATAGTCATGAATTAAGCTTTTAATCCCTTTTATTATAAATTAAATATCTTTATTTTAACAAACATCAACAATGCACATTATTGTGCGCCAAACTATTCATTACTATTCCCCACAGTATACCATTACATGATACACCATAATACATGTGTTAATATAATGGCAAGCATCTGCTTGAGTATTCTATAGCATATTTCATTCCCCTCTTTTGTTTAAACAAAAGAGACCAGCACACAAAAGGCGCTTCTTCCATATAGGCAGTCATATAGTAGTTCTCAGTTTGTATTCTAGGGAAAGCAAGGAACAGTACTAACAATGCTATTTTACTACTGGCAGAAATGCAATCCTTGGGTTTTTTTTTTTTTTAAAAAAAAGATAAAGTGAATGGGCACAGAGGAATCTATAATGAGAGGTAAAAATCTTTCTGGAGTTTGCTGCTATGCTCTAAATTACATTGTTGCTATAAGGGAAAGGCAGTACTGTATCTTACAAAAAGAATCATGTTGCATGAAGTCCAGCCCAGCATTAGTTTAAGACCAAGTACCCATAACTGTGCACTGTATTCTTTATCCTGAACCAACCAGATGATATTCTGCTGTCCAGTTCTTTAGATTGGAAGATCATGGTATTTATCTATCTTCTCCTCTTCATAAAATGTATATCATTGCTGATTAGGAATGTAAAACTATTCGGATCCAAATGAGAAAAGGTGCTTGGGTGTTTATACTGCATTTCTGATACCTGTTAGGAAAAGCTACACTTTTTTCCTGGGCTCAAAATGGGACCATCATGGTGCCAAATAAATATATAATGAAGCACCAATAAAGTTCAACAAAATTGTTGCATTCTGTTCTACTTCCTTAATGCTTCCACTTCCAAAGTGATTCAAAATGCCTAATGTTTATGTCCAAATAGAGACATATACAACCTTGGCAATATGTATAAATAGATGGCTTTAATATATTTTTTTAGATTAGGAACTCAACATGGTTTAAATAGAGAACTCTGTTGTCATTGCAACCATCTTGTAAAATAAGTTTAGTGGATAGAAAACGATTGGCTCGAGTTGCTCAGTGAGTTAAAATAGCTGACAACTGATATGAATTCAAGTTGCCCAGTCTTGATCTGATTTAATCACCACACCACACTGGCTGGATCCTTGGTTTTCTCTCAGATGCTTGTTTGTACTTTCAAGATATGAAAGCCCAAAGATGTCAAACCAACATGTTAATGTGAAATGGATCCGCCCACATTATAATTCCTTGGAAAGCATAATTAACTTATATTCCATTGATTTTAATAATTCTGGATCCAGCTACTAGAATACAAGAAAAACAGTACTGAATAGGTCAGACAGAGCATTGTCTTACCTGAACGCTTCTTCTCCGCATGGCAATGGAGAATTCACACATGCCTTTCTGCCCAGAGATGGAGTCCTTAATCTTTTACCACGCCCCTCTTATCTATGATACTAAAATACCTAGGATCAATTCAATATGCATGCAAATATCTAATAGCTATACACTTTCTCATGAGCTTATGCAAAATGAATAGTACATAAATTATTTCTCAAATCCAAATTATACAAAGGGAGAAAGTAAAGATATTAAATTGGCAGGAGAAACTTACTGTTTAAAAAAAAAAACTACTATCGTATGTCAAAAGCATACTGAGTAGAAAGCCATGGGGATTTATAATCAGAATAGAAATTCTTTACCTTCAGCAAAGCTCTAATTTCCAATTTACAAATCAATTTTCCAAGAATACGGAGAAATTGTGATAGTGAATTTAATGTTGCTCTCTGTTAGCACCACAGTAATTTAGATAGTTTAAATTTTGTTTTAAAAACATTAAGTTGTACCCAAACCAGGTTTTATTGGCTGATCGACTAACTGGCAACAGAATTCTAGGAAAGTCAATTTGAAAGCAACTCTCATTAATCCTTAAGGCTGCCTTTGGACTGCTGCCAAAAATATTAGTGGAAAATATTTGTCTCCTGCCCCCCAACCCCAAAAATATTAAGGGAAGGTCATAAACTGATTGAATAACAATTATAATAAAATCAGTGAAATATGCTTTTCAACAAGAACTGCAATTTGTAGAATGATTCTATCAGCATACATTCAATAATATTCTTAAATCTGGGAATTTAAATTAATGCTTCATTCACTCAAGGTGGCAAACATATCCAACACATTTTTCTCCTCCTATTTTGCCCACAACAACAACTCTGTGAGTTGAACTGGACTAACAGAGAGTGATTGACCCAAAGCCATCCAGCTGGCTTTCATGGTTAAGGCAGGAATAGAAGAACTCACCGTCTCCTGCTTTCTAACCTCTAGATTAAACTGAATTTTACCTCTAAAGAACACTGGGTACACTGTCATTCTCCTATTTTAGCTTATGCTAAATAAGATAGGAGTGGGAAAACATCTTTTCTGTGACTGTTGAATGTTTTGAGAGAAAACTTTATTATGGCTAGAGGTTAACAGAAGTGGTAATTCGGTATCATCCAGCTCTTGAACTACCAGATTGAAAATAATAGACTTGTAATTAGTCATATTTAGGCCTATGGTGTAGCAGTTCAAAACATCTTAAAGGCAGTGACTAGCCTATCCATAATCCTTTCCCTTATGTCATTTTTCAGCCAAAAAACAATATTTTTCTCCAAGGTGCTTTTATCCGTGCTAGAAAACAAATCTCTATCATTTCATCATTAGGGGCAACAATCTTACCTCCAAATGTTATAGTGGCTTTGGGGAGTGGAAAATATACAAGAAATGTATAATTGCAATGGGTTCTTCAGTTGTACAATATTCTAAATTTAACTGCATACTATAATTTATTTTTATCCCACACACTCTTTTGGGCTTGGGATTTTTGCTCTAAAAACTACTTGGTTAATATTTGTTTTCATTTCTGATTTCATTTATTCAATCTGTTACTAGCTCTGTAAAGTATTTATATGAAATCTCAAATCACAGTCTCCAAGACACATAATTCACAAAGAAGTAGATGTCATAATGATGTCTCCATTCTACAATACATTAGAGCTTAAAATATTACAAAAACTAAAATTGTATTAAATAAACACAGCAACTATCATCAATAGGAATACATGTTTGATTCAATACTTGAACTGAACCCAAAGTATAAAATGAAATTAAGCAGGAGAGCAATTTTTAATTTTATAGTCTGTTTTGCTATATGGTGGGTCAATAGCATCTTGATAACATTCTAAATGCAACAGAAAGATAATGTTAAAAATATCAGTTACATTTTTTCATTCCAATTGCTTTTCTCTCTCTTATTTCTTATTTCCATTCTTCATGTCCATTCTTAATTTAAAAATTTGTCTACTTTCACAAATGCTTTACTCCTGAGCATAACCTCTTGCTATTTTTAGTCTGGCTACTTGTTTCAAAAATTCTGTGCAAGTGATTCAATCAATTCATCTTTGAATCAAATCTTTAAACTGGAACTTCACACAGTCCTAACAATGCATTTTAACATGACTAGATGCACACAGAAAGTTTAAAGACCTTTTAAACTTGACAGATATGCAATATAAATAAAAAATATGAGAAATAATGATAAAAAGGAGTTGGCTGTTTTCTGAATTTACATATCATGTGGCTTATATAATAATAATAAGAGCCCTGCTAGTTCAAATCCTAGCTCATTAAGATCAATATTCAGTCTGGCCAAGTGTGGAAGGCAAAATCTTCCATCCACTGCCACTTCCCAGCAAGCAGTACATTAAGTATGCTGCCTATGATTCTTGAGGTAGTAAACAATTTTAGTAATCAATAGTCTAACCCTCCATGAACCTACTAATCCTTTTAAAACTATCCAACTTAGCCACCATTACTACAAATGCTAGTATCAAACATTACCGTTCAACTCTGTGACACATTAAAATATTTCCTTCTGTCTGTCTTGAACCTCCTGATATCTAGACCCTAGACCTCTAATTTGAAGAGTCATCTATATCCTCTTATAGTATTGGTACAGGGTGGGTATTAGGATAAAGCATGCTATTGAGTTGCAGAAGAGAGTCTTTCACCTAGTAAAGTAGAAGAATAAGTGGAAATGAACATAATATACTTTAACTTTCCCTTGTTCCTCTTGTCTTGAGCTCCCGTCCAAATGCAGCAATAAAAAAAATCAGATTTAAGACTTGTGTCTAGCTCTTAACTTGAATCAATTTTGATGCTTTTATAACAAAGATGAACAGATTTCAGACTTGTAAAAATGGGATGACTGAAACATTTATTTGGTTTGTTTCATGTGCAAATAATTCCATTTCGTCATAAATGGAATAGATAGAAAGAAGCTGAAATTTTAAAACACATGAAAAGACTCAGTGTTTAGCTCAGCTTATTTAACTATGTAGCATTTAAATATAATCAAGCTGTAGCTATTACATTTGCCACATGCTGGTAGATAAGAATTCATTAGGGTTTTGTAACATAAATATTTTCTAAAACATAATAATAAATAGGCTGGTATATTACAGACTTAGAATAAGTGCGAGATAACAAAATCTGTTTATCCCTGTTAGGTAGGTATGAATGAAACAATCTGTCCATTCAGATACTTCTGTTTTCTGTATTTGTGACTATTACATGAGGAAATGTATTATTTTTGTATTATTTAAAAAAATGTTTTCTACAAATAGAAAACTGCATATCTTTTCATATATCTTTTAATTTTCCGTAATTTATGCTATTTTTTTACAAATAATTTCCCAAGCAAATTTATTTTTAGCCTTATTTTCACAAACCCATGCATTGTTAATTGATAGATCTCTTTACAAAATTAGAATAACGAAGTAACTAGTTTCAGGTTGGACATTGTTGATAGAAACTTGTTGGTGCTTTAAAAAAATACAAAATTAGAGGTTTTTAAAGAAGGTGTGGACCTAAAAAAAAAAAGTGGTGAAAGGAAATGATTTCTTCTCCCTGTAAACTTTAGCCAGACTCCTGTTCCAAGTTGGGTAGAATAACGAGACAACTACTTTTTGTAGGATCTGGGCTGCAAAATTGCAGATGATCACTGGAGATGGCAGCATAGAATTAATTTTCTGTATGTTGTCAACTCTGATAATCCCAGATACTATACGAACACCTAAGCTAGGACAATATTTTGTTTCAGGCCCTACTTCATTGCAGTATTTCAATAGATACTTAAAATTGCACCAGGAAAAAATATAAATAAAAAAATTATAACCTCAACAAAACTAATCCTAGTTCGGAGTATGCTCATAGGCAAAGTCTCCTTCAGTCATCTTCTCAGAAGCTCATTTAAATTTTAATGTTGCCAACACTTTACTATACAAGTTGATTCTTTGAAGGGGTACTGATAGATTTGAACTACAAACATTTCCAATAACTCTGTTCTCGTATTATAGTTCAAAATAGCTTATCTTTCAAATTTTATAATCTGGCAGTTAAAGAATAGCTGTAATTAACATCATTGAAAAAATATAAAGAATCACTATACTTATGTTGTAGAAGGAAAAGCATAATGAAGAATAATCACATACAGTATGGCATTTCTTTGATATAATAGTTTTGCAAATAACTATTACTACAAGCCAACAAATGTGTCCATTATACATTTCTATGCTAAATACTAAACATATAACAAGAATCATTGCAGTAGAGAAATTTGTTAGTCACTACCATTAACTTTGGTGCCTTTCTATGGCTTAGAACTACTTCCATTCACATCCTCAAATACAAGGCCAAAGAGGTGAACTGAACGTTCTATATGCATTTTTCCAAAATCAGTAAGAATTATTATAGCCAAGGAAACAAAGTTACAAAATTAACTTCCAAGTCAACATATAAATTTAATTAGTAAATAAATACCTAGTTATTGTTGTACATTTTGATGCAGTTAACATGCTTCTTTTTAACTTAGAAATTTCTGCTTTCAATATATAATTGTGTCATCAACAAATGAAAATCAATTGAAATCAATTTAGCTCAGATTATCTCCATTTCCTGCTGTAGGTCATCTAGCACACTAACAGCTCCCATGGATGAAACAGGTGCTTGTAAATAAATTAGCCTACTGAGACACACCTTAAAATGAATTTCCCAGAACACCTAGGCAGTGAGCCATCTTGGTCCCAGGAGCTGATCATCATTTGGTAAATATTGAGATTTGATAAAGTAAATGCTGTGCTGGCAGCAGATGGTTTGGAATTCTCTGTTGACATTGCCAGCGATTACTTGGATGTGAAGACTTTACTTCTCATAGACCTCCTTTGGGAGGCACAGGAGGACTTGATCCCCTCTCCAGCTATTTGCCTCCTAATTGAAAATCCTTATTCCCAGATGGAACATAATACGGCTGCTTCAGGCATCTAGCTCTGCACTGCTTGACTGTTGATACATGGGTAATTGCTTTCAGTAATGCAGGTTAAATGTGACATTTAGTGCTTAATAAAAATTATCAAGGCCAAAGCCGTTTATCATTCTTACACTTTGGCTGACAGTTCTAAATGAATTCTTAGCCCCACTGAATTCTTTTTCGAAAAAGAAAGCTTCAGCCCCAATGAAAATAATCTATAAGCATATACACATACAGTTTGATTTTGAAGATCTCTTTCCTTTCTAATACAGGGTTTTTAAAATTACAGTAATGCGCATTTACAATCTCTGATAGTGAAGTAGATTTACAGCACAAAATATAAACTTCAGCAGCAATATCTTTTACATGCAGTAAGAAATTAGTTATTCTCCTTGTCAATTCTCCTTTGCTGGAAAAGTTAAACTGGAATGGTGACTATTCAAAAGCTTGCCCTAATTAACCTAGAACAGAAATGCAGAAGAATTAGCATCAGGGATAGCTCCAGTCAATCAGGAACTACTCTGTTTTACAGACTAAGCAAAGATTTTTGGTAACTAAACACTGAAGTTTGCATGTTATGCCAAATGTTATCTTCAAAGAAGTGAATGGGGGCAAGACAACTTCCTCATTTTAATTCCAATAGAAGTATTAGTTTTAGGATTGAACTGATGTTTAATTGAAGCCTACATTTCCCAAAGCATTTAATGTTGAAAAAGACAGCCAGTATTGTGCTATCAACTTTTGGAAGCAAATCAGGATGACAACTTTAGACAAGGCTCTAGCCCTATAAGATTATTATAAGGATCTATGGTTTTCTTATCCTTGTTTGAGATTTTCCTTCCAGGCAGTTTTATAGTAACACATGAACCAGTGTATACAGCTAATACAGGTAAAAGAAATGGACCGACTGTATCTGACACAAACTACTGAGAATTTGCTCTAACTGAACTCATTGGGAAGAAAGCCATCAAATTTATTTCTTATTATGATTGAGATAATATATGTGAAAAATGTACAATTGCAACTTACCTGGAAAAATATCACTATTTTCTACAAAGGTTGTATAAGTTTCTTCAGAGTTTTTCAAATTTATTCAAAGAGGATCATCTAAAAAAAAAACTTTTACATTTTGTTTCCGGGAAAGATTCAGGGTACTGCAAATGCCAGACATGAAATCACTAAATTTGCAATCCTATATTTTAAAAGTCAAGTTGCATGTTTTTTGCCCTGGTTGAATATAATGCCCTAAACACATTGGTATTGTGTGGCTACCCATCCCTCTCAAAAACCACATGCACATAAATGTACAATTTATCTCAAATTATCAGGTATTTATGGGAGGTTATTAGTGCTGCAGATTCTTCTATATTTACTCTCTTTTTTTGTAGAATACCTGTATATTAGGTACTTCTGGAGGAAAAATAATTTTCACCAAAAGAATACTGTGGATGCTAAGTAACTTAATGGATAATAAAATGCTTGGCACTTCTGAGACTGCTATTTAAAGACCATGTAAAATAAGCATTGTAATCTTGGAGGTCTCACCCAGCATTTCCATACAAATCACTAAGGGAAAAAGCGTTCCCTCAGAGACTGCAACACATTTTAAAGCTTTTTTTAAAAGCTCCCTTTGGACAAATGGTCCCTTTTCTTAGCTCCAAAAGGGTGTATATAATAACCAAAATTGTATGTATTTAATAGAGGAAAGGACACAGAAACTAACAACATAGATCCCTGCCACTGAAGGTGTATAAATATTAGAAAATTTACAATTGTTTTTAATTAATGGCACAG
Organism: Hydrophis major; assembly: GCA_033807585.1. Lineage (NCBI taxonomy): Eukaryota > Metazoa > Chordata > Lepidosauria > Squamata > Elapidae > Hydrophis > Hydrophis major. The sequence goes on along the minus strand of CM066332.1, from coordinate 36,537,896 downwards.
ATATTTTTAAAAAATCAGTATTGTTGCACAAAATAGATGATATGAAAAGTAGAAATTAAATAGACCAAGTATACAAGTTTAGGATAAATTAGCACTTTCCCTATAATTGCCACTACTTTTCTTGATAGGACATTGTTTGCAAAGCCCATGTCATTGTGTCTTTTCTAACCAATCTAGGAAATGTTCATCAGAAAATGGCTCCAACAGAAATAGACTTTTTTTTTCTTGTGAGAAATGTTGCTAACACCACAAACACAATGAAGTCTTTCACAAAATCTCTACACTTTATCCTATATATAGGCTGGCAGAATTAAAAATAAGAATGCAATCAGGATGGAGCTGCTATTTTTTTTTTTATTCTGCTTTTGTCTGATAGTGTTCCATATAAACATTACTAACAATCTCCTTTTGCTTCTAATGGAAAAAGACCTGGAGAAAAAAAATGGAACTTTGTTACTATATATGTTGACAACAGCAAGACTATTGAATGCACAAAAATGGAAAGACACTTCAATTCCTACCATGGATGAATAGTTGCAGAAGTTGATGAAATTGACTGAAATGGTATGTACAGGAACACAGATCTGCCACCAAATTGTAAAACCTTTCTTTTCCTTTAATTTCCTTTCTCAGGATCACACAGCAGAACCCCCATGGTCATCCTGCAGTCCTGAGAGCACTCTGTTCCATAGCATATTTTCAAGGTAGCTACTGGCTAAAAATATATAAAATTATATTTATACAGATTAAATTTACATTTTATTCCATTAAAATATGTTATTTGAAAAGCATGTTATCATTTGCTATAATGTTGTGGTTTGTCTTGGGTTGGCATGAATATCTCATTTGATTTTTCTTTTTTCTTAAAAAACTGTATGCGTCACTAAAATTCTGTTTAATAGATTTCATCTGACATCTTTTTGTAACTATCTAATTACCAAAAGCTAATTGGTTTTTTTATACCCTTTTCAAGGTAGCTTTTCTTTGGAAGTGTTTTATAAACTACAGCCTTTAAAAAGCATAGACGATCCTTCTGGTTTTAGCTGGACACTAAATATATTATTTGGACACCAAACACATTGAAGAACAATATACTAAGAAGTAAATTAGTTTAGGTTTTACCAAGTGATACACAGATTTTCAGGTTATGAGTATTGCATGATGCTATGGATCATTTCCCGATTTTGGAAAGATAAAATCCAGGAATAATCTACACAGACTAGGAAATCCTTACTTTTCAGAATTAATGTTGTGCATGTTTAAAATACACTAATAATTGGGTATATACTTAATTTAAAAAGAAAAGAAAAGACAAATCTGGCATTTGTTTTTGTTTTTTGTTTTAAATGCTTCATGAATTTTCAGTGGGGAGCCATATTAATATTATTATCATAGCTGGAAATAAAATAGGTGATGCCCAGTCACTTATTTTATTTTAGATTTTAGCGAGTTTATGAATTCTTTATTCATTTTCATTACATATACCACTGCTTTAAAATGAGTCTCAGAGGAAACTGAGCTGCATAGAGCTTCTAAACATCATAAAAGTCTAGATCAGAAAGTAAATAACATGTTTTCATATTTACAGATTTGTTTTTCAAAATGTTCCTCCTTCTCCTCCCACTCTCCACTACTTTTAAAAGAAATGTTTCTATCCCATCCAAAGATATTCTAAAATCAAAATATTGAGTATTAGGTGGGATATTAAAAATGAATTAAAAGTATAAGTTTTACAAATCATAAAATCTAAGTTATAAATAAATGTGTTAAAATATACTGTGTAAAAATCCTAAATACTTGATTTTGGTTTGTTTTAATACTCTTTCAACATTTGCATATCAATATACTGTACATAGAAACATTTACAAAATATGCTATAATATAAATATGATTTGCAACATCAGCTGTTTTCAGAAAAGGAAACATATTTGAGACAAATAGAATAATCATTCTGAGCATTTTTTTATTGCAGCAGCATAGAGATATGTTTAATAATAAAGCTATTAGAAGAACACAGATTATTACTGTCATACAGATAGTAGTACCCTACTTGGACAATTCTTAAGATCATTAAATCTAATGTTTAGTCTGTTGACCTAGACATATTTTTAAAATTTTCTCTTGAATGAGTAGCCAAAGCAGACCTGTCATTAATTCATCTTTACTTTTAATATGCATATTTTAAACAATAAAAATAGCACCTGCTAACAGGGTTAAAAATTAGCATGATCAGAGCAGATGTTAATGGGGAGTTTAACTCTCTGAAATATGAAGTGCTGACATACTGAATAATTTGATCCTGGGATGTATGAACTGGACATAAAGCCTTGATTAAATTAACTCTGATCATGACACAAAACATCTGAAAAATGATTGCATAATAAATGTTCAAAATCCATTTCTGTGCTTTTTTTAACCATTGGCCCTTAAGTAAACTCCTGCCAGCCATTGATTTATCTGATCTTAATCTATGACTATTTATTGACTTTTTATCATCTGTAGAAGATGCCAAAGTTTCAGTCACTTTTCCTTACTGCCTAGGTGATCAGCTGGACTGAGCAAAGAATCCTTATTAACCTCACATTTCTTCCAGTGACAAACTGAAAGAAAAAAATGGTGATTAATAGCAAATATGTTGATTAGAAGAGAAAAGCCGAGAATCTTCCCATCTCTTCCTAACCATCTAATACAGACATAACTCTACTCACTGACAATAAATAACCTGTGCTAAAAATATAGATTAGAGCGGTACAAGCGTGAATGCATTTAAGTATGGCCCTTAACCAGGTTTTCGATACAAGGCCAAATTGTGCCTAATCTCTCCTTAACCGACTGACGCTATACACAAACACAGACAAACACACACACACTACATATACACATATATGTACATATGTATGTTAATTTAAGATAAAGTATAAATATTATATGGAATACTAAATGTTTAAATTAAAGTATTATTTCACTAGCACGAAGTTAGTCTCAGAATTTCACATATCCAGAAATATTTTTACACACACACATATATACTCCAATTAGCTACAAGGAAGACGTTGGATCAAGGAACCTTCAATTAATTGGCAAATTATAGTGTTAGAAAGTCCAAGTCTATGTTGATTACATTTGATAAAAATCAGTCATTTACTTAAAGAAACATGTTCAGAATGAAAAACCTGAAAATTATTTTTACTTGATTTTAGAGATCAGTGTCTTTATTTCTTTCTAAACTTTGTTTTCTTTGATTGTGGATTAGGAATGGTACTTTTTCAGGCATAACGCTTAAAATACATGAACCTTAGTTCAAAGAAAGCTTCAGATACAGTTGCTGTGGGAACCACAAGTTTGAATATATTTGACTATTGTACATTTAATTTTTCTCACACAATGTTGCATTAACTTTTTTTGCATTGCATTTATATCTAATATGATTCCATTTCCCACTTTTAGAAAGTGGAGATTACATCCCTGAAGCTACAACTATTTTTGGCAAATCATATAAAATATTTCTTAGAACTTCCTGAATAATATTAATATATGGAAATTGAATTTTAAAAAGAACAATGCCCCAAATCCAAATTGCTTATTATTATTTTCCCTTCTACCACAATCTGCCGTGTTCAGAGAAATGGTGATATTTTCGTAAAAAAAAAAAAAAGTATTATTCCATTATTGGAATACTAACATTTAATACAGAAAATACTATATTATAATAATTTAAAGAAAAAATATTTTCTCTAAATAGTCAATGGCTGATTATTTAATATGTTAATAATGACAAATTTAATCAATACAAAATATAGGAAGTTCTATTTTTCATAAGATTTTCCTGTAAGTTTTACCACATTTCCAGGTCGCATTCATAAGAAGATATTCTTTTTATACAGTGGAATGAATCTACATGAGAAACATCTAATGTACAAGTTTTTAAAATAATTATCTCCAAATATTCTTGTGTCGTTTAGCAAAAGAAAGAAACAAAAAAATCCTAGCAAAATTTCTCATGCCTTATAAATGCAGGGGCAACATTTGGACTGATGCCACCTACATCCTATTGTATGCAGGATACAGCTGGCTGAAGTGCACATATCCTGACTTAAGAGGCTCAAAGATAAGGCAGCTAAACTCTTCAGTCAGTCGATCCTGGGCTTATGAAAGGAGAAAGCAGAATATTTTCATCATGTACACATTGGATTTCCTCCCAATAATTTAAGAACATTCAATATATCAGCACTAAGCAGAAATTAAAAACCTACTGCAGATTCTTGAAATAAAAAAATCACTGAACAGCTGCTGCTAGTCTCTTTTAAGTTTTTTCTCTTTGAACACAGCCATATGCTTAAGAAATATTTAACAGAGATGAAGTGAGGGTCTTAACCCCAAGTATCCAAAGCATGCATTACATTTGATAAAAAGCTCAGAAAATATTAGTAGGTGAGCAGATCCGGGTAGTCTCAAACAGACTGCTTGTTTGTTTTTCTTTTTTCTTTTTCAGTTATTTGTCTGACATTCCATGCACCTGATTGAATATTTAAATTGAGCCCCCAGCCTTAAGCATCTGTTAAGCCTTGGCACATACAGCATTCCCATGCAGCCCTTGAAATCCCTGCACATGTGAACACGATGCTGCTATTTATGTGATCATGCCCTGGACTCAGTAGTGGGATTCAAAAAAATTTACTACCAGTTCTGTGGGTGTGGCTTGGTGGGCATGGCATGGCTTGGTGGGCATGGCAAGGGAAGCTTACTGCAAAATCAAGCTGCTGGTTGTCACCTTTAAAGTCCTTCATGGTTTGGGTCTGGGTTATCTAAGGAAACATCTCTTACCAGTCACATCCACCCTACCCATTATGATTAGAGTGAGGAGACAGGGAATGTTGTGGGTCCCACCCCAGAGGGAGATACACCTGGTGGGACCCAGAAGAAGTGCCTTCTCCATGGTGGCTCCGTCTCTCTGGAACATCATTACCCCAGAGATTAGAATGGCCCCTCACTAATACTCTTCCAAAAGGCACTGAAGACCTGGTTTTGCCAGCAGGCCTGCAGAACACAGAGTGGGATGGAGCCCATCAAATGGCTAGTGTGATCTGCTGTTGTCGGGGCAGGGGGCTGGGAGTTGGTTTTTGATTTTTTGTTTTCCCAAATTTTGTTCTATTGTACCATACTAATTTATTTGATTCTTTTTGTTAGTTTTTATTATTTTTATTTTTTGTTTTAAATATGCTTTTACATTGTGTAAGCCACCTCAAGTCATCATGGGCGAATAGGCAGCAATATAAATTAAATAAATAAATAAATAATTTTTTTAAAAAAATCCCCATTCCCTCTCCATCCCATTAACCTGCTTTCCTGCTCTGTTCTCCTGTGCAGGGCAACAAAAGAAGACCCAGCCAATCAGCTGGGACTCAGGAAGCAAAGAATAGATAGGGAACGGGGTCAGTCAGAGGTGGTATTTGTCAGTTCTCCAAACTTCTCAAAATTTCCGCTACTGGTTCTCCAGAACTGGTCAGAACCTGCTGAATACTACCACTGCCTGGACTACATGGACTCTACTTCCTTTTACAAAAAAAGTAGCCTATGTATTGGCCTTATATTTTTAATCAAGTATAGTGTGGTTCAGAAAGAAACAGACAATTCCCTATTTTGTAGAGCAGTCTTCCCTAACTCAATTCCTGCCAGATGGATCCTGGATGACAATTCTCCCATGACTGAGGATCTTGGGAACTGCTGTCGATCATTTCTGATAAGCACTAGATTGGAAATAATTCCCACAAATCACTAATTTCTTAGAATAACAGAATTGGAAGGGACCTAGTAAGTCATCTAGTCCAACCCCCTGCTGAAGCAGGAGACCCTGTACCAATCAATCAGAATAGAGCTGGAAGGGACCTTTGAGGTCTTCTAGTCCAAGCCCCTGCTCAAGCAGAAGACCCTATATATTTTAGACAAGTGACTGTCTAATCCAGGGGTGTCAAACTCAATTTCATTGAGGGCCACATCAGGGTTGTTTGACCTCAGGGGTGGGCTGGGATGGGTGTGGTAGGGTTGGGTGTGGCCAGCTCAAAATCACTCGTGTCGAGGGTACCTGTGGTGGCCAAGTACTAAGGCAGGACATCCCTCAGACCCTCATTCACTCTCATTATAATCTCCTTTCCTTTCCTTTCCTCTCCTCTCCTCCCTTTCGTTCCTTCCTTGACACCCCTGCTCTAATCTCTTCCTAAAAACCTCCAATGATGAAGCACCTACAACTTTTGATGGCAAACTGTTCCACTGACTAATTGTTGGAGAATGGGGGGGGGGTTTCCTTTTCCTAATAAATTGACTATTATTAATCATCCCATTATTTGAATTAATCTTCTTACCCTACTACATAACTGTTAATATTAATTTAGAATAAACTGTATGCAAAGTATATTTAATAGATGTGGTTATTCTTGATTGAGGGCTGTGTGTGTGTGTGTGTGTGTGTGTGTAACTGGGTAATTGTATATATCTATGTATGTATGTAAAAAGAGGAGTATGTTTGCACTGTGTGTGTATATGTATGTATGTATTGCTTGCCAACACCCACCCACAATCATACTGAATCAACGAAGATGTTCTTTATATTGAAGATTGCTTCCATAAATCATGCAAATAAAGGGAACATAAATGTATACGCTGTGGTTCTCTAAGAAGATTGATGCAAAGTTACCAAGCATAAATTATGTACCGTAATTGAATGTTTTGGTAACAAACAAAACTTCTGGATGTCAAACATTAACTGACATGTTAACTGCTCAATAAATGTTCTTCAATATTTTAACTTTATAAATGTTACAAATTGTGAAACTGATCACCATGAAAATATTCATATTAATAAAATATTGTATTTCCAGAGGGACCCTCTAATACATGAACATCAATTGTTCTTCCTTTAACTCATTTCTATTACAATATTGCATGTCTTTCCTTGAAAAAGCTCTTGTGTTTCATTCTGCTTTAAAGTGATAGCTTCATAAGAAGTTTAGGTAAAAAAATAACTAATCAGTGAAATTAAGGCCCAATTCAAATTTAATTTGATATTCCATCCATTAAATCAGATAGGTTTTATTTAAATAAACACTGATCTAGTATGAAATTACATGGTAGTGAATACAATGAATGCTAAAGAACATACTTCCACATAGATTTCCCCACTGATATACATAAGCTTAAGTTCACAAATTTATCTAAAAATAACATTAGAGATTGGAGGCTGTGCAAGAAAAATGAAAGTTCATGGTAAGATATAAAATGGTAACTTAAATAACTAGGAGAAAAAGTCATTATATTGTAAGCAAATTTCTTTATTTATCTTGTAAAACAGATCAGGGAAATAGAATTGAATGAATAGGGAAATAGGGAAATAGAATGGAATTTAACAGTGAATTTTACCCTACTTGAAATATATCTGATGTACTGATATATTTTCATCGTGTATTTTTTCATTGTTTATTTTATGATTCTTATATTATTTTATTTCTATTCTTTTTACACTCCTTCATTTTCTTCCTTTTTATTATTGTAAGCTGCTAGAATAGCCCCATGGAGACAATAGGCTGTAGATAAATTTAACAAATAAAATAAAATTAATAAAAATATCTTTTAAATTTTTCTAGTTGCATAATTCTAAAAGAAGTACAAATCTGAACACCTTTTTCTATTTCATTCCTATAATATATGATACATGACACATAATATATGGTATGAGTATTTGTATGTACATATGTATATGTGATACATATTATTCTTATTTTGCCCTTTTTCATATATAATTCAAACATCCCAATACTCCTTCCTCCTCCTATTTTCCAGAAGCACAATATGCATGTTATCCATATGGGTTTTAAATACGTAAATACAATAACACTTAAATTATTATTATCCTTTTCCATTTCACTTACAAATTATGTTTCTGACTTTTTTGTTTTTAATATATTATCATCTATCTGTAATCAGTTATACTACAACTCAGCAATTCAAAATTCCAGCTCAGCATGAAAAAAAAAAAAGAATGAAACATATTTAATAATTGTGTGAATCTTGAGTTGCATAAACCTAACTTAAAGAACTCATAGATAAATACTGTCTTGGAACTTATTTACTTTAATATAAATTGTACAATTACCCAATGAAAACAGTACTTTCAGGTTGTCATCCAGTCTACCTATATTTTTTGAGTTATTTGATTACTTTAATTTAAAAAATAGATAACATAAGCAGCATAAAACTGAAAATAAGTTTGCCTTAGAATGTATATTGATTCTACTGTGCAACAGTTTTCTTGATTCAAAAAAGAGTGAAGAGATAAATGTTTGTGAAAGAATTAGGACTTCTCTTAATCTACATTACTATCAAAGATATAGTACAAATGTACTATACAGGTACAATGATTAGCACATTGGAACAAGAATGGATTTGTTCCAAGAGAAAAATGCCACGGAACTGAAACATTATGAGCGCTAAGTACATGGAGTTCTAAAATCTTTCCAACCAATCTTGGGTCATAAATATCATGGAACTGAATCACTTCACTCTTGATCTTTGCTGCTCCCCAATGTTTGATTCATATGTCATTTCAGTGTTCTTTCACATGGCAAGGTGAAATCTCCTTCCCAATTCATACCCTGAAGTCTAACCTTTGATCTATTAGATAGTTTACTCAGAATTCAGTTCTGAATGACTAGTGTTCAGTCAGACAAATGATACAAGATTTGCTGTCAAAAACTGTCAAACCATGGTTGACTTCATACACCCCATATCAGTAAAGTATCAAAGTATCAGGGAGAAAAGGGAGGCAGAAGAACCTTATATTTCATGTACAGAAGAAATACAGTATTGTGGATTGGGAAAACAACTACAAAATTAAGGCTTTTTGGAAAAAAAGTTTTTGAAAATCAAATTATTCCTTTAAGAATATGGAAACACTTGTCTTATATAAGGAGCCCTTTAAAATTCTACTTTACCTCCTTATTGTGATAATATGAATAATTCCACTAAGCTTAGTATCATAAAGAAAAAAACCCTTTAAAAATAAAGTACTTCCAAAGTGTGCACATGGATAGAACTTGAAAATCACTGAATCTAAAAACCTTTTTTTTAAAACTACTTTCAATGCATTTGACTAAACAGATGCCAGTGACTATGAAAAGATATATTCATTTATGAATTAAAAACAATGCTAAATAAAAAAAAAGTAACTGTAGAAATTGCAAATATAAAATAGTAATAACATACATAATAAATTAATGGGGAAAATCACTTCTAATAAATATAGTGACTTAATGTTAAAAACACATTTAAATATATCAAATTTAAAATATGCTTTAAACATATTAAGACATCAATTTAGGATGGGTTGATATTGAGCAGATATGTTTGCTTACTTGTATCATATACATGGATAGAAAATATCTTTTTAGTGCTTCAAGAGAGGAGTAAATGTTTTGTTTTATTTTTTTCATCATGCCCGTATAGTAAATATTTACTTCTTTTTTTCATATTATTCCATTAAAAAGTGTACTTCACATATACTTTTTTCTCTTACAAAATACTTCTCTTACAATTCCTCCATCACAGCCACTGCCAATTGCCCCCCCCCCAAGGTAGTGCTCTATTTTGCCTCATTATAATAAACAGCAATGTTTTTACAACTGCAACAGTTCTCTGCCAGCATTAGCATATTTTGGCTGAAGTATTGTTTTACTGTGACCTGTATAATAAGTGTCACATTAGCAACACAACAAATCAAACGTTTGTTAATTTCCCTCGCTTTCCCACACAGCTGCTAGTGTTATCGTGTCACCAGATTTTAATTAATATGATAAGTAACACTTCCAAGACAATAGCTTGATTTTTTTCTCTCTCTCTCCCTCTGTGTGTAAATCTGCATGTGGACACATGTGAACCCAGCCAAGGGTGGGGGGAGGAATATAATGAAACTCTGTAGTTACTGCTTCCTTCCATCTGACACGAACAGGTATTAAAATGTGATCTTGGAAGCCTGTTTTAGGATATTGTGAGGATCCAGCAATAAAAACCTCAGCTGGCATTCCAAATTACAGGAAAAGGGATTTGTTTAAAAATTGCTTGTTTTACTGGGCGGATGAGCATATTTTTATTTGAGTATCTGAGATATATGCTACCCTCTTTCATTTATTTTTCCTTACATAGAAAGAGAAAGAAAGAAAAGAAAGAAGGAAGGAAGGAAGGAAGGAAGGAAGGAAGGAAGGAAGGAAGGAAGGAAGGAAGGAAGGAAAGAAAGAAAGAAAGAAAGAAAGAAAGAAAGAAAGAAAGAAAGAAAGAAAGAAAGAAAGAAAGAAAGAAAGAAAGAAAGAAAGAAAGACATGCCCAAGGTTTTTACAGGTATTGTGCATCCCTTCTTATCAAAGGACTTGTTCTCATATAAGTCAAAAGTGCCACCTATTTGTTCAAAGTAGAAATGCAAGGAATGTCTTACAGAAAATTTTAGGAACACAGATACGTGTCTTACTAATACAGATATGCACAGATTACTCAAGCATGATGGCAAAATAGGTAAATATATATATGTGTGTGTGTGTGTGTGTGTGTGTATCTTTGGTTATTCGGGTTTTCTCACTCTGAGAAGCACAGAGCTGAATAAACCCGAATAACCAAAGATCCACATACAAATACCCGCGAGAACCTCAGAAAACATATATAAAGCACCACTATTATGACGTGGGAAAATACCCGAACAAAGCTGAATGCCAGACATGTAAGTACCCGCGAAAACTTAAGAAAACATATATATATATATATATATATATATATATATATATATATATATATATATATATATCTGGCATTCAGCTTTGTTCGGGTATTTTCCCACGTCATAATAGTGGTGCTTTTAAAGTTGTAGCAACGTTTCAGCAGAATCTCATCTGCCATCATCAGGCTTCTGTATAGTGTACAGTGTATAGTGTATAGTGTTCTGTATAGTGAACAAAGCTGAATGCCAGACATGTAAGTACCCGCGAAAACTTAAGAATATATATTTATATCTATCTATCTTTCTATCTATCTATCTATCTATCTACCTACCTACCTACCTACCTACCTACCTACCTATCTATCTATCTATCTATCTATCTATCTATATCTATATATATATATATATTAAGTAATGAAGAGACAGTAATAATATATATATATATATATATATATATATATATATATATATATATATATATATATATATATATATATATATATATATATATATATATCTTAAGTAATGAAAAGAGACAATAATAATATTTCCACTTCTACAGAAAATGCACCATTAAAAGCAATGGGAGAATGAAAATTCAGAAGTACATTCTTCCTAAAATTGATCCATTAAATATTTTTATTATGATTTATATAACAGTCAGAATGTTCTTATCCATTATTTCTGGAACCTATACAACACTTTGGAAAAGTTAAACAATATTTCTGTGACAATACTATAGACTGAGACTGAGATTTAGAGACAGTGGCTTCCCAAAATGCAACTATGGGTATAGACCTAAAATAAGAAAGGACTGATTCAGTCTGTTGTGCTTTTTCCATCATTCACTTTAAAAACCCCACTCTCCTTATGAAGAAATTTGAAACTCTTATTCAGCTTCCATGAATTCAAGAAGACCCACTTGCCATATAGTTATTAAAGATGAGTCTTAAAATAATAACAAAAGCATGATATTGCATGCAAGGTTCAAATCCAGACTGAATTTTTTTTCAATATATATTTCAATGCAGGTATTGCATTGTCATTTACCTCTTTTTAGAGAAATCCCAAAATTATAACTTACACGAACAAGAAGCCAAGATGAAGCTTTTAACAAAGTATTTCCAGGAACTGTTTTCTCAAGTCACCAACAGAGTACTGCAGATAGATCTACTTTCCACCTAAAATGCATATTTTTCTCCAAAACATGCCTTTTATTTGTATCATATATGTGAATAATAGACATTCACTCCTATGCAGACCAAAAAACATTGGGAACACCATGGTGAGGTTAAAAACATAATAACACTTGAGACTTGGGACTTGGCCTCCACCTGCAGATCACTCACCTGAATGAAGAATATTTTTGCTTGTATAATAGTAGTTCCTGATAAATTTAGCAATATAAAGCAAAGAAATCCACAACATAGACTATCTATACTGTTCGTAAATGGCACTGTCACAGAAATTGGAGTCTTCCTCATCTCCCTACCTTTTCATTACAGATTAAATAAGTCTTGGATGATTAATCAATAGTATTGCGACAGGTAGTTCTTGTTTATTTATTTTTATTAAATTTTTAAATATTTAAAAAAATATTTTTAAATATGGTCCTTGCAATAAACTTAATCAACACTCATTCAGTGACCATTTGAAGTTACAATGTGTCAGAAGCAAAAGATCAGGACCAACTGAATGTACTCAACTAATGGCTAGCTGTATATTGACATGAGTCAATAGAATTCAAGAAGAATTGGACTTAGTCAGTTTGTGACTTTCTATATAGAGCAGGGATGACAAACTTGTGGCCCATGGGCCAGATGCATCATGCACTAACAACGCCCACCCCAAGGAAAAAAGAGGTTGAAAGTTGCAATATGTCATATGACAACATGTTATTGTGAGTTTGACACCCCTGATATAGAGGCTCTAGGCTGATTCCTCATTTGAATTGAACCCTGGTCCAGCCACTCCTTCTCCTACAGATGGTGCTGAGTGGTATTCATGACTAGTCTTAAAGTTACAATCATTGCAGAACTCCTGGAGTCACATGATTATAATCCAGAACTGGTCAGATTTGCAACCATTGCCACATCCCTATGCCACATGATTGGGGTTTCTGACTTTCCTGCCAGCTTCCTATAAGCAAAATCCATGGAGAAGAGATGGGAGGAGGTCAGAAGTTGTGATCTCATGATAAATCACAAGTCATGTGATATTGCACTTTATGACCACATTATTTAGCAATGGAAATTTCAGTCCTAATTACTATCAGCAAGCAAGTACTACTTGTAGATGGAAAAAGTTCATAAATTTGAATATACAATTGTCCTAGAAAATAAATTGTTTCTGTCTTTAATGGATGTATCCTTAATCATTGCTTTCATCCTTGTAGAAGCAACATTCTCTTCTCTAATGGAACTGTTTCTTCAGAGATATATTTATGAAAATATTAAATTAATTTTTAAAATTCTGGTTCAAATAAATTAGGGTCATCACTTTATAATTTATAATAATTAAAATTCAAATGGACAAAAATGATGTAGTTTCATCCATATCATCTACTTCCACTATTCATGATAACAACACTGTGGAATCTTGTGTTCTTCATAGGCTTTCTCCTCTCATTCCCACTTTATGCATTCTGCTACTTTTTTCCATGCACACAAATTCTTCCCTGGTGCAGTGTTTTCCTTTGTGTGCTTTGTCTGTTTCTCTGTTCTTCCTAGTGTTTTTCCATATGTGCAGGATCTGCTTTCTTTCTTTCTTTCCTTCTTTCTTTCTTCTTTTTGGCTCAATCAAATGTTAATCCATTGGTTGAACAGGAATTAGCCAATTGTCACCAGAGCCTGATGTCATGGGTTCAGAGAGAGAAACTGACCCAAAGTCATCCAACATTCTTGTCTAAGGTGAAACTAAAACTCAGTCTTATGGTTTATAGCCTGGTGCCTTAAACTGGTTTTATGTTTCTCTGTTTTGACATTACTGACTTTTTTTTAATTTTTAGCATGGCACTGAATGGGTCCAATGTGTCTAGATCACAGGTGTCAAACTAGCAACATCACGTTGTCATCATCACATGATATATCATGACTTTTCCCCCCTTCGCTAAACTGTGGTGGGCGTGGCCAGCACATGACACATCTGCCCACGGACTGTGAGTTTGACATCCTGGTCTAGATGGTCAGTGATAAGAACAAAGTACTATTATATGCAGCTTGAACAGAAGCAAACCTATCATTCCTTCTGAAGCTAATATTTGGTTTGAGTAGGCTGCTCCTGAAGCAAAATCCCTCCATTTATGAACACCAATTAGCAATCAGAAGACATGATGAAAGCTTTTTAACTTCATAACACAGGGACAGACTTAACCATAGTTGCAAATGAGAAACTGTGACCAACCTATAAAAAGCCAACTCCAAAAATAGTAGAGAATTCCTGGAAGCCTGGCACTCTGACAAGTCAGTCATCAATAGGCACATAGACATAAACAACATCTATAACCATGCCAAAGAGACAAGCCAAAAGGGGAACAAAAAGGCTAAAACACCTAGAAATCAACACTCAGATGAGCAGAGATTAACACCAAGATTAACACCAGATCAACAATCAAGAAGTAAACAATGCCCCAATCAATGAGAGGGTGAGCCACTAAAAAATAAATTGAGAACAAATCCCACTCCTTACCACCACTGATGATAATGTTATCTAGTTTGGGTAATGGAACTTCTGCAAGAAAACAACCATGCTCAAAAAGCACCAAGGATCCCTCATTCTTCCATCTACATAACTGAAAAAAATATCCTTAAGCTTAGACTGCCCAAATATAAAAAGAAAAAAAATGTGAACATCTAAATAGTCCACACTACAGGGGGAGAAAAAAAAACTAATCAATATTAATTCAATGTATCAATAGCCACAGAATGGTGACTAATTGTGGGGTATATAAAGAAAATGACAGTTGGTTACGAGAGTGGAAACAAAATGAAGTGGCTGAAATTTTGGAAGTTAGCTTTTTTTTTTTTCTTCAACTCAACAGACTGTGGAAAGAAATTATGTAAAAAGAGTTGGAACTTGCCTGCCTGCCTGTCCCACTTGTATCTCTCCCCTTTTGGACTGCAATTCTATTAGCAACCTCTTGTATCGAGATTTAAGCCTCATTAATTTGATGAGACTTCTTCTCTAATGCAGTTTTAACTCCTTATTTAGGAGACTAAAATCAAACAATGTGTCCTGTTACAGGAAATCTTTCCCTATGCACACAAGTATTTTGTTCCCAAATTAATTGTTTTTTTTCTACATAATATTTAGCTTATTGAAAGAAGGTTAAAATACAAAGCACCAAACCATATGTTTAAAAAGGAAAAAAATGCAGCAAACAAAACATTAAAAAGAAAGTGTCTTTGGAAAAAAATGACTAACATGTACACATAGAATCCTCCCTAACTGAATGCTGATTAACAGAACAATGTTAGTTTCCCCCCATGCAAAACTAGCCAAAAGAATTTAAGCTATTAAACTACCAAATCTGTTGACAAATTGTTAGCCCATCTAAATACTATAATAACAAAATAGTTAACAGGAAAAACAACAATAATAAAGATATTATATAAAATCATCATCATCATCTGCAGGATGGAAGCAGTTCTGAGTAAAGCTGCCTTCTGCAATTGACTGATGACAAATTTGTCAATGCCTATGGGGTTCAAGTGGTGCTCCAGCTGTTTTGGGACTCTATCCAAGGCACCTATTACTATTGGTACTACCCTTGCTTGTTGTTGCCATACTCATTCTATTTCTATTTGTAGGTCTTTGTATTTTGTTGTCTTCTCCAGTTCTTTCTCTTCTATTCTGCTATCTCCAGGCACTGCTACATCCACTATCCAGACTATTTTGTCTTTCTTATCAACAACTATTAATTCTGGGGTGTTATGTGGCAGGTGCCTGTCTGTCTGAATTCTGAAGTCCCAGAGCAATTTAACTTCTTCATTTTCTATAATTTTTTCTATGTTATAGTCCCACCAGTTCTTGCTTACAGGCAAATGATATTTCTTGCAGATCTTCCAATGTACCTTTGTTGCTACTTTGTCATGCTGCTGCTTGTAGACAGTTCATGCAATCTTCTTGCAGCAGCTTACCAGGTTGTCCACTTTTCTTCAGCTTCTTTGCATAGCTGGCATTTACTGTCTGTTGCTGTCTTCTCAAGTCTGGCTTTGTATACATTTGTCCTTAAGGTCTTATGCAGCCAGAATTAGTCCCTCAATTTCTTTCTTCAACTTTCCTGTTCTTAGCCATTACCAGGTCTTGTTATTATCTGCTTTCCCTGCTATTTTTTTAATGTACTGGCCATATAGTGCTTTGTCTTCCCATACCTCCATTCTGTTTTTGTAGGCCAATTTGGTTTCCCCAGTAGTCAGCAAGTCTTCCTGGCATACTAACTTTAGTGTATCTTCTTCATTTTCCTTCAGATATTCTTCCAAAGCCCTTTTTTCTTCTTCAACTATCTGATGTACTTGTAACATTCCATCCCCACCTATTTGCCTTGGTAGGTAGAGTCTGTCAATGTCTCTGCAATGATGAAGGGCATGATTCATTGTCATTATTTTTCTGGTCTTTCTATCCATTGCTTTTAATTTTGTTTGAGTCCAGTTCCCTATTCCAGCTGTGTATCTAAAGACCTGTATTGCCCAGGTGTTAATTGCCTTGATAGTATTTCCTCCGATGATATCTGTAACACTGTCAAACATCCAGATTTGCCTATCCCAGGTCCTTGATAAGGGCTCGATAGGTAGACAAAAATGCCAAACCCAACATCTGGCTGTGTGAGGATTTCAATGATATTTGTGATGCATTTTTAAATGTTCAGTTGACTGAGTTTCATGTTTAATGAATAAAACTATTGTTATTGTTATTGTTGTTGTTATTATTATTATTAATGGCAGAGTTGAAGAAAAAGAACTGAAAAAAATCATGAAACGGTCAACCTGGCCATCGAAACTACACGATTATGGATGAAACATATAACAGTGATACCCATTATCATCGGAGCACTTGGTACCATGTCCAAGAATTTTGCAAAATACATCAAGAAGTTGCAGCCTCCTGCTATAGTGCCAGCAGAGCTGCAAAAGACTGAGCTGCTCGGAACAACATACATTTTAAGAAGATACTTGGTTGATACCTATGATGCTGGCAACAACCTGTATCAACCATCAGAGCCAGTCAATGGTATTTGTGATACATTTTTTAATGTTCAGTTGATTGAGTTTCATGTCTGTTTGGATATTAAGTTACAGTTTGTGTGTACCTTGTTTTGGACTGAATTTTCTACAGTCAAAGGCTGTTCCTGGGAGAGCTTTTCTCCAGCCCCAAAGGTAACCTGGACATTGGGGGCAAAGTTGGAGATAATAAAGGGACTCTTCTTGCTTATTTGATTGTGTTGCCTTTGTGCCACGCCCTGGGTCATCACAGTACTGCTGGTAGGAAGAGATGTAAAAAAGACCATTGACTGTCTGGCTACTTGTACTTGTGCCTCTCCTAGGTGGGTCCATAACCATCTGAAAGTCATGCTGAGTCATTCCTAAACACCCCTATTGAAATCCAGTGGGCAAGAACCAGCTCTGGCAGCCAAAACAGCAGATTGTGAGTAAGAGAAGAAGGGGGAAAAAGCGCTCACCCTTCATCAGCTATCTTAGGGTGTAGAATGTTTCCAAATTAATTCTCATATGAAAAGTAGCATTAATAACTGCCTTGAGAACATTTATGTATGGAGTAAAAACTACTATAGTCAGTACAAATTGTTGCCTCACACAAATCTGAATTCCTTCCCAGCCAAAACCTCAGAGCAAACAAATGGCAGTCTCCTTGTGACATGACAAAAGAAAAATGTGTGTGTGTTCACAAGATAAATGATGATTAGAGAAGCATATGAACTTCCAAGATTTCAAGTAGTTTGAACTCAGTTAGCTGGATACTTTATCAGGAACATGCAGATTTGGAAATGTTCTAACTATACTATAGTACTATTGAAGCACACAAAAAGAAACTGTCTGATTTTATAATAAACTCGTGAGACTGTAAAATTCTGTAAACTTCATTGTGGTTAATGAAGAACTGGCTTTGATTGCTTATATTTCTTTTTAACAGTGTTTAAGGTTCAAATTACTATTTCTCCTGGCCTTAAATGTCAATGGCTATTTCGTTCTTTTCTGGATTGAGACAAGTTTAAGTTTTAATTTTACCCTCCCAATAGGAAGAGAGTGGGGATGACAATGGTGACAGGCTGCATTGCCAAAAACAGCAGTGCACCAAGTACAACTGAACTTTACCCTAGGCCAGGGGTGTCAAACTCGAAGCCCACAGGTTGGATCTGGCTCACAGGGTGAGTATGTATTTTAAATCTGGCCCACAGGGCCACCCTGGAAATAGCAAAGGAATGGCCTGCGGTGGCTCTGGCAGCCAAAACGGGATGTGGGGTGGGTGCGTACAGCCCACCACACCCCATTTTGGCTGGCAGAGTGCTGCAGGTGGACATCAAGCCGAAAATGGGGTGCAGGAGCTGCATGCAGCGGCCCTACACCCTGTTTGACTGACAGAGTGCTGCAGGAGGCATCTGTCCTGTCTCCCTCTCCCCAGCCAGCCTGCGGAGAACTACAATGCAGATCCAGCCCTTGAAAAAATCCAGTTTGTCACCCCTCCCCAGTGCTGGGATTCAATTCTTTTTACTACCGGTTCTGTGGGCGTGGCTTGGTGGGCATGGCAGGGGAAGGATACTGTAAAATCTCCAGTCAGAGGTGGTATTTGCCGCTTCTCCGAACTAGTCAAAATTTCCTCTACAGATTCTCAAGAGCTGGTCAGAACCTGCTGAATTTTAAAGTGGGAGATCCTGATGGGTATGCAGGCAGTTTGTCAAGTAAGTAACTTGGTTTAAAATATTTGATCTATTCTGATAAATCACAACTGGCATATGACTGCCTAATGTCCTTCAGGCATCAAACAGCAAAAACATTAAGAAACAGTATTTTCTTCATGCGAATCCCTTACAATTGATATTATATATTATGGAAATATTTCATGCATGAAAATATATTTCTGAATATAGATCATATTGATTGGATAGAACATTTACCATGTTGGCAATGAGTATTTTGTATAGTTTTCTCAAAGGATTTTTTTTAAAAATAGCAACCTTGTCCTGTCTCAAAGAGTTGACTAACCTATCTATTTTAAAGCAAAATGAAGACCTTCATGAGTATCTCAAGTTTTGATAAATTATATATGAGATTGTAAATGATGCAAGAAAAATATGTTCTTAGGATTCATTTTCTAGTTAAAATTCCTGCAAAACCATACTTGCAATGCAACAATTGTTTTGTCATGAATAGGACCCCTGTCGCTTGTTAGTTGACCCATCTCTGTGTTGCAAAAAGCAAAAGCAAATTGATTTCGACGAATTGACATGCAATTGGGGGCAAACTACAAACACAAAGATAGCGACGCCACCAATGTGTGGATCAATATTGTACCCATGTCAAATATAGGTACTTAAAATAAAAAAGGCAAAAAGTGCTATTCTTGGCTCTGATGGCCTTCCTTTTGTCAGATATTGAAGTAATTTTTTGTCCTGTTCTGTGTGTAATTTTTGAGGGTTTTTTTAAACAACTGCTGACCTTAAACAGCACATACAAATGTACAGTCAAGAACAGTGGGTTTTTTCCTTTTAAATCTAAAATCTTTGCATTTCTTTCAGAAGCCAATAAATATATTTTACTGTAGATACATTATATCTAAATGTAGGTGAGCTCTGCAAGTTAGAGAATGGTGCTTAATGTTGAAAACATGAAATTGCTTTGCTTACAACAGTTTTGTGCTGTTGTGTGTTACAGGAGGTCATCATTACTGGGTTCCCATTATCTGCAGTGCCCTTCATCTGCAAACCTCAGTATGTGTGTGACTCTGTGTGTGTGTGTACACACACATACACACACTCACATATACATGCACACATACTATATATTGCATATCCCTGGGTTTATTTTTTTTTCAAATGAATAAAATTATGAGTTTTCAGCATGCAGAAAGTATATTTGCTATATGTTAGAGCAGAGGTCTCCTAACTTGGTAACTTTAAGACTTGTGGACTTCAACTCCCAGAATTCTGGGAGTTGAAGTCCACAAATCTTAAAGTTGCCAAGTTTGAAGACCTCTAAGTTAGAGCTTGGTTGCCTGTATTTCTCTTCTTCTGGCTCAGGCACAGCACATTTGCTGGGTCAACCTGATCACAAGGATCTACTTGGCTTCCTCATTGCAGCTGGCATTCTTCCACAAACTGATTCAACTAGTGATTTTTGCCTTATATTGCTTATCCTGCCTTTCCTATTGTGTGGTCCAGCTGTAGAAACAATTCATGCAGTTGTATGACTGAACTATAGCATGCAGTTGTATGACTGAAAGTCTCCTCCATCCAGATTGTGAAAGAGCTACCTTGCAGTGATTGGCCACCTTCTTATGCAATGACCATAATCATTAACAGTTAAGCAAGTGTCTCTGAAGAAGAAAATGGTCAGCTGTTCTTGAAGCATTTTGACCAAGCTAACACTCCATTGTTATCAAGCAAGGAGAAAGAAAAGAAAATACAGATTAATTATAGAAACCACCACTATGGGAAGAAGAAAAAGAAAATGCCAATGGAATGAAAAGAATGACCATAGCCTCTGGAAATGTAACTTCCTGTTATATTGTATAGATTCTCATTATTCATGGCTTCATTATCCATACTTTTACACTGCAATAAAACATCCAAAAGTGACAAAGGACACCTCTAAGTGCCAATGGCAGACTGCATAACTGCAGCATACTATTTGGATAAATCCCCACCTGACTACACCAGGATAGCATTTGAGTCCCAAAATGTTTGTGAACATTTTCTCCATGAGATTACTGAGATTGTTTAGAATGACATGGGAAAGGTGAACAAGGGGACAAAAGTTTACAAGTTGGTGAAAGTTTACAATATGGCAGTGGTTTTAAATTTAGTTGCAGAGTTTCAAATTCAGGTTCCTTGAGACCACTGAAAACTGAGTCAGCACAGAGAAAACTGGACAACAACTTCTGGAATGCAGACTACATAGAAAATTATAGGGGTCTTTTTCAGAGTTGCTGGCCTATCAAGATGGAAGGCTATCAGGGCCATTTGGACTCTCTTCTTTGGTGTCTTAAAACTGTTCATATGTGGAGGGCAAATGAAATGGTCTTGATTCTTGAGGGATAAGAAGAAGAGCCACTACCAAGACTACAATCAGATAAAAGAGGACTGAATTATGTGGGGTAGTAATGTAATCTGAGTAAACACTTCAGACAAGACTTTCCCTAGATTTCACAAAGATAAATGGAGGGGGAAGCACATTCAGACTTCCAAGATTCTATTACTATAACTTTACAACAATAGTAGCATTGACCTAGATGCCATTGGAATCTTAGCCTGGTCTATCTTGAAGGTAACAGTCCAGTTGGTTTCTGCATAAATAATTTAGCATGGTAGTAAACATGGCTAAATGTAACATATACCTTTATGATCATGGTCATCTTCAACCACCAGTATTCTCTGAGAGCTCTGAAACAGAGCATTTTAAAAACTCTCCCATACACAGCTGTTTCATTGCATGGCAAAGCTGCAATATATCCTCCCATAAGGGAAAGGGGGCACTAAAATGACCATTATGGCAGAATCACATCATCTCCATACCTGTTATTTCTTGATTCTTGCAAATAGATCTTCATCTTGTCATCCCAACCTTTCTGGTTTATAATCCGAGAGGTGCTACCTAAACCTCTGAGACTGCCAAATTGCAAGACAGGGAGGAGGCTTCTGAATAATGACCTCTACTGGTTTACATGGAAGTGTCTCTTATAGCAGGTTTCAAGAACTAGGTACATAGGTTATATAGAAACTAAAGAAAAATTGACTCCATCTGATTTGCCTGGTTAAAAGACTATGTACTTCACATTAGTTCCAAGTACTTGTAGTTTTCACAAATTTGTAAAATAAATTCTACAATTTCCAAGCAATGCCTTTATTCCTGAAAAACTGCCATGATTGCTGGCAACTTCTTGTTAAAATATATTATATATTTTTTTCTTTTTGTGGGTGACAACATGCAAGAGAAAAAGGAACACAGTAGTAGGTCTGTCACTCCTGCTTTTGTCACATGCTCTGACAATGGCATCTGAAGCATCAGTCTGGTGCACAAACTGCCAGGAGAGATCAGCGTGATTGAGGAGGGGTTGAAAGACAAAGAGCTGCTTCTGCCTCTTTTCTGAAGCAACTAATCTCCTGACAGCTCCAATCTGCATCAGCTTCCCTTCTTCTGGATCTGGGGACATGGCAGCAAGAGGACAGAAACCTATGTGTGTCAACCCATAGACACCTCTGCCTCTGACACCCCAAGTCTGCTTAAATTCTTCCAGTAGGGAGTCAATTACAATGCGGTGCTGACATAGTTCATTCAAAGTGGCTGAGGTTCCTTGACATGCCAGCTTATCTTGAAAGTCATCACTCAACCCTTCTCTAAATTGGTCAGTAAGGGCCACCTCATTCCATCCAATGTCTCCAACCAACAATTTAAAATCTGTGACGAATAACTGCGCTCCTTTATTGCCCTATTTGAGTTTACAAGTTTCCTGATTGGCTGTGATCCTCTGAATGGGATCAATGAAATAGCCTCTTAGTCTCCCAAGGAAGTTTTCATAGTTGTCCAGTAATAGGACATTGGTTTCTATTGATGGAATGGCCCATTTTGCCACCAAGCCCTTTAAACACCCTTAATTTTAAAAAGTCACCCTGGGACAATCAGTTGGGAACTCTGTGAGTCTGTTGTTCATGAACATATTGCCAATGAGTAAGAAAAGATCTTAATCTTTCATACCTGTCTGGCAAGCTGTCATTTTTTTCAGTGCCATTGTAACTTCAAATAGTCACTAAATGAACTGTTGTAAGTCGACTTTACAAGTTCCATGGTAAATGAGATTGTTGTAAAAACTGCTTTCCTGAAATTTATCAAGGCCCCCTCAGATTTTTCCTATCTTGTGCACCAAAGCAAGGACTTTCATTTATATTTCATAAACTCATTATGGCAAAGCAGAAATTAACCTTTTTTTTTTCTGTAGAATAAATAACAAGGGAACTGTAGTGGAGATCTGTACCGCAGGGATAAATTATTTCTGATTGCAGATAAAACTGATTTGTTCATTATTCAGTGGATAAAGCTGCATATTAAATGTAATAGCTAACATATGGAAAAAGAAACTGTTGTGAATGAATAAATGTTTAATAAAGTTATCTAGAGCTTGAAGTCAAGTGCAGGTTTCTGGCCCTGCACTTCTGATTGGCTGTTAAATGGCGAGATAAGATTGGTCCGTTCAGGAGAATCTGATTGGCCATTAGCAAGCCGTTCTCATTGGTCAATGGAGCTAGCGCTCTCAGGTTTACATTGGTTGAAAAGTTAATAAGTTGCCTATATAAGGAAGGCTATAGCAGCCATTGAGCTGAGCTGTCACACCATGTAAATAAAGAGTTGAAGTTCACTGTTTCACCAGCTCGTCTCCATTCTTCGCACCCATGCTCCACACCTAACACTGGCGATGAGGGTGGGATGTGGAGATGTCAGAACTGACTGAACAACGAAGAAGACAACCGAGCATGTGGCTGAAACGCACAACGGCGGAACCATGTCCGGCGTCGTCGTATCACCCGCTCCGTTCGACTCAGCGCAAGAAGACTGGGAGTCCTACATGGATCGTTTCGAAATGTTCTTGGAAACCAATAATTTGAAGGATGCCACAACTGGGAAGAAACGGGCGGTATTCCTAATGCATTGCGGGCCGACCATATTCAAGATGGCCAAGGCACTAGCAAAACCGGCTGAAGTGAAGGCTATGGACTGGGACGTCCTCGAACCTCTACTGAGGGCCCACTATGCACCGACCGTACCAACGCTCGTAAGATGGCATGAGTTCTACCAAAGAAACCAGCAGAAAGGAGAGAGCGTTGCTGATTTCGTTGCGAACCTCCGAAACTTGGGAGGCCTCTGCGGGTTCGCCGACCTGGAAGAGGCTTTGAGAGACCGAGTAGTTCTGGGATTAGATGCGCTAAAAGTGCAGAGCAAGATAATGGCGAAGGGCGACATTAGCCTTGCCGATGCCATCGCTGATGCTACTGCAGCAGAAGCAACCAGGAAGTCGGCTGCCCAACTGCGCTGCAACCGCGCTCCGACACACCAACCAACCTGCGACATTTCACCTGTCAGAAGGACAGCTATTGACGGCCCACCACGAGGACCTCTCTTCGTTGTCAGACAGTGATGAAGAAGAGGTCCATTGACTGCAGTCCAATCGGGACCGTTACCCGAAGTCCCAGCAACCATGCGCTGGCTGCGGGGCCAACTATTACTGGTCCGACTGCAAATTCCGCGATGCGTTCTGCCATGAGTGCGGGAAACGAGGCCATATCAAACGGGTCTGTAGAAGGCTCCTAGGACCCAGCCAGACCTCGAAGGGGGCCAACTATCGCCAATCGACAGGAAACCGTCCTGTAAGGCGAGAACCAGTAAACCACTCCTACAGAAACCGAACCATGAATCGCCAACGAAGTGAGAAGAGGCTCACCAAACTATCACAATCAGTCACGCCTCTTCCTTGGATGCCAAGAAAATCCGAATTAAAGTGGCCATCGAAAATCAGCCCTGCCAAATGGAAGTCGACTCGGGATCGTCTCTCTCGATGGTTTCCTGGAAGACCCTCAAGCAACTCATCCCTACTATCCGGCACCAAGACCTTCATTCCCAAAGACTCATACTTAAAGACTATCAGGGGAAGCGGATTCCAGTCGTAGGATCCAGTCGAGTCCGGGTCTCGTTCAAAAACCGCACAGCGTACTTACCCCTGACTGTGATCGACAAGGACCGGCCTAGCCTGTTAGGCCTCCAATGGTTCGCACCACTCGGCATTGAAGTGGCAGGCATTCACCGAATCGGCGGCAGTGACTGGGAGGAGGACCTCATCCCTGAATTCCGGGACGTCTTCGCGGAAAAGCTAGGCGAGTACAAGGGGACCCCGATATCATTTAGCCTTAATCCAAAAATAGCTCCCATCCGCCTTAAACCTCATCGAGTTCCATTCGCCCTAAAGCCGAAAATCAACGAACAGCTTGATAAGTTAATAGCCCAGGGAGTGTTAGAGCCAACCGATCACTCTCCCTGGGAAACCCCAATCGTGACACCCATTAAGCCGGATGGTTCGATTAGAATTTGTGGGGACTACCGAGCCACCCTGAACCACGCCCTGCAGCAAAATCCATATCCGGTGCCGGTGGTGCAACACCTCCTTAATTCCCTGGGGGGCGGAAAAGTCTTCGCTAAACTAGACTTAGCTCAGGCTTATCAGCAACTGCCGGTTGATGAAAAAAACGGCACAGGCACAGACGATCGTGATGCACTGAGGTGCCTTTAAATGTACGCGGCTCCAATTCGGAGTGAGTGTAGCCCCGGGGATGTTTCAGAGCCTGATGGAAAGACTATTACAAGGGATTAAAGGCGTTGTCCCCTACTTTGACGATGGGTTAATTGCTGCCCCTACTTCAAAAATTTTACGGGATCGTTTAAGATTGGTTCTCCAGAAATTCAAAGATGCAGGCCTTAAAGTGAAGAAAAATAAGTGTAAGCTGTGTACAGATCGTGTCGAATTTTTAGGGTACCTAATTGACAGTCAGGGCATTCACCCTACAGATAGCAAATTGAGAGCAATAAAAACCGCTCCCAGACCCCGGAATAAGGCCGACCTCCAGGCATTTCTAGGCCTCATCAATTTTTATAACGTATTCTTGCCGCAAAAGGCGACTGTCGCTGAACCTTTACATCGTCTACTGGACAAAAAAGCAATTTGGGTATGGGGTCATAGAGAAGAGCAGGCATTTCGTAATGTGAAAAAAATACTGACTTCTGACGCTGTACTAATGCAGTACAATGAAACCTTACCATTAAATATCACGTGTGATGCATCGCCTTTCGGAGTAGGCGCCATTTTGAGCCACATATTGCCTAACGGTAGCGAAGCCCCTGTTGCCTATTTTTCAAAGACGCTCTCGAAAACTGAGTGAAATTATAGCCAGATTGATAAAGAATCCCTTGCAATTGTGTCTGCTGTCAAAAGATTTCATGAGTACGTGTACGGCTGGTCTTTTACTATAGTGACTGACCACAAACCTTTGCTGGGAATAATAGCTGGGGATAAGCCAACCCCCTATATATTATCTCCCAGGATGACTCGCTGGTCAGAATTCTTGGCTGCTTACAATTATCAGCTGCAATACCGCCCCGGAAAAGCTATTACCCACGCCAACGCGTTGAGCCGAGCACCGCTTCCAGAGACTATTGACGACCCCGCGCCAACAATGACAATGTTGCAGATCAAGGCACTTCGTACACCGCCATTAACTGCCCGTGATATCGCGAGAGAAACAAAATGCAACCCCGCCTTAGCACGAGTCCTCACGTGGGTGGAACGCGGATGGCCATTGGACCAAGTATCAGACGACTTCGCACCATTCAAAATTCGACCAACAGAGTTGTTTTCTCAAAAGGGCTGCATCATCTGGGGCGATAGAGTCGTTATCCCAGAACGACTCCACCAAGCACTAGTAAGAACCTTGCACGATGGCCACCCCGGCATCGTGCGCATGAAGGCCCTCACACGAAGCTACGCGTGGTGGCCAGGCATCGACAAGCAAATCGAGACGTGGGTCAAAACCTGTCATAGATGCCAGGAAGTAAGCAACGCTCCACCAAAGGCAATCCCAACCAAATGGGAAACACCGGGGGGACCCTGGTTCCGTATCCATCTGGATTTTGCTGGGCCGACCAAAGGCCACACCTTCTTGTTAACCATGGACGCCTACTCGAACTGGCTCGAAATCCACCGAATGAGGAACACGACAACCAAAGTGGTCATTAAAAAACTAGAAAGACTGTTTGCAACCCACGGATTACCAGACGTTCTGGTATCCAACAACAGGCCCCAATTTACCGCGCTGTCCTTTGAACAGTTCCTGGCGGACCACAGTATTCCACATGCGCTCACTTCGCCAACGGAAGGGCCGAGCGCATGGTACAATTCGTCAAGAAAACGCTACAGAAAGTAGACTATGACAACATCGAAGAAAAGATAAACCGAATCCTCTTGTTACAGCATATCACTCCACACAGCGTCACCAACAAAACTCCCGCCGAGCTGCTAATGGGACGAAAGCTCCGCTCCCACCTCGACCTGTTACACCCAGCGTACGAACCAGAGAAACCACTCGGTTCCAGCGGCCGATGCCGTACCTTCCAGGTAGGCGATTTGGTGTTCGCTAAAAATTTATCGGGCGATCCGTTGTGGGTAGAAGCGACTGTGGTCCGTGTAACCGGCCCAAGATCATACCTTGTACAATGCCCTGACGATAGACTTTGGAAGCGCCATATCGATCAACTACGATCAAGGCTGCAGTCAGGCATCTCTGAATCCCCTAATAACCAAACTGAGGGGGGGGAGATACAGAGGAAGATGAACTTCAATTAGCAGAAAACCTTTTTGAAGGAAACGATAGCGGAACGGAAACGCGAGAACAGGAATCAGGGATGGGAGTGAGTTCAACTCAGGGTGATACAGAAGATGTTGGTGACAACGAAAACGCGAACTCAGAATCAGAGGCACCCCTTTCGCCAAATAACGCCCTACCTCAACAAGAGTGCAGCCAAATACTGGGTGCACAGCGAAAATCAAAAAGACTAACAAAACAACCGTCCTACCTCAAGGACTATGTGACCGCACCCTGTAAACGGAACCCGGGGGGGAAGGGGTGTTGTGAATGAATAAATGTTTAATAAAGTTATCTAGAGCTTGAAGTCAAGTGCAGGGTTCTGGCCCTGCACTTCTGATTGGCTGTTAAATGGCGAGATCAGATTGGTCCGTTCAGGAGAATGAAAAGTTAATAAGTTGCCTATATAAGGAAGGCTATAGCAGCCATTGAGCTGAACTGTCACACCATGTAAATAAAGAGTTGAAGTTCACTGTTTCACCAGCTCGTCTCCATTCTTCGCACCCATGCTCCACACCTAACAGAAACAAATTTTACTTTTTTAAATAAAAACCAATATATTTTAATTGTTTTAAGATACATATTTGAAATACTGTATTTCAGCAAGCAGGTCCAAATTTAAGTATCAAGGAAATGTAGTTTTAGCAAACTTAATATTCTTTGCTCATTACCTCCAATCACTTCCTCTAGCTATTTTTTAATTTCAGGTATGAAACTACTTCTTCATCTTTCAAATTCAGAGTGGTATGAAAACTTGTATTTTGAATTTTAAATAAAATATGCAAACAATAAAATACACTGCTTCCTTATATTAAAAATGTCCCCAAAACAGCAACTTATAGTAAAAATGCACGCTGAATGAATATGTATACCTCCTATGGTGGTGTTATCATAAATTCAGAATCATCTTAAGTACAAAAAAACTTTATATTTTATATAAAGTTTATATTATTCTGCACAACCAGCTAAGCTACCTAAGCAATCCAAACAAAAGACTAAATATTCTCATCTAATATAATTAATAATTTTAAACCCACTTAATGTCAGTGCAATGAGATTTTTCATTTTTAAAAGTTGCATTTACATCTTTATAAGAATTAAACCATATTACAACTTTGGATCTAATTTGCATTACATGCTTTAACAGCATATGACCAGAAAGTGACTATCTCATTAGACTACTGCATAGGAAAAGACAATTAATCCTGAAATGCAGCTAAAAGGCCAATTGCCATTGGTTCAGTTGTCAGCTAATCAGCTGCTATTGCACGTAAAATTGCTCTGTTTCTGTCCTAGGTAGTTTAAAGACCTGAAAAATAACATCAAAGGTGAAATAGAAAGTTTTCTTCTTCTTTAATTTTATCCAGCTAGAGGCTTCCATTATTAAAACGGAATAAATAAAGAGCCATAATCACATGTTACACCTCAATAAAGTACACATCAGTCTGTTGTTCCCAATTCTCGTATTGGCTGGCAATGTCAGAAATGGTCTTCTATTTTTGTTTCTTTAAATGGGAGTAAAAGCTTTCCTGAGTGTGCAAAGAAGAATGTCAATATGGCTCCGCTGCTATTCACATGGAGAGTAGAACATTGGAGACTAGACTAAAAGAGTTCCCTAGACTATGATTTGCTATGATTCATATGCAATTGACATGTCATGTCAGAATAAAAGTTTTTCTTATTATTTACATACCTTCAGTAGATCTGCATGAACGGTTGAGCAATCAATGATTTCCTGCCAAGTGCAACTGGGAAAAAAAACTGGTGATGTCCTTTGGCACAGTATCTCCCAGAATTCCATTAATTCCAGCCACATTCCTATATGATAATCTTTTGTGGTTTGGATGTAGTAGAATTATTTGCAAAACTAACTTCAATTCTTCCTAGGGAAAGCTACGATCCTGAAAAAGTAGGTAAAAATATTTAAAATAAATATAACTTTAAAAAATAACCCAAAAGTATCAATTTTCTTTTGAACTAAATTTCATGTTATTCAGATTTTCCAAATCTCACATAAACAAAAAAAATATACTTTTTTGTGGCAAGTGGAAAGCGAATACTATGATCGGATTCGAACATCAGTTTCACTGAGTTTAATGGCCTTTAATTCATGCTAGGATAATGTCACACTGCAGTGTAAATCACAGAATCAGTGGGCTGGAAGGGATCATTTAGGGTCCAATCCCCCTAAACCACATGAGGAATCGAAATTAAAAACTGAAAAAAAATAGCTGTCAAACCTCTTGCTTGGTCATATCTGAGGAAGGTATGGGGTTCAAGGAGAGCCAAGGAGAAATGTATAACTTAATGATGAAAGTGAAGGGCCAATTTAGGGGAGAAAAATTCTCATTCTTATCCTGACACAGCATGTTAAGAAAGCCAAACATAGACTGTTTTTCCAGTCCTAAAGAAATAGTTATCCCTGTTTTTTTCCATTTATTTGTAAACTTCTGAAGCATTTTCAACTTTTTCATGTTTCTCTCTCTCTCTCTCCCTCCCTCCCTCCTCCCCCTCTCATATATATATATATACAGATTGACCCCTATACTATTACTCAGCTACCAAAGCTTTTTTTAGCCCAAGTAGTACAATAGATTTTTTCAAATTGTTACTTCAAATGTTTTTTTACAATCTTGATTCAAAAAGGGATAATTTTCCACTATATTTTTGGTCTAATTATCAGATGATGGTGGACAATGGATTGATAAGAGTCACTCAAGAAGATGCAAGCGCTCGTACATAAGAGCGACTGCAATTATCAGCCACTACTAACCCATTATTGATCCTGTTCACATTGGGTGATAACTGAGCATTTTCCACTTATTTAAAATGCTACTAGCCGAAATTCCCATCAATGAAAAGCAGCAGATGATCTTGAATTAAACATGGTTCAATAAATAAAGCACATGTGAAAGATATAGAATTGCATAGTCTCCATGAAATAACTGTGAAAGAAAAATATAACTTTGCCAGCATTAAATGGTTCATTACAATATAATTAATCCCCTGAGAAGGTTATTTAATAAATACTTTGAGGTATCACTTTTGGGAACAGAGAGATGCAAAAAGAAAATACTTTTATGCAATTTCAGGAATATGAAAAATAATGAGAGGAATGTTCAGCTTTAACAAGTAATTTTCTTCAAAAGTTCATTCTTAATTATTTTGTTTAGCAACTTCTTTCTATAAGGATTGTATTATTTGGAAGATCTTAAGAAATCTGGTAAAGAATTGCTTTGATGTCTTTTCTTGTTAATAATGGGAATATGTCATACCATATTCACAATTTCTCTTTCAAAGTAAAGCAGTAAAAACAAGAAAGGGACAACATATAAATAGACCATTAGAGTAATTGCCAAGTTAATCTCTCCAAATAATCAGTAGTTTTAAGAAAAGGGCTGACCAACAACATTTAAGGTCAGACTAAAATTGATTAAAAGGGGTCAATTGAAAGGATTTAATTATTTGTGTCACCATACCTTCATTTAGGATGGATGTTTTATATTTTAATGTCAACAAAACAGATAATTTGACTCAAATGTTTTATTTTTGTTAGGCCAATAAATAAATCAAATACACAACCCTTGAGTCACAAAGCTGCTTCTTTGTTGAACAAGATCAAATGCAACTGATTTTTTTTCTAATTAATTCAAACTTATCATAGCCAATACCCAATGGTGGGATTCAATTTTTTTTACTACCAATTCTGTGGGCGTGGCTTGGTGGACGTGGCAGGGAAGGATACCGTAAAATCTCCAGTCAGAGGTGGTATTTGCCATTTCTCCAAACTACTCAAAATTTCCACTACCGGTTCTCTAGAACCGGTCAGAACCTGCTGAATACCACCTTTGGACTAGGTATTCAATACAGGATAATTTTTTCATGCCCTACAATACAACTGACTAAATGGAATTAATTTAATCCTATGAAAGACTATTATTGCCGATGACCGACTATGTCCACTGAATCCTTTCTGATGTTCACTTCAAATAAGATAATGTTTCAAAAATACGAAATACAAATGATAACTTTTTCTGAAGTCCAATTTTCACTTTAATCATTCTAAGTATGCTGATTATGATAGAAGCTTAAGTGCTCTAAATGAAACCCATTAGCTATATTCTTTTCAATCAGGTTTCAGACCTGGATATTACATTGGGATCAGGGGTGAGATTGTACCAGTTCGCACCTATTCGCTAGAACCGGTTAACATTCTAAGCAGTGTGTGTGTGTGTGTGATTTTATATCCCCCTGAGTAAAATTCTAATATCTCACAATACATTAACCATTTATATTTGCCATCATTTCTTGTCTTAAAATGCTTCCTTTGCTGAGACTCATAGCTCAGTTTGGGTCTATATCAGTGGTGGGATTCAAATATTTTTACCACCGGTTCAGTGGGCGTGGCTTGATGGGTGTGCTTTGCAGGGGTGGGATTCTACCAGTTTGCACCTACTCTTTAGAACTGGTTGTTAACATTCTAAGCAGTTCGGAGAACCAATTGTTAAAAGAAATTACTGGCCTAATCCTGTAAGGAAGGTGTTGCTGGTGTTGCTTACAGAAACTGCCTCTCCATTAACCCTTATTACATTCTTGGCAGGACTAGACTTCCTGTCTCAGGAACTTATCTGGAGTTATTTTTCCCTCCTTTGCTGGTACTTTGCTTGTGTGGCGTGACCATTCAAAGTTACAATGGCACTGAAAAAACTGACTTATGACTGTTTTTCACACTTACGGCTCTTGCAGCATCCCCACAGTCATACTAAGCCAGGCGAGGAGATGCATGCCTCGATGTGAGTGATATTGAGTTGGCCACACTCAGCCAATAACATGACCACCAAGCTATGCCCACTAATTTCGCCACACCCACAGAACCGGTTGTTAAAAAATTTGAATACCACCCCTGATTGGGAAAGCACTCGTTGATCTAGTGGATGACCTTTGTTGGGACATAAAGGAAGAAACAGATACCTTATGTTCTCACTATGATCTCCTTCTGAACTACCTGCAGGTGTTGGGGAATGGGTATTTTGCAGCAGTTTCACTCCTTCCTTGGTAAGTGATTCCAGTTAGCAGTGGTCATGGGAAGGAGAAGTCATTCTTATGGTTGTTTACTTGTGGAGTTCCATAGGGGTTAAAAAGATTAAGTAGTAATATCTGTCTTCCCCCTTCCTCTTTTTTCCAACTCAATGTTCCTTCTTCTTTCACTACCTTTATCTCCATTCAAAATCACAGATAGCCAATGTCTTATCATAATCTTTTTTCTTCTATTAATACTTTCTCCCAATCACCTACTACTATCCACTTACTACTATCTCCCATAGCAAAAACCTGCAGTAACATTTCTAACGACTAATACTGAACCTATCTAAACAGTACACTTCTGCCCTTTAGATGGGGGTACCATCTAAAGGCTAATGAACAAATAAACAGAGCTTTATTTCACCTGGATATTTCCTTCCCTGTTCAGTTCTCCTTTAAGGTATTAAAAGCAATCAAGTCAAAAGAGCATGCACATTTCCAAAGGGACCACGAAATTTCAGTCCCAATTCTATTCACCACTATTTTATCTTCTAAACTAAACTTTTAAAATAAAAAGCAGGTACTTACTTTTTATTTTACATTCTCAAATAATTGATTTCTTAGGCTGGCTAGTTGAGCTCTTTGTTTCTTGGTTTATTTGTGGAAAGTCTGATTGCAGTGTTATGAAAAATTTATTTGATGTTTTAATCATTTGCCTATTGTGCAGCAACAATAAATGAGGCCAATTGGTCAAATTTTATTTTTATTTTTTGGGGCTATATATGCAACTCTAATTATTTTTAGTTCATTTTTAAGATTGTAGATTCCTTTTAAAAATAAAACTGTCTAAAAGATAAAGTCTAATGCTTTTTGGATTTATCTAAGAAGCCCACAGGACAGCAAGTGAAAAGGTTATATTTGGTATCTCTCTTCTTTATCACTGTTTTCACTCCACTAAATATTTTGTTCCTATTAGATAAAGGTAAAGAGTTCCCCTGTCCAGTCATTTCCAATTCTAGGGGGTGGTGCTTATCCAGTGGTGAGATTCAAATTTTTTTACTACCATTTCTGTGGGCATGGCTTGGTCGGCGTGGCAGGGGAAAGATACTGTAAAATCTCCAGTCAGGCGTGGTATTTGTCAGTTCTCCGAACTACTCAAAATTTCCACTACCAGTGTCCAGAACTGGTCAGAACCTGCTGAATACCACCTCTGTGCTTATCCCCATTTCTTAGCCAAGGCAGCCAGCATTGTTTAGAGACATTTCTGTGGTCATGTGACCAGCATGACTATATGTGAAACTTAGAATCTCACCTATGCAGTGGCTAAAAAAACAACATGACTATCTTCCCCTCCTTTATGTAATTTGGAGAGAGAGACAGAGAGAGGGAGGGAGGGGGAGGGAGAAGGAGAAGGAGAGCGAAAGAGAGAATCAGAACAAAAATCATCTCAAAAAGAATGCATCACCAAGTAAAATATGGACATATATAATACCCATATATTATATAAATTCTATAACTTAGAACCTACTTTTAAGAAAAAAGTGAATCCTGCCTAAAAATATGCACTAATTCTATATTTCATATGCAGAAAGGGAAGCCAAAAGAATCCTGAGATGGCTGAATAAACAACACCCATTTTACGCAATAACTCAAGGATGCCACTGTTAAAGATTATACCATATATGTGTAATAGTATATCAATCTCTGTTAGGAATGTAAGTCACTTAAGTTATTTGGGTTGGAAATATATAAACTAGGATAGACATTTTAATACTATGTCTTTAAGAGAATACTAAATCTGTAATTGGGTGTGGTTTCTCAAACGGCCATAAGATGGAGGCAGAAACCTGGGTTATTTAGTCTAAGAGGAGTCTCAGTGATTTTTTGTTTCTTCTGTTGGAGAGAGTTGCCGTTCCTCCTAATGACTGTTACTGATCATTGATGTAAGTCTGTTACTGAACTGTTTTTGATATTGGACTTTGATATTTGGATTATCCCTGAACTGAAAAACTGACTGCTTTATCTGTGAATGACTTAGACTGCTTATCTTGGACTGTGCTTAAACGTTTATTGGAAGTAAAAACCTACATTTACTGTGCAGTGTATCTGTGTGCTGTGTGTTTGTTATTCTTCCCTACTCTCACTACGTCTCCCTGTATGTACTCATTTTCTAATGGGGAATTACCTCAACAATCTCCATTACAAATGATAGAATATGACAATAAATATGTATTTAGCTCAACTCTGACTACATACAGTTTTCTTAGCAACAGCCTAGAAATGAAATTCCAACTGCTTTATTCACACTAATATTTTATCTTTCCGCACTAATTTATAACACTGATTTCTTTCTGGTCCTACCAAAGTTCAGCATAGTCAGCTTTTTAAAGATCAGAATTCTGTCACTTGTTTTGACATCTATGCACTTTGAGATTTACAAGATGTTACTTAGGATGAGTCAAAGTCAGTTTATTAAATGGCACCTATGTAACAGGAACTTCATCACTGGAAGCTTTCAAGAAGAGACTGGACTGCCATCTTTCAGAAAGGGTGTAGAGACTCCTGCTTGGGCGGGGGGTTGGACTAGATGACCTGCAAGATCCCTTTCAATTCTGTTAATCTGTTAATCCTCAATCCTGTCTCAAAATACAGGGCATTCATTTGTTTGTTTTTAAGATAGAGAAGCATGTACAAGTGACCCTGCATAGCCAATGCAGCAGTCAGTTTCTTTATCTCATTCTGTAAAGGTAGTTTTCATGAACAAAAGGAATGTAGATAATTTTCTCCAAACCACACATATACCCAGAAAACTCCAATTCCATATGATGTAATTATGGGCCTCATTCATGAGTATCACATCATTGACTACCCCATGAAAGAAATGACAAATTAGTAATTTCCCAGTCTGGGCATAAAATTATCATTTGTATCACAAAGTCAGCAAGATCTACCTTCCAATAATTTAGCTCACTATTCTTACCAAAGACTGGCCATCAATACAATTTGATATGCCCTGTACTAATCACTAAAGTCAGATAATATGTTGGGTTAATGGTTGCAGACAGTCTCAGGAAATATCCAAGATCTGATAAGGAAGCACCATATTATAGCTACTTTATGTATATATATCCACCCAAGAATAGGAGAAAGAAAGAAATCAATGCTTAAGGCAGTTGTAATACATCTCTCAGAGTAACAAATAAATTGCCCATTCATTGCCCATTCACATTCCAGTTAATAAATAGTTCAGATCCAGGATACACCAATAGAGAAGTAATGTAATCATTGTATGCTTGTCACCTTTGGTTTAGATTTATGCCACCTTGGCACATGAAAGTCTAAGCAGCACTTTTCAATTAACTCATTGGCCTTTTTATAAAGCTTGCTCCATTCTGATTTGCATTTTAAAATATCACTCCCACTATTTCCAAAGTACTCAACTTCTTTTCTTTAAATAAACAGCCAAAAACAACGAAGCACAATCAACAGTTCAGATTTATTTTCCCCAAACCAGGGGAGGGAGAGTTATTGCAAAGTGAATAGCAATTACCTGTTTTAATGTTTCCTTTCAAGACAATATTGAGAAACACAAACTTTATTTCATACTGAATTAAAGCATGAGTCCATCCAATATTGTATCACCAAAAGCAACTAATTATTCATGTTTCAAATAAAGTATTTTTCTAATCTGAAGATTCTGGATTGAATCTGTGAACTTCTACACAATACATATACTGTATCACTGAACTGCAGGCTCCTCAATTCAGCTTTACACATATCTAGCTATTTTATAAATTAAGGATGTTTACTGTGGTATTTGTTCAAGGGTATTGCAGGCTTGGTTAAACTAGCTAGCCATAACAGTTAATGGTAAATGTTATGTATGTAAATAATTGAATAAAGGCAAGCTTGGGGTAAAGTGCAGGGATCTGGCCCTGCACTTCTGATTGGGTGTTAAGCGGCTAGATCGGATTGGTCGGGTTCTGAGAATCTGATTGGCCCTTAACGAAGGACTCTTATTGGTACTGGAGCTAGCATTTCACAAGCTCCTATTGGTTATTTAACATTAGCATTACCTATATAAGCAGAGTTGTTGTTATACAAGTTAGAAGTCACTATGCAATAAAGAGTTGAAAGTTCACCAACTAAGACTGTCTCCATTCATTCTACCCATGCCTGAATCTATGACAGTAAAGAATGATGGAATTTGTACTATTAAATAGTCTGTAGAGTCACATCAAAAACAAAACACAAAAACAACAAAAAAGATTGTATAATATATATAGCTCAGTGTAAATACAAGAAATACATATTAAAATGAAAAGAAAGAAAGAAAATAAAACTGGCTCATTAAATTATACATAATTATATAATCCTCAAGAATTACCATTTTACTTATTCATCTTTCTTCTCATAGATGGTTGCAAAAACTTTTCTTACTTTCGAACATTGTTTTTATTTATAAACTTTTTATATGCTGTAAACTACTGACCTAAACTTAGAAAAAATATATGACACGTTTGTATTATGATCTGAGAGCTGCAAGAAAGTTTAAAATTCATTGGATCTATAAAGCATCACAGAATGGCATATGTACAATATAATTTTAAAAAATAACTATGATGGATATACATAGTGAACTGGAGCCATGTATAAACAGTATTAGAATAAAATAGATTTTACAAGTTTGTGAAATGCAAGAAGAAATAGAGCTAAACATTTCCAAGGGAAGCATGTTCTCTAAACCATAGAGACTATCATGGAAAAGGATTGCCACTTGGGTCACATTGCAATACGAAGATTCCAACATTTAATCTGTTATGTCCTGGGCATGGGCGCAAGGAATGGAGATGAGACATCGAACGGTGACTTCAACTCTTTATTATCAAGAAAGAACAGAGCAAATACTTGGGCAGCAGCAGCTCTTTTATAGAGCTGGCTGCTGTCAAAACAACCAATGGTTTGAGTCTACCACTTTCACAAGCGTCCAATCAGGGAGCCTCGTTAACAGCCAATCAGACTGGCCAAAAACGACCAATCACGACTCGCTATTTACGGGCCAATGAGAAGTGCAGGATTACAATCCTGCTGTAAAGTAAAGCTGTATAGGGTTGTATCGCTGCGTTGGCTTAGTCCATAACACCCCTCCCCCCTAGGTTCCGTCTGAGGGGTGGGGTGACGTATTCTCATAAATAGGCAGGTCGTTTCACCTGTCTGCTTGACCTGCGCTGTTCCACCGGTTTCTGTCCTGGTTCTGGTTCCGGTGGGCTGCTAGCTGGGTTGGATGGTGAAGATTGTGACCCTGGGCTGCTTTCCCTGCTTACGCCAATGCTGTCTTCCGGGTTCCCTGGATCCGTTTCCATCGCAGTGCTGTCATGCGGTGAGGCCACTCCCTGGCTCGGTTCTCCTTCGAATGGTGAGTATCCCCTGGTTGGCTGTGTAGGCTGTTGGGTTTCGATTATCATTTCTTCTTCGGCCTCCTCAATATTCCTTCCCCCCCCCCAGCTAGAGGTTCCGGGGCTGAGATAGGACTAGGTGCTAATCTGGAACGGAGTTGATCTATGTGGCGTTTCCACATCTTACCATCTGCAGTTTGTAGGCGATAGGATCGGGGTCCCGTAAGTTGTGTTATGGTCACGGGGACCCACAATGGGTCGTCCGAGAAGTTTTTTGCAAACACGAGGTCACCTTCCTGGAATGCCCGACACTTGCTGCTGGATCTTGGGGGTTGTTCCGGCATGTAGTTTGGGTGGAGGCGATCGAGATGTGAGCGAAGTTTCCGGCCCATCAGGAGTTCAGCTGGGGTTTTGTTCGTGGTACTGTTTGGGGTTATGTGCTGGAGAAGAAGCATCCGGTTTATTTTGTCATCAATGTCACCGTGGTCCATTTTGTGCAAGGTTTGTTTTACAAATTGAACCATTCGCTCAGCTCTACCATTGGCCGCAGGGTGAGCTGGCAATGTTAAAGCATGGCGGATGCCCCGATCTGCCAGGTACTGTTTGAATGGCAGGGCAGTGAATTGGGGGCCATTATCGGAGACCAGGACATCTGGAAATCCATGGGTAGCGAATACTTTATTCAGTTTTTTAGTGACTGCGTCTGTGGTGGTGCTTTTCATCTTGTGGACTTCGAGCCAGTTTGAATAGGCACCCACTGTTAGGAGGAAAGTGTGTCCTCTTGTGGGTCCCGCAAAATCGATGTGGATACGGGACCAAGGACCTCGAGGCGTTTCCCACTGAGTTGGGGGAGTCTTTGGAGGAGTGGAGCGAGTCTCCTGGCATTTGCTGCATTTTGCTACCCAGGTCTCTATCTGTTTATCTAAGCCAGGCCACCATGCGTAACTCCTGGCCAATGCCTTCATCTGCACGATGCCTGGATGTCCATTGTGCAGCATTTTCAATTCCCTATATTGCAATTTCTCCGGGACTATGACTCTGTCTTCCTACACTATGCAGCCTTTCTGGGAGAGTAGCTCTGTTTGACGATTCCTAAATGGCTTAAACGTGTCATTGGTTGCACTGACCGGCCAACCCCGTTGTACCCAGCTGAGGACTCGTGCCAAAACAGGGTCCTTTTTTGTCTCTAAAGTGATGTCTCAAGCGGTCAGCAGTGGCAATTTGAGGGTTTCGATTTGCAATACGGCTAAGGTTGGAGCAGGGTCCTCTATGATGTCTGGTAGTGGAGAGCGGCTCAAAGCATCAGCGTGGGGAATGGTTTTCCCCGGGTGGTATTGCAATCGGTAATCGTAGGTGGCTAAAAATTCTGGCCAACGTGTCATTCTTGATGATAAGATATGGGGAGTTGGTTTGTTTCCTGCCAAAATACCAAGTAGCGGCTTGTGGTCTGTAATTATGGTAAAGGGTCTCCCATATACATATTCATGGAAACGTTTAATTGCAGATACAATAGTGAGAGCCTCTTTATCAAGTTGACTATAGTTCCTTTTGGTTTTAGACAAAGTTCTCGAAAAGAACGCAATAGGTGCCTCATTCCCATTTGGTAGGACATGGCTTAAAATGGCTCCCACTCCAAATGGTGAGGCATCACAGGTAACCATCAAAGGTAGAGTCTTGTTGTATTGCATTAATACAGCATCGGAGGTTAAGAGGTCTTTTACCTCTTGGAATGCTTTCTCTTCACGCCATCCCCAGACCCAGGAAGCCTTTTTATCGAGAAGTCTATGTAGGGGCTCGGCTACGGTTGCCTTCTGGGGCAAGAAGATGTTATAAAAGTTAATGAGTCCCAGGAAGGCTTGGAGGTCTGTCTTATTCCTAGGTCTCGGGGCATTTTTGATTACGGTTAGTTTTTTTTCGGTGGGGTGGATTCCTTGTCTGTCGAGAAGGTATCCCAGGAACTCCACTCTCTCTGTACAAAGTTGACACTTGTCCCTTTTTACCTTCAGACCAGTGTCTTTAAATTTCTGAAGAACTTTTCTGAGTCGTTCTACTAATAACTCTTTAGTGGGGGCAGCTATTAGGACGTCGTCAAAATAAGGCACGACGCCTTTTATGCCTTGTAATAGTCTCTCCATTAAACTTTGGAAAATGCCCGGCGCCACACTTACTCTGAATTGGAGTCTATTGCACTTGAAAGCACCTCTATGTGTAACTATTGTCTGGGCTTCTGCAGTTGTTGCGTCTACAGGTAGTTGCTGGTACGCCTGAGCTAAGTCCAATTTCGCAAATATTTTTCCGCCACCCAGGGAATGAAGAAGGCATTGAACCACCGGTACTGGGTAAGCGCTCTGTTGAAGAGCTTGATTTAGGGTGGCCCGGTAATCCCCACAAATTCTTAACGAACCATCTGGCTTCATGGGCGTTACTATCGGGGTTTCCCAGCGGGCATGGTCAATCGGTTCCAATACGCTGCTCATCGATCTTCGGTTTTAAGGCAAAAGGTACCCGATGAGGCTTAAGCCGAATGGGAGCTACATCGGGGCTGATGTGATATAGGGATCTCCTTGTACTTGCCTAATGTTCCTGTGAACACGTCCTGGAATTCCTGGATGAGAGCCTCTTCCCAGTCGTCACTTCTGGTTTGGTGTA
Organism: Hydrophis major; assembly: GCA_033807585.1. Taxonomy (NCBI): domain Eukaryota; kingdom Metazoa; phylum Chordata; class Lepidosauria; order Squamata; family Elapidae; genus Hydrophis; species Hydrophis major. The sequence continues at coordinate 36,497,446 of CM066332.1, read as the reverse complement.
TGCCGGCTAGTTCAATCCCGAGTGGAGCGAACCACTGTAACCCTAACAAGTTGGGTCGGTCACGATTGACGACAGTCAGGGGAAGTGTTGCTGTGCGGTCCTTGAAGGATACTTGGACGTGGCTGGAACTGACAACTGGAATTCTGTTTCCCTGGTAGTCTTTCAGGATGATTCGTTGCGTGCTGAGGTCCTGGCGGCAGATGGCAGGGATCAGCTGTTTGAGGGTTTTCCAGGATTCCATCGATAGGGATGATCCTGAATCGACTTCCATCATGCATGGTCGATTCTCAATAATAACCTTTACGCGGATCTTTTTTGCATCGAACGATGAAGCGTGGCCGATAGTAATGGTTTGGTGGGCCTCTTCTCATTTCGTTGAAAAGGCAAGTTCTTGATTTCTGTAGTAGTAGTGGTTGTTCCATTGGTGATTCAGGCGGTCCCGGTTTTCAGGAGGTTTGCCTGTCTCCCGACGGATGTTGTTCTCCCTTTGGCTGGGACTGGATTCTCACTTGCTTCTGCAGACTTTTGTGATGTGGCCTCTTTTTCCGCAAGTACAGCAGAGTGCATCAAGGAATTTGCAGTCCGATTGCAGGTGGTTTGCCCCTCAACTAGCACATTGGCGCGGACGTCTCCGTTCCTTTGCTCTCATTCCAAGTGGAGCCAGTTGACCTCCTCTTCCTCACTGTCTGAGGATGACTCGAGGTCTTCGTGGTGGGTGGTAGTAGCGTGCTTCTCAGTGGCGAGTGGGCTATCGTTAGCAAGTTGGCGAAGTGGTGAGTTCACTCGGCGCATTCGAGCAGCTGACTTCCTGGTTGCTTCTGCGGCAGTAGCGTCGGCGATGACATCTGTAAGGCTGATGTCGCCTTTCGCCATCAGTTTACTCTGCACATGTGGTGCATTTAATCCCAGAACTATGCGGTCTCCTAGGGCTTCCTCTAAGTTTGCAAAACCACAAAGGCCTCCTAGGTTCCGGGGGTCGGCTACAAAATTTCCAACGCTCTCGTCCTTTCGTTGGTCCCTCTGGTAAAATTAGTGTCTTCGTATCAGTGTAGCTACTGCGGGTGCGTAATGGGCCTGGAGGATTGGAGTGAGGGTATCCCAATCCATGGTCCTCACTTCTGCCGGTTTTGCCAGTGCTTTAGCCATTTTGAAAACAGCGGGGCCACAATGAGTCAGGAACACCGCTCGTTTCTTGCCAGGCATAGCATCTTTTAAATTGTTGGTCTCCAGGAACATCTGGAAGCGATCTATATACGAGTCCCAGTCTTCGGTTGCTGGGTCGAATGGAGCGGGTAGTATGGCGCCGTTGGTCATCTTGCCGTTTGTTGCATGCGCTCTTTCACCACGTGCTCTGTCTTGTTCGATGCGTACTTAGTCAGCTCTATCATCTCCGCATCCCATCCTCTTCGCCAGTGTTATGTCCTGGGCATGGGCTCAAGGAACGGAGATGAGACATCGAACGGTGACTTCAACTCTTTATTATCAAGAAAGAACAGAGCAAATACTTGGGCAGCAGCAGCTTTTTTATAGAGCTGGCTGCTGTCAAAACAACCAATGGTTTGAGTCTACCGCTTTCACAAGCATCCAATCAGGGGGGCTTGTTAACAGTCAACCAGACTGGCCAAAAACGACCAATCACGACTCGCTATTTACGGGCCAATGAGAAGTGCAGGATTACAATCCTGCTGTAAAGTAAAGCTGTTTAGGGTTGTATCGCTGCGTTGGCTTAGTCCATAACATAATCCTTGCAAAAGATACACTGCTTAATATATCAAACATCATTGAGAAGTCTACTAAAATTGAGAGGTATACATTCTAGGTCCTGCAGATTAGTTACCAGAGAAGCTGGTGTCATTTCTTTCCCATAACTGGCCTGGTATCCTGATTGGAAGGGATCTACATAATCCATACTTTTAGGACTGTCTATGGTTGGCTCTGAGGATGGAATGTTAAGACCATCAAGTGTGCATATTTGATTAGCTGCTTGTAAAATATCAGCTCTAGGGCTAACTGTGACCATATCTACTATATATTGTAATCATATTAAACAATATGACAAATTATTCTGAATCACTGCATTATGAAAATCTTCCATTTTAATATTCCAGAATTGTTCAGTTGTATCTGTTATTTTAGCAGCCTGAATATGTTTTAAATAAAGCTTTGTGTATTACTGTACAATAAAAACAATAATAACCATTATCATCATCTTCTTCTTCTTCAATTCAATTCACAATCTGAGACTGGTAAAATCTTAATAGTTCAAGTCCTAACCAAGGACCAAATGGCTGTTAAGGTAGCATCTGAGTATGTAGGCAGTTCCGAGTAGGAAGGTTGCTTTGCAGTCAGGATATTCCGGTCTATATTACAATAAGAGATCTGCCAGTTGATCATTAAATTATTGAGTGGTACTCTAGATGCTTTGCAGCCTATGATTCTTTCCTTTGCTAATATAATTATGTGCATTTATTCTCTAAAGGAGCAATGAACGTAATGCATTTAATTTGCAACTATATTACTAAATGCAAACATAAATTTGACTGCTTTGCAAATAGCAATAAAGCTTATTTCATTGGTGACAGTAAACAAACAAACATGGAGTTATGACAATCCAGTGACTAAATAATCATCCCTGTATAGTTATCAACATTGAGATTTTTTTCTTGCGTTGAGACACGTGTGCACGTGCAAATATAGAAACTGTATTGTAAACCATTTTAATAACACTAAAGACAGATACTAATTATTCTTTCAGCTCACTAATATTAAATTGTTACATATTCAATTTGAAAAGAATTTAAAAAGAATGTTTAAAAAATGAAAAAATCACCAAATCCTCCCAAATGCAGAAAATCAGTCATCTGGTATTTCCCAAGATAAAAAAAAATGCCAATAGCAAACTATTCCTATCCTAAAAGTAACCTTGCTAATGACACTGGTGTACATTTTATTATTCAGTCTTTCTATTTTATGCAGTACCTATGTTGTTTTCCTCAAATACTGAGGAAACTTCATTGTCTTGATTTTGCAGACAACTGAATGGAAATACTCTTAAAGAAATCGAGCCTCTAATTTCGTAATGGAGCTGTTACAAGATTGCCTCATTATACCATCAGTAAGCACCATGCATGGGTCATCCAAACCTATGTTCAGAAAATGAGTAGAAATCTTCTATCTTGCCATCTAAATATATAATATGCTTCTTTTCCACTGGCAAATAGCAAAACAACCATCTGTTCCAGTATAATGTCAGAATGGTGTTTTCTGGAGCAAGATCCAGTTTGGTCTAATGGTTAAAGCACAAGGCTAGAAATCAGGAGCCCTAAGTTCATCCTGTCTTAATCATGAAAGTCAACTGGGTAACTTTGGGCCAGTCACTCTCTCTCTCCCAACTCACCTCACCTGATTGTTATTGTGGGGAAAAGGAGGAGGAAGATGTATTGTAGATACGTTCACTGTCTTAAGTTTTTGTAAAAATAATAAAAGGTGGGATACAAATAAAATAAATAAAACAAAAAGTAAAAAAAGTTGTACCTTCTAAAGTGCATAGGTACCAAATCCATATTTTGTTGCATTCTGCTTCCAAATCTAGGACACCAGAGGAGAAGACCACAGAGTGGTGTGTAAGATAATGCTCATAGTCTCTATTATTCAGTCCACTAGATTACAAATTCTTATTGATCATCTAAATGGCATTCAGGTTGACTAATAATTGCACTGATCTACCTACTAACACTGAATTTCAATGATATCTGATGTTAAAACAAGAGAACACTAACAAGTGTTATCTTTGAGGGTTCTTCTATATCAGGGGTGGGCAAACTACGGCCTGCGGGCCACATCTGGCCCGTTGGTCTGTCCAATCCAGCCCGCCCCTGAAAAAAAATCGCTGGGCCGCGTGGCCCCCAAAGCTGCAAAACAGTGCGGAGTGCTCTTGGTGTAGGAAAGAAAAGAAGAACTTTGCAAAGGCCTTGGCTGGGAGTTTGAAATCACCTTCGAGTGCGACCTCTCCAAAGGTGAGTCCCCGCCAATCCCCCCTTTTTTTCCGGTGCTTCCAAGCTTAAACTTTGCAAAGGCAAAGTTTGCAGGCGGGAGCGTCTTCCGGCCAAGGAGCGGGAAGGGTTCTGCCCGGCGGGTGGGCGGGCTGCTTGGAGCGGGCTGCTTGGAGCCACCTAAAGCTAGGCCACTGCTGGTGGAGCCTTGCCCTGCCTTGGTGCCCCGTTTCCCGGCTCGGCGGTCCTGCTCGGGCGGCACTTTAAAAGCCTGCTCCCAGCACCCGAGCAACTTCCCAGCAACTTTTGGCTTCCTTTTTCCTCGCGGGCACTCGCACCTGGCCCCGAGCCGCGTGGTGGAGGGGAAACCCAGAGCACCTCCGGGTTGCCTTCTCCAAGCAGCCTGCCCGCCCATTGGGCGGAACCCTTCCCGCTCCTTGGCGGGAAGATGCTCCCACCTGCAAACTTTGCCTGTGCAAAGTTTAAGCCTGGAAGCCCTGGAAACCCAAGCAACTTTCGGCTTCCTTTTAACTCGCGGGTGCTCGTGCTTGGCCCCGAGCCGCACGGTGGAGGGGAAACCCAGAGCACTGCCAGGTCACCTCCTCCAAGCAGCCCGCTCGCCTGCCCGCCCGCCGGGCGGAACCCTTCCCACTCCTCGGTGGAAAGACGCTCCCGCCTGCAAACTTTGTTTGTGCAAAGTTTAAGCCTGGAAGCCCCGGAAACCCAAGCAATTTCCTAGCAACTTTCGGCTTCCTTTTAACTCACGGGCGCTCGTGCCTGGCCCCGAGCCGTGCAGCAGAGGGGAAGCCCTGCAGGTGGGCTGGCTGCTTGGAGGAGGCGATCCAGCGGTGCTCCAGCAGCAGCAACAGGCAGTTCCGCCTGGGCTCTGCTCAGGTGTCAGAGTCAGGAGTTGCTACTGCCGGCGCAGCTCCGCGCGGTTCCAGTCCCGCATTGCCTTGGGAAGGAAAAGGCAAAACCAGGAGCTGCTGAGCCTGAGCCTCCGGTGCCGCTGCTGCCGTGGCTCTTCCTTTTTGCCTTTCCCTTCCCGAGGTAACCAGGACTGGAGCCGCGCAGAGCCGTGCCGGCGGTAGCAACTCCTGACTCTGAGGGGAGGGGAAGGAGGAGAAGAGGTGGGGGAAAGGGTGGGGGGGCGATTCCCAAAAAATCTTGTGCTGACTCGGCCCGTCTGTCAAATTTTAAAAGTCAATGCGGCCCTCGAGCCAAAAAGTTTGCCTACCCTTGTTCTATAAAGATATCAACCGGTTCAAACTGGTTCAGGAGAACCGGTAGCAACAATTTGGCCTGAGTTGCCGAACCATAGCAACTTCTGGCTGGCCACACTCCTGACCCGGTTGCCCAGTCACCACTCTCTTGCCCCTTCTGGCTGCTCAATTCTCACTCACCTTTCCTGGATCCTCAATGCTCGCCCTGCCCGCTCCCACCCTAGATATGTTTCCTTCACCACATGGTCCAGCTAATTGCCTCACCAGTTGCCTTGTCAATGCTCAGTCAGCTCAACACACCAAAGGTTAGCAATGCATGCCACTCACTCAGTCTTCACTTGGGTCAGTTTCCCTTCCTTCAGAGGCTCCAACCTTTAATCTCCTTGCTTCCTCCCCTACGGCCACCTCTTTCATCGTCTGTGGCCAGGACCTCACCTTCCTCCCTCGGCTGGCTGCCAAGGAAGGCAAACCAGGGCTGAGAGCCACTGGGCTCCCTGCCAGCCTGCATCTTTCCCCACTTGTCGCAAGATGCCTGCAGCCGCTGCCTCTTTTTTCAGTGCAAGAAGCCTCCCCAGTTGATGCTTCTTTGCCACCAGGAACCAAGCCAGCTGGCTGGAGGCTTCTTGCAATGAAAAAAAGAGGCAGCAGCTGCAGGTTTCTTGTACTGAAATCTACCAGCCTCTGCTTTTTGAATTTGCCAAAAAAGAGCTTCAGTCCTGCCACCTTGCTTTTCACACTGTCCGTGCATGCACACCTCATTGCCTGCTGCACTGGAGGGACTTGCCTGGGCAAGTATCTCTGCTCTGGTGCAGCAGGCAATGAGGTGCACCCTGGCACAAAGAATAGGGCAGCAAGTCCTAGCTGCTGCTGCTTTGCCAGATGGAACCAAGCCAGTAGCCCATGCACCATCTCCTAGCAAAAGGTCCTGGCCCAGGACCTCACATGTACACATGTGAGGCTGGATCTTTCTGCGAGGAGACAGTGCATGGGCAAATCCATCTGGCACTGTGAGATGTATGCCCAAGAAGGAAGAGAAGATTTGGGTGAACTTTTCTGCACCCCTTTCCTTCACTCCACTGCTGCTTGGAAGGCAGCCACCCCAGCCTGTTCCTTTAAGGTACTTCAATGCAGGGGGGGGGAGCAGAAAGGGACAGGCAGGGTGCAGGAGCTGCCTTCTGACTCCCAGCTGAGTCTCTCTGTGTCACCATCCCCCCACCAAGAAGCCTACAGCTACCACCTTTTTGCTGGCAGGCGAATCCTCCAGCCGCCACTCCCAGCTTGGTTCTGGCCAGCAAAGAAGTGGCAAAACCCATGCAGGTCCACCCCACTGAGCCTGCTACACCAGAGGGACTTGCCCGAGCAAGCCTGAGCAGAGTGGTGCAGCAGGCAATGGGATGATCCTGCGCAATTTGTGCCTAGAATGTGGCGGCGGTGTGTTGGAGAAGTGGAGCAAAGCTGGAGGTCAGTAATTTTTGCTGCAAGAAGCCTACAGCCACCGCATCTTTTTTCAGTGCGGCTGGAGTCCAGCTGCACCTAAAAAACCAGGGGCCGCTGCAGGCATCTCGTGACAAGGCAGGCAGCCCAGCAACAACAAGGGCTCAGCCTTCCCTGGCAGCCAAGACAGTTGACTCCCCAACCAGCAAATGCTGCCCTGCCCGCTGCTCCTATCTCCTTTGGAGGTGAGAGGGCAGCAATGGTTCACACATGCAGCCCTGCCTCCCCAAAAAGGGCAGGCACAGGGTGAGAAGCAGTTTCTGCTCATGTCTGTCACCCTGTTGTGGCTGCCGCTGCTGCTCTTCTGGGGAGGCGGGGCTGTGCAGAAAGTTTATCCTTAGTTTTAGGTTGCTTCTCTCTCTGTTCAGTTTCCATCCATTGCTTCTTGTTTGCTTTCTGGTGCTTTGGAAAATACATTGCCCCTCCCTTCTTTCTGGCAGCCCCTTAACAGCCTGTTGCCTATCACACTCTTGGGCAAAGCATGTGAGCCATTTCCTCCTTTCAGTGGTCCATGAAAGTACATCTATAGTATGTATGTATGTAATAAAGTCAAAAAAAGATGAACAACATTTTTACAGAACTATAGATATGTTAAGGCTGGGTGTGACAAGGAATGGCTGGGGGAGGAGAGAAGGGGCCAAGTGAGGCACCCCTTGATGTGAGTGACATTGAGTTGGCCACACCCATCCAGTCACATGACCACCAAGCCATGCCCACCAAACAAGCCACGACCACAGAACCGGTAATAAAAAAATTTTTAATCCCACCACTTTATCAAACACTTCAAGTACCTTTTACACTAGTGAGAATTATGTTAGAACTGTTCTTCTCTTGAAACAAGTTTTCTCTTAGAACTAAGAAAAACTGGTAATAGGTAAAAACATTGTAGTCTGTTGTGGGATTGCAGGTCCCTGAATTCCCAGTCAAAATAACAAGCTACCGTATATACTCGAGTATAAGTCAACCCGAATATAAGCTGAGGCACCTAATTTAACCACAAAAAACTGGGAAAACTTATTGACTCGAGTATAAGTCGAGGGTGGGAAATGCAGCAGCTACTGGTAAATTTCAAAAATAAAAATAGATGCCAATAAAAACTTTCACTAGGACAGTTGAGAATAAGTTTGATGTTCACAATTTCCTCTTTGAAAGAGACCAGTAAATAGGGAACAAGAAGATGAAGAAAAAGAAGTGTGTTTTTTCACACTTTTCACACTGCAGTGAACAAAAATGGCATCATAGGAACAAGCTTATTTTCAGTCCAAAGGTTTGTTTCTGATTTCTTCCCTGATTTAAGGGAAATTTGGGAAACGATCTCACTATCATGAAAGGTTTAATTGATTCACTAACAGATCCGTGAATACCTCAAAGCCAGCAAAGTTATAACTAGAAGCCAACACAGTTTTGTCAAAAACAGATCATGACAAACAAATCTTACTGCATTCTTTGACAAGTTGACTAATTTAGTGACACTAACCGGGAAAATTTCCTGAAAATAAGAACAATCAAGTGGAACCTTTTGCCTTCAGAAATTGTGGGTGCTCTATCACTGGAGGCTTTTAAGAAAAGATTGGACAGCCTCTTATATAAAATGGTATAGGTCTCCTACTTGAGCAGGGGATTGGGCAAGAAGACCTCCAAGGTCTCTTCCAGAACAACACTGTTATTCTGTCTGGTCTGTTCGTTAGATGCCTTGCTGTGTTTCAAGTGCACCCCTATGCCTGGAGATACGATTGATAAAAATATAGCTTGCTTAAATCTTTGGCTAAAACTTAATTTCTTTTCTCAAGGCCTTGAACCGTTAATCCTCCAAGATAAATTCTCCTCTTCGTGGATCAAGGCTGTTGAGTCCAGCCTTGCTAAACTGGGCTTCTTTCCATTCTCAATACTTAAGTTGGACAAACCCTGAGACAAAGGGGAGAGGACATTGAGAGATAAGCAGACTTAGAGAAAGCTCTGTTGCTTCTCGCTCCAGATTTTGTTCAATATACTAGCAGAATATCTATTAGCCAGTTAGAGATAGTGAATCATCAGAAAGCCATTTCGCTGCATGGTGTTATGTGCTCCCCTCAGTTGTCCTGGATGGCAAATATAAAGGGATACCATTGGCTGAAAGACTCTGTCCCTGTGATTCTGAAGGGACAGGTGGACACCTGTTCTTTGCTGCTCTTTTTATGGAGACATTTGAACAAAATTTATTTTCTCGATAATTAATAGGTATCCTGGCCATTCTGATATTGTTTATCTTCAGTGGCTGCTTAAAGACAAATGGATCATAGTTACAATGCTGTTAGTTAGATTTTGCGCAGCAGCACGAAAGATTTGCTGGAACTTAATGAATAATTCATTAAAACCATTTTATATAATTAATGCACCAAATCTATTGATATTATCACCATTGTATTTTACTACTTAATAACTATAGGCTTTCACAATTTAAAGATTAATATTACATTATAGCTTAGGTCTTGCTCTTGTTTACATGCAACTGATAGGCTGCTAAATTATGATTTTGACATAATTTTTATTTGCTATTTGTCATTATTTTATTCTAGAACTGTTAACTACACACTCTTGGAGTATTTTTAATTGTACTGGTATTTGACTGCAATAAATATTTGATTTGATTTGAGAGGCAGAGGGCAGAATATAAATGTACATATAACTTGATGAAGACAAGCACCTCTTTTTGCAACATGAAGGAAATATGAATCTATTATCTCTATAAATATTCACTTATAGATCCGCCTGTCTCCACGTGAATTAATTTTAATCCACTCTTAAGTATATATTAATGTTAATGTCTTTTATCTTAAAATGCTCACAAATCTTCCTTTGCAATGCACATTTAAAATATCATTTCTCAGCTGAGAAGATGATTATATTCCAATCCATCTGGCCACAGCAGTCAATCTCTATCACTATTAGCAAAAGTTACAATCCTTCAAGTACCTCTGCTCTATAGGAGCAATTTATAAGCACTTATGCCTATTGTCCATGAACTAATAACCTTTAGTTTGCACCCAAGACCCATCCCCAGCAATTTCCCACCATCATAATATTGCTTCTTTGTGGATAGAAATATTACAGCTTCTTATTCATTATCAAGCTTGTATTATTTTTCCTTCCATCAACTTCTACCCTTAATTTTCCTGTAAAACCTTATAAAAGATAGCCTTGCTTCGCAAAGCAGAATGCTCTACTGACTTTCTGTGTGGTCTCTAACCAAGTAGAACCCTTTTTAAAAGAGACCTTGGTTAGTAATAAGCTTATCTATCTCTTATCAGCTGACCATGTAAAGAGCCTGTAGAGCAGTAAAAAGACAGGTGCTAATCCAATGAGATAATAACTAAGACAGGAAAAAAAATATCCTATTACCTCTGCTTGGGTCCACAAGGCAAACAGCCTTTTCCACTCATAAAACCCCAAATAGATACACTGCACAGCAAGAGGCCCGTCACATTTAGCAGCATGTGTCAAGTAAAGAAGGAAGAGACCCGGATGAGACAAAAGACTAAGCTCAGTGTGACAAACAACATTAAAGACTACATCAGAGAAAGAAATTTAGTAATAATAATTTACTCCAAGAAAGCATTTTTTAAAACACTGGCTACTTCATCGTTTCATTTATGGATCCCATAAATATCCCTTAACATATTTTATTCTACCAGATAAACTAGCAGTCCAGATATACTAGTGCTAAATACACAAATGTTTGGATATCTCAGACTCATTGTTAAAAAGCAAATGAATGATATCTTTTTGATCACGTGTCCAGTGATGGTAAATTTGCACTGTAAGCCAAATGTTCTCAAAGATTAATACGAAATTTGCAATATGTGAATATATTTTAAAGTAATATATTCCCACAGCCTAAAAAACTATTTCCTACCCAGTTTTACATCAAGAACGGTTTATGTAGTGTTTACTTGAGACATCTAAGTAGAACTAAGCAAGGAAAGGAAATGTTGGGAACATGTAGGGCTCATTCTGAATATTCCCATACACCATGACTTACATTACTGATGTTTATTTATACAATTTACATTCTACCTATTTCCAGGACTATTTACATAACAGCCACAAATACAGGAACAAACTATACAAAAATAAAACTTGAATCATTCTAACAGCACCAACCCATGTGCACTATCTGTATCAAATGATTATTTGGGGGGGAGGGGAATTTCAAAGCTTTGGGGAAAAACAATTACTACCAATCTGCCTTCAGTCAAGGACCTGTATACTGCATGAGTCAAAAAAAGAAGACTGTGAAAATATTTACAGACCCCTCACATCCTGGACATAAACTCTTTCAACTCCTACCCTCAAAACAATGCTATAGAGTATTGCATACCAGAACAACTAGACACAATGACAGTTTTTTCCCAAAAGCCATCACTCTGCTAAACAAATAATTCCCTCAACACTGTTCAACTATTACAAAGTCTGCACTACTATTACTGTTAATCTTCTCATCATTCCTTATCTCCCATCCCCTCCCACTTGTGACTGTATGACTGTAACTTTGTCGCTTGTATCCTCATGATTTATATGGACTGTTTCCTAGTATGATTTGATTGCTTATTGTACCCTATGACTACCATTAAGGTTGCTTTCATTATTGTACCCTATCACTATCATTAAGTGTTGTATCTTATGATTCTTGACTCTTGAAGAATGTATCTTTTCTTTTATATATACTGAGAGTATTTGCACCAAGACAAATTTCTTGTGTGTCCAACCACACTTGGCCAATAAAGAATTCTATTCTATTATTAAAAAAAAAAAAAAAGCCATGTTGGGACCTCCAGATTCAAGGGTGTTCCAATATGGAGGCTGCAACTGAAAAGGCAAACTTACAGCTCCTTTCTCTTTCAATCACATATACAATAGGGATACTAAACAGTCCCTCCTAGGATGCATGGTTGAGATATACCTGGGTAGAAGAGGCAATTCTTAGTATTGAAATGGTAGGCCATTTGCTTTATCTATATTCATTAAGCATCTTGAATTGAACAAGAGCAGCAACTGAAGGACAAGTGTAATGTCCTAAACCTTTTCCTACTTGTTAGAAATTTTGAAGCAAGTTCATGGTTGCCTAGATCAATGAAACAAGGAAAAGATACATCTGCTTTAAAGTTTTATGTTCATGCTCCAATGCAGTTTTAGAAAACAAATCCATTGTTTTATTTATCAAATTTTTACCCTGCCCATCTCACTCATAGAACTCTTGTGTTTATGCTATATAAAGTAACACCTCTTCCTTATAAATTAATATTACATTTCCATTTGTGGATTCTAATTTCTAATATTCATCCAAGACTGAGTGGCACATTGCACATTAACAGCCACTTGTTACACAGATGGTTGCTGCAGTCTATGCTTCATGAGTAGATGCCATACATGTATATGTGCCAAGAGTGTGTATGCAAACACACATAAGAGAAACAAGAGACCAAAAGAAGATGTATATAGGTTGCTTTCATTAATGTGTTCTGTTTGACAACTTTTCCCAGTCTAACCATTCATATGTTCTCACAATTTCCCAAAGAAATATATAGATCACCATATGACTTGGTTTTAAGCATTGCTTCAGTTCAGATAATCAAAGATATCTAATCTGAAGCAGTTCTACAATACAAAAAAGCAATTCACTCTATTTCAAATCAAAGCACTGAACTGGGTCAATTCACTTTGATCATTCACTTTGATTCAAAGAAAAGACTCCTTTGTTTTCTGTGAGTTTTAAGGAACCTTGCAACTGTTTGCAGAGCTGCAGCCTAACCCGCTTACCCAGGCCTGACTTCCATAGAAAACAATAGGCTTAATTAAATGATGAATGAGTAAGGAGACTTTGTGCTGCTCCAAAATGCTAATGTTTCTAAAGTTTCTTCAGCAATTGACCTGATTTATTCTTGAATACTTCCCTTGTCTTTAAAGTAATACTAATGAGGTATGAACGCACAGCATTTCTGAAAACTCCTGTATTTGTTCTTCTGTATAATAACAGAAATATGTATAAGTACTACAACTATAGTAAAACAAAAAACATAGATTGAATGAAAGCTTTAAATGTTTATAAAAAAGACAAGTGGTTTTTGCAGAGATGAGAGCAAGGCCAGTCAATACTACCCCACCTGCAATAAGAAGCATGAACAGATATTATTGTTATTATTTTTAATTTTAATAAAGTTTATTCAAGATTTCAAAAAAATTTAAAAAGAGAAACAAGTTCTCACATTTTACAGCATTGTTGCATATTCTTCAGTATGCATATTCTTCAGTGACAATTCAATTCATTTACTACCAATAAATTTATCACTTGTTTACTAAGTCCTTACTTATTTATGTTATTATTAAATTACTATATTTATAAATTTACAGTATTTTATATATATACACATTTACATACACATATGTCATGTATCCAATTCTTCTTTAGGGTTTCTTTGGTCGTTTTCACTAAACATCTTTAGTTCCTTTTTTTTTAGCCGATTATGCTATATATTCAATATTTTTAAAAAATCTCCTTCTTCCTTATTTTTTAATACCATAGTTAATCTGATCATTTTTGCGCATTGATGAATTTTGTTAATTACTGCCAGGTTTGTGAGTATCATGGTCGATTTACAATTTTTCACAAAATCAATTCTTGCAGCTGTTATAATATATAGTATTAGATGTTGATACTTCTTGTCCCATATTGGTTCTAACATTCCCAATAGAAAAATCTCTGGTTTAAAGTCAGTCTTTTTTTTTGTTAGTTCTTCTGGCCATGCTCAAATTTTAAGCCAATACTTTCATTTTGGGGACATGTCCACCACATGTGAAAATACGTTCCCCGGCTGTGATTCCACTTCCAGCATTTGGCTGACAGATTCTGGAACATTGTAGCTAATCTCGCTGGTGGAAGGTACCACCAATAAAACATTTTATATATGTTTTCCTTATAGGAGACTGATAACACTAGTTTATAATTAATTTGCCATATTCGTTCCCATTGGCCTATATCAATACTATGGCCAAAGTTTTTAGCCCATGTTATCATGTTCTCTTTAACCATCTCCTCTTCCATTTTAAAATCCAATAAGTAATTGTACATTTTAGTAATCATCTTTTTTTCACCTCCTTGTAATATTTTGTCTAATTCCTGATCTGTATTATAGAACCCAAATTGTTCCTTATCTTTTTTTATATCTTGTTTGGATTTGGATGTATGGCCACCATCCTATTTCAATTCCTTGTTGCTTTAATTTAATCTGTTTTTAGCTCACCTTCATCCGTTATCAGTTCTTTATATTTTATTATTTTGTTCAAGCAGCATTGGGTTATATTAGTGCCTCGATTGGGGATAGCCAGAGAGGTATTTTCACATAGTGGTTTCTTTTGATTTTTTCCCATACCTGTAACAAAGCATTTCTAACCCAGTGTCTTTGAAAATAGTTATGACATCTGTTTTTTCCATCCCAGAGAAACGTGTGCCAGCCAATCTGTAGGTTGAAGCCTTCTAGCATCAGTATTCTTTTATTTGCCAAATTAACCCAATCTTTGATCCAGGTACTAACTGCTGCTTGGTAGTATGACTCAAAATCCGGTAGGGCCAATCCTCCCTTACTTCTACTATCCTGCATTGATTTGTATTTTATTCTGGCTTTTTTTCTTTTGCCAAATGAATTTTGCAATTCTTTTATTCAGCTCTTCGAAGAATTTTTTTCCCCTAGTTTGACTGGCACGGTTTGAAATAGAAATAATAATTTTGGTAAGACATTTGTTTTAATGGTCGCTATCCTTCCCATCCACAAAACCTGTATATTTGTCCATCTATCTAGGTCTTTCTGTATTTGATCTATCAGTTTATCATAATTATCCATCTTTATTGTGGAGCATTTCATTGTGATCCAAATCCCAAAATATTTTACTCTTTTCATTATCTGAATCCCTAATTCCTTTGTCAATTCCTTCTGGTGCAAAAATATTTCCAGTGATCAGAGGAAATAAAACTCATTTATCTGATAAGAAGAAATCAATTGTTTCTTTTCTATATCCTGGCTAGAAGAAACAATTTGTCAATGTACCTCCAGAATCACCTTCACCAGCATCAGTGTTGAGGGTGTCCTTCCTTGGAAGGCCAACTTTGGCAACCTTTCTGGAAGCGCAGAAAATCCAACAATGACAGAAAATCATAGACACAAAAATTAACTCAACTTTTATAGAGTGCAAATGAAAAAAGAAACAACAGAGAAAGCTACAAGAAAAAAAAAGAAGAAAAGAAAGAAGAAAAATAGAAAAGAAAGAAAAATTTAAAAAAATGATTCCAATCTTCCTTATAGCAGTCATAAATGCACCAGAAGGAATCACACAGTAAGGTGGCTAGAGGCTTTCTGGAAAAGATTTGTCCTTCACTGGAAAGACTCAGTTGTTTCTTGGAGGCTGGCACAGTTTATTTTCTAAGAATAAAAATGTAAGATTAAGAAAGCATATCAACTAGACCAGGGTGTCAAGCTCATGTCATCACATGATGTATCGTGATGTACTTTTTCCCCTTTGCTAAAATGGCATGGACGTGGCCAGCGCATGATGCATCCAGCCTGTGGGCCAGGAGTTTGACAGCCCTGAACTAGACAGTTCCCTCTCAAGCAATGAAATTTATTCCCATTAAGCGTTCTTAGGATGCAACTTTATGATTCCATCAAATGTAATTAACATGTACATAAACATTTCTATAAGATATAAGGACCTAATTACAGCATTTAGGCCATATTATGTACTTGTATTTTAGTCATTTTGGGGTTTAAATAGTTTTGCATTGCTGTGATATTTGTGAGCCCCAAATCCCTTGTACCCATGTGTAAGAAGACAAAAATAGTACCATAGGAAAGGCATGCGTTTAGATTATTTGTCTTTATTCAATTCATATGTTTCTTTCCACCTGCTGAATGTAAGAACTAGTTGAGATTCACTCATTGCTGTGCAGGCTTTTGTTTTAGCAGGAATTATATGGAGACAAGCCATAATTCTAATGCTTAAAGAACAAGTCATTTATCTAATTATATAGTTTAGTCTCTGTTCACAAACCAGCCTTGTATATTCAAAAGATTCAGAGCAGATGTAATCTAATTTTTTCCCCTTTTTATTTGTACATTTAAATAGTAGCCCTTAGTAGGAAATTTACAGCATGTTATAACAGCATAATACAATAAAGGAACAACAAACCTTGAGACCAGTACATCCCTTATTTTTTAGAGAGGAAGAGAAGAAAATATTGCTTATTGTGTGTTATCTACAACTAAATATTGATGTCTTAAAGGGCTCTTAAATCAAGAAAAATATTGGTCATAGTTTCAAATTCAACATCAGATCATACCATGATCAATGGACATGGCATCATGTATCCTAAGGCATATTGTCAAGTGTTGGCATTCTGGGAGATCTTGAAAATCTGGGTTTTCTTTCAGGGCTAGAGATATAGTAGATGGAGCCCTCCCTAGTTGTAATGTTGTTATATTTTGTGTATGTATTGATGTGTTGTCATAACTATCTTGTAAATCTTTTTTGGATTAATTTTATTGTTTTCCTATTTATGTGTTTTTACATTGTTCTTTATTTTGTGAGCCATCAAAGCTGAATAAATAACAACATTTATTACAATACTGTTCCAATAGTCTTTGGCTTAGTTGACACAACCATTAGTTTTTTTACACTTTAATTCTACACATTTTGAAACTAACAGAGCACCTGAAGTAGTTTTACTGAAAATACTACTTTAGAGACAATCTGAGGAGATATGAATATATAAAGCTACATGGGGCTCTGTCATATATTGAGCCAGACAGTTGTAATATGTATTGCATGTCCAAAGTCATAATACCTTTCTATATAAACACACTGGAAATTAAACCTAGGTCTCATATATAAGAAGCATGTGTTCAACTCTCAAGTTATAGTCTCTTGCCTCATGCACCACTTTCATCGTATTCTATTGTATAACACCACAATACTGGTGTTGGTGATGTAAAAATCCAATACACAAATATTGCAGTTATCAATTCTAAAGAACATGTATAAATCAGTAAATACTTTTTTCATAGAAATTATTTATAGTTGGTAGGAATAAATCCATCAGACATGAGCAATCCCATTCTGCTTAAAGCAGAAATTGTGTACTATAGATAATTGGGATATCCATCCAAGGTCCAACCAGGTTCTGAATCAGGGTATTTAGAATTTTTGCATTGGCATTTCGCCCTTGAGGATTTCTTCATTATACCTCAAAATAAAATCCTTCTAAATGGTATTAACCATAGTAACCCCAAATATAAAGCCACCAAATACATCATAGCAAATGCTCATCTCCCTACAGTAGCCCAAAAAAGCCTCTCTCCACCCACTTTGGCAATGAATTAATAATATATTAAATAAAACTGCTTCCTAACATCCAGACTTATTTGCATAAGATAGCCAACCTTGACTCATGGCGATTCCTGATTGGAATATCTTTCCATAGTAAACATTTAAAAGTGAGCTGTGCAAATTAAAAAAAAAAACCTTTAACACTCTAACATAAATGAGAATAAAATATATGACAGAAGACCTGTCTAAAATGAAAAGAGAATAGTCATGGTAAAAAACTTGTGTTTAGTAAACTAATTTTTAGTTTGAGATTTAGGAGTCTGATTGAAAAAATACAGTTTGAATTTTGCATGGATTTACCATATTAAATTCCATACTGCTTCATAAAACAGTAGTTAGTCCAATGGTAAAGAAAAAAAGAGCATGTTCTTCATTATATTATATTTAGAAATATTTATAATATGGAATGACTAAGATATTCAAAATTATTTTAATATCCAAGTATATTTTATAGATTGTTGTATTTAATTCTGACTTCTTCCTTCAATAAGTTACTTTGTTGCACAAACCCAGGAAGCCATTTTGTCTCTCTGCAGTTGCTCCCCACTTCCTTCTCCTCCAGTTTGCATGTGGCCTTATAGCACTATTACATCTATGATATCAATATAATTACATATAAGAATTCTTCAGCACACACATAATTTAAATGAAATTTTAATAAACACAAAAGTTTATTCCCTATTATTTTTATTGTATGCACCACTATCATGCTCAAAGAAACAAACTTGACAATATTTTGAGTAAAAGTATTTCAGAAAGATGCAGCTATTTCAATGTTGCATATCATTAAATTTTAATCCAAAGGAGAGCTACTTTTCAAGTCCAGATTGCAGGTACTGTGGCTAGTACCTTTTTTTATTCTGTCCATGCTCACTTTTTCATCTACCTTCCCTACACTTCTGCTAGGTTTCTTGCATATATCGGCATGATATTTCTCTACCTGGTGGCATTTATTGTGGATGTCACACAGCTGCACATTTATTTTAAACATGGATTTTACTGACATCTGGTGGCAGTAAGAAAATTCTCACCCTAGAAAAAATTAGAACAATATTTTTAGTAGTCCTGGTTTTTAGTAGGTATGTAAATATTTCTAAATTATTTCAAACAAGCCAAAATCCTGCCATGAGATTAATAAAATGCTTGATACCATCTCAAGCTTCGTACAATATATCTTAATACAAAAAGACCTCTAAAATGTCATGCTTGCTGCAAATTCTAGCAAATGCAGTATCAGTATATTGGGAAGGCTAATTTAATTTACTGTCCTACAGAGAGAGGACATATTTACTGGGAATAAAATTGAGTACCATAATTTATGACTGAATCTATTATCAGGAATTTGTGAAGCAAGATTAAATTTAGAATGTGCAATGCCTCTGAAAACTTCAGGTGCATAATTTTTTTTTTATTTTTACCACAGAAGAACAAAATTTCATAGAAGAATCAGTATCATCCAGTCAGAATTAGAAGAGATGACTACAATTTATAGTCCGCTATATTAAAATAAGAAAAATAAGAAAGTTTCTTGGAAAGACACATGACTACATATTTCTTTTACAGAAACTCAAGAAATGATATTTTCATTCAACATCTGCAAGAAAAAATACAAAGAAAAAGGTATTAATAATGGATAGTTTTGTTATAAAAAAGATTTTTTATTTTTTACATATCTCTTCAAGGGAGCAACATGATTCCAGGTTACAACATTTATACACAGTCATTCCAACTTTCTTATCCAATTTCATATCAAACCATTATCTATTCCACTGATCTTTAAATAAGTTCTTATTTCATATTTCAATTCATTAATTCAGTATCAAAAACATTTCATCCTCACATATATTTTCCAGTCTTTATCCCCTATTATTTCCATTTTCAGCTTACCACCTTTTTATTTTTCATTATTCATTATTATCTTCATTAACTTTCTCAAAGTCAATATATAATAAACAAACAAAAAAGGGTAAAAATGAAATAAAACTAATATATTCAGGATCCACATGGTATATCCCACAGTCTACAATAAATCTTATATTTATTCCAGATATATTCATATAACCATTTTATAACATAATACTCTCATTACAAATACTTTTCTTTCCACTGTAATCCTTTCTGGTTTACCATATTCTCTATTTTCTCATATCCTTTATATAATCAATTACATGTTCTATTTCTATTTCAAATATACAATAAAGAAAAAGAAAAAGAAAAAAAGAAAAAAATAAGTTTCCTTTTTGTTTCCATTTAGCCAATCTATAAAATTTTATTTAATTATTTAATTATTTAATTTTCATTCCACCCTTTTCGGTCATAATAGCATTATTTTTTCTAGTTGACCATGTTCTCTGTTTTTCTAATATAATTTAAATAATCAATTACATTTTTAATCTATATGTATATAAAAAGAAGGGTTTGTTAACAATAAAACCATCTTAATTTCTTTTACTCTATCATCATTTTTCTCATGTATCATTATATAATAATCTTAAGGTAAATTCTCAATAAGTTTTAAAATTAAAATCTCCCCAATCTATATTTCTTTTTTAAAAATACCAAAATACATTTCCATGTGGCATCCCCCCCTTTATATTTTCATTAACCCTTATTTATAAATCTCTCTGCCTTATAGTTACTTATAATTCTAACCAGCTTTCCCTTTTCTAAGTTTTCCCAGTCTTTCCTCTTGACTCCTCTTTTTCCCTCTAGTATTGTTTTTATTTTCGTCTGCCAATCCCTTATTTTTCCCCCTGCCTTTCCTGTTCTCTCCTTTGAAGTTTCTTCTTATACTGCTTCTTCTTCTTTTTTTTAGTCTCGGGTGTGTTTTCCCTTTATTTATTACATCTGTCATCAATGTCTTGATTTTGATTCCTTTCATGTCTTTTTGCAATGTCCCTTGTTCTTTTCTCTTCTAAGCTGCTTTCCTCTTCTTTTAACTCCTGCTCCTTGAATTTTCTTTGTTCTTCTGTGAACTGCATTGCCATTAATTTTTCTGCAATATGCCCAATAATTCCATTCTTTTTTTTAACATTCCTCTCACAGTTTGCAGTTCCAACTTGAATTTTTTGCTTATTTCTTCCATTTTTTTAATCAGTTGAATTTTAATCAGTTGAATTTCTTTTTATTAAAAATCCGAGTCTTTTATTTTAGTCCTTGCCAAAGATATCTGTTTGTCTCAATTCCTCTTGTTAGTCCTTCTGTCTCCTTGTCACAATCAACACCAAATAGTCCCAAGATATTATCTTTGCTTATCCCTTTGCTACAATCTTTTTTTTAGTACTTCTGGGGTTATTGTTACAATATAGTCTTTTATTTTATTTCATTTCTCATTCACACATTTATAAGAGCAGTAATTTTCCATAAAATCAGACGGGAAAAGTGCCTTTAACCATTAAATGGCGTTCTACATCTCTTTCCACTTTTCAAAGTTCTTTTTTCTCAATTTCTCAATTGCATTAATTCCACTAATTTTCAACCATTAGCTCTTTCACATATAGTCAATTCCAGGCAAGTCCAGCATTCTATCCAATGCTTGATTAACGCCAATTCCTGTATCTTATTCCAAATTTGGTCTCTAATTCCATTATAATCCTTTTTTAATCCAGTTTTTTATTTACCTTATAATTTCCTCTTATTTTCCATTCGCCACTGCCACACTCTTAAACGAGGGTTCTTTCCGTTTGTTTCTCAGGGTTATCAAAGAAAAAAATCCAAAATCCTTTGCCTGGTTACACGCCGCTCACCATTTCACCACTCCACACTTAAGCACACTCTTAAGTCTGGAAGCTTTCTGTCTTCAGGGCAGCCATTAAATCTGCCACTTTTTCCTGTCTTCAAGGGGAGTATAACTAGACAGGGAGGGGAGATGTGGCTCCCCTCAACCTGGCTGGTGGTCTCCCCCTCTTCCTCCACCTCTTCGAGGTGGGTCAGATGGATCCGGTCCTATTGGGACCCTCCAACAGGATAAGCACAGATTGAAGCCACACATGATCATGGTCTTCGGTCCATCTTCAAAAGAAGTGCCACCAGAAGCCCCAATAATGGAGAGTTTTGGTTCATACAAGACAGAAGAAATTGTGGTATTGTTCCTAGATATCAAGATGATTCTTTGATTAGAAGTACTTTTGTCTATCTTAAAATATGTGATTTTCTTAACAACCTTGGTGGTTTGCTTAACAACCACCATAAAAATTGTCTTAAACTTAGATCCAACTTGATTTATGACAGAAATTCTTATTCCAATTGTTGTCATAAATTGAGACTTCCTGTAGTTTTCTTGGAAATAGTTTGCTATTGTTGTTTTACAAGTTGGGTTTGGATTTTGTTTGTATTTTTTGGGTTACTTCCCAAACTAGCCTTGACATCTGGTGTATTTCCTGGAGGTATTCTACCCCAGATTAAGCCAAGTCTGATACTGAATGGCTTCTGTGCAGATATCAGATAGCCAAATATTGTTATTTGTTAAACCAGAAGACAAAACTTTTCTATTGGCAACATCTACTTAGGAAAACTATTGCTGGCAACTCTATTTGCGAGCAAGTCTTCAGCCTTTATCACAACGCTACTGTTAGGTATAACATTGTTTACCCTAACTGGTTTAGGTAAAATAATAAATACGTAATCATAGTTTATAAGTTAAAGTGTCTGCAACTTTAAATATGGGAATGTAATTAGGGGAGTGGTTGTGAAAGCACTTTAAAAGAAGCAAGACGACAGCTTGCTCTCTCTCTGGCTTTGATGATCCCTAATTACTGCATGGACTCAAGACTGCATTACTCGAATGGGAGAGAGACAAAGGACTGATTTTTAAGTGAACTGACATAGGATATTCTACACGGACTTTGCTAACTGAATATCCTTGAATGGACTGACTAAATGATACATGACTAATGGACTATTATTTTGACTATGCTATAAACTCTAAATGGAATAAACTATCTTTTGATAGCACAAGCGTATCTGTTATTTTTACTGTATGTTAATAAACATACAAACTTATCTCACTCATTTATCTGTGTGCCTATCTGACTAACGCTGCACATTCTGTTTAGCTTGTCTCCTTAACCCTGGTTGGGGAACCCAGGCTTAACAGCTACATATTAAAATTTGAAGCAAAATGAATATCCATTTGCAACAGGGGTGGGATGCTACTGGTTCTGCCTGGCTCTATAGAACTGGTAGCTCTGAAGAGCAGCAGACACCGAACAGTTCTCTGTTTGCTGCAGTTTAGCCCACCCTCCCGCCCAGGCTCTTTCCTGTCCTTTATTTCCTGTTTTTTCAACCTCAGCTGTTTTGTGCTGCATAGCTGAGGTTGAAAAAGCAGGAAAAAAAAGTGGCTTTTACAAACATTGCACACCTGCGCGCAGTGTTTTTCAGCTGTTCGGGTGGCACAGTTTAAGGTTTTATACACATGGGCAAAATATAGTCACTAAACCGGTAGTAACACCGGTTGAATCCCACCCCTGATCTGCAATAGTAATGAGACTGTTTTACTTTTCAAGAATATCAAGCTATCCAAATAACTCTAACTCTAATAGACAGTGTGGATGCATATGTTACAGCAGCGTTGATAGCATTTTTTTTAAATCTAGCCATTCCCTTTCATTGGAACCCACAGCTAAGTTTCATCATAAATTATAGCAATGCATGGCACATTCTCTTTGCAAAAATAAACAAAAAATGGACAAACAGACATTCAGAGACATGTTAATATGATGCACCAAAATCCTTATTCTTTTCAAGAACATCCCCATGTACAGCACATGCAATAATCTAGACAAGAAAACATGAGTGATTATCAATAATTCCCCTGATCCCAGAAAATTTAACATACAAGATGTAATTGTGCAAGGGCCACAGATTCCACCTGCTGTAAAAGCAAGATTGCTGAGTCCAGGAAAGTATTTGATTTGTAGATCAGCTTTCATTGGTGTGGCATTATAGGTAGTCCTCAACTTACAATCATAATGGACCCTGCCCATCACAGTAGTATGTTGGTGATGGTCATTAACCACATGACTGACTTAATTTTATTATCTTTTTTCAGGTGGTCATTAAGCAACTGCTGCAATCATTAAGCAAATCAGTGGTTTGCTGTGGCCAATTTTACTGAAAACTGGAAGGAAATTCTAGTTTTCAGCAGAATCGTCATAATTTTGAGACTGGATTTTACATAACCCCTGGGAAGTCTGTCCTTTACTATTTTTATCTCATCCAGAGTTAAAGATGGACTTTTTCTGGACTTGGCTTCTAGATCAACTGTATTTTGGAGGACTCAATCTAAACCTGTTTCTCCCCATCTAAACTTTATCAGATTCCAAGCTCCAGGAAGAATCTCTATTACATCTACTGCCAGTATAGAGTGGAGATTAGTTAATAATTAATATAACTATTCATTTCACAAAAGGGACTATGAGGGGGTTAACAAAATTTAAAGTAAGCGGTCTCTGCCCAACATACAATTTGTTATCATCAGCTAATAGTCGTATTTGTCCTGTGCTGATCAATTTCTCCTAGTGGGATAAAGCCAATGTTAAACTGTAGATGGAATAAAATTGCCATAAAATATGTCATGTGCTGATGTTAGACTGCATTATACAGTTCAACATGGACTAAACAGTTTATGGTACAAAATATCAATGAAATATCATAAAACATTTTATAAAATTTCCTATGACTGCTATACAGTTCAACATGGCTTATTTTCAAGGTAGATACAGCTCTGAATGTATCTCAAGTTTGCCAGTGAAGGTAGTACATTAGAAGTTCTGTCATTGTTGGCAGCATTGAGGAAGTTGGTAAGGAAATATCTCTAAAAGGATGACCCAATGGGCATAGTTTGCTTAATATACTAATAAAACTCTTGTCTCTGCAGGGTGAAATGACACATCACAAAGCAATAATTTTTGAAGTAAGATACCTCAAATGGCTTAACTTATAGAATATGACCAAAATCTGGGATTCATAATTCCCTGGAAATGAATTTTGGCAAATTTTATAAAACCTTTTTATGACATAAAAGTTACCATATATGATATAATACCAAATGTCATAACATGTTTCCTGTGGTCAGTCACTGATATTTGATCGTGCTATATAGTTCAACATAGGCTACATTCAAGACAGATACATATCTGAATAACTCCCTGAATTTTTAAGAACTTTTAAAGTAATTAGAAGCTGTGATGTTGTTGAAAGCATTAAAGCATTTGGTAAGGAAATATCTGTAAAATGATAACCAAAAGGGTTATGGATTGTCCAGTAATTTTTATAAATAACTCAACAAACATACCTAATACTCCCCCTTCCTCTTATTATCCCCACCACAACCACCCTCTAAGGTGGGTTGACTGAGAAGAACTGGTCAAAAATCAGCCAGATGGCTTTCATGCCTAAGGCAGTATTAAAAATCATGGTCTCCTGATCTCTAGCCTGATGCCTCAACTAGTAAAGCAAACTGGCATATTATCATATCATATTATTATATTCATCACAGAGTCAACCAGATATTCAGACTAGATTTGGCACTTTTGTCCACTATTGAGTACTTCCCAAGAACCCTGAGATAGGCAGATGTGGATGTTTTTCACAGGATGTAAGCTGTTTCAAATAAATCTGCCTTTTGCAATTGACTGGTGGTGAATTTGTCTATGCTGATGATGTTCAAGTGGTGCTGCTTTGGGACTGCACCTGAGGCACCGATTATTATCAGTGCTACCTTGGCTTTCTTTCCAGTCATTCTATTTCTATTTGTAGGTCTTTGTATTTTGTTGTCTTCTCCAATTCTTATAGTATTGTATCATATTGTATTGTGAAAGTATTATAAAAATTCTCAGAATTTACTTTATGTTGTACATAATCTTTCACACATAATCTTTCACTCTAATACTCACTCACATTCTTCCTAAAATAGCTATAGTCACAATAATTCTTTCAGCAGATACAGTAAATAAAAATAGATGGCTATCCATAGTTTACATTCTCCTTCTAAAACAAATCAAACAGAAACCAAAAACACCATAGGATTATAATTTATTATGATATGGCAATGAAATTATTATATTGAAAGTTTAATTTCTTTCCTAGGATCCTTACCTGTACCCTGAGTCAACATTATTTTTCAGCTGTCCACAATTATCCAAGATTTTTTTCCTCTTTGCAATGGTAATTCAAATTACTTAGTACAGGGCTATCAAACTCACTGCCTGCAGGCCAGATGAGTCATGCACTAGCCATGTCCACGCCCAGTTTAGCAAAGGGGAAAAAGTTGTGACACGTCATGTGATGACGCAAGTTTGACACCCCTGACTTAACATATACCTGCAGTAAAGATTCTGTGTTCTACCAAACATCTCTATTCACACTAGCTTTATTCTATTTTCTTCCAGTTAAGGCAGACTTTTGGAACTTTTCTGTTAGCTGCATTCAGTAGAAAGCAAAAAAATCTGCTGTGCTGGAAGACCAGAGCAACGTTATATGGGGATGGACTATAATATAAAAAACTCTACAAGTCTAATTGTGCTGTATCTCCACCTCTTTCTCATACTTTATTGAGGCAGGTATCTGTTGAGCCATGTCCGTCAAGGTCACTTCTTTACTTTTGATATCTTCATTGTCTCTCTAAATCAAACTCGTAGCATCACGTTGCCATCAGGTGACATTTTGTGATGTTTTTCCCATTCGCAGAGCTGGGGTGGGCGTGGCCTGTGGATGACACCTGAGTGGGCGTGGCCCATAGGCCACCAGTTTGTCACTCCTGCTCTAAATCCTTTACCTCATGTATAAAGCTACTACTTTAAACTGAGATAAAGTTTGGGAAGATTACATTACACCATATTTTCTTCTCCTTTCCTTAAATGTAAATTAATGCTTGCAGAACATATTGATGGCCAAATTATTTTAAGGCCAGATTCTATGGCTTAGTCTTATAGACATACTTTTATTTCACGTTTTGTAAACCCCTCAGTTATTAATTCAGACAGGTAGTGTTATACATTTTCAAATAAATAAATGAATAAATGGAGAAGTTTCGGTTAATAAACACGTGTAGCAAAGTTAATGATGTGTAGCATATCATGGAAAGTAAATATTCTGCAAGGAAGAAGGATGGTCATGAATTGGTTTCAGACAGCTGGGATGATGATGTAACATACTAACAAAAATATTTTTTAAATGGGCACAATATTTACTATAAGTAATACATATATCTATATAAAAATTTATAAATCATTTATATAACAGAAGCATCTCACCATAATGATAAACACTGACCAATTATTTGTGAGCCTCTTCCATTTGCTATTCAAGTGCCAGTTATTAATAGACAATTTCAAGTCCTCCTCATCCCATTTAATGATTTATTATCTTTAAAACTATTTATAATCTTCAAAGCTAAGCAGGATCAGCCTTGGCTAATACATAAAGGGAACCCATCCAGGAAGTCCAAGATTCCATCTCAGAAGAAGACACTGTATTAGCAAACCACTTCCATGTAATGTGACAAAACCAGCATGGATCTATGAATTTAAGTCAGCAAGAGCCAAGCTTCACTCCATATTTATCTTTAAAGCAGCCTTTGTCAGAAATTCTCCAACAGGCTTTATATAACAGATTGTCCATTACAAAGATATCATAGGGCAACTTTCGTATCTGCAATGAGCCATGTATTTTGCATTTAATCATTTTTAAATGACAGCAAACTTGTCAGCTGCTCATTTGTAAATTCAGTGATTGGATGAACAAGGAATATTTAAAATTTGGCCTGCATGAAATTATTTTTCCCTGCTTCATCTCTCGGGGCTTGGGAAAGTTTACAAGATTTTATAATAATTCCACTATTTGATTAAGCCCATTTAGATGTAATCCTGCCAAATGGTGACAGATTTTTTAAAGCCATCTTTCCCTATTCCTCTATTTTAAATAGCAAGGACACACTCACATGTTTTAGTGTATGGTGTGCCAATGACTGCTGACTGTTGGTTAACAGACTGGATTCATGTGCAAACATTCAATGATTTAATTAGGCAATTGAGCATCCAACCATTCATGTGTAGTCTGTCTGAGCTACAAAACCAGATCGGAAACTGAGCAAAGACAACTCACAATCTGTGAAGGGTGAAAGAACACAAAAACATATCAAAACAATTGTTTCACTTCAAGATTGTTACATGTTCCTTTTTGCTACATAAGTGCTGTAAATATCTAAGAGATTGTATATTAGTTTTTCTATTTCACGGACCTTACTTATAAGGTGTCAGTTTCAATCCCTAGCATCTCCAACTAAAATTGTATATTATTACAATCTGAAAGGCAGAAATGACTGAATTAGATGGACAAATATTTAAGAAAATATCATAATGGTTCCTTGGTTTCTAGGACTTCTGCAAAAATAGCACATGCATTTACCATTATGACAGCAAGGTAGGAAGCATCTATTGTAAGAACTGTGGGATAGGAACGTCATTATGTGCTTGATTGTATACTGCAAACTTAGGGAAGAAATCTCAACTTTCTTTTTTTAGTCATGAAAAATTTTAGGCATGAAAAATTTTAAAGCCACCTTTAAAGATGGTTTAAAGTACTATACCTCAAGCATTTGCAGTTTCAAACTCCTATTTCATTTTAACATGTTTGTGCTTTGTGAAAATACATTTTTAAAATAATCATTTAATCTGTATCTGGCAATGGCCATTTCTGTTTTGAAATGTGAAATGCAATTTTAATTCTCCTTTGTCTAATTAACACACTTGGGAAAGATAAGAAAAAAGAGATTTTTATAGATTGCACTATTGCAGCCTGACATCTTCAAAATCTCATCACTAGATGGCGGCGACCTTCACCAAGTTCTACAAAATAATAGCTTTATATTTAATATGTGAAGCAGCCTTTTGAATTTTTTATATTAAAAGCTGATTAATGTCCAATGTGAATGTTTTATTTCCACCTCTAGATACCATTCACTCAAATTCTTTACAATATTACCAAATGAATTGTCAGGAAATTAAATAGGCAAGCTTTCAAGGACATGTTCAGGAAAAAAAACATGAAGACCTTGAAAAAACATATATTGCGTTTTAGAAAGAATTGTGCAACAAATTGAGAAAAGGGGTGTTGGAACTTACCTGAAGAGCATCCATTGCTGTGAAGAGCATCCATTGTTTGGGATGATGCTTCTGTAGCTCGTTTGATAGGCTTTAATTGAGAGGATGCTCCTCCTCCTCCACGGGACTCCTCCGTAGAGTCCCCAGTTTTGGCAAAGTTGAAGTGATGAAATATTTCTTCTCCTTCACCCTTTCTAATACTTGGCTGGAATAGCATCCCACCAGACGAATAAGGGTGGGGATGGATGCTCTTCACAGCTCACAGAGAAAGGGCGTGTCAGGCCCCTTCTCCAGATGAGCTGTTCAAAGCATCCATTGTTTGGGACATACCAAAGCTTGGCGTGTCCTACAGGAGGGCTTCCGTCTGGTTCAGATTCCCCTTTTCTTGGTCCCTATGGACCCTTTGTAACACTCTCCTGTCAAAGGCAGCCTCCATAGAGGCAAAGACATCATTCTAATAGTTTCTAAATAAAGGCAATGGTGAAGCCCATGTTGTCGCCTTGTAAATTTTCGCGATTGGTGCTTGTGGCCCATGTTGTCAACATCGCAGCATTCCAGGTCGAATGAGCAGTGATGTCCCTGGGTACAGGAAGAGATTGTGTCTCATAGGACTTGGGAATTGTGCTCTCAGCCACTTACTGGTCATTGAGAAAGGGATCTTGCACCCAATGGTGGGTGGTTGAAAAGAAACGAAGAGAACCTTTGTTTCCTAACACACATCGTGCAGTTGAATAATATATGCAGAAAGCTCGCCTTACATCTAGATTGTGGCATTGTCATGCCAGATTTTATGTCGGTTTCAGACAAATGTACGGGAGTATCAGTTCCTACGGTCTGTGGAAACCCAAAATTATCTATGGGTGAAAGATGGATCTAAGGACCACTTTGTCTGTGTGAAAAATACAGAGCTCCTGTCTAACTGACAAGACTACTAGATCCAAGATGTAACTGGCCGATGTAATGGCAACCAAGAGAACCACCTTGTACATTAGGAATGGAAACGCATGGTCTACATGGGCTCAAAGGGAGTTTTCTTGAGTGTGGTAAGGACTTTGTTGAGGTCCCATGTGTGATATCAATGCACTACAGGAGGCTGTAAGATTGTAGCCCTGTGCAAGAAAATATCATATGCGTGGGTGATGAGAGGTGGACTGCAAGTCTCTCCTAGTGATGACCAATGCTAAGGCCTCCCCTTTGCCTGTTTATATGAACAATATAATAATGAAATGTCATATAAATAACACTGCTGTCTAACAGGTGTTCCCCTGAGACGAACAGCCAGAGCCATCAGAATCTTCATAAGAACCTTGGGCAGATTACAACCCAAAGGACAGTGCAACGTATTCAAAACATTGAGCATTATAACAAAAACTAAGAGTTTTGCTATGTGAGGATCTAATTGGAATGTGGGGATGGGCCTCCATTAAGTCAATGGGGGGTAGAAAATCTCCCCTTCTGAAGCTCAGAAGTATGGAGTTCAGTATACTCATCTTAAGCCTCCTATGAACTATGGATCAATTAAGTCATTTTAAAACTAAAATTGCCTCTGCTGATCTGGTGCCACAGGTTGGCTGCCTGGATCTCCAATAAATGAACAATAGCTATCTCCATCATGCTCCCTTTAACAGGATCCCCAGAGAGAAGGCAAGTAATGCAAAGGTTCCGGGGAGAGGATGGAAATTCTATAGCCAGGCCTAATCTTCTGATACCTCTAACCCAGGAAACAGAGGTAGAGGCATCCCATCTGTCCGTGAAAGACTTGAGCCTTCCACCAATAGGGGCACAGTCATGAGGCCTATGTTGTGCTTCGGAGACCTCTATTTCATGTTCCTCAAAAGCTTCTTTTGCTCTGCCCTCCCCTTCAGTATCTATCTCCAGATCAGAAACTATCTGACTGTTGGTGATTCATGCATCCAGACGGTCCCTGGAGTCTGCAGAGAAAAAGTCCCTGGTAGAGGGAACGAAGGAACCCTCCAAAAAGCTGGGAAGGACTATTTTGGGGTCTATGAAAAGAGAGGAACTTATTTTCTGCTTCTCGTCTCTATCAGAGATAGGTCGGGGCACCACCAACCAAATTATCTCCCTATATTGGGGAGGAAGCAAGCTTCCATTAGTTGTGTGATATCTGCTTGCCAATGTCTGAACCATAGCAGTAGGCGAGGAGTAACCTGAGATGCCCTGGCTTGAGCAGATAATTTAACAGAGTTTTGCGGCGTTCTTGTGTGCCGATATTGGAATTTGAGATAATCTCCCTCAGATGGTGGAGCAACCTGAGAGACAATCTAGTAAAAAAAAGGGGGGGATGAGGCCGACTCTGCTCTTATGGCCCTCACATCAGATCAACATGCCCTACATGGGGACAACTCGACCCTGTATATCCTTTGACTTGAGAGTCTCTTCTGCTTCCATTGGAATTGCAGAGGAGGATGATAATTGCCATTATTGTTTTATCTACTATAGTGGTGATGAGAAATTTAGCAGAATGAGAAAACCAAATTAAAAATTTGCTATCATATCCTGTAAGAGGGGTATATGCCACTAAAGAGACTCCTTGTTTCTGGACGAGGTCCAAGAACCTCTGTGAGACAGTTATGATTTCCTCTTACATTATTGATTGGGAGAAGATTAAATCATCTGACTCCTCCTTTATAGTAACGATTGTTGGGCCAAGGGGAAATGGAATATCAAGGCAGGAAGTAGGGGTTGTTTTTTTTGAAACAATAGAGACTTGAAAAAAGTCTGAGTGCTAAACAGACCTGAAGGTCAGTGGTCTGGCTTAATGCCTTCAATGTTTGACATGCCCCCCCCTTTTTAGGGGATCCGCCTCTGACAGATTTTGGTCACTGTTGTGAGTAGACCCTTCCTCAACCTGTTCCATCTGGTCTCTAGTTCTCCCTCATCCTATGCCTCATGTCAATGTGTAACTGGATTATATAATACTCCCCTGAAAGAGGTACCTGCTGGTAATGAAGGTCTATTCTGCATAGTAACTAAATTGAGTGAGAATCGAGGTCAGATTGTGGAGGTTGCCTAGCCATCAACTTCTACTGTGGCCCGGCTGAGATGCCTCTTCAAGTTGCCATGTCCCTCCAGGCCTTCAATTTGCCAGGGATATCCTCTGGGAGGAGGAATTCTGGTGTGGTCCCACAACTGTCTGTCAGGCAAGTAGTGCTGCTGAAGGCCTGGGTTGAACCGGTCTCTCTGAGGCTCTCCTGGATGGCGTTGAGAGACCCAGGGATGGAGGCAAGGTGAAATATGGAACATTTCACAAATTGCGTGTCATCCTTGCGCAGGGCCATGTTAATCTTCTCTGTATCATTCCAATTTTAGTATATGT
Organism: Hydrophis major; assembly: GCA_033807585.1. Lineage (NCBI taxonomy): Eukaryota > Metazoa > Chordata > Lepidosauria > Squamata > Elapidae > Hydrophis > Hydrophis major. The sequence goes on along the minus strand of CM066332.1, from coordinate 36,465,885 downwards.
GCTGCTGAAGCGAGCACTCTGGAACAGGGACCAGCCTGGCTGGGGAAGAGGACTGGGGAAGATTTCTGTTCAACCTCCCTCATGCATTTTTTTAAAAAAATTTAAGATATGCTCATCTAACACATTTTGGTGTCTCTTGGCATCCTTTGTTGCCTTAGAGGTCTATCTAGGACTTTTTTGCCTACTTTGAGTTGGTTTATTGTCCTCTGGGGGTATTTTTGGTTGCCCTTGAAGATTCTGACCTAAAGCCCACAAGGAGAGATATCTATATCTATGTATCTATATGTATATGAGATATTAATAGACTGTTGACTGGTTCAGAGGACTGATATAAACAGAGGCAGGGAATCCTCTTGATATTTGTTCTCCTCCCCCCCATTTTTTGGTAAATTCAATTTATTATTATGTTATTATTCATAATAATATTGATTTCATTAATATTGTTATTATTGATAATATTTTTGTTATATCTGTGCACAGCTACTAACATAAATTGTTGTGCTGTTACCAAACACATAATTAGATGACTGAATATAGAATCAAATTGTGAGGCCAAATAGAGAACACCTTTCAGGACCTGTATTGCAATTGGGTGATCCTGCAATCACTGGCAGCTTCCTACCCAGACGGACACAGGCCTTGGTGTTCGCTGTTACTGTGCTGCTAGAATTCTGTGAGGGCTGCCAACTGAAAAAGGAAGCCCAATAGTCAACCTCAGAAAGAGGTCCGTAATCGGCATAAATGTCCCCTGGACCCTCACAGAGATCCTTGTGAGGGGAAGTGGCTTCTCAACAGATAATGCCATGGAATTCTTATAAACAAAATGATATCGGCGTTGTTTTAGTCGTCAAGATGTAGCATCAACCATCACCTTTTAATGTGAGCCGATGAGAATCTAACTAGAATTTGAGAATTTGAGCAGGAGAACTCAGAGTCCTCTGGCTCCACCCGATCAACAGCCCTTGCTTCTTCTATATACCTTGCGGGAGTATATCTGAAACTACAGAATCTCCGGTGGAGAGATACCTGAGGGTAAGGATGCTCTGTCCTGCTTAGTGACTGGAGTTATAGGGAATTCCAGTCAGAAGGAGCACTCTGTTGTTCAGAGCAGTATGCTGCACCTCCACAGAGATACATTGGCGTATTGTTAATTCCATCCACAGTCACATCTTTGTGGGGATCTTTTCCAGTAAGTCATCATCTTGACAGAATCTGGCCGCTATTGGAGCAATGTCACCACAGAGTCACTTCGAGTCACTTGTACTCATCTAGATGGGCTACCTGATCTTGTGCAGCTGCACTGCATCTGGATTACACAGACAGATTCAAGGGTGGTTGCAGAAGGGGTTGGAGCCGAAGTAGGCCTGGAGGAGATGAGGTTTGAGAATTTTCTTCATCCTCCCACATGAACTTCTTCATGTGTTTTTCTAGTACTTTATGGCACTTGTTAGCATCTTTTTCTGTTGCTTAGGAGATACACTTAGAATGCTTCAATTTGTTTTGAGAATTTGACATGGCTCTTGAGCTACTGCCACTTTCCATTGTGACCGCTTATTAAATTTTACTGCTAATGAGGCTGAAATGTTGGGCGGTTGGCACACCCAGGGGCCTGAACCAGCAATGGCCAGGGAACCCTAAAACAATGCTCCCCAGTTTTGTATAATCTTATGTAAGAATACTGAATTCTTATTCTTGTTCCTATTATTATCATTATTATTATTTTGTTATTAATATTATTATTTCTGAATTAGCCAAATTAGGAACACCTCATAGGCCTAGAAAGGAGGAATTGTTGAAATAAGATGTAGGCCTGCGACAGCTTCCTGCACAGGTGGACAGGGGCCTTGGTGCTTGCTGTGGTGCTGCTGTTTAATTCTGTGAGGGCATAAGCCAACAGTTTCCTCCTTAATGAATAAGGGTCCAAAATAGAATAATTATATCTGCATATCTATCTATCTATCTATCTATCTATCTATCTATCTATCATCTATCTATCTATCTATCTATCTATCTATCTATCTATCTATCTATCTATACATACATAGATACACACACATATATATTAGGGTGATTTCTCTTGGGTTCCAGGAAGGAGACCCCTGCTTGGGGAAAGAAAAGCCTCTCACAGTTCCAGAAATATAATGCAGGTCACTACCGCATGGTTAGTGAGTCTGCAATGGCACCAGCCGTTATCTCTTTAGGCGTGTAATGAGTTAAATCGGCTCAGCAGCACTTCCACGCCTTGTGGAGAGTCGATACTGCAGAGTTTCCCCTTGAATAAAAAGGCGTGGTGGAGCAGATGGGCGCTGATGCCCCCACCCCAGACGGTGTTCCCAGGGGAGAGAAAAAAGCCTCGGACCCTTTTAAAATGGAGCCTGTCAGGCGCGGCCAGCGGCGATCGTAGCGGTTGGGCTTGAAAAGATCGTGATGTGAGTTGTTAGCCATGCAGCTGAGGTGTTATCACCTCCTATCATCCTGGGGGCAAGAGATCATTATCTGAAGCTACAATGAGCTCCCTTGGCTCGAGTTATATATCATAGGGAGCTGCTTGATTCATTGAAACTAAGAGCCTTAAAGGAGTTGTTTAGAGTTTAAAAGCAAACCTTTTTGTTGACTCCTTTTGAAGCCTTTGCTATTCCAGCCAAGGGAAAGGAAATTAAGCTGCCTATATCCACGAAGGCTGAACAAAAACTGGGTACGCTAGGGAGGAGTCCCATGGAGGAGGAGGAGCGTCCTCTCAATTAAAGCCCAGCCTATCAAACGAGCGACAGAAGAATCATCCCCAAACAATGGATGCTCTGAACAGCTCTCTGGAGAATGTTTAAATACTGTATAGTTGTTGAGATTGATGTGAATTAATTGAAGCTAACTCCATAGTTACTTATACATTTATCACATTTTGAAGATTTCCAGAAAGGCATTCATATTTGTCATATTTGTTAATGCAGGAAAATCAGAGTCTTGGAGTAGAGTCTTGAAAGCTACAATACATTTATGTAATTAGTACTATTAATGACATAAAGTAACTGTCCACAAAAGTATGTCATTAAAAATGTTTACATTATTACAAATCCCTCTCGTGTTTTTTATAATATGAAGAATGCATATAAACAAACAATAATATCACAGAAGTTCAGGACTATTGTACAGAAATTCTTAGTGATATTCCATAACCTATTCACAGATCAACTTTTCCAATCTGCTTTTAAACAACTGTAACCTAATATTCCACCAAATGTTTTATTATAAATCTGTGGATCAAGTCCACACTAATGGTTTGTTAGGAGTTTGAGAAAACAATCAGGAACTAGTTTTATAAACACTGACTTACATGTTCCTCAGTTGTTTGGGATTACTCACAGAAAATGTTATTAGGAAAGGCTGGGTAAGTGTTGTCCTAATAAAATTGGGTTCTGAAGAAAATGATCAGTTGTTGATATGTCTTTAACCTTTCTCTTATTCTTTCAACAAATCTTATTTTAAAAGATTGAGCTGGACACCTGCTTTTGATTGACTTGGCTATCAAGAGCCTGACATCAAGTAATATGCTGATATCTGTGTTTCTTAGAGTCTTATGGTAATAGGGTAGAGCAAGAAAGGGCCAAGGAGACTAGGATAAGACTGGATGGGATTTGTTTAACATTTTCAAATGTAGCAGAAGAACAGATTTCTGTCTCAGATCCTGAATCAGAGCTAATCAACGAGGCAGACTTACACAGATCATGCCCTGGTTAATATTATACCTTCATTGTGGAGGGGGTTTAAACATGTTTCTTTTTCAGTTTAATTTTAATTATACTCAAGAGTGTATGTTTAATGTTTGCAGTGACTTATGGTTATAATTGCACACTCATCATGACATTTTATTTTTTATTTTCATTTTACTGATAACTTACCTTTCTCCTGAGAGTTCTAGGTGATATATAGAGTAGTTTGGGCTGAGAATTGCCCAGCTCCCAAGACTAATTAGATATCTTTATGACCTTAACTCACAAAACCAATGTCATTATAGGCTTTTTAAAAGGGTGTCTGAAAATACCCTAAGATTTCTAAAGCATCACGGTGCACTCTCCTGGGAAAGCTCTGGTAGTAGAAAAAGAAAGAAGCAATAAACTAGTCAAACTTCTATAATAACAAAATAACCAAATAAAACATCCCAGCTTTTCAACACTAAAGCACTTCAATACCCAGAATTTCTAGGCAATACAATCTGTAAAGGCAGTGTTGCCTGGGAATTTTAATCATTAATATTTCATGTTTGTTATCTTATATCTCATGTTCAAGCAAATAATTTCAGGTAGTTGTGTTCTAAACTTTAAAATAGTATGTTAAATCTTCTGCATTTTACACACACTTATATTTCTGAGGTAGATCTACATAGATAAAATGACAATTCCAAATTCTAGAATATCTGTGTACCGAGTTTGTTTTCATTCATCAAAGATCTGGTTTTATAATATATTTGCTCTAGTCGTCCCTTTCTATTTTACAATCCTTCCATGTTCTAAATTCCAAGAAAGAGAAAACTTCCAATGAGGAATAATGCCCAAATGAGCAGAGATAATACTGTGATGGTGACTAATAGACCAGTAGCAAACTTGATCCAACAGAACCATTCTGGGCAAGTGGACAGTGAGAAATTGCCTATTTTTGATCCAAGATGGCAACAAGGAAACCACAAGAGAGCTGTTATCCTACAGGCCTGAGCATGGGAGACAAAGTGAACCATCAAACTTTCAACCTCAGGCAGTAACTTTAAAGATACTGGGTGTGACTGCCTCACTTTCTAATCACCATTAGATTTATAATTACTTTATAGTTAAAAAGCTAATTGATAGTTTAAGGAACTTAAAGAATATAAAACAAATGGCAAAAGGTAAATAATAATTTAATTTGAGAAGTTTTACATGGACCAGATGAATTTGGAACATTACAAGGTTTTCTTAACATTAAAAATTGAGAAAGTAAAACAATATTTCCATGGGAACACAAATGATTTTGTCTGTAAGGAAAAAGATTATTTGTTGAAAGTTGAAACCACATACTTTGCAAATATAGAAATGGCCACTAGAGGACACTAAAATTTCAGACAGGGAAAAGAAATGGGAAGTCTACGAAATGATAGACAAAGGTATGACTCTTTTGAGACATTTCAAAGGAATTTTGAAGAATTAGGAAAGAAACTATAATTAAGTTGTTTTGGGAACACGCAGCCTGGCAGGAAGGAAGGATTAAGTGCAGACCTAGCCTGGAGTCACTGCACAACCGCAAAAGAGTTAGGTTGACCACCCATCCCAAATTCTTTGCAAGCTCATCTAATTGTTCCCAGGCTGCCAGTCTGGGGTGATTGCTCTATTATAGGCAGACATAATAAAGTAGTTATTATGCATATGTGGGCCTGATTGTTTGTGCCTGACATTTGACAACAACAATCTCTGTACCTACAAATGATTTTTTTGAAGGAAAGCTTTGAAAGATGTGTCAGAACAATAATGCAGAAGAATTTATGAATAGAAAGGAGGAAATAGGGACACAAACTGATTATAAATCAGAGATGACAGAGTGGAAATACAAATGACAACTCAAGAAATGAAAAAAGAGCAGGGAAAGGATTTATTTTTGGATTTATGAAACAGGGTTTCTAAAAAATTGAAGATAACATTAAGATGGGAGAAAGTAAGTCTGAATGAAGATTCAGCCTTACAACAGCAACTTTATTTATTAAAGATTAAGATTGTTAGACACAAAAGAAATGAACATAAAGTTGATTTATTTGATCAGGGCTAAAGTAATAAATTTATAACTTTCTGGAAACTCGCATGGACTTTTTGTCAACATGTGAACAGAAATGACAATTTTTGGATTTGGAAAAGGATATAGAGGGGCTGGGTGAACCATGTACACTGTATATCATTTCATAAATAGGGTGGAATTATTAATTTGCCTGTATTTGTTGCAAGGAAAATCAAGAGTCAATTTTTTTCTATGTCTCTTTTCTGTTTTCTTTTCTGTATTTCATATTTCTTTTTCTATTCTTTTTCCTTCTTCTAGTTTCAATTGTATTATTTTTTAGTATTATAAGATTTTAATAAAAATATGATACCATATCATATATTTTTTTTAAAAAAATCCAAGATGTGATATCACATGATAACAATGAAGGCTAGAATAAGTTAAAGAGTTAGAATAAGAATGGGATGCTTTGTTTAAAATTAGCTGACCACATTTTCTTCCCAGAACACTTTTCATTTTATTATCCTGTGACAAAATGTTGTTTCTTGGAAATATAGGTAGTCCTCAACTTGCAACAGTTCATTTAGTAACCGTTCAAAGTTACAATGGCACTGAAAAATGGGACTTATGACCATTTTTCACAGTTATTGTCTTTGCAGCATCCCCATGATCATGTATCAGAAGTCAGGTGCTTGGCAACTGGTCCATACTTATGACTATTGCTGTGTGCCAAGGTCATGTGATCACTTTTTATGACCTTACAAGCAAAGTCAATGGAGAAGTCAGGTTCATCTAACAACTGGGTTACTAATTTATCAACTGCAATGATTCACTTAACAATTGTGGCAAGAGAATTGTAAAATGGGGCAAAACTTGCTTAACAAATTTTTCACTTAACAACACAAATGTTGGGCTCAATTGTGGTCATAAGATGAGGACCACCTATAGTCTATATTTGAGTTTCTAAATAAAATCAGAAGAAATTATGCTTTAAGTTGAACCTGATTTCTGATAATTTATGGCTTTTATTTCATCTCTCTGGCAATAACATGGAAGTTTCAACATGTAAAGAAACAAGGAAAAAGGCAAGGAAACAATTGGTCCATAATGGGAGATGATGGAAAAGAAGTGACGGACAGCAAGGAGAAAGCAGTGCTGCTTAATTTGCATCTGTCTTCATATAAAAAGAAAAAAATAGCCCAATTTACTAAAAGCAGAACCGTATGTGTGTGTGTGTGTGTGTGTGTGTATAAAGAGACAGAGGTAGGGATAGGGACAATGGTAGGATTCAAATAACTTAACAACCAGTTCTCTGCCCTAATGACTTACTGGGTAGGCATGGCTGGGTGATCATATGATTGGGTGGGCATGACCGACTCAATATCATTCACATCGAGGGGCACCTTGCCTGGCCTCTTACCACGCCTGATCCCACCACACTTCACCGCTCTTTGTCACGCCCAACTTCGCTTCATCTCAACTGGCCCTTTGCCTCACCTCCTGGCCACTCACCTACCTGGCTTCCTGGCCACTTGGAGGGCAGGGCTGTGATACCAATAAGCTATCAGAATGTTTTGGTGTTAAAATTGAATTGTAAATATTCAGCATGGCTTTCATTGATTAAAAAGGCAAGACCCACTTGTAAAATCAACACAATTAACATCTACTTTAAAAATAAAATAGAATTCCAATTATGTGTTATTTTAAATGTCAATTTAGGGGAACGATAGAAAGGCATCATACTTCGATTAGTGATCTCAGGAGAAATCCTTTTTTATTATTATTATAGGGAATGAGGTAAATGGATAATTGGAAAAGAATGGACAAAAGATACAAGTATAATGATTTAAATTAAGATGAAATAAATAAAAAAGAATTAAGAAGAGTGAAAAGCAGGGAGAAATTATATAGAAGATATAGAATGGTAAATAAGATAGGTAATGGTATATAAGATGAGCATGAATTTAATTGAAGTCCGTATAAAGAGAGGTAAACCGGGGCCAAGCCACTTTCTAAAAGAAGTTTTATGTTTTTGTGTTTTGTGTGTTTATGTTTGTTTGAGAATTAATAAAACCTTGGAGGAATGTCAGATGAGGATAATTGTAAACAAGTCAGAGGGAAATATGAATATGATAACTATAAAATGAATAAATATAGAAAAGAAATGTAATTGAATAAGAGTAAATAATGAGAAATAATGAGAAATTTGCTAAAAGACATTTATGTGTCTATATGGAAATGGGATAGATTAGAATTATGTTTTATAAAACAATGTTTTATCTGCCTTGTAAAAATTTATAATGGAAAGAGGTTTTATGTGTTTAATGTTTAATGATGTTTTGTTTGTCTTTAAAATTAATAAAATTTGTTTCAAAAAAGTAAAAAAAAATAAAATAGAATTATTTTTTCTAAATAGAAAAAGAAAAACCCTTGCCTGACTTTCCTTCTCAAGGAAACCTGAAAGTAGAACTGATTCCAAGGATTAATTTGCAGCTCAAAGGAAGCTTAAGGGACAGGGAACCTCCATGAGTTTCCAGGGTCAGGACAGTGCAGAATTTTCTCCATTTTCCCCAGACTGCAAGGAGTGAGATTTGGGTTTTCAGTTGCAATACCTTCCCTAACTCTGAAACCTCAAATCTTTCCTGATATCAAGGTCTGGATGCCTGTTGGTACCATCTTTTAATGACTCGGATTATTCAGATGCTGAATTCATAGTTCTCTGCTTAGCAGTTGTGAGAAGGTGTCAGATTAAATGGCCAACAGCAAGAGAGGCTTATTCCTGACACCATTCAGGAAAGTCTATGGGAAATATATAAAGCCAGGGACTCCCCAAGAGCAGAAAAAGCCATCATGGCCCCCACACACCTGGGATCCAAGGTCACTGAGGAGTGTATAGCAAAGATGCAACAACTAAATTTCAATTGCTCTGAAATCCACTGATTAGTTACACACATTAAAATGATGCTAGTCATATTCAATGCAGGTTCTTGAGTTTCCTAAGCACAGAAGTTCCACGAGCTCAACTTTCTGTGTGATTAGAAAGAGGGAGTGTTGGCCATGGAAATGCAAACATGACAGGTGTAGGGGTCCAGCAGTTGCCCCCCACCAAAAAAAACCTACAATATACACTTTGGCAACAATTAATTATCCCTCTTTGTGATCTAGATTGGCCATGTATCTAAGTGTGGCCAAAGGTCAAGACCAGTGGTGGGATTCAGCCAGTTCGCACTACTTCGGGAGAACTGGTTGTTAACTTTCTGAGCAGTTTGGTGAACTGGTTGTTGGAACAAATCATTAGGGCAGAGAACTGGTTGTTAAATAATTTGAATCCCATCACTGGTCAAGACACACTGCATAGAAAGTACTGCAACCAATTTTGATTACCAACTACTTAAAAGATATTGAGACTTTGGAAAAAGTTCAGAGAAGAGCAACTAAGGTTATCAAAAGCCTGGAGTCTAAATCATATGAAGAATGGCTGCAGGTTTTGGGTCTGACTACTCTAAAGAAAAGAAGAATTAGGGTGACATGAAAGCAATATTTCAGTATTTGAGAGGCTGCCACAAAGAAGAGGGGGCCAAATTATTCTTCAAAGCAGCAGAAGGCAGAACAAGAAATGGTGGTTGGAAAGGGTTCCGGTTCCACGTGGCTTCGGTGGCAGCAGGAATTCGCGACCGTTCGAGATTCCTGCTGCGCTTGCCGCCGAGGTACCCCCGATCCAAATGGGTCAGGGGCATATGGCTGCACTGTAGGGACAGCCGAAAAGAGAGGGGAGCCGGACAGGGGGTTGGGGGTGTCGCAGACCCCCTCCTCGTCCAGAAAAACCCCTTTTTCCCAAGATAGTGGAGCGGCAGTCCGCAATGGCCGCCACGAAGAAGCCAGCAACCGGGTAAGATTGCGCTGGAGGAAGCAAGAAAAGTGAAAGTGCTGGCTGAGCTGGGTCAATCAACATCTTTTAAATTTGCTGGAACTGAGCTGTCTGAATTGCTGGAGGATACATTGTATCCCTAAGAAGATCGAAAGCGGCGGAGAAGCTGTTAAAGGGAACTTTTATTTCTTCACTCTCCCACCCCATGGAAAAAGCAGATGAAGATTTGAAATTTGTTTGGGCACTGAAGGTGAACTATTCTGAAAGTTGAAGTTAAGGGACAAAAGAGTTCTTGGACATTGGACTTAAAAATTTAAGAAATTGGAAAACCCTTATTAGAGGTATGGATTTCTGATCATTTAAAAATTGATGTTGCAAGTGGGAAGGGAGAGGAAAAAAATTGGAGCAGAAGCTGAAAAAGGAGGAGATTGCCTAGAATTTCAAAGAAAGATATATGGTAATTGGACCTCTTTGATTAAACAGTAACCCCAGAAAGAGAAATAGAAGAAGGAAGAAAAGTATAAAAAGTATTTTGGAACTTTTTTTGAATTATTTTTGATTAAAAATACTTGGTTGGTTGTTTTGGGGAAAGTTTCTCTTTTCAGGATGGCATCGCTTGTGGATGAACTAAAGACTGAATATCAAAAATATAAAAAGGAAGAACAAGATGGAAAAGATACTTTGGGCACTTTATTTCAATTTTTAGAAATGGCGTTATGTACTTATGAAAAGTTGATTACACAGCAGAATGACTGGGACAAAGAAGAAGAGGAACAAGAAGCCATCTTTGATGAATAATGGGTTTTTTCCGGGGAGGAGGAGAAAGAGGATAAGAAAAAGGGGATTTTAAGGTTTGGAAAAACAACCAAAAAAGAGAAAAATGAGAGGAAAGGTGGATGCAAGGTTAGAAAGCAAAGGAAAGGGAGTAAGAAAAGGGAGGAGGAGAGACAAAGGGGTAAAAAAGGCAAGGAGAAGAATAAGCAAGAGAGAAACGGGGGGAGGAGAAGCCTCAATGGTGGGAAGCAAGATCTAAAGAAAAAAAGTTTATTTAGAGACAATGGGTGAACCTAATTAAGGATAAAACGGGGATTCTGGAAGGTACATAAGATTGTGTTTTTATATGTGTATTTAGAGTATAAAATTTATTGTGTAATTTTAGAATCTACTAAACAGAATCCCAAGATAAATTAAGTGTTATATGAAGTACTTTTAAGTTAGGGTAATGAGTTAAAGGCGTCACTCCAATTAGTGTATAGGAGAAGTATAGTAAAAGAAAAAAGATGAATGGATAGTTGGAAATAGAACAGACAAAGAATGTCAAAGAAAATGGTAATAAGATATGGAAGGATATATAAAGGTTTTGTTATGTTTTTTTGGGTTTTGTATGTTGATAAAAGGCAATAAAATTTTAATTAACAAGAAATAATTTGGATGAAAACGAGAAGTTGGGATAAGATATGAAGTTAAATAGATAAAGTAAATATTGATATTATAATTGGGGAGAAGGCGGAGCTTCGTTCCGGCGATACAGCTGCGATCTCGGGGCTCTGAGATCGTAGCCGATATTTTCGCCCCTGGTCGGTCCTAATGGACCTAAACCGTCCCGTAGAGACGGTGATCGTGAAGGGCACTGTTCCAGGATCCCAGAGATATCGCAAAATCTCTGGTTAGATCCGGAAGAAGCCCTTTTGCTGGCGGTGGAGAGGCAGCCTCCATAGCTGCTGAAGTCGGGACAGCTCCGGAAAGAAAGTGATTGGAGTGAAGTGTGTCGGCTGGGTGAGAAAAACTCTTTAGTGTTGTAAATTCGCTGAGGTTGGAAAGTTCATTCTGAAGAGAGAAGGAAGCTGTGAGATTTTTTTTTGATTGAAATTGTTTGAGCGGCGTTTTTTTAAAGTGATGTCAAATTGAGGCTTGGGGTGTTTTTTTTTTCTTTTCTCTATATTTTTCGGGAAAGATTTTATTGTGACTTTGTAGGTAACCGGATTGAATTTTCTTTTATATATATTTTTAGGCTCCCTTTGATTTTTTAATTTTCTTTAGGATAGAGGCTTCCTTTGAGTGGCAGTTGTTCGGTGTGGCCTTTGTAAGTTATATTGAAGTTCTTGGTGCCCACTACCGGGACGCGATTCCCTTGGTAGTCTTTAATGATGATCTTTTGGGCATGCACGTTTCTTTTTTGTAGTGTAGGCACCAGTCTTTTGATTTCGCGCCATGCAATCATGGAAAGGTAGGACCCGGAGTCCACTTCCATTTTGCATGGCTGGCCTTCGATATGGACTTCTACGTGTACCTTTCTGGCGCCGTCGGAGATGGCGTGGCCGATGGTCACCGTCTGGTGGGTTTCTTCTTTTCGCCGACCGTCGCCGCTTCTTTGAGATCGTTGAGTGTGGTCCCACCGACCGTCTGGCTGGCGCTCTCTGGTTCTGGGCGGGGAGCTTTCTCTCCGTCTGTCGTGCTGTTCCCATTTGGGCGGGCTGCGTGTCTTCTTTTGGCGGCAAACTCGGGCGATGTGACCCCGTCGTTCACAATGCCTACAGATAGAGTCAAAAAATCGGCATTCTGACCTGGGGTGATCGCCGCCGCACCCGGCGCAGTTGGTCCTCGACCTACGACCTTTTCGACTTCGTTGGTCGCCGCGTCCTGTCTGCACGCGATGTATGTCCTCCTCGTCTTCTGACGTGCTGGAGGTAGATTGGTATTCACCGTAGTGTGCGGTTGCTTCGTTTCTTGTGTCGGCCGACCTTGCCGGGTTGTTGTTTCCGCCCTTCGCGTCAGATCTTCGCATGCTGTCTGCCGACGTGCGGGTTGCTTCAGCGGCTGCGGCTGCGGTGAGGGCATCGGCTAGGCTGATGTCGCCCTTGGCCATAAGTCGGCTCTGGAGTGTAGGATCCCATAAACCGAGTACGAAGCGGTCTCTTATGAGACTGTTCAGACCTTCGAACTCGCAGAGTCCTCCTAGGCGCCGTAGCTCTGCGATGAAGTCGCTCAATTTTTCGTCTGGTTTCTGGTTTCGGCGGTAGAACTCGTTGCGCCATATCAGGATGGGGACTTCGGGGGCGTAATGGCGCCGCAGTATAGGTTCGAGGCCGTCCCAGTCCATGGTGGTTGCGTCTGCCGGCTTGGCCAATGCTTTGGCCATCTGGAAGACCTCTGGTCCGCAGTGCGTAAGGAAGACGGCGCGTTTTAGCGGGCCCGGGGCGTCCTTCATTCCGGCGCATTCCAGGTACATCCGGAACCGATCCGAGTATGATTCCCAATCCTCGGCGGCAGGGTTGAAAGGGGTGGGCGGTGCTATCTTCGCCATCTCTGCGCTGGAGCTGGTTCTTGGGTGGACACGGGGTTCGGTTCAGGGGCGAGATCCCATCCTCGTCGCCAGTGTCGTGTCCGCAAAAGAAGCTCAGAGTCGGTGACTTTCATTCAAAGCTCTTTATTTACAATGGGAGAACCGAACCGGCGAAAGGCAAAAAGCCCGCGGCTTTTATACCTTTCGCAGCGGCAGCCATGGCCAATGGCAGCGATTCAAGTCTCCCGCTCTTGGTTTGCACCAATCGCGGGAGACTTCAATCGGGCCAATCAGCGCGGCTCGCCTGGCCAATCAGAAATCCCCGCGCCTTAGCCAATCAAGGCTCGGGGATTTCGAGTATTCCATTTCAGGACATAACAATATGCACAAATACATTCAAGGTATGATGAAGATTCCAAAACGGAGGGATTTTATGATAAACAGACTGATTTAGATAAGATTTTGATGGGTACTGATGAGAAGGTGATTAAAAAACTATATGGTTATTTACTGGGAATGAAATTAGAAGAAGAACAAGTTAAAGAAACTATGATTGTTTGGGGGAAGAATTTTGGATATGGGATTGATTTAGAGAAATGGCAGAAATTGTGGTCTCAAAATTATAAAATAACAATGTCAACAGCATATAAAGAAAACTTGTATAAGATGTTTTACAGGTGGCACTTTCCTCCAACAAGAATAGCAAGAATGTTCAAGAACAAATCTGAAAAATGCTGGAAATGTCATCAGATACCCGGCTCGTATTACCATATGTGGTGGACTTGTGAGGATGCTAGAAAATATTGGACTATAATTCACATGTGGTTGGAAAAAATGACAAAGAAACATATAGACTTGAAACCGGAGATCTTCTTATTGGGAATTTTACCTGATATATATAGTAAAGATTTGAAATACCTGATTGTAAATGTATTAACAGCGGCTAGGATTGTATTTGCTAAAAATTGGAAGAATGAGAAAATACCATTACAGGAAGAAATTATTAAGAAAATATTGGAATGTGCTGAGATGAGCAGATTGACATTTGAAATTAGAGAGCAAGAGGATAAACAATTTTATGAAATTTGGGATCTTTTTTATAAATGGCTAGATGATAAAATACGACAATAGAATATTTAGAATGTTAGAATGTTTTACTATTATTTTGTTATTTGACATATTTATAAAGGGTTTTTTAAGGATTGATATGACATGATTATAGGATTTGTTATAGAGTAAATTGGTTTAAAGTATTGTTAGCTCATAAAGCATGAATGATTAAAAATATAGTCAAAAATAATTTTTTCTTTAGTGATATTAGGATACATAAGTTTGGATTGACGATATGAGTTGTTATGTAACATAATTGTAATTGAGACTACAGAATGAATGCACAAAAATGATGAACCAACTGACACACTTGATGTACATATGAGAGTTGATGTTTTTATGTTTTGTTTGTCTTGTTTGTCTGCAGAAAATTAATAAAATCTTTTTCAAAAAAAAAAAAAGATATGGAAGGATATATAAAGGTTTTGTTATGTTTTTTGGGGTTTTGTATGTTGATAAAAGGCAATAAAATTTTAATTAACAAGAAATAATTTGGATGAAAACAAGAAGTTGGGATAAGATATGAAGTTAAATAGATAAAGTAAATATTGATATTATAATTGGGAATCATTATGTTCTATTGGTTTTCTTCTTTAATTATCACTATTTTTTTTTAGAAAAGAATTTATAAGATGCTTTGATTGTTTGTGCACTGTTTTTGTAAAATTAATAAAATTGGTTTATAAAAAAAAAGAAAATGATAATAAGATATGGAAGGATATATAAAGTGAATATGATGTTTGAATTTGTGTCTGTGAGAAGAGTTTCAACCCGGGATCAGGCAGCCTTCAGAAAAGATGTTTTAATTTTGTTTTTTGTTTTTTTCTATGTTCTGTGTTTTGTATGTTTATGAAAGGCAATAAAATTTTAATAAGCAAGAAATATAATTTGGATAAAAGGAGAAGTCTGGATAAGATATGAAGTTAAATAGATAATGTAAATATTGATATTACAATTTGGAATTATTTTGTATGTTCTATTGGCTCTCTTTAATTTTTTTTTTTTTTTAGAAAATATTTTTCAAGTTGTTATGCCTGGATTGTGTATTGTTTTTGTAAAATTAATAAAATTTGTTATAAAAAAAAGAAAAGAAATAGTGGTTGGAAACTAATCAAAGAGAGAAGCAATCTGTAATTAAGGAGAAACTTCCTTATATAAAGGACAATTAACCAATGGAACAACTTGCTTCCAGAAATTGTGGACACTCCATCACTGGAGGTTTTTAAGAAGAGACTAGATAGTCACTTGTCTGAGATGGTATAGGTTCTCCTGCTTGAGCAGGGGGCTGGACTAGAAGACCTCCAAGATCCCTTCCAGCTCTATTCTCTTCTGAGAAAGGACACTTGAAGCAGGCAGAAGCAAGCAGGATGCTTCCTAGTGACAACTTTCTCTTAATGCTTCAAAATTTGACTGAACTGGGATCTGGGCTGAACTGGGATCTGGGCTGAACTGGGATCATCAACTTCTGCAAAGCCTTTATACTCCCAGGTGAAGAAATTGCTCTGGCTGCAGCTCAAAAATTCTCATTGCACATTATCATAATCAAGGTTTAGGAACATAGATTTACACAGATATGATTTTCTATTCCTATGGATTTTGCTTGAATGTACCAAGAGTTCTTGATTTCCTGGCTAGATAAATTAGATGATGCATTTGCCTCCCTTATGCTCACCTCATATTTTTTCATGTTCTCTGGCTGAGGCATTGTTTTTTCTTTTTCTTTTTTTCTTTTAACAAACTTTATTAATTTTTTTTAACACACACAAACAAAACATGGGATGTAGTAACATAAAATATCTTTTCTAGAAGAAACAAATAAACCATCTTATTTAAAAAGAAGATAATTCCAAATGATCACACTTCTATATATATATATTTATCTTATCTAATCAACATATCTTTTCAAAACTTTTCTTTATTACTCCCTTTCCTTCTATTTAATCATATTTCTTCTGCCTTAAAAATATATACTCATTGAATATATTTTCATTAGTATTCTTCCACATCCTGAGGCATTGTTTTTTCAAATCTTTCCATCAGCCAAGTAAATACTTTCCTTCCATTGCAGGAAAGAAAAAAGAGTTCTGGTTAAGAATCGAGGCAGCTTCCAAAGATATAGTGACTCAGGGCCTTGGCCTGCGATCAACAAAAGTGATCCAAATAGGGAGATGGAAATGGAGCTAGAGATAGACTATGTTTCCCCCAAAATAAGAGCCTGCTTTATATTTTTTTGCCATCAAAAAAGGCACCAGGTCTTATTTTTTGGGGGGGGGGTGTTGTCCACTGACTCACCTCACTTGTGCACATCACCCCTGGCGTCCTTTTTGCTGTCAGAAGCCTTCAGGAACTTTTTTGACTTACAAGACCAGCAAGGCTTTCCTGAAGGCCCCAGTAGCTAATAACAGAACTCTGGATTGATCTGAAACTCTGTTATCAGCTACAGGAAAGGCTTGCCGGCTGCAGAAGAAATGGACTGAGGTGTGCAAGGCCTGGCTGCAACTTTCCAAAGCAAGTAGTAGGGCAGCTCCACCACACCCAGTTCCCCACCCTAGTTTAATTTTTCACCTGTGCACCCTGGAGTGAGCAAGATCTTAATTAGGGATTATTTTGAGGGTAGGGCTTATATTGGGCACACATGTAAAATCAAGCTAGGACTTACTTACCTGAGTAGGTCTTATTTTCGGGAAACATGGTAGATATAGAGATATAGAGATAGAGATAGAGAGATAGAGACAGAAATAGAGTGATACATGGATATAGATATGACCCAGTATTCCACTCTGTCAACATCCAGAAGGAATACTGGGCCCATGTAACAAAATGAAATTTAGACAAGAAAAACCAAATGCACAGGTACAGAATACGTGGTGCCTGGCTCATAACAATAACTGTGGGAGGAATCTATGAGTCCTAGTGGGCAACCACTTAAATATTGAGCCAACAGTGTACTCAACCACCAAAAAAGCTAACATAGTCCCAGGCTGCATTAACAGAGGGATAGAATCAAGATTACATGAAGTATTAATACCATTTTATAATGCCATGGTAAGACCACATTTGGAATATTACATCCAGTTTTAGTCAGTGCAGAAAACAAAGATGATTAGGGGGCTGAAGAACAATTGCAGGAAGTAGGTATGTCCTATCTAGGGAAAAGAAGGACTAGGGGTGACATGATCCAGTATTTGAGGGGCTGCCACAAGGAAGGTCAACCTACACTCAAAAGCACCAGAAGCTGACAAGAAGCAATGAATGGGAACCAGTCTAGAATTAGGAGAAATTTCCTGACAGTGAGAACAATTACCCAGTGGAATGGCTTCCCTCCTGAAGTTGCGGGTGCTCCATCACTGGATATATTCCTTCTGTCTGAGCAGGATGTTGGACTAGAAGACCTACAAAATTTCTTCCACCTCTGTTATTCTGAGTTTGTAGTTCCTTGATTGGGGTATTGTGTACTGCATGATCGTTAATCTTGGTGTTAATCTCTGCTTATCTGGGTTTTGATTGCTGGCAGGCAGGTGTTGTGACCTTTTAGCTTTTTTGTTTGTTTGTTTGTATTGGAAAACTACCAGCCAGGCAAGGAAGAGGGATCAAGCAGGGAATTAGTCTTGGGTCATTGCACAACCACTAGAGACCTAAGGCTGATTCCACCCTAGGCACATGGGACCCTATCTGTTTGTTCCCAAGAGAAAGCAAGCAGCCTGGGGAGAATCCCAAATTATTGAAGAATACAATAAAGTATTTAGCTTGAATCTGATACATGTGGATCTGGTTGCTTGTGTCTGACTGTATCTAATGGATGGTGTGTAGATGTTGGTGATAAGCAATAAGGGCTGGCCAATTTCATATTAATAACCATGTTTGGTTATCTGAACGGTCCTTTTCAGGGCCACAAACAATAAAAATATTAACAAAACACTAGCATCGCCCTTAGCAATTGCAGTACATATGCCATACTGGGGATGCATCAGTTAATCTGTTTTCAAAGTCATTGTAAGCATGCATTGTAAGCATGTAAGAAAATTCACAATCTCCATCCAAAAAGCACCAAATTGCAAAAAGCTTATGCTTTTCACTTAAAAACCACCAGTATTTATTTAAATATAATAATATTTGCATAGCAACTAGCATAAAATATCATAAAATCAACGGCCTATCCAAAAAATATCATAAACTGTAAACCATGCAGGACTTTTTCACACAGCTGTACTTTGTGTTCATGGATGCAGTCTGCTTGATTCTTGTTTGTCTTACATAGTGACTGCTACTGTCCTTATCTTATATGTTGCAGATAACACCTGCTTTTTTTTCTTCTGGGGCTATTGGGTTTTTTATATACTTAAGGTGTTTTGGAGGACTTTAGCTGATTTGTGCTACAGTAATGGCAAGTAGTTTTAATAGTCTGTTGTTTCTGACATTTTTTGGTGTATGGCTATTATTCTTTTCATAGCTTGTGTTGGTTTTTTGTAGTGGGTTGAATGGTAAGACACTTTGTGTGGGTATTCATTTTGTGAGAAGATGTATAAATGATTTGTATGATATGAAGGGTACCACATTCTTGTTTTCTTCTCTTATAATTTTATTCCTTTGAAGATGTGTAAATAGTTTCATGTTGTTTCTCCAGTTGTTGTTTTTATTATGATGATGTCATCTAAATGCTGGATCCATACTTTGGGTTGTATGCATGGGAGTGCCATAGTTTCTTAGGCATTGCATTACCCCTAGAAAGTTGATTATGCCACTACCAAACTAACAATTCAGTAAGAGTCTATTTCCTTTTTTAATCACTTTCATTGCAAATGGTTTGTAAATTGGTTTTTTGATATTAACCTTCAGAAGAACAAGTTTTATTACTCTGATTTTCCTTCAATCCTCAGCAAAATAAGTTTCATGTAAATTTAAGAACTTTAAAAAAAACTTTATTTGGAAATCAGCTGCAAAATTTTGGAAAGTTTTCAAACAGACTAAAAAGCCAGATTGACTATAAAGAAGTTTATGAAATAACGATAAAATCCTTCATGTGAATTATTTAAAATCTTATTAAAATATATGACAAGTTGAATTTTAGTCTAAGCAATCTTTCTCTGGGAAAATGTTGTGGGTTAGAGAAAAATACGATAAGAGGATACTTTGAAGGCTGATTTCTCAAGTCAATCAGAAAGAATTAAACATTATAATTCTTTATCATCAATTTGGTGTAGTGATTAAGGCACCAGGTTAGAAAGCAAGAGACCATGAGTTCAAGTCCTGTCTTAGCCATAAAGGCCAGCTGGGTGACTTTGGGCCACTGGGCCAGTCACTCTTTCTCAGTCCAACTCATCTAGAGGGTTGTTGCTTTCAGGAGAATAGGAGGAAGGTGTGCTGGAAGTATGTGTTTGCCACTTTGAGTTATTTGTAAAAATAATAAATGCAGTATACCAATAAATTAAATAAATTTAATTAAAAGAGAAGACTCACTGCAAAATATTTTTAGCCCTGGCAGAATTCATGAATATTTGGTAACAATGAATTGAGAACTTTTTTTAGATTGTAACTATAAAAAATGGGTTCAAAAGGATAAAATAGGATACAATTGCAATTCAAACTATTTTGGAAATGGATTTAAAACTGACAGGATATTGACAAGGATATTATGCAGGATTTATAAATGAAACTTGTTGAGCTTTCAACAGGCAAAAGGGAAATACAAATAATAAATCAGAAGAGTGACTTGAACAACTTTCTTATTTTGGACGTTAAAAAGCCAAGTATTATACAATGTTCCTGAGAAATGATAGAGAGAAGTTTTTTTTAAAAACCCACAGATTTTGGACACTATTTAAAAGGAATGAACTTCATGACTTTTGATAGTAAAAATATTTATAAAAGTTGACTTATTTGACCAAAGTTAAAATGTACGTGATTTTTTTTTCTGGAAACTTTTTATGGATTTTTCTTGACCAGGTCTGAATGACAAGGCTTTAAAGATTTGTTTATAAATAAAATATGGGGGAAAGATTTTTTGTTGTATTTTTTGAGAATGTGACTAACTGTATTATTAAAATTGAAGAAAAAACTTAAATTTACAATGGAGTTTTTGGAGGAAATGAAGATAGGAAATTAATTTGATGGCATTGTTCGATGGGATTAAATTTCACTTGTTATTGTTCCTGATAGCTCTTAATGGAGATTAACTTTCTGATTAATTTTGAATGATGAGACTTTAAAGATTTGTTTATAGATACAAGACATGAGAAGAACAGGGTTTTTTTTATATTTTTAGACAAAATGATACATTGCTGTCTACACCTGGTGGTGCAGTGATTAGAATGCAATATTGCAGGTTAATTCTTCTGATTGTTGATTGCTGATTTCCAGCAGTTTGGCAGTTTAAGTTCAAGGTTGACTCAGCCTTCCATCCTTCCAAGGTCAGTAAAATGAAGACCCAGATTGTTGGGGGCAATATGCTGACTTTGTAAACCACTTAGAGAGGGCTGAAAAGCACTGCGAAGCATATAAATCTAAGTGCTATTGCTACTGCTATTCACATTAGTTCTTGTTAGTCTTTATCTTTTATTTAAAATTCTTCATAAAATTATATTTAAAAAAATATCACTTAACAAGGTTTGAATGAGGTGTTGAGAAAGAGAGAGAGATGAGAGTGGATGGGGAATTAGACTGTAAAACTGTATCGTGACACAGGATAGATTGCTCATAGATGCACTGACTTCAAGCTATATTTTGTGCACAATTCATCGCACACATTTAGAAAGTATAGGATGTCAAAAAAATGGTCAGAGTAGTGGTAAGACGCTGGAATCAGAGAAGCTGATTCCCATAGATTTAATCTTAGAACATAAAACTGACTTCTCAGACATAACATTTCTTCAGTATTCATAGTGGAAGCAACAACAAAACATATTTTTAATCAGATGTGTCAAATCTCTAGCTACTATTATTACTTTTCCTTTTTCTAAGCAATTCGTATGTTCATACACAAGAGGGAGTCTGTCTTTTGAAATAAATAATTGTTTATTCAGACCATATTATGTGCTTTGCATTATGTTACAAAATCAGTCCATTGAGACAACACTGCAATTTTGTGCATTTTATTGAAACCAAAATAGCAATGAGAGTAATAATAACAAAAGCTTTTTATTTTCTTCTGCAGTTTTGTTAATTTTCATAATTCATGTATTATTACAGCACTTAGGGGAGACAGCAATAGTACAGAACTATCCAATTCTATGCAGAAGCCATGCTCATTACATTCAATGGGCAAACAGAAATAGAAACACCACCTTAGAAATACAACATTTCTAAGCTTAATTTGTAAAAGACAATGCAAATTGCTGAATCAATGGAATTCAAACTCCACAATAGTGTATAGGACACCAGACTGGAGGAGAAGGATGGGCCCAGGAAAGAAAAGGAAGGGAAGTACTATTATCTCCTACAACCTACAGGCACTTGCAAATAATTGTGCTTTTACTGCCCATACTACTATTTCACAGTTAAATGTTAACATCATCAGACTTGATGATGATTTGATTTGATCTTATCTGATTGTGTCTCAGATGTTCTCCTTTGTGGTGTAGTACAAACTTGAACATACAAAAAGCAATTTTGACAAAATATGTGTATGTACTTGTAGCTTATCCTTTATATAAGGATGGACTATTTAAACAGGTTTGATAGATTATTTCCACAAAATATCCTGTAAAGATATTTAGACTGAGAAATAGTAATCCATTGTGTTATATGCTCAAAGCTATGGTAAACAAATAATTTACTCCTATTAATATTGCAGCAAATATTTTAAAATGCATTCCAAATGACAAAGGGTTAAACAATAAAGTGACTTATAACCATTTTACACACTTAATAACTGTTGCAGTATCCCCATGGTCACATGATCAAAATTCAGATGCTTGGCAATTGGTTCATATTTATGATGCTTGCAGTGTCGTGGGGTCACGTGATCCCCTTTTTCTGACAAGCAATGTCAATGGGGGAACTAGATTCACCTAACAAACAACAATGGCAAGAAAGGTCATAAAAAGGGCCAAAACTCACTTAACAAAACTCACTTAGCAACATACATGTTGGGCTCAGTTATGGTTGTAAACGAAGGACTACCTGTAGTTCAATTACCATAGTAAAAATATGGCTGCAACATTAAAAACAATATATCCAGAGCAGATCTATGAAGATATTTCAGTATGGAATGATAAGTTCTTTCTTGTCTAAAGAAAGCTGGCACTCAACTACTGGATACTAAAATAACAGAAATCACAGTAGAGACTGCCAAAACAACATCCTACAAATCCAGCTTGGAACAATTCCAAGATACCCAGCATATTTCTCACAGCAATCCTGTAAATCGTGGGTGTCAAGCTTGATCGCGTCGCATGATGTATTGCAACAGTTTTTGCCTTTGCAATAGTAAATAGTAAAGTTTTTGCCTTTGCCTAGTAATAGTAAATGTTATGAACTAATAAAAACGCTTAAATAAAGTTTTAACAAATCTTAAGAAAAAGCAGGGTTCTCCGCAGAACTGCTGCGAGCATCCAGAGAGTGGGAGGTGCTTCAGTCTTCACTTCTCACAGGCTGAGCTGTAATTGAGGAATGCCCTCCTCCTCCACGTGACTCCTCCATACGTTCCCCCAGTTTTAGCTCAGCCTTCGAGAAAGACAGGCAGCTTTTCTTCTGTTCCTTGGCCGTTTCAGGTGTTGTTGCATTTTAGGTTCAGGTTTGATTTCTTCCTTTCCTCCTTGTCCCTGCGATTGTAGTGTGGTCCCAAATTTATTTACAGAGCGATTTCGCTCTCAGGAGGGAGGTAAGGGGTTTGGAGCCCTTTTGCCCCAACCCCACCCCTCCTCATTCTTCCTCTGCCGCTCCAAGCGTGCTGGGCTCAGCCACTTGGCTCCGCGCTATTATTTTAGCGCGCAATTGCCCCCAGAACGCCTTAAGGGAAGCAGCGCTTCCTCTCCCAGCCCTTTTTCTTTTTTCTTTTGTGCTTTGAAGTTGCGATTGGGCTGGTGAGTCTCTGAGCTGTGCGCTCTGAGCCAGGTGGCCATTTTGGGCGCGCCTCGTGGCCGGCGCCATTTTGATTCTTCCAACAAGTAAGGCTATTATTTTTTCGATTTAATTGTGAGCTACGAGGCCTTTGTAGGCCCTTAGCAGGACCGTCAGGCCACGTGGAGCCCCTGTTTCTACCTGGAGGGCACTGTGGCTCTGTGCCCTGTTGTCCCTCTTTGTCAGACATTGTTGGCTTTCTTCCTTTGCCCGCAGCTCGCTCAGAGGCGCAGGCACGTACTCCCCATTGTTGTTGGGGGGCTGCCTACAGAAGCCCATTTTGTCTTGTTTTTTTGCATAGTTGCTTGGCCTCAGCGTTCATTTGGTTCATTTGGAATTTAGGTTTTTTTTGTTGTTATTCTCTTGGGTCTGTTTGGTCTTCCTTACTTGGGCCGACCCACAAATTAATAATAATAATTGTTAGTGTATATATTTAATAGCTTTAGATAGATTTTTTCTTTTTATTACATAGAGTTCAAAAAAATAAAATAAAAATAAAAATAAATAATAAAACATTAAATAGATAGTTAGATTAATTAATTACTATTCAGAGAATAAAATTTCTTTCAAAAAGGGGGACGTGACCCAACCTTAGGAAAACCGGCCGACCTCCTAGGCGTGTCAACCGCCATTCCTTGTTTCAATACCATGGCAGAGACTAATCCTACTGGCTCTTCTCTGAAGGCCAAATCAAAGACGCACTACCTTCGCAAAAGGGACAAGGAATCTTCCAGTGCTTCTCAAAGAGATGCTTTACGGCGCCATAAGGCCCTAGAAAGGGAATTTAGCAAGCGGGCTAAAGAGTCGCACCCTGTAACACCTGCTTTACCTTCTACCCCCCCCCCGCCAAGCCAATCCTCTCACTCCAGGTGCGGTACCGCCACCTGAGGCTGCCAGCCCACCCGTATGCCCAAGGCGACCTTCACGCCAACTGCTGCAGGCCTATGTTCTGGAGATCCTACTCCAACCATTATACCTGATAACATTAGAGAATGGATGCAGTCTGCCATCCGCCAAGGAATAGCCGAAGGAATGCAGCAGCTGTCTAGACCGGACTCCCGAGGGAGGACTCCTGAGGTCGAATCTTTATCCGGAAGGTCTCTCTCCGGACCAGCGTCTCAGCATGGTCAGGTACCTCCTCACATGGATGCCCCATTCCCAGAGGGGGAGGATACCCAAGAAGAAGAGGTCGTGGGCCTTGAACCATTTGGGGAGTACGAAGGTTCTGATAGAGGGTCCTTGCAGTATTCTGAACCCTTTCTGGAGGCAGACCCCATGGAGGGAGAAATGTCAGAAGATGAGGGCCTTTTCCCCGAGCAACCTGCTGTTGTGGGTCTTTTTAAACCCCATTTATTTAAGTCCTTATTATTTAAGGCAAGGAACGTTTCAGGTCTGGCCTCGCAGTCTCCCTCTGACCTTCCTCCATCGAACCCAGAAGGTCCAGATGACCTTATGTTCAGACAGCCGGCGGTAGCAGCAGACATTATTCCGCCCCTCCCAATCTTCTCTGATCTGGTCGCAAAGCAGTTGGCTTCGGTGGGTCCTTCTCCTGCCCCGTCTAGTCAGGACAAGAGGTTGTTTAACCTGGACCCGGATTTCTCTGCTATGTTAGACACACCGGAAGTAGATGATCCAATTGTAAGACTAGCCTCCTCTTCCAATCCTACCGATGCACTGGAGGCGCTGAAGCCGGAGGATAGGCGAGCGGAAATGGCGCTCTGGCGGGCTCACCACTCTGATGCTTGGGCCATCCGGTCGGCCACGGCCACTTCCTTCTTCACCCGGTCCTCCATCAGGTGGCTCAGACAGCTGAAGCAACATATCCCCCCAGCTGACACCAGAGCCCATCAAGATATCGCAAAAATCACGGCAACGGCAGAATTTGCAGCTGACGCCACTTTTCATTCAGTTAAGTTCTCATCCCGGGCTATATCTTCCCACGTAACTGCCAGACGATTACTTTGGCTTCAGCACTGGCAGGCTGACATTAAAAATAAGTCAAAGTTGGCTTCAGCCCCCATATCAAAGGGGAAATTGTTCGGGCCCGCTCTCGAGCCATTGCTTCTGGAAACTCGAAATAAGAAAAAGTTTCTGCCTTCGCTTTTTTGTAGGCAGGAAACCAAGGGTTCCCAGCCCTTTCGGAGGGGCTCCTTTCATTCCCCCTTCCAGTCATCATTCACCCCTAGGTTTCAGGGCTCCCCATTATTCTGGTCGTCTTACCAGCACCGGGGTGACTCAGGAGACAGGAGCAGGAGAGGGGGCAGTTACAGAAGGCCCTTTAGGGGTGCCGGGAGCAGGGCGGCCCGCCGACCCAGGTAGGATTGCAGGTTCTTCTCCCATAGGCGGCCGCCTCAGGCATTTTGCCGACAAGTGGAGGAATCCACCTCAGACACTTGGGTCAGAAATTCAGTGTGCTTTGGCTTGACCCTGCAGTTTCAAACTCCCTCTCCTGAGCATTTCAGGCTTTCACCCATCTCTAAGGATCCTGCTAAGTGGGCCCTTATGGCCTCCGCCATCAATCTTCTGTCTGATATTAGGGCCATCCAACCTGTACCTCCCTCCCAACGGGGAAGGGGTTTCTATTCCCTTTTATTTTTGGTGCCTAAACATTCCGGGGGTTGGAGACCCATTTTAGATCTTAAGAGGTTAAATCATTTTATCATACGCCATAAGTTCAAAATGCAGACTCTCCAGTCTATTTTACAGGGCATCAGAGAAGGGGACTGGCTTACGTCGGTTGACCTCTCCAAGGCTTATCTCCGTATCCCCATTCATTCCTCGTATTCCAAATATCTCAGGTTTTGTTATAATAATCAGCATTTCCAGTATGTAGCCCTTCCCTTTGGTCTCGCCTCAGCTCTGAGATCTTTCACTAAGGTGTTGGCAGCTCTGGCGGCTCGCCTTAGGCAAATTCCTATCCGGATCCACTGTTACCTTGATGATATCCTGGTTGTATCCCCTTCCCGACATCAGGCCGAGAGTGATACTAGCGCTACCCTCTCGGTACTTCAGGCCCACGGCTTCTTAGTGAACTGGGAGAAGAGTCAGCTTAGCCCCTCCACTCGTATAGCCCATCTGGGGGCTGTGATTGACTCTATTGAAGGGAAGGTTTTCCTCTCTCAGGAGAGACTTATTAGTATCCGCACAACTATCAGGGATATCCGGCGAACTGGGAAAACATCTTTGCTCAATTTATCCAAGCTGCTTGGGAAGCTAGTTTCTTGCATTTCTATTATTCCATGGGCTCGCTTGCATTCCAGATCTTTGCAATGGTTCCTCCTGCCATATCAGCGTTCAGGAAGGAGCACATCAAGGCTCGTGGTGAGGGTCCCTCCGAAGGTCCTCGCCTCCCTCCTATGGTGGACACGACCATCTGTCAACAGAGGACATTTATTCAAGGAGCCTCAAAGGATCACTCTCACGACAGACGCAAGTCTTTCTGGATGGGGGGCCCACCTGCAGTCTCTCTTGGCACAGGGAGTTTGGACTCCTGCGGAGCGAGGTCGGAGCATCAACTGGTTGGAGCTTCGCGCAGTGTACCTGGCCCTGTGAGCATTCCTTCATTGGGTGAGAGGGTGCCCTGTCCTGGTCCTAACGGACAATACTACAACCAAGGCCCACATCAATCAGCAAGGGGGCACCATTCCATCCTTCTCATGAGAGAGGCCGAGCGGCTGTGTCGATGGGCAGAGGCGCATCTTTCGTCCATCAGAGCAGAGCACATTTCCGGAACCTCCAACGTCCAAGCAGACTGGCTGAGCAAGGCAACGCTGGACCAAGCAGAGTGGCGTCTGCACCCATACCTGTTCAGAGAGGCAACAGCCAGGTTTGGCCAGCCCCTAGTAGACCTTTTTGCATCTCCACTCAATGCGCAAACACCAAAGTTCTTCTCCCATTACCCCTCCAACGGAGCAGAGAATCATGATGCCCTGCATTGCCCGTGGCCTCCTGGGCTTCTGTACGTCTTCCCTCCGCTTCTGTTGATCCCCAGGGTGATTCGGAAATTGATATCCAAGAGAGCAGAAGTCCTCATAGTGGCACCAGATTGGCCCAGGAGGCTGTGGTTTGCGGACCTTCGCAATCTGTCGGTAACTCCGCCATGGAGGATCCCATTAGATCAGATCTCGCTGTCACAGGGCCCGCTGCTCCATCCAGAACCACAGTGGCTGCAGTTGGCCATTTGGAGGTTGAGCGGGAAAGGCTGATTGAGGAGGGCTTGTCAGCCCAGGTCATTAACACCATTTTGGCAGCTAGGAGGCCTTCTACTACTCGCATTTATGATGCGACCTGGAGCAGTTTCTGTAACTGGTGCCACAAATCATTCATCGATCCATGTTCTCCTTCAGTTGCACAGATCCTGGTCTTTTTACAAGACAGCCTAGATGGAGGCTTATCACCTAACACTTTAAGGAGGCAGGTCGCGGCTCTCTCAACGGTGGTTGCTGGCGGCCCTTTCGGTCCCCTTTCCCACCATCCTCGAATTAAGGCTTTTCTTAAAGGGGCTTCTAACTTGCGCCCATCAGTAGTGTACAGATACCTGACATGGGACCTTAACAAAGTTCTCCTGGCCTTGACTAGATCTCCCTTTGAGCCTCTCAGAGAGGCGTCGCCTCAATTTCTTACATTTAAAACAGTATTTCTTGTGGCTATTACTTCGGCTAGAAGGATATCTGAAATTGCAGCTCTATCCGTGAGAAAGGACCTGTGTATTTTTCATTCTGATCGGGTGGTTCTGAGACCAGACCCAGCCTTTATGCCAAAGATCAATTCAGCATTCCACAGGGCACAAGAGTTGGTCCTGCCTAATTTCTGTCCAAAGCCTTTGCGCAAGCAAGAGAGGCAGTGGCACACCCTTGACAATACTTAGCGGACCGGGTATCCGCCATGCGCTAACTTCACCAGCGTACCCTGCAGCTAACGGCAGGGCCGAGCGCATAGTACAATTTGTTAAAAAAACTCTCCACAAAATGGACTATGGGGACATTGACAAAAAAATAAACAGAATACTCCTACTCCAACACATCACTCCGCACAGCGTCACCAACAAGACTCCAGCTGAACTGTTGATGGGACGCAAGCTCTGTTCCCACCTCGACCAGCTTCACCCGTCCTACGAGCCAGAGAAACCCTTTGGATCTAGTGGAAAATGCTGCGAGTTCAAGGTAGGTGACTTAGTTTTTGCAAAAAACCTCTCCGGCGAACCATTATAGGTCGAAGCAACCGTAATTTAAACCACCGGGCCCAGATCGTACCGTGTGCAAACCTGCGATGGAAAAATATGGAAACACCATATAGATCAGCTTCGCTCTAGGCTACAACCCACTTCCCGCGACTCCTGTGACTCCCAAACTGAGGGGGGAGGGGATGTCGAAGAAACCGAATTCGAGATGATGGAAAGCAGAAACGAAGGAAGTCAGCAATCGGGCGCGATAAATGAAGAAGAATCAGGGAGGGGACTCTCCTCGCCACAGAGGAATACCTCAACAGAGGCAAGCCCGCAAATATCGGAGGACAACAATGACAGTATTAGCGGCACTGAGTCATCCAGTGAGGATGCGGAACCGCCTGTGCCAGATATGTCCAAAAACATCCCGCCAAAACCGGACTACAGACAGGAACTGGTGGGACAGCGCAAATCCAATAGACAGTTAAAAAAACTACATATCTTAGGGATTATGTCACCGCACCCCTCAAACGGAACCCAGGGGGAAGGGGTGTTATGAACTAATAAAAGCACTTAAATAAAGTTTTAACAAACCTTAAGAAAAAGCAGGGTTCTAATCCTGCACTTCTGATTGGCTGATAATAGCGATATCAGATTGGTCCGTTCTGGAGAATCTGATTGGCTGTTAACAAGCCACTCTCATTGGTTCAAGGGTTTAACGCTTCCATGTTCTCATTGGCTCATAGGTCAGCAGCCTGCCCTATAAAAGGGCTGCTGCTGCCCTAGGGTTTTTTGCTCTGTTCAGAATGATTAATAAAGAGTTGAAGTTCACTGTTCACTGCCTCGTCTCCGTTCCTTGCGCCCATGTGCAGAACTTAACAGTAAAGAAATGATGACATTTCACTACCCTTACCACCGCCAGATTGGCCTCAGTAGCAGCTCTAACATGCTCACACTGATTCACTCCTTGTTGTCCCTTGGTGTTTCTTCTCTCGTTTCATCTACATCAGATCCTTTATAAAGTAAGTTGATAAGATCATCAATGAGGGAGACCTTATTACAGACTGACCTGGCATTTAACAGCATCAGCAGAAAGTAAGGGTCTGGAGGTTCACTGAATAGAAAATATGGCTGTGTGCAGGGAGGGCTAGAAAACACTGGCTTTTGACATGAGGACAGGTGTCACCAAATATGTCCAGTACCCTGCCTCCAAACTATCTTTCCCTATCTACCACAAAGCAACAGCTCAACTCCTGTATCTGCTGTACTAATTAATACATGCATAAAGGATATACTTTTGACACTTCTTTGTGAATGGAGTATAAAACTGAATGAATTTTCTCTGCAAAAGTCTTGTATCAGTGGTGTAAACACAATGTACAATATTAATTTTAAAGAATACATATTGCATCATGATTGAAGCCCTTTTGTACCAATAACTAATATCTTGCAAATGCACAACATCATTTTGCTAATGATAGTGATATCATCCAAATAGCACTGGATGCTTGAACAATGGTATGGCATTTGGTCCATGGCTCTCTGCCAAAGCACTAGTGCAGATGCTACTTCAAAAGCAAGTTTGTATAAATAATATAATCTTTTATATGTACTTATGAGAAACATATTTGAATTTTGTTCCATTTCCATCCATAAATACATTTAGGTCCTTGTGGTCTATTTTGTTAAAATGTTTGAACGAAAATTAGCAAAAATGTCCTCAATTCTAGGCACAAGGCGTCCAGCCTATAATGAAGGATAAATAATAACTTTAAATCATCAAAAATCCTGACACTTCTGGGTTTTTTAGCTATTGGAAACACAGATTTAGCTCATGGGCTCCAATCAACTTTTTTGGGGGGAAAATCTTCAGCCTGCATCTGACCTAGTTCAGTTTCTATCTTTTTGAGTATGGCATGCTTTATGAAATTTGGGTGTGGTATTCTCCTGTAATAGAAGTTTACCTCTGATTTACTTGAGTGTACTCAATGCTATAGACGGAGTCAAATTATTCTCCAAAGCACCTGAGGGTAGAACAAGAAGCAATGCGTGGAAACTAAAGGAGAGAAGCAGCTTAGCACAAAGGAGAAATTTCCTGACAGTTACAACAATTAATCAGTGGAACAACTTTCTTCCAGAAGTTATAAAGGCTCCAACACTGGAAGTTTCTAAGAAAATATTTGATAATCATTTATCTGAAATGGTATAGAGTTTCCTGCCTAAGCAAGGGGTTAGGAATGTCAAAATAGATCTGGGTTCTGGCACAAACAAACATGGTCACATCTTGGAGAGCTCAGTGCCATAGGCTAAAATAACCTGAAGTATAAAATCTGCATAAATAAGGTGTTAAGAAGAGTGAGTGCTAGACAATTCCACAACTCCAAATCTTCTGCCATGTAGATTAATAATAATGTTTGAGAAAGTCAGTATCTTGCAAATCATCTCCCAAAGTTCTTGTACAGGTAAAATAAAAGGAGAATTAAGCATGTAACTTCTGTTCCTGAAAGGAAAGGTAAACAATTAAATGGGAACTGTAGGACTGGGAGACAGTACTGTCCCTATATCACCTTTAAAATATTTTGGATAAATTATTAGTCCATGTTGTAACAGTTTTGTAGTCTTGTTCCATCATAAATGTGTAATAAACCTAATGAAATATTTTCTATTTCAAAAAAAATCATGAATAAAATATATAGTTCTATCAATAAGATTTTAAAAGGTAACATAGACAATGAAAACATTACTGTTTATTCAACGTATTTTCCTTGCCAGATTCATATCATACTCATCTAAAAAAGTTGGAAAGCTTCAAGAATCTCTCTGACATTAACCCTTATTTAAGATGTAATTGTTCATCTCTAACAATTTGGAAGGCACATGTCCAGGAATCTTGAAAAATTGCTTCCTTTCAAATGTGTCAATTGAGAAAGTCATAATCAATTTGTGGTCATTACAGTTGGCAAGCTAAGGCTAATATACCCAATCCTTGTGTTCAGATTAGTTGTGGCTTTTTGGAAGGCTCAAAACATCCCCTCTATTAAGCTATCCTATACAGAAATATACTAAGCATATAAATTAGACAACAATCATTCACTGTTTATTTAGTTGAGTAGGATATAAATTTTATAAATAAAGTGACTCCCAGCTGATTTTCAGTCTATTTGAGGCCATTTTTGCCCTCCTGAGGCTCAAGGAAAGCCTCTCGCAGCCTTGGGAGACCGAAAAATGGGACTTCCGGAAATACTGGATGTTGTGAATGAATAAATATCAAATAAAGTTATCTTGAGCTTGAAGTTAAGTGCAGGGTTCTGGCCCTGCACTTCTGATTGGCTGTTAAATGGCAAGATCAGATTGGTCCGTTCAGAAGAATCTGATTGGCCATTAACAGGCCGTTCTCATTGGTTAATGGAGCTAGCGCTCCTAGGTTGCTATTGGTTGAATAGTTAATAAGTTGCCTATATAAGGAAGGCTATAGCCTCCACCCTTTTTGAGCTGTCACACCATGTAAATAAAGAGTTTGAAGTTCACTGTTTCCACCGGCTCATCTCCATTATTCGCACCCATGCTCCATACTTAACACTGGCGACGAGGATGGGATGTGGAGACGTCAGAGCTGACTAAAACAATGAAGAAGACAACCGAGCACGTGGCTGAAACGCACAATGGTGGAACCATGTCCAGCGGCATAGTACCACCCGCTACGTTCGACCCAGCGCAAGAGGACTGGGAGTCCTACATGGACCGTTTCCAAATGTTCTTGGAAACAAATAATCTGAAGGATGCCACAACCGGGAAGAAAGGGGCGCTATTCCTGACGCACTGCGGGCCGACCGTATTCAAGATGGCCAAGGCGCTAGCAAAACCGGCTGAAGTGAAGGCTATGGACTGGGACGTCCTCGAACCGCTACTACGGGCCCACTATGCACCGACCGTTCCAACGCTCGTAAGACGACATGAGTTCTATCAAAGAAACCAGCGGAAAGGAGAGAGCGTTGCTGACTTCGTTGCAGACCTCCGAAACTTGGGAGGCCTCTGCGATTTCGCCGACCTAGAAGAGGCTTTGAGAGACCAAGTAGTTCTAGGATTAGATGCGCTCAATGTGCAGAGCAAAATAATGGCAAAGGGCGACATTAGCCTTGCCGATGCCATCACTGAGGCTACGGCAGCAGAAGCAACCAAAAAGTCAGCTGCCCAACTGTGCCAAAATCACACTCCGACACACCAACCAACCTGCAAACTCTCACCTAAGTCAGAAGGACAGCTTCCGACGGCCCACCATGAGGACCTCTCTTCGTCGTCAGACAGCGACGAAGAAGAGGTCAATCAACTGCGGTCCGATCGGGACCATTACCCGAAGTCCCAGCAACCATGCGCTGGCTGCGGGGCCAACCATTACCAGTCCGACTGCAAATTCCGCGACGCGCTCTGCCATGAGTGCGGGAAATGAAGCCATATCGGACGGGTCTGCAGCCAGACCTCGAAAGGGGCCAACTATCGCCAATCGACAGGAAACTGTCCTGTAAGGTGAGAACCAGCAAACCGCTCCTACAGAAACCGACCCATGAATCGCCTAACGAGGTGAGAAGAGGCTCACCAAACTATCACTATCAGTCACGCCTCTTCATTGGATGCAAAGAAAATCCGAGTTAAAGTGGCTATCGAAAATCGGCCTTGCCAAATGGAAGTCAACTCAGGATCATCCCTTTCGATGGTTTCATGGAAGACCCTCAAGCAACTCATCCTTACTATCCGGCGCCAAGACCTTCAATTCCAAAGACTCGTATTTAAAGATTACCAGGGGAACCGGGTTCCAGTCATAGGATCCAGTCGAGTCCAGGTTTAGTTCAAAAACCGCACAGCGTACTTACCCCTGACGGTGATCGACAAGGACCGGCCTAGCCTGTTAGGCCTTCAGTGGTTCGCACCACTCGACATTGAAGTGGCGGGCATTAACCGAATCAGCGCCAATGACTGGGAGGAGGACCTCGCCCATGAATTCAAGGACGTCTTCGAGGAACAGCTAGGTGAGTACAAGGGGACCCCGATATCCTTTAGCCTTAATCCAAAAATAACTCCCATCCGCCTTAAGCCTCGTCGAGTTCCGTCCGCCCTAAAGCCGAAAATCGACGAACAGCTTGATAAGTTGATAGCCCAGGGAGTGTTAAAGCCAACCGATCACTCCCCTTGGGAGACCCCAATCGTGACACCAATTAAGCCAGACGGCTCAATTAGAATTTGTGGGGACTACCGAGCCACCCTGAACCACGCCCTGCAGCAAAACCCATATCCGGTGCCGGTGGTGCAACACCTCCTCCATTCCCTGGGGGGGCGGAAAAGTCTTCGCTAAACTAGACTTAGCTCAGGCTTATCAGCAACTGCCAGTTGATGAAAAAACGGCACAGGCACAGACAATCGTAATGCACCAAGGTGCTTTTAAATGTATGCGGCTCCAATTCGGAGTGAGTGTAGCCCCAGGGATCTTTCAGAGCCTAATGGAAAGACTCTTACAAGGGATTAAAGGTGTTGTCCCTTACTTTGATGATGTGTTAATTGCTGCCCCCACTCCAAAAATTTTACGGGATCGTCTAAGACTAGTTCTCCAAAAATTCCAAGAAGCAGGCCTTAAGGTGAAGAAAAATAAGTGTAAGCTGTGTACAGATCGAGTCGAATTTTTAGGGTACCTAATTGACAGTCAGGGTATTCACCCTACAGATAGCAAATTGAGAGCAATAAAAAACACTCCCAGACCCCGGAATAAGGCCGACCTCCAGGCATTTCTAGGCCTCATCAATTTTTATAACATATTCTTGCCGCACAAGGTGACTGTCGCTGAACCTTTACATTGCCTACTGGACAAAAAAGCAAATTGGGTATGGGGTCATAGAGAAGAGCAGGCGTTCCGTAATGTAAAAAAGCTACTGACTTCTGACGCTGTACTAATGCAGTACAATTAAACCTTGCCCTTAAATATCACATGTGATGCATTGCCTTTCGGAGTGGGCGCCATTTTGAGCCATGTATTGCCAAACGATAGCAAAGCCCCTGTTGCCTATTTTTCAAAGACACTTTCGAAAACTGAGCGAAATTATAGCCAGATTGATAAAGAAGCCCTTGCAATTGTATCAGCTGTCAAAAGATTTCATGAGTACGTGTACGGCCGGGCTTTTACTATAGTGACTGACCACAAACCTTTGCTGGGGATAATCGCTGGGGATAAACCAACCCCCTATATATTATCTCCCAGGGTGACTCGTTGGTCAGAATTCTTGGCTGCTTATAATTATCAACTGCAATACCGCCCCGGAAAAGCTATTCCCCACGCCAACGCGTTGAGCCATGCACCGCTTCCAGAGACTATCAACGATCCCGCGCCAACGATGACAATGTTGCAGATCGAAACACTTTGTACGCCACTATTAACTGCCTGTGATATCGCGAGAGAAACAAAACGCAACCCCACCTTGGCACGAGTCCTCACATGGGTGGAATGCGGATGGCCATTGGACCAAGTCTCGGACGACTTCGCACCATTCAAAACTCAGCAAACAGAGTTGTTTTCTGAGAAGGGCTGTATCATCTGGGGCGATAGAGTCGTTATCCCAGAACGACTCCAACAGGCACTACTAAAAACCTTGCACGATGGCCACCCTGGCATCATGCGCATGAAGGCCCTCGCACAAAGCTACGCGTGGTGGCTAGGCATCGACAGACAAATCGAATCGTGGGTAAAAACTTGCCATAGATGCCAAGAAGTAAGCAACGCTTCACCAAAGGCAATCCCAACCGAATGGGAGACACCGCGGGGACCCTGGTCCTGTATCCATCTAGATTTTGCTGGACTGACCAAAGGCCACATCTTTTTGTTAACCGTTGACGCCTACTCAAACTGGCTCGAAATCCACCAAATGAGGAACACGACCACCGAAGCGGTCATCAAAAGACTAGAAAGACTGTTTGCAACCCAGGGATTACCAGACGTTCTGGTATCCGACAACAGGCCCCAATTTACCGCGCTGTCTTTTGAGCAGTACTGGCTGACCGCGGTATCTGACATGCGCTCACTTCGCCTGCGCACCCTGCAGCCAACGGTAGGACTGAGCGCATGGTCCAATTCATCAAGAAAACGCTACAGAAAGTGGACTATGACAACATCAAAGAAAAGATAAACCGAATCCTCTTCTTACAGCATATCACGCCTCACAGCATCACCAACAAAACTCCCGCCGAGCTGCTAATGGGACGAAAGCTCTGCTCCCACCTCGACCGGTTGCACCCAGCCTACTAACCGGAAAAAACACTCGGATCCAGCGGCCGATGTCGTACCTTCCAGATAGGCGATTTGGTGTTCGCTAAAAACTATTGGGCAATCTGCTGTGGGTAGAAGCGACTGTAGTCCGTGTAACCGGCCCAAGATCATACCTTGTACAATGCCCTGACAATAGACTTTGGAAGCGCCATATCGATCAACTACGATCAAGGCTGCAGTCAGGCAATTCCGAGCTCCCTAATAACCAAACTGAGGGGGGGGGAGATACAGAGGAAGACGAACCTCTACTAGAGGACAACCTTTTTGAAGGAAACGACAGCAGAACAGGAACACGAGAACAGGAACCAGGGATGGGAGTGAGTTCACCTCAGGGTGTTGCCAAAGAGTTTGGTGACAACGAAAACGCGAACTCTGAACCAGAGGCACCCCTTTTGCCTAATAACGCTCTACCTCAACAAGAGTGCAACCAAATGCCGGGCGCACTGCGAAAATCAAAAAGACTAACAAAACAACCATCCTACCTCAAGGACTATGTGACCGCGCCCTGTAAGCAGAAGCCGGGGGAAAGGGGTGTTGTGAATTAATAAATATCAAATAAAGTTATCTTGAGCTTGAAGTTAAGTGCAGGGTTCTGGCCCTGCACTTCTGATTGGTTGTTAAATGGCAAGATCAGATTGGAGAGAGAGAATCTCAGGAGAATCTGATTGGCTATTAACAGGCCGTTCTCATTGGTTAATGGAGCTAGCGCTCCTAGGTTGCTATTGGTTGAATAGTTAATAAGTTGCCTATATAAGGAAGGCTATAGCCTCCACCCTTTTTGAGCTGTCACACCATGTAAATAAAGAGTTTGAAATTCACTGTTACCACTGGCTCGTCTCCATTATTCGCACCCATGCTCCATACATAACACTGGAAGTGCCGAAACAGGCCTGTTTTCAGCCTCCCAGGCTCCAGAGGCTTCCCTCGAGCCTCTGGGAGGCCCTCCAGAGGCTGAAAATGGACACTTCTGGGAATTTCTGGAAGGCCTGTTTTTCGGCTTCCCAAGGCTGCAGAGGCTTCCCTTGAGCCTCTGGGAGGATGAAAATAACCTCCTCCCAGCTCCAGGGGCCCTCCAGAGGCTGAAAACAGGTACTTCTGGTATTTCTAGAAGGCCTGTTTTTTGGCCTCCCAAGGCCGCAGAGGCTTTCTTCAAGCCTTGGGAGTGTGAAATCAGCCTCAAACGGGCCAGAAAACAGATGGGAGGCACGTGCATGTGCAATGCAACTAAGGGGGGTGCGGGTATTGTGCATGCATGCACAGGGGCAGGGCACATTGCATTATGGGTGCCAGCATGCGCATGCTTTTGACACACCACAACAAAAAGGTTCACCATCACTGGACTAGAAGACTTCCAAGGTCTCTTCCAACTCTGTTATTCTGTTACTAAGGCAGAATACCAGCATACAGCTCAAATTTGCAAAGATGAAGTCAGGAAAGGCTCAGAATGGACTAAGACTTGCAAGAAATGTCAAAAATAATAATTAAAAAAGTTTCCACATATAAAAAGCAAGAAAAAAGTCAAAGAAATGATTGGCCCATTAGTGGGAGAAGATGGCAAGGAAGTGATGGGCAGCAGGAAGAAAGAGCTTAATTCATTCTTTACATCTGTTTTTATGCAAAAGGAAAAAAAAATAGCACAACTTACCAATGCAGAACCATAAAACAGATTAGGAAAGCAAGTTAAATAGGTAAGAAAATGGTAAAACAACACATGTCCACACTAGACAAGTTCAAATCTCCACAGAACCACTGAACCATATCTTTGAAAGTTCCTGCAGTACTGGGTAACTATCAGAAGAAAATATGGGTAACTTTTTTGACTTTGGAGAAGAAGTCTCTTTTTTTTTTTCCTGCTTAGCATGCTAAAAAAAATCAGCTACAGAGTTTCAGACCTGCCTTATTTTTGAAAGCTATAAATCTATATCCCACAGTATAGCTGATTAGGACTCTTTTTAAGCTCTTGTAATTAGGTTTTGTTTTTGTTTTTTTGCATCCCTGCTCTTCTAAGATTTAGGAACTTGAGCTAGTCAAACAGGGGCTGATTATTCATTTTCAGTGTGCTACTGAAGGAAAAAACTCAATAGGCCATAGCCCTTACCATCATTGTCTAAGACAGCTAAAGTATCCCTGCAGATGGTAAATACTAAATCAAAGTCATATTAAATAATTATATTTAATAAGCTGTTGTATTTCAGCCAGATGAATTTCAGCAGCAGTTACTTGAAAAAAAGCAGCCTGAAGCCTTCATTAGCATATAAAGTCAGCAATATGTGTGATACATAGATAACATTTAACTGCAGATAATTCTAACAATTGGAGAGTCTAAAATCACTCTCTGAATGGGGTATGAAGAATGTTCTTTAGCTTTGCTAGCTGAATGTGTTATGTATTAAAATGGACTACTCGAAATCCCTGCGCCTTGATTGGCTAAGGCGCGGGGATTTCTGATTGGCCAGGCGAGCCGCGCCGATTGGCCCGATTGAAGTCTCCCGCGATTGGTTCAAACCAAGAGCGGGAGACTTGAATTGCTGCCATTGGCCGCGGCCGCCGCGGCAAAAGGTATAAAAGCCGGAGGCTTTTTGCCTTTTGCCGGTTCGGTTCAACTATTAGAAATAAAGAGCTGTTAATGAAAGTCACCGACTCAGAACCTTTTTTTCGCGGACACGACACTGGCGACGAGGATGGGATCTCGCCCATGAACCGAACCCCGTGTCCATCTAAGAACTAACGACAGCAAAATGGCGAAGATAGCACCGCCCGCCCCCTTCAACCCCGCCGCCGAGGACTGGGAATCGTACTCGGATAGATTCCGTATGTACCTGGAATGTGCCGGCATGAAGGACGCCCCGGGCCCGCTAAAACGCGCCGTCTTCCTTACGCATTGTGGACCAGAGGTTTTCCAGATGGCCAAGGCATTGGCCAAACCGGCAGACGCGACTGCCATGGATTGGGACGTCCTCGAACCCATACTGAGGCGCCATTACGCCCCCGAGGTCCCCATCCTAATACGACGAAATGAATTTTACCGAAGAAACCAGAGACCAGACGAAAAACTGAGCGACTTCGTCGCTGAATTAAGGCGCCTAGGTGGACTCTGTGAGTTTGAAGGATTGAATAGTCTCATAAGAGACCGTTTCGTACTCGGATTGTGGGATCCGACACTCCAGAGCCGACTTATGGCCAAAGGCGACATCAGCCTAGCCGATGCCCTCACCGCAGCCGCAGCCGCAGAAGCAACCCGCACGTCAGCAGACACCATGCGAAGATCCGACGCGAAGGGCGGAAACAACAACCCCGCGAGGTCGGCCGACGCAAGAAACGAAGCAACCGCACACTACGGCGACTACCAGTCAACCTCCAGCACGTCAGATGATGAGGAGGACATACATCGCGTGCAGACGGGACGCGGAAACCAACGAAGCCAAAACAGTCGTAGGTCGAGGACCAACTGCGCCGGGTGCGGCGGCGACCACCCCAGGTCTGAATGCCGTTTCTTTGATGCTATCTGCAGGCACTGTGACCAAAGGGGCCACATCGCTCGAGTTTGCCGCCAAAAGAAGACCCGCAGCCCGCCAAGATGGGAACAGCAGGACAGAAGAAGAGAGAACTCCCCGCCCAGAGCCAGAGAGCGCCAGCCAGCAGGTAGATGGGACCAGAAGCAACGACCTCAAAGGAGCGGCGACGGTCGGCGGAAAGAAGAAACCCACCAGACGGTGACCATCGGCCACGCCATCTCCGACGGCGCCAGAAAGGTACACGTAGAAGTCCACATCGAAGACCGGCCATGCAAAATGGAAGTGGACTCCGGGTCCTACCTTTCCATGATTGCATGGCGCGAAATAAAAAAACTAGTGCCTACTCTACAAAGAAAAAACGTGCTTGCCCAGAAAATCATCATAAAAGACTACCAAGGTAATCGCGTTCCGGTAGTGGGCACCAAGAACTTTAACATAACCTACAAAGGCCACACCGAACAACTGCCACTCACAATAGTCGATCGTGACCGCCCGAGCCTGCTGGGTCTGCAATGGTTCGCCCCGCTTAACATCGCGCTGACAGGTGTCAACCAAGTCTCCATTGAAGCCTGGGAACAGCAGCTAGTCCAGGAGTTCCAGGAGGTCTTCGATGGAGGCTTGGGCAAGTACAAGGGGCCCCCTATCTCGTTTGATTTAG
The DNA here is from genome assembly GCA_033807585.1 of Hydrophis major. Taxonomy (NCBI): domain Eukaryota; kingdom Metazoa; phylum Chordata; class Lepidosauria; order Squamata; family Elapidae; genus Hydrophis; species Hydrophis major. Next base: position 36,426,191 of record CM066332.1, on the reverse strand, counting down.
ACCCAAGGGTTCCCCCCAAGCGGCTTAAACCTAGAAGGGTGCCCTTTGCTTTAAAGCCAAAAATTGACGAGCAGATCAACAAACTCGTCAAACAAGGGGTATTAAAACCGGTAGACCACGCCAGATGGGAGACCCCTATAGTGACCCCAGTAAAGCCAGACGGGTCCGTGAGAATCTGCGGGGACTATAAGGCCACCCTAAACAGTGCGCTACAGCAAAGCGCCTACCCAGTTCCAATAGTGCAACATTTACTGCACTCACTGGGAGGGGGAAAAATTTTTGCCAAGCTCGACCTCGCCCAGGCATACCAGCAACTGCCTGTGGACGAGGAAACGGCAGAAGCCCAAACAATTGTGACACACCGGGGGGCCTTCAAGTGTAACAGACTCCAATTTGGAGTCAGCGTGGCACCAGGCATCTTCCAGAGCCTGATGGAACGTTTACTACAGGGCATCAAGGGGGTGGTGCCCTATTTCGATGACGTATTAATAGCGGCGCCAAACGAGGCCGAATTAGAAAACCGATTAAGACAAGTCTTAACAAAATTTAAAGAAACAGGACTTAAAGTCAAACGCGAAAAATGCCAACTTTGTACACAGCAAATAGAGTTTTTGGGTTACCTCCTAGACCGGCAGGGCATCCACCCTACAACTAAAAAAGTTAAAGCCATCAAGGAAGCCCCCACCCCGAAGTCCAAAACAGAACTACAAGCGTTCCTAGGCTTACTAAATTTTTATAATGTCTTCCTACCTCAGAAGGCAACGGCGGCGGAACCTTTACATAGACTCCTAGACAAGAGGGCAGCATGGACTTGGGGGAGACGAGAACAAGCCGCCTTTCAGAAAACCAAAGACCTCCTCACTTCCGACGCCGTCCTGATGCAATTCAGTGAGACTTTGCCCTTAGCTGTCACTTGCGACGCATCACCTTTCGGCGTCGGCACTGTCCTCAGCCATACCCTCCCAGACCAGAGAGAAGCACCTATCGCATTTTTTTCCAGAACTCTGACTAAACCGGAACGGAACTATAGCCAGCTGGACAAAGAAGCTTTGGCTATAGTTGCCGCCGTTAAGCGTTTCCACGAGTACCTGTACGGCCGCCCATTCAAAATAGTCACTGATCACAAACCACTGTTGGGCATCCTCGCTGGAAACCGTGCTACACCAAACATCTTGTCGCCCCGCATGACAAGATGGTCTGAATTCCTGGCAGCCTACAGCTACGAACTGTTACACAAGCCAGGTAAGAAAATTTCGCACGCGGACGCTTTAAGCCGCTCGCCCTTGCCGGACTCTGACCCTGACCCCGCACCAACAACAAACACCCTGAGTATCGAGAGTTTGCCCATAACCGCATCTGATATTGCCAGGGAAACCATTAGGGACAGACAATTGGCGCAAGTCTTACATTGGTTAGAAAAAGGCTGGCCGGAAAGAGACATTGACGAGACTTTTAAAACATTCCGGCAGCGCCAGACTGAACTTTCACTGTTAAGAGGTTGCATCCTGTGGGGTGATCGGGTGGTAATTCCAGGCAAATTGCAAAACAGGGTCCTAGAGATGTTACACGAGGGTCATCCTGGCATCGTCAGGACAAAAGCCCTGGCCAGGAGTTACGCTTGGTGGCCAGGGATGGACAAACAAATTGAAGCATGGGTCGCCAAATGCCACCGGTGTCAGGAAACCAGATCCAGCCCACCCACAGCACCTATCCGGGACTGGGAAATACCACGGGGACCCTGGTCCAGAATTCACTTAGACTTTGCTGGCCCCACAAATGGACACACTTTTCTAATCACAGTCGATGCATACTCAAATTGGTTAGAGGTGGCTGACATGAAAACCACCACCACAGAGGCTGTCATCAAAGAGCTATGTAAACTGTTCTCCACACATGGCCTCCCAGACGTCATTGTCTCAGACAACGGGCCCCAATTTACATCCATCGAATTCGAACGGTTCCTGGCCAAGAGAGGTATCCGCCACGCATTGACAGCACCGGCGCATCCGGCGGCGAACGGTAGGGCGGAACGGATGGTCCAGTTTACAAAAAAGACCCTCCGGAAAATGGACCATGGGGAGATCAACGAAAAAATCAACAAACTACTTTTCATACAGCACATCACACCCAATACCACAACCAACAAAAGCCCTGCAGAGCTCCTGATGGGCAGAAAGCTGCGGTCCCCACTCGATCGTCTGCACCCAACCTATAACCCAGAGCGACCCCCGGACTCAAGCTCCAGGTACCGGACTTTTGAACCAGGCGACTTGGTCTACGCCAAAAACATGACGGGGGACCCCCTATGGATCCCAGTCGTCATAACCCAAATCACTGGCCCACGGTCGTACCGGCTCCAAACCATCGATGGGCGAGCCTGGAAACGACATATCGACCAGCTCCGGTCTCGAGCAATGACTGACCTCAACCCCCAAGACACGAACCAAGGGGGGAGGGAATACCCGATAAGGCAAACGCAGGAGAAAATTAAATTTAAAAACTCACCAGAATGCAGCCTTCGCGAGTCCCATCCGGAGAAGAACCGTCCGGCCAACTCTACCGACTCGGAGAAGCCAAGCGGGAGCGGCAAAATCCATGACTCAACCGACCCGGTAGGCCCAGGCGGGAGCCACGGCGAGAGAACCGGCCCGATCATCCAGCTGGTTCTCACAGAGCCAGGAGCAGCCAAAAAGATGACCGCTCCGGCCGAGTTACAACAAGGAAGTGAGCTGCGCAGGTCAACTAGGACCCAACGGAGCCCCGCCTACCTGCGTGATTACACCACGTGAAGGACCGTACCAAGAGGGGAGGGGTGTTATGTATTAAAATGGACTACTCGAAATCCCTGCGCCTTGATTGGCTAAGGCGCGGGGATTTCTGATTGGCCAGGCGAGCTGCGCCGATTGGCCCGATTGAAGTCTCCCGCGATTGGTTCAAACCAAGAGTGGGAGACTTGAATCGCTGCCATTGGCCGCGGCCGCCGCGGCAAAAGGTATAAAAGCCAGAGGCTTTTTGCCTTTTGCCGGTTCGGTTCAACTATTAGAAATAAAGAGCTGTTAATGAAAGTCACCGACTCAGAACCTTTTTTTCGCGGACACGACAGAATGTAAGAGATTTGATCAGTTTTGCTGCTTCTGAGCCTTCTAGAGTCACTGTTAGAGAGTAGGCGACCATATAAATTTCCAAATAAATAATTCTCAATCTGAAAGACTAGCAAGGCATATATCAGGGAAATTTTGCAGCCCAGTCTCCCTGCGCTTTGTAGACCCAACTTTTAGAACTACGAACCTAACTTTTACAGGACCTTTTGATTAGCTAGCTATGCAATTAGAAAAAAAGAAGTTACCTGCCAATAACTAATCAGTTGTAAACCAAAGGTTTATACTTGCTCTAAAAATCAAGGTAATTCACTAGCATCAATGAGTTTTCCTACTAGTACTTTCCACTCACCTACCCTAAATCAAATATACTCAATTCCTCTCAAAACTGACTTGCTAAGCAAACACTTATTACCTTATTATTAATTTGACCACTAAATATTCATTTTATTTTCCTCTCCCAAATGAAATAACTGTAATTTTGTGGCCTCATTCAAACCTATCCAGAGATCAATACAGTTTTATCTTCTTCATTAGCAATGCAGTCATTTGGATCTCTCCAACCAATACAGAGTACAACATTTGAAAGAAACTGTTGTCCATTTTAGCACAACATACTTCTACTACTAGTGAACAGCAATAAGAACCTCCAGAAGTGCTGAACTAAAATTTCCAATATCTTTTACCATTGGCCATGAGACCTACTCTACACTTTTCCCCACTCACTGAATAAATCTTTTTCATTTATTTACATATTGGCAAATTAAAGAAACATAAACTTTACAGAACAGTCATTCTCCCCATTCCTATCCCACTTAAAATACCAATTTGGCATTTTGTATATTCATAGGATAAGAAACACATGTAAGTATCAGATAGCAACATAATGTTCATTTGAACAAGAAAAAAAACAATTGTATGGATTATTGAAGAGGTTTCATTGTTAATATAATTATCAAGAATTTTAATTAAAATAGTAAAAATTAACACAAACTAAACGAAGAAAATCAGAAGGGGGGGGAGTACAGGAAAAAAGAAAAAGATTAAAAAGAAAAGATTATAATAAATAAAAAGAACAGTATATACCTGTGATGGTGAACCTATGGCACATGTGTCACAGGTGGCATGCAGAGCCATTTGTGCTGGCACATGAGCTGCAGGCAAACTTACTTCACTGCATATGCATATGCCTCACAGCTGATTTTTGGCCTGTTTGAGGCCTTTTTCGGCCTCCCAGAGGCTTGAGGAAAGCCTTTGCAGGCCAAAAAATAGGCCCATTTCGTCACTTCGTATATTTCCGGAAATACTGGAAGTGATGAAATGGGTCCATTTTTCAGCCTGCAAAGCCTGCAGAAGGTTTCCTCAAGCCTCTGGGAGGCCAAAAAGGGGATTGTGTGTGCATGTGCAGGGTGTGTGGGGGGGGTACATGCATTGCCTTCTGCGTGTTGGTATGTGACACAACTTTTGGCACAGGAGCCCAAAAAGCCACCACTGGTATATACTATTCTAACCACACAACAAGCATAAAAAATTAATAACCCTTGACCCCCTTAAGGTCACAAACAGATATATCTTTACCCTCTGTCCCATCCCTTATCTATAAGCAAATCCATAAAAACAACTTTTCAATTTTACTGTAAGCAAAAAGTCCATAAAAGGGTTGCCAAATTTTGCAAAAATGTTAACCTTGATCAAATAAAACAACTTTATATTCATTTTTTAATCTCTAGTCTTTAATCTTTTTTTGCTTTAATCTTTATTAACATTACTCAATTATTGCTGTGGGATTTTACTTCAGTTCTTCTTTATCCAATTACATAGATTTAAGGCTTTAATAAGCCTTTTTTATGGACCATATAATAACAATAGCACTTCGACTTATATACCACTTCACACTGCTTTACAGCCCTCTCTTAACAGTGTATAATGTTAGCATATTGCCCCCAACAATCTGGGTCCTCATTTATCTGACCTCGGAAGGATGGAGGGTTGAGTCAACCTTGAGATGCTCAGAATCAAACTCCTGGAGTGAGCAATGAGTTAGCTTTGCAGTACTCCATTCTAAACACGGCTCTAGAAGAAAACATTTTTCAAGTTATTCTCTTGGTTCATCATTTGTATTCCCTTTACATTTTAAAACTTCAGCCAGTTATTTTGCATATCTAGTAAAACTATATTTATCTTTGTTATGGCTTATAATAGCCAGGATAGTCACAATAAATCTATTTCCCACAATAAGATATTTTTTATAATTAATATCAAAATGTTTTTTTTTTAAGTAAAAGTTTTATTGACTTTGACAATAAACAAAAACACATCAAACATAAGACATCAAACATAAAAGCATCATCCTCCTTCATAAATTTGCAGACAGTGTATCGGTTGGTTTGCCACTCTTTTTTGTGCATCCATTTCATAGTCACCATTGTAATTATGTTACATAATAACTCACATTATCAATCAACAATTATATGTCCTAATATCATTATTAAACAATCATTTGACTATAATTTTATTTTCATACTTAAGCAAGATAACTATAATTTACTTACTTTATTTTATAACAGATCATAAAATCATACCAAGTCTATCTTAATAAAATTGTATAAAGATGTTATCAAGACAAAAGAAAACAAAAAAATGTATATTCATTATTTCCTAGGTTTCTAAATATTCCATTATTATATTGTATTATCTAACCATTGATAAAAAAGATCCCAAACTTCATAAAATTGTTTATCTTCTTGTTCTCTAATTTCAAATGTCAATCTATTCATTTCAGCACATTCCAATATTTTCTTAATAATTTCTTCCTCTGATGGTATTTTCTCACTCTTCCAATTTTTAGCAAATACAATCCTAGCTGCTGTTAATACATTTACAATCAAATACTTTAACTTTTTATATATATATATATCAGGTAAGATTCCCAATAAAAAAAATCTCTGGTTTCAAATCTATATGTTTCTTTGTCATTTTTTCCAACCATTTGCGAATTCTAGTCCAGTATTTTCTGGCCTCCTCACAAGTCCACCACATATGGTAATATGAGCCAGGTATCTGATGACATTTCCAGCATTTTTCAGATTTATTCTTGAACATTCTTGCTATTCTTGTCGGGGGAAATGCCATCTGTAAAACATCTTATACAGATTTTCTTTATATGCTGTTGACATTGTCATTTTATAATTTTGAGACCACAATTTTTGCCATTTCTCTAAATCAATCCCATATCCAAAATTCTTCCCCCAAGCAATCATTGTTTCTTTAACTTGTTCTTCCTCTAATTTAATTTCCAGCAAGTAACTATATAATTTTTTAATCACTTTTTCATCAGTACCTGTCAAAATCCTATTTAAGTCAGTCAATTTATCATAAAATCCTTCTGTTTTAGAATCTTTAAGATACCTTGAATGTATTTGTGCATATGAAAACCAATTCATCTTTATACCTTGTTCTTCTAAATTTTGCATCATTTTAAGTTCACCCTTTTCATCCAATATTTCCTCATATCTAACTGTTTGTTCCTTCTTATATGTTATAGGATAAGAAAAGGCTTCAATAGTTGATAACCAAACTGGAATTTTCAAATAACATTGTCTCTTAATTTTCTCCCAATTCAACCATAACGATTCCCATATGTAATGCCTTCTAAAATAACCCTGTGATTTAGTTCCCTTATACCATAGAAAAGCATGCCAGCCCAATAATAAATCATGTCCTTCTAATGTCAACAATCTAGTCTTTCTTAACGTTATCCATTCTTTAACCCACATTAAGTTTGCAGCTTGGTAATACAACTCCCAATTAGGAAGGCCAAATCCTCCTCTAATTCTAGCATCCTGTAAGAGTTTTAATTTTATCCTCGCTTTCTTATCTTGCCATATATACTTCAACACAATTTTATTTAATTCTTCAAAGTAATCTTTACCTAACCTAATGGGTATTGTTTGAAACAAATATAAAATTCTGGGTAAAATATTCATCTCGATTGTTGAAATTCTACCTATCAATGACAATTGTAGGTTTTCCCATTTTTTCAGATCAGATGCTATCTGCTGTTTAAGTTTAATATAGTTATTCTTTTTCAATGTAATACATCTTGACGTCAAATGTATCCCCAAATATTTAACTTTGTTCGTAATTTGAATTTTCAAAAGGTCTGCCAACTCTTCTCTTTGTCTTAATAGCATGTTCTTTGTCAGAATCTTTGTTTTGTCTTTATTTATTTTCAAACCAGCCATCTCACCGTACATCTCTATCTTTTCCAATAGTTTTAAAGCTGTCTCTAGAGGGTCTTCCAAAATAAAAACCAAGTCATCCGCAAAGGCTTGCAATTTAAATTCCTCCTTTTTAACTTTCATTCCTTTTATATTTTTGTCCTCTCTAATATTTCTATTTAACACTTCCAAGGTCAATACAAATAACAAAGGAGATAATGGGCATCCTTGTCTTGTACCTTTTCTTATATTAATAGAGTCTGTAAATTCTCCCTCTATCATTACTTTTCCCGTTTGCTTATAATATATGGCTTCTATTGCTTGGATGAATTTTCTAGCAAAGCCCATCTGTTCCAATAATAATAGCATAAATCTCCAATTCACATTATCAAATGCCTTTTAGGCATCTAGGAATATCAAAGCCATTTGTTTTTCAGGATGCGCCTCATAATATTCCAAAGTGTCCAGGATTACCCTCATATTGTCTTTAATTTGTCTCTTTGGTAGAAATCCATTCTGATCAGGGTGAATAAAGTTGTTTAAGTATTTTTAAGCCTTTCTGCCAAAATTGAAGCAAAGATTTTATAGTCTGCATTCAATAAAGAAATAGGTCTATAGTTCTTAATTTGTAATGGATAGGCCCCTTCTTTTGGGATAAGTGTAATATAAGCTTCTGACCATGTTTTAGGTATTTTCTTATTTAACATAACTTCATTCATGACTTCTAGCAGTGGAGTGCTCAACGATTCTTGTAATGTTTTATAAAATTCTGCCAGAAGACCATCTGGACCTGGTGCTTTTCCATTATTCTGTCTGTTGAATGCTTCAGTTAGTTCCATCATTGTTATAGTACTTTCTAACATTTTTCCAGTTTCATCAGGTATCTTAGGTAGGTTAGCATTTTGTAAATACTGTTTAATTTTTTCCTCATCAAGATCGTCCTGTTTATATAATTGTCCATAAAAGTCTCAAATGATTGCCTTTTTCTCCTTATTACCATAACAGATTTGACCTTGATCATCTATTAACTTCAATATTTTTCTTGATTCTTTCTCTTTTCTCAGTTTATATGCTAACCATCTACCTGGCCTATTTGCATCTTCAAAATAGTTCTGTTTAGTACTTCTAATTTTTTGTGCAAGTTCTTCTTTCTCTACTTGATCCATTTTATGTTTAATTATGTCCATTTTAAGTTTAATATCTTTTTTCTATGGCATTTTCTGTAATTCTTTTTCCAGTTTTTTATGGTCATATTCTAGAGCTTTAATCGTTTGCCTCTTCCTAATGTTCTTTTTCTTTATATAGTCTATTATTAATCCTCTCGCATATGCCTTCATTGTATCCCAAACATTCTGTATTGAAGTATCTTCTTTTTTATTTTCACTAAAGAAGAAGGCCAATTCTTTTTCCATCCATTGTGTAAAGTCTTTTTCTTTTAAAATAGTATTATTTAATGTTTATCTAGATCTTCTTTTTTGTCCTTTCCGCTTAATTGTCATTGGATTATGGTCTGCCCATGTACTTGTTCCAATATTTATTTCTTGAATATTAGATATTAGTTCTGTTGAGATCCAAATCATATCTATTCTGGACCATGATAAATGTCTATTTGAATAAAAAGTATATTGTTAAGTTTCAGCATTTCTTTCTCTCCATATATCTTTTAAATTTAATTCATCTATCATTTAAAAAAAAGATTTGGGGAGAGTCTTTCTATTTTGTCTTGGTGCTGTCGCTGTATAATCCAGTTTATTATCTACAATTCCATTGAGATCTCCCATCACAACTATGTTAGAGTAGTCCAATCCCATTATTTGCACATGTAATTTTTTATAAAATTCTTCTTGTTTATCATTCGGGGCATAAATTGCAACCAGGAGTGTTTTTGTATTATTATCCACTATTTCAACCATTAATACTCTTCTGTCTTCATCAGTATAAATCAGTTTTGCTGGAAAGGTTTCTTTGATGTACAAAACCACTCCTCTTTTCTTACAAAGAGTCAAAGAAGTAAAAATTTTCCCCAATTTTAGTCTTATCAATAATTGTTGATATTGTTTTTTAATATGCACTTCTTGTAAGCAGATTATGTCAAATTTTAACTTCTCTAATTTATGAAGAATTTTTCTTCTTTTAATAGCTGAATTCAGTCCATTTATATTCATAAAAATCAATTTTTTTTCCTCCATAGTTATATTTTGTATTTGGGTCTAACAGCTCTTGTAAATTGTACTTCCCGTTGTTCTTGTCCACTTACTGCACCTTCTTCTTTTCCCCTCCCCATTTGATCCTCTTGAAGTTCCATTGAAATGATCTTTTTTTCTGTCTCTATTTCTCTTCTTCCGAATAATTCATTGTAGAATATTTCTGCTTTCTCAATTGAATCAATTCTATGTCTCTGTTCTTGCCATGTAAACATTAATCCTTCTGGGATCAACCATCTGTAATTCACCTCTTTTTTCAATAACATTTTGGTTAGGAATCGATATTCTCTTCTCATCTCTCTCACTTTTCTGGGTACTTGTTTTAAAACCACAATCTCTTTGTCTTTATGTTTCAACACCTTCTCTCTTGCCACTTGTAATATTTGAGTTTTAATAGTTTTTTTGGTAAATCTGACATGGACCTCTCTTGGTAATTGGTTCCTCACCGCATATCTTGTGAAGACTTGATATATCTCATTGACTCCATCCATCATCTTTTCCTCTGTTATTTCCAGAGCTCCAGCCAGAATTTCGATCATTACTGCAGCCAAATTTTGTCCTTTTTCTTCCTCAATATTTTGGAATCTGAGATAAAATTCTGACCTGTCCATCTCCCACTTCAACATCCCGCTTTTATCTTGTTTGACCATTGTTAATCTGCTATTAATATTTCCAATTGTCTCATCTCTTTGTTTGTCTTTCTCTTCCATTTTTTGGAGTCTCTCATCATATTTCACCATCATTTGTTGAATATTTTCAATTTTTTCATCAATCTTCCCAATTCTTTGGTCAATACTCTCCGTTCTTTGTTCAATACTCATTTTAAGTTCTTGAATTCCTTGCATAACCATCGTTAAATCCACTTGTGCTTTATCTTGCTTCTCCATTGTTGGAAGTCGTCCTCCAGCTGATGGGGAGGCAGGAGCAGAAGTTGAGATGCCCGAAGGTAAAATTTTCTTACTCATTTAAGTAGCTCAAAGTCTTCCAGCTCTTTTAATCCAATTAGTAAGGTGGCCAATTATAATCCAATCAGGAAAAAGGAAAACACACACACACAAAAAAGCCAGTAAAAAGTAAAAATCCCAAAATTAAAAAAGGGAGATTCTTCAGGTTCTTCTAGACCTTAATCCTGTTATGGAATAATCAATTATGATTCAAAAGTAAAAATTAAAAATAAAGAGAAAAAAAATAAAACCCAATAATATTAAAAAAATAATAAGGGGGGGGAAGGGTTCTTCAGGTTCTTCATACCTTAATCCAAATGAAAGATCTCAAAAAATAAAAAATAGTCATAAAAATAAGTCAAAAATAGAAATGGAGAGGCAAAAATCCCAATGAAAAAAAAAAGAGAAAAGAATATTTTGAGGTTTCCCCTTTAAAAAAATAAATAAAAATAAAATAAAAAATAAATATACCAATATTACAAAATACTGTGGTGTTGAAGAGGAGGGATAAAACAGCTAGTAGAAGATTTAAAAAGAGCACACACTGCATTTTGTTTATCCAAGGCTCTTATTTTGGCCTTGGATTTCAAAGCCAAGCTTCAAATGTTCAATTGATAATAGAAGTCCCAAAGAGCACCTGTGTAAACATTGTCCAGTGCTCTTCCCTCTATCTTATCTTTCCAGTGACCTTGAGAAAAATTTTTTCACAGTCCTCTCACTTCAAATAAAGTATTTTCAAGCCTCTAGTTGGCAGTGTTACAAAGTTTCTTTAATCCACTCCCCCTTCTTTCCCCCCCCAAAAAGCCTAATAAAAAGAATATATATATATATATATATATATGTATATATATGTATGTATGTATATTTATATATATTTAAAAAAAGATACTAAAGGGAGCCTCTATTTTAAAAAATATAAACAGTCAAAAAGGAGAAAAAAGAGCAAGTAAATATAAAAGAAAAAACCAGTCTGATTAACTAGATCGCAATAGAAGTTCAGTGAAGAGGAAAAAAAAAAGTAAAAGTAAAAAGCCAAGCCTCACTTTGACATTCTTTAAAGAATCGCCGCTAAGTCAAATTTTGTCAAAAATTTTACAGATTTCTTCTCACTCTAGAGTGTCCTTAAGTCCCAAGTATTAAAAAAAAAAAAATCCTCACCGGCCGATACACTTTCTCTTTCTGTCTCTTCCTTCCGGAGCTGTCCCAGCTTCAGCAGCTTAATGGCTGCCTCTCCGCCGATGGTAAAAGGGCTTCTCCTGGATCCACCAGGGACTTTGCGATGTCCCTGGGATCAACAGAATGCACCCCTTGCTATCACCGTCTCTACGGGACGATTTAGGTCCGTTGGGACCGACCAGGGGCGAAGATAGCAGCTGCGATCCTGGAGTCCCGAGACTGCAGCTGTATCGTAGCGACGAAGCTCTGCCTTCTCTCAATTAATATCAAAATGTTATAGTCAATACTCCAAGTCAATATTATTTAGATCCTTAATCCAGTGGTGGATTTCAAAGTGGTTTGCCACTGGTTCGGTGGGCGTGGCTTGGTGGGTGCACTTTGTGTAGGCACACACACTTTGCATGCGCACACATGCCAAACACGTGCTTTTCACATGTGTTTGCACTTCCTGCAATCCTGCAGTCTCCCTGTGTCTTCAACAGCTGACGTGCTGCAATCTGCTGGGCTTCAAAAGCAGGAAATGAAGGCCAGTATGGGAGCCTGGGCAGGTGGGCCCAACAGCAGATCGTCTGAGAGAACTGGTTTGGTTTCAGTTGATCTTCGGAGCTACCGGCTTGGCAGAACCAGGCAGAACTGGTAGCATCCCACCTCTGCCTTAATCTATTTATAACTTTCATAGATGAAAATCTTATTTAGCTTTTTGCTGTTTGTTTCATTTTTAAAAACTTCTTAAGCTAATATAGTTGTTTTTTCTTTTGTTCGAAGTTGAAAAAACATCACCCAATAAAGATTTTCAAAGTTAAAGTTGATAGTTTTAAGATGGTTACTAGGCAATTTCTGGAAGCAATTTGAAAATGAGATTTGCACATAGTGTTCTTTAAAAGACTCCACTTTATTTCCAAGCAAGATAGCTGATTCCATTATTTCCCAGCATTCAAACCTGTGGAAAATCTTCTGGTAGGATAGAAGTATTTCTAATCATCAAGACTGTAGAAAAGTTCAGTTTCTGGCCTAGGAAGCATTTATTTCATATGTGGATTGGAGTGATGCCTCCCATTTTATCCCTTTCTTAGACAACGAAGTTTTATGTACCTTGATTCCACTTAATTAAGTGGGATATTATCAGATAAGCATGTGAAACATGTGGCTGAAACATATTATTCAGCTACTGTTCATAGTTTTCTACCAAGGTTTTAGAGTTTGCCATATGTTTTGCATATGAATATAATATAGGCTTGTTTTCAAAGGATCAAATGGGAAGGGGCTAGATGAGACTGGATAACTTGGATAGATACAGTAGTCTCTCTCACTGAAGACAATTCAGTTTCTAGGATTATTTGTTTATTTATTTTTGCAACATTTCACATACATACCTCACATATACCTGCTCAGAAGTCTAATTTAGTTTAAGTAATTTACTCTTCAGTAATTGTATAGGCATTGCTGTAAAGGTATCATTGTATTATCTTAAAAGAATGAGAGCCTTTCCTGCATTCTAATTATCCAAAAATCCTAAAATATATGTCCTGTTTTAATATTAAAGACAAAATAAATATTAAGCTATAAAATGTACTTAAATATAAATCAAACACATTATTTTGTTTTCTCCTTTTGATTTAGAATACAAAGCCTATCAAATGGAATAATGCTTTTGTAGTAAAAAAAATTGAGATTTCAATCAAATAACATGAAATTACTGGCCTTCTTCCTGAAAAAATGACCCAATAACATCCTATTGAAATTAAAGGAATTTGGATAGACTTTTTAATCTCAGAACTCCACTAGTTTCAAGATTATTGAAATATCCATCACTAAAAACTTAATGGATTATAATTGTAGTACAACCTTTGGACTTTTTTTTACTTCTCTCTAGTTACTTCTACAATATTTCTGAGAAAAGCAGATTACAAAATAATAATGATGGGTATATTATACCATATGAGATACAAACAAATTAACACATTCATGCCAAACTAAAATATTACATTTAACATTTAACAAGCTAAACTATTACCATATTGGTTAAAGCCATATTGATTAATTTAAAAAATACTTTTTCTATTTCTATATTATTTCTGTATTAATTTATGCCAATAGAAGCTGCTCCAATGAAAGATGTCAACTAATTTTATCAATCTTATAGTTCTTTCCATTTTCCAATATAATCTAAATATTTATTTTAGCTTTTTGTTTAAATGTGTATCATGCTGAAGCCATTAAGTAACTTTATCTCTTTTTAAAAGATTTCACTACAATTCAAAAGCATAATTCACTAAATTTTGAGGAATAGTTTCAGTATTTGGAAAGAACTAAGCAGCTGTAAAATATTACAACTAAATAATTTGAAACTGAACTGTCAGCATCATTCAGAATAAAACTGAAGTTAATTAGTTTTATATTAATTTTACATGAGTGGCAATATAAGCTGGTAAAACACTGTACTGTTTTAGGATTACAATATTTATATGATACCTATAAAAATACAATCTGTATGTATATGAGGAATGATTTTCAGAGAAATATTTTATGCTTACCTCTTGCCCCCTATGTCAGGTATAATTTATTTTAATTGCTTCATATATTTTTATTTTGCCTTTATAAAATATTTTGAAGGCATGTCCACAGTATAACTTTTTTGGTTCTGAAGCACTAAAAGATGATTCTCTTGCATAGAGCTGCTCTGTGAACTGGTATAACCCACATTACCACCATTAGGCTGTATCTCTGAATTACACTGTCACATTATGCTCCTCCAATTTGAGGGGTGTTCTTTATTTAATGCAGAAAAAGAAAATAGTAGCATTCTGGACTGGATTTCTCTGCTATATTTTCTTCCTTTTTGGGCAAGCTTTCTATATGAAAGGAATATCTTGTTATATGGAAACAGCATAAAATACATTATCTAATCAGAACTCTACCCACTTATTCTGCCTAATTTGTGAAATTGTCTACATAGGGAGCACATAGGGAGTGGGGGGTAGTGCATCTAATGTTTCAGTGGTTTCAAATATATTTCAGAAAACATTCCATTAATATCAAGAAGGCAAATGAATACAACATGAAGTGAAAGCATATATTTTCTGTATTAATAGTAGTAAGAGGGATCAAGGGATTGCTAATTTGTTGTTTTCCATATTTGGATTATAATTCCCATGCTAACTGGGGTTGATTGATATAATAAGCTATAACCTCTGGAAGACACCAGTTGCCAAACTTTGATCTATATTAGTAACAAGTACAAATGTTCACAAAGTATCTCATGCACACCACAGTTAAAAAGAAAAGTATGTTAAATATCACAAATGCACAAAACTCCCATGCTGGTTTATACTAATTGGATAATGCCATACATTACCATGACTGGCAACTACTACAGTGCCTAAAAGTTATTTTGCAAGCATACAGTTTCATCACTGAATTCCATAAATAATTAAGCAACATGACTGTACAGTTTATACTAAGGTCTACTAAGAAGTAATTACTGAATTTAATAGATTACTTCAGGTAAATAGGATTGTACTTTTAATGTGGAACATAGATATTTCTGATTCTTTACACCCAATGTTCTACTATTGAGTACACTTCAAATTCTATTCTGCAATATATTTTGTAGAGACATTGTATTTAACTGTATTTGAAACTAACGTATAGTTTGCAAACTTTTTAAAAAATCATTGTGAATATCCAGGTTCTTTTCCATGTCATCATAAGTGAACTTAAAAATCTTTGGATAGCACAACACTTCATTTTAAAAGCTAGTGACTAGAGCGGGGAGGAGAAATACATCAGTTGATCATCTCTTGTCTTTTTATAAGCTTATAGTCCCTACTGGGTAACCGTTGCTTTAGATTTGTTTTCAAGCAATTGAAATATTTCATTCAGCTTTCCACCAATGCCTTCAGGTTAATTAAATTATATTTAAATCTTTGATGTAATAGCCCATCCAAATGATGAAAGGATTAGTGCCTTTATCTAAGATTGAAAATAACTTGTGCACATTTTAATAAACATATCATCAACTTAAAATTTCCAACTGAATTATTTACATTTCTCTTACATGAGAATCTCTGAGACAATTAAAACCATATTCAATCAATCAAAACTTCTCATCTCCTTTTTCCTCCAATGTTAAAGCAGAGAACATCTTTCACTTTGGACAACAAGGTTTCTTTGTGGTGTTTGACAGTGTTACCTTTCTTTTTTTTCCAAATTATGTATTAATGTGTGTCATCATAGTAACAGGTTCAATCACATTTTAGGACAACATAAAGTACAAGCTATATTCAAAATATATCAAAATGAATATACTATTGTCAATTGCCTGATAGAAACACATTGAAACCAACTCTTCAAAGGCAAGATACATAATACATTGCAAATATGTATGAAAATCCACCCCAGATATAAATATAATGTTATAGCATGCATGACCTTTCAAAAATCAACACCATGACCATCAACATAAAAATCTCCTCAAGTTCTAGTGAATAGTATGTGGTTCTTTCCAAGTTCACCTATAGAACTTTCCCCAGTTTCTGATGCCCATTTTATTTGACTCAACATAAAATAAAGAGGAGGAAGGAATTCTGCCTACCTTGGGATGATCTTGTGGTCCAATTGCCTGTACTGTAGGTATACAGTAATGAAGAATCAGAAACTCTTCAGTGATAATCAGGGATGAGAGGCTGCTTCTGTGAATAATGTACATCCTCTAGCAGCAGGCTCTGTTTCCCCGCAGCTGGCAGCAGCTTTTGCGGCAGCAGATGAGCACAGCTTGATACTATTCCACAATTAACCAAATATTGTACAGCAGCAACAAATCAACAACTAAAAAGCAGGAAAAAAGAAATCAAGACTCAGCTTATATGTAAGAGCAAAGTATAATTTCCAAGAGAAGCTGAAAGGTTCAAGTCACAAACACTACATTTTGTCTTGAAGATTATTCCAGCAAAGCTCCTTCTGCTATGTTTTTTTTTACAGTACCATAATGCACTAGGTCTGGCTTTTACCCTATTGAAAGAACATGAATATATTATTATCCACACAAAAGAGCAGGTTATTGTTTATGAATTACCAGCCTTCCCAGCAACAAAGGCTATTTTCATAAGAAAACTCAATTTCATTTTAGCTCCAATTTGATTACCAGCTGAAGAAAAGAAACCCTATGCCTAAACCTCAAAGGATTTTTATTCATGCCACTGAATGGGCTTTATTGCTTCCCTTTCAAGACTGACGTAGAAAGCTTTTAGAGTAAAACATTGACAAAAAATTATTGCGCTGCTATTTTGTGCAATAACAGAGCTGAAGAGGGGCAATGATTTCTCAGTCATCCTTCACTGTACTTCAGAATAGCAAAGGCTGGAATTAATGACAGACTATAGAGAGGAGCCAAGCTAAGGTCTCACAATGCATGTCAAATCTAAATGATCGCTATACATTGAAAAGACCCCCAAAAAGAGCCTGCAGCTGATTGATTCATGGCTTTCACTAGAAAGACAGGCTTGAAGAGTTTATTGCACCACAATTTACTAGGAATTATCATAAAAATGAAGGTAGAGGCTGAATGTTACCCTGGCACACTCCAAAATCATGCATCCAATGACAAAGTTCAACCAGGAATTATAACAAGACTGTTCATGCTACTGTGCTTAAAGGTCTGATAGGTTTCTACACTGCAACAACCAAGGAGTGGGAGGAGAGACTTGATGTTTTAAAAAACTGAGCAGTAAAATTTGGATTTTAAAAGTTGACATGCAAGGTTTATCCTTTTAACTAATTTAATCTGTTTTAACATTTAACAGTTTCTTCTGACTGTCATTCTGCATTAAGAATTTTTCTATAGAATTTTGGGTTTACATCTTTTAAATAAAAACAAATTGTCATAATGTGAGTTAATTGTTTTGGTTTAAATTTGTTTTTCATTGAGCTAATATTTATCCAAAATACAAAATGCTTATTTTGCAAATTATTTTTCTTGAATTTCCCCCCAGCTTTTAAAGCTCCATTTAGAAATTGATGGCTTCTATTTTCACTGTACACAGTATTTTAAAAAATTTAATAAGAAATTAGTGAATCATGTTGCTAAATTATGGCTTTCATCTAAGATACAAAATAAGAATTACATATTTTCCTTCAATGTGAAAAATCTACTTTGTTGGACTTCCACATGTCAAAAACTAGCCTCTGGGTGCCTAAATGAATTCTTTGTCTTCTAGCATAATCATAGCAGGGACATTATTCAGGTTTTGCTTTATGAATATTCTTCTGGAAGTAAATAAATAAATATAAACTACAAATGATTACAAGAACCTTACCACATGTGAAACTGATGTCATTTCTTTTCCTTAGCAAAGGCTAACTTTGTCATACTATTTTTCATTAAGCAATTAAAATAGTAATTCTATCTTGAATATTTTGCAATCTGGATAGTGACTTTAAATTGGAATTTAACTAGCACATCTTTAAACTGTAAAATAATGTTGTTATGTCCTGAGTTTCCATATTCTCTGTGTTGTAATAATGTAAAGTTATGAGATTCAGAAAATTTGAGACTAGTGATTTTAGGACCACTGAATACATCTGGCAAAAATAATAAAATAGAGATGTGTGTATCCTCAAAAATCAGTTCCATTCTACTGCTCCTTTATCAGGAGAATTTTCTTGTCTGGCCTTTTTTTCTAAAGGTTATAAAGCAAAGAATGAAACAAAAAATTGCAACCTGGATGGACCATACAGGCTCTTAGTTTTTGTTGCTGTTGCTGTTGCTGTTGCTGTTGCTGCTGCTGCTGTTTAAATTGTGCACTGAAAATCCACCAGAGTATATCTTGAAAGGCAACTTTGTTTCTCTGGAATAATCATGTGATGACACCCATTGCTTCTGTAAAGTGTGCAGCAGCAGCCAAAAAAGCTAATGCAATCCTAAATTGCATTAACAGACAGATACAATCAAGATCAGTGTTAAGTTCTGCGCATGGGTGCAAGGAACGGAGACGAGGCAGTGAACAGTGAACTTCAACTCTATTAATCATTCTGAACAGAGCAAAACCCTAGGGCAGCAGCAGCCCTTTTATAGGGTAGGCTGCTGACCTATTAGCCAATGAGAAACATGGAAGTGTTAAACCCTTGAACCAATGAGAGTGGCTCGTTAACAGCCAATCAGATTCCCCAGAACGGACCAATCCGATATCACTATTATCGACCAATCAGAAGTGCAGGATTAGAACCCTGCTTTTCTTAAGGTTTGTTAAAACTTTATTTAAGCACCTTTATTAGTTCATAACAATCAAGGGAAGTACTAATACCATTCTATAAAACCTTAGTAAGATCACAGCTAGAGTCCTGCATCCAGTTTTGTTCCACCACATTACAAAAAAGATGTTGAGGCTCTAGAAAAATTGCAGAGAAGAGCAACTACGATGATTAGGGGACAGGAGACTAAAACATGAAGAACGGTTACAAGAAACTGGCCTTGGCTAGTCTGGTAAAGAGAAGGACAAGGGGAGATATGATAGCGGTCTTCCAATATTTGAGGGGCTGCCACAGGGAGGAAGGGGTCAAGCTATTTTCTAAAGCGCCCGTAGGCCAGACAAGGAATAATGGATGGAAACTGAACAAGGAGAGATTTAACCTGGAAATAAGGAGAAACTTTCTGACAATGAGAACAGTCAACCAATGGAACAGAAATTGCCCTCGGAAGTTGTTGGAGCATCATCCCTTGAGACTTTCGAGAAGAAATTGGGCTGTCATTTGTCAGAAATGTTATAGGGGGTTGGACTAGATGACCTACAAGGTCCCTTCCAACTCTGATTATCTGTTAAAGTACATTGGGCTTTCAAAGAGTAAACAAAGCTGGAAGGGAGCACTTAGTCACCTCATCCAATAAGAGTTCCCTCTGCACCTCTTTAAGATATGTTTACAAGAAGACAAATACTAATTGAATTTTGTTTTGGATTATCATTCATCCTGCAGTGGATGCCTCAGGAAATGAAATTTCCAAATCTGGTTGCAGAGAATTTTGTAGTGGAAATATTTCATATGTTTACAATATATACTGCTTGCCTTCTAATGACCCAGTTTTGATCTTAAAATAGTTACAGCTCTATTCTAAAATTCAGGCCCATCTTAGATCAAATTGTACGTTTCAATGAATGTCTAAGTGAAAATAAGCTAACACTACCTTACAGATTATACATCTTTCTGCATATTAAACAATCATATATTTCTGAAAGTTTGAATGCATGCAGATTCAAAATAATGAAACAGTTACTATGAAGATTCTTTGAACCTTGCACATGCTTTTAGTAAATGTTTGGTAACATCTGTTGACAGAAGTAACAGATTCCAAATGTTTCTTGTCATTGATTAATTTTGGATTTCTTTTCCTCATAGAATCTTTCTAGATCAATAATATTTTTAACAAACATTGAGAATTTGAAATGTGAGAGGTCTCTTTGCAGAATTTCAATAATGTTCAGGACTGGAGACCATAAAGGCCATTCCAAAGCCCTTACTTTTTTTTTAAGTACTATAGGAAAAATAGTTGTTAGCAAGCTAAAATGACCCCATTTTAGAAGGGAAGTTATTATCTCACCTTTAGAAAACCTAGAGTCACTTGACAGAAATGAGAAAAGGTTACACTTCTGTCGTGTCCTCGAAAATGATGCCAGGAGTCGGTGACTTCAAATCATGCTCTTTTATTAAAGTAGGAACCGAACTGGCGCTTTGCAAAAGGTTCGCGGCTTTTATTCTTTTAGCCGTGGCGGCCGCGGCCAATGGCACCGCTTTGAATCTCCCGCGATTCGAATAGACCAATCGTGGGAGATTCTTAGCGAGCCAATCAGCGCGGCTCGCCTGACCAATCAGAGTGCGCCGCGCTTTGGCCAATCAAAGCGCGGGGATCTCAAGAATGCTAATTAAGGGACAGAACACCCCTCCCCTCTTGGTTTAGTCCTTACGTCGCGTAGTCACGTAGGTAGGCGGGGCTCCGTCTGAGCCTACTGGACCTGCACAGCTCAGTCGTAGGTTGGATCCCGGCCGGTTCGGTCGGGATCTCTGTTGCCCCTGATGCCGTCGTGGGAACCGGCTGGTCGGTCGGGCCGGGCCGCTCTCCGTAGCTCTCTCCTGGGCCTCCCGGGTTGGTTGAGCTGCGGGTTTCGCCGCTCCCGCTCGGTCTCCCCGGGTGGTGTGCTCTCTCTCCTCCGGTCGCTCTGGTCCCATCAGGCCGGGCTGCGGTTCTTTTTAAAGCGGCAGACACGGGCGATGTGTCCCTTCTTGTCACAATGCCGGCAGATCGATTCCAAAAACTGGCATTCGGACCTGAGGTGGTCGCCTCCGCAACCGGCACAGTTGGTCCTTGACTTACAATCCTGCCAGTTCCGTGGGTCGCGGCCTGTCTGGAGGTGATGAATTTCCTCCTCGTCATCGGAAGTGCCCAATGCCGAGTGGAAATCGCCCTGGTGGGTGGTCGTCTCGGGTTGGGCCTCGGCCGACCTTGCAGGGTTGTTGTTCCCGCTGCAGTCCCCAGCGTTCGGTCGGCGCATGCAGTCGGCGGACGTTCGGGTCGCTTCGGCGGCTGCGGCTGCTGTGAGGGTGTCTGCTAGGCTGATGTTGCCCTTGGCCATCAGCCGGCTCTGGAGGACGGGGTCCCACAACCCGAGCACGATTCTGTCTCGCAGGGCGTCGTTCAGGTTGTCGAATTCGCACAGCCCCCCTAGGTGCCGTAGTTCGGCGACGAAGTCGCTGAAACTCTCACCCGACCGTTGGTCCCGACGGTAGAATTCGTTGCGTCGGATTAGGATGGGTACCTCTGGAGCGTAGTGCCGCCGAAGTATTGGCTCGAGGACGTCCCAATCCATCGTGGTCGCATCGGCGGGTTTGGCAAGCGCCTTGGCCATCTTGAAAACCTCGGAACCGCAGTGGGTCAGGAAGACGGCGCGCTTCATGGGGCCGGTGGCGTCCTTCAGATCGCTGCACTTGAGGAACATGCGGAATCGGTCGGAGTACGATTCCCAGTCCTCGGTGGCGGGGTTGAAGGGTGCGGGGGGTGCGATTTTCGCCATCGTGGTGGTTCGTCTGGCTTCCGTCGGACACGTGGTTCGGTTCAGGGTCGAGATCCCACCCTTGTCGCCAGTGTCGTGTCCTCGAAAATGATGCCAGGAGTCGGTGACTTCAAATCATGCTCTTTTATTAAAGTAGGAACCGAACTCGTGCTTTGCAAAAGGTTCGCGGCTTTTATTCTTTTAGCCGCGGCGGCCGCGGCCAATGGCACCACTTTGAATCTTCCGCGATTCGAATAGACCAATCGCGGGAGATTCTTAGCGAGCCAATTGGTGCGGCTCGCCTGACCAATCAGAGTGCCCCGCGCTTTGGCCAATCAAAGCGCGGGGATCTCAAGAATGCTAATTAAGGGACAGAACAACTTCTAGCTACAGAAATAAGATGTAGGGGGGAGGGGGACAGAGAGAAAGATCAAGTTATAGCTTATTTGGAAAGTAAAACTTGAAAATTTTAGAATTAGGCATTGTTTCTATCTTAACTGTAAAAGAATGCTTTGCCCCTTGCATGCTCTTGCCTTGTATGCTAAATAAAAAAATAATTTGAACTCTAAATGATGGCATCTGGTGTTTGACACAAGTAAGGAACAAACCATTGGGAAGAAATTTTTCCAACAATGTCTACTGAATAATTTTGAGGTTTGTTTCAGACTGCTGTATTGCTGAAATATCCAAGCTTAGCTGACCTAAAAAAAAAAAAAGCATCATCAGAAATGGCTAGTCCTTGAGTGGAAAATAACAGAAAATCCAAGGCTGTAAATTAAACCACAAATCACATGTGTTCATGTGATTTCCAGAAGTGGAACTCAATAAATGTTTTATCTTTTTTCACGAGTAATGGGGAACAGCAGTTGTAGTAGTAGTAATAATATTATAAAAAATTAAAGCTGATTCTTGAACTGCTTATACTTAGTGACAGGAAATCTAAATTGCTAAAACAACTAACCTACATTCCAAATTCAAAGTGATTGCATTATCACAACTTTTGTAAAAGAATGAAAGAAACCAAGCCTTTTTTACTCTAAAAGATATATTTAAATTTTAATTATATTTACTTTAGGAATGTTCATACTTTTTAAATAAAAGCCAGTTACAACATTTAAAAGATAGAATGCTAACTATGAATTTGTAACAGCCTGTTTCTAACAGCTATGAGTTGTACTCTTTTTGCAAATTGTCTCATCTTTAAGAACAATGTGGAGGAAAAGGAAGACATACATGAATTTATCTATTCAGAGATAATTCCTATTCTTTTCAGAACAGGTTGCCTTCAGATAAATATGCAGAATGAAATATTTTAAATTTGATTGCTATTATTCTCCAAAATGGATCTCCTAGATGCCAACCAATGCCATACAGATTCCTGAAGCTCTGTATACGAGGACCCAGATCGTTGGGGGCAATATGCTGACTCTGTAAACCACTTAAAGAAGACTGGAAAGTACTGTGAAGCAGTATATAAGTATACGTGCTGTTGATATATATTTTCTTCCTATTGTACAAGAGTGCAAGGTAGCAGAGTTTGTGCTCTGTCATTCTGTTTTCCCAATCCCAGCCCTATGCTTGGTCTTTTATGTGTGTGCATACAATATTAGAAGTCAAGCTCTAAACTTGCATCAAAATGTCATGATGCATATTTCATCATTTGCATTTCTAGAAAATGCTGGTGCCCTGTGGGAAAGGGGACTTACAAAAATCATCCAGTATGATTCTGCAGCTAATCTGTGAATAGAACCTGAGCTACTTAATCCACTATGTTAGCAACTCACTGCACTGGCTTTTAACTTTTCACGAACAATTTCAGCACCTTTAATGTCATAATTGGTGGCAAAACATGTGAAACTACATATCAAATACTGCCACAATTTCAAAAAGACTGTCAATCAATAAATTCTTGTTACAAAAAAGGATTCATTCGGAACACCGCACTATTTGGGCTCCCTAAGGAATCATTCTCAGATACTTTTATTGTTATGCAGTGAAAAATTATTTACAATAATACCAGACTCAAATCAACATATCAAACTAAAAGCATCAAACTCTCTCTTAAGCATTAATTAAACCTATTTCTTTTGTCTCTTTTGTTATGTTTCTATTTAGTTTAGATTAGTTTGGTTTAGATTACTTTGTTGTCATTACACCTCGTACAATGAAATCAAACACCATCTTCAGTGCACATCATGACCATGACCATGAAAATCAAACACACATCCTTCACCCTTCACATATTGAACCAGAAACCCCTGACACCACATCAACACTGCACTATACAGCAGAATTCAAAAGAGCGACTGCCCTGGGATAGAAGCTGTTTTTCAGCCTATTTGTCCTTATTTTTATTACCGTATATACTCGAGTATAAGCCGAGTTTTTCAGCCCATTTTTTGTGCTGAAAAACCCGCCCTCGGCTTATACTCGAGTCAGATTCCCGTCTGAAAAAAAAATGAAGGTGCGAGTGTGAACTTGGTGGGGACTCTCCGCTCGCGAGTTCTTGTGTCGCTTTGGGGTAGTGCTCGGTAAAAGAAACTGGGAGGAGGAGAGCTGCTTCGCCAAAAGTCTGCTTGCCCTTCGCTCAGAAACGAGCTTTTGAGTTCTTCTTCTGCAAAAGCAGCAAGTTCTCTGGGGAGGGGTTTAAGGAAAGGAAAAGTAGTCAAAACAATGAGGAGGAGGGAGGAGGAGGACGGGAACTTTAGGCGGCTCCGGAGCTCGAGAATCTGTCCGACCGGAGGAACAGACTGCGTGGGACGAAAGTGTGTCCGTCTGTGTGCATGGAGGGGGCGGATTGTCGGGGGTGAGTTTCTAAACTTTTTCCAGTGACATAAACAGCCCGAGATCCCCGATCCTCTTTCCCCCCCACAACCTCGACCAAGCCACGGTCTCCTCCAATGAACGGGAACGAACAAACCAGGATTAGCTTCAAGAGCCCCAAGGAGCAGCAGCGGCAGCAGCAGCACCCAGCATCCTCAACTTGAAAGTTACCATAGCTACTGAAGACACACGCGGCGGCTCTTCCTTAAAGCGGCTGAAACTGTGGACGGCTGCTCCGGAGGCGAGTGCAGTAGCTCCCATACAACAGGCAGGTAAAGGAGCCGCTCGCCGCCAAGTCAAGCAACTTGGAGCTTGGCGGCGCTTTGCAAGAAGAGCGAGAGAAGGAGGTGAGGCGCGGCCCGGCTCGGCTCTGCAAAAGGCTGCGCCTGCAATGCCACCCTGGGCACTGAGCGAGGCTGACTAGCGGCGCCCGGGCTGTTCGGGACTCGCCGTCGGAACATGCGAAAGCAGCCAGAGCAGATCGAGGCATCAGCCGGCGCTGCCGCAAGGACTTCGGGCTTCCACAGACGGGACGCCGCTCTGGAGTGGGAAGCGGCTGTGCCCCTGGCTGGCCAGGGGAATGGGGACCCTGCCTGAGCGGGAGGCGGTGGCGGCGGTGGGGTCTTTCCAGTTATGATCCAGGGGCGGCAGCCGCCCGGGTGTCCTCCTCTTGGCTTTCGGCCGGCCGTTTGCAGGGCTCAGCGAGTCACGTCGGACTTCGGGCCAGTCTGCGCCAGGAGTTGCCCCGCCGCCGCGCACCGGGGAAGTGGTGGCCGCTCGCCTTCGCTGCAGTCAGAGCTCTTCGGGGGCACCCCTCGTCTCTGTCTGACCTCGCAGTCTCTGCCGTCGCGGCTGTGATCGCCTCCCATCAGGGCGCTCGTCTGGAGGAGGCGGCGGTGGCTTGCGGAGCCTCGGCACGAACCCCCTTTCCCCGCACTCCCCCCCCACACCCCTCTGGCAGCAGCAGGCGGAGAAAGCCCCGCTTCCCCCTGGCCTGTCTCGGGGAGAGGAAGCGAAGGGCCCCGTCTTGGCTCCCGTCCTTCTCAGATACCTCTGGGTTTTTTTCCCCCTTCCAACTGGACGATGGCGATATCCTTGAGCAAGTCTTAAAATGCCGGTGATGAGGGGCCTCCTGGCTCCCCAAAACACCTTCCTGGATACCATAGCAACCCGCTTTGATGGCACGCGTGAGTTGGCTTCCCACTCTTTTTTTTTAACTCTCCTCCTCCTCCTCCTCTCCTCTCCCCTTGTTGTCTGGTCTTCCCTAAGGAAACTCGAGGGCTCACACTTCCAGGTGTTTCTCCCTGTCTTTCTCCCTGTCAATGATCTTTTCTTCCCTTCCCTTCTCTCAGCCCCATCCTCCTTCACCTTTGTCACCACAATCCTGAACAGATGAAGTTTGTACTTCTCAAGAAAGGTTGGATGTTCCTTTTGAGAAGGGAACCTAGTGTGACATCTGTATGTTGACCTACTACTGAGCCATGGCATGTGTGCACATGCAATGGAGGCATGAGGGAGAGCTGTGAAAGAGATGGTGGCTCTCCAAAACAGGATGTACATGCAGCACATACACATGCTTTTTTCTTGCAAGGGAGAGAATGACTCCTGCCTGCCACTGTCATCATCATCATCTTTTGGGTTAGTGAATCAATCAAACCTTTCATGATAGTGAGATCGTTTCCCAAATTTCCCTTAAATCAGGGAAGAAATCAGAAACAAATCTTTGGACTGAGAATAAGCCTGTTCCTATGATGCCATTTTTGTTCACTGCAGTATGAAAAGTGTGAAAAAAACACACTTCTTTTTCTTCATCTTCTTGTTCCCTATTTACTGGTCTCTTTCAAAGAGGAAATTGTGAACATCAAACTTATTCTCAACTGTCCTAGTGAAAGTTTTTATTGGTATCTATTTTTATTTTTGAAATTTACCAGTAGCTGCTGCATTTCCCACCCTCGGCTTATACTCGAGTCAATGAGTTTTCCCAGATTTTTGTGGTTAAATTGGGTGCCTCGGCTTATATTCGGGTCGACTTATACTCGAGTATATACGATATTCTGTACCGTCTGCCAGATGGTTATAATTTAAAAAAAGGGTTCCCAGGATGAGATGGATCTTTGAGAATGTTTTGAACTTCTTAAGGCAGCAGGAGCTATAAAGCTCTTCCAAAGAGGGGAGAGGGTAACCAATGATCTTCTGGGCAATGACACTCCTTGCCCCACAGGATTCAATCAAGGAAAGGATCCAAAACACACACAGAATAATACACTGAAAGGAGAGGTTAGCTGCAGCCATCTTGAAAACTGTAAAAATTTAGTAAAAGAGATGTTAAGTTCTGTCTTTTAAAAATCATGTCTACTTTCTTTTCCTCTTACCTGAGGTATTTTTTCTTCTTAAAACTGTAGTGAGTGAACAACTGTCTGTCACAAACAAGAAGTCCTATCAGACTACACTGGCTGCTAACCTAAGAGACAGGACAAGGAGAGCCATTTGCTCTGAAGTTGAAGAGGGATTAGAAGCAGATAGCATGGCTAACTGAAACAAGGAAGAAAGGACCCTGTATGGGATGAGGTAACAGGTGTGGCAGAGGTCAGGCATAATAACCAGTAAGAGAGATGGGTTGGCAAATTCTGAGAGTTGAAGTCTATGCAGCCTACAGTTGCTGAGGTTGAGAAACTCTGCCCTTGACCCTCCTGTCAGTTGAATTCCTGAGGGAGGGGGCATAGAAGGTCCAACTTCTCCAACTGTCTTCAACTATCTCCAACTGTCAACTAGGAGCTGATGGAAGCTCTACATACAACCAATTTTCCAGTCCTTTAGAACAGGGGTCTCCAACCTTGGCCCCTGGAAGCCTGGCGGACTTCAACTTCCAGAATTCCACAGCCAGCTGGCTGTGGAACTCTGGGAGTTGAAGTCCGCCAGGCTTCCAGGAGCCAAGGTTGGAGACCCCTGCTTTAGAAGGACTGGTTTAAGTAAAAGTCACTTTAGCTTTAAAGACTAGAGTTTGTCACAGAAAAAAACTCCTTGGAGCAATAAACTTACCAGGAGCCAAATGGCTAATTTGGCTTGTGGAAGAATCTCTGGAAATTACCTTGTAGGTTCCCAAGCAATTTTTTAACAAATATTAATAAAGCAAGGTGTGAATATCTTTGATCTTTGATCTGTGAAATCATTTCTTAAGATTTAAAACTTGTCACCACGTTGAAATAGTGCTTGATCCAACTTTTTTCAGTTTTTAAAGAAATGCAAGGCAGAAAATTGCCAACTGACTTTTATTATAGATGTGTCTAAACATTACACTTAAAACTAAGCTTACCTGTATCCTTTCCACATCCCACTAATTCCTGCTATGGAAAAATCCCAAATTGGGAAAAGATTTGATAATGGTAACTGTTAGGGATATACCCTAGTAGAAAGTGCACAGCAGTCAGGCAGTCAGGCGAATATGAGAGAAAGCGTTTTTTAGTTTACACACTCAGTAAAAACGGATACACTGTCTTAGTTGAATAGTTTATTCCTTTAAGAGTTTAGCAGGGTCAAACAGTCCAAATATCATTCACTAGTCAGTTCAGTCCGGAGATTGTTCAATTGCAAAAATCCAGTTTCAAACAAAATCAGTTAACTTACAATGTCAATCCATAAATCAGTTCAGTAAATATCTTCTCACAGTAGATTAGATATGTAGCATTCAAAATCTTTCCTCCTTCAACCTCAGCAACAGGGAACACGCAGAACAATCAACCAACAATCCAGTAGCAATCCAGTTTCTCTAGCTCCCTCTTGTGGCAGTTTCTCAACCACACCCAAATTATATCATTTAGAGTTTAAAGTGAAAAACACATTTAAACTTTGCTATCATGGTTTATATATTATTTACCCAAACAACGTTAGGTAACTATGGTTATTCCTAACATACTCCCCTTTTGGGTAACATAAAATATATACATCTCTTTACAATCTTAACCCATAATCATCACAACTTTCTTTGTGTTTGATTAAACCTTGGGCCTTCATAAATTGATCAGCTATATTGTCTTCAGACATACAATATTTAGATATCTAAGATCTGTATGCTTAGTTCTCGTTTTCACAGCAATATTTGTAGCCATTCGTATGGCTGCTTGATTGTCTTCATATACTACAATGGAATCATTTACATTTATTCCCATATCCATTAACAATTGTTTATAAAGAATCAAATCAGTACACAACAAAGATAGACATGAAAATTCTGCTTCCATTGTAGACATACTTATGTGTTGCTGTCTAATTGACCTCCATCCAATCAGTGCCCTTCCTAACAGTATAGCCGTACCTGAAGTTGATTTCCTAGTGTTTATGTCTGTTGCTCTTTTCTTGACTGCAAGCATTGCAGTGCAAATACTTATTGCAAGGCTTCAGTTTTATACCTTCAGAAGTTCAACCGTTTTCTTGAGCATTTTAAAATTTATATGCCCTAAACGTCTGTGTAGCAAATGTATGCATTCGTCATGAGGCTTAACGTTATTATACACTGTATTAGCCACCTCTAATTGATTATCAATTAGTTTCTCAACCACATCCAAATTATATCATTTAGAGTTTAAAGTGAAAAACACATTTAAACTTTGCTATCATGGTTTATATATTATTTACCCAAACAATGTTAGGTAACTATGGTTATTCCTAACAGTAACCATAATAAAAGGTATATAAAATATATCTAAATAAGGATATATTTCTCATTATTTCTTAAGGAGTATCCAAGTATCCAAATGAATTTAGAAGCTAATTTCTTCTGTGGAAGAAATTGATTTGTACACATATATTCTCTGAAAAGGAGAGCAACTACTCCAGAGCACATTTAAAAAGGACTTAAGTAATTGTAGAAAAGGAAGAAGGCAATTTTATTTAACAGTACCCCAAAGATGCATTCAGGTCTATTACATACCTAAGGCAATGCAGTACAAAAAGGTAACAACTATGAAGGAACAATGGTATTAGTTTATTTTATTGTCATTGCACCTCATACAACAAAATCAAACACCATCTTCAGTGCACATCATGACCATGAAAATAAACACAAACACACATCCTTTACCCTTCACACATTGAACCGAAAAACCCCGACACCGCACCAACACTGCACTATGCAGCAGAATTCAAAAAAGCTACTGCCCTGGGATAGAAGCTGTTTTTCAGCCTATTTGTCCTTGTTTTTATTGTTCTGTACCATCTGGCAGATGGTAATAGTTCAAAAAAAGAGTGCCCAGGATGAGATGAATCTTTGAGAATGTTTTGAACTTTCTTAAGGCAGCAGGAGCTATAAAGCTCTTCCAAAGAGGGGAGAGGGCAACCAATGATCTTCTGGGCAATGACATTAACCCTCTGGGGTGCTTTCCTATCTGCCACTGTGCAATTGGCAAACCATACAGAGGTCCAGTAAGTTAAAATGCTCTCTATGGTGCAGCGGTAGAAGGCCATCAGCAGTTTTTCATTCAGTTGTAGTTTTCTGAGAAGTCTCAGGTAATATAATCTCTGCTGGGCCCTTTTGACCAGTGCTGCAATGTGAGCACTCCAGGTCAGTCCTCTTTTATGATAACACCCAAAAACTTAAAACTGGCCACTTGCTCCACTTGGTCTCCATTGATAAGCAAGGGCTGGATGTCTGATCTCTTCCTTTTATAATCCACTATAAGCTCCTTGGTCTCATTGGTGTTGAGGACCAAGTTATTGTCTCCACACCACAAAAGCAACCGTCCACCTCATCTTGGTAAGCAGACTCATCCCCCCCCGAGTCCCACCACTGTTGCATTATCTGCAAATTTAGCAGTAGTATTACTAGCGTGAGTGGGAAATGCAGTCATGCACATAAAGAGTATAAGGGACTCAACACGCAACCCTGTGATGTACCAGTGTATTTTAAGTTTGTCTAATGATAGGATGGCAACATTGATTTAGTTAAATTAGATTAATCAAAAACTTGAAATTAAGAATTAAAACCATGTATTTTATTGGTCAAACAGGTTGGGTTTTGATTACTAACTGATGATGATATGAAATCAAAACAAAATATGAATGATAACCTTTCCTTATAACTATTTGTTTCACCATGCAAAAGAAGATTTGTATACAGGTAATCCTTGGCTTGACAAGTGTTCATTTAGCAACTGTTTGTTTAGCTTTACTGAAGATAATGACACTGAAAAAAGTGAGTTACAGCCAATCCTTACACTTACAACTGTCACAGTATCCCCACAGTCACATGATCAAAATTTGGGCACTCGGCAACTGACATGTATTTATGACCGTTGCAGTGTCCCAGAGTCATGTGATCACCATTTGCTTTCCGACAAGGTCAATGGGAGAAGTCAAATTCGCTTAATGACCACATGATTCATTCAAAAACTGAAGTGATCCATTTAACAACTGTGGCAAAAAAGATCATAAAATTGGGCACAACTCACAACTGCTGCTTTGCTTAACAATGGAAATTTTGGTCCCAATTGTGGTCATAAGTCGAAGACTATTTGTACATTTCCATCATGCTCTTTGCTTTTGGAGTAACCCATGTGTCAGCTTTGGAAGCCATATTCCACGCTGCCACATAACTTGAGAAAGTGGGAGGGAGGTGATTTCGATTGAGTGGTTCTAAGTAGACAAAATAAAATTCTTTTCTTAGTTTAAGATTATTAAGTGTGGTGCAGCAGAGAAAAAGGATCTTTTTAATTTATTTTTATTTATTTTATTTTGTCAAGCGATTATAAGATAACAGGTATAAGTATAAACATAGTTATGAATACATGAATTGGATATGTATAAGAAAAATAAAAAGAAACAATAGAACAAGGATGGTAGGCACGTTGGTGCGCTTATGCACAACCCCTACAGACCTCTTAGGAAAGGGGTGAGGTCAATAGTAGACAATCTAAGGTTAAAGTTTTAGGGTTTGGGGAAGAAACCGGAGTCAGGTAGAGTATTCCAGACATTGACCACTCTGTTGCTGAAGTCGTATTTCCTGCAATCAAGTTTGGTGCAGTTTACCTTGAGTTTGTATCTATTGTGTGCTCTTGTATTGTTATGGTTGAAGCTGAAGTATTTATTGACAGGTAGGACATTGCAATATATAATTTTATGTACTATACTTAGATTGGATTGAAGGTGGCATAGTTCTAGATTTTCTAGGTCTAGAATGTCAAGTCTGGTGGCATAAGGTATTCTGCAATGAGTAGAGAAGTGGAGAACTCTTCTTTTGAAATATTTCTGGACTTTCTCAACGATATTAATATCAGATATGTAATGCGGGTTCCAGACTGATGAGCTGTATTCAAGTATTGGTCTAGCAAATGCTTTGTATGCTCTAGTTAGTAGTGTGATATTACCAGAGAAAAAGCTACGCAGGATTAGATTAACAACTTTTAATGCCATTTTGGCTATGTAATTACAGTGGGCTCTATCACTTAGATCATTAGAGATCTTACACTGGGACAGATCGTGATTGGTCCATGTGATGTGATGATGGGAGTAAAGGGAATGGGTTGTAGTTTGGGACATTGTGGGAAGTCCGGGAAACTTTTAGTTTTGAGATACCACAGATGTGCCAAGTGCTATTCTAACAAAGGTACTTTTGAGATAATGCTTGTCTCGGAGTTACTGGTTGGAATGTCAGCATTCCAGCAAACCTCCATTCCAATTTTGTTAAAGAAATTTCATTCTATCCTATATTATAGAAGAAATGATATGGCACGTTTGACTGTATTATTTATTTTGTAGTGCATTACCCAAAAGCTACATGGGCCTTTTAAAAACCTTGGATATGGTCCCTGAAATCTCCAGTCATAATAATCAATTCATCATTGGCTATTAATAGACGTTCTGAATGTCATTATGTTAACTCTTATTGGTTGAATTAAATATTACTAAAATAAAATGTAACATTTCTCCTGGCCCCATTTATTATTTTTCAAAGTAAAGGCCTTAACTGTTTTAGGCTCTGGGCTTTGATCTTTAGAGATTTATGGGGAAAGTAAGTATTTAAAAAACCAGATATTTATATGCATAACTTATTTATTTACAACTTTTTATTCACAAACATGCTTATTCCATGTTATAAATTCAAGGAAATAAAAGCCAGTGTTTTATAGGTAGTCCTTGACATGACTACAATTTTTGTTGCTAAGTTAAATATTTGTTAATTGAATTTTGTTCCCTTTTACAATCTATTGTGCCACAGTTGTTAAGTGAATCACTGTAGTTGTTTTGGTAACAGAGAAGTTTTCAATAGAGAGGCCTGGATTAAGAAACTCTGCAGTCCCAATTTGAAGGGGTGTGTGTGTTCAGGATAGCCAGCCTTAGAATCTCTCAGGTTATATCTAAGTTAGATGCTTATAGCTCAGTGTGGGATTCAATTTTTTTTTTTACTACCGGTTCTATGGGTGTGCCAGGGGAAGGATACTGTAAAATCTCCAGTCAGAGGTATATTTGCCCGTTCTCTGAACTACTCAAAATTTCTGCTACCGGTTCTCCAGAACTGGTCAGAACCTGCTGAATACCACCTGTTGTAGCTTTAGTTTGGCAAAAATTTTAGGTATAAGCAAGGGTGGGGTTCAAAATAACAACCAGTTCTCTGCCTGGTTGCTAGGTGGGTATGGCCATGATGGGTGTGGCCTAGTCGGCCTCCTGCACTACAGCAGGGCGGGCTGTTTTTGCCCTCCTAGGCTCTGGAGGCTTTTCTTGAGCCTCCGGGAAGGCAAAAACGGCCCCCTTGAGCTCCAGAGGCTCTCTGGAGGCTGGAAACAGGCTCATTTCAGGCCTTCCGGAGCCTCCAAGAGACCTGTTTTTCACCCTCCCCAAGCCTCCACATGGGCCCTGCACTTACCTGGGATCCAAAATGGGCCACGTGGGGACTCCTGGGAGGGGCAGGGTGGGGTGGGCGGAACCAGCCAAGGGTGCGATTTACCAGTTCGCTGAACCGGCCATAAAATTAACAAGTTTGCCTGAACTGAGGTGGACTGGTAACAGCCCATCCCTAGGTATAAGCAAAAAAGGATTGAACTCAATTGGATCTCTCTGTATTGTTTCTAGGCTTAGGCCTGGCAGTTAGTCATTGAACGAATTGGTCATTAAGTGTGATGCCCATATCACAGCTTCTTTCATTTACCACAATTCCAGCACTCCCAGTTGTGGTGGTGAAGTGATTTCATGGGCTGTTAAGTAGATGTAAGGTTTTGTGGGGTGTTTCGGGGGTGGGAGAGATCGTGGAAGGCTCCTTGATGAAATCCAAACAAGATTGTCAGCCTGTGAGCACACTCACACGTAGATTGCACTGAGTTTTCCAGATCCACAGACCTGCCTGAGGCATTCTGTACTCCTTTCTTTACCATACTACCTCTATGCTCAGAAACAAAAAATCCTGTCTGCTGAAATACAAGCAGGATGTTAAACCAGTGAGCAAAGAGACACTAGCATGAAGCCTGTACTAGGCTTCCCAAAATCTCTCTCAGCTACTCAAGGCATCCTGCACTTCTTACCTTACCAAGCCACCTCTCTATTCTCTGCTTGGATTTCAGCTCCCCCTCAACTCTGGAGGTTTGGCAGAGTGTAGAATAGAGCTGAAATCTTCAAATCTTCTGCTTCCCACCAAAGGAAGTCAGCTTCTCTCAGCAGGCAACACTTTAAGCCAATCCCCAGTGATGAGAGGACCCCTCTTGGCAGGCAACAGCAGCTTACAATATTTCCTGCCAGCTTTCCCACTGAGATTGCAAATGGTGATTACATACATTATTGCAGGGCACTTGGCAACTGTTGTAAATGCTAACAGGTTGTCAAATACCTAGATTGTGATCATGCAATCAAGGGGCTGGTAGTGCAACATTTTATGATGGCCTGAAGTACTTTATGGCCGGAAGTCTAAACACCTTTCCTGAGGCTATTGTAATTCTGATGTCAGGGTTCCAAGTAATACATCCATTGAAAGCAAGACTCAGAGACAATTGAATTCCTCAAAGATTACTTTTATTGGAAATATCATATTGGCACATATCTAGTGAAAACTGACTCTGAAAACTCCCGCAGTTTTCACCTTATTAAAAGTAAAAGATTTTCTACTTTCTCAAAACAATCAGTCACATGGTCCAATCACCGTGCAGTCCAACAACCAGGTGCCATCACTCCGCCGTCCTTCCAACCAGGTGTGAGAATGTCCTTGATTCCCAAGAGATTTTGTTTTGGCTACAGAAATCCCTCTATCTGAAATCCCCCCTCACTGACCCTCAGCTCCAGTGTGGCAACACTGAGGAGGTCAAAGTGGCTTCAGTCAGGACAACTTCAGGGTTGACATCCAGACCACTGTTAAAGAATGGTCATGAGTTAAAGATCACCTGTGCTAAATTCTGGACATGAAATGTTCATTAATTAAGCTATTAGAATATACAACATATGATGTTTACTGTGAGCTCGACCATTATTCATTTAGTCAGTTATCACCAACCTGATGCTTACCAGAAACATTGATCAAATTCCAGAATTCTCATCCTGGTATTTCCACAAACTGAATTGGAATTCTAAGAATTAACATATAAAATCATTGAGAGCAATAAGTTTAATCTGGCCCCATACACTGTGATTGGGATTATCAACATTTTAAGAAAAGCGTTTTCTTGAGTTTACCAATTTGAATACTTGAAGTTGACTGTCTTCATGAATGTTTAGTATGCAGAATACCTATTAATCAGCATAAATATTCAGGACAAGTTATAATGACATCTTACATGACATTAAAGCATCGGACTAAAAACCAGGAGATTGAGTTCTAGTTATGCCTTAGGCACAAAACCAACACGTGATCTTGGGCCAATCACTTTTTTTCAGCCCTGGAAATGAACAATGGCAAACCACATTTGAAAAACCACGCCAAGAAAACTGAAGCAACTTGTGCAGGCAGCCTTAGAGAATTGGACACAATTGAACAGAAGAAAAGAAAAAGAGTTACATCTCTTCAACTTGCTTAGCCAAATTTAGGACAAACTATTCTCCAATGAGAAATATTTAGAGCAGCACATATTAGTCACAAATCCAAAGTAATCACACTTGATCATTTTGTCCTTAATTTTTGGAAAATTGTTGTGCAAATGAACCTTGAAGCAACTAACAGACATAGAATAAGAGTTGGAATGTCTTCTAAGCCAATCCCTTGTTCCAGCAGGAGATCCTATATAATTGCAGAGGAATGATTGGCATTCTTCTTTTTAAAATGCTCAGGGATGGAGCAACTTCTGAAGGCAAGGTGTATTAATTGTTCTGTCACGAAATTCTCCTTATTTCTAGGTTAATTCTCTCCTTGATTAGTTTCTATCTATTGTTTCTTGTCCTGCCTTCAGATGCTTTAGTGTTGACCCCCTCTAGTTTGTGGCAGCTCCTCAAATATTGCAACACTGCTCTCATATCACCACTAGTTCTTTTCATTAAACTACCGTAGACATGCAACTTTTCTGCGTATCTTTGATTTCCAGTTTCCTAGTCATCTTTGTTGCTCTTCTCTAAACTTTACCCTCTTTCTAGTCTTGACATATTTTTAATATCGTGGTGGCCAAAACTAGATATTATTTATAGATTATTTTCTACGTATATAGTATCAATCTCCTGCTTTCCTGCTTTTTGAAGTTAGAGGAATCTTTACACCCATCATTTTTTGTAGTAGTAATTTATTATTTAAGAATGAGAAAAGCAGCACCAATAATTTTATAGGGTTCAGTATTTCCTTGTGTATTTGCCTATCCTGTTTTAAAGAAATGTAAAGAGGCAACTCTACTTGTTGATAAGAACATATGAATAGGTTCCAATTTTCATTCAAGGTGTGCCACAGAATTTAATCTGCTACTGAAAACGTAATCTCTCTTGCCCTCTCCCTGAACTAAAGTATTCAAAAGAGGCAGAAATGAAAGTGCAAGACTTTTGAAAAAATACAAAAGAATCAGAGGCGTACTTCCCATACTTTCTTCTATGGTGCATTAAGTGCATTATATATCAAAACATTAAAAAGGATTTTCCTCCTTTTTAAAGTCCACTGTTATTGAACTGGAGACATTTAATAGTGAGCAAAGCAGCGTTTTCTTTAATACAATTCTACTATTGATTTCTCTCGTCATTCAATCAAAACGATTCTGACAATTTTTTGAAAAGATACATTACCTTGATGAAAGATGCAATATTTCTCATCAAAGAAAGCACAGGCAAATATTACATGGAACAGAATACTAAACCTTTGTCTCTATCAGTAAATGATACAATGCACTAAGCTTGCCGTCTTCATGCATTATTGTGAACTTGTTAAAAAGCAGGAAGTTCTTACTTTTTCTGTTGGTTCTGGCACTAAGAAACCAAACAAAAGATTTTTTTCTACTTTCTTAAATAGAAGATGGCATAGTATCCAAAACAGCCTTGTTTGTACAGAAACATTCACAAATATACTTTTTATAAAATGAATACCTTTTTTTTCACTATTCCTAAATTCAAAGGGGAATTAAATTTAGCCTATTTTAATGGTCTTCCTGTATTTGTCAAAGAAGGAACTTTAAAAAAAAGCCTGTATGTGGACTAACACCATTGAAACTGCAGTTTGCATTCTCCTTCACTGTCAAATCTAGGTAGACATTAATCTCCACTATATATCCCCACATTTAACTAATTCTTCCAGGCACTCAGGCTCACTTAAAATACTTTCTGATTAATACCCAGTTCATATTTCTAAATAAGGCAAAGTGTTGTTCCACTATTTACAGGAAGGCTGCTATACTTGTCCTTTTTTTCCCTAAAGAGACAGAA
The DNA here is from genome assembly GCA_033807585.1 of Hydrophis major. Classification (NCBI taxonomy): domain Eukaryota; kingdom Metazoa; phylum Chordata; class Lepidosauria; order Squamata; family Elapidae; genus Hydrophis; species Hydrophis major. Next base: position 36,388,891 of record CM066332.1, on the reverse strand, counting down.
AAGTTCCTGAGAAAACAGCCAATTGAAGCATTTTTATGAAATGCTGGCCTATGAGAATTTATAAGGGGGAAAAGGTAAAACAATAAATAAATTCCAGATATATTACAAATTCAAAAAATGCAGAATTCAGTAGTGAGAGTCTGAGAGTTCTTCACACATACACACACACACACACCATCTGACAATGTGTGCTTCCATATGGAAGGACCATTGGAGTCAAACACAACCCTGATGCGGCCTTCATTGAAATGGAGTTTGATACCTCTGTTTTAGAGCAAGCATCGGATCAAAAATGAAGGGTGATAAATTAAGGTGGACTTAATACAGGAGCATATTACCAATAGTGAAGAAATATGTTAAGGTGATTTGGGCATAGAAGAGAATTAATGAGAACTGAATTGCAAAACAAACAAATGAGGGAAAAGCAAATGGGTCAGAAAGAAGAGTAAGAAGAGCAAGAAAATAATTAATGTTGGAACTGAAATTATAAAAGAGAGATGAGAAACAAGATGAGAAGATTAAAGAACAAAAGACAATGTGCAAACTGGTATACAGACATGGTCAAAACAAGGATATTTGCAAAGATGGAATAGAGAAGTACACTGGATTGTGTTGGTGTAAAAGAGATACATATTTCTTCTTCTTCCCTATTTGCCATCTTTAATTTTTTTCATTCAAAATTCTTACTATTTTTCTTGATTTTGTATAATGCTATTCACCATAAAAGAAGATAGATGAGAAATGATACAGGTACCGTGTTTCTCCAACAATACGGCCTCCACCAATAGGAAGCTCCACCATGTTTCTTTGGCATAAAATCAAATTAAGCCCCTCCCCCCAAATTTAGGCCTATTTTAAAACATGCAAAATAAGGGGGAAGGGGGGGGGGACTTGCCGTTAGGAGTGCCCCCGGGCAGCAATTCCTACCACTAGCCTTGCATCCTCGCCACTAGCTGCTCTTAACGGGTGATCATGGCAAAGCTCGGAGCTCCTACTCCCACCTTTGCTGCAGACGCCTTTGGCACCCGCCGCTGTTGCTTTTCCTTCTGCCCATTCCACCAAGTTTGGAGCTGCCGCTTCCGTGTTTGGAGTGCTGCCGCCACTTGGGGCTCCAAACAGCGGCAGTGCTCCAAACGCGGAAGCGGCAGCTCCAAACATGACGGTGGGCGATCTTTTTATTTTGATCCGCGCGAAGTTCAGAGCGAGCATGAGAGGGAGACCGCGATGCCTTGCTAAAGAGCCAGAAAGCAACAAGGGCGCCAGGTAGAAAAGACAGGGTCGCAATCACATGGAGATGCCCAAAGCGCGGAGTACACATAACTAAAGGCGGCGCACGCAGTTGGCTTGGGGACTACAAGGCAGCATCTGCGCCTCTTCCCAGGCACGTCTCTAGGCTGCTTCCGGAGCTACGGGACTCTCTCTATTGCCTACCGGCCCTTCTTCCTTGGGCTCCCTGCCGTGGGATACACCCACTTCCTCCTACAAATTATGCCTCGCAACTCTTCTCTCCCTTTCCTCTCGCTCCAAAAAGATCACCATCGTTTCCCGCCGATTCGGGCTTCCAGCCACTTTGTGATCCACTAGTGAGGTTGCCATCTCGGATGGAGGCATCGCAGTCTCCCTCTTTTGCTCGTTCTGAACTTTACACGGACCAAAATAAAAAGATCACCCGCCGTCATGTTTGGAGCTGCCGCTTCCGCGTTTGGAGCACTGCCGCTGTTTGGAGCCCCAAGTGGCGGCAGCACTCCAAACACGGAAGCGGCAGCTCCAAACTTGGCGAAATGGGCAGAAGGAAAAGCAACAGCGGCAGGTGCCAAAGGTGTCTGCAGCAAAGGTGGGAGTAGGAGCTCCGAGCTTCGCCATGATCACCCGTTAGGAGCGGCTAGTGGCGAGGATGCAAGGGTGGGAATTAAGTCACCCCTGAAAAGACGTCCTAGCCGTTTTTTCGGGGGTCAAAAAAAAATAAGACCCGGCCTTATTATATGAGAAACACGGTAGTCTTCAACTTACAACAGTTCACTTAGTGATCGTTCAAAGTTACAACGGCACTGAAAAAAGTGACTTATGACCATTGCGATATCCTCATGGTCACATGATGCTTGGATGTTTGACAACTGATTCACATTTATGACAGTTGCAATGTCCCAGGGTCATGTGATCACCTTTTGTGACCTTCTGATAAGTAAACAACGGCAGTGATTTACTTAACAAATGTGGCATTTAAAAATGGGACAAACTCACTTAACAAATGTTTAACTTAGCAACATAAATTTTGGCCTCAACCTGTAGACGGATGGGGGCATGCTCACAACCTGTTGTTAACAGCAAACTGGTTATTAACGTTAAGTACAGCCCACCTCTGGTCCTAGGCCTGGTCATCTGAGGGACATATATTTCTTATGTTTACTGTATGATCCAGCAGACATGGCACATATCAGGTTCTAAACAGTGCCATTTGATAGGACCCAGGAAGTAGGCCTTTTTTGACAAAGTATGTGCCCTCTAGGAAAAATCTCCCAGAGACTTATGTGGCCCTCACACTGTCTTATTTAAGCAAAAGTTGATTATGCAGCAGAATGACTGGGACAAAGAAGAAGAGGAACAAGAAGCCATCTTTGATGAACAATGGGTTTTTTCCAGGGAGGTGGAGAAAGAGGATAAGAAAAAGGGGATTTTAAGGTTTGAAAAAACAACCAAAAAAGAGAAAAATGAGAGGAAAGGTGGATGCATGGTTAGAAAGCAAAGGAAAGGGAGTAAGAAAAGGGAGGAGGAGAGACAAAGGGGTAAAAAGGGCAAGGAGAAGAATAAGCAAGAGAGAAAGGGGGGGAGGAGAAGCCTCAATGGTGGGAAGCAAGATCTAAAGAAAAAAAGTTTATTTAGAGACAATGGGTGAACCTAATTAAGGATAAAAGGGGGATTCTGGAAGGTACATAAGATTGTGTTTTTATATGTGTATTTAGAGTATAAAATTTATTGTGTAATTTTAGAATCTACTAAAAAGAATCCCAAGATAAATTAAGTGTTATATGAAGTACTTTTAAGTTAGGGTAATGAGTTAAAGGCATCACTCCAATTAGTGTATAGGAGAAGTATAGTAAAAGAAAAAAGATGAATGGATAGTTGGAAATAGAACAGACAAAGAATGTTATTGAAAATGGTAATAAGATATGGAAGGATATATAAAGGTTTTGTTATGTTTTTTTGGGTTTTGTATGTTGATAAAAGGCAATAAAATTTTAATTAACAAGAAATAATTTGGATGAAAACGAGAAGTTGGGATAAGATATGAAGTTAAATAGATAAAGTAAATATTGATATTATAATTGGGAATCATTATGTTCTATTGGTTTTCTTCTTTAATTATTACTATTTTTTTTAGAAAAGAATTTATAAGCTGTTATGGCTTGATTGTTTGTGCACTGTTTTTGTAAAATTAATAAAATTGGTTTATAAAAAAAAAGAAAATGATAATAAGATATGGAAGGATATATAAAATGAATATGATGTTTGAATTTGTGTCTGTGAGAAGAGTTTCAACCTGGGATCAGGCAGCCTTCAGAAAAGATATTTTAGTTTGTTTGTTTTTTTCTATGTTCTGTATTTTGTATGTTTATGAAAGGCAATAAAATTTTAATAAGCAAGAAATATAATTTGGATAAAAGGAGAAATCTGGATAAGATATGAAGTTAAATAGATAATGTAAATATCTATTAATAGATATTAATAGATAATGTAAATATTACAATTTGGAATTATTTTGTATGTTCTATTGGCTCTCTTCTTTAATTTTTTTTTTTTTTTTAGAAAAGATTTTTCAAGTTGTTATGCCTGGATTGTGTATTGTTTTTGTAAAATTAATAAAATTTGTTATATTAAAAAAAAAAGAGTAATCAGGTTCATAACATATTCGCTTTTTAACCATCTTTAACATGAACACAATGACATTTTAGATGACAGGGAGAAGGTAGCTTTTTCTGCACATTCTTGGACAAATACAGTACAAATACAAAAGCTTTAGTTAGCTGTTTCAACTGATCAGGAAGTTATGCGACAATGGTGCAAAAAGTATCCTCTGCATAAATCTTCATGTGTTAATGTTGAATTTCTATCCCTTCAATAGAAGGAAAAAATGCAGATTAGAGGACACTATCTGTTTGAATAGCTTTTCCCTTCTATTGTTATCCTGTTAAGTCCTGCTGAGACACAGAAAAGGCAACTGTATGAATGAAAATTCAATAGCGTGCTTTTCTATGCAAAAATCAGCAGATCTGGAACACTTTTTTTTACTTTATAAAACGTGAAAATTACTGAGCCTAAAATCATATTTTCCATTATTCGGTAACTCTTTTTCCTTTGAATATATTCTATCAAATATTCAGACACAACTGAAGTTTAATTAAATTATCCAATGTCTTGCAAAATAGAAGAAGGAACCAAGAAATATACTGTAGATATAAACACAGGAATCTATCAAAAGAATTTTAGAACATCAGTGTTCTAATTCTATGTAGTTCTAAATTGACTTTTCTCCTCATTAGAGAAATTTGGCATTAAAAAACTGTCCTACATTCTACACCTGATCATTTCCATAATAGATAATGTAGTTATCAGCAGAGTTATATTACTTCACCTGGAACATTTTCAACCATTTATCACAATGTTGATCTTTATTTTAAACATAAAATCAGGCAATCATTTATGTCTCCCATGTTCTTTGTATTTATTCAAGGATATTTAACAGGAGACAAAAGGTGACTTATTCATTATTCATCCTGAACAAGGCAAGTATGGCAATTTGAAAAGCCTGACATTTGAGCTTTTTGCCAACACTAGCAAAATTATATCCTTCCCATTGTAAATCAATGAAGTAGAATCATTGTGCACAAAAGAATTAAATTGCCTTGTCACTTTAATAAGGCCACCTTATATACACCCTTCAGCCAGTGCCATTGTGCAGAGAAAGGGTCCATCCTTTGCCCCAGCTGCCTTAGATCTCAGTAGGCATTCCAATTAAATGAACATCCTCTTAGTCTTTTGCTGTATTCAACCCTTCACCAAAGAGAAGGAGAGAAGTCAGAATGTCAGTAACTCAAAACTTTGTATCAATGGAATGTACCCATCAATAGGGATCAGTAATTATCCCCATAATTTCTCTAAGTTTGGGGGAAGGAAGAGATAGTTGTCTAACTTATGATTATGACAATGAGGGAAGCACTCAGGAAATAATCAGTTGGAGGTTTTGCTCTTTGGGATAAAAATATTATATTGAACAGGGATTATAAATCTGAAATGTGCAACTAAAATATTTCATCCAATGAAGAATATGAGAGGCATGGAAACCAGTGTATAACCAGAAACCAATGTCTGAATTGATTCAAACTGGACTGATTTTTCTTGATATTTTTTTTTTTTGCAAGCCTTGTTAAACTGATTTTTTTTCAGTATAATGGGGATCTTTTTTAGCCATTTTAGATGTCTAATCAATTCCCTTAGAATGTTTTTAATTCATATTGGCATTTAATGGAACAGAAGAGCAGCTTCAAATAGGTAAGAAAAAGAATTTTTTTGGGGGGGGGGGTGAATTTATTATATTCAATAAGTATGACCTGGAAGAAAATTTTCATCTTTAAAACCCTGCCAACCATTGCACTTTTGAAACTCTGAAAAAGATACATTCTTGCATTGTTTTAATAACTTCTTGAATAACATATGTTGGAACGGTAAAAGAGATGGAGAAGAATAAAACCAAATGATGGGCCAAGGAGCAAGAATAGCTTGAGTTCAACTAACATTTCAAGATTTAGTCAGAAATTGTTGATGCCAAATGACCTTTTTCTGAAGGACAATTTGAGAAGACCAAGCAAAAGGATTGTTTCTTTAATATGGTTACCATAGAGATTGATCCTTTTTAAAAGACGGGGTGGTGGTGGGAGAATTGATGTACATTTGCAATCAGCTAGTGCCTGTAACAACAAATGGGCTTGATAAAGCAACCCTCCAAATTTAACTCTAAACAAAAAAAAGTGTGCTTGAGATTCAGGGAAGAATAGAAGCTATTCAAAAAGATGGACAAAGAGGCATTTGATGATGAACTGGAAAGTATTGTGCTTGAAAAGAATGTACTTGCACATAATAGTGGCCCAAGCAATGATTTTACCATATATACTATAATAATTAAATTCCCTAACAATATCTGACAAGAAATACCAGCCAGGAGACATTGACAGCATGGGATGATTTTGGTATTTCCCTATGGAGTTAAAATGCAACAAAAGGTGGAACATATTTGGAGAAGGAACTATGCCGATAATGTTGACCAATCATGTGTGCATAAAGTTCTGTAAGATTTCACAAACCTACCAAAGTGGGAACAGGTTGTTGGTTTTTTTGCTCATATTTTATCTTATCTTTGATCTTGCTTTAAAAATTGGATAAAACTGTGTATAGTTATATACATTTTTGTATTCTTTTTTGGAAAAAGATTCATCTGTCAAGAATAAAATGAGTGCCCTGTGAAAGATTATACCATACTCCTACACAAGGCTTTTACTTAGCTGATTTCTCATGTACACTTATGCATTACCTGCTGAGCCAATCATCTTTCAGATAATTCTTTTCTTTTATGGACTGCAGTTTGATGCATACAGCAAAACGATGAGGCATTGTAAAGAAGTTCCACAATCTCCAACAAAATAATAAGTGTAGAGACTAAAGCAATAGCACTGCAAAAGGATGTCCCTTCTCTATTTAATCATATCAAATGAGGCATAGAACAATTGTGGCTAGGTAACTAGGGCTTTTTTTTGAGATATCGAGTGGATCTACTTTCCACAATGAATACAATAGATAACTTTAATAACTAATAAACAATCAAGTATAACTAATTAAAATCTATTTTTTTTTTGCAATTCTGCAGTTTCAGTGAAAACTAAATGAATAAAATGCATGCTTAATAGTTAATAAAATCCATATAGCGACATAGTAGTTTTCTTACATCTTCAGTACCACCTTTCTTCAATATTCTGAAATATATCTGCAGAAATAACATGGCAATAATGTTAGGAAGCACCGCACTTCAGCTCAGATCTTATATATGTAGCCTTATGGGTCACTTACTTAATGACCACATTGACTTATTTGCCCAGACTAGTAGCATTTATAGGCTAAACAATCTTTCCTAGGTTAGAAACAGGTGTTTTTTTCAACTCTATATGAAAATGCTGAAATTGGGATCTTCTACACTGAAAGTATGCGTTTTATCACATAGCCACCAATCTTAAGCTTTCATTGCTGAACAATAAAATGCTAGTGTCACTTACTGAATAGCTTATATGACTGGTGTAGAGATTATAATACAGGAATTGGCATCCTGGAGAACCCAGGTGTTGCTAAACAAAGGCTACCAGCATTCATAGAAAGTACGGCCAGTGGGGAGGAATGCCACTTTCCTCTCTAAAAATTATTTTCACCTGAATGCTTCAGAGCATATTAAAGCATTGTAACAAAATGAGGAAGAAAAAGTACTAGTGAGATGTTCTTCCTTCTATATTGTTCTTCATGATACAACCAGTCTCATATATTTAATTTGTGAGGTAAAGATAATCAGACAAATAACTTGGGATATAATCTGCCATCGAAATGAATGAAAGCAGATGAATATTCATTTGGACTGCACAAATCGTATCTAAATCAAGTTTTACATCTCTTGATCAGTTAGTCATCAAGAACTAAGAATTTTATGGAACATTTACTGATTGCTTGGCCAAATTAGTAAATCTTAAAAGTTCCATGCATACGTTCACTCATTGGCAAGTGAGAAAATATACCCAATTTCTCAAACAATCTACTGATTAACAGGTTTACTCTGTATAAAGAATATGCCTTTTTTATAGAAAGGAATAATAGCAGGAAAACAAGGGATGTTATTTCTGGAATTCCAATCAGCTGCCTTTGCAAGCGTGTGCCTCTTCCATCTCCACTAAAACTTCTGGCTTAAGCAAAATAACAATAGAGAAATAGCACCACTATAAAGATGGTGAATGGACTACAAACTAATTGAGCCCTCCTACTGCCTTTGTTCCCATGTTGAGCCTTGCAGAAAATTCCAATTAACTTACATCATAACAGTCACTGCAAAATTTCCAGCTGCTTTGAAAACTACCAGAGTGCTTTCTATAAAGTTCACTAAGATAGAAAATAATACAGCATAGTCTAAGCAAAACAGTGGAGAATCAATGGAATTTTATTTTCATTCATCACACAATTATTGTGCAAATGGCAGACTATAAGGCAAAAGATGGATATACCCTTTTAGTATAGTCTGTATATTAAGATAGTAGTATTTCTCCCTCATACAGCATTTCAGAAAAATATAAGTTAATAATTTGTAAACTCTAAAAATGTTAAATTATCAACACCAGCAAAAATTAACATTTGACAAAACAAACAGAACACTACAATAGGTCCATACAAGCCATATGCTTTATTAAATGAATGGGTAAATTGCTCCATTATATAGTGAAGTTTTAACACCCAGAATATAAATCACATCATTTGCCTTCTGATGTCAGAACACAAATCTTATAGTTTGCTGTTTTTAATCTCCCGAAAATGCTTGTGTTTCGGGACAGATTAAATTATTTCAGTTATCTCTAGTGAATAAAATCATGACACTGTTTCAGTTTAGCAGGATACATAATATACTTACATTTCAAAGCATCAACCTAGTCTTCTTCATCTTCCTCCTCTTCAGATTCACTTGTACTATCTGTATCAGCTACACTTTCCTTATCTTCTTCGTTTTCCTTTTTCTGAGATGACAAGTTTTCCTTCCCACCTAAGCAACTGTAATGACATTCAATTATTTGATACTTATAGTTTTAACCATATTTCCCTTTTCCTTCTTGTACTTCATGCCTTAATATTGTTGGCTTATAATCTCTTCTTTTCTATGCCTTGCATAACACTGTTTATCCCAAACAGAAATAGCATAATGGGTATATATGTATGTATCAGAAGTGGTAGTCAGCAGGTTCTGACCAGTTCTAGAGAACCGGTAGCGGAAATTTTGAGTAATTCGGAGAACTGGCAAATACCACCTCTGGCCCCGCCCCCATCTATTCTCTGCTTCCCGAGTCCCAGCTGATCAGCTGGGTCTTCTTTTGTTGTCCTGTACAGGAGGACGGAACTGGAAAGCAGGTTAGCGAGGGGAGGAGGGAATGGAGATTTTGCAGTATCCTTCCCCTGGAGTGGGGAGGGAATAGAGATTTTGCAGTATCCTTCCTCTGCTACACCCACCAAGCCACGCCCACCAAGCCAAGCCCACAGAACCAGTAGTAAAAAATTTTTGAATCCCACCATTGGAGTATGTATGTACATTTAGTAGTAGTTTTATTTATTGCTAAGTAGTAATAAATAGCAACATAGCAGTATTCTGCAATAGATTCCTGCTTAATTGGTGGGTTTCAAAATAGGGTGGGAAACCTAGGATTTTTCTAAAGTTCATCAGCAATTCCAAAATGACAAGTTCCTGAAAATCAGTCACTTACAATAGGCATTAATAACCTATTTGTGTCTTGGGCTTGGACTGTCATGAAGCATTTTTTTGTTAACATGTTTATATTTAATGTCTGCATGTAAAATTTGTCAGGAATATTGTGAAAGTAACCCTGTATCTTTGTAAGACCTAAAAAAACTATTCATCCACAACACTTATTTTCCAAACAAATGTTCCCTGCATTTCAGCTACAAAAAAATTATCCACATTTATTGTTAGGAAGGTCACCTACTTGGGTGACCTTCTTGGGTTGGAAAATATATAAACTAAGATAGACATTTTAATACTGTCTCTTTAAGAGAATGCTAAAACTGTAATTGGGTGTGGTTCCTCAAATGGCCATAAGATGGAGTCAGAAACCTGGGTTGTTTAGTTCCTGTTCTGTTGTTCTGGAGAGTGTCGCAGTTCCTATTGACTATTGATTGTTTGCTGATCATAGTTCTTCTTGGGCTTGATGTAAGTCTGTTACTGAACTGTTTTTGATACTGGACTTTGTTATTGCAGTATCCCTGGACTGAAAATTGACTGCTTTAACTGTGAATGACTTGGACTGCTTGTTGGATTTTGCTTAAATGTGTATTGGAAGTAAAACCCTACATTTTACAATACAGTGTATCTGTGTGCTAGTTGTGTGTTATTCTTCACTACTCTCACTACGTCTCCCTATGTGCGCTCATTCTCCTAATGGGGAATTACCCTCAACTTTTATCATTAGTCATAAGCAACCTTATATCTTAAGATATTTAACTTTATGTATTTGTGTGTATGTAATGTCTTCATGTCTTAAAATATTTAACGTTATATGTAAAGATATTTACTCATGTAGTAGGGTTGTATTACTATTATCCTTTTATCTTTAGTACCACTACTACTACTATTACCACTATTACCTTTTCCTATTGATATTTTATATTACTTTGTTGTTTGTATGCATACTGAGAACTAATGTACCAGACAAATTCTGTTCTGTTCTGTTCTAGTCTAGTCCAATCCAGTCCATACTCTACCCTACTTCTACCCAGGGGCTACTTAACTATTTTGGGGGGTCCAAACATCAAAATAAATGAGATCGTAATGCATAAGTTTGAGGCTTGTTTTGTTCATATACAGTGAAGATAAGGGGAGTCCTACAATACGTTTTAAATTTGTTAAAATATACTGTAGGACTAGCAATGCAATCTTCGTGGTTTTTGTTAGGGATAACATTGTTTACCCTAACTGGTTTAGGTAAAATAATAAATATGTTATCATGGTTTATTAGTTAAAGTGTCTGCAACTTTAACTGTAGGAATGTAATTGAGGGAGTGGTTGTGAGAGCACCATAAAAGAAGCAAGGCACGGCAGCTTGCTCTCTCTGGCTTTATGATCCCTAATTACTGGATGGATTCAAGACTGTGTTTTTCCCCTACTGGAACGGGAGAGAGAAAGGACTGATTTGTAAGTGAACTGACATAGGATATTCTACATGGACTTTGCTAATTGAATATCCTTGAATGGACTGACTAAAATGATACATGACTAAAGGACTGTTATTTTGACTTTGCTATAAACTCTAAATGGAATAAACTATATTTTGATAGCACAAGCGTATCTGTTATTTTTACTGTATGTTAACTAACATACAAACCTTATCTCACTCATTTATCTGTGTGCCTATCTGACTAACGCTGCACATTCTGTTTAGCTTGTCTCCTTAACCCTGGTTGGGGAACACAGGCTTAACACTGGTTATGGGCCCAGAGGCTGCAAAGTCAGTTTAACTAGGATAAAACAGATTTATGTAAAAAGTGAGTTTGTGTTGTTACACGTTACAGTAAACAGACAGCTGTGTTTTATTAATCATAGTTTTATATCCATATATAGAAAACATGGCACAAGTCAATCTACAAAGTTTGTCCCTTATATCCAAGCTGAATGGAACAAACTATGTATCATGGTCTATGAAATGTAGTCTACTTCTATGAAGAGAAGGTCTGTGGAACATAATTGAAAATCCACCAAACGTAGAAGAATGGGATCCAGAGATTGAGGAAGATAGAAAAAAGATAAATGACTTTAAGCATAAGAATGAACAAGCTCTTTGCATAATAGGACTAACACTGTCTGACCAGCAACTTGTTCATATCCGTGGAGAGCAAACGGCTGTTGGGTGTTGGCAGAAGCTGAAGAGGATTTATGTCCGAGATAACGTTGGTGCTCACATAAATCTAACACGGAAGCTTTTCAGGACGCATCTCCAGACAAATGGTGATATGCTTAGTCATTTGAATTCTATAAAAAGCATTTTTCAAGAACTGCACAAGAAAGAGCTTATTTTCTCTGAACTACACCAAGTCTACATAATTCTATCATCACTAGACGTAAGTTATGATAACTACGTCACTTCCCTTGAAATATTGCCTAAGGAAAGCTTAACTTTAACTGATATAACTGGCAGATTGATTGAAGAGGCAAGAAGAAGACTTGAAAGAGATCAGTTAAGAAGGGAGCAACTTCAAAAAGAAGATAATGAATCTCCTACTGCATACGCAATTAAAAAGTGTTTTAATTGTGGAGGAAGAGGACATTTGGCAAGATTTTGTAAAAAAGCAAAGCGCCAGAACGCTGGCCAGAATACTAAAAGTAACCAAAATAAAAATAAAAATTTAGAGTTAGCCATGTATATTAATGGAGCTGTAAAAAATAATTTATGGGTGGTTGACAGTGGAGCATCCCACTGTATAACAAATGATAAAAAAAAATTCATTAAAATGTCCAAGAGTACACAGCAGATATTGTTAGCCAATGGCTGGAAACTGAAAGCTAAAGGTCAAGGTATAGCATATTGTTCTTTTATAAAAGAGAATGTAAAAATGTTATATGGACCACAACTTAAGTTTAATTTAATTTCAGTTAGAATTTTGGTAAAACTAGGATATGTAGTTACCTTTAAAGGAGATAACTGCATAATTGAAAAAGAAGATAAGAAAATTACTGCATCTTTAAGAGGTGAATTCTATGTTTTAAATGATAATGGTTTAAAGGTGGCTAACACGGTTTATGATAATAAGAAACCTCATGATGAATGTATTCACTTGTTACATCGAAGGCTAGGGCATTTAAATTTTAAAATGCTTAAGAGAACTGTTCAATTATCTAAAGGAATAAGTTTGAAACCTTGTAATAGGTATTTGCAATGTTCTATTTGTAATCAAAGCAAAAGCAGGGTCATACCGGCTAATAGAGTTGATGGATTTACTACCAAAGAGCCTTTAGAAGTAGTATTTGCCAATTTAATAGGTCCGAAAAAACCAAGTGCAGGAGGAGCTCGATACATACTAAGTATAATGGACCATTATTCTAGATATGGGTTTTGCTATTTAATGAAGAGCAAAACTGAAACGTATCAAAATCTATTTAATTGGATTAAATTTGCAGAAAGGAAAACTAAAAAGAAATTAGTAACTCTTATAACAGATAATGGTGCGGAATTTACAAATAACAAATTCCAGAATAGACTTAAAATGTTAGGTATTCAACATAAAAAGTCTGCACCATATAGGCCACAACATAATGCCTTTATAGAGAGACGAGGCCAAACACTACAGTCAATGGCACGTACGATGTTGTCTGATTCAGGATTACCTGACAATTTATGGGGAGAAGCAATAATGTGTGGTAATCATATATTAAATAATGTTGTTAATTCAACAACAGGTGAATTACCATTCACACTGTGGCATGGTACAAAACCTGATTTAAGTTACATGCACACATTTGGAGCACCAGCATGGGTGCATATCCCTTCACAACTTAGACACAAAGGACAGCATAGAGCTAAAAGATTATTTTTTTGTAGGATATAAATCTAATCATAGATCTTATAGATTCTGGGAACCAGGTACATCTAGAGTTTACACCAGTGCTAGTGCTAAATTCCTAGAACATGTAGGATGGAATAGATTAGAGCAAGATTTAAATAATGAAGTAATTATTGAACCCTACAAAAGGCAGAAAGATCAGACTAGTTATAAGAAGAGTCCAATTAAAGAAGAAGTCCATGAAGAACAAATAGGATCAGAACAAGAGGAAACAGTTGATCAGGAAGAGTTAGATAATCAAGAACAGTTAATAAATGAAAGTCCACCTGTAAGTCCTGCAATACCTAGACGTACTACACGTATAACTAGACCACCTGATAGGTATCAAGCAAGTATAGTTTGCCAAGTAACTAAAGTTCCAACTAGTATAGATGAACTTAAGATATATCCTGCTAAAGATCAGGAGAATTGGCAAAAAGCAATGGAAAAAGAACTAAATTCATTAAAGGTAATGAAAGTATATGAAGATGCCATATTACCTCCAGGAGAAAAATCCATTGGGTGCAAATGGATATTTAAAATAAAAACTGGAAATGATGGGACTGTTACCCATAAAGCTAGGTTGGTAGCTCAAGGATTTAATCAAACTGCATCTGATTATGATAAAGTTTTTGCACCAAGTCTTAAAGCAACATCTTTGAGAGCAGCTTTAGTATGGGCAGCTAAGAAAAACTATGTCATTAACCATTTAGATGTAGAAACTGCTTATTTGCATGCACCATTGCAGCACACTATATATTTAAAAAAGCCAGTTATTTTAAAAGACAATAAAGTAAATAGTAATGATTGTTGGAAACTCAAAAAGAGTCTTTACGGGTTGAAACAATCTGGTTTTGAGTGGAACCAATATTTTGTGAAAGAGTTAAACAATATAGGTTTTAAATCTGGTTTAGCAGATCCATGTGTGTTTAAAAGAGAAAATAATGGAATGGTGTCATTATTGTTATTATTTAGAGATGATATTGCTTTGATAACTAAGACTAATAATGAAGCTAATGAGATTATATCATTATTAGCCAAAAAGATAAAATTAAAGCATTTAGGTGAAATTAAAAAGTATCTAGGATTGACAATTAACAAAACAAAAAATGGATTTAAGATATCTCAAGAAGATAAAATTTGCCAATTAATTAAAACATATAAAATGGAACTTTGTAAACCGGCAAAGACTCCAATGAGTCAGGAGGTTTGCCAAACTGATGATCAAAGCCCCAAATTTGATAAGTCCATATATCAATCTTTGATTGGCAGCTTATCATATTTTAGCAATTGGTCAAGGCCAGTCATAGCTTATAATGTTAATCAGCTGGCATGTTTTAATTCAGATCCACATCAATGTCATTGGCAATCATTAAAGAGAATTTTAAGATATCTTAAAGGAACAATGAACCATGCATTGTATATAGAACCAAAGGGTGATTTGAGTCTTAGTGCCTATGCAGATGCAAGTTTTGCAACTGACATAAACACTAGAAAATCAACATCTGCGATGGCTATATTATTTGGTAAGACACTAATAGGGTGGAGGTCAATCAGACAACAGCATATCAGCTTGTCCACGATGGAAGCGGAATTTTCATGTCTGTCATTATTATGCACTGACTTAATTTTGTACAAACAGTTATTATTAGACATGGGTGTAACTGTTAAAGATTCCATTATTGTGTACGAGGACAACCAGGCAGCCATAAAGTTAGCTACTAATATAGCTGTAAAAACTAGATCAAAGCATACTGATTTAAGATACTTAAATGTTAGAGAATCTGTAAAGAATGGGCTAATTAAATTGGAATACTGCATGACGGAAGAAAACATTGCAGACCAATTTACAAAAGCTCAAGGAGTAATCAAGTTTAAAGAAAGTTGTAACAAATATGATTTAAAGATGTAAATAGTTATAGTATTATTATTATTACCTAAAAGGGGAGAATGTTAGGGATAACATTGTTTACCCTAACTGGTTTAGGTAAAATAATAAATATGTTATCATGGTTTATTAGTTAAAGTGTCTGCAACTTTAACTGTAGGAATGTAATTAAGGGAGTGGTTGTGAGAGCACCATAAAAGAAGCAAGGCACGGCAGCTTGCTCTCTCTGGCTTTATGATCCCTAATTACTGGATGGATTCAAGACTGTGTTTTTCCCCTACTGGAACGGGAGAGAGAAAGGACTGATTTGTAAGTGAACTGACATAGGATATTCTACACGGACTTTGCTAATTGAATATCCTTGAATGGACTGACTAAAATGATACATGACTAAAGGACTGTTATTTTGACTATGCTATAAACTCTAAATGGAATAAACTATATTTTGATAGCACAAGCGTATCTGTTATTTTTACTGTATGTTAACTAAGATACAAACCTTATCTCACTCATTTATCTGTGTGCCTATCTGACTAACGCTGCACATTCTGTTTAGCTTGTCTCCTTAACCCTGGTTGGGGAACACAGGCTTAACAGTTTTCTTGCCTCAAAAAGGATGAGAAATTGGTCTGCCACTTTTTATCAATAGTGAACAAAATGAAATGCTCAATACTACATAGTCTTTGGTTGTTATTCCACTGCCATAAAATATGATTTTAAAATTATGCATCAGTTTGCACATTGCTTTAAACAAGATCCATCAAGATATATGATGTGCTTGGGTGGCCTTAGGTGCATGTGGCCTTCAAACCCATGTTTTTCTGAGCTGTACAATCTTCTTTAAATGTGATCACCAACAATTGGTGACATGACTTCCCACTATTCTGAGACATGCAACACATGGAAACTCTAATATAAATTGGGATTGCACAGATAATTCTTGACTTACAACCATTTGTTCAAAATTACAACAGCACTGAAAACTTAGCAACTGGCATGTATTTATGACAGTTGCAGGGTCCCGGGATCATGTGATCACCTGTTGTGACCTTCTGACAAGCAGAACCAATGGGGAAACCAGATTCATTTAACTACCATGTTATTAACTTAACTACTGCGGAGATTCACTTAACAATTAAGGTAAAAATGGTTGTAAAATGGGACCAAAAATTGGGGGTACTTTTCTGTGCTTGTGTAAACTCTAAAATAATTTTAGAGTTTAGTTAATAATTAAATAATTAGTAAATTGTTAATTTTATAAAGTAACCTCTCCATCACACTTGTTTTGATTACAAAAAAACAACAACAACCCCTAGCCGAATCAATTTACATGACATTGGCCTTGTGCACTTTACATCATTATCTTGCTCTTTGTGGCTTTCAACTCTCTTATGCGCAGCCTTAGTCCCTGGTTTGGTGCATTACAGGAATCAAGCATTTATGCTTAAATGAAGATTTTCAATAAAATAATGCAATAGAAATTTAATATAAATGTATATTACTAGACTGACCTCTTGTAATATTTTAAAACGTCCCTCTATAAATCGGAATCCATCAATGTACATATGCACACATAAACAAGAGTAAAAAAATCCTTTCCTCCTCTGCACTGTATATACCCTTAAGAATATTTTCTTCATTTTTTCCCCCCCTGGAATACTGCCAGCGATCCAGGTCAACTTCTGAGCAATCAAGCCTACTTAAATCATCAGCTTACCTTTTCAGCATAAATAAAATGAACACTGCCAGTATAATAACTATTAAGGCAATAAATGCTTTCATATAGCCTAAAAAAGTGGAAAAAAATAAAAATTTATTCAACCCTCAAATAAGATAAAAATATATATTTTAAAATTTATTATAAGTACATTTAATACAAACACTTATTTCAGAAGCTTTTAATGACTGTATCACTACTTGCATCAAAATAATAATGCTAAAATAATGGTCTGTGAATGGTGATGTCATAACACAAATGCCATGATTAAGTTCTTGCATCTCAATGTCTAACCCAAGTACATAACCCAAATACATAATTTGCAAAGTATCATCCATCATTGCACAACTAAGGATGGACATGATAACCTGGGGGATGGTTTTAAAAAGCCAGAATATTCCACTCAATTGTAATATACTTTCCTTTATTTACCGATTTGAAAAGAGTGGAAGATGAAAAAGAAATCAGCAGACCTGCATGTTAGTCTATGCATTACAAAAAGTTGTGTTTTAAGACGCCCTCTATTTGAAGGAGGATGAAGTGTACCAATTTAAAACCAGACAAGCATCAAGGAGAATAATATTCCTAATTTTGCCAGCAGGTATTCAGATCTTCTGAATGGCTGGCTAATTCTTTTTTTACCCAGTTTTGTGAATGACATACAAATACACACACTAGATCAGCAGTTCTCAACGTTTTGTATTTTACCATTCCAGATCATAGAACCTGGGTTCTACCAATATTGAAACAAAGGCTCATTTTTTTAAGAGAAAGTCCTCCTAAAAATGAAGTCTAATCAGAATAAGGTTATTTTTTTTCATTCCTAAACCCAGACATTCCAAGGCTCCTCCATCCCTGGACTCCAAGAAACAAACTTGGAGATGGGATGGTTCCCTCCCCTCTTTCTCATTGGCTCTTGAAATAAGGAATCACAGCTCATCTCAAATATTTCTGCAACTCATCATTAAGATTATTCTGGTCTCCTGTATAGTGACAGAGGACTTTCCCAGGACACAGCTAAGACAGAAGCTATGTAGATTTAATTCTCTTTTGCAAAGCCCATTTTCATTCGCTTTAAAAGTATTCTACAAATTTCTCTCATTAAATTGCAATACAGCCAAGGTATCAACTGTGAGTGCTTCTTAGGTAGTTTATAAATCCACTTGACTTGTCCACACCTTGACCTCACCTGAACTGCTGATTATGGATCTTTATATTAAGTTCACAGCCTTTTAATCTGCCAGACTCAAGAAAAATAATAATATATTTGTTCTACAGCATTTCTAAGCCATTTTGAAGAGACTCGGGAGTTTAGAGAAAATGGAGGTGCTACCTTAATAACATAGTAATTAATTCCTTAAATCAATAAATAGTGCCACATATTTTTCTTTCAAATATTATCCAGAGAACTCTTATTTTTGGGCAGCAAATAAATGTACAAGTTCTTTAGAATGTTATATTCTGTACCCTTTTGGTTTTGGCTAATAAATAATTCAGAACCATGTTGGCTTAAATGGCTGTTTGCTGATATGAAATTGAAGAATCTCTATCATGAATCAGATAAAGCATTCTGTTCATCCAATGCTTACAAAGCAAAAAGAGAAATGCAGTAGGACGCTCACCAAAGCTGCCTTCATAAAGTATAAACAAAATCTAATTGTAAAAATTATAACCAAGAATTGCTGGCCCACCCATTATGTCCTTCACCCCAGCCCAAGTAAAAATGGGTTTTACTAGACTGAGCTTTTTTTTCTAACTCTGTGCCTGGCAAACAAAGAGCTCCAAAAGAGAAGGTTATCTACTTTTAAGTAAAACTCTCCTTCATGCCTTCCTTCCCAATGTGAAAGATCTAAGGCATTGACATATCTGGAGATTGTGATGCAGGGTGTTTATGACGTTTTGCTCTCATTTGCAAAAGTCTCTGATAGTTGTTTGCCTGCTCACTAGTAATCTTCCAGAAAAGTAAAATGTTTTAACATCTACTTGCTTTGAGGCAACACTGGTTCCTCAGAGAGAGAAGAGCAAGGTGCATTTTGAAAACAAGAGGAAAGAGGGAGGAGAGATGAACATTATTTACCTTTTCTAGCTTTGTGTTGCATATTTCATGTCTTTTTCATTTTATAACAAGATAAATAACTCAGATATCTAAAAGTGACTTGTTCTGAGAGAGAATTATGAATACCAACTCAGAATAATTTTCCTCAGTTTCAAGCTACATAACTCTGGCTTCTGTTGTATATCTCATTAAAAATGGCCTTTATTCACTACACGTTAATATATGCCCTGTATCAATGGTGTATAGGACCTATGTTTGTAGTCATCCAAAAGTTGTAGCTGTTGTACAGTATAAAAATATATCCGTTGTTTTAAATTTAAAGGATACTTTAAAATAATCCCTTTTTTATTTATACCCCATCTTAACTACTTTTACAAATAAGTCAAGGTGGGGAACATATCCAACAACACCTTCCTTCTCCTGTTTTCCCACAGCAACAATCTTGTGAGGTGAATTGAAATAAGAGAAAGTGACTGGCCCAAGGCCACCCAGGCTTGGCTTTTGTCGCTAAAGTGGCAGAAGAACTCCTGCATTTCCAGTTTTTAGCCTGGTGCCTCAACCACTAGACCAAAGTGGCTTTAATATATGTTTATATTGAACAATTTAAGTATCTTCTTCCTTTCTGATGAAAATCCACCTTTGTTCCCCTTAATGTCAAATCTGATTTCTACTTGAAACAACAAATAGCATTAGATTCATTTGAAAAATTAGCAACCATACTAAGAAGTTGCAAGGGTGTCTATAGAGAGACAAGCCATGTACATCATGTAACATGCAAATAACACAAATATTTGTTGCCTTTTGCATAGTGTCGTGATATCACTGTACTTTTATCAAATGAATATTGTTGAACTACTTTGACAATTACTTACTTGGTACAGCTTTCTTATAGCATGTCTCTTTGTGGTAACAGCATCCTAGCTCTGTGCACTCAATCCTTGATACATTTGTCTGACACACTTCATAAAAAGGAAGTTCACATACTTAAAAAAAAACAAACAAACTCAAAGTTGTATACTTTATATATAAAATTCACAATAAATTGAAAGCAAGAGATCTATCAAGCCAATTCTAAACTATGGCGTCATTTTATTATGAATTATATTCAGTTACCATAAAAACTATGAGCTCTCAGTAAACATTAAGACACTAGGATCCTCACAGAATTATTGAAGGAGAAGCAACAGTGATCAAGTGGAAGGCCATTAATATATGCATTTCACGAGACAACTGTGGTGCAAGTGTTTACTGATTGTCTAAATATAGAATATTCCACATTTTGCCCAGGAATTCAAGACAGCATATATATGACTACCTCCTTTGACTTTTTACCATAACTAAGTTATATACTATCAATAGAGCACAAGAAGCAGGAACACTGAACTGAGAGCCAAGTGTATGAGCCCAAATCATACCATGTGATTCCATGGCTAAAGGTAGGTTTGAATTTAGGTTACCTATGTTCAATAATCCACTGTCCCACCCAGACTCCTCCTGGACTCACACCTTCTGCTTGAGGAACAGAGAGCTGGTGTGGCTGGGGAATGAGCTTGGCACAATTTAATTTTGTGCACCAACTGGGCCCCTTTCTGGATCAGTAGGCCCGGTTAACAGTCATTCATGCCTTAATTACCTGCTGGTTGCTCTACATGGGTCTGTTCTGGAAAACCATCCTGATGCTAGTTAGTTCAGAATGCAGTGGCATTCTGGGTTTTTCTTGCTCTGTTCACATGATACAACTACTCCACAAGTTGCATTGATTTCCAATTGCTTTCCAGGTACAATTCATGATGCTAATTATCACCTTTAAGGCCACCAATGCCATAGAACCAGGTTATTTGAGGAACTGCCCTCTCACAGAGTTTTTGCCTACTCTATATGCTCTGATAGAGAGGGTGCAGTTCAAGTCTTTTCATTGAAACAATGTCACCTTGAAGGTACCAGAAAGTGTGCATTTTCAATGACAGTTCCTATCAGTGGTGGGATTCAAAAATTTTTTACTACCAGTTCAGTGGGCGTGGCAGGGGAAGGTTACTGTAAAATATCCATTCCCTCCCCACCCCATTAACCTGCTTTCCAGCTCTGTTCTCCTGTGCAGGAAAGCAAAAGAAGACCCAGCCAATCAGCTGGGACTCAGGAGGCAGAGAATAGATAGGGGTGGGGCCAGTCAGAGATAGTATTTGCTGGTTCTCCAACTTACTCAAAATTTCCGCTACCGGTTCTCTAGAACTGATCAGAACCTGCTGAATACCTCTGGTGCCTATCTTATGAAACTACTTATTGATGTCTGCCCCAAGGACTGTTTTCAACAGTAGCTTCTATGTCAAATGCTTTGGGTGCATGTGTGGGCTCATACATAGCATTCAATCACAACTCTTTAAAACAGACATGTCATTTCCAGGACTCACACAACAGTTGAAGAGGGAAGGAAAAAGGAAGCCGCATAATCCTGGGAAATGATATTGCTGCTTTAAAGAGTTGCCAACAGGTGCTACTAGAGCACTCTGCTCTGAGGCCCGTTTTTCCTTTCAAAGCTAAGGTATGACAAAGGCCTACTATCTGGAGGCAGCTGCAAAGGTGTCTGCAGCAATGGTCATTCAGCTTCAAAACAGTACATACAATCAGACAAAGTCCTGCCTTACCTAGTATTATTTTTTTCTTTGCAAAATTGCAATTACTTCAGTTATATATTTGCTAAGCTTTATTGTATTCTATTCTTGTTATGATTGTATTTCATATGTTGCAAACTGCCCAGAATCCAATTGGATTGAGGTAATGAATAAATTTCAGAGAGAAAAAGAGACAGAAAGGATCTGCATCTTCAACACTTTTGATTTCAGTGACTGCTAAAAGTTCCAAAGTATTATCCAGTATAATAATCCTGATTAAGACAATACAATAAACTTTCACTTGAAATCAGAGAGGAATGGACACAGAATTAAAATTTCACATCATATCTGCTTTAAAATATTGTATGTACCCATAACAAAATTTAAGGCCAGAACTCATAAGAGGAACATACATTACTCCTTATTGTAAAAACTTGTAAGAATTTGTGTGCTCTTCCTATTTTCAGAGATTCAACTTATTTATGGTAATTCAGATTTTTAGGTAATTACCACAAGAGAGCGCTCCTCAGCAGTTTATAATATCTGAAGAAGTTAGTCCACAGATCCCAACTACTCAAAGGGTATCAATGTTAAAAAATGATGGAAAATATTCTGAAATCATTATTCATAAACCACCAAGATCATAGCAATTTTATAGAATATATACGCAATGTTAGAAGTAAATAAAATGTTACTAGGAAATAACTTGCATTTACAACTATAAATTACCAAAAGCAGATGCAAACCTTTCACTGATATACAGATAACCTACAACCATTTATTCAGTGACCATTCAGTTACAGTGGCATTGAAAAAAAGTATCTAATGGCCATTTTTCACATTTACAATCATTGCAGCATCCTCCTGGTCATGTGACCAAAATCCAGAAGCTTGGCAACTGGACTTTAGAGAAGGCCGTGGGGATGAGTCAGGAAGACTCCAAGGTCTCCGAGCAGGGAATGATTGGGCCATGGGAAGAGGAGAGGCCAGGAACCTCTGAGAGGCCTCCAGAAAACAACCAGTTGAGCACCAGGCTAGAGAAGAAAGAGGAGATGCAGTTGTAGCTGGAGAGCTCAGGCACCCAATTAGAAGTGTGGGGTAGTGAGGGAACACAGCTGCAGCTGGTCAGTGGGGAGGAGGAAGAATTGCCTCCGTCTCCAGATCCCAGAGCATACAGGACTGAATGGGGGGGATAGAGGAAGGTGAAAAGATAAAGGTTTCAGATTGGAATGTGTCCCACCTTGCAACAGAGGTTGGCGAGGCTACTAGCAAAGGCAGCCTCGCTCGTCCTAAAGGGCTTACACTGGCTGGCACATGGAACAAAGTGACAATGGAAACAACTCGTCTGTTTCCTGTTGTTCATATATTCTGCCTTTCTGGCTTCTGCTTCCAGACCTGTGCCTTGACCCTGTGACTGGACTCTGGACTTTGCATCTTGGATTTTGGACTTGGACTTCATGTATTGTGCTTGGAGTGTAAGCTTGTAACTGGGTTTCAGACTGGGAGTGTTGACTTACAGACTTATTCTTTGTCCTCAGACTTGAGGTTGGATTCATTGGGTTTTGTGTTTGTTTAATGAGATGAGCCCTGGAGAATAATATTAGGGGCTTGAAAAGCCTCAATAAACTATCGCTGTGTGCAAATATGTGAGTGTGTTACGGTTATTATACCATAACAATATACAATAATTAACTTCATTTAACAATTAATCAAAATAAGGCAGTGGAAAGCACTCCAGCCTCACAGCTTTGTGTTTTCATCTTCCTTTAGCTTTAGCTGAATAGTTTTTCCCTCCAACTCTGGATGGGGGAAAAAGAAGAATCTCCAAGCAATGAGCTATAGTGGTGAAAGCAAATGCTTCTTTTCAGTGAGATATACTAAATAAGGCAAATTTTTTGTACCTAGTAGCAATCCAACACTTAATTTTAAAGAAATTCTTACTGCTTTGTTTTTGTTTAATGTAAGAGTAAACGACAAAGTCCAAATGAATACCTGAAACATGAGAGCAATATAAAACAAACCAATCATACACACGAAATATTGTTTCATCAAAATAGATTCAGGCTCCCAGGAAGATTCAACAATCTGTATATGAACAAAATGCTATCAACTCTTTTTTTTAAATTACAAATTTCAGATAAGCATAACCTAGTAAATGAAGGCAAAGATTCTTATCAAAGTTAACCTTACAGATAACAGATAATCAGAGTTGGAAGGGACCTTGTAGGTCATCTAGTCCAACCCCCCGCCCAAGTGGGAGACCCTACACCATTTCTGACAAATGGCAGTCCAATCTCTTCTTGAAAGTCTCAAGTGATGGGGCTCCCACAACTTCCAAGGGCAAGCCGTTCCATTGGTTGATTGTTCTCACTGTCAGAAAGTTTCTCCTTATTTCCAGGTTAAATCTCTCCTTGTTCAGTTTCCATCCATTATTCCTTGTCTCGCCTTAAAGGCACTTTAGAAAATAGATTGACCCCTTCCTCCCTGTAGCAGCCTCTCAAATATTGGAAGACTACTATCATGTCTTCCCTGGTCCTTCTCTTTACTAGACTAGCCAAGCCCAGTTCCTGTAACCGTTCTTCATATGTTTAGTCTCCAGTCCCCTAATCATCCTGGTTGCTCTTCTCTATACTTTTTCTAGTTTCAACATCTTTGGCAACACCTTGCCAAATTTCTATGGATAAGAAAGGCAAAATAATTCTTATCAAGTGCTTTTCATAAAATACTTGCAGGTGGGCCTAGCAGAGATTAAATTGGTACATGATTACCCATATTCTTTGAAACATTATGCAAAGTAACATAGCAATAGGAAGAAAGTGTTACTATTGCTTTAGTCATTATGCTAATGTCAGTTTCAATTTTGATAAAACATCCATCCATACTGGCATGTATATAAAACATACTCAAGCCCAGAATCTCAAAGAAAAATTAAAATATAAAACAATTAGCTCTTCATTTATTCATCTTGGCTTTCTAAACTTATTAACAAAATAAAATTTAATAATATATCTCTATGTACCTTCAAATTTCTCACCAAGTCATACAACTACTTTAAAAAAGCTTTTTATTTTATTTTTTGGAACCTAAATTAAAGATCAAACACTCTCCATATACATGAAGAACAATCACATTTAGAGTTTCTGAACTACAAAAATGGACTAATTATTTAAAGGGACTGGTGTTAATAACGGGATACCAAGTGTATGAAGCTGGGACAAGAGTGATTACTAATAGGGGGAAGAACATAACATTTGACACACAATGTAAGTGAAATAATGTGATATATCCTTCTTAAACCCAGATGAGCTTAGTTCTTATAGCAATAGCACTTAGACTTATATACTGCTTCACAGTGCTTTACAGCTGTCTCTAAGCAGTTTACAGAGTCATCCTATTGCCCCCAACAATTTGGGTCCTCATTTTACTGACCTTGGAAGGATGGAAGGCTGAGTCAACCTTGAGCCTGTGACACCCAAACTTCCAGACTGCTGGCAGCTGGTGATCAGCAGAAGTAGCCTGCAGTACCGCATTCTAACCACTGCGCTACAGCGGCTTTTGTGGCGCTTATTTTGTATATAAAAGAAATAAATAGGTTTGGCCATAACTTTGATTTACTGCAAGGCAGCACGACATTTTATAAGTGTTCTTGCACACTATTTTATGCTTTTTTATACACACAAACCAATTAAATACTATTTACATATTTCTTCATAGAGGGTGTGTTAATATAAAAAAGCACTAATATACTTTCCTTTGTAAGGCTGGCAAGGCTGTTTTTATTTTTGCTTTATTTATCAAATTTGCAAGGTCACCTGACTCTACAGCAACTCTAGGGAGCAAACAATATTAAAAGCAAATTGATAATACCAGAAAAATACAAGATACATACAAGTCTTGCAAAGACTGCAGCTGTTTGAACCCTTTAAGGATAGTGCTGCTTGTCTCAACATCTTTTGCAAAGCATCTTTTTGTAACACTTTACCCCATCCTGCTATTTAATACATGAGCTTTGATATATATTATTGTTCAAGTTGCTACTATAAATCATCATAATAAGCATTCAGCTACCACAGTGTCAACAGTCATCAGTTCCAAACTTACCTGAAAAACCATAGCGAAGGAAGTTACTTCTTTTTTCCAGCTGAAGAACCCTTGATGGTGACTGTGTTGCACTGTTGAACTTAAAGGACAATTTAATGCATGCACCTGAAGAAA
Source organism: Hydrophis major (assembly GCA_033807585.1). Classification (NCBI taxonomy): domain Eukaryota; kingdom Metazoa; phylum Chordata; class Lepidosauria; order Squamata; family Elapidae; genus Hydrophis; species Hydrophis major. The sequence continues at coordinate 36,363,011 of CM066332.1, read as the reverse complement.
GCCACAGTAGGCAAGGTACTAGAAAAATAAACAGTTGATTCTGGTCCTGTTTTTCTATGCATTTCATTAATGAGGTTATTGAGATCAATCTATAAAAAAGACCTAATATAACTATGAATAAAGAGAGATGGGGTGTGGGCGTGGAGTGCCCAGTGGCTTACTTTCAGAAAGACTTGGAAAAATCAGTATTTCCATTTACAAATAGTAACTCAGTCTAAAGAATATAGCCATACAATTGGCTCATCAACTCAGTCTACTTAAGTCCCTCTCCTACTATGGTGTGGAACAGAAAATGTAACTGAGACATCACAGTTCTGTTTTGTGTTGTCATTAAACTGGTCACCAAGGGAACAGATTATTCAGAAGACAGATGCAAGGGGAAAAATGAAAAACAGAAAGAGGGTCTGGTTTACTCTAAAAGATGTAGAATAAAATGTGCTGCAATTAGAAGGCTCTTCTGAGTACATCAATACTTTATGAATATGACCTGGATAGTCTTAATATGAACTTGTTAATCAGTAATTTGGTTCAAAGATTTTTGAAGGAACTTGGCAAAACAAGTAAGTTTCATAATTAATCCTGAAATTCACTTATCATGTGTTTTTTCTAATATAGATAAACTGATCTACCATGTGATTCTGGGTTATTCCTTAGCTATGACATTTTTACTGCATTGTTGGATCAATGGTACTTAGGAAAATGCTTTGGCTAAAAATTAATAAAGAACTTCTAAAACACTACAGATAGTCCTCAAAATAGAACTGTAATTGAGCTTACGTATTAGGGTCACATGGCTTGACAGCCATTAAGTGAGATGCCCTCACTTAAGAGGTGGTATTCAACAGGTTCTGACCAGTTCTGGAGAGAACTGGTTGCAGAAATTTTGTAGTAGCACTACTTTTGTAGAAGTAGTTTGGAGAAACCGGCAAATACCATCTCTGACCCTGCCAATAGATGGCCAATAGATGGCCCGCCCCCATCTATTCTCTGCCTTTAGAGTCCCAGCTGATGGGCTGGGTCTTTTTTTGTTGCCCTGCACAGGAGAACTGAGCTGGAAAGCAGGTTAGTGAGGTGGGGAGGGAATGGGATTTTGCAGTAAGCTTCCCCCAGGAGTGAGGTGGAAATAGATTTTACAGTATCCTTCCCCTGCCACGCCCATCAAACCATGTCCACTGAACCAGTAGAATCCCACTGTTAGTGACCACTCCCTTCTGTTATGGCTGTTAAATAAACATGTGAGTTGTTAAGCAAAGTAGCAGGTACCTCGTCATGGGTAAAGGAAGCCCTGAGAGGCTTAGTGCAAGCTCAGGCCCCCACCTACCCTAGGCCTCTCTCTCCCGAGGCATCTGGTGTTCCACTTCCTGCCTCTTGGGGTCCCTGCAGGCTTTGGCTTGCTGCCAACCCAGCCGCCCAAGGCAACCTAAAGCCAGACAGCAGTATTCTTATGAGCCTGTGTTTTAATGAGGGAGGCTCTTTAAAAAACAGAGCCAACCACAGACTCATGAGAATACTACCTGCTTGCAGAATAACATGAGGTTGCCATAAGCAGGAAGCCTCTGCAAGAAAAGTGAGCCTAGCATTGAATCAGCTGGATGCTTCTGCAAAACCAGAAAGATAAGATGGGTGCTGTTGGGCCCTGGAGCAGGCTGAGGAACAGGCTGAGTCCTTCAAGTCCCTTGGGTGGTTTAATGGAAAGTAGGTCTCAGCCTCCAGGCCGCAACAGTCCTCCAAGGCATCAATAGCTTCTGCTGTCCAACTTTAGGATAACTTGAGTGCTGAATGACCTGGATTGCCAGGTTGGGAGCAGGCCAAAGGCTGAGGGTGGGATGGGGGTTGCTGCAGCATCCCTGTGGTTGGTCATAAGTGTGAACATGTGAGTGCTGCAGTGGTTATAATTTTAAAACAGCGTCAGTAATTTTGGGATGGGTCTGTCATAACTTCCAATGGACATTAAGTGACCAGTTGCATCTGTACAATGAAGGACAATTGCCCCCCTCCAAACAGATTAGTTTGTCCTCTATAGATGTCATTTTGGACACGAATAATTAATACAGATAAAGAACATCTTTTACCTCAAGATTTTATATACATAGGTCAATTATTATAATTTTTGTTCCATATTTTTCTTTTTGTTTTGCATCTTCAATGTTGTCATCATTATCATAATCAAATCAATTGAAGCTTAGACAAAATTTCTCAGCATCTAAAGCTAACCCTTTTATTTCTCTTACCTTATGTCATCCGGACATAATTAATACGGGTATAAACAATGAATATTAATACAGGACCATAAAAAATCATGAATTTAGAAAAATGGGACTAAACTCTTTAAGTCTGCTTAGTACAGATTCCGAATCTAGGTGCCTTGAAGCAATTGGGGACTCATTTTGTATTTATTCAAGACAGAGCAAAGAAACTTTTAACACAATCACAGGCAGTACTCAAATTATGACCTTTTATTTAAAGATGGTTCGAAATTATGAAGGTATTGGGGAAAGTGACTTATGATACATTCTCTAAGGTACAACCTTTGAATCATCCCTATGGTCAATTTGGATGCTGAACAACCAACTTGCATTTTCAATGGATAGAGTGTCTTGCAGTCAGGTGATTACATTTTGCAATCTTCCTAAACTGGCTTCCAACAAGCAAAGTCGATTGTGGAAGCTGGATTCACTTAATGGCCATATGATTCATTTAACAACCATTACAACCTTGGTAAAATGGTTGTAAAATCAAATTCAGTCACATGACTTGCTTAATGAACACACTGCTTAGTGACCAAAATTCCAATACCAATTCAAGGACTATCTGAAACTGTTATTCAAACTGATTTCTCATGCTGCATAGCAGCAGCATCGAAAAGGGAAAAAAATGATACAATTTGGATAAAACAAATTGAAGAGGGGAATTTGATGATTAACTGATTTTCCTTTAATTTGACGATTTTGATTATCTCATTAATTGGGTCAGCTATTTCCATGGCCCCCAATCATGTCTTTGAAGGATACCGGACAGTTCCCACGCAACTATAATATTCACCTTAATTTTATTTCTAAGATTAAGGTTGAACAAAGCAATTTATTAAAAAAAAAAAAAATAAGAATCCTCCTATGCCCTCTGCCATGACAAATGTCTTGACAATCTTCAATAGGTATTTTACTGAGAAATAATACACAGCTCAAATCTCATTGCTTCATAAATGGAGGAGACGTGCTTTAGTATATATTCCTGAATAAAACAATTAGACAATTATAAATTATAAATTATGATAAACACAGAACTGCCCTTCTAATAGTATGGCCATGCTGAATTCTCACTCCACCCCACCCATTCTAAAGCAATTTAGAATCTATATTGTGATATTAATATGATGGTTTCCTTGACTCTTGGTCATTAGCTGAAGTTTGAAGGTTTTCCCTATTCCAGATTAGTAACTGAAGACAACAGAATTTTCTGAGCTAAAGATGTGGAATGTAAAAAAATAAAAATGTACAAAAGACTGAAAAGGAAGGAAAACATGTTTCTATCCACTTAATGTGAAATCCAATAGTGAGAGACTAGCTTTATTTAAAAAGAACTGATTTATTCCCCCTTTTTTTTTCAGGGCCATCACACCTCTAAGCAGAACATAAGAGTTTTATACTATCCAAGTAGCAGGAAGAAAATTGAAAACAAAAAAGCTGCTTTTAACAAACATACAGTTTGTGCATTATTCTTAGTACATACTTGCCTAAATTCAGTAGATATTTATTCATAAAATACTATAGCTAGATTTAGGTTTTCATTAATTGACTTCAAATACCAAATACCTTGAAAAATTATGTGCAAACTAGTTTGGAACATTGAAAAATGTATTACATGACCAAAATGTAATTTAAAAGAATCCATATGTACTTTCCCATATCTACATACATTTCAAACAACCAACATAAAGTTACAGCACCATAGATGATTGCTTTTCAGAAAGCCATTTTTAGTGTGTTTTTCTATATATAAATAAAACGGAGGTCAGAGAATTATTATTTTGTTTAGATCATAGAAGGAAAAAAAGATTATGTTTGCACAGTAAAACAAGATTTGACTCTAGAGCACTACAGACATGTTAACCTAAAACTTGCTATGTTCATGCAAAAATAATAAATAAATAATACATTTATTTCACAAAACAAACACATCATGGACTTGTACTTCTCTTATGACAACGGTACCGAGTGATTCATTAAAACATTTGCCAGTTGTTTAATATTTGCACAACTACTGCAAATTCTAATATACAAATTATCTAAGAACTAGCCACTAAAAATAAGAGCAAGCACATTTGTCTTAACTTGACTATTCTGCATTTTAACATGCCAAAAAGAAACATGTAAGTCTAGATTCTTAAAATATTTACCTTTAATATGAAATGATGCCAACTGACAGTTTACTGCATTGACAGTCGGTAGTTTTAAAATTCATGTTAAAATGGTGTCTGAAGGTTTAAACAGACATAAATAAATTTAATTAAATTATTAAAATAGGTTGAATACTGGGAAATATGCTGGGAATTACCAGAAATGTTTCCTATTGATGCCTGAGAATGAAAAATTCAAAACAATTCATCTAACAGTGTATAATTTTCAGTAAATGTTAGGAGCGTATCATCAGCCACTGCTATGTTTGGTGCTTAGCTGAAATCATTACATGAAGACAACAGAATACTATATCAGTCCTGATACACTGATCACATAAAATTCAAAATTATAAATATTTACAAGAGGGAGATGGATTTCTTAGCCAATTGTTGCATTTGTTGCAAAATGAGGCAGTTTAAATGGAAATAAGTAAAGACAGGTCAAGTTCAGGATCCACGCTATCTATACTTAAGTAAAGACAGCTTCATAAATGGACTGAATATTATTATATATATAACGAAACATAATTCAATCCAGTTTAATCCTGATTGGTAGTGCTCTATATGCAACACTGACTAAATATCAGAAGACTTCCACAGTTAGATTTGACAACTGGTCTTTCAATAGAAAGAAATATATATATATATATATATATTTATAAATTCGTTTCGTCCCAAGAAGGATCGTTCATACTCTTTAGAACTTTCCGGACAAGCTTTTCAAGCTCCTTACGAGCTCTTTGCTCTTCTTCCAATGATTTCTTCATCTTTTTATTATCCTGACCAAAAAACAAAACACCAAAATACATTATGACAATTTGTTTTAAATGAGTAAAAACATTGTTTTCCATGAAGAAATTGGCTTCTACAACGAGGAGACTTTCAGAGTATATTGCTATAGATTTGTGCTCTCTTGAAATAAGTTTATCAGTAAAGAAATCTTGTTTGTTTTGTTCTGAGCATAATATTTTCATTTTGTAAAATCCTCTAAAAATGTTATAAGTGCAAATTAGGAAAAGAATTATCTTATCAGGAGAAGCTACAGTTGATATTTGATAGATGCAAACTGAGAAATAAGAGGAAATATGATTAAATATATTTCACAGGAGAATTGGGAGCCAAAGTAACAAAGTAATTCTTATGTTCAAGATTTTATTAATTTACAAAATAATTATCCAGAATTTTCTTCTGAGATAAACACAACTACTGGCTGAAATTAGGTCTTAAAGAATGATTCTTCCAAAGTTAAACTCAGAAGCAGTACGTTGTGGCAGGTGTTTCAACCTCTGATGGGCTCTTACCAGTGAATTTTTCTTAAACTGGAATTAATAGTTTGTGTAGATTGCATGCCTATATTTGCCTTTTCCCTAACATCCTCAAGGGAAGATATTTTTTCCTCCTCAAATAATATTTCCTGCTGACTTGTATTCATACCACATTCTGACTCACCCCGATCTCTTCATTGAGCCTTAAGAACCTTCATTGAGCCTTGCAGCTGTGTTGCTCAATGTCAGTCCAGTCTCTGATAATCCCTATCTCATCCATGATCTAATATTCTGATAGGTAGGTGTGAGATTCTACATGAGCTTGAGCCCCAGAGATCATTTGGAATTGCTGCTACTGCTGCTACTATATCAACCTGCCTACTGAGTAGAAGATTTCCTGCTTGTGTTGCTTGTTGCTTTCCTGCTTGTGTTGCTCTGGTTTGGCAGTGCAGTTTACTGGACTTAAGTTGTTGGGGGACATCATCCAGCTTTTCATACGTACAGACTTGGAGGCAGAGAAGGAATTCATGACTCCCAGAGCAACTATGAATTCAATTCAGTTTACTGAGGGCCTAATCCACACATGACCTGTTTGGCCTGGGTTTCCCCTCAGGATAATAGCAATGTCATCTGGCATTATTAGTGCCTTGTAATGGAAGAATCAGTCACTGTTGACCTGACTGCAAGAAGGACCTAATTGATCTGTCCCAGAAATGTAATGTGCCTAATAGGATTCTTGTTCCTGAGACTTTGATGTATAATCAAAGTCAGGTCTTAGTGGCTGAAATGATAGGGAGATGATAGTCTTAAACTGGATTGTGCTTGGGAGGATTCTAACTGGGTGGGCAAACTTCAGGTCCCTTCTCTAAAACAGTGCCATCTGTTAGGACTACAAAGGCATTCCTTTTTTGTCAGGCACTTATCCTCTGGAATTATCTCTCCCCTCTTCTATATTAGTTTGTTCCTGAACTTGAAATGCCTTTGAAAAGGTATTAAAAACCTATCTCTTTCCTTGGGTCCTGGGGTCAGGATAAAAAGAGTCTCCATCTGGAGGAAGCTAATAACTGAACTGAATGCTTCTTTTCATTTTAACAGAACTGTCTACCAATATTTGTTTATTCTTAGTTTATTGTAAACTGTCCAAAATCACAGTTGGGTACTCATATAAATTTTATAAATATTAAAATTCCTGTTCATATTTTTACTTATAAACTACACACACACACAGAGAGAGAGAGAGCTTAAATTGCCAAGATTTATATTAGACTGGATTACATATACAATCAATTATGCATGAAAGTTACTTAATTTCTATTTCATTAGTGAATTGATATTACATATTGATTTTCCTGCTAATTCAGAAGCACAATTTTAAAAATAGCCAACCTGTTTTTGACATAACTGCCATATTCTATCATCTTATTCTCAATTGTAAAATATATTGTATGTTTTACCAACCTGTCTTAATTCCTGTACTTCATCCCTCAGTGCATATACTGTGTCAACAAGACTTCTAAAACAGAAAATTAAGATAAAATACTATAAACATATATAAAATTGTATCAATACAGGTGATTTTACATCAAAAAATTATATAATGTGCGATGAAAAAGATACAGAAGAAGCTATTGAACCTGCTCTATTTGCAGTAAATTTTGGGCTTTTCTGGTATTTCTTTAAGACTTTTGCAGGCACAGGAGAGGGAATAAGCTTATGAAGCTAATTAGTTATTATGAAGCTATAAAGTAACTTGGATTAGGGATGGTTCTGCTATCAAATACTGTTCAATTCTATTTGTTGCAAACTTTTTTAAAAATAAAGCAGCATTTCAGATGTACCGTATATACTCGAGTATAAGTCGACCCGAATATAAGCCGAGGCACCCAATTTAACCACAAAAAACTGGGAAAACTTATTGACTCGAGTATAAGCCGAGGGTGGGAAATGCAGCTACTGGTAAATTTCAAAAATAAAAATAGATACCAATAAAAACTTTCACTAGGACAGTTGAGAATAAGTTTGATGTTCACAATTTCCTCTTTGAAAGAGACCAGTAAATAGGGAACAAGAAGATGAAGAAAAAGAAGTGTGTTTTTTCACACTTTTCACACTGAAGTGAACAAAAATGGCATCATAGGAACAGGCTTATTCTCAGTCCAAAGGTTTGTTTCTGATTTCTTCCCTGATTTAAGGGAAATTTGGGAAACGATCTCACTATCATGAAAGGTTTAATTGATTCACTAACCCAAAAGATGATGATGATGACAGTGGGAGGCAGGAGTCACTCTCTCCCTTGCAAGAAAAAAGCAAGAGCCGTTCTTATGATCTCTCCCTCTCTCTCTCTCTCCCCGTAATACAGTCAAGCCCTTTCCAGCACGCGCGATCTGCCTTCGCCACTTTGCACCTTGCAAATGCAAAATCCAGGGGTTTTTGCATTTGCAAGGTGCAAAGCGGCGGGGGCGGATCCCGCGTGCTGGAAAGGGCTTGACTGTATTACGGGGAGAGAGAGAGAGAGGGAGAGATCATAAGAACGGCTCTTGCTTTTTTCTTGCAAGGGAGAGAGTGACTCCTGCCTCCCACTGTCATCAACATTTTCTTTTGGGTTAGTGAATCAATTAATTTGGGAAATGATCTCACTATCAGAAAACAACGCGAGCCGCCACCACCACCTCCTCCTCCCCCTCCTCCCGAGTGGACTGAAAGCAGCTGGAGCTGAGGAAACGAAGCTGAGTGGAGTGACCTCGGCTCACGTTGTTTTCTCAGCCTAGAGCTCAGAAAACAACGCGAGTCGCCATCACCACCTCCTCCCCCTCCTCCCGAGTGGACTGAAAGCAGCTGGAGCTGAGGAAACGAAGCTGAGTGGAGCCGAAGCAACCTCGGCTCGCGTTGTTTTCTCAGCCTAGAGAAAGGGGAAGGGGGCTCATCTGGACCAAGGGTGAGTCTCCCCCTCAGTTTCCCCTGAAGGATCTTCTGTCGCTTTTGCCTTCTCCCTACATCTTCCCTCTGTTAAAATCCCCCACACACACACACACTTATTTTCGGTCAGATAGATTTCGTGTCTGAGCATTCTCACATGGCGGTGGGTCTTCCCCCCCAAAAAAAAAACAGTTAAAAAAAGAAAAAACAATATATCCTCAAGCAATAACTTTTCTGCTTCCGATTACCCCCATGCTTAAAAGTTGCAAAGGAAACACGGAAGCAGGGAAGCGGCTGCCCAGCTTCGGAGCTCCACACCATTTTTTTTTCAGAGGGGAATCTGACTCAAGTATAAGCCGAGGGGATTTTTTTAGCACAAAAAATGTGCTGAAAAACTCGGCTTATACTCGAGTATATACGGTACATTTATATAAAAATAATATAATTAACAACAACAAAACACCTGCAATCCTATATACAAATAAAAACAGAAATCCCAGGGTACTCAAGAATGCTACCTTACCACAACACTGATCAACTCCCAGCTGGCACAAGGGCAAAAGAAGATGCAAAAAGAAAAGTTAGAGAACCCAAGATTACTAGAATTGGTCTAAATGGGCAACAGTGGACTGATGGGCCACATTTCAGGCAATTAAGTAATGAATTTCTATAGGATATACATATATACAGTCACATGAAAAAGTAAGCACACCCCATGTAAAGTTTTTTTTTAACAAATGGGGACATATTCATATTTCACCTTCATTCAAATAGCATTTAAAGATAAAGTTCATGTAATTTAATAATAAAAACTATGATTTTACAATCATTTATTCAATAAAAAATTAAGACATTTCCTTCTGTGGAAAAAAATAAGAACATCTTTGAACAATAATCCCCTGGTATTTTCCCTACTCCATGTAGATTTTTTTCAACTGTGCAGTGTTTGAGGGATTCCCTGCATGTACCACCCATTTCAAATTATCCCAGGATATTTTGATGGGATTTAGATCTGGGCCTTCCAGAACTCAATTTTTTCAGCTATCCCTTGGTAGATTTACTAGAATGTTTGTTGTCATTATCATGTTGTAATTATCATGAGTGTCAGCCTTCTGACAGATGGCCTCACCTTATCCTCAAGCACCCTTTGGTGTAAGGAAGAATTCATAGTGGATTCTATGAGGATTAGCTGTCCAGCCCATAATGCAGCAAAATAGCTTCAAATTATGAACATATTCACCAATGTGCCTTACAGTTGGTATAGATCAGGGGTGTCAAACTCACGGCCCATTGGCTGGATGCATCATGTGCTGGCCATGCCCATACTTGGTTTAGCAAAAGGAAGTTGCAATACGGCACATGATGACGCCATGGTGATACAAGTTTGACATCCCTGGTGTAGATTCTTCTGGTGAAAGGCTATCTTTAGTTTTGCCGAACATATATTCTGGTATTGTGGCAAATGACTCTAGCGTGCCTCTTTTGCCCAGAGTACATTGTTCCAGAAATTATAAATTATTTATGAGTAAACTTTCATCTTTCCCTGATTTCTTTCTGGGCAGCAAAGGTTTCCTCCTGGCATACTTCCTATGTAAAAGTAATTTATCTTTCAATTGATAGAGTCATGCATTTTGACATGAATAATGTTGAAAGCCATCTGTAAACCAGATGACAACATTCTGTAATTTAAGAGATTTCTTTCCCACATCCTATATTCTGCTCTTGGGTTGAACTTATAGGGATGTTCACACCTGTACAAGTTGGCAGTTGCTTGAAATCTCCAGTTGTAGATGATCTTCCAGATTAACAAATGATTGATATCCTATTGCTTGGCAATATTTTTAAATCCCTTCCAAGACTCATAGGTATCTACAACTTTCTTTCTGAAAATCTCAGAGAGAGCGCTTATAAATCTAGGCATAGTGATACTTCAGCAACAAAGAACAAATCAAATTAACTGTCTGAGATTTCAGGAAGACAGTTTTGTCTCCTAGCCTCTCAGAGAATATTCTAATCATCGGCACCTCATCTAGTACACAGGATTCTAAGATAGAATTTTAGATATGCGAAGTAGAGACAAATGTACGGGTGTGCTTATTTTTTCCACATGTGAAATCTGTATTTATGTTTATTTAAACAAATGGAGTACAAAATGTAAATGGTGCAGGATATATTGTATTAGATCCTCTTTATCAATATTGTTGAAATGAAGTTTAAATATCTGTATGTTGAAACATGAAAAAGTCAACAATTTCTATGTGGTGTATTTACTTTTCGCACGACTGTATATTCCATACTTCCTTATTATTGAGATACTTACATAACAATGCAAATATTCTACACACACACACAAAGATATATAAACTGTTTAAAAGAAATCATCTTACTTTTCTTCTATCACAGTTTGACCATTACTTTTTGTTTCTTCTACAATAATTTTTTCTTCCTCTGGAAGTAGTACTTGGGGAGCAGATTCTTTACGGGAGTCTAGTATAAAATGATAATAGAATTAAAAGACAAAACATACTTTTAGCCAGATATTATAATTAAAGTTCATAGGAGCAGTTGATCTTTTATTTGCTTGTTTTCTATTTTATAGATATGCATTATGTAGCAGTCACTGTTTATTATATTGACTTCAATAAGAAGGGTCGACAAACTATGATGTAAATTTTTCAACCAGCATTAAATTAGGCAAAAACTGCCAAGTTAAACTAACTGTGTAACTGTTAGATATAAAGCTAGTAAAATAATAAGCAATAAGCAATGATTATGAAATATTCTGTTGTTCAAGAAATTATTGTGATTATTAAATACATTCAGTTAAGATTATTATTTTAGGAAGTGTTTGAAGATGTTGCTGGTAGCTCCAAACCCGGTTATATATAAAAACAATTTTCAAATTATTACTGCACTGCTATCAAACAATTCTAATTACTACAGTTGACTTCAAGTGTCTAAATATCTTGAAATTTAAATGTCTTTACTAGTACGGTAACCATATTTTTCTGAAAAAAATAAAAGGATAAACTTGAAAGGGGATCAAATCTGAAAGAGGTTCATAAGGATAAAAACAAATGTTTATACTTATAATTTTGCTTTAGAAAGGAAAATCTAAGACCAAATCCAAGAAAAAAATTACAGAAATGCATTTTCTAATAAAAATATCCAAAATCAATTCATGTAAACTTATTTTTAAAGCACAATTCGATTTCCATTTTTCACATAAACGTGAAAGGCTGTATATCAATCATTATGTTGTTGCATGTTAAAGTTAAATAACCAAAATAAAGGATAAAAGTGAATTTAAAAAAAATAAATCTAAAAGACAGCTTTGTGAAATAAAGGATTGTCTTTTATAATACGAGACATATGGTCACTATACTTTAAAATAATCTTTCACATCTTTGTGCCACCCATATGTTATCACTGTCCATAATCCTCAACCAACATAACCTTTCACAGCTTTTCTTCCCACTGTTTATTCTGTGGTAAAAGACTAGTACTTTATTGATAACATTCTGAAGAACAAAAACCAGCATATTCAGAGGTGTGATTCCACTGCAAAAAATATTACTATCACACAACCTGTAAATTTAGTTTATATAATTAATTATAATTTATAAAATTATACTAATTTTATAAGCGTAGTGATAGCAATATTTTCCTGCAATGGAATAACATTTCTGACCACAGAGTTTTTTAACACTTAACATGAAGTAAAATTCTATTTACCATTGGACAAGGCACCAACTTATCAACTACATAGCTGGGAAAGGATCATTATGACACAGATTGAGTCAGAAATGTTAAAAATATTTTTAAAAATATTAATTCTGCATATAGAATTAAAACAAAACTTCTATGGTACAAACATAATGCAAGTGAATTCAAAATAAAAACTTAAAAGTAGATTGAAAAAATAGTGATCTGTAGTGAGACAGAAGTTAACTGAAGGAAAAACTATACAAAACAATGTTTTAAAGTTAAGTTACTCAAACAACTCAGGAAAGTTATTTCAAATGTAAAAACATGGCAGAAAGGAAAAGAGAAGGATTGAAATTAAATAATGGAGGCACAATCCTTGGGTTATGAGAGAAAACTAAAGAGTATATAAAACTATTACTAGAAAAATACCAATAATTTTAAAATAGGATAATAATTTCTGAGAAAAAATATTAACTTTATTCTGAGAGCCACAGATAATTCACTTAATATTAAGCCTAGGGGTCTATTATCTTACAAGTGGTACCACAACCCAGTTAACCTTTAAATAGTCATTTATATCCATTGAAATTAATAATAAAAGATATTTAATAAGGTATATAAGATCAAGTTTTCAAAGAGGTTGATGATATTCTGTTAATGCAAACCTCAATTAATTCACTGTTACTTAAGCCAGTCTTCTTTGGAAGCATGTGAAACTATATGAAAATGTCATTTCTGCCGCAAATACATATTACCCAATATAGAAACATGTTTAAAGTTTTGATTCCATTAACACAGAAAGAAATTTCACCGGGGAATGTTTTGCCAAAAAATCCAATAAAATATAAATAATACGTGACTGAACTCCAATGTTCAATACAATTTTCAAAATGGCAATTTCCTTTTGCAACATAGCATAGGAAAGCAAAAAACCCCATTCCTACCTGCTATAATCCTCATTATCACATAAACACATCTGCCCAAGTACTTTCCGCTTGCAGGTTTAAAAACATCCCTTTTAATGTTACCTTTAATTTCAACTTTATTGCAGAAATAAACCCAAAAGACAATGATAAAAATTCCAAGAGCTGCAAGAAGTCTGCAGTTAGCAGCACTTTATTACTAATTGATTAGCCCAAAGGAAAAAGAAGAAATTGTTAGACAGCAAATAAAACAACCACAGTAAAAACCAATAATTATAACACTGAAACATTCAAAGTATGGCTTATTTTAAAAACAGTAAAACAAAACTTAGCCAGGTTAAGGGAAATAACATCACAATAATTGGATTACAAAGATTAATAAAATGGATCTAGGTAAGCTGGAAATCTGACTAGATGGGACATTATTACCTGCAGCTGGGTGTCTTTATAATTGCAGCAATATAACAAAACATGGGTTTAATGTTTCAGGAAGTCTGTAACATATTGTCCAGTAAAAGAATTTTTGCTGTAAGCCCTGAAAAATAAACAGCTGGTATTTAGGATTTCTTTATTCCTCTTAAAGAATGATCAGGCAACCTTTGCCAAATTGATTAGATATACATCAGATTATATATGGATGTTCTAGAAATCTACTTTCTGTATGTAAAGAGTCTCTTGGATTTGCATGATGGAAAAGAAAGAATGCAAGGATACTAGCACAGGATTTCTCAAATTCTGTTGTATCTGAATCCATAAAATGAGGCACAGATTGATGTGAATATCTCTATGTATAAAATCAAGATTTCATTGGCATTTCAGAAATTTTATTTTCAATTTTATATGTATGTAAGCTTATGGGTTCTCAGGCTTTGTAGAACTGCCTACTTCAGATTTGCACAGACTTCACTTCAGACTCCCATTCTACCTTCACAAATCTAACCAGATTAAACATTAACAATCTGTGGATTCCTCTTCATTTCTTGTGATTCCCCAAAGGGACTCAATTTACTTCCTTAAAGGTTAGCTCTTTGGTTTAATTACAGCATACCAGGAGTTTAGAAATTTGTTCAATAAGCATGCCATTACATTTTTAAACCAGGTGAGATTAATAAGTACAAACGCATCACAAAACACTCACACTCAAATATTTCTTAGATAGAGATAACTGACATTTAAAAAGAGGAAACACATTTAATAAAACACAATGGCTATTATTATTAATGCATTCTGCCAAGCATCTGTGATGACTTGAACTCCAAAAGTAGAGTCTATTGTTTATATCTGATCAAAGTCCCAGGGGAATGTAAATCTTGTTCTTCAGTAGATTTCTGTGTTCCTAGCCATTTATTTCCAATGTCTGCCCTACTGTTTCTGTCAATCTTCAAGATTTAGGCCTGCTAGCTTTATTTTGTTAGAAAGAGAGGTTTAATTGAATACTGTAACAATATTGGACAGGATAAATAATGTATCAGAAAAGTTACTGTATATCTCACTAAACCAGCCTTCCATATTTTTGATAATAGCATGAATCTAATAATTGCTGTTGAGAAATAGATACTTTGGAGCTCTCAAAGAATAATTTATTTTTTTTCCATCAGATCCACACAACTCTTTAAAATTAGATGTAACCTATATTAAAACTTGATACTGGAAAATGTCCTTGAAGTTCTTGAAGTGGTTTCATGTCTTTATGAGGAAAATGCTGAGATATCAGATGCAGGAGCTGATGATGGACATGCCTGTATGTATTTTGCTTAAAGTAATGCACTTCTAAGCTATCCAAAAGAAGAAATGAAAACATGAAGGTTTTTTTCCCTCCATATTTTGTAGAATTTAATATTTTTTCCCTATTCCTACGCATTTATTTTTAAAAGTTGCTTGCATAGGAGATAAGACTGAAGTTTAACCACTAACCATGTTTTGTAAAGAGCTTTGGCAGTAGTGCCATTGGACTAGCCTATTATATGTGCATTTTGAAATCTGTAAATAAGATAATGCAAGCTTGTATTGTCTTATGGTAGCTATATTTATGAGCACTATATGGTCCAGAACCCATACATCTGTTTGGAAGAGTAGAAAAGAGGATAAGACCACAGGAATCAAAGCACTATCTAAGGAAGTTTCTAGAAATTGGTCACTTCCTTTCATTGGTTCCACTTCATCAATGGACACTGTTTCCAGATCTCTTGAATGCAACAATAACATTTTTTTTACAAATAGTTTAAGACATTTAACAAAGATGCAATGCTTTCTTTATTGCAACTAAATATTCCTTGAAAAAATGACTTGCATGGAAAGATGCCCAATCTTTAACAGGGAGATATGGCGCTTTGGATTCAAGCCAAAAAGACCCTTCAAGCATTCAGATCTGTTCAACTAAGACTGTCATAACTCCTAAAAGAAGCAGTAACAGTTTTCAGGATTTTGCAGTGATTATTCACAGGTCTTCTACAACTAATGACAGTATTGTCCGCAATAAAAATAATAGACTAAATGAAGGAAAATACAGAACACAGAACACAGGACACAAACAGAGCAACCATATTCATTTTATTCACATAAGAACTAGCAGTCTAGTATTGTTAAAGTACTGTATCATCCCATAAAAAAGGAACTTCGAAAAACAATCATACATTTAAAAAGGAATATTCTTAAAATGGAATTAGAAGTCACAAACTTGGTTTCAGCTTGGCAATCAGATAAATGATAACATATGCAGTCAGAATCCATTTGAAGACATCCATTTTAAAATATATCAAAATTAATGTTCACAAAAGATTCAAAGTCCTCATCTTACATCAACAAGTTTCAATTAATCCATGAGAACAATGAAAGAAAATGAGGGAAGAGAGAAATGGAACAATTTTCAATCTCTGTAAAAAATTATCTAAGAAGCATAAATTCACTTAAACGAAAATAATACCACCAGTGGGTTTAAGACTGTCCTTAGGACAGTCTTTTGTACATAAGTTTAAATCTCTACTGAGCACCAACAAAAGGGAGATGAAACACTTTCAGCATATCTCTAAGGAAAATCAATATACTAGTAGGCACCATCAAGGCTTAATTTAGGTACAGATAGTCCCTGAGTTAAGAATATCTGATGTAAGCTGAAACTTCACAATGCTTCAGAAACGATGAAGCCACATGTTTTTAATATACAGCCTGTTTAGCTGAAAGCATTACACAGTTCAGCACTGGCTAGAGGAAGGACATGCTGTCCGTCATTTTTAGTAATTAGGCAATCTGTTTTTAAGTACAAGTTCTGACTTAAATACAAATTCAGGTTAAAGGCAGTGTTAAGGAATGGAACTGTTCTTAACCAGGGACTGCCTATGATATAAAATTAAATCTGTAAAAGTACAGGACATTCCTATATGAGTAAGCCCCTAATATAGGTTATGACGGATTATTTATTTATTTTTGAACAAAGAGCAATTCAGAAGCTATATTATATGATGTCAAAACTGTTTGTGGTTGTATAAAACTCATTAATTTCTTTCCATTCTTGCAGTTAGGCTTTTCCAAAGCAGTATTAATAGTTTAGAATGTTCTGCCAAAATTTTTATATATATTTGCATTTGGTATAAACACAAACGAAATGGGTATATGTTTCTATTTTATTTAATTTATTCCACTTAAAATGTGTGTGTTGAATTTTGTTTTTAAAAAGATGGAATACCACAACAAATATAAGTTATTAAAATCAGAAGGGGTTTCAAGATGGGCCTTTCATCATCAATAATTAAAAATGATCTGAGTTACCCATAACTTCTCAGCCTTTTGATTAAGATAAAGTATAGTATCTCAATTATTCTAGTTTTCTTGTTTTGGGCTTATTGAATGTATCATTTATCCATCTTTGAACCGACAGAGAAATATCAGTTTAAAAACTGCTGCCCCATTGCTGATTCTGTCCTGACATAATTATTTTCTAGCTGGGCAAAAATATTCACTAACTATTCTTAGGTTTTGTACAATTGTTTTGCATTGTGGGTCCAAAAACAACCCATGAGGGGACAGACACTGGGGTGTGCATGTTATGGGGTGAAGCAATAGGTAACCCTCCCACTGTACAACTACTCCCTCAATATCTGTTGGATTACTAACAGCTAAGGAACATGGAGTGGTTCTGAGGTATGGAAGGAATTTCCCTCCTGCTTCACAGCAGTCTCTCACTCACCCATAGCATCTGATTGAATTTAGTCCAGTTTAAAATTTGGTTTCTCCCACAACTCAAGAGATTTCATGGGAGGGGGATGTCCATAGCAAACAAAAGTAATCAATAAATGTTGGGCTGATTCAACCCCCTAAGACAGAATGGTTGACGAAGTGTATCAAATTGTATCTACAACTAAAAATATTTCAGGATAAGAGAAAAAAAAACTTTAACATGAGAACAGCTAATGGCCACTTAAAGTGCCTTAAGTGTGGGAAAGGGGTCAAATGAGGGCTTTATGGCATCAGAAAAAAGAAAGGAAGGGCATTTTTAACCAAGTAAGAAAAGATCCCTAAAATAATTTCTGCATCTACAATCCTCTGACAGTTGAAATGCAATCAACCAAGAGTCGAGGACATAGTTTTCAGAGGAAGGGAATAATCAAAATCACTCTAGCTTAAATGTACGATTATCATGCAGTTAATTACAAAATACAGAATCCTACCCAATCCAAACTAAAGACAGCAAGAACAACAGATACACATCTGTAGATAAAGCAGCTGGCTTGTTTCCTTTATTTTGTCTCCGATGATAAATTAATTCAATAAATAAACAAATAAAATATATGCTAAAGCAACTGACGGGAACACTTTTTCCATGTAGGATGTCCGAGGTGAAGTCACCAAGATGATCTAGTAATGATTTTTCACCAAAATCAGTATGACTTTCAACCAATGTCTACCAATCAGCCCTATGCCATGAAATGATTGTTGTGGGGGAAAAAGTAAAACAAATACTATGTATGCTGTGCCTTGAACTTCTGAATTAAAAGGTGAGATGTACTTGTAAATCAAATGAAAAAACAGGCTGTATAAGCTTCCCCACATAGCTACAAAGAGAATTAAGGCTATATAGTGCTAATCGAAAAGCAGGATCATTTATTACTAGTTTTCATTATTACATGTACTAGTAAAGGAATTATTCTGGGAGTTCCCAAACTAAATATACTAAGACCTCATACTTTTATTTATCCATGTGCACCATCTTGTTCTCATAAGTTGATGAGATAAGTTGACAATCCACCTATCAACTTTCAAATCCAGTTAAAAAATTCCTGACAAAATAATTCCCTGTGTTTGCTGGCAGGCCAAACCTTACTTTCATTGATCCCAGCCTTCCCTATCTTCCCTGAAATCCCCCACCCTCAGAAGTTTCTGGAAATTGAGGGTGCACCGGGAATGGTATCAAACTACAGGTGAAGAGGTTTGTTGTGAGAAATAGTCACCTTTAACATGAGTAAAAAAAATTAAGACGAAAGTCATGGTATTTAATTCTGAGACTCTTTCAATGTCAAATGTTCAATATATAAATTTACTTATTTAAGGTGACTGCAGAAAGTAATTGTAGAAATTAAACTTTGAGGTCTGCATCTACATCTTAACAAAAAATATTTTAAACATTTATTTGCACAACATTGATTTTCTATTGATTTCATTCTACTTACAGTGGCTGTTTCACCTTATACTTCTAATCAACCACCTTCAATTTGTAACTATGAACATTTTCTTGTGAAAATAACTATCAAAATCCATGTTACTAAACAGATATACTAGAGGCCATTTTAAGGCAAACAAGATTACCAAATATTCTTTATTACTAAGAATGAAACTGGGCATAGACTCAATAAAAGTTAATAAAGATTACCAAATATTCTTTATTACTAAGAATGAAACTGGGCATAGACTCAATAAAAGTTAATAAAATTCAATGCCTGATCATATGCATGCTTACTCATAAACACTGTCATTTGATAGTTAATTACTAATTAAATATATAAATGATTTCAGCATAACAATATACATTGCTAATATTGTATATTTACAATAATAGCTCCCAATACTTTGATAATTCAAAAAATAAGTTTTGAGATAAAGTTACATTCTTTTCATTTTAGGAATGAACAATAATACTTCAAAGTGGTACCTAGACCATAAATCCCTAACTGGTGATATTCACATAAAAAACAAATAAGACAAATTGTATTAGTATAGAGGGGTGGCCAATCCCTTGGGCAGTTACCCTGGTTCATACAAATAAAAAGTTTAAGAACAGCAATATGGGCAGTAATTACTTTACAAATTCAGGTAGCATGCTGATAATCTTACGAATATTAAAGAGTCCATTTGTAAACATGTCTCAATCCAATCTCTCAGAGATGCCACATTGGCATTACTATATGCACAAATCTTCCCTTTTTCATTTGGAACTGTACTATGAATGCAGTTCTGCTTACCCCGTTAATAAACTACTGAAATAACTGTCAGAAAATATATAATACCTGGATACCATACAAATGTCTCCCACTTCAAGAATTGACCCATGTCAAATGTGTGCAACTCTTCCATATGAGATATTCAACGCACTTGTTTGGACTAACCAAAAAAAACCCCTTAGCTTTTCTCTGGTGGCATGCCCATCTTTTCTTTTTCAAACTCAACAATTTCATCTGAATATAGATGAGCTGTAATTCATCTTAACTGTTAAAAAAGAAAGAAGCAAATATAAAGTCAGTTTATCAAACAGGCTTGATTTCACTAACATGGTTAAATTAACCACAGTTAGTTTTATAATTTGGACAAAATGATAAAAAAATTCTTAATTTACAGTAGAAGTTTTCCACTTTGCAGTTCTATGGGAGGGCAGGCAGAACAGGGAAGATTTACCTTCTTTTGCTAATGCATTTGAAATGAAATCAACGAGATTCTCCTCTATAATATTAGAAATTAATTCTGTAAAAAACAGATTTTCAATAAGCTAAAAATCTGAAATCTAACAAAATCTGTTTCAACATGAAATAATTCCTCAAAATACAGAAGGCAGCTACTCAGATATACTCAAGTCCTAAATTAATTATTTTATTTTTGGTTTCCATTCTGGTCACCTTCAAAAGATTATTTTAAATAAACAATATTTTAAACCAGTCTGCTTTTTCTCCTATTTCTTTCTCTTTCTCTCTTTTTTGGCATAACTTCAATAAAAGCATAAACTAGTAAATACAAAATGTATTAAAATATACATAACAAATACTTCGAAAAATGAGCAAAACACTTCAACTGTTATAAGCTACCACACACAATTAAATACAAACTGTACAATACAGTGCACATTCAGATATACATCTATATTTGCTTTCAAAAGCCTATAACTTACTTTTCCATTCACAAAGTTTCTCTCTCTCTCTCTTTATATATACATATGTTTTATATCACTATGTACACAATATATTGTGTTTTGGCGAGATGATACAAAACACGAAATTAATATAATTAGAATTATTGTGGTAAATATGAATTAAATGACAATACCATTTAAGCCATGTGAAAAAGACCCACAATGGTTCACACTTACTTTCTAATTCTTCATTCATTATAATACTGACTGTACATTCCATAACATAAAATACTCAGTGTTATCATACAGGTTCCACAAAAATATTAACTAAAATTTGGGCTGAATACAGTACAACAATGTTAACACTAGAAAGTTTTTTTTAATGCTGTTGCATTAAAATGTCAAATCCATCAAAACAGCCAGCAATCTCCAACAGCAAAAACACCAATAGAGAACTTTAACAATATAGTTAAGCCAAAGAAAACTTTTGTAAAGATCCCATCCCATGGTTCACAGTTGTTGTAAGAATTAATCATGGAAAATTATCAGAATATGAACATTTTGAATAAACATTCTGAAAAAAAATACAAAGCTTTAGAGTAGCCACAGTAATTCAAATTTGTAATACATCATAAAAACAATAGACTGTGTTAAAAAGACTTTACCCATTGTAAAAAAAACCTTTCAAAGCCAAAACATTTCTGATTAATGACAGCATTGACCTATAGTTCAGTATTATTCATATTGTATTTTTAATTCATTTTAATTAAAAAACAATACGAGTAATACTGAACTTTATTAAACTTTGAAAATATAAGAGTTAAGGAGGCTTACAAAGCGTTGTTCACCCACATAGAATACACAAACATTCCCTTATCACTATGTCTTCATAGCAGAAACTAGATTTTATACAGGAAAAGCATATAATTTCCTAACTTTTTGTAAAAGCAGCAAGGAAAGATATACCTGAGCAGGAAAACAGCAATGGAGGCCATTAACTCCTTTGCCCAGTCATTTTCACACTCAAATTGCTTCTTTTCAGGTGTTCGTAATGGAAAGATATTGTGTTTGAAAAGGAAATCAGGCCCAATGGAAAGGATTAAGAATCTCATTTCCTAATAGAAGCCTAATCCCAATGCTACTGGAAGATTCATAATAATTTAATGCCACATTAATTGGAGCTTTGCAGAACAGAAACCAATGCCTCTAAGGACTGCTATTGTTGATCCATCTCTGTGGGTCACAGTAACTTAATCTGCTCTTAGTTTCCTTTGGGCTGTATAGTGGTTCAGCTCCCTGTTTTATTAAAGCCATTTTGGAGGCAGTAATGGTTATTTAGGTCAGTAATATAGCACAAAACAATATTTTGTGCCTAGACTCCCAATTCACTAACCCATCAATTTCATGGCTATCAGGTAAATATGTAAACTTAGGCTTTTATTAAAAATATGTATTTATGAAATGATTTATGTAGAAGTCGAATAATTTTACATTTACTTTCTCAGTATATCAGTTCAAATACCTGCTTCTATTAACCAATGTACTATCCAATCTCCAAGCAGTACAATATTGTGTGCATATTTACAGGTTCAAGATCTGTGACTTTCTAAGGACTGGTACTCTGGGGTGTTCTGAACAGTAATAACTGGTCCATTTGATTAAATTTGTTTCAGTAGTAACTTAAATTGCTGAACTGATTTGATAAATTCAGTATTCTTGAAAAATAATGTTTTGAAGTTATTTTGTACCAATTGAAATACTATTAGACTGCTTTCTTTTCTAAAATAAGTTCTGGCAATGATTTTATACAGCAAATCTCCCATGAAATATTAAGACCTTTTGTTTATGAGCTAAACAAAGAAAACATTGCAAAACTTTGCAAGAGTATTACAGATAGAAATTTGGATGGCTTTTAAAAATGTGCTTATAGAGAAATTAATAAGCAAACTACAAAAATATACTCCTACTTTTCAATTTTAACAGAATGGGTTTAAATTGTCAGTAGAAACGTATGACTTTGGCACTTCCAAAATCTGGATGCTTGGATTGCCTCCCAATGTATAACTTGCTTATCTTTAGACAGAAATTAGCCTATGATTTATTATTGTACACTTATGTCATAAAATCTATATTTAACATGACAGCTACAGTTCAATGTAATATTGGTGCTCAGGGAAACTTTCAAATATTCTAGTGCATTGTTTTATGTTGAACTGGCTACACAATTTCTTGAATGTATCATTTCTTTACCTTAGCAAAAATAATAGCAAAACTCAACTCGCTCTCAAAACAGTTTTTTGCAGTTTTGAAGTTTTCCATGCTTATTTAATTCACTTGCTCAGTTTCTGATTCTTCCAAAATTTAAGAAATGTGGATAGAATGATGCAGTATTAATTAGTAATATACTAAATCTGCTTGTTGTTTTTTTAAAAAATAACTTAGACATTTATCAGAAACATCAAAATATGATTTTCTCATTTCTGGCAGTTTTGGTTTCTGAGGTGGGAGTTCTTTTAGCTGCTATGCTTAAGTTTATTTTTAAGTTATTTAGTTTAAAATATGTATGAACCTAAATACTGTAAGGCTTAATAATTTTCATGTGAATGGCACAAGTAGTATTTCAAGATACAAGTATACATATATTTCAAGAATCAGGGTGGGGGAGAAGTGTTGTAGCTATGCTGAAATCTTAAAAAGAGTAAACCATTCATAGCTACATACCAATACTTGAATCTTAATATAAAAAAGATACCATAAATGTAGAAGGTGTGACTGAAGTCAGAAGTTTCTCCAAAAGATTGTTAAAATATCACATTAAAAGAGACAAAGAACTTCAAGAAAACGTCTAAGAAAAGCAAGCTGTGATACAACAAGCATTTGTTAAGAAAAGCTCAGAAGTGCATTAGTTCTGGTGAGAGATATAGGAGCAACAGCTCTTACGAGATGTAGAGCCCATTCTGTAACTATGAGCTGTCCATATACTGTCATAGTCAGAGTCTTCAGAGAGGTCGGAAGGCTCCAAACGAGAAAGGCTACTGCGACGACCCAAGGAATCTAGACTGGATTGGTCATCATCAGCCAAGACGTGATTATGCATCAGGTCAGTGCCTTGCCATGCTAAGGATGTATGGATGAAATGAAAGGGAGGATGGAGACAGGCAAAGGTGTGATGAGGAGGAAAACATACAGGATAAGCCACAACCAAAACAGATGAAAATAAAAGCAAAGGTGATGGGAAGAAAAGGAAAAGAGAAAATATTGTTAAAAAAGCACCAAATCTTTTAAATCCCTATTTTGGTTGGGTTTTATCTACAAAATATATTTGGCACATACATTTAAAAACAAAAAAAAGGAAACTCTGAATTTTACTCTCTTGCTTAGAATGTGCATTTGCTTTCATGTTGCTTTTAATGTTCTAAGAAACCATGACTTTAACATGAAGTTTTTTTTTAAGTGGGAGAAACTATTACATTAGGATTTTTTTTTTTAAAAAAAAAAAGTCTTTTGAATTGATTCTTAAAGTTGGGCTAGATGGTATTTCCAGAAGGGAAAAAAAATCTGCTCAAGAATGCGATATGAACTTCCCCAACTTGCAACTTGAGACATTGGGAATGCAATACATTTGGAGAATGTGCAGATTAAAGAAAAATACTACTTAGCCATATTTACATTTGGTACATTTTCCCCTTAAAAACCAATTTTGATCATAGCTTTCTGTATACATTTATATCTGGAATAATTCCCTAAGGAGATCTAGAAGAATGCCCTTATGAAGAAGGAAATTAATGACTAGGAGCTGTTAGCATTTTGCCATCCTACACAAAATTCCTATAAGAAATTATTGTCATAAGTACTTATTTTTATAGAAATATTCCAGACCAGAAGCACGGGAGAAAAAATTTAACTGGTTCAGGATCTTTTAATTTAAAGAGAATATGCAAATATGAAACAATTTTCAAACTGAAAAATGCCAAGAGAAACTGAAAATTATTTATTCAGGTAGCTAATACTAATCAGCTTGATTTAGTGAAAATAAAGACATAATACATTTAGACCCAATTTGCATATACAGTCAGTGTCCAAAATAGTTGTACCCAGGCATTATCCATCTAGTTGGAGCCTTTTAGTGACACTAATATGAATTATTCAACAAAGAAGGTTTGCAGTAGTTAAAACTGTAAGTTACATGGGGAAATATGCTCACTGAGTAGCTTGCCAAACAGAATTTGCTCATTCTCCTTAGGTTCTCAATCCATGTGAAAAGGGCCATTTGAGACTCTCCTAAAGGTCCCTTTCACTTCTATAGAAGATGGAGTTGGGCATGAGTGAAACAAAACTGGAAAAATCACTGTGATATTTAGGACAAGTTACTACTGAATTTTCTTACTGCTTTTCCAATCCTTTCAAAATTATATCATAGCCTTTTCACATGATAGTAGAAGACTTACAGGCCTATAATTGAAATCCTGTAATTATCTGTTCAGTGAAGAAACATATTGTCCACATATAATGAAGGAAAAAGACCATTCTGTTGCAGGGGAAAAATATGGATATCAGCTATATTCCCTATTTCCTTACAAAATGAAATATATCAAAATCAAGAAGTGCAGGGAAGATTTACAGGAGAAAAAGAAACGAAGAAGAGGAAAGCTGAAAACAATTCATAAAACAAATAATAGGGTAGCCCCTACTAGCTAGTTATTCTTGGATGGATATCGTCATGGTAATCCAGGACTTTAGGCTTTTGGTTCTGAGATATCCAAAATCACCTCAGAAAGTTGCAATGCACAACACTACTGTTGCCAGAAACAATTATATAGAATGGATGGATACTGTATGTATGTCCATGTAATCATGAGGAGTTGAGCTACACTTACCCTCTACAGGACACTATATAAGCTCTCCTGTGTTGGAGATCCATAGCACAGGATTCAAATAGATAATTAACATAAAATTTTTAAATATACAATGAATTAATCAAAGCAGTTTAATCCAAAAAATATAACATCTCTTTAAAAATAAGAGACTAGTGGCATGTGCAATCATATTCCATATGATCATTTTAACTGCAATGAATGGCATATTACCCATGCAAAAGTATTTTTTTTGTTCCATCAAAAAGGTGAAACTCAGGTGAAAGATTATGTGTGGATTGGGCTCAAAGAAGCAGAATATTCTTATCTTGTGAAAAGGCCCATAGAGATACAGTTATATGCAGAGGTTTAAGCATCATGCTCAAATTGTATGACTCCTTAAAGCTGATACAACTCTCCATGGAACAAAATTAAAAATGACACATCTTTGCAAATTTGAATGTATATTTGCTATATAAAATAGAACAGTGAATATGACAGGTACAGAAGTTTGAATGTCTTTCCAGACGTTTTTTGTAATCTGCCTTTGGCAGAAATAATAGCTTCTATATATTTCTGGTAGCCTAATGTAATATGTATGACACTGCAGCACTTGACTGCTTCAAAGCTTGTCGAATTCGGAGTTCAATGCATTTTGAAGCAGAAATCTTTCCCATCACTCATCTTTCTCCCAGTAGTCAAT
This sequence comes from Hydrophis major, assembly GCA_033807585.1. Taxonomy (NCBI): domain Eukaryota; kingdom Metazoa; phylum Chordata; class Lepidosauria; order Squamata; family Elapidae; genus Hydrophis; species Hydrophis major. The sequence goes on along the minus strand of CM066332.1, from coordinate 36,336,917 downwards.
GCACAAGGAACAACCTGCTGGTGTTAGGTGCTTTGTGGCTCACTATTTCTTCCATCTGAAATTGTGGGTCTATTCAGTATTAATTGCATCTTTCAGAACAAATTATCAACAAGTACCAGGTACCACTGTATAGCGTTTTATAGATAAAAATAGGTTGGATAATTTAACAAGACAATGCACCAAAACATACTTTCAATCCATAAAGGTAGGCCAGGTCAAGATCCAGGCATTGCAGGAATTATAGAATGCTACTTATTATTGTAAAGGACATAACCCTAAAATCCAGCCAGAATTTCTTTCTGACTCTTTTTATACCAAGCAGACCCAAGAAAGGGTTGCGTTTCCTTCCCAAACTTTCTCCTTTCCCAGAGTTTAGTTTTGTCTTATTTTTCCTTAATTGCTCCTGCATGTCTTCTTCAAGGTTATTTATGCATTTATCTACATCAAAGCAACAAGAAGCATTAACAGGAAAGGAAGATAAATATTTATATACTATACTGTGTCTTTCCTGAAAATCTTTAGGACAATCTCAAACATGCAATCCATGTATGAGACCTAATAACATTTGTGAGCTAGAGAAGATATTTAAGGAACAGTGAGAAGAAAGTCTTAAAGCATTAATGGAGAGAGTATTAGCTGACTACACATATTTGAAAACTTGCAGGAAGACTGTAGCAAGTTTTGCATTTGCCATATTCACTTTTTTTCATTCTGAATTAGTAAACAAGTCCCCATAAATAGTACAGATGCATTCAATTTCACAGAAAAATGTCATTTACTTCTTACAGTAGAGAGTTACATGCATCAATTTCTGTTTCCTTGGGGATTCAGCAAATTGTAGTTTCACCAGATTACCTAAACGTTTGCATACAACTTTGTTGTCCAGGAGATTTAAAGAAGAAACAGGTGAAAGGAAAGGAAAGCCATCTGCTAGTACTTCTCTCCAAATCTCCTCTCTCAAGTTATTTTCCAAATATTTCTTTATATGAAAATTTAAAAGTATCTTCTGTCCTACCTCTTATGGTTCGTCCTGTCATGCTGAACTTGCATTTCCCAGCAGCACCTCCAAAATGACAAAAGGATGATGCTACTAGCAGAATTGCCAGATCTGCACTTTGAGGAGCAGGCAGAATGTCAACATAGAGGTAAAGAGACACTAAAGGATACTGAAACATGATCTAATCTCTTAGACTCAAAATACATTTATTTATAATGCCTAATCTCTTAAAATACAGTATAGTATTTAGGAACCATTATATACAAACCAGCCAATCTTCCCAAAGTACAAGACCAACTCCACTTGCTTTTGTGAAGTTCTGTTAAATTGCATTGGGATAGATTTAAAAAATAATAGTTTAAATAAAATCAGCAATCTTAAAAAAAGAAGCCGTGCAACAAATTGCTATTATCATTTTCCATTGCAGAGAAACACAAATGAAAGCAGTAGATTTTTTTGATGTATGCAGTGAAATTTCTTGCACTATGTATACTTATAAAATATACATAGAAAGGGGGAAACAGCAAAAAGCATTTTGCACTAGGTCTGTGTTTCAGTAAGGACACACTTGCATTACTAAAAAGAATATGCTCACATTAAGACATCTGTCACCTTATACATATTGGTATATAAAAATAATTAAATGACAAGCACCAACTTAGCACAGTTGTACCATTTGAAGCATTACCAATTCATTTTGTCCCACTCAGTTCAGTTATCTATAGAATCATAATAACTCAGTTAATTGTAGGGCTAGTATCAAATTAAATAATAATGTCTGATTTAGAAGAGAATTGTAAAAAGGCCTGTACAAGAAGACATAAAAGAATCAGTGACAATTTTATAGCAATGAGTACCAATCATGCGTGCCTATGGTTCCATAACAATACAAAATCTTTTATTAAGGTTCTAGGAAAAAAACCTCAGTAAAGCAAAAGTAGTTTTAGAATAATTAACCCTATTATTAAAAAGTCAAATTCAATTCACAGGATACAACAAAAGAGCTTTAAGTGATGTTCTAAAAAACAAAACAAAACAAAACAAAAAGAATGTGACAGTTAACTGTCAAATATTAGCACATAAATTATTGTCTACAATGCATATTGTCTAAAATCTAAAACTAAAATAAGCATTAGGGAGAATTACTGGACAAAAAAACCCCATGTCTATACCGATTTCTTCCTGTACAGACCAACTGTGACTATTCTGATATAAAAATAGCCTTAACTGCTGACCACTTTCATCATTAATGGCAAAACTGTGCAAACTGATTTAAATCAAGAAGAGTATTCCTTAGGTACAGGTTACACATGCGGGCAGATTGTCTGATTAGGTGCAATGCTTTACTTACAACAGAGGATCTCCACCACTGCAGCCTTGTTTAAGATTAAAATAATCTGGGTCCCCAAAACACAGTGAAAGTTGAGCATGTATCTGAGTAACTGAAAATAGCAGTTTTGCTCAATATATAAAATGTTTAAAAATATAGAATAAAAAGATATTAATAACTATAATAAAAGCAATTTTTGCTATAGATCGATTTTTCTATCATATGTCTCATTCCCATTTTTGATAGATACAACCACAGTAAGCCAGATTTTGGGGAACCCTGACTTACCATGAATGAGCTGTGTTAATTAATACAGTTGTTCACTCTCACCTGGCTACTCCTACTAGATTGAGCAGATAAATTAATAAAAAATTGTTCATTTAGCACAACGCTTAGGGTTAGGACTTCTAAAAAACGACAAATGAATAAAAGGCTGCACTGGTGGCAGATAAATCCTTGGAAGACAACTGGAGATATATCTGTTATGCCTCCTTTCTTATACAGTACCAACACAACCACAAGAACACATTCACTAATGCAATGCAGACAGAGCCTGATCCAAATTGTTGATTCACCACTGCTAACTGTAATGGTAAAACAACAAGCAGGAAGTGCGGGAAGGGGCCTCCTTGAGCCTCCAGAATGTTATCAAAACTATGTAACTTGAAGGTTGCCTTTCTGCACTTAAGCATGTTAATTAAACCTTGAACCTTTTGTACTGTTTTTTTATACAAATCATAATTATACGTTAACAGTTCAGAAAATCTAGTTTGCAAAATGTAAAAAAAATCTAAGCCAAGTTTTCAAATTAGATACTAAAATTAAAGCATTTTGGAAATGTTCAGCAGGAAGACACTGACTCAAGAGCTCATACATAGTAAGCCGAAATTTCCCAGAATATTGGTCTGTCATTCTTATTTTAAACAGAATTTTAAAAAACAACTTTTAAAATGTAAACCATATCAAGCATTTAATATTTACTATTATAACAGAGATTTGGCTTAAATAAATTAAAAACAACTGAATCAGTCAAGCAAGATTTATTCACTAGCTGTACTATTTGAAAACTTGTATGTGTCTAGCTAAGCAGCAATCCTGCCAATTTTGAAAAACTAAGCAAGGGCATATCCAGTTTGTAGTTGGATGAAAAACCAGGAAAGATCCTAAAAATAAAAAAAGCAAAACCCTGTAAGAAGGCAAAGGAAATCACTTTTACATTAAGAAAATTCCATGGATAAGTCTAAGATTTAAGTTTTATTCAAAGGAGTCTACTTTTACTTAAATATTGCTATAATAAACACATTCTTAGGGTTGAGTTTGGAAACTTCTGTGATGACATTATCATCCATGTTCACTACTATTATATTAAGAATACATAATTATTATACATAAGCATTAGATTAGAACAGAAATGTTCAGTGTTGATTCTCACTTTACAGCAAAAAAAGACACATATTCTCAGCAGAAACATTATCCATGCAGTATCAGGAGCTCTATTCGTTTTCTGTGGGAGTGACCTCTTTTCAGTCCGGAGGAACTACTCAATGTACTCCATGATGCAGTAGAGAGGTGAAAGAAAGTCCTAAAAAAGCCTTCCCCATGTTGTCCTCCAAATTTACTGGATTCAGTTCCCATTACCAAAGCAGTGTCAGTAACCATACTGCACAAACATTCAACAAATCTGGAGAACACTAGATAAGAAGAAAATGCTTGTGAAACACTCACTGCATAAGAACATGGTCTGAAATCTGGCTCATAGGACAAAGGGAAAGGCATGATGTTGACAGTGGCATTCATTCAGCTGTCTCACAATAAAAATGGTGGTGTTTGTGAGCCGATCAAGAAAATGCGTACCTACCTTTTTGACTGTCAAGTAAAGAATGCCTCCAATTCTAAACCAAAAAGAAACTATGCCTTAGGTATTAAAATGTTTGCAAGAACATTTTTTTTAAATTAGAATAGTAAACAACAAAACCTAATAACCTTTCAGTAAGTATAACTGAATGGTTTAATGAGATGGTGAATGCACTAAAAATGAACAACTTCAACTAAATTGTTAGCATGTATTATTCAAAAAATTCAGTAAGACATCATAGCAGTGTTGCCAACACGTACATTTCTTGCTGCTAAATCTGGGAATCGTAAAGCACATCTAAAAGATCAAAGGATCAGTCAACATTGCAAATGCACATTTGCTCAAGTTCCTAATGAATTTATGTATTATTTTCATCACACCTCACTTTTCAGACCATACAAACCACTGACAACAATAAACACAAAATTTAGCAAGCAACTGCTAGATGGCTAAGATAATTTTTCTATTCATATTTTTTTTAAACTTACTTGAGTTTAATGTTTGACGTGTTTTGGCACTTGTGCAATAAGCTTCAATGACTTTTAGAATCTGAGCATCTTCTTCTAATGCCGCTGTACCTATGAAATATCCAAAAGATATTAATTATACTGGATACTGAGACTCAAAAATAAACACCGTGATTGACAATTTATACCTAATCCTTGTTTAAAAACAATTGGGACTGGTCATTCTGGCACTAATTGATGCAGCCATTAAGTGAAACACCATGTGATCCCAATTTTCAATTTTACTGCTGGCTTCTCTATTGACTCTGCTTCTCGGAAGTTGGCTGTGAAATGTGCAAATGGTGATAACGAGACTGCAGGATGCTGCAACAATCACAAAAGTTCACTGGTAGCAAAGGGTCCAAATCACACGATCCAGGGATGCTGCAACAGTTGTTAAGTGCAAGGATCAGTTGTAAAGTTACTTTTTCAGTGCCATCACAACTTCAAATGCTTCCTAAACAGGGCAGCTGATTATAAGGAGTACCTGTAATCATAGGTGTTTCCGAAGTGTCTTATTACAGTAATATGATAGAATTTTGGATTTGGCAATAGTAACTTTCTAGATCTTGACACAGTAATCTATTTTATAACTGTTTAATAGATGAAGATATGAATTGTCAATCTGCTGATATTCAAGAGAGTCAGCAAATAAATTAGGGAAATTTACTGCTTCTCATTTTTTCAAATTGGGAAACTATGATTTAACTTTTTGGGGGGACGATATTAAATTAAAATGCTATGCTATTCCTATTATTTAAGTAATAACCATAACTTTTTTATGCAGCTGTTAATAAAAATAAGATCACCAACATGATCGCCAATGTCCGATAATGGATATGGCACAAGAAGAAAGAATAACCATAAAACTCTTGGTGGTATAAATCATATATGATTTATTAAAATCAGAGTAAAAGATAAGCAGAAGTCAAATTACAACTTGCATACGATCTAAAACCAGAACACTTCACACAAAGAAAATTCACCTTATAATATCACCTAAACTAAGCTGTAGGAACTGGGACAAGTCAAATTCGATAGTGTGGGCCCAATGATGAAGAAACGTTCTTTAACTTCGGTCTTCCTAATTTCATGCAAGCTACGAATCACAAACACAAGTCCCATCTTGGGATTTGTATCTTGGGTTTGCATCTTAGGTTGATGCTAGCTGAAAAAGCTTATCCTGGAGTATCTCAACATTAAGTCACATCTTGCATTACCATTTGTAAACAGCACAGTAAATTGTTCTGGAATTCTATTAATGATCAATCCAGGGTCCATATCACAAGTCTAATGTACTACTCAAAACCTGAGGGGACAGAACTGAATTATGTAGTTGTGCTACAAAAATACAGGCAGTGTTTTCTTGAGATTTTACAGTAATTTTAAAACACATTTAACTCTATTTCAGAAGTATGCAACAACCCCAACCTTCTCTTCTAATCTTTCTCAACTCTCTTCTCTTTAGTTTTAATTGGTGTTTTAAACCACTGAACCTTACCCCAAATGTGCTTTTTTCAAAAGGCAACTGGACTTTGTTTTTTTCCCCTTTTGACAATGTTTCACTTCTCATTAAGAAGCTTTTTCAATTCTAATTGATTGGTGGGGAATGGAAGGATTTATATTCTTTGCAGCCATCTGCTCATTAGCACTCTTGAGAGTTGTTGAAGCCACTTGGGGCTTTATCTGTATCCCCAGAGTCACCTGAATCAGAGTGTAAACGGGTATGGAAACTTTTTAGGATGGCTCTGATTCAGAGGTGACCCTGAGGATACAGATAAAAAGCACCTCTGAGACAATCATGGCCTGGATGATTAAGACTCTCCACAGACAACTGATCATTGTCCCTCCACTTCACCTAAAACCTTTTAGATTAAAATTGTCCTGTTTAGGATAGTTAACTCCTTTCTAGCTATAAAAATACAGCTGTTTTATTCAACTAATCCTGAATTAAGTAATTTTAAAATTTGCCCATCAAATTTTACTTTTTACTAGCCAATACTAATTTATTGGTGTTTAACACCTAAGGATATTGTTTGTGTTTTGCCTAGATTTATAAAAGGGAATTACTCTTTCTCATTTGTTAGCAACAATTTCATGAAAAGGCATACTACACTGAGGGGAAGAGAAGACAATAAATGGAATATTGGTAGTATGAACAATAAATAAAATGAAACTTCATTTTAGATATTCTGTATGACATCAAATATATTCCTATAATAACAAATAAAGCTTTTTTGACATAACAAGATCTATCTAATCTAATCTATTTGAATTAATTGTTTTAATAAGTCTTGTAATATATTCCATTTCCTACCTGTATATCCCATTTCCTATGACATAACAAGATCTATCTTATGGAATATACAGCCATATTACAAGACATAACAAGATCTATCTTCTTATGTCCTAGGAAATAGAATATATAGATAAGAAATGGGATATACAGCCATATTACCAGATTTAATAAAACAAATACATTCAAATGAATTAGATTACCATGATGCATAGTGCAACATAAAAGAACTACTTACTTTTTCTCAGAGCAAATTCTTCTTCTGATGGTTTCCGTTCTGGTTTTCGCTTGGGCAGAAGTTTTTTCATGGTTTTCGGGCTTTTGCTGAGATCCTGTTTGGATTTTTTAAAAATATATATATATATTCTATATATAACTGTACATTTATATATAAAAGTTCAAAACATGAAGATATGTCAATGAAACAGTGATTTGTTATTAAAAATTCATTACAACACACACACAAAGATAATCACTTTAATGATCTTAACATGGAAATCAACATAGAATGATGTGTATGACAAGGTGATACAATATCATCTATCCTTTTCACAGCCTGCCTTGAAGAAGTATTTCACAGTCTAGACTCAGCAAAAGATAGAATAAAAATCAATGGCACCTATTTAAATCGCTTAAGATTTGCAGATGATTTGTTCTCTTCTCACATGACCCAGAAGAGTTACAAAGAGCTGCACAAAGCAAAATTATTTGGCTTAAAATTAAACCTGAAAAAGAGCCAGGTTATATTTAATATATTTACTAAAGAAAAAATAAATTATATTTGCAGAAGAACTACATGTAGATCACTACATATACCTTGGCCAAGAGATCTCAATCAGTATGTCTGATACCTGTTCTAACTTACGCCAGCAAAACATAAATACTAACCTCACAATCGATAGAAATGCTAGGAGTGGCACAAAAATATATGGAAAGATACATGCTCGGCATCACAAGACAAGATAGAAAGACCTGCACATGGATTAGAGAACAAATGAATGTATATGTTGTCACCAAAAGAGTAAAAGAATTGAAATGGAAATGGGCTGATCGTGTAGCAAGAAAAACTGATGGCAGGTGGATCAAAGTAGTTATAAAATGGATTCCACTTGATAAAAAGCATCCATAAAAAAAGACCTAAAACAAAATGGAGCTACAACATAAGCAAGTATTTTGGGTCCAATTGGCAAAAGAAAGCTGGTTGGAAACATGCAGAAGAGGCCTTCATCCTACAGTGGACAGACAATGGATAGGATGATGTTGATCATGATGATGATGATGTGTGTATGTGTGTGTGTGTGTATTCAGTGGTTAGCAACCCACCCACCCCAACATATGTAAGGGAACTCTTAAATAGAGGCTGAAAATAGCTGTTTATCAAAGGGGTAATAAATTTATTTACACTCCAATACCAGCCATATAAAGAATATTAAGTACTATAAATTTAAAAAAAGTACAGGAGCCAGAAACAGTAAAACACAACCCAGAGTCAGTGTATGTTTGGTAACTATATAAATTTGTTTAATAAATAAAATCTGTAAAACAGTTTGGGGAGGACGATACCAAATGACCTCTGTAGGCTATAGCTCCTCACATACATTTTGCAGCTTTCCTGGAGGTACATGGAAATTGATTACATTAAAGCAAACAATATCCAAAGGTGATCCTAAAAATGAACACATTTTCTGACAACTGGTATCATGAAATCTGTCTGCCTTTGAGTGTACAATGGGCATTTAACAATATATGTAACACGGATTCCACTTCTGCTTCAGAACATATGCAACTTTTCTTAAGGAAGGCTGATGCAGATGTGGCCAAAAAAAAGCATTGGTACACATTTACTTTTCCCTAAACAATCCCAATTTGCCATGAGTTTAAACTGACATAAGTAAGTGGTATCCAACCTTATTTCATAGTCCATACAGCAGACATTTTCCTTGTGATGTATGACTTAATATATTCTTGTAAAGAATAAAAAATAAAGGACTGTAACCAATTTTACTGGACATGGCCACAAGAGGAAAACTAATCCCAGATTATACAGAATACAAATTCACAAGTTTCACAATCTTTCTGTGAGAATATCCTTTGGACAAATGAAAAACCAGAGCTTTTTGTTAAGTCACAGCTACTCTGTTCACATAAGTAAAAAGAATACTTTTAAAAAAAACATCATCCCTACTGGAGCCATGGAGGAAGCTCTATAATATTATGGGATTTCTTTTTTGCCTCCTGCACTGGGTACCTGTGCAGGACAGAATGAAACCAGAAGATTATCAAGGCATTCTGGAGTGAAACATAATGCATAGTCTTAGAAAGCTTTGTCTCAATCGTAAGTCATTTGTTCTGCAACAGGATAGTGATCCAAAACATATATCTAGCTGAACCCAGGAGTAGCTCAAAACCAAACAATTGACTTTTCTGAAATGACTGCTAGGAGTCCTTACCTGTAATAAAGCATATAAGAACTGAAACTCAGAGTTGGGAGAAAGAATCCATCAACCTAACATGGCTGAAACAGTTTGATCAATGAAGAGTATGACAAATTGCCAATTAAGAAGTTAAGTTTTACTCAGAGCTAAAGAAAGTACTTGACTGCAGTTACTGCCTCAAAAGAGTATGCCACAAAATACCGTATTAGATTAGTATATTTGTATATTTTAATGTATATTTGCCCATTGTCACCTACCAAGTAGCATGTCAACTAGAACCAGGGAATAAACTTTCATTTGTAGTCAAATAATTTGTTGAAAAAATATCTAGTGATAATCCAGGAAGAGAGGGACATTTCACTGTAATAAGCATGGGAAATTCTAACTCTAATTAGAATGTTTTGGTCACAAATCCACTGTTTAAAACCAGCTAACACTTTATTAAACATGAGGAGAGTTACTGCCAGAATAAGAAAGACATACTACACAAGCCATGATTAGTTTATCATTTCAGAGAGAAAACAAGTCAATCTGGTATGGTAAGATGGATCAAGAAAGAAAGCTGAGGAATTTGCTTTGACCACAATCCAAGATGTCTTCGATGAGCTTCAAAGAAAATGCAGCCCAATTCTAACCACATGAAAGCATTAAGAGACCCATTTGATTGCTTTTAAGAATTTTGGTTAGATGAAGCTTGAGGTATCTTTGTGGATGCAACACTGAATATGATATAACATCAAACTCAGAACTTTCATTTTAAATAATTTAACCACTGCTAGGACATAGTGGTAATCATACAGGCTCCATTATTGCATATACATTTCCTACTATAAAAACATAAAAACACCAAGGATTCTCTGCTGATCACACCATTCTGAGAAGCATGGCTGAAATTTCTCCTGTCAAAATCATGCCCATCTCTTCATAATTACATGTGACTTGATGTCAGATGAAGGCTAGTTCAAAAGTTTTATAAAGCTGCAAAGAATGTACATGGATAGAATTAACAACAAGCATGGGATATTCATTCTCACCTCTTTATAACAGAGCGCAGCTGAAGGCCTTAATGGAGGTGCAGGTCGTAAACAGCTCAAACTCCACGGCTTAGAAGTTTTAGGTGGCTCCAATGGTCCCCAGTTTATAGTGGTATGAGGTGTCCCATGATGTGAAGGGTGTGGAAGGGTATGATAGACAGGAGTCATCGGCATTTGCTTGCTATCTGCATGCTTGCTAGATGGTGTTACAGGATGAGATGGAAGCTGCCATTTGAACAACGGAATCAGAAAGGACCAAAAAAAAATTGAATACAGTGAATATCATCTGATTATGGATGTTGGCTGTATTCTCATGAACAATAACACTACCTTATTTATGTTAAACTAGTAAGTAAAAGGTAAAGGACTCCCTGCAGATTTTACTCCGCTAGTTGTTGCTGACTGGAGGGGTGGGTGGTGGAATGCTCATCTCCATTTCAAGGCCTTTGAGCTAGTGCTGTCTAAAGACATTTCTGTGGTCATGTGGCCAGCATGACATCATGGAGCACTGTTATATACCCACCAAAGTGATACTTATTTATCTACTCACATTTGCATATTTTTGAACTGTTAGGTTGGCAGGAGCTAGCACAAGAACAGAAGCTCTCCCCATCATGTGGCACTCAGATCTTGAATCTGGGCTGCCATCTTTCCAGCTGACAAGTCCAGCATCTTAAGCCACTAAGCCATCATTCTGTCCTGCTCAACTAGTTATTACTGTTAAAAATGCAGCAAGAACATGCAATGCTATATGTATTGGAATTTACATTTCCTTCAACTCTGTTGCATACAAATGTATATATTACTGGAACTTTGTAGATCAAGCAAATGATATGGCTACTTTCCATGTGAGTATTACTAGGTCCACAAAAGGGTAAAGTCAATAAGGAAAATAACTGCATATTTTTTCTCAGCCTGGATGACTTTTGTCTGAAGACATCAGCAAAGTAGCAAGAGATTCGGCTATATTTGACACAATCCTTTCTTACATAAATAAATCATTTCACCAATTATTTATTCAATTTAAAATTCTATTGCTAAATGCTCAGTAATTTTATCACTGCAATTTAATTATCAGCTTGTGTCAAGCTATAGTTATAATATAAATGTTTTCTTCAGTAGCTCCTTCATAATGGATTGGGCCTCTTTAATTTATAAGTAACAGACTAAAGGCAGATATCCTCTTACCGTATGAGAAGGAACAGAATGTGGTTTAATTGCAGGAGTTCCAACGGTTGTTACTTTGGTTTGTTTCTGAAGATGATCTACCCACTCATGCAAATCTTGTTGATTATTACAAGATACCAATATCCGCTCTATCATATTGCCTAGAAACAAATAGAAAATGCTGAACAAAAAAGTAAAAGAAATAACTACATTTTAAAAATTATATAAAGCTGAATTGTAATATAAGGTATAGAAAATACCCATATATCTTAATTCTTCTATACCTATGCAATACATTAGGTGGTCTTCACCACATTATAGTACAAGAATTCGTGATAACTATAATACCAAATTTATGTTCCTGCTTCCAAGAACTCTGAATATGTGTAATACCTGGCTTTAAGATTTGTCAGAAGGTTGCAAGTGCAAATTCATGCCTGGAACATCTTTGCAAGGGGTTGCCTTATTGACAACTACTTGACCTTTAAGATGATGGGCATTTCTTATATTCATCAGTAAACCTTAGAAAATAGTTGCTAATTTAGTAATCTGCGAAAACTCATTGGTTGCCAGTACATTTCCAAATACAGGCCAAAGATTTTTCTTCTAAAATCCTAAAAATCTCAAATGGTACTTACTCCTATAATGAAAGATCAGCTAAGAAAGTTATGTTCCAAATGCTAGTACCTTTGTTAGACCATTAAAGATTTGAAAGAAGATTATTTCCTGCTATGTCCTTATTTCTTCAGTGTTTTTATAACGTATCTTTCTCTAAACCTACAAATTAATGGAGTTTATTTTAGCTGTTGATAATATGCTTTGATTAGTTTTCGATTAGTTTACACTTTTTCCTAGGATACTTTTTAGTTGTAATGAACCCTATTGAAAGAGAAAATATCCATACATACATTTAAACTAAATAAATTTTAAGTGGGATAATGAAAAACTAGAGCGCTTATACTATATTGCTGCTGACTTAGCAGATTTCCAACAGGTTTAGAATAGCCTTTCTTCTGCCTGAAAAAAGAGTTTTAATACCCACATACACCAGCCTGTTAGACCAGTGGACATGTTTTCTGGAGATTATGGATTGAAGAAAACCAAGATGGAGAACAGTAGTTTAGAAAATGAACAGGTGACAATTCTGGTAACATTGTTTGCTATATATTCACAAAAAAAGCCCAGAATAACTAAAACATTACCTGATATTTCAAATGCATTTCTGTGATTTTCACTATCTTCTAGTTTTGTGATGGTCATCCCTGTTAATGGAAGCTTTCCCTAAAAGCAAATGTACCATTATTATTTCAATTAATTCATGAAATATTACTGAATAATAAAAAATACAGAGGAAATTTTATCGTAACTGAAGTTAAGACATACTTTTTGATACTGAAGAAAGTTCTAGATGTCTAGACATGAAGTTTAATGATATATTTATTTATCTAAAAAGCTTTTACATAGCAAGATCTTAGTTAAATGATACAAATGGTTCTACAGTTTGAAGTAATAGTTTAGGTCCACGTATAATTATATCTGAGTTATGTCCATTGAGGTAAAACTCTAGTCACAAGAATAAACTTCACATGCAGTTTAAGTGTCCCTTCCTCTTCCCATTCCACCCTCCTCATTCCCATGAACTGTCGCACACATGGTGGAAATCTGTTCTAAAAAGAAAATATCAAAGCAGAATTAAAGTGTATGGAGAGGAGAAAATGAATAGTGTCCTGACTACCAATTAATGGAAACAACTGGTAGCCTATTGAAAATCATCATTACCTTGGCCGATTTCATCTCATCCACCATCATCCCATCCTATTTTAAGCTGCAGTTCTCAAATCATTAATGGCCTAACAGAGGTACAGTAGCATTTGGAACATAACTTTCTCAGTTGATCTTGCATTCGAGGAGCTGGTTGGTTTCTCTCTAAGTAATAGAGGCTTATATGTTGGGATAAGCAGCATAGAAAGATGGTCAGAAGAGCCAAGGTGAGGCATGGAATAATTTTGACTGCATTCCTGATGTCAGAATAAGCAACATCCAATGTATTCTCATCTCTGGTTGAAAAAGTATGTGTGAGATGGGACTAATGTTTCTAACACCTTGTTCTTGAGCACAAGTTGTCCTCACGGCTGCTGTTGCTCACCCTGCTGACCCATGACTGTTGTGAAAGGTTTGCTACAAACCATACTGTGAAGTATCTGGATGATTCAACAATAATGAGCCTTATTCAGGATGATAATGAGGCTGATTACTGGGAGGAGGTGGAGGGCTTGATGAACTGCTGTAATAACAAACTGCCTGATTTTAAATGTAATTTTTATTGCTGATTTCAATAAAGGCAGGCACAGCCAAACACCTCTGTGTATTAACAATTCAACTATGGAGGTGGTTAGTAATACCATTTTTTAAAGTGTGCAGCTGATGAGCAAGTTAGTTTGGTTGCTCAACAGTGAAACATTGGTGAAGTGGAAATAGCAGTGCCTGCATTTTCTGCATCATATGAGAAGAATACATCTTCCTTCCCCTGTCCTTTCTATAGAGGGACGATTGAAAGCCTCCTGTCATATTGTATTACTATGTGGTTTGGAAGTATTACTGTTTTGGACACGAACGCTAGGTAGAGAATGGTGAGGATGGCAGAAAAGATTATTGGAAGTTCACTTCCTTCTACCCAGGACACAGCATATAAGTGCTGCCTGACCAAGGTTCACAATATTGTCAGGGATGCTACACATACTCTCCATGACCCAGTGGGTTGCTGTTGTTGTTTTGTTATCTTCTGGGAAAAGGCTTTGTGGTACCTGGAGCACAACAACTAGATTCTGTAATAGCTTTGTACTATATAATATCAACTCTTTTTCCTGCTATGTATTCAGAATGAACTGTGATTATATAGCTGTATATATTTCATACATACATACATACATACAAACATGCATACATACAGCATATGGTATGTATATGTGTGTGTATGTATGTATGTATATATGTGTGTATGTATGTATGTGAGAGCAGGCATTAGAATTTCATTTTTTAATGGGTGCCATAGTGTTCACAACAAAAGTGACAATAAATATCTTAACCCATCCCATCCCAAAGACTAAAATATACTGAAGCTTCTATTACCTGGTAGATAAAGCCACTCATCCTTGGGCTGGCAGACAACATCAGCAAAATGTTAGGAAAAAGAAGAAGGTATCTTTCATTTTTTTCCTTATTAGAAAAAAAGAAAAACCAGTAACATATGAAAATCAGATTAAATGGCAAGGTTAAATAAAATGCAGATAAACAAATGAGCTGGCAATCACAATATTTCTCAAATCATCATTATTAAACAGCAACACATTAGACATCTTTAGAACAAACAAGGCTAAGAGATTTTTAGGACAAACTCCCTATCAGAGAATGTAATCTTATTTGAAAGAAAAGGCAAAACTCTCAGAGAAATACTGATGTTTTAATAAAAGAAAATGACTTCTATTATTATTTTGATAAAATGTTTATTTCTAAAAGACTTCATTCCTCTAGTAAATGTGAAATTCAAAATATCATTTTACTGGCATAAATAAAACAAAGATGAGACATTTTTAAAGAAGATACTCAAAAAGGCTAAAAGTAACTATTTTGAAGGGGCAAATTGTTGTATTGGCCTTTCTTTCTAGACTGACTGTATTTTTAAGGCCATCCACTTGCCAAATGATTCTGAATGGCTCAGAACAATTAAAAACAGTAAAAACAATTCTGGTACTATGGTAGTATAAGCAAAATTTGCCATACCTCACTGCCAGCACACTGAATCATAACTTGTGACATGTAAATTACATTTCCTAATGTTTTAATGTCTTCTCCTTCCCAGCACCGAATGGCTTCAGTTAATATCTGGAGTTCAAGTTCTTTTCTTTTCCGTACTTCTTGGCACTGTGCCTATAGGACCAGAATAAAATATCACCACTTCATATAACTGGAGTAGCTATGAATAGTTGTTTTAGTACAGATAGTTCTTGACTTATGACGATAATTGAGATCAAAATTTCTGTGGCTAAGTGAGCCAGTTATTAAGTGAGTAACACAGTTGCTAAGTGGATCTGGCTTCCCCATCAATTTTACTTGTCAGAAGATCACAAAAGATTATCAAAGGACCCTGCAACACTCCAACCATCATAAAATATGAGTCAATTTCCAAGCGTCCGAATTTTGTTCATATGACCATGGAGATACTACAATAGTCAGAGATGTGAAAAACAGTGTAAATCAGTTTTCAGTGCCGTTGTAACTTCAAACAATAATTTGAGAACTGTACTATCTTTGGATGTCTCCCCAGTCCCCAAATTAAAAATGGGAATGGAAACTGAAAGCCTCTGGCAGAGCAACTCTTTCTATTCCCATTTTTACAGAGTTCTAAACCTTGCCAAAAAAAGTTTTGATCAAAGAAATTAATAAGGGAGGGAAGCTTGAATCTGAGTTTGAGAGTAAATAATTTCTGATAATAATAATTTACACAAATGTAAGTTTGTGTATTGTACAACACAAAAGGGAGGGTGAAGACATAAAACTTCTGACGAAGACTGTTAAAAATATGGAAACCTCTTTTCAAAAGTTTGTTAAAAATATGTTAAAATATAGAAGTAGAATTCATCAAGCACTGCCATATTTCTAGTACTGTCATTGTGCTCAAATCAAAATTATTACAGATAGTCCTTGACTTACAATCATTCATTTAGAGATCAAAGTTATAGTGACCTTGAAAAAAGTGACTTACCACCAGTCCTGTCACTTACAAATGTTTCAGCATGTTGGTGATCATGTGATCAGATTTCAATTGTTTAGCAACTGGCATTGCATCTACCCAGAGTCATATAATTGCTATTTGCCATCTTCCCAGTTGGCTTCCAACAAGCAAAGTCAAAGGGTGAAGCTCGATTTGTTTAACAACCATGTGATTCACTTAACAACTAGAGTGATTTGTTTAACAACTATAGTAATAAATGACTGTAAAATTGGGTGTGACTCACTTAGTGATCATCTAGGTTAACAACCAAAAGTCTGGTCCCACTTGTGGTCATAAGTCTAGGACTATCTGTAATGGAAGTGTCTGTGTTTTATTTCTACATGCATATGCTTTGTTAACTTTAATCTTTGCTACACTCCAAGAAAATAGTCTTCAAAAGCTACTGCTCTGTTTCTTGAGTTCTACAAGTTACTTACAGAAAGATTTTTGAAAGCTGTCATGGATTTCTGAATGTCTGGTCGGTCAGGATGATAATCCTAAAAGAAAATTCAAAGGGAAATGGCTTTATAACTTGTTTTGGAATTAATGCCATTTCTGTTAATACTGGATTAAACACTTAAGAAACTTTCCTCTTAACTACTTTGATTTAAGCAACTAATCTCTAAATAAGATCAAGATTTGGACTGCCATTTGTCAGAAATGGTGTAGGGTCTCCTGCTTGGGCTAGATGACCTACAAGGTCCCTTCCAACTCTGATTATCTGTAAGAAACAAATAATGTTGCAATAATTTTTTTTCTTAATAGGAATCAATTTTATGAATGTTTATTTTTTTCCTACCTGTGTTTCCCCCAAAATAACACCAGTATTGTATTAATTTTTGCTCCAAAAGATGCATTAGGGATTATTTTCCAGTTAGGTCTTATTTTCGGGAGGGAGGGAAATATGGTACTAAATGCTGACAATCTTAACTGAGGCTTGTTTTGGGGATAGGGCTTATATTACAAACATCCTGAAAAATCATACTTATTTTCCAGTTGGTCTTATTTTAAAGGAAACAGAGTATATAAATACGATTTAGTCTAATCTTCTTAGAACAGAAAATAAAACTTGGGCACAGTCAATTTTTCAAGAGATAATGATGTACATCAATATGAAACAATTAAAAATACGATTAATGGCATAATGTGCCAAAATTCTCAAACTGAATATTTACGTTTAAAAATAAGATTACACACACATTCAACAATATTAGACTAAACCTCTTAATTCTATGTTTAAGACTGAAGATTTGGCCTTCAAGTAATAGTAACTAATATCTAGCTATTAACTGACTGACTGTGTATTGTATAATAAAACTGTAATGGCACACCGAAGAATAAACTTCAGCATGGGAATAGATGAAAAATATAAGCTTTACAATGCTCTCTTAAGACGATTGACATTCAATGATCAAACATGTTCAATCATTTCTTCCTAATCTTGCAAAAGCATGAAAGAAAGCCACAAAATTTAGGAAAAGGAAACAAAATCAGAAACAGCATTATTACCATATCCCCAGTGTCATTTATACTGCATATTTCTACAGTGCAATTTCATAGTACTGAATCATAGATGCAAAATAAACTAGCTTTATTCTTGTGTTATAGATTTTACAAGTCAACTGAAGTGACCATTAGTTTAGAATAAGAATGTCTTAATTTATCTTAGAAAATACAGTCAACCTTAAACATATAATGTAGCATTCCTGAACAATTATTTCTATGATCTCAGGGGCATAAGAACAAAGTACTTTGTACAATGTACAATGTACTTTGCTACCAATCATCTTTGAAATGCTATTTTAAGATGTTTGTCAAATCACTATTAAACTAGAATGTAAATGCTGTGAGGATATACTGTACCTCCATGTGTCTTTCAAGCTCTTTGAGTAATGTGGGATATTTATCTAAACGCATAAAAGGTTTGCTCAGGCCTGTGGTCAGTACAAGAATCCCAGGACTGTTGGCTCCTTTTAGCTCCATGAATTCTCCTAATTCTTCACTGTATATACAAAAAGTAAAACAAATAAACATTTGAAGTTTAAATGTGGAATTGCAGCCAGCCATACCTGTTAAGAAATTTTCAAAAATATTCCAGTACAGTATCTTCTATACATAGATCTGCACAATATTGCAGCGTGTTGTAGCTTGTTCCAAATGTCAAGTCAACAGAATCAGAGCATACCGTCAGATTATTTCCACCTAAAATCAATAGTTATGACTCAGCCTTCATTTATTTAGAGCAAAACCAGGCCACCCACAATACTAGTGCTTTAAATCTCTTTCAAATCTTTTTTATGCAATCTGGGGAAAATGGGACGGGGAGGGGACAAAACTATCTATGAAAGTGGAGGGTCAAGAACTAGAAAATCCTGAACCCTGGCTGCTTTGCATCTTCTGTGAACGTCTATTTTAACATCCCAGGACTGATCACCTTTTAAAAACAACAATGCAAAAAATATATTATTACTTTTTCTTATAATCCCTGAATGTTTTTCAAAACTCTTCTCTCCACAGGGGAAATAACCAAATATTAAGGCAGAGACTTGATACTCTCACTACTCGTTTTATTATAAAAAGACAACCTATGTGAACTATCAAGTGCCTTTTTTTTTTTTGCTTTACAAGAGGGACAAATAGAATTTTAAGGTCTACCTGGATTATGTTTTGATTTCTTCCAAAGCCTCATTGATCTTTCTTAATATCACTTTGAAAGAAAATTAAAAAGAAAGTGTTTTTTAAAAAAGCTGTCAATATTTCCATGAAGAAAAGACATAAAGTAGAGAAGATGCAGGCCTTATTCACTAATATTTTCATGACCAAGACAGTTTCCTCTTTGGCAGTAACTATTTTGATTCTTCAACTAATGAAATTGAAGCCATGTTTTATGAAAATATATTTTATATATATTTTATATACATATATGATCTACACCACTAACAAAAATCACTAATATATTCTGAAAGGTTTATATGATACTATTTTAACAAAAAGTTTTATTATGCATAGAACTGTGATTTTATATTTACATAAAACATTAAATACTTAAAGCACAATTTTGATTTACTGTACATACTCGCTAACTATTTCAATTTGTTTTTTCTTGTGAAAGAACTTTACTTTGGGATTAAATATGAATCTTGGGATATAGATATTTCATCACATTAGAAAATGATGATTCTGTTCACAAAATTAATCTGTATATTTTTCAAAATCATAGCTATTTTAATAAAGACTCTTTATGTGAGAAACATTAAGCAGCAAATTCATAGTGTACTGGACTAAAACAGAAAAATAAGATAAAACCAATTCTTTAGTTGCACAAACAACTAAATCCAACACAAAAAAAATAATTACTACATAGTAATATTTACTCAAAGCAGGTTGGCTACATAGAACAAATAAGCAAAGTATGACTACTAACTAATATAGAGTTACTGACCTGGTGCAGATCTTTGCTATCTAGATAGCCCTAATCATTTCCCAATGTTGTTCTACAGTCTTAGAACTATTTATTAACCCTCTAATATCACTGAGACTTATTTCTGAATGCATGAATACAGAACTGTAATTTTAAAAAGATCTTAAGAAATCAATGAATTAAAGCACAAGTTAAAATTATCCTCCAAATTACATCTAATCAATTGTTATTTTAAGGTATAAATCCACTACAAATTAAGAATAATGTTTTAAACCTCCAAGTACTTTCATGAGAAATCAGTCAGTAAACACTAGAACAAGAATAAATATAGATAATTATAAACAAGTGCAAAACACTCAAAGTCATAACTTACACTTCCAGTTCCTGCCTATAATACATAGAACATGAACTCTCAGAGCTGAAAGGTCTAAAGATGTCACATAGACAATGCATGCTCAAGACCCTCCAGCAAATCTTTGACTCACTAAATGATCTGAGCTCCTGACTGTGCTTCAACACTGAATGCCTTATTCTGAGGCTGTTGCTTCAAGTATGACATCACCCCTATGTTAGCAGCCCTTGGGAAACCACATGAGGGAGGGACAATAGATTGTCTGCCTCAGATGCTTATCGAAATCCCACATGCCAATTAATCTCTCGTAAGTGTGATTTTCCAAGCTTCCCTTTTTGAGATTTTATATAAAAGCAATGAGGCTAATGCAATAGTCATGTCTAATTAAGCTCCAGCTATATTATATAAATTTATGCAACTATAGTTTAAGAAAATAGCAAAGGTGTCTATCTCAGATAGGTTTGTTACTTTTAAACAATACATCTGAAGTATTGTATGTTTTACATTTTATTCTTAATTGTATTAATTTTTGATCAATTATATGTCATCAAATAATATTTAACTCCTAACAGCCATAACAACAATTAAAATAATGCTATTTTGTTTGTATTCTAGATTTCAATAGTTTCCCCAGGAAACATATTACAATAAAATCATTGCATACGCTTGAAAATATACATTAAGACATGTGCAAAGTATATATTTTCTTCAGAATGTATTCTATTAACAGTACTTTCATAGGCAACCAATTCATCTCAGATAATTAAACTGGCTGGCTTGATGACAGCCCTTGTAATATAAATTACAGAATTCATGAAATGAAAAATAATCTAGGTGTCATGCTAGGATGGCTACAGGGAAGTGTTTTATTAGAAAAATGTAGACAGAAATCCTTCCCAGCCAAACCTATTTGCATTGTATTGTGCTTTATCAATTAAAGGCAATGTCCTGGTATTATTCTAGAATGGCCACCAGACAAAATTCTAAACTGAGCATGAAATATATTTCATTTAATGGCTGTCAAAGCAAGTTCAATTACTTGCTACTAACAATTAAATTCACAACACAATCACATTAAAAGCACTCTTTACACACACTTTTGATATTTTTCCCACAAACTTCAAAACTACCTTGGTGTACATAATACCAGAATTTTTTCCAATGATCAACTGTTATCAAATATAAAATCTTAGCCCCACTTGCAATAATAGCATGCTGCTTGGGCAATCTCTTCATGCAGTAACTTGAAAAGGCTTTTTAAAAATACATAACAGTAAGAAGAATAAAAACAGTTGCACTGGATCAGATCAAAGGTCCCACAAGCTCCCATGCAGCCTGTGATTGTAGCAAACCAGATTCTTCCAAAAAGTGCACAAAAAGGCTTTAAGGCAATAATCCTACTATTCCCTTCGAAATATTTGGTATTCTATGGCATTCAGCCTCTAAACTGCAATGTTCCTCATAGTCATTTCTTTGTTTTAATTATTTATAAATTGTCTCTCAAACTACAGTATTTTTCCAAGAGAACATACAAAATATAATATTAAAAAATTAAAGTAATAATATTAAATGCAAAGACATGTCCAAACTCAAATATATTACTTTGACCAGCCATTCTACTATAACATCTAAAACAGATTTTCTATCATGTTTCTATTAGAACTCTACCATCCATAAAAAGCCATCAATATGTTACTTTAAATGTTTTAAAAGACATAGGCAGAAGATAATTTAAAAAGCTAAAAATAGAGAAAATGTGAGCTTAAAAAAACTCTAAATGAAAAAAAAAATCTAACATTGGAGAAGGCCTTTTTCCACCTAGTTAACAAACTAGGCCTCTAAAAACGCCTATTGTATCCAAAAAGAAATCTCTCTTGTAGATCATAACTAAAATGTTTCATAAATTATCCTAAAACAACAAAACTGCTGACCTAAGCTTTTAAAACACAACGGAAAAAACTTTTAATGCTTAGTTTAAAAAATAGAAAAGAGACCACTATCTCATATCCACTTGCCGAATTATCACATGATGAATCAATCCATAAGCAAAGCTTTTTTAGGTTACATTATAGCAATTCAAATCCTTTGGGGAGGAATATAATCTACAGGAACATATACAAAGCCGTTTTTGCTGAATCATTAAACAGCCTTGGTTGTGCTGATGCCTATATAGAGAAATAATCAAGAAAAACCTTTGAAGCAATTGCATGAGAAGGATGTAGCTGTTTTAACGATTCAAAGAGAGGTGCTTTGCATGCATTCTGCCTTATGAAGCACCTCTTTCAAAGGATTTGGATGACCTAATTTATATTGGTGCAAAAAATATACTAAATAACTCAGTCCCAAACCATTCAAGATTTTAAAGATTAATATCAACACTATTCATTTTCTATGATTCTATATATGGACTAGACAGCTCTTTGATGAAATCCAGCAGGACTCTTCAATTTGAAATTAGCAAACTTTTATTGAAGACAACATCAAGCTATACATTTTAAAGAAACTATATTTATTTTCAAGTCCAACACAAAAACATTATTTATGACTCAAACTTTTAAAATGCATTTCCACCACAATCAAATGAAAATACCAAGGCAATAGGCTTATATTTGTTGCCAACGTTATTTCTAAAACAGAGAAAAAGAAGCAAAACATAAATGTATAAACTCTTCCTTATTTGTATCATTTCTAGGTGCACATACCTGTGTTCTGTAAGAACAGTTACTGCTGATGGGTGATTGGCACAATACATAAGGTATAAGTTTTTCATTTGTGGCATGAGATTTAGGAAGCAACCCCCAACCCTCTGCTGGGCTTCAGGTAATCTGAAATAAAACAACATCAATGTACTTTTTTAAAATTATCTAAGACCAAATGCCTTCAAATTTATCCGGACACAGATGACACTGATATCGAAGTTCATATGAACATTCTTATTTGGATGGAAAAATAGTGAAGGAAACAAAGTAGCAGGAAACAGTGCTACAAATTATTATTTAACATATCTTCATTCCTTTTATAAAATATTTTCAATCAACAATTAAAATAGAGTAAACAATATGTTTTACACTAATTATTATTTGGTATAATAATAATTCAATTCAGTTCAAGCCGACAATTTTAAAAATATGAAAGGGGGGGATAAAGCCACTTTTAGTGAAGCTGGGTCTCCATTAGCTTCTGGCAAAAAAGTAATTATAGATGGTTTGCAGATTTCAAGGAAGAGAACTTTTCAGAGTGAAAAAGTCAGCACTATAAAGGCCTATGAGTACTCCACAGTTCTTGCCATATACTGAAAATCGTCACCAGAACCATCATAGTAATTTATTTACAATGCCAAAAGCATCTCAATCCCAAATTATTTAAAGGCATATAAATAAAAAATGAAGAGTTGGTTGCTACAATATACTGTATGTTTTAAATAATAAAATAATAAATAAAATAAAATAAAATAAAATAATAAAATAAAGCAAAATATGAACCTGGCTCACTAGCTATCTGGCCACCAATACACCTGCACAAAAATTGTGAAAGCAATGTACAGCGACTTATCCACTCTGAAATGGTAACTCTTGAAATGCTTGGGGGGAGGGGGGGAAGGTGTTGTATTCTGTGGTTTTAAAAAATGGTTTCAGTAAAGACTGTTTAAGTTTACAAAAGCAGTCATACTTAATAACACTCCTTGATAAAACAGGTCTGGAGTTTTCATTTTTTAGATTATATCATGAAGAAACACATTTGGGATATATATTATTATTCCATGCAACTATTCATATGGAAATAGTTGCAGTGGAATAACAATACCATTGGTACGCAATTTTAGTAAAAGAAGAAGAAATATCTCACAACAAAATATATACCCAACCAAACATTGGCAAGGTTGTCAACAGAAGGAAACATTTTTGGTCTGTGGTGAGCATGTGTGGAAAAAAAAACATGCTTTTTGAAAGAAAACACTGAAATAACTAAATAAGATTAAACAACAAAAAAAAAAAATAGAATGTGCTTCTGAAATGGGATTATATATTTTCAAGGGAATTAATGCTAAATTTCATAATAAGGAGCCATACTATATTTTTACACCTAGCAGCTAAATTAATAATTTAGGAAATGTCTTTAAAGACCACCTGGAAGCTACAATTGGTCCAGAATGCAGCAACATAGGTAGCTATGACTATTTCTTGGCATGCCTATGTAGCACTGTTACTCCACAAGCTGCATTAGCTTCCAGTGAAATTATAAAGCCCTGCATAACATAGAACCAAGTGATTTGTAGGTCGACTTTTTCCAAGTACATCTGTATTTCCTTTACACTCCAACAGATAAAGCACACTTCTGATCAATTTTGAAACTATCATATTATGGGACCTAGAGGCATTCCTTTTTTAGGGTGGTACCTGTCCTCTCAAACAACCCCCTCCTCCTCAATTTATGGCTGGCTCCAACAGGCCTTTAAAAGACAGTGAAAACATGGCTCTTTCTTCCACATTTGGATCAGCAGGAACAAAGTTCTCATCTGGGGACACTGAATACATTTTGACTCCTGATTACCAATTAACAAGTTTTAACTAGCATTGGTATTTTGTTTTTGACATTTTTGTTATTGTTTTTTTTTTTTTTTTGGTCTGCTCCCAATGTCACCCTGTCCAAGTTGGGTTAGCACCTGTAATTTTAATGAACTTTGCGATCTATGGAAACTATGGATGAACCTTTATTTATGTCGTTATTGGAAGTAAAATGAAAGTAATTTTAAAAGTTAGTGATAATACAGAAAATATAATGAATAAAATAGTTCTCTGAATTTTTAGGTATATATAGCTACTCTGACATTTTATTTGCCTATATGTTTGTAAGTACAGTGGCCTCAGGCTATAATAAAATTTAATTTAACTTTTTAAAAATTAAAAAATTTTATATATAACAAAAATGGCTTTACAGGAAGTATTTATCAGCCTTTAGACAAATACAACTTAACCTCAAAAAGGAAAAGGAAGAGAGGAAGAAGTTTAAAATTACCTTGTCTTAATTCACTTGGAAGAAGTTTTTATTGAGTCTTTTTTCTGACTTAGTCTACCTCAGAGTTGAGAAGTTTCATTTTTGACTGGTTAACATAAAGATTTTTAAAATTTGTTTTACTTTTTTATTTAGAAGATTTTAAAGGCCACCCCCTCTTAGTGACTCTGGGTGGCTTACAAACAATAAATACCCCACATAAAAAAATAAAAAACAATTCCCCCACTACTTACTTAGTGCATTCTTCTAAAGATTGTACAAGCATTTGTTGAAAAGAACTAATTTCTTCTAGGTTTCCCATTAAATAGGAAGTATCTGCAGAATGTAATCTGTAACCAAGGAAATAAGAATATTAAAACAAAATACTTCTAAAAAAAGATTCAGATTAGCCTTGGCGTCAGAGAGTTCCTGCCTGTCTTTTTGCCAGACCCAAGACCAAGACACATTATTGGTTCAATTAAACTGATTTAATGCTAGAAGCCTATGCATAGGAATCTTCTCAACAAACATCAGAGTTAGGGTTCAAGTTCGATAAAGGTTACAGTTAGATAAAGGTTAAGGGCACTCAAGGTGGGCTTAGTTCATCTGTGGCTACACAGGAATTCTAGGCTAATCCCTTTTTCACTCTGCCCCAGCTTCTGCCATTCCTTCTACATTTTTTGCATGACATAATACAATAGAATAATTTGCACCGACCATATATTCTATCTAAGAAACTTTCTCTTTTCATTTAGGAAATTGGCTGCTCTCTTCCACCATAAAATAATCCAAATGTGAACACGTAAGCAGTGTAATAGAACTGCAGTTGAAGATGTGCAATACCTGAAGAAACTAGAAAGCAGGTAGTATCCAGAGCAGACTTGAATAGAGTCAAGACACAAGGAGCCAAGACAACTGACTGTATGAATAAACTAATTCAACATACTGTATAGGGCAATGCCATCTAAAAAAAATTAATGATAGGTAATCAATTATTTTAAGAATGGCAACTTATGTTTCTATGTACCCTTCTGACTGGCACTTTTCTAATGAACTGCTCTCATTCACGACCAAACTATTAGTATAGACCAGGGGTCTCCAACCTTGGCTCCTGGAAGCCTGGCGGACTTCAACTCCCAGAGTTCCACAGCCAGCAAAGCTGGCTGTGGAATTCTGGGAGTTGAAGTCCACCAGGCTTCCAGGAGCCAAGGTTGGAGACCCCTATAGACTATTGAAAAACATTTGCTACTAAAAAGGTTATGAAGTAAAATCTTTTTTTTTTTTTGAGCCAAACTCAGCTTCCAAACATGTCTGTGAAATTTTCTTGGCAGCAAAGTGGACATTATTTGCCATTACTTCTTCCAGAATATGTTTAGGGTTTCCCAGGCTAGTTTCCTGACGATCTCAAATACAAATACAGTTAGTCCTCAGCTTACAAACATTTGTTCAGTAAAGCTCCAAGTGACATCATTGCTGAAAAAAATGACTCATGACCAGGGGTGGGATTCAAATTTTTTAACAACCGGTTTTGTGGGCATGGCTTAGGTGATGGGTGTGGCTTTGTGGTCATGTGACTGGGTGGACATGGCTTTGTGGTCATGTGACTGGCTGGGCGTGGCCAACTCAATATCACTCACAGTGAAGCATGCATCTCCTCGCCTGGCCTCTCATGACTGTGGGGATGCTGCAACAGTCGTAAGTGTGAAAAATGGTCATGTCACTTTTTTCAGCGCCATTTGTAACTTTGAATGGTCACTCCACACAAGCAAAGTACCAGCAAAGGAGGGGGGAAAATTCCAGAGACGTTCCTGAGACAGGAAGTCTAGTCCTGCCAAGAATGTAATAAGGGTTAACGGAGAGGCAGTTTCTCTAAGCAACACCAGAATGTTTCCTTCCTGCCTTCATTACAGGATTAGGCCAGTAATTTCTTCTAACAACCAGTTCTCCGAACTGCTTAGAATGTTAACAACCGGTTCTAGCAAATAGATGCGAACTAGTAGTATCCCACCCCTGCTTACGACCCATGCTCAAAGTTATGGTTGTTGCAACATTCCCGTGGTCACATGATCAAAATTTGGGCACTTGACAGGCCATCTACACTTACAATCACATACACGCTGCAATTCCCCACACCTATTTCCCACTCATCTATGCCCCTTGGTCCTCTCTGCACCCTGCCTTGCAGAATGGCAGGCAGCCGCAGAATCACACAGCTCTGGAGCTGACTGCCACACCATGGGATACTTCAACTGCCTCAGAAACATTTGTTCGTCCATCTGCCTTCTCTACCAGTTCCCTGCACCAGGCTTTCACTTTGTGTGTCAGCCACTATGGCTGAACCAGAGTGCTACTCTGACTTTGTTGTCCTCTTTTTGGACCTAGCTTCTCTGGTAAATGTTTTCTGCATATGACTCCCAGAGCCTTCAGAAAGCTGTGTTTCCTTTAGAAAACTGTGCAATCCTAGGAAAGCCTTCTGAACAAGTACTGGGGCCGCTTACCGCACTACATGGCAGTGTACAGGGTAGCCAAATGACAGTTATGGGATGGGGAGATAAGTGGGTGGAGGGAGTTGGAAGCAGTCTCTTACCTGGCTCTGGGCCACGAAGGACCAATCCTGCAATCCCACTTGGATTGGGGTGGACACTCACTTAAAATTCTTAGTTAATGACTGTAATGGGGAATGCTGCAAATGCTATCATAAATCAGTCCGGTCACATGATGTCTTGCCTTATGACTGCACTGCTTAGTGGTGGAAATTTGATTTCAATTGTGGTTGTAACTTTCACCATCATACCTGACACTGGCTCTGGATCTCTCATCTAACTCAAACATTTTCAATGACCAAATGCACTTACTTTTCACTAGTTTGTAAGGGTCGTAGATAGCTAGAAAGCATTGTCTGTAATTCCTTAGCATATTCATTTTCTGTTTCCAGAATATTCTGTAGCACCTACAACACATAAAACTTTAAATCAAAATGTTACAATTATGAAGAAAAAAACAAGAAGTGTTCGACATGAAAATTCTTTGAAAATGTTTTATTCTTCAGAAAAGGCTATAATGTGAAAAATGAAAATTTTCAAGAGTATGCAATGATCCCAGAAAAGAGATAAAAATTAGAGAACTCAAAAGAAAAACATGATTTATAAGCAAAAAGCTTAACTTCAGATAGGCCTGGAAAATCTAAACCCTAGAGAACTCATGGACAAATCATATACAAATCATATACAGTAGATGGGTCTATTGTTTCTGTATAAGGAAAAAAACTTGCATTTAAATACATTTTAGTTACTTAAGTCAATGATAGCTAAAGTTTTCTAATTAATGTGCAAAAAGGAAATTTAGTGACTAGTACATGTTCTGCAGCTTTTTCTCTTGATTAGAATGATATTACTATAACCTATTTATATTAAAGTCAATTAAAAATTGAATTTGTGTCTTCTAGGGTACAATTTTAATAATATGTAATCTGATTCAGCAGCAATACAAATACAATTCCAAATCTACTGCTATGCTGTTTTACATCTTTATTAGAATTATAGCAAAATTTTATTATTGCATCTTAATAATATACAGTATTTCACAATTTAAAGAAATACAAATAAACAACCCAATAACTAACATTTTGATAAAATCAATCAAACTGGATCTGTCTCCCAATAGTCTTATAATCTTCAGATATTATACAATGCAGCCAACTTATAGCCTGCTTGGTATATAAAACAGTTATTCATGCCTGAATGAAAATCTGATGAAACAAGGGACAGAGTACACTGTTTAAAACTGGGAATTTGTAGGTTCTTTCATTAGTGCTGCTGAGATCAGTTTGGGAGCCTTGAATAGGCCTATTCACTTGAAAAGCAGAGGAGGAAGGGAGACTATTTCTGAGTTCATTCTTTTGTTGGTAACTTGACTCCTGCCCCAAAGATTAAAATGTCTCCATTCTGTACTAAGCATTACGAATGACAGATGTTACAAAGAACCTTAAACTATAAAAACAGCAGTTTCAAACTACAGTACAAAAAGGATTTGAAAAACTAGAAAAATCAAGAAAGTTTAGACCATTTAAATTTAGGAAAGTAAAACACAATAGCATACAATCAGCAGATTACTGAAAGGAAGTTAGGCTAAACAACAGAAAATCAGCAAACCGTTTTCTAATGCAAAAATAAATTAAGTCATAATTGACTTAAATCATGGGAAGGGGAGTCTAAAACAAGGATTCAACAAGCAACTCATCCAGTCAGGTTTTTAAGTACTACAAAGATAAGTAAATGCTACTAATACACACTGTTGTGTGTTCTAATTGCACATAATCACAAAATGTGTTTAATGTAAATATGTTTTTCATTCAACTATCTTTTTAGGGGTTAATAAATAATTTTTGAATAAAATAAATGCAGGTATCCTCTCTAATTTGAACAAAGATTATATAAAAAATAACTTAATACTGAAGATGAATTGACAGACAATAACAATTTAATCAAAGCAAAGTGCATCTTTCTCAATTCTCAAGGGCTCAATTCTTTAAATCATCTTACATTTCCCACATTCATAAAAAAACTGCTTAAAATGTCTATTTTAATTTTAGGGATCATACAAAAATTTTCTTCAAAAAGTAATGCATGTTTACTTTTTACACCCTCCTTTACACAGATGCTATATTTATCACCAATGCAGAGAATACTGAGCTCTATAATTGCAGCAGTAAAACTGCAAATACATTAGTACAGCACATTTTACTTGGCTGAACTTAATAATTTCTGATGTCCCCATAACGTTTCTATTTTAATAATCACCTTTCTCCTCTTTTCTGTTTTCTGCAGATTCAGACTGCTACAAGACCCCATTATATTC
The DNA here is from genome assembly GCA_033807585.1 of Hydrophis major. Lineage (NCBI taxonomy): Eukaryota > Metazoa > Chordata > Lepidosauria > Squamata > Elapidae > Hydrophis > Hydrophis major. Next base: position 36,306,904 of record CM066332.1, on the reverse strand, counting down.
CAAACCTGATTCTGAAAACTTCATCACCAATTCATGAAATGAGGTTACTAAATGTGGATTGCTCTCAGAGACATGGTAACATTTTACAATGTGGAATATAAATGAAACACCCAGAGAATCCCATGTGAGCGATCCAGAAAAAAATAAAGTACATCAAAAGTTCATTCACACAAAGCCCAGCTACTCTCCCTAAAGCAAAAGCTCTTGTACAGCAACTGCTTTAAAACTGAATTTCTTAAAGGCATCTCCCACTGTTAGATATTCCAAAACCCAGATTTATTTCACAAAAACATGAAGTATAAAATATGTTCCCTCATGGTAAAATTTGTCATGTTACATATTTAGGAACTATTGCTGAAAACAAAGGTGCATGATTTATCCACTTCTATGCATACTGCTCCATCCATCAGAACAATGTTTTTTTTTAAAATCTGACTTATGAGAAATACAGAATGATGTAAATCAAAGATCCATAATAATCCTTACACATATATTTCACATTCTGAAATAATCCAATGTGAAATTTAACTTTACAGTTCTATAATGAGATTATTTAATATTAATCAAGCCTAGATATACCAGTTTCAGAAAAAGCTTGAAAAATAATTACTGTATATTCAAACCATTAATCAATTACAGTCTTAATTCCTCAGACACTGGCCACTGCACCCACTGTTTCAGCTCTATTAGAGACATCAAAGAAAATGTCTGAATGAACTTTAGTTTTCTGGAAAGTATCAGCTAAGCAGATCTCCTGAATAAAAAACATACCTGTTATATATTTTAATGCACAATCTGTCATATGGCAAAAGCCTTAATTTGTTATTTTGTCAATTACACAGTCTCACTCTAAAAGCTATTGTGAGATTTTCTATGCTCCAACAGATGTTCAAGAAAAATGTTTTTTTCCTATCAAAAATGTGGTACAGTTATTATAACCTAACAATCACAAATGAAAAAGACACAGTGACTAAACTATTAAATACATATCTGTTTTTCTCCCTTTACGCTTGCCAGCATCTTGTTCAACTTTTTTTTCCATTTTATGATAATACAGTTGGAGGTTGGATGATGAAATAAAAACACTTCATCCTTACAAATTTTTCCAATTTTGGAATAGGTGGGAAAAAATTTACTAGCATTGCCACTTTCTGAAATAAAACTGAAAATGCAAACAAGTGTTATAGACAATTCTTAGTGAACCATCTGGATCTTCAACTAGCAGAAAAAAATTGTGCTAAGAAAATGGAAAACTGTGTTAAATCAAATGTATTCATGATTATCAACCAACCCATCTAGTACATAGATCAAGACTAATACTGAAATGAAAAATTAGAATTAGTATAATATTCCAGTGTATCTATTACACTTGCCACTAGTTCTCAGGGAATTTCTAAAATCTTTTGAGCCAGCAAGTTAAATATAGATAGAACTGTAAAGGTAGGCTCATTTAATAATTAATTAATAACATCAAACATAAAAAGGTGGCATGGAGACAGCCCCTGGGAGCACAACTCCCCTCCAGTAATGGTATTGACACAGTGATGATGATACATAACAGCTTTGCGATGATGAGGAATATTCAAGAAGCAGAACAGTTGTACAATTCTGCCTATGTCTTATAGTGCCAATTTAGCAATGCTGGGTTTTTAAGATAATTTAAATGCAGAGTTAGGAAAATATCACCAGTTATCCATAGTTGTATCCTACCCTCAGCAGTGTTCAACAAAGACAGTATTCAGAGACAGAAAAGACTGTATAGTATGTGAATGTTAGGCTCTGCAACTAATAGGAAAAAGTTGGGGAATGATGTAATGCAGGAAGTAGTTAGTATGGACACCTGCAAATTCAACAGTAACTGCAACTTTAAGGTCTCATTCACAGAAGATTGATGGAAGGCTTGAAAGGAAACAGCAGGGAGTCAGTTCAATAAATATTTGGCCAAAAAGGCAGGAATCAGAGGGAGTCACATACTCCCAGGGGAAGATTGAAGCTTCCAGGTCTATTAATCAAAAATGAAAGTAACAATAAAAGTAATAAGCAATAAAAATGGAAAATGGAAAACACAAGCAGAAAGCAGAGAAAAACAAACTAAAAAGAATAGGCATGTGATTAACTTCAAAATGAGGAACAAATGAAGTTTACACAAGCCAGCAAATTCACCACTCAAATGAGAACTTATCTGGAATACAATTTTTTTTTTTGAAGTGAAGCAGGTAGATTTCTAACCTCTTCCCTATAAAGACTCCAGACAAGGTTACTGCACAGACATCAAACTTATCTGCCGCATGAGACCATAGGGAAATAAGGGCTAACAGCGGACATAACCATGCAAAATATTATTCAGCATCAGCCTTTATAATTTATTATACATTTTTTTTACTATGTAAACTTATATAACCACCCAACTCACAGATATGTGACCCTGGGTGGCTTATAACATTAAAAAATAGGCTGTATAATTGTTAACGTTGGTCCTTAATACACAAATAGAAGATGGAAATGGATGCCAAGTCTTCTGGATTTTAAAAACAGATGAGAGATGAAATTCCTGGATCTTGGCTGGGCACAAGGTAGGCATGACTGAATTTTTAAGGTATCACTGACTTTCTTGTTTTAATTATTTATAGGTCCTGCAGGTCTATATCCTTTGGAAAAATACACTGATTTCAATGTACAAACCTAAACAAAAACCAACTGTTAAATAAGATTCACATAGTCACTCACCACATTGTAATAGCTTTTGCTAATAGCAGTTGTATCAAACCCTTTTGGAGGACTTTTCAAGCTTCCTGATTTGGGAGAGACAGGTTTTTCTGAAACAAATATTATTTCAACAATAAAATATATTTTCATATCTTAAAACCTGATACTCAAACAATGCACTGAAGACAATATTTAGACTGATTTACTTTAAGTTATATAAATTTACTTTAAGTTATATATCTGTCATCTGCGACTCTATGACCTTTATAACTGTCTGCTTTGGCTCTGTAACCATACAAGACAGGCACAGACTTCAACAGATAATTAGAACTGCAGAAAAAACAATTCTACCAACCTACCTTCTATTGAGGACCTGTATCCTGCACGAGTCAAAAAGAAGGCTGTGAAAATGTCTATAGACCCCTCACATCCTGTATATAAATTGTTTCAAATCTTACCCTCCAAACGACGCTAGGGTACTGAACACCAGAACAATTACACACAAGGACAATTTTTCTCCGAATGCCATCACTCTGTAAAACAACTTATTCCCACAACACTCAAAATACTTACTAAGACTGTATTATTATTCTTCTCATCCTTCCTAGTACCTATCTCTTCCCACTTATGACTATAACCATGTTGCTTGTATCTTTACAAGTTATATTGTTTTATTTGTTTCTGAGTATTTGATTGCTTATTAGTAACCTATGACTATCACTAAATGTTGTATCTTATGATTCTTGATTAATGTATTTTTTTTTATATACACTGAGAGCATATGCACCAAAGACAAATTTCTTGTGTGTCCAATCACATTTGACCAATAAAGAATTCTATTCTATTCTATTCTATTCTATTCTATTCTATTCTATTCTATTCCTATTCTATTCTATTCACTGAAATTACATGACTTAAAGTTATATACTATGGATCTGGCATTTTTATCCACCTATAAAGTTCTTCCCAAAGACCTGGGATAGGCAGATGTTATTATTATTATTATTTATACAACTTTGTGAAATCACAGCTGCCAATTCTTTAGCTGGTGTTGGCCTTCATTCGTATCAGGTTCTTCCCAATATCGCAATAGTTATTGAATATTGTAATGTATTGGCATTATTATATTAACTCATTTCTCCATTGGAACCAGGCAGCTAATAATTTAAATAAATAAAGTAAATAAAGTTTATTTATTGGATAGCTACCAAATTTATTTAAGATTACTGAGAAAGGCAGACTTTTGAAACTTACCACTGGATTTTACTTCTCGCACATAATTGCTGGGAAACCATCCTGTTTTGCCATTGTGAGTTCCTTCCCACCAGCCTCCTTCTTCTACTCTTGTAACATGAATAATATCTCCTTTTGTAAAAGAAAGTTCATCTTCATTTGTCTGTTGAAAATTAAATTTAGCTCTTACCACTAGTTGGTGGTTGCTGTTATCTGTCATATCCTAGAAATGAAGAGACCATAATAATGTTTTAGGTACTTTTCAAAAGAACAAAATATTCAGATAAAAATTTAACAATGAATTATAATGTAAAGCTACCATATCTGCTTCTTCAACATACATGCATACACAGTTCTGTAATTTAAAATATATAATCAATCTTTCAACTGTATATAATCCTAATCAGTTACTGCTTTGATAACATTAACTGCATTAGAACTGTTTCTGGTTGGTTCGTGTATATCAAACAGTTTATGTGTACACATTTGGGTACAGAACTGATGTTGATCTGTACTGTAGTAACTTCATTTTTAGCTGAAATTGAAACATAACTAACCCATATTCCAGTGGTAAACTAGTATATTTAAAACTTTTTAAACACATTACGTATCCAGATTAAGGCTTCTGAACAGTAGCTCATAATGAACAATGTTTAATTAAAATTGTCATGGCCTATAGTAAAGACGTTCTAGGACTTCCTGGCTATATTGCAATAGTTATATACACTGAAGCTCATTTATTTCAAAATACATCAGCATAAATTAATATACTGGACTCTTGAGTGTAATCTATCGCAATGCAGTAGCATCTGAAAGAATTATTGCTTCTTGTCGTATCTCAAAAAAAACCCCAAGAAAAGCAAAACAATGTAAAAATCTTGGACACTTTAAACAAACTATTATCTCTGAATCTGAGGCAAGCTTTTCACTTTGCAGCTCTGATTAAGGAAAATAAAAAGCTACTAAAATGTGTTAATGCTTACCAGACTTCTATACTGGCCTTGAAAAAGTTTTGAAGTTCTACTGTGTAAAGACTGGGATCCCAAGGAATCAAAAGACTTTATCCGGTGAGATGATGGCCTTGCACACACAGAATCACTCCCTAAACCAATATCTGAAAAAATTGACGCACACACACACATATATATATGTAAAGGTACTTTATACATAATGTTACATTTATTTTTAGAAAATATATTTACATAGGTAAAGATATATTTCAATTTACTTATTCCTCAAATTTGTAAATTGGATGTCCTTCATGAATATACACTGAAACCCAAATGTCCTAAATGTACTAGGGAAGATACAGGATGGGAGACAATGGAATGGAATCTATCAATTCAAGGGAATTCAAAAGTATCAAAATAAAAAACCACCACTTCCCAACTTTTTATAATTCTCATAAACTAACCAAAGGTTATGCCTGCTGCCTTTGTAAAGTGTATGGCTGGAAGCAAAAAGTATTATACAGAGGTAATCCTGAACTCCACTGGATTTGAAAGTTAAGATGGACATTACCTTAAGCCACCAGTTTAAAAAGTGAACAGAAATTGGTTTCTCTATAAACTAGTTCTTTAAACTCAATTTCTCGCCTTTTAAAATACCCAAATTAATCTGCAATGCAATTGCCCTTTCACAATGGAAAGGACTGCAGAAGAAACTGACTGCATATCCAAATATGCAATACAATCATAATAGTGCTTCTTTTAGGACAATCTTCCTTTATAGTGCACTCCCTCCAGATGTGTTGCTGTATAGGCTGAGAATCCTGAAATGTGTTAATATCTGCAGAGAACTGGATTTTATAATAGCTACATCAAAATATACCCATATAATTTCTCAGATTATATCTAAAAGGAATGCTGTTTCCCTATATGATTTTCAAATGGATACAGAACAAAATTTGGGAATGGCAAGGGGAAACAATAATCCAGAGGAATTCATGATATATTTTTATTAATCTAAATCAGAATACCCCAATTCAGATCAATCACACTATAAATCCCACCATTCAGTCAAAACCTAAGCCAACTAAAAATGTTCAATCATTTAACACATCAGGTACAAATAAACCCTGGGTTATAAGTGTTCTCTTAGCGAATGTTCAAAGTTATGCAATAAGCATCCCCAAGCATTTGCGAACAACTCCCGAAACTACGAAGCTTGAAGCACCATGCCCTTATGAATAATTGCAGAGATTCTGCAACATTCATCCTGAATGTTGCAGGCCGAAATGGAGCTTCTGGCCCTCTGAAAGCTCCATTTCAGCCTGCAACGGGCCGGGGAACATCCGTGGGGTGGATCCACCCGTCAGAAGCTCAATTTCAGCTGGCAACATGCCAGGCGAGGCCTGCGAAGGCCCAAACGGAACTGCATGGGGGTGGGGTGCCCACAGCAGAGAGGCAGGAGACTGCTTGCTAGATCTAGCAATTGTGGGGAACATGAGGTGTTTCAGTGGGTCGGGAAGACCTTTGGTGGTCTTAGGCAGCTGCCTGTTCCATCACTAGGCTACCCATGGCCTTCCCCACCCTGAAATATCCCATGTGCACTTAACAAGCCAGGCATTTGATTAGCGAATGTGTGGGCAAAGGAAGGAGTGATCCCGTTCAAGGTATGAGATTCACTCCCACGAATCCTCAGGTTACCAACGGAATGAGAAGACTCCATTTCATTCATAAGTCAAGGACTATCTGTACTAGATTAAAAAAATACATTTGGCTGATCCTAATGTACAGCCTATCCATCCCTCATTTAAGTCAGCTGAACTTTCAGCCTCCATTGTACAGAAAAGCACATGCTACTGAAACCAATGGGATTTGTATACACAAAGCAGTGCTTAAATGTATCATGTAGACCTGTGGTTCCCAAAGTGGGTGATGGGGCCTCTGGTTCCCTGGGCGGTGGTGGGATGCCTTAGGGGCGGTAAGAAGCAAGGGGGGCGCTAAGACATGGCAGGGGAGTGTTCGAGGTGCCGGCCCCGCAGGCTCACTGACTGCCAGCCACACAGCCAATTGACTGTTTCATCGTTCCGTAGCCAGCGCCTTGAATATGGAACCCGCGCACGGTGAGCCTTGCCAAGCCTGCGGGGGGGGGGAGGTGGGAGGTGGTGGAAAGAGGGCACCTTAGCTTGCAGGATGCCCTCTCCAGTGGAAGTGGCGAAGGCGTGCCAAAAGGCCCAAAAGCAAAACCCTCCCAAGGTGCACAGTGGAAGGGATGGGTGGCCCAGCGTTAGGGCCCCTTTCCCCAGAGTACAAGGGAGTGCACAGCGCCTGCCTGGCCTCCGCCTCTCCAGCCAGCTGGGCTTGCGCGCAGGATGCAGGTGGGTGCAGCTGCGGCTCTCCAAGGTATGTGGCTCGGTTTGGTTTGGCTCTACGTGGCCGTCCCGGACCTAGAGCCTAACCTCCCTCTGCAGCCCGGTTCTTCCAACTGAGCCCTGCACTTGCTTGCTTGCTTAGTTTCCAAGTGATCATTCCCTCCGCCTCCCGGGCGGAGCATAAAGATGGGTGGAACGCTTCACTGAAGTTGGGAGTCTCTGAGCGTGAGGTTTGCTACATCGCTGCCCGGGGAGGCTGGCATTGCAAAATTGGATGCCAAAGGGAGCTGGAAAAGGGGCAGAGGGGACACTGCAGGGGGCTGGAGAAGGGGCAGAGAGGCAGCTGCAGTGGGCTGCAGAAGGGGCAGAGGGGCAGCTGCATTAAGGAGCAGGAAGATCTTAGCCATGGTTTATTTATTGACTAAGCTGGAATCAAACAGCATGCTAAACTCTAAACCAGAATGGCTGAGTTGATATATTCAGCCCGTGTTTCTCAACCTTGGCAACTTGTGTGGACTTCAATTCCCACTCTGGCTTTGCTCTACTTTTTCAAAGTGCCACCTCTTTCTTTCTGTCTGTCCATCCGTCCGTCCATCCATACATCCAAAAGGTCTGCCTGTCTCTGTCTGCTTGCCTTTCTGTCTATCTACCTACCTACCTATCTACCAATATAGATATATGTATGTATATATGTATGTATGTATGTATGTATCCATCCATCCATCCAAAATGTCTCCTGCCTACCTACCTGTCTTTCTAACTACCTACCGTGTTTCTCACACAATAAGGCCGGGCCTTATTTTTTTTTTAACCCCCGAAAAAACGGCTAGGACATCTTTTCGGGGGTGACTTAATTCCCACCCTTGCATCCTCGCCACCAGCCGCTCCTAACGGGTGATCATGGCGAAGCGTACAGAGCTCCCTACTCCCACCTTTGCTGCAGACACCTTTGGCACCCGCCGCTGTTGCTTTCCCTTCTGCCCATTCCGCCAAGTTTGGAGCTGCCGCTTCCGTGTTTGGAGTGCTGCCGCCATTTGGGGCTCCAAACAGCGGCAGTGCTCCAAACGCGGCAGTGGCAGCTCCAAACATGACGGTGGGCGATCTTTTTATTTTGGTCTGCGTGAAGTTCAGAGCGAGCAAGAGAGGGAGACTGCGATGCCTCCATCCAAGATGGCAACCTTACTAGTGGATCACAAAGTGGCTGGAAGCCCGAATCAGCGGGAAATGATGGCGATCTTTTTGGAGCGAGAGGAAAGGGAGAGAAGAGTTGCGAGGCATAATTTGCAGGAGGAAGTGGGTGTACCCCACGGCAGGGAGCCCAAGAAAGAAGGGCCGGTAGGCAACAGAGAGTGTCCCGTAGCTCCGGAAGAGCCTAGAGACGAGCCCGGGAAGAGGCGCAGATGCTGCCTTGTAGTCCCCAAGCCAACTGCGTGTGCTGCCTTTAGTTTTGTGCGCTCCACGCTTTGGGCATCTCCGTGTGATCGCGACCCTGTCCTTTCCACCTGGCGCCCTTGCTGCTTTCTGGCTCTTTAGCAACTGGCTTCGCCTTTGGAGCACTGCCGCTGTTTGGAGCTCTAAATGGTGGCGGAAGCTCCAAATGCGGAAGCTCCAAACATGACGGTGGGCGATCTTTTTATTTTGGTCTGTGCGAAGTTCAGAGCGAGCATGAGAGGGAGACCGCAATGTCTTGCTAAAGAGCCAGAAAGCAACAAGGGTGCCAGGTGGAAAAGACAGGGTCACGATCACACGGAGATGCCCAAAGCGCAGAATGTACATAACTAAAGGCGGCGCACGCAGTTGGCTGAGGAATTGTGCTGGTGAGGAATTGCTGCCCGGGGGCGCTCCTAACGGCAAGTCCCCCGCCCTTCCCCCTTATTTTGCGTGTTTTAAAATAGGCCTAAATTTGGGGGGAAGGGCTTAATTTGATTTTATGCCAAAGAAACATGGTGGGGCTTCCTATTGGTGGAGGCCATATTGTTGGAGAAACACGGTACCTATCTACCAATATAGATCTACCTACCTACCTACCTATCCATACATTCCTACAAAAGGTCTGCCTGCCTGCCTGCCTATCTACCTACCAATCTATCTACCTACCTACCTACCTACCTACCTACCTATCTGTCTCTCTGCCTGTCTGTGTCTCTCTCTCTCTCTCTATCCATCCATCCATGTTTGAAGTGCCAGCACCGCAGGCACATTGTGAAAGTAGAGCAAGGAGGGAGGGGGAGGGAGAGAAAGAGAGAGAGAGAGAGCTGATGCATCTGATTGAAATGAGGCCTAGTTTAGAATGAGGCCCTTTTCCATATTGAAACATTTTTGCCAGCACATTGAAACATCTTTGGCTTCTATTAAAGGTTTTATGGACAAAACATGGTCAAGACTATCAGGAAGCTCTCACATTTTGTTGAGGCTTTAAACAGGATCCATTGGACCAGATCTCCACCCTAAAAATTACTTTTCCCCAATGTATTACAGTGCCAATTCTGAAGAAGACAAAACCAAAATGTACTGGTAAATTACAAGGAGAACACACACACACAAACACACACACCCTTCTAACCCTGCTGGAGCAGGTGATTGGACAAGAATAGATATCTCATTATCTTTCTCCTCCCTCCCTCCTTATTTCTTTTTCTTTCTGTACCTTCCTTCCACCCCCCCCTCTTTCTTTGTCCCTTTTTTCTTTCTTTCCCTTTTCTCTTTCTTGTCTTCCTTCTCTCTCTCTCTCTCCCTCTCTCTTTTCTTTCTCTTTCCCTCTCTCAGGCTCACCCCATTGATTTGACTTGCTTGGGCAGGTCCCTCCAATGCAGTAGGCTCAATGGGGTGGACCTGCGGGGCCAGCAGTGGCAGTATGTTTGAAAAGTAGAGCAAAGCCAGAGGTCGGTAATTTTTGCTGCAAAGAATCACAAAAGCTTCTGGGTCGTGCACAAGAAGGGACACACGTTAGTGCAATTCAGCAACATAAAATAATGAGATACAAATAAAACAAATCAACAAAAATCGGCAAAGCATCTCTGTTTAGATTTTATTCACTGTTAGAATCTAATCAGAGATACTTTGCTGATTCTAGTGCAATGACCTGCTCCAGCAGGGTTAGAAGGGAGTGTGTGTGTATGTGTGTGAATTGCTGTCAAAACTCCAAAAATGGGTCAAGTATCTCTGGGGAAGCCAGTCATAAATTAGAACATTTGCTAAACAACCGGCCATTAAGTGAGGACCACTTGTATTTGGTTTGCCAGTCACCTGGCCATGCCCACCCAGTCACATGACCACCAAACCACACCTACCCGTCATGTGACTAGCAAGCCATGCCCAGCCAGCAAGCCATGTCAGCCAGTCAAGTGACCAGCAAGCCACACCCACCCAGTCACATGACCAGCAAGCCACACCCTCAAATTAGGCCACGCCCACAGAAATTTGAATCCCACCCCTGGGTGGGGAGCACCGAGGATGAGTTTGTAGCACCAAGGGGGCGGTGGACTGAAAAAGTTTGGGAACCACTGATATAGACTCTGAATCCATTTGCCAACTTACTCTTACTTACTTTGGAGATTAAAGTTTAGAAAGTTATCTACAGCTCTGGTATATGGAACTAGGAGAAGGCAGTAGAAGCTTAATGTTGAAGTTACTTTCAGCTAGGGCTGAGCAGCACTTTTCTGAAAGCAAATGGGGACTTCAAAACAGAGAACTCACAAATGAAGCACTTCTCTGCAGCCCCTGAAATCAAGGGTGTCCTTCCCCAGATTGCATGGTAGCTGAAGAGCTACCAGTAAGTGATTCCAAGAAAAGGCATGGCTCCTTTAAAGAGTTGAAGACAGATGCTATGTTCCTGCTGCCATGTACTTTGAAGCACTGGTGTACCTTTGAATTTGAAGTGCTATATAGCCATTAACTTTGTTGCTACCATTAATCAACTGAACAGTACATTTGTTTTATTTTTTTAAAAATGATATTCTGCACATGCAGCAGCATCTAAATAACTCTGGCTGATTTCAAAAACTGTTATAAAACTGGATTAGCCTTTTAAATGGAAGTTCCAGACTACAATTTTGACGAGGAATCAAAGAAATCACTTTTGCATTCTTGCCAGCAAAATTATATAGAAGTGTCCATGATATCACAGGAGTTGCTTTGGCCTCAAAAGAAAACTAACTTTACATTTTGTAGCTCACAGTCAGATGGGAAGTGGGAGGAAAGTAATCCCAAAAATAGAAATGCAAATGATATGGAGTAAAGTTCTGAGATATTTAGCTGAAATCATTCAAATTTGAATCATACAAGTAAGTTAACAGAGAAAGGAAGGTGATTACAGTAATGTTAAGTAATAGAAAATAATCAACTTCTAGAAAACTATAAAAAATATAACTATTAAATGGATTTATATTTACCTGCTGTTACTTTATTTAGTGCCACCAAGGAACTAAGCACTTTACTGAAGTTCTGTCCTTGGTAGAGATCATTTGCATCAAATGTCTAAAAAAAAACATGGTCTTATTAGAATCTAGAAAGAAAATCAACACTTTTTTGAAAAGTCTGTTAATATAAAGTAGCAACACTCAATATTTTTAGTTTATTTCTATATAAAAATACATTACATGTTTTAATTAAATTCGGAGCTGCACAGGCCCGACTGAGACTCAAAAGTGATAAAATGATTTATAATCTAGCAAGACCGTGTCAATCCCAAATTCAACACTCCATATTTATGATGTGTAAAGCAGCAATGAATTATGTGAGACTTTGCAGAGCTGTAGATATCAATAATATTAAACTTATACTGGGCAGATCTGGGCTCTAAACCCAGAACAGACAATTGAGTGATTCAGCTCATCTTAAATCAAGAATGTTAACTTTTTCCGGCTGAAGGGCTGCATTAAAATACTGCAAAAGCAGATGAAGATACATCCCAATCGCATACTTCATATATGAAATGCTTGACTTTCCCCAATATTCGAAGTTTTTCTTTCTTGTTATTTAGACTTGTACCACTCCCCCCCCTCCCCCATCAGATGTCTAGAAATATGCCAGCAATTTTCAAGAGCTCAAAGAACTTACTGGTAGCCTAAATCACAGGTTATCACTACTTAAACCCATAAGTAATGTGGCTTGCTCAAGTTTCATTTCATCTGTTATATAATCCATCCTTTGTAGTTTGTAAGCCACAGTACATATCATTTTAACAGACATTATGGGGAAGGGATGTCCAATATTTACAAAGGTCCATTAGTACAAAAGTATTAAATTCCACCACATTGGCAATTATCATCTGTATAATGATGTCATGTGTGAATAGAGCCAACTGTGTCCTATTCAAAAGATGGTACTTAAACCATCTGAATCCAGTGATCTATCATTCATATACACCTTGGAAGCTTGTCCAAAGGATAGTACATCCCATCTAAATCCTTGAAGAAAGGATAAGGTATCACTTCACATGCAAGACTACAAACAGGATTGCATTTAATGAGCAGAACTTGATGTTTGGACTGAACACTAAGTGTTGCCAGCTTACAGTTAAGTATAGGGTAGACCTGCAAAAACTATGTTCAATCCATGTTATTTTCCCTTTGCATTTTATCTCAGGTTTTAAAAAGTAATCATATGAAGCATGAAGTGATTTAAACTTTCAAGCATAACAGTACAGCAATACAACAAGTACATAGCAAAGAACACGTTTATATTTATCTTACATGTATAAGTTAGCATACATTACATATGCATCTGTGAAGGAAAACAAGGGTTTGTTGCCACTTTTTTAAAAAGACATTTATATATCATGAAGCTTATATACTTCACCAATATTTAGCAATTCTAAATGGGTTACATATTCTATTTCTATCAATAAAATTAAAATACATACAGAGAGTTAAATAAAGAGTAATTCCACTTTTTCACACAAGAAAAACTGAAAGGTAATCACCTCACAAGAATGCACAAACTATTATAAAAATCATGTAAAATTAGTTTTATAACGTGAATGTTAATTGATTATGTAGAAGCCAGAAAACATTTTTTTGAACTCACAGTCCTACTTTTTTTTAGAAAATATGAAAATTTTCTCTGGAACCTAGAGTGGGATAGGGCCTGGGACCTGGGGAACCCAGAGCAGGATGGAGCCCATCAAATGGTTCATATGATCTGCTGTTGTCGGGGTGGGGGGTTGAGAGTTGAGGGGTGATTTTTTATTTTTTTATTTTCCCATTTTGTTCTATCGTACTTTATGAATTTATTTGATTCATTTTATTAGTTTTTATTGTTGTTGTTTTTTGTTTTAAATATAGTTTTACATTCTGTAAGCCACCTCGAGTCGCCATGGGCAAATAGGCAGAAATATAAATTCAATTAATAATGATGATGATGATGGAAATAATTTAAATGGCATTTAATAGTATTTATTTCAGTGTTTTAGAAAGCAAAATGAATAAAAAACATTATTAGGAAATATTAGCAATACAGTCAGCTTTTTTGGTTTTTGAAAATACTTTCCACATGTACTATAAATACAGAATGAAAACTTCTATTTTTTTTATTCCTATTAACTATTAGACACATATACAAAAACTCTTAGTTTTATGTAACCTAAATACACTAAATTAAAAATAGTTAAAATAGAAAGCTTATTATAATGTACCAATATGCAGAAAATAATAGTTGTTATAAAATCTATCTTTCTATGGGTGTGTAGTCCCATCCATGTGAGTTACCAAATTCATTCATTTCTACATGCATAGCCTTTTCTATTTCATAATTTAAATGCTGCTAGCTTTTCAGAGCATTTCACAGCAAAATATTTTGTAAAAGTTATAAACTTTTTATATAAAGGGCATACAGTATTGACATTAGTATTATTTCATTACATCTTTTTATGTATACTTTGTTGTCAAGCAAATTTTGCTTTACCTCTAATAAGAGGTATAACATCAAAAACAAATGTCAAAAATACCAAATTTAACATCAGAGACACAGAACAGTGGCTTGAGTGTGACAAGTTTTGATTCTATTAAGTAAAACAAAAAACATTCTGCAAATTTCTTCCTAAAGTCTATTAAGAAAAGAAAACTTCCTCTGATTTTTAAAGATTTTTTTTAAAAAAATCTAGTTTCTATGTTTCAGAAACACTTAAACAACATGATGCAAGATAAAGGCAAAAAAGTGGTATCCTAAATCCTGAAAGACATTTAAAATGAAAAATTTAAATAACAAACTATTTAAAAGCAAGAAAAATTTTCTAAAATAGCAAGGGGAAAATAGATTTAAACTCACCTCCATTGTAAATTCTCACTCAGTAATAGTTTACTAAGCCAACATTAAAAGGAGTCATAAAAAAACAGGATGTTAAGGGGCTTATGTTTCCTGTCAGACTGAGACTATCAGGCATATTGGAACAAGTTGATTGGCCCACCCGAACTGAAGCATCATCATCATCTGCATTCTGCACCTTGCATGTGTTACTCGACAGGAAAACAAACAGGATAAAGGATGGAAGAAGGAAGAACAAAGTATGTATATGTAGTGCACTGATTATCAAAAGTTTCTTCACATAAGACGTCAATCATATTAACAGAGACCAGTATTTAAGGCACACCTTTCTTTGTATCACAGACATTGCATTTAGATAAATGACTCCCTGCTTATTTTTCTGCAGCTGCTTCTCAGGAAGCAGAGCTGTGAAGGCTCTGGAATGCTACCTACAGATCTTCTCGCAGTAAACCAAAAAGAAATAAATAGACTATACAGGTAGAAATATCAATCCCTAAAACAAATAAGTAGAATATGCCACAATAAAAATATCCATGCATTTCAGTACATTTAGGAGAGTTTCAGCAGACTATGTTGTAATACGGTATTTATATTCAAAACATGATGGCTGATAAACCATATTAATGTGCATTGGGTGCATTTTTCTTTTTTTCTTTTTCTTCCCCATTTCTGAAACCTCAATTTCAAGACTGATTGCCAACTCTAAAGTTATATATGTAGCTATTACTGGTATATAGGAATTGCCTCTATTTTGAACTTGAATTTTCCTGTGTTGCTTTTTTAGCATGGACAACACTACAACATCTAACATCCTAGTATCTGTCCAGAGTACATCTGAACTTCTGTAGATCCATAATGCCCTAATACTTCTGGAGTTTTTTTTAAAAAAAGAAATTCCTATCCCTCATCTACAACAAGAACAGGAAAGGTTTTGGGTTGGTTTTCATTTCATGGCACATGGACTTCCTAGGATATCTGGCAGTGTAATATCTCACCACTTTATAACTCAATCTCAACTGAAATCATATAGACTTTCTCTTTGGCCCATTAATAATTAATTTAGCTCTGTATGACTAGCTTTCTAGTCATTAGGCAAAAACCCTAACAGCAATAAATACAATGCTACATATCAGTCAATCATTAGCACTTCCTCAAGAAGCAGATATTACAGTGTAAGGGATGGCACCAAAGCATTAGGAGAACAAAGCTGTTTGTTCTCTATACCAAACTTAGCATGGAGAAGGCAGCCCATCACTACATATAAGAGTCTCCTGCACGTGAAGTATACCATATAAGGTAAAATGTAATTTGTAGTTGTGATGGATATAATGGTTTAGTTTTTGGAAGTGTAAGTGGTTGCACAATTCTAAATAATGCTCAGTTTTAATCATTTTGAATTGAACCAAGTCTATCATTCTTGGACTAACTGAAATAGATCTCATGAGTTTTCAGATAAAACTAACTGTATTCTTTTTCCAGCAAGCTTTAATATTTCTGGTATCTAATGGTATTAAGAGAACATGTAAGGGCATAGTAAGATTTCTGTAGGCTATCCTGTAATACTACTGCTTTTATTATTTACATAATGCCAGTTTTGTCTTTGCCTGGGTAATATTGAGATGCACTGTACTGCAGAATTCCAATTCTTCTCAGAATTAGATTTTAAAATCTGGTTTAAACAGACTTGCCTTCTATATTAAGGTGCTTTGGGTGGAGTTGTTGCAAATATGTCTTATCTACAATGCTTTACATCTACTGTACAATATATAAATATTTTTCCATTGTTTGTCCATTTATAATAGTGAGAAAGAACTGATGTCTTTCAGATTTCCTCTCTCTGATTTACATAAAAGACTGCTAGATGAGATCATACAGAAATTTAGGATACAGAATCTTGATGCATGTCCTTGATATCTATCTGATTTTACTCTAACAGATGGCTGGAATAGGACAAATGTGTGCATCACAAGAGGAAAATGCTGTTGGTGAGTTTCCATCTGATCTGATCTGTCATCTATACCAGGGGTGTCAAACTCAAGGCCTACAAGATACTTAAATCTAGCCTGTGGGGCCGGCCTGGAAATATCAAGGGAACTCTGCAGGCCAAAACCATGCAGAAAACAGGCCGAAAAATGGGCTGGAAAATGGGACTAAAAATGGGCCCAAAATGGGCCGAAAACAGCCTCCAAAAGGCACCAAAACAGGCCACACAGCCCATTTTCAGTCAGCTGAGTGCTGGAGGCCATGGAGGATGAAAACAAAGCACAGGGGGCCCACATGTGGACTCCCCATGCCCTGTTTTGGCCAGCAAAATGCTGCAGGAGGCATCTGTCCCGTACCCAACCCTCCCGCCACCGGCCCCCAGGGGAGAACTACAATGCTGATCCAGCTTTTGAAGAAATCCAGTTTGACACCCCCTGATCTATACTAAATATGCTAAATAAGACTATAGCTGCAGATTTGCACTGTTTATTTATTGCAGTGCAAAGTGGCCTGGAATACCTTCTATTACCTAAGGCTGTTTTGCCAACTATATCATTTGTCAGAGACATATCACTTGTCTTGATTTTTAGCCTAGAATGATTTGATGCTGATTTTCTGTGGTGGAAAAAAAGCTGAGAAGCACAACTTCTTTAAGATGTGATGCCAGGGCAAAAAAAATCTAGATAGAAATTCCTCCACTCAAATATTTTAGCACTACTTTATTCTTAATCTTTCTACTGCAATTCTGTTCTGATTATGTACAGAAATATATTGTACAGATATGACAAACACTGAACAAGTATTTACATCAAGTGCCCAAAAGACACTTGAAAATTATGTAGCCCTCTAACTGCACACGTTATATAGCACAATCTAGCGACACTATTGAATTTAGTTTTTTTAATAATCTGCTGGAAGATGACTCATTTTAATTTAATCTGCCTAGCTTAATATCCCATGAAATAGGTATCACAATCAAGGTATGAGAATCCCTTTAAAAAGACAGATACTCTTTGGTACTCTCTCTTGGATAAATTTATCCACCAATAAGATCAGCTTGGATCAAAAGAAATAAAAGATATAGCTTCTCTAGGGTGATATTTTCTTTTTAAATAACCAAACCACGTATGTCATAGCTTATATAGTTAGCTTTTTGCTTACCACCCAGCAAATTTCTGTCATGATAAAAAGAATGATAAAAAGAACTTTACAAACACATACACTTTTCCAGTCACCCCAAAGGCTATTGTATAGGGCAGTGATGGCTAACTTTTTCAACATGACATGCTGAAAGTGCGCGTGCATGTGCCTGCACCCATGATGCAATGCGCGCATGACACCCCATCCCTGCACATGAGATGTCCTGCATGCGCCCCGCACGCCTCTGCACATGTGACCTCTGCACGCAGCGTGCCTCTGTGCATGCACGCACGACCCCCCAGGCGCCCCGCCCTCTGTGCATACATCTCCCCTGCACATGTGTGGCAGATACCCGACCATCAGCTGACTGGCAGGGGCGTGCACGCATGCACAATGCGACTCTTCCAGGCGATCTCTGGCATGCTGGCAGAAATGGCTCTGCGTGCCTCTTCCGGCATGCATGCCATAGGTTCGCCATCACCGGTATAGGGTATACTACGGGTCACTAAGCAGCACCAATCATAATCATAATCAAAGATATGACTGGAGGGTGCGACTGCATTACTATCTCAGTATCTCTCTCTCTCTCCCTTTCTCCCATTTTTGTTCTCCTTTCTCTGTTCTTATTCCTTTGATGTCATTTCTTTTTAGTGTGTAAGCTTGGAAGGCAGAAGAGACTTTTTCTTGATTTGCAAGCTACACTGGGAGCTCCTCCAAGCAAAGCGCTGGCATGGTTTGAATAAATTCCAGTTTCCAGCTGGCATATTTATAAATCTATTCCTACTAATACTTTTATTGTCATCTCTCCACATCCCAAATTCCAATTATTTTGGCTCATTTTTACAGCAAATGAATTCTGAAAATTAAAAAAAACCTAATTCATTTTCATGGAAACAGATGCCCTATGTAGCAAAACCTTTTTGAACAGGTGATCACACTCAGAATAAAGAGTTCACACTATGAACCCTCTTTCAGAATTATTGGGGTCCTTTCCATTCATAAAATGACTATCAGTACAACCACTCGCAAAATACCAATTTATCAGAATGCTACCTAGCATCCCACTTTATCTTTGTATTATGCTTCAAATACTGAAGCAGAAAGTTTAGGATATGGCTAAAGATTTTAAACTTACAAATATCATCAGGAATCTGCTTCAGAACCACTTATTCATTGTGGAGTTCCAGGGAAGGTGAAGAACTAAAAGGAACAGCTTATTATAGGGTAGTGTATTGGCTCCAACCCTTTTTAATATTTAACCATTGATCGCTACTCCATGAAGGTACTGACAGCTATATGTATGCTGATGACCAAGCAATGACTGTACAGCAGGGGTCTCCAACCTTGGCTCCTGGAAGCCTGGCGGACTTCAACTCCCAGAGTTCCACAGCCAGCAAAGCTGGCTGTGGAATTCTGGGAGTTGAAGTCCACCAGGCTTCCAGGGGCCAAGGTTGGAGACCCCTGCTGTACAGGGAAAAACATTTGATGAGGTTGAACATAGGTTAACTGAAACTCTAGTAGAACTGAATCGATACTATTAGGATAACCAGTTAAGGCCAAATCAGAAAAAAAACCTCACGTACATGCATTCCATTATTTATTTATTTTTGCAATGAGCAGGCTGCTCGGGAGCTGCAAATTATATGGAAAGGGATGCCATTGAAGCATTGCTACAGCCCTAAATATTTAGGGGATGATTCTAGATAAGGCCTTAATAGGTAAGTAGCACTGTACCAATTCTAAACTGAAGGTCACTTCCTTAGGATATTAATAAGCTCTAACTGGGTGCTAAATCAAGGGTTTTTAAGAGAACAGCTTTAGCTCTTTGCTACTCAGCAAGTGAATACATCTGCCCACTCTGTTATAAATCAGCACATGTTGCTTTGAATGAAGCTAGCACAATTATTACTGGATAACTAAAACCTATCCCTCTCTAGATAAGATCTATCATCTAGCTGGCATTGGTCCACCTGCTGTTATAGAGAAGCAGCAACATATATAGAGAGGCTTAAATCATCCATATCTAGACAACACCCTCCCCATGGCCTAAAAACCAGTTCATCAGAGGTTAAAATCTAGGAGAGACTTCTTTAGATCGACTGTGCATGGATACACCAACATCCAGAGACACTCTGAACAAATAGGGCTAATCCTATTCTACTTCTGCTCTTTATGATTATGGTGACATGCAGACAACAACACATATGTATACCTGTCCTTTGTGGATCTTGCGGCAGTGCAAAAGAACGCAATTAATGTTGCTAGTTTCTAGACAAGATCTGCTTAACTTGTACATATTTTAATGCTGTATTTTATGTTTTAAATGTGTTGCATAGTATGTCTTAATTGACATGAATAAATCAATAAACAAACAAATAAATAAAATCTTTGTACTTTTACTGGGCAGGTCAGTACACTTGTAAAAAAAAAGCAACCACCCATTCTTATTTTCTAAAAATTCCTAGGGTCAGCCTTGGAAATAAATATGATGCTTTGCTTTCTTAATAACAACTTCCATTCGTTTGATTATACTCTTCAATGTAAACAGTCAGGCATGGAAGATAGCCTTGAGGCACCAAAGAGAACATCTACAGGCACACTGGCACTCCATATATAGCATGATCCTTGACATAAATAATTTTAAATCAATTTCTTAAATCACTGGCTACTAAATAAACAACTGCCTGTGTTGGTCCAAAATGTAAGACATATAGTTTTATTAATAATTGCCAATAGTTGAGCTCACACACTGGGCTAAAATAAAACCAAACAAATGTATGAATGAAATAAATGGAATGCTTAGTAAAATGAAATAAACATTTATGATCCAGAGTAGAGAAGGAACAATGATGTATGAGATCTCCTTGATTATTTAATGTATTTATGGATTCTTATGTAATAAACACTTATGGTGACATACAGATTATATATGTTCGAAAAAATGTATCTTTTCATGAAGATGCTGTACTGCTGCTAGCCAAGAATCCTTATGATTTATACCAAACATTAGATACACAGTATAATAAAGCGAGTATAGATCTAAAAATCAATGTATCAGAAAATCAAGGTTTGAAAATAAAAATACAGTGAATAAGTTCAAGTTATGCACAAATGATGAAAAATTAAATGTATTTGTACAATACTTTTATGGATTACTGTATCTTTAGATACACATCTTTATACTAGAACATTTACTAAAGATGAAAAAAATGAAGAACTGATAATATGGTTAGATCACAGAAAATAAACGAGGAACAAATTGCAAATATATCTATGAAGGAAGGAAAAATGGGTTTAGAAGATAGAAAAGACCAAGAAAATAATGGTTAGAGGGAGATGACAGAGAGAAGTGACAAGTTTAAAGAAGAAAAGGCATCATATAAAGCAGAGTACAGATAAGTTTGCAAGAATAGAAAGCAATGGGGAAACAGAGATCACAGAAGATGTAATGAATGGGGTTGATAACTAAATTTAGTTAATTTTTTTTCCTTTTGCCTCCTTCAGAAGGGAAAGGGCAGGCATTGCATGAGTGAGATCATCAATACAGATTCTAAGATGAAGACTTTGTATATAGCAAATGTACATATGAAAGTACAAATAAAAAATTCTGCAACTAATGAAAAGCTTACTAAAGGAATTTTGGATATGATAGAAACAACACTTTTATGAATGAATGGGTACTTTGGTCATGGAGGACTTTGTCCAAAGTGACACATTAAAATATCTTTAATAGCAGAACCTTTGACAGGAAAGCCAGACACCCCCATAAAATATATAGCATACCCTAAATCAGGGGTTGCCAACCTTTTGGACCTCAGGGAGCACGAAACTCATAATTTTAAATTCCGTGGATCAGAGACCCTGGGAAAATCCCCCCTCCCCAAAGTCTGCAGGAAAATACCTCACCCATTTTCCTACTGATCAATCATTCTTTATTTGGGATCTCAGGATACCGTCTCCAGCTCTGTTCTCAGGAGGAGGGGGGGGAAGGGAGAGAGAGACTTTTGGCTTCATGCAAAAAAAGCAGCAGAAGCAGCAAAAGTCTTTCTTTCTCTCCCCCACACTCTGCCAGAAATGAGTCTTTATGAGACTTGTTGCACCAGCGCAGCCTCTTAAAGCAGGATGCCTTGCAGGGTCACAAAGACTCATTTCTGGCAGAGATTGGGGGAGAGAAAGAAAGACTTTTGCTGCTTTCCTTCCGTGCAGCCAAAAGCAGAAGAAGAAAGGAGTGGAAAGAAGCCAGGCCAGGCGAGTGGGGCAAGTTCCCCCCCTCCACCCTTTCCCCACTCCCCTCACTACCTCGTGTTGCTTGCAATGCAAGTGACGCAAGCCTTGTGTTCTCACACAGCCTGGATTAATTGCTTTGGGGGATGCATTGGGGGTGACATTTCTCTGTGGACCACCAAAATTTTCTTGCAGACCAGAAGTGGTCCCAGGCAACCACTGTCCTAAATAAGACATAAGAGTTTATTTGTCATTACACTCGCAAGCGGGTGCAACGAAATGAGGTGCTCTTCCACAAGTAAAACTGGACAAATACCACTAAAAGAAAAAAAAAATTAAATTAAAACTAAACACAACCGACCATACAATAATCTCTATGCAATTTAAAAATGTAAAACCCCATTACTCTCAGCCATTCACTTCCACATAAATCTTATGACCCTGCATTCAAACTCAAAACCATAAATGACCATATATCCCACTTTGTTTAATTTGGTCAACTCAAGACAGTGAGCACACATAATAATCCTTCCTCCTATTTTCCCCATAGCAACTTTTTGAAATGGGTTGGGCTGCAAAAGCATGACTGGCCCGAAGTCACCAAGCCAGCTTTCATGCGTAAGGGAGGTCTAGAACTCATAATCTTCTGATTCCCAGGAGAACCTAAACTATATCAAACTGGCTCTCAGTTCCCCAACATGAAAAGAGCTATCACTAAATTACTCATAAGGTCAAAACTGGTTATATTTACACAACAGGCTTATCCAATAAAACTTTACTAAACTAACTCAGGTGCATAACATACCACACCATTATCAAACAGCACAGGCTAGATTTTCACAATATACAGAGGCTTCAGGGTGGTGCGCTAGAGACATATGAAAAAAAGCAAGTGAATATACAAGGAGAAGGTTAACTTTTTTTCTCCAATCCAAGTACCTTACTAGCTTTCTAGCAGAAACCACACTAGAATACTTTCTGCTGTGCGGCTAATACCAGTCAAGAGCAGCCTGGGCATTGTGGGTAAGTATTCTCAGCTCCAAGACAAGCATTCCAATGCAACACACAGTTCTCCAGAACCTCAGATCTATCATATCTTTCCTAACTTGTCCTTCCACCCGAGTTCTTTGTAGGAAAGCTTAATAGGCTTAAGCTTGATTGCAAAAAACAAAAACAGAACATTGTTGAAACAATGCAACAGCAGAGTGGCATAAATTACTGTTTTAAATAGAGAGGAAATGTAGGATTGATCCGTGTGAACAGTTTATAGACGTGCAGATAAAAATCATGAGATTAATACCGGGCTATTGACAGCCTCGCCTGTGTAAAACAAGAGACAGGGAGGTTTCTTGTTCGCAGCCACCCCATTCCGGCTTCTGCATACCCCGATTCATTCTTTTGCAGAGATTTTACCGCCATCCCATTCCTCCCCCCCCTCCCCCGACGCACCACAGGTAGACATGCAGCCGCCTCCCATCCCATTTTCTCACCTCCAGGCGAAGGGTGGCGCCGCATGCCCGAAGAAACTCGCGGATATTGCTCAGGCACTCGCTTTCGGTGCGCGGCTCCGGATAAACCTGCAAGAAGAGAAGGCGAAGGAGCTCATGTCAGATCGGGCTTGGGCTCCAACAGCGGGAAAGCGCTCGAGAGAAGCCACCCCGGACTTACCTTCCGGAACAAACTCTGCCCTGTAGTCCCATTCACTCCCCTGCTTCTCCCGTCTTGGGCTTTCCTTGAAAGCGGCGTTTGATTTGCTGTGCCCGTGACGGGAGAGGTGAACCGGGAAGTAAACACGAAAGCAGGAAATGGCGTGTGAAGAAGATGAGGGAAGTCTCTGTCCACCCACCCCGGGTCATTTTCCCTGCTGCCTCCTTCCCTGTCCCTAGCCAATAGTTGCTTCACATCCTGAGGACCACTTGGTCCAAATAACAAAACAAAAAAAGCGCGCCTAACGAGTGCCCCCCCCCCAAAACACACACCCCGGGGAAAAAGGCAAATTTGCTCGCACATCTTTTTTTTTCAGCCGCTGGGGAAAACAATATCAACGTGCCTACTGTCCCTATCTTATTGTTTTATTTTTATTTTTTGTTTTATTTTTCTTATATGGATCCATTTCATGTATTCATAACTATGTTTATACTTATACCTGTTATCTTATAATCGCTTGACTAAATAAATAAACAAATAACATGCAAGTAGTTCGCATTGTTCTTCTCCAGAGCTGCTCCCCTTTCCTCAAAGGTTTCTGCATTTTTAACCTCCTCACGACATTGCCTTCACCTTATCCCCATGAGTGAAATAGCTTTAAGACATCCCAAATAGAACTAAAGTTAAAAGTAAAATTTATCTCCTTATCTCAAAGGCATCCAAAAGCACTATCTACTAAAGGGAAATTAAGTGGACTGGCAATGATTGGAAATAGAAGCAATAAAGGCAGGGCAGGAATTGGCAAATGTCATGCCACCATAATTTTGTTGCTTCAAAGATGAACAGAAAACGCTATACCTCAAGAGTAGGGAAATGTCTGTAGTAGAGTTCCATATATTATAAAAACTTTTTTTTTTAAAAAAGGTTAAGAGCACATTACAGGCTTCCATTATACTGGGTCATTTGAAGCAAAAATTGTGTGATATACTGTATTTTTCAAAATATGTTTTTCCAGATGTGCTCAAGAGAGTTGGCAATCATTAAATCTTGAACTACATCATAAAACATAATAGCAAAACAAATCAGAAACAAAACCCCTTAGTTAACCAAGAATAACCTGTCCTACCCAATTTTAATACATGAAAAAAACACAAATATTCTCAAGCTGATTGGCAAAACTGCAGCTACCTGTAAAAAGACTTTGTGCAATAATTTGAACCCTGTTCTTTAGAAGAGCAGAACAGATTCCTCAACCCCCAAAAGGATGATGGTTGTATCTGATGAAGCATCCACATTGTGCACCTTTAACAGAAAAGTAGAGAATATTGTAGCTCTGTGCTCCCTACCCCCAAGCTTTTGGGTGCCAGGGATCAATTCTGTGGAGAGAGGGGTTTTTTTGTGTGTGTGTGGACAGGAGGCATGGTTTTGCGTCCTGTTTGCCTCTATGGTTGCCTGCACCCTGCGCATGCACGGATGGGGCTTGGCTTGTTTGCATAGCAGTTTCTTGTTGTGCCACAGCCTGGTGCTTGTCCACAGCCTAGGGTTGGGGACCAGGTACCAACGTTTTGATGGGAACTGCTCATTTATTGTACTAAGCTAGTACTGAAAAAACATCACTGTCGTGTCCGAAAGGAAGGCTCTGAGGCAGTGACTATCAGTAACAGCTCTTTTTATTGAAGACGTGAACCGAACCGCAAAAGAGAAAAAGCCTCCGGCTTTTATACTCTTTTGCCGCGGCGGCCGCGGCCAATGGCAGCGATTCAAGTCTCCCGCTCATGGTTTCAGCCAATCGCGGGAGACTTTAATCGGGCCAATCGGCGCGGCTCGCCTGGCCAATTAGAAATCCCTGCGCCTTAGCCAATCAAGGCGCAGGGATTTCGAGCAGTCCATTTTTAGTACACAACACCCCTCCCCTCTTGGTAGGGTCTTTCACGTGGCGTAATCACGCAGGTAGGCGGGGCTACGTCGGGTCCTAGTTGACCTGCGCAGCTCATTCTTCTGTTGTAGCTCGGCCGGAGCGGTCATCTTTTTGGCTGCTTCTGGCTCTGTGGGTACCGGCTGGATGGTCGGGCCGGTGCTCTCGCCGTGGCTCCCGCCTGGGCCTACCGGGTCGGTTGAGTCACGGATTTTGCCGCTCCCGCTTGGCTTTTCCGAGTCGGTAGAGTTGGCTGGACGGCTCCTCTCCTGATGGGATTCGCGGAGGCAGCGATCTGGTGAGTCTTTACTTTTTTTCTGCGTTTCTTTTGTCGGGTCCTCCCTCCCCCCTTGGTTCGTGTCTTGGGGGTTGAGGTTAGTTATTGCCCGTGACCGGAGTTGGTCGATGTGTCGCTTCCAGGCTCGCCCATCGACGGTTTGGAGCCGGTACGACCGTGGGCCTGTGGTTTGTGTTATGATGGCTGGGATCCATAGGGGTTCCCCTGTCATATTTTTAGCGTAAACCCAGTCGCCTGGTTGAAAAGTCCGGTACCTGGAGCTTGAGTCCGGGGGTCGCTCCGGGTTATATGTGGGGTGTAGACGATCGAGTGGTGACCGCAGCTTTCTGCCCATCAGGAGCTCTGCAGGGCTTTTGTTTGTTGTGGTGTTAGGTGTGATGTGTTGTATGAAAAGCAGTTTATTAATTTTTTCGTTGATCTCCCCGTGGTCCATTTTCCGGAGGGTCTTTTTTGTAAATTGGACCATCCGTTCCGCCCTACCGTTCGCCGCCGGATGCGCCGGTGCTGTCAATGCGTGGCGGATACCTTTCTCAGCCAGGAAGCGTTCAAATTCGAGTGAGGTGAATTGGGGCCCGTTGTCTGAGACAACTACGTCTGGGAGGCCATGTGTCGAGAATAGTTTACAAAGTTCTTTAATGACAGCCTCCGTGGTGGTGGATTTCATGTCAGCCACCTCTAACCAGTTCGAGTATGCATCTACTGTGATCAAAAAAGTGTGTCCATTTGTGGGGCCAGCAAAATCTAAATGGATTCTGGACCAGGGTCCCCGTGGTATTTCCCAGTCCCGGGTGGGTGCTGCGGGTGGGCTGGACCTGGTTTCTTGGCACCGGTGGCACCTTGCAACCCATGTTTCAATTTGCTTATCCATCCCTGGCCACCAAGCGTAACTCCTGGCCAGGGCTTTTGTCCTGACGATGCCAGGATGCCCCTCATGTAACATTTCCAAAACTCTGCTTTGTAATTTGCACGGAATTACCACCCGATCTCCCCACAGGATGCAACCCCTTAACAGAGACAGTTCAGTCTGGCGCTGCCGGAATTTCTTAAAAGTCTCGTCAATGTCCTTTTCCGGCCAACCTTTCTCTAACCAATGCAAGACTTTCGCCAATTGTCTGTCCCTACTGGTTTCCCTGGCAATATCGGATGCGGTTATGGGCAGGCTTTCTATGCTCAGGGTGTTAGTTGTAGGAGCGGGGTCAGGTTCCGAGTCCGGCAAGGGCGAGCGGCTCAAAGCGTCCGCGTGTGAAATTTTCTTTCCTGGCTTGTGGAACAGTTCGTAGTTGTAGGCTGCCAGGAATTCAGACCACCTAGTCATGCGTGGTGACAAGATGTTTGGTGTGGCCCGATCCCCAGCGAGGATGCCCAGCAGTGGCTTATGGTCGGT
Source organism: Hydrophis major (assembly GCA_033807585.1). Classification (NCBI taxonomy): domain Eukaryota; kingdom Metazoa; phylum Chordata; class Lepidosauria; order Squamata; family Elapidae; genus Hydrophis; species Hydrophis major. The sequence continues at coordinate 36,279,795 of CM066332.1, read as the reverse complement.
GACTATCTTGAATGGGCGGCCGTACAAGTACTCATGGAAACGCTTGACGGCGGCAACTATAGCCAAAGCTTCTTTGTCCAGCTGGCTATAGTTCCGTTCCGGTTTTGTTAGCGTTCTGGAAAAAAATGCAATAGGCGCTTCTCTCTGGTCTGGGAGGGTATGGCTGAGGACAGCGCCGACGCCGTAGGGCGATGCGTCGCAAGTGACAGCTAGGGGTAAAGTCTCACTGAACTGTATTAGAACGGCGTCGGAGGTGAGGAGGTCTTTGGTTCCCTGAAAGGCGGCCTGTTCTCGTTTCCCCCAAGTCCATGCTGCCCTCTTGTCTAGGAGTCTATGCAAAGGCTCCGCCACCGTTGCCTTCTGAGGTAGGAAGACATTATAAAAATTTAGTAAACCTAGGAATGCTTGTAGTTCTGTTTTGGACCTCGGGGTGGGGGCTTCCTTGATGGCTTTAACCTTTTTAGCTGTAGGGTGGATGCCCTGTCTGTCTAGGAGGTAACCCAGAAATTCTATTTGCTGCGTACACAGTTGGCATTTTTCGCGTTTGACCTTAAGTCCTGTCTCTTTAAATTTTGTCAAGACTTGTCTTAAACGGTTCTCTAATTCGGCTTCGTTTGGCGCCGCGATTAACACGTCATCGAAATAGGGCACCACCCCCTTGATGCCCTGTAGTAAACGTTCCATTAGACTTTGAAAAATGCCTGGTGCCACGCTGACTCCGAATTGGAGTCTGTTGCACTTGAAGGCCCCCCGGTGTGTCACGATTGTTTGGGCTTCTGCCGTTTCTTCGTCCACAGGCAGTTGCTGGTATGCCTGGGCGAGGTCAAGCTTGGCAAAAATTTTTCCCCCTCCCAACGAGTGCAGTAAGTGTTGCACTATGGGCACTGGGTAGGCGCTTTGCTGTAGCGCGCTATTTAGGGTGGCCTTATAGTCCCCGCAAATCCTCACGGACCCGTCTGGCTTTACTGGGGTCACTATAGGGGTCTCCCATCTGGCGTGATCTATAGGTGTTAATACCCCTTGCTTGACGAGTTTGTTGATTTGTTCGTCAATTTTTGGTTTTAACGCAAAGGGTACCCTCCTAGATTTAAGTCGCTTGGGGGAAACCCATGGGTCTAAGTCAAAGGAAATAGGGGGCCCCTTGTACTTGCCCAATCCTCCATCGAAGACCTCCTGGAACTCCTGGACTAACCGCTGTTCCCAGGCTTCCATGGAGACTTGGTTGACACCTGTCAATGCGATGTTCAGTGGGGCGAACCATTGCAGGCCAAGCAAGCTCGGGCGGTCACGATCGACTATCGTGAGTGGAAGCTGTTCGGTCCGGCCTTTGTAGGTTACGCTAAAGTTTTTGGTACCCACCACTGGCACGCGATTACCCTGATAGTCCCTTATGATGATTTTCTGGGCGGGTACATTTTCCTTCTGCAGGGTGGGCACTAGTTTTTTTATTTCGCGCCATGCAATCATGGAAAGGTAGGACCCGGAGTCCACTTCCATCTTGCAAGGCCGACCTTCGATGTAGACTTCAACGTATATCTTTCTGGCGCCGTCGGAGATGGCATGGCCGATTGTCACCGTCTGGTGGGTTTCTTCTTTCCGCCGACCGTCGCCGCTTCTCTGGGATCTTTGCTTCTGGTCCCATCTGCCTGCTGGCTGGCGCTCTCTGGTTCTTGGCGGGCTCTCTCTCCTTCTATCCTGCTGCTCCCATTTTGGCGGGCTGCGTGTCTTCTTTTGGCGGCAAACTCGGGCGATGTGGCCCCTTCGGTCACAATGCCTGCAGACCGCGTCAAAGAAACGGCATTCGGACCTGGGGTGGTCGCCGCCGCACCCTGCGCAGTTGGTCCTCGACCTACGACTGTTTTGGCTTCGCTGGTTTCCGCGACCCGCCTGCATGCGATGTGTGTCCTCCTCATCGTCTGAAATGCTGGAGGCTGACTGGTAACCGCCGTAGTGTGCGGCCGCTTCGATTCTTGCATCGGCCGACCTTGCGGGGTTGTTGTTGTTTGCGCCTTTTGCCTCGGCTCTCCGCATGGTGTCTGCTGACGTGCGGGTTGCTTCTGCGGCCGCGGCTGCGGTGATGGCATCGGCGAGGCTGATGTCGCCTTTGGCCATAAGTCGGCTCTGGAGTGTCGGATCCCAAAGTCCTAGCACGAAACGGTCTCTTATGAGACTGTTCAATCCCTCAAACTCACAGAGCCCGCCTAGGCGCCTTAATTCAGCGACAAAGTCGCTCAGTTTCTCGTCCGGTTTTTGACATCTCCGGTAGAATTCGTTCCGCCGAATTAGGATGGGGACCTCGGGAGCATAATGGCGCTTTAGTATGGGTTCGAGGACGTCCCAATCCATGGCAGTCGCGTCTGCCGGTTTGGCCAATGCCTTGGCCATCTGGAAAACCTCTGGTCCACAATGCGTCAGGAACACGGCGCGTTTTAGCGGGCCCGGGGCGTCCTTCATGCCGGCACACTCTAAATACATCCGGAATCTGTCTGAGTAGGACTCCCAGTCCTCGGCGGCGGGGTTGAAGGGGGCGGGCGGTGCTATTTTCGCCATTTCGTTGTCGCAAGTTCGTCTGTGGACACGGGGTTCGGTTCAGGGGCGAGATCCCATCCTCGTCGCCAGTGTCGTGTCCGAAAGGAAGGCTCTGAGGCAGTGACTATCAGTAACAGCTCTTTTTATTGAAGACGTGAACCGAACCGCAAAAGAGAAAAAGCCTCCGGCTTTTATACTCTTTTGCCGCGGCGGCCGCGGCCAATGGCAGCGATTCAAGTCTCCCGCTCATGGTTTCAGCCAATCGCGGGAGACTTTAATCGGGCCAATCGGCGCGGCTCGCCTGGCCAATTAGAAATCCCTGCGCCTTAGCCAATCAAGGCGCAGGGATTTCGAGCAGTCCATTTTTAGTACACAACACCCACTATATAGTTCTTAGCAGAAATGTGTCAAATAGTTTTGGATCTATGAATATGCATCTAATCCTATAGCAAGACTCCCAAGGCACAATGTACTAACTTGGGAGCCCACAGAAGGTTTCAGAGAAATGAAGTCTTGGATCTTTATGTTCAGTTTCCAAACTGTCGTGTCCGTTAGGAAAGAGGCCAGGAGTAGGTGACTGTGTTCAAGCTCTTTATTGAAATCAGGAACCGAACTGGGCTCTTAGGAAAACTTTTCGGCTTTTTATTAAGCCGCCGCGGCCGTGGCCAATGGCACCACTTTCAATCTCCCGCGATTCGAATCTACCAATCGCGGGAGATTCTCAGCGAGCCAATCGGCGCGGCTCGCCTAACCAATCCGGTCGCCCCGCGCTTTGGCCAATCAAAGCGCGGGGATTTCAAGAATTCAAATTGAGGTACAGAACACAAACATTGTCAGCCATGGTCAATACAGGTAATAGTAAGGAGTGATGGAAAGTCTATATACCATTAATATAAGGAAGATCTTAATTATCTCTGTACCATAAAGCCTTAGAGCTAAGACCATGGTAACAATTAATTACATCTTACGCCTTACATCTAGACAGTTTTTCAGTGCTCATCTATCTCTGATTTACAGAAAAATTCAGTCTGGATTTTTCAGTCTTGATTCCGAAACTCAGAATTTCTCAGTACTTGTAGCAATTGATAATTAACTCTAATGAATAACTTCACTTGGAACATATAAGAAAAAATATTTTAAAAGTTCAAAAATGTGCCACATATTGTCCCTGTAGAAATATTTTAATATATATGTGATCACCAACTTTTTTTTAAACTGCTTCAAAAATGAATTGATGAAAAAAAAGCCATGAAAGTATCAATAAGAGACTAAATTAGAAACCTTACAATAGAAAAGCAAATTTTGAATTTTTTCCTTTTACAGGATAGATTCTTCTCATTGATTATTTAAACAATAGACACAAAAGGGTAGAAGCTAATAGCCATCATTCAATAGTAACAGGTGGCCTCATACTTGCATTCATTCATGATTAATGCTGGCAATCAATTACTGTTCTTTGGTACCCATGTTAAACAGAAATGCTTTATTGAAAAAAGAAGCTGCATAGACAATCATTTCACTATGCATGTTGGACTTATTTGTGATAAAATGCAATCACTGAGCAAGACAATATAGGCTGCTAAGCTAAAAGATTAGTAACTTATTGGAGAGTGGTTTTTAATAAATGAGAACATTTGTGGCTCAGGGTTGAAATGAGGGATTCTTGGTGCTTTCTGAGCTTGGTTTTCTTGCTAACACTGATGATGTTACCTACTTTGGGTAATGAAATGTCTGCAAGAAAACAACTAAGTTCAGGGAGCATCAAGGACACCTCAGAGTGGTTTTTATATGTGCCAGCAACTTAAAAGGACCAAAAATAATTTTGTAGTACTAACAACTACTGTCTTCCAAATATACATTAGTGAACAGACCAGCTATCAATAGGAACATCATTTATCAGAAAATAAGGCGACCTTTCCCGCACTTTATGGAAGCAAATAATTATTTTTTATCTAAACTTTTTTTGTGGGAAGGTAGTTCTTAAATTATGGCTGCCTATCTTTTGAGTAAATGCAATACACGTTTCAGTTATTTAAATCATTCTCTTCTAATGTCTCTGTCTCTGTCTCTTTCCACACATACATGGTTCACATTGAATGAAGAGGAATAGTCTTAAGCTGCATATAAACAATATGATATAGGTAATGTATATAAATAAAAAAATTCCTTGTTATATATAGTATCTTGTGGAGTCAAATTACTATCTGTTCAGGGTCACATGCAGCCCAGGACTTTGGACTTATCTATTTTAAACAGATTCTGCTGAATATCTGAATTACAACTTTCACAAAATATGACATCAGAATTAGTTACCACTTTTTAGTTGATTTGCCTTTGCATTTCATGTCTTTGACATCAACAAATTCATGCTAGGTTCATGCTAAGATACAACTTGTCCAGTGGTGGGATTCAGAAATGTTTACTACCAGTTCTGAGGACGTGGTTTGGTGGGGCATGGTTTGGTGGACCTGGCAGGGGAAGGATATTGTAAAATCTCCAGTCAGAAGTGGTATTTGCTGGTTCTCCAAACTACTCAAAATTTCCACTACCACTTCTCCAGAACTGGTTGGAACCTGCTGAATACCACCTCTGAACTTGTGGGGTACAAACCAAATTAAACTACATTATGGTTAAGTGTGATATATTGATCCAACTTGGATTTGAATCTTTTCCTCCATAGCAATTTTAAAAAAAAAACTTATTTCAAACCTTACTTATCAAACAATATATCTACTTCCAACCTCTTATTTATATATCCAAGATTTGTTACCCATCTTGTGATTCCAGATCTACAATTGACTAGGTTTTGACTCTGATGACTGTGAAGATGGAAGGCTGGAGCCTGCTGTGAATGTGGAGTCTGAATTATTAGAGGACACAGATGTGAGCCAGGAGGATGAGAGACAATCCTCCCCAGAACCTTCAACTTTGCTCATGCCAGCAACTGATCCACAAAATGAGTCAGAGGCTTCGAGTGGGGAAACTGACAGATCGTGGCTTGACGCCAGAACTAGGAGGAGACTGAAACGTCAAGCTGAAGGGAGGCGTCAAGCCAGACATTGATTAGAGAGACTGACACGCCCATCCAGGTGATTTAAGGAGGCGTAATGATTCTCAAACTTAATTGGAAGCAAAGTGTTTGATGTGTCGAAAGGATACGTGTGGAGTGGCCTTTGTAATTTATGGACATTCTGGATTATCAGACAGATTCCGGGAAGTCTGCCAAGGACTAGAATATAGTACTGTTAACCCTTTTTTTAGTTTGGCTTTGTTTTGTTTGAATATTTTGAACTGTGGAACTCCTTGTTCTCACTTGTGAATATAGGTGAGACATAACATATAACATATTTAAGTTTGTATCAATTCAGAAAATATTGAGGAAGGTTTCAAATCAAAATAGGGTTCTTTTGAGACATAATACGTTTAAAATAATGGAACACAGAAACAGAAATGTAAGTCAGGAACTTGGAGATTCATAATTGGATAATAGGCGAAAATTCCTGAATAGAGCTGAATGTTTCTTTATCTGCCCAACTACCAGAATTCTCAGCACTTAGCTGGTAGGAACAACCATGCAATTTGTTAAGTTCATTCAACAGAGAAAGAAGAAAATGGAAAAACTATCTAGACATAAAAAGCATGTTCTTGATTCCCCAACCCTAATGTGGTACTGCAGACTTACTGAATTTTCTGATGCCAGATAATTCAAGAAACTGATAATAATACAGTTGTATCTATTTTGTTTGGATTCTGCCACTGCATTATCACTTCCTAATGCTTGTTTGTTTTCAAAGGTTTTTTTAAAATCTTGGTTTTAAAAACAGGCAATACAGAGAAGCAGAAATCAACAACTATTTAGGCATTGGTTGATCACGCAATTTCACTGCTTGCCAAACCTTCATAATAAATACAATGGCATTGGCTGAATCTTGCAACCATATCATTACCTAAGATGGATCTTACATAATTCCAAGTGTTCTTGCCTGAGTTCTCATGAAATAGAGTGTATGCAGGGGTGGGATGCTACCGATTCTGCCCGGCTCTATAAAACCGGTAGCTCTGAAGAGCAGCAGACACAGAACCAGTTCTCTGTCTGCTGCTGTTTGGCCCACTTGCCTGCCCAGGCTCTTACCTGACCTTTATTTCCTGATTTTTCAACCTCAGCTGCTTTGCACGGCAAAGCTGAGGTTGAAAAAGCAGTAAAAAAGTGGTTTTTCAAACACGACGCACCCGCGCACAGCGCTTATCAGCTGTCTGGGCAGCACAGCTTTAGGTGTAGTACATGCGCGCACAGCAAGCATGTGTGCGCAAAACATAATCACCGAACCGATAGTAACACCGGTTGAATCCCACCCCGAGTGTATGTATGCTGATAAATCATGCAATTTCGCAAGGTTGGGATAATTTCATTTATTCTTTATTTAATGTTGGCATTAGAGCATCACATCAGCATCATGCTGACAAACTTTACAATTAGACAAAGCAGAAGCAGCCAAAGGGAATGTAAGATGGCAGGAAGGAGCCCAGTGATGAAACTGAGAGGTTTGTGGTTAATTACAAGCCCAGCATACCAAAGACAACAAAAGCAGTTAAACTGAAAAGAGATGCTGTTCTTGCAGTTTTTCTCTTTTCAACTTTTTAATAATGCACAGGGTTTTGTATATCTAGTTCATTTCCTAATAAAAATAGGAGGAAAGTATTAGTATTATGCAGCCAGTTGCCAGCAAATTTCAGAAGTGTAAACTTGAGGCCATGGAAATTGGGCAAAATGCCCCAGACCCTTTGACCTCAGCCATACTTTTTCACAAAACTCTTGAAAAAGCCACAGTAGTTCATAGATAAGACTAAGTCATAAACAATGACCGACATATTGCAATTTATAATTATACATTGTGCTAAGCCAAAGTCACAATATGTTTTAGCACAATAAGGAAATTTAGATGGTGGCTCTAAAATGATATGTGGTAGAGGTCAGCTAACAGGTGAAATGTTCTCAAAAGCTACAGTCGAACAGCAGCCTTTAAGAAGCAATTATCATTTTGCTATTCCCTGAACCACCAGGACAGCTGGTATACAATTTAATTTGATGTACATTTAGGAAATGTTTGTCTCACCAGCTTTCATAGAATTAACATTGTAAATGACAATAGTTGTGTGCACTGTTATTCCCTGAACAGACCAAACACAGCTGCCCCATTCAGAGTATTCCTGCCAGAATACATAAATCTCCATAGGAGGCTGAACATCGTCACTTTTGTCAGAGAAAAAGACCATATGGCTACAATCAGCCCTACGATGCCTTTGATCAACTGTCTCAGAGGATCCTGCATGGGGGCTTCTTTATGTCAATACAGTTGCAGTATTTTGATAGCTACTTTCACCACAGTGGTGTGATTTACAGGTCAGCAGCATGAGATCAATTTCCTAATATAGTTGCTAATTTGTTGTCAATTTTATTCATTTGCTTCTTTACCATAATGCCATTTTTTTTTATCTGAAATGTTTCCCATCACTAGATATGCTAATCATTCCATTTTGACAATCTATATTTCCAAGGCAAACAAATGTAAACAAAACACATGAGAGATTCAAACAAGACAACCTAATTTATATATTCTCCAGGATAAAGTTATAAAAGTTTCCTTAGAATTCTGGCAGAAATGTACTGTTCTCCATTGAAAATAGGGATGGAGTTACACACTGTAATATGAATAATAACAGCATTTCTGGAAAAAGGTGAGGCTGAATTCTCCCAGATTAAATTTCTGTCACCTGACCAGCATACTAGGAAAGTAACCCCAAATGGGTCTTTTCTTAAGCATTAACTTGTTCCTTCTATTTTAAGATAATTATGGTTAATTCCAGATTGGGATGCAGATCTGATCACAGATTAATTTGAACTCCTAACCATCATAAACCACTGCTGGATGCTTGCTTAGCCTTGCAATAAATCTTGGATTAACCCAGTCATAAATTTTCTGCAATCTAAGAGCATTATCTTAAAACATAAACTATCAATGCCTAAAAAGCAGCACTTTACTGCATATTCTTGCATAGGTTTCTCTATTCAATCACTGAAGGCTAGTTTGGCTCGCTTTCTAGTTCCTTGGTATCCCAAAGTGGGGGCTGCATAAAAATAGCTAAATAAAGGGATCCAAACATCAAGGTTAGAAAGGAAGGAACACTGCCATCTTCACAAGCTTGAAAATGTTGTTTCTCTTTCACTTTGTTGATAAAGCAGATATTTGTTTATTGTGACAAACGCAAGAGGCCAGACTGAGGCATTCATTTCTGGCTCATCAATGATTCCCCAATTGAGTTCCCAAATGTTATGGAGGAAGAGCTTGTTGGCTCTTGGATCTTTGTAAGCACTAGAAAACAAACTAATATGCCATGAAAGCCAGTTTGGACTCACGTTAAAGTACCAGGCTAGAAATCCAGAGACTGTGAGTTCTAGATCCAGAAATATTTCACAAGAATTCTCCACTCCTCTACTCATTGCAGAATACCTTTATGCCACTAGACTCGAAATTCTAGACCTAAAAAACCTAGAACTACGCTGCCTTCGGTCCAATCTAAGTATAGTAGAGAAAATCATACATTGCAATATCCTACCAGTCAATGAATACTTCAGCTTCAACCATAACAACACAAGAGCACACAACAGATACAAACTCAGGGTTAATCGCACCAAACTTGATTGCAGGAAATACGACTTCAGCAACAGAGTGATCAATGTCTGGAATACTCTACCTGACTCTGTGGCTTCTTCCCCAAACCCCAAAAACTTTAACCATAGACTGTCTACTATTGACCTTACCCCTTTCCTAAGAGGTCTGTAGGGGGCATGCATAAGCGCACCAACGTGCCTACCTTCCCTGTCCTATTGTTTCTTTTATATATATTTTTTATTTTTCTTATATGTATCCATGTATTCATAACTATGTTTTACTTGTACTTATTATCTTGTAAGCAATTGACAAATAAAAACAAAATAAATAAAAAAATATAGATTCACCTTAGGTATGAAGCCATCTGGGTGATACAGGTACAAATTTTAGGCAAATTGTTTAAAATTTCTATTTTGGGGAACAGTAGTGTGCTAAACATGCCAACTTTACAAAACTTATTTAAAAATCTGCAATCTGCCATTCAGTTTCTATTTCAAAAAGCTGTAGGAACCAGACCAATGGAATTGTCTACACATGAAAGATCCCATAGGCTTCCAAAATGATTCTCTCCAGTTATGGATGATGGTTCAGCATATGTGAGTCTAACCATTACAATTTCTAAAACAAACAGTGTTAATACAAATACTGCCTTTTTTTAGAAAGAACTGGGATTTTCCATATGCCAGGATAAGCTGAAATGTAGCTGGCTAATTTGTGGGTGAGTGACCTGTGTTTAGATGGTACACTTAGCCATGATAAATTGACACCAAACCAGCCAACTATATTTTAGCCTACCATGATCTGCAGATCCAGACTCTTTGGTTAGTCTGTGATTCAGTATAAATCCATAAATTTGAGTGAATTTCCTATAACATGATACCATGGGCATCTGCATGTGGGCATAGGGGAAAGTGATGCCATGTAGTTCATGACTTCATCATGCAATTGACAGAAATTATTTGCATCATTTTCCTGACAGTGTCATGGTACAGGTACTCTCACTTTCACTAGATGAGTGTGCATTGTTGCCTTGTATGAACAGAACGAGCTTGTCCTTTTGGAATGTGTAATCACATAAAATAAGAGCAAGCACTTTTTTTCCCCAGTAAGGCTCGTATTTTTTTCCTAGGGTGTGCCAAAGCAAATGCAATACTGACAGGCAAATGCAAAATTAGTAAAACATATTCTATTTGCTGCATTTTGGCATGTCATCAAGCTTTTAAAAGAATGGGAGCCATGCCAAGAAAAAAATCCATTAAATAGAAAGATTATTTAAGACAGGCTATAGCTTTGTGTTTTTAATATAAATATACAATCTGTAAATACGCAAAAAAAATCAGCAAGAGAAAATGGTTAACAACACAGTACTACTGCATACCTACCTATTCAAAATTAAATTCTGGTTTAAATTTTTTCTTTAAAAAACATTGTTATTTTGTTAGTTATTTAGTTAGTTATCTGGTTAGTTGGTTAATGTCTTCATGCCATTTTGGACTCCTGGTGATTGCCTGAAAGTTGGTTATCTTGGCAAGATTTTTGTACTTGGTTTGTCTTTGCTTTCTTTCTTGACTGACTGGCCCAAAAAAACCCAAATGGCCTCGTCCCCGTGACTAGAATTCACAGTCTGCCAGGTTCTAATTTAGTAGCTTTTCCAGTACACTAGATTAATCTATTAGATTAATATATACTGTATATGGTTTCACCTTAAACATCATTTAGGCTATTATTATTGGAATCATACAATGTCCCGTGTTTGTGATTTGTATATAGACACATTCGTTGAATAATGCATGTTTAAATAAACTATGATTCAACAAAGTGTGCAAGTGCATTTGATTTGCTTTAGGATAAATTTGTGATAAATGATTTAGAAAAATGATGTGTGAACAGGCTGTTAGACATTCTAGAATCTAGACTGGCTCAGAACTGGAGCAGGAAATATGAGCATATTTTCAAATGCTTAAATTAGTGTTGGCAAAGCCAATCTATACAAATGTATATTTTATACTCATTGCTCAATGTATAATCTTAGAGGCCCCCAACCTTTTGGGCACCTGGGACCAGTTCTATGGAGAAAGTTTTTTTCCACAGACCGGAGAGGGCATGGTTTCACATGCTGTCTGCATCCTGCAGATGGAGCTTTGCTTGTTTGCGTAGCCCAGTTTCTGGCATGCCGTGGAACAGTGCCAGTCCACAGACCTAGTACTACATAGCACTGGGGAAGAATGATTAGAAGTAACTTTCTGAAAGTAAGAACTATTTAGTAAAAGAACAATGATTGCATCCCTCTCCCTGGGAATGTTCAAAAGGAGACTGAAGGACCATTTGAGATAATAAGCAATGAGTTAGACTAGATGACCTATCCAACTGATCATGTGTCATCAAAACAATGCCAAATTTTAATGACAACATAGACTGCCCTTCTTCAGGATGATCTGTCCCCAACCTGATATTTCAGACTACCAGTAGTGTACTCCTTACTGCTAAACTGTAGTGAAGCTTATCCATCTTATTGCGGAACTCCCTCTTTCCGTTTTTCCCACTTTTCCCAGCATCACTGACTTCTCAAGAGAGCTATGCCTTTGCAAAATGTGTCCAATGTATGATCATTTGTGCTTGGTCATTTAGTTTAGTTTAGTTTACTTTTTTTAAAAAAATAAAGTTTTATTTGGGTTTTCACACATACAAAATACAAGTAAAACATCTTTTTTGAAAATAGCATGGTCCCGGGCTGAACTTCTTTATACAGACACAAAACTCAATTTCATGCTCCTTTTTGTATTCTATTCCTTATCTTATACTATTTTACATTTTCTATATAGTTTTTCCCCTCTTTTGATTTTCTCAATTTTAATTTGATTATCTCATCTCAATTCAAATCATTATATTTATACTTTTGTCTGTTCTGTTTGAATTTCATATTATTTTTTCTCATTAAACAAGTTTTCTCCTGTAGTTACTAATTGGAGTATGACACCTTTATATCTTTTAATTGCATCCATTCAACTCTTATTTAAACTTCAATATATACCTTAAGGTTATGACCTTCAATATAATACATAATACATAACTTCCAATCAAATTTTGCTTGGTACATTCTTATAATACACACTATATTCTTTTTTAAAAAAAGATTGTAAATATATGTTTATAAACCCTCATTCTGTTCCAGTTCAGTTCTATCATTAATAATCATTAAAATGTTAACATCTTTAACACTTTTCAATTAAATATCATATTTCCTTAAAAACGCATATAATCTCCATAATTAATTTTTCCCTTATTTCTCTTCACGTATGTTTTATAAATCATTAAATATACCTTTTATTACATTTATTTATTGACAAGCATTCCACTGAATTACGACTGCTATTTTATCAGACATTTTAATCATACGTTGTTTCATATTTTCTAAAATTATTTCTGTTTCTAATATAACCATACTATCTTATGAACCTTTGCAGAATCCCTTTTTCCATTAAATTTTCACCCATTATCTCTAAATAGACCCTGTTTCTCTGTATTTTGTTTCTGTCCTTTATGACTTCTTTTCCTTTCTTTCTTCCCTCTCATCTTCTCCCTCCCCTTTTTACCCCCTTGTCTCTCTATTTCCAATTCTCTCTTCTGAATTTCCGATTTGATACTTATTTTTCACTCTATTTTTTTTGGAGTTGTTTTTCCCAAACTTAAACTTTCCATTCTCTTTCTCCCCTTTCTTCCCCCCCCTCCATCTAAGATTACTTGTTCATTAAAGATGGCTTCTTCTTTGTCGTTCTGCAGGCATTTCTTGTTGTTTCTCATAATTCCAAATCTCCATTTCTAAAAACTGAAATACGAAGCCAAAAGAACCTCTCCCTTCTTGTTCATCGTCTTTGTACTTTTTAAGTTCCATTTTCAGTTCTTCTAAAAGTGGAGTCATTTTAAACAACCACCCGATTGATTTTAGTCATTCAAAACAATAACCAAGAATCCAGAAATCATCAAGTAATCCAGATAGTCCCAGAGTTATATCTTATTTCTTTTTCGACTTTCTCTTCCTGGGGTTTTTGTTGTGATATTTCAGTTAGAATGTATCTTTTGGAAGTCTTGTTGAGATTTTGCTATAAGTTCTTTTTTAATTCCAGGAAGTCTCCTCCTTTCCAGATCCTGCCCTTTTATTTTTCCTCTCTCCTTTCCTGTTTTCAAAAGCTTTTAATTATTCAGAAATCTTTATAATCCCTTTGACTTTTTATTTTCAGAATTAAATGACTACTGATGTCAAAGTGGATTTTTTTCCAATTTCTTGCCTAAGTCTCTTAGCTGTCAATATAGGAAAAGGAGAAAAAAAAAACCCAAATCTTTTCCCTTTTCTCTCTCTTTCGCAGCTGAAAAATCTTCTTAGGGAACAATGTTATTGTTTTTTAATAGTTTCAATTACAGAGTACCTTATTTGTTGCTTTTGCTGTTTGACCCGGTCAACCAAAACTTTCTCCTCTTATCTTCCTCCTGCACATTCTTTTCCGGTTGAGTTCTTCTTTGTGGTGGCCATTTCTGACCACCGCTGCAACTGCCTTTGGGAAAAAGGGAGTAATGGCCAGCTGGGGAGGAGAGAAGCAGCTCTCCTCAACACTGCAGGCAGTCTTCCCCCTCTTCACCACCTCTACGGAGTGGCTTAGCCCTGAAGCCAGCCAGCTTGGGGCGATCCAGCGGCAAGCACGGATCGAAACCTCGCAGAGACGAGGTTTCGGTCTGTCGCTGAAGAAGCTCAAACCAGAAGCCACAATTTAGTTTACTTTTTTTTTATTTCATTGCAGCTCGTACAACGAAATCAAACATCATCTTCAGTGTACATCATGACCATGACCATGAAAATAAACACAAACGCACATCCTTCACCCTTCACCCATTGAACTGGAAATCCCCAACAATGCACCAACACTGCATTATACAGCAGAATTCAAAAGAGCTACTGCCCTGGGATAAAAGCTGTTTTTCAACCTATTTGTCCTTGTTTTTATTATTCTGTACCGTCTGCCAGATGGTAATAATTCAAAAAAAGGGTTCCCAGGATGAGATGAATCTTTGAGAATGTTTTGAACTTTCTTAAGGCAGTGAGAGCTATAAAGCTCTTTCAAAGAGGGGAGAGGGCAACCAATGATCTTCTGGGCAATGACATTAACCCTCTGGGGTGCTTTCCTATCTGCCACTGTGCAATTGGCAAACCATACAGTACAGTATGTTAAAATGCTCTCTATGGTGCAGCGGTAGAAGGTCACCAGCAGTTTTTCATTCAGTTGTTGTTTTCTGAGAAATCTCTGGTAATATAATCTCTGCTGGGCCCTTTTGACCAGAGCTGCTGTTTTGTACCTTAATTTGAATTCTTGAGATCCCCGCGCTTTGATTGGCTAAAGCGCGGGGCGATCGGATTGGTTAGGTGAGCCGCGCCGATTGGTTCGCTGAGAATCTCCCATGATTGGTAGATTCGAATCACGGGAGATTCAAAGTGGTGCCATTGGCCGCGGCCGCCGCGGCTTGGAAATAAAAAGCCGCGAAGTTTTCCTAAGAGCGAGTTCGGTTCCTGGCTTCAATAAAGAGCTTGATACAAAGTCACCGACTCCTGGCCTCCTTCCACGCGGACACAACACTGGCGACGAAGGTGGGATTCTGATCCTGAACTGAAGCACGTGTCCGACGGAAGCCAGCCAACCTACAAGATGGCCAGCATCGCGCCACCAACCCCCTTCAACCCCGCTAGCGAGGACTGGGAATCTTACACGGACAGATTCCGCATGTTCCTCGAATGCAACGACCAGAAGGATGCCACCAGACCGAAGAAACGAGCCGTCTTCCTAACGCACTGCGGGCCCGCAGTGTTTAAGATGGCAAAAGCGCTAGCCAAGCCCGCCGATGTTACCGCGATGGATTGGGATGACCTTGAGCCATTACTCCGGAGACACTACGCTCCAGCCATACCCATCCTCATCTGACGACACAAATTTTATCGGCGGGACCAGCGGTCGGGCGAGAGTTTCAGTGATTTCGTCGCAGAGCTGCGGCGCCTTGGAGGACTATGCGAGTTCTCCAATATGAACGAGGCCCTGCGGGACTGAATCGTGCTCGGCCTTTGGGACCCCGTTCTCCAAAGTCGGTTGATGGCCAAGGGCAACATCGCCCTCGCCGATGCTATCTCCGAAGCCACGGCAGCCGAAGCAACCCGACAATCAGCAGACTGCATGCGGAGACCGAACGCCGGGGACCGCACCACAAACAACCACCCTGCAAGGTCGACCGAGGCCCAACCTGAAACTACCATCCACCAGGGCGAACTCCACTCCACCTCGGGCACTTCAGACGAGGAGGAAGACATCCACCGTCTCCAGGCAGGCCGCGACCAGCGCAACCAGCGGAGTCGTAAGTCGAGGACCGCATGTGCCGGTTGCGGAGGTGACCACCCCAGATCCGAATGCCGGTTCTTCAACTCAGTTTGCTGGCACTGCGACAAAAAGGGCCACATCGCCCGCGTCTGCCGCCTCAAGAAAACCCACAGCCCCAGACGATGGGACCCGAGCGAGCGGAGACGAGAGAGCACACCCCCCAGGACCAGAGACTGCCCAGAAGACAACCGTTGGGAACGGAACGGACGAGCCCAACGAGGTGGCGAGACCCGGCGGAGAGAAGAGACACATCAGACGGTCACCATCGGCCACGCAACAACCACAGACGCCAGAAAGGTCTACGTGGAGGTAGGCATCGGAGGCGAACCCTGTAAAATGGAGGTGGACTCCGGGTCCTACCTCTCAATGGTAGCCTGGCAAGAAATTAAACGCTTGGTGCCTACCATCCAGAGAAGGGAACTAGAAAACCAGAGACTAATCCTCAAAGACTACCAGGGAAACCGCATCCCTGTAGTCAGAACAGGACAGTTCACAGTGACCTACAAGGGGCACACCGAAAGACTTCCCTTGACCATCGTCGATCGAGACCGACCTAGCCTGCTGGGACTTCAGTGGTTCGCACCGCTCAGCATCGCAGTCACGGGTATCGACCACATCGCCGAAGCCGACTGGGAGCAGCAACTGGCCTGGGACTTCCAAGAAGTATTCGACGGCACCCTAGGCAAGTACCGAGGGCCCCCTTTATCCTTCAGCCTAGACCCAAACGTTCCCCCGAAACGCCTAAAACCAAGGTGGGTACCTTTCGCACTCAAACCGAAAATCGACGAGCAAATTGACAAGCTCGTCAAGCAAGGGGTCCTACAACCCATAGACCACGCCTGGTGGGAGACCCCAATAGTCACCCCAATGAAGCCTGAGGGGTCAGTGAGAATCTGTGGGGACTATAAGGCCACCCTAAATGGCGCCTTGCAGCAAAGCGCTTACCCCGTCCCAGTAGTGCAATATCTCCTACACTCACTGGGAGGGGGCAAAGTTTTCGCGAAACTCGACCTGGCCCAAGCATACCAGCAACTGCCGGTCGAAGAGGAAACTGCAGAGGCGCAAACCATAGTCACCCACTGGGGAGCCTTTAGATGTAACCGACTCCAATTCGGAGTCAGCGTGGCGCCTGGAATTTTCCAGAGCCTCATGGAAAGACTCCTACAAGGCATCAAGGGGGTGGTACCCTACTTCGACGATGTACTAGTATCGGCAACCAACCTGGCCGAACTAGAGAATCGCCTAAGGGAGGTGCTAACGAGATTCAAAGAAACCGGGCTTAAAGTGAAGAGGGAAAAATGCCAGCTGTACACAGAGCAGGTCGAATTCCTAGGATACCTCCTAGACAGACACGGCATTTACCCCACCGACAAAAAAATTAAAGCTATCAAAGAAGCCCCCACACCCAGGTCAAAAACAGAACTGCAGGCGTTTCTGGGGCTACTTAACTTTTATAATGTCTTCCTGCCCCAAAAGGTGACCGCGGCGGAGCCTTTGCATAGGCTTTTGGACAAGGCGGCCATCTGGACTTGGGGGAAACGCGAGGAAGCCGCCTTCAGGAAAACCAAGGACCTCCTCACTTCGGATGCCGTCCTCATCCAGGATAATGAGACCCTACCACTAGCCATCACATGCGACGCATCACCCTTCGGCGTCGGCGCTGTCCTCAGCCACACTCTCCCCGACGGAAAAGAAGCACCCATCGCATTCTTTTCAAGGACCCTCACCAAACCGGAGCGGAACTACAGCCAGCTGGACAAAGAGGCTTTGGCTATCGTCGCCGCAGTAAAAAGGTTTCACGAGTACCTCTACGGCCGGATGTTCACCATCATCACCGACCACAAACCGCTGCTGGGAATACTCGCAGGGAACAGGGCCACCCCGAACATTCTGTCTCCCAGAATGACAAGGTGGTCCAAATTCCTGGCCGCCTACAACTACGGGCTCACACACCGACCCGGTAAGACTATCTCCCATGCGGATGCCTTAAGCCGCTCACCGTTACCCGAACCAGACACTGACCCAGCACCCACGACGACCACCCTCAGCATAGAGACTCTACCCAACATACCCATAACCGCGTCAGACATTGCCCGAGAAACTAATAAAGACAAACGTCTGGCGCGGGTTTTGCATTGGGTAGAGAAAGGGTGGCCGGAAAAGGACAATGACGAGACTTTCAGGACATTCCGGAACCGGCAAACGGAACTCTCGTTACTAAAAGGGTGTATACAATGGGGGGATAGGGTGATCATTCCGGAAAAACTACAAGGGAAGGTTCTGGAACTGTTACACGAGGGGCACCTGGGCATCGTTAGAACGAAAGCCCTGGCCAGAAGTTACGCTTGGTGGCCAGGGATGGACAAACAGATCGAGGCCTGGGTAGCAAGGTGTCAACAATGCCAGGAAACTAGACCAAGCCCACCCACAGCACCCATCCTAGAGTGGGAAACCCCCAGGGGACCTTGGTCTAGAATCCACATAGATTTCGCCAGGCCCACAAAAGGACACACTTTCTTAATAACCGTAGACGCTTACTCCAACTGGCTGGAGGTAAGCAACATGAGAACAACCACCACAGAAGCCGTGACCAAAGAACTCTGCAAACTCTTCGCAACACACGGCCTCCCAGACGTCCTCGTGCCCGACAATGGGCCCCAATTCACCTCGCTGGAATTCGAAAAATTCCTAGCAGAAAGGGGCATACGACACGCACTGACAGCCCCGGTGCATCCGGCGGCGAATGGTAGGGCGGAACGGATGGTTCAATTCACAAAAAAAAACATCCAGAAAATAGACCACGGGGAGATCCAAGACAAAATAAATAAATTACTCTTCATACAGCACATAACCCCGAACACCACAAAAATAAAAGCCTGGCAGAACTGCTAATGGGGAGGAAAATAAGGTCCCCACTCAATAGACTACACTCCACTTACAACCCAGAGAAACCCCCAGACTCCACCAGCAAACACCGAACCTTCGCACCAGGTGACACCGTCTACGCGAAGAACCTAACCGGAGACCCATTATGGGTACCAGCAATCATAACACAGCTAACAGGCCCACGCTCGTACCGGTTACAAACAACTGACGGATGAGCGTGGAAACGCCACATCGATCAGTTAAGATCGAGGACTACCACACAAGACACCACCGACACACAACCAAACAAAACCAACCCCCTCAACACAAACCAAGAGGGGAGGGGATACCCCGGGAACCAAAACCCAGAAGAAAGAAACCAGCCATACTCACCTGCAAGCAGCCAGCATGAAACCTCGCCAGGAAGAGACAGCCAGGCCAGCTCAACCAACCCGGGAAGACCGAGCGGGAGCGGCGAAACCCGCAGCTCAACCAACCCGGGTAGGCCAGGAGGGAGCTGCGGAGAGCGGCCTGGCCAGACATACCAGGCGGTTCCCACGACGGAGTCAAGAGAAACAGAGACCCCGACCGAACCGGACGGGATCCAACCTACGACTGACTTGCGCAGGTCCAGTCGGCAAAGACGGAGCCCCACCTACCTACGGGACTACGCTACGTAGGACCAAACCAAGAGGGGAGGGGTGTTCTGTACCTTAATTTGAATTCTTGAGATCCCCGCGCTTTGATTGGCCAAAGCGCGGGGCGATCGGATTGGTTAGGCGAGCCGCACCGATTGGCTCGCTGAGAATCTCCCGCGATTGGTAGATTCGAATCGCGGGAGATTCAAAGCGGTGCCATTGGCTGCGACCGCCACGGCTTGGAAATAAAAAGCCGCAAAGTTTTTCTTAGAGCGAGTTCAGTTCTTGGCTTCAATAAAGAGCTTGATACAAAGTCACCGACTCCTGGCCTCCTTCCACGCGGACACAACAGCTGCAATGTGAGCACCCCAGGTCAGGTCCTCTTTTATGATAACACCCAGAAACTTAAAACTGGCCACTTGCTTCACTTGGTCTCCATTGATAAGCAAGGATTGGATGTCTGATCTGTTTTTTCTATAATCCACTATAAGCTCCTTGGTCTTATTGGTGTTGAGGACCAAGTTATTGTCTCAAGGAAGGACCTGATGCATATATTTGCTTTCTCGGCCATGAATGGTATTGGGACAGTCCTCAACTTATGAAAACTTTTGAGCCAAAATTTATATTGCAAAGTAAGAAATTTGTTAAGTGAGTTTTGCCCCGTTATATGACTTTTCTCACCACAGTTAAGTGAATCATTGCAGTTCTTAAATTAGTATCATGGTTGTTAAGTGAATCTGGTTCCCCCCATTGATTTTGCTTGTCAGAAGGTTGTAAAAGGGGATCACATGACTCTGGGACACTGCAACCATCATAAATGTGAGTTAGTTATTAGACGTCTGAATGTAAATCACATGACCACATGAGGATGCTGCAACTGTTTTTAAATGTGAAAAATGGTCATAAGCCACTTTCTTCAGTGCCATTGTAACTTCGAATGGTCACTAATTGAACTATTTTAAGTCAAGAACTACCTGTACTCAGGAGTCTTCTCAAACATTGAAGTTTAAACGCATCGGTAGTCTTTCTATCCTGCTTCTTCCAATTCATACCTTACATGATTCTGTCACATCGCATTTATTTTGCTACATTATCTAATCCACTTTGTAACAGAAAAGTAGGTCTGATTACATTATGTTGTTCCTCTTGGCCCCAATGAAATGTCTTTGGGAATATGCAGATTGGTGGCAGTTTCTCATAAGTCACCGGGAACCAAGCTGCTTGGTGTCGCCTGTAAGATTTTTACATGTAGAGCTTTTTATTCCTTCTTAGCTGCTCATCTTCTGCTCGAATTCAGAGGCTTTTAATAAAACTTTCTGTTAAGCACAATAAAAACTCTGTGCATTTAAGCATTCTATCTGGATTGTAGCCTAACCCAAAATGCCCAAGTCTTCTGATAGTTTCTTGCAAGGAAAAGAATCTGTTTTTGTCTAGTGTCCAAAAGATTGATTCCAAACAGAAACATGCACTCAACCTACTCTTTGTGGTGTAATGGTATAGCAGCCACATACTATATGTTTATTTACCATGGCTTTATCTCAAAGCCTCCATATGTGATTCACATAAAGCTATCAATTTACATGGACAAAAAAAAATTAGAGATTTTCATACACTATTCAGAGTATCTTTCAACTATTTCTAAAGTTGCATTCATTTCAACACATTGGTTTCCAAACAAATATGCTTGTTTTTTTAATGCGTATGTTACACTGTGTTAAAGAGAAGACAGCCTGTCAAAACCTGGTCTTCCAGAAATTCCATTGTGAAGTACCAGTGGATCATGCCTGACTTAAACTGGGTCATACAATTATTTCTTTCTAAACAGTTAGGACAAAGACAAGATGTCAGACAAGATTTAGATTACACATTTCACTAACTCACAACTGTCTAGGTTTACACATTGTGACAAGCCATAATGTGGTTTGATTTGGGCTGACTGGGTAAATCTAACCATTCATAAAACACGTTTCATGAAATTGCATGTGATTGGTCATTACAAGAACAGACTGGTGGACTAAATGGATTACGCACCCCATCTAACAGCTTTTTAACAAATCATTATGGTTTATGCATTTTCTGAACTCTAAAATAACTATTGTTTGGAGTTCCTCAAAATAAAGACTTGCAACTTAAAACAACCAAGTATAAAAATTCCCAGATTTCAGAAACTTCCTAATAAAGGTGAAACTCAAAAAATTTCCTTTTCATTGATGCAGTATTATTGGTCATATTAATTTTTAAAATGAATGTGTATTGACACAAATTATTAATCCAAAAATTTAAACTGATATTGAAATGGTATGAAGATAAAGCAGCAAGTAAAAGTCTAATGGAACACTCAACCATCTGAGAATGTTAATATCACAATAAAAAATTTGACAATCACGTATTTAAATTAGTAAGCTAAAATACCAATGAACCTTTTGCCTATACATGTAACATTTTCACTTCCCTCTTATCTCAAACTACAATTCTTTTTTTCCAAAATTCTCTAATATTAGCTTTCCAATTTTGCCCACAGCTCACTAAACATAGTTGCCAACCTTAGAATGCAGCAGAATTATTGAATGAAATCCAGATAAACCCCATTTGTCATTATTTTCTGTAATACTGTTAGATAATAAGAGAATCCTATGCTATCTTAAATCATACATAAACTACCTAGGATTTTCTTTTTTGAACTGCATTTCTATATTATCCAAATTAATGATGAGTAAGCACATTGCAGATAGCCATTCTTTCACAAAATGCTTTCAGTTTTCATTCCAAAATTTCTTCCTTAGTGAGGACACACAAATGGCAAATTTCATTTTACTTGCATACTTCCTTATTTTCTCTCTACTCCAAGGGTATCAAACCCGCGTAGTCACAGCGGTGTCACATATCGTGAGGTCGGAGTGATGCATTTGGCCTGCGGGCCATGAATTTGACAGCCCTGCTCTACTCCTTAATACTGTTAATTTCAAGCAATGCCAGGATATTCAACAATTGCTGAGTATCAATCATTCTTTCATTAGACTTTAGGTCTAATCAGTCCGCCAACACATCCTACATGAAAAAGACGAATTTGCAAGGTATGTGGCATGGTTACAATAAGCATAATTTGGATTCAAAAGAGTTGAATATGAGTCCATAAGACTTAGGCAGCCTCCATCAAAATCATGTTGACTGTTGGGCTAGATCTGTCTGATTTATATTTCATAATGGTCCACAAATTATGCTGAGGCATGGTGTGGGTTAAATCATGGTTTGTTGAATAGATCACTTTTACCCAAACCCATGTAAGGCATATTTTATAAAATACAACAGCTGGGCCCATACAGTACTCTATACCAAACCATACATACTGATGCAGGAAAGTGGGTGTGGTTTTTTTCTCTCTCCACTGCTCTTATGGGTAAGAAGCAACTGGCAGAGATTTTAAAGATGATCTAGATACAAGGAAGAATTTCCTGACCATGCAAGATATTCAGCCATGGAAAAGCCTCCCTCCTGGATCTGTGAGGCCCACTGAAAGCTTTCAGGCAAAGGTTGGACAGCCATTTGTCCACCATGATCTGAGAAGTGATTTGGATTAGAAGACTTCCAATCCTGTGATTCTGTGATATATTCAGAACTTCCTCAGGATGATCACTGATAAATTTATTTAAATTATACATTTATGAAGGGGACTTAAGATTTATGAGAAATTGTGTTTTTTTTTACTAAATTAAAGCAAGATCTGTAAATCTCTAATGAAAGGAATTTAAAAATCCAATGGACTCTTCTATCTCCAAGGCTTCATGAAGGCTGTTGTTCAGAGTGAAAAAGTAAAAAGAAAATTAAAATTAAAATTCCTAATCTCTCAGGATGAAACTAGGAGCCACCTTCCATAGCAAATCCACCCTCTAGTGGCCATTACTATGCATCTAATATTCTGATTGCTTTAAAAGAGCACCAAAAGTTCTGGCCAATATAATCTTTTCATTAAACAGTATATGTACTTTTCCAAGTCCCTCATGGTTAATTCACAGCTATTGCGATTTCCTCAAAACACGGAAATGCTCAGTTACTGATTCTCATTTAGTCTCTCCTTAATTAGAATAAAAGTGCAACTTCAATCAATATCTAGGTCAAAGTGCATTGTACAATACAAGCTGAGGGGGGAAGAATCAATGTGCCCCTTCCTTCCACCCTACAATCTGGTTCCTAGCAGACAGAGAAACAAAAGTCCAATCTGCTGATCTAAGTACATTTGTATACATGTGGAATAAACATACCCTTCTCTCTTGCAGAATACATGGAACCTTCTCATTTCAAATTAATGTTTGAAAGTGCTAGAATTTGAGGAAAGAAAGGGTTTTTAAAAATCATGTTACACGCCCAAATTTTTTTTTTTAAAAAAAAACCTATGTCTTTGGTTTTTCCCATCACACAGTGCCCCATCTGAATATCAAGATACTAAACTTAGACTTTAAAATAACACAATAAATCACAGGAGCTGCCTTGCTAACTAGGTCATCATTTTGCAATGAGGGCACCTTAAGAAATTTCTCACTAAGAAGAACATATTCAAGCACTAGAGTGTCAAGGCAGAATTGAAATTAGGTGATTTTTTTTTCTCATTTCCCCCTAAAAACGGAAGCATATTGCATGTTGAACTGCACAACATGTGTGCGTGTGTGAGATTTGTATAAAATTGTAACTATAATATAAAAACCCTGCACTATCACACCTACAGTCTCAGTACAGTATGGAGGTGTGTATTTATCTAGGGAAAGTAAAATTAAATACGCCTCCATGTCTATCAAAGCAAAACAATTCTACTTTTCTCTAATAGTTAATAAGATACATGAGGCATACACAAAAAACACCTTCCAATTTATATATTGTATATATTTCCTCTGGAGATTCATCCTTTCTTTCCTATACACACACACAATTACACATAGATGATCATTCTAACGGGTGATTGATGGCTTCATTGATGGCCTTTTTTGTCCTTTTTGGTACGATTTTGAAGATAGGAAGCCTGGGGCACTACTGCCTGAAGGCCCAAAAACTAAAAGTGTAAGCTGACTCACTATATTTCAAACTCTGCTTCCAATTCGGCCCACCTCCCCACCCCACTCCCTCAGTTTCCATCCCCTCCTTCAAGCTCGACAATGGAGCCTCTGCAGCTAGACAGGAAGGATGTGTCCGCGCAAGAGCCTTGCCACGGAAAAGGCCACACGCTTCCTGCCTTTCCAAGGGTGGGGGAAAGGCTGTATTGGGGAAGGGGGGAGGTGAGAGACCCTGGACAAAGGAAAGTGCGTGGATCGAAACGGGTCCCAGGCTCGGCTCACTTTCCGACATATCCCGAATTGAAGGAGCCTGACGGATTGAATCCAGGCGTGTCAGGCGCGCTTTTTATTTTTTTTTTAGGGGGGGGGGAAAATCTGCCCGAACCTCTCTGCCCAGATAATCGCAAAGGAGCCTCGCCTTATGCAGCCCACCGCGCGGGGTTTTGGGCTGCAATGGTTGCAAAGACCCCGCACATGCTGGCAGGGGCAGTTTCGTGCCTTTCCTTGCGTTATGCGACGCCCTGGCGGCGAAGCCCAAGTAAAACCCGATTTTCTTTACGGGGCCGGGACGGCGTAGGCGGCCGGGGGGGGGGGGGGGGGAGGCGCGAGGGGCGAGATTTTTTTAACGGGAAATATAGGACTATTAAAGACACTTACTTTATCTATAGTACCCGGCAGCAGGCGATCCAGCAGTCTGCAGAGAACCACCCCGTCTTTCAGAGATGCCTGCAAAAATCCCTCCGGGTCGGAGATGCTTTTTTTGGGCGACTCCAGCACCCCCAGGGTGATCAGCCATGTAACGGTTTGCTCGGCTGAATTCATGGCTGCTGCCGCTGCCAAGAAGCAGCTTCTAATCCCACCGAAGAGCCAGCGCGCCGGAGACGGGGAAAGCAATGCACCACTCGGGCAGGCGAGGGTCGTAATTTTACGGGGCGCTGGGAACTGTTGCTTTCTCCCCGGACTTGCCCCCAACCACCCCACCCTCCCCCTTTCCCCCCCACCCCTTGATTTCTTTCTTTCTTTTTTTTGGGCGGGGGGGGCTTGGGGTTTCACATGGAGGCAGCAGCCGAGTCGCGAGTCGCCGCTGCCGCTGCTTCTGCTGCTCCCCCTCCTCTTTTCTCCCGTAGTTGCAGAGGATGACGACTCGATTTACGAAATCCAGGAGGTTCAGTTTCTCCCTCCCGTGTTTTTTGGCAGATTGTCAAACGCCTTTTCATTATGTACACATGAACCTGCAGCGCCTCCCCCCGCCGGCTGCCTCTCCATGACATCATTCGGGGGGGAAGGGGGAGAAAAATTAGACCCTCGCCAGCTCCGCGCGCGGACGTCGGGACGAGTCAGCGCCCCCCCCACCCCCGTCGGGCGCGCGCCCGGGAACCTCGACTGAGGCAGCGATGCCGCCGAGCCTTCTCGCAAAGGCGCCCGCGGGCCGACAGTGCGGGAGCTCGGATCCCGCGCGTTCCGGCGAAAGGGGCGCGTGCACGGGTCCGTGGTTGCACGTGAGTGCTCGTGAAGAGGCAGGGTTGGTTTTGCTTCTGAGGCCTGGCGAGGTCTACGACAGCCTTGGAAGCGTGTATGTGTGTGTGTGAGAGAGAGAGACAGAGTGGCGGAGGTCTACGAGAGCCTTGGAAGTGTGCGCGCGCGCGCGCGCGCGTATACACAGGAAGGGAATATAGAGCTTCCATGACTCAAATGATCAGCTGGGTTAAATTCAACATAAACATTTACCAGAAGATTGGAAAGAAATAATCTATGACAATCTCCTGCGTGAGGCTTTTCCAGTGATTTGAAGGGAGACCCGCGGGGAGGGGGGGGGGGTGTTTGAAACCAGCCGACTTTTCTCACTGAGTCACCAGAATCTGTACGACTCATTAAAAAAAAAAAAAAAAATTCGCTCCCTCGGCAAAGAAGGGCAAGAAGAGGCAGAAATAAGAGCTAGCCAGCGTATCTTTTAATCCTTTTCGGGAAGCTCCCAAGCTACAAATTCACCGTACCAGTGAACGAGAGAAGATGCGGGAAAATAATCCGCGTGGCTTCTTGTGCAACGGAAAGAGAAAATTCTTTTCCCCCAAAAAAAATCTTTCGCGTTTACGACGGACTTTTTCTCGCGCTCCAAAACGGTTCCAAGAGCTCAGCGAACAGTATCCATTCAACCTTGAGGTGGCTTGAGCGGTTCTTGCTCGCGGCGCCCTCCAGCGGCAGGTGCGTTTATTTCTACCACAGGATTTTTAAAGTAACGCCAATAAGTCGAAGCGGCATTGATATGTGGCTTTTGTGAAGGAAAGTTTCTTTTTTTTTTCCTGCTGACTAAAAACACAGATAAGCCGCATAAATAAATATCTGTTTTAAAATCTAAGATAAGTTCCATAAGCGCGCAATCGTACCTACCGTCCCTGTCCTGTTGTCCCCAATTATTAGTTCCTATTTTATGTATTTAAACTTATGTTTATTCTTGTTTCTATTATATTGTAAGTGATTGACTAAATAAATAAAATAAATGAAGTACTTTTAAAACAAAATGAAGTACTTTAAAACAATATCATTAAAGGAATTTTAAAACAATCACTTGAGGCATTTTTAAAATAAAATGATTATCACAGCTGTCGGTGCTAAATTGTTAGAGCCTAATAAAATCGATTCTGATTTATAAAACATATTTTATTTCCCTTTCATTCAGTAAAGCAATTTTTTAGTTTAAACAGTAAAGTATATACCTTTTAGCAGCTATTCCACCTGGTTGCAACAGAGGGAAGAATTACACTGCAGAATCTAACAATTTATTTGATGTCTCTTCCCCCTCATTTATTTCAATGAAAGTTGATCATTTTAACAACTTCATAAATCATTTGAAGGGCTGATGTCTGAGCTTGCTTATTTTGTTTTTACTCTCTCTTCCTCTTCCTTTTGTACCACTGTAAAGTACCACTGTCTCTGTATGCTAAGCTTTTCAAAAATTAAACCATCATTTTAACTTATTTTAATTAAATTAACTATGAAAACCAGGTCGTCTTGGTGAGATCCTAGAGATTGGTTGTATAGGCTTTATTAAAGATCCCATGTGGAAGATGATCCCTGTTTTTCAAGATACAGCTATAGGAACTATGGTGGACTGTGAGATCTTAATAGGCCCCAAATCAAAAAGTAAAGCTTTACTATCAAGTTGATTAATCTCTAAGTCTCTCTTCAGTTTCAACGTAAGGTTTTAACCAGCAGTCACCATCTTTCTGAAGTTGAATGATACCAGGTTTTGTCTAATGCCAGATGTGAATAACAATGTAAATTTAGAAACCAAACCAAAGACAGAGTATATTTATATTTTCATTAAATATAATTCATATAATTATATTTTCATTAAAAACTATTTTATTATTAACACTTTACTAAATTATTTTATTACTGGGTGAATTTTAGAAATCCAGAATATTTGGAATGCTCCTTTTTCTGTGGCTAAATATAATAGATATTATTCAATTTTTAAGTGTTAGAGCCAGCTTGGTTTCAAAAAAACAATTAGGACCTGAGGTACATTTGAGATCTGCCAAAGGCAGTCACTAAAGACAACATTTAAAAATCAGGATCAGATATCTAAATAGGGTGAGATTGATAGCTGAGCCTTGAACGTTCTGAATTTATGCAAATGAAAAAAGACAGAGATATGTAATAGTCCTGTAGTTCACTGGGCTGATATCATGTCTAAAGTTTCAGCCTTTTATTGTACACTCTCAAAAGCATTAATTGTCTATTAAATAATTTAAAAGCTGTACATTTCAGGAACAGCTAGACCAGTGATGATTAACTTTTCCATTTTCGCGTGCCAAAAGTGCAAGCACGCACATGTGTGCCAGCACCCATAAGGCAATGCACATGGGGCCCCCATGCCTCCTGCTCATGTGATCACAACCCCTGCCTGCACGTCTCTACACATGCAACCCCCCCAGGTGTGATGCATGTTTCTGCGCATGTGTGTGCAACTCCCCCCCATGCATCATGCATTTCTGTGCATGTGCATGTCTCCTGCACGTGCCCCACCCCCTGCACATGGTGGCAGCTACCCAACAATCAGCTGGCGGGTGGACAGTGCACACACCTGCGCAGTGGACCTGCTTTGGGGTAACAGCGCGCGTTCCAGCGGAGATGGCTCTGCGTGCTACTTCTGACACGTGTGGCATAGGTTCATTATCACAGAGCTAGACATTCCAAACACTTGTTAAAATTAAAACCAGATGAGCTCATTTGGTAAATTTTTATTTGTTTCTACAATTGTTATGGCTGTCTATCTCATTCTTATAACTCTGAGCAGTAACAATATTAAAAACCAATATAAAATAATGTGAATTATTTGCATCATCTCTGGAAAACAAAACAGTAACAAGATATCTTACGGAGAAACACCTGTGTATTTCTGCAAGATCTACAGAAGTTAAGAGTTTCTTTGCCTGAAAATCCTTTTTCAAACTTGACCAATTAATTATATTTAAAGGTAGATAACACGTATGCATGTGTTACGGAATTCAAAACAATTGTTTTTAACTGAAAATCAGAGAAGTACAGATGTTACACAATACTAAAATTTAGACAACTGAAGGAGAAACTTCAGCAAGGTGAAAATTTTGTATTTTGATTAATATTTGTAGGTTATTGCAATTATTCAGCTAAATTACTACACAAAAATTATAAAGAATTAACAGAATCTGATATTCACATATGATATTTTGCTTGATCGATTTGATTCGTTCAGTTATCCATTTAAAACATTTGTGTAACAGCCTATCTTAAACTGGGCAGCTTGCATTCTCAGGAATGCTAGCCAAATAAATGCTTTGATTTATTTAATGTATTCTTTGTATTTTTTAATTTGTTCCAGAAGTTGCTAATGTGCAGATAGAAGGGGCGGGGGGAACCTATTAGCAACATATAAAGACTTAGATCAAGACCTCAAACACCTGGACAATATTGTGGATAACTTATATAAAAGGTTTGCATTTTCTTTAAACCTGATTGGGTGCTTGCACAAGTAAAATGGGAATAAGAATCCTAGAATTTGCACTGGGATTTGCACAACTAGAACCATATTTTAAGAGTTTTTACCAGGCCAACATAAGTGTGCACAACTTGCACAGGCAAGGCAGAAACATGATTGATTCTCAGTTCTGACTGCTCCCTGCTTTGCTTGAACAGCCATTGTGATAACTCAATAACTCAAAAGTGGAGAACTCTGATACAGAATAAGTAGAAAAAATTTTATTGGCCAAGTGTGTTTGAACACACAAGGAATTTATCTCTGGAGCATAAGCTCTCAATGTACATACAAACAACAACGTGATAAACCATAAATTGTAAGATGCAATCATAAATCATAAGATACAACCAACTAAGTGATAAATCACAGGATACCACTAGGAGAAGGTAATAGGAAAGATGAGAAGGCTAATAACAATACAATAATAACAATAATAACAATATAAGCCATGGTCATCCCCATCTTCGAAAAGGGAGACCCCAGCCTAGTTGAAAATTACAGACCAATCTCTTTATGCTGTAGATATTTTCTCAGAACCTCTTTCTGGCTCATGCAATATACAGCTCCCCAATGGAAGGCAGGCTGGTTGCAATGGTTTTTTTCTGCAGTTCTAACTATCCATTGAAATCTGTACATGACCTGTTTGATTGCTGTGCCACACCAGCACAAATATCATATGTAGATTAACTTCCATTAAAGTGAAGTGTTCTTTCCTACTCTGCTCTTACTGTAATGAAATCATTTGATGTTGCAATGCAATACCTTAAGGTCCTGTCTTAAATAATTGACGTTTAGTGTCTAAAATACTTTTAAAAACAAAAGGTGGATATTCTAGGAGTTGCTATTTTGAAAAGATTTCAAAAACTTAAAAGAAAGAGATCAATTATATTCCGCGAGTTCTCAGATGATTTTGTCATTCCCTCCATCTGAAGCCAGATTAGCTAGAAAAACCTTTGAACTCTTAATAGACTGATGAGCAACTCATTTATTTTTAAACCATCACCATCTAGAAGAGGCATTGGGGTTTTTGCTGTCACCCTTGGAAATGCCTTGTTGGCCTTGGCTTAGAAAAGGGAATCAGCCTCCCTGAATAGAAACCAGGTGGGCTTTTCTTGCTCAACTGACTTCAGATAAGAGACGGGAAAGTCTCAGCTAGATAATGCAGACATTTTGCTGTACCCAGGGTCAGAATTAAAAACTTCTTCTGTTTCTAAGGAAAGATGTATTTGTACTCACTACAGATGAACCTTTGGGAACTCTGCACTTTCTTTGCTATCCGGCCCAGCATTTTCTGATAGTGTTGTCTATATGCGTATTCTTCCATAGAAGAAAATCATGCAGTTCTCTGGTTCCTTACCTATACACCTCAATTTTCCAATGGTCTGCCAGCATTTCTGGGTCTGGCAAACTTCATTTTCTTCAAGTTTTATGGCTAGGATATAAAATGTATCTCAAATGCTGCAGAAAGTGTGCCAATTCTGCCCACGTTACCCATATCAATATTTGTGATAAAGAAAATGATTATCCTAATTGTGACCTGAGTATAAAGCCTTTTTTTTTTAAAGATGGCAACAGCGGCTGCATGGGTTTGTAGATGGTACTCTGAAGTGTTCTGCAGAGGCTTTTGAAGAATTTGGATTGTAGAGATTCGTATGTGGAAGTGGAAGAGTGTATAGAGGGAAAGGCAAGAAAGCGACAAGCTTGATAAATTAACTGTAAGGCTGGAATTTGTTGAAGAAACAGAAAGATGAAGAAATTGATAGGCCAAGAGCTGGTAAAGTGGAATGGTCAGAAAGTGCCAGTTGGAAGATAATGGACATTGCAAATGGAGCTGATCCAGGTGTCCTGGAGTGAGGAGGAGCACCAGAGGAGTAATACTTCCTTAAAAAACCTTGGTCCAGCTGGTAGCACCTCATAAGGGCCCTTTCCAGGGTTACAGGAGATGGTTAACAGTTTTGAAGGCAGAAGACGGCTTTATGTCCCAATCACAGATAAAACGGTAGAACGATCTTCCAGAAGGAAAACTCTATTTCAAACCTCCATTGCCTTGTGGTTATATCTGTTATTGGGAAAGGCTTCAGGAAAGGCAAAATCCAGAGCTGGAATCCCAGAGCATTTCATGACTGGGTACAATCATGTTCTGGTAACTCCTACGACCCAGCTAATCGTATCAGCGCTGCCATTCCATTAGACTATTCCAGTGATGTGGGGAGGGGGGGGGATCTGCTGCTTGGGTAACAGTTTATCCTCCATATTAAATTACCCAGGCCTTGTGCTCTGGAGAGGACACTCCAGCTTTGCATACAGCATTGAAACAACACAGGAAGTGGCAGTTACCGGTTTCATAGCATAATACTGTAGTCTCTTGAGACTGAAGGATGCCAATTCAATAAACCATATATCTTTTGATTAGATTGTGCCAACACAATTATTATTGCTACTATAGTGAAAAAAACAAAGTTCAAAGCTACTTTCTTGTTTTCTGTCAGCAAATCATTAGGCCGGCCAGTAACACAACTCTGATTCTTGAAATAAAATCAAAAACTCAGTGGTACTTTCCTAACCCAGACACACTAGCAAAATATTGGAAGATTTGAAGTGCAGCATTGTATCTCATTTTGGACTCTCAGAAGAGCACACAATTCTGGGGCTGGCTGGTACCCTGAATGTATTCTCCCTACCTTTAACTAACTTTTCATGTCCAATTTTAACTATTGTTGCCTCTTTTTTTTTTTTTAAAGTATATTCAGTTTTTATCTTTTTAACATTTTATTTTGTATACTGCTCAGAGTTCTTATTTGAGGGACGGGCAGCTTGTAAATGTGATCAATAAAATATGAAAATGCCATGGCCTTAATCGTGCAGGCATACAATAATCCTACTTATATGAACACTGCCCTTACTGACTTATTTTTCTTTAGGGGCATCCCAATGTAGATTGTATTATAATAATCCCATCAAGAGGTAGCTGGCTTGGATAGGGATTACAAGGATAGACCACTATAAGAAGACCGCCTCTTATGCTGCTAGAAATATAGGTGTTTATCACTGTGCTGACCAGAATACCCAGGGGTGGTATATGTTCAAGGAGCACATTACTGCAGTATGCAAGCTCCTTCTATGAGACTGTAACTCTATATATTGCAGATAAGATCTCATTCAAATCAACAAAAATTTCCCAATTCCCACCCCTCTGTCTTCTCTGGATTCAGATTGAATCTGTTACAGGGCACTTTATTTAATCCACAAGCTTAAAACAGGAGACCATCAAGGATCAGCAAGGTGAAAAGGACTAGACCAGAATATTTTCTGCCTGTAAATTGTGCTCTGGTATTGTTAATATGCAATCATTTCATGATAGGATGCAAGTAACCACAGCATTTTCAAAAGATCATATGGGTATAGGCTGCATTTGGCAGCTGTTCCAATAATGTCAATGGAGGTACAAATCCCCAATTCTATTCATCCTGGCCTCAGGTTTGCTTTGGTAGGCCATATAGCAAGACATTCTGACAATGCTGAATATGATACTTTCTACTCCTTTCAGTATTTTCAGTTATAACAAATGACATTGCTATTACCACCAGGTGGTGTGTTGAGATTTCCAGTGTGCATCTTGGTGTTTCTGTGATCAAAAAGAAGGATGAGGGTATTGCCCTTTTGTACTACTGTAATGTGCCCATTCTTAAAAGTAATGGCTTGTTACTCTGCTGATCAACACTCCTCAGTGTACAATCTAATTTTTTTAATTGAATTGTTGCTATTCATTGAAGAAAAATAAAGAACCCCAAAGAAACGAAGACTGAAAAATAACTAAGAATAAATAATGTAGAGAGCAGTGGAAAAATTAATAAATGAGTTGATCAATATCTTTTTAACATAGATAACGAAAGAGGCTAGAAAGAAAATAAGCGAATTCTCATTTTTTTGATGTTTTTCCAACACTGTCTTATCATAATAACACTATTCTGCATTTTTATATTTATGTATAGATACTAATAGCAATGGAACCAGATGCATATGTATACTTTCCATTCTAAAGAAATGAGAATACTATAAATGTATAGTGTTTACTCAATCTGGCATACATAGTTCATCTGAATGTTATTAGCTAAGCAACACTGATAATATCCACATGAGCCTGTGAATTGAAGAAGTGTACGTTAATAGGCATGTCCCTATGATATACTTGTTCAGAGTATAACACCCTCTTTACATGGGCATCCTCGACACGTTCATGTGAATGGGAAGCTTTCATCTAACTTATATGGACTGATATAAATAAGAGTCAACTAAGGGCTTGAGTGATCCATTAAACCAATTTTCTTCTTAAGTTATAGCTGTATAAATTGAAACATAGGGACATAGTATTAAACTTTAATCCATAAACCCTTAAACATTTAAAATAAATAAACAAGTACATGTTTTTATATCCAAAGCCTCATTAATATTGCCTTCAGATGGCTAAAATGACAAAAATAATAGCAAATGAAATTATAAAAAGAACTTTACTCAGCAACTGCCTCTAGCGACTTATTAGAAAATATTTGATTGGAATCTTAATAATCTTCAGGAACATAGAAGTCTGGTAACAATGACAGACTTTGCAACAGACTCAAAGTTTTTTCTGTAAATGGGGAAATCAAGATTGTTCTACAAAAGGGGGAGGGGGGGTTGTGAGAGAAAATTCTCAGCAAATATTAACTAAAAATGGCATTTCCTGTAGTGTGTACTGTACTGTTTATTGAAGCTTGCTTAAAATATGTTCAGATGAACGGAAGTCAGTCCAGTTTCTCTTCCAGAAGAAACTTGTCATGCTCCTAAAATAAAATACAGATGTCCATGTTAATAACATTATAAACTTTGTGGAAAGTAACAGAAGGGTTGACAGCAAGAGAGCTTAGCATTTCTTGGTGATTGTGAAAGAGCAGTTCCTTGTATGCAATAGATAATGTAATCAATTTATTGGAAGGCATCCTCCTATCATTTTTTAATATGCAGTCTTTTAGTTATATATCTAAATACTAGAATGGCAAGAACAGAGCAATTCAAAAAGAACATGGAAAAGATGGACTGAAAGTAAAATCTCAGCTTACTACTACTGAGTTCCGAAATATTTTATAGGAAAATATATGACAAGTTATTTTTATTTGTGAATGTTGATCCCAAAAGATTGCTGTGTTTTACTGCCCTCTCCCTGACACTCCATTTAACAACCATTGTGGTTGCTTACTGGCCACAACTGGAGCATTCGGAGTAGTTGTTGCTGAAAGAAGTTGCCACATGATATATCATTTAACAACCACTTTGCTCAGTGACTGAGATTCTGGGCCCAAGAAGGACTACTTGTACCTATAGCCAGGGGTGGGATTCAAATTTTTTAACAACCAGTTCTGTGGGCATGGCTTAGGTGGTGGGCATGGCTTGGTAGTCATGTGACTGGGTGGACATGGCTTGGTGGTCATGTTATTGGCTGGGTGTGGCCAACTCAATATCACTCACATCAAGGCACACATCTCCTCACCTGGCCTCTCATGACTGTGGGGATGCTGCAACAGTCGGAAGTATGAAAAATGGTAATAAGTCACTTTTTTCAGTGCCATTGTAACTTTGAATGTTACTCCACACAAGCAAAGTACCAGCAAAAGAGGAAAAAAAAAACTCCAGAGACATTCCTGAGACAGGAAGTTTAGTCCTGCCAAGAATGCAATAAGGGTTAACGGAGAGGCAGTTTCTGTAAGCAACACCAGAATGTTTCCTTCCTGCCTTCCTTATAGGATTAGGCCTGTAATTTCTTCAAACAACCGGTTCTCCAAACTGCTTAGAATGTTAACAACCGGTTCTAGCAAATAGGTGCCAACTGGTAGAATCCCACCCTTGCCTATAGCTAGTTACCTGGTGATCCTGTTTCACATGACTCAGTCTTTCTACATAAGAAGGGGTAGGTGGAATGCTTTCAGGGCTGCTGTGACAATTATGCCAAGCATCTATGAGATAAGATCCCTTAGATTGACTTAAACCTGACCTTCGGCAGTGCTGGAAATGGTCTTGTCCAGTTATCTGAACTGAGTTTATTCTGTGACCCTGCCACCTGAGACTCATCCTTCCTGGCTGTCATAGCCTCCAGAGGGATGATGTGCATCTGAGTCTATGAAGTGAATGCTTCAATGCCAGGGGTAGCACTTTTACCTGGTCTCAAGGAAACAGTGGTCCGCCCTCTCCTTAAGAGGCTGGATCTAGCAGTACTGAACACTTTTCATCTAATCTCTCACCTTTTGTTTTTGGGGAAAATAACTGAGAAGGTGGCAAATCTGCAACTTCAAATGATTCTGGATTAGATTATCTGGATCCATTGAAGTCGAGGTTCAGACCAGGATATAGTACCAAGACAGGACTTGTGAATGACTTTGGGGAGGTCTAGAATGGTAGTAGTGTATTCATGTTCGCTCTGCTCAGAGGTTTTTGACACATTGATGACATTCTTCTTGAATATTGAGAGGATTGGGAGTGGGACACACAATTCTTCAGTGGTTCTCTTCCTCTCTCTTATGTTGGTTTCAATGAGTGCTGAGCAAGAATGAGGGGGGTGGAGAGAACATCTAATCCCAGTCCTCAACTCTCTCTGCTTCTATTTATATGTAACTGCTGGGTGAGATCATCTGTTGGCACAAGAGTGTCATCAGTCTGCTGATAAAATTCAGTTGTATATTTCTGCTTCAAACCAGCCAAGTAATGCCGTTGAGTGCTTTTCTCAGTGCCTGGAATCTGGGCAGGTCTAGATGGGAAAGAAAAAAATCTGCTCAACTCTGAAAAAACGAAGAGGTTGTGGGTTTTAAGGTATCTAGTGATTTTCCATCATTAATTTTGGATGAGGTAACACTCCCCCAGAGTTAGTGTATATCCGGTGACACTTCTGAACTCATGTCTCTTGCTCAAGGAACAGTTGGCAACTAGGACTAGAAGGAACTTTCCATAATCACATCTTATGCATCAGTTGTGCCTATTCCTAGATTGAGAGGAAATGATGTTGTGGTCACTCATGGCTTAGTAGTCACTTTCTAATCGCACTATTACAATGCACACTACATGAGGCTGCATTTGAAGAACATACATAAACTTCAGCTGGTCCAAAATTCAGTAGCACATGCAGTATTGGTCATACCACAGTATCAGCTACACTGGTTTCCGGTGGGTTTCCAAGTGCAGTTCAAGATGCTAGTTGTCATCTATAAAACCCCATCTGTCATGAGAGATTTGCAAGATCACCTACCTGCAATTGTTTTGGTCCATTCTACTAGATCTGACAGAGTGAGCATGCTTTGAATTCCATCAGTGAAGCAGTGTCACCTGGTTAGCCCCAGGAAGAATGTCTTCTCTGGCATGGTGACTGTTTTATGGAAGCCTCCCTTCTGAAGACCTGGGTCTTTTCCTTTTCCTAGGCCAGGATTTTAATGGAGCTCCATGTGGATGTTGTTTGTTTTATGAGCTGATAATTTCCATTTTAGGGGCTGTGACCAAGTTTCTTTTTTTAATGTATCTGTCTTGCTGGTCTGTATTTATTTCTATTTGTTGCCTAGAGTTTATTGGATAAATAGATGGCTATATCAGACAGACAGATTCACTACACCCAAACAGGGGAATGGAAACAAGAATTTCATAGGATGCTTAAGGAATTTTATGATTATGGAATAAAATAATAAACTCTGATTATCCAGAAGATTTTAATAAGAACACCTTGATGTCCCAGAAATAATCCATCTAAGGCTGAGTAGCTTAATAACCCCAGAATGTTGTGATAGGACTGGAGAGAAATGGAATAGAATATCACAGAGCAGTGATTCTTAACTTAATATGTGATTCTATGGACCCCCAGGGTACTACAATGTCATTAGAGGGTATCCTTGAAGGCTTGAAAAAAAGTTATGATTTAAATCTTAAGTCTTGGGAGTCGGTGGCCCAAAAGGTGTTTAAAGGGCATCTGTGGTAAAGAAAAGGTTGGGAATCACTGTTATAGAGGATATACGACTATTGGCTGGCTCACATTCCTGTAAAAGAAAATAAATTTTCAACCCAATGGCATAATTTTCTAGATGTAACAAGAATGGTCATTTAAAGCATCTCTGATTTCATGCAATATACGAAATATATTTCATTATCACATACATAATTTCTGTATAAATCACTGTCACATATTCCAATATATACAGAACATCAGGGTGCCCTGAATCATAAGCGGCAACAAAAGAAACACTTGTGCCTCAATGTTGCAAACATTAACTTTTTATCTGAAATGTGACATTTTGTTAGTAAGGAAGCATCAAACTATTATAGCAGATTACACAAATTATAAATTAATTATATAGTCACAATTAGCATGCTTAAGACAGCCAAAACAAAGCCATAATTCATTCAGAAAAGGGTAGTTCAGCTCTTGAATAAATGCTACAGAGCAATTCTCATCGGAACTAAGGCACTAGGTTATCTAGATATAGGAATTTCTAACAAGGAAAAATGACGTATCCCTGGACAACATAGATGAACTATCTATACTGGGGACTAATGGAGAAATGAAATAAGAGTCCTTGGGATCTACAGAAACTAAAAAATCAGTGTTCTGTAGGAAAAAGGGGATTCTGGAGTGGGCAACAATTTGAGTTTTACACTACAAATATTATAAACATGGCTCCCTTTAATAATCTGTATTAAGATTAGAAAACAGTGGTTGATTACAGGCTCTATGGCTCCTTTCTGCAATAAATTCCTTAGCTGATCCAGCAAGGGTAATAATACTGAGAATAATCATCCCATAAATGTAGCAAG
Organism: Hydrophis major; assembly: GCA_033807585.1. Taxonomy (NCBI): domain Eukaryota; kingdom Metazoa; phylum Chordata; class Lepidosauria; order Squamata; family Elapidae; genus Hydrophis; species Hydrophis major. The sequence goes on along the minus strand of CM066332.1, from coordinate 36,241,797 downwards.
GAATGTAGCAATCTCAAAATTGATGATAGTAAGTACTCACAGTTCTATTAAATTGCCTCTCAAGCTGAAATATTAACCACAAGATGCACACAAAACAAGAAAACTGGCAGAAGTTCCAAAGTGAAAGGCAACATCCGTTCTTGTTCCTTGAGAGTTTTTTCCCCAAAAAGTAGAACAGAATTTAATAGTATTAGAGACAAGCTGAATTTGGAGCCAACTGCTTACTGAACTGACTAGAATGCTACTGGATATTTCTGGAAAATGATAACTCTTTCAAGCCCATTGACCAAGAACAGAACTGAACATAGCTGATTCACACTCGTACAACGGGAACTGTTTTTACTAACCAGCTTTCGCTGCCAATTGGAGATCTTATACAAATTCAAGCAATCTGGACAAGATTGAAATAGCATTATTAAACTTATTGAAGAGCAATTCTGATATAATAATGGAGATGTTTATCTGTAATGACTTGTTAGTTCTTGAATCAGAATGCCTTAGGAATGAACATACTGGCTACTGCCACCTTGTCCTCTGGGAGAGGAGAATCAAGTTCTTCCACAGAAAATGTTGGTAGAGATTCAAAAAACAGGCTAACTCTAGAGTCTAGATTAATGTGGATTTTGCATTTCAAAGATTGTGGACTATACAGTGTAATTGTTCAGCACTGTTTTTCTAACCACATCTATCAAGATGCACGAGGACTATCTCTCAGTGTCTTGACTCATCAAGTCAGAATCAGTTAACCAGCAACTTAAGGGTCATAAGTTCACCTTGCAAAGGTAAATACCATTCACATTCAAAGGGTATAAAGTTCCTCCTAGTTGTCAAATGACAAACTAATGTTTGTCATCAGTCAAGACAGTATTAAAATATTAACATTTCCAAGAAAGCATCAGACCAAAAAGCTAGCTGTTATATTTTACAATAAAATTTAAAGTAAACTTGTAAGGCATACAAGGTTGCACTGTTGACAAGAGTTGTTCCAGTGCCAGCCTATTTAAGTGGTCTAAAACAGTGGTCGCCAACTGGTGGGGTGGGGACCACTGGTGGTCTGTGAGAAAATTTTGGTGGTTCGCAGAAAAATGCCCCCCAAGCACTCCCCCAAAAACAATTAATCCAGGCTGCACAGGAACACAAGGCTGCACTACCACTGGTCCTCACCCTTTGGCCAAGCGCAATCCTTACCTTGAGTAGGGCCATGCAAGCTGGACCTGGAAGATAAAACCAACAGTGGGGGAGGGAAATCCGCCCCGGGGTGGCTTGCTTACGTTGGTGGGAAAATCGGTTCCATATTCCAGAGGTGCAATAGTCACAGGACTGGCCCTTTGGTCATCCTGGAACAGCTCCTGCAGTCCATGGCAGGCCGGTGCATCCAGGTGGAAGAGCAGCTGCTCCTGGATGACCAAATGGCCAGTCCTGTGACTACTGCAGCCCTGGAATATGGGACCAACTTTCCCACCAATGTCAGCAAGCCACCATCAGTCAAAATTCATATTAGTGATCCATGGGATTTAAAATTATGAATTTGGTGGTCCCTGAGGTCCAAAAGTTTGGCGACCCCTGATCTAAAATACAGAATGTTAATGCTTGTACTGATCAACTCTGTCCTAAGCAGATCTCACCATACCACTGCTCCATTTCTCTGGTGATTTGGAATGGTGATGGAAGAAATCCTATGTGCTAACTGGGTAAGACTCTCGCTTTAAGGTTGTACAGTCAATGCTAAAAGTGATTGATGGTATTTATCATTGCTAGAGATGGCATCCATCTGCTTTGACTCCCCAATTGCCTTGTTTTGGTCTTTCTCTTTGCTTGAGAATATCACTTTATCATAGGCATGACTCTGAACATAAATATTCAAATCAGCTTCCCAATCTTCAGCACTTGTACACGGAAATGGATCCAAAGTTGCTTGTTGATAGCAGAAACCCAGCACCACAATAAATCCTTTATTTTGGAAGTAGGAGTACTTCTAAAACACTAAACCCTTAATGGGGTTTTCTCAATATGGGTGGGCGGGTCTTACAAGCCAGTACTGGCAAGGCAAATGTATCTATTAATATTGAAGAATATATTTAGAATTGTGACAACAGACCAGGGACTGAGGTACAAAGCCTATTCTGGAAATAATTGTCAATGGAACTTTCCATCCAGAATCCATACTGGCAATTGGAATTCATGGACAGAGTTAGAAAGAAAAGAGACTTTCAGGTAACCATGAATGTTATACTGTGATGGATAAGGATTCAGGCTGTGTGAAGCCTTGAATGAATGCTTCATTTCAATCACAATCTCAAGCTAAGTACCCTTTTGATGTTGCTCCATCAAATAGCATAGTTTTATTCAATTGCTTTATACAAGTCTATCAAAGATAAATAATAAGCCACCAAATCAGAAAGCTCTTCCACCCAGAGATGGTGGAAATAACAGCTAGTGATACAGTATTGATGTGCCTTTTGATAATAACCTATACCAAATAGAAAACCAAAAAAATGGTAGCATGAAGCATCTATCCTGTGTATACTTTGAGGTCAGGATCTTTATGGACTCCTCAGAGAAGAGATGCATGCTCTTCAGACTTGTGGGGAACAATTAATTTCTATGTTAAGCCTTTGGGTCAATACATCTGTACAACCCGCCAAATGGTGGAACCATCTTCCCATATTGCTGCCTACAAAGATAGGAGCTTTGTGTCACTCAGTCTCAGTATCAACAAACCGAATAGAAATTGATGAAAAGGCCTTTGTGTTGTCTTTTCTTCTTTCTGTCAGTAGGCTGTAAGGCAAAGGGTTTAGTGGATTATTTTTATCTTAGTTTTTCCTAGATCTCCAGGAAGTTAATTGGAACATGCTGACTGAAATTAGGCCCAAAAGGGTCTTTGGGGGAAAAACCAGCATATTTTGTTAGTTATTGAATTTTACAATTACAGGTATCACTTAAGTGGAAATTAATTTTTTCTCCAATCAAGTTTTTAACTTTACATAGCATCTCTAAAATGCTGCTCATATTCGTTCTTTGATAAAAACTAATACAGTAGAAGTGATGGTCTGTTACATTGATATGGAATTGCCATTTGTTTGAGGTAAGCCATATTACTGGTCTCATTTAATCTTTTCTGATATATATTCCTATGCTAGCTAGCTATCTTTCAGTTCATTATTATTCTTTTTCTATAGCAAGCACCACTGACCTCCTATTAATGTAATGCAATAGTCCCCTAGTTTTTTATTTTTCCTAGAGCAGTCATAAACAAACACTTTTTAAAAAAAACTTCAAGATAGGTCCTTAGGTTATTTGTTTATTCATTCAATTTCTATGACTGCCCATCTCAATCAAGTGACTCTGAGCAGCAAACAATCATATAATGCAAACCAAATGCAAACAATACAAAAGTACAGCAGTTGAGAAAAACCATAACACTAGAGTTATGTCTAGAAAAATAAGTACTTAATACATTCAGGATCTCAAGATTGGAACGTAAACAAGTCTCCAAAGCCTTACTAAAGCCAATAGTCAGGTTCATCCTAAATCTATTTCCAGTTCACTTAAATGGTTAAAATTGATAGCCAGGATTCTCTTTCAACATATAATAGTTACATGTAATAGTCATGGTGGAAATGTTTAACTCTTTAAGATACTAGCTACCTTCGTGCTTGATCTTAACTTCCTGATTCTTGCATTTCTGTATCCTTGCTCATTTCTTCCTTTTTAGGAGAAGGAGCTATATAAGCTCCGCCATCTTTGTTATATGAAATTTCTAATTTGCCAGCATTTAAAAAATTATGGTGGCAGGAATGTTATAATTGATATTGTGGATTTACATTATTGATATTGATATTGTGAGTTTATTACTGTTGTAGTATCCCTATTGTCATCAGAATTCAAATACAGTACTTGCAACTGGCATGTATTTATGACGGTTGCAGTGTCCCAGGATCATGTGATTACCATTTGCGATTCTCTGATAAGCAAAGTTAATGGGAAAGCCAGATTTCACTTAACAACCATGTTGCTAACAACTGCAGCGATTCACTTCGCAACTATGGCAAGAAAGGTCATAAAATGGGGCAAAACTCACTAAACTGTATTGCTTCACAACAGAAATTTTAGACTCAATTATGATTGTTACCTGTACATTTCCAAATTTTAATGGATATGTAATTAAACTTGTAGCCCTCAGTGTCTTCACAGATGTCCATTGTAAGCTCCCATCTATTTTAAGGATACCTTACCATTTTGTGACATTTGCACTAGAAATATATAAAATTTTCTTGCCTTGTTGCATAAAGCATAACTTAGCTACCATGGGACAAACTCTGAAATGTCCTGATTTCAAACTTTGATTACAAAAACTCAAGGTTCAGATTTTTCTTTATGCCAAACAGGGATCTTATAATACCTTGTGTTAGTATAGGAATTTGTTGTGATTACTTCATGGCAAAGCCATTTACATGGACTGTCTTTTCATATATTCCAAAAATGAACATTATAAAATCAGAACCGAGAGATCATTGCAGGATTCTCACATACTGTATAAATAACTTTCTTTCTCTTATTTCCTTTGCAGGACAAACATTTTATGTTAAAGGCGGTTAAATGATTTAACCTCAGGTACTTTCTGCAAATTTCAGTGGAAAATTACAGGTCTGTCTGCCTTAGGATAATCTCAGCATTGAAGACTATCAGACATTTGACACTTTTCTATTATACAGGAACAGTAGCTTCTCCAGTTCTATTTGGAATGCCTTGATGGAAAGATACAGCTGGTAAAACCCTAAGAACTTTGGCTCTTACCCAAGAAAAGGCAGACTTAAAGACTTGTGGGTGGTTACAGTTTGCACAAGTCACATTCAAAATGAGCTGCAAAAATATTATCCTTCACTCTTTCATCATTTTAAATGGTTGGAGAATTTTGGGTTCCCAGACTATCACTAACATTGTAAATAGAGAGTGCCTACTTAAATCTAAAAATATTGATTCACATCAGCTAAGCCCACATCTTAGATGACTTTGGAATTACATTTGTCGAATAGGAGCCTACAAAGTTACAAAGTGTATTTAAAACATCAACACGCAATTTAGGATCAAGGAACCAGCCTCTGCTGTTCAATGAGGGAGAAAACTCTTACTTTGGGATGTACTTAAAGTAGCTCTTTTAATTCTGGCTATTGTGTGTGATCATTAAGAGCTCTCCTACTATAGCCGTGATAGTGAACCTATGGCACGCATGCCAGAAGTGGCACACAGAGCCATCTTTGCCGGCACGTGAGCTGTTGCTCCAGAGCAGGTCCACTGTGCATGTGCGCACAACGCACTGATCTTCGGGTAGCTGCCGGGTGAGGAGGGGAAGGTCACACATGCATGCATAGAGGCATGTGGTATGCGCAGGGGTGTGTGCATGGGAGCACGAGCATTGCCTTATGGGTGTTGGCACACGTGTGCACTTTTCACATGCAAGGATGGGAAAGTTAGCCATCACTGTTCTATAGGCTCAAACTTTACAGGAATAAGGCAAAGGTGCGTTCCACTTTTACTCTAGCTATTCTGAAAATATTTGAAGGAAGTCAAAGAAACAATAGTCATTACTATTGGGAAGACAAAATTATTCCCACATGTATTTTGCAGAAAGAAAAATGATTTCAATATTGGCCAGCAGCATTCTTCTGTTGAAGAAAGAAAGATGCTCTTCTGAAAAAGGATTATGGCAACGTTGTTTTTTTAAAAAAAGACTTCTTCCAAATCTTAAAAGTTTGAAATTTGGCAATTTATTCATAGAAAGGAATTTTTAATAATTTCCATTGTAATTTAAAACATTCCCAGCATATACCAGGCATAAAAGTAAAAACCAGCAACTCACAAATCAAGATTTTAAAAAAGTCTCAAATATTTGTTTGCAAATCTACTTATGTTTTAAATGCTATTGAATCAGGTTGATCATGTGGAACCTTTTTGCTTATTCTGGGAATGGAGTTAGAAAGTATTGATGTTTATTATTTGAAATCCTTCTAATTCTATCTATTTTGCCATTCTTTCTATAGAAATATGTTAAAGAGATGGAAGTGCATCTTACTATTCTTCCTAGTAGATTTATCTTCATCTGTACTGTACAAACGGTACTTTATATAGTAATACTGAATACAGATGCTTTGAGGTTTTTCCTCAAAATTATACAAATTATTTAATTTATATTAAAATTATTTTGTATTATTTATGTAGGGTATGACAATGTTACAATTATCCAGGAGACTACAACATTAGTACATAGTTGTTTAGCTGCTGAAGAGTGCTAGTCTACTTAGTTCACACTCATGTGCTTATCCATGGTGAACCATAGAGGGCTCGAACTAGGTCTCCACCAGAAAGACAAGCATCATTATCCAGGGTCTTCTCTCACCACCAATGTTGCCTTGCAGTCAGATGTCACATCTTATCAGGTCCAGCAAGGGCAAGGGTTTGAGTATCCATACAAAATGCTGCTAACTTTCCCACAAAAGTGATACCTATTTAATCCTCTCGCATTAGCATGCTTTCGAAATGCTAGGTGAACAGAAGCATATTACACGGAAGCACAAATTTCCCAGAGGAAAATGGCATAGAGCGCCATTTTGGTGTAATGGTTAAAAAACTGGCCTAGAAACAAGGAAAGTGAGAGTTCTAGTCCCATCTCAGGCATAAAAACCAGCTGGATGACCTTGGGCCAGTCACTCTCTCTCAGCCCAACCTACCTCACAATTTGAGAATGGTTGTGAGGAAAATAGAAGGAAATATTATGTACATTTGCCACTATGAGGCACTTAAACTGTAATGAAGGTGAGATAAAAATCTAATAGCTTTTTAGTAAACACATCAGACTTGGAGATTTTTGAAGGCCTTATCATTTTCTGAATCAAGTTAAAGTACTTCATGTTAATTAACTCCATAATTCTTTCAACAGCTATTAGTGTTGTCCACCCAAGAAATGTGGCAGAAGCAGTGTCAAGAATATAAGGATATGTCTGGAAGTACTTACATTGCATTGCCTATCTTCTATCTACACCCATGATGACAAACCTATGGCACTCGTGCCACAGGTGGCATGCAGAGCCATTTGTGCAGGCACACGAGCTGCAGGCAGACTTACCTCATTGCACATGTGTGCGCCTCACAGCTGATTTTTGGCCAGTTTGAGGCCTTTTTTGGCCTCCCAAAGGCTTGAGGAAAGCTTCTGCAGGATTCAGCAAGCTTTGTAGGCCGAAAACTAGCCCCGTTTTGTCACTTCCGGTATTTTTGGAAAAACAAGAAGTGACAAAACGGGGCTAATCTTCGGCCTACAAAGCTTGCAGAAGCCTTCCTCAAGCCTTTGGGAGGCTGAAAAAGGCCTTAAACCGGCTGAAAATCAGCTGTGAGGTGCAGCGCAGGTAAGGAGGCTGTGAGGGTGGGTGGGTGGATTGTGCGTGCATGCGTAGGGGGCATGCATTACCTTCCGGCTGCTGGCACACAAGCACGCACACAATTTTTGGCACAGGAGCCCAAAAAGGTTAGCCACCACTGATCTATACCATGAATATTCATCTTACCTTTGAATGACTTGCAAGGCTCTATTAGCCAAAAGGAAGTGGAGATCAAGACAAGTGATTATTTAATTGCATTTTCAGTCAATCAAAATACAACAAAGTTCACATGACTAAACTTACTAGTTTTATATTTAATCATTTAATAGGATGGAATACAACTTGATACCTTTTGGAGGATTCTGGGACTCTCATGTAACCTTAAGACCTGTAGCTTATTAATGTTAAAATGGTGTTCTCATGAGCGTATATTAATATGTAGGTGGGGAAAATGAGCATCATCATGACTTGTATTAAACATTATTGTATTTCAAATGTCTACTACATTGATAGAAAACAGAAATGCTGGGCACTTAGTTTCTATCTTTTCCACATTGACTCAGAAACAAACCCAAGTACTTTAAGTAAGTATACTCTATATATGCTTTCAGTCTTAATTCAACCTTAACAGGCCATAGAAATAGTGATGTGCTCATTCTAAATACAATTGGAATGTATACCTAAATTTACACAAGTATGTTATAAACAATGATTTACAAACCACAACTGCTGTATGTTAAGCTAAGCCAAATTATAATTTGTCTATGGCTTAGTCAAAAACAAAACAAATTATCTTATGTCTTGGGATGTATACAATCTAGCTACGCAAATTACTTCTAAGGAACAATTTCCAAGAGGTGAACCCTGACAGACTTCTTCAGCAAAAGTATTGCAGCCATTTAGGCAAATCTATTTATTACAGAGTATTACATCTCAAGGACTCATGGAAAATTCCAGTAAATGTAACTTTGATTTGATTAATTATTTCAGACAAAACAAGGAATATCAGATTGCATCGATGTTTCTAGACCAGCTATTGAGGCAATAATAATATATCCAACCATCAATTTACTAAAGTACGTCGACAGGATCCGAGGTGCAATGATTAGTTGTTGAGTTGCACTAAACAGCCAGACCAACCTCTGCTGGTCTGCTATATTTTGCAGCCCAGATGGGAAAGCCCCGCCTAAAAAGAAAGCAGGCGCTCGAATTTCCAGCCACTTTCCCTTAGCCAGATTGTAGTCTCAGTTTGGAAACCTATTATGATTCATACTTGCCTTCTGAGAGTGAGGAGGTTGTTTTAAAGCCGGAATTAGGGATATGAAAGCAAGGCAGTCGGACGCAGCTGTCCTTATAGTCTGAATGCCACCCCCGCATCCTCCCACCGAGTCCCGCTCGGAATTCAGGCCCAGTGCAGGTCCCGCCTATCGCCGGGGCGGGGTTCCTGCAAGCCCGCCTCGATTTCTTTGTGTTCGGCTGCTGGGGCGGTTTGGAAGAGGCGAAGGTTTCCTAGCTCCCCTGCTGCGGGTGATTTCTTCCTCAGCTAAAGCCCCAGCTGCCGGGTGCTGGCCGTGCCTTGCTTCTTAGCCTGCGCGTTGCCTGAGATCGCCATGTCGCTGGGATCCAGCCCGGATGCGGGTTTCTCTAGCGAGGAGCTGCTCGCCCTCCGCTTTCCGTTGCACCGTGCCTGCCGCGACGGAGACTTGCCCGCCTTATGCGCCCTACTACAAAGCGCGCCCCGGGAAAGCCTAGCAGCCGAGGACTCCTTCTACGGGTGGACGCCCATCCACTGGGCCGCGCATTTCGGAAAGGTGAGAGAGACAAAGAGAGAGAGAGCCCTCCCGGGTCGCGTCCGAAGCAATCCAGCGCGCAGGATGGTTCGGGGGAAGGGAGTATGCGGTTTTCTCCGGGGCTTGGCGAAAGCAGCGGGGGCGAAAGCGCGCTGCCGCCGCCATCTTAAAGCGTTCTCCCGCCTTGCTCGCCTTGGTATAGTCGGTGGACAAACGGGCGAGTAGAGCCGCCATACTATGCACGCATCTTGCCTGAGATCTGCTTGTAATTTTTTTGTCGGCAACTACCAACTGCGGGAGGAAATAAAGGCGTCTAATTCTCCAGTGTAAAAGTGCACTCTCGGAGCAAGAAAGCAGATCCAGGAGTGAAGGGGAATATTCGTTTTGCTTGGACGCATGTTGCAACTGCCCTCATCTTTTTTTCCTTTTATAAATATATCTGTATTCGGATTTGGAGAGTTAAGAATAAGAATAAAGATCATATGGAGGCTCACTTTGCACAAGAGGGTTATTTTGGGAGGAATATCGTAGAAACGGAATGAGATAGAATTCAAGGTTTTGAGTGAGGAATTAATCACTGTAGCTATGAATTTATGATTTTCTGACGGTTTTTTTACACTTAAGACGTTAAGCACCACCCAGGTCCTGTCCTTTTTCTTAACCTTTTTCATATTTTGAAGGGAGTAACATACAAATATAAATATTGAGTTGCTTCATTTGATACTCTCCCATAGAATGCATTCCCACATGGTCTGCTTGTTAAGAGTGTTATGCCTTTCAAGTCTTCAGATTTTCCTCTCAAGACAGTGATCTTTGGTAGTTATGATTACCTGTACAGCATGCCCAGTATTTGTAAAAGTTGTTCGAGTTGTCAGGTCTCAAAAGAATACATACAGTTTTGAATATAGATTTGTTTGTGGAAGCTCCTTGACTGGCAAATGTCAATCAGTGAATAATTCTAAAGTAGATGGTGCCACCACTTAATATCAGGACCAGATCATCAGTGGTTTGCTAGACTTCACATTGTCTCCTTTTCCCAGTCTTGCGCCCAGGATGGCTGAAAAGTGGCATCCCAGTTTTCTATATATTGAGATGGGGAACATATGAGAATAATCTATATCCTACTAAAATTCTGATTCCAATAATCTGGGTGAAACAGTGCACCACAGGGCAACAATTTTGAACTAAGGTATCTCAAATTGGCTAATTTAAAAAATGCATTCAAAATCTTGGGTCCATGATTCCCATGGAATTAAAATTTGGCAAATTTTATAGAACATTTCATGACAAACAAAACTAGTTTATGATAAACAAAATGTCGTAAACCATTTCTTGTGCTCATGTTTGACTGTTCTGTACAGTTTATCATACATTATCCAACTGTACATTAGAAGTTCTGTCATTGGGGCACAGATTATCTAGTAATGTATTAAACTTAGTACTACTTGACTCAACATTTATGGGCAGCTTGCAAGATAAAACATAACATCAGTAAAACATTAAAAAAGCAAAAGATAAAAATGGCAAGCACAATGGAGAGAAGCGTATCTCACCTTCTCTAAAGTATTAATGTCCTCAGTGACTGACATTTGTATTCAACAATATTTCTTGTTCCCCACCTTTGCTGACTTTCTCAAAGATAGCCAATGTAAACAGGTCATAAATGCCAAGAAGTGCTTTGAGGGTGGAACTAGGGCACTCCTTCCCTTACTGTTAAGGCAGTAGCATTCTCTTTTATTTTCAGAGTTTCCCTCATGAGATGCAATGTTTACTCCTGCAGAGTAATGAATTTAGTCTTTGGGGAGTTTTGCAAAAGGGAATGTGCAGCTGGATGAGAGAGATATACAGGCAGTCCTCGATTTACAACAGTTCATTTAGTGACCATTCAAAGTTACACCGGCACTGGAACAATGACTTATGACTGTTTTTTCATATGACAGTTGCAGCAACCCCATGGTCACATGATCAAAATTCAGATGTTTGCCAACTGGTTCATATTTATGATGCTGGCAGTGCCCCGATCATATCATCCCCTTTTGTGAATTCTGACAAGCAAAATCAACGAGGAAGTCAGATTCATTAACAACCTTGTTACTGACTTAACTACCATGGCAAGAAAGGTTGTAAAATGGGACAAACTCACTTCACAAATGTCTCACTTAACAACAGAAATTTGGGGCTCAGTTGTAATCCTAAATTTACAACTTCTCCTGGTGGTACTGTTGTGCTATAAGAGAGCCAGTTTGGAAACTGGGAGTCACTGAGATCTCCCATTTTAGGCACAAAGCCAGCTGGTGATTTAGAGCCATTCATTCTCTCCCAATCCTAGGAAGAAGGCAAGGGCAAACCATTTCTGAAAATCTTGCCAGAAAAATAGCAGGGACTTCTCCACATGCAGTTGCTAGAAGTCAACATTTACCCAAAGTCCCCATCCTAAAAAAAACCCATCCCATATTGTGCCTTATTGAACTCTAGCTTCCTTTCCTGGAATCAGATGTACTGAATTTGATCTTATGTTCAGAACTATAGCCAACCTATTCTTTTTATTTGCCCAAAAGAATAAAATATTCATTTGCTCTTTGACAGATAGTTTTTTTAACCTATAGGTGAGTTGGAGAAGCCAATGCTGAAGGAGGGTTAAAAACGTTCTAGAAGCACTTATTCTTCATCCTTGTATGTCTCAATGTTTGTTCTTGGTAGGGCACCAGGTATTGGGTGAAATTTATCTTGAGTTATTTTGCATACCTATTAATAGTTCATTATATTTTAATTATATATTTGTTCTTTACCCTAAATGCATAACAAGGATAGTTTTATTTCAAAATGCGATTACTTAAAGAAATTCTAAATCGATTTGCATTTCATTAAATATTTAAAAATTATAGATTTATAAATGCACTCAGCTCTATAGTTTCTTTTTATTTACTGTCCAGTTCATTCAAATACAGTTCTGCTATGATATATTTTTTAAACTTATTGTTCCTACCCACAGTCTGAAGATGCATTATTAGTAACTTTGATAAAATTAAGGAAGTCTTTGATCAGTGACATGTTTTTATAATCTCATCCTTCACCAAAGGAACGATAGAATGTAATGCTTAATTGATTTAATGATATTGTCTACTTGTTTATTTTAAGCACTTTAGTCTAACCACATCTGCATGTTAAATAAATAGGCTTAAATAAACCATGACTAGAGCAACAATTTGCTGAATTTAAATTTCATACTGTAATTACTTAGGTACTCACTCTCTCATATATATACATATATACATACGTACATACATACATACATACATATATACATACAGAGAGAGAGAGAGAGAGAGAATGAATTTATCCTGTATGAATAACTCAAGTCCTTTTTCTGTTCCCAAATTATCCCATGGTGTTTTTTTCATGCTTGTGATTGTTGTTTCTGTAGGCTTGCCTCAAATCCGAAATCCATGAGAGGAATGGGCATTTTTTGGATGGCAAACAATCATACTTGAATGTCTGAAGGTTGTAGATCAGGTGAAGGGCATCAAAGATGTGAATAGGGCTCAGTATTTAACAAATTTCATTTTTTAACATGAGATTTGCCTGACATTTGGCTTATTCTGTGATTTTCATTTATTTCCTACCCTTTCCTATATTCTTTCCTCAAAAGCTTTTCCATTGTCCTTTGTCAGCAATCATGCTTGAAGAGAGCTATAAAATAAGGCTTAGACTATTTGTTCTCACTTAGTATTGAGATATAAGCTATATCGTATCCAGTATTTTTAGCTATTGTAGCCAGAAGAACTTTCTTTTTAAATATATTTATAAATACATAAATGGCTTTAATTGGTAACAGTATTATTTCAAAGATATGTGTTTAATAGATCTGATAATGTGAAGTGCAGGAAATAAACATTTTCTTATACAGTACAAAAGATACCATTCTAAATTTCTTTTCCCAAAATCAGTTTAAATCAGGTTTTCAAAAGATATTTTAAACATTCAAGAATTGGATGCAGAACTAAACGTTGAAATCAAGATTGGTTAATCTTTAAATACCTTATATTAAATACACAAAATCATTTTGTAGAAAGATTGAATTGGGAAATGGGATGGAGAATTCTGTTTATTGTCATCTGAAAGAAAAGTTTAATTCTCATTTGATTCCCTTTAACTTCTTATATAACAAGAATTAGAAACGTTTGAGGCCCTACAAACAAACTTAAGCTTGAAGGTCTCTTGGTGTGTGACCCTGAATTTCTATAGTGTCGTCCCCTTCCCTGATTGTATGAGTGATAGTAGCCACATTTTCATCTTAGGTACTGAGGAATGTAATTCTTTTGTTCAAGCAGATACGGAAGGTAGTTTCCATGTTTTCCTGATGCACAGAAAAAAGAGGTTATGTTGATAACTGCATAAGGAGATTAGAACAATACATCCTGGATTACTCATCTCTCCAGCCTTGAAGTTGAATTCATTTTGTATCTTTGTCTTAGTAGAATTGTTCTTAATGCGCCAACTCAGAAAGCTCAAAACTGCCCAGGAGCTGCTGATCCAATTCTACAGAGGAATTATTGAGTCTGTCATCTGCATCTCTATAACTGTCTGGTTTGGTTCTGCAACCCAACAAGACAGACACAGACTTCAAAGAGTAATTTAGGACTGCAGAAAAAACAATTACTACGAACGTGCTTTCAATCGAGGACCTGTATACTGCACGAGTCAAAAAGAGGGCTGTGAAAATATTTACAGACCCCTCACATCCCGGACATAAACTGTTTCAACTTCTACCCTCAAAACAATGCTATAGAGCACTGCACATCAGAACAACTAGACACAAGGAGTTTTTTCCTGAAAGCCATCACTGCTAAACAAATAATTCCCTCAGCACTGTCCAACTATTTACAAAGTCTGCAATACAATTACTATTAATCTTCTTATCACTCCTTATCACCATCCCCTCCCACCTGTGACTGTATGACTGTAACTTTGTCGCTTGTATCCTTATGAGCTATATTGACTGTTTCCTAGTATGATTTGATTGCTTATTGTATCCTATGACTATTAAGTGCTGTACCTTATGATTCTTGATGAATGTATCTTTTATGTACACTCAGCATTTGCACCAAGACAAATTCCTTGTGTGTCCAATCACACTTAGCCAATAAAGAATTTTATCCTATATATTAATTAGCATCTTAGGCAAAGTTATTTTAGGAAATTATGATATATAGGATTTTTTGCTTGTATATAATATAATTAATTTCTAAGTGTCTTTTGAAACCATCAAAGGTCTAATTAAAAGGAAAGAAAGTCTTAGGTGATTTTTAAAAAAAAACAGGCATGTGGCCAGGCAGCATGTTCCACAATATGAGTTTTACCAGCTTTAAACAAGCCATTTGTATTACTGGCTGTGCAGGATAATTTTCAACATATTGGCCCTAAGATAATTCAGTGGCACATCAGATAGATCTTTATAGATAATGATCTGATCTGAAATGAATTCAGGAGTTTGACAGACAGTGTGGTGACTCTAACATATATATTAATCTACAGTTAGAAATTGAAGACAAGTTCTAATTATTCCTTGGACAAGAAACCAGCTGGGTGACTTTAGGCTAGTTGGTCTCTATCTGCCCGAGGAAGGAAGTAGTGGCAAACCATTTCCAGGAGTCAGCCCTGACTTAAAGGAACAAAAAGAAAGAGACTTGTTTTATACAAATGTCATGTAGAAAGGCTTTGTGTAAAGGTTGGCTGTAGAATGTAACAACTAATATGCTATGAAGTCACTAACATGCTGAAACATTTTTTTCCTTCTTTTTTAGCTGGAATGTCTAATGCAGTTAGTGAGAGCTGGAGCGACTGTAAATGCATGTACAACACGTTTTGCACAAACACCAGCCCATATTGCTGCTTTTGGAGGACATCCTCAGTGTCTCAACTGGTTAATTCAATCAGGGGCCAACATAAACAAGCAGGTATCACCATTTTTTTCACATTCTAAATGGTATTCTAAAATTGTATGCCAATGTTAATTCAAGAAATTCTATTATTGCTAATAGGTAAAGTTTCTTTCATGCAATCATTGAATGCTTGCAGGTTCTGAGGCATGTTGGAGATGATTTGCATTCTATGTCCCTCTTTTACATGTCCTCAGGTTTGGAAAACTGCTGATTAATCATATAGGTCAGTGAACAAAAGAATTGTATTTGCATTCTATGAAATATAAGGTGGAAGCTTCTTTTAGCACAGTTCACAAGTGAGCAGAACGTGTAGTCATCTTCATTCTTTTTACATTCTGCAGAAAAATATTTTGTAATTTTAATAGATACTTAATGTAAGCCTTCATAAAACCCTGAATATATTTGAATAAAATTAGTTAAAAAAAACCCTACAGTTAGTTCAGAATAAAACTAAATCTTAAATATTGGAACATACTCTGTTGTAAGCAGTACAGATGTACTTGGTTTAATCAACTTTTTTAATTTTACTGTATTTATCAAATCATTTCATGCATCTGAAATAGACAGTAGAAGTCTATTGCATTATATAGAAACCCAGAGCTCTCAGATGTATCACTGAAGATAATTGTGCTCTTTATACACTACATTTTAACCAAAGTAGTCCCTGAAGCTTCTTAGAATTGCAGCTTATATTAGATTTTATCTGATTTGTTGGTAATTTTTTCATCTGCTGGAAAGTTCTAGGGCAGACGTGTCAAATACGTGGTCCGCGGGCCAGATCCAGCCTGCAATAGGTTGTAGAGTTGGCCCAAGGGCTGTCCTGGAGATGATGAGGGACCAACCGCTGCTGCCCCGGGCCTGGCTACGCCCACCCAGTTGGCTGTGGTGACCAGGCCACGCCCATCCCATCCCCCCAAGGGCAAACAAACTCCTGATACAGCCCGCAATGGGATCGAGTTTGACACCCCTGTTCTAGGCAATGTCATCCAAGAGGAAGATACCCATAGGGGATGCTGGATAATGAATGATGATCCATGTGAATAGCCTCCCAGATATCTTGAAACATAGCTTAACAATACTCATCCCTTCCTTGTGGACATCTGAATGAACCCAGTTCTTGGGTCCACGTACATTGCTGCATTTCTGTGATGGTCTAACAATTATTTGACAGACCTGCTGCCTGAGTTACAATAATGTTTTTGAAATCTAGCTAAAATTATAATGGAATGCAGATCCAATTAAACTATCTGATTTTTAAGGGGTTTTGGAATTTTGCAGCTGAATTCTCCTTAGCTTTAAGGTTACATCAGTTGTACAGAGATGGAATGGCCTTGGCAAATAATGAGGAGGCTTCAGATCATAGCCAAAATCTAAAATTTAAGCAACTATGAGATGCAATGATTTGGGGAATTATTTTTCAAGGGTACAAGTAGTCCTAGACTACAGCTGTAGTTGGGACCAGATTTTCTGTTTTAAATTGACAAACCCATATAACTGAATCCAGTTTTATGACATTTTTGTGGTCATCATTAAACTAATGCTATGGTCATAAGGGCAAAGCCATTCTTCCAAATGGACATTTTATTGCCAGAAACTAGTAAAAAATGTAGTCATGTGACTATAGAATACTGCATCCAGTCATAAAGGTAAGCAGTTGCCAAGCATCCAAAATTTGGGTACATAATTTTGTGTGTGTGACAACATTCTACAAAGGCCGTATTCGTTCTGACAAATCAAGGATTATCTGAGTAGCAGCAATAAGAGATTTCAGGAGAAGAAAACAGGCTGATTGTTATTCCCTTTCACATTGCTATCTTAACCAGCAATGTATGTGGCAATGAATATGATCCACCAGCTTAAATATCCTACTGTTAGAACATCTGTCACCCAAAATAATTCTGAAGAAACATACTTATTTATCAGGTGTTGCAAAGATTCTGTTTCTAGCTGTGTAACTAGGATGTAGAAAGTAGAGAAGAGGAACGATGGCAGATTAAATGATTTTCATTTTGTTGTTTTCAACATCCATTAGTCAATTTTGAAACTTATCGTAGTTGGCATCGCATAAGGATATTTTTCATGTATTATCTGTCTTATTAAACTTGCTTTCTGCATTAGCTAAGACAGTGATGCACTGTTGAGTTATTCTAGACTTCTTGTCCTAGATGATTTCATTTCTGCATTGAATTTGTGATTTTATATCTGCCATCACATCTCGCCTATACAGCAGACATATTCTTGACCTGGTATCCTATGAAACACACTGTGACAAATTACTCTGCATAGTTTCAGAAATTGTGTGCCTATATGCTACAAATGCTCTGTATGTCAGAGTACTCTTGGTAACTTTTCTGCCTCTATTTGTTAATGATAAGGTCTCTTGGTTAGTCAAGTCAGCTGGGTTCTAGCTGACTGTATGTTGGGGGGGGGGGGGGAATCAGTGTTTCCATGACAGTGGGACATGTCTCTTTTTCAAAGGAAACAGTTACAAGATGGTAATTACAAAAAGTATTTTCTTGATCCAGAAGAACTGAACATGGGACTATCCATGAAAAGTAGCTTCCAGTATCTTTAATATGAACATGGTAACTCATTTACTAGCTGTTGTAGGGTATCACGATGGCAGGATGCCTGGCAATTGCCTTCTGAGTACAACATAAGATTCTGATGTTAACTTTTGAACCAATAAGTAGTTTAGGTTTTACTCTTAGAGGAACTTTTTCTCCTATTATAAATCAGCTAATATTAATGTAGGTTCTGTAAGAAAGGCTTTTTTTAAAGATAACTTTGATTTCATGTACTGATTTATTGGCATAACCAAGAAACCAATTATTCTCCTGAGAGCTGGTTGGATCATCCAGAGAGTGGGAGGTGCTTCAGTCTGCGTCGTTGAAGGCTGAGCTTAATTGCTGAGGAATGCTCCGCCCTCCATCACGTGGCTCCGTGCATTCCCCAGTTTATGCTCAGCCTTCGTGAGAGTAAGCTGTGTATTTCCACTCCTTGGCCGATTCAAGCTAATTGCTGCAAAGTCCTTTACTTTTTCAGGTTTGCTTTTTATTCTTGGCTCTTCCTTAGCCTCTGCGCACTTCAGGTAGCTGTAGCAGGGGAGCGCGTTTTTCGCCCCCAGGGGGGATAACGAGTGGGCGGCTTTCGCGCTCCGGTGCCAATCCTCCTCCCCCCATTCGGCTCCTTTCCCTGCTGCTTCTCTGCGCCGCAATCGCAGCGGCTCCATTCGATCGTGCTGATAAGCGCAGCTGGTGTCCCCCCCCCCACCGTGAACGCCGATCGCCCCAGGAAAGGGTGAATAGTTTACCTGGCTGCCTTTCCAGCCTCTAGACGTGCCGGAGAGGCTTTTTAATTGTTCTGAGCGGCCCGTGAATAAGAGATTGTGGGCGGCCGCCATTTTGGGCACCGCCACGTGTCGGACGCTATATTTAAAGGCCTCATTGGGCTGCGAAGGGACTAGCTCTAGTCATAGGCCTTCCAGCCTGTGAGAGCTACTAAATTTTAATCACAATTGGCATACACTAGTTGGCTTCCGCAGAACGCTCAAGGCAGAAGCTTGCAGCCTATCCCTCCCGGTTGTTGCCTGGGAGCTCCAGCTGCCATAGGCCTCATTCCAGCCTCAGGTGTTCATTTGGCAGATTGGTGATAACTTACAGCAACCTCTGGGGCCACTCCTTCCTAGGAGCATCGAACCAGACCCCGAATTGAATATTATGAAATAATAATAATAATAATAATAATAATAATAATAATAATAATAATAATAAATATTATACATATATATATAGGCATATATAGATATATAAACTTTCTCGCTGAAGGACTATTGCACAGTTTCAATACTAATTGTTTTATATATATTAATAATTATAACAGTATTAATTTTATAGGCTGTATACGTCTAAATTCCAAAAGGGGGCGCGGGCCAGCTGAAAGGACACCCAGCCTTTGTTGTAGGTCGAACCCTTGGTGAGCCAACAGCCTTAAATTGGTATTTTAGTCCTTTCTTCTATAATGACAGATGACATTTCCACAAAAGGCCCTTCTTTGAAGGCCAGATCTAAATCCTACCACCTGCGCAAACAGGCTAAGGAAGCCTCTAAGGATACTTCCAAGGCTTATCAGAGAGACACCCTAAGACGTCATAGGGCACTGGAGAAAGAATTTGACAGGCAATCTAGAGAGGCACAACCCATGCTTCCAGCCCTACCATCCTCTGTTCCTTCTACCTCCAGACACCCCCCCTCCTCCAGATTGCTCTTCCCTCTCCAGGCACAGCTCATCCCAGGGACAACAGGTCCCCGGACCAGCCACCAGACGGCTGCCCGAAGCTACATTCACGCCCACGGCCGCTGGTCTGCGCCAGGACGAGGCCGCCACAGTCGAGATCCCTGCGTACAAGCAGGCATGGATGGAATGGGCTATCCACCAGGGGATAGCAGACGGCCTTCAAAAGATGTCCAGGTCCAGTCCCCCCCTGATGGCGCCCAAACACGACTCAACATCAGCCCGGTCCTCGCCCAGATTGGACCCTACTCATGGTCAGGTACCTTTGCTGGGGGATAGTCCTCTCCCAGAAGGGGAATGGGAGGAGGCCATAGAGGAGAGGACCTGGATCGGTTCGGGAGGAGGAGGAATTTGAATGGGGTCCTACACACCAAGGGGAAGCCCTATCGGAGATAGACCCGATGGAAGAAGACATGTCCGAGGACGAGGGTCTCACTCCCGATCAATCCACTGTTGTGGGTCTGTTCAAGCCACACATGTTTAAATCGCTCCGATTTAAGGCCAAGAACATTTCTGGCCTGTCTGTTCAGTCCTCCTCGGTTCTCCTTTCCCTGGCGGAGGGACAAGAGGACGTCATTTTCAGGCAGCCCATGGTGGAGGCGGAGGTTATTCCAGCCCCACCCATATTTCACGACCTAGTTTCAAACCATTTGGACTCTACAAGGGGGCCCCTCCAGCCCCATCCAACCAGGACAAGAGGTCCTTTAACCTCGAGTCGAGCTTCTGCAACCTGCTTAACACTCCCAAGGCAGATGAGCCCATTGTGGGCTTAGCATCCTTGTCCTCCCCCAGTGATCTCCTGGAAGCTCTGAAACCCGAGGACAAGAGGTCCGAACTGGCCTTACATAGGGCCCATCAAGCGGACACCTGGGCCATTAGATCGGCCACAGCCGCTTCATTCTTCACCAGGTCTTCAATTCGGTGGCTCCGCCAACTGAAACAACATGTTCCCCCCTCTAACGCAAGGGCACATCAGGACATCGCAAAATTGACGGCCGCGGCAGAATTCTCGGCCGACGCCACCTACCACGCGGTTAATTTCTCTGCCCGTGCAATAACCTCTCACTTTACAGCTCGCTGCCTGCTCTGGCTCAAACACTGGCAGGCGGACGTGAAAAACAAGGTTAAGTTGGCCACCGCCCCCATTAAGGGGGACAAACTATTTGGCACCGCCCTGGAGCCATTGCTATCCGAAACCCGAAGCAAGAAAAAATTCCTTCCTCCCCTCTTTCGGAGGTCAGAGTCAAGAGCACCTCAGCCTTTTCGGAGAGGTTCCCCCCCACCCTTTCTACCGGTATCCTTTCCCGCCCAGGCGTCCGAGACCTCCCTCCTTCCGGCCATTCCAGCCCCAGGATCGAGCCGATCCGGGCGACAGGAACAGGAGGGGCGGCAGCTTCAGGCGTCCCTTCAGGGGTTCAGGAGGGAAGCCTTTCCGACGCAGCCCTTTGGCGGGTGGCCAAGAGGTGGAGCACTTGCCTCACAGTCAGGAGGTTGTGAGTTCAATCCCAGATAAAGGCAAATATTTGGAATAAACTCTCCTTCTCAAGCAGGGGGTTGTACTTAGATGACCTAGATAGATCCCATCCCTCCCTTCCCATCGGCGGACGCCTCAAGTATTTCGCTGACCGATGGGATTCCTCTACCTCCAATGCCTGGGTCCGAGACACCATCAGACTGGGCCTCGTGTTTGAATTCCAACGCGCCCCCCCTGATTTTTTTATGGCATCCCCCCCTCCAAGGACCCCAATTGATTCAGCTATCCACCATGTCCTCACCATACAGGCCATACAACCTGTACCACCATCCCAGCGGGTTTTACTCCCACCTCTTCGTGGTTCCCAAATCCTCGGGGATGGAGGGCTATTCTAGACCTGAAACACCTTAACTGTTACCTGACCTACTGCAGGTTTAAGATGCACACCCTACAATCCATTCTACTGGGCATCAGGCAGGGAGACTGGCTATCCTCTACAGACCTTTCAGAGGCGTATCTTCACATCCCAATCCAGCCCTCTCATTCCAAATTCCTCAGGTTCTGCTACAACCATCGCCACTTCCAATATGTGGCCCTTCCCTTTGGATTGGCCTCTGTCCCGAGAACCTTCACTAAGGTCCTCGCGGCCCACCTCAGGGACCTCCCGGTTCGTCTCCACTGTTACCTGGATGACATCCTCATCCTGTCTCACTCCAGACCCCAAGCAGAAAGGGATATCAGAGCTACTCTCTCTGCCCTCCAAGACCATGGGTTCCTAGTAAACTGGCAAAAGAGCCATCTGTTACCATCTACACAGATCACCCACTTGGGGTCCATCATTGACTTGGTTCAGGGAAAGGTTTTCCTTTCCTCTGAGAGATTCCATAGTATCCAGGAAACTGTCAAACATATCAGACGATCAAGGAAGGTAACACCTTTAGAATCGTCTAAATTACTCGGTAAAATGGTCTCATGTATCTCCATTGTTCCCTGGGCCCGTTTACACACTAGATCCCTACAGTGGTTCCTGCTTCTGTTCCAAAGGACCGGCAGAAGCAATTCAAAGGCCACGGTCAAGGTGCCTTCAAGGGTCCTAACGTCTCTCCTCTGGTGGACCAGTCCTGCCATCAACAAGGGACATTGCTTCAAGGAACCCCAATGCCTCACCCTCACCACAGACGCCAGCCTGTCCAGATGGGGTGCTCACATCCACTCGCTCTCGACACAGGGCAAATGGTCACAGGTAGAACGGACACACAGTATAAACTGGTTGGAACTTCGCGCCATCCACCTGGCCCTGCGCAACTTCCTCCCCCACGTACGCGGGCGGCATGTCCTAATACTCATGGACAACGTCACCGCCAAGGCTCATGTCAACCAACAAGGGGGCACCCAGTCCATAAGTTTGATGAGAGAGGCCGAGCGCCTCTGCCGTTGGGCGGAGCGCAGTCTCCTCTCCCTCAAAGCTGAGCACATCTCAGGGGTCTTAAACACCCAAGCAGATTGGCTGAGCAGGACCACGGTGGACCAATCTGAGTGGCGCATCCACCTGTCACTGTTCAGGGAAGCAACCACGATGTTCGGTCTCCCGTCAGTAGACCTCTTCGCATCCCCGCTCAACACCCAATTCCCCAGGTTTTTCTCGAGGTACCCCTCCCACTGGGCCGAGAATCACAACGCCCTCCGTTGCCCCTGGCTCACAGGGCTTCTATATGCATTCCCTCCATTGGCCCTGGTCTCCAGAGTCATCCAGAAGCTCATCTCCGAGAAAGCAGAACTGATTCTAGTGGTACCCTACTGGACCAGGCACCCATGGTTTGTGGACCTCCGCAACCTATCGGTCCCCCCCCCCTTGGAAAATTCCCCCACACAGGATATCCCTTTCCCAGGGGTCCCTCCAATACCCGGATCCTCAGTGGCTCCAGTTAGCCGTTTGGAGGTTGAGCGGGAACGTCTAAGGAAGGAGCAGTTCTCTGACCAGGTTATTGATACCATTTTAGCCGCCAGGCAGCCCTCAACAATCAGAATATACAATGTCACTTGGCAGGGGTTCTGCAAGTGGTGCCACATTCTCCAGGTCAACCCGCTCTCACCCTCCATCCCTCAAGTTTTGGAATTCCTCCAAGAGGGTCTGAGGAAAGGTCTTTCCCCAAGGCGTCAGGTCGCAGCCCTCTCAACCGTCATTGTTTGCGACAATGGGTTCCCTTTCCCTCCACCTTCGCATTAGGGCATTTCTCAGAGGAGACTCTAACTTGTGTCCCCCAACCATACATAGATACCCTACTTGGGACCTCAATAAGGTCCTGGTGTCCCTTACTAAACAACCCTTCGAGCCTTTAAGGGAATCCTCACTCTAGTTCCTAACATTCAAAATCGTGTTCCTGATGGCCATTACTTAGGCTCGCCTTATATGGGAGATAGCAGCCTTGTCGGTGAGGAGGGACCTTTGCATCTTCCATGCCGATCGGGTGGTTCTCCGACCGGACCCTACCAAGGTCAAATCAGCCTTCCATAGGGCACAGGAACTTATACTTCCGAAGCTCTACCCCAATCCCTCGTGGGAAAGGGAGAAGCTTTGGCACACCCTGGATGTAAGACGGGCCCTCCTCATTTACATTAAGTGTACCCAGCCCTTCAGGAGGCCCGAATCCCTATTCCTTTCCTTTCAGCCAAAATCATTAGGCCATAAGGTGTCCCCGTCAACCATTGGCCACTGGATTAGAGCTACTATTTCCAAAGTGTACTTGTCCCAGGCTCTGCCGGTTCCCAGCGGAATAACAGCACGCTCCACCAGAAGGGCAGCCACCTTGGCAGCATGGGCCACCCAGGCTCCAATTGTGGATATTTGTTGGGCAGCCACTTGGGCATCCCCATCTCCCTTCATCAGGTACTATAAGATTGACATATCTGCCTCGGCAGAGACTTCGTTTGGTTGACGAGTTCTCCAGCGAGTCCTCAAAGAACCGCAGGGACTACAGAACCAGACGGAGTCCCTCCCGTAGGACAGCCAAGCTTTGGTATGTCCCACTCTCTGGATGATCCGACCGGCTCTCAGGAGAATGGGCGTTGGTCCTGACCTGACATGCCATTTCTCTGGAGCCGGGAGGATCATCCAGCCCCACCCTTTTATTTCATCGTCTGGTGGGGTCTTGTTTCGGCCAGTGAACCTTTTAGCATAGTAAGATGAGAGCACGATCTTCTCTTCACTCTCGACTTCGCATAAACTGGGGAATGCAAGGAGCCACATGATGGAAGGCGGAGCATTCCTCAGTAATTAAGCTCAGCCTTCAACAATGCAGACTGAAGCACCTCCCACTCTTTGGATGATCCTCCCGGCTCCAGAGAAATGGCGTGTCAGGTAAGGATCAACACCCATTTCCAAGTTTTAGATCATTCACTTCAATTTTATTTGCAGCCAAAAGGCCCAAAAGCAAGCTGCAAATTTAAACTTGGCAATGGATAAAATTTTTAAAATATAACACTTAATAAATACTATTTCATAGACTTAAAACTCTAATTCATTGATTTGTTACTAAAGCTTTGTTTTTGTGGTCATAGTTAAAAAAAAAAACTGTTGCCACTATAATCTTAAGAATTTGACCTGCAAGTATACATTTTTCAGATTTTTTATCAGTTTTTTCAGACATTCAGGAGTATCACTTCCTGGCTTAGACTTTAAAATAGGCCAGGTAATATCCTGCTGAACTCTGTTACAAAATTCACAATATAATAAAATATGATCTGTCATTCAGGATCAGTAACATACTAGGAACAAAATCATTGTGAGATGGGAATTATTTTATAAATTTTATCAAAGGCTTTTGAATTAAATTTTAGAATGACTTATTTGGATATTATCTTTGCTCTCACTCACATTTATTATCACTTAAAATAATACTTTTAATCAGACCTTTAAATATTAATAGTTTTAGTATGTATAATTTAAACATTTTATCTTTCATTTTGTATTTATGCCTTCAATGTTAATTAATTAGCAAGGCAAAATATAAATTGATGGAACTTAATAACAAATCTGGCAGTTCATCTTGATTCTGCTTGTCCTAGCAGATAATTATATGCAGCTTTATACCATAGTAAGTTAATTGTTAATTGTTAGGTGATATTATCCAGATGATATTTCTGTTATTTTTTGTCCAACAATCATTCATTGAAGTCATACATAGTTTATATTAATTTGATATGTTTTTGCTACAGGATTATGTTGGTGAAACTCCTATTCACAAAGCAGCCCGATCTGGTAGTATGGAATGCATAAATGCCCTTGTGGCTTATGGAGCTCAAACAGAGTAAGTAAGGTTTTGGGGGGCGGGTATTTTCAGTAGTTGTATGTCTAGTTAACTAACATAGAACAGTGAATTCAGATATTAACAAAGAACTCCACAACAGTAGACAACATAGAAATTATTTCAGTTAAGTCATGTTGAACTAAGCAAGTGCTACATATTTATCACATCCCTTAGCTCTTGCAATGCACATTTACTCATTGCGGTAATTAGAATTCCTGTGTAAGTGTGTGTAAAGTGGTAGCTGTCTGTCATATAGGAAACATTGTATGTATAATATATTAGTTAATACAGTTAATTGCATTCTAGATGAATTATTTTAATAGAATATAACTGTAAAAAAGACAGATGGAATTTTAGGCATGCCTGTTTAGTAGTTTTTTGTAGTTTTGTTCTTTAACTTTTTCTTTAAAGGTATTATGTCCTGCAAAATACTCAGAAAATCTCACAGTGACAACATACTACTTGGACAAAATGGATGCAGTATTCACTAGAACTGTTGAGTATAAGCTATATGGCTTATAATATAAATGACATTAGTATTTTCTCTTGAAGCTAGTTATATTAAATAGCGTGTTATAATTTAATCTGAAGAATAAATTCAGTTTAGTGCAAGAGAATTCACTGCTTCTTTAACCCTTTGGTTTCCATTTTAATTAATCTGCTAATATTGAAACTCAACAGAGAGATACATGAATCTTCCTGTGCATCTTTTTAAGCTATTCAACAAATGGTCTTGGTTAAAAAAAAAATCACTTTTATTTATTGCCATAAAAACATTGCCCTTTGTTTAATTGAAATTTATTTTCCCTGTGCCTGCATACTTTAAGAATAAGACATTTCATTTATGTTTTCAAAACTGAATGCCTAAAATTAAGTCATCATTTATTTTGAGGATATACTGTCTTAAACTAAAAGCCTTAGAACAAGAGAAATGTTACAAAGGCATGAAAATTAAGTATTAAATTTATCAAGAATAGTTATTTTACATAAAAACAAACAGGTCATTTTTGTACAGCAGCTGTTGAATCTTTCTGATTTAATAGTTGCTGTGATATCTTTCCGGTATCACTTATGAGTATAATAGCCATAAGAAGCTCATTGGCTGTACCAGCTTAACATATTTATCTTTTCAGTGGTTTCTCCTTTAGCTTTCCACTTGATTTGTTTGCTTGAAGATAAAAGTTCATCTGTCTTAAAACTAGTTGCTAGGAAACAGATAAGGAGAATGTTGCACTCAGGTTCATTTTACAAAATTGCTTTTTGAAGCATTTGGTATTGGAATTTAGTCAACTAGTCTTGCACATATTTTTAAAGCTTGCTATTTAGTAGACCTGCCAATAATTACCATATTTTTCACTCCATAAGATGCACTGCCCCCCCCCCAAAAAAAGGGGGTGGAAATGTCTGTGTGTTGATGCTGGTCCTTTGGTGAATAGCAGTCGGGTCGTGGCAGCAGTGCTGAACCCCGCCTCTTTTGTCTTTGTCATTGCCTGCTTCTTCTGTCTCTTTTCTGCAGTGCAGGAGTCAATAGGCACATCTGGCACATGAGAGGACACCTATCTGTGTTCCTCTCAGGCTCCTCCTGATTTTTTTTGTTTCATTTTCCTCTAAACCTAGGTGTGTCTTATAGTCAGGTGCGTCTTATCATGAGAAAAATATGGTAATATTACTTGTCTCACGAATCAGGTATTTGCAAGTCTTGTAAATAACTTGCAAATAATAAATAAATAAGTGTCATAAAAGAATGTTACTGTTGCAAGTAGAAAAGCACTAATCCTGAATATGCAGAAGAACCTAAGTCAGAAGATTCATTTATTCTAATTGTACTCAAAAGTTTTGATGATGGAATTCAAAACGTGTATCTTCTGTAATGCATCCCTTCTGGGCTCTGGTCATGGACAGGATCTTGGAAACCAAGCAGTTTAGATTTCTTATATTGTGTGCTATGTAGGTATATGACAATACCTTTTATTTACCGAGAACATCTGGTAAGCACCTACATGTGCATTGAAAGCATGAACCCATTTCAAATTAAAAATGCTTTAAAATCTGATATCTGAAAATATCTTTCAATGTATTGGAATGTTCTGATTTTTGAGTTATCTCCTCAGTTTCAAATTTGAAATGTTTTATGCCCCGCTGTTCAAAACAACAAGAAACCACTAGACTTGGGTGGCTAATAAATTTTAATTAATAATCATGATAATGTAGGAGTTATATAAATGGCACTAGTGTATATCATAGAAGATAGTTAACATTTGTCTGACTTTCAAAGAAATTTTGTTACTCTTGGGTAAATTAACTTAAAACTTCAGAATTGGTAGTCATAACTAATAATTGAAGGATACCATATAAGGGTTGGATTGTTCTAGCTTTCAAATTGAGATAGTAATATCCTCATTGTTTACCTATGTGGAAATGACAATTTAGGCATCTATTTTGAAAACTGGAGTTAGTACATTTGTCATATTATACAAGTTGGTAAGCAAATATGAAGAATAAAATATGTTGACAATACAAAATAACAAATCTCATGCTTTTTAAAAATCTGGTGGTACTTACCAGAAAGCATTCAGTAAAGTCAGTAAGAGTCAACAGTACAGAAATATTGCTGTGCTAATTAAACCCCTGCATTCTGTTTAACTTACTACGGAACTGGCTTTTGTTATTGTTTTGCTACAAAGCAGAAATGCTGGCTTTTAAAAATAAAAAAGTGACAAGGTGCATTTCCAACTCTATGTTATATAAATCTGGTACATTGGATCATTGAAAAAAAAAGAGATAATCCATATATGTTTTACCTTGAATACTTTCAAGGAAAATATATCTAAAACTTCAAGCTTAAAACTAAAGATACTCTTCATCATTAGACATGAAAAATGTTTAACAATTGAGCATTTGGTAACCTATAATGCTAATACCATTTAGAATTTATACCAGTATTACCATTTAACTGAAATGGAAGGCTCTTTATTTTCAGTACCTTCCTTTATATTTTTAATTTATTCCTGTAAAAAGGATGAACTTTCAGTTCTGAAATAAAGCAAAGTCAAGATGCTTTGTTTGCCCTAATACTTAAGTTGGAATTCAAAGTTGTTTATACTTTAATAGAAAGCAATGTTAAATAAACCACAGTGGAAAATATTTTGATATGTTTGTGGTATTTCTCATTTTAGCTGGAGCATATTCTGTGACCAACAGACATAAACATGGTTGCTCCATTAACTTGGTTCTGTATTCATGGACACGTGAAGAGGGGAAGCAGGTGGTCCCAATGTCCTCATTTCAGTAAAGGTTTGAGGTGTAACTTTTTAATGTGGACGGATATATTCATTATCCATTTTAGTGAAGTTTGGTGAAAATGAAAATTGCATAATAAACATTTGAGTTGTACATGTACAAATTTTGGTGCCATGTTTGTTTGTTTTTTTGCCTTTGTAAAATGATAGTAATACAGTACTAACTTTGAAAAAATACTTCTTTTATAATATTTTCTGCAGTATAAATACATATACTCATATTTTTTTTATAAAAACCTGTTATTAAACTATACAATACATGAACGTGTAGCATGAAAAAGTGGTATGTAGTTTCTTATTAAATACATGAATATGAACAAATACGTAGCATAGTGTCTTCAATTAAATTTTTCATTACAATATCCATGTTCTTGCAACTTTTTTGCAACTTATGATTGATACGTTATTTAGATTTAGGCTGATTTCAGAATTGCAGGATTTAAAGAGTGTTAAGGATCAGATGAAAGATATTTCTTACTTTCTGGGAGACAACTTTAATATAGTCCATTGAATTTTAAGATTGAACAAAATTACAAATAACATGGCTCAATATGTTTTGTTCATTCCATAATAACTCCAGTCTTTAACTATTGATGGAAGCCTTTGTATTAAAAAAAGAAAGGGAAAAAACTTTGCTAGATTGAGAAGATTTCCTGTTTTCCTCATCTTGGCAACTGACTATATTCATTCCCATATATTGCATCAGTCCCTGAAGGCAAGACAATAGTTATACGTAACATGTCAGTCAAGGCACTAATTGCTACTTTCCGACAAGGCATCCTCTAGAAATAATATGAAGTTTAATATTCAAATAAGCTTCTTCAGCATTATAGTCTTGATCTATCGTGAACAGTAATCATTTTTAAATATCTCAGCATCTTTTGATTTAAAGCAAAAAAAAATGCATTATCAATTTCCAATCATTCTAATTTTTGCAAATTTTTCAAAGTGCAAATAATCATTATTCAGAGTCATATCACAGATGTCAATGAGAAGATTTTCAGAATATTCCATCATGTATATCAGCAAAATTCTCCTGGTGAGCTATCCTAATGCTAGTTATCTTCTTGAAAAATCATTGCTCTTCTCTGGCCTTTCCAACCTTTAAGACTATCCACACTTTATCTTTTTATAGTATCGGTCTTATCCATAGCATTAAAAATAATACTGATTCTTTGTATACTCCAATATGTTTATTGGTAAAAGCCAGTAAACCTAGTTTATTATTTTTTGATATAAAGAATATATGGGAAATATATTTTCTTAGATTCTTAGTATGCAACACTTCCAATTTGGGCTCACTAAATTCTCATAAAGATATTTGTTCATTCGCTACTCAGTACAAATAAAAAATACATTTTATATCCTTCTTTGCTTGTGTAAGTAGAGAAAAGAAAGTGAGAAATTGAGCCAAAGAAAAAGAGAAATGTACCTAATGAAATGACTTCTGATCTTCGCAGCACTTATTGGTCTGATTATTACCATTTGCCACCTTCCCAAGTTAAAATCTTGGTTCCCTTCTTTCCCTAAACACCCCCTTTTAATCTGCAGAGCCTGGTCTCACTGATTCATTTTTGTCCATTTTTATCAAATGTCCATTAAGGGCTTTCCAATCTTTTATAAAAGTAGCTACTGTTCCTTCCCCAATCAGACAAGTCAATTTAGCCATTTCAGAAAATTCTACCATCTTCACAGTGCACTCCTGCATCATGGGTATTCATTCCTGCATTTTTCTATCTTTAGTCAGTATTCTGGTTCAAAGCTGCAGTAACTTTTCATCTGACTAAAAATGTTACTATTTCTTTTCTTTTTTTAAACAAATTTTATTAATTTTCAAAGACAATACACAAACAAACAAAACATAAAACATCTTTTCTGAAAGCTGCTTGATCCCGGGTTAGATCTCTTCATACAGACACAAAATCATGTTCATGTTCATTTTATATACCATTCCATATCTTATTACCATTTTCTATATAGCTTCTCTCCTCTTAACTTTCTTAGTTTTATTTATCTCATCTCAGTTCAGATCATTATTCTTATTATTCTTTGTCTGTTCTGTTACCAGCTATCTATTTATCTTTTCTCTTTAAACAAAATTTCTCCTGTACACTAATTGGAGTGTGACGCCTTTAACTTTTCCCCCTAAATTTATAACACTTACTATAGTACTTAACTTCCATTGGGATTCTGTTTAGTACATTCTAAAGTTACACATTATATTTTTAAAAAAGAAAAATTTATAAGTATGTAATATAATTAAAACAACTATCCATGCCAATTCAAATCTATCATAAATATTAATATTCATTTAAATCTTAAGCATTTTATACATTACTTTTCAATTGAATATCATACTTTTATGGGAACACTTATACTTTCCATAGTTATTTCCCCCCCCACTTCACATCACTTATATTTTAAATCATTGTATCATTAAAATGTTCCCATTTCCTCCTACTTCAATTCTCTCATTTCTTTGCCTTCCTTTTCTTCACAAAAATTTCACTGTTACACTGAATATTTTATCCCATTTTTTTATCACGTTTCCAATTTTCTAACATTATTTCTAAGTACAAATATAACAATACAATCTTATGTACCTTTGCAGAATCCCTTTTTCAATTAAATTTTACCCATTATCTCTAAATGAATCTTGTTTCTTTACATCTTGCTCCACACCATTGAGGCTTCTCATCCCTTCCTTCCTCCCTTGCTTCTTCTTCTCCCTGCTCTTTTTACCCCCTTGTCTCTCCACCTCCTTTTCTTCTTCTGCATTCCCCCTTTCTGTTGTTTTCTAACATTATATCCACTTTTCACCTTATTTTTCTCTTGGTTGTTTTTTTAAATCTTAAAGTCCCCTTTTTCTTTTCCTCCTTCTCCCTTTCTTCCCCAAATAAAGTTACTTGTTCATCAAAGATGGCTTCTTCTTTATCCCAATCATCTTGTTGCGCAGTCAGTTTCTCATAGGTGCAAATTGCCATTTCTAAGAATTGAAAAAGAGTGCCAAGAGAGTCTTTCCCTTCTTGTTTTTAGTATTTTTTGAATTCAATTTTCAATTCATCCACAAGTGATGCCATTGTAGAGAGAAATTTTTTTTCCAAAACAATCACCCAAGTGTTTTTAATCCTTCAAAGATAATTTCCAAAAGTCCCAAAGTCACCAAACAGTCCAAATAAGCTGTTTCTTTTAGCACTTTCTTCTTTCTTCACTTTCTCTTTCTGGGGTTACTGTTTAGTTGCAAAGTTCCAGTTAAAATGTATCTTTTAGAAGTCTTGTTAGTATTTAATGATTCTTTAAAATTCTAGGCAATCTCCTTACTTCCAAATCCTGTTCCAATTCTTTTTCTCTCCCTTCCCACTTACAACAAAAATTTTTTTTTAAATGTTCAGAAATCCTTATTATCCCTTTCGCATTTAATTATCCAGTTTACCTATTGATGCCAAAGTGGGTTTTTCCGATTTCTCATGCATTTCTGTTCACTGTCAACGTTAGGAAGGAGAGTGAAAAAAAAGAACTTTCCCTTTTAATTTCATTCGCCACTTGTAAATCTCTGGGAACGATGTATCTTTCACAGATTGTAAGTTCCAGGATACCTTCGTTGTTGCTTTGTCCCGGTCAGCAAAAAAACTTTCACTTCTTCTTAGTTCCTCCTGCACTTTCTTTTCCGGCTGAGTGCTTCTTTGTGGCAGCCATTTCTGACCGCTGCTTTACCGCCTTCGGAAAAGGGGGCTTAGCTGGCTAGGGAAGAGAGGTGCGATTTCTCTCGACCCTGCCAGATACCCCCTGTCTTCACTACCTTCTACGGAGGTGGCTAGCCCTGAAGCCGGGTGGCTCAGGGCACTCCAGCGGTGAGCGCAGAAGAAACCGCGCACGATCGCAGATTCCTACCTGCCCCGAAGCACTGCAAACCGGAATTCCTAAATATTACTTTTTCTTGTTCAGTGGCAGTTCTTTATAAAAGCTAGTTAACATATTTTCAGAAAGGACATAATATCAATTTTCCTAAAGTGTATTTATGAAGGGATTTTTATCTTGTCTCTTTTAGTTCATTTAGTTTTACATCATGGTTCCTAACCTGGAGTTGGGAGTTTAATCTGAATATGTGTATTTGGCCATTTGTTCAGGTATCTGGTGGCGAAGATGCAAGTTCAGTTTTGCTTAAAGTAGCCTTCAATCCAACTTCAGCTGATTCCTGTTGTGGGCGAATCCCCACTACTTTCATAGACTTGTCTATGTAGTTGCAGAAGTAATAGTTCTTTTTTCTACATTCCAAAATTATGTGAAAACTATTTCATTCACATTTGCTGCTAAGAACCTTAAAATACTATAGGGATTATAAATTACATTCTCTTAGAATAACAGTTTGGATAATTAATCATAAATATACATGTATTAGAGCAAAAGAAAGTCATTTGCTTTTTCTGCTAGAGAATTTTTTTTCCTAAAGTGCATATTTAAATTCTACGCGTAGTGTCAGGTGTAAAGGGACAGTGAAAACCTTTGCAAGCTTGTCTGTAAAATTAGTTTTTATAATTTATATAAAAGTATTGGGGAGAAATAAAAAGTGAATCCTTTTGAAAATATATCTAACAGCTAATTGTTTAGCTGTTTTATAAGTATTCATATTGTGAAGTACAGAAGTAGACATATTGTAGCTCATTTATTGTTAAAGTAGTGAATAAGTTTAAAGGACATTGTCAATATGAAATGAAAATATGGCACCATAATATCTGTATGTGCAGTTTATTTCTGCAGCAACTCTGAGGAAGTTTTCCCAATCTGTCTTTTAAATGGTTAAAATAATCTCAAGATCACTTTGTTGTGTTCTCTATTTTTGGATGCCAAAGGGTTAAAACTTTCAGCTTAGAGTTTTTTAGATTGATTAATTGATTGATTTTGTTTAGTGCCCATATGCTAGTATGTGAGGAACCTGTGGAAGAAATACTTCAGTAGCAACAGTTCTGCTTAATCCCATGTATTGGCTATTTTTTAATGTAGGCATAGTTAAGAATTCACCTTTATTTGCAATTTGCCAAATTTTAAAGTAACAGAAGCCATGAGTTGACGATTTGTTTCTAGTACATATCATGTTTACATTTCAGAGAACTGACAGAATTACATTGGGCTTCAGGATGAAAATCCGTGCTTGAGAGTCCGTGCTTGAGTCAGGCGCACTGTCTCATGGTTAAGGTGGTCACATGATGTTGGCTTAATGATAATAAATTATGTGCCACTGCACTTTATGTATGTTAGTATAACTTTAGTCTAAATGTTGCCTGCAAATATGTGATCCCTTATGATGTAAGTTTCCTGTTTAATGCACCATTGCCCGTTTTTTAAATCAAAGAGAAGATTCTGAAACTATAAAAACTACACATGTCAATGTTTTACAGCTACGTAATTCGAATTGACTTGATTTTTTCAAGTAATCCTAGAAAGGGGGAGCTTTCCATATAGAAACTGCTGAAACTGCCACAGGTGCTTCTTCGAAAACCTTACAGTTGTGGCATTGAATGTTCAGTATCGCTTCCTTTCTGCACACAAGGCATACTGTTGAGGTATTTGTTGCGGTGATTGGTTTTAATGCTAATCTAGGAATTCAGATAATAGAATATATAGATTTGCATGCTTTTGCTTAGTCTAATTACAGTATCTCTTTTTATAATTTATAAACTAACAATATAAGTTTGAATATTTTTAAATAAGCATATTAAGAATGGAGACTTTGTTTTCTTAATGAAGAAATATTTTAAGCTGCAGAAACTCTGGCAGTTGCATAAATTATTCTTGGAGGCTAGTCTTCATATAAGCTCAACATCCCCTTTTTTGACAAACATTTTAGATATGTTTTGTTCAAAGTATGTGACATTATAAGTGGATAATTTTTCAGCTGACCTGTATGAGTGAAATGAATTTCCCTTTCTCCTTCTTTAGTAAACCATTAGAGAACTACCAAAAACTCTGGCAAAATAATATTCTTTTCCACATTTTTTTTGTCTACAAATGTCTACAGGATACCTATGATTGATTAGAGTTATACCCTGCCTTTCCTCCAGGAACTCAAGACTATTTGCACTGCATTCTTTCAGATTTTTTTCCTCACAACAATATTATGAGGTCTAGAGGGAGGGACTGGCCCAAAACCACTCAGTGAACTTCATGGCTGAGGATGGACTTGAACCTGCATTTCCCCAATTCAGCACCTTCACCACTACAACATGTTGGCTTTGAAATTTCAGTCATATTCTTCTAGCTATAATTGGCAGAGTAGCAATTTTTCAGTGTCAGAGTTACTGTTCTTAAAGTAATTTGTGCTCTGCAATCTTAGTTTTAGAAAAAGAATTCATTATAGGCTGTTAGATTGGCTTTATATGCAACTTTTAATTCTTTCATTGTTGAAAAGTCGCAATATTCATATATAATAAACAGCAGCTTGTTAACAAATGAAATTGTGAGGTTAACATC
Organism: Hydrophis major; assembly: GCA_033807585.1. Lineage (NCBI taxonomy): Eukaryota > Metazoa > Chordata > Lepidosauria > Squamata > Elapidae > Hydrophis > Hydrophis major. Next base: position 36,206,851 of record CM066332.1, on the reverse strand, counting down.
AAACTTCTACATGTAGAATAAAGTTCCTAATATAGTCAAAGGATGTCTGTTGATAATTTTAATAGGAATTGGAACTGCTGATGAATCTGTTTTTAGCTGAGAGCGTTGCACTTTTTTATGTTCTAAATACTATATGCTTCATCACTGCCATCCTTTAATAGCTGGTTTATAATATTATAACAGTCTCAAATGAATCATGACCTTAGAATGGATGTCATGGGGACATAGCTAAGTGGAAACCCAAAACAGAAGAAGAGTGAGACCACAGATGAGAAGATCTCTTGGCAAGAATAACCATAGACATGAAGCCTCTGGGAGCAGCACATTACCAAGAGGAATGTGGATGAGGCAAACGGGCAGAAGTCGCTATCAAAGTTGCCCTTAGTACTGCATACCAAGGTATACATGCTCATCACTGCTAAAGATCAGAAGAATAGACATTTTAACTCAGATGAAATCTTTTTATCATGTATCACAGAGTTACCTATTCAACATATTTGAATAACTAGAGTTTGTTCTTTCTTCCATTTGAAAAGTGCAAATTGTTCTCTTCCTCCACCTTGTTACCTACGTTTTTTTCAAAACATAAGAAAACTTTTTTATAAGCTGCTGCTGTTTAGCAGTTGTTGTCAACAATATTCTGTGCTCACAACAGCCTAATTTACCTGCAGTGTTTTCTCTAGAGCACAGGATATAGTACTGTACAGTGGTATAAATACTAAAGTAATTCTTGGATTAGCAAATTAAGTATTGTGCCACTTCAAGTGGATAGTTCAATCCCCTGAATACTGAATTTTGATACAGATAGTCCTCAACTTACTACCACAGTTGGGAGCAGAATTCCCAATGCTAAGCAAGGTAGTTGTTAAATGAGTCCAATTTTACAACTTTTATTTGCCACAATTGTTCAACAAATCACTGCAATTGTTAAATGAATCACATGGTCATTAAGCAGATCTGGCTTCCTCCATTGACTTTGTTTGCTAGCTGGGAAGATTGTTATCACATGACCTGAAACACGGCGGCTGTTACAAATACATGCCAGTTGCCAAGTGCCAGGCTGTTGTTCATGTGACCATGGGGATATTGCGGTGGTTGTAAGAGGGAGGATCTGTCATGTCATTTTTTTCAGTGCTACTAATTTTGAATGGTTGTAAATTGAGGACTTATACACTGTGTTTCTGTAGTACTCTGTTCTCTTAAGCCGGTTTTAGATACTACCATTTTTTTAAAAAAAATCTTGAACAAAAAATATCTTTCTATTCCTGCCTAAAATCTGTTATTTTCAAGTCCACATTTTTGAAGAAACATAAGATTGAATGAGAAGAATTATTTTCAAGAAATTTTTGCAAGATTTCTTTTAACCTTTTTTGGGTGGTAAAGCTTAATGAACAAAAACCAGTTATTCTGCTTTTAAGGCCTATTTTGTATACTAACAAGATAAGATAAATAGATAATCAGGAGGTATATATAAAACTATAAATGTAAATATGTATAGATATGTATAGATTTATATTATGATATAAATGTTTGTCTTTCCTGTCTAAGCTTGCTGCCCAGATCTAAATTTGGATTGAATTAACACTTATTTATAGTATACTCACTTCATTCATTTATCATCTCTTCTATGTACTTTGGTATAAAAATTGATTTCCTGTTTAATAGGGAGAGAAAAAGCCTATAGCAGATTTTTGCCTGCTATAAAAAAAAACCTTTGTCATTGCTGGTTACTGTGTTTAAACTGTTACTTTCAAATTCTTAACTTTTACTTAAAAGTTTTAAGACATTTTCTTTTCTTTACCATTAGTGGTAAGGAAAATTGTATAAAAAGAAACCTACTTCCTTTTTATTCCTCTTCGGCAGGGAGATTGCTTATTTTTGAATTTCATTTTCTGAAATAAATTTCACTGTTAATACAACTTTAAAACAATCTTATTTCTGATTCCCTTTCAGATCCACTTAGGAGATCTACCCTAATTTTAGAAAGCTGTTCTCTGTCTGTCTGTCTGTCTGTCTCTGTCTCTCTAAGTTAATATTGATTCCAGGCAACTGCCTGAACAAATCTCTGCAGTGTTCTTGGCAAGATTTCAGATGTGATTTGCCATTGCTTTCTCTTCCTAGGGCTGAGAGAGGGTGATTGACCGAGGTCCCCCAGCTGGTTTTGTTCCCAAATTGGGATTAAAATTCATAGCCTCCCAGTTTGTGTCATGGTATCTTAACCACTTACCAAGCTGGCTCTATCTTTAGAAGTTATAGGTAAACTATATAGCTACCTCATAATTTTCTGTTGCACTAATTTATCTAACCCCTTTTCTAAGCCATTTGCAATAGTGGTTGTCATCTCTTTCAGAATGGACTGGATTAATGTGCTGTATGATGAGTTCCTTTTGCTCTGACTTTAAAACTTCTATCATTCATTTCAGTGGACTCCTCTGTTTGAAAACAGAAAAACCACCTATCTGTTTTCTTTCCATTGGGTGTACGTACTTCTATCATATCCACCCCTCCCACTTCTTTTTCCACCAAGATTTACATTAGTTATTGAACTCTTTCCTCATAGAAAGCGGCTCCATTCTGTGGATCATTTTTCAGGTCACCGGGTATCTTGATTTTTGCTTTGCAGTTTTTTTGAAGAACTGTGACCAGAGTAGATAGATTGCTTTATCTAGGTGTGAAGATACTGCAGTATTGGCAGTTGCATTTTTCATTGCAGCTGCCCGCTGAATTGATACATTTCTTTATGCAGTATCAGTCCATAATTCCTTCTCAGATCAAAACCAGTCTGACAGAAAGTAGGAATAGTTCTGTTCACTTATTTACTCTTTCTTATATCGGTGGTATTTAACATTTTAGAGCTCAAGAGTCTCAATTTTGAAAAAAAAATTTGTGCTATCAAAATTGTATTTATTGATGTTATCCATATCAGTTAAGCTAGCACTCAAATGAGTTTTTCTTGTCTACAGATTTTATAATCCCATCTATCATGATTATGCCTTAGTTTACTGCTTCCTTCTTGAAAAGATTAATCCAGGCACTAATATCTGCCCTATATATGCAAAGATATACAAATAATTCATTCAGGGCAGTTTCTCAATATTTTGAGCCACTTTTAGCATGTCTTTTAATTGTTTTAACGGTTCCACAGTCTTCCATTACAAGTCTCTTGTTGCTGCTAGAAATAATTTTTAATGTCTATTAGTATGCTCCTCAGAATCCTTTGCTGTATTTCTTACCATTTCTTGAAAATTTCTGTTCTTTATTGAGCAAGAGAATTTATGAATAAATCTCTGTTTTGTCTGATAGCTTCCTTAGCATTACTCATTAGCTATATTGACTGGTCTTAGAACATTTCCAGAATTAGAGGAGACACTTCAATTGCCTTTTATTAGAGAGCTGGTGGTCTTTGGCTTTCATTTACTGCTTCCTTCTTACAATTTCCTGAGATTAGAGGTGTTTGCTGGCCTGAATTTGATAATGTTGTGGGTTTCTTGACCAATTTCTACTAGCATGAGATGTTAATTATTCTCACTTCATTACATCTGTAGTTCAGCTCAAAAATATATAGACCTTGCAGATTGCCACCAAAAATTGAAGTAGCTTTCATTAATAATGACTGCTTGGCTCGAAACATTCCCATCTCAGAATTCTTCCTAAATCTCTCTGCACTTTGAATTAAGCATGTATTAATATTTTATTCCAGACATTCGCTTCTATTATTTCGTAAATAACCCCAACAGTCTGTTTTCTCATTCTAATATACCGTGTTGCTACATGATTTAAGAGATATACAAGGCACAGTATTTTGTAATTGGGAAAAAAGTAACTTCTCTGTGCTATTCTGTTCTACCTATATATACAGTATGTGTCTGTTCTGTCATGTTTTCAACAAGTATTGAATTGTTCAAATAACTGCCTGAATAATTTCAGTTTTAAAGCTCAAAATCTTAATATATGTTCTACAGTAATGGTTCAAAGAACTGAATAATATTCTACCACTTATGATGTCACAAACTTTGATATAAGCTGCCAGCTTAATACAAAACATAAACATTGGCAAGATATACACCTGCATATCTACTTTTTATTGTTAAGAAGAACTGAAATATTTTTGTGGTATGAGATTCTAGAATCTGTGGACTCTTATAACAATTATTTTGGTTATTTATTTACAGATAATTCCTTTTAATCAAATGAGATGATATAAGACAGGAGTTGGATCAAATGTCTGAAGTTTGTATAAGGGTGAGATGCTTCAGGCTGCAGGCAAGACATTTTAGCAATTTCAGGCACTTAATTAGGAATTTTTATGGCACATAATGATTCTTAATTGTACTGCTTCCCAAATTTTGCTTAGAATGCAGATATGTGCTCAAAAGATTAGTGATATAATTTAAAATTGGATAGCTTAAATGCCCTTACTGGGGAAATGAGGGGAAAACACTCATCTTCAGAATTAGTAAAATCAGAAGCAGTCATCATAATATTTTTATTATGGGGTATAATTCAATATATTTGTATTGTGCAGCTTACGAAATGCCAGTGGCCTGACAGCAGCAGACCTTGCTCATACCCAGGGCTTCCAAGAATGTGCTCAGTTGCTCTTCAACCTTCAGAACTACCCATTAAACCATTTCTATAACAATGGCATCTTAAATGGGGTCCATCAGAATACTAGTCAAAGAGGGCCTAGTCGAAAACGATCTTTTGAAGACATGAACAATTTTGGAATGAAAAAAGCTAGAACCGAAGGTGAGACTTTGTGGATTTGTTTCACTCCAGTTGAAAAACGGCAATGGTAGGTGAGGCAATCCTTCAGTTTGCAGTGAAATATCATCAATATGGGAATGGCTTTATATTTCTACTCCAGACCCCTTGAATGATGCTGTGGATGTCTGGAGACAGTTTGGGTCTGTATGGGGACAACAGGCTCAATGGCTGTGAGTATTTGGGCCTTCCAGAGCTAAGGTTCTTCCATCTCTAGTTCTGGATGGGGTGGCACTATCTCAGACAGATCCAGTGCACAATCTGGGGGGTTCCTCCTAGATTCACAGCTCAATTCTGTCCATTCATGGATTGGGAGGCCCTGCTCACTTTCACCTATGTCCTTGTAGCCTCCCACTTAGATTACTGTAATGTGCACAGGGGTCACCAACCTTTTGGACCTCAGGGACCACCAAACTCATAAATTTAAATCCCGCGGACCACTAATATGAATTTTGACTGACGGTGGGAAAGTCGGTCCCATATTCCAGAACTGCAGTAGTCACAGGACTGGCCCTTTGGTCATACAGGAGCAGCTGCTTCTCCACCCAGGTGCACTGGCCTGACATGGACTGGAGGAGCTGCTCCGGGGTGACCAAAGGGCCAGTCTTGTGACTACTGCAGTTCTGGAATATGGGACCGACTTTCCCACCTACGTCAGCAAGCCACTCCGAGGCGGATTTCCCTCCCCCGCCGTTGGTCTTACCTTCTAGTTCCAGCTTGCTTGGCTCTACTCAAGGTAAGGTTTGCACTCAGCCAAACGGTGAGAGCCAGCAAGTGGGTGGGCCATTATAGGCAGTGCAGCCTTGTGTTCCCATACAGCCTGGATTATTGCTTTGGGGGGACATTTCTCTGCGGGCCACCAAAATTTTCTCATGGACTACCAGTGGCCCCTGGTCCACCAATTGGTGACCACTGCTCTAGCATTCAGAAACTTCAATTGCTGGAAAATGTGGCTGTACAGGTAATAAATGGTACCAGCTGTACTGTACATGTAACAACACTACTCTCAGGTGCACTGGCTGCTGCTATGTTTCAAGGTGCTGGTTGTCATCTTTAAAGCCCCAGATGACTAGGGACAGAGTTTCCTGAAGGACCGTCTTTTCCCACAAGTTTCTACTCATCTAGTCAATCCAACTGATTGGTCATGCTGCAGATCCCATCAGTCCTGTTCTGCTGTAGACCCCAGCCTTATAAAATATTGTCTCCTGGAGATTACAGTGGCCCCAATCCTATTGGCTTTTCACAAACCTTTAAAAACTTGGCTATATATGGGTTAAGCAATCATTACTTGGCTTTGCTATTACTTGGTTAAACATCACAGCTTCTGTTTATACTTATTTATATTATGGATTTTTATTGTTTTAATGTTTTTACACCATTTTAATATGTATTTATATTATGGATATTTTAGTTTTAAATGTTTTTACATTGTTTTAATAGTTCTATAAATTTAGAACTAAAAGCCTCCCAGAGATATTTGATTGAGTTGGGTGGCTATAGAAATTGAATAAATAAATAAGCAATATTTCTACAATAAATGTGAAGTATGCGCTATTGTTAAGTTCTCATTCTGCAATTATCAATAGTCAATATATTCAGATGACCAGCTTTGAGTAAAACACACCATGTAAAACAGTAATGGTTTATAAACCTTGACATAGCAAATAAACCTGCTGAGACAGGTAGAGTTTAAGATTTGTAATGGCCTGGGAGACAGACTAGTACAGACTTTCATATCACAAGGTTCAAACATCAACTACCTAAAACATCGGTGTTACCCTGTTTTTCTATAGGTGTAAAAATTTAATTTTGGATTAATAAGTTATGCACTGTTTTGAATATGTTTTTTTCTTAAACAGACCAAAGTTTTGATGCCCTAATACCAATGACAAATGGAGGAAATGAAGAGGATGCTAACAATATGCATAGAGAGTTTGCTCTTATATCAGGTGGGAGACAAGAGTTTCCTGTTAACCGCAAGATCGTTCACATGATTGAAGAAAAAAAACAGAAGAATGATTCTGTTGAACCCAGAGAGATTGAAATTTACACCGTTTCCACAATGCAAACCCCTTGTTGTTGCAAGAATCAGTATGCATTTTATCTATAGCTTTATCTTATTGAGTATGTCCAAACTCTGAAGCTATTTTAATGCTAAAGTATCTTAAAGCTTCCTAACTAGCATGAATATTTGTAAAAGGTGTTTGTAAGATTTTGAAAATGTTGGTTTTAGGTGTAAAATATTGCCAATGTTGAGTTAAATATGCATGCCCTGTGCCTTGATTACAGAGTATTGCTTTTTAAAAAAAAATCTTAATAGCTTAATTAATACAAATTATTTATTATGATTTAATAAAAAGCTAATTGCACTGCCTACATAGTCATATGACTAGTTTTAGTATCTCAAATAAAGATCTACAAGTGTTACCAATTTTGTTCCCAAGTTATTCCATATACATTAAAAAATTTCCTTTTAGCTTCCTGCTAATGTTAACTGAATTAATTTCAATCATCAATAGTCCAAAATTTCTATTTGAAAACTAAAGAAAATGCCATCCATATTAATTTCATTTGTAATTAAAATTTACTTTTACTTATCAAGGGTGGGTACTTACATTCAGAATACTTTCAGTTCAGAAGAGTTCACTCAAGGCCAAGCTAAACAAGTCAACTCTGTGGGTTGTGATCATATATTTGGGGTTTGTTTTTGATTAATTTTAGGTACAAATAGGTAATAGTGTTTTCATTGTGATTATGGCAGGTGAAGTCTGTTCTCTCCCCACCAATTTATTTTATTTGGCGGGAAGAATGGAAATCTGGATGGAAGGGGAAAGTATCCACAATTAAGTTCATCAAAGATATTCTGATATGGCTGCAAATTGAGCTTGTTTTTCAATCACGCCATTGGGGAAAAAAAACTTTTTGTGAAAACTGTGATTAGTTTTTTTCTCTTTGGAGTCCATGAAGAAGACTGCACTCTTTGATGGAGTCAATGAAATATAGACACAAGATTCTGAATCACTATTAAAATGGTGGTAGTTAGCATTTTAACAGGACTGAAGTTGATGTATGATTTATCTATAAATTTTAATATTTTTATTTACTGATAATTTTTCCAATTTTATAGTATAAGACTATTATGCAAATTGGATAATTAAGTCATTTTGGTATATAATTGAAGAGATCTGAATGGTAGCTGAGTTAAAAACCCATATGCGATTACTGAGAAGTAATCAATGCTCAGCTAAGCCATTCAGGCAGAGAGAACTATATTGCAGATTTTTTAAAATAGAAATTAAGATTTCTACTGTTTTAAAGTAATTTCAATATAATGATTGTTCTCACTTGAAAGGCCTTTATGTTAAGCAAGAATTTTATATAACTGTTGAGGAAAATAACTACTAGTATGTCTGCTGAAAACCTTTCCTGCAGCATTTAAAATTTCTTACAACTTAAACATCCAATATATTAAATGTTACTTGTCTGCCAATTTGTAGAAACTGCTAAATGGGCTTACTGATCCAATAAGAACCATGATTTGCAAATCAAAACAGAATTGTAATCATGAGAAACCAAAGCAGTAGGCTGGTTGAATAAATTGTGGCCAGTGACATTAAATTGTCCCATTGAGGTAAAACGTTGATATCACAAATTACTTGAAGCTGAAAGTATTGATAAAAGTTAGCACTTTGCAAAAATAAAGCCAAATTCTGCTAAACAAAGAATACCCTTCTTAATAAATAGAACAAGACATTTTTAAAAAAATAGTGGCTTACCAAAAATAGCACTACTTTTTCTGTACTTGCAAGGAGATTTTTTAGGGCTAGATTAATATTTTCATGCTCTATTTATGATCTGATCCCATTAAATGTCCAATTTAAAATACATTATGTCTGTGATATAATTATTGCATTCATGATTGATTTATTGGTGTATATAAATGGCACTTTGGAATATTGCACAGATTGTATTCTAAAGATGGTTTTGTTTTGCTATTTATTTTAAATAAAATTGCTGATAACTCGCTGCATTACCATTCTTGAATTTGTACACTTTTCATAATTGTAGGAATCCAAGAATTTTCATAATTATTGTTTACTATATGCATATTGCAGCCTGAACTTAAAATAACCATACTGTTTACAAGTATCTATTAAACCTTATAAAACAAAGATTTTATAGCATTTAAAATTGCACTTAACATTACAGGTAGTCCTTGAAATACAACAGTAATGGAGTCTGTCCATTACAGTCCTATGTCGTGAGGACTGTAAAACAGGTCAGTCACATGACTGACTTGATTTTATGACCTTTTTTGCAGCAGTCATTAAATAAACCTGCAGTTCACTATGAGTGCAGTTGTGTCCCCCCCCCACACACACACACACATGGAAGTTCTGGGTTTTAGTAAAAATTGTCTTAAAACATGGTTACATAAGCTCGAGGTGGTGCAGACAACCATAAATGGGTCCATCGTGCCAAGCTTGAGTTCAGACACAGAGGTGACCCAGCAGTAAGAACTTCCAATCTGGATTGTAGGTCCCCTTTTTCAGGTCATCATAACTTCAGACATTTGTGAAGCAACTAGTCCTAAGTCCAGGACTATCTGTATCTATGTCCTTTATCCCCAAAAACTTCTTGCAGCTTTGTATGATGTAATCCATACTAACAGTAACTGTTGGAAATATGCATACCGTTTACCCTAGGCATAGTTAACTTAACACAATCCAATGATGTCTATGGGGATTCTCAATCATCTAAGTCAGGGGTGTCCAACCTTGGCAACTTTAAGACTTGTGGACTTGTGGCTTAGCTGGCTGAGGAATTCTGGGAGTTGAAGTCCACAAGTCTTAAAGTTGCCAAGGTTGGACACCCCTGATCTAAGTCATGTTTGTCCCAAAGGTGCTTTTTTCAAAAGGTAATGGGACTTTTTTTTTCTTTCTCCTTTGAAAACATTTTGCTTCTCATCTAAGAAGCTTCTTCATTTCTTCTGAAGAACTGAAAAAGCTTATTGGATGAGAGGCGAAATGTCCCCCCCCCCAAAACACACACACACACAAAAACAAGAAAGTCCAGTTGCCTATTGGAAAAGCACCTTTGGGATAAACCCATTGTGTTTGATGGAGCTTACTGTTAAACAAGTAGGTATTGCATTATGTCTGGATTAGATTATTTTCTTTTATCAGAGAAACTAAATCGCTATACAGTTTTCAAAGATTCATCAGATAGAGGTGTCCAGATATATAAAGAATCTGGTTAAGATCTAAAATGTTTGACTTAAAAGATGGCCAATTTATAAATTTTTTTAAAAGAAGTGTAGAGAAGATGGTTTTTATTTTGAGTCAATTTGTGCTTGACAGGTCTATTTTTTAATACAGATATGAATTGCAGTAACTCCATATTGAAAGCATTGGCAAATGGAAATATCATCAATGGACATTTGGACTTCACTTCCCCACCTCAGCTCAATGGATTGAGTTCCAGGCGTGAAGAATGCCTAACATTGATAGTACCTAATGCACTAATCTCTGATCATAACCGTATAATCAGTGATGGCCATAGTGATGAGGAACCATCAAAAGTTCTAAATGCTTCTGATATGTGTGGTTCTTTACATCAGAATGGAAGCCCAAGTAGCCTTGTTTCAAATAGGCCCCCATGGTTGGATGACCTTGGAGATACGTTGCACTATGGACACTACCATGGTTTTGGGGATACAGCTGAAAGTATTCCTGAACTTAATAGCGTTATTGAGCATTCCAGTTTGATTAAAGTTGCAGAAAAATACGATAATACTGTTTTAGGTACAATGTATCTTTATCATGGCTCCTGAACTATTAAAGACACATCTTCTGGATGTTAATATACTTTGAAATAATAATAATACAAATAATGGGGTTGGGATGGTAACACCTGAAGATGCAGGATTTTTTGTTACATATTACTAAAAGCATTTGACACAACAGCCTTATGCTTCTAATTTTGCATGTGTCAGGTTCATGAGTTATATTAATAGCTAATTTTACAATAGAATGTTTTGTTTTTTATGACAAGGTCTAGTTTTATATTTTTTTATTTGCTCTAAGAACTTTTAGAATGTTTTCACTTTCATCAAACCTTTCTAAAAAAAAAAACCTAAGCTGTGTAGGTTAGTTCATTTTTATATTAGCAAACTATGGTGTTTTGATTTAACATTTTCTGTTGAGACTATGGTAAGCAATATCGGTGCCAGTTTAGACTATGCAAGGTATGGGTCGTGGCAGCAAAAATGAGTTTATGTATTTGCTCAGTTTTCAAAAGGAAGTGAATTTTCTTGGATCAAGTTAACTGCTTAAACTGAAGTAAAGATGAAGCTTTACATGTTTTAATGCATAATGTCAAAGCTGACATCAGCTTGCCCTACTTTTTGTTAAATGTTAACCTTTTGTATTATAAGGGGGGGGGGGGGAATAGGGTCATATTCTACACCTAACAGAATAAATTTGAAATGCTTTTTGCTCACTACAGGTAAACGTCTTACCATAGTTCACAGAATGGCATTTTGACACTATAAACTATAAAAATTGTTAAAATGTCATGTCAGTAGCTTTCAGCTTTGTTTTATTAAAATGCATGGCTTTACTTTTTAAAACAACATTGCTTTGTAACTTTAAAATACGCATTTCCAGTTAAAAGTAGTGGCCATTTTATTTTTCAGCAAACTCAGTATCCTATATTGATTGAACTTGAAGAGGTCAATTGTATAAATTCTATCTACATGTATACTTCAAAAGCTTTTGTGATTTGCATAAACTCTTGTGATTTGCATTAAATTAAGATGAATGAAGTGCTTAAAAACAAACTGATGTGTCTGTGTTTTGTTTCTAAAGGGACCTTTACAAATTGAATTAGAAAAGAAAACATCGCACTATATTTTAGCATTTTTGCACAATATCAGTAGTATGTTTATCTGCTACCTAAATATTTTGAAGTGAAAGTTATAATTGCCTTTCTAAAGAAAAAATCACCAACTATTAATATCAAAATAAAGCTCTACCTAATCCTTGGTTGTGACACTGAGCTGAAACGAACCTAATCTAGACAGAAATAGATTGGAGGCTGCTGTGATGAAGGATACTGTATATTGTGCATTGGATTGTGGGCTTCTCCCCTCTTCTCCAGTCATGTTAGTTCAGGAATGCTGGGAGTTGAAGTCCACAAGTTTGAAGAGGCTTGCACTAAAACAATGTCAGAATCTTTTGTACATGCTACTCTAATAATTAGGGATGCTCAGCTAATCAACCATAGGAACATTACCATGATTAAAAATAATTTATCTGCAAAGCAATAGATACAAGACCAACAGCCTCTACAGCTTCCATTAAAGCAGGGGTCCACAAACTTGGCAACTTTAAGACTTAGGATTTCAACTCCCAGAATTCTGGGAGTTGAAGTCCATAAGTTGCCAAGTTTGGAGACCTTTGCATTAACCTTTCTATTGCTGATATATTTGACTGTCAAAACTTTGGTCAAAACGACAGTATGTTCAGTCGTGAAACTCATTGGTTCTGTAAGCAAAGATGAACAGAAGAGAATACGGTTGTCTCCAATCTCTGGAAGCAGGTGAGATGGCCACTTGGATTAGTGGAAAGGCATGTTTTAAAAAGCAATCATCCAGGCCACATTTCATGTAAGCAAGTTAGTAATGTGTTATTTTTAAAAATTGCCTTAAAATACATTGCTTGACAAAATCATTGATAAGAGGCTATCTAAGGGAAGAAGACTAATTGAGGGTAGAATGGAAGGACAGCCGTAATGAGTTGAGTGGAACTTATACAGCTCAATTTAAAAGGTGAGGGAAAGACATGGGAAAGTAGGCAGGAAGGCTGGCTGTTGAAAATAGGAAACCATTAGGTTACCAAAATGTTTATCAGTATATTTACTGTATTTTTGGATGTATATACTCTGCATGGTTATAAGAAAAAAAATGATACGATGCAGTACTGCAGGCTACTTCTGCTGACTGCTAGCTGACAGCAATTTGGCAATTCAAATCTCACCAGGCTCAAGGTTGAGTCATCCTTCCAAGGTCAGTCAAATGAGGACCCAGATTGTTGGGGGAAATACACTGACTCTAAACTGCTTAGAGAGGGCTGTAAAGCAGTATATGTCTAAATGCTGTTGCTATTATGTGGCCGTTCAAATTATCCATCTGCTCATTTTAATCCAGCAGAAATAAAAGGAGGTTCTGAGTTTAAAATGAAAATAATTCATAATCTGGGCTCTTAGTAAAAGAAAATAGATTGATGGGAGGTGTTGAAAAAAGGGGAGCAGATTCAGGTGTGGCAAAATTACTTTCAAATTACAGGCTGGTGAACTTATGCTTCTCCAAGCGGCTTTCAGTCTTAAAATTACATGAATATTTTTGAAACTGCTCACTGCGCTGCATAAATAAAAAAATGCACTGGCTGGACTTCTCCATCAAATCTAACTAATGTATTGTCATAAAAAGGGATTCCTGATTTAGATTTCCAGCAAAGGAAGAATATATGTCACAAAGACGATGGGGACACCCATTGTTGCCCAACAAGAGAACTTGGCAGTATTTTTGATTGGCACGAAACCTCCAAAATAGGCTAGGAGACTCAGCAAGAAATAAGGGTGTGACCCAGAGTCTGAAGAACTTCAAATGCCACTTGAATTAGGTATCTCAATCAATGCAAGTTCTGGTTTTGTTCTAGGTTTCCATCTTAGTGGAGGAGTGGAGAATTGAAGGTTACGGTAGTTGGGAATACTTGACCCCATTAGATCAGGGGTGTCAAACTCATGTCACAGCAGCATCACATGATGTAATGGGACTTCCCCCCTCTTTGCTAAACTGGGTGTGGGTGTGACTGGCTGCGATGCATCCAGCCCGCAGGCCAGGAGTTTGAAGCTCTGCACTAGACTAAGGAAATCAAACACCAAAGGAAATCCATGGGCCAGGACCTTGAAAAATATCTCCCTGTAGTTAGTCCCATGCTAAGCTGCTCACATCCCATATGATCTCTTCTTTCCTTGGTTTCCCTGCCTTAGCTGAAATTTATTTTCCCAACTGCCCTCAGATTTCTATCATCATTGAGCCAGTTCAATGTTTTTATTTCCTGCACAAGGAATATCTTAGATTTACAAATGGTATCTTAGAAACTATAATTCAATAACAGAAAATAATTTTGTATATTGCAAGCTCTGCATTTAATTCATTCTAAAACACGGTGGAAGGAAGAGCATAATATAATGATAACAATTATAAGAATTATGAGTTCTAATATATTTCATCAAAGGAAAGCAACTTCCTTATTCTACACTCCCCTCTAGTGGAAATGAAGAGAAAAATGCAAGCTAGTTTTCTTCTTGCCAGTGGAACATATAGTGAGGAGTGCAAAAAGAGGGTCTTGAGATATTATTGTGTTAAAAACAAACCCCATCCTTGTTGCTGGCTGATGGGAAATGAAGTTCAACAGTATCTGGAGAACTAATTCTTTTCTTGATCTAGCACAAGGATTTTCCACATGTGCAAGACTATTAAAACACCTTCAGTAATGTCACGTTAACTACAAGTAATCCTTGTTTCATTAACTAAATTGTTTCTAGCAATTTAGTTGATAATAAAAATGGTTACTAAGTGGAAAAAAACATGACTGCAACAGTATAGGAGGCTATTGTGGCTTGGAGGAGATAAAACATGCTGAGGTTGAACCCAAACTATATGAACCATTTTGTTCGTTGAAGTACTCTGTTACTGTCTGTCTTTGGAATGGCACTGCCTGTAAGAGAGCAATGCCAAGACTTGGACATCTTCCTGGATTCTCAACTGCTACAAGATGAGCAGGTGGCAGTAACACTGGTGAAGTTTCTGCCCAGCTAAGTGATGACCAAATTATGGTTCTACCTGATGCAAGAGGTCCTAACTATGCCCCATGTGGACTACTGCAATCTACCCTGCATGAGCTTTGAAGATCAACTGAAGCTATTTGTTGGGCTAGAACCAGTGATGGGATTCATTTTTTTTTTTTACTACCGGTTCTGAGGGCCTGGCTTGGTGGGCATGGTGTGGCTTGGTGGCTGTGGCTTGGTGGGCATGGGAGGGGAAGGATACTGTACAATCTCCATTCCCACGCAACTCCAGGGGGTGGATACTACAAAATCTCCATTATCTCCCCACCCCACTAACCTGCATTCCAGCTCCGTTCTCCAGAGCAGGGCAACAAAAGAAGACCCAGCTGATCAGGTGGGACTCAGGAGGCAGAGAATAGATGGGGACAGGGACAGTCAGAGGTGGTGTTCCAAACTACTCAAAATTTCTGCTACCGGTTCTCCAGAACTGGTCAGAAGCTGCTGAATATCACCCCTGGCCAGAACACAGTTGCTATGATGTTGACTTATATGGGATCCTTACTATTTATTTTATCTTCAGTTCCTTCTCTAATAATTTCTATCAGGGCTTTCTTGCTTGCTTGCTTGTTTGAACAGCTGCTTACAGCATTGGTATTTTCAATGATTCGCCATGATTCTAGGATACCTTTTGTGATCTGTCAAAAGCAGTACAAACTCTGTTAATGTAGATAATGTAGTTTATGGTTTTTGAATTAATATGCTCCGTTCTAAACTTGTTTTTGTTGCACTGCATTTGTCATTTTTCAGTCAAGTGAAAAACTTGAAGCTTTACACCATTCTTTTCAATTTCAATCACTCTGCACTGATTGTTATCATCAGCAAATCCAGGCACTCACTGTTCATTCCTAACTCCAGATCATGTAAAATTAACTTAAAAAGCGCAGCCCTAAAATTGACCTTGCAACAGGGTCAGGGAAGAAGGAACAGTTTGTTCAAATCTCTATTACAAAAATGTTGATCTGTTCTTGTTTCTTATTCTTCAACCAATTTTCTCAAATGAAAGCATTTCTCCTTTTAGAAAAATTCTGTTGAGTTTGCTTAGGTGTCTGGAGGATGGACTTTATCAAAATCAGCTGTCAGAACCACTAAAGCCAGTTGCTTCTCTTCCTAAATTCACAGGCCCTTTAGAAAGACAGTTACGCCCTGGTTACCTTGTGGCTTGACTGTTGCAATGCACTCTACCTGGGGCTGCCTTTGATGATCACCTGGAAACTCCAACTGGTCTAGAATCAATGATGTGGCCAGTGATGGGCAATGCCTCTGAGAGCTGCAGTGGTTGCCTGTTTGCTTCCATTTGTGATTCAAGTTGCTGGCCGTGACCTATAAAGCCCCATGTGGCATAGGGTCTTGTTAGTTGAGGTACTCTTTATGTCCCTAATAGCCACCAGCAGAGTTGTCGCACTATAGGTTCTGAAAGTCTATCAGGAGCATGCCTTCTCTGCTGCATTCCTATGGAACGACGTTTCCTCCCAAGATATGGGTGACTCCCACTCTACTGATGTTTTGGAGGCTTGAGGCATTTGGTAATAGAATCAGTTATGAAGAATAATTTTCATTTGCACAAATAGGTAACAAAAGATAATGTTTATATTTCTAAAAAATAGAAAATACTAATACAACCGCCATTGAAATATACAGTACGAATGAAAGATAGTGATGCTATTTAGGTTGTGACTAATCTGTGTTACACATGAAGACTGCTGCTTTTTTTTAGAAAAGTTTCATTAAATGCATATTACATTTTAGGAAAGGCTAAACAAAACCTTAACTTAGATCCAAGCAATAAGATACAAAATCACCTTTAGTCTTTCCAGACCAGAAGATCTATAACCCTTATTGGACAATTCTATATTTTTCAGAGCAAAAGTTAGAAGTATTTTTAAAACAACCACCACCACATTATTGGTAATTGGAAAGAAAAAGAAAAATTCATGAGTAGGTCACTTGAAATGGACTTTGGGAATAAGAAGTGGCAAGGATGGTAATAGAATATGACCCATAGCTGATTTGCAAAATTGAACTTTATGAAATCTCAACCTCAGTTAACTGGGCAGTTTGCATTCTGTTCTAGAAACCTGACTTTAGGGGATACAAATAAGTGGGATATTCTTTTGTCAACCTTGTTCAATTTCCCCCAAAGATCACTATGATCCAATTCACCTAACATATTACAGTAGGCTAATATGTGATTGCTGGAGTTGCATAAAACACTGTCCTGTGAACACAGCCAATGTGATTACTTTATGTTTCAGGCAGTTGGATTAATTCAGTAAACAATGTTTTGATCATGACTTTACTTCCCATACTAGCAATGTTCCTTTGCTTTTTAACGAGACTAAAACAAATGGAATTCAGTGCAGGTAAGCACTTCATATTGTTTGCTGGATTTATCAGACATTCTATTAAATGATAAAGTGATGGTTTGGATTTGGGTTTAACTATGTACAAATCAGACATTCTAATCGGTGTAGTATAATTTATGTCTTTGAAAAGGTGAATTATAATTTATTTAAAAATCATGGTTAAAAAACATGGATCAGAGCTAGGTGTGCCACTTTAGTGGGTTCTATATATCAGTATAAGTAGAATTGAATATGGGAAAACAGGATTTTCAGTCCAGTTATTGAGGATACTATCAAAATTTGTAAAAAGCAATTTGAAATCAGGCCACCCTTGTATTTATTACTGCCAAAGTCAATATTGGACAAAATACTGTCAAAACGGTAAGAAACTTAAAAGCTGGAGTCAATAAGCATTTTTAAAGTGATTAGTAGAAAAGTATAAAGATTGGCATTGAATGCATTTTTAAAAATTTGAGCAAATCTGAGTTATTGCTAAGAGGGGGAACAACTTGCCTTGGGAGAAAGAGATTAAGTTTATGGCAATTTCAGATTCATAGCAGATTTGGCAGGAAATTAACAGCTGAATACAAGTGATACTATTAGTTTGCTGTCTTTCACTATGAAAAATTCAGGACATATGAAATTACCTAACTAGATTCCACATAAATGCTTTGTTTTAATAAGCTTGAGATATTGTGATATCTCAAGCTTTACTAAGATTTACTAAACCTTAAAATTTACTAAAATTTAAAGTCATGTATGTAATTCATCCATACATTTATGGATATTTCTTGAAGATACCTGGAAGACTTTTTGAATATCTCAATGCTTGGAGATATAATCCTAAATCTCCTGAAATCTTATTTAATATTGATTTATTATATATTTTACACATGAGAGTGGGTAACATACACAAGAAATCCTGCATAATTCTGAAAATGTACAGTTTAGAGTAACTGCTGCATATGTACCTTTTCCAAATAATGAGATTGAAAAATGAGTAGATAACAGCTAAGTAAAATTATTTTTGTTTTCAATAATTTATTTAGTTTCAGCAATTAATCGCAGTGGCTTGTGAGATTAGAATGCTGAGCTGACAATTAACAGACTTGTGTTTGAGACCCATTGCTGCCATGGGGCAGGGTGAGATCCTGTCACATGCTCCAGCTCCTGCCAACCAGCAGTTCAAAAGCAGTTCAACTGTGAGTAGATAAATGAGTATTAATTTGGTTGGCAACTTCACAGGGACGTAAAAGGATTCCCTAACTGGGCATCCCATAGGCAACAGTCCTTTCATCCACAAATCCCTTCACCACTTGATGCTTCTGACATGGAAGTATTAGTATTATTCTGGATATGAAAAACAAAGAAATAACGGTATTGCTTTCAGAGTTTAAAAGGGCATAATAAGAACAATACTTGGCTACAATGCATTCAATAACTGAATATTATCAATTAGATTTAATAGACAACCCTTTAAAATAACAATTATTCAGGTTTATGGTCCAACTATAAACACTAATGTAGAAGAGGAGTTTTATGAGTATTATGATCAAGTTCATAAAATTGCTCTCTCAAAATAATCTGCTTGTGATTTGAGACTGGCATGCCAAATTTGGAAATATTAAAGAGGAAAATGTAATTGGATTGTATGAAACAGAAGACCAGCTAAACAATTGCTGCTATTCCCATTATTTATTCAAGCTAACATTGGCTTCATACAACCAAAACAATGCTTCTGTAAGTGAACATCTCCAGATGGAGTATAAATCAAATTAACTATATTATTTCTAAAAGGAGAAGTTCAATTATAGCATCAAATATAAGACCAGTTGCTGGCTGTGAAACTGCTCATATGCAAACTCCAAGCTAGGTTAAAGAAAAAGAAAGATATTTCCCACAGTCTTGAACATGTACACATCATTTTCAAGGAGAACATTGGGAATTTGTTTGAAATTCTGGCCCTCATTGACACAGATTTAGAGGAATTATAGAGCAGACTTAAATATATTGTGAAGGACGAAGGTAAAAAGAGACTGCTTAAAAAAAAGAAAAAAAGAAAGGAAACTGAATGTCAGAAAAAACCATGCAAATAAGAAGAGGAAAGCAGCCATGGCCAAGAAAAACAAAAATATCAGGAAGGAACTGAACAAAGAGTTTCGGAGAGCTGTTAGAAAAAACAAGAAGCAGTATTACAACAACATCTGTAAAGACGTTGAAGATAAAAATAGACATAGAAGAACAAGGAACGTCTTTCAAAAGTTCTCTGAACTCTGAAGAGATCCCAACCTTGAATTGGTATGCTAAAGGAGGCCAACAGACAAATAGTAACCGATTCAAAGGAGATTAAGCAAAGTTGGAAGAAGTATACTGAAACACTACACAGTAAACATCCAAGATACCTAAGAGCAATGGTGTCAAACTCAATTTCACTGAGGACCGCATCAGGGCTGTGGTTGACTTTGAGGGGCCGTGGCTGACTGGGTGGATGTGGCCAACTGGGTGGGTGTGGCCAGCTTGACACCACTCCCCAAACTGCTGGTATATTTCCTCTTTGCACTGGGTAGACTGGGCTGAAGCCAAGTGAACCCGATGTTTCATCTTCACATTGGGTAGACTGGGCCAAAACGATGCAGGTAGACCAGGCTGAAGCGATGCAGATAGTCCGGGCCAAAGCAATGTGGCCCGGCCCCTTACATTTTCCACAGCAGCCCCACAGGCCTTGAGTTTGTCACTCTTGCCTTAGGATATTCCCTAATTATAAAAATCTCTAGTACTAAAAGATGAAGTTCTCACTAGAGGCTCAAGTGATTAGGCTCAAATTATCCTACATCAGAGACATTATGCAAAGACGTAGCTTTCTGTTAAGGCTCTATTGCTCAGAAAGGTGGAAGGAAAGAGAAGAGCAGTAAAATAGGTGGACTTAGTTACAGTGGCGACAAGCGCACCCCTGAACAAACCTGAAAGAGCAAGGGTAGATAGTCACAGAGAAAATTTACTAAAAGCTAGACGTTGACACTGCCATAGCGGCACATGATCAATCAATCATTTTCTTTGAAAAGTCCACATATACGATGCAGTACACACATTTGCAGGAAGAAATGATGAATCAGAACTACTACTTTTAGGACATGGTATGTAATTTATGGCAGCCCAAAGACTGGCTGAGTCAGCTGGAAGTTGTTCTTCAGAAGGAGACTCACGGTTCTCCAATCCCGTGTCATGAGATGGCTGGTTCTGGATTAATGGAGGCAGTTCTCAGGAGGACAGACAAGATTAAAAAAACATTAGCTATGGGCTTATGAACTTTAATGACATTAGTTTTCCATCATGGAAAATAACAGAAATTGCTATATTGCCCATTAATTTAAAAAGTGGGGGAGCGGGACGACGGATCAGTGGAGAAGTCATAAGTAAGTTGTCATATTTGTTAAAGGATTGGAGTTGTCTGTTTTTGCATCTTCTTTGTAACATGTAATTTGCTTTTCCTTTTAACATGTCCTAACAACTTCAGTAAAGGAACTTGTAGAGTACTTCTACAGGAGGGTACTGAGTTAAACGTTCTAAACACACATATCAGTAAGTTTTGAATACAGATGATATTTACATCCCTCAATGTTTTGCAGTTTTAAGTTGCCTTCTATAATTCATGTTTTTGCTGCCATAAAATTTCAATGGGCAATTACATGTGTCCCTAATAAAGAGAAATAGAACATTAAGCATGACAGCCCTTGATAAATAGTTAAGCGTCTGTGCCGCACATTTTCAAAGAAACATGGCATTTTTAAAATTAACTTGAAGCTAAATTTGTATGCTACCTAATGAAAGTTAGATTGCAAGTCCGATGATCTGTTTTTCTTTACTGAGCCATGCCTTCAGCCATGAAACCTCCCAAGTGTGAAGAAGATTACATACAAAGGAAGACTGGGCCCCAGAGCTTCAAAAGAGCCATGATGTGTTGCTGTTGTATATCAAGCGGTGGTGTTGTATTTTAATTTCATCATCCAAAAAACATTGGTCATTCCAGAGTTCCATAACATGCAGTTTTAGCACTGGTAAATAAGCTGTGCATAATAATAGATAAAAGGATTTTACAAACATGCTAGAAAGCACTTTTCTATACTTGCATGCATTTTGCTGAAACAACCACAGTGGAAGCACTTGACAAAAAGACAAAATACTTAGATGGTCAATAGTGTCCTAGCACAGAGATGAAAAAATGGAGATTGATTAATTTAGCTTGTGAGTGTTTAATTCCCAAAAGTGGTAGGTCCAAAGACAACTCAAAATCTCGTCACAGCAATTCATATTAGAGAAGGTTTTCAATCCCACCCCTTTGCAGTTACTTCTGCTGTCATTTCCTAATTATGTGATGTTCTGCTCTACTAGGATGTCTCCAATAAATTGGTCACAAATCAAATGTCATCAGAATCCATGTCCACATAGCATATACAATACTGTGTGTGCTTCCCCCACCACTACTAATATGGGGCTTTTACTCTTTGTATATGGATAATGTTCTTGTGTCCTTGTTTACTCATTTCTCACAAACTCTCTAGAATCCATAGTCCACAGAATAGTATCCTGGTGAAACCATATGTTTGCCATAGGGACTTTTCCTGTGATGATCAAGTGTGTGTGTTTCTCAAAGATTGCTGAGAATGCCCACTAAGTTTATTGCTCTTGACCCGCAGTGCAGTGATTATAGGACTAATGGTGATATAAGTAGAGGTCAAATCCTTTATTCCTAAGCTCAGTTACAAGAATGGTGTAACACCATCAATTTATTTGAAAGGCAGTTTAAATAAAAACAACTAAAATTATATCAATAAAATAATGAGTTATTGGAAGAAATCTAAAAAGGCAACATTGACTAAGTTTCTAAAACTATTAGGCAAATGGTTAAGAAACTGCTAAGATAGAGATGTTATTTACATTGAAATGTAATAGTTAATCATTTTTAAGTTAAGAATCAGTTGTAAGTTTAAATCAATACACATTGAACTGATATAGTTGTCGACAAAAAATAACATAACTATTTTTAAATGTTTTCCTATAATATCCACAAAAAGAGTCTTAAAACAAGAATGATGCAATCTTTCTGCCAGAGTTACTGGGAATCAGGCGGTATAAATTTAAATAATAATAATACAGTAATGAAAAAAAAACAATTTGGTCTAGTGGTTTAGGTACTTGCCTAGAAACCAGGAAACTGGGCCAGGGGTGGGATCTGACCAGTGTAACTGCCGGTTTGGTAATTATTACGTTTTGCTGCGCTCATGTGTATATCATCGTCAGCTAGCTGCCTGGACAGCTGAGCAGTGCTGCACAAGGGTGCACAGCGGTTGAAAAAGCCCTTTTTTCCTGCTTTTTCAACTGCAGCTGTGTCACAAAAAGCAGCTGCGGTTGAAAAAGCAGGAAATAAAGATCAGATAAGAGCCCAGGTGGACGGGTGGGCCAAAACAGCAGCAGACATAGAACTGGTTCTATGTCTGCTCTCTGTCTACTGCTCTTCAGAGCAACTGGTTCTACAAAGGTGGACAGAACCAGTAGAATCCCACTCCTGAACTGGGCCTTCCTTAGGTGTAAAAGTTAGCTGAGTGACTTTGGGGAAGTCAGATTCTCAAACACCCATTTCATAGGATTGTTGTTGTCAGGAAAATAAGAGGCAGGAGTAAGAGATATGGTCACTGCCTTGAGAATAGCTAGATAGTTATTTTATAGTTATTTAATATTTTAAAATTCCCTTTTTACCCCTATGAGTGATATGTGTCTTCCTCAATTTCAGGTCCTCTACTAGAGGCCTGGCAGTTTGAAGGTTCTGTGTAATATCTTAACTGTTTCTAGCAGTAAACTCATTTGGCAGAGAGTTCTGATACTGTTCCTGGGATCTGTTGGAGCAACTCCCCTACTTAAAAGTCACTGCTCCAAGTGCTCTTTACCATCACTGGGACAACTTTGGTCTTCACATTCCACATCCTCTCCATTCACATCATCCAGTTCCTCCTTCAGGTCTTGATACTTCTCTATCTTCTCATACTTCTTCTGGATATTGTTGTCCCTTGTCACTGTTACATCTATCACCACAGCTGTCTTCTGTCCTTGTCTACTATCACAAAGTCTGGTTGATTGGCCAGTACTTACCTGTTCATCTGGATCTTGAAGTCCCAAAGGATTTTAGCCTTCTTATTCTCCATGAACTTCTGTGGAGTCTTCCGTCTGGACTTGGCAGGATCTTAACCCATATACCATGCAGATGTTCCTATACATAACACCAGCTATTTAGTTGTCATTCAATGTATGCTGTTCCTGCCTGTATCTTATACCCTCCCCTAGCCTTTACAGTGTATAGGATAATAGAAGGGACACCGAGCCTATTCAAACCCACTGACAAGAATTTTTTATTTGTCCATGTGAAAATGACAAAAAATCCTGAAAGGAATCTCTGGAGACAATGAGACTTTGGACGGGAAAGTGAATAGAAATAGAAGCAAATAGATTTTTCATCAATTTTTCAACTTCTGGGTCACGGTGTAAGAAAACACAATCCTGGAAGTCAAATCTGGCTATTCAAATGGTGTCACCAGGGATCCTGACAATGGTTTGTGCGGGTGTTTCCCAACTCTGCAACGTTAAAATGCATTCTGGGAGTTGACATCTACACATCTTAATATTGGTGAAGTTGAGACACAGTAGTCTATGCTATGAAAGATTCCTGGAACATCTTCCAAAAAAAAAAAAAAAGCAAAGAAGGAAATATTTGGTAGCTGCCTCATAAACTTCATTAGAATGGTATAAAATTAGAACAGGAAGATTGCAAAAGCTCAGAACCAAATGTGTACTACTGTATGGACAAAGACCAAGGAAGCAGAACACAAGACGAAAGCAATGGGATAGGCAGAATGAAAACATGGGAGTTTTGCAGAAGACAAGAGTGATAGATGGTACTCAAAATTTTAAATGGAGCAAATGTAGTACATCAATACAAAAAAGGATTATGGGAAATAAACAGAGAACTAGAGATCTTAATTTAATGAGATAAACTTATTAGAGACAATCTTGAAACTTGATGGAATGATACTGATGAGTTGCAAAGTAGTGAAAAACTACAATTGATTTAAAAGAATAATTTAATTATCTATAGGGCTGGCCATTTCACAGTCCCAACAGACAGGTGCATATTCTTCTCAGAATCTAAAGAAAAATATGCATAAAATTCAGAAATCAGAGCATGGCAACCATGCTGAGAATATTTGGATAACATTTAAAATTTAAAAAAAAAACATTTTCATTCTAGATTTATCAGGGCAGGCAGAAAATACGAATATCTTTCTGCATCAGATTATTAGTCTTTCAAAGAGATATGCTGACATCTGCTGGGGATGTAACTCGGAAGGAATCAGAAGTTTAACTAACTCTTTTCTCTTACTGACTTTTGTCAAAAGGCAGATGAAAGAACAAAAGGGTCTCTATCCTGAATCTAACCCTCACCATTAGGAAGAAATGGTTGAAGAAATGAAGGTGACTTCCTGGAGGAAAGTAATTGTGTCATCCTTGAATTTATGATATCTAGAGAATGGATGAAGACTATATGTTTCTATATTCTACAGAAAGTCTCTTGTCTGTTTGCAATCTTCAGTTTGGTGAAATTGGAAGCTATAAGGCTATTGAAACAAGGTAATTCAAATAGGCAATTTTTTAAAATTCTAGGACTCCTGACATATCAGGAAACGAAGTTTGAGAAAGTTGTGGGAACTTTAGAGCTGCCATGTGGTTATTCTAGTTTCTATGCTCCTTGACAGCTTCCCAGAAGTCAAAGGGAAACCCATCAAGAACTGTGATTACAGACACTTCCTGCAACCTTCCCAATAGACTTTGCTTGTGGGAAGCTTGTGGGGAGCAAGTCAATGGGGAAGCTGGCAGGAAAGGGTCCCAAGTTGCCCAAGTCTCCCTTACCCCTTTCCCTAGCTCTTCTATGCTTATGCCAGCCACTCGCACAACCACTCACTCACTTCCCCAGCAGCCGCCAGTTACTTCCTGCTAACTTCAGACTTGTAACTTCTGGTTGACTTTATGATCCTCATTTATGCCAATGGAAAAGGTGGTAGGAAGTCCAAACTCAGAATGTGACAGGAAGGAAGGAAGGAGAAAAATAAATAAGACTTCCAATGTTTCCTGCCAGTTTCCCACAAGGAAACTCAATGGGGAAGCTGATGGGAAGTCAGAAGTCACTCTTACTGATGTTTTTTTTTTGACTGCCCATGTTTTCTCTATTTCAGTCAGGAAATATCTCTGAAGTGATGATCCAATGGGTCATGGGTTGTCCATATGTATGTGTCTGTAGGCAGAAAAAGCCTGGCAGAAGAAGATGGATGTGTACCAACTGACATCTTGGAAATTAGTGTTGGATTAAAAAAATATGCATTCTTCTTTATAGGATTATATTGACGATCACTTATAAAGCATTTAATTTTTTTCTAAATGTACAGAAATCTATCTATCTATCTATCTATCTATCTATCTATCTATCTATCTATCTATCTACAGTATATATAAAAGTGAAAGACTACTCAGGCATTATCACAAAATCTCCAGAACTATTAATGCCTACAAACTTGAAATTTGGCACGTATGTTCCTCTTGGTTTCTAGGTGCTCACTAAGAAAGGATTTTTCAAAATGACCATCAGATTAGTATTTCTTAATACTGTAATTAACATGCTCTAATGCTCAGGAGTTCTACTTCCCCTCCCCACCTGAAAAGAACTCTGATCCAACTGCCAATTGCCTCACATTCCGTTACCTCATGTTCCATTACCTCAGCAACTTCACAGCCATTTGCACCACTCAGGTGACCCGAGGACACATACAAACCTCCAAGTTACCTCAATGACTCTCTAAAAGGATGCAAACCACACTTCCAAACAGGAAGCTACTTTGGCATCAAAGGTTGTAGTATTTTTATTACCCACCATCCAGTTCCGAGCTGAAGAAGCTCTTTGGATGAGAAAGAAAACATCTTCAACGAAAAACCAGAAAGTCCAATTGTCTCCTGAAAAAAAAAAGCACCTTTGGGACAACAGTTGGAGGATTGTATTTTACAACACTTTTGCTGAATAAACGGAAAGAAATGGAAAGGAGAAAGGAAGGAAGGGGAAGGAAGGAAGGAAGGAAGGAAGGAAAAGAAGGGAAAGGAAGGAAAAGAAGGGAGGGAAGAAGGAAAGCCGAGCTCCTGCATTGCCTGATCACAGACTTTCGTTGCGAAGCACCAGGTATCCAGCTAGTTAAAATATATGTTCACAATCCAGTACATTCAAGATTAAAAGAACAACAAAAGGAAAAGCAACACAGATGTGAATTGGATTATTCAATTTAATTTATTCCTTAATATCACAACTGTACAACTTTCATACATACAGAAGGAAATGCATATTGACTACACCATGGCATGTAGATGCATTTCCAATTATAATACAGTTAAGTGCAACGCCACTTGAAAATGTACATTTGTACAACTTATACAAAGTAAAGACTGTTACACTATTATTCTGTGACAGTATAAAGCCTTGATTTATGTTAAGTTTCACTACTAAACCATATTCTGGTTAAATACAAAATATACTAAATCATTTTTAAAAGGCCTTTCTGGTAGTTGGCCAGTATATAAAATATGTTGTGTAAAATTTAACCATCTGCATTTTAAAAAATAAGCTTGTAACATGTTGTCATTAAGAGCTATTAAGAGTAACACATTTAACAGGAGCCATGCTGTAACTTCTTTTCCTTTGCTACTGCATCAATCACCATCAAAAAAGTTCACCCTAATATAAACATCTGTCTTAGAAATCAAAACCCACTGAAAGAAATGGTCTTTAATGTAAGATGTTTTAATAGGGTGCATGGTGATATCTGAAAGAGTTTTGAATTATTTTTAACTGAAACAAAGAACACATATTTCCAAGTAAATAGCTACAAAACCAATTCAGAGTGAAGTGTGCTTAAACCTAACTAAAATAAAGTGGTTTAAGCACCCTAAGCTCTTCATTTGGTTTTATTGTTAGTTGAACTTGCAAGGTAATGCTGCTTTATTCAAACAACCAGAATAATTTTCTGGAAAAACAAGACAACATTCTTCTATAAGAAAGAATGGAAAGTGTTATTCAATTTTCCATCTACATTTTCACCGATGAAGTCTTGCCAGTTTGTGAAAATGTTTTTTATAAGACGAACCTGAACATTACATGTTAACATTACTATTTTGCTCTATGTCTTGATCGACAGTTCATTTTTTTTGCTAACAACTGTATCAAAGGAAAAAACCCAAACATTTTTCCTACTGCCATTCCTATGACAAGAATGGTTTGATGTATAACCTCCTTTAAAAATTTGGACGGGAAAGTGAATAGAAATAGAAGCAAATAGATTTTTCATCAATTTTTCAATTTCTGGGTCATGGTGTAAGAAAACACAATCCTGGAAGTCAAATCTGGCTATTCAAATGGTGTCACCAGGGATCCTTTTTACAATCCTGCAACCTTAACAAAAAGGCGAGGCAGGAAATAAATATCAGTTCTCAGGGCCTTATTTGCTTCTGATCTAGAAACTACCTGTTGTAAGCTCTTTCTTTTTTAGATTTCTCCAGGGCTTTGTCCATCGTTTTCTCATTTTCTCCTCTACATTTGGGACAGTACCACTTGCCTTTGGGTTTATGATTGAGTCCCACACAAGAGAAGTGAAACCATTCAATTGGGCATTCATCATTGTCACAGCCTATCATTTCTCCATAGGAGACCTGGTTACACAAACAATAGGTTGGTTCATTGGGATCAATGGGCAGGTCTGCAGGGGAAGCCTCCCTCTCTGCTTTGGTTTTAGACCTCTTCTTTTTCTTGGAAGTTTTTGCTTTCTTCTCCTTTGGTGTTCCTGAAGTGATGTCATCATGGTCGTGATTATTAGAAGCATTCTCACGGTTTTCATTATTTCTTTGCCTCCTGGATCGCTTATTGTTGGGCTTTTCTGCTTGAGTCAGTATTTCATTCTTTGCTTTATCTTGGTTAGACTTACCGCTATTTCCAGTAATGTCATTAGTCTCTTGGCAGGTTTCAAACAATTCTACATGACTATCAACTTGTCTAGTTCTGTTCTCAACGATTTCTACCATTTGGCTGACAATCTGAATCTTTTCATCTCCCAGTTCTTGACTTCGAATCAGTGCTCTCTGTATACAATGCAATAATCTTCTCTTTTGTACTGCATCTGTTTCCCGTTTGAATTTTTCATAATAGTCATCGAGTTCTTTTAAGATCTCTGTAAAGAAAGAATAAGATTGTTATTTGTCAGCTTTGTACACAACACAAAAACATTTAAGCTTTATAAAATAGATTTACAGAAATAAAAAACTCCCAAAAACTTTCATCATGTAACTTGCTCTAGTTCTAAGCACTATTTGTACAGACATGTGTAATTTCTTCTAAATCGAGCTTGACTGCTGCTGATTTAATGAACGTATCTTTTTGGCTTTTCTGGCAACAGTACAGAAGTCGTTTCTTAGTTCTTTTTTCCAGAATGGTCTTTTACAAATTTCATATCTAGCCTATAGCTCTTGTATTGTCTCATATTCAGATAATTTATGATTAGCATATGGCATTGTTACATTAGCCAGGACAGCATAATATCATTGTAGAGTAGTAGTTTCAGTGGCAAGGTACTAGGTCTGTTTAGGAAACACTTGCACGCTTCCCAAGGTGCACCACAAGAGGGTGAGCTGGCTTCACACCAGAAAGAAAGATGAGCAGCTCTTCCTGCACCGTCACCTTGCAAATGGATGCCATGGCCATGAAGGCTCACAGCTGGCAGGAATCTGCTGCACAGTGCATCTACTCATCTCCCACCAAAGTGGTACCTATTTAACAACTTGCACAGAACATGCTTTTGAACTGTTAAGTGGACAGAAGCTGAGGCGAGTGACGGGAGCTTACCCCGACACGCAGTGCAAGGACTCGAACCACTGGAGCAGGGACCATCTCCAGCGTCATTAAGCCACTGGCCCATCGCACCTCTTCACATTCAGATGCTAACCAAGCGCCAACCTGTTTATTTTTCCATCCCAGACAAAATCATCCAGGGACTGGCATACTGAGATATAAACTGGAGCCTGAGGATACAAATATTGTTGGTGTAAAATAATTACTGTTGATAATCAAATAAAATAATTCCCTTGTTTGTACTAAACTTGTTGCTTCAAGATTTTACTCAGATTTTACTTCAAGTCACCATGGTTTATTTTGCTCATTATTTAGAGGTATGTTTCTGTGCATATAACATAAAAAAGGTAAAATTGACTTGAGCTTCTTGGTCATTCCATGGACATGTTTTTTTAAAGTTTCACAACAATAGTTTACAACTGTCTTCTTTCATTTCTTTTTGGGGGGCAGAGGTTTCCCCCAGTGCTGGGAATTTCCTGATGGCCTCCCATCTAATTTCCACTTACTGTACTAAGCAGCATAGCTTTTAAAGCCAGCAAGGTTGGTGAGGTACCGCCACCTAGCTGAGCCGTCAATGTATTAGCCTCTAAAAACATAGTAATAAATTCATGCGATGCAAATTGTGCAATTTATTATCTTTGCTTCTGTCGATTATACGCTGAGCAGTTTAAGCCAGCGTTTTCACTCTAAACTCCGAGCTATTCGTAAGCCATCTTGAGGAAATGCATGAAGATTTTCAAGGCCGGAATATGTCCGCCTCTTTCAAATCAAGAGGGGGCAAAACATAGCGGGGAAAAAAATACAATGTGTATTTCGTTTCATTCACATGCAAAGATCAACCCCGCGGACTTTGTCGAACAAGGCAGCGCCTGTCTTGGGACTGAGGCGACGTCTCATCTCTCTCGTAATGGTCGTTCATTCCGCCCACGTCTTTATTTTAGACGAGGGCTTCAAGGGGTCTTCAACGTATCAAACCAACGAGCGAAACGAGACCTAGCATTTGGGCAAAAGGGGAGAGCAAACGTGGATTTGCCCCGACGCCCCTCTGCTTCGGGCAAAGGAAAAGGCCGTTGCCGGGCAGCGTTTCACATCCCTTCCTCAGCCGCCAAGCCCCAGCCGGAGCCTTAAGCAAATCAACGCGCGCGGGAAGGGGAGGGAGCGAAAGAACAGGCCCCGCCCCCACCTCTCTTCCAGGGCACCAATTTCGCGGATAAAGGGGCGGAGCCAACCCAAAGCACAAGAAGCGTCGCTGAGGGGTGGAGCAGAACCAGCAGAGCGCGCGCAGGGAGCGGGAAAACAAGGACCCTTCGGCCCCGCCCCGTCGCCGGGAGTGTGCGCTCGCGTCCGCTCCCAACATTCGAAAGAGACCTAGTTCGTCCCAGCTGCCTCTTATCCTCAGCCAATCAGAAGCGCCTCCCTTGCCTATTCCCCCGGCCCTTCTCCTTTTCAGGCAACGAAGCCACTCCCTCCTCACCCCTCCCACGGTGCGATTTCGAGGACCATTGTTCTTAGAAGGGAAGTGGCGGTAGGCGTTGAGTGCGTGTATGTCTGTTTTTCTCTTTACGTCTGTCTTTAATAGAACGTACGCGAAGAGCAGAAACCCAACCGGCCAATCAAGGTCTGGCAACTCCCACCACAGCCCGCCTGAATCGAAACCGTCCAATTAGAATAAGGAATTATACCAATAGCCCACCTTCTAACTAAAAAATATTCTCACCAATCAGGAGGGAAAGCCCCAAACCAACCTCCACCTCCTTGAATACCAATGTTCCAATCAAGTCCCGAGGGCGGGCCGACGATAGCCTTCATCTTCCACATCAACCCATTGGTCACCGTAACGCCTTCAAGTCTTTCTTCAACTAGCAAGCCAATCAATCGCAGAGGTGCAGCCGGGGCAGTTCGAACTCTTAGAAGAAACCTCCGCCCTGCCGCTTCACCCCCCCCTCCGCCCCCGCTCCACCCTGGTCCTGCAAGCGTCACTACGAAGCGAAGATCGATAAAGAATTTAGTAGGGGGTACTAATCATTGAGCAATAGGGCGGGGCCAAAGCGGCTTCCTGAGGGAAGTTTCACCAATAATGGCAAAGGAGGCGTGGCGAACACAATCGGGGAATGACGAGGAGCTATAAAAGCTCTGTGACGGCGCTTTTCACTCGCTTCTTTTAGAGCTCAAGCGCAGAGGCGTCTCCCTTTAGCGCAGTGGAGCGTTCACCGCGGGTTGAAATGCCCGCCCTTGTCCTTCAACCCTCCTCTCTTCCGTATTACCCCTCCTCAAACAACCGTTCCTACCCGCAAGTTCACGCTCGTATCTTCCCCTTCCTTCTCGCCTTTCTTACACACTCTCGCCTGCTTTTTTTTTTTTGGCGCGTCTTACGGACGGCACATTATTAAGTGCTCACCACAAAACAAATACTTGCTGGTTCTATCCGACCCCTCCCGAAGCGCCGCAAACCCGAGCCGGCTCCCATCTCCAATTCTTCACCAGCGGAAAAGGAGTTTGAACGTGCCAGGGGCACTCCGGTGTCACCTCCACTAGCAGCCGTCGCACTCTTTTCACCGCTCTCCACCCCTCACAGCACCCGGTGACAAAGGACTTCTCCAGCTCTTTAACTCCAACCACCATTTCCCGGGTTGCAGAGTGCGAGAGAGAGAGACGGAGCCAGCCTCCTCCTGTAAGAGCTGCAAAACGCGGCAGGAGTTTGGGAAGGGGGAGGCCCCTCCGCACAGCCCCAGCCCACACGGGATTTATATAATCGGTTCCCATCACTTTCAGCTCTTTCTCGCTGCAGAATTCGGGCGAGAACAGCCCGTTTTGAAAGCAAACCCCATTGAAAAAAAAGAAGAGGGAACGAAGGCTACAAGCCCGGCCCACCCCTCGCACACTCCAGCTAATCCGCCCGCCCGCCCTCTCCCTCTTACTAGCACCCTCTCCTACTACAGCCATTGCGAATACTAGAAATTCCTCAATGTGGTGCCCTAGTCGTTCTCCCTCATCCTCTTCCTCGCCGCTGTCCCACCGTCCCCAAAAGCAGCCCCTCTTCGCCTGGGAAAGAGGAACAAACAGCTGCCTCCGTGCCCCATGCCCCCGGATTTCCCTGCCCCACTTCGGTACCGCCGCCTTTTTGTCCAGCATTTTTACACCTAAAAAGCCAAGTCCTCGCTTCAGAGCGGAGGACCGAAAGGAAGACCTTTTGTTCCGCCCCGAAAGGGGAAAAAAGAACTGGGCATCCCTGTAGAGCAGCCCCCCTTCTCGACTTTGCTTCCTGCTCCTCTTCTCACTAATAAATAATCCTGATAATAAAAGCCACCCTCTGTTTCAAGTTCGGGGGCGCAGGGAAGGGACCCAAGAGACCATCTCGACAAACAAGGCAAAGCCGAGGTGGCTTCTACAGACTCTCTCGTGCACCAACACATAAAGGAGAAAGCTCTTACCTTGGTATTTGGCGTCAATTTCCCTCATCAGGGAGACATTTCTCTGCAGATCGAAAGGCAGAGATTCGATCGAGTCCAGGTAATCCTCCACATAGTTCGCTAAATGGAGCTGCTCTCCGTTGGCAGGATTCAACATTTTCATCCGGCCGAAAATTGTGGGTATGTGTGTGTGTATATATATATATATATCGTCCTCTCACCCCAAAGGGCGAGAGTTTTCCTTTCCAGCACGGCAGCCCCAATGGCAGAGATTCCGTCCTCCGCCGCTTCGGTGCCTCTCTCCGGTTCCTCGATCAAACCGAAAAAAACACCAGAAAAGCTACATCTGAATCTTTTCTTCCCTGAACAGGCAGGCGCAACACAGTCCGCGAGTCTCTCCAGCGGCAGTAGCAGCTGATTGAATGGCTGTCGTTGTCGGTAACTCACCAAGGAGGTGGTAGGAACAATCAGAGGGATGTGTGTGCGTCTCCGTGTGAGTGTGTGGACGAGAGGGGGGGTGGAAAGGGGAGAAGACGGTCTTAAAAAAATACACAGATCTCCCCCGGCAGACAAGTAGGATCCGCGCGGTTAAAAACGCTTGGCAGAAGGCAGAAGCAGCGTCTCCAGTGCCTGCCGCTGCTCCTCTGCTGCCGGTGATCTTAATGCAGCTTTGCGCTGTACGCCGCACTTGATCCAACGTGGAAAACCCAAATACCAGTTTCAAACACTTGGGAAACATTCAACCCCGCCAGCTAGTGCGCGTGCGCAGCACTCCCATTGCAAACCTCCCCCTCCCTCAAGAGCAGCAGCGGCAGCAACAACCAGGACGCTCAATGCGCCGCTTTCTCCACAGTTGTGCTGGGTTCTCCCTCCTCCCCAGAAGGAAGTGAGACGGCGGAGGCGGGGGAGCTACACGGGAATGGGGTTTTGTGCATGCCCAGCCAAATACAGCTTTCTGACGTAGTCATGTCTCGGGGAGGAGGAGGAGGGGGGTCGCAAACGCAATACTACTTACTCTTTCCTTTTCCCTAACAAAAAAAAGGGGGGGATGGGGGTTGCGCTGCGCCGCCTCTGCTGGAGCGGGAACTCGGGCCGCGTTGGCCAAAGGCAAAACGAGAGAGAAGGGAGAGACATCTGAAGTTGGTGGGCGGCATTTCATTCTGCGGCTGGCTTTTGAACGCCGGAGCCTTTGGATTGCTCGGCCCCGGCCGACCGGAGAACAGGCAGAGATGGTAAGAGTTTGTGATGGTGGTTTTGGGGTTTGTCGGACCCCGGGCTTAAACTTGGGAGAATTTGCGGCAAGGGACTACGGTCCTCAGCAGCGAGCCGCACTGGGGCTCAGAGAGCAGGGATGCAGCTGTTGGCTCCCTTCTGCCTCCCCTCTGCATTTGGTTCGTTTCTCCAGTTTGCAGGAGTTTCCCCGAGTTAAAAAGAAGGCCGTCTCCTTCCCGGCTTGAAGTTAGCCACTGCCTCCATCATTATAATCCAACACTGACAACAGGATGGCCCAATCGCATTGTCAGGATTTTTCCCACCCCTTTGCTTTCTAACCCAGTCACAGGCTGCGGGTTGCAGAGCCGGAAAAGAGGAGTCAAGTAAAAATCGGTGCATGCGCAAATTGAGGAGTTGTGAATAAAATGGAGGGCGAAAAGATGAAAAAAAGTAGACTACATTTCCCTATACCTGCTCTGCCCCCCCCCTTTTTTTTGTGATGCCGCATGCGCCTTGATAATGGCTACTGGACTCCGGGGTGGGGTAACCCCCGTGCTTTTAAGGTTGCCTAATCTGACAATCAAAGCACACTCAGCTGCAGAAAACAAGAGTATCTAGAACAAACTGATTCTTTCCTCAGCCCAGTTGAGAAAGGATTGCTTTATACTTATTTAAAATTATCCAACTGCAGTATCCTAAGCTGGAATCCATGTTCAGATAACCATCTCTAGATAGTCCTGCTCTTTGGGCTGATGTAAAGATAAAAAATGAACAAAGAGAAAACATCAGGAAACTGAGCTTTAAAGCCAACTGCAGTGGTAACTTAAATATATTTAGCAGTAGGTGTAATTGCCAGATGTCTGCATACAAACAGAACTGCCTGAAAATTGTTGAGGATGTAAAACTGACAGAAGGTGAAAGAAAAGAGATGTCTTGGTGAAACAGGCAGTGCAGTGAACAGTCATTCTTCAATTTTCAGATCATATTTGTCCAGTGAATGTTGAAGGGATATTGAGCTGTTTTTACAACCATGGTATTCACATATTACATCTTAAAAATTAACTTGCTGGGTTTGTAAGCAAACAGGTGTGTTGTGGCAAACTTTTACTTTTTGACATAGATTTAAAAAGGTAAGATTTTCAATAGATATAATAATAGATTGTACAATGAGAATTTGAATAGATTAGTTTTTAAACTGTCTTGATTATACATATCTCAAGGAAGCAAACTGACATACTCCACAACAACCTTATTAGGTGGGTTGGCGCTGAGGAAAAGTGACTGGCTCAGTCATGCAATTGGCTTTCATGCATAAGGCAAGACTAGAACTCACAATCTCTTGGTTTCCAGACCAGTACATTAACCACTACACTGTAGTGTACATAGTGGCAAAGTGTTTGTTTTACATTCTCACCACAGGTAAGAAATGGTATCTTATCTGGTACAGTGATCCTCCCTGAAATAGCTACCCTTCAGTCAATAAGAGAAAATAGTCAATGTAAAGGAAACCTGCATCAGCTGCTTCTCTTAAATATAGTAAAAGCAACTCCACAGGAAATAAAAATACTATTTTTTAAAAAATTGAGGTGCCCTCCACCTTGGATCAGTCACTTTCCCTCAGCCCAGCTTATATCACAGGGTTTTTGTTATGGAGGAAGGTATGTTGGATATGTTCATTGTCTTGAATTATCTGTGAAAATAATAAAGGCAGGGTGTAAATAAATGCTGAATCTCATGTCTTGATTTTTTTTTGTCTGCTGCAGACAATCTGTGCACCAGATTGGTGTGATATCCTTGCTGTGATTATGCTGTGGGTACTTAGTAGTTCAAAAGCATGCAAATGTGAGTAGATATATAAATACTACTTTGGTAGAAAGTGTTCTGTGTGCCTTTGGCATCTAGTCTTGTGTGCCACATGACCATTAAAGCATCTTCTGACAACACTGGCTCCATCCCCTAAGAAACTGAGATGAGTACTGCCCCCCTAGAGTAGGAAATGACTGGACAGGGGAAACCTTTACCTTAAGTTCACAGAAGCAATTGTCAACCATTTGTTTGATAACCCTTGTTCATTTGGTGGTTTTAAAAAAATGAGATGCCAAAATAAACAGAAATTAATGTGCAAAACCTGCAGACAAAAGGAACAAGGAATTTTATTCTTTCTAAAGTGATGGATGGGGAAAACACAGATTTTTTTTTGTTAACAGATAACTAGAAAAAAATGGGGAGGGGATAGAACTAGCCCTTTTTAAAAACACAAGCTTCCTTTTGTTTCATACCGAGTCTCACAAGAGAAGGAATGGATTTGTCCTTATTTGAAGAAAGTTAAGTATCTCAGTAGACACAATTTTACTATGCTGTTTATGCCACAATTGTACATATGGTAGCAGAAAGGGAGGAGTTTTTATAAATGATAAAGAACATTTTTGTTCAGTGGTTTCTGTTAGTTGTAAGATTTGCTTCTACCTGTATTTCCTAGAAATACCAATAGTAGCTAAGTACCTACAGAGAAATATTGTGTAAAAACTTCTGCAAAATCATGAACCTTTTTGAAAGCCTTAAATGGTGCTTAGAAGTTTATAGAAACTTATTTTGTGTAGAGCAATGAATTCAATATTCGTGTCGCTTCAAGACATGAATATTCAAGACAAACATCCATAATTATTATTGAGTAAGGAGACTTTTTTCAACTTGGGAATTTTTTTCTTGCCAATCTGCAAACTTAGACATATGTTTAGTTTCAAAGAAGAAGAAAAGCAGGCCTGCAAACTGGTATCTTCATTCAACTCCACGTTTCATCAGAAGTAGATGCATGTTTTGCATTAATGGTCAACATATTTTATAAGCTACACTCAGTCAATTTTAGTAAGATTTGTGTCTGTTCAGTACTTTATTTCAGACCATAGATGCATAGGTGCACACATTGACACATGTCTAAGATGAGAGATACAGAATGGGCTACAAACGACAGCTATTAATTGTCCTTCGGCTCAAGGGGCAGAATTTTCAAGCTTTTTTCAAGCTTTTGTTATTTTTATTTTTTTGCTTAAAAGTTTTGGGATAATTTGGATGTAAATGATTGCAATAAATATTTTCTTTTTGGTAATGTTTTTATTTCATTTTTATAAATGCATTGTTTTAGTTGTAAGTTATCCTGATTTGTGTCTAAATAAAATTAGAAAATATGAATAAAATTAAAGCACACTCTCAGTGTATATTTTAGTAAGTCAGTGACTTTAATGGTACTTATGACCATGTATATTGGGATTCATTCTGAACTACATCAAGCAAGGCATCAAACTAGTGTGTGTGTGTGTGTGTGTGTGTATTACAGGTAGTCCTTGACTTACAACAGTTCATTTAGTGACTGTTCAAAGCACTGAGAAAAGTGACATGACTGTTTTTCAGTTACCTTTGTAGCATCTACTTGATCATATCATCAAAATTCAGGTGCTTGGCAACTGGTTCATATTTATGACCATTGCTGTGTCCCAAGGTCATGTGATCACCTTTTGCAAACTTCTGACAAGCAAAGTCAATGGGGAAGCCAGATTCACTTAACCAGGTTACTAACTTATCTACTACACTGATTCACTTAACTTAAAGATTGTAAAATGGGGCAAAACTCACTTAACAAATGTATCATTCAACAACAGAAATTTTGGGCTCAATTGTAGTGATAAGTTGAGGACTACCTGTATATAAAATGTCATGGTAGTGTGTACTGGAACAATGCCATTGCTTGGGAAACATAAGTAAAAATAAAGGTTCTCCTCGCACATACGTGCTAGTCGTTTCCGGCTCTAGGGGACGGTGCTCATCTCTGTTACAAAGCCGAAGAGCCAGCATTGTCCAAAGACATCTTCATGCTCATGTGGCTAGCATGACTAAATGCTGAAGGCGCACGGAACACTACGACCTTCCCAAAGTGGTCCCTATTTTTCTACTTGCATTTTTACACGCTTTCGAACTGCTAGGTTGGCAGAAGCTGGGAGAAGTAATGGGAGCTCATTCTGTTATGTGGTGCTAGGGATTTGAACTGCAGATCTTTCTGATCAACAAGTGCAGCATCTTAGCCATTGAGTGATAAATGTAATATGTCCATTAAGTTTAATGAAAAATCACCTTCACATTTGCTTTTCCATGTTATAAACCAATGATAAAATTAAGAAATGTAATTTTGGTTTCTGAACAAAAACAGTTCCTATGACAATACAAATCAATCTCTCTCAGATATATATTATATTTATATATATGTATATATTCCCAATGACGTGGAAAAATACCCAAACAAAGCTGAATACCATACATGTAAGTACCCGCAAAAACTTAAGTGTATATATATACACACATATACACACATTAAACAATATAAAATTATATAAAATATAAAAATACAGATTCTACAAAGTCTGATGTTTAAACCCAGAGTCTTAAGCTGCTGTTCAAAGCCTTTATTCCTCATATTCCTCTAAGGAACTCACGGTGGCAGACGTGGATTCAACGATCACCTTCATCCCCGTAAAAGTCCGAGTTGCACTTAAAGCCACACTGGCCCCAAGTCATCCAGTAAGCCCAGACTGAACAGGGACCGAACCCGGATTTTCCCTCGCCGAGACTCCCCGCAGGGAATTTATTTACCAACGAGGTTTATTTCCCAGTAAAGCTGTAGAGATTTGCATTGTATTTCAGAAATGCTTTAGAAGGGCGAATCCGACCGTCTGGGGCAACTACAGCCACTTACCGCTCGCACATAAACACGCCCGGTGTTGCCCCCTCCCTCCCCTTGCAAGCCAGGCTTCCGAAGCAGCCCTTCACCGGATGCCTTTCCTGAAAAACGGACACCAGCTTTACTTTCAGACTCCGCGGGGGGCTTTTTCGCGAGTTGACGCGGGGAAGCTAGGCAACTTTCAAGGTCACCGGCAAGTCTGGAAAGGGAGTTGGGGGAAGAATCGTGTACTCTGCGAAAGCCATCATTCCGCTGTTGTCGAACGCTGCCTCGCTTTCTCCGCCTCTCCCTCCAAACGTAGGCAAAGAAACCACGCAAGCTCCTCCTTTTCCTTCTGGTCTCCGCCTGTAGCTACCGCTCTCCTCAGCGGCGAACAACCGGCGCCGACTGTTCCTACCGCCGGAGTGGGCTGTGCGGCGCTTCCTTCTGCTGGGGAGCTGCGGCGCCGAGAGAGCCCCTCCCTCTTGCTGAGAGGAGGGAGGGAAGGAGGGAAGAGGCGGCGGCGGAGGAGGAACAACGCGAGGGGATCTCGCCGCCCTGTGGGCTCCTGCGTGTCTCTGGATTGGCTTCGGTGCAAGCAAAAGAAGAGGACGGCGGCCTTCTCGGCACAACGGAAGCATGTTTTGCGCTCCTTTGCTAGCCCGGCCTGGCGGGAGCTGCCTGAGCACCCCCACTTCTCCTTTGCAGCGGCTGGACGGGCGTCGGTGGTTGACTTCGATGGTCATCAGGGCTCCGCCTGCCGCCCCAAGGAAGCGCCAGCCGCTGGGTGAAGAATCCCGCAGGAGAAGGTGCACTGGCGGTACCCCGGAGGTCGGGACGAAGTGGATCAAGCCCACCGGCCAAGACACCGGGATCCAGATCTATAACAGCTTGAGCAGAAGCAAAGAGCCCCTTATCCTGGGAAAGGCCAACGTGGTGACTTGGTAGAATAATTAGAAAATTATCAAATCTATCCTGAGCTAGTGCTAAATTTTCAGGCTCCTCCCCCCTTCCTCCACCAGTTTATAGAAGCAACGAAATAAACCTATTTTGTTGCTGATGGAAGATGTAGTAAATGTTTGGGGTGGGCGGTGGGGGGAGCCTCTCCTGTTGAAGGTTTCCTTGATCAAGGGCTTGTAAAACTACAGACCTTCTTAATGGGAAGGAAAAGCAGTAGTGTGGTACCTAATTGGATTGGTCAATTAAAAAAAACACCTGAAATTATTTGTATCCCTCTTTTCTAAAAAATTAAATAAAAATAAGTTAGTATAATAGAATGGGACTTGTCTTGGGGATTGCAGCCTAAGCCCTAAAATGGCAGAGTTTTGGTTTGTGGAATATGGAAAATCACCTATCCCAAAGGCTCAATGACCTTCTCCTGAACTTGAGCTTGCAGTGAAATTAGCATACAGTATCTACCTTCCAAATGAAAAAGAACCCTGTCAGATAATGCTAAAGCAGATAGAAGAAAGGTGGATCAAGATCTGGAATATTAGCAGAGGCCAAGGAGTAGCTACAGATGAAGAAATTCATGTGCCAGCTTCTGTTAAAATAGGTATCTGACCTGGGAAATTAAGGACAGCAATTAGACAGCAGAAAAGAACTTGAATGTCCATAGTCTACTGCCATCTAGTGATCTTCTGGAGCTTTGCTAAGGTGTTACATTTTTAAAGGATAAGCAGAAAATGTGAAGATAAGCATTTAAATAACATGTGCTGACAGATTTGTTTGCCTAAAAGTAAAAGTTCAATTCCTGATCACTTTTCAGACAGATTAATATAATTTACCTGGCCAAAACAGAGAAATAGGTTTGTCATTGCCTTTATCCAGGGACCACTTACTCATCTTCTATTTTGTCATCTAAGATTGACTGGGTGGTACTATCTAATTGGTGTTGTAGTAATGTGCAGTACACATAATTAGTCTTTTTATCGACCATGATTGCGAATTAGTTGGAAGACTTAATGTTAAGTAAGGCTGCTTTAGGAAAAGAAATGGGTAAAAATAAAATCCAAACTCTTTTGGGACTTTCTGGAAGGACCTTATTGTTTGCATATCCAAGATGATGATTTATGAGTCCTCCTGGGCTTGAAGCGAGCTCCAACTCTAGGTGTGATTTAGCCATTGCAGGTTGCTATTCTGCCTTTATACCCTCTTATTTGGAAAATTGCCATTGTTCAGTTAGACCCCAATTAAGATGGTAAATTTTGAGCAGGTTTAGTGTGGCTAATAAGATATGACTCTCAAAATATATTTCTTAGTGAAGTCTCCCTAGCAAGGCTATCATAACCAGATAATGTCATCACCCATTGTTAGCCATTGTGGCTGATGTTGAACTTTTAAAAACTGTTCAGTGATATCTCTGATTTTTGTTCACTTTAATTTTATTTGCAGGTACAGCTGTGGGCCTACTGTATATGATCATGCACACCTTGGACATGCTTGGTGAGTTTTAATCATTTTTATTTATATTTGTACCTTCTCTAGATATAGATTATAATTTAGCAGCAGCATCCATAGCAAATTGTGTTCCATAGTAAAATGCTGACATTTGTGTGGTGCATGCAAATGCCATTAAAGCCTTCTTTTGTGACATCTGTTCAAATTGCAGTTTTTGTATGACACTGTTGTCATTTGTTTATTATATTTTATCTCATCCTTGATCTCCCTATAAATAACCATTTTATTAGATAAATTAGCATTAATTAGCTCTTTCAACAAAAAGTAAGAGCTGAGTTAACTCTGATATTGTATTTATTCATAATGAAAGTCTCATTAGGTTCACTAACCTCAAGAAACTACATAGAGAATTGCCAAAGACATCTAAATGGATGAAGATGAGATGTAGCATGACAGATGACCAATCTATCTGACCAGGGAGGTCTGCAGAGTGTGTCCATGAAAAAGGTGCCCTGCCCCTTTTTATGTTTTTTGTGATGGCATCTTGTCTTTTTCTAACACCCACTCACACACACACCGTCCCCATGGACATCTCTGCATCTGACTTAGAGAAAAAAAAATTTCAATATATATTACATTGTGGGTTACTCTGATTGAAAGGGAACTCGGGACTAAAACATATGAAGAACGGTTACAGGAACTTGGCATGGCTAGTCTAGTGAAGAGAAGCACCAGGGGTGACATGATAGCAGTCTTCCAATACTTGAAGGACTGCCACAGAGAGGAAGGGGTCAAAGCTAGGCCAGACAAGGAATAATGGATGGAAACTGAACAAGGAGAGATTTAACCTGGAAATAAAGGAGAAACTTTCTGACAGTGAGAACAATCAACCAGTGGAACAGCTTGCCCTCAGAAGTTGTGGGAGCACCATCAGTTGAGACTTTCAAGAAGAGATTGGACTCCCATCTGTCAGAAATGGTGTAGGGTCTTCTGCTTGGACAGGGGCTTGGACTAGATGACTTACAAGGTATCTTCCAACTGATTATCTGTTATCTGAAAGATTAGGTGAAACATTTTATTATTTGTTTCATTTTTCAGCTATGAGTGAAGTGGTTC
This sequence comes from Hydrophis major, assembly GCA_033807585.1. Lineage (NCBI taxonomy): Eukaryota > Metazoa > Chordata > Lepidosauria > Squamata > Elapidae > Hydrophis > Hydrophis major. The sequence continues at coordinate 36,165,001 of CM066332.1, read as the reverse complement.
AAGCAAAGATATAGTCAAATACAGAATAATTTTTTGAACATCTTCCTTAAGTAGAATCTGGTAGCCTTATCTATATGGTCCAGCTGGGAAAGGATGCTACAGGTGCCCTTCCTAAGAGGAGCTGGAGGGTAGGTTCCCAGAGAATTGCAGCTTTTCATTTTGCAACAACTTATCCCACTGAGGTCAGGTTAGCTTCTACACTTTTTTTCTTTTCAGAAGTAGGGTAAATCTGTTTTGAACATTTTTGGCACTGGTATCTAACTGCAAAGTACAACTTTGAATGCAACCTGAAATTCACCTACTTGCAGTATGATACATTTTTGACCTATTTATTATCATGAGACATTTCCAAATCACCAAGTAAACTCACTGAAATATCTAAGATGACTGGGTAGGGACCCAGATTTAGAGGAGAAAGTGTGATTTGGAGCATAAGAGGTTTGCCACATTAAACCTATTGGCAATCAGATTAAGCCAGGATTCCTTGAAAATGCCACAACTGACTGACTTTTCACTTAATAATGACTGTATATATACACATATAAAATTATGTTATGAGCACTGAATACACACATTTAGTGTGTATTCAATTATAATGGTGATAGAAAAGAAACTTTATACTAATCCTAGTCACTGTGTGTGAGCCATATTAATCTAATAAATAAATCTTCACATTACCTTTGCTCACCTGTAAAGCAAAGGAAAGCTGAAATATGATCATAAACACAGTTGCATTTTCACTTGGCAATAACCTTACTTAATGACTAACTTGCTGGTTCAAATTGTGATCACTAAATGAGGACTATCTGTATTTTCTAAGTAGAAGTTATTACCTTGTTTCAACAGTAGTAGCTTCAAGGAAAACTATAAAATTGCTAAACTACTTATTTATCAGCAACCTAGGCCTGTTTATTTAGGGCTTAATCAAAACAAGAGACTTGTCTCACATTGTATGTTAAAGAAAATTTACCATCCAGGTTATTGCCTGTTAGTGGTTGGAACTTATTTCAGAATTTATACGGTAGGTGTAGGATTGCTTTGTAAAGAAATAAAATTAGAAAAAGTAAGCCATGGTTGCAGCATTATAATTAACAATAGCTATAACAAAAGATAGTTGAAATTTGTATAGAAATGTCACCTGTCACTTGAATTTTGTAGCCTGTTTGCTTACAGTTCTTTTCTGTGCATTAACAGTTCAAGCATCAGATAAAGTTATGGAGGGGTAAAAAAATTGCTGTTGGATCTTATACATATCTAGAGGATTTGCCGTTGATTGACCTGATTCCCATTTGTTATCTGTAGCAATGGTAAAATGTCCCCTCCCTTCCTTACCCACCAAGTGAAATCTTCATACTGCTGAAATTAAAAAAACATGGGATAATATTTTTTGTGTCAAGTGACTATAAATTTTGTTCAGTTCCTGGCTTTAGAATTATTTAATTTCAATTGTAGGTGATTTTAAGAATCTATTAGAGACAGGTATGTGTTTGTTGCACATTTGATGTCTAATTAAAAAGCAGCATAGATCTCAGAATCCTGAAGCATTCCTATTGCAAAAAACTACATTTTATGTCACAGTAAATCTGATGTATCATACGATTCTGTTGTTCTAATATATTTTGGATATATTCAGAGAGCTGAAAATGATGATCAGAGTTTATAAAACCTGTTTCACCTAACACATTCATGATTTTTCTCTCTGTATTTCAGTTCCTATGTAAGATTTGACATAATTCGAAGAATAATGACAAAGATATTTGGAAAGGAAGTAGTGATGGTGATGGGGATTACAGATATAGATGATAAAATAATTAAAAGAGCAAATGAGGTAAGCATATAAATCAACCTACTTTATACATGTTTTTAGAATGTGTATGTACATTGTATTCCGTATTACCTTATGTATGTTTTATTGCTTGGTATATAAAATCTTTTCTGAAATGTGTGCTTCTCTTGTATTGTGCTATTTGCATATCCAAGTTAGATAGTAAAATACAATTGATCTGTTCGAATTGATTTTTACCTAAGCTGCAAATACTTGAAACCCTTGAAATTTATGTGTTTATTTATTGAACATATTGGTAGGCTGTTGCAATCAAAACCTACTCAAAAGAAACACTATAAAACAAACCCCAAATAGAAACAGAAAATACAAGAACACTAAAGTACAAAAGTAGTAAGAGAATCAAATATGGCAATAACAAGTCAAATCAGGATCAAGCTCTCTGAAAAAGATCAGACTTTAGAAGCTGGTAGACAACCAACAGAAAAGGAATCAGCTTGAGTTCTACAAGAAGGCTTTTCCACACAATATTCCATACTGTGGTAGAAAAGCAGCCTCAGCCATCTTGATTTATTTATTACATTTATCTTTGTTGTTTTCCAATGAATCACTCTGCTTGGTTCAGAGGCACCATGATGGAGAAGGTTCTCTTAATTGCACTTAAGAGACAGGGAACAGGATGCCATGGGGCACAGTTTTATGCCTAGCTTTATGCCTAAGGTGAGACTAGAACTTCCAGTCTCCCCAGGTTCTAGCCTGATTGTCCCCAGGTTCTAGCCTGATTGTCCCAAAACTAGTTCTCTGCCTTTCCAGTGTAAGGTACATATAACTTTCATGCCACAGCATCATAACATTCAAAGCAAGTCACCTGGTTCCACTTAGGAAGCAATTCGGTTAGTGTTGCTTGATAAACAGTTATTGTATTTTTTTCTCTCCTACACAATGACATTTATCATAATAGGTTGGCATTAAATGGCCTGGGTATTATATAAGAATTTCTGAAACAATGAAGTCCAAAGATGAAGTTGAAAAGTGATGTTTGTTTGCAGTGCATTGCTTTAGGAATACTTTAGAAAGAAAGCTCAAGCAAGTACTGGGAGTATTCCATAAGCAATGGAAAGTTATCATAATGATCATGGTGAGCAATCAGGCGTGGTTGAAATGAAAATCCTAACTTGAAATGACTTTCTCCTAGTTTGCATTGTCATGATTGCTGCTCTATCAAATGATTTGGAGAATCCTTCCAAATAAATGTGCAGAATGAAGAGGTCAAAGCTTAATATCAGGAGAATGTTTTTGTCTGATTTATACTGTAGATCAGCACATTTTTAATTCCTTCATATTATTACTTTAATTATGTTAGACTACAATAATAATTGGGACTAGGAACTCTGTTGCTAAGTGATGCAATCATAAAGCATGATATGAAACGACTGCATTACATAGCAACAATTCTGGCAATTCCAGTTGCTATTATGAAATGAGGACTGTGCCGGTCATTAAGCTCGGATCCCATCATCACAAGTTCCCGATGTTGATCATAGGAAGCTAGTAGCGAATGCCAGAAATAATGATTACATGACCAAGGGCCCTTTGATGACTAGAACTCCAAGGATCAGTCATAGGTCCCCTTCATTCAGCAGCATTGTGAGCACTTGCTGAATAAATGGTCATAAAACAAAGCCTACTTGTATATATTTCAAAATTGTATATGTATTAGTGGATAACCCGCTGAGTCATTGTTTCAGAGACATTTCTTTGATAGGTACCTTTAACAATGGCAGAGTTTCTAATGGAAAAGTTCTGCCTTGAAAGTAGCCCATGTTGAATTGTATAGCATAGTTAGACATAAGGAATTTTATGTTTATGACATTTTGGATTGTGTCACAAAATATTTAATGATCATTTTTACGCCATAAAATGTTTTACAAAATTTTTCAAATTTCAATTCCATGGGAGTTATGGGTCCCGGATTTTGGATGCTTTTTGTAAGTTAGTCCATTTGAACTACTTGGTTGAAAAAGTTTTTGCCCTATTGTGCACCATTTTGCCCAAAGGTTAAGGAATCAGAGTACTAATATTATATAGATAGATTTATGAAATTAGTAATTATTAATCATAAAAGTTCTGTAGGAACGGATCTTAGAAATTCTCTAGGCCAGTGTTTTTTAAACATTTTAATACGTTAATTCATTAGAAGAATGGTTGGTGAGATCTCTTAGTTATATCATGATTTCATAACCTCTGTTAGCTCTTACACATGATATATGACTTAATCACTTGCTGTTTTTTTTATAGATGGAAATCTCCCCAGAAACCCTTGCTCGTTGTTATGAGGAGGGCTTTAAACAAGATATGGCTGCCTTAAAGGTACAAATATTTAATTGATATGCTTAAATCTTGATTGTAAAAATTATTTTGTTGCAGAGCTGCTAGGACAGTGGTGGAGAACTCCCTTTGGCTCATGGGATGCCCTAGTTGTAATAATAGTTGTTCCACCCTCTTTGTTTAGCTTTGTAACAACACTTTAAAACCTTTAAGAAAAATAATTCTGGATGCAACAATAGATAGGCTGTGGCTGAGATAACTTCTGAGGACAAGGGCAAGCAGAGAAGTAAGTAGAGTTGAGAAGAAAGACAATGTCTGCTGACACAAAGAAAGGAACATTTAAGTTTGCGAAAATGGGGAAAGGCTGAAAGAGGGAGCAATGCCAGGAGACAGACAAAGGAAAGGAGGTTCAGCAGGTGCATAGATATAAAAGTTGGAGGGATAAGAAGAAGGTGAGATGAAAGAGTGGAAACAGTGGAGGGAAAATGAGGTGGAAATCATTGAATCATACTTTGCTCAGAACCGTCCCAGGGAATCTGGAGCCTTTGCAACATTTAGATTGACAGTTACAAATTACATGTGCATCATTGTATCTTCACTTTTATGGTTTTTATGCTGTTTTAATTATTGTTAGCTGCCGAGAGTCATGAACTTGCGATTCTATCTTAAAAGGTTAAATCATGGCAACTGGACCAAAGTTTATTAAAACTGAGTCATTGTGGCAAGAGTTGGTTCTTTCCAATGCCTATCTGATTCTCTGCCTACCCAAATTTTCATTTTGACTGAAAAAGTTACTTGGATGAATAACAAAACTGAGATGTTTTAATAAACTTTGGTTCAGTTGTCAAGATTTAACCTTTTAAGATAATTGATGTTCTCCTTTAGAGACAGTCCATTGCTCTTGTATCACTATAATCAGCTGTTATTAATCATCTCCTTAATATATAGTTCTCTTTCTTTACATAGGTCCTTCCTCCCACAATTTATATGAGAGTAACTGAAAATGTTCTTCAGATCATTTCTTTTATACAGCAACTTATTACTAATGGATATGGTTATGCAACTTCACAAGGTAAGACTTCCCAATCTTATGGTAGTCCTGTGGTGTGTTTGCAGTTCAGTTAGTATGTTGCTTTGGAATTGACTAGGACATTCTTGGCCCACTTGTATGGAGAAGATGAGTGTTAGTAACACTGTTGCATTTGCGTATGAGTGCTGCCTTTTTTATTGATGAGATTGTGACGCACGGCTTGTTGAAAGACGTTATCAAAAGATGAAGTGTAGGCTAACAGGTTACATTGCTAAGTTAGGGCTTATCCACAAGATCCCTGCAGCCTTTCCTCTGGCTTCTCTATCACTTGTACATTTTTCCCCTCTTCTTTTTCTTGGCTGGGGGCTTACTATTTTACTGGCAAGGGACTTTGGAAATAATAGGGTGTAGAAACATGAGCAAACCATTTTTAAGAAACAAATTGACCTGACGCCAGATTTGTCATTGAACACAATACCAGATTCCATTTTTTGCTTGTAGAATATGCTCGCCTTCACTATTTATGGAGACTGAGAAATTTACATCCCTGGCATGGTCTTTGTCTCAGTGTGTTTTGTCCATTAATGTATTCTTTTCTCTTGGGTCTGCTATGAAATATCTCCTGCCTTGGTACTAGAATGTGGGCAGCATAGGCTACCTGCCATCATCTCTGAACTATATATCCATCTCCAGGGAACAGCATACCTTGGACCAAAGGACCATTGCTTTGCTTGTTATGTATAATATGAATAGTTGCCTAAAAATAGAGGCATTGATTGATGATTCCCTTGAGTAGAATACCAATATTTCCCATCTTTATAATAAGATCAAATTGTTTATTTTCGACAGGTAATGTTTATTTTGATGTCCGTTCTAGGGGAGACAGATACGGAAAGCTAACAAATATTTATCCTGAGACCCAAGAGGAATTTGGTATGTTATTGACAGTTCCTGACCTTTGTACAAGTTTATTTATTTACTTACTATACATATTTTTTCACTAAGGTCCTAGGGAGTTTGCAAATGCCCTAAAATGATCTTATTATTAACCAGCCTAGTATAAAGAAGTAACAGCAATATAGCAAAAATAGGAAAAAAGTGTTTCCTGTACTCTTTCCTAGAACTATAGTCTTGACCAGCTGAAGAATTATTTCCATAACATAAGATTTCCCCACAAGTTAATCTTCATAGTTATCTTGGCAGATGCATGACTGAGGTCAGACTATGTTTCATATAATTTGTGTAATGAAAATAATTTTTATTTCTGTGAACTCTTTGGATTCCATAAGAATTTTGGTAGTAAATAAATTGTACAAATAAAGTGAGTAGAACCAAATTGGAAACAAGATGAAAATTATAATCCAGCTTCATTATATTATATAATGTTATATAGAAATGTCAAGAATTAGACAATCCGCTCCAAGTTACTTCCCCAGAACTGTTCAAATTTGTCTTGACAACTATACAAGGCTTAAAGAAGGTGGTAGGCAACCTTCTGGAGGCACAGTATTTCTCAGCATTGAGCCCATCATAGAGAAAGATGGGGTTTTTTGGTCAGTGATTTCTCTGAGAGACTGGACCCCAAGCATCTTTTCCTTGGAAGCATGCATGGGATAGGCAGATTTACAGGCAGTCCTTGCTGATGTATGATACTTTCCTTTTTTAAAGTAGTAATTCTATTAATAATTACAACTACAATGATAAAAATCTATATATATAAAAGCAAAATACCATTCACGCATCATCACTAAATCTCCAGAACTGTAAAGCCTACAAATTTGAAATTTGGCACATATATTCCTGTTGGCTTCTAAGTGCTCACTAAGAAAGGATTTTTCAAAATGACCATCAGAGCATTAGTATTTTGTATATTATTGTTAATACGCTCTGATGCTAAGGAGTTCTACTTCCTCTCCTCATCTGTTCCAAATGCAAAACACAAGCAGAGGAGAGGAGTTTCAGTTTCAGAACACCAAGCAGCTTTAGTACAGAACAGTTGAGCAAAGTCACACCCAGGCTTCTTGGTGTCTCTTTCTTGCTCACACAGCAAATACTGTTTCAGTTTCCAAACAGCCCTCAACTCTCTCATTGACTGGATGCTAGCCAGATGCATACCGATGGATGCTATCACCTTCTTTAAGCCTTGTAGGCAGAGACACATTTTTCCCCTTATTTTTGTCCCACAAATCTAAGCCCAATCACATCGTTTTGTTGCGAAGTACGGGTATAGAGCTAGTCTAATATAAACTAATATAAACTAAAAAAGAAGGGAAAAAAAGAAGGTGCAGAAAAAAGACAAGAAAAAATAGAGAGAAAGCAAAAATATAAAGGAAAAAGTAAAGACATTATCAGAACAGATAATCCTCAACTTATTACCACAATTGAGCCCAAAAGTTCTGTTGTTAAGTGAGTCATTTGTTAAATGAGTGTTGCTGTTTTACAACCTTTCTTGCCACAGTTGTTAAGTGACTCACTGTAGTTGATAAAGCTACTTACCTGGTTGTTAAGTGAATCTGGCTACTCCATTGACTTTGCTTGTCAGAAGGTCGCAAAAAGTGATCACATGACCCCAGGACACTGCAGTGGTCATAAATATGAACCGAACATCTGAATTTTGATTACATGATCATAGGGATGCTGCGAAGGCTGTAACTCTGAAAAATGGCCACAAGTCACTTTTTTCAGTGCTGTTATAACTTTGAATCATCACTAATGAACTGTTATAAGTTGAGGACTACCTGCATAAGCAATTTTAGTAATTTATCATCTTTTCCTAAAATATAGGTGATTGCTTCTTCCCATATCCCATCTCTTAACTATATACAGATCCTTAAAACCTCATCATTTCAGTTTTTGCGAACAAAAGTCTATTAAGTGTTACTTTTAACAATCTTGATCTATAGTCCTTTCATATAGCGTCCGAAACATGATTTGTTTTTATTTTGTCTTTGTTCCTTCTCACAAAATTCTTCAAAGCTTTAACAAGCCTTTTTGCAAATCCAATATAGGAAAATTATCCAGGTCACTCTATTAGTTTGGCATTTGTACATCCCTTTAAATTGTTAAGACTTCAGTTGGTTTCTTTTGTATGTCCAGATACATTATACAGCGGTCCCAAAACCTTTCCAGCTTGTAATACTTTCTTTAATTATCCACTGCTGGATCAATATCTATTATTTTACATTTACTATAACTTGATGTTTTTAGCATTAAAGAATGCTGAAATCCCAACAATTTAAATGGGAAATTGGAAGGCTCTCTAGAAAGATAAGGGTGTGCGTACGCATTTAATCCTGCTCTCTTTTACACAAATTTCATTCCAATGCACAATGCTAGCTACTGCTGATAATTCTAGCTCAGCTTAATAGAAATTGAAAGTTTAATGCATGAGTTAGCAGTAAGGTAACCTACACAGACAATAGGTGGAGTTCATGGATGTAGACTTTTTAAAATTGTGCACATGTAGTCCTCAACTTACAGCCACAATTGGGACCAAAGTTTCTGTTGTTAAGCGATTCAGTGCAGTTGTTAAAGTGAATCACATCATTAATTGAATCTGGCTCCCTCGATTGACTTGGATTGTTGGAAGCTGGCTGGAAAGCTTACAAACGATTGACCACATAACTCAGTGATGCTGCAGCCATCCTAAATGCATGCCAGTCAACATGCCTGAATTTGGATCACGTGACCATGAGAATGTTGTGAATCATAAGTACAATGACTGGTCATATGTCTTTTTTTCCCCCAGTGCCATTGTAACTTTGAACAGTCACTAAATGAATGGTTGTAAATTGAGAACTACCTGTATTTGGGATTTCTTCTGGTCATTCTAGCTAAATGAGGCCCATGACGTCTACACTACAAGTTCTTGATGGATTTCTTTGAAACATTGAATTCCATATTTTTTTTCTCTTTAATCATGCCATCACTCTTTGTTACTGACAGAGTTTATTGATAAGCGTCAAAAGAAGGATTTTGTTCTCTGGAAGGCAGCCAGACCTCATGAGATATGCTGGGATTCCCCCTGGGGGAAAGGAAGGCCAGGCTGGCACATTGAATGCTCTACAATATCAAGGTCAGCTCTTTTTTATTTCCTATTCTTGCTTCTGTTCAAGAACATATTAACCAGTGCTGGCAGAAACCCTATAGGGTCAGTGTGGGGTGTCAGTTATTTGTTTTATTTACTTACTTAAAACATGCAGCTGCTCATTTTATATCAAACTCTGGGTGGTTCCTAATCAGGAATTAAAACAATATATGAATAATAAAGCAACATAAAGTAATATTAATAACTATTAAAACCACAAAGATGTTTTTATTTGTTAAACTCATAAGTTAATAGGATTAATTGCAGTTTGGGACTGTTCTAAGTGCACACTTGGAAACAGACTCTTCTGAATGGCATGATGGCTAACTAATGCCAACAGTTTTTTGTCTCCTTTGCAGTTTGAATTCTAAACTAACTGCTGTGGTCCATAGCCTTGTCATCCTGAATGTTGATTGATTGATTGTGACATATGTCTCTTGGGTTGAAGCCAAGCTTGTAGATGATTTGGGGGGACTGCAATAAAAGAATGGGAAGGTGTTGACAGACTTTTCTGTGGGTTATGAAAATGAATGTTGAGTAGAATTTCAGTAAAGAATTTATTTTGTGTTTTATATGCCTTATGTCTTTGTACTGAACCGATCAAATTTGTTGAACATGGTGAGGGAAAGCAGTTTAGAAATTTACTGGTTCCTCTCCCAGGTCAATTTCCTTGGGCCTGATGAAGGGAAATGCCTCAAATAAGACAGCTTATAAAGGCAGAATTGAACATTTTGCAAATAGCTCTGTATCCCCTTTTGTCTAGGAAAATCATTGCAGCAATTATGTTTATAAGGACCAATGTGTTATTTGTCCTTCACAATGTAAAGAAGACATCAGAAAGTTTAGCTTTTCCAGGAACTGCTCAATTAAATTAATGGGAGGTAATAGATGGAGAGAAAATAGTTCCAATTCAGTTTAATATATAAGTAATGTACAATCCATTAATATTCAGTATAATTAAATCTATATTGAAGTCTGTAAAGTTGAGGATGTTAATGTAAAAGTAATATTGATGTGAGCCAGATATTTCTTGACTGTATCAAACATTTTAACACAGTCTGGGCCTTTAAGAGATAATCTAGCATTTCCTTTTGACAATTTGAATGCTAAGAGGGAGGCTACATTCAGTGGCACATTTGAATTAAACACAAACATGTAAAAAATCAGATCTATTACAGTTTGGACATATTGCAGCATCCAAGCAAATGGCTTAAAAAAAGTCCCTTGAAAGTTGTGAATAATAAATTCCCAGGTTGGCTCCCAATTTTCTATTGATTTGAAGCAGTAGTTTAGATACCATTTTTATTACATTATTAACATTTCTTTAAATCTAATGATTGTTTATTTATTTTAATTATTACTTTAATAGTCTAGTGTTTGGGGGACATTTGGATATCCATACTGGTGGTATAGATCTGGCATTTCCTCATCATGAAAATGAAATTGCTCAATGTGAAGCTTATCATCAGTGTGAACAATGGGGAAATTATTTTCTACATTCTGGTAAGTTCTAGTTTAACTAAACTTAAATTTTTTATTCCTTTTATTTAAATATCAGAATTCAGGACATTACATAGCTGTGGAGGACAATGAACTTTGAGGAACCCATTAAATAAATCAAGATATACAGTGACTATCATAAAGTGTGCTTATTTCATGGCCTACTACAAGATGTTTCCTTGTTGAAACTATTGGGGTTGCTTTTATCTCGTGTTGTTCTACCACATAGGGCCGTATGGCGAACCTATGGCACACATGCCACAAGTGGCACACAGAGCCATTTCTGCTGGCATCTGAACCTCAGGCAAACTTATCTCACTGCGCATGTGTGTGCCTCACAGCTGGGTTTTTTTAGGTTGGTTTGAGGCCTTTTTTGGCTTCCCAGGGCTTGGAAAGAGCCTCTGCAAGGATTTTCAGACCAAATTATAAGCCCACATATCGGAAGTGACGAACAGGCGTATAATTCATCCTGAATAGCCTTGCAGAGGCTTTTTCCAAGCCTCTGTTAGGCTGAAAAAGGCTTCAAACCAGTCGAAAAATGAGCTGTGAGGCTCAGTGCAGGTAAGGGGGTGGCAGGAGAGGGGGATTGCGCACATATATGCAGGGGGCGGGAGGAGGGGCATGCATTGCATTCTGGGTGCTGGCACGCAAGTGCGTGTGTGCTAGTGTGTGCACAATTTTTGGCACAGGAGCCCAAAAAGGTTAGCCACCACTGATACAGGGCATAGGTTTAGGCAGATTTTATAGCATGAGTCACTTCAACAGCCTGTAGTAGCTCTAGCTGACTTTCTAAGGATGAACAGTGCAGGGCTCATCTATCCATCTGGGTGGTTACATAAGAATTTAAGACAAAAGTTTACTTGGACACTGATTTCCAGAACTAATGGAAATTCATAAAAGTTGACTTTGCTGTCCCCTTTCCTTCTGAACATATTTCAAGACTTGTGACATTTGGAGATTCTCTTAAAAACATCATGTAAGGATAAAGAGCTATTCAAACAGAGCAGTAGCACTTTGCTTGAATGGAATTTTGTTACACAAGACACTTCTGCCCAATTTTAGATCTTACTATTACACCCTCTTGTACTGCTGGCCACTTTGCTCAAGGGGAACTGTAAAATTCCTTGGAATCACTGAGTTAATAGGAACTTACATTATGATGATGGATATTAGAAAATGAGATGGGCGGTACCTAAATTCAATAAATAAATAATATTGAGATTCAAGCCATTATATTCTTGGAAATATTTACATAAAGCTACTACAAGACATATTTTGAGTTCTGAGCAGAGAAGGAAGGAAGGATTTCTGAAAAAAAATATTTCTGCAAATATTTTCATTCTGTTTTTGTCCTCCAGAAACATAGTTTCTTGCCCTTAAATGATAAACTCGTAGCTCGTATCCGAGTCCCAGAAAATAAAAATGGTACTTGCCTTTTGCATTTTGGAGGGGGAAAATACAAAAGTAAAATTGAATAATAGGAAACACCTTGGGGAGGTAGGGGTAATAATTTCATTCCTTTGTTCTTGGGGGAGATGAGTTTTTGCAATAAGCCACAATCTCTTTGATAGCCATTTTATGAATAGAACACCCAGCCATGGCAGCCATTTTGTGAGCTTCCATTATAGTATTTTCCAAAATATTGAATGTAACTTTGGGCTCCAAATCTTTGCATATCCAGATTTGTAGATGAAAATTGGTTATCTTTAAATATATACATATACATATACATATATATATACATATACATACATACATACATACATATATATGAAAATACACATATTCAGGGTGATTCTTTTTAATATTTGTTTAATTTAAAATTTCAAATGTACCATATTTTTCACTTCATAAGATGCACACACCTCTCCCCCCAAAGTGATGGAAATGTCTGTGTGTCGGTGCCGGTCCTTTGGTGAATAGTAACTGGGTTGTGACGACAGGGTCCTTTTACAGTACTGAACCCTGCCTCTTCTGTCCTTGTCCTTGCCCGCCTCTTCTGTCTCTTTTCCATAGTGCAGGAATCAATAGGCAGAGCTGGCACATGAAAGGACACCTATCTGTGTTCCTCTCAGGCTCCACCAGATTTTTTTTTTCTTGTTTTCCTCCTCTAGGTGCATCTTATGGTCAGGTGTGTCTTATAGTGTGAAAAATACGGAATTACTTTTGCAACAGTCCAAATATCTAGGGCAGTTGATGTAATTTGATCACTTAATGACATCACAACACAAGTGACATATATAACAGACATTAATTCTTGAATGGCCAATTTCCCTCAAGTCTTTTAAAGTGTTTTGAGTTTTTCAGCATGTAGTTCTTACACATTATTTTACTGTTCTTATTAATGGTTTAGGAAACAACAGAGTTTTTAGTGTTACAATTGATAAAAGATTCAGAATTTTACAAGGGAAACAGATTGGATGTTGATTTAAATTGATATAGTAATTTTTAAATATTTAATGTCTTGAATCTAATATGTATATCTTAATGTATGTTTGCCACCCTGAGTTATTTATAAAAAATACTAAAGACTGGAATGAAAATAAACATTACCAGGTTAGAAGCTGCTATATTCATTACATTGGATGGTTTTAAAAGTTTCTACAAAGTTTCTATAACTTGGTGTGAATTAATAATTGGCTATAATTATTAGTTTGAGAAAATAAATGGTCAGTGTTCTGCAACAGAATATAGAATTAAACTTAATAATAATAGCTTCTAGCTTTTCTTGCAGTATTTATGAAATGAACTGATGGATGTTGGAATCCAGCAATACTGAAACAGCTGTAAGTTCTTGAACTACAGCCTGTAAAAGAAAATTGAGTTGGTTTCTATCTCAGGAAGTGTGTTATTTTTTCCCAAAAAAGTGGACTAAATGATACACAAAAGGTTTCATGGGATGTTATCTTAAGGAGTAATTTTTTGCCATTAAATATATCCTGTGATTTAATTGATAGAAAATGAGAAGTTTTCTCTATTTGACAGTATTTAATTACTTAAATTTTATCATAAAACACATTCCTGTCAATTACCAAAAATCAATTTTTATATATGTAAGGTTTAGAATTCTTCATAGTATTTATTGGTACATAAAAACAATGGATACATATTTAAATATGAGTGTTGAAACAGTTTCATTATTTGTTTTCCTATCTCCTATTAAGAAAAATAATTTTCTTTTGTCTTTCATAATTCTGGAGCAGTTTTTGTTTTTAAAACAAAGCAGCAACTTGCTTTTTCATTCCAGGACATCTGCATATTAGTGGGAGCAAAAAAATGTCCAAATCGTTAAAAAACTACATTACAATTAAGGTACTGTAATCTTACCAGACTATTACTTAATAGTGTTTTTCTGGGCAAAACTTAATGTGCAAGGATTTGGACTGTGTAGAAGGTGGATGGGAATTGGCTTATAGAGGCTAAGTGTGAAGAGCTTGAACACATGAACATTGGGCTCTCTTCAAATTTGGTGTGCATCTAAGACAAATGTATATAAAAGACAGAGTAATAAAAGCTTCCAGTTTCTATTATTTGAAGTTGGGCAGAACCCTTAAAAATGAACAGTACAGTCCTATGTATTATTATGCAGGATTTACTCTTTGGAGGCCACTGGGACAAAGAGTCAAATATTCAATTTTTTAAAAAAGCATTGCTGTGTTTGCTGTAACTGTATGTCCTCTTTCTTGCAAATTCAAGATACAAAAGCATGCCACAGTATCTGCAACTCTTTGTCAGCAGTTTTCTGCCTTCTACATCTCTTACTTTCGTTATTATCCATCTCTTGTTCCTCTTATCAAAGAATAGGCTCTGTTCCCTGTTTGACTCTCTGAGTGATCCTAGCAGAAACAATATATAAAACAGCACTGGTCAGCTGACTTGCCACTAAATGGTGCTGGCCCTTTTCACTGAGGAAATCAAATCTCTTTCACTTTGGACAATAATAGATTGAAATTAATTACTGTGCGCCAATATGGTACATATTTTCAGTTTGCTTTATCCTGAGGTTGCTGAATTTTAGTTTTAATGTATTTTACATTTCTAAAATGTTAATGTTTTTGAAAAGACGAGTGGGAATGGAAAAGAACATTGCTAGTTACCCAGGATAGAGTCATGATGAGCTTTTGCTGTCTTACATTTCCACATCTCTGCACCATAAGAAGTAGAGCTATGCTTTGTTTTCAGAAAAAGCCCCAAATGCTTTGTCAGATTTCATGATTTGGGGTTTAACGATGATTGTAGAAATGGAAGAGCATCTTTAAAAAGGAAAAAGAGTCGTGGAGGCCAAAGTTTTCCAGCTGAGTCCCAGAAACCTTTCCTGGGCTTAGAAACATAGTGTGTGTATGCATTATTATTATTTTTTGGAACAAATTTTATTGATTTTAAAGACAAACAAACCATCATAAACCATTAAATACATAAAACCTCTTTCCACTATTAATTTTACAAGTCAAGTAGAATATTATTTTATGCAACATAATTCTGTTTTACACCATTTCAATATAAACATATAGATATCTCTTAACAAATTTCTCATTATTTCTCTCTTCGTATTCAATTTCATTGTTAATATTATTTTCTATATTTATCCAGTTTATAGTCATCATCTTCATTCCTCTCTGACTTGATTACCATTATTCTCATCCAACATTCTTCCGAGGTTTTATTAATTCTCAAACAAAACATAGATACACAAAACACAAAAATATAAAACTTCTTTTAAGAAAGCAGTTTGGCCCCAGATTACCTATCTTTGTATGGACTTCAATTAAATTCGTGCTCATCTTATATACCATTACCTATCTTATTTACCATTCTATATTTTCTATATAACTTCTCCCCACTTTTCATTCTTTTTATTTCTATTTTATTTAATTCATTTTAATTTAAATCATTGTATTTGTATTTTTTGTCCATTCTTTCCAAATTATCCATTTATCTCATTCCCTATAGTAAGAAAAATAAAAAAATTTCTCCTGAAATCACTGATCAGAGTATGATGCTTTTCTATCCTCCCCCTAAATTAATATTTAAAATAACGCCTGATACCCAATCTGATTCTGCTTAGTACATTCTACCTACTAACCTTCAAAGAGAAAAAATAATAAATTCATAATAATTAATATAATTAGATAATAAATCTAAATATCAAATCTTATAACATTCCAATTGTCTATTTCAAAAAACAAGTGCTACAATTTTATTAAATTTTAAAATCTGTCATTACTAAACATTTCAATATTTTAATCTTTTATTAATTCTTATAACATTCTAGTTTTCTATTTCTAATACATAGTACCATCTTATGTACCTTGCAGAATCTTCTTTTTTAAAGAAATTGTACCTTACCCTTTATCCCTAAAAAAAAATCCTTTTTTCCCATCTTGTTTCATACCTTTGTGGCTTTTCCCTCCCTTTTCCCTTCCTTTCTTATCCCTCCTGGCCTTTTTACCCCCCACTCTACTAATCTCCGCCTTTTTAGCTTTCCCTCTCTGTTGTAATCCTTTATCCTTTTGCTCAGTAACATTAAGTTGGTGTTGCATCTTATTTTTTCCTTTCTTAAGTATTTTTTTAAGTCTTAAGTTCTTCATTTTCCTTCCTTTCTTTCTCCTTTCTCTTTTAATTAATTTTTTAGATTCACTGAAGATGGCGTCTTCTTTTTCTTCTTCTTCTATTTCCTCCATCTGTTGTTGTGTTTGCTGATAAATAGCAAGCGCCATTTCTAAAGAAAGAAAAGCTTCTTTCACAGCATCCTTACTTTCTTGATATTCCTTTCTAAGTTCATCATCAGATAAAGCCATTCTTTGTTCTTCTTAGAGCAACCAAAATGTTTCAAAAGTTAAAACAATTCCTCAAAGTCCCAGAGACATCAATCAGTCCAAACAACGCACAAAGTACTCACTTTCTCTTCCTGGGGTGGTATCAGTAAAAGGGGGAAAAAAAAAGCCCAATCTGTATTTTACAGCCTTGTTGCAATCAATTTCTATTCTCAAGATCTTCAAGGCATCTCCTCCAACAAGATCTTAATTTTTTTTTTTGTCCTCTCCCTTCTCACTTATAACAAGAAGCCAAGTTTTTACCTTTTATAAAAAGCAACAGGTTTCTCAATGGCCATTTGTTGATTCCATAGGGAAGGAGAGTAAACTTTCCTTTCAGCACCTCAATTTTGCCGCTTGAAATCCTCCTTTGGAAACAAAGTATTTTTCAAAAAGTCATAGTCCTCAGGATTAAACGCCTCTTAAAGTCCTGGATCAGCCAAAAAACTTTCTCTTGTAAACTTTCTCCGCTCTTCCTCCTGCTCAGTCTTACCCAGCTGCCGGCTTCTTTGTGGCAGCCATTGCAGACCGCCGCTCGACCACCTTGAGAAAAGGGGGTTTTGCTGGCTGGGGAGGAGGTCTGCAACACCCCCAAACCCCTCACCAGCTCCCCCCTATCTTCGGCTGCCTCTGCAAGGCAGCCTTAGCCTCCAAACCCGTCCAGATCGGAGGCACCAAAACGGCTAGCGCGGCAGGGATCGCGCAGGATCGCGAAACCCTGCCACTGGCGAAGCTGACAAACCGGACGTTCCAGTGTGTGTATGCATTATTTACAGTGTGGGATGGTATACATTCATTCTTGCAATGCACCTAGATCTCAGTGTGCTTGTATTTCTCTCTCTCTCTCTCTCTCTCTCTCTCTCTCTCTCTCTGCGCGTGTGTGTATGCATTATATATATGAATTATATCATATATATAGCATTATATATATGAAAAAATAATCAGTGTTGCTAACTGGTCTGGGCAGATTTGTACCAGTTCAAAACCTGAATAATAATTAGATCTAAAAGCAAATATTGGCATGTCTAGATGAACATGAAGTTGACAATGTGCTACATTTTAATTTAAAGGTTAAGATATGATGGAAAGCATTTGAATTCTGAAATGGGATCCATCATCCATGCCTTGCCAAACTCTTCATGATCTAACTCTGTTAGCAGAATCAAGAATGAGTCTCTTTCCTCTCTTTTTTTGTTTGTTTCCTTAGGATTTTCTGAAAGAATTTTCATCCGATCAGTTTAGAATGTTTTGCTTGCGGACCAAATACAGCTCCGGTAAGAACATTTCTTGGACTAAAGATAGCTTTACAAGATATATATTGTTAATGAATTAGATGCTTACTTTGTGTGCATATCTCTGAAATAACCACTTTTGTTTAAAAATGTTTTCGGGGGAGAGTTTTAAATTTTCAGGTCATGTTATTTCATTCTTAATTTCAGCTAAATTTTAAAATCTTTCCAGCTGAAGAGAAAGGCTAGGTTCTATTTTCATAGCGAAATTGATAAGAGTTTTGACTGATGCAGGAGTATTTAGTGACGTCTTTGATGAAGTTGTGGTTTAAATCCATGTTCTGTTTACAGTTCATACTCTGACCCATTTAATTTCATTTGCAGATTTCAATAATAAAATATATTTTCAGTACCTTGAAAAGACCTGCATATCATAGAGGAGTTATACGGAAAATTGCAAGAAGAAGTTCACTTAGAGCAGAAGTCCCCAATCCCTGGCCCAGAACCAGGCCATGAAAGTGGTGGATGGGCGCGCAACTGCATTTGTGAAAGTGGTGTGCATGTGTAAAACCATCCCCTCCCCTGCGGTTTGTGCTGGTCCACCCAGCTGGAAAGGTTGGGGATCTCTGACCAGAGGTGGTATTCAGCAGGTTCTGACCAGTTCTGGAGAACCAGCTGCAGAAATTTTGAGTAGTTCAGAGAACCAGCAAATACCACCTCTGACTGGCCCCCGCCCCCATCTATTCTCTGCCTCTCAATCCCAGCTAATCGGCTGGGTCTTCTTTTGTTGCCCTGCACAGGAAAATGGAGCTGGAAAGCAGGTTAGTGGGGTGGGGAGGGAATAGGATTTTGTAGTAACCTTCCCCCAGGAGTTGGGGTAGGAATGGAGATTTTACAGTATCCTTCCCTTGCCACACCCATCAAGCCACAGAACTAGTAGTAAATTTTTTTGAATCCCACCATTGTCGCTGACTTAGAGGAAAAGCAGGACATACAGTAAATCTGTTAGATAAAAGGATTCTTTTATTATTTAACAGCAAGACTAGAATATCACATTAATTGGCTATTTACTAAAATCCGAACTGGAACATCAACGACATTGCTGCTTTTATTTGTAATAGATGCACATGGAAAGGCACATAAAAACATCTGATTGTATATTTGAAACGCATATCAAACATATCTCCATCTGTGTGCTTTGATCTAAAGCAAAGATATAACAAGCAAATCATGCCAAGTCTGAGAAATGAGAACAAAGCAAAGTTTTCCAAGAATTTCTGCATGAAGGCTTTGTAAAATCTGTCAAAATATGGTCTATCTATGATGGCCCTGAAGCATTATTCCTTCTCCTTTGATCCAATATCAGCACAAAAATCCATTTGTATCTGAAAAAGATGCCCCCCACCATTATTATATGTGTTCTGTTGCTGCCACCTAATCACTGTGTCTGCTTACCCTATCTGCCTAATAACCTTGCAGGCATTCACACAGCTTTTTTCTCTTGCTTGCTTCCTCAATTTCTGCTTAATTGCTATACGCAATCAGGCTTTCCCACTCAGACAAGCCATCCTTCTGGGTATTAACAATAATGCTGCCTAATACTTCTGGTCAGTCAACCTTACATCACATACCTTGGTTCCCCTAAAGCCAGTAATCCTATTATAACATCATAATGGTAAGCGAATCAGTATCTGTAGAGAATAAGCAAGTTGAGGTTGATGGAAATACTTAAGAAGGGTGACCTAGGCAAAAGAGGCAAAAGATATTCAGGTCTAGAAAGCAAGATAACATTTATTAGAAGTAGCTTAGAGAGATACCTTCCTAATTCATTAGGTTATAAAAAGGAGGTGAGGGGTTGAGCACAATTGGACTTGCAGAATTCTATTATTATAGCCAGTCTCAATAAAGAATGGTTTTAATCTTCCTATGGAGTTAATTTTCTGCTTCGGTCTGTTTTGGGTGCTGATAGTTCCTTTATTTCTCAATCACATGGTCATTAGGAATGTGGAGACTTTTCTGATTTGATCCATGGCATTAGAAATAATACATTTTGTTTGATGGGGCAAATACATTTTCAGTGATTAATTGCTGCTTTGGGACACTTCCTATTCCCCAGGTTCAGCAGATCAGATTTTAGATGAAACCATTTCAAACACTAAAAAAGAAGAAGAAAATGTGAGATTCTCTTCCTATTTTTTGAAAAGCAGTCTTGCCTACACAAGTGAATAGCTTTAAAAACTGTTTTAGAACAAGATGATTATTAGTTCCAGATTCCCGCAGTGACTTCCTCCTGAAATTTTCCATTGTCTTTAAATAGGTCTGGTAGAGTTACAAGGAAGGTAATAGAAAGATTGAAGAAATTCCTTCAAAAACTATTAATTTGTTGGCTAATGTAGTTAATCCTGTTCGATTTATTAGTGGACAGTAATAAAGATTCCTTCATGCATTCACGCTCTCATTTGCGCCTAAGCAATAAATCTATATTTTAGTCAAAGCTATTAAATGCTGTGAAACATCTATATCTTTGAAACTGGACTCAGTAGCGTTACAGTACTTTTTCTTTGAGCCTACCTTGGAAGATGAGGAGGACCAGAAAATCCATTTTATTGCACAACTTGTTTCCATTTATTTATGGAAATTGGGTGACATTAAAATAGATGAAGAAACAAGGGACATTTAAAAATATTTTCTTTTAGTGCTACTTAGAGCAATCTGTCTGCTAATAAGTGACCAGAGCAATAATTTGAAACATCTGGACTGTTAATTCTTTTATTACTACTTCGCCCTCGTATTACGGTATGTACCTTGAACAATTTCCAAAGATAGAAATGTAATGATAACAGAATATTACTTGTTTTGATATCTTGTTTATGTATTGTATCTCTTTGAAGCATTTATGTTTGTTTGTTGTCCCAAATATTATTAATGATGCTGCTATTTTTTTCAAGTTTAGTTCTAGGGTTCTGTAGAACGAATTCTACCAAAAATGGAATTAATGGGGAGATATATTTAACAACAAAAGATCCAATTTCTTTGACAGAATAAGATATTGCTCTAAATTGCTTTTATAATTTTCGATATAAGCAAGAAATCCCGTAGTGAGACATTTTGGACAGGGCAGAGGCAGTGAAAGCACAGTATTGTTTTGTTCAATTTTAAAGTATGCTGTTCTATTTTTTGATATTGCAAAACTGTTTATATTAATCCATATAATTAAATTTATTTTCTTAGGAGTGGAATATAGTAATGATACCATGAATGATGCAAAGAACATTCTTCACATAATACGTTCTTTTATAAGTAGTGCCAATGCCTACATGAAAGGACAGTTTGACTGTGATGCCATGAGGGAAGATGAACTGTGGGAGAAGTAAGTGCTATATTCTCCTTTATAATTTGCATTTGTGATTTGCCTGTTGCCTTATGGAGAAGAACATGGTAGAGATCTGAAGAGGAACTGCTTCAAGCAGTAGGCATAATTTTTTAAGACATTCCCTTGCAATTAACTTCTGCATGTAAATCTAATATATAAGGGTGACAATTTAATGAGTTGGTTGTCTACTTGTTGGGTGCCATAGACTGCAAGTGGGAAAGTAATGGAGTATATTTTAGTTCATTTTCCTGTGTGTTCTTTTCTGAAGGCTGACCTTGTGAATTTTTTGTGCAATGCCATGGGTAGCCAAATATTAAAAATAAATTAATGGCCAATTTTAGTAAATCTCATGTGAAAGCATGGACAACTTGTATGATTCAGCCACTTCATTTTTAAAAAAATAAACTGCCACCTAGTGGTGGCTTGAGTAACTCAATGCCTACAAGTGCCAGGTTCTTAACCCTCTACTTTAACAATTCCAAAGTTACCTTGTCTAGATCTAAAATATGGGTGATGAAATACCTTTTGTTTTGTGTACGTATAAACAGAACAAGCAATTCTTCACTTTTATTTTTTTTTTAAGCAGGACGCTATCCTGAGAGAATTGGTGTATTGCTGAACTGCACCTTTTAGCATTCTTAGCCAGAGTGCATTTCCGTACATCATAATACAGACACACACAATACACATGCATGCCTAGAACATGTCAGGGATAATTGTAGAAAATGCCTATGGTTTCCATATAAAGCAGCTTTCAGTTTGACATCTGAATTGAAGTACTTTTATTTACTGATTGCCTTAGAGTCATGAGGCAAAGTTTGGATTCTGGTATCTTACATTCTCCATTTTTCTTCAAGACTAGCTCTTACTAAGACAACAGTAGAGGCAGCATGTGCAGATGACTTTGACACTCCCAGGGCTATTCGTGCAATTTTGGACCTCATTCACTATGGCAACAGACAGCTTAAAACCATCACTAAGGTAACCCATTAGGACACAAAGATCAGAAAGCGACAGTTGTCTAATTCTATACTGACTGAAATCAGCGTGTTATTTTTTTTAGAATAAGCAATCAAGAAAAAAAATAGCAACATACTTCATTCCTATAGCAGGCTTTATCCGTACTGCATTTGCAGAAAATCAAAAACGAATGTGTTATGCTTTAAATTGCTCAAATTTTATTTTTGGTCATATTTTTTATACTGGATTTATAGCAGCTTATGAAGGATGCCTTTTTCTTTGCCAATCATTGGATTTTCTTATTTCTCATTCTGGAGCGGCCTTCCCTATCACCACTCCTCAAATGGTAGTTGATTGTGAAGGGTTTTTTAAAAAAGCTTCCCCTGCATTTGTTGTACGGTTTTGTAAAACAGAAATCACGAAATTTTTCCACTCATTGACTTCTTTGTGAAATTTCAGATTATTCATTGACACCCAAACATTTGTTATATGAAAGTAATTTAAGAAAGATTTCAGCTAATCATATTGTGAATAATATCAATAAAGTTGAGAGCTATGCTGGTGGTAGTGTATTCTACTGGAAGGGTCACTATGTGAGATAGGTCTTTGCGGAATTGCCAAACCGATGTATCTTTCAGTTGATTTAATATAATAATAAGAATCCTGTAAAAAATTGTAAAACTGGAAGACCCCAAAACAATAGAATAGTAGAAAAGCCTCGGATAACAATTGTAAATATAAAGAAAAAAAATGATATGAACTGCGGAAATTAAAATTTAAATGCAAGAATACTCAGTACGAGGCAGAACTGAAACAACCTATGAACTAAGTCACACACACACAAAAGAATTTTTTTTAAATTATGGCATATGCAGAATTACTAGTAGAAAGACAAAGACTGCCAGTATTTAAATTTGTGCCCCCAAAGTCTTGTCACCAACAATGCAGAATGTGAATTTGCAAGGGTTAAAATAACTATCAAAACAATTTGCCTACACACAGCAATGGTGATTACAGAAGAACTGAGTATTAACATTAAAAAACCAAAAGCTAAATTATATTCAATTCCAAAGTGGAAGATCAGACTGGAGGTACAGATGAAGAAATTAAGATCAGATGCAAGTAATTTAAAAAACATGAAAGAACACAAATTGAAAATTGTAAGAATCCAGACAAGCCTAATTAAAAAATACTGGCTTAGCACCAGAAAAATTGAAGGAAGTTTGAAAAACATAATGCAATAAGCAACATCAGTAGCTGGGGAAATAGAATGCTATGAGGCATAAATCATCCAGTTTAAGGTGGTTGGAAATGAAAAATATGGGCTTAATAAGTTGAGAAGATTTTGGAAAATGAACAGGTTAAGATCTTATGGGACAGGCATCCTGTTTATAATATCATCTGTTCAGCATATAATAATTATTGAAATGAAGAAAATCTGATTCATTGAAGTTGCTATTCTTAATGCTACAATTGAGGAAAAACAGTTGGAAAAAATTGGCACTAGTAGATTAAAATTGAACATTTATAGAAAAAGAAATCCACTGTTATACCAATCATGATTGGACCCAACTGAGTGATATCTAAGTGGTTCCCTCGACATCTGGACCCCAATTTTATAAAAACCACCCTGCTTGGAACTGTCTATATTCTTAGATGTTAATCTAATAATTATTAGCTCCTTGGTTAGTATTTGAATTATTATGTTTCCACCAGTCTTAGACTGTTAATCTAACTGTAGATTATCCACACATAATAATATTGACCTTTTGGGATAGTCCCATCAATCTCTAGAGGTTGCTATTGACCATTTTGGGAAACCCTGCAGTAAACTGACTGGATTGTTTTCACTGATTTGGAGTCATGGTTTGTTTTAAAGACTGTTGAAGATGTTGAATCCTGTCACCTCTTGTCTGCCTAACTTCCATTCCATTGTTTGCCTTTAACACACACATACTTCCTTTTGAAGAGAGTTGTTTTTGCTTCTTTTCTCCATTCCCATGTCTGTGACTTTTTATCCCTGGTCCATAATGAATGATACCACCAGGCTGCTAAGTTTTACAGCCACAGTACTTTTGATAACAAAGGCAGTAGAACTTGTTTCTTTTTGAATGATAGTTTGGCAAGTCATTTTAGTGATGAAGGACATATAGGAGAAGAGATGAAATAAGGTGATCTTGCTAGGACTGTGCAAAAGTAATTGGAAAGGTACTTCTCAACCTACTCCTTGAAGTATCAAGTTTACTTAACCTTCCTGAGATATTTTTTTCTATATGTGTATATTTTCTCCCTCTCAGTTTAATAAGAAAGTGAGTATCTATGCTTTTTTCACAATTTCTGCTTCCTTAATTCTGATAGAATTTCAGAATGTTTCTCAATTTAGACTTTGGATAATAGAAGTACTAGGTCTGTGATGGTGAACCTATGGAATGCGTGCCGGAAGTGGCACGCAGAGCCATTTCTGTCAGCATGCGAGCCATCGCCCCAGATCAGATCCACTGCGCATGCACGCACACCTCCCACCAGCCAGCTGATTGTCAGGTATCTGCTGCGCATGGGTGGGGGGTGCGCAGAGGCATGTGGGGGATCGTGCGTGCATTGCATTATGGGTGCAGGCACGTGTGAACATGCACACTTTAGGCACGCGAGGATGAAAAGGTTAGTCATCACTGTACTAGGTGGATATGTCTGGCATGCCCTGTGGGCATATAAAAAATATTCCCTCTTTCCTTATTTCTGTTCACTCTGCTGTTCTGTTATAGTCAGTTCCTGCACAATACAGATAGTCCTCAACTTACAACAGTTCACTTAGTAATCAGTTACAATGTCACTGAAAAAAGTAACTTTACCAAAATTTTTCGTACTTATGACCGTTGTAGCATCCCCATGGTCACGTGATTAAAATTCAGACACTTGGGAACTAACTCATATTTATGACTGTTTCAGTGTCCCAGGGTCATGCGATCACCTCTTGCGACCTTCTGACAAGCAACGTCCATGGAGAAGCCAGATTCACTTAACATCCATGTTACTAACTTAACAACTGCAATGATTCACTTAAACAAGAATGGTCATAAAATGGGGCAAAATTTACTTGACAGATGTTTCACTTAGCAACAAAAATTTTAGGCTCAATTGTGGTCGTAAGACGAGGACTACCTGTAGTTAGGTATTTTTAAACATGGGTTTAAAGAGAATTGCTTTTATGCATCTCATGTTGTCCCATCTTCCTTAGAATTATAGCTTCCCTTGCTACAATTCAGAATTTTCCATTCTTGGATAAAGTAGTAAAGGTTTAAGATAATGCAATTTCCTGCAAAGTTGCTTTCCAGGATGGTTGGGAAATGTTTCATTTACATCTTGAGTTCATGTGCTGAAGCCTTGGTCATCGAAGTGACTGGTTCCAGTTATTCCAGCTTTTTCTTTGTATCTTATTTTGAAATCAGGAAACAAGATCCCCTAGAAGTGCTATTGTCTTTGGGGCCATAGTCTCCTACATGATGGAATTTTTTAACGCAGTTGGAGTCACCTTTGCTGAAAGTCAGGTAAGAGTCTACTATAAAAGAGTTAATTAATTAATACCTTAACTATAGGCTCATCCCCCAGCAGAAAGCCAAATGTTTGTCAGGGCTTATGGGCTGTGTGAAAACAATTTTCAACAACCAACTTACAACAGTTCGTTTGTGACTGTTCGAAGTTACGATGGCACTGGAGACTTATGACCATTTTTCACCCAACCGTTGCAAGCATCTCCATGATTACATCATCAAAACTCAGATGCTTAGCAACTGTTTCATATTTATGACAGTTGCAGTGTACTGGAGTCACTTTTTGCAAACTTCTGACAAGTGAAGTCAGTGGGGATGCCAGATTCACTTAACAACCATGTTACCAATTTAACACTGCAGTGAAACAGCTGTGACAAGTAATATGGCAAAATTCACTCAACTGACTCGATTAGCCACAGAAATGTTGGGTTCAATTGTGCTTGTAAGTCAAGGACTACCTGTATATGGTTTCCATTGTAAAGAATTTTATGTATTTAAAGGTACAATGCTGCGACCACTCAGGGCCATCTCCTGAGCAGTAGCAGTTATGGCAGACTTTAAAAAATGGAACATGTTTTCCTGTTCTCAGTGGAACCAAATTTTCAGCATAGGACTTTGGCATGTTTCCCACCACTCTGTATTCCACCAGGAAGAATGCAGTTCTGTAATAACCTCTTCACTCGAGCTCAAGTGCTGTACTGTTTGCTACCTCTGAACTGTTTTCTTTGATGGGATTTTATTAAGTTTGAACTTGGTCTTAATTTAAATTTGGGGAAATACTTTGAGATTCAACACTTTTTTCCTATGGGAATGGGACAACTCTCTACAGGACAGCTTGCCACGGACAACTCACTGCAGTACAATTTAGCAATTGTATTTAATTATTATTTAAAATAAATTTAATTTTTTTTTGCCATTCACATTTCTTTCTGTCCCTCTTTTTGCATCCTTTTTTTAATGATTCTTTGCCACCATCTTGTTCTGACCAAGGCTTCCTAGACTGTAATTACGCACATACTTATTTTAAAAACAAGTCTTATTTTATTGCAACGCTGAGAATTGTTTTCATTCCCAGATGGTAATTCATCTCAAACAATCCCTCGAGATAAGCACTCACCTTTCTTTTCTGTGAAGTGTTGCCAATAACAGAAGTATCAAATGAACGAGAAAAAAAAACCAACCGAAGTACAAAGAGCATCAAGAATGAATCTGAACCAAACAAACGACTTTGCTTCCTGAAAAGGTTTCTTTACCTTTGCCTGTCCTTTATATCATATGGGAGGGGCAGTCACCTCCCAGCCTTACTCCCGAGTCACTCCTTTTGTTTCAGCTGCTCTTGCCTTCTAGCAGCTCTGCGCACACACACACTAGGAACAGGCTCCCCTGGATCCTCTGCCTCTGCTGCCAGACTCTGGAGGCTCCGGAGGCAGCATCCCATTCCCAGATGGTCCTGGCCCATCTCTGATCGGACACAGGACCCTCGTCCAAGTCCTCTCCAGACTTCTGGACTGATCCCCTTTCTTTCCCACTGTCCAATTCTGCTGCCGTCTACAGAGGCTGCTGGCGAACCACAACATATCTCTTCGATATTAACGTAACTCTTTTCCCACAGCGAGTTGTCCTGCAGCGAATTGGCTGCAGCCAATTGGCCATAGTGAGTTGGCCGTAGCGAATTATCATAGTCCTCTTTCCTGTTGCATCATTGAAGCTATAATTGACTTTTATTGGCACATATATATATGTTATTGGTTATGATTTTAACTTTACCCTTATTATTGCTTTCATTTTATATTGTGTTCCTCCAAAGGCACCCAGAATTCATGTATAACAGTGAAAACCAGTCTTTAATGAAAACAAACTTGATAATGATTCATAGGTTCTCCCTGAAGACAAACATTCAGCTTTGCTCTCCAGTGTGATAGATGAACTAGTGAGCTTCCGGATCAAAGTGCGCAGTTTTGCTCTTGCTACCCCTGAGGCTGAAGAAAGTCCATCTGCCCCAAATGCTGATCTCTTGGAGGAAGTAAAACAGCAACAGAAAGAGGAAAGGCGGCAACGGTTGCAGGAGAGAATGCCCCTTCTGCTAGCATGTGACCGCCTTCGCCAAGACTTGGCCTTATATGGCATCAACATAAAGGTTTGTCTCTGCATTGTCCAGAATCATTTTTATTTTACTGACTGCGTAGGCAAGCCGAGGAATAAGCTCCAGCTGTACCTTTCCTTCACAACAGGCAGTGTCCTTTTTTCTGCTCCATACTGTAATGAGAAATCTAAGGGTAGGTCTGACCTGAATCCCTATGTTTGATTGAAGAATGTCTTATCTCATTAATGCTGGGCAAGCTGTTTTTGCAGATGTTCTACCTGGGAACAACATGGTTGAGATTAAAGAGGCTCCATTGTTTTGAAGTGTCACTGGGAAATTTTAAATACTTACGTAGTCCCGTAATTGCACAGAAAGAAAGGGCATAGGGTTCCACAAATTTTACTTGTTCAAGCAGCTTTTCTTTTCTTTATCTGCCTAGAGACCAGAATGAGTGGCCAGGAGTCTCCCAGGCCACCAGATCTTTTAAAATAGAGGAATAAACACTTCCGAAAAATAAGGAGTGCTTAATTCAGTCACATCATATACTTATTTATTCAATTCCTGTTAAGGAAGAAAGCCAAGCTATAAGATGAACATTAAGCAGTACATACTGTACAACACGGTCATCTTTGGTACAAAGATAACTGATTTCGAAGTTATTCCAGTGAAACATATAATCAGTGTTGAGATTGCATTCCAGTAACTAATATTTAGCATATCAATTATTGGGAGTTGTTTTGCTGGAGCCCATAATGTTAAACTGAAAGCACAGGGAAAGCAGAAAATTTGTAGGTAGGGTGTTTCTGGGGGAAAATTTCGCCCATCACCTAAGTTTGTTAAGCTATGGAAAGCTTAAATTATGAAATAAGTTTTATGTGAAGTCTAAAATGTTATCAGTAAAATATTACGTTCAAGACAGAAAATACCAATCACAGAAAAGAAGATAAAGGATCCAACATACTGCAGTCCAATAGGTTATTTATTTTTTTCAAATAGCATTGTCAATAAGAAATCAAGTGTCCTGAATTTGTACTTTTAAAACTAACTGCTAACTTTATTTTTTCATAAAGTAAACTTCAGTCAATAATTCCCTGAACTAACATTGAATCTTGTGGATCAGTGATCCTTGCCTTAAATACATAATTACACAAGTGAAAAAATACAATTGTTTCCATTATATTGGAATGAAACAATCACATTAAAAATGTAAGGTTTGATCTAAGCCATTTGTGAAAAGCTTAAATGAAACACTAAAAGTCTGAAGTTTGCCCAAACCTGAATATTTTTAAATGATAATTTAATTTATTCACTCGTATTTTTATAATTGAATGACAATTGCCATAATTACCAGATTAGATCTGCAAAAGTAATATTATGGGAAGCTGGGTTTTTTTCCATATCTGAATCTGCATCTGAAGTGAGGACTAAAATCAGCTTTGATATTTTGGCTAAGTGTCCTTAAGATTTGTATTCCAAATTCAGCTTTGATTTATAAAAGGAAATATAATGCAATTCTCTGCTTTTTCTCTCCTATCCTCACCCCATTCCCCAACATATTTATAGGATAGAAATTCTACTTCTACATGGGAACTTGAAAAAATCAATAATGAATTGAAAAAACACTGATAAAAAGACAGATGTACATTTGGAGTGATCTTTTGTTAATAAGAAAAGAATAAAGACTATTGCTCTTGGATTGCTGGACTTTTATTCCAAACCAACTTAAATAAAATATTGTCAAAAAAATCTAGTTTGGTGATTTGAGGAATACAAGAGTTGATTTACTGATTGACATCTGTCACTGCCTATGTGAGAGTTACTTCAAATGAGTCTTCTAAAATAATAGAAATTATCTAGTGAAATCTTTGTCAGCTCTAATGATTCAAGCTTATTCCCATCTGTTATGATCATATGGTTTAAATGAACCTCTCTACATATTCACACTTTTGAATGATTTTAACTGAAGTGTAACATAATTAAAGTATGGTTCAGTTTAACATCACCAAAAGTACCAAATGAAGTGAATTTTTGAGAACGGATGAATTAAAGATTTTATATTTTAACATAAAAAGTCTATTTTGTCAGGATTGGCAGAATTTCACATCGGATTTAACAGTTTTTCTTTGGTTGATACCAAATGAGCATTTCAAGAACTGAAGCACAGAGCATGGTCTATGGAAGTTGCAGCCGTCCTCAGCTGGTGCCTTGTTCCCTCTGTTTAACATTCAGGTAAACAGAGGCAATTGGCAAAGTAGATACATTTGGGCTTTTTGAAGACAACTATTTTTTTTAATGAAGAATATGTGGAAAAAGTCAAGTAACATGCAGAGGTTGAAAAAGATGCAAGGCGCATTAAGAAGAGTGTTTCTCCAAATAGGCAGGTCCCGAATAGTATCTGGGATTCGATGCTTTTTGTTGGTTTAGTCCCTCAAAAAGAAGACAGACTGTTTTAACGGAGTATGAAGGATACAATACTTGCCCAGAAAATGTTGGACGACATTTCTTTTCAGAAAGGCCCTCCTGCCTTTGCCATTGTAGCCTCACCCCCACCACACCCCACCTTCATGAATGACTATACGATGCTTTCTGTGACATTGATCAGAAACAAAAAAAGTTTAGGTAGTTTTTCTGCAGAATTCCCTGGGGCTTGTGCATATCTTTTTGAAATGTTGCTATCTATGGACATTTCTGTTTTAGGCTATTTTGATTCATATTGTGTATGGAAAAGCAAGCAAAAGAATGATGAAATCACAATAAACTTCTGTTTACAAAATTAGTTTCCCTGCAGGAACACTTTTTGGGGGGATACAGAGATTAGGCTGCCATTTGTCAGAAACAGGCATGATATTCCCCTCTGAACAAAAAAATCGGGGCCGGCCAAGAGACCCTGCGCCGCGAGCCAAGAAATCGCACACATCACCAACGCTACACACCCTTTCCAGCTGGTCACGTGGATCAGCTCCAGAGCTGGGCAGCCACTTCCTTGGGGGCGGGGGCGAGGCTGCTGCCTGGGGAGCACCCACTGCTTTCCCTCGCCAGGGCCGGGCGGTGGCGTGTTGCATGGAGACGGATGGTCCATGGCTGCCCAGCTCCCTTTTCCTGCTGCTCAGCGGCCTCCGCTCACACCGCCTAGGCTGCGCTCAGGTGTCCGGCTGGGGCTGTCGGGAGTTGCTAACGCCAACGTGGCTCCGCGCGACTCCAGTCCCGTGTTGCCTTGGGAAGGGAAAGGCAAAACCGGGAGCTGCTGCGCCTGAGCCTCCTGTGCCGCTGCTGCTGTTGCAAAGTGCCGCCGCGGGTCTTTTTGCCTTTCCCTTCCCTTCCCGCTGGTGGTAGAAATTCCTGACTCGGGGCCTCCGACAGGAGGGGAAGAAGGGGGGGAAGGGAGGGGGGTGATTTCCAAAAAAATCGGAATTCTGATTTTAATCGGAAGAATATCATGTCTGCAGAAATGGTGTAGGGGCTCCCGCTTGGGCAGGAGGTTGCTATATATCCTTTTTGTAATTCCTCAAAAACACATATACAGTTATATGAAAAAGTAAGTATAACCATGTTAGGGGGCGGGGTTTTGGACATGTATGTGTACATAACATTTTCAGTATATAAAGCTTATATCATCATTTTAGCCATTGTTTATCCATTGCAGGATGAAGGCCTCTTCCGCATGTTTCCATCCAATACGGTGATGAGTTTTCTTTTTGCCAATTGAGTTCTCAGTACTTGCTGATGTAGCTCCATCTTGTTTTAGGTCTTTTGTGGATGCTAAAACAAGATGGATTGATGACATCATAAGTACTGCGGGCCCAATTGGCAAAAGAAATCTGAAGAGGCTTTTATCCTGCAGTCAATAGACTATAGGTAGAATGATGGATGATGACATCAACTTTATATACTGAAAAAATATATACATGTCAAAAACTGATGTAACTGAATTGAAATATGAAAAATTGACATTGCAAGAGTTTATTCAATAAAAAATTAACAGATACCATTTCTTTCTATGGAAAATATACCTTTGGCAGAAACCACTTATCATTGCATGCCAATCTCTGGAAAGTTTTTCCATGCCTCATCCAGAATTTTTTTCAGCTGTGCAATGTTGAAGTTTTCTTGTATGCATATCCATGGCCAATCACTACAGCATCTGGATGTCATTTGTATGTGTGTATTTGGGCCATACAAGGACTTTCATTTCCATCCCCTCTCCAGCTATTTGGTTGATTCACAATAACACTTACACTTATATACCACTTCACAGTACTTTACAGCTATATAAGTGGTTACGATAAGCATATTGCCCCCAACAATCTGGGTCCACATTTCACCGAGCTTGGAAAGATGGAAGGCCAAGTCAACTCTGAGCCAGTGAGGATTGACTGTTTTAAGGTCACTGTCCAATTGCTCAGCCATTTTTTCAAATCCCTTCAGATTCATAGGCATCTATAACCTTATTTTCTGAAGGCCTCAGAGTACTTGAAGAGCAAATAAAACAAAAGGCAGAATGAAATGTGGTGGTTTTAATAAGATAAGTTTCTCCCTGAGCCTGTTGTCCTAGGTTGTCTTCAACATGACCATTTGCTTAATGATCATTTGAAGTTGGTGGTGAAAAGTGACTTACAACTAGTCCATGCTGTGGCAGCATCCCCAAAGACACAATCAAAAATCAAGCACTTGCCAATTGGCATGTATTTATGACAGTTACAGTATCCTAATGTCAACTCATAAAATATTATATCAACCCAAAATCCATTTTGAAGTAAAGTTTGCAAAGTAATCCAAATGTTCTATCAATTCAAAAAGTTGGGGATTCCTATTCATGAACAGGTCTTGATATACTGGTTTTAAAACCCTTTTGACATCCACATGGAAATACATCTCTAATGGAATATTATTGTACACAGGTACAGGCAGTTGATGGAATGAATCCTTATTTATTTTTCTGTAGGGAGAAATGAGCTGCAGTGATGAGGCAAATAAATGTAGCTTAAAATGGAAGCGCGAGTTCAATGCCTTGTCACATTCATTAGCCACATTCAGATCAGGATGAACAAATACTTGCCATAGTTATTTCAATCTGTCATTTTTATTTCCTCAAAAGAAACTCCTACAGCTTCAGAAAGTTTCAAATGTAAATCTTTATACACTAGTGAACAACATAAAAAACAGGCAGATTTAATATAGTTATTCATCTGAGCCACCTGAAAAATTGGACATTTGGTTTCCCTATAAATTTAATTTAAATGTTCACCTTTCCCATCACTCAGGTCTAATGATGGTTTCAATTTTATGGGAGAACTCTGGTACATGTTAACTGAAAACAACATATAGTGTATGATTAACAGCTTCCTTTTGTCAAGAACTTGCTATGAGTTCAACAACACAGGGAACCCATTCCACTTTATGGGTCTAACACCCACAAATGAAGCGTCTTGAATGGTTGACTTGCCTTTTGTATCTCAAATAACTTCAGATTGTGTAACAGAGCAGACATGAGAGATATAGGGTTTAGACAAAAACTTGCATGTCCTACCGTAGATTCAACATGCAAGAAATAAAAAAATTGCACTGAGTGGTTTAAATGAGACTAGTCATGTAGAACTTCTGTGTATTATAACATCCTAGTCACCTACACAGATAGGAAGAATAATGATTAAGTTCTACTGCAATTTTCTAGAAGTAGGAATACAATATGAGATCTGCTTCAGGCAGATTCTGGTTTTGAAATATTTTTGGTTCCGGAGAAACAGGCTCTTGTTCAGAGTCAATTCAAAAATTCAGAAAGCAAAATCATGACAATTTGTACAACTGCAAACAAGGCAGAGGCCCATCATTCTTCCCTGCTGTCCTATTCTTCCACATATAGTAGAGCGATCCTTCACTCATACTTCCCAGGAGCAAAACCTGTATCATAATTTTTTTAATGAACTTTGAAACAACTGAAGAAAAGACTCTTAATATAAAGAAAACAAATGTATTGTTCTGAGGTAGAAATCTCAGTGCATTGAAATGTTAATCATAAGCACTGAATTTATACAGAGCAATTTCCTGCTTGCACAAAGAAAGTTAGCATTAAATGGTACTGTAACATGTGACAAACCCCAATAGCAACTATCCATACACAAAGAAGAGTGTTAATTTAGTACTAGAAAGTATACACTAAGGCTTACATTGTCCACATATATACTTTGGAATAAGCTCCACTGAATTGTTGGACATTATTTCTGAGTAAATATGCATAGTCGTAGGTTGCTAATCATTCAAGTAAACCAGTTATATTCCATCATCTTTCTATGCAGTCTTTTGAAAACCATTATTACGAGATGAAACTGTTGAAATCAAAATATTTAGTTCATCAACCATACCAAATTAAACTTTTTCATTCAGTAAAGCTGAAGTAAAGGATACACTTAGGGCAGCTGAATGCTTGAATGGTTCTATAGCCTTTATTACAATGATGCTGAATATTAAGAATAAATTGCTATTGAACTTTGAACTATCTTCTCTCTATGTTGCAGTCTGGACTTACTGTGCAATTAAGGTTAATTCTTCACTTTTCATTTTTGAATCACTTCAATGCTGGTGACTTTTTTCCCCTCTAAAAACACGTCCACATGCAGTAGTATGTTACAAGGTGATTTTTAATGCTAGTATAAAAGCATGAAGGACACTTTCCATTGACAGCTATCTATGTGCAAAGACTATGCAAGAATTGCTTATGGTGAACTGTTTCTAAAACATTCCCCCTTTTGTAATACAACCTGCTGAACCCCTAATTCTAAGTATGCCTAATTTTTCCGCAAATGATTTGGTTTTATGTTCTAAACTAGCACTGAATAATAGATGAAGCTTTAATACATTCAGCTAAACAAATTCTATTTTCACATGCCATGATTTACAGCTTCTTGGTGCTGCTGTACAACAAAAACTAGCAACACATTTCCAACCTTCCCCCTCCTTTCAAGAAGGAACAAAAATGGGTGTCTTTACAGACCAAGGAGTCAAAGGCAATTTGCATGCAGTCTCTGCTCAAAGATGGCACTTATCAAAAGTGGCATACTAAGTGCGCAGAACTGAACCTCTGTCATTGTTGCGAGAACAAACAAATTAATTCTTGCAAATCAAATTAGGAAGCTGAGAGCTGGTGGAAGAATATTGTAATACAAGCCACCAAAGTTAAGTACTTTAAAATCCCATTTATTTCAACAGGAGAGCTTCACATATAGTTCATTTTCATTCCATTAAAATTAGTTAAGTCCAGGCCCTGAACATTTAAATAATTAGTGATTTTTCAAAAGGCAGCTTGACTGTGATTTCCTTGAGGAAGACAAGATGTTTCACTTATCATCCAAGAAGCTTCTTCAGTTCTAACTGGATGATGCCAGGAGGGCGGGTGGCAATGGAGGGATTGTATTTATTTTCAGTCATCTGATTGTTAGCACTCTCTTTGAGAGTCACTGAGTCTCAGAGAGTGTGCTAAAGACCAAGATGACTGCAAAGAAATATGATCCTTCCATCCTTACCTTCTTGGATAAGAAGTGAAGCTTCATCTTCCTCAAGGAAAAAACATGGTCCAGGGGTGCCTTTTGAAAAAGCATTTTTGAGACAACCATGACCTGGATAACTGGGAATCCACAGACCTTTAAGTATTTACTAGAAAATAAGCCCTGTTGAATTCAAATTACATATATATTATATGGGGCTTATGAATCCACAGATGGCTGATCTTTATGTTGCCTATCAAGTGAGTATTTTTGCTACTTGTAGTTATTGCTCAAAAACCAACCTGTAAGATAGAACAGAGGAAATACTTTCAGTTTTGTTTTATTATAACATCTGCAACTACAGCTTATTCATCCCAAAAAAGGGAAAGAAAAAAAATATTCCAAACCCTTTAAAAATACCTACACTTTTTATTTTAAAAAATAAAAACTACCTAGCATACCATTACTGTTAACAGTACTTGAAAAGGGGTGCATTGTACAAGGATATCCTACTGTAACTTTCGTGACTGCTAGACTTGTTCTTCTTTTTCCTCTTCTGCTGCTTTGGTCTTAGGTTTCAAAGAGTTTATTAAAGGCTGTTCCAATTTCTAAAACCATGTCAGAGGCTGTCATAGACCGTCCAAATTTCTGAAAGGCTTGGTTGTTGCACTGCCTTGTAAGTGAACATGCTCCAAATGCAGCCACTAGAAAGGGATTTTGACTAAAATAGAAACAAGAACCTCAATTAAATCTGAAATGAGCACGGGTATTCCCCCAGAGCACAAACCAACCAACAAATCTTTATTAACTCTTAGGGCAGTGCAAGTAGAACAGTAGGAGCAATGAAAAGAATAAGAATGATGGATCTCATTTGCCCACCAGATCAGACTTAAAATATGCTACATGTCCCAGACCTGTTTGTCCAACTGTAGGCTAAAATGCAAGTAACAATAAAAACATCCAGAACCAGGTAAGGAAAAAAGGGAAAGGTATTAAAATTGATACCATAACATAAGAAAAAAGCAAGTATCAAATTAATGTATTTACCAGTGTTACTTTCAGTTCATGCCTGATAAATTTTGCAAACAGTTGCACCAAACATCGCAATATTAGCCATAATGCTTTGTCTATCAGCCTCTAATTTAGATTTATTATTTGTTTTACCAAATTTAGAAACCACCCATTTTCTTCACAGAGCGGCTCTGGGCAGTGTAAATTGGACATATGCTGAATTGTTCTATACAGCAGAGGTGATACTCGATCTCACTGAGGGCCGCATCAGGGTTGTGTTTCACCTTGGGGGCCAGGGTGGGCATGGCCAGCTTGATGTCACTCATGTCGGGGGCATCTGTAACGACCCATTGCCAGTGAAAGCGGGCTCCCCAGCTCAGCCGTGACAGCCTCCTGCCACCCTCTGCCAGTAAAAACAGAGGTCGCTGGTAGAAGGCAGGAGGAGGACATCACGGCTGAAAATGGACCCTGGGAGGATTGAGCTCTATTTTCACTAGCAGAGGCACCACGGGCTGGTCCTTTGCTGTTTCTAGGGCCCCGCGGGCCACATCTAAGCACCCTGCAGGCCAGATTTGGCCTCTGGACCTTGAGTTTGATACCCCTACGATAAAGTACCTTCAACAGAAGCTGATCAGAATGCATGACATGGCTTACCCATTTGTTTTTTCTGGTCCCGCAAGAAAGGCCCAGTGTGCTAGGACTCCTAGGGACCCAGAGAGGATGTCTCCTTGTCCCCCACACCTCCTGCTGCTTCCTTCATGGCTACACACAAGCACTGTAACACAAAAAAAGAAAAGAAAATAATCCTTACCGAACAGAGCTGTGGGAGAATTGAAAAAACGTAGATGTGAAATGTAGCAGGCATTATATTCTTTATTTACAAAGTTCATTTTGAAAGTATGACCAGAGCTGAATTTAACTAATTCATTAAAAGAAACTATGGTATTTTATAAGATTAATATTTAAACACTGTTATATTTTTATTTTTGCATTATTGCATTAACCTCAATGGTTTAAGACAAGAACCTCTTTAGCAACAACAATTTTTATTTAATAATTTTGCTATAAATTTTCAAACATCTGTGATGGCTAATCTATCTATATTTTAAAATCATAAAATATGGTGCTAATGTTTGAATGGTGACATTTTTACTATAGCACAGTAGTCAAGTTTTGACCAATGACTAGCAAAAAAATGCTAGTATTCCCTTCTTTATTTTTGATGTATTACATGCATGCACCTTCATTTTGTTTTAATTTCCCATAGCATCTACCCATATAGAAAAATAATGTTTACATTTATAGAAATATTTGATCTGTGTTTCATATACCTTTTTCTCCATCTGAAATGAGGTCTCGTTCGCCTTTCTGGACAATTGTCAAATTCCCCAAGGCTTGGCTGAGCCTTAACAGACAGCCATGATAATCATTGTTATCTACAGGATCTCTAAGCTAGAGAAGAGCAAAGGGGGAAAACATACAGGATTAATTGCAGTAAGTAATGAGGAAAATGGTTAACATTCATTCATACTATTTTTAAATTTTTCTGTTATGAAATGTTAGCTACCTGCTCAACTGTAGTCTCCCATCAGCCATACAAGAGATGTTGCCATATTTGTAACAAGTCTTATTATGTCTTATTTGATTTGGTCACAAGCAATTTGCATTTATTTGTGCAAAAATTGAGATATATAAAAGTACAAAAAATCCACTTAACGCAAGTCCCAGAACTTAGAAGGATTTGTTTTGGAAGATATTAACTCATGTAATCTTAAAATAAACACTATAATGAAGTGTAATGATACAAGCAATGATTTCAAAACATAAAGTCATTCTCTCAAACAAGAGCTGCATTTGACCTTGATGAGATAATGCTATTCATCATGTAGAAAAGTATGAAGAAGTACTAGAAGATTGACCAAATTATTTGAAGATGGATAGTAACTTAATTTTTATTTTATTTTTTTCTATTGCACAGAATGAGAGGTGCGTGAGGCATCTTGTCTCAATTCTTCTCGAACTCAAACTTAGCCTAGCCAGCTAGATTTGTGATCTATTGGCTCTACAATTAATTTCCTTTACTGCCTCATTCAGTTACTGTTCAAAATTACAATGGTGTTGAAAAAACAACTTTACAACCAATGAC
Source organism: Hydrophis major (assembly GCA_033807585.1). NCBI lineage: Eukaryota > Metazoa > Chordata > Lepidosauria > Squamata > Elapidae > Hydrophis > Hydrophis major. Next base: position 36,126,632 of record CM066332.1, on the reverse strand, counting down.
CACATTTATGACTGAACAGCATTCCTCAGATTGTGATCATCATTATAATCAGCACACTATTGTCCTATGTTTGATCTTGTTTTTTGTTTTTTTTCTCCTTGCAGAACTGAGAGATTGGAGAGTAAATGATTACAAGAGGATAAGAAGGCACACAATAAGGCATATATAGGCTGTTTGCGAACTGTGCTCAGGGCTGCTTGCACCACTGCATTTCTTTCAATGTGTATTCTCAATTGTGTGCCTGCTCACTCTCTTTCAATTCCTTCCTTTTCAATAAATTTAAATATAAACATTAATTCCCTTCTTGCTAATTATCCAATGCCCAGATGAATGCTTCAAAGGGCAGGAGAATGGGAAAAGGAATGGGAAAAAGGAAAGCAGTCATGGATACATGATTTCCCATTTAGTGTCAGCTTTACTTCACAAGAAATCTGCCCATCCCAATTATGGTCACTTAACAAGGACCGTATATATGTAGGGGCTGTAGATATCTGTAAGTAAACAAATAATGACAAATGTAACTTCTATGGACTTTGTGAAAAGTTGCCTTTTCAACGTTCACAACATAGACCCCATACATAAGTTATATATGTTAAAGTGGGCAGCCATATTAAATAAAGCAGAAATCTTGAGATTTAATGTACTGATAATTGCATTATTCTCTGCGTGTCGTAGTATATTATAGTACTTATCCCCATACCTGGCTGACAGCCTAGAAATTTATGCTTTAAAAAGCCTAAACTGGGCTAAAATTACACAGCCTATTTGATTAATTATTGAAATTCTACACTAGTAATATTAAATGTAATTTGGATTTGGGGTACCTTCCCTCATGAAAATATAATTAAGAACTGTATGGACTCACCATTGCTTCATAGAGTCTGCTAAATTCCATAGCATTTGGAGTAAGAATAGCTCGAGGATAACCCTGAATAAGAGAAGGCTGTTGGGCAATGAGCCATAAACCATCCTGCATGGGACAATAAGAGGAAACATTTAATGACAGGTACAAATTATTATTAAACAAATTAATAAAATTATCATACTTACAGCATCAATTACAATAGGAATTCCTTTGACCTTGGATTTTTCTATAATGCCCTATTTGCAAAAAAAAATAAATCCAAAACTTTAAATTAAATGTAACATTGAATGGAAAATGCAATTATTTTTCTCCTTTTGCAAAAAGTAATACATTTTAAATAAAAGGCAACTTCAACATTTTAAATAAAACAGAGTAAAACTCAAACCATTCCAAATAATAAAACACCTCTTCTAAAAAGCATACCATATGCTATATATCATTTACTACTCTTGCCATTTTTCTTTCTCTTCCATAATATTTTCACCAAAAATATATTCACATATATTTTTCACACTTCCATTTAGTGAATCTATAAAATACTTCTCACACATTTAAAAGCACATATTAAAAATGCATGCAAAGCTAATACAAATAGTTTTTTAAGATAAAAGCAAACTGTAAATATTTAACTATAATAATCTCATCTATTAGAAGAGAATACATATGTAATTCATTACCCAAGTAAGTAACATCATTAGTGTTGGGACTTTATATATAGGAGGCTTCCCTGCCAATTTTTTTAAAAATGTTTTTTATTTTTCTTAACTACAAACATGAACAATGTGATGCCTAGGTGTCTTACATTTTAAAACAAATATGACAGTATTTCCATATTTAATAATTTAACAATATTATAAAATTTAACCTCAATATACAGTTTTTCTCTTTAATTATTCACCATTTTAATGAGTTATTTTGTATCAATCTCCATATTGTAAATATCTCTTTTTACTACCAATAATATATTTTGGTGAGGGTGTTATTTTCTCCTTGGTAGTTCCTTGATTAGAGTATTGTTTGATCACTTGCCTGTTGTTTATCCATGATTGTCTAGATGTTGGCTGCTAAAGGGGATGTGTTCTGGTCTTGTTTCCTTCTTAGTTTTATTGTCTCTTGAATATGTGTAAATAGGATGCTTATTGGTGATCATGGATACGCTCTGCTACTCTTCTGCCTGCCTGTCTTACCTAGTAACTATTACGAGTTCTTGCACTAAAGAAAGTGGCTTTATTGGGAATTGTTGAAGAAGAACCTTTTTTTACTTTATTTTATTTGGTTTGTCAATTGCTTACAAGATAATAGGTATAAGTAAAAACATAGTTATGAATACATATAAGAAAAATAGAAGAAACAATAGGACACGGACGGTAGGCATGTTGGTGCACTTATGCATGCCCTTATAGACCTCTTAGGAAAGAAATGAGGTCAATAGTAGAAAGTCTAAGATTGAAGTTTTTGGGGTTTGGGGAAGAAACCACAGAGTCAGGTAGAGTATTCCAGACACTGATCATTCTGTTGCTAAAGTCATATTTCCTGCAATCAAGTTTGGTGCGATTAACCTTGAGTTTGTATCTATTGTTTGCTCTAGTGTTGTTATGGTTGAAGCTGAAGTATTCATTAACAGGTAGGACAGTGCAATGTATGATTTTATATACTATACTTAGATCGGACTGAAGGCGGAATAGTTCTAGGTTTTCTAGGTCTAGAATTTCAAGTCTGGTGGCATAAGGTATTCTGCAACGAGTAGAGGAGTGAAGAAATCTTCTTGTGAAATATTTGTGGACTTTCTCAACTGTGTTAATATCAGATACGTAAAGTAGGTTCTAGACTAATGAGCTGTATTCGAGTATTAATCTAGCAAATGTTTTGTATGCTCTAGTTAGTAATGTAATATTACCAGAGAAAAAGCTACGCAAGATTAACAACTCTTAATGTCTTTTTGGCTATGCAGTTACAGTGGGCTCTAGCACTTAGATCATTAGAGATGAGTACTCCAAGATCCTTTGACAGAGTTTTTTTTCTTCAAAAAAAAAAAGTCCTTTTTTTCTTCAAAAGGCAGCTGGGCTGTTTTTTCCTTGAGGAAGAAGCTTCTCATCTAAGAAATGCCATCAGTTCTGATGGCAGGGGAGGAGGGAATGGAAGGATAGTATTTATTTGCAGCCACCTGGTTGTTAACACTCTCTTAGAACTGTTGAGACCACTTGGGAGTTTATGTAGACTGTTGTCTTAAAAGAGTGACCTAAGTCCTTAGTAAAACATATAACATGGGAATTTTTCTCCTTTCAAGAAAAGCTCAGGAGGACTCTCTACCAACACAACATACACGCACACTTTAAACCAGGGGTGTCCAACCTTTCACCTTCCCTGGGCCACATTAGAAGATGAAAATTTGGTTTGGGCCATACATAAAATAAAAAAATAAAATAAAATAAAATAAAATAAAATAATAAAATAAAATAAAATAAAATAAAATAAAATAAAATAAAATAAAAGTAAAATAATTTTTATTATTTATTATTAATTATTTATTAAAAAATATTTATTATTTTATAATTTTCTAGCCAAACTTTGCGGGGGGGGGAGCTCGCCCGCCTCGCGCCTACCTCTCCTCCTGCAAATTATTAATTTTTTATTAATTTTCCAGCCAAATTTTGCGGGGTGGGGGGAGGGGGGGAAGAAAGTTCGCCCGCCTCGCGCCTACCTCTCCTCCTGCAAATGCAGCGGTGGTGGCAGGGGCAGAAACAGCAGCGGTGGCGGCGGCGGCAGAAGCAACAGCAGAAGTGGCAGCGGTGGCAGTGGCAACAGCAGGAGGTGGCGGGCGGGACTTTTGGGGTGTGGCTGCCCGTCTTTTCTGTTGCTCGCCTCGCCCCGCCTCACGCCAACCTCTCCTCCTGTAAATGCAGCAGCGGCGGCGGCAATAGCAGGAGGTAGCGGGATGGGACTTTTGGGCTGCGGCTGCCACCTTTTCTGTTGCTCACCTCGCCTCGCGCCTGCCTCCTCCTCACTGGATCTTTCACGAAGGTTGGGGTGGGCGTTGGGCCACATTACGAGGCGACCTGGGCCACGGGTTGGACAAGCCTGCTTTAAACCCAAGAATACACTAAGGCACAAGCGTGTATGTCCTGAGGATCAAACATCCCAATGCAAACTGAGTAATGTGCTGTAGGCAATACAGTGCAGTAAGACGCATGCAGACTTGTACACTGGTGAAACAAAACAGCCACTTCACAAGCACATGGCACAACATAGGAAATTAAAGCCATCACGACAAGATTCAGGGATCCATCTGCATTTGAAAGACAACGATGTCTGAAGACAGCAAAGTCCACATTTTGGATAAGTCCACATTAGTTTGAAAGAGGGGTAAAAGAATCCGTCTATGTTAGAACTGAATATCCCTCCCTCAACAGAGGAGGAGGAAAAAGATACCACCTATCTCCAATATACGACACAGCCCTTGTGCCACTTCCAAGAAGATTCCACAACCCATTGTACCCTGATTCAGGTAACCCTGAGGGCATAGATAATTCCCCAAGGAGCCTTGATAGCTTTTGGAGAGAGCTAAAGATCAGATGACGGCAAAGAAATACAATTCTATCTCCCCTCCCCCCGGCCCATCCTATCAGAACCTATTCTTCCATCCAATCTCAACTGTCAATACCTATTCTTCCATCACCCCCACCCCCGCCCTGTCATCAGAACTGATGAAGCTTCTTGGCTGAGAAGTAAAATGTTTTTTTTTCTTTTTCTTCAAAGAAAAAACAGTCCAGTTGCCTTTTAAAGAAAAAAGAACCTTTGAGTTCTTCTTCAACAATACCCAATAAAGCCACTTTCCACATGTTGCAATTCTTGTAGTACCCTGATACAGACATTCACAATATTAAGCAACAAGTGTTACTAAGTTTATTAAATGAACCCCTATGGTGAGGCAACCTTTATTTTGGCATTCATTCTTTCCCAACAAAAGTCAGTGCAACAAGAAAAATATATTCGAAATAAATAAATACTTAACACCATACCTTGCACATGGGTATATAGGCTGATGGAATATAAATATCATGTATATTTTATAGAAACCATTAATTATGAATGCCAGAAATTAGCCAATGCCTGAGTTTCAATAATCTGTAACAACTTTTTGAACTTGCTTGCAGAAGCCATAAATAAACATAGGATTTTTTAACAATTTCTATTTCAATTATTCTGCTTTTATAACTTACAAGCCATGCAACATTGGTTACATTTCTAAAATAGCATAAAATATTTGAAATAAATAAATAATAATAAAGCTGACACTCTTTTTTAAAAATAATAATAACATCTAGGCAATGTACCAGTAACACCTTAAGAAATCCAGGTTACCTTGGCATGTTCAAGTAATAAATCATCTCTTCCCAAACCTGGTCCAATGACAACTGAGTGAAGTCGTGGCAACCAGCTTTCTACCTCACGCACAGCATCAGGGCTGTCACTAAAAAGAAACAGCAAACAAATCAAATTAAAAAAAAATCAATCTTCCAGTTTACCACTATACCATTTTTCTTTCTATGCATCTACTAGGAGCATCATAGAAATGTTCCTTAAAACATTGATCATTACATTCATATCATTAAAAATGTTAACATCCAGTACTTTTGAAAAAGAAATGGGATATCAATTTACTCCTATGGAAGAAGCATGATGCATTGCAACAGAACAAGAGAGCTGGGGGTAGGTATCTCATAAGAGCCGCTCCCAATATTACACTTGTAAAGAACTATATTCTGGTTAACAATATTGACTTTTGCATGAAAACTGAACCCTTCACAGTACGTTTCACAATTTAAAGTGCTGGTTATTACCTATCATGTCCTTCACAACAAGGAACTGGTTATATGAGTGACAATCTGTCTTTCTTAGTTTTTACGCATTCCATACAATTAACCTCCTAGCTCATATAATATTTACAATGTAAGGCACATGCATTTAGCTATACAAGAATTTCTGAAAATTTGTTAAAGTATTACATTTTGCTTTAACAAAAAGTGTGTGTGTGTGTGTGTGAGCCTGACTTACAGTTTGAACTCAGCCTGAACAAAAATCGAAGTAGTGCTGGGCTTGCATATTGAGTATCACTGTCTGTGGGAGAAAAGAGTTACCCTGTTTTGGGTACCATTTTGCAGGGTTTAAAACAGAGTTTCTCAAACTTGACAACTTTAAGATGTGTGGATCAACTCCTATAATTCCCCAACCAACCAGTGCAACTGGGAAATTCTGGGATGTCTATACATTTTTAAATTGTCAAGTTTGAGAACACTGTTTTAAGTGACTTCAAAGAGCAACCTCTAGTTTTTGAAGCAATTATACAGCTACATGCTTTTAAGAAATTATGTGAAAGGAGGAGATGAAAAAGCAATATAATGTCAGAAAGCAACAGAAAAGAGAAATACAACAGAGAGGGAAGATTAAGAGAGTGAAATTGGAGAGATGGGGGGGGTGTCAAAAAGTTAGAATGGAGAAGAAAGAAAGGGGGAAAGGAAAGAGAAGTCATAAAGGCTTTAAACAAGAGGCAAAAAATGTTTTTCTTTCAGAGATAAGGGGTGAGATAATCTTTTTTTAAAAATGATTCTGCAAAAGTACATAAAAATGTATTGTAGACATTAGTATTTGAAGTTGAGCTAGAAAATTAGAATATTATATGATTTAAAAATGTATTAAAGCGAAGTCATGATTTAATTATTACAGAGCAGAATCAGCACGGAAAATATGTATTATTTTAAGTGTTATTCAGAGGGAAGATAAAAAGTTGTCATACTTTAATCTGGGTTTACAGGAGAAATATTGTATTAGATAGAAAGGATAAGTAGGTGATTGAAAGAAAACAGACCAAAGATGCAAATATAATTATTTAATTGAGATGGAATAAATAAAATAGAATTAAAAGAATGAGTAGGAGAGAGAAAATATATGGAAAATAGAGAATGTTAAATAAGATATGAGATAGTATATTAAGTGAGTATAAATTTTGATTGATGTCTGTATAAAAAGAGTTAACTTGGGGTAAGCCGCCTTCCAAAAAGAAGTTTCATGTATTTATGTTTTGTGTAATGTTTGTTTAAGTCTGAGAGGATGTGGAAGAATACTAATGAAAATATATTCAATGAGTATATATTTTTAAGACAGAAGAAATATGACTAAATAGAACGAAAGGGAGTAATAAAGAAAAGTTTTGAAAAGATATGAAATTGATTAGATAAGATAAATATATATATAGAAGAGTGATAATTTGGAATTATCTTCTTTTTAAATAAGATGGTTTATTTGTTTCTTCTAGAAAAGATATTTTATTTTACTACATCCCATGTTTTGTTTGTGTGTGTTAAAAAAAATTAATAAAGTTTTTTTTTTTTTAAAAAAAGAAACTATGTGAAAGGGGAGAAAAAGATATCTCAATATAATTTTCTGAAATGATCCTAGTTTCAGCAAGATAAAACTTACTGTTGTTAAAAATGAAGAAATGCATGCGATATTTAAAATAATTTTGAATACTACTCTGTTAATTCTAGGCATACTGATTTCATCTCACCAACCTAAAGCTCTTTAGACAGATGCAAAAGACAATGGCTGGTATGATACGAACATGTCACTAAAAATTATGAGTTGGAATTAACTTTTTTCAGTTAAGACCCTGAGTTATATAGCAGCTGGCTAAGTTTGTACATTTTTTCATATCCAAGGAAAGACAGAATACTTACAGAACTGGATGAACTATAAGCTCTGGACTGTAAGATTTTATTACAGTTGCTGCATCTTTGGTACAAAATACATGGGATAGGTCTGCTCCCTAAAAAAATGAACACATTTGCGATCATTAATAACATTTAACATTTCTCAAAATTACATTTTTTATCTCTTGATTTCATGCTGAAATTCAATATTCTCAGGTTTCTCTTTCCTTTCTATTCCCCAATCTTAAATAAAAGAAGTACCGTATATACTTGAGTATAAGTCGACCCGAATATAAGCCGAGGCACCTAATTTTACCACAAAAAACTGGGAAAACTTTTTGACTCGAGTATAAGCCGAGGGTGGGAAATGCAGCAGCTACTGGTAAATTTCAAAAATAAAAATAGATACTAATAAAATTACATTAATTGAGGCATCAGTAGATTAAATGCTTTTGAATATTTATTTCAAAGAAAAACAGATTAATCAATTTGAAAAACGATCTCACTATCATGAAAGGTTTAATTGATTCACTAACCCAAAAGAAGATGACGATGACCGTGGGAGGCAGGAGTCACTCTCTCCCTTGCAAGAAAAAAGCAAGAGCCGTTCTTATGATCTCTCTCTCTCTCTCTCCCCATAATACAGTCAAGCCCTTTCCAGCACGCGCGATCTGCCGCCGCCACTTTGCACCCTGCAAATGCAAAATCCCGGGGTTTTTGCATTTGCAAGGTGCAAAGCGGCGGGGATCCCGCGTGCTGGAAAGGGCTTGACTGTATTATGGGGAGAGAGAGAGAGATCATAAGAACGGCTCTTGCTTTTTTCTTGCAAGGAAGAGTGTGACTCCTGCCTCCCACTGTCATCGTCATCTTCTTTTGGGTTAGTGAATCAATTAATTTGGGAAATGATCTCACTATTATGAAAGTCAGTGTTCTCTGCCAGTGGGGCATTTGGAAGAAAATGCCCCGCGGCATATCCACGCGCGTGTAAGGGGAATCAGAAATCCCCGCATTCAATGCCTAGCACAGCAGAAGAGAAAACGCAGCTGTGAGCAAATACTAGGAAAACCTGATCAGAAGGAAGGAGGCAAAAGAGGGAGGGGTAGTGGTGGATGGAGGTCCCACTGGTATTTGTGAAACACTTGGTCGGCAGCGCTTAAAGTCAACGTCCTCGCTCCCACCTACCCAAAGCACGAAGTCCCCCAATTGCGCAGCCCAGAATCACCCTCCCCTCGGGGCAGCAACGACGCCTGGTATTTTCCGAAATGAAGCTCCGCCGTGCAATGAAAGCGCCCTGGCTCTAGGCTCGCGGGTTCAGAAAACAACGTGAGGCGAGGTCGCTTCGGCTCCGCTCAGCTTCGTTTCCTAGCTGCTTTCAGTCCGCTCGGGAGGAGGGGGAGGAGGTGGTGGTGGCAGCTTGCGTTGTTTTCTGAGCTCTAGGCCACCACCTCCTCCCCCTCCTCCCGAGCGGACTGAAAGCAGCTAGAAAACGAAGCTCAGCGGAGCCGAAGCGACCTCGCCTCGCGTTGTTTTCTGAGCCTAGAACCAGGGCGCTTTCATTGCACGGTGGAGCTTCTTGTCTCGGGAAACACTGGGCGTCGTTGCTGCCCCCTGAGGGGAGGGCAATTCTGGGCTGCGCGATTGGGGGACTTCGTCGCTTTGGGTGGGTGGGTGGATGGGAGCGAGGATGGACGGAGTCCATGAAGTGGGGCTTGCCTGCAGGAAAGCGGCTGCCCAGCTCCGGAGCTCCACACCATTTTTTTTTTCCAGAGGGGAATCTGACTCGAGTATAAGCCGAGGGTGGTTTTTTCAGCACAAAGAATGGGCTGAAAAACTTGGCTTATACTCGAGTATATACGGTAAATCTCACTAATTTTAATTTTAAAAAAAACAAACCCTTTTCTGATTAGAAATAAACATATTTTCTATATTTAAAAGCCAATACTTCAAACTCCCTTACTTTATTATAATAAAAGAATATAAACAAGGGCAGTTTCTCCCTATGAAGTTTGCAATGCAGCCAATTAAAAAAATGAAATACATCCCCTGAACTAACTTGCTATAAATAAGGTGGTCCTCAAATTATGACCACAATTGAGCCCAAAATTTGTATTGTTAATTTTGCCCCATTTTATAACTTCTCTTGCTACAGTTAAGAGAATTTCTGCAGTTGTTAAATTAGTAACACGTTGTTAAATAAATCTGGCTTCCCCATTGACTTTGCTTGTCAGAAGGTTGGAAAAGTTGATCACGTAGCCCCAGAAAACCACAAATGTCATGTCAGTTGCCAAGCGTTTGAATTTTTATCATGTGACAATGGACTGCTGCAATAGTTATAATTGTGAGAAAAACAGTTATAAGTCACTTTTTTCAATGCCAGTGTAACTTTTGAATGGTCACTAAATGAACAGTTGTAAGTCAAGCATTCAATTATGGACCAACTTAATGGTCCAATTCTATGACTGTTCTGATTTAATTGATAACTAAACCCAATACTTATCCCTCTCCTGTGCATGGAGTTTTATATAAATGTCAGAAGCTTTCTTCTTCTTCTTGACATAGTGCCCCAGGACCACCTGCCAAATTTCTTAAGTAACAAGTGGGCCAGAACTTCACAAATAATTCAAATTTGGAAAACAACAGGTTAGAATATCCAGTCCACCTTGAATAAATTAAATTCCCCAATCCATCAAGAAATTCAAGCTTCATTCATGATTAATTAGCAACTTTAGTAACTACTATTTCCAAAATTTCCCATACCATTGTACACACTACGTAACCAACATCTACATCTGATGATGATCCAAATGGATATTAAAATTTATAGATGCAATGACCTACATAGTTACTATCAACACACTAAAATCTGTTTGCTGAATAAATTAAGACATTTAACCAATACAAAACTAACATTTTGTCTATTATTGGGAACAGAGTTCAGCACATTTTTTAAATAGTTGAACTGCGTGTTTAACTCTGTGGAATAAAGAACATTATCTTTCATTGTACTCCACGCAAATGTAAGAAGAAACATACCACTTTGAGAGCAGAAATTGCAGCAAAATATGGTGCCCCTGTATACCTGCATATGAAAAAAAAACACCCAGGAAATATATATTTTGTTAAAAATTGTGACTGATATACTTGTATCACAATGTGTTTATGTGATATATTAAAGTAGAAACATCACATCATTTTATCAATATAGTTTTACTGATATTTTCTTGACATAACACTTTTGTCAAATACAGTAAATCTAACACTGCATTGCCTTTTCACACAACTATTAATATTGTACAATATAGTTATTCTAACTTCAATGAGTTATATTCACTTTTGAACTTCAGATGTAGAATGTGACAAAAGCACCCTAAATGACTGATTATCATATACTTTTAGTGAATATACACACAAAATAAAAAATTAATAAAAGTTCATTTACCATACAATTTTAAACTATTTTTTAGTAAATTTTAATATTTCATAATACTTTCCACTTGTTTGTGCTATCATTTCTGCGTTTTCTTCCTTAACAGTTGCTTTTTATTAGATACTAATTTACATAATAAATTGTGGAATTCCAGTCAGATGATGACTCTTAAAAATCCAAACAGAAGCTTTCACTGATTTAAAAGGCTAACATTGTATTAATTATAAATAGAATACACATTTAACACTCTATTTTGTTTGTATTCCAATATTTCTTTTAATGAACAGTGAAAATCATCACTTACAAACTAAAAACAGCCATTATCAAAACTATCACTCTAATTTTCTAATGATAAAATGAGTCACATTCCAACAGTGCAGAAATATGGCAGCGATCTGGCCAATGTATTTTTTCCTTTCTGTCATTTTCTCCAGACCAAAATGTAACATTCCATTAAAGCAGTAACCTTTTAGAATCAAGTTACATTTGCAACATATTTATTTAATTTATATTGACGCTTATTTGCCCATGGTGACTCGAGGCGGCTTACACAATGTAAAAACTTATTTAAAATAAAAAATAAAAACTAACAAAAAGAATCAAATAAATTAGTAAAGTATAATAGAACAAAATGGGGGGGGGACCAACTCCACCCCCCATCCCGATGACAGCAGATCACACCAGCCATTTGATGGGCTCCATCCCATTCTGGTTTCCCCAGGCCCGCTGGCAAAACCAGGTGTTCAGTGCCTTCCGAAAGAGTGCTAGAGTGGGGGCCATTCTAATCTCTGGGGAATGATATTCCAGAGGGAGCCACCATGGAGAAGGCCATTCTTCTGGGTCCCACCAGGTGTATCTCCCTCAGAGATGGGACCCACAACATTCCCTGCCTCCCTGCTCTAATGGGTCAGGTAGATGTGACTGGCAAGAGATCTTCCCTCAGATAACCCTGAGAGTAATATCTATTGTATATTTGGAACACACAAAAGAAAGGTGCCCTCTAAGGCTAAAGCATGAATTTGCTATGACACCTTAACTGATGATTAACATCATATCTATACCCCCAGGTATGTAATAGCAATATCTGTTGATTTATTTGAAGAGAACTACTTCCATGCAAGAAAAAAAATTGAAAAATTGAAAAATAATTACTTTTTTGTGGAAATGGCAAATAACTAAAAATGGTAAAATAATTGGTATGAAAGTGATACAAGTAAAAAACAAAGATAAACATAATATCTGAGATAGAATAGTACCAATACATATTTGTACATTTTTATTTAACTTACTCTTGGCATCCTCCAACAATTCCTATTCGTCCATCTTGGCCTTTATGTTTTTTGGCAGTTAAAGGTGGAATAACATTTCGCACCAATTGAAATATATTTTCCATTTCCTTTACGGAATGTGTTTTGTGAACTGAAAAAGATCTCTCTATAACTGGAAAAAAATAAGGACATTTAAATAAATATTACAAATATAAACTTTTAAGATAGTAGGTTATTATCTGTATTCATAGATCAGAATTCGTTTCTAAAGAAATTGCTGTGTTAAACGTATTTATGTTGTAAACGTATTTTAACAACCCAAATTCCACATAATCTTATTCACAAACAGCAGTATACCATGTGTTTTTGTTTATCAGTCTGAATAAACCACACATATCTCCCCCCCCAAGACCTCCCCCAACCTTCTAACAGATATAAAAACATTTCTAGTTTGGCAATCAATTATTTTAATCTTCCACATCTAGACATCAGTTTCCCAATTCCTTACTTGGGTATGTTCAGACATACTTTGGAAGTACCACAAATCTCTTAAGAAAAGACATATATTTTATCCTGAGATATTTCACTTACTAAGAAACAGAAGTGTGCAAAATGTCTTGCACACTCTAAACACTCTAATTTCATGTTGAACAATCAAGTTCCCGTTTGTTTTTTTCAACTAGTCTATTAATGATTTTCAAGATGTAGTATGAATATATTGGTAGGAAATGCTAACAAGAAAAAATGGAGATGTCTTAACTGTAACCTAAACGTTCTCTTATAAGTAGCTCCAGGCAGCTGATTTTACATAAATCAGTTTTTCAAGTCAAGTTTTACTTGTTGCATGCCAACTACCTGAAATAGTCCTGTCACTCCAGAGAACCTAGGCTAACCAGATGTACAGTATATATTGACTTCTATCTTATGCATGAGACTGCAGAGACAATGCTACAACTGACTAAAAACATATTGCCTAAGAATGAAAAAAATGCCAAGAGGTAGATGCTAATTCAACAGTTAAGCTCACAAATCATGTTAACTTTCATTATACTGAATAAGTAATGATGGTGTGGTACATATGTGAATTAGTGAATCTTGAAATGACCTGGGTTGAAAGAACAACTGGCCTAAAGTCATCCAACTGGCTTTCATGCCTAAGGCAGGACTAGAAGCCTAGTTTCTAGGCCAGTATCTTAATCACTACACTAGTATTATTTTTACATTGTACTTGTACAATGAAGCTTACTAACGAATCATAAGAGATTCTACAAGTTCAAAATGAAACTCTGAATCTTAATGGAGGCTTCACTCAGAGTTTCATATATATATATAGGATTGAACTGTAGAGTCCTCTAAGTTTGACTGTTTCCATACAGACATTTCAGTACACAACTAGGTAACATCATCAGTGCAAATGTGGGGTTTGTTCCCTGTTTATCCCATCAAAACTGGCAGGGCAAGTAACTGTATATAAATAGCAAATAAAGCCCACATTGACTCACACTGATGATATTACCTAGTATCAAGGTACTGAAACATCTGCAAGCAAACAACCAAAATCAGAGAACAACAAAAACTCCACAATTAATGCAGGCTCAAAATTGATTTATATCAAATACATAGAGCTGGATTCAGTTGCAGTTACCTCTAGTCCTGAAGAACATCGGCACAGTGAGCTATGAGAGTTGTTCTAAAACCAGTTTTCAAATTCTGTTCCATAGCAGGTTGTGCACTGTCAAAAATCTTCTAGACCTCTATGGGTGGAAATATTAAGCATATCCTAACATGCACAATTTCCAAGGGTAACAACTAAATACAACAGGATTTGCAAGCATCCTTTTCACGTTTCCTCAATTTAATCTCCAGCAAACCCTGTGAAGGTCCCACAGCGAATACGCTGGTGGTGGTGGTGGAGAAATCCCTGACACTGCAGGCTACAAATTCCTTATTCCCCTTCCTTCGTTCACTGCATTACCATGCAACTATGCAAAACCTACTGTGCATGAAAGCAGCTTTAGGGGCATCTTAACAGCTGTTTTATAATCTAAATTTAATAACCAGGAAATGCTTTTACAGTTACCTACATAACTGCAATTCTTCCAGCACTAATGATCATGTATGGCTGGAAGATCATCAAATTTGCTAAGGCAAATTCTCAGAATCAGTGCTAATAATTTATAAGAAACAATTAATCTGAAAGATTTTAATGCTTAATGAAGTCGCAAAACCCTCAAATGAAGAATAGGATATTTGGGGGAGGCAGAACTGGGGAAGATTAGTGAAAGAAATGTAGTAAAAGGAAGTAGTGCTACCGGCTGTTATTGCCAGGCATTGCTATTTAGCAACAAAAAATATTCTTCTCCCATCTAGTATTAGAAAGGGTTGATGAAACCCTTCTGTCTGCTATAAGCCATGATTTTTTTAGAAGTTTTAAGTATTCTGCAATTACTTATACAATATGCTTGTAGTTTTTAAGTAGTTAATTTTGATTCTAATGAAGATACGTTAAATTATTTTAAATATTTAATTCCAGAAGTTTATGAGCACTGAATATCTACCTAGATGGATTTTACTATCAGTATATAGAATTTCATTTTAAATATCTAAAATGATAACTTACTGTTCTATATTTTTAAAAATGCTGAACTATATGAGCTACATATTACAATAATTTCAAAGCAATGCTCAAGAAAAGCATAACTTTAAATAAATTCCATGCTTATAGAAACATTTTTATTATGATTCATTTTTTAAACAAACCTCAGAATACCAAGTACAATTTTATTGATTTTTAGAAAGATGCACAACTATGTGCACAAAACTTAAATTAGTACTGTAGATCCATGTATCATGAATGCAAGAGAATGAAGTACCTATAGGTGGAGATAATGTTGCTGTCATAGAATTATAGTTAAAATTTTCTCCATACGATCGGTGATTTGATCTTTGTGAAGGATTACTTGGTATAAATTGGGACCTATGTGATATTGTGGAAGAGATTCCTGCTAACATCTGTCCCAACATCTGCAACATCTGGAGCTCCCTGGCATGCTCTGCTTCACGTCGTTTGTCTTCAATTTTAAGTCGTTGTTCTTCATATTTATAAAACTTCTCTTCAGTATCCATACTTTGTTGCAAAAACTTTTCCATCATTTTGTCCAGTGTTAAATTTGCATGTCGCTTTTTTGATCTTTTAGCCTGAGATAATAATGGTGGTGCATTGGTTTGAGCATTAATTTGTTTAAAACCTAAAAATAAAAGCAAGCTAATTTTAATAAAGACTAGAAGTAATAAGAAGTGTCCCTAAAATTTCATATTCATCTATGTACTATTCTAGTAAATATTCATTACAGTATAATACCTTGTGGACTATAGTCTACTCTAATGTATTCCTCATAGAAATTAACTGAGTACAGTTCATAAAATATTACCCCATAATCCATCAGGCTTTCAGATTCTATAAGCGTGTTCTGATTTTGAGGCAAAATCTCTAAAAAATGTATGTGCTTATTTTAATCACAATGCAATATCACTGTTCAGGTGGTTTACAACACAACTCTTCCACTGCAAATGATTATCATCAGCTTATTTCCTGCTTTTAGAAATATATTACAAGGAATGTAACTATACACTTTGTCTTTGATATAACTTCTGTGTAAAAAAATTGCGTGAACTATCAGATTTAAGCATGTCACTTTATGAACGGAGAATTAGGTAAAATAAAAAACACAGGGTAAAACACCACTGTTGCTTTCTATGAATAATTTTCTAAAAATATTTGAAGAAAATAGCATTAATAAATATATAATACTGTTCCTTTTACACAGATAGGCCTTTTGTGTAAAAGGCCTATCAAAAATTATCCTGAGGGGTAAATGGTTATTAAAACTGAAGATAAAGAACATGTTTTTATATTGTGGATTGTCCATCTTTCAATAAAATAAATGGATCAAAAGTTCACTGAGATCCCAAGACATGTCAGATTTCTTCATGGATAAATGAATATGTTAGAGAATTCAAGACAGATATTTCCAAGGTGTTACATCATTTTCTGACTCCCTGCTGTTGCTGGGTAACATTTAAATATGCAGTTGGCATATACAGGACAAGAATTCTTTCTGGTTAAGTTAAATGAAGCACTTATATGGTTAATTGGGATTCATTTAAAATAAAGTGCAGTTATTATAACGAAATTTACTAACATTTACTAATGTTAACCAGTCTCTGTATGTAGGAGAGTAATTAAAATATTTTCAGTGAAAAGAAAGGGAGGATTATCTGAATGATTCATGCTCTAAGTTGTGTGATTAGGTAAGTACGGCTCTTATCTTCTTTTAGACCAGATTTCTTCAACATATTGCACCATATATACTACCTCTTCTTAATGTGATGGAGGGAATAGAAATATTTGGGACAGCTTGGAAATGCTAATTTAACCAAGAACTTGAGAGAAAGGTGACAGCTGTGCTGAGCCTTTTTCTTAACATCTCTGATAGACAAAGATAGGATTGAGAACATACCAGAGAAAATGTGTTTATGGCATGCAATCTTTGGCATGTTCACTTTTAAGCCAACCTCACAGAGCACAAAAGAGCTTTCTCTAATCCATGCCAATTTTTAAGATTTGTGGATTTTAACTCTCAGAATTCCCAGCCAGCATTACTCCGCTGTTTGAAAGTTGCAAAGTTTTATTAACGCTGCTCTAAATGGAAATCCACCATGACCTGTATATGCCCATCTACTGTATATATAACCTGTACATACACATACCATTTATACATGCCCATGCTCAATGCAACTGTTTCTGGGCAAGCAGCAAAAGATTGCAGCCTCAGTCTCCAGGTTGCAAACACAAGAGTGAGGTGCAAGACCTTAACTAAGGTAGGAGAAGCATCTCACCTACAACCAACCAGGCCCCACTGTAAATATAAATGTACAAGTTAAAGATAGATCCTTCTCCCTCCCTCCCCTCCTTTTTGGTTAGCATAGCAACTCACTTTCGGCAGGTGGTAGCGGGATGGCGAAGGGGGGACATTCCACTTTGATGGCGTGGTCGGCGTAAGAAGAGCACTCGCCCGAATCGTCCTGGAAGTTGTCCGGCGGGGAAGACTCCCGCTCGCCACCATCCTCGTCTTCCTCCTTGTCGTCGTCGTCGTCGTCTTCGTCCTGCTCCTCCACGTCCGCCTGGCGGCTGTTGCGGAGACCGCTCTGTCTGGCGGAAGGGGGCGCGGCGAGCACCATGGCGGGCTGGTGGTGGCTTTCGTCTCCGGCCGCCGCCGCCACCATCATCTCCGCGGGAGTCAGGGGCCGCTCGGCCACTCCGTGCCCATCGAGGCCGTGCCCACCTGGCCTGCAGCTGAGAATGCGGTGCATCTCTTCGTAGTATTTGCAGATCTTGCGGGCGTGCCCGTTCTTCTTGAGTCCCTCGCGGGCCTGGTAGTACTGGCGCTTGAGGCCCTTGATGCGGATGCGGCACTGCTCCGGGGTGCGTTCAAAACCCAGCTCGGCCAGGCGGCAGGCCACGTCCCGGTACACATGGCTGTTGCGAAAGTTGCCGTCCAGCGCGCTCTGCACGTCCGCCTCCCCCCAGATCTCCAGCAGCGCCCGCGTCTCTAGGTCCGACCAGAGAAAGCCCCGCGTGTTGGTGATCATCCTCCTGCCAGCCCAGCCGGGGGCCGCAATGGCCGCGCCCGCCCGGGCAGGGAGGCGAGGAGCGCGGCCGGCCGGCAGAGGAACGGGCGGGGGCGGGGGAGTGGGCGGCGGGGTCCGCGAGCGAGAGGGGGGAATCAACGCCCACCGCGCCGCCCGGCCACTCCACCCTCTGCGCGCCTTGCCGGCGGCGGCGGCGGCAGAGACCCCGGCGTTGCGCCGGGCCACCTCCTCATCCCTCCGCGGCCGTCCCCGCCCCCGCCCGTTCGGCCCCGAGCAGAACTTTCCCCACGCCGCCGGGCTGCAGCCGGACCCCGCCGTCGCGGCTTCGGTTGGAGGCGGCTGGCGCAGGCCTGGCCTTTCAGCCGCCGATGCGGTGGCCGCTCCCTCGCCTCGGGCTGCGGGAGCTCAGGAGCAGCGGCGGTGGCGGCACTTGGAGGGCCGATTGGCGGTTCATCGCCTCACTTGCCCGGCGGTTTCGGGGATGGCCCGCCGACGGTGGCGGTGTGAGCTCGGCGCCGAGGAGAAGCTCTGAGCCGGCCTCTTCCTCCTCCTCTTCCTTCCCCGCTCCGGAGGGCCCAAGCCAGCCCGGCGTCACCGCGCATTGCACTCGGTCCCCCTCCCCTCCGTGCGCGCACACCAGTCAATCAGTCACCAAGTTCACGCATGAAGCGGCGGAGACTCGGGGCTCACAACTTCAACCGCGGAGAGGGAGGGGGCGAAGACAATGCGCCTCGCGCGAGGCCTCGCCCCCCTTCACTCCTCCATCCCCCAAAACAGGGCGGCTCCTCGGGGTCCGGTCCCGACCGACGAATCTAAAGCCTACGGCGGTAAGGGAGAAAATGGAATTTCAAACCTCTCAGATCCACTAAGAAGCCCGCAGCGCTCCATAAAGCAGACTTCCCTTCTGCAAATAAAAGAAGCGTGCATGTGCGGCTGCAGAATGAAAGGAAACAATACAGATACTAACGTGCCTCCAACAAGGTCCAACCGCTCCAAAAGAAAACATACGCCATTTAGATAATTATAGTTTTCCGAATAAAAGCGGGTTTTCAACCAAAGTCCAAATGATCATGTTATCTTTGCGTCCCTTTTTTCATCGGGACCCACCACGGAAATACTGTTTCCTTGGAAAAATACTGGACAGAAGTGCTTAAACCGCACTTCAGTGAACAAATCCCCACTGAAGTCATGCATGCGTACATGCCAAATCCTAAATTGTGTTTCACAAAGCGCGTTGGCTGAGACCGCAGAATACATCACAAGCAAACGCAAACAATACACGGGCTTTTGGTTCCCCGTGTTATGCAAACCGAGCGATTGATCTCAGGCGAATTTGCCACGCTTCCGCCCAAAGCAGTTCGAGAGAGGGTGCATCTGGCTTCTCTAACCAGTGAACTTCTACTCGCGCACAAATGATTGGGCGCTAGAAATGAGCTGAAACGTCTAAAATGCGGGGCTGCCTCTTGAAAAGCCAATTCACGATCTGCGAAATGGCATATGGCACAAGGTTCAATGCAACCAATCCGGGCACAGGTACACAAAAACAGAAAAACAAAATCACGCCTGAAGTAAGACCAAGGTAAATTTAACCCCACTGCTACTGAGTGGCCCTTTCGCAATTTAAAAACAAATCGGTCGGTTTTACTTTGTAGCTTCAAGTTTTCATTTTGAGCGTGACTAAGCCAAGAACTTTTGTTGTTGTTGTTGTTGTAAAAACCTCTCCGTGATTTTGCAGAGAAAAAACGATTGTGGGGTGGCCTTCATCCTTCAATGGGAACATTTACTTTTTTTTTTTTTTACTGTCCTTAAACGTGCCCAACTTCTCACCGAATACTCTGCTGTCACACGCTATACACGGTCTACATACTGCTGAGTAATCGTCATTGAACTCAGTGGCGCTTACTTCTGAGTAAACACGAGGTTTCAAAGCAAGTTTCCTTCTCACGCCCCCCCATTTTTTTAAGGGTGTTCTATAAAGCAAGAGACGAGGTGTAGATAGTTCGAAAATGCAAGCTGTCCAGACAACCTCATACCATACGACTCCAGGTGACTAAATGGAAACAGGCAGTGTTTTTGGCGTGCTATGCACTCCTTGCTTTGCAGCAGCCGACGCGTAAAAGGTACGCGTTGCGCACGTGAGATAAACACTCCAAAGACGCTTCATACCTTTGCCACATTGCAGCCAGAATATAATCAGTGCCGAGGCCAATGCTACAGTTATGTAAGCGCCCCTTCCCCAAATCATTCCCGCGGAGAAAAGCGCCAACTGGGTCTTCCTCGGCTATCCCGCGCCCCCGCCAGTTTGCTGCCTCTGCGCTCCGCTCCTTCTTACCTCGCCACCAAGCGGGGCTCGCACCACCACCTGCCAACCACACGAGCGAGCGCCTGACACAAAACATCCGCGCTCCTTCCGGGTGGAAAGCCCAGCCGCGGTAATGGGAACAGGCTCTTCCCGCCCTCTCCTTCCGCAAGAGCGCCGCACACGGGAAAGCCAATCGTAGGCCCGTTCTTTCATTGATTGACATCCTCAGAAAGTTGAGGGGTAAAGCAGGGTGGTTGTTCTTATTGTTGTTGTTATTGTTGTTGTTGTATCCGAGCCAAGCTGTTTATTTTAAAAAGATATGGTGTTAAAACATAAAAAGGAGTGAGTTGATTCAGATGTAAGTTAGCTTGAACAATGGATGCTCTTTTCTTTTTAAAGGGAAAAGATCCAAAATGGATCATCTATAATTCTGTTTTAATTCTCCAAACTCAAATACTTTTTTTTTTTTTAAATGTATTCATAAAGAATCCAGCTTTTATATGCTCACTAATGCTAACTCCATTTCTTTGCTCTAGATTTTAAGGGCAAGTTATTTTCAATTAATTTTGCTTCTTTGCTGTTGATAATCAGCATAAAATGCAAAAGCTGTTGACCACTTTAATGTCATAATATGGCAAGGAAGAATCTGCAAAGAACAGATAAGGAATGGCTGGAAAGGATTTTTTTTACTAGGAAAAGAAGACTAACAAGAAATCATTACAAGTTATTGTTTTAGGTTACTTTGTAAGAGCAAGCAAGAATGATACCCGATTAGTCCATGATAATAAAAATATTGTATGAAATATTATAAATATTTACATATATATATGGTGAAAGGGAGATGAGCACTGCTCCCTATAGCTGGCAACAACTAGCAGAGTAAAATCCACAAGGACTCTTTTAACATTATATATACATATACATGTATATATGTATGTATACATGTATGTAGGTATGTATAGGTAGAGGTTGGAAACATGCAGAAGAGGCCTTCATCCTGGAGTTGATAGACAATGGCTAAAATGATGATGATGTATATGTGTTTGTGTGTGTGTACATATACACATACATACATATGGTATTCAGCTTTGTTCGGGTATTTTCCCAAGTCATGATAGTTGTGCTTTTAAAGTTGTAGCAACGTTTCGGCATAATCTCATCTGCCATCATCAGGCTTCTGTATAGTGTTTGTCTGTAAGTCAGACTTTTACAGTTGTTTCAGTTTTAAATTTGGGGCTAGCCTATTGCTGTGCCAGAATGGTTTTTTCTTCATCCTGATTGGTTGGGAGTCTTGGTTTATTGGTCTTGAAGTTTGCTGTGTTCTGCTTGATTGGTGTTTCTAATATCTTCTGGCTGTTTTGTGGCTTTTTTTGTCTTGGCAACATTGTGTTCCTGTATTAGAGGCTTTTAGTGCAGCTTGGCTCCGAGTAAATGGATGGATATTATGTGTTCGGAAGCTAGGTTTCATCTGGGTGCCTGGTTGGGGTGTGTTTGAGCTGGAGGTATCAGGGGGAATCTGTTTGTGCCCAGGTATATATATGTGTATATACATACATATATACACATTCACACACATACATATATTCCACAATAAAAATTTTAAAAGAATATTCTTTTTTATCGCGTAATTGCCTTCTTACTCTTTTGCCTCTTTCTTTAGCCCTTTTATAATCCCCAAATCCATAAATCATCAATTTTGTCTTTTCTTCTTTTAGCAAAAAGCCCACAAAAGGCTTCCAGTCTTTTAAAAAAAAGTTTTATTTTTTCCCTTTGTCATTTCTGTGTGCTCTGTTGATTTTATAATCCAATCTTCTTTTGTGGGTATTTTATTATTGTTTTATCTTTGTACCTACTTAATAATCTTGCTGCAGTTATCATATTCAATATTAGTATTAGTTATTAATATTAGTCCATATTTATTTTCTAGTTCAGCATTCACATGATGTAATACAAATAATTCTGGTTTCATTCTAATATTAATCCACAGTACCTTTTGCATCATTGTATGAATTTGCACCACAATTTTCATTATGCATGATAAAAAGCCCTATATTAAATTTTATGAATTCCTTAAGAAGATATTTTTTGTGGATCTATCCCACAGTATATCAAAATATTAATTAAGTTTTGTTATATACCAGTTATTCTTATCATTGAATGATAAAACATGCCTATGATCTTGAATGCTTATCTAGGCTACTTATAGGTTGCAAGTCTTGCAGGTTCACTGGAGTTCATTTTTCAAAAAGTTATAGTAACACAAGCACCAACAAAATTTCTGCCTAACTGTTTTTGTTGTGTATGTATATAAGTAATAAAGTGTGAGCTTGGAGTAAGTGCAGGGTTCTGGCCCTGCACTTCTGATTGGCTGTTAAGCGGCCATACTGGACTGGCCAATTCCGGGGAATCCGATTGACCCTTAACAGAGAGTTCCTATTGGTCATAAAAGCTAGCGTTCCTAGTCTGTTATTGGTTAAAACGTTACAAGGGTTGCCTATATAAGGCGAGGGTTACTGTTGTTTTAGGGAGAAGTCACTATGTAAATAAAGAGCTGAAGTTCACCATTCAGAGGCTTGTCTCCATTCACTGGTGACGAGGATGGGATTTGGAGATATCTGAACCAACGAAACTTCGAAGAACACTGAGCACATGACAGACGACGCCAACAATGGAACCATGTCCGGCGGCATCGTACCACCTGCTCCATTCGATCCAACCCAAGAGGACTGGGAGTCCTACATGGATCGCTTCCAAATGTTCCTAGAGACAAACAATTTAAAGGACGCCACACCAGGAAAGAAACGGGCGGTGTTCCTAACGCATTGCGGTCCAACTGTATTTAAGATGGCTAAAGCACTAGCCAAACCCCGAGAAGCAAAGGCGATGGATTGGAACGACCTCGAACCTCTCCTGCGAGGTCACTACGCCCCAACTGTGCCTACGCTGGTGAGACGGCACAAGTTTTTCCAGAGGAACCAGGGAAAGGGAGAAAGCGTGGCCGACTTCATAGCAGACCTCCGAAATTTGGGAGGCCTCTGCGAATTCGCCGATTTAGAAGAGGCACTACGAGATCGCTTAGTCCTGGGATTAGATGCACCAGGCGTGCAAAGCAAGCTGATGGCAAAAGGAGACATCAGCCTTGCTGACGCCATCACCGAAGCCACGGCAGCAGAGGCGACCAAGAAGTCGGCTGCACAACTACGGCGGAACCGCACTCCGGTACCACCACCGGCCAGCGAAATCTCACCTAGTTCAGAAGGGCAGCTGGCAACAACGCACCACGAGGACCTCTCTTTGTCGTCAGACAGCGACGAAGAAGGGGTCCATCGACTGCGGTCCGACTGGGACCCTCACCCGAAGCCCTTACGCCCTTGTGCTGGTTGTGGAGCCAACCATGCCAGATCCGAATGCAAATTCCGCGACGCACTCTGCCACAAGTGCGGGAAACGAGGTCACATCGGACGGGTCTGCCACAGCTTGCCAGGACCCAGCCAGGCCTCAAAAGGGACTATCGCCAATCGACAGGAAATCGTCCTGTAAGGCGAGAACCAGTAAACCACTCCTACAGAAATCGAGCTTTGCAGAGAGAAGAGGCTCACCCTACTATCACTATCGGTCACGCCTCAACCTTGGACACTAAGAAAATTCGAGTCACAGTAGCCATCGAAAACCAGCCTTGCCTCATGGAAGTTGACTCGGGATCGTCCCTCTCGATGGTGTCGTGGAAGACACTCAAGCAACTCATCCCCATAATTCAACGCCAAGATCTACGGTTCCAACGCCTCATCCTCAAGGACTACCAGGGGAATCGAATCCCCGTCGTCGGGTCCTGCCGAGTCCGAGTCTCCTTTAAGAAGCACACAGCGTACTTACCTTTAATGGTCATCGATAGAGATAGGCCTAGCCTACTGGGCCTCCAATGGTTCGCGCCACTCGGCATTGAAGTGGCCAGTGTAAACCGAGTCGGTGGCTGTGACTGGGAGGAAGACCTTATATCTGAGTTCGGGGACGTCTTCGCGGACAGCTTAGGTGAGTACAAAGGGACCCCGATCTCATTCAGCTTAGATCCAAAAATAGCTCCCATTCGTTTGAAACCCCGTCGAGTTCCGTTCGCTTTAAAACCGAAAATCGACGAACAACTCAACAAACTGATAGCTCAGGGGGTGTTGAAGCCCATCGATCATTCCCCTTGGGAAACCCCTATTGTAACACCCATCAAGCCAGACGGGTCAATCCAAATTTGTGGGGACTACCGGGCCACCTTGAACCATGCCCTGCAGCAGAACGCATATCCAGTCCCGGTGGTGCAGCACCTCCTCCATTCCCTGAGGGGCGGGAAAGTTTTTGCTAAATTGGAGTTAGCTCAAGCATATCAACAATTACCAGTGGATGAAAAAACGGCACAGGCCCAAACTATTGTGATGCACCTCGGTGCCTTTAAATGTACCCGGCTGCAATTCGGAGTTTGTGTAGCCCTGGGGATCTTCCAGAGCCTTATGGAAAGGTTATTGCAAGGAATTAAGGGCGTGGTCCCTTATTTTGACGATGTTTTAATAGCAGCCCCTACAAAATTTTTTTTACAAGACCGGTTAAAATTAGTCCTAAAAAAATTCCAAGAAGCCGGTCTTAGGATTAAAAAAAACAAATGTAAATTATGTACTGACAGTGTTGAGTTTTTGGGGTACCTGATTGATAGCCAGGGCATTCACCCTACCGAGAGTAAGTTAAAGACGATCAAAAACGCTCCCAGACCACAAAGCAAGGCCGACCTCCAGGTGTTCCTAGGCCTCATAAATTTCTATAATGTATTTTTACCACACAAAGCAACCGTCGCTGAACCATTACACCGATTGTTAGATAAAAAAGCAATGTGGTTATGGGGGCACCGAGAAGAACAGGCGTTCTGAAATGTTAAAAAACTGCTCACATCTGACTCTGTACTCATGCAGTATAATGAGACTTTGCCGTTAGTTATAACCTGCGATGCATCGCCTTTTGCGGTGGGCACCATTTTGAGCCATGTGCTGGCTAATGGGAACGAAGCCCCTGTTGCATATTTTTCAAAGACTCTTTCGAAAACAGAGCGGAACTATGGACAAATTGATAAAGAAGCCCTTGCAATTGTCTCAGCTGTGAAAAGATTTCACGAATACGTGTATGGGAGGGTTTTTACCATTGTGACTGACCACAAACCGTTGCTAGGGATAATAGCCGGGGATAAGCCGACTCCCTACATGTTATCCCCTAGGATGACCCGATGGTCAGAATTCTTAGCTGCTTATAATGATCGGTTGCAATATCGGCCGGGGAAAGCCATTCCCCACACCGACGCATTGAGCCGAGCACCGCTCCCAGAGACTCTCGACGATCCAGCACCAATGGTAATCACGTTGCAAATCGAGGCACTCAACTCGCCGCCACTGACTGCTCAAGACATCGCGAGAGAAACCAAGCACGACCACACCCTAGCACGAGTCCTGGGTTGGGTAGAACGCGATGGCCATTGGACCAAGTATCAGATGACTTCACACCGTTCAAGTCTAGGCAGACTGAACTCTTCTCCCAGAAGGGCTGTATCATCTGGGGCGATAGAGTCGTTATCCCAGAGCGGCTCCGTAAAATGTTGCTGAGAACGTTGCACGAGGGCCACCCCGGCATCGTGCGAATGAAAGCACTTGCACAAAGCTATGCATGGTGGCTGGGCATTGATAAGCAAATCGAACAGTGGGTTAAAGCTTGCCCCCGGTGCCAAGAAGTCAGCAACACCCCACCAAAAGACATGCCTACTGAATGGGAGACACCTCGCGGACCCTGGTCCCGAATTCACCTGGATTTCACGGGACCAACCAAGGGCCACACCTTTCTGCTTACAGTCGATGCCTACTCAAATTGGCTCAAAATTCATCGTATGATGACTACGACCTCCAAGGCAGTCATCAAGGTTCTCAACAGACTCTTTGCAACCCACGGACTACCAGACGTCCTGGTGTCCGATAATGAGCCACAGTTTACTGCATTAGTGTTCGAGCAGTATCTTGCTGATCGCGGCATCCGCCATGCGCTCACCTCGCCTACACATCCTGCGACCAATGGCCGAGCAGAACGCATGGTCAATTTGTGAAAAGAACCTTGCAAAAAGTAGACTATGACAACATTGACGACAAGGTCAATCAAATCCTCTTCTTGCAACACATCACCCCACATAGCGTCACTGGCAGAACTTCCGCCGAACTGCTTATGGGACGAAGGCTCCGCTCCCACCTCAACCGGTTGCATCCTGCTTATGAACCGGAGAAACCACTAGGATCCAGCGGCCACTGTCGCACCTTCCAGGTAGGAGACCTCGTGTATGCAAAGAACTTATCGGGCGACCCGTTGTGGGTGGAAGCGACAGTAGTACGTGTAACCGGCCCCAGATCCTACCTTGTGCAATGCCTTGACAATAAACTTTGGAAACGGCATATCGACCAATTACGGTCACGACTTGCAACAGCCAGTCCGCAACTCCCCTACGACCAAACTGAGGGGGGGTGGAGGTACGGAAGATGTGGAAATCCTAGAGAACCCGCTCGAAGGAAACGACGATTTAAAGGTAACTCAAGAAGCGGAGCTGGAGGGAGAAACATTTGTGCCTCAGGGAATTGTGGAAGATGTGGGCAATGACTTGGAAGTGAACTCTGAACCAGAGGCAGCCCCACCACCAAGCGGCGATCTACCTCAGCTGGATTGCAACCAGCCAATACAAAGGAAATCCAAAAGACTGAAAAAACAACCGTCCTATTTAAGGGACTATGACTTGGACTAAGCAACCAGGGGGAAGGGGTGTTGTGTTTGTATATAAGTAATAAAGTGTGAGCTTGGAGTAAGTGCAGGGTTCTGGCCCTACACTTCTGATTGGCTGTTAAGCAGCCATACCGGATTGGCCCATTCCAGGGAATCCGATTGGCCCTTAACAGAGAGTTCCTATTGGTCATAAAAGCTAGCGTTCCTAGCCTGTTATTGGGTAAAACGTTACAAGGGTTGCCTATATAAGGTGAGGGTTACTGTTGTTTTAGGGAGAAGTCACTATGTAAATAAAGAGCTGAAGTTCACCGTTCAGAGGCTTGTCTCCATTCACTGGTGACGAGGATGGGATTTGGAGATATCTGAACCAATGAAACTTCGAAGAACACTGAGCACGTGACAGACGACGCCAACAATGGAACCATGTCCGGCGGCATCATACCATCTGCTCCATTCGATCCAACCCAAGAGGACTGGGAGTCCTACATGGATCGCTTCCAAATGTTCCTAGAGACAAACAATTTAAAGGACGCCACACCAGGAAAGAAACGGGCGGTGTTCCTAACGCATTGCGGTCCAACTGTATTTAAGATGGCTAAAGCACTAGCCAAACCCCGAGAAGCAAAGGCGATGGATTGGAACGACCTCGAACCTCTCCTGCGAGGTCACTACGCCCCAACTGTGCCTACGCTGGTGAGACGGCACAAGTTTTTCCAGAGGAACCAGGGAAAGGGAGAAAGCGTGGCCGACTTCATAGCAGACCTCCGAAATTTGGGAGGCCTCTGCGAATTCGCCGATTTAGAAGAGGCACTACGAGATCGCTTAGTCCTGGGATTAGATGCACCAGGCGTGCAAAGCAAGCTGATGGCAAAAGGAGACATCAGCCTTGCTGACGCCATCACCGAAGCCACGGCAGCAGAGGCGACCAAGAAGTCGGCTGCACAACTACGGCGGAACCGCACTCCGGTACCACCACCGGCCAGCGAAATCTCACCTAGTTCAGAAGGGCAGCTGGCAACAACGCACCACGAGGACCTCTCTTTGTCGTCAGACAGCGACGAAGAAGGGGTCCATCGACTGCGGTCCGACTGGGACCCTCACCCGAAGCCCTTACGCCCTTGTGCTGGTTGTGGAGCCAACCATGCCAGATCCGAATGCAAATTCCGCGACGCACTCTGCCACAAGTGCGGGAAACGAGGTCACATCGGACGGGTCTGCCACAGCTTGCCAGGACCCAGCCAGGCCTCAAAAGGGACTAACTATCGCCAATCGACAGGAAATCGTCCTGTAAGGCGAGAACCAGTAAACCACTCCTACAGAAATCGAGCTTTGCAGAGAGAAGAGGCTCACCCTACTATCACTATCGGTCACGCCTCAACCTTGGACACTAAGAAAATTCGAGTCACAGTAGCCATCGAAAACCAGCCTTGCCTCATGGAAGTTGACTCGGGATCGTCCCTCTCGATGGTGTCGTGGAAGACACTCAAGCAACTCATCCCCATAATTCAACGCCAAGATCTACGGTTCCAAAGCCTCATCCTCAAGGACTACCAGGGGAATCGAATCCCCGTCGTCGGGTCCTGCCGAGTCCGAGTCTCCTTTAAGAAGCACACAGCGTACTTACCTTTAATGGTCATCGATAGAGATAGGCCTAGCCTACTGGGCCTCCAATGGTTCGCGCCACTCGGCATTGAAGTGGCCAGTGTAAACCGAGTCGGTGGCTGTGACTGGGAGGAAGACCTTATATCTGAGTTCGGGGACGTCTTCGCGGACAGCTTAGGTGAGTACAAAGGGACCCCGATCTCATTCAGCTTAGATCCAAAAATAGCTCCCATTCGTTTGAAACCCCGTCGAGTTCCGTTCGCTTTAAAACCGAAAATCGACGAACAACTCAACAAACTGATAGCTCAGGGGGTGTTGAAGCCCATCGATCACTCCCCTTGGGAAACCCCTATTGTAACACCCATCAAGCCAGACGGGTCAATCCAAATTTGTGGGGACTACCGGGCCACCTTGAACCACGCCCTGCAGCAGAACGCATATCCAGTCCCGGTGGTGCAGCACCTCCTCCATTCCCTGGGGGGCGGGAAAGTTTTTGCTAAATTGGATTTAGCTCAAGCATATCAACAATTACCAGTGGATGAAAAAACGGCACAGGCCCAAACTATTGTGATGCACCTCAGTGCCTTTAAATGTACCCGGCTGCAATTCGGAGTTTGTGTAGCCCTGGGGATCTTCCAGAGCCTTATGGAAAGGTTATTGCAAGGAATTAAGGGCGTGGTCCCTTATTTTGACGATGTTTTAATAGCAGCCCCTACAAAAATTTTTTTACAAGACCGGTTAAAATTAGTCCTAAAAAAATTCCAAGAAGCCGGTCTTAGGATTAAAAAAAACAAATGTAAATTATGTACTGACAGTGTTGAGTTTTTGGGGTACCTGATTGATAGCCAGGGCATTCACCCTACCGAGAGTAAGTTAAAGACGATCAAAAACGCTCCCAGACCACAAAGCAAGGCCGACCTCCAGGTGTTCCTAGGCCTCATAAATTTCTATAATGTATTTTTACCACACAAAGCAACCGTCGCTGAACCGTTACACCGATTGTTAGATAAAAAAGCAATGTGGTTATGGGGGCACCGAGAAGAACAGGCGTTCTGAAATGTTAAAAAACTGCTCACATCTGACTCTGTACTCATGCAGTATAATGAGACTTTGCCGTTAGTTATAACCTGCGATGCATCGCCTTTTGGGGTGGGCGCCATTTTGAGCCATGTGCTGCCTAATGGGAACGAAGCCCCTGTTGCATATTTTTCAAAGACTCTTTCGAAAACAGAGCGGAACTATGGACAAATTAATAAAGAAGCCCTTGCAATTGTCTCAGCTGTGAAAAGATTTCACGAATACGTGTATGGGAGGGTTTTTACCATTGTGACTGACCACAAACCGTTGCTAGGGATAATAGCCGGGGATAAGCTGACTCCCTACATATTATCCCCTAGGATGACCCGATGGTCAGAATTCTTAGCTGCTTATAATTATCAGTTGCAATATCGGCCGGGGAAAGCCATTCCCCACACCGACGCATTGAGCCGAGCACCGCTCCCAGAGACTCTCGACGATCCAGCACCAATGGTAATCACGTTGCAAATCGAGGCACTCAACTCGCCACCACTGACTGCTCAAGACATCGCGAGAGAAACCAAGCACGACCACACCCTAGCACGAGTCCTGGGTTGGGTAGAACGCGATGGCCATTGGACCAAGTATCAGATGACTTCACACCGTTCAAGTCTAGGCAGACTGAACTCTTCTCCCAGAAGGGCTGTATCATCTGGGGTGATAGAGTCGTTATCCCAGAGCGGCTCCGTAAAATGTTGCTGAGAACGTTGCACGAGGGCCACCCCGGCATCATGCGAATGAAAGCACTTGCACAAAGCTACGCATGGTGGCTGGGCATTGATAAGCAAATCGAACAGTGGGTTAAAGCTTGCCCCCGGTGCCAAGAAGTCAGCAACACCCCACCAAAAGACATGCCTACTGAATGGGAGACACCTCGCGGACCCTGGTCCCGAATTCACCTGGATTTCACGGGACCAACCAAGGGCCACACCTTTCTGCTTACAGTCGATGCCTACTCAAATTGGCTCAAAATTCATCATATGATGACTACGACCTCCAAGGCAGTCATCAAGGTTCTCAACAGACTCTTTGCAACCCACGGACTACCAGACGTCCTGGTGTCCGATAATGAGCCACAGTTTACTGCATTAGTGTTCGAGCAGTATCTTGCTGATCGCGGCATCCGCCATGCGCTCACCTCGCCTACACATCCTGCGACCAATGGCCGAGCAGAACGCATGGTCAATTTGTGAAAAGAACCTTGCAAAAAGTAGACTATGACAACATTGACGACAAGGTCAATCAAATCCTCTTCTTGCAACACATCACCCCACATAGCGTCACTGGCAGAACTTCCGCCGAACTGCTTATGGGACGAAGGCTCCGCTCCCACCTCAACCGGTTGCATCCTGCTTATGAACCAGAGAAACCACTAGGATCCAGCGGCCACTGTCGCACCTTCCAGGTAGGAGACCTCGTGTATGCAAAGAACTTATCGGGCGACCCGTTGTGGGTGGAAGCGACAGTAGTACGTGTAACCGGCCCCAGATCCTACCTTGTGCAATGCCTTGACAACAAACTTTGGAAACGGCATATCGACCAATTACGGTCACGACTTGCAACAGCCAGTCCGCAACTCCCCTACGACCAAACTGAGGGGGGGGGGGAGGTACGGAAGATGTGGAAATCCTAGAGAACCCGCTCGAAGGAAACGACGATTTAAATGTAACTCAAGAAGCGGAGCTGGAGGGAGAAACATTTGTGCCTCAGGGAATTGTGGAAAATGTGGGCAATGACTTGGAAGTGAACTCTGAACCAGAGGCAGCCCCACCACCAAGCGGCGATCTACCTCAGCTGGATTGCAACCAGCCAATACAAAGGAAATCCAAAAGACTGAAAAAACAACCGTCCTATTTAAGGGACTATGACTTGGACTAAGCAACCAGGGGGAAGGGGTGTTGTGTTTGTATATAAGTAATAAAGTGTGAGCTTGGAGTAAGTGCAGGGTTCTGGCCCTGCACTTCTGATTGGCTGTTAAGCGGCCATACCGGATTGGCCCATTCCAGGGAATCCGATTGGCCCTTAACAGAGAGTTCCTATTGGTCATAAAAGCTAGCGTTCCTAGCCTGTTATTGGGTAAAACGTTACAAGGGTTGCCTATATAAGGTGAGGGTTACTGTTGTTTTAGGGAGAAGTCACTATGTAAATAAAGAGCTGAAGTTCACCGTTCAGAGGCTTGTCTCCATTCCTCCTTACCCATCCTCAAACTTAACAGTTTTTATTAGATAAGTACAAAAAAAAAAACCCAGTGTGAACTAATTGGATCATTTAAAAAGCTTCCTCAATCTTGCCTTATTTTTGAAGTCAGAAAAGGCAGTAAGAAGGAAGCAGAAAACCAAAAGCAACTAATCACAGTGACTCTGCGCAAAGGCAAGAGTTGCTGAACAGGCTAGCTATTTTCTTTGAAAAAATTCAGGTTTTGTAAGCGCAAAGTAAAATAAGTTCACAGCATACACAGCTGAACTTGAAAATTCAAGTTCTGAATTATGCAAATTTGACAAACCTGTAAATCAGTATTTCTTAATCTCAGCAACTTTTCAGATGTGTATATTATAACACCAGAGTGTTAGGAACTCCCAGGTTTGGGAAAATCTGGGAGTTGTAATCCATAATTTCAAACTTGCTGACATTGAGAAACATTGCTCTAAATGTTGCACTGAAAGGCTGGCTACAATATCAGAAATATCAGCAATGATGTCTATATCAATGGATAGATTATGCCCAAAAATGTTAAAATTGATGTAGAAATATTAGATAATAAAAAGTGTGGATTTTTTAGAATAGAATAGAAAGTTAAAGCTTTGAAAACCAAAGAATGATCTTGATAAGGATTTTTACTGGAAGCGCAAAAGAAACTGGTTAAAATTTTGAAAATCAAAGTGGAAATACAAAAAGTATAGAATACAAATTAGAAAAGACAGTATAAAGTGAGATTATAAATAACATGCCAGGAGAATAACCCTAATAAGGACTTTTTACTAGATGTACAAATGAAGGTGGTAAATGCTTTCAAAATCAAAGTGGAGATACAAATGATAAACCAAGACAATGACCTAGATCATGACTTTTTATTGGATTTATAAAAGAGAAGAAACCTCCAAGATGGAAAAAAGAAAAACCGAAAAGGCAAATCCTACAACATTTGAACTGTTAGAAGTAAAAGGAATATAAAGTTGGTTTATTTGATCAAATTTAAAATAAGACATTTGTTTTTTTAAAGCTCTGGTAACTCTTTACAGAGTTTTTGCTGACATCAGGATTGAAAAATTGAAGATGGATGTATCTATATTATAGGTAAAATATATTATCTATATTCCTTTTCTAGGAAAGGAAAGAAAGTGTTAAAATGCAGCAGGGGGTTAGGGTAAATCAGCTTTCAACCAATCAGTTAACTTTTAAAATTAAGAATCAAATTTAAAAAAAAAACCTCTGAATGCAGTTAAAAACCAAGGCAAGATTAAAAAAAAAAACACCAAGCAGCTAAGAGGAAAGATGGGGATGCAGATTTTCTGAGCACTTCTACCAGGAATTGCAACCTCTAGGACTGTCCATAGCGATCAGAGAGTCATCTTGGGTCATTCGTAGCAGGCCCCCCACTCAATCTAGGGAGGTGGCTACCAAGGAACCCACTTTGACAGCAAAATTAGTTGTTTATCAGCAGGGAAGCAAATTCCCCCTCATCACTCAGCACATTATCTTGGAGGACACTCTCTACAACAGATATTATTTGATTGCACATGAAAGCTGCAGTAGTGCTTAGATTTGTAAATACAATGGGTTCTGTTTCTTGGCAAAAAATATGCCATATATTGTATTATTATTGTTATTGATTGAAATAAGCATGGGTATGATCTTGTATTCTTGAATGATTTACTTTGGGTTTCGTATATATGGTGCGATTCTTGCAGAATCCCTGAGGTTACTTCTAGAAGTTTTAGTAAAGCAAGAAGCAGGGGAAAAACATTTTTGCCTCTAGTGCAATAATTTTTCAAACTTGCCAACATTAAAATGTATGGACTTCAACTCCCAGAATTCCCCACCCATTTTTTTTTTTCTGTTGGATTAGTAGAAACTGGATAAATTGGAAGATCATAAATAAGCAGAAGACTCAAACGAATTTTGTGGAACAGTTCTCATTTCTTTATTTGTCTGAGATATTAAGAAATATATTGCCGTTACAGTATTATGCTTTGAATTAACTTACTGATCTAACCTTTTGATATTATAGGATAAATCTGATTCATAGTTTGCACTGAAAATGGAGGAAGATACTCTTTCTCAGGGAATAATTTGAAGATAAATTGAATTGGGCCTCAGAACCCAGGAGATTAATCTGTTAAAATTTGATGTTATTAAGATTTAAGCATACTTTAGAGTTCTCAAGGAGTCTCATGACTGTTAAGCTAATGACATAGCTAAGTAACATTAAGAGATGTATGATGGAATAACAATATAACTTAGAATCTGGAACACTGGCAAGTACAGTATATGACTAAGCATTTGCATTTAATCTGTCTTAATTAAATTCTCTTTTGGTACAGTACTTGAGACTCAGTTGTTTTATTACTTGTCATATCACTGTTTACATTTCACTTTTCTTTTTTGCAAAAATCAATTGATGTACACATCTTTAACCTCTCTCTTTCTCTTTCTCTCTCTGTGTATCTACATATAAATCTCCCTCATGTCTGTGTTCCATATCTCAGATTCAGTAGTTGCAGCTCTGCAAAACCTTACCCTAAAAGAAATGTAGTCTTCAAATGCATTAAAATTATAAGAATAATAATTTGTATAACAATGTCATTTACAAAATAAAAAATATTTTCTTGAAGTAATTGATGATTTTTTCCAAGTATTTGTCAACAATAGGGATATCCCTTATATTTTTCCTGTTTGGAGAGCAGTGACTGGTTATACTGTACAAAATTATAGCTGCCATCTTGTGGTGATTTGGCTGAACTTAAATCACTTCCACTTAACACTAGTAATACACTTATACTACTGATATCTGATAAAACCTCACAAGAGGTTACCTAAATTGAACTTAAATAATTTCCAGTACCATTTTTTCTATGTTTACTTTGGCATTCATTCTGGTTCAGTGAATTGTGATCCTCATCTTCTTTAATTACTTTTGGGAGTACTCATACAAGAATGTCAAGATCTGTTCTCTTTTGTCCTAGAACACAGGAACAAAGAACCATGGTTACAGAAAAGGAAGTTCTGGCTGAATTTTAGGATAAACTTCCTTGGATGCCTTGATTTTTATTTCAGAAAAAAACAGAATTTAGAAGTCAGTTCCCTAAACAGCCTTTTCCAACTAGACAAATCTCATAAGGGAAATAAAAACAAATTTGACAGGGGAAAAAAGAAAAAAATCCTGTTCTAACTTCCAGTGAAAATAGATAAAAATATTGTGCAGAGTTGATGATGACTGAGAAAGTTCTTCAACAGAAGAAATATAAAAGAAAACAAAGATTCTAGGGAGAATCTCAAGATGATTTCATTCTGCAATTAGTATGTGAAACTCTTCTGTAAAGATATTTTGAGTTACACAAAACACACAGTTATTAATCTTTTACTGGGAAATAAGCCCCAGAGAAAATAAAGCTCAAGTAACAATATAGATAGAAAAATTAAGATTGACATTCTAATTAGTGCTTTGTAAATGATTTCCAACAATTTTTTTTAAAAAGCAGCATAATTTGTTCCCAATATTTAGTGCAGATAAAGAAGAATTTTGAAAATGTAGCAAAGAAAGGGTCTGGTGAAAGTTTCACTCAATGTGTGATAGGGAGGACACCTCTTATAGAAAAAGCAAATTTAAACTTGGATGCTGTTCTCTATCAATGTGGGGTGGAGGCCTGCCTACTCACTACATCTTTGAAGCTGTTCTACCTTTGAAGCTGTCCTTGCCACACACAGGATTCATACTGCACAAACATATATTCTCTTTCATGATTATCCATGATTCATACACCTATTGAAACTGTCCTTTCTCATCTTGTTTCAAATTACATTTTCCTTACATCAAGATGGCTGGGATTGGAAGAGGGTTTGTTTCCACACCACTGTAGACTACATGATTTGGTGCCATCCAAAAAAATATGTAGCCTGAAAGGGCATACATGTAGCAGCTCAGTAGTTAAAACTCATGGAGCGATAATACCTTTTGTTGTCCTAGGAACAGAAAATTCACATCTTTTAGCTGGATAATGGAATTTAGCCGAATTCTTCCATTAGCCAACCCCCCCCAAAAAAACAAACAAACAAACAAAAAGCTCACCTGGGAAATTGCAGTCTTAAAACAGGATCATTTGAAGAAGACATTAAAACAACATTACACAAGTGATTCGGATGTAGATTGTTCTGGAGAAGAGGGTGTGCAATGATTTCCTTCTCTAGCTCTTGGTGGTCCGAAACAATTGTGCGAGAGCGGAAAATGCATCAAAAGACTATGGTGTACCCTCTTCTGTATACCTGGGTGGTTATCAATCTTTAAAACCCAGGAATTGCCTTCTCCGGGGACAGATTCTGGGTCTTCTAATCCAGGTTCTATCCTTACTATCAAATAGCAGGATTCAAAGGAGTAATAATGAGAGTTGCAAGAAAGATTTATGTCAATGATACATTGCTTGGTTGAATTCAGAAGTCTATCCTAGATCTAAAGCTACTGTTCTCTCAGTAACATTTCTCTGCAGGTTTTCTGTCTTTTTTAAAGGAGAATGCTCTGTCCTCTATTTAAAGAGCCATGATGGTGCAGTAGTTAGAACGCAATATTGCAGGCTAATTCTGCTGACTACCGACTGCAAGTAGTTTGGCAGTTCAATTCTCACCAGACCAAGGTTTGATTAGATTAGATTAACAGCATTGGAAGGGAATTTATAGGTGATCTAGTCCAACCCCATCCCCCAACCGAAAGCAGACTCTATACCATTTTTGACAGGTGACAATCTAGTCTCTTCTTGAAAGCCTCCAGTGTTGAAATTCCCACAATTTCTGAGGGCAACTTCTGTTCCGTTGGTTGATTGTTCTTACTGTCAGAAAATTTCTCCTTATTTCCAGGTTAAATCTCTCCTTGTTCAGTTTCCATCCATTATTCCTTGTCTGGCCTACTGGTGCTTTAGAAAATAGCAGCTCCTCAAATATTGGAACACTGCTGCTATCATGTCTCTCTTGGTCCTTCTCTTCACTAGACTAGCCATGCCCAGTTCCTGCAACTGTTCATTGTATGTTTTAATCTCCAGTCCCCTAATCATCCTGGTTGCTCTTCTCTGCACTCTTTCTAGAGTCTCAACATCTTTTTAATGGTGTGGTGACCAAAACTGGATGCAGTACTCTAGGTGTGGTCTTACTGAGGCTTTATAGTGTAGTATCAGTACCTCCCTTGATCTTGATTGTATCCCTCTGTTAATGCAATTTAGGATTGCATTGGGGTTTTTTTGGCTGTCGCTGCACACTGCTGGCTCATATTGACTCAGGTTGACTCAGCCTTCCATCCTTCTGCGGACAGAAAACCTGCAGAAAAATGTTACTGAGAGAACAGTAGCTTTAGATCTAGGATAGACTTCTGAATTCAACCAAGCAATGTATCATTGACATAAATCTTTCTTGCAACTCTCATTATTACATATGTCTATTTCCTAGAAAGGACAGGACCTAGGAGAAATTCTGCAATACATAAATTCTGATAAATCCTGCTCTAGGGAAGTTACTACTTTTTAATAATAGTTTGGTACATGGAAAACAAGTAAACATAGGAGCCACTAGACAAATGTCTCAGGAAAGTTCGGCTTTTGCAATCACATTATTTATATTTAAATTTAATAATTTATATGAAAAATGTTTGATGTCATGTACTGGCAGATCTGAAGTATAAATGATTTGTTAATTGGAGACACATAGTCTTGGAATATACCTTGAACTTGAGGCCAGAAGAGAAAATACAGTGATGACCTTGGGAGATGGGGAAGAGCTGTAGCTAGGGCTGTGATGGCAAACCTATGGCATGCGTTCCAGAGGTGCCACGCAGAACCTTCTCTCTGGGCACGAGAGCCGTCACCCCAGCTCGGCTCTGCAGCATTTGCGTGCATGTGCCTCCCGCTGGCCAGCAGGTCTTTAGGACTTTGTTGTGCATGTATGGAGGGCATGGGGCATGCAGGAGTCATGTGTGCATACACGGGCCGGGGCGCATGCATGGGATCGTGCACATGGGAGTTGTGTGTGCATGCGTGGAGATGGGGCTTATGTGCGTGAGTCGTGTGTGCATGTGTGAGGGGTGGGGGTCACACCACATGTGTGGGGGCAAAGGGGGCATGTGCGCATGCACAGGGCACATGTGAGGGGCACATACGAGTGTGTCCACATGCATGCTTTGGGCACTTGGTGCCGAAAAAGTTATCCATCACTGAGCGAGAGCAATGTTCTTGGCTGGTTAGAAAAGTGAGCTGAGAATAAAAGAATGAGAATAAAAGAATGAAACTTAATAAAGAAAAGTAATATTATTATTTAGAATAAAGAAATGCACAAGTTAAGCTACCCAATTCCATACAGTCTGGTCACTATACAGTAGTTCAAAATGCAGTTCAATAAAAATCTATTAAAATAATGTCACCTCAGTCTTATGACTCTCAACAAAATAAGAAAAACCAAAACTATTTCAAGAAAATAAAACCATAAGTAAAGTTACAACAAAACTATAAGATCTTTAAAGAAACAGGCGTGCTTGAAGCAATCAACTGGAGCCAGATACTTCCTGAATAGTCTGGAACAGTAGTTGCCAACCAGTGGGCTGGGGACCACTGGTGGTCCACGAGAAAATTTTGGTGGTCCGCAGAGAAATGTCATCCCCAAAGCAATCCAGGCTTGTGTCACTTGCATTGCAAACAACATGAAACAGTGAGGGGAGGGGGGAAAGGGCAGAGGGGGGGAACTTGCCCCACACGCCCCATACGCCTGGCCTGGCCACTGTGTTGCTTCTTTCCGCTTCTTTCTTCTTCTGCTGCTTTTGGCTGCACGCAAGAAAAGCAGCAAAAGTCTTTCTTTCTCTCCCCCAAACTCCACGACAAATGAGTCTTTGGGACCCTGCAAGGCCTCCTGCTCCAAGAGGCTGCGCCAGCATGACCAGTCTCACAAAGGCTCCTTTCTAAGTCGGGCTCAAGCAACAAGCTGGTCAGACAATTATTGTTGCAGTCAATAGATCAACATTCAATTGATCTGAAAAAATAGTAGATTCTGTATTTGTGGGAAAATGCTAAGAAGTAGCACCAGTTCTTGTATGGAATGTTAATTTAAACTGAAAGAATTGAGCTTTTCCAGCTGGGTGTGGTATTTCGGTCCCAAACCAACATATCCTAGATCTTCAACCAGTTCTGCTGGCAAAAATTTCATGCAGGTTTTCTTTGGGAGAGACCGACCCCATTTTGCCTGCTGTAATATGATTTTGCATACTTCAGGATATTTCTGGATGCTGCCAACAGTGAACTTGCTGCAGCACTGCCATTATCTCACAACATTTTGATTACTAATTAGGATTTGGTGGATGCTGAAGCAAAAGTGATAAAAAATCAACACTGCCAGTTTCTCCTTGTAACCCAGGAGATAGGTTGCAGATGAAACCAAAGGATATAGTTAGAAAGGATGCATGCTCTTTACAATGCCTATGGTGCCCAAGACCTGTATTTCTATTTCCGAACATGGGGCAGCCAATTTTCTGATTTACAATAAATATGGAAACCTGGCTATTAAATATTCTAATGGATGAGTGGTTGGCACATAGGAAAGTTTAGGTACAATAGGAGGGAGTTCTCTTGGTCTACTGTCTAAGCTTACTTCTGCTTAACTCCATATTCTCCTGATATTTACATGTCAGCCAATTTTTTTTTTAAAACAAATTTTATTAGTTTTACAAAACAATACACAAACAAACAAGGCATCATTACATAAAAGATCTTTTTTGAAAAAAACAATAGAACATACAAAATAATTCCAAATTATATATATATTTACATTATCTGTTCAGCTTCGTATCTTATCACAACTTCTTTTCATTCTATTATCCAAATTATATTTTTTGCTAATTAAAATTTTATTGCTTTCCAAAAACAATACACAGACAAACAAAACATGGAACATAAAAACATAAAACATCTTTTCTGAAAGTTGCTTGATCCCAGGTTAAAACTCTTTGCACAGACACAAATTCAAAAATCATATTTACTTTATATATCATTCCATATCTTATTACCATTTTCAATTTTCTGTATAGCTTTTTCCCTCTTTTATCTTTCTTAATTTTATTTTATTTATCTCATCTCAATTCAGTTCATAATACTTATCATTCTTTGCCTGTTCTATTTCCAACTATCCATCCATCTTTTCTCTTTAGACAAACTTCTCCTGTACACTGATTGGAGTATGACGCCTTTAACTCTTTCCCCTAGCTTAATAATACTTAATATAACATTTAACCTATATTGGGATTCTGTTCAGTATATTCTAAAATTACACAATGAATTTTATGAGAAAGGAAAAGCCACAACAATAACAAAAAAAAAGCATATAAGACCACAATCAATATCATTAAGAAACTCATCATACATATTGATACTCATTTATATCTTAAGCATTTTATTCTAAATACACATATAAAAACACAATCTTATGTACCTTACAGAATCCCTTTTTTCAATTAAATTTACCCATTGTCTCGAAATAAGTTTTGTTTCTTTAAATCTTGCTTCCCACCATTAAGGCTTCTGTTCCCCTCCTTTCTCGCTTATTTTTCTCCTTGCCCTTTTTACCCCTTTGTCTCTCCTCCTCCCTTTTCTTCTTCTGCTTTCCCCCTTTCTGTTGTTTTCTAACCTTGTATCCACCTTTCACCTCATTCTTCTCTTTTTTGGTTGTTTTTTCAAGCCTTAAAATCCCTTTTTTCTTTTCCTCTTTCTCCTCCTCCCCAAGTAGAACCATTTGTTGATCAAAGATGGCTTCTTCTTTGTCCCAGTCGTCCTGGTGCACAATCAATTTTTCATAAGTACATACTGCCATTTCTAGAAATTGAAAAAGAGTGCCCAAAGTATCTTTCCCATCTTGTTCTTCTTTTTTATATTTTTGATATTCAATTTTTAGTTCATCCACAAGCGATGCCATCATGAAGAGAAATTTTTTTTCCAAAACAACCACCCAAGTGCTTTTAATCAAAGATAATTCCCCAAAAATCCAAAGTCATCAAAGAATCCAAACAGACTATTTCTTTTAATATTTTTTTTCTTTCTTCCATTTCTCTTTCTGGGTTTGCTGTTTAGTCAAAGAGTTCCAATTAAGATATTCTTTTAGAAGCCGTATTAATATTTAAAGCTCTTTGAAATTCTAGGCAATCTCCTCCTTTTTCAAATTCTGCTCCAATTTTTTTTCCCTCTCCCTTCCCACTTACAACAGCAATTTTCCTTTAAATATTCAGAAATCCATACCTCCAGTGTGGGTTTTCCAATTTCTCTTAGATTTCTATAGCTATCATGTTCGGAAGGAAAGTGAAAAGAGAAAAAAAAAAAGCTTTTCCTTTAATTTACATTCGCCGCTTGACACATTCTGGAAACGATGTTTCTTTAACAAGTTTCAAAATCCAGGGTACTTTCACTGCTGCTTGTCCTGGTCAGCAAAGATCACTTTCATTTCTTCACAGCTCCTCCTGCACTTTCTTTTTCTGGCTGAGCTCTTCTTTGTGGCAGCCATCGCTGACCGCTGCTCAGCTGCCTTTGGAAAAGGGGGTTTCGCTGGCTAGGGAAGAGAGGTGCGATATCTCTTGACCCTGCCAGACCCCCCCTGTCTTCGCCACCTTCTATGGAGGTGGCTTAGCCCCGAAGCCAAATGGCTCAGGGCACTCGGGCAGTGAACACAGGCAGGAACCGCGCACAGTCGCGGATTCCTGCCTGCTCCGAAGGGCTACAAACCAGAAAATCTTGTCAGCCAATATATTTTTGTACAAAGGATTTACCGGTGCTCCAGAAAAATCAATAGATCCATATTGAGAAACAGCTGGATGACTGGGCATTGGTGCAGGGCACATCTGACTTCTCACCCAGATAGCTTGAAAAGTGACTACGGTTCCTTCCCTGGCTTTTCCCCTCAGTTGCCCAAGATTGCTTTAGTGTACATAAGAGAGCTTGTGATTTTTCTAATGGCTTGTGATGCAGAACACAGTAACAGGAACCTTCAGTCATGTTTATCAACTTGCTGTACATTAAAACTAAATAGCAAGAATCACTCCCTGATCTCGTTACGGAAACGGAATGAAGCACAAGGACTGCAGGAATTATTTTAATGTAATGTAAAAAGAAGCCCTCTGTGTATGTGTGTGTGAAATGAAAAGCACTGAATTAATGGGGGATAACTATATCAGAAGGATCAAGATCTCCTTATCAGCTTTTGGATATTGTCAGATTTGAAATTCTGAACAGCACGGAACAGAGTAATCAGATGTTAGGGTACGAACAAGCCTAAGTTGCTATATTTAAAACTAGCTTCTTGTTATCTTTTCTTCACCCATCATTCAGTATGTTTATCACACATTATTCCTTCCCTCAGACCTCAGCAGTATTGTTTTGCCTCATTTTCTCTGCCTCCTTAGATTTGTGTAACATCACCTTAAATTATTGCTGACATAAATCACTACCCCATAACAGCAGAGGCAGTAAATCTGATCGCTTTAAAAAGAAATCCTTTTATACAATAGTAGACCTTTGTGGGAATTGAATTTCAGAAAGGAAATGTGAAGTAGCAGTAAAACAATGTTGTGCTGATTGTTGTGCTTAATACCTGGGAAGATCCTGGAAAAGATAATAAGCAACAGATTTGCAAACACCTAAAATCAAGCAAAGTTATAACCAGAAGCCAACATGGATTTGTCAAAAATAGTTCATGCCAAATAAATCTTATTTCACTCTTTGACAAAGTGATTAAATTAGTGGACCAACGAAATGCTGTGGATGTAGTATACTTGAATTTCCGTAAGCATTTGACACAGTAGACCACAACCTACTTCTTGGCAAGCTAGAAAAATGTGGGATAAACAGCATCACCACCAGATGAATTTGTAACTGGCTGACCAATAGAACCAATTCAATGGAACTACATCTACACAGAGGGAAGTAATACTGGAGTACCCCAAGATTCCATTTTAGTCCCAGTACCCTTCAACATTTTCATAACAATTTGGATGAAGGAATAGAAGAGGAACTCATCCAATTTGCAGATGACACCATGCTGGCAGAAATAGCCAACACCCCAAAGATAGGCTCAAGATCCGGATGGACAGACTTGAACACTGAACCCTATCTAACAAAATCAAACTCAATGTAGAGAAAAGTAAGGTTTTACACTTAGGCAAGAAACACCAAACGTAGAGATTAGGTCAGTGATGGTGAACCTTTTAGGCACTGAATGCCCAAAGTGTACACATGAATGCCCAAACTGTAAGGCGCATAGGTGCATGTACGTGTGTCCACACATGCATGACAAAGACCCAAGAATCAACTGGCCA
The DNA here is from genome assembly GCA_033807585.1 of Hydrophis major. NCBI lineage: Eukaryota > Metazoa > Chordata > Lepidosauria > Squamata > Elapidae > Hydrophis > Hydrophis major. Next base: position 36,083,412 of record CM066332.1, on the reverse strand, counting down.
GTGGGAGGTGGAGGATCCCAACACTGGCAGCTCTGCAAGAGGTGAGATATTCTTCTGTTTCCTTGCAAACGACAGAGAGAATTAACATGGAGAAATGCAGTGGAGCTAAGCTGGGGCGATGGCACATGTGCCCACAGAGAGGGCTCTGCGTGCCACCTCTAGCACACGTGCCATAGATTCACTACCACCAGATTAGGTGAAACGTGGCTCAATAGAAGTAACTGTAGTTTCTGGTTTCGCGTGGCTTCGGGGCAGCAGGAATTTGTGACCGCTTGCGATTCCTGCTGTGCTAGCTGCCGAGGTACCCCCGATCCAGATGGGTCAGGGGGATATGGCTGCCCTGTAGGGACAGCCGAAGAGAGAGGGGAGCCGGACAGGGAGTTGGGGGTGTCACAGACCCCCTCCTCATCCTGAAAAACCCCTTTTTCCCAAGGTGGTGGAGTGGCGGTCAGCAATGGCCGCCACGAAGAAGCCAGCAATCGGGTAAGATTGTGCTGGAGGAAGCAAGAAGAGTGAAAGTGCTGTCTGAGCCGGGTCAATCAACATCTTTCAAATTTGTTGGAACTGAGCTGTTTGAATTGCTGGAGGATACATTGTATCCCTAAGAAGATCGAAAGCGGCGGAGAAGCTGTTAAAGGGAACTTTTTTTTTTCTTCACTCTCCCACCCCATGGAAACAGCAGATATGAAATATGTTTGGACATTGAAGGTGAATTATTCTGAAAGTTGAAGCTAAGGGACAAAAGGGTTCCTGGACATTGAAAAACTTAAGAAATTGGAAAACTCTTATTAGAGGTATGGATTTCTGATTATTTAAAATTGATGTTGCAAATGGGAAGGGAGAGGAAAAAAAATTGGAGCAGAAGCTGAAAAAGGAGGAGATTGCCTAGAATCCCAAAGAAAGGTATATGGTAATTGGACCTCTTTGATTAAACATTAACCCCAGAAAGAGAAAGAGAAGAAGGAAGAAAAGTATTAATTTTTGGAACTTTTTTTGAATTATTTTTGATTAAAAATACTTGTGGTTGTTTTAGGAAAAGTTTCTCTTTTCATGATGGCATCGCTTGTGGATGAACTAAAGACTGAATATCAAAAATATAAAAAGGAAGATACTTTGGGCACTTTGTTTCAATTTTTAGAAATGGCATTATGTACTTATGAAAAGTTGACTACGCAGCAGAAGGACTGGGACAAAGAAGAAGAGGAAGAAGAAGCCATCTTTGATGAACAATGGGTTCTTTCCGGGGAGGAGGAGAAAAAGGATAAGAAAAAGGGGATTTTAAGAATTGAAAAAACAAGCAAAAAAGAGAAAAATGAGCGGAAAGGTGGAGGCAAGGTTAGAAAGCAAAGGAAAGGGAGTAAGAAAAGGGAGGAGGAGAGACAAAGGGGTAAAAAGGGCAAGGAGAAGAATAAGCAAGAGAGGAAGGGTGGGGGAGAAGCCTCAATGGTGGGAAGCAAGATCTAAAGAAAAAAAGTTTATTCAGAGACAATGGGTGAATTTAATTTAGGATAAAAGAGGGATTCTGGAGGGTACATAAGATTGTGTTTTTATATGTGTATTTAGAGTATAAAATTCATTGTGTAATTTTAGAATCTATTAAACAGAATCCCAAGAAAAACTGTTATATGAAGTACTTTTAAGTTAGGGTAATGAGTTAAAGACGTTACTCCAATTGGTGTATAGGAGAAGTATAGTAAAAGAAAAAAGATGAATGGATAGTTGGAAATAGAACAGACAAAGAATGTTATTGAAAATGGTAATAAGATATGGAAGGATATATAAAGGTTTTGTTATGTCTTTTTGGGTTTTGTATATTGATAAAAGGCAATAAAATTTTAATTAACAAGAAATAATTTGGATGAAAAGGAGAAGTTGGGATAAGATATGAAGTTAAATAGATAAAGTATTGATACTATAATTTGGAATCGTTATGTTCTATTGGTTTTCTTCTTTTATTATTTTTTCTTAGAAAAGAATTTATAAGCTGTTATGCCTAAATTCTTTGTGCATTGTTTTTATAAAATTGATAAAAATGGTTTATATATATATATATAAAAAAAGAAAATGATAATAAGATATGGAAGGATATATAAAGTGAATATGATGTTTGAATTTGTGTCTGTGTGAAGAGTTTCAACCCGGGATGAGACAGCCTTCAGAAAAGATCTTTTAGTTTTGTTTATGTTTTGTGTTTTGTATGTTTGTGTATTGTGTTTTCTGTAAAATTAATAAAAAAAAATTTTTTTTTTTTTAAAGAAGTAACTGTGAGAGGGATCTTGGAGTACAAGTGTATGATCACTTAAATATGATCCAGCAGTGTGTAGCAGCAGGGAAAAAGGGCAGTACAATTCTAGATTGCATTAACAGGAGGATACAATCAAGATCACATGATGTATTAGTAGTGCTCTATAAAGCCTTAGTAAGACCACACTTAGAATATTGCATCTAGTTTTGATCACCATATTATAAAAAAGATATTGAAACTCTGGCAAAAGTGTAGAAAAGAGCAACAAAAGCAGCCTGGAAGCAGTACATATGAAAAACACTTGCAGAAATTGGGTATGTCTAGTCTAGTGAAAAGAAGGACTAGTGGTGACATGATAGCAGTGTTCCAATATTTGAGGGGCTGCCACAAAGCAGAGATGATCAAAGCATCCAAGAAGCAATGGATGGAAACTAATCAAGGAGAGAAGCAACTTAGAACTAAGGAGAAATTTCCTGACAGAACAATTAATCAGTGGAACAACTTGCCTCCAGAAGTGGTGCTTGGTCCATCACTGGAGGTTTTAAGAAGAGATTGGACAATCACTTGTCTGAAATAATATAGGGTATCCTGCTTGTGCGGACATGACTAGAAGACCTCCAGGGTCCCCAACTCTGTTATTCTGTTCTGTTCTGTTTATAGCAAGGATTGGCACCTTGCTGCTTCTCCAATCTTTGGACATATAGGCAAGAATTTATAGTAGCTGCTGTTGTGCTGTGTAGTAATAAATCTATAAATCTGGTAGACCTTGACTGGATGTTTAGTTACCATTCATGTAACAATGGACGTCCCGAGGGCTACTTACCAATTTCAGAGTTCAGATGTCCGTCCTTCCATGATTCCATTTCAGATGCTTGGCAACTGGCCTGCATGTACAGCCATTTGCAGCATCCAGTGGTCATATGACCATGATTTATTGCTTTTTGCCAGAAATTGTATTTACTTCCAGTTTCTGGCAAAAAAATCCCACCCATTATGAACAATGGATTTGTTTAATAATTGCCATGTTTGCTTTATGAGTGACACATTCATTTAACAACCACCACAAATTGGACACAATCACACGATGACATGCTTAATAACCAGCACAATTTAGGACTGTAATTCTGGACTCAGCTGCGTTCATAGGTTGAGGACCATCTATGTACATGGTAGATGTTAGTGGAGTATGGTTTTCTATTGCTTTACATTTCTATCCCTTCAAAATGGAAAAAAAGCTATGGCTAGGAAGTAAGATAAATACAAGCATGAGCAATGTGTGAGATAAAAGTAAGCCTCAGTCAGGAATATAACTTTGATTAAGTGATTTTTTAAAAAAAACTAACCCATATCCTGATAATAGGGTTAGTTTTATTCATGGGGCAGGGGCAAGTTGTTACATGAATTCATTTATCATTTTAGGAGCATAGGGTATCACAAAATTAAAAAACAATCATATGGCATATGAATTCAATGTATTGTCAAATATGACAGACAATGTCAAACCTGAATTTCTTTCACAAACTCCTATTTATTTATTTAGCATATGGTATGTCAGAAATGGACTAGCAATAGCAATAGCAAATTCCTATATTCAACTCTTTTTCCCATTCTATTTTTTTAATTGTTAGGCATTAACACACTGTTGATGTATTAGCAATGAAATATTATCTTGACAATTGCTACTTTTGGAGATTATTTCCAAAATAAGCAATCCGGTACAGGAACAGATTGCAGATGTCAGAAATTGCCATCTCAAAGAATGTCAATTACCTAAACATTATTTTTCTCAAGCAAACATTCATGATAACACAATAAACAGATTACTACTATACATAGTGACTTAAAGGCAATGGTAGTTACCAGTGGGAAGATCTCCTTCAGACAGTTTTTTGGAGATGGTCCCTCCTATGAAAAAACTCATTATCCTTCAAGATAATGATAGGTTCTTCACATTTTGTCTTCCGTTTCTTCCTTGAGAAATCACTTTAAACACAGCATCTAAGCATTGTCAGCCTCCTGCAGTGAGCTATGTGGAAGAACAGCAGGTTGTGAATTTCTGAAATGCAGAAATCAGATGGTCTCTGTAGCTAAATATCTAATTTCTATTTCAAGCAGCATAACTGTTCAGAGAGGAGGAGTAAGGAATAGTGTGTTTATGGGGGAGAGATACTCTTGAAATAATACTTAGCAAGCAGCATTTTTAAGTCCCATCAAGGAAGCTAGCAATAACATTCAATGTAAAGATTTATTTATGGAGTTAATAATCAGAGAATGAAAGCTGGCTGGATGACTTTGGGGCAGTTGTTGTTTTCTCTTAGCCCAACCCATCTTATAAAGCTGTTGTTTTGGAAAAGAAATAGAAAGTGGGAGCACTATGTAAGCCGCCCTAAGTTGTACAAAATAAAGATATAATAATAGTAATGGAAGAAATAGAACTGGAGAAGTTAACAAAATACAAAGACCTAACGTTATACATCCTACTGGGTTAGGCAGCAAAAGAAACTCCTAGGACTTTTTTTTTTAAACCAAGAGCATAACTTTACTAAATATTTCCTATGGGTACAGAAATAGAAAAGCCAGTTTTAACAAGTTTGCACACAAATAGTATAGGAAAACTTCCCCTTCCTCTTCCCCCACCCCGGACCTCCTACTGCCTATTGTCCACCAATCACTTGCATTCACTTTGTTTTGGGAACAATTTTGTCTGCCTTAGACATTCCCAGTTGGTGTTGGGTCCATCTCAGGCTTACAGTCAGCACAGTTGCATTCCAAATTTCCTTCCCAAGCCTCTCTTAAATTCCAATGCCTTCCCCCTTGTTACTGTTGTCAAATTGCAAGTGGGGCTGTGTAGTGACACCTGCAAATAGAAAGACAGAGGCAAAAGAAAACAAAGGTATTTTGACTACAATACCAAAACACCACTTGAACACCATCAGCACTGACAAACTCACCATCAGTTAATTGCAAAAGGCAGCTTTACCTGGAATACCTTACATCCTGTGATGATACCTCTAATACCGTCAAACATAAACACCTACCTTTCCCAGGTCCTTGAGAAGGACTGGATAGGTGGATAAAAATAACAATTCCAGTCTGAACATGGGGCTGGCTGTGTGACAATCATATTTCAGATTAATGATGAAACCTCTAGGGTTAGGTTTAAGGTTAAAGGTAAAGAATTGAAGGCTTAGTTAGTATTTTCATTTGTCTTTCCATGAATAGGAAGAGTAGGGTGTAGGAAAAGGCGTGGGAACAAACATTAAATTTCTGAAACCATGCCTACATTTTTAGAAAAAACTGATGCTTTTCACAGACTGGGAAAAATTGATTTCTTTGAAACATGGTGGGCTTGCTCAGAAGGGCTTTAAACTGGATCCTGAAGAGATTGGAAATAAGTACATGGAGTAACAGTTTCAGGTAAGTATTTTTGCATTGTAAGAATTCTGACAATTGAAGTTCACACATCTTTAAATTGTTGAGGTTGAGAAACACTGGTTTAGGTAATCATCATTAGCCAGAAAACTTAGCCAGAAAACTAACCTTATAAAAGAAAATCCTACATTGACAGCTACAAATAGCTCCAAGGGAAAAAATAAAGACGCTGAGTGCGGTTGATATAAATACATAGCGCACGCCTGACATCGAGAGTATGCCACTGCCTTTCCCTCTCTCGAGAGGGTCTGGGGCAAAAGTTAGGAAGAATGGGTTCCTGGGATCTGTGAAAAGCTGAGTAAACCTTGGGCAGGAAGGAAGGGTCTGGTCGTAGGACCACCTGATCAGCATGAAAAACGCAGAGGTCCTTTCTGAAGGACAGAGCTGCGATCTCAGATATCTGACGAGTGGATGTGACTACCACAAGAAATGCTATCTTGAACGTTAGGAATTGAAGTGATGTCTCCTTTATGGGTTCGAAGGGAGGTTTAGTAAGCGACAAAAGGGCCTTATTAAGGTCCCAGGTTGGGTATCGATGTACCGCTGGAGGATGCAAATTGGTGGCTCCTCTAAGGGATGCCCAGATATGAGGACGGTGTGAAAGCGAGCCAATATTGCCACAGGAGATGACGGTTGATAAGGCTGCAACCTGTCATCTCAAGGTATTAGGGGCTAGCCCTTTATCTAGTCCCTCTTGCATGAAGGCTAATATTTATGCAATAGATGGAGAGGACGGATCAATATGTAATTTGTGACACCATCTACAAAAAGTGCTCCATGTGGCATTATATATATGGGTGGTTGAGGGCCGTCTGACTGCCAGAATGGTATTGATGACCTGGTTGGCAAACCCTTCTTTCTTTAAACTGACCTGCTCAACCTCCAGATGGCTAGCTGAAGCCACTGCGGGTTCGGATGCAGGAGAGGTCCCTGGGATAACGAGACTCTGTCTGGTGGGAACCTCTAGGGAAGGGCCATTGACAGGTTGCGAAGGTCCGCAAACCATGGTCTCCTGGGTCAGTATGGGGTAACCAAAAGGAGTTCCGGCCTCTCGTGAATCCGCTTTTGGATCACTCTGGGGATCAATGGTAGTGAGGGAAATGCATATAGAAGCCCTGTGAGCCAGGGACTACGTAGGGCATTGTGGTTCTCTGCCCCCTAAGCGGGGTACCTCGAGAAGAACCTTGGGAGGTGGGCGTTGGTTGGCCGATGATTGCTGAGGCCTCCCTGAACAGGGAGGGGTACAGGCGCCATTCTGACTGGTCTGCAGAGTCTGCTTGAATGTTTGAGGCCCCCGAGGTGTGATCTGCCCAGATGGATAAGAGGTTGGTCTCCGCCCAGCGACAGAGACACTCGTCCTGCCTCATGAGCTGAATGGAATGCATGCCCCCCCTGCCTGTTGATGTGCGCCTTGGCTGTGATTTTGTCTATCAGAATGAGGATGTGGCGTCTGCGTACCTGAGGGAGGAAGCTGCGTAGGGCCAGGTATACGGCGTGATGCTCCAGTCAAGTTATGCTGCACTGTTGCTTGGCTCCTGACCGTGTGCCCTGAACTGAGAGCGAGTGGAGATGAGTGTCCCATCCGGATAGACTGGCGTCTGTGGTGAGAGAGACCCACTGGGGCTCCTTGAAGTAATGCCCTCTGTTGATAACAGATCTGGTCCACCAGAGGAGGGATGCGAGGACCTTTGGAGGTACCTTCACCATGGTCCTTGAGTTGCTTCTTCCCCATTGCTGATATGGAAGCAGGATCAGGTATGCAAACGGGCCCAGGGAACAATGGAAATGCATGAAACCATTTTGACAAGCAATTTTGACAAGTCCAGTAATGCCACCTTTTTTGTTCACCTGATCTCCCTGACCGATTTCTGGATGCTGAGAAATCTTTCAGGAGATAGGAAGACCCTTCCCTTAATCGAATCAATCACTGTCCCCAGGTGTGCTATTTGGGTGGATGGAGATAACTGGCTCTTTTCCCAATTAACGAGAAACCCATGTGCCTGGAGAGCAGGTAGGGTGGTTCTGGTGTCCCTTTCTGCTTGGCATTTGGAAGGGGACAGGATAAGGATGTCATCCAGATCACAGTGAATACAGATGGGGAAATCTCTAAGGTGAGCCGCCAGAGCCGCGAGAACCTTGGTGAAGGTCCTCGGGGCTGAGGCCAAACCAAAAGGAAGGGCCACATACTGAAAGTGTTGACTGTTATAGCAAAATCACAGAAATTTGAAACAGGAGGGTCGAATAGCGATGTGTAAGTATGCCTCTGAGAGGTCGATGGAAGTGAGCCACTCTCCCTTCCTGGTACCCTGAAGAATAGACTGTAGCGAGTGCATCTTAAATTTATGCCGGATAACATATCGGTTAAGCCTTTTCAAATCTAATATGGGCCTCCACTCTCCAGAGTGTTTAGGAACGATGAAGAGGTGAGAGTAAAACCCTCTTCCCTGTTGCGAGGGTGGGATGGGCTGTATCACCTTGATTTCAGTGAGATGTTTGATAGAGGCATCTATTAGACCACATTTGGTGTAATCTTTGGAAAGAGGGGATATCATGAAATGCTTGGGGGGAGGGGACTGAAAATCAAGGAAGAGGCCGAATCTGATGGTGTCCCCAACCCAGGCATCAGATGTGGAGGATTCCCGTTGGTTGGCAAAGTGTTTGAGGCATCCGCCAATGGGATGGGGGGTGAAGGACTTATCTTGGGCGCCGGAAAGGCTTACTACCTGCACCCCGAAATGGTCTCTTGTAGTTGGCACCCCTTCTGTTCCTATCACTGGGGTCGGTTCGATCCTGGGGAGGGACCGACTGAAAGGGCGGGACTGTCTGAAACCTGGGAGAGAAAGGTGTCTGATAGGAAGTTTGAAAAGATCCCCTCTGAAAGGGCTGGGATACTTTGCCTTCAGATCTGCGAAAGAGAGATGGAAGAAATTTTTTCTTATTTCGGCTTTCCATTAATAAAGGGTCAAGGGCCGGACCGAAGAGTTTGCCTCCCGAGATGGGAGCAGAAGCCAATTTTACTTTGTTTTTGACGTCTGCTTGCCAATGTTTGAGCCAGAGCAGATGACAGGCTGTAACCTGAGAAGAGATAGCCCTGGCAGAGAATTTAACGGAATGGAAGGTAGCGCCAGCCAAGAATTCTGCAGCCGCCGTATGCTTAGCAATGTCCTGGTGTGCCCTGGTATTGGATGGAGGGACATGCTGCTTTAATTGGCGGAGCCAACTAATGGAGGATCGTGTAAAAAAGGATGCAGCCGTGGCTGATCGAATGGCCCAGGCATCAGATTGATGTGCCCGGCGTAGTGCCATTTCGGCCCATTTGTCCTCTGGTTTTAGAGCTTCCAGAGCATCACTTGGGGTAGAGGATGACGCTAACCCCACTACGGGCTCGTCAACCTCGGGAGTCTCTAATAAGGTGGAAAACTCCACATCGAGATTAAAAAATCTCCTATCCTGACTGGAGGGAGCGGGAGGCGCCCTTGTTGAAGCCAGTTGTTTCACTACCAGGTCAGAAAATATGGATGGGGTAGGAATAACTTCAGCCTCCATGACCGGTTGCTTGAAAATGGAGTCCTCTGGATCTCCAGAGGCTGCCGGGGAAGTATCAGAGGGTGACTGAGACATCAGGCCAGAAATGTTTTTTGCCTTAAACAATAAGGACTTGAACAGGTGGGGTTTGAACAAACCTACAAAAATGGGCTGGTCACGGGTAAGACCCTCGTCCTCTGACATTTCACCTTCCATTGGTTCCAACTCTGGAAGAGGCTCAGAGTAATGAATGGACCCCATATCAAAATCTTCCTCTTCCCCTAGGTGTTCTAGGCCTGCTTTCTGTTCCTCCTCCTCCTCCCCTTCATGAGTCCCTTGATCGTTTATCAAATTCTTTCTCTAGTGCTTTGTGGTGCCTTAACGCATCTCTCTGAGGGGCTTTGGATGTTTCCTTAGCCTGCCTGCGCAAATGGTGCGTTTTTGCCTTGGCCTTCAAAGAAGGTCCTCTGGGATTGTCCTCTGCCATAATAAAAAGCAAATGTAAGGTATGATAATAACCAAATTAGGCGGTTGGCTCACCTAGGGGTTCGACCTACAACAAGGCCAGATGTCCTACAGTTGTTCCACATCCCCTCTTTGGAAAATTTTTTATTATTATTATTATTATTATTATTATTATTATTATTATTATTATTATTATTATTAATTTTTATTTCATTTTTTTATATTCTTAATATGAAAAAGAGATATGAATAATTGAGTTCTAGCAGTACTGGAGTACTCAAGGGAGTAGTCTCAATTGAAATAAAACACTGAGAAATTAAAAATGATCAGAATAGCCCAAATGAACGCTGAGGCCAAAAAGAAGAATAGGCCTCCTGCAGCTGCCTTCCAGACAACATGGGTGGTACTGGTGCTGCTTTGAACTTTGCCTCTGAGCGGGCTGCGGGATAGCCAACAATCTCAATAACAGTCAATAGGGCTGGGAGCCACAATGCCTAAATAATCAAAATGGCACTAAACAGGCCTGCCGGTCCTGTTTTGGGCCCCTAAACAGTCACCGCAGCAAAAATAAGCAGAAATCAAAATGGTGGGCGGCCATGAGGTACGCCCAAAATGGCGGCCGTTAGCCGGCGCGATAGCTCAGGGACGGAAAAGCCTCCTCAAGAAAACAATCCTAAATAGAAATGGAACGAGGGGCAGCAAGGAGAATTGGCTCTCCTTCTAATTAAGGTGTTCGTGGGGGGAAGAAAAATGGAGCGCGAAAAGAGCGCAATCAACGAGCCACTGCTTGCAAGCAGAAGCGGCTGCAACGGAAAGGCAGGAAGAAAAAGGACTTTGGAGGGGGGGCACAAATGTGCTGCTAATCCCCCGTTTCTACCCCCTAAAGGGGGAAACAATGCTCCTCTCTTAGGTGGAACAGACCAGTTGCGCAGGGGCTAGAAATAAAATAGATCAAACCTGAACTTAAATTTCTGATTGTTTTTTCTTATATCCTGAGTCGGCCAAGGAGCTCTGAAAGGAACTGCCTGTCTCTTGCAAGGCTGAGCTAAAACTGGGGAACGCTACAAGGGAGTCACATGGACTGGGAGGAGCGTTTCTCAATTAAAGCTCAGCCTGTGAATGCAGATACTGGAGCATCTCCCACTCTGGATGCTCAAAGCAGCTCTATGGAGAATTTTGTAGTCAATACACATTTCAGAGCTCTCAACTAAGCTCTTTATTCTAACTGAGAAAATAGCTAACACTAGAATTAGTATGATTGAAAGCCCAAGGGATATGCAGAGAGTTTCCCCATTACAGATTGCTAGTTAATTTCAAGCAATGTGATATCCAACTCGAAAATTGGGTTGACTGCAAGGTACAATGGAGACCGTGGAGGTATGGAATCAAATACTTGCAAGTCAAAATAAGATACTACATCACAGTTTACTGATATAACATGTTAAATAATCTTATTTGTAAAGCACTTAGTTGCCATTAAGGGTCAAAATGAAAAAAGAGAAAGCAGGGAAAGAGTAAAAACTAAATCTGAAGTGTTTTTTAGTATAACAAATCAATTTGTGATTAAGTTAACATTAAATAGTTATCTGAAGGTTAAAAACAAAAAGAATAAAAAAATGTTCATCACCCTGATTTCCAGCACCTATCTCTAAATGTATCAGGACTTCCAAACATTCTCAGGAATTTATTTGCATCCATGAAGGGTACAAAAGCAATGGTTTCAAGCAAAGTGAAATGATGATTTTTCATTTTATACATATGGTTAGATATAATTTTACAGAAGGTATGAATCGCTTCCTTTTATTTTAAGAAGCAATTCAACATCAAACAGAAAGGGCTTGCAAGAATGTAAAGAAAGTAGCAGCAGGTTGCACAATTGTTCATGGTAACATTTTCTTTAACCTTCTGGCAGCACTTATGAAGTGGGGTGAGGCTATGCTATGATCTATCTAAAATTATGCTTTTCTTTAAAGAAAGGGTAGGTTTAAAGGAGGGTAGGTTTGTTATGTAAGGTTCTTCCCAAATAGAAAGAAGTGTAGCAAACTGTACATCAGCTCCTTATAGGCTAAACATATTTTTGAACTGTTTGAAGCATGTTAATCTGTGTGAGTTCATCCATTTTCTCAATGAAATTTCTACATTTTTATTAGAACACAATATAAATGAATAATCTTTTGCTCAGCCCTGTAGTACAAAGAATATTAGGGCTTGCTCTGAAATGCTCTGAAAAGGTTTTATATTTAAAAGCTCAAAGGTCATCCCTCCAGAAAGTAAATGAATCTATATCTTTGCATAGACACAAGATCCAAAGAGTAATAACAAAAAAAATTTCAGAATGTATTAAATCTATCAAGGAGAACAAGGTACCCTGTAGGATAATGGTTCCCAACCTTTTTTTCACCCCGTGCCCCTAAAGAAATTTCACTCGAACCTCGCACCCCCTGAAATTTAGACTTTAGGAACTACTGAACGCGTTAAATATATGGTAGGATTGAATCTTTTCAGCGATGTATGTGACGGCCACTAAATAACGATACTTAACTCTAAAATGAAAACAAAGTTAATCCATTGCATAATAAATAAAAATGCCAACATATAGCCAATATCCTATTATTTACCTGGACTTTTCTCACACCCTCTGGAATATCGTCTCGCACCCCCGGTTGAGAACCCCTGATGTAGGAGAACAAGGTACCATGTTCCCTGGTTAATGCTAAAATTTAGCAATATAGAAGGCTTTATATTGTAGACTTAAAAGCACAAGAAATAACCACTGAGAATTTTGTTTTATTTAGGATAACTCCTACTACAATATTTAATTGGCCTTGAATAAAGATAGAATTATGGATGATCGATTAATGATCATTCAAAGTTATGAAGATCCTATGTTGGGACTATTTATGACCCAATTTAAAGTTTCAAAGGTTGGTCCTTTCCCGATTTCATATGATTGAACTTCAGCCATTTGCAGCATCCTGTGGTCATGTGACCACATTGTACTATGGTTTTGCTGAAAACTGACATTTATTTCCAATTTTTGCCAAAACTGTGCCCACAGAGAACCATTGTTGGCTTAATGACCAAGATGACTACCACCATTTTTTTTTTTTCATAAAATAGGTCTTGCAACCAATTCATTTTATGATCATCACAACCCTAGACAGACATCTCATGGTGAATCCCACTGATTTATGTAATGGGGCATTTGTTTCCTACAATAATTTTCCAGAAATTTCGAGAAAGTTAAGCTTTTAAAATTGTTTTGCTATTAGATTGTTTACTTATATTATAGAGTTGTTTTACAGTTTTTATTATCTCTAGTTGTCCTGGAAAGGCAATATGTACTGTATGTATGTGTGTGTGTGTGTGTGTATGTGTATATATATATATATAGTATTCAGCTTTGTTCCGGTATTTTCACACGTCATTATAGTTGTGCTTTTAAAGTTGTAGCAACGTTTTGGCAGAATCTCATCTGCCATCATCAGGCTTCTGTATTATGTTTGTCTGTATTGTGTTCATCTGAACAAAGCTAAATACCATACATGTAAGTACTCACGAAAACATAAGAAAACAAATATATGTATATGTATATGTATATGTATATGTATATGTATATGTATATGTATATGTGTATGTATGTATACATGTATACATATATACATATACATACAGACGAACACTATACAGAAGCCTGATGATGGCAGATGAGATTCTGATGAAACGTTGCTACAACTTTAAAAGCACCACTACTATGACGTGGGAAAATACCCAAACAAAGCTGAATGCCATACATGTAAGTACCCACGAAAACTTAAGAAATATATATATATATATATATATATATATATATATATATGTATATGTATATGTATATGTATATGTATATGTATATGTATATGTATATGTATATGTATATGTATATGTATATGTATATGTATATATGTATGTATAGCATTCAGCTTTGTTCGGGTATTTTCCCACGTCATAGTAGTGGTGCTTTTAAAGTTGTAGCAACGTTTCAGCAGAATCTCATCTGCCATCATCAGGCTTCTGCATAGTGTTCGTCTGTGAGTCAGACTTTTACAGTGGTTTCAGATTTAAATTTGGGGCAGCCTATTGCTGTGCTAGAATGGTTTTTTCTTCATCCTGATTGGTTGAGAGTCTTGGTCTGTGTTTATTGGTCTTGGAGTTTGCTATGTTCTGCTTCTAATATCTTCTGTCTGTTTTTTTTTTGGGGGGGGGGCTCTTTTTGTATCTTGATTGGCTGGCAACATTGTTGCCATTTATTGGAGGCCTTTAGTGCAGCTTGGCTTCGGGTAAATGGACGGCGATCATTAGTTAGGAAGCTGGGTTTCATCTGGGTGCCTGGTTGGGGTGTGTTTGTGCTAGAGGTATTAGGGGGGATCTGTTTGTGCCCAGGTGTTTGTCTGGCTTGTGGTGTGGAGATTTTTTTGTTTGTGAGTGCAGGCTTCCAAATGATTGACAGCCTGGTGGAATCATCTCTTCTGTTCATGCTTTCTGGTCTTTTTTCAATCTTTATGGCTTCTCTGATGATTCTGTGGCTGGGATTTTCTATAGTGGCTAGGGTTTTAGTTGATGCTATGACCTGTGGCTTCCATGTGTTGGACTAGTGAGGAAGTGTGTTCCAGCTTTTTGACTGCATTTTTGTGTTCATCCAGGCGGGTGCTTATTCTTCCATTGGTCTGTCCAATGTATGTGGCCGGGCATGATGCACAGGGGACTTCGTATATGCCTTGGTTTTCCAGGTCAATTTTGTCTTTGGGGTTTCTGAGGATGGCTGCTATTTTTCTGTCTGTTTTGAAGGCAGTCTTGATGTGGTGTCTGTGTAGTATCTTATTAATTTTGTCTGTAGTGCCTCTTATGTAGGGCAGGACAGCTGTTCCATGGGTCTGTTCATCTTCTGGGTCTCTATTATGTCTCAGTGTCCCAGAAGATGAACAGACCCAGAAGATGAACAGACCCATGGAACAAATGGCTGGTAGGCGGGAGGTATCATCTCATTTATTCATGCTGTGTGGGCGTTTTTCTATCTCTATGGCTTCTCTGATTATTCTGCTGCTGAAGTGTTCGGTTTTGGCGATAGTTCTGGTATTTTTAAAGTCAATCTTATGTCCTGTGGCTTTGAGGTGTTGGACCAGGGAAGAGGTCAGTTCTTCGTTTTTGATTGAGTTATTATGTTCTTCAATGCGTGCACTTATTCTTCTGTTAGTCTGTCCAATGTATGTGTTGGGGCAGGCAGTGCAAGGGATTTCGTATACTCCTTGATTTTCTAACTCGATTTTGTCTTTAGAGTTTCTTAGGATGGTGGATATCTTTCTGTTTGTGCAGAATGCTGTCTTAATGTTGTATTTTTGAAGGATCTTGCTGATTTTGTCTATAGTGCCTTTTATATATGGGAGGAGGGCTTTGCCATTCTCTTGTTCTCTGTCTTGGATTTTGGTTGGGGTTTCTTTTTGGATTAGGTGGGTGATCTTCTTTCTTTGGAATCCATTGGCTGTCAGCACGCCGGTGAGAGTGTGTAATTCGGTCTCTAGGTGTTGTTCGTCGGCTAAGCATTTTGTTCTGGAGATGAGTATCTCGGCTACAGAATTGATCTGTGCTGAGTGGTGGTGTGAGAGTGCGTGTAGATAGCGGTTTGTATGTGTTTTCTTCTGGTAGATGGTGTGTCCTAGGGAGCCATTGGATATTTTGTATACCAAGACATCGAGGAAGGGAAGTTGGTTGTTAGCTTCTGTTTCCATGGTAAATTGTATTTTGGGGTGTAGAGGTGTGTGAGGAAGTTGTTCAGTTTTTCTTTCCCGTGTGGCCAGATTATGAAGGTGACATCTACGTATCTGAGCCAGAGTTTGGGTTTGTGATCATATTTTTCTAGAGCTTGTGTTTCAAAGTGTTCCATGTAGAGGTTAGCGATGACAGGTGAGAGGGGTGATCCCATGGGCGCTCCTTCTATTTGTTTGTATTTTTGTCCATTGTAGGTGAAGTATGTATTGGATAGGCAGTGGTTGGCCAGATCTAGGATGTGCTCGGGGGGGTTGTATTTGTTTTGGATGGCTGTCAAGGCTTCTTTTATTGGCACTTGGGTGAAGAGGGATATATGGTTATTCAGGTGGGTGGGCAAACTTTTTGGCTCGGGGGGCCGCATTGACTTTTAAAATTTGACAGACGGGCTGGGTCAGCACAAGATTTTTTGGGAATCACCCCCCTTATTCTCCTCCTTCCCCTCCCCTCAGAGGCCCCCTGAGTCAGGAGTTGCTACCGCCGGCACGGCTCCACGCGGCTCCAGTCCCGCATTGCCTCGGGAAGGGAAAGGCAAAAAGGAAGAGCCGCGGCAGTGCTTTGCAATGGCAGCAGCGGCACCGGAGGCTCAGGCTCAGTGGCTCCTGGTTTTGCCTTTCCCTTCCCAAGGCAACGTGGGACTGGAGCCGCGCGGAGCTGCGCCGGCGGTAGCAACTCCTGACAGCCCCAGCCGGACACCTGAGCGGAGCTCGGGCAGAACTGCCTGTTGCTGCTGCGGGCATCTGGCTGCCCAATTAAAGAACTGCACCAGCTCAGGGCAACTGTGAGGAGCAAGAGGGGAGAGGCAGAGAAGGAGGAGAGCACCTGGCCAGTTGGGGGAGGCTTCTTGTGCTGCGAAAGAGGCAGCTAATGATCTCCGGCTCTGCTCTGCTTCTGCAACATCCGGTGCCGCCCTGTTCTATGTGTCAGGCCCAGCAAGTCTGAGCAGCCGGTGCATAGAACAAGGTGGTGCCGGACCATTGGAGAAGCGGAGCAAAGCCGGAGATTAGTAGCTGCCTCTTTCGGCGCAGAAAGCTTCCCCCAACCAGCTGGCTGGTCTCCTCCTTCTCTGCCTGTTTGTTCTGTATGGCCGAGGAGGAGGAGACCAGCTGAGAAGCACGTTGCCAGGCAGGGGCCACACAGTGTAGGGCAACACGCCACCGCCCAGCCCTGGCGAGGGAAAGCAGTGGGCGTTCCCTGGGCGGCGGCCTTGGCCCTGCTACCAGGGAAGCGGCTGCCCAGCTCCATGTTGTGTGTGCGTTTTTTTGGTGCACAGTGCAGGGTCTCTTTTGGCCAGCCCCAATTTTTTTTTCAGGGGGGAATTTTTTTTTCCAGAGGCGGGCCATATTAAAATGACCAATGGGCCGGATGTGGCCCACGGGCCGTAGTTTGCCCACCCCTGATCTAGATGATGTTTCGATGAAGTTTCATTCATCATCTTCAGGCTTGTGTCTTTGGCTTTGTGCTTCTCAGAGTAATTTACTGCCAAAACGTTGCTACAACTTTAAGGCGAGATCCCACTCGCCATCCTCAGGCTGGTTATACCAACATCAACTCCATCAACCAATCAAGAGGCAGCAGCGCAACCAACCAGCCCAGCACACCAGCCCCCACCACCAGCATTTATAGAGAGACGGCAGCTCTGATCACACACTGCTTGCACTGGCACGAAGCCGAAAGCACCAGCCTGAGGATGACGAGTGGGACCTCGCCGAAACTTTGCCAAGATACTCTTAATCTTACACGGGAAAAGACCTGAACACACCTAGACCTACATACCTGTACCTATGAAAATCTACAAAAACAAATATATATATGCACACATACACACAGAGAGAGAAAGGGAATCAGTTTTTACTGTTCTTTCTTATCAGCACCTGAAATTCAATGATTTACTGCTTGTGTGGATGTTGAGTTTAATCTCTATTGTTAACTGCCAGTAATATGTCAATCATAATTAATTTAAAAAATACACATAAAAGTTTAATGCCTGACAGGGTAGTAAATTTTCAAAGCTAATTATGTGGTGTATATCTGGCATAGATATACTTGTTCTTCTATAAAGAAAGGTTTATATTGTTTTACAGAGTCTTAATTTTTATGTCATAGGAAATTTGGAAATCAAGTATCCTCTGACTACAGAATGATTAATTCTGAAAAAAAGTATTTCTAATGACTTGGTCTCTAATTCAGCTAGTTGCTGCTATTATGTTTGATGAGTAAAACTGAAACCATTTCCTCAGCACTGAAGCAAATTAGCATTCACCTTATGGTTTTAATAAGAAGTAGCTAGGGCCCATCTGTTGCTGTGTCATTTCAAGATGCTACAACATACTCAGCATATTCTAGATTAAAAAAAAATACCAGTGATTTTCAAAACTTAATTTTGGACTATCTCTGTTACACCCAACTATATTGCTTTATTTTCATGTGTGGTGTGGAGAACTTTTACTCAGCGTTTCTGTCGATCAGTAACAGAGATCAGACTTCCTGGAAGTTGCCTATAGAACGTACAAGGGTGGCAAAGAATATTGGAAGAGATTTTGTTGAGGATGAATAATATCTGGCTCCAAAAAGAATGTGGAGCAGAAATGTATAGGCTGAATAGGCTTTCCTTGAGATTGGAAGTCTGACAGTTAAAATATTTATAATTGATCAACACCAATCTGCGGCCTACAGCACTATCTTTGTCCAAAGTAAGAGCCTCAGCATTCTTTGAGCTTCCTTTCCCTCCCGCAAGCTGGGAAATTCTGTTGGTTCACATTAAAGCCATTAAAAACCTCTCATACTATATCAGTACTGAGCCACTGATTTCAAGAAACAAACACACACACAGAGAGAGAGAGAGAGAGAGAGAGTAAATAAAAGGAGGCAGAATGCAATGAGAAGAAAGTGATTATAAGACTTCTGCACCTGGGTGTCTTCAAAAGTGTCTTGCAATGAATCTAAAATTACTTGAAAGTTCTAGGATATGATTGTTCCAGTTCCCTGTACTTAGCAATTTAGGACAGATTATTTAGCACACCTTACTCTATAAACTTATGTGGTAGAAACAAGCAATGTATCTTGCCGATAACCTCATGGAAATAGCAATAGTACCGTACTTAGACTTATATACTGGTTCACAGTGCTTTACAGCTCCCTCTAAGAGTCAGCATGTTGTCCCCAACAATCGGGGTCCTCATTTTACCTACCTCGGAAATATGGAATGGATATTCTCAACCTTATATGCAACTACTGGTTAGTGTTTATGATAGATGTTCCATTTTTTCATATGGTTACATAATTTCCCTCAATTTTGAAAGAATAATAATTTTAAATATCTTTATAAAGAGTTTGGGCATTTCATTAAAATTCCATAAAACCCAACTGACACATCAGATATAATCCTCCAGTTTGATAGCACTATATACATAATTAACAGGCTAAAGAGGAAAGCATGGCAGAGGTAGTCCTTGACTTACAACCATTTGTTTAATGTCTGTTCAAATTACAAGGGCATTGAAAAAGTGACTTATGACCAGTTCTCACACTTATCACTGTTGCAGTCATGTGATCAAACTTTGCATGCTTGGCAACTGGCATATATTTATGATGGTTGCATTATCCTGAAGTCCTTGCAATCTTCATGCAAGAGCCATAGTGGTGCAGTGGGTAAAATGCAATATTGTAGACTAATTCTGCCAACTGCCAGCAGCTCAATCCTGACTGGCTAAAGGTTGACTCAGCCTTCCATCCTTCTGAGGTTGGTAAAATGAGGACCCAGATTGTTGGGGGCAATATGTTGATTCTGTAAACTGCTTAGAAAGGGCCAAGAACTATGAAATAGTATATAAGTCTAAGTGCTTTTGCTGTTGCTATTCCTAGGAAGCTTCTGACAAGCAAAGTCAATGCGGGAAGCCAGATTTACTTAACAATCACATGATTCACTTTAAAAAATTAATAACTGTATACAGAATGGATGTTAGATTTGATTTTATCTCAGTTTTGTCCTGAGATTCAGTTACCCATTCAGAAATGTCTTTCTTTTAAAAATTTCACACTGATATTTAGGATAGCTTCTGTACTTATAATTATTTTTTTCTGTGTATACAGAATGGATGTTAGATTTGATTTTATCTCAGTTTTGTCCTGAGATTCAGTTACCCATTCAGAAATGTCTTTCTTTTAAAAATTTCACACTGATATTTAGGATAGCTTCTGTACTTATAATTATTTTTTTCTGTACCTAATGTTTTTATTTAGATATATTTATAAGCAGTGTAGTAAATCATTTTTCTTGGTTCAATCAAATATAAAAATGAGTTAAATCTCCTTGCTCTCACTGTTAATGTCAGCAATAGTTCCTCACTTAAATGAAGAGTTCCTGAGAACACCTTTTAAATCTTTAGACAACATCATGTGAGGGGTTCTTGGTACTGAGCTTGGTTGTTTTTACCAAAACTAGGTAACGTTATCAGTGATAGTAAGGAAAGCGTCTTTAACAAAAAGTTCCAAAGTCAAACTTTCAGATTGCTGTCAACCTGCATTTTTAAAATAAGTGTTCTGGGTAAGAATCAGTGCTTTAAGCCAGTGGCCCCCAACCTTTTTTGTGCCGCGGCCCGGTACCATCACAAAATCATCCGCGGCCCGGTACCGGCATCACAAAATCATCCACGGCCCGGTACCGGCATCAGCATGCATGACAAGGTGAGCCAAGTGACTGGCCAGCCAGCCATCCCCCGCTTCTCCCCACCACCTTCAACTCCTCCTTTGTACCTGTGTCAATGGGCTTCACGACGGCTTCGGGACGGTCGCTCGGCTCGCCTTGCCATGCGTGCTGAAAGAATCTTCACACCTTAGTTTTATTCGAAGCCACCCCCCTCCATGAAACTAAGGTGCGATGATTCTTTTAGCACCCAAAAGCCGCTTTCTACCCGGAAAAGCTCCCTGGAAGCACTTTTTCATCAAAACAAGATGGCGGCGCCCAGCAAACCGGCGGCCCGGTAGAAATTGTTCCATGGACCAGTCCTGGTCCAGGGAGCGGTGGTTGAGGACCCCTGCTTTAAACTTTAAAACTGCTGGTACTGACATCATCATCAACAAAAGCCATTTACTGTTTTTTTTATAACACCAATGTATGGTTGAAAAAGTGGTACAAAATAAGAATAGCTAATTTGGATTTATTTGATGGGGGGGGGGGATTTCTATTCCAAACAAACAACTTTCCTGTAGCTATGAAAGAAGATTGAAAACAAAGCTGGAGAATTGCTTAATTGTTGATCTTCCTTTGCAAATCAGATCATTGGCTCTACATGAATCACTTAGCTTAATAGTTGCTGAGGATTTTATTTGACTATATGAGCCTGCAGGATAGTGCCTTTGAGTTTCAGAAAATTAAATGCCCAATCGAATCAGGGAGATTTTCCCATTGCAATTCCATTTTGTTAATTATATTTTAAAAAGAGGTTGAAGACATTCCCTATGAATATGACTGATCGTGGGTCATGCAGAAGGGATGCCAATTTCAACCCTGCATTTTCCTCATATTGAATATATATTTAAAAAAAAAATCCACCATCACTAGAAGCTGCCTTCTTCATAAAAACACTATTCAGTGCTTCTACATTTTTGAGATAACTTTTTTTTTTGGCCTTTCATGGGTTTTGATAAGATTTGAATTTTTAGATTTCTGAATACTGAATTTCAGTATTCATATAAAAATCCTCCTTGCCTGCCTTGTACTCAAAAGTAAGATAAAATTTTCACTCACCTTTCCACCCACAATCCATATTAAGTCACCCTGATCCATTTAATACTTCTTCCTTTTCTTTCTTCAGGCTAACCTTTGAGCCATGTCCCACTGTCTTTTATGCTTGTGTTTCTTCCATTGTGCTCCGCTTACTTCATCTTCCATCTTTGTTATTTATCCTGCCTTCTTTTGTTGCATACATTATTCATGATGAATTTCTGAAGGTACAAATTCAGTAAGATGTAGGCTACATTATTTACTTACCTATCTATTCCACATCTTTATTCATCAGGATGTATTTTAGCCTGCCTGCCTGCCTGCCTGCCTTCCCTTTGCCTCTGTATCTAACTTTTTACTTGTGTTATCTTTTCAATGAATGCCAGATCAGTCAATTACAAGATTGTCCCTCTTTTTCAGTGCTACTTTAGAAACTAACATTAAACTTTTTACACTTAAGAACTGAGTTGTAAATTCATTTAGAATTCAGGAAATGTTTCATTCTCATCATTATGGAAAAAAATCTGAAAAGGGAACAAACTAATTGGCAAACACTAATGACAATTTCTTTCTACTCCTTGCTATTGGGAATGAGGTTATATGTAAAGTTCAATAACTAAACAACAGGGTACATATACTGTAATCTAAACTAGTCATTATTTATCAGAATAATCCATATCTAGATTTTTTTTTCATTTAAAATAACTGAAATGCAGCTTGCTGAGTTTCCTAGACTGCAATATTTAATTAGTCTGCATAATGAAGAGTTCTAATTGGCTAAAACATATGCCTACTTAACTGTCAGCAGATTTGATAATTTTGCATACTATTTTTAACACAAGTGCTTGAAAACTGCTGATGGAGAGCATCGTCTTAAGAACACATTTTTCCTCTTTCACATGCCAGAGGAATACCCGTTCTATGATTGTGCATGATTAAAATAAATGTCTGCAACTTCCCCATCAGAAATACTGTATTTTACTCTACAAATGAATGAAGTGCAAATTATGTAGCTTTTCCATTATTACTTTTCTATACTTTTGGCAGTATTTCCTGGTAGCAACACAACTTGAAGACATTCTGAGTTGTCTAATAGCAGAGACTGCAGAGTGGCATAGGAATACTTTCCCTTTCAAATATATCTGTATAATAATAATAATAATAATAATAATAATAATAATAATAATAATCATCATCATCATCATCATCATCATCATCATCATCATCATTTCTGAATAATTGTTTATTTATTCAACAATATTTAAAGCCTACCAAATCCTGCAGAATTTTGGGTGGGATATAATAATAAGTACAGAACAAAAATGAAAAGAATATACATTAAAACAAAATCTCTCAAGTACTCAAAACCAGTCTGCTTAGGCCATATACTCTGTAGGAAGAATCATATCCACTCCCTTTATTTCCATGCCCCCAGAGAAGACAAAGAAAAACCACCCAAGGAAGCTAAAGTAATCCCTGCCTCCCAACCAGAATGGCCTCAAGTAACTCTGGTTAGAAGACTGAGTCAGACCGAGGGCGGAGCTGGCGTCGCGACGATACGGCATGCGATCTTGGAAGTCTGAGATCGCTGCCGATATCTTTGCTCCTGGACAATCCTATCGGATCTAAACCTCCCAAAGAGATGGTGAAAGTGAAGAGTGCATCCTGTCGATCCCAGGGATACCGCAAAGTCCCTGGTAGATCCAGGAGAAGCTCTTCTTTCCAGCGGCAAAAAGGCAGCCATTAAAGCTGCTGAAGTTGGGACAGCTCTGAAACGGAAGAGAGCAGAAAGAGAGAGTGTGCCGGTTTGGTGAGAACTTTTTTTTTACTCTAAGATATGAAGGGACAACCTAAAGAAAAGAAAGAATCTGTAAAAGTTTTGACAGAAGTGATTAAGCGGCGATTTTAAACAGGAATGTCAAAGTAATGTTTTTTCTTCTTCTCATTGCTGGATTTTCTATATATGATCTTGTATTTTGAAACTGGACTGGTTTTTTCATTTATATCTATTTTTTTCCTCTCATTTTTGATTTTGTAATATTTTAGGCTAGAGGCTCCCTTTAGTTATTTCATTTTTTAAAAAATATCTTTTTCTTTTTTTTTATTGGGTTGGCATGCTTTGTATGGTACAAAGGAACTAAAACACAGGGGTATTTTAGAAGACATTATAGAGGGGAGTTTCTGTGGTTAAACTTGGAGAAGATTAAAAGACAATGTTATTTGAAAATTCCAGTTTGGTTATCGACTATTAAAGCATTTTCGTATCCTATAATATACAAAAAGGAACAAACAGTTAGATATGGTGAAATACTGAATGAAAAGGGTGAACTTAAATCTATGCAAAAACTAGAGGAACAAGGTATAAAGATGAATTGGTTTTCATATGTGCAAATACATTCAAGGTATGATAAAGATTCTAAAACAGAAGGTTTCTATGATAAACTGACTGGCTTAGATAAGATTTTGACAGGTACTGATGAAAACGTGATTAAAAAATTGTATGGATATCTATTAGAAATTAAACTAGAAGAAGATCAAGTTAAAGAAATTATGATTGCTTGGGGGCAGAATTTTGGATATGGGATTGATTTAGAGAATTGGCAAAAATTGTGGTCTCAAAATTATAAAATGACAATGTCAACAGCATATAAAGAAAATTTGTATAAGATGTTTTACAGGTGGCATTTCCCCCCAACAAGAATAGCAAGAATGTTCAAGAATAAATCCGAAAAATGTTGGAAATGTCATCAGACATCTGGCTCATATTACCATATGTAGTGGACTTGTGCAGATGCTAAAAAATACTGGACTAAAATCCACATGTGGTTGGAAAAAATGACAAAAAAACATATAGACTTGAAACCAGATATATTTTTATTGGGAATTTTACCTGAAATATATAGTAAAGACTTGAAATACCTGATTGTAAATGTATTAACAGCGGCTAGGATTGTATTTGCTAAAAACTGGAAAAATGAGAAAATACCATCACAGGAGGAAATCATTAAGAAAAAAATGGAATGTGCTGAAATGAGTAGATTAACATTTGAAATTAGAGAACAAGAGGATAAACAATTTTATAAAATTTGGGATCTTTTCTATTAATGGTTAGACAATAAAGTACAATAATGAAATATGTAGATTTTTAGAAAATAATAAATATATAAAGATGTACTTCTTTCTTATTATATCTACAAAATGATTTTAGGATAGATTTGGGATGATAATATGAACTGTTATAAAACAAATTAAGTAAATTATGGTTATCTTGTAAAACATGAATGAATAAAAGTATAGTCAAATGATTGATTAATAATGATACTAAGGTGTTTAATTTTTGACTGGCAATATGAGATTATATGTAATGTAATTGTAATTGAAGACTACAAAATGGAAGCACAAAACAATTTGTAAATCAACCGGCACCTATGGAAGATACCGTATATACTCGAGTATAAGCCGAGTTTTTCAGCACATTTTTTGTGCTGAAAAAAAACCCCTCGGCTTATACTTGAGTCAGATTCCCCTCTGAAAAAAAAATGGTGTGGAGCTCTGAAGCTGGGCAGCCGCTTCCCTGCTTCCGTGTTTCCTTTGCAACTTTTAAGCATGGGAGGGGGAGGCTTTTCTGAGCTCTAGGCTGAAAAAGCAACGCGAGCCGAGGTCGCTCCACTCAGTTTCATTTCCTCAGCTCCAGCTGCTTTTAGTCCACTCGGGAGGAGGGGGAGGAGGGGGAGGCTTTTCTGAGCTCTAGGCTGAAAAAGCAACGTGAGCCGAGGTCGCTCCACTCAGTTTCATTTCCTCAGCTCCAGCTGCTTTCAGTCCACTCGGGAGGAGGGGGAGGAGGAGGGGGAGGCTTTTCTGAGCTCTAGGCTGAAAAAGCAACGCGAGCCAAGGTCGCTCCACTCAGTTTCATTTCCTCAGCTCCAGCTGCTTTCAGTCCACTCGGGAGGAGGGGGAGGAGGGGGAGAGAGAGAGAGAGAGAGATATCATAAGAACGGCTCTTGTTTTTTTCTTGCAAGGAAGAGAGTGACTCCTGCCTACCACTGTCATCATCATCATCTTTTGGGTTAGTGAATCAATCAAACCTTTCATGATAGTGAGATTGTTTCCCAAATTTCCCTTAAATCAGGGAAGAAATCAGAAACAAACCTTTGGGCTGAGAATAAGCCTGTTCCTATGATGCCATTTTTGTTCACTTCAGTGTGAAAAGTGTGAAAAAACACACTTCTTTTTCTTCATCTTCTTGTTCCCTATTTACTGGTCTCTTTCAAAGAGGAAATTGTGAACATCAAACTTATTCTCAACTGTCCTAGTGAAAGTTTTTATTGGCATCTATTTTTATTTTTGAAATTTACCAGTAGCTGCTGCATTTCCCACCCTCGGCTTATACTCGAGTCAATAAGTTTTCCCAGTTTTTTGTGGTTAAATTAGGTGCCTCGGCTTATATTCGGGTCGACTTATACTCGAGTATATACAGTAGCTTGATATTTTTATGTTTTGTTTATTTATGTTTGTTTTTAAAAAACCAATAAAATTAAAAAAAGAAGAAGAAGACTGAGACAGACCAAGTTAACAGGATTAAGTCAGAAAACACAAAGCCACATAGAATTTACATTCCCTATCTTTCCCCCTTGATACTGACCACCACCCAGGAAACCAAATAGGGACAATTAGAATACAGAAATCTAATTTAATCAAATAACCCCAACAGGCACCTCAATCTCAAAGGTCCAAAAGGGTATATACAAATCACTCTACTTACCATGCCAGGCTGTCAGCCACCCTACAAATATGCTGCTGTCACTGTAGTTTCTGGCTACCAAATAAATAGAGACCTCCTTTCCTGTAGCCTGCTTCCAGTTAGTTTTTTTCAGTGTCTTTCTCCCGGCTTGGAACTAGATCAGATTTTACTTCCAATAGCTCCAAGTCATATATTTGAGATAAAGTAAATTATTTTACTAAGTTAGTTTCTGAACATTCAATTCCTTAGATAATCTAAATTATGGAAGGCCTCTGAACTGCGAGCATTGTGACTATTTTCTCAGATTTGAAGGAAGCTGATTTTTGTCCCATTAGGAAAAATATTGTGTGGACAAAACATTGCAGCAATATTTGGGTAGTAATTCTGAAATTAAGAATCTGTCCTTGTAGAAGAAAACACTTTATCTAGGGGTGTTTTAAAAAATTTGGAGAAATTGTACCTCAGTTATTTTTTCCTGAGAGTTTTTTCCCCAGAATAGAGTGGATATCAGGCAAAAGTAACAGGGATTGAGTTGAAGGCACTAAAAATTTATCACATGCTACCAAAAACAAGAATCTGATCTACTAATAGTCAAGCCAAATTGGTGCTAGATAAAGCTCAATTGAATTCATGAGGGACTAGATCTCTTGTGGGAATGCAACAACTCCAAACTAATGACAAATTTAACCCTTCCCTTGGGCTTAACCTACTCATCTCATAGAGTGGATAATTTATGATCCTATTAAAATACTAACATTTATGTTTTCCTTATTTAATATTTTGCCCCTTTTTATAGGTTTTAGATTTTTGTTTTCATATTTTATTTATTTGTACCCCACCTTTATTTTAACCTTACATATTTTATATTTTTTAGCTTTTAAAATCACTAATTGTTTGTATTTTTTGAAAACTGTTCTATGAACAAAATAAAGATTTTGAGTTGAGTTGTAAACATTGAGTTTTGTTTGTTTGTTCACATCCTTCTAATTTGCAAGATGAGCATAAAAGTTGAATGTAATTTGCATTCATTACATAATATGAAATCAAGTTGTCTACCTTAACTTACAATTTTTATGTTTTTGAGGAAAACAGTTAAAAGCTATTTAAACCTTAATTGGTGATTAAAAATAGTTTTAAAAAGGTATTATCTTTTGAATCATAATGAATGCACTATAATACATTAATGACATGAAATGTTGAAATATAAACCAACAATGCTGATGGTGTCTGCCATTTAAATCTTATTAGTTATGGTGCTCTTTTTAATGACAGTACTTTGTCAAATAAAAATCTCTTAAAAATAAATAACAGATAATGGTGTATAAATTAAATTTGATGCAAGGTCTCTTGGAGTAATTTCTTAAAAGCAAAATCTGTACACCTTGATTTTAATTTGATGCAAACTCTATCTTAAATAAGAACAGTAAAACTGTATTCAACAGAAGTGCACTGATAAGTCAACTGAAGCTGCTTTTTAACCATCATATATCATTCTCCATGGATGCCCTGGTTCTTTATTGATCAATCCTCATTTTCAAGCAGGAGTGAGGGATATCTACATATAATAAGATCAGGCATAGTTCTTGAGGAATATGCTCGTTTTAGAGCAGATTCAGGTAAATGGTGAAATTTGAGATTTTCACTGAGAAGAGCCATTTAATTTTTTCCTGGTAGAAATGAATGCTATTTTCATGCAAAGCTTTTTAAATGAAAAAAAAAAAAAGCTGGCTGAAGAGTTCCACTCTAGGTGCATCTTGTCCTGTGATCTGGGTAGGGAAAGAGTTATGGTCTTCTAAATCTTATACTAGTGTGCTCTTTGACTTTTCTCCACCTCCTTGCCAAAGAAAACAAGAAGTAACATGTAATTCTCCCTTCAGTTAAAAATATGCCCTTCATGTATGGGTCCAGACTGTTTGCCTATCTTATCCCCATTCCTCAAAAATCTGTTACTGAGCATTTAATGGTATGTCTTTTACAGTATCTTAGAAAAACAAATATTTATTTATTTATGGTATGGCATATCATACATGGACTAGCAATATATATTAACCTTCCATCTAGATTTGTTGTTGTTAGTTGCGAAGTCATGTCTGACCAATTGGATCCCATGGACAACGTTCCTCCAGGCCTTCCTGTCCTCTACCATCTTCTGGAGTCCATTTAAACCCATGCCAAGGGACTCGCAGGACTCTTTGCCTGCACCATAGTTAAAAGGCTTCAATACTTTGGTGCTCAGCCTTTCTTATGGTCCATCTTTCACAACCATACATTGCCACCAGTGGTGGGATTCAATTATTTTTACTACCGGTTCTGTGAGTGGGCATGGTGTGGCTTGATGGGCATGGCAGGGGAAGGTTACTACAAAATCCCCATTCCCTCCTCACCCCACTAACCTGCTTTCCAGCTCCGTTCTCCTTTGCAGGGCAACAAAAGAAGACCCAGCCAATCAGCTTGGACTCGGGAAGCAGAGAATAGATGGGGGCAGGGCCAGTCAGAGGTGGTATTTGCCGGTTCTCTGAACTACTCAATATTTCTGCAACTGGTTCTCCAGAACTGGTCAGAACCTGCTGAATGCCACCTCTGATTGCAACTGGGAAAACCATAGCCTTGACTATACGCACTTTTGTTGGCAGGGTGATGTCTCTGCTTTTTAGTATGCTGTCTAGATTTGCCATAGCTTTTCTTCCCAGGAGCAAGTGTCTTTTAATTTCTTGGCTACAGTCCCCATCTGTGATGATTGTGGAGCCCAGGAAAATAAAATCTGTGACTACTTCTATTTCTTCCCCATCTATTTGCCAGGAATTGAGAGGGCTGAATGCCATGATCTTAGTTTTCTTAGTGTTGAGTTTCAAGCCAACATTTGCACTCTCCTTCACTCGCATCAAGACGCTCTTTAGTTCCTCTTCACTTTCTGCCATTAGAGGAGTATCATCTGCATTCTGAGATTGATATTTCTCCCAGCAATCTTAATTCCAACTTTTGATTCATCTAGCCCTGTCTTTTTCATGATGTGTTCTACATATAAGTTAAATAGGCAGGGCGACAGTATTCAGCCTTGCCGGACTCCTTTCCCAATTTTGAACCTATCAGTGATTCCATGTCCAGTCATCTAGATTAGTAAAACACAACAAGATATAAATGTTAAAAAGATCTGTGTTCAAATACCAATGTCTAGGTCATTTAACTATTGAAGCGCAGCCTCGTTTATATATATAAAAAAACCCAGATACTGGACCAGTGTATGCCTTCAGTTTATGATGTACAATTTGACATGAGACACTGGAGTAACACTGTGGGGAGGATATTACGTCCCTTTATACAGAGAATCCAGGCAGATGCCATGTGAGGTGCGAATCCTATTCAGGATTGTCTACTGCTGATATGGTAGTTTAAATCCTGGCACCTTTTTTGGGGGGTAATTTTTATGTCTTCCTATGTCTGGACATTCAGTAACCCAGTTGGCTTTCCTTTGGGAATTGATGTTAAAGTTGTTGGGCAGATATTGTGCCAGTGGCAGTGGAGGCTTCCTGGATTTGATTCTTCTGGATGCTAAATGAGGAAGGTTGGCATGCACTGGTAGGAATGAGTTCTTCTTAATTTTTCTGTATTCTCTCACTGGTGCAGCTTGCCTTTGTAAAGCTGAAGGTGCTATATGACTCAGAAAAGGAAGCCAGTAAGTTGGAGTGGTTTTAATACATCCGCTTATAATCCACATGGTCAAAAAAAAAGAAATGCTATAGCGGGGTCCCCAACCTATGGGCCACAGCCCACTCCCAGGCTGTGGCCTATTCACAACCAAGCCATGTGAGTGGTGGGACAGCATGTGTGTACCTAGCCCCACTTCTGCTCAATGTGGGCACCAGTGCCTGTAGGCCCCGCTTGTGCTCACGGTGGGTACAGGTGACCATCTCTCATGCAAATGAAGCTGTACTTCTGTGCAGGAGTACCTATTTCTCGCACAAACCTATCCCCTCTTTCCCCCCCATGCACTGGGCCACCAATCTGGAAAGGCTAGAGATTGTTGGGCTATAGCAGTGGCCCCCAATTTCTTGAACAACAGGGACTGGTTCTGTGGAGGGCAGTTTCTCCATCGACCGGGGGAGGGACCATGATTTCACATGCTGCCTGGAATCCGTGTGTGCGCAGAGGGGGCTTCACTTACTTGCATAGCTTGGTTCCTGGCAGGCCGCCAACCACTGGAGGTCTGTGGCCCGGTTGTTGAGGACTTCAGGCTATTTATTTCAGCAATATTTATCAGGAATAATTGCCTTTTGGAAAATTGCAGGAAGTTTCAGCTATCATAGATACGCTTCTGGATTATTTAGATGAAGAAGAGAAGTGACGGTGTAAAGTTTGGGGCTAAAAGACCATCTAGGGCAGTGGTTCCCAAACTTTTTCAGTCCACCGCCCCCTTGGTGCTACAAACTATCCTCGGTGCCCCCCCAAGGGGTGGGATTAAAACTTCTGTGGGCGTGGTCTAATTTGAGGGTGTAGCTTGCTGGTCATGTGACTGGGTGGGCATGGCCAGGTGACTGGCAAACAAGTGGTCCTCACTTAATGGCCGGTTGTTTAGCAAGTGTTCTAATTAATGACTGGCCTCCCCAGAAATACTTGGCCTGTTTTTGGAGTTTTGACAGCCATGCACGTATACACACACACACACACTCCCTTCTAACTCTGCTGGAGCAGGTCATTGGACTAGAATTGGCAAAGCATCTCTGATGAGATTCTGGTAGAGAATAAAATCTAATCAGAGATGCTTTGCCGATTCTTCTTGTTTGTTTTATTTGTATCTCTTTATTTTATGTTGCTGAATCGCATTGACACATGTGCACAACCCAGAA
Source organism: Hydrophis major (assembly GCA_033807585.1). Taxonomy (NCBI): domain Eukaryota; kingdom Metazoa; phylum Chordata; class Lepidosauria; order Squamata; family Elapidae; genus Hydrophis; species Hydrophis major. Next base: position 36,052,633 of record CM066332.1, on the reverse strand, counting down.
GCTTTGTGATTCTCTGCAGCAAAAATTACTGACCTCTGGCTTTGCTCTACTTTTCAAACATGCTGCCACTGCTGGCCCCGCAGGTCCACTCCATTGAGCCCAATGGGGGGGAAGGATCTGCCCAAGCAAGTCAAGTCAATGGGGTGAGCCTTAGAGAGGGAAAGAAAGAGAGAGAAAGGAGAGAGAGAGAAAGAAGAAAAGAGAAAAGGGAAAGAAAGAAAAAGGGACAAAGAAAGGGGTGGTGGTGGAAGAAAGGGACAAAAAGAAAAAGAATTAAAGAAGGACGGAGGGAGGAGAAAGATAATGAGATATCTATTCTCGTCCAATCACCTGCTCCAGCAGGGTTAGAAGGGAGTGTGTGTGTGTGTGTATGTGTGTGTGTTCTCCTTATAATTAACCAGTACTTTTTGGTTTTGCCTTCTTCAGAATTGGCACTGTAATACATCGGGGAAAAGTAATTTTTAGGGTGGAAATCTGTTCCAATGGATCCTGTTTAAAGCCTCAACAAAATGGCAGAGCTTCCTGATAGTCTTGACCATGTTTTGTCCACAAAACCTTTAATAGAAGCCAAAGAGGTTTCAGTCTAAACTAGGCCTCATTTCAATTTGATGGATCAGGTATCTCTCTCTCTCTCTCTCTCTCCCCCTCCCCCTCCCTCTCTCCCTCTCCCTCTCCCTCCCAGACTGGCTTTGCTCTACTTTCCTGATGTGCCTGTGGGGCTGGCGCTTTGAACATGGATGGATGGATGGATAGATAGATAGATAGATAGATAGAGAGTGAGAGATAGGTAGGTAGGTAGATAGATTGGTAGATAGATAGATAGGCAGGCAGACCTTTTGGATGAATGTATGGATAGGTAGTAGGTAGGTAGATAGATAGATAGATCTATTTTGGTAGATAGGTAGGTAGGTAGACAGAAAGACAGGCAGGCAGGCAGGAAGACAGGCAGACCTTTTGGATGTATGTATGTATATGGATGGATGGATGGACGGACAGGCAGGCAGGCAGACAGACAGACAGAATGCAACAGTGGAAGCACTTTGGAAAAGTACAACAAAGCCAGAGTGGGAATTAAAGTCCACACAAGTTGCCAAGGTTGAGAAACATGGACTGAATATATCAACGCAACCATTCTGGTTAGAATTTAGCATGCTGTTTGATTCTGGCTTAGTCAATAAACCATGGCTAAGATCTTCCTGCTCCTTAATGCAGCTGCCCCTCTGCCCCTTCTCCAGCCCCCTGCCCCAATTCTTTCTTTGGCAGTGATGTGGCTGACTTGACCCTCTTTGCTTCGACCCAACGTCCACTTCCATCGGGCTAAGCAAGGGGAGGTGCTCTGCACATGCTCAGAGACTTCTAACTTTGGGGAAGTGCTCCACCCATCTTTACGTTCCGCCCGGAAGGAGGAAGGCATGTGGAAGCAGCCCAGACTGGCAGAGGTGGAGGGAAGGATCACTTGGAAAGTAAGCACGCAAGCAACTGCAGGGCTCGGTCAGAAGAACCAGGCTGCAGAGGGAGGCCAGGTTCTAGATCTGGGCCGGCCACGTAGAGCTGAACCAAATCGAGCCACGTGCCTTGGAGAACCGCAGCTGCATCCATCTGCATCCTGCACGAAACCCTGGCTGGCTGGAGAGGTGGAGGCCGGGTGGTTGCTGCGCACTACCTTGTCCTCCAGGGAAGGGGCCCTAACACCGGACCACCCACCCCGTCCACTGTGCACCTTGGGAGGGTTTTGCTTTCGGGCCTTCTGTGCGCCTCCACTGCTTCCACCGGAGAGGGAAGCCTGCAACCCTTTCTGCCATCTCCCACCTCTCCCCCCCAGGCTTGGCAAGGTTCGCTGCGCACGGGTTCTGCATTTGAGGTGCTGGCTACGGAGCAATGAAACAGTCAATGGACTGTGTGGCCGGCAGTCGGTGAGCCTGCGTGGCCGGCACCTTGAATGCCCCCCTGCCACCTCTTAATGCCCCCCCTAAGGCATCCCACCACTTCCCCAGGGGGTGGTACCGTCCACTGTGGGAACCACTGATCTAGGGTAGCAGAAAGATTTTTCACTCTACTTTCCTTATGTTAATTTTTGCTGGATAGTTTCAAGTTAGGAAGAAAGCTGGGCTTTTAAGAAGAGCACAGAAAAGTGAAGGTAAATGATAAAGTCTTTGAACTATAAAAGGAAATGAGACTGAAACATGCCCATGTGGAAAATATTTAGGCTGACAAATAGATTATTTTTTCTAATAATTTTATTAAGAATTATATTTAACATCATACAAAACATGATACAAAAAGGTATGTATGTATATACACAAAGAAGACAAAGTGTGAAAAATAAAAATTTCCCCTCAACAGATAGCAAGAAAAGCAAAATTTTCCCTTTCCGCTTTACTCCCATATTCAACACAAAAGTATTTATCGCTGTCTCTTAAATTACAACCAGATATGGCTTCATTCCACATCTCACCCCATTTTCTATAAGCTTCTTTAAGTCTTCGGCAATCCTAGGTCTATAAAGGTCCAGTAAAAATGAACAAAAATACTTATCAACATAAATACATAATCCCCTTTCCATTAAGTATATATCCTCTCATCCCTTTTTTAGCAATTAGACATTAGAGTACCTGCAGAAACAACAATAATATTAATAAAATTGGACACTATTAAAAATTACCATAAATAAATACCTATGCTAGCAAATTAATGTTTTTATTGACTTAGTGAAAAACTGACACCATTTGAATATATTTCAGAAAGTGAGTTTCTATTGAATAAACTGGTTCAGATTATATTTCTATTCATGCAGCAAGAGCCAATGATGCAATATTTTTAGGACATACAATGACTGTACAGAATCATCATAAAATCAGCTGCGCTAAATATTTCTTTTTTTTATATTTATTTCTGTAGACCAGGGATCTCCAACCTTGACATCTTTAAGACTAGTGGACTTCAACTCCCAGAATTCCTCAGTCAACCATGCTGACTGAATAATTCTGGGAGTTGAAGTCCAGAAGTCTTAAAGTTTTCAGTTTGGAGACTTCTGCTGTCTTATACTGGGATACCTATTTCCAGAATTCTCAACCAAAAACAGCAATTGCTAGCTTTAAATTTTAACAGTCGTAGCTTCTGAACAGTGCTAAGTTGAGGAAAGAGGTTGTGTTTTATATGAGTATTCATGTGTATTTCCTTATTGCCTTTTTAAGAGTTCACATGGCAGTTATTTACCCAAGCTTACTATAAATTGCTGTAAAACAAGAACTATTGGGGTAATAAAATTCAAGCAGCATGAAGGAATAACAAGCAGCATAAAGCAATAACAGATTAAGAGATTTTGTTTGATGCTGAAATGCAGAATAGGCAGAATAGATATAATGCAGGACAGAAGTCTGTAATTGGGGTGCTACCACTGAGAAGACAGTTGGCATACAGTTTGGATTCCTACAAAAGGCCAGATAACAGAATTAGGAGGCTTCAAATATCTGTCCTAAAACCAGAAAGATGTTAAAGACCCAAGTCAGCTTGGATACTATAGGTAGAATTTCATGTTTCTGACTTGTATTTAGGGAGTTTACAATATGAAAGTGCCTTTTTTCAACTACAGGCAATCCTATTTATTTAATATCTGAGAGAAGTAGGCATCTCATACTTTTGTGGAGAAAAGCCTTCAGCTTTCTCATGCATGTTGTGGGCCATCAATCCATGCTGTCTGTTCATCTATTTATGAAGATTCCGACTCAGAGGGAAAATCTTTCTCATTCTTCATGGTTTGTGTTCTGAAAACAAAACAAATTTTAGAACTGGGATATTTCCCCTTTCAAATCCTAAATCTGCTGCTAGATCCTTCAGTTGCCATGGTGAATGGGTGTAAGCTATCCTTCCAGTTAGGTGAGAGGAGATACCACATGAAGTGAATGCTAATATGTAAGAAACACAAAAGCCTGGTTTTTAACATTGCAGATTTGAAAATAAAAATGACTTTATAATATATGCATTATTAATTAAATATGAAGGAAAGTACCTTAGAAGGAAATGACAACAACAAATCAAGCCATTTTCTGTAAATCTCTGATGAAAATAAAATAAAGGATCTAAGAAACTCAGAATCTTGTGTTCTAGTTCATAGTTCTATTCTTTGATTTGAATAAATAACCACAAGAGATATCTAAATGGAGCAAATATCTAGAAAAGTCTATAAAACCTCAACAAACAAGCATGGAGAAACAAAAACCACAAAACCTTTCCCCTTGCTTGTCACTTATCTCTTTCTTTTATTTTGGAGGTATGTGTTGTCCTTTTCACTTTGCCTGCCAAGGTAATTAAATGAATAATAATGGAACATTTTGTTCCATGTGCTTAAGTTCACACATTAAAATACACAACTTAATAGCCACAGAGCCACAAAGTCTTCTGTGATCTCGAATCCCAAGACACCTTGCAACTGTTTATTTTGTTTGTGATAGGAAGAAAAGCTAAGTTGTCTTTTCCTTTGCTTGCTCTAATCTTTGTGAAACCAAAAGATAAAATTTATGTCCAGCCATGCATCATGTTCTGGACTGTAATTCCAACAGCGCATTCTAAAGGGCAATATATTGATTATGAAGAATTACAAAGGTAGCTATATCTATGTTTGTTGGAGACATTTTGATTTAAAAACTAATCAAACAATGTTCATGGTAAGCTGTCTGAGATCAATGTCTTAAAAACTATGGGAGAAAGGAGCTCAATCACCCTTGATTATATAGTACAGCCCTAAAAAAGACAGCTTTGGAACATTAGCCAATGAATAAAATTAACCGGTGAATTGGACCAACTCTTTTCATACTCTACATAAAGATCTCTGTGATCATATCAAGAGCAATTGTGTTCTCTTCGCTGATAATGTAAAGCTATTCAACATCACAGACAATACTGCTGCCCTTCAAAAAGAACTTGACTATGTATCAGAATGGTCAAACAAATGGCAATTTCAAATCTCAACAAATAAATACTCTGTCTTACATATTGGCAAAAAAAAATCAGAAAATAAAATACAGGCTGAATAGTCAAGACCTTGTTGATGATCCAAACTCTGTCAAGGATCTTGGAGTACTCATCTCAAATGACCAAAGTGCTAGAGCCACTGTAACTACATAGGCAAAAAGGCATTAAGTTTTTAACCTAATCTTAAGTAGCTTTTTCTCTGGTAATATTACACTACTTGAATACAGCTCATCAGTCTGGAACCCACATTCTGATATTAGCACAGTTGAGAAAGTCCAGAAATATTTCACAAGAAGAATTCTCCACTCCTCTACTCATTGCAGAATACCTTATGCCACCAGACTTGAAATTCTAGACCTAGAAAACCTAGAACTACGCCGCCTGTAATGTGCTACCTGTCAATGAATTCTTCAGCTTCAACCATAACAACACTAGAGCAAACAATAGATGCAAACTCAAGGTTAATTGCACCAAACTTGATTGCAGGAAATACGACTTCAGCAACAGAATGCTCAGTGTCTGGAATACTCTACCTGACTCTGTGGTTTCTTCCCCAAACCCCAAAAACTTTAACCTTAGACTGTCTATTATTGACCTCACCCCTTTTGTAAGAGGTCTGTAAGGGGCAAGCATAAGTGCACCAATGTGCCTCCCATCCCTGTCCTATTGTTTCTTTTATTTTTCTTATATGTATCCATGCATTCATAACTATGTTTTTACTTATACCTATTATCTTGTAAGCAATTGACAAATAAATAAATAAATAAATTTGGGATTCTGCTCTAGCAGTCATATCTCTAATCTCAGGCAATATATAACTTAGGAGTCAGAAAAAAGGCTTATTCGAGACCCGAATTATATTTGTTCAAATGGGGACAAAATGGGGACCGTATCCCAAGAGCCTCATATAATAATTGTGCAGCAGTTATTGCAATGAAATCTTATAATGCTGCGAGGGAATGACCTTGGGAGATAGGAGGGAAAGATGCAGACCGGACAAGCAGCATATAAAAGTGTCTCAGCCCACAGAAGGGAGGATGGCATCAGATATATTTCAACAAGAACCCTATTTTTGCAGACTAAAAGCTAAGGTGGGGAGAAACACTTTTAGACTTGCAAGATTCTGTTAATGTAACATAACAATAAAGTCAGAGCTAGTATTCTTAATTGTGCTTCACATCTGGACTATTTTGCAGAGCTAATATCAATCTAAAACAGGGGTCCCTAAACTTGACAACTTTAAGACTTGTAGACTTCAACTCCCAGAATAATCCAGCGAGCTACTGGCTGGAGAATTCTGGGAGTTGAAGTCCACAAGTCTTAAAGTTGCCAAGTTTGGGGACCTTTGATCTAAAACATCTCTTTCCATATATAAACTAAACACACAGACACACACACACACACACTACATATACTGCATACCCATGTGTATTGGAAATAATATAGTTTAAAATTAAGTTAAAAAAAAATCAATCAGAATACAGCTGGAAGGGACCTTGGAGGTCTTCTAGTCCAACCCCCTGCTCAAGCAGACTGTACCATTTCATACAGGTGGTTGTCTGGTCTTTTCTTAAAAGCCTCCAGTGATGAAGCACCTACAACTTCTGAAGTCAAATTATTCCAGTGGTTGTCTTCACTGTTAGGAAGTCTATCCTTAATTCCAGGTTGATTAGTTTCCATCCATTGTCTCATCTTGAACTTTTGGTGCTTTGGAAAATAAGTTGACCCCCTCTTCTTTGTAGCAGTCCCTTAAATATTGGAATACTGCTATCATGTCATCCCACATCCTTCTTTGCTCTATATAAATGATATAATAAATCTGTGTACATCCTCACTGCAGACTACTAGTGAACAGAACATCACCTTGTAATCTAAAATCCAAACTGAAATGTCTAGGAAGCAAGTGTGATACAAATTTAATTTCTCTTCCTCAGATATGAAAAACCATTAGTCAATTTTACAGTAAAAATTCAAGAATAGAAGATACTAGGTACAAATTATTTAAGGGCTTTATTTGATCCTGAAATAAGAGCCCTGGTAATCTCTCCCCTCTTAACATTCTTTATGTTAATTCATTACAGCAAGCTTGATTTACAATGCACATTTTAAACAGAGAACTAAAATTAGCAGTGAATAATGAAGGGATTATGGAAAAAAGAGAATATTCAATGTATGCATGGCTTCAGTGTATGCCCCAAAGCACTGAAGTTGCAAGGACAAACCATTCCATTTTTTTTTTCTTGAGTGTGACACGTATAAGTTGAAAACATTTCTGTAATATTTCAGGATACAATAGTTCTGCTCAATAGTTCTGCGCAAATACTTCTACAGAAAACCACTGTATCAAGTGAGATAGGGACCTACCCATCATGCAATGCTTCTGTTATTCATTAGAAATGACCTCATTATTAAGTTGGTTGTGTGGTCCACATAGTACATTCTAATTCCTTGGGAAGATATGCAAACCAGAGAAGATTCCATCCATGCATTGCTGATGCTCCCTAGACCTCAAGGTGTTTGCTTTGTTATGATTAGTATAAGCAATTGAAAATATTACAAAACAGCCAAGTATTTGGCTGCTATTTGTTGGTACATTTCATACTCATGTCTTTGAAAGGACTTTACTGACTGAAAATAAAGAGAAAGAGATGATCAAAGAACAAAATAGACACAGGAGATATAGAAACAATTGACTGCATCATGATAATACTACTGGGTGGGCATTTAGCAATTATATGCTCATCTTGATCTTTATATCTCATCCACAAATAACTGTGGAAGAAGATGAAATTCTGCCTTCTAGTAGCCTGATACAGTTTAGTATTAGTCAACAGAATTTAATTGGGAGGACAACTGTACACAAATAAAGCAAAAAAAAATCTCTGGCAATCTCACAATGAAGATACATCTGCATCATAGTCCCTTTGTTTAGAGGGTTCATTAAATATTACCTGGGTCAGATAAATAGAACTGACCATTCAATAATGGATTATAATGTTGAGATTCATCAAAGTACATTAAAAGTCTGAGAGAACAACATGAGCAGAATGTCAGAAAATGAAAAATGGCTAGAGATTATTTCCAGATAAGTATGAATAGGATTTCAGTCATGTTGAACTGAATAAACTGATACACTGCTCTGCATTACCCAACCTTGATGTATGCGTATTTGTCCGTATATATTTTCATTTCAGATTTTACCAGCATAAGTATATAATCATTCAGAGCATTCATCTTTGGGAAAGAGGATCTTTGCATTGGAAATGGCCTTGAGAATCTGCAACTCTGTAAATTCATGTTAACATTTTGTAACTAGGATTTATTATTGAGATGGCTACATCATTACATCCTTTACAGCCTCCAGTCTGTGGTGGACCAGCACTGGTCCATGGCATACCAGAAACCAGGCCACGCAAACAAGCAAATCCCCATCTGCAGGATGCAGGCAGCATGCAAAACCACACTCACTCCACCAGTCCACAGAAAAACCTCTCTCCACAGAACCGGTCCCTGGTGCCCAAAAAGTTGGGGACCATTGCTCTATAGCTAAGAAAGAGTTAATTTATTTCTCCAGATTTGATGAGGAATGCTTCTACTGGAAAAAACTGCATATAAGAAATTGGGAGCCTCCTACTTTTCTTTTGCTCTGATTTTACTTCTTTGTGGTATTTGTGAGTAAAATTCAAACATTGTAAAGAAAATCTGGAACAACCAATGTGGCTCTAATTATATAGGAAAAGGATATTTCATAAAAGAGCAGCAGAAGACATGTTCAATATATATTTGAACAAACAATATCATATTTCATCTTAATTGTCATCTATTTTGGATTTGGCTATTTGGTTTCTGCTATGAAGCAAGCATTTATGTTTTAGAGCTTCCATTGTTATAAGTTAGGATCAGTTTCGGGAGTTGATATTCATTCTTGCTATGAGCAGAATATTTTTGACCTTGGTCTTTATTATTCTTAATGTGCAATAAATATGGTGCTGAAGAAGTATAGAAAATGCCCTGTTAATATAAATTTCCAGAAAATTATTTTAGAGTATATGCTGAATAATCACAAATGTATTTGGCATTGCTTGAATTATAAACCATTTTCAAAAATCATGCACAAGCTGGCACTTTTAAACTAAGATCTTGCATCAATTTGGAATTTCTGAGCAGAAAGCATGACACTTAAACATTTTCCATCTTTACCCTCCCTATGTAATCATAAGGGTTTTTTTTAAAGGCAGAGATGTAGGAACTTGAAATGGTGCCTATTGCTAAGAAAGCACAAATCTATCAAAATGCGACCATACTGCACTGAAGCACAGTGCATCTACTGTTGTATTTGTTTTTGCACTGATGAAATATCTTTTCAAATCTGACATATTGTGCACTTTGAACAACAAAATGACACCCGAAGAATTACTCCCTATTGAAAACACTGCATGGCTGAATTACATTGCAATGAAGTAGATCACAGACACCAGTTTAAAATATCTGCTGACCTGGCTTACTGTGGAGAAAGTCTTGGAGGAATTCCTATCTTATCAATCCTTGCAGAGTAGAGAATTATAAATACATTTAATATATAAAGTTTTCTATGAGTTAGTAATAGAAAATTTTAGGCTAAAATAAGAGGTGCATTCCTGGAAATGCAATATGCCAAACCTTAAGAGATAATGTCGTATTTGCTTCCCTAACAATAATGTAGCTTTGAATGTATATTTAGAAATTAGTCAAAATAACAGATGTTTGTCCATGTTGTATAAGCTTAAGATTGGGCCCCAGTAATTTCTCTAAACATTATTTCCAAGTTAACAAATTTTGGGTTGAAATTTAAACCATGAGTATGAGAATAAGAATATTTCTGGATTATACATTCTATCATAAATTATCATTAGTTTTGGCTGGAATTGATGGCACTTGGATTCCAATATATGAACAATTACTGGTTCTTTAGCCTTACATTAATATACAAAGTTTCAACAAGTGACATTATACTGCAACACGGTTTCCATATTTAGTTAATTTGATGAAATACTGCTATTTTAGAGTTGTTACATTCACCCAAAGCTTTCTCACAGTTGTCCAAAATACAATTTTCTCTTCACTTTAAACCATAATTTATGTGTAATTGATCTTTCTTTACACATTGTTTGTCATGATATACCTCAATGTTGGGAAAATTAAAATCATCATCATACATTTGTTAGCCTTCAAGATGCAAGCCTTTTGTTTTTGTTGCAACTGATTCAGCAAAGGCTAGTCAATCTGAATGTTTTAAGAAACTCAAGGCTTTTTAGTGGTAGTGTTACTGTATTAATGGAATCAATTAGAATCAACAATCAGTATCAGTTGTATGCAAAACCTCCATGGGAAAGTATAAATTCATATCCTGTTCTAAGCTTCTCTTAAGCAACTATTTTAGTGTTGTAGAATAGAATTCTGGACTAGCTAGACTTCTTGCTAACTGGTTGTATCTATCCCTGTAGAAATAGACATATGTTTATGTGCATTTTATTTATCACATCATGCAATGTTAATAAAAAGTTTTCAAAAAAAAAAAGTAAAAAAGAAAGGTAGCTATGTAATAATAATGAATTTCCAATTGAATAAATATATGGGAAATGTGATTCCTGATATACAGAAATTTTACAGGACTTTGGAAGGTCAGTATTAACACTATGAATTGTACACAGAAGATAGCAGATGATCAATTTAGTTTGAAAACATGGGAGATATCCTATTGCAAGGCAAAAATGTAGCAGGTACATCAAGCTGAGCCAGAGGAAAGCATCTGATTCTTGAGGAGCAAACTAATTGCCATGCATATTCTCAAACATCAGACCTTTGCTTTTCATGTAGTGCAATTTTATTTTGAAAAGGGCATCCATCTGCATTTTGAACAAGGGTTCCTGCAGCTGTCAATGTGTTTGCATTGTACTGATAAGTCCTGTAATTCACTGGAATATCTTTTGCAAGTCATTGTTGATCAGTTAAGAACCAAAGAATCAAAAGGAAATAAGGTTTGCAGACTATTTTAACAATTATAAATAATTAACAGGGGGAGCCAAATCTGAGTGAAAGCTAAACGGATTCATGGTGGCCACAAAATGCGGTCTATAGAAAGGTTGAAAAAGAAATATAATTGAGGAAAGAGAAAATAAAAATTGAATATCTTGAACATTGACTTAGGTGACAATTTAGAACCTTGAGTGGCTGGATCACTTCACGCTGCAATGTTTTGTTACAGGTTCACGAACGGTTAAAATGGACACGGAATTGTGACTGAGTTTTGTGGGAGGGAAATGGGAAACTGAAAAGGGACAGCAATGAAAGTAAAAGTTTCAAAATTTCAACCGTACACTGTCTTACGTAATACAAATACGAGAACACCAAGGGAGCTAAGAAGTTTCTTTACTGGGAGGAGGTTAAATTGTTTGCCAGTATGGTACTTCTTGTTTGCACAACTAAGCTGCCATAATATCAGAAATTATATTAATACAGAACAGTTAAAAGAATAAAATTGACAATAATTTTATACATATAATACTGCTGGGTTCTATATCGATCTGCTTCACTTCCCCATGATGTGAATCAAAATCTCTCTCCAACCTTGCACCGTATATCACTGATTACTGTTTAGATCCCCAGGCTAACACTAGGGGGCGATGGACACCAGAACTGCACCTATTCCAATGTGGCAGAATGGGTTTGTGTGCTGCAGTTGAGAATCAGATAAAGCCTTTGCAAACCATGTTTGTCTAGGAGAAGAGCATTGGAACTTTGCAAATATTTATAGGAGATGAAATACTTTATCAACATAAACTTTGCCTAGTGTAATTTCTGGAACAGAAAGAGAGAAAAATGTACATATTACAAAAGTTAAATCATTTGTCTTTGTTTTACTAAATGTCACTTAAATAAGCAGAGTTTATTTCCAAAATATAGAAAACACATCACAATTTATTTTGTAATAAATATTTAGAAAAATAATTACCATGTGCCTAGCTGTTATTAATTAAAGGTCACTGTCATATATCAGGTATTGACTAATGATTGATCACCTATCATTTTTTCTAGTAAAATATATGCCAATTGAGAATTTGTAAGCTCTATCCTATACAATATTTTCACGTTTTTCATTTTTGCATCTGCAAATCAAAGCAATAAAAATCAATATTCCACATAGTGTCAAATGACAGCTTGAGAGCTGCTAAACTGTATTATAGCAGTTATATGCAACTACCAGCATTTTGAAAATGGTCAATAAATTTTTTCCACAAGAATGGGTTTAGTACAGAATCTGTAAAGTGGTCTTAAATTGCAGGGAAGCAGATTCTGGTTGAATGTTAGAAAAATTATCCTGAAGGCAAGAACAGTTATAGAAATTAATGATCCAAAGAGGCAGTGGTCTCTTTCTCTCTCCTTCATTGGATGGCTTCAGGCAGAGGCTGGATGCTTGTCTAGGAAGCTTTAATTTGGATTTCTACAGTCAAGATTCATATTTTGAACTGCTTGTTTGAATGGTAGGCTAGATTGGAAAGAGGTGCTTTGGAGCTCATAGGAGGATTAATAGATCACTTGTTTATAACCTATTAAAGCAACCTTGTCTTCTTCCAGTATTGTACAGATTCTACAAGATAGCTTCCACTGCAGGCCTATTTTCTCTAAAACAGTGCACAGTAGTCTTATTTAGTCTTTATTTTTGAAATGCAATTATGTAAATTTAAGTAATGTAGCTCCCTAGATTTTTAGATATGGACAGAGTATATCCAGTGTATAAAAATATATGAATAGTGCAGTAATAAGTTAAGTTGTGAACACCTGTACCAGTATTTCTTTCTGCCTGTCCCCCCAATCTAAATCATTTTCCTATTTGTTTATATATTCTTTGGAAAATATGGGACCCCTGCCCTAAACAGAATTAAAAATAGCCCTTGGAGATTATTTTAATAAAATAAGTGGCCTACAGGAAAGAGATGAGTCACCTTCTACATTTGTTAACTGCATTTTAATTAAAAATAACTCATAGCAGAAATGAACACTAAATACAGGTCTCCAATGTCATACTTAGTTTGGGCCAACTTGGAAAAAACAGTTTTGGCATAAGAAGCTTGTTACTTATCTGAAGTGCTTCCAGATAGTACTTCCAGCTATTTTTATCACCTAAGTCTTGTATTTTTTGGATTGAAATTAAGCACGTCTTGAGTGGCCCATTCTCACAAGATGCTACAGGCACTTCTGTTCTGTAAGTCTCCAATGCTCATCAAAAACCAGAAGCCAATCAGAATGTGATTTCTGCCCAAATGATTAGCTAAAATGTTTTAATCAATCAGGAACCAGCTGTTAATGTCTTGCATTTCTTCTCATCTTCTGCAATAAGAAAAATATTTCCCCTTCACTCTGGAAAGGAATAAAAGGAAATAAAATAAAAGTGCTTCATCTGCTCACCATGGGTGCATACTACTGGTATGACAAGGCTATACCCAACCTGTCCCTCTACTGCCAGAAGTCTGGAACTGGGACTGGTTTCTGTATTTCCTTCAGGTTCACATGTACATACTTTGTAAATTTTCATAATAAAACATAGGTGCTCTTACAGTACTGTGAACTGTTTCAGATGGAAGTCCCAAAATCTAACTTACGATTGCAACAGAGATGGTACTAAACATAGTGGAGAAACTAACCTAATCTTATGTAGCTTTTTCTCTGGTAATATTACACTAATAACTAGAGCATACAAAACCTTTGCTAGACCAATACTTGAATACAGCTCATCAGTCTGGAACCCACATTACGTATCTGATATTAACACAGTTGAGAAAGTCCAGAAATATTTCACAAGAAGAGTTCTCCACTCCTCTACTTGTTGCAGAATACCTTATGCCACCAGACTTGAAATTCTAGACCTAGAAAACCTAGAACTACTCTGCCTTCAATCCGATCTAAGTATAGTATATAAAATCATACATTGCAATGTCCTACCTGTCAATGAATACTTCAGCTTCAACCATAACAACACTAGAGCAAAGAATAGATACAAACTCAAGGTTAATCGCACCAAACTTGATTGTAGGAAATACGACTTCAGCAACAGAATGGTCAATGTCTGGAATACTCTACGTGACTCTTGTGGTTTTTTTCCCCAAACCCTCAAAAATTTTAACCTTAGACTGTCTACTATTGACCTAACCCCTTTCGTAAGAGGTCTATAGGGGACGTGCATATATATATTTGTTTTCTGAGGTTCTTGCGGGTATTTGTATGTGGATCTTTGGTTATTCGGGTTTTCTCCCGCGTAAGATTGGAAGTATCTAGGCAACGTTTCGATGAAGTCTCATTCATCATCTTCAGGCTTGGTCTTCAGCTCTGTGCTTCTCAGAGTGATGTGAGCTTGCAGCTGCTTCTTCCTTTTAACTGCTAGTGGGGGTGTGACTTGATTGGGTGGGGGCTTGGCTGTGTTCTGACTGGGTGGGGGTGTGTTCTCATTGGTTGGGGGTTTGGCTGTGTTCTGATTGGTTGGGGGGTTGGCTGTGTTCTGATTGGCTGGAGGCGTGTTCTGTTCAGGTGGGGGCTTGGTTGTGCTCAGGTTAGTCTTTGTTGCTGCGGGATTTGAGCTGGTGAGCTGTGATCTTGCTGTTTGGCTTCGAGTTCGTGGTCGTGCTGCATCTTCATGGTGAGGGTCAGTTCGCTTCATGTACGGCTCAGAGGGGTTTGAAGTGGGCAGTGATGCAGCTGCAGTGCGGCTTCTGGTCCGTGGTCATGTTTCATCTTCTGTGTGGGTGTGAGTCTGCTTTCTACGTGGAAGTGTGGTGGCGGCATCTTGTGTGGCTCTCAGGGGTGTGGGTCTGGTGTAATTCTTCATGTTAGGTACTCGTCTGTTCATGAGGGTGGGTTTCCAAATGGTGGTAGGCGGGAGGTATCATCTTGTTTATTCATGCTGCGTGGGCGTTTTTCTATCTCTATGGCTTCTCTGATTATCCTGTTGTTGAAGTGTTCGGTTTTGGTGATAGTTCTGGTATTTTTAAAGTCAATCTCATTTTCTGTGGCTTTGAGGTGTTGGACCAGGGAAGAGGTCGGTTCTTCCTTTTTGATTGAGTTCTTATGTTCTTCAATGCGTGCACTTATTCTTCTGTTAGTTTGTCCAATGTATGTGGTGGGGCAGGCAGTGCAAGGGATTTCGTATACTCCTTGATTTTCTAACTCGATTTTGTCCTTAGGGTTTCTTAGGATGATGGATATCTTTCTGTTTGTGCAGAATGCTGTCTTAATGTTGTGTTTTTGGAGAATCTTGCTGATTTTGTCTGTAGTGCCTTTTATATATGGGAGGAAGGCTTTGCCATTCTCTTGTTCTCTGTCTTGGATTTTGGTTGGGGTTTCTTTTTGGATTAGGTGGGTGATCTTCTTTCTTTGGAATCCATTGGCTGTCAGCACGCCGGTGAGAGTGTGTAGTTCGGTCTCTAGGTGTTGTTCATCGGCTAAGCATTTTGTTCTGGAGATGAGTGTCTCAGCTACGGAATTCATCTGTGCTGGGTGGTGGTGTGAGAGTGCATGTAGATAGCAGTTTGTATGTGTTTTCTTCTGGTAGATGGTGTGTCCTAGGGAGCCATTGGATTTTTTGTATACCAAGACATCGAGGAAGGGAAGTTGGTTGTTAGCTTCTGTTTCCATGGTAAATTGTATTTTGGGGTGTAGAGGTGTGTGAGGAAGTTGCTCAGTTTTTCTTTCCCGTGTGGCCAGATTATGAAGGTGTCATCTACGTATCTGAGCCAGAGTTTGGGTTTGTGATCATATTTTTCCAGAGCTTGTGTTTCAAAGTGTTCCATGTAGAGGTTAGCGATGACAGGTGAGAGGGGTGATCCCATGGGTGCTCCTTCTATTTGTTTGTATTTTTGTCTGTTGTAGGTGAAGTATGTATATCAGAACACAGCCAAACTCCCAACCAATGAGAACACCCCCCCACCCAATCAGAACACAGCCAAGCCCCCACCCAATCAAGTCACACCCCCACTAGCAGTTAAAAGGAAAAAGCAGCTGCAAGCTCACATCACTCTGAGAATCACAGAGCTGAAGACCAAGACTGAAGATGATGAATGAGACTTCATCGAAACGTTGCCTAGATACTTCCACTCTTACGCGGGAGAAAACCCGAACAACCAAAGATATATATATATATATATATATATATATATATATATATATATATATATATATATATGTATCCATGTATTCATAACTATGTTTTTACTTATATCTATTATCTTGTAAGCAATTGACAAATAAAAATAAATAAATAAAACTACACATAGTGGAGAAGATGGGTAGAAAATAGTAATCAATTTCCAAAATGCTTATCCATGCCACCTGAATACATATGAACCCACCTGAAAATGCCACTAAAGGGAACTATTAATGTAACTGCACTTTGATATGTATACAATGTTTAAGTCAGTAAGAATTCTCTGAAATGGACAAATAAATTAAAATTTGATAGGACCTCATTTTGTTGCTTCTTGAAAACTGTTCTTTCTTGTTTTCTGTAATTCCAATTCCTATAAGTCAATCACACTATAAACATGTATGACATCCTTAGTCATTCCTGCATGGAAATACAGTTAATGCGTAAAATTTAACATATCCTGAAAATTTTTCTTAATCTTAATACTGAAATAGCAAAATGTAAACATTTCATGTAACTGATATGAATTATCCTGTGATTTCTCTTGTAACATTAACTGAAAATCTACACAGCTTCATTTTTCTCTTCCATTCAATTGTATCTGATTCTCTGAGATTGTTTGGACAGCACAACCTCTATAACATGGAATTTTATTTATGTATTATGCTTTTCACTTACTAGGCAATACCTTAATGACATGGCATAAAAGAGACACACGCGCTGAAATTAGATTGGGTCAACATATCTGTCTAGCTTTTTTGGAAAGAAAATACTCAGGAGCATAACTTAGCATATGAAATGTTTCAAATTTGAGGCCACTATTCTTTGAAAGAAAAAAATCACATGTCTTTCATTCAATGTTTAAAGGACTAAAGAGATACATTTAAAAGTTGGTTATCTGTATTACATCTAGCTTTCTAAACATTGTAACCAACAGTTTCTATATAATTAAAAACCACAGCTCATAATACTAGAAATTTATAAAACCATTGTGCCTATCTCCTAATCAGTAAGATACCTAAGGACTGAGTAAAATAAGACTTCAATTTCCTTGTGAAAGTCTAACCTCTGATTGGTATTATATCACTGGCACAACTGATGCTGTAATTTTATGGACTCTTTTTCAGAAGCACCTCCTATCACACTTGCTGGCCTTTGCTTTGTGTACATGGGCATCAGATTAGGATGTGGCCTACTGCCAGACTATTCTGCTGCAAATCCTTTTGGTGGTGCTGTAGCTGTTCTTGAACATGGGCCATCAAAATAGAAGGAAGATGGAGAGTTGCTGCACTAATAGCAGAAGCATAGTGAATGTTAGTATGAATAGTCTTGGGGGTATTTGGATGGGGGTGGGTAGCCATTAACTGCTGCCTTAAATTCACCTGCAGTTTTGTCTTCCTTCAAGAAGAGAGCAAGAACATATTTTGAAAGCTAAAACTAAACTATCCCCCACCCTCTAATTAGCTACTTTTTAATAAGAAGTGCACCAGGACAAAAACAGACTCCCTTGTAATCTCCAGCTTCAATTCCACAAACGCCAACACTTCTCTCTACAGTAGAATAAGCTTCAGAATCGGAAGGAATGTCCTCACAATCAAGTTCAGTTAGAAAGGTAAAATCTGTATTACTCCAAAGTGTTACAAAGTGTTACATATAGTGCACAAGGTAACACAGTCAGTTATCAACTAGAGTTAACTCAAAAGGTTTTTTTTCCCCTTCTAGCCCTGTGAAAAAGAACTTTCTTCAGTCAAATTCTGAACTAAGAGAATAGCGCAAAGAGGCTGATTTTCGGCAAAACGAGACGTCGCGCTTTCTGCTCTTCTCTCAGCAAAAGGACTCCGGTCAGACTCCAGCGCCTTGCTTTTCTTTTTTTTTTTTAAAAGAAAACAACAACAACCCGCAAAAGCCAGCAGAGAAAGTTGTCTGCAACTGCGTGCCCTGCACCACAAAATGGCTCGGGGAGAGCTGGGCGGCTGCCTGCATATGAAAGAGCCGCTGGGGTAGAGTTTCGGGGAGAGTGGGTGGGAAAGGGGCGCGCAGGTCCAGATGGGAAGTGGGTCTCCAGCATTAACTCGATGCAAGAGACCCGCCAGAGGCACTCACCTCTGAGGATCCCCGATGCATCCATCTTCCTTGAAGGGCAAAGGAGGAGAGTTGAGAGATTTCCCCCGCGAGCCCGAACGTCAGCGGTGGGGGATCCTAAAAACGGCGAGAATGAGCCACAGAATGGCAAGCAATTCCCCAAATCTCTCCCCTCCCCGCTTCCCTCGCCTCTCTTCTCCTCCTCCGGCCCCCCCTCCTCCTCCTCCCCAGTCGAAAGAAAGCAGGGCACGCCGCGCCGCCGCCGCTGTCAATGCGCCAGGCTGGCGGCGCAGGAGGAGATGACGCAAAGGGCCGTGCGCTCCCCACCAAAAAAGTGCTTCTCCCGGACGAAGATGGCGGCAACTTAGCGCAGGGCCCCAAGATGAGGGTGGCCCCCGGGCGGCAGGAGGCAACCAAATCCGTGCCGCGAGCCGGGAGGGATCGTGCCCGGCGGGAGCTTCAGCGAGAGCCACAGCAACCGCAGCGCAGTGGCACCAAGGCTCTTAGCAGCCGCTGCAGCGGCAGCAGCAGCAGCAGCAGCGAGAGCAGAGCCAGCCGCAGCGAGAGCCACAGCAGCAGAAGCCGCCACCTCCAAAGCGGCAGGAACTGCAGCAGACTCAGCCCCGGGGCTCCGGCATCTCCCCAGCAGCCCCGGCAACCTGTCGAGCCGCAGCCAGCCCAGCGCCGGGAGCTCGTCTGGGGCTAGCGGGGGCGCAGTCCGCGGGGTTCCCCGGGTGGCTCTCCAGGGCGCCGGGGTGGGGGCGGTGGAGCGCGGCATGAAGCGACGGGCGGGAAGCGGGGGACTGGCGGGGTTGGCGCCAAAATGGGGGCCTGCGCTCTGACCATGCCCGGGTGACGGGAAAGGCGAGGGAGGCAGGGGACGGCTACCGGCCCGGCCCAGCCCAGCGCGCAGGAGCACCAGCACCATCGCCACCATTCGCACCAACAACGCCGCCGCGGCCACCCCCACCCCCGTCGTCACCCTTCGCTGAGGGGGGGAGCCTGGCGCCCCGCCGCCCAGTGTCCATGCCCGTGGGGCCGTCGAGCCCGGCTGCGGAGCCCCCGTCGCCGTGGAGCCGGCCGGGGCTGCGCGCTCCCGAAATATGAGCAGCCGCCCCACGGGAGGATCCGGCTCGGGCGTGTGCTTCGGCCCGCGGGACACCGACAAGCCCTTCGCCGACTCGGAGCGGGCACAGAAATGGCGCCTGTCGTTGGCCTCCCTGCTCTTCTTCACCGTCCTGCTCTCCGACCACCTGTGGCTCTGCGTTGAGGCCAGGCAAGTCGCCGCCGGGCGCCATCGGGACCGGGAGCGCCGCGCGGAGCCGGGCATGGAGCACGACGTAGGGGGGACGGCCCCCAGCAGCAGCCCCGCGGCACCGGCCAGTGCTGGCCAGTGCTTCAGCTTGCTGGGCGACGCCGAGGTTGCCTGTCGCCGCTTGCAGCCGGGGGGGTCGACCCAGGCGGAGCTCTACCTTCCCTTTTGTAATTCCTATACGCTGCGCGAGCTCTTCGCCGGGCTTTCTCGGTCGGACACGCTGAACTGCACTGTGGACCGCGGCGGCGACGACGACGGGGGCGCTGGGGAAGGGGATCGGCGCAGCAGGGAGGAGGAGGAGGATTGGCTTCGCTCCTGCCGCCGCTGCGTCCTGGTTTACCAGAGGTACGATCGACAAGCTCAGGACCGTTACCGAGAGTTCGAGCTCGTGCTCCAGAAATACCTGCAGGCGGAGGAGTACTCGGTGAAATCCGGCCCGGAGGATTGCAAGGTAGGAACTTCGCTTGCTTGGCGGCGGCTGTGTTTGTTTTTACCCTTCAGATCTGTGGCTACCGTGCTGGCCTGCGATCTTCGAGGAAGCGCGTGGTCTAGGCGTGGGGGGGGGGGGGGAGGACGGGCGGAGGGCTATCCTCGGTCTCTTGGGAGGACAGAGGGAGCTTCCTCCCGAGAACCGCCAGGCACTGTTGATTCCCCTGGCCCGCTTCGCCTGGGGCTGGAATGCGGCTTGGCAGGGAAAAAGCGGCGGCGTGCCAGCCAGCGAGCAAGGATCCAAGGTGAAATGACGTGCATGGGCTGAGGCGGGGGGGGGGGGGGGGAGGGGGTAGTTAAGTTGAAGCATAGTTGGAAAGAGGTTTTCCCACGTCGTCCTTACTTGGATTTGCGATTTCGGTTGTTTCCCGGAGTTGGCAAGGAAGAGGCGTCATCCAGAGGTCAGTGAGCCAGAGTGACTGCTTTGCAGAGGAAGTTAATTTTGAAGTTGCTGTGTTTGTGGGGTTGAATAGGTGATAAGAGACTGGATATATATGTTCTTTTGGGTTTTGTGTGCGTGCATTCATCGCAGTACCCTGTGTTACCAAAGATAAGGCGCTTGGGTGTTACTTCTTTTCTATACCTCCGGACTGTCGAGAATAAATGGCAGAGAGGTAATAGCTGCCTGGTTGGTCAAGTACTTACAGCGCCTCTTTGAAGGACAGTTTTGTCCAAATTCATTGTGATAGCTCTGCTTGCAGGGTTTGAAGTGTTGGAACCTTTGGGAATCAAAGCTAGGTGATTATCTTAGGAGCACTAGAGAGGATGGTCATAGAGGAAGGGAAGTAGTCCCAGGTGGACTTTACTTTTCTTGGCAGATGTGTGTCTTCTCTATCAAATCTCTGGAGTTAGGATTAGCTCCACTTTTATTAATTGCTAATACATTCTGCAGTGATTCTGGGTAGAAAACACTGATGGTGGTAGAATTGTGTCTGCTTTGTCGCTCTGTATACTTGATTATTTTGTCATTCTACTGAAGCCACAATTGCATGTGTAGCAAAACATGTTGTGCTGTGACTGTTGTAGTGAATCTCTTTACAGTTGTGGTCCCAAGTGAATTCATACAGAAATAATTTTCTCTAAAGCTAATGGTATGGTTTTATTTTAAACAAATAAAACTGGCTATGAGATCACTTTCTATAAGAATTGTGTTATGTTTTAAAATACTAAGGCCAGCAATATTATTTTGAAAGAGAAAGATCTGGATGATACTTTAAGAAACCTAAAGCATTTTGTTTTAGGTTTTGTAAAAAAACAAAAAATGTAAAATATCCTAAAACACTTTTAGATGGAACCAGTTTACTTTCCCCCTGGAAGAGTAGTACTTTAGGAAATATTTATTGGTCAAGAAGAGTTTTCTGTTTTTTTAAAAAATCAACTTATTTTGAAAGTTTGCAATGAGAATGGTATCTTTATAAATAAATTTGCGATTTCCAAACTTCAGGGATATAAAGATCAGTTCATCTTTACACATGTCTTGGAAGCTTGTTCTTGTGATCAACATAAGCGCTGCTTCATATTTGAGGAAATGGAGGTGCTGAGGTTGTATGTTATTCTGAACTGTAAATTGAATCATACCTACATCCAGTCCTGTGAGATGGAACAGGCCCACAGCGCTGCGGAGGCTCGATGCTGTCCATGGTACTGAAAGAGCTCAGCTATCCTTGCTTGTACTGTTTTTGTGAAATCAAAGGTATTTTCCAAGTATCTTAAATCACTGAGCACCACCTTTTTGATCATTATGATAACTGAATATAATCAGATGGGTTATAACTGAGTTTTTCTTAGCACATTGGAAGGTAGAAGCCTCACTAACTCAAATATATAACTATGTTTTGATGTTTGTATTGTTTGTACTAAGACTCTTTAATCCTTTAACTCTTTAATTAAAACTTTAGATGGAAATTTTAATGTATCTGCAGATATATAATCATGTGTGACAGCCAAGATAAGATAAGTTTTGTTTCAGTTTTGAATATTTAAGATATAGAATTATATATTGAAAAAGCACCTTTGGAATAATTACAGATACTGTTTATTTTATATCTTATCTAGTTGTTTTATGTGCTGCTAGTTACCTTTTACTGTGCTTTAAGAAAGATATGTTCTAAACAGCCTCAGAAAATCTATTGAGACAACTGTTCCATAACAGACATGAAAGCATTTATTGCAATTTATAATTTACATTCAGTAACTAAAGCAATAATACTTAATATGCACACGATATCCTATAGCATTTGTTTTTTCTGTCCTTACCTCTTTCTTGTACAAGTAGCCTCAAAGAACAAATGACTGGCACAGCCAATGTTCTCACTTATCATACTCCTAGAATTGTATTGTTTATTGTAATTGTCAAAGGCTACTTGTTTGGCACTATGCTGATATTTTATTATTATACTGTAGCATTAAAATAGATTTTTAAAGAAATGTAATGAAACTATAATAAAACCATTTTTTCTTTTGGTCACTATCCTATGTATACCTTTGTGCATCATACTAAGGTAATATTTGCAGTTATGTGTCACAGTCAGAACATTGTGAGGTTTAACCATGTCTACTGCAGCTTTAGTCATCCACAAATAAGATTTACAAATGATTATTAACTACAGGCAATCCAAAGCTTCTTGGTGTTAGCTGATATGTTAGTTTGAACTGATGGTGTTACATGAAAATAGTAAAACAACAACAATATAAAGTTTTACATTTGAACTGAATACAACATTATTCCATAAGAACAGTATCAGTATAGTTACAATTCTTTATTCAATTGCATTTGTCATTTTTATGAGTCTGGTTGGATCTCACAGTAACTTGCATGCTGATTTAGTCATGTTTGTTGCTGTTATTTTTGGCTACTTTTGAACATGTGTAATTGAGGTTGGACAACTTAATCTCATGCCCTCATGAATTTAGTATAGTTGAAGCAGGATAACAATTACTTTACAAATATGATAGTGAAAAGTAATTGAATAGAATGCCAATAGCTCTGACATCAGTAGCAAGATGTCATTAGCACTGCTGAGGAAAGATATTGCAATTTATCTTAGTGTATTTTTCCATGTTGTGTATAAACAAATGACATTTTTCTTATTTAACAAAATATAGCTATCTCTTCAGAAAGTTGTCTATACATACTTTTATATTGCAAAGTAAGAAATATGAGCTAGGAATGTAGGGTTAATTTTATTGAGACCTTTACTCCAATTGCTACATTTAAACCTGTACTCAGGATAACATTGTAGATGGGAATTAAATGTGCTTCTCAAAGTTGCTACATGAGAGGATATTAATAAAATGCATGGAAGCCATGTCTCCATTAAAATATTTTACTGAGGCTTAATATTTGAATGAGGTTGAAATTTATTTATTTTTAAATATGCACAGCATCCCTACTTTCCAGAAGGTCTTGTGGTAGTTTTAATACATAAAATAAATAAGCTAAACAGCACAACCAAGTAAAATAATTGTTTTTCTTATTAACGTGGTATTTTATTGAGCACTGAAGGACAAAAGTTAGAGCTACTTTTTCGATATTAGGTCCTGAATAACCAAAAAGGCAGATATTTTCAGCACCAGTCTGACTTTCAGTCAGAAACCTACCCATACTTGTGAACTTATTCACAATTCCTCCTTCCTAAATTATTCTGCTTAATTTAATGGGTCTCATCCAGATGTTTGGGGATAGTTCCACTTTTTCATTTTCAAGACATACCTAATGGATATTTTCAGAAATGAAGATCTGTTGTTTTATGTTGTTGTATTATGCCATGTACTGTGCATTGGATTTAGGAATCTTATGTGTCTCTGGTTTCAGAATATTGAGATTGCTAGTTAAAGGACAGGACTGAAATGAATTCCAGTTGGAGTATTCTCATAACAACTTCAAGTCTGAAGGTCTGGGCCTGCCAGAAGGACAGTTTTACACAATGATTTCACATTAGGTACTCAAGGTTACTACTTTCCTTTTGGGCAATTAATCATTGATGAAAATTGTTTCTATTTTGGATAGGAATTTGGGAGAACAATATATGATCCTTCTGAGGGAAATTAGAAAGAAGGCTTCCAAAAAATTAGAATTGACTTAAAACACTTGAAAATAAGCTTAACAATATAAATACATGTAAATACAATTAAAAATAATAAAATATTTGCTTAGGTATGCACACATCTTAAAGGATGTAGTGACAAAAGGAAAAGAGATGAAATCAGAAAAATAAGTAATCCCCAAACAAAGCAAATCTATATCCAAACATGGTAGTTCCACAGGGCTATTAAATCTGGAGTCCAAGATAACCTGCTTGTATATCTGAGTGAAGGCCCTGTGCATTTTCAGTCAGAGTTTGTGTACTGTTTGGTCAGCTTAATAGCGTGTTTTCACTTCAAAGCTCTCAGGTCTGTCTTTACAGTATAATACTGTAAGTTTATGTGTAGAAAACAGTGCAATGTTACTTAGACCTGTTCTTATATTACCATCTCAGTTACCCATTATTTTACATTGAATTGAAATATACTGGGAAAACTTCCATGATCAAAATTAATTATAATACTTAACAATTGGAGTCCATCTTGCAGTATATAATAAAATTGATGAGTTGTTGAGCTTTCTCCTTTGTAAAAAGTTAGATACCTAATCTCATTGATACCATCCATCTACCTTATCTATTGTCTTCCCCTTTTATCCCCTTCATTTCATGAATAGTTGTTTTATCTGGTTTATGATTCACTATATCAATTCCCCTCAATATATACATTTTTCTTGGTGATTTTTGGTTGAATATGGCAATATTTTTTTCTTTCAAGTTTTTTTTTGTACTCTGATACTCTTAGTAACTCCAGATTCATATTCAGAAGTTTGCATCTGCTTTCTCTTTCTCAATATCCAGTTTATACTGACATACCTTACCTTCTTTGAGTCTTCTAATATTTTTGCTCTTAGAAATCTCCTTATCTTTCATGGTCTTGCATATGTTTGTCATTGCCATTTCCCCTAGAATTAATATTCCTCTTTGCTTCGTCTAGCACATTGTCCATGTTTATTTATTTAGAGCCAAAGAAAACCAGTCTTACACCTTCACTTTTCAATCAACTGTGAGTTCACTAAGCACATTGATTAACATTACTGTTTTCTTAATACTTTTTACTTTATTAATTTTACTTCTACAATGTGGTATTCTAAATAGCTCATATTTTTTCCTGACTGACAGTGGTGTTATCTGCTCATCTCAAATTGTTGATGTTCATCTTTCTGTTTTGATTCCTGATGTCATCAATTCTGATCTTGCTATTTTTTGGAATATATTTACTGTAAAAGTTAAATAGATATAGGGAAATATGCACCATTACTATACCTGCTTCCAGTTCTGTGCACCATTACTATACCTGTTTCCAGTTCGGACCCATTCTGTTCCTTCAATTTCAGTTAGTATCTTTGTGTTCCTTGTAAAGATTTCTCAGAACAGTAATAATAGGTGTTAGGGCATATCCATTAGCCATAATACAACAATAACCTTGGAGGGAAGTACTGCAGTTTATTTCAAAGTTCATCCTACTTACATAGGTAATGTGAGATTACTATCAGAATATACTCCTGCTTTAGCTGTTCAAGGGTAGTGGTGGGCTTGCTTGATCAAATCCCAAATGGAAGTTTTGACAGTGTTTCTGCTTTGTTCTTTTCTTTTTTCTTGGTAGCACTGACCTGGTTGCTTATTTATTTACCAATATTTATTGTCTATGTCTGCTACCTCATTTCAAATGTGCATTGTAAGTGGTATATTGATACTAAACATGAAAACAATTCTCTTCAATCAGGGACTGAACTTGTTGAAAAGGCAAACTGTGGCTTCTTTTTGATGCAGATCAACTACAGAGCGAAAACTTGTAGAATAATGGATAGTTGAAGGCCACATCTGGGTTACACACATTTTTCAAAAAATAATCATAACATTTTGAACAAGTATTTCTCATTTCCATTAGAAAGGCTTGCAAGTAAAAAACAGACTACTAAAATTATAATTTTTGATGAAAGATTATGCCAGGCATAATGCAGAGCATATTTTTGCTCCTCAGCAGATCTCTGAGAAATATATAAATGTGAGAAAGAGAAATTTTACTGCATCTTTGTTGATTTAAGGAAAGTGTATAACGAAGTGAATAGGCTTGAATTATGAAGTGTTTTGCATGAATATGAAGCTGAAGATAGGTTGCTAAGTATTATCATAGCATATGAAATAAAACATGCATGACGATAAATGAAATGCTTAGAAAATGGTAAGAATGTAACATGGAAGTATGAATTTGTGATATCCCCTTGTCTGTTTAATGTATTTATGGATAAATGTACAGGTTGCTCCATTATTCTGTTTCACAAATCTGCAGCTGGTAAAAAGTAGTTTTGGGTGTGTGCATGGAAGTTTTTTGTGTCAATGTTTTGCCTTGGGTTCCCCCCCCCCCCATCCTCCCACTTTGCAAAGACATGGTGGATGTGTTGTTATACATATATAAAGTATGTGTTTTAAAAATTTGGTTGTTCCTATAATGCAGCAGTCCCTAACTTTTGTGGCTTGGTGGCCTGCCTGGGGTGGAGAGGAGATCAGGCCATGTGAGCATTGGGCTGATGTGTGCACAGCTCAACTTGTGCAAGTTTGACAAAGGAGGTTTTTCCAAAGTGTAATGGTTCTAGGAATGACCTTGATAGATGGGAGGGAAAGATTTATGTCATTGGCTACATTTAATTTGTTTCTACCATGTTTATATGGAGATTGTTTTTGGTTTGATCAGCACTGTTTCTTATACACCATGATAGTAAATCACAGTCTTAATTTCCATGGGTATTGATGAGCAAGTAATATATCCACTGTTGATAAGCTGAGATATGTATCAGATGAATGAGTATTAGAGGTTTCTCTGAAAGCACAGAGTATAGAAAGAGACATTCTGGCAGGCACTCCAATTTTTTGTTTTCTGCTTCACTTTCCTGTTGTCCTGCTGTCTCTTGTGAAGAAATATCATAGGTTCCATAGTTTGGCAGCAAATACGTGTATTTCTGGAACAGAAGTCATCGCTTCATATCATCAAGGACCAGACTCAAATTTTATGGGCCATTGCTTATTGATTCTTAATGAAAAATCTCTTATGACTTTAAGAGATAGAAGAATGTCTTTTTATCTTTGTCTCATAGCTTATTTGGCCAGGCCTCTCAGGAAACTTCACATATATGAATTAAGCTTTCAATCAAGTTTCCTCACTTCTGGTTTAGCTCTCCACCTGATACATCACAACCACTTTTTTTTTTCTTATTGTACTATTTGAGAAACGAAGAATATTAAGATTTTCTTTGAATTAATATTTGGATTTAAAGCAATAGTATGTTAAAGGATTCATTCAGGATACAAATTTGATCCAACTCGTAACTTTGTATAGAAGGCTTTGCATATTTTGGACAATTATGTATTAAAGCAAATAATAAATTACAGATTATAGTGATGAAGCAACTAAACTTTAAGAATGAAACTACAGTACAGACCAGGTTGGCCCCAGTGTTTAATGTTTGCTGCTATCTTTTGCTTATTTAATATTCCAATTTTTTTCACAGCATTACTGTTTTGTTTGTCTTTTGTCTTTTGACTGTAAATTAAATTTTAAATATTTTATAAATATGCTGTTACAGTTTCATTCTCCAGCATGTCTTTGGGACAATCCACACATATGGGTTGAATCTGCCTTTCTGCCGAGAGACAGAGTCATCAATCTGCCCCACACCTTTTCCTGTTGGGGCAGGAAGCCCCCTAGCCCCAGTCACGACTCAGTCTTGGCCCTATAGAGATGTGGTAAAGGTTGGCTCCAACAATTTCAGCAGAAAGCAGCAGTTTAAAGTGTGGATTCTCCCAAAGGTTTGCAAAAATTCCCTCAAGATATTCAAATCATCATAAACAGGCAGCAATGGAACTTCTGCCTGCTCCATTTTTCGCAGCCCCCCTAAACTACCAATTGAAGGCCTAACAGCCCAGGCAGTCAAGGGGGAGCCCCAAAATGATTCCCCACCCCGGGTGTGTGTGTGCTGAAGCTGCGATTGCCCCCAGTGCGTTGTGGAGCTCTCAGGCTTAATTGGATAGCTCCAGAGCAGCCACTTTTGTTTTCAAGGTCTCCAGCTGATTTCTGGAGCAGGCGGTGGCCATTTTGGCCGCATGGCGAGTTGTGCAGGCTATCCAGGAGACTGGTAGGGCTGCCACTGCCATAGCCCAGGGAAGGCTTCCTGGCCTGGAATTCCCCTTGGAGTATCAGGATTGGAGAATTGAAAGAGCTCTCCTCCCTGCAATCTTTGCAGATGATACTAAGCTGGCAGGAATAGCTAACACCCAAGAAGACAGGCTCAAGATCCAGATGGATCTTGACAGACTAGAACACTGGGCCATAATCTAACAAAATGAAATTCAATGTAGAGAAAAGTAAAGTCCTACACTTCGGCAAGGAAAACCAAAAGTACACATATAGACTGGGTGAAACCAGGCTCAATAGCAGGAACTGTGAGAGGGATCTTGGAGTCTTAGTGGACAACCAGCTAAATATGAGCCAGCAGTATGCTGCAGCTGCAAAAAAAGCTAATGCAATCCTAAGTTGTATTAACAGAGGGATACAATCAAGATCAAGGGAGGTACTAATACCACTCTATAAAGCCTTAGTAAGACCGCACATAGAGTACTGCATCCAGTTTTGGTCACCACATTATAAAAAAGATGTTGAGACTCTAGAAAAAATACAGAGAAGAGCAACCAGGATGTTTATGGGGCTGGAGGCTAAAACATACAATGAATGGTTGCAGGAACTGGGCTTGGCTAGTCTAGTAAAGAGAAGGACAAGGGGAGACATGATAGCGCTTTTCCAATATTTGAGGGGCTGCCACAGGGAGGAAGGGATCAAGCTATTTTCTAAAGTGCTTGTAGGCCAGACAAGGAATAATGGATGGAAACTGAACAAGGAGAGATTTAACCTGGAAATAAGGAGAAACTTTCCAACAGTGAGAACAATTAACCTCGGAAGTTGTGGGAGCTCTATCACTTGAGACTTTCAAGAAGAAATTGGACTGCCATTTGTCAGAAATGGTGTAGGGTCCCCCGCTTGGGCGGGGGTTGGACTAGGTGACCTACAAGGTCCCTTCCAATTCTGATTATCTGGTATCTGGGCATTATCAGCATGGCTGACTAAGGCAGCATGGAGCCCACGAGTGCAAAACAATCCAAGCAGAGTCTCAGGAAGGCAAGATCTGCAAGTAAGGAGGCTACTAACAAGGTAAAGGCAAAGGCTCTCTATTCCAGAAAGCCCAAAAGAGCAGAAGAAAGGAAGCAAAGAGCATTGGAAAAGCAGTTCTCCAGAGCTCAGAAGCAAGCAGACCGGGAGAGGTATACCCCCTTCCTCCAGCCAGGGCCTGTTAGCCCCCTCCCCCAACAGCCTTTAGCACAGGAGTTGCCTGCAGGGGCTGGTCACTAGAGGGAGACAGGGAGCAGGGATTTATCCCCCCTGCTGAGGAAATCCAAACTCAGAGATTTCCTTTTGATTGCATGCTTCCTTGTCCTGCAGATTTACAGATCAGAGATAGGACTGGAACACCTGAGGCTACTTTTACTCCAACTGCAGCGGGGATGCACTCAGCAGATAGGGTGGCCCCAGAATTATCAGACAATCTTAAGGCCCTTATTGCTCAGCCCAATTCTTCTCCAGGGCCCTGGCCTCCAACACCACTTCTCGTCATCTGCTGTGGCTACGACAGTGGCAAGCAGATGCTAGAACCAAATGGAAAGTGATCTCTGCCTCTTACATGGGTTCTTCCCTATTTGGAGAGGCCTTAAATCCCTTCATAGTTGAGAATAAAGACAAGAGAAAGGTGTTCTCTCTTACCAGGAGGGCTGATAGGAGGCCTACACTCGTAGACAGCCATTTCGTTCCTCAGACTCAGGCCAGGAATTCTCGCAATTCCAAAGGTCCTACAAGCCCAGATCAGATTAACCCACAGATAGATTGGGATTTTGAGATAGAAACAAACAACAGTTCAATGTAAATGGACCTTTCGTGGCACAGGAGGTAGTCCCTACCATCGATCCAAATGACTGCCTTCTTCCCATCGGCGGCTGTCTGGCTCTATTTGCAGACCGATGGGAGATCATCACATCTGATTCCTGGGTCCTGTAAACAGTGCGATTCAGTCTCACCCTGGATTTTCTGTCCACTCCTCCAAGGACCTTTTCCCATTGCCCAACCTCCAAGAACCACATAAGGAGAAAGCTCATGGACATGGCGGTCCAGCATTTGCTGGACATCCAGGCCATTGAGCTGGTACCAGAGGACCAGAGGGGGCACAGGTTTTACTCCATTCTATTTGTGGTTCCCAAGTCCTTGGAGGGTGGGGATGGAGAGCGATCCTGGATCTCAAAAAGCTCAATACTCATTTAGAATACAAGAAATTCAAGATGCAATCTCTGCAGTCCATCTTGGAGAACGTAAGAGGGGGGTGGGGTGATCTCCTAACATCCATCGATCTGACGGAGGCCTACCTCCACATCCCCATTTATCCCTCCCATTGGAGGTTTCTCAGGTTCTATTATGCGGGGGGTCATTATCAATACAAGGCCCTGCCATTTGGACAATGTGATGGCCAAAGTACACATCAATCGCCAGGGAGGGACCCACTCCAGATCCCTCATGTCCGAAAAGCAGCAACTGGGAACCTAGGCGGAGGCTCACCTATTGTCAGTCAAGGCAGAGCACATATTGGGGATAGCAAATATCCAGGCAGATTACTTAACCAGGACCAGGGTGGACAACTCTGAGTGGCGTCTCCATGCAGATCTGTTCTAAGACATAGCTCAGAGATTTGGGAGGCCAGTACTAGACCTCCTTGTCACTTTAACGAACACCGAACTTCCCTGATTCTACTCCAGATTCCTGTCACCAGGTGCAGAAGGGGTAAACGCCCTTCACAGCTGCTGACCCAAGGGTCTCCTTTACGTTTTCCTTCCTCTCCCCCTCATACCAGGAGTGATGAGGAAAGTACTTCTGGAACAGACAGAAATCATCCTCATTGCTCCCCACTGGCCCAGATGGTTGTGGTATGCGGATCTAGTAAGCCTGTCAGTGTCTCGCCCTTGGGGGATTCCCTCAGGGCAGGATATCTCTCAGCCAGGGGGTCTTGGAACACCCGGAGCCTCAGTAGCTCCAATTGACCGCCTGGCACTTGAGAGGAAGGATAACTTTTCCAGAAATATCATCAAAACAATACAAGCCTCCAGGAGGCCTTCTACAAACAGAATATACGACACTACCTGGAAAGCGTCCCATCAGTAGTGCACCAAGAAGGGCACAGACCTGACTGTGGCCTCAGTGCCACAGATCCTGGATTTTCTACAAACAGGACTCAACAAAGGGTTCTCTCCTAGTACGCAGGTAGCAGCCCTATCTACTGTATTGCACTACGGGAAGAGGAATTCCTTAGTTCATTATCTGGCCGGCCGCTCCTTCCTCAAAGGAGCTATCAATCTAAAACCTACAACAGTCCACAGATATTCTTCTTGGAACCTGTCTGCAGTATTACAAGCCCTTACTCAGGACCCGTTTGAATCTCTTCAATCTATAAGCCTGCTTTTCTTAATGCTCAAAGTTGCCATCTTAGTGGCCCCACATTGGCCCGGTGCATGTCAGAATTGGTAGCTCTTTCCATCAGGGAAGACCTCTGTACATTCCATGACAACAGAGTTGTCCTGTGCCTCGACCCCTTCTTCATCCCAAAGGTAAACTCTCATTTCCACAGGGCTCAGGAAATCATTCTTCCTGACTTTTGCCCTGCTCCTTCGCAAGACAGAAAGCACAGATGGCATAAATTGGATGTTCGGAGGGCTCTTCGCAAGTACATCAAACATACATCAACGTAACATAAAACCAAAGCCCTGTTCGTCTCATTTCAGCCATCTTCAGTGAGCACTAAAGTCTCCTCTTCAACTATAGGCCACTGGATCAGGGCTTGTATAGCCAAGGCCTACGAGACCCAGACGGGTAACAGCTCATTCAACCTGGGCTATGCAGGTCTCACTTGAGGATATCTGCAGGGTGGCTTATGTGGTCCTCTCCGTCTCCATTCATAAAGCACTACAGACTGGACACTTAACACCTCAGCTGAGGTGGCCTTCGGAAGAAGAGTACTGCAGCAAGTGCATACAGACGGGAGTGCACAAGACCAAACTTCTTCCTGCCCATAGGGACTGGCAGCTTTGGTATGTCCCATATGTGTGGATGAAAGGCATGCTGGAAATAGGCGTTGGCTTACCTGAACACAGTTTCTCTCAGCCTGCCTTGGGACAATCCATTCCCATCCTGGCAACCATCTGGTCCAGTGTCCAGGTGGGAGGCAGAGCCAATGCCACAGGAAGATCATCAAATGGCTGCACCTTAATTGTGACTGGGGCTAGGGGGGCTTCCTGCCCCGACAGGAAGAGGCATGGCAAAGATTGATGACTCAGTCTCTGGGCAGAAAAGCAGATTCAACCCATATGTGTGGATTATCCCAAGGCATGCTGAGAAACTGCGTTCAGGTAAGCCAACACCTATTTCATAAGAATTTTAAACAGGATTTTGCTAATTGAGAATATTGTATGAGTGAATGATTGACAGAATAATCAGTCTTAAGGTATTATTTAAAAACAAACAAAGATAAATAATCACATAGATGTAGGATTTGCATCCATTAATGCTGTTTTGTCATGCCAATTATACCTGAGAGTGTAAACTGTAAAGAAGTTAGATGGATGCAGACAGGGACAGCACAAAGAGAAACACAAACACAAATGCAACACAGATGCCCTTCCTTGATTAGACTCAAACAAATATAGAGACAAAAGATATGAAACTAGCTTGCCCCAATTATATCCTCAAAAACAAAGACAGTGTTATGTTTACTTAAAATGTGACGTTCCTTGGAGAGATAAATATACAGTATAAGCACATAACCACAAGATACTTCATTATACAAAAGGATGGTGCCACCTCTGACCATCACCAGATAGGGTTGGAAAGAATTCCAGAAACAATGTCCTGCATGTGTTTTGCCCTTGCAATTCTTATTATTAATTAGACTCCGGAAGACGGAAGTAGGGCCAATATGATAAGTATGGCAGACAAAATGAGGGGACAATTATCTCAAAGTGGGATCTATGCTAAAGGAAAACACAGCCATCTGATTCCAGGTGATTTGCATTGTCCATTGCATCTTTAAAAATCGCCTTATCAGATGGATGACAAATTTAATACACAAATAACAAAATAAATAAACTCCAGTAGTCTTAGCATCATTATTTTGAAGCCAACTTCTGGAGAAGATAACTGCAATGATACTTGGGGATGAAAGTTGGTGGGAAGGAGTGTAGAAGAAAACAAATTAAAAATTGTTTCCTTTCTATGCAGTTATATTAGATACCATGCAGAACCTGTTTGTTGAGAATAAATATGGGGAATATATATGGTGGTCTTATCCTAGTGATATTGTTGATGTCATGAAGAGTCAGAAAGCTCTAATCTACTGAATCAGCAAGGTGTCACATGAAAGTCCTAGCTCTGGTATTCTATAGAAAATGCAATATTTATAATGCCATTTCTAGCATAAGAATTTAGTGGCGTTTGTTTTTTTATTAAGTAGGCATATGTCTAGAAACGTTCTTTAGTACTGCCTTGGAGTACAAACTCATCTATTTGATGCTTCCTGTTCTTTTTGGCTCCAGTTTACCAGCAGCTCTTGTAAAAGGAAAGAAATAAAGAGATGCTGGCAAGCGGGTCAACAATTTGTACTTTAAGCTGGTAAGTTAAATTCTTCCTGTTCCTCAGTTGCTAAAATGGACTATTTCATCTGTATTTTACCACCCTTTTAATTAACTTTTTATCTAAATCCATTACTTGCTTTGAATCCTGTGCTGCAAATTGCCTAGCTAGTTGTGTTTCTTTCTTCTTTTATTACGTCCACAATTTTTTCCTTTATCCATCAATAGTTTTTGGCATTCTAGAAAAATTGCAGTCCAGGGTAACATTTAATAAACTAACAATAAAATTTTCAGATTAATTATTGATACAAGGTTTTAGATTTTCCAAAACTATAATTTAAAATCATCTTTAAAAATGTTAACAGTAAAAGTAAGATATGGTAAATGCATTCTATATTGATTTTTTTCTTCAGTTTAAAGCTTTAGAAAACAATGTATTGATGAATTTGCAGCTAAATTCTGTGAGGTTTATTTAGAAACAAGACTTTATATTCAATGTGATCCTCAGATAAATATGCCCCAAGTGGCATCTTAAACTGAAAAACGAGAGATTGCCTATATCATTAATTCAATATAATATTAGTGTAAGCAGGACAGCGATTTTATACTATGATTTACATGCTTATAAAATACATATCAGGTAGTTTTGTAAATAATAATGGGGAATTCTGCCTGATAAGGCTCCAGAAACTTAGCCATGTAAAGAAAACATTTTTAGTTAAAAGCATCCAGTTTTCTGGTTTACTGTTAATGATAGTAATTTACTCTTGTCATATTAAATGGAGTTCCTGCTCTGTGCTGCCACATATAACCTTGATCCTTTCCTTTTAGTCTATTGATTTCTCAGACATTTAATGACAAAATATGATGCATCTCATTTGTTAAGAACCCAATGAAAATATTTATGAAGACACAAGAATGAATTCTTCTCTATCAGATACTTGCATAGACAATGTAGTACAAATGTCAATTCCATTTTATAGAAAGCAGCATTATTAAAAGTAATTCAGAACTCCAATATTAAAAGATTACTTATGAACAGGTACGGTCATCAGAAGTATTCTGTATGAATTATGTATCTTCATGTCTTTCCTGTATCACATGTAATAGTTCATTTCTAACAAAGGAATATATTTATTTAACTAATTTATTAAGCTGAAAGACTGTTAATATGGAGTTAGAAGATTAGAATTTCAGTATAATTATCATGGGTGAAATGAAATGTTCTGACAAGATGGCCAAGATTCTGTGTAAATATCCAATCTCCAACAATACAATAAGCTTAAAATACCACCAAGAGAAATTGGAAACAATTATTCATCACTCTGAGAACAAGGGAGAAAAATAGATACCTTCTTCAAAG
The DNA here is from genome assembly GCA_033807585.1 of Hydrophis major. Classification (NCBI taxonomy): domain Eukaryota; kingdom Metazoa; phylum Chordata; class Lepidosauria; order Squamata; family Elapidae; genus Hydrophis; species Hydrophis major. The sequence goes on along the minus strand of CM066332.1, from coordinate 36,017,447 downwards.
GAAGGAGAAAACATTTGAGAAATCCCACATTCTCTTAAGAAAATGTCAAAAATAAATTTTCTTTCAACAGATTGAATGAGAACTGGTAGTAAAATACAGTTTGTATCCTGTGCTAAACCCTTCCTTTCACTTTCTACAAGGTGAGTATGGCAAATGTATGTAGAATTTCTCCTAATTTTTTTCTTGGAACGTTCCTGTGACGCTAGATAGAATTGTTATTACTATGATAATAGGTAAGATAATTAGCTGAAAGTTACCTACTGAATTTCATGTGGAATTGAATCGGTGTTGCCTTAGTCCTAATCCAGTACTCCAATTACTACCAGTAGGAGATAGTATAGCCATTTAGTTGTTATTCCAACTTTTCAGGCTGTATCTGAAAGTCCTATGCTAGAGATGCAGAAAACAGCACTGTTTTAAGTTAGCAAATTTGTAAAATATTTATCACCTCAGGATTTGCTTGGCAAATAAGACAGCCATTTATCAATCAAATCTAAAATGATATGCTTTTTGAATATCCAGATTACACAAAACCATTTGTCTAAGTGCAGTGGCATGAAATGACAACAAGTAGAATGGTATTGTAGGCAAATACAATTTCTTACTTGTCTCAGGTTGTCACATGCAAGCATTGAAAGCTGTCACAATTGTGTGATAAGGTCATCTTGTGGGTGTGGTCATTTGCTCTCCTTGTTCCATGCCCATGTTTGGCTGGTGTGCCAGGTGATTGTTGCAGCAATTTAAATTAACTCTCAAAACTCTTTCAAATAAACATATATTTATTGTTAGGTAAAATGTTTTTCTAATAGATTGTTAATAATTTCTCTTATAATTAGTAAATACAGCTTTTTACATAGCCATATAATCTCTGAACTTTTACTTGTAAATTTGCAAAAGTCAACAGATTTTGATGTTTTTTTCCGGAAATCCCTTCATCTTCTTCTGGGTTTGCCTTTTGAGCAATTTTTCCTGATATATTGACCTCTAAAATTTGTTTTTCCACTTAATTTGTGTCTTTTGACTTTTTTGCAGGCTTTTGTCATTTTACAATATTAGCATTTATTATTACTATATGTAGCTTTGGGGGGTATTACTATTGAGAACATTAGTGTTCGTAACATTTGAAAAGCAGTAGCTGATTAAAGAAATACTTTGTAGTGGGCATCTGTGACTTTGGCTCCTGTTGTCAAAGTGACATAAGCATTTTGTTGTTGCATCCCAAACCCTATCCTTTTTGGATGTGTGTGCAAAGTCATGATGTATCTACACAAAGCTTGAGGCTTGTGTTGTGGTGGCATAATATTGGAATAGAATAATGGAATAACAATGGGACCTTGGAGGTCTTCTGGCCCAATTCCTTGCTCAGGCAGAATACCCTATACCATTTCAGACAAATGATTGTCCAGTCTCTTCTTAAAAACCTCTAGTGTTGAAGCACCCACAACTTCTGTTTAATTGTTCTAACTGTCAGGAAATTGCTCCTTAGTTCTAGGTTGGTTCTCTGTTTGATTATTTACCATCCATTGCTTCTTGACCTGCCTTCAGGTCCTTTGGCAAATAGAATATAGAACATAGAATAAAATAGTTGAAAGGGACTTTGGAGCAGGGGTGGGATTCTACCAGTTCGCACTTATTCGCTAGAACTAGTTGTTAACATTCTAAGCAGCTCGGAGAACCGGTTGTTAGAAGAAATTACTGGGGCAATCCTGTAAGGAAGACAGGAAGGAAATGTTCTGGTGTTGCTTACAGAAACTGCTTCTCCGTTAAATACATTCTTGGCAGGACTAGACTCTCTGTCTTAGGAACTGCTCTGGAGTGTTTTTTACCCTCCTTTACTGGTACTTTGCTTGGGTGGAGGGACCATTCAAAGTTACAATGGCACTGAAAAAAGTGACTTATGACCGTTTTTCACACTTACGACTGTTGCAGCATCCCCGCAATCATGAGAGGCCAGGCGAGGAGATGCATGCCTCGATGTGAGTGATGTTGAGTTGGCCATGCCCAGCCAATAACATGACCACCAAGCCACGCCCACCAACTAAGCCATACCCACAGAACCAGTTGTTAAAAAATTTAAATCCCACCCCTGCTTTGGAGGTGTTCTAGTCTAACCCTCTGCTCAAGTAGGAGACTCTATACCAGAGGTCGCCAATCTTTTGGAACTCAGGGACCACCGAATTCATAATTTTAAATCCCACAGACCAGAGACCCTGGCAAAATCCCCCCAAAAGTCTGCAGGAAAATTCCCCACCCCGTTTTCCTACCAATCGATCATTCTTTACTTGGGATTGCAGGATACTGTCTCCAGCTTCGTTCTTGGGGGGGGGAGGGGGGGCTGAGAAAGAAAGAGACAGAGACTTTTAGCTTCATGCAAGGAAAGCAGCAGAAGCTTTCTTTCTCTCCCCCAAACTCCGCCAGAAATGTGTTTTTGTGAGACTTGTCTCACCGGCGCAGCCTCTTGGAGCAGGATGCCTTGCAGGGTCCCAAAGACTCATTTCTGGTGGAGTTTGGGGGAGAGAAAGAAAGACTTTTGCTGCCTCCCTTGTGTGCAGCCAAAAGCAGAAGAAGAAAGAAGCGGAAAGAAGCAGCCCGGTGGTCAGGCCAGGCGAGTGGGGTGAGTGGGGCAAGTTTCCCCTCCACCCTTTCTCCCCTCCCCTCATTACATTGTGTTGTTCGCAATGCAATCAACCCAAGCCTTGTGTTCCCACAGGCCATATGGGCAGCACAGCCTTATGTTCCCACACAGTCTGGATTAATTGCTTTGGGGGGTACTTTGGGGATGACATTTCTCTGTGGACCACCAACATTTTCTTGCGGACCATCAGTGGTCCCCGTCCCACTGTTTGGCGACCACTGCTCTATACCATTTCAGACAATAATATCGCAGACACTTCTAACAATTCCCCCCTCCCCTCCAAATACTGTAATATAAATAAGACTCACTTGCCTTCATCATTTACCTTCATGAGACTTATTGGTTTGATAGTCTCCCTGTGCATGCTGCTGCATTTTATTTTGTTAAATTAAAAAAGGTAATATGAAATTATATCTCTTGAAATATTAGATGGCAATTCTGTTCTTTAAGGGAATGCATTTCCTGAAGAACTCAAGTCTCTGTTTGAAGTAATGGTTCTGCACAAATCTTGTTTCAAGGACAGCACTGTAATTTGAAGTTGATGCAGTGTTATCAGTGCCTATCCTTGTCAAACTGGAAAAATCATTGCAAATTATAGCGTTCTTTCATATATGAAATTTATCAGGTGAACTTCTCTTACTTTCTGATTTATATTTCAGAATAACATGCTTTATAGTCTGAAGGGCATAGATTAAGCTGATAAGGATTGGCCAAGCTAGGTTTTTAATACAAATGAATTGATTGTGATGTAGGCATACTTATACTATACCTTAAGCTACTCCAGTTCTCTACTCATTCCCACTTGACTTTAAAGATACTTTAAGATACCATTTTGTAGATATTGTTATAATAAGAAATATAAGATATATGTGTTTGTTGATATACATAATAAGACATATAAGATGTAGGTAGTTATAGATGTATAGAATAATGATATATAGAATAAGGTACTTAAGTTATATGTATTTGTCAATGCCAAAATGTCATAAATATGGATGAGATTTGTATTTTTGAAAAATGTCATAAAAACGATTTTAAAAAAAGAAAAGAAAAAAAGAAAGAAAACCTGTCTGGTCTGAGACAGTTTACCAAAAACTTGCAAAGGATTGAATCTGGAATGCAGGGTACTCCAGCTTCCCACGAGATTATTCCTCTGCTACTGTGCCTTGTCAATTTCCTGTCCAAGGGAAGCAACTGCCAATTATCACTTTCTGGGCAGATCTTACAGGACAAATATAACTTTGTGTGTGCATCTGTGTATGTGTGTGCATGTGCACATAAATATATACCCATATAATCAATGCAAATAACACACACACTAAATTGAATTTATACATCCAAACGAAAGCATTAATATCCACATGGATATAGGTACAACAGCCAGCTTTAAAATAGAAATGTTTTTCGGGACATCTGGTTGGTCATTAGGGTTTTCCAGAAGCAGACAGCAATAACACTTGCTTAGTTCATAGAATATTGCTTTTCAGAACCCAGCATTTTTTAAAATTACTTTTTCTTTCCCCGAGTTACCCTCTTATCCATTTAAAATAAGCCTTGTAGCCTTTCATCATTTCTTGTCACTCAAGCAAGTCTGTGAGAGAAAAATAGTAATAAAAATCCCAAAGGTTTTTGCTGTGTTTTAAACCAGTGACATCACATACAACAACTTAAGGTTTTAATTACTGCATTATTGCAAGAGACTGTTCAAGGTAGCTCTCAAAGACTTTAGAGCTACGACAACCATTGAATTGATTGAGAAGATTCCCTAACTTTGACAATCAACTTTGTGCAGGGTTGGCTTAAAAAAAAGGTAACAGCAGCAGATACAACAGATGGGACTTGAAAACACTTGAAAGAAAGAAACAGGAAAATCTTACTTTGAAAGCAGAGCAGGGAAGTGCAGCTGAAGGTCAGTTTTGCAATGGGTGAGAGTATGTGTTGCTGCCAAAATGATTGCTGGACTGTGCTGATGTTGGGACAATCTGGCAGTGTGGATAAGTCCCTATTTATATATGCCAGTGCATACTTATGAAGAAAAAAACATGGAATGAACACATCTAGGAATGACAGTTAATACACGCAAGAAAGATAGGAACGAGTTTTAGTGTAACAAAAGACTAAACATGTATTTTGGTTTTGTGTGTGTGTGTGTGTGTACATATGCACACACTCACACACACGCACATACACACACACACCCCTTTCAAAGAAATCAGGGGAGTTTTCCAAAGGACATAATTACTTTAGCCCTTCAAGGAGTAGTTCCTCATTCATGCTTACATCCTTTATGAGCTGCCCTTTTAAAATGTTTTGCAGTACTACCTATTAATATTTAGATCTCTGCCACAGAAGGCATCATCTGCTTTCTTTTTCCAGAACAAATCTTTGTAAATGAAAGGACAAGAATAACATTTCCTTGACCTGCTGGTTGCATAGGAACAAAGGAAAGGGAACTAAATAAAAGGTTATTAAGAAATCCAATAATAAGACATAATTTAAGTTCACTGTATTACAGCTAAATCATTTTGAACATATTCCTTGCTTGGAACTCTTCTGTCTTAGTTGGAGTTCAAAATACTAGTTTATACATGTAGCAAATCTAGAGATAGCAGAAAAAAAATGGAAGTGCCTGTGGAAATAGAATTTATTTACAGATAATGAATTTGGCAGATACTAATGTCTGACTTATTGAGTTTCTTCCACATCTTGTTTGCTTGGATATTTTGCAATCTTTAAGTGGGAAAACAAGAGTGAAGAATAAGAAGAAAAGTAAGGAGGTAAAGGTAACCCAGTTCCTGTGGTTTTACTTTTCTTGTTGCTGACTACAGGGAGTGGTGCTCATCTATGGTTCAAGGCCATTGAGCCAGAGCTGTCAGAAGATATTTCTGCAGTCATGTGGCCAGCATGATGTCATGGAACACTGTTACCTTCTCACCAAAGTGCTACCTATTAATCTATTTGCATTTGCATATTTTCAAACTGCTAGGTGGGCAGGAGCTGGGGTGAGGATGGGAGCTCATCCTGTCATATAGTGCTCGGATCTCGAACCTGGGCTGCTGATTTTCTAGTCAACAAGCCCAGAGTCTGAGCCACCACACATCCCTAATTAAAAAAAGGAGGACTAAATGCCTATAATCACAAAATCAAATTTTGATATCAAAGCCTCAAGAGAACTCTAAAGAACTTGGTAGGTAAATTGAACAGAGCAGGTGCAGTTGAAATATATATCTTGCCACAACTATTTTGTGGAATTACACTAGAAATGATTACATATGTGTATGGTGAGGTGATAACTTTTAATTGGAATTACTTATTGCATGCAAACTAGCACCTTTATGATATGGTGAAATGACTTACATATGGACATTTTGGCTAATTCTCCTTAGAGCTGATCGGATCATCCAGAGAGTGGGTAGTGCTTCAGTCTCTGCAGCTGTAGGCTGAGCTTAATTTTGAGGAACGCTCCTCCCACCATCACGTGGCTCCAGCTTTGCTCAGCCTCTTGCGAGACTAGGCGTATCTTGTGTTTTCTCCTTGGCCGTTCCAAATTCTCCTTTTGCTGATTCATTTCTGCCCAGCCCTGTTGTCTTCCTCCCTTTTAGTTCTCCTTGCTATTTGTGTTAATTCTACTTTGTTCCGTTCCATTCTCCCCCCACCCGAACACCGTTTTTTTCTCGAAGTGAATTTTTTATTTCGTTTACTTTGCCCTCTTCTCTTGCGGACCTACTATGTCCCTGGGGAAGTGTTTTTTCCTTGTGTGGCTGAGAGGCCCCGTTGTCCCTGTTGCAGGCAGCTGCCATTTTGGAGCTGCCTCGTGGCCGGGCGCCATTTTGTTTTCGAGTTTAGTAAACTCGCATTGAGCGCTGCGTTATTTCCAGCCAGCAGCAGGACCCGTAGGCCTGCTCAGTGCATAAATCTTGTTTCTGCCTTCAGCCTCCTCAAACGGAGGCTAACTCCAGTAATCTCCTGCAGCTGTCTCAGCCAGCAGCAGTAGTATCTACAACAACACCACTTCTGCCCAGTTCTTGCCTGGGAAGGCAGTCGGTTTCGGCTTGCTCTCTCTTCAGGCCATCCAGTGTTCATTAGGAGATTGGATACAAAAAATTCCTTTTTTCCCCTACATCTTTGTTTTTCAAAAAATAAAATAATAATAAATAAAAATAAAAAAAAATAAAAAAGGGAAAGCAAGGAGAAAGAGGAAGTAATTAAAAAAACCCAAACAAACAGAAATAGAAGGGGGCAGCGGAAAGAATTTTGCTAGGGCTCCCGGCTTTTGTCGTAGGCCGACCCCTAGGTGTGTCTACCACCTCTTATCAATTATCCTTGAAATGGCAGAGAGCAATCCGTCTAAAGGTCCTTCTTTGAAGGCCAAGTCCAAGACCCACCATCTGCGCAGGCAGGCTAAGGATACCTCCAAAGCCTCACAGAGGGATGCTTTAAGACACCATAAGGCATTAGAAAAAGAGTTTGATAGACGCACCAGACAGGCAGGATCAGTGCCTCCAGTGTTTCCACCTCCCACTCCCACTCCCTCTCCCTCCATCCAACCCCCGCCTCCTTTAGCCTATTCCTCCCTATCCAGGCACAGCTCAACCTCTCAAGGTCACCAGGCTCCTGGGACCTCAGCCGGACGAACACCAGAAGCTACTTTATCCCCATAGCCGCCGGCTTGCGCCAAGAGGAACCAGTCACACAAGAGGTTCCGGAGCATCTGAGAGCCTGGATGGAGTCGGTTATCCAACAGGGCATTGTGGAAGGACTCCAACAGATAGTCAGGCCAGGCCTCCACCCGCTGGCCCCTGAGCCTGAATCTCTCTCCGTAAGATCCCTCCCTCTCAGATTGGAACTGCTCCAGGATCAGGTATCCCCTCAGAGGGAGGTTTCCCCTTCAGTCAGGGAGGTGGAGGAGGAGGCGGAAGGGGCTTTGGATCCATTCAGGGAGGAGGAGGAGGAGGAATTTGAGTTGGGGGCTACACAGTATCACGAGCCTCTCTCCGATGTGGAGCCTTCTGAAGCGGAGATGTCCGAGGATGAGGGCCTCACTCTCGACCAACCAGCCTTTGTAGGGTTATTCAAGCCCCAATTATTCAAATCTCTCCTGTACAAGGCCAGAAACATTTCTGGATTAAAGTCCCAGGCCCCCCTTGAGCCTTCTCTCCTTGAATCAGAAGGCCCAGAGGATTCCATTTTTAAACAGCCAGTAGTGGAAGCAGAGGTTATCCCTACCCTTCCCATCTTCCTTGACCTGGTGTCCAAGCAGTTAGCTTTGTCTGCGGCCCCCCCGGCCCCGTCAGCCCACAACAAGAAATTTTTCAACCTGGACCCAGACCTTTCCAATTTACTAGGCACCCCGGAGGTTGATGAACCCATCGTGGGTCTGGCCGCTTCCTCCACCCTCACCAATCCCTTAGAGGCCTTGAAGCCGGACGACAAGCGGGCCGAACTGGCTCTTCACCGAGCTCATCAATCAGATGCCTGGGCAATTAGATCGGCCACAGCCGCATCATTCTTTACCAGGTCCTCCATTCGCTGGCTCTGCCAGCTCAAGCAGCACATCCCAATCTCCAATGTCCGAACCCATCAGGACATAGCAAAAATCACGGCCGATGCCTAGTTCTCGGCCGATGCCACTTTCCACTTGGTTAAATTTTCAACCAGAGCCATTTCCTCCCACATCGCTGCCCGCCATCTGCTTTGGTTAAAGAATTGGCAGGCAGACCTCAAATAAAGTTAGACTGGCTTCCGCTCCCCTTGTGGGCAATAAACTGTTTGGACCATCCTTGGATCCCCTATTAGTGGAGGGGCGGAACAAGAAGAAATTTCTTCCTTCTTTCACCCGAAAGTTAGAGCCCAGTTCCCTTCAGCCCTTTTGGAGAGCTCCCTTCCATCCCTATTTCCAATCTTCCTTTTCCCCAAGGCACCCAAGACCCCCCTCCTTCGGGTCAAGCCAGCCTCAAGAAAGTACCGACCCCTCTGACAGGCACAGAAGGGGTGGTAGCTTCAAAAGGCCCTTTTGAGGCCCCGGTAGCTGGCCCTTCTGGCGTTCCCGATAGACCACAAGATTTGATCCCCATTGGCGGACGCCTTCAGGCATTTGCCAACCAATGGGACGCCTCCACTTCTGGCTTGGGTTAGGGACACCATTAGGTTTAGCCTTATCCTCGAATTTCAATCTACCCCCCCCAACTTTTTCATGCCATGCCCCCTCCCCAAGAACCACACCAAGCGCAGCCTCATGGACTCTGCCATTCAGCACCTACTTGCAATCCAGGCCATCCAGCCCGTCCCTCAGTCTCAAAGAGGACAGGAATTCTATTCCCATCTATTTGTGGTACCCAAACGCTCGGGGGGATGGAGAGAGATTCTGGAGTTAAAGCGGCTTAACCGCCATCTTGTGTTCCACAAATTCAAGATGAACATGCTGCAATCCATCCTACTGGGAGTTAGGCAGGGAGACTGGTTGTCATCCATTGACCTCTCAGAGGCATACCTCCACATCCCAATCCGACCCTCCCATTACAGATATTTGCATTTCTCCTACAATAACCTTCACTTTCAATATGTAGCTCTCCCGTTTGGATTGGCTTCTGTCCCCAGAACCTTCACCAAGGTCCTGGCTGCTCTAGCTGCCCATCTCAAAACCCTCCCTGTGCGTCTCCACTGTTACCTGGAAGGGGAGGGGCCAGGCAGTGAGGGATACCCGTACCACCCTGACCTCCCTCCAGGAACACGGGTTCCTCATCAATTGGAAGAAAAGCCAATTATCCCCTTCCACCAGGATAACCCACCTGGGAATGGTAATCGACACTGTGAAAGGGAGGGTGTTCCTATCCCCGGAGAGACTCCTCAGCATCCAAAAATCCATCAAAGACCTCAGATGTCTCAAGAGGGTTTCCCTTCTAGAACTCTCCCAATTACTGGGTAAAATGATATCTTGTCTTTCCATCATTCCCTGGGCCCGTTTCCACTCCAGATCCCTCCAGTGGTTCCTGCTCCCGTACCAATGATCCAGATCAAGCAATTCAAAACGCAAGGTCAGGATCTCACCAAGGCTGCTCACTTCCCTTCTTTGGTGGAGCAAGGCTTCTATCAACAAGGGCTGCCTCCTCAAGGAGACCCCAAGGCTCACCGTTACCACACACGCCAGTCTGTCCGGATGGGGTGCTCATCTACAGTCCCTTACAGCACAGAGCAGATGTTCAGTGACAGAGAAACTGTGCAACATAAACTGGTTGGAGCTCCGTGCCGTCTACCTGGTCCTCCGCAGTTTCCTCCCCCAGGTACGCGGCCGCCACGTTTTCATCCTCACCGACATCATCATGGCCAAAGCCCACATCAACAAACAGGGGCACTCAATCATCATGCCTAATGCGGGAGGCCGAATGTCTCTGTCAGTGGGCGGAGTCTCCCCTCCCCTCCCTCAGGACGGACCACATCTCGGGTATTTCCAACACCCGAGCAGACTGGTTGAGCAGAACCACCATGGACCAGTTGGAGTGGTGCCTCCACCCAGTCCTGTTCAGGGAGGCGTCCGCCATTTTCGGTCCTCCAATAGTAGACCTGTTCGCCTCCCCCCCCTCAACACCCATCTTCCAAGGTTCATCTCAAGATTCCCTTCCCCTGGGGCGGAGGACTACAACGCCCTTCAGTGCCCGTGGCCCAGGGGCCTTCTTTATGCTTTCCCTCCTCTGGCGCTGGTGCCCCTTGTCCTTCAAAGGATACTTCACGAGAAGGCGGAACTACTTCTCGTGGCAGAACTTATTATCCTTCAAAGGATACTTCACAAGAAGGCGGAAGTTCTTCTTATTGGCCACGCTGCCCCTGGTTCACGGACCTCCGCACCCTATCAGTAGCCCCTCTCTGGAGAAGCCCATCAGACAGAATTTCCCTGTCTCAAGGTCCCCTTCTCCACCTGAACCCCCAGTGGCTTCAACTAGCCATCTGGAGGTTGAGCGGCAATGTTTGAAGAGAGAAAACCTCTCTAGCAAGGTCATTGATACCATTTTAGCAGCCAGGCATCCCTCAACCACAAGGATCTACAATGCCACTTGGACCATTTTCTGTAAATGGTGTGTTAAGCTTTCTATCGACCCAACTACCCCCTCCATTGCCCAAGTACTTGCCTTTCTCCAGGAGGGTCTCAGCAGGGGGCTGTCCCCCAATACACTAAGGCGTCAGGTAGCAGCTTTTCCACAGTCATCTCCTGTCAGGAGGTTAGTTCCCTCTCTCAACATCCTCGGATTCGAGCCTTTCTGAAAGGGGCCACAAATTTACGTCCTCCTTCTGTTCACTGATATCCAACCTGGGACCTTAATAAGGTCCTTACTTCCCTCACGAAGCCACCCTTCGAACCCTTAAGAGAGGTTTCTCTTCAGTTCCGCTCCTACAAGGTAGTTTCCTAAGTAGCAATCACATCAGCCCGTAGGATATCAGAGATCGCTGCACTGTCCGTTAGGAAGGACCTCTGCGTATTCCATTCCGACAGGGTGGTCCTCCGACTTGACCCTTCCTTCCTGCCCAAGATTAATTCTGTTTACCACAGGGCTCAGGAACTCATCCTCCCCAATTTTTGCCCCAGGCCAACCCATGAAAGGGAAAGACTATGGCACACTCTGGACGTCAGACGTGCCTTGCGGATTTACATTAAACACATTGAGACCTTCCGTAAGTCCGAGACCCTGTTCATATCCTTCCAACCTAAGTCACAGGGACTCAAAATCCCTCCTACCACCATAGGCCGTTGGATAAGGGCGACCATTGCTAAGGCATATCAGGCCCAGGCCCTCCAGGTGCCCAGGGGTATCACAGCTCACTCCACTAGGAGTGCGGCAACTTCAGCTGCCTGGGCTGAAGGCTCCAATAATCGACATTTGCTGGTCTCCAATAATCGACATTTGCTGGGCAGTGACGTGGGCCTCCCCTTCGCCATTCATTAGGCACTACAAGATTGACAGGTATGCCTCAGCTGAGGCTTCTTTTGGTAGAAGGGCTCTTCAGAGGGTTCTCAGGGAACCCGAGGGGACTACAGACCAGACGGCGACCCTCCCATAGGACAGGCCCAGCTTTGGTATGTCCCACTCTCTGGATGATCCTATCAGCTCTAAGGAGAATGGGTGTTGGTTCTTACCTGACATGCCATTTCTCTTTGAGCTGAGAGGATCATCCAGCCCCTCCCTTTTTCTTTTTACTGTCTGGTGGGTACTTGTTACAGCCAATGAACTGTTAGCTTGTTAGGATGAGAGCACGGCTTTTGTTTTCCTCTCGTCTACGCAAAACTGGGGAACGCTACGCTGGAGCCACGTGATGGTGGGAGGAGCATTCCTCAAAATTAAGCTCAGCCTACAGCTGCAGAGACTGAAGCACCACCCACTCTCTGGATGATCCTCTCAGCTCAAAGAGAAATGGCGTGTCAGGTAAGAACCAACGCCCATTCTCAGGACAAAAATTTCTGTTTCACTGCATAATTGAGTGAGACTTTCAGGAATTTGTCTATGGAGATACTTAATCATTCCATGTCATAATTGTCCCAAAGGAGCTTTTCAAAAGATAACTGGACTTCTTAGTTTTTTTCCCTTTGAAAACTTTTTGCTTCTCATCCAAGAAGCTTCTTTAGTTCTGGGTGAATTGTAGGGAATGGAACGATTTATATTCCCTTAGAGTCATCTGGTTGTTAGAACTCTGAAGGTTGGTCATTAGCTCTCTGTGAGACAATGAGGCCACTTGGGGCTTTATCTGAGTCCTCAGTGTCACCTGAATCACAGTGCAAATGGGGGTGGAACCTTCTTGGGACAGCTGAAAGGCCTATGTTGTACATAGGAGATAGGTGGTGCTGTATCCCTTCCCTTCTGTTAAGAGGGGTCTGTTCAATTTTAATATAGATGGTCTGTCGCGTTGAGCGACCGGCCTGGCAGACCTTCTTCTTATAGTCCGTTAAGTTTTGGCGGGACCCTCGCGAGGGTGGACCAGAATTTAGGCACCAAGAAAAGACACCGGACATTTAGATGCTTGAAGTGAGGAAGCACATCGCGCCTGGGGCAGATGGAGTGGTCCCGGCCCCGATTGCTCTGCTACAACCTCCTTTATTGTGTTCTTTAGGTAGGGAGGGGTTAGGAGTACAAAGAACAAAGAAATAAGCAGTTTATGCCATATAAGAATATCTACAGAACAAGGGAATGCATAGCTCATATATCATGACTATATATCACTGACATGTCTCAAGGATTTTTCAAGCTAGTCGGGCATTATCTATGGCGTGATTAGCTAAAGTTGTCGTGTCCTTGCAAGATAAGTTTTCCTGTATGTCAGGGCATTTTTGTGGTTCTGATTTCCGTGTACGTGTCTTTTAAAAGAACACTAATGGCAACATTTTATAATACATTCACAATTCCTCCTTTTCTTTAAATTTTGGCACAAAGTGGTCCAGGAGAGAGTCCTGTTCCTCTAGAGTGGCGCCGCAGGAGGACAACGAGCTCTTCAGCTCAAAGTGCTCCCGCGGTCCGGTCTCGTCCAAGGTGGGAATGTCACACACCGAACCACCATCACATAAGTACCTTTTTGGAGGAGTTTCTTCATCTGACTCGGTGTCTGAGGACCATCCGAGTAGCGGTTGCTTAGCAGGATCTGTTGATGCAAGGGCAGAGGCTAACAAATTTATAGATTTTTGGGTATTACTAACTTCAGTATCTAGCACGTTCAAGCGATTTTTTAAGAAGCGAAGCACTCGGCCAAATATACAAGGGCCAATGGTACAAATTAATACAAACAAAATAAGTGGCCCTATTAATGCAGAAAGTAAGGTAGTCAACCATGGGGAAAAATTAAACATGCCTTGAAACCAGGAATTGTGTTGTTGTCTCTCGTTTTCATGGTCTTTGAGGCGTTTTCTTAACTCTGCCATAGAGTCTTTTACAATACCTGAATGGTCTGCATAAAAGCAACATTCTTCTTTTAAGGCTACACACAACCCCCCTTTGTTTAGAAAGAGCAAATCCAGACCTCTTCTGTTTTGTAAAGCTACTTCTGCAAGAGAAGATAGTGAAGCTGTAAGGCGGAAATGGAAGTTTCAATGCGTTTTAAATCTTCATCTATTTGCAAGCTGAGAGTGGCTAACTGTTGATGCCCTACAGCTAGAGCAGTCACTCCTGTGGCAGCTCCTGCTGCGCCTAACCCGAGGAGTACTGATAATGTTAATGCAGTGGCTATTTCTCTTTTTTGGTGGAGAGGGAATTGAGGAGGTTCTAACATTGTAATCAGTTCAGGGCCTGGGTAATAAGAAATCTTTGGAAGTAATTGGACTTGTATGCAAAAAGCGTTTTCTGACAATAGAACATCCCCATGTACACAGGCAGTGGCGCCCGTGGAGCAAGCCCAAATAGAATTATTACCAGGAATAAAAAAATAGCCAGTTAGACGGTCTGTGAGGTTACCTCCTGATGTAGTATATAGAGCGCCCATGGCTCCGTGTGTGTCTGGTGATTTTTGTAAGGCTGAATTTCTGTTTTTTGGGAGATATACATCACAGTGATACCTGGAAGAAGCATTGTAACAATATTGAGAATAATTGGTAGGTATATTACCAATGCAACAACCTGTGCCTATTATATCTGTGATAGTGATGGAGGAGGTATTCCATCGGCAGAGTGTATCGTTTGTGGAATTGGAGATTGCTTTCCCCGATGCCACTGCTTCATAAAAGGGAGGTGAATCAGAAATACAAAGCCAACATTCATTGGTTTTAGCCGAATCATTAAGGGTTGCCTTGAGTAAAGAAAGGGAAGAGTTCACTAATTGAAAAAGTGGGTTTTGGGCAGAATCCTGTTTCTGTAGAAAAGTTGATTTAAGATTAAGATTGGGACCCATATCGTATTTTTTCAGTTGAATAGAAAGGCGTACCGTGAAGATGTTGCCCTCATCCTTTTCCCCATCCCACTGGCGACCCCCCCATGTGAATCCAGACATCCATTTGGCCCGTGGTAGTGCCTTTCCGACCTCAGTAAAGGTAAGGATAAGAGGGTTTAACCTTTGGCCACAACACGGCCATGGATTGCATGGTATTTGTTCTCTAGTTCTAGTAATGTGTAAATAGTCATTTTTGGTAGGTGGGGTCCACCAGATGTGACCCGTAGAAACACAGTCCCATTTTTTACAGTATCTATCCACAACCCCTCCGCATGCCGCACGTGAAGATCCAGTAGAATGAGATGGACAAAAATACAATCCGTAGTTGTCTGCAGAGGCAGGAGAGCAGGAGTCTTGTTTGTCCCATACATCAGCTTGTAGTTTCTTGTCACTGAATTTGATGACTCCTGTACCCATTTCGGCAAAATCCATGTACAATGGCGGGAACCAGGGCCACCTGGTATAATTGGTGGTGGAGTTCAGCACTTGTCCTTGAAAATCAAGGATAGTCCAGGTGTAAGTCTGCGGTTGGTGCTGGTTGGAGGATGCTGGAACGGATCGGCGGAGGCGAAGTCCCCTGGGACGTAGTAGGCATCGGTACCAGGTAAGCATTGGTCTGGAGGCGGAGGCATATCCTGTGACCATTTCTTTGGAGGAGAGGTTAAAGTTCGGAAAGACAGGAAAGGACAAGAGAAGCAGGAAAATCAGAATGATGTTAGGAGAAGCATTAAATTGTGAAGAGACAGGAGAGGTCCAGGGAAGCAAAAAGATCACAGGGAGCATCTTTGGGAGGCTTGCCATGATAGGGCCTGACACAGCAACCAGGAACCCAGAGCACCCGGTCAGGAAGTTGTACGGCAGCATAACCTCTTCCCCAGGTGATAAGTTGTGCAGGTCCTTTCCACTGTGGATCTGGAAGTTGTCTGAAATAGACAAGGGGACGGGAAGAGGGGGCTGTTGGCTTAGAAAAGTGACGGGATGCTGCAGTGCAGGGAGGGGTCCCAGTAAGATTAAGAAAGTTAAGAGTATATAGAGTGATATTTAAGAGATTTTGTAACGTCGGGAGGTTCGGGGGGCCTAATGCCTTTTTCCCCATCTGCCGGTCAAGGGCTTGTTTCAAGGTCTGATTAGCCCTTTCTACAATAGCCTGTCCTTGACTATTAAAGGGTATACCAAATGTGTGCGTGATGGTCCACTTACGACAGAACTCTGCAAAGGGAGAACTGGTATAAGCAGGTCCATTGTCTGTTTTGAGATTTTGTGGACATCCCAGCGTTACGAAAGTCCGAAGACAATGATTGATTACATTTTTTGTTGCTTCTCCCCTTTGCAAAGTTGCCATGATAAACCCAGAGTAAGTGTCTACAGACACATGAATGTACTTCCAGGGTGAAAAGGAAGAATGGTGGGTGACATCCATTTGCCACGTGTCACAAGCTTTAGTACCCCTAGGGTTAACACCTTCGGGAATGCCCTTGGCTTGTAAACTGCAGGTTGGGCATTGTTGGATTATTGCAGTGGCCTCTTGGTTCGTGATGCCAAATTGTCAAACCAAGGCCTTTCTATTTTGGTGGAAATAGTCATGACTTTCCCCAGCCAAAATTGGTTGAGAGCATGGGGAAGCAGTCATAACTTTGCAGGCCTCATCGGCCATTTGGTTTCCTTCAGAAAGGAATCCGGGCAGTTGTTGGTGACTTCTAATATGGGCAACAAATAAAGGTGTCTTTCTTTCTTTGAGCAAGGCCTGAAGCTGTAAAAAGAGTGTCATTAGAGAAGGAGGGGTCATAGGGGAAATATATGCATCAAACATATGTACAACCATTTGAGTCACATACAAACTATCAGAGATAACATTTAAAGATTCATTAGAAAAGAGGGAGAGAGCCAAGATAAAGGCAGCCAATTCAGACTGCTGTGCGGATGGCTGGGGAGTGGTCAAGCGTTTATGCCACTGGCCATCCCTGTACCATGCGCATGCTCCAATGGTCTTGGATCCATCTGTAAGCACAGTAAGTGTTTCCTTTAATGGCTGCTGAACAAGAGGAGAGGTTAGCACAAATGGAACGGTCCTGAGTACCTGTAAACGGGGATCTGGAGGGAGGTGGCATGATACTTGACCGCACCACTCTTCCAGAGCGTCCTGTAAAACGGTCGATGCTTGTAGGAGGGGTTCCCATTGGGTAATCTTAAAGGGAACATACAATGTAAATATATCCAACCCCATCATGGCCTTAGCCCTTTTCCTTCCTTTTTCAATAAGAGAAGCCATTTGCATTGCTCTTGTGAATATTGAAGTTCTAGGAGTGTGTGGGAGATGTAACCATTCTAAAATGTGCAGGCGTATGGGAGAGTTGAACTACAATTGCGGTTAAAAGGTGGTGTGTGGAAAGGATGGCAAGGGAGGGTGGTGTATTTGCAAGAGCGCGGTCCACCCACTGGGTGGCCAGGGCTTTGTTTACTTATTGCAAGGCTTGCAAATGTTCCTCGGATAGGATGACTTTGTCTGCTGGGTTCTTCAAGCCTACAAGTGCTTGGAACAGAGGCGATAACACGTGTGTTGTTAGGGCAAGATATGGTCGAGCCCAGTTAATGACCCCCAAACACTGTTGTAGTTGGACCAAGGTGGTGGGTTGAGGGAGTGTGAGTGCGGGGATATGGGGAGATGCTGTGGACATCAGAACTTTGTGGCCTAGATATTGCATTGGGTATTGGGTTTGAATTTTTTCAGGGGCTACGTGCAGTCCTGCTTGTGCTAATATGTTTAGTAGCAAAGAAAAGGTTTTTTGAATTGTTCCTTTTGGGCCATTTGCTGCAATTAAAATATCATCCATGTAATGATACACAAGAAAATCAGGAAATTGAGATCGATAGGGGCATAAAGCCCTGTCTACAAAAAATTGACACATTGTGGGTGAGTTTAACATACCTTGAGGCAAGACTTTCCATTGGTATCGCGAGGTAGGTTTGGAATTATTAAGTTCAGGAATAGTGAAAGCAAAAAGCATTCTATCCTTTTGTGCCAATGGTATGGAAAAGAAGCAATCTTTTAAGTCTATGATGACCAGGTCAAACCCTTCAGGAATAAGATTAGGATTGGGCAGGCCACATTGTAACGGCCCCATGGGTTGAAGTATGGAATTGATAGCCCGGAGATCCTGCAGGAGGCGCCACTTACCAGATTTTTTCTTGATAACAAACACTGGGGTGTTGTAGGGACTAGTAGATGTTTCAATATGACCCTCATCCAACTGCTGCTGAACAAGAAGGTGTAAGGCCTGCAATTTCTCTTTAGTGAGTGGCCATTGATCAACCCATACCGGAATGGGTGTTTTTAGGGAAAGATCAAGAGGAGCAATGTATGTTTGCGTAGCCATGAGTGTGATTATGGCAGTTGGATAGAAGCATGAAATTGAGAAAGCAAGTCACGACCCCACAAATTGCAATGCAAGGGTAAAATGTAGGGTTTCAGATAAGCAGTGATGTTAGAATGCTTAGTGACAGCAGAAAGCCAGTGAGAGCTGACCTTAGCGGCCTGTGCTCCGCCCACACCCTGCACCGAGGATGCTTCCGCAAGGGACCAAGAGGAGGGCCATTCGGCGGAGTGGATGACGGAAACGTCAGCGCCGGTATCAATCAGACCCTCAAAAAGACGACCATTAAGCGTGACAGTAAGAGTCGGTTTTGAAGCCTGCACTGGTTGCTGCAAAGCAAACAAGGACGGAGCGTCAGAAGGGGACAGAAGTATAAGAGTAGCGATGATCGTCCCCTTTTTTAGAGAAAAGCATCTATCCCCTATTCCGGCCAAAGAAAGCTGTTTTAAGTCTGATGAATCATACAGATAGGGAGCAGCGACCACGCCCTCAATTGTGAGCGAGGAGTTAGGAATGAGCAAAACAGGGTTAGAGGGAGGAAGGGGTTTAAGAAATGTGACGACAAGGAGAAGAGAAAACACAGCGCCAGGGTCATCATACACAAGATCTTCGGCCAATTCTACCGGGAAGGTGGTGGCGGAAAACTCAGCCTTTGTGGCGGGGTTAGCTGAAAACCCCTCAATTAGTTTCCCGGAGATTGGGGAAGAGGAGGAGGATTGCTGCGGCATTGCGAAGCCCAATGATACCCTTTACGGCATCGGGGGCAGATAGTTTTAGGTTTGGACGGAGGAGGCGGCCCTTTTGCTTGGCCACGAGGCGCACCTCCCCCCCGGCATTTGACACTGGTTTTTAAAGTGTCCAGGTTTTCCACAATTAAAGCAATTGCTATTGCGCGCTATGGGAAAAGCATCAGGAGCACAATTACCAGAGGGGGAGGCAGTAACAGAGGAAGGTAAAGAGGTAGTGATAGCAGCGGCAAGAGCATTCATTTTATGAGAAGTTGTGCCCACAATTCTACAAAGTTGCAAAAATTCAGCCAGGGTTGCTCCTGGTTTGTTGGCCACGGGTTGAAGGATTTTTTGGCAATCATGATTAGCGTTGGAAAAGGCAAGTTTCATGAGCAATTCTTGTTTGGCTGTGGAATTATCTATTTGCCTATCCAAGGCTGTTTGCAGGCGGCTGATGAAAGAAGCATATGGCTCATTTGGCTCCTGCATGATTTTTAAGAAAGTTTGGGTAGACTGAGAATCCGAATCATCCACCCGCTTAAGAGCATTCATGGCACACATGTGAATTATGGCAAAACTGCGACGGGGGGAATTTTGTTGTTGGACTAGCGTCGCAGATTGCCCTTTCCCCAATAGTTGATCTGCAGTGACTCCTGCGGGTAAGCCTCTTCGAATTTCTGCTTCTACCCCTTTTTCATATTCAGATTGCCAAACAACATATTGAGCTGGAGTCATGAGCATTGAAAAAAGCATTTTCCAGTCATATAGTAACATAACAGTGTTAGTAGTAACTAAGGAATCAAGTATCCCCCTCGTGAAAGGAGAATGTAGACCGTAGGTGGTTACAGCGTTCTTAATCTGTTTCAAAACTTTAAATTCGATGTTGTTATACATGTTTCCTCCCGCCGCCCCTGGGACAATGGTCATAGGAAAAGCCGAAGGACTTTCAACTTCCAGAGAAAGAGGAGAGGAAAGGAGTTCAGTAATAGTGCCTCCGAGAGATTGATGTGGAGAGAAATCAGACACAGGGGCTGAAGGGGAGGGGGAGGTGTCAGGGTAGGGAGGAAGAGGTAGAGAAGTGGAGTCAAGATGGGCAGCGAGAGGGGCGGTAGTTTTGGGATCGGAAGTGGAAGAAGAGGATGGTTCTAGAGACGAAGAGGGAGGATAGAGGGTGTTGATGGCTGCCATAACAGCCTTCCAGGAAGTCAGAATATCCACGGGAGCCCATGGGGTATCATGAAGATATTTTCCTATCCGCTCCCAAGTGGAGGATTTGAGCGTTCCTCCAGAGGGATAGACAGGACAATATTTTTCTATGTAAAGTAAAAGATTAGTCAGGGATTTTTTAGAGATAGAGAAAATTGTAGTGCCATTAGATTTTTGACAAGAATTAGCCTTCTTCACAAGTGCGTAAAGTTCGTCCCTATGTACTGATGAAACTTTGGAAAGTGGGGAGCCCATTACTTACGATTGTACAAAGCCTTTGCCAGGTGCGTAGTAATAGGAGTGAAGGCAGTGTTCCTTTAGACAGAGGCAACACCGTGAGACCAGAAGACCAAAGGACGAAGGATCCCGGACGAGCCCCCAGCTGTCGCGTTGAGTGACCGGCCCGGCAGACCTTCTTCTTCTAGTCCGTTAAGTTTTGGCGGGACCCTCGCGAGGGTGGACCAGAATTTAGGCACCAAGAAAAGACACCGGACATTTAGATGCTTGAAGCGAGGAAGGACATCGCGCCTGGGGCAGATGGAGTGGTCCCGGCCCCGATTGCTCTGCTACAAGCTCCTTTATTGTGTTCTTTAGGTAGGGAGGGGTTAGGAGATGGTCTCCTTGACTCTTTCTTCAAACCAGTGGTCCTCTCTGCCTACAATGTGGACTTTTAGGAATTGCAACAAATAAACAGACTTTTTGTCTCCTGTGTGACATGAAAGTGTTTTGAGTTGCTACTTTTGTGGTTTTGTGTTACTCAGATTGCACACTGCCAGTGATAAATGCAAGGGGAGCTATCCATTTTAGTGGACACACACACACACACATTTGTTTTCTGAGGTTCTCAGAGGTATTTGTTTGTGGATCTTTGGTTACTCGGGTTTAAGATCCATATATACAGTCCATTTCCTATTTTTTAAAGACAGCTTTCTTCAGCTGAGTCATCTTCATACATGTATAGTTTCTTCCAGTAGTAGCTTTCCTA
Source organism: Hydrophis major (assembly GCA_033807585.1). NCBI lineage: Eukaryota > Metazoa > Chordata > Lepidosauria > Squamata > Elapidae > Hydrophis > Hydrophis major. The sequence continues at coordinate 35,996,624 of CM066332.1, read as the reverse complement.
CATGTACAGTGTGGGTTTATGTGCAAGTATAGTTGGATAATCCAAGGTTTTCCATATATTTGTCCAAGGTTACTTGTCTGGCACTAACACAAATATACTTCCTTAATAATTGGCGAGTTCTACGTAACTAGCAAACCAAACAAATCCCCAAGAACCACACAGATTTGGTAAAGGCATCTTTAATACTTGTGTGGGATCAAAACATTGAAAAATGCGAGAATAAAATTCTAGGCCATTTCAGATAGAGTCTCTTGGAAAGTGTGCCCCCTGCAGCTCCAATTAAACTACAGCCCTCCCCTGCTTACTTTTAACAGTTATTCAATCAAGAATAATTTCATTAGGACCCTTTTATTTCTCCTAAGCCATTTCTATTTCTATTTCTATTTTGCTCTTCTGACATCTACTTCAGTCATTCAGTTCATCTGGATTTATTACTTTTTCTTAATGTTAGAATTGGCAGTATAAATATAGATTCAAATGATACCTTTCAGTAGATAACTATTGCAAGTTTTAAAACTCATTCCCAACAGTACTGTACTCAGTCATATGAGTAATTCTCTGCCTATTATAGGTAGACCTTGATTTACACTCATTTAATGATCTTTTGAAGTTGTGGCACTGAATAACTGACATATGATCATTTTTCACATTTATGATCATTGCAGCATCCCCATAGTCACATAATCAAAACTTGGACACTTGACAACCAGCAAATATTTGTGACAGTTACAGTGTCCTGGGGTCATGAAAGTACCTTTTGCCACCTTCTGATAAGCAAAGTCAATAGAGAAGCTAGATTGGGCGTTGGTTCTTACCTGATACGCCCCTTCTCGGCGAGCCGCGAGGAGCATCCAGAGAGTGGGATGTGCTTCTGAGTCCTCTTCTTGCAGGCTGAGCTTTAGCTGAGGAAACGCTCCGCCCCCTCACGTGACTCCAAGTAGCGTTCCCCCAGTTTTTTGCGATAACGAGAAGAAAGGTTATGAAATCCTTCTAATCAACTATTGGCTCCTTGGCTGAAACCAGAGTACTCCCCAGACGGAGGAGTTAGGGTGGGGCTGGATGCTCCTCGCGGCTCGCCGAGAAGGGGCGTATCAGGTAAGAACCAACGCCCATTCTCCCTCGAGCCGCTCGGAGCATCCAGAGAGTGGAACAAACCAAAGCTTGGCTGTCCTACGGGTGGGACTCCGTCTGGGCTGGAAGCCCCTCCGGGTCACTGATGACCCTCTGTAGGACTCGTCGGCCAAAAGAGGCCTCCGCTGAGGCGTATAAGTCTATTTTGTAATGTCTGATGAATGGGGACGGAGAGGCCCAAGTGGTGCCTAACGAATGTCAGCGATTAGGGCTTGCGTGGCCCAAGCCGCTGAAGTAGCTGTACTCCTGGTGGAATGAGCAGTTATTCCACCAGGTGCGGGCAGAGATTGTGATAGGTAGCACCTGGCGATAGTCGCCCTGATCCAGCGACTGATGGTTGAGGGAGAGACTTTGAGCCCCAGTGTCCTGGGCTGAAAGGAGAGGAAGAGGGATTCTGATCTTCTCAGGGGTTGTGTGCGCTTAATGTATATGCGCAAGGCCCTTCTAACATCCAGGGTGTGCCAAAGGGTTTCCCTGTCCCTCGAGAGTCTGGGGAAAAAGTTTGGGAGGACCAGTTCCTGAGACCTGTGGAAGGGTGAGTTAACCTTGGGTAAGAAGGTGGGGTCGGGGCGAAGGACCACCCGATCAGCGTGGAACATGCATAAATTGTTTCTGATTGACAATGCTATTTCCGAGACTCGAGCAGAAGTAATGGCCACTAGAAAACCTACCTTAAATGTTAGAAATTGAAGGGAGGACTCCCTCAGAGGATCAAACGGGTGCCTTGTAAGTGAAACGAGGACCTTGTTGAGGTCCCATGTGGGGAACCTGTGAACAGTCGGAGGGCACAAGTTGGTGGCGCCCCTGAGGAAAGCCCTAACCCGGGGGTGATGAGAGAGGGAACTGAAGTTATCATAAGAGACAACGGCTGAGAGGGCAGCGACCTGCCATCTCAGGGTGTTAGGGGCAAGCCCTTTACGTAGGCCTTCTTGAAGGAATTCCAGGACCTGCGCAATAGAGGAGAGAGGGGGTCAACTTGGGACCTGCTACACCACTTGCAAAAGCCCTTCCAAGTGGCATCATAAATTCGTGTGGTGGAGGGTCGCCTAGCGGCCAAAATAGTGTCGATTACTTGACTGGAGAATTTTTCTCTTGTCAAACGGATCCGTTTAACCTCCAGACGGCTAACTGGAGCCATTGGGACTCCGGATGCAGAAGGGGCCCCTGAGAGAGGGAGACACTGCCTGGGGGGATCCTCCATGGGGGCGCTACTGAAAGATTGTGGAGGTCCGCGAACCACAGTCGCCTGGGCCAATAAGGAGCCACCAGGAGCAGGTCTGCCTTCTCGTGAATGAGTTTCTGTATGACTCTGGGAACTAGTGGCAGCGGAGCGAAGGCATATAGGAGCCCTGGGGGCCATGGGCAGCATAGCACATCGGGGTTCTCCAACCCGTGAGATGGGTACCTGGAGAAAAACCGTGGAAGCTGTGCGTTGGACGGGGAGGCAAAGAGATCCACCCTCGGGAGGCCGAATATTCTGGATGCCTCCTTGAATAGGGATGGATGGAGACGCCATTCTGCTTGGTCCACCGTGGCCCTGCTCAGCCAATCTGCCTGGATGTTGGAGATTCTGGAGAGGTGGGAGTAGAATCCTCGTCCCCTCTGGGCCAGTGGAATGGGTTGAATGGCCTGAATGTCAAGCAGGTGTTGGATGGCTTAATCCATTAGTGCACGTTTGGCGGGATCTCTTGAGGTGGGGGATGTCATGAAGAAAACAGCGGGGGCGGACCGGAACTCAAGGGCGAGACCAAACCTGACGGTGTCCCTAACCCATGTATCGGATGTGGATTTGTCCCATTGAGCGGCGAAGTGTCTGAGGCGGCCACCGATGGGGAGCGAGGAAGAAGATCTATCTGGGTCGTCGGTAGGGCTTCCCCCCTGATCTCCTAAAGGGCCTCTTATAATTGCTGCCCCGTCTGCTTCTGTCTCCTGAGTCCGAGCGGTCCTGAGACCGGAAGAAAGGAGGTCTCGGGTATCTGGGCGGGAAGGGGGGGTAGAAGGGGCGGGGGAAGCCCCTCCGAAAGGGCTGAGGGCCTCTTGTCTCTGGCCTCCGAAAAAGGGAGGGCAAGTACTTCCTCTTGCTGCGGCCCTCAACCAGCAGGGGTTCCAAGGCCGGGCCGAACAGTTTGTCTTCCTTGACGGGAGCAGTGGTCAGCTTGACCTTATTTTTAACATCCGCCTGCCAGTGCTTGAGCCACAACAGGCGGCGAGCTGTGACATGGGACGTTATCGCTCTGGAAGAGAACTTTACCGATTGGTAAGTGGCGTCAGATGAGAACTCAGCTGCGTCCACCAGTTTCACTATGTCTTGGTGCGCCCTCACATTGGACGCGGGGACGTGTTCTCTCAGCTGCCGGAGCCAGCGGATAGAGGACCTTGTGAAGAATGAAGCGGCCATAGCCGATATAATGGCCCAAGCGTTGGATAAATGGGCCCGGCGCAATGCCAATTCCGTCTGCTTGTCCTCAGGTTTCAAGGCCTCTAAGGCCTCACTGGGGGTAGAGGAGGAAGCAAGGCCCACAATGGGATCATCAACCTCCAGGATGTTTAGAAGACTGGACATTGCCGAATCGAGATTAAAGAATCTCTTGTCTTGGTTAGAGGGTGTAGGGGGGGCTCCCGTAGAAGCAAGTTGCTTCGCCATTAGGTCCACGAAGATGGGCGGGGTTGGGATGACCTCAGCCTCCACCACTGGTTGTGTGAAAATGGAGTCCTCTGGTCTCTCTGAGGCGGGGGGGGGGAAGTCAGAGGGAGACTGGGGAAGAAGACCAGAGACATTCTTGGCTTTAAAGAGGAGGGATTTAAACAAGTGTGGCTTGAACAGCCCCCCGAATACGGGTTGGTCGGGAGAAGCCCCCTCGACCTCCGACATCTCCCCCTCCATGAGGTCCGCCTCTGAGAGGGGCTTACTATAACGGGAGGATCCCACCCGGGAATCCTCTTCCTCTTCCCTGAAGTCACCAAAGTCCCCTTCCTCCTCCTTGTCCTGGGCCCCTACGGGAGGAGGGCTGTTCCTCTGAGAGAGTACCTGAACAACTGGGGGATCTGGCTGTGGAAGGGATCTGATGGATAAAGAGTCGTGCTTGGGAGCCTGTGGAGAGAAGCCTGATCTGGACATGTGCTGCAGGCCTTCCGCAATGCCCTGGCGGATAGCCGATTCCATCCAAGCCTTGATGTGGGCTGGAACCTCAGATGTAGAGGGTTCTTCCTGACGCAGACCAGCGGCCATAGGTATAAAGGTAGTTTCAGGGGTCTGTCTGGTCGGTGGCCCAGGGGTTAAGTGACCCTGAAGTGGGCTGCGCCTAGATAGGAAGACAGGTCTGGAGGGGGAAGAGGTTGAGTAGAGGTGGAGGGGGTGGGCGAAGGAAGGGCTGGAGGCCCCGAGCGGGACTCCCTTGATCGCCTATCAAACTCTTTTTCCAATGCCTTATGGCGCCTTAAGGCGTCTTGTTGGGAGGCCTTGGAAGATTCCTTGTCCTGCCTGCGGAAGTAGTGGGACTTTGCCTTAGCCTTCAAGGAAGGTCGTTTAGAGAGATTGTCGTCTGCCATTTTGATAATTATAATAACAGTAATAATAATAGTAATAATAGCAAAGGGCGGTTGGCTCGCCTGGAATTGGCTTGAGTGGGGCCGAGTGAGGTTTGAGCTGGCCTGCTCCCCCTTTTGGAATTTAATATGTACAGTGATAACCGGTAGTAAGGTATGTATGTGTGTATATATATATAATATGTACAGATATATAATCTTCTGATTTTTATTTTTATTTTTATTTTTTTATTTTATTTATGCTAACTGCATGTAAAGGTTATCTATGTATATACATATAAAAATGTATAATTTTTTCTGTAAATTTTTCTCTCTTTTCTTTTCTTTTTTTTAATATAAACAATAACAGGAAAGGAACTAAAGACGTACCACAGTACAGGCCGGATTTATCAAATAAACGCCTGAGGCCTAGAAGGAGAGAGGCCTCTGGCAGCAGGCTTCCAGACAACAAGCCGGAGGGGGGGGTGCTGCAACTTCGCCCTGATGGAGGCTGCGGGAGGCCAACAGAAACAATGAAAGCGAGCCTGGAGGATCGCTAAAAGCAACTAACTCTTGACCCAAGGGGTCTGGGATGTTTACTTCCACCGCAGCAGCAAGAATCAGAAATAAAAATGGCGCCCGACCACGATGCGGCACCAAGATGGTGGCTGCAAGCTGAGCTATGTCGGGCGCCTTCGGGACGGCAAGGAGGACTTGTCCGGTTAGCTCAGCACGCCTGGTGCTCTTAAGGAGCGACTAGCCCTCCCAGTTGGCGTTTAGGGTGGGGGGGAATTCAGCAAAAGTTGCGCGCCACAAGGCAGCGCGGAGGCAGCAACATGATCTAATAATGGGGGAGGTCGCGCAAAGCGTTGCGAACCCGTCCGCTTGGCCCCTAGGGTCGAGGGGAGACTTCCCCTAAGTCCCAACCTTTTGCGCAGGAGGAAGGAAAGGAAATATCAGACCTGAAAAATGAGGAAGATAGCCAGAATAATATACGTAGTATGAATCAGCCAAGGAGCTCTTTCCAACAGCAGCCTGACTCTTCGAGGCTGAGCAAAAGACTGGGGGAACGCTACTTGGAGTCACGTGAGGGGGCGGAGCGTTTCCTCAGCTAAAGCTCAACCTGCAAGAAGAGGACTCAGAAGCACATCCCACTCTCTGGATGCTCCTCGCGGCTCGAGGGAGAATTGCTTAACAACCATGTTAGTAACTTAATAACTGCATGGATTCACGTAAACAACTGTTTCAAGCAAGATGATAAAATGCTGGCAAAATTAATTTAACAAATGTCTTGCTTTGTGATGGAAATTTTGGGCTCAATTGTGGTTATAAGTTGAGGGCTACCTAAACCAAATTAATTTTGAACTTTGGCCATTTTAGTATTGATTTTTTGGCTTTTAGTGCAGAGAGTGCAGTTTATACTTTGATCTATGATTGGGACTGAGTTGCTCTTTATTTCCTCTATTAAGAGCAAATGGAGATGTGTGAACTGAAAAGTCACAGAGCTGGAATCATTCAAGCTCCTCAGATAAAACTATTTAACGGCAGCAGCTGAAAGCTTATTTCATCATAGCTAAATCAGCATTTAGAACCCACCACTCGCTCACTTACGATGCAAAATTGTTTCTTTAAATAAGATACCTAAATAAAAATCACAGACCAACTGAGCAGTGCAATTTATATTTTAGTGATAGTTGTTTAACATGTTTGGCATCTTCTGTTGACGTTGCTTTTTAGGGAATATTTGCAAGGAAATGCTTAATTACATATGGATAAAGCATTTAATCGCAGTTTATTGTCAATTTCTGAATGATTATGCTGTTTCAGTGTCCTTTGAATTTATTCTGCTGGCCATGGTCTCATAAATAGCCAAACCAATCATTCCCTAACCCTCTGCTCCTTTGCATATACTCTGACTGCTTTTCTGATATGATAGTATCAGAGTGGTTTTCCTCTTTTCTAATTGCTGACCATAGTGGGTGGTCCAAATTCCAATTACAAAAATTCCCTTTTCCTTCAGGCATCTGTGAACCAGTTGGAAAAAGAATTTCCTTTCCTAGGAGAGGTGCCATCAGGATTCCTGAATATAGCTTGCAGTAGTCATTTCCTAACATTCTGCAAAATGGGGATATGCCAAACTGTTACGTGTTTCTGTGAATTTTTTAAAATCCATACATTAATTTGAAATCATGAGGACATACTTTGTTTTTAAGTATGTTTGGGCTTCATTTCTTTCTTTCTATTCCTCAATAATTTGAAGACTCCCCTAAAGTAGAATAGAATAACAGAGTTGGAAGGGACCTTGGAGGTCTTCTAGTCCAACCCCCTGCTTAGGCAGGAAACCCTACAACACTTCAGGCAAATGGTTATCCCATCTCTTCTTAAAAACTTCCAATGTTGGCGCATTCACAACTTCTGGAGGCAAGTTGTTCCACTGGTTAATTGTTCTAACTGTCAGGAAATTTCTCCTTAGTTCTATGTTGCTTCTCTCCTTGATTAGTTTCCATCCATCGGTTCTTATCCTGCCCTCAGATGCTTTGGAGAATAGCTTGACTACTTCTTCTTTGTGGCAGCCCCTGAGATATTGGAACATTGCTATCATATCATCCCTAGTCCTTCTTTTCATTAAACTAGGCATACCGTGTTCCTGCAACTATTCTTCCTATGTTTTAGCCTCCAGTCCCCTAATCATCTTTGTTGCTTTTCTCTTTACTCTTCCTAGAGTCTCAATATCCTTTTTTCTTCTTCGCATTGTGACGACCAAAAGTAGATGCATATTCCAAGTGTGGCCATTATAAAGTGGTGTTAACACATAAGTACCTCATCACAGCCTTTTTCATAATTGTAAATTGTTGATGCATCCAATCTGCCAGTTTTTCTTATTTGCAAAAAATTTGCCTTTTTAAACACCTTCACATACAGCGATGGGCAGCATAATCATGACTTGGCTCCTGCAAAGTATCATATTTCTTTTCTATATTTCTACTGTTAAGTTTATATTCATGTGTATGTTGCTTGATAATTAAGTAGATTGGCAGTATCTACAAGTTGTTGACAAACATTTGTTTTATATATTGTAAGAATGTATGTCAACTCATTTTCATAGAAGGTTAATTAAGTAAAGCAACCATATTTGTATAACTGCTTTCTGATTGAATCTGACAGATCTGGATCATGGAATTAGCCTATATTTCACTTTCCAGGAAATGTAAACAATGTATTTTTAATTTGCTACTAATGATGTTAGTCTGCTATCTATCATCAGTACCAAAACAAAATCAGACTTCTTATTGTAGATGTTATCCAGAATTCTGTCACATCTGGATTACATAAAGGATGAAACCTTTGATGATTTGATATGTTTCAAAGTATAAACATGTTGTGTTTATTATGCATACGAAAAATTATTTTGTCTAACAATAAGTTATCATCGGTGACATTTTAATATTAAGGCATAATGTTTAAATCAGTTGATTTAATAAAAGAAAAAAAAATACCAAGAAAATAAAGCATATAAACTTGTACTTGTAAAATCCTTGGTTCATTTAGACTTTGTAATACTCATTTCTCCAGCATGCCTGTGGGAGAATCCACATGTAATGGGTTTATTCTCCTGAGAGCCGGTTGGATCATCCAGAGAGTGGGGAGGTGCTTCAGTCTGCGTTGTTGAAGGCTGAGCTTAATTCCTGAGGAACGCTCCACCCTCCATCACTTGGCTCCCTTGCGTTCCCCAGTTTACGCTCAGCCTTCGTGAGAGTAGGCTGTGTATTTCACCACTCCTTGGCCGATTCAAGAACTCTGATTCTAAGGTTTGCTGATCATTGTTTCTGGTTCTCCTTAGCCTCTAAGCGCATTGGGTAGTGACAAAGCAGGGGAGCGTGTTTTCTTCACCCCCGGGGGGGCTGTACAGCAGGCGGCTTTCACGCTCTGGCGCCGATCTCCCCCCCTCAATTCGATCCTCTTCCTGCCGCTTTTCTACGTCGCATTCATAGTGGCTTTATTTGATGGCACTGTAGTAGCGCAGCTGGTGTTCCCCCCCCACCATAAACGCCGATCGCCCCAGGAAGGGGCGAAAATCACCTGCCTCTTGGCCCCTAGGCATGCCAGAGAGGCCGATTTTGGCCCTGAGCAGCCCGTGAGTAAGGGAGCGTGGGCGGCCGCCATTTTGGGCACCGCCGCGTGTCGGGTGCCGCTTTTAGAGGCCTCATTGAGCTGCGAAGGGACTAGCTCTAATTATAGGCCTTCCAGCCTGTGAGAGCTATTAGATAAGCAGGGGAATTGGCAATCTTGTTGGCTTTCCGCAGCACGCTCAGGGCAGAAAATAGCAGCCTATCCCTCCCGGTTGTTGCCTGGGAGCTCCAGCTGCCAGAGGCCTCACTCCAGCCTCAGGCATTTATTTGGCATATTGGCAATATTAACAGTAATTTCTGGGGTCACTCTTTCCTGGGAGTTCCAACCAGACCTTGGATTAAATATTTGTAAATAATAATAATAATAATAGTAATATTTATCAAATATTTATCAATATTTAGATATACAATTATATAGATAGATAGATAGATAGATAGATAGATAGATAGATAGACGTATTTGCATATATATATATATATATTTACATCTTATCAATATTTGGCTATTTCACATTGCCAACACTGCTTGGATTATATATCTTGATTGTACGCTTACGCTTAAAGATATTAATAATTATATTACAGTTTATATACATCTAAAATTCGAAAAGGGGGTGCGGGCCAGCAAAAGGACACCCAGCCTTTGTTGTAGGTCGAACCCTTGGCGAGCCAACCGCCTTTACATTTGTATTACAGTCCTTTCCTCTACAATGGCAGATGACAATTCCACGAAAGGCCCTTTGAAAGCCAAATCTAAATTCTACCACCTGCGCAAACAGACTAAGGAAGCCCCTAAGGAAACTTCCAAAGCTTCTCAGAGGGACACTCTAAGACGTCATAGAGCACTGGAGAAGGAATTTGACAGGCGATCTAGAGAGACACCCTCTGCTCCCTCTACCTCCAGACACCGCCCCTCCTCCAGATTGCTCTTCCCTCTCCAGGCGCAGCCCATCCCAGGGACACCAGGTCCCCGGACCAACGACCAGGTGGACTCCGGAAGCAACATTTACGCCCACGGCCACTGGTCTGCGCCATGAGGTCGCCACAGTTGAGATCCCTGCGCACATGCAGGCATGGATGGAACGGGCTATTCGCCAGGGGATTGCAGAGGGCCTGCAACAGATGTCCAGGTCTGGTCCTCCCTCGATGGCGCCCGAACACGACTCGCCATCAGTCAGGTCCTCACCTAGATCGGACCCCACTCTTGGTCAGGTACCTTTACAGGAGGGCAGTCCTCTCCCAGAAAGGGATCTGGAGGAGGCCATAGAAGACCTAGATCAGTTCCCCAGTTTATGCTCAGCCTTCGTGAGAGTAGACAGTATTTCCACTCCTTGGCCGATTCAAGCTAATTGCTGCAAAGTCCTTTACTTTTTCAGGTTTGCCTTTTATTCTTGGCTCTTCCTTAGCCTCTGCGCACTTCAGGTAGCTGTAGCAGGGGAGCGCGTTTTTCACCCCCAGGGGGGATAACGAGCGGGCGGCTTTCGCGCTCTGGCGCCAATCCTCCCCCCCAATTCGGCTCCTTTCCCTGCCGCTTCTCCGCACCCACGGCCGCTGGTTTGCGCCAGGAGGAGGCTGCCACAGTTGAGATCCCTGCATACATGCAGGCACGGATGGAACGGGCTTTCCGCCAGGGGATAGCAGACGGCCTTCAACAGATGTCCAGACTTGCCATCAGCCAGGTCCTCGTCCAGATTGGACCCTACTCATGGTCAGGTACCTTTGCAGGGGGACAGTCCTCTCCCAGAAGGGGAACTGGAGGAGGCCATAGAGGACCTGGATCGGTTCGGGGAGGAGGAGGAATTTGAGTGGGGTTCTACACACCAAGGGGAAGCAATATTGGAGATAGACCCGATGGAGGAAGACATGTCCGAGGACGAGGGTCTCACTCCTGATCAACCCACCATTGTGGGTCTGTTCAAACCACACATGTTTAAATTGCTCTGATTTTAGGCCAAGAACATTTCTGGCCTGTCTGTTCAGTCCTCCTCGGTTCTCCTCTCCCTGGCGGAGGGACAAGAGGACGCCATTTTCAGGCAGCCCATGGTGGAGGCGGAGGTTATTCCAGCCCCACCCATATTTCACGACCTAGTTTCAAACCATTTGGACTCTACAAGGGCCCCTCCGGTCCCATCCAACCAGGACAAGAGGTTCTTTAACCTCGAGTCGAGCTTCTGCAACCTGCTTAACACTCCCAAGGCAGATGAGCCCATATTGGGCTTAGCACCCTCGTCCTCCCCCAGTGATCCCCTGGAGGCTCTGAAACCTGAGGACAAGAGGTCCGAACTGGCCTTACATAGGGCCCATCAAGCGGACACCTGGGCCATTAGATTGGCCACAGCCGCTTCATTCTTCACCAGGTCTTCAATTCGGTGGCTCTGCCAACTGAAACAACATGTTCCCCCCTCTAACGCAAGGGCACATCAGGACATCGCAAAATTGACAGCTGCGGCAGAATTCTCGGCCGACGCCTCCTACCACGCGGTTAATTTCTTCGCCCATGCAATAACCTCTCACGTTACAGCTCACTGCCTGCTCTGGCTCAAACACTGGCAGGCGGACGTGAAAAACAAGGTTAAGTTGGCCACCGCCTCCATTAAGGGGGACAAACCATTTGGCACCGCCCTGGAGCCATTGCTATCCGAAACCCGAAGCAAGAAAAAATTCCTTCCTCCCCTCTTTCAGAGGTCAGAGTCAAGAGCACCTCAGCCTTTCGGAGAGGTACCCCCGTCCTTTCTACCAGTATCCTTTCCCACCCAGGCATCCGAGACCCCCCTCCTTCTGGCCATTCCAGCCCCAGGATCAAGCCGATCGGGCGACAGGAACAGGAGGGGCGGCAGCTACAGGCACCCCTTCAGGTGTTCAGGAGGGAAGCCTTTCCGATGCAGCCCTTTGGCAGGTGGCCTAGAGGTGGAGCACTTGCCTCACAGCCAGGAGGTCGTGAGTTCGATCCCAGACAAAGGCAAATATTTGGAATAAACTCTCCTTCTCAAGCAGGGGTTGTACTTAGATGACCCAGATAGATCCCATCCCTCCCTTCCCATCGGCGGACGCCTCAAGCATTTCGCCGACCCATGGGATTCCTCTACCTCCAATGCCTGGGTCCAAGACACCATCAGACTGGGCCTCGCGCTTGAATTCCAGCGCGCCCCCCCCCTGATTTTTTTATGGCATCCCCCCCTCCAAGGATCCCAATGGATTCAGCTATCCACCATGTCCTCACCATACAGGCCATACAACCTGTACCACCATCCCAGCGGAGGCAGGGGTTTTACTCCCACCTCTTCATGGTCCCCAAATCCTCAGGGGGATGGAGGGCTATTCTAGACCTGAAATGCCTTAACTGATACCTGACCTACCACAGGTTTATGATACACACCCTACAATCCATTCTACTGGGCATCAGGCAGGGAGACTGGCTATCCTCTATAGACCTTTCAGAGGCGTACCTTCACATCCCAATCTGGCCCTCTCATTCCAAATTCCTCAGGTTCTGCTACAACCATCGCCATTTCCAATATGTGGCCCTTCCCTTTGGATTGGCCTCTACCCTGAGAACCTTCACTAAGGTCCTCACGGCCCTAGCGGCCCACCTCAGGGACCTCCCAGTTCGTCTCCACTGTTACCTGGATGACATCCTCATCCTGTCTCACTCCAGAACCCAAGCAGAAAGGGATTTCAGAGCTACTCTCTCTGCCCTCCAAGACCATGGGTTCCTAGTAAACTGGCAGTAGAGCCATCTGTTACCATCTACACGGATCACCCACTTGGGGTCCATCATTGACTTGGTTCAGGGAAAGGTTTTCCTTTCCTCTGAGAGATTCCATAGTATCCAGGAAACTGTCAAACATATCAGACGATCAAGGAAGGTAACACCTTTAGAATCGTCTAAATTACTCGGTAAAATGGTCTCATGTATCTCCATTGTTCCCTGGGCCCGTTTACACACTATATCCCTACAGTGGTTCCTGATCCCGTTCCAAAGGACCGGCAGAAGCAATTCAAAGGCCACGGTCAAGGTGCCTTCAAGGGTCCTAACGTCTCTCCTCTGGTGGACCAGTCCCGCCATCAACAAGGGACACTGCTTCAAGGAACCCCAACGCTTCACCCTCACCACAGACGCCAGCCTGTCCAGATGGGGCGCTCACATCCACTCGCTCTCGACACAGGGCAAATGGTCACAGGTAGAACGCACATGCAGTATAAACTGGTTGGAACTTCACGCCATCCACCTGGCCCTGTGCAACTTCCTCCCCCACGTACGCGGGCAGCATGTCCTGATACTCTCAGACAACATCACCACCAAGGCTCATGTCAACTGAAAAGGGGGCACCTAGTCCATAAGTTTGATGAGAGAGGCCGAGCGCCTCTGCTGTTGGGCGGAGCGCAATCTCCACTCTCTCAACGCCGAGCACATTTCAGGGGTCTCAAACACCCAAGCAGATTGGCTGAGTAGGACCACGGCGGACCAGTCCGAGTGGCGCATTCACCCGTCGCTGTTCAGGGAAGCGACCATGATGTTCGGTCTCCCGTCAGTAGATCTCTTCACATCCCCGCTCAACACCCAATTCCCCAGGTTTTTCTCGAGGTACCCCTCCCACGGGGCCGAGAATCACAACGCCCTCCATTGCCCTTGGCCCACAGGGCTTCTATATGCATTCCCTCCGTTGGTCCTGGTCCCCAGAGTCATCCAGAAGCTCATCTCCGAGAAAGCAGAGCTGATTCTAGTGGCACCCTACTGGCCCAGGAGCCCATGGTTTGCGGACCTCCGCAACCTATCGGTGGCCCCACCTTGGAAAATTCCCCCGCACAGGATATCGCTTTCCCAAGGGCCCCTCCAACACCCAGATCCTCAGTGGCTCCAGTTAGCTGTTTGGAGGTTGAGTGGGAACATCTAAGGAAGGAGCAGTTCTCTGACCAGGTTATTGATACCATTTTAGCTGCCAGGCGGCCCTCAACAACCAGAATATACAATGTCACTTGGCAGGGGTTCTGCAAGTGGTGCCATAGTCTCCAAGTCAACCCGCTCTCACCCTCCATCCCTCAAGTTTTGGAATTCCTCCAAGAGGGTCTGAGGAAAGGTCTTTCCCTGAGGCGTCAGGTCGCAGCCCTCTCAACCGTCATTGTTTGCCACAACCTGGGTTCCCTTTCCCTCCACCCTCGCATTAGGGCATTTCTCAGAGGAGACTCTAACTTGTGTCCCCCAACCGTACATAGATACCCTACTTGGGACCTCAATAAGGTCCTGGTGTCCCTTACTAAACAACTCTTCGAGCCTCTAAGGGAATCCTCACTCTAGTTCCTAACATTCAAAGTCGTGTTCCTGATGGCCATTACTGAGGCTCGCCGAATATCAGAGATAGCAGACTTGTCGGTGGGGAGGGACCTTTGCATCTTCCATGCCGATCGGGTGGTTCTCCGACCGGACCCTACTTCTTGCCAAGGTCAAATCAGCCTTCCATAGGGCACAGGAACTTATACTTCCGAAGCTCTACCCCAATCCCTCGTGGGAAAGGGAGAAGCTTTGGCATACCCTGGATATAAGACGGGCCCTCCGCATTTACATTAAGTGTACCCAGCCCTTCAGGAGGCCCAAATCCCTATTCCTTTCCTTTCAGCCAAAATCATTAGGCCATAAGGTGTCCCCGTCAACCATTGGCCGCTGGATTAGAGCTACTATTTCCAAAGCGTACTTGTCCCAGGCTCTGCCAGTTCCCAGCGGAATAACAGCACACTCCACCAGAAGGGCAGCCACCTTGGCAGCTTGGGTCACCCAGGCTCCAATTGCGGATATTTGTCGGGCAGCCACCTGGGCATCCCCATCTCCCTTCATCAGGCATGATAAGATTGACATATTTGCCTCGGCGGAGACTTCGTTTGGTAGACGAGTTCTCCAGCGAGTCCTCAAAGAACCGCAGGGACAACAGAACCAGACGGAGTCCCTCCCGTAGGACAGCCAAGCTTTGGTATGTCCCACTCTCTGGATGATCCGACTGGCTCTCAGGAGAATGGGCGTTGGTCCTTACCTGACACGCCATTTCTCTGGAGCCGGGAGGATCATCCAGCCCCACCCTTTTATTTCACCGTCTGGTGGGGTCTTGTTTCGGCCAATGAACCTTTTAGCATAGTAAGATGAGAGCATGATCTTCTCTTCACTCTCGACTTCGCATAAACTGGGGAATGCAAGGAGCCACGTGATGGAGGACGGAGCATTCCTCAGTAATTAAGCTCAGCCTTCAACGACGCAGACTGAGGCACCTCCCACTCTCTGGATGATCCTCCCGGCTCCAGAGAAATGGCGTGTCAGGTAAGGACCAACGCCCATTCTCTGATCAGGTTATTGATACCATTTTAGCTGCAAGGCGGCCCTCAACAACCCGAATATACAATGCCACTTGGAATAGTTTCTGCAAGTGGTGCCATAATTTCCAGATCAACCCTCTTTCACCCTCCATTGCTCAAGTTTTGGAATTCCTCCAAGATGGTCTGAGGAAGGGACTTTCTCCGAACACCCTGAGGCGTCAGGGAGCAGCTCTCTGAACTGTGATTATTTGCGACAATCTGGGTACCCTCTCCCTCCACCCTTGCATTAGGGCATTCCTTAGGGGAGCAACTAACTTGTGTCTCCCAACTGTACACAGATACCCAACCTGGGACCTCAACAAGGTCCTGGTATCCCTTACTAAACATCCCTTTGAGCCTCTCAGGGAATCCTCACTCCAGTTCCTAACTTTCAAAGTCGTCTTCCTGGTGGCCATTACTTTGACTCACCGAATATCGGAAATAGCTGCCTTGTCAGTGAGGAAGGACCTTTGCATCTTCCATGCCGACCGGGTGGTTCTACGGCTGGACCCTACCTTCTTGCCTAAGGTCAATTCAGCCTTCCACAGGGCACAGGAATTCACACTTCTGAACTTCTGTCCCAATCCCTCGTGGGAAAGGGAGAAGCTTTGGCACACCCTGGATGTAAGACGGGCCTTCCACATTTACATTAAACGTACCCAGTCCTTTAGGAAGTCCGAATCCCTATTCCTTTTCTTTCAACCTAAATCCTTAGGACACAAAGTGTCCCTGACAACCATCAGCTGCTGGATTAGAGCTACTATTTCCAATGCTTACTTGTCCCAGGCTCTGCCGGTGCCTAGCGGAATAACGGCACACTCCACCAGAAGTGCAGCCACCTCGGCAGCTTGGGCCACCCAGGCTCCAATTGCTGATATTTGTCGGGTGGCCACGTGGGCCTCCCCATCTCCCTTCATTAGGCATTATAAGATTGACATATTTGCCTCGGCAGAGGCTTCGTTTGGTAGACGAGTTCTCCAGCGAGTCCTCAAGGAACCGCAGGGACTTCAGAACCAGACGGAGTCCCTCCCATAGGACAGCCAAGCTTTGGTATGTCCCACTCTCTGGATGATCCTGTTAAGCCTGTGTTCCCCAACCAGGGTTAAGGAGACAAGCTAAACAGAATGTGCAGCGTTAGTCAGAAAGGCACATAGATAAATGAGTGAGATAAGTTTGTATGTTTGTTAACATACAGTAAAAATAACAGATACGCTTGTGCTATAAAAATATAGTTTATTCCATTTAGAGATTATAGCATAGTCAAAATAACAGTCCATTTGTCACGTATCATTTTAGTCAGTCAATTCAAGGTCATTCAATTAGCAAAGTCCGTGTAGAATATCCAATGTCAGTTCACTTACAATAAATCAGTCCTTTCTCTCTCCCTTTCCAGTAGGAGAAAAATGCAGTCTTGAATCCATCCAGTAATTAGGGATCATAAAGCCAGAGAGAGCAAGCTGCAGTGCCTTGCTTCTTTTATGGTGCTTTTTACAACCACTCCCTTAATTACAGTCCTACAGTTAAAGTTGCAGACGCTTTAACTAATAAACCATGATAACATATTTATTATTTTACCTAAACCAGTTAGGGTAAACAATGTTATCCCTAACAGATCCGACCGGCTCTCAGGAGAATGGGCGTTGGTCCTTACCTGACATGCCATTTCTCTGGAGCCGGGAGGATCATTCAGCCTCACTCTTTTAGTTCACCATCTGGTGGGTTCTTGTTTCGGCCAAGGAACTGCTTAGTATAGTAAGATGAGAGCATGATCTTCTCTTCACTCTCGTCTTCGCATAAACTGGGGAACGCAAGGGAGCCACATGATGGAGGGCGGAGCGTTCCTCAGTAATTAAGCTCAGCCTTCAACAACGCAGACTGAAGCACCTCCCCACTCTCTGGATGATCCTCCCGGCTCCAGAGAAATGTCGTGTCAGGTAAGGACCAACGCCCAATTTGCCTTTCTGCCCAGCGCCATCAGTGCTGAGCCATCAATCTTCACCATGCCTCTTCTGTCAGGGCAGGAAGCCCATTAGCCCTAGTCACGACTCAGTCTTGGCCTTATAGAGACATGGCAAAGGTTGGCTTCACAGATACTTTGGTAAAGCAACATTCTTCATTGTGTGGATTCTCCAAAAGGTTTGAAAAACAGAAGGCAGGCAACAATTGGATTCAAAGCCTGCTTTTCGCCCTGCTTATTGCGCAGTTTCCCCTGAATCACCAATAAGGGCCCAACAGCCAGGCATAGAGGGGACAGTTCTTCATTTATTTCTACCCCTTAGGGAGTGCCACACCCGCAAAATCCTCCTGCACACTTGCATGCCCAGACTCACCTGGGTAACTCCAGTAGGACCATTTTTCACTTTACTGACCCACAGCTGATCATTGGGACTAGCGGCTGCCATTTTGGAAGCGACGGCATGGTGAGTTGTGCAGGCTACCCCAGGAGACTGGTATTGCCATCACTGCCACAACCCAGGGGAGAAGACCTGGAACAAGGACTACCCCTAATTGGAGGATTAAGGTGGATTGAGCTATTAGTCTGTCCTCTCAGGGCAGTCTCAGGGTTCAAGCTACATGATGATGATTACTCAGCAGATAGCGTGGAGCCCAAGCATGCTAAGAAGTCCTCCAGGAAGACTAGATCTGCAAGCAAGGATGCAGCAGATGAAATAAGGGCAAAAGCCATCTACTCCAGAAAACCTACCAGGATAGAAGAAAGGGAGTTTTCCAGAGCTGAGAAGCAAGCTGTGCAGGAGATGTATTCCCCCTCCCCTCAGCCAGAGGCTAAAGTCCCCACCCTCAGCCTTGCAACAAGTCTTGCCTGCAATTCAAAGGGCTTGGTCACCAGAGGAGGATAGTGAGCAAGTTTATCCACCCTCAGCAGGGGAAATTCAAACCGAGGTCTTTGCCTTTGCATGTTTAGCCCCCGGTCCTGTAGAATCACAGTCAAGGGATACCCCCACTTCTGCATATCTTCGCCCACCTGACCCACGAGGACCTGGTTTATCTGAGGAGATTAAGGCCCTCATAGCCCAGGCCATTTCCCATGGGGTAGCCTCCACCCTGTAGGGGAGGAGCCATCTTCCCTCCTTGGGATGAGCCTCCATTGCAGGCCATATGCAATACCAGGTTCCTATGGAGGCCCTTAGAAACCAAAGAGAAAAGTCTCCCACCTGCTCTCTTCGAAATAAGGCATCTTTGCTAGAGGAGGAAGATCAAAGAGAACAGGGGTTCTCAGAAGATGAGGACCTGGTCCCTGACCCTCCTGCATTTACTGGACTCTTTAGTCCAGCCCTTTTAAAGTACTTATTACATAAGGCCGGAACCACTGCTCAGATAGGCAAAGAACCTTCCCCTTCAGCAGTGCCATCTGACAACCAGGGCCCGAACAGTAAAGTATTCTTTGAGCCCAACTCCTATACAACAAGTCATACCTTGCCCCAAGCTGTTCCTAGATGTAGTGCAAAGAGAATGGTTATAACCAGACACATTTCCCACCCTGGGTGGTAATGATATATTTTTTTTTAATATGGCTCCCCTTCTTGCTGAGGTGCTTCAATTGCCTGCATTAGATGAACCATTGGCTTCTTTGGTCTCTCCCACCGCTTTATCAGGAGACATAGTGGAGGCCATCAAGGCAGAGGATAGGAAGGCGAAACTAAACTTCTGCAGAACACACCAGGACAATGCATGGGCCGCAAAAGCAGCAGTAACCACATCTTTCTTTACCAGAACATCCCTTCTTTGGCTTCAACAATTACAGGCCAAGGTTCCCCCAGAGGAGATTCGGATGCACCAGGACATTAATAAACTGGTAGCAGCCTCTGAATTTGCAGAGATTCATCCTTACATGTAGCCCATTTTTCTTCCAGGGCACTGGCCTCCAACATTACCTCTCGCCGCCTGCTATGGCTCAGATAGTGGCAGGAGGATGCCATAACAAAATGGAGGCTGCTCCATATTCAGGTACTTCTCTCTTTGGAGATGTATTAAATCCATTCCTGGTAGAAAATAAGGAAAAGCACAAGGTCTTTTCCACCCTTACCAGGAGAGCAGATAGAAGGGCCTCTCCCTATACCTGTAGGCAGCCCTTTCGTCCGACAGTGGCAGGACAGGAATTTTCACAATTCCAGAGAACCTACAAGCCTAGATCCAAGCAACCACCAGACAAGTCAGGTTTTCAGGACAGGGCTAGGCATCAATTCCAATCCAAGCACACCTTTCCTGGCTCAGGATGCTGCCCCTTTCACAGCTCCAAATGACTGCTGGAACTTTCCTCCCACCAGCAGCCACCTGGCCCTATTTGCAGACCGGTGGGAGAATATCACATCTGATTCATGAGCTGTGAGAACCATATGATTCAGCCTCTCTCTGGACTTTCTCTGCACACCCCCGCAGACATTCATCCATTGCCCCACCTCCAAGAACCTCTTTTGAAGAGGAGTTATGAACAAGGCATTCCAGCACTTGCTGGACGTTCAGACCATCAAACTGGTGCCAGAGGACCAGAGGGGACACGGTTTCTATTCCATTCTCTTCATAGTTCTGAAAGTCTTGGGGTGGGAGTGGGGTGGAGGGTAATTCTGGATCTCAAGAAATTAAATGTACACCTAGTGTACAAGAGATTCAAGATGCAATCTCTGCAGTCAATTTTGGAGGGCATAAGGGGGGGCTGATTCCTGACATCCATATATTTGATGGAGGCTTACCTCCACATTTCCATCTTTCCCTCCCATTAGAGGTTCCTCAGGTTCTATTATGCTGGGCCCTGCCATTCGGCCTATTGTTGGCTCCCAGAACCTTTACAAAGGTGCTGGCTGCACTGGCTGCACACCCCAGAACAATCCCGATGCGAGTCCAGTGCTAACTGGATGATATCATCATCCAGTCCAGTTCCAGCCAACAGGCACAGGCTGACTTGGGGACCACAATCCGTGTTCTTCAGGAACACGGGGTTCTCCATCAACTTTCAAAAAAGTCAGTTACTACCATCCACCTACCTGTTACACTTGGACATGGTATTAGACACCTGTCTGTGCCAAGCTTACCTATCCCAGGAGCGCCAAGACAGCATCAAGTCTTTGATCAGTCAGATCAGAGCGGAATGAGTGGTTCTTTTGGTGGTATTGTCCCAACTCCTGGGAAAAAATGATATCGTGCATAGCCATTGTTCCCTGGGCGCATTTCTACTACCATTCCAAAGGGCAGGGACCAGCATGTCCAGTGTCAAGGTTCAGGTTCCCTTAGATACCCTCAGGTCACTCAGATGGTTGGTTTCCCATGTGTGTGGATTCTCCCATAGGCATGCTGGAGAATAGGCGCTGTCTTACCTGAACACAGTTTCTCAGTATGTCTTGGGAGAATCCACTGGCAACCGTCTGGTCCAGTGTCCAGGTGGGGGGCAAAGCCAATGCCACAAAGAAGATCATCAGGTGGCTGCACCTTCATCGTGACTGGGGCCTGGGGGCTTCCTGGCCTGACAGGAAGAGGCGTGGCAAAGATTGATGGCTCAATTTCTGGGCAGAAAGGCAGATTCAACCCATATATGTGGATTATCCCTAGGCATGCTGAGAAACTGTGTTCAGGTAAAACAATGCCTATTCTATACTCCTTCAAATATTTGCTCAAATAAAAAAGGCGAATATTTCAAATCATTGTGTAATCTATGCAAACAGAACTCATTTCAACTTTGTGGTATTGGTGTTTTTTTCAACATTAAGTGGAAAAACTTTTGCAACAAAATTAATATGTGAAATAATTTCTATTCAAAAGAAAGCCATTATATTAAACTATTGGAGAGCATTTCATTATCTAATATTTTATAATATTGTAAAATTTAGTTTGGAGTTTAATTTATTAATTTAAATATTTTAAGGATATCTTGATTTTTCTTACTTCTAAAACCATGAGTCAGAACCTGCACCAACTGCTCAGTTAGTGTTAGCTTCCAGATTTGAGCTGAAGTTGGAAGCAGTTAGTCACACATAAAAATGCATGGGAATGGATGCACATCCTTATGTCACCTTGGAGATGTCAAACAGGCATCTTTTTCAGCTTTAATGCATCCATTTGTGGGCTATGTAAATATGCATGATTGCTTTAATAATAAATTCTTCTACATCCCATCCATTGTTTTATGATATTATTTTGTTCATGCTATAAATATAGATTTTCTGTACATTGTCCTTGTAGTTTTCTAATTGCTTAATTAGTATCTGATAAGCTATTTGACAGAGGAAAGCAGATAGGCGTTCCTGTTTTGTGGGGGGCGGGGTGACTGGGCAGAATAGATTTGAGAGATGTTTGTGACATGTGGGTGTCATGGCCCCGTTGGAGGAGGAAGAGTTGGAACTGGGACTGTGATAGGGATGGCATGTCTCCCTTGACAGGTTTGGAAAGGCCAGGGACTGAGGATGATGCTATCTTGGGCTGCTCAGCCATTGGGGGGAGGTGATTGACCAGACGGAGAGCAGACAGGCAGTGGTGCTGAGAGGTAGCAGATCTCCTCTGATGAGCAATAGCTGCCTGCTGCCTACTCCACTTGATCCAAGGGCAAGGAGAGCGGAGCGTCAGCAGCCTAGAGAAGGGGAGAGCGAGGAGGTTAGCTTATTCCTCCTCACAAGGAACATTTGGAGTGGAGAAACTTAAGGAGCAGCCGTGGGGAATTAATCTTTGCCAGGAACAATGGTTTGCTTTGGCTTACACTCCCCCAGCTTTGACTCGACTGTTGCTGTTTGTCTTGCCTCTATTGGAAGATTGCTCTTTCCCTTTTGTCTTGGACCGAGCCCTTTTCTTGTGGACTACTTTTGGCTTTTGCTTCACTGTGCCTTTGAAACTTCTTCTTGTATTGGAAGACTGCCATGGTCTTGTGCCTGGATTCTGCCTTCTGGACTGGACGTGGAACCCTGGATGTTGCCCCGTGAGAGTGCTCCTACTCTGTAGGGTTCACTTGTACTATAGGGGCTTGTACTATAGTGTTTGGGGGATTGAGGGTGGCTGCCTTCAGGGTAGCATTGGGGTGGAGCCTTAATGTTCATTGAAGGGCTGTTTGTTGGAGCACTTGTTGAGAAAAAATAAAGGACTCTCTAGAGGCCTGCCTTGCCATGTCCACATGATCATAACAGTGGATAACAAAATGTTCACATGTGCTCTTTGGCAATAGTTTCACCAGTGGTGGGATTTAAAAACTTTTACCACCGGCTCAGTGTGCATGGCTTGATGGGCATGCTTTGCGCATGTGCAGACACTTTGCGCAGGTGCAGAGGCATTTGTGCAGGTGCAGAGGCATTCCAACTCATCTCCTGCAAGCCTGCACTCTCCCAGTCGCTTCAGCAGCTGCTGCGCAGCACTCTGCTGTGCCACACAAAGCAGCTGCGCTTCAAAAGCAGAAGATAAAGGTGAGTATGGGAGCCCGGTCGGCGGGCTGGCCCAACAACAGAGTGGTGGAGAGAACCTGTTCAGTCTCCACTGCTCATCGCTGCTACTGGCAGAACCAGACTGAACCAGTAGCATACCACCACTGAGTTTCATCTGCTTTTGCTCAAGTCATTACCAACCCTATCACACTCATATGGCTTCCATTTGCAACTCTCCTTCATACAGTTCCTATCCTGGAATCTTAAACAACTTAATTCTCTTTTCGGTCAAATTGCAATACATCTATGGCATTTACTTGGCAATAATACAAAGGTGGTTTGTCATTGACTTCTTCCAGAATGACTTTTAAAAAAAAACAACTTTCTAATTTAGTTAATAGTCTCCCATCTAAATGCTAACCAGACACAGTCCTTCTTTAGCTTGTAGCCAGCCAGATGCTGCTCTCATTTGAGACCAACTAGAGTAGGATTTCCCAACTATAGTAACTTTAAAATTGGTTGTGGAATTCTGGGAGTTGAAGTCCACAAGTCTTAAACTTGCCAAATTTGAAGACCCTTGTATTAGAGTGTAGTCTGCAAAGGAGAACAGCAGCCCTACATTTTAGGTACAGGAGAGAATGTCTAGAATAATAGGTTTCTGTAAATTTAACTTGCATTCTTATAGAAAGAATAGCTGCAAACAGTGAATTTATTTTCCAAAGCAACTATGAAATATTCCTTCTGTTTCTCCATAGAGCTGCTGCGAGCATCCAGAGTGGGAGGTGCTCCAGTCTCTGCTCTTACAGGCTGAGCTATAATTGAGGAATGCTCCTCCTCCTCCATGTGACTCCTCCATGCGTTCCCCAGTTTTAATTCAG
Organism: Hydrophis major; assembly: GCA_033807585.1. NCBI lineage: Eukaryota > Metazoa > Chordata > Lepidosauria > Squamata > Elapidae > Hydrophis > Hydrophis major. The sequence goes on along the minus strand of CM066332.1, from coordinate 35,973,266 downwards.
CCTTGCAGAGACAGGCAGCTCTAGCATTTTCTCCTTGGCCAATCCAGGATTTTTCTCTTTAAATTTCACGTTTGATCTTTCCTTGTTTTTTCTTCCTTGGTCCCTGCGCATTTGGCTTGTCTTAAATTAGCGAAGGGAGCGAATTTTCGCCCCTCAGGGGGGAGATAGGGTTTTTTTTAAGAGACTTTCGCCCCCCCCCACTCTGGTGCCTGCCATTCCTTAGGCCGTTCTGCCCTTAAGCAGCGGCTTGGATTTGCGCGCTTAATAGCGCTCTGTTGTGCCTTCCCCCCACGAATGCAATAGAGAGAGGGCGAACTCTTCTCTCTTAGGCTTCTCGTTCTGCCTGCATTTCAGTAGCTTTTGTTGTTGTTGAGGGGCTTTCCTTCTCTCTGAGCCTCGCGCTGGTTCCAGCGGCCATTTTGGGTGCACTTTTTGGCCGGCCGGCATTTTGTTTAGTCTTCAGTTTGCTGCGATGATTCGGGAGGCTTTTAACAGGACCGGCAGGCCTGTTTGGAGTTTTCATTTTTGAAGAGATATTGTGGTTCCGTGCCCTGTTGCCCCATTGATTTCTCTGTTGGTTGGTTCCCGCAGCTCACTCAGAGGGAAGGAGAGGCACCTACTTCCCATGTTGCTTGGGAGGCTGTCTCAGGAGGCCAATTTTTACCTAATTTTTTTCCTATTTGTCTTTTTTCTGCCCTTTTTTGTTGATTGTTATCTGGCCTCAGCGTTCATTCGGTCTATTGGCCTTTTGGATATTCTTTCTATTAGCATGCTCTGCAGCTTAGTTAGGCCCTTTTTGGCCTTGCCTCTTATGTTAATTCAAAAAACAAACAAACAAACAAATAAATAAATAAATGAATGAATGAATAAATAAAAAGAATAAAATAAAATAAAATAAAATAAAATAAATTTAAATTGGACATATATATTACGATACAACCAAAAAAAAATTTTTTTTTACCAAAAGGGGGATGCGGCCCAACGATAGGATATCCGGCCCACATTTTAGGCCATACGCCTAGGCGTGCCAACCGTCTCTTTATTTAATATTGCTCTGTACCTGGCATTTTATTATGGCATTTTATTATGGCATTTTATTATCCCAGAGGTCCTTCCTTGAAGGCTAAGTCGGAGATGCACCATTTGTGCAAAAGGGCCAAGGACTCATCCAAGGCTTCTCAAAAGAAAAAAAAAAGATAAAACGCCTTAAGGCAACCAAGGCTTTGGAGGAGAAATTTTATAAGCATTGAAAGGGCTCTCAAGCTGTAACCCCAGTTCCTAATTTTCCCTCTGCTTCCACATAACCCACCCCTCTGCCAGAACAACTTTCTCCTCCCAGGCGCAGTTCACCTGTTCGGAGCCTCCAGGTCTCCCAGACACTGAGGCTACATTTACGACTGCTGCTGACTTGCGACCAGAGGAACCATCCACGGTCCTTATTCTAGACAGTAGAGAATGGAGGCAGCTGGCCATCTGCCAAGGGATCGTGGAGGGTAACCAACAGATGACCAGACCAGGTCCTCAGCGATGGCTCCTGAGGTTGCATTAGTCTCTGGCAGATCCCTTCCCAAACCGGAACTTCACCATGGTCAGATAATAAGAAATATCCCCAAGGGGGGAGATCCCCTTTCCAGAAGGGGTGGAGGATGTGGAAATGGGCCTCACGCCCTTCAGGGAAGCGGAAGGATCGGGTAGGGAATCCTTACACTACTCTGAACCCCTGTCGGAGTTGGAACCGATGGAAGGAGAAAGGTCAGAGGATAAGGGTATTCCCCCTGACCAGCCCGCATCCATAGGTCTGTTTGAACCCCATTTGTTCAAGTCCTTGCTAATCAGGGCGAACAATATTTTGGGCTTGATGTTCCAGTTATCCTCTAATACCTCCCCAGCAGCCTCTGGAGTCCCAGAGGATCCTATTTTCAGCTGGTTGTGGAGACCGAGACTATTCCTACTCCACTCATTGCTCTGGCTTAGTAGCAAACAGTTGGCCTCGTCAGGCCCCCCCTCCCTCCAGTCAGGACAGAGATTTTTTAATCTCGATGCGGATTTCTTTTCCTTGCCACACACCCCAGAGGTGGATGACTCCTTAGTAAGTCTAACATCATCCTCTACTCCAACTGACGCTCTGGAAGCCTTAAAGCCAGAGGACTAGCAGGCCTGGACGACGTTTGTCGGGCGCATCAATCCGATGCTTGGGCCGTTTGATCAGCCACGGCCGCATTCCTCTCACTCGATCCTCTATTAGATGGCTCCATCAGTTGAAGCAGTATGTCCCCCCCAACACCTGGACACACCAGGACATTGCCACGCTTATGGCCGCAGCGGAATTTGTGGCCAATGCTACCGTCCACTCCACAAAAATTTCCTCCTGGGCTATCTCCTTCCAAGTTACAGTCCGGCAGCTGCTTTGGATTAAACACTGGCAGGCAGACATTAAGACTAAAGCTGAATTGGCTTTTGCTCCCATCTCGGGAGGCAAGTTTTTGGCCCAGCTCCGGAACCATTGTTCATGGAGAGCCTAAATAAAAGAATTTTCTCCCATTGCCCTTTCACAGACAGGAGTCCAGAGTGTCCCAACCCTTTCGAAGGGGATCCGTTCGTTTCTCCTATTAGGCTCTCTTCTTCCACAGTTTTCAGGGAACCCTGCCCTTTCAACCGGCCTTTCAGGACCGGAGTGACACGGGTGTCAGGAACAGCACAGGAGACCATTCTGGGGCGCAGGAAGTAGATTGTCCCGGCGTCCTAGGTAAGGCTTCCAGCCACCCACCCCTTTGGCGGTCAACTCACATAGTTTGCCGACCAATGGGGATCAACCATTTCTGATATTTGGGTTAGGGACACTGTTAAACTTGGCCTCTTTCTTGAGTTTCTGTCCCCTTCTCCGGAGCTTTTCACGGTTTCCCCTCTTTCTAGAGGCCGCACCAAGCGTGTTCTCATAGAAACCACTATTAACACCCCACCAAAATTGAAGCTATACAGCCCGTACCATCCTTGCACCGAGGAATGGGGGTTTATTCCCACTTTTTCCTACTTCCTAAATGCTCCGGAGGCTGGAGGCCCACCCTAGACTGAAGAGGCTTAATGGTGTCCATCATAGTTCATGATGCTTACACTTCAGTCCATTCTGCAGGGCACTAGGAAGGAAGACGGACTCACCTCCTTTTACCTCTCAGCAGCATATTTTCACATTCCCATTTGTCCCTCATTTTTCAAATTTTTGAGACCTGGCTACACTGGTCAACGTTTTCAATGTGTGGCCCTTCCCCTTGGTCTAGCCTCGACCTCGAGGATCCTTACCAAGGTTCTGGCAGTCCCATCAGTTCACCTCAGAGACTTCCCCATTCACAGTCTCTCTTATCTGGATGATATCCTCATCCTTTCTCTTACCAAATCCCACGCCGAAGGGGACACTAGATCCATCCTCTTGTTCTTCAGGCCCATGACCTTCTTGCACAATGGGAGTAGAGTCAATTTACCCCTTCCACTTGAATAGCTCACTTAGGGGCAGTGATTGACTCAGTTGAAGGGACGGTCTTCCTTTCTCAGTATTCAGAAATCAGTCAGGAACATTAGGCGAACAAGCAAGACGCCATTACTGGTCTTATCAAGATTACTGGGCAAATTGGTCTCATGCATATCCATTGTTTTCCTGGGCCCGGCTCCATTCCAGATCTATACAATGGTTCCTGTTACCTTATCACTGCTCTGGAAGGAGCAATTCGAGAGCCATGGCGAAGGTTCCCTCAAGGGTTCTCGCATCGTTTCTTTAGCGGATCAGACCCGCAATCCACAAGGGCATCTTTTCAGGAGCCCCCAGGGGTTACCCTCATGACAGGCGCCAGCCTACCCGAATGGGAGGCCCATATCCACTTGCTCTCAGCTCAGTATAAACTGGTGGAGGCTTCACACAGTATACCCGGCCATACGCACTTTCCTTAGGTATGCGGGCACCTCGTACTGGTCCTGCCAGACAACATTACGACCAAGGCGCATATCAACAGACAAGGGGGGCAGACATGACATCCATCTCATGAAGGAGGCCGGGCATATCTATAGCTGGGCGGAGACCAACCTATTGTCCATCAGGGCAGATCACATCTTGGGAGTCTCAATGCTTGGGCAGACGGGTTGAACAGGGCCACCTTAGACTAGGCAGGATGGCACCTTCATCCCTCCCTGTTTAAGTAATAATGCAGAGGAGGCCTCAGTAATATTAGGCCACCCCCTAGTGGACCTATTCGCGTCTTTGCTCAACGCCCAGGTACCGAGATTCTTCTCCAGGTACCCCCCAAGGGGCAGAGAATCACAGCGCCATACGTTGGCCCTGGCCCACCGGGCTCTTTTTACGCAATTCCCCCACTATCGCTAATCCCCAAAGTGATCCTAAAGCTGATCCACGAGAGGGCGGAACTCCTCCTGGTTACCCTGTACTGGCCCAGGAGACTGTGGTTTTTGCAGACCTTCGTAATCTTCCAGTGGCCTCTCCCTGGAGGATCTCACCGGGCAGGATCTCGCTAGCCCAGGGACCTCCTCAGCACAAATCCTCAGTGGCTTCAGCTAGACATCTGGAGGCCGAGCAGGACCGTCTAAGAAGGGAGGGTTTTCTCCAATCAGGTCATTGAGACCATCTCGGCAGCGAGACGGTCTCAGCTACCCATATATATACCACTACCCGGATCATTTTCTCTAAATGGTGCCACAAACCACGCATTAATCCGCTCCCCCAGCGGCTGCTCATATTTTGGCCTTCTGGCAAGAAGGACTGGACAAGGGCCCCTCCCTCAATGCCTTGCGAAGGCAGGTGGCAGACTGGCCAACGGTCATTTCAGTGATCCGATGAACCATTTTCCCACCACTCTTGTATTCGGGCATCCCATAGAGGAGCCACCAGTTTGCATCCTCCAGTGATACACAGGTATACAACCGGGGACTTTAACAGGGTTCTCACGGCACTGTCTAAACCGCCTTTCAAACCTCTAAGAGGGGCATCACTTCAATTCCCTACGTTCAAGGTAGTGCTTCTCATATTGGTTTCTTCTGCACGATAGATATCTGAAATAGCAGCTCTGTCCGTTAGAAAGGATCTTTGTGAATTTCCTTGCTGATCGGGTGGTCCTGCGACCAGACTCTTCCTCCTGCCCAAGATTACCTCAGCCTTTCGCAGATCATAGGAATTCATTCTTCCTAACTTTTGCCCCAGGCCTTCTCTGAGAGGGAAAGGCAGTGGCATTCCATCAATGTCAAATGTGCGTCACATATTTTTATCAGTCATACTTGGTCTATCAGGAAGTCAGAAGCATTGTTCCTGTCATTCCAATCAAAGACGCTGGGTTTCAAAGTATCCCCGTCTACTGTAGGCACTTGGATTGGAGCGACATTCTCCAAGGCCTATCTAACTCAGGCGCTTCTTGTTTCCAGTGGAATAATCGCACATTCTACAGGGAGTGCGGCTACCTTGGCAGCCTGGGTTAACCAGGCTTCGATACGTGATAAACGCCGAGTGGCCACCTGGGCGTCTCCGTCACTTTTTATTCATTATTGTATAATCAATGTGTTTTTGCTTCAGCAGAAGCATCCCTGGCAAACGAGTCCTTCAACAAGTGGCAAGAGAGCCAGAGGATATACCAACCCAGACGGAGTCCCTCCCGTAGGACAGGCCATGCTTTGGTATGTCCCACTCTGGATGCTCGCAGCAGCTCTATGGAGAATGGGCATTGGTGCTTACCTGATACGCCCTTTTTTCGTCGAGCTGCGTAGAGTATCCAGCCCCACCCTAAATTGTCCGTCTGCTGGGGAGCCCTGTTTCAGCCAATGATTTAATCAGTTAAGTAGTTGTGAGCTGCTAGAATAGTTTAAAGGAGATAATGGTGTTTGTCTTCTCGTCTTCTTAAAACTGGGGAACGCATGGAGGAGTCACGTGGAGGAGGAGGAGCGTTCCTCAATTATAGCTCAGCCTGTAAGAGCAGAGACTGGAGCACCTCCCACTCTGGATGCTCTACGCAGCTCGACGAGAAAGGGTGTATCAGGTAAGCACCAACACCCATTCCCCCCTTTAATATTTTTATATTAAGAAAATAATTGGAAATATTAAAATGCCCATGAATTCTAGTGCTTTATTATTTTTCTGCTTCCAGAAAAATTAGTATTATTACTTGCTAAATATCATTTAAGAAATACATTAAACACTGGTTTCAAGTGAGATCATTGATTATAGTTTATAATTCATCCTGGTTGGTTTGTTTCAAACTTCAGGCAAAAAACAAAATAAAACAAATAAATAGGAAATTTATATTCAAAAAGGAAAAATGAAAACATACTTGTGCTTTCCTAAATCATAGTTTGATGTCTGAACTGTATTATAGAACTGGTAGGACCCATAATCAATTGCATAACAGAATTTTGTTTATTAATTGGTCTTGTTTTCGAATGAGTTCTTGTTTTTCAGCTGTGAATCACCTACTCTTCTTTTCATTCTTCTTCCTTTTTTCTGTTTAAATTTGTGAACATATTTCCTTCAGGAACATAATAATCATCTTGGTAGCATGTGATAACTAAAAATTCACTACAGTAACACATCTATTTAACACCATTGTTACCAACACCCTACATCCATAAAGAAAGGCAGCATGGTGTAGTGATTAAGGTACTACATTGCGAACTATGAGACCCTGTTTTAATCCTCCTTTAGGCATATAGGACAGTTAGGTGAGCTTGAGCTATCACCCCTACTCACTCCTAATCAGTGTCAAGCTCTGCAACATGATGGTTGATAAACAAAATTTATTGCATGTTTTGATAGCTTTGCTAAACAAGCAGCGAAGAGCACAATGAGAAGTAAGTGGGCCCAATCACTAAGTGGGACAAATGTCAGGAACTTTTATATGGAACAAATATTGTTCCATTTTATATTAATAATATATTGATTCGCATCAATAAAAAAATTCTACTAGTTATATTGTGCTGATTCAGGATCAGGTCCTTAGGCCAATGTTCTTATTCTATTATTGCTTATCTGCAGTTGATTGTATTAACCTCCAGCTCAGAAGGAAACACTGTGAAAATAATTTTGAGGTATTAAGGCTGGAGAATTCAACTTTACAAATTTTAGATCTTTAAACCTACTAATATGCCTGACAAGAATAAGAAAAAAAATAAGTGAAACTGATATGTAAAACTAGGTTATCTCTAAGAACAATCAGTAGTGAATAGAAAGTATCTTCTTTAAGAACAAAAAATATTTCTAACTGAGAAACAGCTGGGTTTCTTCTCCCTTTATTCAGGCTGTTGTTATTACCCAAATGTATAAATGAAATCCTGCAGCCATCATGCCTGATTTATAAGCATATCATGGTTTTTGAAGGTACCCATTCAACTTCAGTGCAAGTGCTTGGGAGTTGTGGAGTCTTCTTACAATATCTGCCTTGAAAATCTTTATCAAAGCTTGATAAATAAAAAAATATATTTTCAATAAATCAATAGCATTTGTGTACTTAATAAATTTGCAAATAAATTTGCAAATAAAGTCTGCATGAATAACGAGGCCATGAATCACAAGATTATGGGTGCTGAATTGAGATTTTGCAGAAATCTATGTCTGGGATTTTTCTGAGAGTTTTAGGAAAAAGGACAGAGAAATTATCTCAAATAATTATAACTGCATAAAATTTGCATTTGTTTTATATGGAGACATAATTACTACTACAATGAAACCCAGTGTATTTCACCCCAGAGTGGAAAAATTCTAGTAAATTCAGTTCTCAGATAACTTATTGTTCTGGTTATATTGGTTGATGAACAGTTCCAAACCCAGATTTGGTTTGTTCAATGTTCCTAAAAAGATCAATATGGAGAATGAATTCTAAAATACAATTTTCAGTCAAAATCATTTTGTGGAGAAAAGTTATATAATTTAAGAAATCTTGACAGTGTTCACAATATGACAATATATCACTAGTCAAGAAGGAAAAATCAATATTAATGTCCATATTGTAGTGATACAGTTTTGAAGTTTAATTCTATTTCACAAGTACATCTATGCACATAGCATTTATTAGTTTACTGAGAAAACTGGATATTATGTTGGATTACCTTTATCAATGATCTGATAAGCATGAACTAAGGTACTGACACAAACTTCAGTCTGACCTAGATTCCTTGGAGCTATCCATGTGTTCTGTTGGATTTAAATTGCCTTTGGGATAGTTAATTGTGTTTGAAATCACTGCTTCATAAAGCACTTTTGCTTTCCTGACATTTATGTCTAATTCTCTGAAGCCTCACTGGTATGTACTGCATGTGTCAAAACCAGGATTTACTTGGACAGAAGCAACACAATTTTTCCTAGGTTTATCTCATTAGTAAACTCTAAAATGTATTAATTCACATTGAAGTTTTGCTTATTGAGTTGATTTGTATAAGCTGCTGTCTTAAAACAACTCAGATCCTATACAATTAAAAACAAAGCAAAATCAAGACTATAATAAAATATGAAACACAGTAAAACAGATATAGGAAATTCAACCATCTAAGTTATCAAACAAACATATTTTATGCCTTCACAAATCTTCACCCCCAAAATAAGGCTTTATGAAATGCAGGCAGGATTGGGCCCATATGGATCTCAAGGGAATTCCATAGGGTAGCTGCAATAACAGAGAATGCACAGTTCCTGAGTTCTATAAGGTTTTTTTTGTCTTCTGTTTAATTGTGTTCAATTCCTTGGATCCAGGAAGACTTAACATCTGTATTTAGTCTTATTAAAGTCGAAGCTAGGTCTATTCCTCTGAAAAAAGGTAGATTTGCGGAAAGGGGAAGGAATGATCAAATTATTGGTGGAGCAAAAATGATTAAACTCAAAATAAACATCCCTTGGTTTTGTTTGTATAAGATGCAGTAGAAAGAAACTTTGGCAGTCTTTCTGGGTTCAGTTATTCTACCATAAAGCAAGCAATCAAAGCATTCCTGGAATCCATGCTGTCTGTCTCTTGACCTTGTCTACTTTAAATAGCTGACTTGAATGCTTCTGTATTCTCTCATCAGACAAATATTGGACTTTGCCTTCTAGAAATAGAAAATGGCAATAGATCCTAAAGGCTCCTGTCTGCAGAACAAATGGCTGACACATTACTATAGCATCAACTGCAGTTAAATAAATAAACAATGAGTTGCACAAGGCCATGATTCTTCCTGCTCAGTGATTGGCTGGGAGGAATCTTACCAATTGCTACATAGCCAATATTGCTTTGTTCTCCCGGAAGCTGACAAGGGACCAAGATCAATTCAGGACTTCCGCAACACAGTGTGAATTCTTCATAGTAAGCTGAGTAATAGAATGTACAACAGATTGGACCAAAGTAACCTTTGTCTGCAGAGAAAAGGAGCAGTAAGGGCACTGCCAATCATTGAGAGCAATGATGCATTGTTAGATAATTATCAGAATTTAATGTTAAGATTAAAAGCAACTTTTGACAATTCATTCAGAAGACCAACTGCAAATTGGAAGACCATAAGGTGAAGCAAGGAAATCCGTGCATTTGTGAGCATATTGCTTAATTCCAATGGTATACCAGAGATGTGTCTTGAAATGAATTCTGTTTGATTGACAAGGGTCAGTAAAGACCTTCTGATAAATTTGGAATTTATGAATTAGTAAAATAAAGCATAACAGAAAATTTGGAAGCACCTTTTAATCTTGTCTGTTAATCAGTGGACAATCCGAGGAGTTGAGGGATGGGGTGGGGATAGTAGGGGGAGTTGGTTTTATAACCTTCCACTGCTTGACCTTGTCTAATACTTTATTAGACAAGGATCTCTTTATAGGGATCTCTTCTCTCTGAAGCAGGAAATCAGTGTGGATAGCTCCAAAGCAATCAAAGAATGATCCATGATAAGAGATAAATAGTTATATCCCCCAACTCCATATCTTGTTGCCACTGTCTTGAGACAAAAATCTGGCCTAGTGTGTCACCCCTATTGTGTGTTGGGCTGTCAATAATTTGGATGAAGTCCATTGTTGCCGTGGTGGTTATGAACTCTTAAACCACTTCAGATTCTGAGGCCAGGCATAGCAGATTGCATCTCAGTAGCATAAGTATAGAAAACTCACCACCAGCCCAGCCACAGTGTCAAACATGTCATGCAGGAAAGCTGCTGCACAGCAGAAAGGCTGGTGTAAGAGCAGCAACCCATCTGTTCCCTAGAGCCCAATTTATATTGATTTTATTTTGATATTGTTGTTTCTCTTACCCATTATTGTCCTGGTAGCATATGTGGGAAAGACATTCTGCTTCTCATTTACTCAGTGGAGAAGCTAATCATGACCTTATTTAATAATGGCATTATATGAGAAGATGCAGTTATATGAAAAAGTTTTGAATGTCTTTTGTCTCTGAATTTTCATGTGGATCTGTAGATGGGACTAACTATAGAACCAAACTTTGTTGCCTGCTTCATTTATTTGTAGATATCAGATACCAAGCATGGAGGAAGTAATGTCTTAAATTGAGAATGGTTTGCTACTTCAGGACTTGGGTCATTTATCATTACTAGAAGAAGCATGGATTCTATTTTATATCAGGGCATTCTACAGGGGAATAACAAGTCATCTTGTCATCAGCTAAGGCTGATGGCAAGAGGGCCAAAACAATGATCCTAGATGATTGAAAATCTCTCTCTCTCTCTCTCTCTCTCTCTCTCTCTCTCTCTCTCTCTTTCTCTCTCTCTCCCCCTCCCTCCCTCCCTCCATGTTTTGCAATGCCAAACTTGAAATAAGCAGTTTATGGCAGAGAACCATCAAACATCACTAATTTGAATCAGACTGTCAGGGAGCATGGACCAAAATTCATTCTCAGAGATGTGAACAGCAATAGCATTTAGACTTATATACTGCCTCATAGTATTTTACACCATTCTCTGGGTGGTTTCCAATGTAGAAACATTATTTGCACATTGCCCCAACAATCTGGGTCCTCATTTTATCAACTTTGAAAGGATAGGAGGCTGAGTCAACTTTGAGTCCTGTGAGGATCGAACTCCAGGCTATGGGCAACGTTTGCCTGCAATACTGTACTTTAACCATACGCCACACAATGAAAAGAATTGGATTACAATTATTGCAACTAAACCTAGTACAAATGATTGGATCTAAAGAAATGATTGCATGTTGTATGAATTTTGTTTATGAAAAAAATGAAAACACGGAAGTTTGGGGTTGTTCATCCTTTGTCATGCTCTGATAACTTTTAGTCACAAAAATTTAGAAAATTCTAAATACGGTGAGCGTGTTCCTTTTAAAGAGATACATTAGGAAACTACTCTTATGTGTTTAATTAGAGAATGAATTTGGCTTGCCAGTGATTACCAAAGCCTTGTTTTCTTTTAATGTAAGATACATTAATGATGCCCTTTTCCTTTTCTGACTTTAATTTTAAACTTTGCCCAGTTATCAATATTGTCTATCGTCTCCTTTTTGCTAACTCTGCTGCTTTTGTAATAGGGAAATGAGTAGTTAATCTTTACTTGCATTTTGCCTTTCTTTTCTTTCAGTTTTTCTTGACAGAAATTTTAATTAGAGTGTGCATATGTATATAAGAAAGTTTTCTTTAGAAAAGGGTTTAGAGACAGAATTTAGGGAGCAATTCACTGTGCTAATCATCACCTTTAAACCCTACACAACAAGGATTCAAGTTCTCTGTGGGGCAGATTCTCCTTGAGAGTATCTGCCTATCGCACCTGAATGGATGTGATAGCTGTGCTCTAGATCTCTTTCCATAAATGCGGCTATCTTGTGGGTCCTCAGAAGTGTGCCTTTTCCATTGCAGCCCCTATCCCATGGAATTTCCTCCCACCCCCCAAGATCTGACAGGTCACCACCCTTTTATCTTTCTGAATCTTCCTCCAACTGCTGATATAGGGTGAGGTCAGATGGGAACACAAGTTGCATCAGAGAAGGTTGTGGTTGTGGCACCAGGGTTTTTTAAAATTTCATTTGGTTTATGAATGTTAGATTTTTTTTTTAATTGGGTGTAAAGCACCCAGAATTGCTTTTAAGGTGGACAGTCCTAGAAGTGCTTTAAATAAAAAAAAAAAAAAATTAAGCTTGTATCCTTGAAAACATCACTATATTACTTTCCTTTCAAGCTTTTTTACTGTCAAATAATCATGATATTAGGTAGGTGTGCTTGTTTTGTGTTTCTTAGAAACCTTTCTGAATAATTTCCTGTCAAGAAATGTATCATTCTTCAGTTTGAAAAATGAACAATATTTTGACAAAAGTAATCCTAATTAAATTGCACAGCTCATCACTATAATCTGCTGAGTAACGTGAGGTTTATTTACAAGCCTTCCTTACCTTTATAACAATTGTTCATCAACTTAGAAGTTCAAGTCTGCAGAATTTTAGGTCATACAGCCAAGAATCAATCTATAGATTACATATTTCAGGAAGTTAAAATTTTAGCAAAAGTAAAAGGTGGTTAGGTAAATCGGCAAAATTTTTTTTGAACGTTCAGTATGATGCTTTTACAAAATTTAATCTGTTTGATTCAACTAAACTTTGCTTGTCTTAAGTCTTATTGGTGCCATGTCTTACTTCTTACGAACATACGTGCGTGTGTGTGTGTATATGCCACAGCTACTTTGGTTTCTTGGAGGGCCCAGCTAGGAGTCACTGCAAATGCTGTGCGTAGCCCTAAGCTCTAAGCATATGATAATGTAGCATTTTATTGTTTTGTTAGAAATGTAAATCCACATTATTACTTTATTAATTATGAAATTTTGTAAGCGTATAAATCTTTAGCTATCATTAAAAGGATTTTGTTGTCATATCTAGTATTAAAAATGTTTTAGTACAGCCTGCATTGGTGGGATATGTCAGTGCTACATGTGATAATTTATATCTGTCAAACTGCTATTTTTCTATAAAGATTTCAGAGATCCTTTTGCAGCTAAAAGAGAGGGGTCTTTTTTTATAACACCACCTTCTTTGTGGGTTTCTTGCTCTGAAAAAGCATAAATTGAAATATCCTGTTCCAAATAACACTTAAATACAGCTTGACCTGATGATAGATTCATGGTTAAAACATTGTTTTCAGTAGTTCAAACTTGTTCTCTTCCTCATGCTTTTCTGAGAATTATTGTTCCAAATGTGGCCCATGTAAAGGTGGACTAAACCTTTTGCTGTTGTCTTTTCTATTGAATTAGGATTTCCCCTCTGAGTTTCTTTTGATCTTTTGGTTCTTCTTGTCTATTTCTTGCCCTTTGCAACATAAAAAAATGGCAGCTCCAGTGATGTGCTAATGATGTTTATCTCTTACTCTGTCAGCTCTGCTGCTGCTGCTGGCACACTAGGCATGGTGGTTCAGTTCTGTTCTCAACCACCTCACAAAATTCTATAAAATTTAACAATCAGTTTTTGTGAACTAGTAGGCCGGCTCCAGCACACGACTGGCATATACCTGCAACTTTGTCAGAAACAATGCAGAAATAGTTTACTATTGCCTTCTTCTGGATTTTATTTTAAAATTTCCATCTAGATGGAATTTTCTAAGAGCCACCTATCTAAATACTAACCAGGCCCTGTCTTACTAGCCTTTTTGAGATCAAGCAAGATCATCTGGGTGCTTCCCCCTGCTGCGGTCTCCTTCAGTGCTGTAGGCCTTGCTCAGGTCCATTGCTGAGCTTCTCTTTCACTTTCAGCACAAGCTTCACCCTAGCGTTGAGCTGTGGAGTTTTTGACAGTGGTGGTAATATTATTTTTCACCATGTGCTACAGCAGTGGTAGCTAACCCTTTTGGGCTTATGTGTCAAAAATTGTGCATGTGCTTGCACTCGTGTGCCAGCACCCAGAAGGTAATGTAAATGCCCCCCCGCCCCTTGTGCATACATACACAATCCCCCCGTTGCCCCCTTTCCTGCACTGTGCCTCCAGTTGATTTTCGGCCCATTTGAGGCCTTTTTTTGGCCTCCTAGAGGCTTGAGGAAAGCTTCTGCAGTCTTTGCAGGCCAAAAAATAGGTCAGTTTAGTCACTTCTGGTATGCAGGATGTTATGTACTAAAAATGGACTGCTCGAAATCCCTGCGCCTTGATTGGCTAAGGCGCAGGGATTTCTAATTGGCCAGGCGAGCCGCGCCGATTGGCCCGATTGAAGTCTCCCGCGATTGGCTGAAACCAAGAGCGGGGGACTTGAATCGCTGCCATTGGCCGTGGCCGCCGCGGCAAAAGAGTATAAAAGCCGGAGGCTTTTTCTCTTTTGCCGGTTCGGTTCACGTCTTCAATAAAAGAGCTGTTACTGATAGTCACTGCCTCAGAGCCTTCTTTTCGGACACGACACTGGCGACGAGGGTGGGATCTCGCCCCTGAACCGAACCCCGTGTCCATAGACGAACTTGCGACAACGAAATGGCGAAAATAGCACCGCCCGCCCCCTTCAACCCCGCCGCCGAGGACTGGGAGTCCTACTCAGACAGATTCCGGATGTATTTAGAGTGTGCCGGCATGAAGGACGCCCCGGGCCCGCTAAAACGCGCCGTGTTCCTGACGCATTGTGGACCAGAGGTTTTCCAGATGGCCAAGGCATTGGCCAAACCGGCAGACGCGACTGCCATGGATTGGGACGTCCTCGAACCCATACTAAAGCGCCACTACGCCCCCGAGGTCCCCATCCTAATTCGGCGGAACGAATTTTACCGGAGATGTCAAAGACCGGACGAGAAACTGAGCGACTTCGTCGCTGAATTAAGGCGCCTAGGCGGGCTCTGTGAGTTTGAGGGATTGAACAGTCTCATAAGAGACCGTTTCGTGCTAGGACTTTGGGATCCGACACTCCAGAGCCGACTTATGGCCAAAGGCGACATCAGCCTCGCCGATGCCATCACCGCAGCCGCAGCCGCAGAAGCAACCCGCACGTCAGCAGACACCATGCGGAGAGCCGAGGCAAAAGGCGCGAACAACAACAACCCCGCAAGGTCGGCCGATGCAAGAATCGAAGCGGCCGCACACTACGGCGGTTACCAGTCAGCCTCCAGCATTTCAGACGATGAGGAGGACACACATCGCGTGCAGGCGGGTCGCGGAAACCAGCGAAGCCAAAACAGTCGTAGGTCGAGGACCAACTGCGCAGGGTGCGGCGGCGACCACCCCAGGTCTGAATGCCGTTTCTTTGACGCGGTCTGCAGGCATTGTGACCGAAGGGGCCACATCGCCCGAGTTTGCCGCCAAAAGAAGACCCGCAGCCCGCCAAAATGGGAGCAGCAGGATAGAAGGAGAGAGAGCCCGCCAAGAACCAGAGAGCGCCAGCCAGCAGGCAGATGGGACCAGAAGCAAAGATCCCAGAGAAGCGGCGACGGTCGGCGGAAAGAAGAAACCCACCAGACGGTGACAATCGGCCATGCCATCTCCGACGGCGCCAGAAAGATATACGTTGAAGTCTACATCGAAGGCCGGCCTTGCAAGATGGAAGTGGACTCCGGGTCCTACCTTTCCATGATTGCATGGCGCGAAATAAAAAAACTAGTGCCCACCCTGCAGAAGGAAAATGTACCCGCCCAGAAAATCATCATAAGGGACTATCAGGGTAATCGCGTGCCAGTGGTGGGCACCAAAAACTTTAGCATAACCTACAAAGGCCAAACCGAACAACTTCCACTCACGATAGTCGATCGTGACCGCCCGAGCTTGCTTGGCCTGCAATGGTTCGCCCCACTGAACATCGCATTGACAGGTGTCAACCAAGTCTCCATGGAAGCCTGGGAACAGCGGTTAGTCCAGGAGTTCCAGGAGGTCTTCGATGGAGGATTGGGCAAGTACAAGGGGCCCCCTATTTCCTTTGACTTAGACCCATGGGTTTCCCCCAAGCGACTTAAACCTAGGAGGGTACCCTTTGCGTTAAAACCAAAAATTGACGAACAAATCAACAAACTCGTCAAGCAAGGGGTATTAACACCTATAGATCACGCCAGATGGGAGACCCCTATAGTGACCCCAGTAAAGCCAGACGGGTCCGTGAGGATTTGCGGGGACTATAAGGCCACCCTAAATAGCGCGCTACAGCAAAGCGCCTACCCAGTGCCCATAGTGCAACACTTACTGCACTCATTGGGAGGGGGAAAATTTTTTGCCAAGCTTGACCTCGCCCAGGCATACCAGCAACTGCCTGTGGACGAAGAAACGGCAGAAGCCCAAACAATCGTGACACACCGGGGGGCCTTCAAGTGCAACAGACTCCAATTCGGAGTCAGCGTGGCACCAGGCATTTTTCAAAGTCTAATGGAACGTTTACTACAGGGCATCAAGGGGGTGGTGCCCTATTTCGATGACGTGTTAATCGCGGCGCCAAACGAAGCCGAATTAGAGAACCGTTTAAGACAAGTCTTGACAAAATTTAAAGAGACAGGACTTAAAGTCAAACGCGAAAAATGCCAACTGTGTACGCAGCAAATAGAATTTCTGGGTTACCTCCTAGACAGACAGGGCATCCACCCTACAACTAAAAAGGTTAAAGCCATCAAGGAAGCCCCCACCCCGAGGTCCAAAACAGAACTACAAGCATTCCTAGGTTTACTAAATTTTTATAATGTCTTCCTACCTCAGAAGGCAACGGTGGCGGAGCCTTTGCATAGACTCCTAGACAAGAGGGCAGCATGGACTTGGGGGAAACGAGAACAAGCCGCCTTTCAGAGAACCAAAGACCTCCTCACCTCCGACGCCGTCCTAATACAGTTCAGTGAGACTTTACCCTTAGCTGTCACTTGCGACGCATCGCCCTACGGCGTCGGCGCTGTCCTCAGCCATACCCTCCCAGACCAGAGAGAAGCGCCTATTGCATTTTTTTCCAGAACGCTAACAAAACCAGAACGGAACTATAGCCAGCTGGACAAAGAAGCTTTGGCTATAGTTGCCGCCGTCAAGCGTTTCCATGAGTACCTGTACGGCCGCCCATTCAAGATAGTCACCGACCATAAGCCACTGCTGGGCATCCTCTCCGGGGATCGGGCCACACCAAACATCTTGTCACCACGCATGACTAGGTGGTCTGAATTCCTGGCAGCCTACAACTACGAACTGTTCCACAAGCCAGGAAAGAAAATTTCACACGCGGACGCTTTGAGCCGCTCGCCCTTGCCGGACTCTGAACCTGACCCCGCTCCTACAACTAACACCCTGAGCATAGAAAGCCTGCCCATAACCGCATCCGATATTGCCAGGGAAACCAGTAGGGACAGACAATTGGCGAAAGTCTTGCATTGGTTAGAGAAAGGTTGGCCGGAAAAGGACATTGACGAGACTTTTAAGAAATTCCGGCAGCGCCAGACTGAACTGTCTCTGTTAAGGGGTTGCATCCTGTGGGGAGATCGGGTGGTAATTCCGTGCAAATTACAAAGCAGAGTTCTGGAAATGTTACATGAGGGGCATCCTGGCATCGTCAGGACAAAAGCCCTGGCCAGGAGTTACGCTTGGTGGCCAGGGATGGATAAGCAAATTGAAACATGGGTTGCAAGGTGCCACCGGTGCCAAGAAACCAGATCCAGCCCACCCGCAGCACCCACCCGGGACTGGGAAATACCACGGGGACCCTGGTCCAGAATCCATTTAGATTTTGCTGGCCCCACAAATGGACACACTTTTTTAATCACAGTAGATGCATACTCGAACTGGTTAGAGGTGGCTGACATGAAATCCACCACCACGGAGGCTGTCATTAAAGAACTTTGTAAACTATTCTCGACACATGGCCTCCCAGACGTAGTTGTCTCAGACAACGGGCCCCAATTCACATCAATCGAATTTGAACGCTTCCTGGCTGAGAAAGGTATCCGCCACGCATTGACAGCACCGGCGCATCCGGCGGCGAACGGTAGGGCGGAACGGATGGTCCAATTTACAAAAAAGACCCTCCGGAAAATGGACCACGGGGAGATCAACGAAAAAATTAATAAACTACTTTTCATACAACACATCACACCTAACACCACAACAAACAAAAGCCCTGCAGAGCTCCTGATGGGCAGGAAGCTGCGGTCACCACTCGATCGTCTACACCCCACATATAACCCGGAGCGACCCCCGGACTCAAGCTCCAGGTACCGGACTTTTCAACCGGGCGACTGGGTTTACGCTAAAAATATGACAGGGGAACCCCTATGGATCCCAGCCGTCATAACACAAACCACAGGCCCACGGTCGTACCGGCTCCAAACCGTCGATGGGCGAGCCTGGAAGCGACACATCGACCAACTCCGGTCACGGGCAATAACTAACCTCAACCCCCAAGACACGAACCAAGGGGGGAGGGAAGACCCGACAAAAGAAACGCAGAAAAAAAGTAAAGACTCACCAGATCGCTGCCTCCGCGAATCCCATCCGGAGAGGAGCCGTCCAGCCAACTCTACCGACTCGGAAAAGCCAAGCGGGAGCGGCAAAATCCGTGACTCAACCGACCCGGTAGGCCCAGGCGGGAGCCACGGCGAGAGCACCGGCCCGACCATCCAGCCGGTACCCACAGAGCCAGGAGCAGCCAAAAAGATGACCGCTCCGGCCGAGTTACAACAGAAGAATGAGCTGCGCAGGTCAACTAGGACCCGACGTAGCCCCGCCTACCTGCGTGATTACACCACGTGAAAGACCCTACCAAGAGGGGAGGGGTGTTATGTACTAAAAATGGACTGCTCGAAATCCCTGCGCCTTGATTGGCTAAGGCGCAGGGATTTCTAATTGGCCAGGCGAGCCGCGCCGATTGGCCCGATTGAAGTCTCCCGCGATTGGCTGAAACCAAGAGCGGGGGACTTGAATCGCTGCCATTGGCCGTGGCCGCCGCGGCAAAAGAGTATAAAAGCCGGAGGCTTTTTCTCTTTTGCCGGTTCGGTTCACGTCTTCAATAAAAGAGCTGTTACTGATAGTCACTGCCTCAGAGCCTTCTTTTCGGACACGACACAGGATATGATGAAACAGGCCTATTTTTGGGGCTGCAAAGGCTGTAGAAGCTTTCCTCAAGCCTCTGGGAGGCCAAAAAAGGCCTCAAATGGACCAAAAATCAGCTGGGAGGCAAGTGCATGTGCAGTGGGGTAACTTTGCCTGTGGCTTGTGTGCCAGAGCAAACGGCTCTGCATGCCACTTGTGGCATGCTTGCCATAGGTTCGCCATCACATTGCTATAGTATTTTTCCTACAAGCAGATGGTTTCAAGACTGCCACAATGTTTT
Organism: Hydrophis major; assembly: GCA_033807585.1. NCBI lineage: Eukaryota > Metazoa > Chordata > Lepidosauria > Squamata > Elapidae > Hydrophis > Hydrophis major. The sequence goes on along the minus strand of CM066332.1, from coordinate 35,954,070 downwards.
TTGGGCCAGATTTTTGTGGCCACAAAGAGGAACTCATTGTCCTAATCGCTTCCCAGTGGAACTTCTTGGCTGTTGTCATCAGAATGGCAAAAGGCCATCCTCTTTTCCTAGATAGCATTGACTGCCAATCGGCTGGCTTCCAATTTCACTGCTTTGGCTTGCATGGCTAGTAAGTCCTGACTGAGCCTGTGATTATTAGGTTCCTCTTAATTATTGTCTTGAATCTTAGGTGTAAAATTCAAATATTAATACTCTGATTTTGTCTTGCGATAAATGACATAATTGTGCTTGTACTGTAGATATCTGCAGATTGATCCCTTTCATGCAAACTGTCGTGTCCGCGAAAAAAGGTTCTGAGTCGGTGACTTTCGTTAACAGCTCTTTATTTCTAATAGTTGAACCGAACCGGCAAAAGGCAAAAAGCCTCTGGCTTTTATACCTTTTGCCGCGGCGGCCGCGGCCAATGGCAGCGATTCAAGTCTCCCGCTCTTGGTTTGAACCAATCGCGGGAGACTTCAATCGGGCCAATCGGCGCGGCTCGCCTGGCCAATCAGAAATCCCCGCGCCTTAGCCAATCAAGGCGCAGGGATTTCGAGTAGTCCATTTTAATACATAACACCCCTCCCCTCTTGGTACGGTCCTTCACGTGGTGTAATCACGCAGGTAGGCGGGGCTCCGTCGGGTCCTAGTTGACCTGCGCAGCTCACTTCCTTGTTGTAACTCGGCCGGAGCGGTCATCTTTTTGGCTGCTCCTGGCTCTGTGAGAACCGGCTGGATGATCGGGCCGGTTCTCTCGCCGTGGCTCCCGCCTGGGCCTACCGGGTCGGTTGAGTCACGGATTTCGCCGCTCCCGCTTGGCTTCTCCGAGTCGGTAGAGTTGGCCGGACGGCTCTTCTCCGGATGGGACTCGCGAAGGCTGCGTTCTGGTGAGTTTTTATATTTAATTTTCTCCTGCGTTTGTCTTACCGGGTATTCCCTCCCCCCTTGGTTCGTGTCTTGGGGGTTGAGGTCAGTCATTGCTCGTGATCGGAGCTGGTCGATATGTCGTTTCCAGGCTCGCCCATCGATGGTTTGGAGCCGGTACGACCGTGGGCCGGTGATTTGGGTTATGACGGCTGGGATCCATAGGGGGTCCCCCGTCATGTTTTTGGCGTAGACCAAGTCGCCTGGTTCAAAAGTCCGGTACCTGGAGCTTGAGTCTGGGGGTCGCTCCGGGTTATAGGTTGGGTGCAGACGATCGAGTGGGGACCGCAGCTTTCTGCCCATCAGGAGCTCTGCAGGGCTTTTGTTGGTTGTGGTATTGGGTGTGATGTGCTGTATGAAAAGTAGTTTGTTGATTTTTTCGTTGATCTCCCCGTGGTCCATTTTCCGGAGGGTCTTTTTTGTAAACTGGACCATCCGTTCCGCCCTACCGTTCGCCGCCGGATGCGCCGGTGCTGTCAATGCGTGGCGGATACCTCTCTCGGCCAGGAACCGTTCGAATTCGATGGAGGTGAATTGGGGCCTGTTGTCTGAGACAATGACGTCTGGGAGGCCATGTGTGGAGAACAGTTTACACAGCTCTTTAATGACAGCCTCTGTGGTGGTGGATTTCATGTCAGCCACCTCTAACCAATTTGAGTATGCATCGACTGTGATTAGAAAAGTGTGTCCATTTGTGGGGCCAGCAAAGTCTAAGTGGATTCTGGACCAGGGTCCCCGTGGTATTTCCCAGTCCCGGATAGGTGCTGTGGGTGGGCTGGATCTGGTTTCCTGACACCGGTGGCATTTGGCGACCCATGCTTCAATTTGTTTGTCCATCCCTGGCCACCAAGCGTAACTCCTGGCCAGGGCTTTTGTCCTGACGATGCCAGGATGACCCTCGTGTAACATCTCTAGGACCCTGTTTTGCAATTTACCTGGAATTACCACCCGATCACCCCACAGGATGCAACCTCTTAACAGTGAAAGTTCAGTCTGGCGCTGCCGGAATGTTTTAAAAGTCTCGTCAATGTCCCTTTCCGGCCAGCCTTTTTCTAACCAATGTAAGACTTGCGCCAATTGTCTGTCCCTAATGGTTTCTCTGGCAATATCAGATGCGGTTATGGGCAAACTCTCGATACTCAGGGTGTTTGTTGTTGGTGCGGGGTCAGGGTCAGAGTCCGGCAAGGGCGAGCGGCTTAAAGCGTCCGCGTGCGAAATTTTCTTACCTGGCTTGTGTAACAGTTCGTAGCTGTAGGCTGCCAGGAATTCAGACCATCTTGTCATGCGGGGCGACAAGATGTTTGGTGTAGCACGGTTTCCAGCGAGGATGCCCAGCAGTGGTTTATGATCAGTGACTATTTTGAATGGGCGGCCGTACAGGTACTCGTGGAAACGCTTAACGGCGGCAACTATAGCCAAAGCTTCTTTGTCCAGCTGGCTATAGTTCCGTTCCGGTTTAGTCAGAGTTCTGGAAAAAAATGCGATAGGTGCTTCTCTCTGGTCTGGGAGGGTATGGCTGAGGACAGCGCCGACGCCGAAAGGTGATGCGTCGCAAGTGACAGCTAAGGGCAAAGTCTCACTGAATTGCATCAGGACGGCATCGGAGGTGAGGAGGTCTTTGGTTTTCTGAAAGGCGGCTTGTTCTCGTCTCCCCCAAGTCCATGCTGCCCTCTTGTCTAGGAGTCTATGTAAAGGTTCCGCCGCCGTTGCCTTCTGAGGTAGGAAGACATTATAAAAATTTAGTAAGCCTAGGAATGCTTGTAGTTCTGTTTTGGACTTCGGGGTGGGGGCTTCCTTGATGGCTTTAACTTTTTTAGTTGTAGGGTGGATGCCCTGCCGGTCTAGGAGGTAACCCAAAAACTTTATTTGCTGTGTACAAAGTTGGCATTTTTCGCGTTTGACTTTAAGTCCTGTTTCTTTAAATTTTGTTAAGACTTGTCTTAATCGGTTTTCTAATTCGGCTTCGTTTGGCGCCGCTATTAATACGTCATCGAAATAGGGCACCACCCCCTTGATGCCCTGTAGTAAACGTTCCATCAGGCTCTGGAAGATGCCTGGTGCCACGCTGACTCCAAATTGGAGTCTGTTACACTTGAAGGCCCCCCGGTGTGTCACAATTGTTTGGGCTTCTGCCGTTTCCTCGTCCACAGGCAGTTGCTGGTATGCCTGGGCGAGGTCGAGCTTGGCAAAAATTTTTCCCCCTCCCAGTGAGTGCAGTAAATGTTGCACTATTGGAACTGGGTAGGCGCTTTGCTGTAGCGCACTGTTTAGGGTGGCCTTATAGTCCCCGCAGATTCTCACGGACCCGTCTGGCTTTACTGGGGTCACTATAGGGGTCTCCCATCTGGCGTGGTCTATCGGTTTTAATACCCCTTGTTTGACGAGTTTGTTGATCTGCTCGTCAATTTTTGGCTTTAAAGCAAAGGGCACCCTTCTAGGTTTAAGCCGCTTGGGGGGAACCCTTGGGTCTAAATCAAACGAGATAGGGGGCCCCTTGTACTTGCCCAAGCCTCCATCGAAGACCTCCTGGAACTCCTGGACTAGCTGCTGTTCCCAGGCTTCAATGGAGACTTGGTTGACACCTGTCAGCGCGATGTTAAGCGGGGCGAACCATTGCAGACCCAGCAGGCTCGGGCGGTCACGATCGACTATTGTGAGTGGCAGTTGTTCGGTGTGGCCTTTGTAGGTTATGTTAAAGTTCTTGGTGCCCACTACCGGAACGCGATTACCTTGGTAGTCTTTTATGATGATTTTCTGGGCAAGCACGTTTTTTCTTTGTAGAGTAGGCACTAGTTTTTTTATTTCGCGCCATGCAATCATGGAAAGGTAGGACCCGGAGTCCACTTCCATTTTGCATGGCCGGCCTTCGATGTGGACTTCTACGTGTACCTTTCTGGCGCCGTCGGAGATGGCGTGGCCGATGGTCACCGTCTGGTGGGTTTCTTCTTTCCGCCGACCGTCGCCGCTTCTTTGAGGTCGTTGCTTCTGGTCCCATCTACCTGCTGTCTGGCGCTCTCTGGCTCTGGGCGGGGAGTTCTCTCTTCTTCTGTCCTGCTGTTCCCATCTTGGCGGGCTGCGGGTCTTCTTTTGGCGGCAAACTCGAGCGATGTGGCCCCTTCGGTCGCAATGCCTGCAGATAGCATCAAAGAAACGGCATTCAGACCTGGGGTGGTCGCCGCCGCACCCGGCGCAGTTGGTCCTCGACCTACGACTGTTTTGGCTTCGTTGGTTTCCGCGTCCCGTCTGCACGCGATGTATGTCCTCCTCATCATCTGACGTGCTGGAGGTTGACTGGTAGTCGCCGTAGTGTGCGGTTGCTTCGTTTCTTGCGTCGGCCGACCTCGCGGGGTTGTTGTTTCCGCCCTTCGTGTCGGATCTTCGCATGGTGTCTGCTGACGTGCGGGTTGCTTCTGCGGCTGCGGCTGCGGTGAGGGCATCGGCTAGGCTGATGTCGCCTTTGGCCATAAGTCGGCTCTGGAGTGTCGGATCCCACAATCCGAGTACGAAACGGTCTCTTATGAGACTATTCAATCCTTCAAACTCACAGAGTCCACCTAGGCGCCTTAATTCAGCGACGAAGTCGCTCAGTTTTTCGTCTGGTCTCTGGTTTCTTCGGTAAAATTCATTTCGTCGTATTAGGATGGGGACCTCGGGGGCGTAATGGCGCCTCAGTATGGGTTCGAGGACGTCCCAATCCATGGCAGTCACGTCTGCCGGTTTGGCCAATGCCTTGGCCATCTGGAAAACCTCTGGTCCACAATGTGTAAGGAAGACGGCGCGTTTTAGCGGGCCCGGGGCGTCCTTCATGCCGGCACATTCCAGGTACATACGGAATCTATCCGAGTACGATTCCCAGTCCTCGGCGGCGGGGTTGAAGGGGGCGGGCGGTGCTATCTTCGCCATTTTGCTGTCGCTAGTTCTTAGATGGACACGGGGTTCGGTTCAGGGGCGAGATCCCACCTTCGTCGCCAGTGTCGTGTCCGCGAAAAAAGGTTCTGAGTCGGTGACTTTCGTTAACAGCTCTTTATTTCTAATAGTTGAACCGAACCGGCAAAAGGCAAAAAGCCTCCGGCTTTTATACCTTTTGCCGCGGCGGCCGCGGCCAATGGCAACGATTCAAGTCTCCCGCTCTTGGTTTGAACCAATCGCGGGAGACTTCAATCGGGCCAATCGGCGCGGCTCGCCTGGCCAATCAGAAATCCCCACGCCTTAGCCAATCAAGGCGCAGGGATTTCGAGTAGTCCATTTTAATACATAACACAAACTGGAAGAACAGAGCTAGGAACAACACTGATTTGCACTCAATGGTGTACTTGATATAGTCCCTATAGAAGATTGTTGTATGTATTTGTTTAAAGAAACCATGTTTGTTTGTTTATTTCTGGGAATTTATAACATTGGAAGGAATGGCTAATTTATTGGAGGAAAGAAAAGAAGTTCAAAAAAAATATAAGTAGTGAGATGTAATAAGAATAAGAGGGAATTTTAATAAGAAAAAAAGTAAATATTTGCATCTTTGTAAGGGAAGTGAAGGGCAGAAATTCAGGATTAGATTTGATTTAACAGGAGTGTTATTGTGAGCTACAAGTTAAACATAGCCAGCAATGTAATACATCTATTATCAGGTTAGCTGGACACTGCATTATCAGAGTCAATACCACAGAAAATAGATGCTTTGTTGTTGTCCTGTGCCCTGATCCTGCCAATTTGGAAAACTATGTCCAGTTCTGAACACCATTGTTTAAGAAAGGCAGCGACAAATTGGAGTCAATTCAGAGGGTGGGGCTATCTAAATGGTGAAGAGATTGGTAAACGAACCCTGTGAGGGCAGATTGAATGTCCTTGAGGGACATGAGGAAGAGCCTCTATAAAGGCTGTGGTTAGATAAAAGAGCTCTGAGTTGGTAGTGAGAATATAACATAAGTAAACATCTCAGAGCTTCCCTTGTTCTCTCAAAGATAAACAAGGAAATACATTCAGACTTGCAAGATTCTGTCACTCTAGTTTTACAGTAAAGTAGCATCGACCTACAAGACATTTGTTTCAGTCTCACCTACCTTGAAAGGCTGACAGGAATGGTTAAAATATCTGGGTATGTTTTACCTACAGAAAATAAAACTGAGAGGAAATACAATATCAAATATCTGAAGGGTTATCACACAGAGGATTGTTGTTAGACAGTAGGATTGGAACAAAAGGCTTAAAATGATAAAAAATAGATTTAGGCTAAATATCAGGAGGACGTTTCTAATTGTGATTGAAGCGAGTTCTTCACTGGAGGTAGCTGAATAAGATGAATAACATGTTACTTTTCACTATGTATATAAAGGTACTATATTCTATTATTGAATAATATCTTATCATAGAGTTTCCAGTCAAGTTGCAATCTTTTCAAGTAATTTGCATTATTTATATGTACAATCTAAATCTATTACAGTTTGCGCTGAGGGCTTATTTCTATTATTTTATAGTAGATCAAAATGGAAAGTTAAAGCAAAATCTAAATATTCTGTAGGGATTGGTCATGTAGACTGAATCACTGAATCACCAACTGCTCTGAATGCTTTTGGTGTCTGAATTTGTTTAATGGTTTTATGGAGAAATGTTAGTTGCTCTCTGCCAGAAAAGAATTTATAACACTGCTTTGTTTTGTTTTTACAAGTGAAGTTTAATGTAATTGAGCTACTGCAGTAGAAGATGATTCTTGCTTAAATCTAGAAACAGATCCCGACCAATTTGTAGAGTATAAATGTGTTCTGTTTAAACAGTCTTTCCTAACTAAATACTCTCCAGATTTATTGGAATATATACCATAATCCCAGAATTCTGTGGGCTTTCTGGGAGTTGGTCCAACACATCTGGGGATTGCCTGTCTTTGTTTCAGAAAGTTATGAGATTGTTGATTCACTGAAAAATACACTGGTCTCCAGTTTGTATCGGTCCAGTCCTTTGACAAATATGTACTAATTAAAGTTGTACTGATGATATCCATAAGATAATTTGTCACAAGGATCATTTTTTTCAAATTCCATGATACTTCAATTTTTAGAAACGTGTACTACTTTAATAGCATACCCATTCTTAAAGTATGAATGTTAAGTCAGACAACATATCATCATCTATGCAGAAGTGGATTTAGATTCAAGGCAACTATAACTAAGATATAAGAAGTATGTTTGTGTATAATGGGGCAATCTGGTTGCTAGTGGCTAGAGAAACCACCAGAAAAAGAGGGGGAAAGAAATGAAAAAAATAGAAGTGCGAAAGAGAAAAAAAAAAAACCTACTAACCTATTTCGATTTCTTTGTTTCTCTGCCAATGAGAGAAATGTGCCAGAGGAAAGAGAAAGAAACACATAAATGTCAACAAAGCTACTGTCCAACTGCCTTTCTCATAGGAAAGCATTGTGGAAATTTTTTTGAGGGGACAGAACTCCCCCATTGTCAAATGCAATCTTTTGTTGGCTTCTCCTACCACACCAGATTGGCCCTAAAATATTATCCTGATTTTTTTTTTTAAACAGACCCTTTCTTTCTAACATTTCACTGAGTTAAAAAGAACATATTAGGACATTCCATGTCCTGGTTCATATGGAGAAGCAGCAATGTCTACTCTATAGAGACAAAACTAAGAACATTTCATATCAATCAGCAAAATTAAGTTTTCAAATCTGTGCTAATATGTTCACCCAATGAAATAAATTAACAAAGCTTTAGATTTAGGTAAAACTAAGAATAATTTAATAGTACTCCAAACTTCTGTGCGCCTTTGGCACTAACTGTGCACATGAGCTTATTTGAAGGCTGCAACAAGGGAGAGTGTGCCATTGACCGAAGAACAGTGGTTATACTCTTTCTATCTGGGATAGTTGTCTGCTTCTGCTAAGCGCATAGCTTCAGGAGATGCACATGGAACAGTGAAGGAGGAAGTGGACACCCGCCTAGCCAGCTACATCAACTGCATCAATCTTGCCAATCAATGGGGTAACAGATGTTGTAGCCAGATTGCCCTCACATCCACTGTATAGGAGCTAGGCCAATTTATTTCTGGTTCAGCTACAATTTATTTAAAACATAGCGAAATTAGTGGTCTCTTTTTTAAAGTTGCATTATTAGATGAGTTTTAAATTTATATTTCTTTGTTTAATATACTGCATATACCTTTTTGTGATATTGGTCCTCTTTTGGAATGTTGCATTTTTGATCAGTATTTGCAATGCCTCATATCATCCCCCCATTTATTATATAATTCTATATAAATGATTATAATTTATTTATGATAATAAAACCTGAGGGTGTTTAGGTAATAAATATTAAGAGCTGTGCAATTAACAGACAACAGATAATCAGAGTTGGAAGGCACCTTATAGGTCATCTAGTTCAACCTCCCGCCGAATTGGGAGACCCTACACCATTTCTGACAAATGGTAAATTGAAGCATCTCACCGCACTAAAGAACACAATAATCACTGTTGCATAATAATATAGGCTCATTTAAAGTACCATCTTTCTGTTATCTGTGCCAAAAGTGATCGTAAATATTTTTTTATTTTTATTCTAATTTCCAAAGCTAATAATTATTTTTCATTTTAAAGTAAAGTCTCTAGTAAAGTCTCTCTAGCTCATCTTTGACCAATAAGAATTGGTGCAAAAACTTAAATGAACAATCCTATACTGATATATGATATTAGTAATTGGCAATTGTGTAATATAATCCTTTTATTTGCACTTTCCAGTCAAATAATAATATTTTATCTGTAAAATGAAATCACCATTACCTTTTTTTTTCCCCAATAAAGTTTTATTTGGGTTTTCACACATACAAAATAAAAGTAAAACATCTTTTTTGAAAATAGCATGGTCCCGGGTTGCACTTCTTTATAAAGACACAAAATTCAATTTCACGCTCCTTTTTGTGTTCTATTCCATATCTTATACTATTCTACATTTTCTATATAGTTTTTCCCCTCTTTTAATTTTCTCAATTTTATTTTGATTATCTCATCTCAATTCAAATCATTATATTGATACTTTTGTCTGTTCTGTTTCAATTTCATATTATCTTTTCTCATTAAACAAATTTTCTCCTGTAGTTACTAGTTACATCCATTCCACTCTTATTTAAACTTCAATATATACCTTAAGGTTATGACTTTCAATATAATACATAATACATAACTTCCAATCGAATTCTGCTTGGTACATTCTTATAATATACACTATATTCTTAAAAAAAAAAGATTATAAATATATGTAATTATAAACCCTCATTCCATTCCAATTCAGGTCTCATTAAAAATCATTAAAATCTTAACATCTTAACATCTTTAACACTTCTTTTCAATTAAATATACTTCCTTAAAAACACATATAATCTCCATAATTAATTTTTCCCTTATTTCTCTTCACATATGTTTTATAAATCATTAAATATTCATTTTGTTACATTTATTTATTGACAAGCATTCCACTGAAATACAATAGCTATTTTATCAAACATTTTAATCATACATTGTTTCATATTTTCTAAAATTATTTCTGTTTCTAATATAACAATACTATCTTATGTACCTTTGCAGAATCCCTTTTTCCATTAAGTTTTCACCCATTATCTCTAAATAGGCCTTGTTTCTCTATATTTTGTTTCTGCCCTTTATAACTTCTTTTCCTTTCTTTCTTCCCTCTCATCTTCCTTTTTACCCCCTTGTCTCTCTAGATCTAATTCTCTCTTCTGCATTTCCCTCTTCTATTGCTTTCTGATTTTATACTTATTTTCACTCTCTATTTTTTTTTGGAGTTGTTTTTCCCAATCTTAAACTTTCCATTCTCTTTCCCCCCTTTCACCATTTTCTTATCAGCCTTATTGTATCAACGAGTCGCCATGTGCGAATAGGCAGCAATATAAATCTCCTAAACAAACAAACAAACAAACAAATATAATTGCTAATAAATATAGGCAAAGCTAAAGTTGAAGTAAACAAGAAAATATCAAGGTTTGTTCCAAAATATTGCTAACTCTTATGAGATTCAATGTAAATCTATACATATAAAAGTGAAATACCACTCACGCAGCATCACAAAATCTCCTGAACCGTAAAGCCTACAAACTTGAAATTTGGCAAACTTGAAATTTGGCTTCTAGGTGCTCACTAAGAAAGGATTTTTTGAAATGACCATCATATCATTAGTATTTCATATATTATTATTATTAACGCACTCTGATGCTAAGGAGTTCTACTCCCCTCCCAAAAAGAAATCTCTTCCAAATGCAAAACAGGCAGAGGAGAGGAGTTTCAGTTTCAGTTTCATAGCAGGAACCAGCTTTATTACAGAACAGTTGAGCTACACCATGCCCAGACTCCTTGCTGTCTCCTTACTCACACAGCAAATACTGTTTCAGTTTCCATGTTTCAGTTTCCAAACAGCCCTCAACTCTCACACACTGACAGGACACTAGCCAGATGAATACCAATGGATGCTGGTAGGCAGAGGCACACTTTTTCCCCTTAATTTCCTCCCCAAAAACTAAGCCCAATCGCATAGTTCCTTAGTGAAGCACGGATAGAGAGCTAGTCCTGTAATAGGTTGGAATTCTGCAAACTTCTTTGGTATAGACAGATGGATTTAGATGAAAATGTAAATGAAGATGAAGATATAGATACATATGCTCATTCATTCATTCTGAACATTGGGAAGTTTTGCTTTATTGTTGACAAACCAAAGCAAAAAAATAGGATGTGCTAGGCTGTAGACAACAAATAGGATGTGCTAGGCTGTAGACAATTCTTTCTTTATGATGGAAACATTACATTTTTCTTACAGAGGGATACCCAGGGCATTTTCTGTACAAGTGAACAATGCCATAAAAAAGAGATTTCAATGAAAGAAGTAGCATGAATTTGAAGACTTAGCATTTATCACTAAATTTGATTCTCTTTTGTTGAGATATAATGAGGAAACACTCTTCTTACTTCCCCATCAGCATTTGTCAAATTGGCTCAAAATAGTCAGAAACAGTAACTGCTTTTATGAACATTTCATTTTTATTCTCTCTCTACAAACTAGCATATAGATGTCTATAACTTCTGTTTCTATTGCATGACTTTTTGTCCCAATGCTTGCCTTTTTAAATATTTGCATGGAAAAAAAATATGTACATTGTTTCTGAAACTGATTTTTTATACATCTGGTTAAAGCTTTCATGGCTAGAATTCACTTAATCTTTAAGGTGTGAAAATAGTCACAAATACTTTGCTGTTGAAAAGCAAACTTGATTATTCATTCTACAGTTTTTCAATTTCATGCTGAATGGCTTCGAGTCAGTATTTTGACTACTGGTGACTGTCTGGTTAAGTTCCTGCGCTTTTCTTGGCAAGATTTCAGAATTGGTTTGCCATTGCCTCCTTCCTAGGGCTGGGAGAGTTTGACTGGCTCAGTCACCCAGCTGGCTGCATCTTGAAGGCAGGACAACAATTCACAGTCACCCGATTTCTAACCACTGTACAAAATAGTTTCTCTATATTATATATTATTTTCCTTGATATGTGGAATTTTGTTCTACAGATATTTGGTTTACCTATTCTTTGCAATGCTAGAGTTAATGAAAAAAAATATTTCTCCTCACTTCTATCTTGTCAACTTTTGAGTTTTTCACATATGATAATCCTGTCCGGTGAATGCTTCTTTTTTCCTTATGCTTATTTCAAATCAGACCCACAGTAAATGTTAAGTATTTCATTATATTAGACTCTTGGTAGACCCATGTGGGAAATTGCATACAAATCTAGCATAGCTAACCTCAGTGATTTGAGAATTGCACTAAACATATATCATCTTTCCTTCCTTGGATAGTAATATCCAAGTAATGTTAGAGTAAAAAGTAATGTTAGAAATTTTGTAGCAATCTTCATTTCTCTTCAGTAAAAGAAGGAGTATTGGGACATACTTACATAGGCATTTGATTTATTTGTTTTATTTATTTATTTATATTTATATTTATGTATTTATAATGACTTACTCAGAGCAATTTACAATAAAAATATAGAAACTGGTATAAAAGCATGAAGAAAAAACAGATGTAAAACAGAAATAAGAGCAAAGTTAAATACAAATATTACATATTAGAAAGGCAGGGGGAGCAACCTTTGTGTCATCAACTCCCAGGGTGAGTGATATCAACAGCTACATTCAACAGATTTGGACTTGTATAGCTTCCTTTTCGTATGAAATAATGATAATTTATTTACTATAAATGTTTTTGCCAGAAGTGTTAGGCTTCAAGTTGGCTACTTAATTTGGTGAGCAGTTGGGATCTGAGTTCAGATATAGAAAAAGAATGGGTGTTCATAGTTTGCATGCTTGCAATTGGCATTGTGTAGAGTTTTTGAAATGACCTGGCAGAACGACGAGGAATCTGGCAATCTGACTGTGCTTGAGATGCAGAACAATTCAGGCTATAGGGTTTTATGAATGAGAGGAGATAATTAGCCGTTTAGTTCTTACAGAGTTCTGCACAATCAAAATGTTAAAAAAATATTATTCTCTCCTTTTTAAAAAACAAACACCACACTATTCATGACTTTATGAAAAAAAATACTATTTATTTGGAAATGTTTTGTTTTAAAGTTATAAAGTGTTGAAATAGTGGCTTTCTTATTTATTATATTATGTCCACACTAATCAAAAACATTCCCTTTTTATGTATTCTTGTTCTTTTATGACTTCTTCCCTGATTCATATTTCTTGCCGAGTATTTCTAGGTCTTCTAAGGACAGCAGGAATGGCTGATATCTGAAGCTTTGTATTGTTCTGAATTTTGTTCTTTGAATTTAGAAACAACCGTTCATATCTCCACTTGGGAGACCCACCAAAATGAAGAAATCTACAGAACCATTTCCTAACCCTTGAAGATTCTGAGGCACAGTTGAATATTGGGAATAATGCTGGAGAAATGGGGAGCAAGCAATTGCATGTGCTTGAGGCTTGTGAATCAGATGATAAAATACTATCCTATCATTATATCTGAACATAACAGGCAAGTAATATTTGGACCTCTGTAAACCATTATAACTAGATGGATTTTTCTGAGCTTTGAGGTCTCTGAACAATTTTGCAATTCTCTATCACAGATACTGCAGATTATGACTTGTGTGTGCTCTGGGGCACTTTTTTTTTTTTTAACTCACCAATGCTTTTGTTGAATAGTTTGGCCTGTTGCTGAGCTGTTATCCACATGATCATCTGGGACTGACATGATACAGAAGCCAATCAGCAACAGTTTGCCAGAAGCAACAATGAACCGGAATGCCAGGACATTTTTTGGAAAGCCATTTAGTGCTCTGTTTTATGATTAGAACAGAAATGCTAACCTTTCCACTGTTGCACATTTCTTTACACAGAATGCCTTATTGATCTACTTGAGCATGAACTCATTAAGGACTGTTGAATTCAGTGATGAGGAGGAATGAAGCCAAAAGCCATGTGAGGAATGACCCATCTGACACCAGAAAAATATAATGGCTGTTTTGTGCCCATTTCCTGCAGGTCCTTGAAAAAAAGCAATCATTTTCTGATCAATGACTTGCAGCAAAATAAACCCACAACAAAAAATAATGGGAAAAGGATAAAATAACTTTTTCCACACTAAATATTGAAAAATAAATAAAAACTACATAAACAAATCCACATATACACAGTTCACAATCCTCCAGCATGCTTACTTACCAAAATTAATGTGAGTTAGAAAAGAACAGATTTTATTTAATTTTACACTTATAAATATTTACATTTTTATCATGACAAAGTTGATTCCAAGGTACTATTTGATATAGTCCAAAATACTTCAGTAATTAAACTTTTACAGCTGGAACTCTTAAAGCCAGTCATAAACAACTCCTTTTGGAAAGAAAAAAAAAAAGCAGATTAGCCTCAAAAACATTTAGTTTTCCAAGCAAAAAAGAGAGATTTCCATTAAATTTTTTTTAAAAATTAAGGTAAGAATTTTTTATTTAATTTATAAAATATGAAATCCCTGTAGTGAAAGTTCAGTACAAATGTGAATCAAATCAGTTCTCTTTCATTATCCAAACCTTACTGTGTCTTCCAAGCAGAAGAGGCAGAAGTGATTTACAGCAGCTAATAGAACAATAAAAAGGACATTAAAAATATCAGCAAGTTGAAAAATGCCCAAATTTTGATTAACTGGGAATTCTGTGCTAGTCATAAATGTGAAGATCTGATGCAAAGTTACTTTTTTAGTGCCACCTTAATTTCAGATTTCAATTTTTTTTTGTCTCAAGATGGCAACCACTGGTAAAATGCTCTCTAGTGTTTTTTACTTTAAAAAAAAATATTCTGTGACTCACTGCGGATTACATAATACCAAGGATGAGCTTCTGAACATCAGACAATTTTTCTAGGAATATTCCTCCTCCGGTTTCTCTTCTCCTTGCAAACACAGAGGGAAGTTGTGTGGATATACTGATTGGAGGAGCAGCTGCTATCTCCAACAGCTGAAGGGAACAAAGGAAATGCTAGAGGAAGGCGTGGAAGTGTCTTTGTCAGAAAGAGAGGGGTAAGGACCCTGCTCTCATCATTTCACCTAACAAACCTACATTCACTAGTGAATAAATAAATATAATGTTTCTCCAAAAATAAGATCTAGATTGATATATTTTTTCCACCAAAAAAGGCACCAGGTCTTCATCAAAAAAACACAACGAAGAATGTTCTTCCTCCGCTAACTCGGAAAGCTTAGACTGCCCAAGGAGCTGCTGATACAGTTGTACAGTGGGATTATTGAGTCTGTCATTTGTACCTCTATAACTAACTGGTTTGTCATAGCAACCAAACAGGACAGACACAAACTTCAATGGATAGTTAGGACTGCAGCCCAAACTGTACTATATTTGCTGTAGCTCTGTTCCATTTTGTCTCTCGGATGTAAAAAAGGAGCAAATTATTCCCTGGGCCTTAAAATTACAGTCTGTTAGTGATGTCAAACCATCATCTCTCACAAGTAATTGCTGATTCCTTTCAAAGGATTGCTGCGTTATTTTGAAAAAAAGCATAATTTCATTACTGCAATTAATCCAATATTCATAAAGATATAGGAGGATGAAGCTTTATTGTTTTGTAAAAAAAGTACTGGATGAATCAAGTTGGCTTTGGAATCTTCCTTTGAACATTTTATTAACGCTCTTTAAGGAAAATAGTGTCTTGATACTGTTATGTATATAAGTTCACCTTTAAAAACATATTTGAGTATTAGCATGAATGGGCTTCTTCTTTAAATGTACTTTTCTCTGAAATATTTCTGCCTTCATTATATTGAAAAAAAAACCCTGAAGAAATTTAGAGGAAGAATGAATTTATACTAATGATTCATAGTGCATTGTTGTATTCTTCATATCAATTTCTTTGAAAAGAAATTGTGGAATTTGTGATGGTTAGCTTCTCTAACATGGACTGTGGGAAATAACTTGAACTACTCAGCATAAATGAAGTAATTCTTTATTGAACACCATTTAAAATACTAGACTCTTATATGCATAAAATGTTTCTTTAATGCGATACAAAATGAAATGGTTGCTAAAGTTTTGGCTTCATATTATTAAGACGCAACATGTCACAAAAATAATTGGAATGCAAACAATTTAATTAATTGCTTAAGTGAACAATTTGGACAAAATACAATTTTACTTAGCAATATATTCAAAAATCAGATAGAAGATTGTGAAAACATATACATTTTTATAAAGTTATATTAAAACCTAGGTAATCTCTGTGAATTTATTTTGATTAAATATTGGATTATACAGAAAATTCAAGTAAGAAAGGAGAACTATAACTGAAAAGGTATAGTAATCAAGTAACGGTCAAAGGAAAACGTACATGGATGAACAATAAGAAAGGTTTGTTCTAATTGGCTCAGCCAGAATTCAGTAATTATAAATAATTTTGCAAATCTCCTAGTGATCTGTGAGCATTGGTCTAATATCAACAGTGAATAGAATTTTTGAGTTTCCAGGTCTGTGAAATACAACAGGATTTGTAGTGAAGAAAACTATAAAATATATAAAAAAGAGTACATGAGACAGAAGCTGTGTTTCTTGAATTTGGCATCACTATGTTGGCTCTAAAACTGAAATGTTATTCTTTCCTTCTAGCACTAGAGTAAAATGTGAAAGCAAGCCAGGAAGAAATGTCATGGTTAAATGCAAGGTCACTTAAATTCTTTGCCAGGGTGAACAGCCTTTGGTTAATCAACAATCCATACACTCCTGATCATTTTGGAGATCTATATTTAGATATATTTTTAAAAATTCACTTTGGTCCCTATTGAATCCCAGTATTCTTTTGTTTAACAAATGTTTTCCTGGAGCTGGATCCAACTTTCTATTATGGTGGAAAACATCAGTTAAAAAATCCTCAGCAAAATTTAGCTAAATAAGTACGTGAAATGATAATGCAGACCCTTGCTGCAAGTGAAATCAACACACATTTAAGTGAGTGCGTTGGTGAATTAAGGTGAATTAGAGAGGCAGAAAGGTTTTAAATTGCGTGTTTGTGTGTGTGAGGGAGGGAGGGAGGGAGAGGGAGATGGAGAGAGAGAGAAGGAGAGAGAGGGGGGATATATATACTATATTGTTGGAGATATATTGCACATTGTTGATACTAAATCTTCTACCCTTTTATTTCTTGCGATATCTCTTTCTCTCCCTGTTTTTGTCTGCCTGTTGTCCAATTTTGCCACAACTCCTTTGATGTTCACTGATATAGTAAACAAACCCCAAGGTATACTTTTGCAACTTCCATTAAATAATCCTTGTGCTTGCTATGGTCTGGATGTATGGTAAAGATTGGCTACAGGTGTGCTTGGATGCAAGATAATTGGAAATTATCCACAGTAATTTTCCAATTGAAATAAGTCTCTTAAAAATTTAGATTGGATTGTTTCCAGCACACACACACGTTTTTTATTTGTTTGTTTGTTTGTTTGTTTTCTGTTCATTCGACATCATTAGAACAGAATAACAGAGTTGGAAGGTTTTTTTAATGGAGGTTTTCTCCTTTCTCCTGGAGGTTTTCTAATCTAACCTTCTGCTCAGGCAGGAAACCCTATACCAGGGGTCTCCAACCTTGGCCCCTGGAAGCCTGGTGGACTTCAACTCCCAGAATTCCACAGCTGGCTGTGGAACTCTGGGAGTTGAAGTCCGCCAGGCTTCCAGGAGCCAAGGTTGGAGACCCCTGCCCTATACCATTTCAGATAAATAGTTATCCAATCTCCTCTTAAAAAATTGCAGTATTGGAGCATTCACAACTTCTGGAGGCCAGTTGTTCCACTGATTAATTGTTCTAGTTGTCATGAATTTTCACCTTAGTTCTAGGTTGCTTCTCTCCTTGATTAGTTTCTACCCATGGCTTCTTGTCCTGCCCTCAGGTGCTTTGGAGAATAGCTTGACTCCCTCTTCTTTGTGGCAGCCCCTGAGACAGGGGTCTCCAACCTTGGCTCCTGGAAGCCTGGCGGACTTCAACTCCCAGAGTTCCACAGCCAGCTGGCTGTGGAATTCTGGGAGTTGAAGTCCACCAGGCTTCCAGGGGCCAAGGTTGGAGACCCCTGCCCTGAGATATTGGAACTCTGCTATCATGTCACCCTTAATCCTTCTTTTCATGAAACTAGACATACCCAATTCCAGCAACCATTGTCTATGTTTTAGCCTCCAGTCCTCTAATCGTTTTTGTTGTTTTTCTCTGCACTCTTTCTAGAGACTCAACATCATTTTTACATTATGGTGAGCAAAACTGGATGCAGTATTCCAAGTGTGGCCTTACCAAAGCATTATAAACTTCATGTGATCTTGATTCTATCCTTCTGTTAATGCAACCTAGAACTGTGTTGGCTTTTTTTGGCAGCTGCAGCATGCTGCTGGCTCATATTTTAAGTGACTGTCAATGTGACATATTGCGACTCCCCCTCCCCTTTGCTAAACCAGGCATGGGCATGGCCAGGATATGATGCATCAGGCCCATGGATCGTGAGTTTGACAGCCCTGCTGTAGGCAGTTTACAAAAATGAAAAACATGTAAACAGAAGTAAAATAATAGAACAAAATAAACAGTGAAAAATAATACAATGAAAATACATCAATATGACAACAAAAAGATGAATAGGTGGCAAGCAGAAAGCAAGGGTGGGAGGTGGAGTCTGCTATCAATCCAGCAGCAACCTCTAGTATGGAACTCCCCATCTGGTCCACAAGCCTCTGTGTGCATGCATGCATGCATGCATACATAAATAATAAATATGTGTATATTATTATTAGTGTAGTTATTTTTCTTCATGAATAGATGATCGCCTGTGTTTGTATAGGTACAGGTATTTAGCCTCTTCCAGTAGGAACTGGTACAAATCAATATCTGTTCTGAAGTCATGCAAATAAAAATTTGGTGCAAATTTGGGTTAGATGGAAATAATGTCTGCAACAACACTGAAATTTTTATTTATTCTTTTCAGAAGCATATATAATGATTGAGATACCAAAAGTGGAGAAGGACTTAATTGCATGTGGAACATTGATAATTTACCCTCTGTTTTTTTGTATAATTTAAAAATTATGGACATCTTTCAGAGTTGCATAGGTCTTCATTGAAATGAACCAATGTACAATATGCCTTTTTGAATTCACTGTCTCATCTGGAATGAGCAGGCTCTGAAATGTGCAGTGGTTGTTGTTGCCTTCATGTCTGTTGCCCTATGGGAGGAGGTTTCGAAGTATTTCTAGTAGGACTACCAGATTCGGTAATAGGTTTGTTTCCTATGCCATCCATCTGCTAAACTTGCAAGAATTGTTTTTCTCGCCATGTACATGTATACTGTACATCCAAAGTAGACTGTGTTGTATCTGTGTGTCATATAATGCATGCAGGTATATATGCATAATTGTGTATTTATTTATTTACTTTGTCATGATTATGTAATGTACTGTATATTGGAGGTGGTGACACTTTGAAAACTGTATGCAAGGAAATTTCATTTTAATGTATGCAGATTAGTGTACATTCAAAGTGACAATAAAGTTATTCTATTCTATGTAAATTGAGAAATGCTTTCTTCGAGTATAAATTAGCCTTGTAGGTTTATGTGCTGTTTCTAGTTTACCTTAATTAAGTTTAATACATTTCTCTCTTTCTGTTCTCTTTCACTAAACTAGCTCTGCTTGGTTTCTAGAAGGGATAATTAATATCCTAAGAAATCCTTATAACAAGATTATTTCATATATGGCTGTCCATTACATCCTGTCTCCAAAACTCAGTGGTATAATTAACAGAAAGCAAGGAATCCTCCTGATACAAGTTTAATGTATTGTTTTTTAAAAAAACTTGCCTGGGTACTACTGTGTCAGTTTAGTCATTTGCAAAAATAAAGTTGTAGAGATAAATAGCTTTTGTGTTTATGGATTTTGGAGAAAAAGGCAGAAAAATATATAGTATATGTTCTTGTCCTCCCTACATGTTACTCAGTGACATGCAGCTAAACCCACCTATCCTCCAATAAAACGGACCGTGTGCATAGATCTGGATGCTTTATTAAAGAAACAGGATGGGTGAAACTGGGAAAAATAGAAATGCATACAATAAGAAGTCAAATACAAAATAAGCAATGTTGAGTTGCTGGTGAGCATAACAATTAACAAATACAGATAAATCTAAATCTTACCAGTGATGCGGTGTATATGGGATGTGGATTTTTATCCTCAGATGAACAGTGCCATGGATTAGTCTGGATTCTTCCTAGTGCTTCTGTTTTCTTCCAAATTCTAAAGGAAATGGGGTCTGGCTTCCCAGCATGCACTTGTTTTGGGAGTGGGTTGATGGGTTAAACAATACAATTTGGTTTTTGGCCCCTGGCCACTAGACAACAACAACAGGGCCAGAAAGCAACTACCATATAAATATAAATTATATGCTGGGGCATGATAGTATAGTTAGATATTAATGACACTTTTTGCTAAAGTTATTCAATCTGTAGATTCAGTTTCTGACACATATTGAGCTGCATATAGCTGCAGAATCTTCTTCTTGCCTACTTTTTAACATCTTGGTTGAAAAAACTATCTGGAGATAGATAATGCTCAGGTAGTCCGCAACCTACAAGCACAGTTGAGCCCAAAATTTATGTTGCTAAGTGAAACATTTGTTGAGTTTGGCTCCATTTTACAACTTTTCTTGCCACATTTGTTAAGTGAATCATTGAAGTTGCTCGGTTAGTAACATGGTTATTAAATGAATCGTTGCAATTGGTAAGTTGGTAACATGGTTGTTAAGTCAATCTGACTTTTCAATTGACTTTGCTTGTTAGAAGGTCATAGAAGGGGATCAAATGACCCTGGGACACTGCAACCATCATAAATGTAAACCACTAGCCAAGCATCCAAATTTTGATCATGTGACTATGGGGATGCAGCAATGGTCGTAACTTTGAAAAACAGTAATAAGTCACCTTTTTCAATGCTGTTGTAACTTTGAATAGTCATTAAATGAACTGTTGTAAGGCAAGGGCTACTGTATACTTTTGCTATTATAGCTGATATCAAGTTATTAAGTAAGCATGGATTTTTATTTCCTTCTGATGAACAATCTTGTAATATGTTTCTATGGAGATTAAGCTGCCTATTTCACTGATTGCTAGTGATTTATTTATTTAATGAGCTACAACTTTCCATTACCCAGAGCAGCATGTGATCCATAGAAATAAAAGTAAGTAATAAAATCAAGTAAAATAAATAATAAATTAGTTTAAAGAACCCAATTTAACACACACACAATGAACCAGTAATACCATCATAGCACTATGTAAAGCATAGAAGGCATAGTCAATATATGTTTACTAGAATCAAGTAGAAGAGTAAGAAGAATAAAAATCAAGTATCTCTTACTGAAGGCTTAAATATTTCATCCTTGGAAATATCACAAGGTTGTTTGGAAGACAGTCCCTAATTGTGTGTGAAAGCATAGAGAGTCTTCTGCTGTAAGTGTCAATGAAATGAAGTAGCCTTGAACAACTTCACAGAGATAACATTCTAGCAGCGGCTAGAGGTGATGTTCAAAACTGGATGAAATTATAAATTTTATTCTTTTGCCAAAATATTCTTTTCTACAGACTAGAGTGTCTGAATCTAAACAAGGGGTGTCAAACTCAATTTAATTGAGGGCCACATCAGGGGTGTGTTTGACCTTGGGGGGCTAGGGTGGGTGTGGCCAGCTTGACATCACTCTTGTGAAGGGCACCTGTGATGACCGAGCGCTCTGCCAGGGAAAACAGGCTCCCGAGCTCCATCTGTGACCGATTCCTGCAAGCCTTAGCCAGCAAAAACGAGCTGTTTTCGCTGGCAGAGGGTCCGCAGTCTGGTCCTTCACTGTTTGCAGAGCATTCCCACAGGCCAGATCTAAGCACTCTGCGGGCCGCATCTGGCTCCTGGGCCTTGAGTTTTATACCCCTGACCTAAACTAATGACTCTTATCTTCCTCTCACAGTCTGGTTGTCAAGTCTACCTGTTTAGTTTACAATTTGATAGGAATAAATTTGGGGTAATCTTCCCATTCTGTAGTGCACTTAGGCTCCACTCATTTTCAGATGAATCAAGGAGTCCTCATCAAATAGCATGAATTGGATCCCTGAAGGAAAAGAGAAGGAAATGGTGTGGAAACCATGGAATGAATGAGAGATGATACAATCTGCAATCCCAAGATCGTGTTGCTGAAATTCACAAATTCATTATCAGTCCTGAAATTATTTCCTGTTGATTTTTTTCAGAGAAACCAAAAAATAACTGATGTGCTAGGTCTTGGATAGACATAAGAAATTAAGAGGAAAAAACCTCCAAACATCCAAAAAGTTAACAAGAAAAAAAACCAACTCTGGATTACTAGTGTTATTCTGTAATTTTTTTTTTATTCCAATGCTTTAACTAAGCTGTTCAAAGAATATCTGTTCCTGTTTACTAATATTACCTTCTGCAACCTACATTATTTCCCTGCTTGTAAATTTTAATATGGTGTAATTTATATGGGACTGCCATTGAAAAACAGCTGGAAGCTACAGGTGGTACAAAATGCAGTGACACAAGTGTTAATGGGTGCCTCCCAGTATGCCCACATGTCACCATTGCCAGGCAGTATACTTGTGCAAGTGCTGTCATTACCTGTAAAATACTTTGTGGAATAGGACCTTGCTACCTCAGGGATTGCCTATATCCAACTGTTTCTGCCCATTGAGTATGTTTTAGGAGACTGGATACACCCCAGACCTCTTCTGTGGCATGGTCTTCATAGACTGGGAGCTGAGCAATAATAAATAAACACAAGACTCAAAAAATCTAGAAAACCTGTTGCAAGTTACTCTTCACAGATGCTTAAGTATTCAGTGTTTTGAAAACAAAAAGGATCTCTTTGGAGTGTCAGCAGTCCACCCCAAGAACTCAAAAGTAAAATTTCAAAGTAAAATATTAAACATTGGTCTTGTTATTCTCCTTGGTTCCAGCAGTGGGCCTCCCAGTCTCCTTTTATTGCAGGATATTCTAATTCAGGAACTAGCTCTATTTAGTGGAACCAGGTTCCAAGTAGGTCACACAAACAGGTGGGGAAATCTGCTTATACAGACCTTGATAAACATAATTCCAGCAAGCGCTTTCTTTTCTCTCGGGGAATCTGAGAGGTTCTGGGTGCTCTGTGAGCTTGGTGGTTTTCTTGCAGACATTTAATTACCCAAACCAAGTAACCTCATCAGTGCTAGTCTAGCATTGATAAAGTTACATACTTTGGGTAATGAACATCTAGCGCTGATGATCTTGCCTACTCTGGGTAATGAAACATTTGCAAGAAAACAGCCAAGCTCAAGAGAGCAGCAAGGACCTCTCATTTCAATCCTGAGCTAAGAATATTTACAAATAAAGCTACAAACTTTATTAGTCTCTGCTATCTGCCAACTCTATTACCTGCCCTTTCAACAGAGCATACTTGGCTTAGCCAGTCTTGAACCTTTAGGCATTTACCAGTTAAGGAGCTGTGGTTTACTTATTTCTGTTTCTCACCTTCTGGCTAAGATCAGGTATCGTATTCTTATTAGGAGGCTGGTATTTTTCCTTTACCATCTGTGCACCCACACTCTGGAACTCATCTCTTCAAAGATATGGACGTGCCCTATCTCACAGGGTGCTACTTAAGACCTGGATTTGATCTCAGGGCTGGTGTTGGTATGTGTTTGTAGAGCTGCTGATTTGTTTATATTTATTGTGTGTATTTAACTGTTTTTACTGATGTGCATTTATAAGTGTATGCGTAGCTATATATGTTTAAATAAATAAGGTTCTTTTTTGAAGCAGCCCTCAACAAGTATACAAAATGAATCTTTTTTTGGAGATGGGAAGTGATAAAAACTTGTCTTAATGATTTCATTATAAAGCTCAGATGAAATAGGAATCTTGGATTGTGCTGAAAGTATTTTTAATTGGTTGTACAAGCAGACCATGCTGTTTTAAATTGTATTCCATTTAATTAAAATTTTCCAAGCAAACAATCAAATCTTGAAAAAAAGCATCTTGCATATGAACAATGCTGTACTTGTGAAAAGCAGTTCTCTTCTGTACAACAGGTACTTAAATACCATGGTGACTGACATGGGGTAAATACAGGAGAAGCTTTTTCTGTTCTTCTTCCATATGCCTTTTCCAAGGCCAATGGCATTATGTTGTTCCCTTAAAATATCAAGCTAACATGTCAGCAAAGGAAATGAAAATGTTCTATGGGAAACATGAAAATAATTCAAATTTATTCTGACCTAGCTTTCTAAGTATCCAATAAAAAAAACTTTTTTTTTTTTGCACAAAAAACATGAAAATATAACAAACAAAAACAAAACAAAACCCAGTGAAGTTTGGTGGCAGTGGATTGCTTAAATTCCTGATAATTTCTAGAAGCTGGAGCTTCCTATTCTACCTTGGCCACAACAGACTAAATTAACATTTTCAAAGTGAATAACTTCTTACCCCACTAGAAATCCATCTTCTGCACCTATTATTTGATGAAAATACATGTTGTTAAAGTTTACAAAAGGAAGGTGACAAGGATTAAAAAAAAAAAAAAATTACTGACAAAAAAGAATAAAGAGGGATAAAAATAAAATATACTATATTCATTAAAAGAAAATAAGGGTGAGGATGTTTTGTATTAAGAAAAAGTTTTAAATAACACAACATTGGGGGTATAATTTGTTTTATATAAGAAACAAGGCCAGCAATATCTACAAAAGAAACTGATTCTCTGTGGGATATGGTGAGACAAGAGGGCACAGTTTCTAGGTTAACAAACAAAATTCAAAATACAACAGCAGAAATTTTGGAATGTATTTGGGTTAAATATGCCTGAAAGTTACGGTCAATTTGTAATAATATGCATAAATACCTAAATGCTTTCCCTGAAAATGAACCCAGGAAAAGTTCATGCTTTTGAATTGCGGTGTTGGAGAAGACTCCTGAGAGTCCCTTGGACTACATGGAGACCAAATCAGTCAATCTTAAAGAAAATATACCCTGATATGCTTTTAGAAGGACAGATGCTGAAGCTAAATACTTTGACCACAGAATGAGAAGAGAGTACTCATTGGAAAAGACCCTGATGTTGGAAAAGATTGAAGGCAAAAGGAGAGAGAATGAGATGGGTAGATCACTGATGCAATGAACATGAATCTAGAAAAATTCTGGAAGACAGTGGAGGACAGGGAGGCCTGGTGTGCTGTGATCCATGGGGTTGTGACACAGTTTAGCAGTTGAACAACAACAAACAATTGGTTTGGTGCTAGACTGTTCCTCTGATGCCAGAATTGTAATTAGAATTGTACTTATAAAATGTTAAGTTGTTTACTTTGGTTTTGACTATCTTTTTGTAAGACAGGAATATAAGATACTCCTTTCTATTAACTGTATTAATTTTAAATAATTGCATTTTAAATTATTCACTTACCAAAACAGAAAGGGTTACTCTGAAAACACCCTGTTTCTATGTTTGTTTGTTTTTTTAAACAAATTTTATTAATTTTACAGAAAACACAATACACAAACATACAAAACACAAACAAAACTAAAAGATCTTTTCTGAAGGTTGTCTGATCCTGGGTTAAAACTCTTCACACAGACACAAATTCAAACATCATATTCACTTTATATATCCTTCCATATCTTATTATCATTTTCTTTTTTTATATATATATATAAACCATTTTTAGCAATTTTATAAAAACAATGCACAAAGAATCAAGGCATAACAGTTTATAAATTCTTTTCTAGGAAAAAATAATAATAAAAAACCAATAGAACATAACAATTCCAAATTATAGTATCAATACTTTATCTATTTAACTTCATATCTTATCCCTACTTCTCCTTTTCATCCAAATTATTTCTTGTTAATTAAAATTTTATTGCCTTTTATCAATATACAAAATCCAAAAAAAAACCCATAACAAAACCTTTATATATCCTTTCATATCTTATTACCATTTTCAATAACATTCTTTGTCTGTTCTATTTCCAACTATCCATTCATCTTTTTTCTTTTACTATACTTCTCCTATACACCAATTGGAGTAATGTCTATAACTCATTACACTACCTTAAAAGTACTTCGTATAACAATTTTTCTTGGGATTCTGTTTAAAAGATTCTAAAATTACATAATGAATTTTATACTCTAAATACACATATAAAAACACAATCTTATGTACCCTCCAGAATCCCTCTTTTATCCTAAATTAAATTCACCCATTGTCTCTAAATAAACTTTTTTTTTTTAGATCTTGCTTCCCCCCATTGAGGCTTCTCCTCCCCCCCTTTCTCTCTTGCTTATTCTTCTCCTTGCCCTTTTTACCCCTTTGTTTTTCCTCCTCCCTTTTCTTACTCCTTTTCCTTTGCTTTCTAACCTTGCCTCCACCTTTCCGCTCATTTTTCTCTTCTTTGGTTGTTTTTATAATTCTTAAAATCCCCTTTTTCTTATCCTTTTTCTCCTCCTCTCCGGAAAGGACCCATTGTTCATCAAAGATGGCTTCTTCTTCCTCTTCTTCCTTGTCCCAGTCCTTCTGCTGCGTAATCAACTTTTCATAAGTACATAACGCCATTTCTAAGAATTGAAACAAAGCGCCCAAAGTATCTTCCTTTTTATATTTTTGATATTCAGTCTTTAGTTCATCCACAAGCGATGCCATTATGAAAAGAGAAACTTTTCCCAAAACAACCACAAGTATTTTTAATCAAAAACCATTCAAAAAAAGTTCCAAAAGTTAATACTTTTCTTCCTTCTTCTCTTTCTCTTTCTGGGGTTAATGTTTAATCAAAGAGGTCCAATTACCATATATCTTTCTTTGGGATTCTAGGCAATCTCCTCCTTTTTCAGCTTTTGCTCCAATTTTTTTTCCTCTCCCTTCCCACTTGCAATATCAATTTTAAATAATCAGAAATCCATACCTCCAACAAAGGTTTTCCAATTTCTTAAATTTTTCAATGTCCAAGAACCCTTTTGTCCCTTAGCTTCAACTCTCAAAACAATTCACTTTCAATGTCCAATATATCCAAACATTTCTGCTGTTTCCATGGGGTGGGAGAGTGAAGAAAAAAAAAGTTCCCTTTAACAGCTTCTCCGCCGCTTTCGCTCTTCTTAGGGATACAATGTATCCTCCAGCAATTCAAACAGCTCAGTTCCAAGCAATTTAAAAGATGTTACTTGACCCAGCTCAGACAACACTTTCACTCTTCTCATTTCCTCCAGTGCAATCTTACCCGGTTGCTGGCTTCTTCGTGGCGGCCATTGCTGACCGCCGCTCCACCGCCTTGGGAAAAAGGGGTTTTTCCGGAGAAGGGGGGGGTCTGCGACACCCCCACCCCCCTGTCCGACTCCCCTATCTCTTCAGCTGTCCCTACAGGGCAGCCATATCCCCCTGACCCATCTGGATCGGGGGTACCTCGACGGCTAGCACAGCAGGAATCGCGAGCTGTCGTGAATTCCTGCTGCCCCGAAGCCACGCGAAACCGGAAGCCCACCCTGTTTCTATGTTTTTTGAATTTGAGTTTGTGTAAAGAACTTGAAGATTTGTGATGAGTTTTTGCAGGCATCTTAAGGTATAAAGATTAGTGAGTAAATGTAGGTCCATAGCTAAGTAAGAACCACAAATTTATCTCCTTTGTTTCGATCCAAATATTTTAAACAAAAAAAGTACATTTTTTAAAAAAATTGTTTTTATTGCAATTTTCAAAAAAAATCTTATTTATATTCATTACAGCGTTTTGTCATCGACAAATACATATATCTTACATACCTTATTATATACACATCTACATTGATAATCTCTTAAGGTCTCTTATTTTATTTACAATCATCTATTCTTCCTAATCTTTGTATCTATTTTTAGACCACTCATACCATTTATCCCATATTGCGTAATAATCAGAATCCTCTTTCTTTCATTTCCAATGTGAACTTATTCATTTCAGTGCATTCCAGTATTTTTTGTACCACTAGTTCCTCTGAAGGTATATTAGTTCCTTTCCATAATTGTGCAAAAGCTATTCTGGATGCTGTCAGAATATGCTTAATCTTTTTAGGATATGGGCCTGGGATTATTCCTAACAGAAAAAATTCTAATATGAGTTCAATTTGGTGTTTGGTGGTCTCTTGGAGCCAATTCTTTATTTTAACCCAATATTTCCCGTTTTCAGGGCATAGCCACCACATATGATAAAAGGTACCATCTTTTTGTCCACATTTCCAAAATTTTGGGCTTGAGCTGGGTTGGGGTTCCCATATGCAGGGCCAGATAGCTCAGGACCTTGGTCCAGGTCAGAGCAGGCCCTTCCCATAAATTGGCTAGAGCTCAGAGCCATTTTTCTAGCTCTCAAGCATTTCAGTCACTCAGTGACCGGCTCTCATGTGGCCACCATGGCTCATGTCAACCAGCCGGGGAGGGGAACGAGGTCCAGAGCCCTCATGGGAGAGGCTCTATGGTTGGGGTTATGGGCAGAGCAACACCTGTTGTCAATCTCAGCGGACCACTTCTCCGGGATATACAACTCCCAGGCCGACTGGCTCAGCAGGAGCCTAGTCAACCAGGCAGAATGATCTATTCCTCCTTTTCTATTCAGGGACCTTTCCCTCAGATTTGGAACGCCGGAGGTGGCTCTCCTCCACTCCTCAAATTGCCCAGTGTCATCAGATTCTTCACCAGGTTTCCTTGCCAGGGAGCGGAGGGGACCAATGCCCTTCGGTGCAGATGGCCCAAAAGTCTCCTCTATGCCTTTCCCCCGCTCCCATCATTCGGAAGATGTTGGAGGAACAAGCAGAGCTCCTCCTCTTGGCACCCTATTGGCCAAGGACGCCCTAGTTTGCGGACCTGGTCAACCTGTCAGTGGCTTCTCCTTGGAGGATCCCAGACCATCTAATCTCCCTTCATCAGGGGATTCTGCTCCACCCGGAGCCCCAGTGGCTCAATCTGAATGTGGCATTTGAGCGGCAGCGGCTAGAGGTGGCTGATCTTCCTGAAAGGGTCATCATCACTATCCTGGCATCTCGCAAACCTCCCACAAGGCGCATCTATGATGCCACCTGGAAGGCCCTTTCTGATGGTGCCTTAGGGAGGATCTCTCTCTCCCACTTTAGCCCAGTTGGCAGAGGTTCTTAGATTCCTTCAGCATGATCTGGAGAAAGGTTTGGCTCCCAACACCTTATGCAGGCAGGTTGAGGCCCTCTCCTCGGTTCTTTCATGGGGTTTGCTTCCTTCCTTATCCCATCACCCTTCAGTCAGGAGGTTTTTGAAAGGGGCTTCCAACCTGCACCCTCCTGTGGTTCACAGGTATCCTTCCTGAGATCTTCATGTGGTCCTTTATGCCCTTACAAAGCCCCCTTTTGAATCCCTTAGAACATTCTCTCTGTTTCCTGACTCTGAAGGTAGTGTTCCCCATTTCCATCACTTCAGCCAGGCGGGTATCTGAGCTCACTGCTCTTTCCATCAGAGAGGACCTTTGTTCCTTTCACGATGATAGGGTTGTCCTCAGTCTGGACCCCTCATTTATTCCAAGGATTAACACCTGTTTCACAGGTCCCAGGACATTATGTTGCCTGGCTTCTGCCCCCTCCCGCACCATGACTTAGAGCAACAGTGGCACTCGGTAGACGTAGGTAGGGCTCTTAGAATATACATTAAGTGCACTTCCTCCTTCAGGAAGTCTGAAGTCATTTTGTTTCCTTTTCCCTTCTCACTTGGGGCACAAGGCCTCTTCTCCTCCTATTTGCAGGTGGGTCAGATCTTGCATTGAGTAGGCCTAAAAAGCTGCGGCCCTTCTGGTTCCTCGAGGTCTGATGGTGCACTC
The DNA here is from genome assembly GCA_033807585.1 of Hydrophis major. Taxonomy (NCBI): domain Eukaryota; kingdom Metazoa; phylum Chordata; class Lepidosauria; order Squamata; family Elapidae; genus Hydrophis; species Hydrophis major. The sequence goes on along the minus strand of CM066332.1, from coordinate 35,924,699 downwards.
TACCAGAAATGCGGCCACTTCGGCTGCCTGGGCAACCCAAGCACCCTTGGAGGCGATCTGTCATTCGGCCACGTAGACATCTCCGTCTCCTTTCATCAGATACTACTGTCTGGATGTCTTTGCCTCTGCAACTGCAGCCTTCGACAGACGGGTGCTTCAACGAGTGGTTCAACAGTCGGTGTGATGAGCCGGACGAGGACCCACCCTTGGACATGCAAGCTTTGGTATGTCCCATCCTGGGCTCTCGATGCAGCATGGAGGAGAAAGGGCGTTGGTAGAAGTTACCCTGAATGCCCTTTCTATCTATGCTGTGAGAGAGCCCAGCCCCTCCCTTGATTCGTCCGGAGAGGGTAAGTCATATTTCTGTATTCATTTGTGCTTTCAGAGACACCTTTCAGTCTGTCAAGTATCTTCACCAAAGCTGGGGTCTCTTCCGGGGGCTGGCTTTTATATCTTAGTACAGACTCAGCTAAATGACATCATAGGAAGGAGTCAACCCATCCTGGGCTCTCTCGCAGCATAGATAGAAAGGGCGTTCAGGGTAACTTCTACCAACGCCCATTTAATTGGAACTTCACATGTCTTCATATTAGATTTGAACCTGATTTTTCCAACCATATTTCAACACTTCAGCAACTATACCATACTCTTTTATTGATAGGATTTACATTTATTAGGTGTATCCCATGATATTTATGAGATTAAAGATTAGTACAAAGGATGAATATGTTTTCTTCATTTCTTTTAATATTGCTCCTTTTGCTTCCCTCTGTTTTTTTTTTCTGAAATAGCAAATGAACAGTCCTTATCTGATGGACTGAAATAAGATCTAGTAGTTACAGAGCAAACAAGAGCAAGTAGTTTTTATTGGCATGCTCAACATATTGAGTCACAGATATTGACTCAATTTAGAAAGTAATTGAAGAACTAACTTTCTTGTGTTCTGATTATATAACATTAACCATGTCACAGTAACTGGCAATACCTAATCAACCTAGGCTGATATTGAAAACAAATGAAGCAGTGAGAGACATGATTACACACCACTAGGACATCCCTAGATTGTAGGCTATACTGAGAAGTAAAAAAGAATTATAGAAGAGGCAATGGAAACCTACTTTTTCAGTCAGAAAAAAGTTAAAATGAGCCAAGAAATAACCAGGAATCAAACTCAACTCAAAAAAATATTTAGCCTTTATTTTCAATAGAAAGCAATCGCAGCCAATTTAGGTGATTTCAGAAAACCTGTTGGACCAGATTAATACTTGGATATTAGTGCCAGCAAATTTTGGAGCTGTAAACTGGATTGTAAAAATTGAATAAGTATCCTGGAAGAAAACATTGCCAAACCTACTTTTAACAAACTATTTTTAAAGAGAAATTTAAAACCAAACTTTTTTGTATAAAACATATGTTTTTACTTTCTGCTTTTACATTGGAAAACATCACAATTTTTTTCTTCTAAATCTTTTCCTATGTAATTCCACCAATGATTTTTTTTAATTTCCTCCTGTGTAGCTCATAGTTGATTATAGCCACCGCTTTTACTATTCAACCTATTGGTGAATAATTAGATTAAACTATTTATCTTTTTCTTATCTGCAACTTGAAACAGACCTTAATTAGATGGTTACTGCATGTTGGTCCATGTTTTAGAGAGTAAGTTCAGCATATATACCAAGCTTGGACAACTTGTAGTGAGGAAAGGCCATACTGCTAAGTTAGAAATAATTGCAGGCCACAAAGGATATCTGGCAGGCTGTGATCAGCTGTTTTGTGCTTCCAATGGTAGCAGCATTGACTTTGTCACTTTTTAAAATATGCTTGGTAGTCCATGTGCTGCTTAGGCCTGCTATATATTGGGATCGTTGCTGTTTTGGCTGCCACTGCTTGGAAAAGTGTCTACCCTTTAACCAGGTTCAGTTTTGAAAGAGGATGATGGAGGAAAGAAAAAGTAGAAATGAAACTAGTCCAAAGTTTCATTGTTTTGATAAAAAAAAAAAAACTTGTTAACTTTTAGAAAGCCTTACATTAACTTGTGACAAACTGCTAATGAAGAATCATTCCTAGATCAGAATGTACTGTTCTCTAGCCTTCCTTTTTATACTTAGCTTTCATGTGCACAAAGCAATTTTCAGAAATTATTTCCTTTATGAAGAAAAGTTAATCTAGCACCAGATTCTGAATAGTGCCAGTTACGTATGTGTGTGTTAAAACCTTCAAGGCGGCGGCAAGTGAGTGGGTTCAATGTGGCACTGTGCCTGCCATCTTGCATTTTTTGATTCCCCTGCTGAGTGCCATGATTCAAAAGAAGCAGTATAAGACCATCTGTAGACTGCCTCAAATCTTGGGAAATAGAGAGCAGAAGAAAAACTTAGTAAAAACAGAAGTAATAGTTTCAGTGTAGGACAGTTTTCCTAGCCTGGTGCTGACATACTGGATGATCACTCCTCCTCTGCGTTATGTAATTGAAAGTGTTTTAGTAACTTCATAGAGACATGTGCAGTTCTCTCATAACCAATCAAATATTCAAGTACCTTATTAAAATACGTAGTTGTTAACTTGATTCAATATTACTCCTCAGTGACATGAGGCATTCTGATTTATTATACTTAGTCCACTGATTTATTCATGGAAAAGTGCCGACTATTTGCCTAGCAATGCACAAGTCCCCTTCTGTGAGTTCTCATTAACTACAATAAGAGACTTACATCACATAGAGTTTTGGGAACAAGTCAACAAAATGAAAACGCTTGGGAAATTGGATAATGCAGCAGATGACATGAGGATACTTACGATGCTTTTTATACGTGTATGATTTTGAGAATAGGAAGAGTTTCTCTCATATTGCACTAATGCTATGCTTGCTCATCTAAAATTCAGAGCGATATGAGAATTAGTTTCCTTCCCTTTAGTTCTGTGGCTAGCACATAGAAATTAAAACGGACACGTTACAATTATAATTTAGAAATTAAGAGTTGATTAAAGCCAGTAGTTGTGCATTCTTGCAGCTTTCTTCTTAATGCTTTTTAAAAAAATGTAAAATCAACAACAAAGTGCACGAGGCTGAACATAACTTTATTAAAAACAAATTCAATGTTATCACAAGAGCCACATTACAAAATAAGAAAATGTATTTGGGGCATGTTTACAGATTTTAAAGTGACAACTAGCACTTGGAACTGAGATCAGTAAAAACAGGGTGCTAAATATAATTCTTTAAACATAGGTATTTTATAGGGAGAAGAAAAACCTAAAGTGAAGTGGTTGTGCATGCAGACCCTTGCAAAAGATGCATCTTCTCTCACAATTTGAAGGGTGTTTTGAGCTTCTATGAAGCTTTATAAACACATCTTTCAACCTACCAAAAATATAACCATAAAAGACAGACTAGGAATACAGATTAAAATAAACAAGAAAATGGTAAGAGATCATCTGTACGCTCTAGATGAGTTCAAATCACTAGGATCTGGTGGATTAGAATAGAATTCTTTATTGAATAGCAGTATTCTGAAGGAGCTGGCAGACTTGATCTCAGAACTTTTGAACCATATTTTTCAAAGGTCCTGATGGGAACTACCAGATGACTGAAGAAGAGCTGATGTGGTTCCCATCTTCAAAAAAAAAAAAAAAGGGTGTGTGTGTGGAGGAAATAGATGTAGGGAACTACAGAGCAATCAGCCTGACCTCAGTACCTGGGAAGAACCTGTAAAAGATAACAAGTAACAGATCTACTAACACCTAGAAGCAAGCAAAGTTATAACCAAAACCTAATATGGGTTTGTCAAAAACAGATCATGCCAAATAAATTGTGCTGTCCCACTCTATCATACACACACACACACTAGAGATTTAATTGAATTATTAATATTCTCCAGAAATTCCCTTTACCAAAAACCCACAACTAACCCATTAAGTCCAGCCAAAAGCAGATCAATGCTAGTCCACAGAGCAACAGCAAATGAACCCACAAGGCATTTGAAAGTTTCCCAAACAAGATAAAGCCACCAGGCAAAACGAAATCCACAATAAAGACGGTTCACGAGGCAAAAAAGTTCAGAGTTCACAAAGCACGGTCCAAATCAAGATACTGTGTCAGTCCAAATCAAGGCAAGGATCACAACTATCAGGAAACACTCAGCTAAAAAAATGAACACATTGTTCCCAACGTCATCTTCATCTCTCTGCTGTGCTAAATAGCCAGCTTTTGGTGCAGCCCATCAAGAGGGGCAAGCTTACCCCCTCGTGAGTAATCAGGCTGACCTTCACTGCCTCTGCTTTTTCTCTGCCTTATCTGTTCTCAGATTACGTGCAGAAGGCAGTTCCTCCTCCTCATCACTGACTGGCTGTAGCTGCATGCTTTCCCCACCTGAAATCTCAGGGTTGTCCTGCTTCAGCTGTGCTTCAAACAAATCTTTCTCAGATCGCTGCTCAGAGCCATTGATCAACTCTCCTCCTGACATGCCCGGAACTGGTTCATCCTCCTCTGAACTGACATCTGGAGAGATATCTGGGAAAGCATTTGGGAGAGTCATCACATAGATATTATTTCATTCTTTGACAAAGCAACTAAATTAGTGGACCAGAGAAATGCAGTGGACATCATATACTTGGATTTCAGTAAGGCATTTGACAAAGTAGACCACAACCTACTTCTTGGTAAGCTAGAAAAATATGGGATAAACAGCATCATTACCAGAAGGATTTGTAAGTGGAAGACAAACTACACTTGTTGTGTAGTCCTTAATGGAACTACATCTATATAGAGGGAAGTAAGCAGAGGAGTTCCCAAAGTTTCTGTTTTAGGCTTAGTACTCTTCAATATCTTCATAAATGATTTAGATGATGGGAACTCATCAAATTTTCAGATGGCACTAAATTGGCAGGAGTAGCCAATGCCCCATGTCATGCCCCTGTCTGATTCGGAGGGGGAGGACAAACAACTGATAGGGAGTGGGAATGTGGCTCCGTGGATTGTGGAAGAAACTGTGGAAGGGCAAGTCCAGCTGGGCAGGTCAGGGGAGAGGTAGAGCAAGGCAGAGGGAATTCAGAGGAAGACCCAGGCCCACCCCCTCTTCATCCTAGGGCATGCAGGGAGGAACAGAGAAAGGAGCAATGTGAGTTGCGTGGCTTAGGGGGGGAGGAAAGGGACCTGATTCCCTTCATTAGCTGAAGCTGGGAACACAGTGTTTAAAAAGGGAAGTTGCGCACAGCAAACTGTTGGGAGCAAATTGTGAGTTATCTGTCATTGTCGAGACTTGCTTATTTATTTATTTATTTATTTATTTATTTATTTATTTATTTATTTATTTATTTATTTATTTGTCAATCTCTTACAAGATAATAGGTATAAGTATAAACATAGTTATGAATACATGAAATGGATACATATAAGAAAAACAAAAAGAAACAATAGGACAGGGACAATGGGCACGTTGGTGCACTTCTGCATGCCCCCTACAGATCTCTTAGGAAAGGGGTGACGTCAAAAGTAGACATCTAAGGTTGAAGTTGTTGGGGTTTGGGGAAGAAACCACACTCTTCCTGACATTGACCACTCTGTTGCTGAAGTTGTATTTCCTGCAATCAAGTTTGGTGCGGTTAGTCTTGAGTTTGTATCTATTGTTTGCTCAAGTGTTGTTATGGTTGAAGCTGAACTATTTATTGATGGCTAGGACATTGCAGTATATGATTTTATATACTATACTTAGATCAGACCGAAGGTGGCGTAGTTCTAGGTTTTCTAGGTCTAGAATTTCCAGTCTGGTGGCATAAGGTATTCTGCAACGAGTAGAGGAGTGGAGAAATCTTCTTGTGAAATATTTGTGGACTTTCTCAACTGTGCTAATATCAGATACATAATGTGGGTTCCAGACTGATGAGCTGTATTCGAGTATTGGTCTAGCAAATGTTTTGTGTGCTCTAGTTAGTAGTGTGATATTACCAGAGAAAAAACTACGTAGGATTAGGTTAACAACTCTTAATGTCTTTTTGGCTATGTAGTTACAGTGGGCTCTAGCACTTAGATCATTAGAGATGAGTACTGTGTTCCTGGCTTCTTCCCAACTCTGTGTGTTTTGGCTGTGCTTTCAAGTCTGCAATTCCTTCTCCTGCTGTGTCAAGTTAATTACTGCAGCGTGTATGTTTGGATTTTTAGTTACAGTTTGTATGTACTTTGTCTTCGGACTGAATTTCCTCAACTTAAAGGCTGTTCCTGGGCGAGTTTTTCTCCAGCCGAAGGTAACCTGGACATTGGGGGCAAAGTTGGAGATAATAAAGGGATTCTTCTTGCTTATTTGACTCTGTTGCCTTTATGCCATGCTCCAGGTCATCACACACCAGAAGATACAAATGGATCTTGATAGATTTGGACCCTGTTCTTGATAGAACACTGGATCCTAGCTACCAAAAAAAAAAAAAAAAAACAACTAACAAAATGAAATTCAGTATAGAGAAAAGTAAGGTTTTACACTGGTTCAATAGCAGTAATTGTGAGAGGAATTTTGGAGTCCTAGTGGAGAATCGATTAAATATGACCTAGCAGTGTGTAGCAGCAGCCAAAAAAACAAAACAAAAAACCAACAACCCCAAACCCAGTGAAATCTCAGACTTCTTTAACAGAGGGATGGAATCAAGATCATAAAAGTACTAATGCCACTTTATAAAACCTTATTAAGACCACACTTATAATACTGCAGTTTATCCAGTTTATTATAAAAAAATATGCTAGGAGTCTGGAAAGAGTACAGAAAAGAACAACAAAAATGATTAGAGGTTTGGAGGCTTAAACATGTCAAGAATTATGGCAAGAATTGGATTGTCTAGTGAAAAGAAGGACTAGGGGTGACATAGTAGCAGTGTTCCAATATTTGAGGGGCTGCCACAAAGAGGAGTGGGTCAACCTATTTTTCAAAGCACCAAAAGGCAAGGCAAGAAAACAATGGATAGAAACTAATCAAGGAGAGAAGCAATCTAGAACTAAGGAGAAATTTCCAAACAGTGAGAACAATTAATCAGTGGAACATCTTGCCTTCAGAAGTTGTGAGTGTAACCGGAAGCTGTTATTTCTGTTTTTTTCTTTAAAAATGTTTTGCTTCTCATCCAAGACTTCTTCATTTCTAGACAGAACCAAAGAGGCTTCCTGGATGAGAGGGGAGATATTTTGAAGGAAAAAAATCAAGGAACTCCAGTTGCCTTTTAAAAACGTCTCAGCGGCATAATTATTCATTCTTTTCTATAGTTGTTTGATTAACAAGTAATAACTACAGAACTGGGGTTAGAAAAGTGATAGTACTGAAAGAAAAGTTGCTATTAACACTTCTAAAAGATTAATTATCAGTTCAGAACCTGAAAAGTGTCAGCACAGCTTCTCAAAATTACTTCAAAAGTTTTGTGAGATATTGTATTCTCTCACAATATTTATAGACATTTAACTGAGCATTTTCAAACACATTTAGCTCCTTTGTTTATCTTTATGTTGTATAAAATATTTAATAGGAAATACAAGTTAAATAAAACTGAAGAATACATCCTGATTCTTTATGACTGGCTGAAGAGATATAAATAAAGTATACTTTCTTATCTAATAAAATGTCTGGAAAATGCCAATCTGATTTGCATACAACTACTGTTAACAGATTGCTATGAAGCAGTTTCTCTGAATGTGGCCAAATTCTGCTATGTTGAATGTAAAATTAGCTGCTCACTGTTAATTCTCCACCAATTGCAATATATTAATCTGTTTGTTTTGTTTTTTACTATTAGTATTGTTTTAATGCTTTTATTTGCTAGTCTGTGACCATAATAAAGATGGATTGATTAAGAAAATCGAGATATTTATTTGGTTTTTACCTTGCTCCAATCCAATTGACTCTTGTTGGCTGACAGTACAATAAAAAAAGAAACATAAAAAAGACTAAAAACCATAAACCATACAAGATCTCCGTCCTCAACATCTTCCAGAAAGTTGCCAAGGTAGGAGTAGATTTAAATAGGAGTCTATTCCAAAGGACGAGCAACAAGGCTTTTGGGCATTGATACATAGGCATCCCTTCCCCCTGCAATGGGGAACTTCTTGCAGAGTTGTTATGGTTTAGCCAACTTCTATAACAGATAATTTATACAATTCATAGCTTATTCCCCATATATTAGTATCCCTCTTTTTTAAGATTTGATGCTTTGAAATTTTTTTGCTTGGCATGGACCTTATCAACCATAATGGAATTACTGCGGTGATAAAACTGAGTATATATAATATTACATGAATCTCTCAGTTAATGACATTACACCAACATTAAAGGCATTAGCAAGCATTACATGGGAATTCCAGGTAAATAAAATGAGGCAAACAAATATGAGCTCCCCAGGGTAGAACAATTTTTAATGTCTGTAAAGAAGACATTAAAGTAGTTAGAGTGCTATAGAAATATTTAATTATGATTATTACTAATTAAGTGGATGTTGCTTGCTGAATATTCACTGGTGTAAAACATTTAGTAAACATAGCTGGATAGTCAGTTTGATTAGCTAGATTGGAAATGCTCCAAGGATGAGTTAATATTCAAAATGATATCTTCACAAAGAACTCTTTGATAGCCAGGTATTCTTAATTAGAGGTAGTGATGGTAGAAAAATCACATAATTATGGACTCAGAATAATTAACTATTTAGATAGAACATTCTAGAAATATTATGGGTGGTCATGTCTCAAAGTTTTCCTGAATTTTCTTGATTCCTGATAAAGGCTATTCTTTTATCTATTGCTTACCTTAGATCTCTGTTTAAATTACTGGGTTCTCTGTGATATTTTCAAATCAAGATATTTTGAGAGACATTTGAACCACCATTAGTTTCAAGAAGACTTAAACCTTTGGAAGAATTCATTTATAGTTTAAAGAATGCAAAAGTTTGTCTAGATTGACATTTGGAAACAACAAAAAATGGGGAAAATGTTTTTTGGAAATAATTGTTGTAGTTATTGATCATGATTGTGTAATAATCTTTGGGTATGACTCAGAAAAATACAGTAGCTATAACCTACTTGAGACTAGGTTGTTGATGGGACAGTTCTTCCAGTGCAACAACTGTGTTCCTACATATTACTTGTACATCACCCAGAGTCTCTCTGTGAGGAAGATGGTCAGTTTCTAAATTTAATAAATGGATAAATAGATAGATGAATAGATAGAGAGAAATCTTTAATTTCTAATAGGCTTTCAGACACCATTCAGAGTGCTGAGGGTTTCTTAAAGCTCTGTATGGCACACTGGCAGTATATATCAGGTATAATGGAATATCTCCATCCATCTGCTCATCTATTGTACCCCTACTCTACCATGAGATTTACAGAGTGTGGCTAAATAATAGGACATATCTATGGCAGCATCCTCTTTTTCTAAAGAAATGTCCAGTCTCCACTTTATTACTATTCTTGTTTGGAGAGTAACTACTGGTAGCCAGCCAGAATTATAATGGTGAAATGGAAAGCTATAGTCATTTAATAAATAAATACGCCAAATATTTGAAGCAAAAGCTGTATTATTCTGTTGAGGTCCTGGCTACCACCTAATTTGAGTGAGACAGTCATCTTGTCATTTTGCATTTTATTATTACATATTTTTAATTTTCAATCATTGCTGCATTCTGTCAAGATTCCTTCAATATTGGGGCAGGCTAAAAAGCAGTGGTGGCTCACCTTTTTGGGTTCCTGTTCCAAAAATTGTGTGTGTGCTCGCATGCTTGTGCTAGTGTGCCAGCACCCAGAAGGCAATGCGCATGCCCCTGCGCATGTGCATGCAATCCCTCCCACCGCCCCCTTACCTGCACTGTGTCTCTCAGCTGATTTTCAGCCCATTTGCGGCCTTTTTCAGCCTCCCAGAGGCTTGAGGACATCTTCTGCAGCCTTTGCAGGCTGAAAAATGGGCCTGTTTCATCATTTTCAGTATTTCCGGAAATACAGGAAGTGAAGAAATGGGCCTATTTTTTGGCCTGCAAAGGCTGCAGAAGCTATTCTCAAGTCTCTGGGAGGCCAAAAAAGGCCTCAAACAGGCCAAAAATCAGCTGTGAGATGTGCATATTCAAGGTTCAAGGTTCAAGGTTTCTTTATTGTCACTCCAATACATGACAGTCATATCATATATAGGGATGAAATTTCGTTCCCACTCTTCCACAGTGCAGTAAAAAAGGTAAACAGACAAATACAATAAAAACAATGGACAAATAACACTAGTGCGACAGATTCAAGGGCAATAAAGTGCAGGATAAAAAGTTAAAACATTAAAAGTGCTGTAAGTGCAAAGTGCAAGGGAAATAGCAGCAATTGAGACACAATATATGTATGTGTATATATGTAGTGTTTAGTCCGGGGGCAGCGGAAACAGACTGGGGGGGGAGAGCTGGCAGGGAGTTTAACTGCCTGACAGCCTGGTGGACAAAGCTGTCCCTTAGTCTGCTGGTCCTAGCCCGAAGGCTCCTCAGTCTCCTGCCTGATGGCATGAGGCTGAAGTAGCTGTGTGTGGGGTGAGTGGCGTCGCCTGAGATCTGGATGGCTTTGCGGGTCAGGCGTGTATTATAGATGTTGTGGATGGGTGGGAGGGGGGCACCGATGATCTTCTCAGCTGCTCTCACTGTGCGCTGCAAGGTCTTACGGCAGAATGCTGTGCAACTGCCATACCACACAGTGAGGCAGCTGGTCAGGATGCTCTCAATGGTCCCACGGTAGAAGGAGTGCATGATGGGGGTAGGGGTTCTAGCGTTTCTCAGTCTGCGGAGGAAGTAGAGGCGTTGTTGTGCTTTCTTGTGTAGTGATGTGGTGTTGGTGCTCCAGGTGAGGTCTTCTGTGATGTGCACGCCCAGGAATTTGGTGCTGCTCACTCTCTCCACAGCTGTGCCGTTGATGGACAGTGGGGGGTGCTGGGTGTGTGCTCTCCTAAAGTCGATGATGATCTCCTTGGTTTTGTCGACGTTGAGAGAGAGGTTGTTGTCACCACCATATGCTCAATGAGGTAAGTTTGCCTGAGGTTCACGTGCCGGCACAAATGGCTCTGTGTGCCACCTGTGGCATATGTGCCATAGGTTCACCATCACGGCTATAAAGTATAAAATCAAAGCTCCCTTTAAATAATATTTTGCTTATAATTAATACATTTTTCAGAATTAAAGAAAGTATATTCAAGATTATGTTTACATTCTAGTAAAGCAGATATACTTACATATTGTTGCATGAATATTGGAGGCCAATAATATATTTGAATGAATAGCAGTAGTGTGGGGGGGAAATCAATCCATTGTTAATGTTCTTTAATTGTTTCAAGAGTGGAAGGCATTAAAATATAAAATAACTTATTATGAATATATTAATAGCTATAGATATTTTATGAGCTCTGAAATAGAATAGTGGTTTTTGTCTAACAATATGGGAATAGCTAAGGAAGTGTCTGGCAATTGCAAAAAGATGGAGTCCTTAGTGGGAAGAGCTGTGGTGGTATAGTGTTTAGAATGCAGTATTGCAGGCCAATTCTGCACTCAATATAATTTTATTTGCATTGTAATTCATCACACAATCAGCCAGATGTTGAGACTGGATTTGATATTTTTATCCGTCTATTGAATCCTTCCCATGGACCTGGGATAGGCAGATATTGATGTTTGATTCTTTTAGAGTATCCTTGCAGGATTGGCATTATTATTTTAATATTTTTAACAATTCAATCACTGATGTTCCAAACCTATTTGAGCTCAGACCATTTTTATTCTATGTATTAGATTTCTATTTAGAGTAAGGGAATTTGTGCAGGTAAGTGGCTATGTTACAATGTTACATGATGTTTTGCAACTACTGTAGATGTTCTTAGAATTTTTGTTTCTGTTTGCATTCTATTTCTACATTTGAACTCACAGCTTCATTAAAAAAAATAAGACAAATGCAGGCAACCTAGTGAAGAGTTAGTAAAGAGGTAGCACCCTACACAATGAATTGCTAAATTGAGACACTATTTCTTATATTCTGACTGCATTGTGTGGTGACCCAGTTCTCTTTAGAAGACTTTATTATCTGGAAAAGTTGAAGGAAAAGAGAAAAAGAATGGTCAGCAGCAAAGTAGATCGATTTGATTACAACGACAACGAATGCAGTGCTGAGAAGTCTAAAAGGCCAAGTTGAAGGCAGGTCATTTCAGAGAGAATCTACCCATGTGATCACTGACATTGACTTGAATGAACTTAACCAATCAATTTATCAATCAATCCATCTTGCAAGTAATTTTTACTGCCAGAAGTTATAGTCAGATCACATGTCAGTGCTGGGTGGGAGTAAAGAGTATCAGAGCTAATGCAGCACCACAATTTTTTCTATTTTTCTTTTTTAATACTTTTTATTGTTTACATGCGATGTACATAGCAAAATGCCAGAGATGAATCATTTTCATGGTTGCCAAGCTTTTTGAACAAGTTATCAGCATTGTTGCTGTGTAATCTATGAAATAAGGTCTCTTAAAACTATACAATGTGATCTCTTTATGTAATCATCATTGATAATTAAAGGGATATTCATTCAAAAGTATGAAGAGTGTTAAAGCTTCTATTATGCTGTTAGTAAACTATTAATATTCATTTAGATGTGAAAGTTTAATAAACATAAAAAATGTTGTCCTTCATTTTCTGCAATATTAAATAAATATTCACACTACCACAGGCTGAAATATTTAAGATGTCTCTTAAGAATTGAGCAGTATAACTCAACATGTTTCTTCAGGGCAATCAATTGCCACTTTTAATTTTAGATGGAATTCTATATTAATTATCTAAGTATTATTACCACAAGGTTAATCACTGTAATGTTGAGGATAAATACTTGATATCTAGTGGTAAATGATGGTACAGAGACCTGAATGCTTGGGTGAAATTACTTAGGTCTTCATTCTAATTACCAAGACATCTTAGATTTTGCTTTCCAGTTTGAGTAAATTGGGACAAGGGCAAGAAAAACAATCCACAAACATTAGTTAAATCAGTTCTGGGTAATGTTATGTAAGACAATAAATATATGCTTGCTATGCTGCTAGCTTCTTCAGAACATTTTTTAAAATGAAGGTACAGATATTTGTTGTCACTTGAAACTATCAGAAGTTATTACCATGCTGTAAGAAAAATGCTTTATTCTCCTATGAGCTGTTCAGAGCATCCAGTTGTGGAAGGGGCTTCAGTCTCTGCACGTCTTGGCTGGACTTATTTCTGGAATGCTCCTCCTCCTCCATGGGACTCCTCCCCAGTGTTCCCCAGTTTTGGCTCAGCCTCGTGAGAGATAGGCAGTGCTTGTGATTCTTCTTTGGCTGAAACAGGAAAATTCATTTCTTTACTAGCCGGTTTGAAAATTGATCAGCTTGTCTTTAGGACTCTTTAGCCTCTTAATGGCATTACTATCTCTCGACGTTGGCTCTTTAACATCAGGAAGTCGGAAATCGCTCGCATTACAGGGAAGCACTGATTCGCGCCTCAAAGTGGAGGGAGGGTTCAGCACTGCTCCGCACCCCCTCCCCACAACCGCTCTTTCTACCCCTGCCATTCTGACAGATAGCTGCAGAATTTTTTTCATCTGAACAGCGGTATGAGCTCTTTGCTCACAATGGAGTCGTATCGCTTTCCCTAACCCCTCTGAACGCTGCCTGGGGGTGGAAGATTTAAACGCTTAGTTCCTTCCATCCTTCCTCACCATTTAGCCTTATAGGAAGAGCCCTCGGAGGCAACTCCTTCACACAGCAGGGGTTTGCTGCTGGGGAGCGCGCCAAAAGGTTAATGGCTGGAGGCCATTTTTTTCTTACAAAGACCACGTGGCCACGCTGATTGTATTTCATTTTGTGCTTGTGAGGTACTTTCTTTCCCGAGCAGACATTTCTCTTTAGGAACACTTGCAATCATTTTACCCTCGTCTTATTTTTACTACATTCAAGGCTATTCCTACATTTAAATTGTTGGCTTAACCCTCACAGCCCAATCAACCCAGCGGCACAACAGTGAGCACCTAGGCCTGTGTCCGCCTGTGCAGGGAAGCTGTTGAAGGCCTCTATCTTTATCAACTTGGGCCTTTAGGTGTTCTCAATTTGGCTGTTTGGTTTTTCAACATTTTAGCTATTTAATTGATATTCATATATATATAGCTATATATGAGTGATTATATAATAATAATAATAATAATAATAATAATTTGGTATAATACTTAATATCAATAAAATATTATTACTGAGATATGGCTCATTATAGATAGGTATTAAAAAAAGAGAAAAGGGAGATAAAAACATCATCAGGGCAACTGTTCTGTTCTTAGATCAGGTCCCTGGGCGTGCCAACTGCCTTCACAGTATTGTATTGAATAACAAGCATACTGTAATCCCTTCAATCGAAATGGCAGGCGGTAGCAGCTCTCAGACCTCATCCTTGAAGGTCAAAGCCAAATCTCAGCACACACCTCAGCAGGCTAAAAGGAATTCTAAAGCTTCAGAAAGGGATGCCAACAGGCGCCATAAAACATTAGAAAAGCAGATAGATAAGTGTACATGGGAGGCGCATTGGGCCTTACAGGACTTTCCCTCCCCCAGTCCAGGTCCGTCCACCTCTTCTCCCCCTCTTCCCCCCCTAGATCTCTCCCTCTCATTCAGGCGCAGTTTGACTCCCCAGAGCCAACAGGCCCACTGACCATGCAAAGGGCTCCCGAAGCTACATTCACTCCAGCGGCTGCCGGTCTTCGACAGGACGACATTCTTCCAGAGGAGGTTCCAGAGAGGATGAAGGCCTGGATGGAGCTGGCAATCTGCCAGGGAATCGCAGCAGGTCTTCAACATGCAGTTCTGACCAGGGAACATCCTGTAACTGCTGATTATGATTCCCAACTATTGAGGTCATTGACCAGGTCAGAGCAACATTATACCTAGGTACATTTACAAGGGGAAGTGCCCCTACAAGGGCCGACTGAGGAGGAAGAGGAAGAAGTGGATCAAATTGATCAAATGGAACAGATTGAATCAGGATCAATACATGACAGTGAGCCCCTTTCGGAAGTGGGCCCCTTGGAAAGGAGGATGTCTGAGGATGAGGGCCTTGTTCCCGATCAACCTGTATTTACAGACTTATTCCACCCACAACTTTTCAGATCACTCTTGTTTAAGGCAAAAAACATTGCGCGCCTGAACAAGTCGACCCCTTCTACCACTCCAACTCCTTCAGAAGAGGAACCAGAAGATCTAATTTTCAACCAACCAGTAGTTGAGGCAGATGTGATCCCAGTTCCTCACGTTTTTGGATCTGGTACAGAAACAGTGGACGTCTGCAGCGGCGTACCCTGCCCCCACGAGGTATGACAGGAAATATTTTAATTTGGCCCCTGATTTCTCAAAATTGTTGAATACTCCCAAGGTAGATGAACCTATAGCGGGATTAGCGTCCTTGTCCTCCATTCCCAGTGAAGCTCTGGAGGCATTAAAGCCAGAGGAAAAATGGGCTGAGCTTGCCCTATGCAGAGCCCATCAGTCTGATGCATGGGCCATCAGAGCAGCCACAGCGGCCTCCTTCTTTGCTCGTTCTTTTCTCAGATGTCTCTTACGGGAACATGTCTCTAATTCCAACATTAGAGCGCACCAAGATATTGCTAAATTTATAGCAGCTGCTGAATTCTCAGCTGACGCAACTTATCATGTGGTCAAATTTTCAGCTAGGGCCATTACTTCACATGTCGCCACGCGATGCTTACTATGGTTAAAACATTGGCAAGCGGAAATGCAAGCTGGCTTCATCTCCTATTGTGGGAGACAGACTGTTTGGCCCTTCCCTTGATCTGCTAATAATTGAAACCTGAAAGAAAAAGAAAATTCTACCTTCTCTTTTTCGGAAGTCAGATTCTAGAAACCCTCAGTCCTTTCGGAGGGGATCCTTTCAGCCCTTTTACCAGGAACCCTTTTCTCCCAGATACCAGAGACCCCCATCATTCAGACCAGGGCAGCAGCCAGACAGGTCCAACTTTGGGGAAAGGAGCAGAAGGGGTGGTCAATCCAAGAGATCCTTTTGAGGAGGAGGAAACAGGTCTTTCTGGCATCCAAGATAACTCCCTGGATGCGACTCCCATTGGCAGATGCCTTAAATTATTCGCGGACCAATAGGACTTCTCAATGTCTGATTCCTGGGTCAGAGACACGATCAGATTTGGCCTTGCGCTGGAGTTTCAGTCCACTCCCCCAGATTTTTTCATGTCATGCCCTCTCTCCAGAAATCCGGTTAAATGTAATCTCATGGAAACAGTTATCCAACATCTACTGGACATACAAGCCATCCAACTAGTAGCTACCAACCAACGAGGACGGGGTTTCTATTGACATCTTTTTGTTGTTCCCAAAAGTTCAGGGGGGTGGAGAGCAATATTAGATCTGAAATGTCTCAACTGTTTCTTAGTATATCACAAGTTTAAAAGGCACACAATGCAATCTATCTTATTTGGTGTTAGAAAAGGTGATGTCCTTACATCTATAGATCTGATGGAGGCATACCTACATATTGCTATTCGGCCTTCCCACTATAAATTTCTGAGATTCTGTTATAATAACCACCATTTCAAATATGTGGCCCTTCTTTTCGGACTAGCTTCTGCCCCCAGGACCTTCCCAAAGGTTCTCGCAGTTCTAGCTGCTCATCTCCATGATATCCCTGTATGACTCCAGTGTTACCTTGATGACATCTTAATTTTGTCATCTTCCAATCATCAAGCAGTCAGAGATACTCAGAACACATTACAATCCCTACAACAACACGGGTTCTCAATAAATTGGAAAAAGAGTCATTTAACACCATCGACTCTAATCCATCTGGGGCAGTCATAGATACGGTGGAAGGCAAAGTTTACCTGTCACCAGATAGACTAAATAGCATTTGGCAATTAGTTAAGGAGATCAGGGGTCTTAAGAGGGTGTCCCTAGCGGAACTATCAAAATTGTTCGGCAAGATGATCTCATGTATATCTATCATCCCTTGGGCCCGGCTCCACACTAGATCCCTTCAGTGGTTCCTGCTCCCGTACCAGCACTCCAGCCGAAGCAACTACAAATACAAGGTCAAGGTACCATCAAAGGTCCTCATATCTCCCCTCTGGTGGACCAGAGGAATCATCAACAGAAGCTGCCTCTTCAAAGAGCCACACAGACTAACCATCATCACCTATGCCAGCCTGTTTGGATGGGGAGCTTACTTTCAATCTCTCACAACCCAAGGCCGCTGGTCCACCATAGAACAGTCATGCAGCATAAACTGGCTGGAGCTTCGAGCAGTACACCTGGCTCTCCGCAGCTTCCTTCCATAGGTATGCAATCAGCACGTACTAATATTGACCGACAACATAACAGCCAAAGCTCACATAAACAAACGGAGGCATACAGTCGAAACACCTCATGCGGGAAGTGGAGTGCTTATGTCATTGGGTGGAGAGCAACCTACTTTCCATCAGAGCAGAACACATTTTAGGCCTGTCGAATACACAGGCAGACTGGCTAAGCAGGGCTACACTCGATCAATTGCAGTGGTGCCTCCATCCGACCCTGTTTCAAGAGGCGGTCAGGAGATTTGGGCAGCCAGTGATAGACTTGTTCGCTTCCCCCTTCAACTCTCAGCTCCCCAGATTCATTTCCAGGTACCCCTCGCAAGGAGCAGAGAACTTCAATGAGTTCCGCTGCCTTTGGCCCCAAAGCCTTCTGTACACATTCCCACCACTTCCTCTGATCCCCAAGGTCATCCAGAAGCTGCTGGATGAGAGGGTGAAGCTGCTGCTAATAGCTCCTTACTGGCCCAGACGGACATGGTTTGCAGAGCTCCGCAGTCTATCCTTATCAACACCATGGAGAATTCCGCCAGACAGGGTTTTGCTAACCCAGGGACCCCTTCAACATCCAGACCCTCAATGGTTGTACCTGACCATCTGGAGGTTGAGTGGAGACGTCTGAAGAGTGGAGTTTTCTGACAGTTACCATCCAAGCTGCCAGACGCCCCTCAACAACCCGCATTTACAATGCCACGTGGTCCAGTTTCTGCAAATGGTTTACTAAGTCTCAAACTGATCCCATCTATCCATCAGGGGCTCAAATCCTAGAGTTTCTACAAGAGGTGCTTGACAAGGGATTATCACCTAATACTTTTAAAAGGCAGGTGGTGGCTTTGGCATCGGTTGTCACTTCTGAGGGTCTACTGTCTCTTTCTCATCATCCACGCATACGGATTTTCCTTCGAGAAGCCACAAATTTACACCCGCCAGCGGTTCACTATTATCCCACTTGGGACCTTAACAAGGTCCTTGTTGCACTCACTAAGAACCCTTTTGAATCCTTGAAATCGTCAAGTCTCCAATTTCTGATGTATAAAGTAGTTTTCCTTGTAGCGATCACTTCTGCTCCTCGTATTTCGGAACTGGCAGCTTTGTCGATCAGAAAAGACCTTTGTGTCTTCCATTCTGACCAGGTGGTCCTTTGTCCTGATCCTGCATTTATACCCAAAATTAATTCGGCATTTCACAGGGCACAAGAACTGATACTTCATAACTTTTGTCCCAGGCCATCTCAAAGGTTGGAATTACAATGGCATCAGCTTGATGTGAGGCAAGCTTTGCAAATAAATATTCACTGCACAGCGACTTTCAGAAAAAAACGGAAGCTTTATTTGTGTTGTTTCAGCCAAACACTCAGGGATGCAAGGTCTCTTCTTCCACAATAGGCTGTTGGCTACAGGCTGCGATAGTGAAAACATATCAGACTTAATCACTCCAGGTGCCCAGGAGAATAACAGCTCATTCAACAAGGAGCGCAGCAAAATCGGCAGCATGGGCCACGCAGGCACCAATAACTGATATTTGTTGAACTGCAACCTGGGCCTCTCCATCGACCTTCATTAGGCATTATAAAATAGATGTGTTTACATCTGCTGAGGCTTCCTTTGGCAGAAGAGTTCTGCAATGGGTCCACGGGGACCAGGAGGGAATTCCAAGCCAGATAGAATCTCTCCCATAAGACAGGCCAAGCTTTGGTATGTCCCACTACTGGATGCTCTGAACAGCTCACGGGAGAAAGGGCATTGGTACTTATCTGATACGCCCGTTCTCTTTGAGCTGTGAAGAGCATCCAGACCCACCCCTTTTTTCTGTCTGGTGGGGTCCTGTTTTGGCCAATGAAATGTTAAGGCATTGAGGGCGAGTGGTGTTTATTCTCTTATCTTCGCCAAAACTGGGGAACGCTGGGGAGCAGTCCCGTGGAGGAAGAGGAGCATTCCAGAAATTAAGCCCAGCCTAGATGTGCAGAGACTGAAGCACCTCCCACTACTGGATGCTCTTCATAGCTCAAAGAGAACGGGCGTATCAGGTAAGTACCAATGCCCTATTGCTTGCAACCCATATCATACTTACAACAGAAGTATTTCTAAACTATAGTCATACAACAAGGATGAGCAAGTGAATATAGAAGGCACAATGAGGATGAAGTTTTTATTTGTTTTAAAACATTATGTGCCACCTTTCAGAATTATGTTTTCTCAAGATGGCTTCTAAAATATTGACATAAATTTAGAAAACCCCAGAATAATTTAAATAAACAATGACATAATGATTGAAATACAGCATGTGACAATATGTAAACCATAGAGTAATAAAACTGTGAAAACTCTTCTAAAACATGTGTACTTACTTTAATTAAAATGTATGAGAATGCAAACATTCACTAAAAGGCAGGGGTGGGATTCAACCAGGGTTACTACTGGTTCAGTGGCTACATTTTGCTATATTTTCCTGGGGAATATATTCTAGAATCAGAGACGTATCACTGAGAAGCCTAGACAAGTAATAATTTGCTGCTGCTTAGTGTGGGAGACCATCAGGACCAGATCCATAGAGATGTTATTATTATATTTAAATATAGGCAAAGGTATTCCTCAGCAATAAAGGGCTTTATAGGCTAATTAATATCAGTACCTTAAATTGAGTCTGGAAACAAACTGAGACTCAGAATAGGTCATATCAAATCTCATTGATGGACAAGTTGAAATTGGACAGAAAAAGTTATCTTCTGAGGTGGCCACCCAGGAATGAACACAGGTGCAGACATGTTCCATTCATACTTAACATGGTCAGAAGTATATATAATTTGTTTTTCTTCCAGATATGTTGATCATTATAGTACTTATAAACCCCAATTGAAATAGATACAGAAAATCTATTTTATATTGTTAGCTATCATAAATTTATGCATTTGTCCAGAATGGAATATTGGCATATTCTTAGATTTTTTTTGAACTCAGTAATGTCTTAATAGGGGGAATGATGTCATTATATTTTCTGTTGAGGTTGGCACCACTCTTCCTCAGGTGGAGTTCTGAACCAAGGTTTGTTTTGTATTAGAAATATAATAAGCCACAAAAATAAGGGTCGAACAGAGAGAAAGCCATCCAGAAGAAAATGTCTAGCTAACATCAGGGTTCTGTGTGATCTTCCAGCGGGCTGGATCCTAGAAGACATTGAATCAACCTGGCTGAACAAGTGAAAGGATGCATTGGCAGAGGATAAAATTTTCACTTCTATCACCATCCCAAAATATTCTCTATAGGAGCTCTGTCAAGTATCTGGCTAGATTCAAAATGAATTTTATTTCACTGCATGAAACCTACAATAAACGATACTTTTCTGCAGTATATAAATATGGTATACTGCAGTGTGTTAAATGTAAGCAGTTATTCCACAGTTTGAAATGACTGATTTTAACCATACTCATTCACGATAAGAAATAGGAAAGTAGTTTGTCAAAACTGTTGTTTTCATTTCCCATAAAAGAAGTTGAAAAAGAAGATGATGAATTTCATGGTTACTCATCTTTGTAATGTTAAATCAGGGCCAATTTGATAAAGAGATAAGACCATCTGTCTTGAAACTTCAATGGGATTCATATGTAGATACTTGCTGATTCTTGATATAAAATAGCTTAAAATGTTTCTTTTTGTTCTGTCTGTATGCCTTATTTTGTCTTCACATGCTGTTCATTTTATTATGGCTCAGGGTCTCAAAAACTGGAATTGGTCAAGCTTCTGTAGAGTTTGCTAAACTGTGATGTAATATTCTGCGTAAAAGACTCATTATCACTTTTTCTCTATATTGGTCCCATTGAAAGCTCTATTCAGATAAAATAGGTGAAAATGACATAGGAAAACTTAAGACAAACTCATTTATCTTGTAATCATGATTCTACACAGTG
Organism: Hydrophis major; assembly: GCA_033807585.1. Taxonomy (NCBI): domain Eukaryota; kingdom Metazoa; phylum Chordata; class Lepidosauria; order Squamata; family Elapidae; genus Hydrophis; species Hydrophis major. The sequence continues at coordinate 35,903,445 of CM066332.1, read as the reverse complement.
CACAGAACAGATTGTCCGCATTATGGCTTCTATTGTTTATTCTATTTTGGGGCCAAAACTATCATGCTTATTTAGAAGGGCCTACTCTCCTAACTTATTTCCCAAGTACATCACAGTTAAATGCACACATTATGTTTGCCTGCGCATGTCTTTCTGTCCGTCACATTTAGAAACTACTCAAAGGGTGTACAGATAAAATGTTAAAACAAAAAACACTATTTAAAATTTAAACATTTAAAATAGAAGCAAGATTTGTTAAAATTCAACATTAACAGTTAATTAAAAGGTGCTGGGGGAGGGCTTTGGGGTACTAGACAGCTCCATGCTGCATGTGAGTCCCAAGTGAGATGACAGAGCCAAGTCTTTAGATAATTTTCAAAAGGCCAAGAGACTGGGGTTCCAACTCATCTCTGGAAAGGGAATGTTCCAAGGGGAAGGGGCAACAGCAGAGAATATGTCCACATATTCATTTGTTTGTAGCATTATTATGTTACAGTGGTTCAGTGGTTCGAATGCAGTACTGCAGGCTAAATCACTGCTCACTCCAGGATTCGATCCTGACTGTCTCAAGGTTGACTCAGCCTTCCATCCTTCTGAGGTCAGTTAAATGAGATCCAGATTGTAGGGGACAATATGCTGACTCTGTAAACCACTTAGAGAGGGCTATAAAGCACTGTGAAGTGGTATATAAATCTAAATACTATTGCTACTTTTCCCAAACTTTAATTAAAAAGGATATGCTTTTAAAGTACATATTGTACATTTATATACTTATCAGCCCTTGTCTAGGACAATATTATATCTAGTTTGCCCTTAAGAGAATAGGGAAAACTAAATAAAGTTATATTTGTAGTAGTAAAGATACAGTAAAGGCAGGTATACTAAGGCATAGCAAAGGCATAGTAAAGGTATAGTAAAGGAAGGATACAAACAAATATAGAGTAATAATATAAAACTTCATATCTGATCTCACTCCAATACTTTTTAGAACAAATACAGTCATTCTTTGGCTATAAATGATGTCAATGTGACATAGTTGGTTTAATTCAATGAATCAGTTTATCACTATTAACTGAAAATTGGTTCTAGCGATAGAATATAGTCATTATTGCATAAATTTATTTGCATTATCATTTGCATTCTACTTAATGAATAGATGCTTCCTCAGGTTGTGATCCTGATAATATAAGAAGTCCTTGATTTAAGACTATTCATTTACCGGACATTAAAAGGGACTTATCACAGATCTTTGGATTTATGACCAATGCAGCATCTTTGGGGATACATGATTGCAATTAGGCTCTTGGCAACTAACCGGCACTTATGACAGTTGCAGGATCCTGTAGTCATGTAATTGCCATTTGCTACCCTCCCCATCCAGCTTCTGACAAGAAAATCAAGCTAACAGGGAAAGTCAGTCACATTCATATGATGCTTTGCTAAATGTCCATGGTGATTTGTTTACCATGCCCCCTCCCAAAAAGTTATAAGGGTGAGGTTGTATGCTAGATCACTTAACAACCATCCCTCTTAATGATGGTTTTTCTGATCCCAGTTGTGATTGTAAATGAAGAACTACCTATAATCCCTACATTTTCCAAGAAACAATTTTACAGAATTTTATAGTAGCTTTCTATAGGTTAGATTGAAAATTGTAGAACAGACATTTTCAAGACTCAAATGTATGGATAAACAAAGACTTAGAACAAGGTATGCACAGTACAAAAGAATCTTGTACACTCTTTTTCTGATTCCAAAAGTTTGTGATAAGATAGGTTTTTCCTCATGTCTTATTTTCCCTTGAAAGCATATTAATAGTGTGTGAATGACCTATCTTTGCTAGGAAATAAATCATATTATTTTTCTGGACTGTGCAAGTAGGACAAGCAAAAGATTTTTCATCTGGGATTTTACTCTCAGCTGGGAAATAACCTGAAGTATTGGCTGCACTGAAACATACATTTTTCCTTTTAGTAGTTGTGATAAAGAAACCTCATCATTCTACTGAAATTTTAAATGAGATAACAATTTCCTTACAACTGTGGTAAATTAATTTCCAGGCAAGCCATTTCCTTGCTTTTTTAAAATAAAAGATTCTGTTCTTAAAATTATCAGTATGGATGTTTGAAAAATGCCTTGAGCATATTGAAAACACTGAAAATATGAAAAACATCTTTAACAAATTGAAAACAATAAAAAAACCAACCACCCTGAAACACATAACACAATATTCCATCATGATGAGTTTTATTCTTCCCTCAATCTAACATTGCTGCAATATTCTCAGAGAAATACATTTTCTTAAGAAAGATATTTTGTGCAATTTATTACACAATATTTTAGGGCAGGTGTCGCCAACCTTTTGGACCTCAGGGACCAGCAAACTCATAATTTTAAATCCCAGGGAACACTAACCGGTTCTGTGGGCATGGCCTAATTTGTGGGTGTGGCTTGGTGGTCATGTGACTGGCTGGGCATGGCTTGTATGTAAATATTATAAATATTTATATAAATATTGATTTTTTTTATAAAAAAGAGCAACTTTTACCCAAAATCAGGCAAAGCAGGCAGGCAGATTGACTTGCTCACAGAATCATTCAGTTATCTATCTATCTGCTATTGGTTAGCTCAGTCTGTCACATAAAATTTGCTTGCCGTGAGTCTGCACTGAATAATAGAAACTTCAGTCCTAAGGGAGGTTCGGCTGTGCTTAAAAGCAGAGCCGAAGATCTAAAGACTAGCTAGAAAGCAAGAAATGCAACCATTTCCTGCTTCCTAGCTAATCTAAATCTCCCAGCACAGCAGAACAGCTGATGGTCAGAAAAATAGCAATTTAGCAGGCAAGTTTGCCAGGTAAGGAGTGAGTGAGCGGGGAGGGTTCCCGTGGGCCATGTGGGAGATGCAGCCTTGTGTTTCTGCGCATCCTGGATTAATTGCTTTGGGAGGGTGATCTGGGGGTGAGATTTCTCTGTGGCCTATCAAAATTTTCTCATGGCCCCCCAGTGGGCCATGGCCCACTGGTTGCCAACTGCTGTTTTATGGAATTTTCATTTCTTTCCAAGAACCAAAATATTTATTTGGCCCATGGTTGAAATCTTAAGCACAAATACAAGATATTTCAAAAACATTGTACCTTTTTATTGCATTCAGCACACTGGACATGTATACATATATACGTGCATCCAAATATAGATACATGAATGGCACACGTACATTAGTAAAAACAAAAATGCCTTCATTTGGACATAACTATTCAGCTATCTTGACACAGTATGGAAATAATAGGCCATTGCTTTTTTTTTCAGGGTGTTTTTCAACTTGCCAGTTTAATTTTCAGCACTGCCAAAGCACCAGGATAGAAACCAGGAGACTGAGTTCTTATCCTCCCATAGACATGAAAACCAGCTTGATTGACTTTGGGCCAGTTACTCTCTCTTAGCCCAAATCACATCACAGGGTTGTTGTTGGGAAGAAGCAGCAGCATAAGATATGTTTGCTGCCTTGGGTTATTGATAAAAATTAATAAAGATAGGGTATAATTTAAGAAATAAACCAAGTGCAATTATTGTGCTGAGTTCATGATATGTGGAATGGGCTATGCCCTTACCAATTTCTTAGTGACACTCCATCACAGAGGAAGACATGTTGTAGCTCTTCAGATGAGGATGTGGGAAAAATTGGCAATTCTTCTCTATGATGAAGAGTCCCTAAAAGATCCTGGGAACACCAAGGGGACAGAAATATTTTGTAATTAACTATCCTGTTAATCTTTTTCTCACAGGCCAGCCAAATAACTCTTATTAGCTGTTCGCCCTATGATAGTTGGTTCAGGAGTTCTGAAGCATTATCCAATTGTGTATCTAAGCTTGCAAATATTAATTTAAACACAAATTAATTTTTAGTACTTTGAATGTTAACCCATGAGACTGCAGAAGTTCTCAAGAGATACTTGACTCCAGAGAACGGATGGAAATGTGAAATATAGATCCAGAGTTACTGCACCCTAGTAACTAAAAATGTTTTTTCAGAAATTGGAATGGTTCTTGTTTCTTGAGTTTGCTAGTCTTGCATGGTTTGACATCTTTCTACTATTTTATTTTAATTTATATCAAATTCATATGGCTGCCCATCTCACACAAGGTGACTCATCTGACAGGAAGAAGATACTTAGCAATTCTCATGCCTGCTGATTGGACCAGGAATCCAAAGGGAAACAGCAGAAGCTGAGATATCAGCTACATTTGTGAGGGGAAATTGCAAACAGTACATGTTAAGAAACAGAAAGGAAGCCCTGCTTTTCCTAACTCTTGAACTCCTTTGCAAACCCATTGTCTATTCATGCTGATCACACAAAGGGTGGTTGAAAAATATCTATTTGCAGATACTATGATTAAATTCCTTATTGATTATTTAATCAGTTGCATAGCAATCAGAATATTTGATATGTTTGATATGTTACTAAAAATGGTTGTTTGTTTTTAATAGTTTTAAAAGTCCCACTGACAGTGACACCTGGTCTTTTGACTCAGACAGGCCCATGAAAATTAATACTGACAGCATGCAGGACAAGAGAAATACATTAGGACAGTGCAAGGTCCCTAGAGATAGTTGAGACTGTTTAGGCATGAATTATTAAGAAAAAGTGGGGATTACTTATTTAAAACTATAATAGTAACCTAAGGCAGTCATCTCAGTGTCCAAATATTAGTATTTGAGTTATCAATTGAATGTGTAAATACATAGTGACATATATGGCATGGCTGCCAACTCTCACGCAATCAGCGTGAGACTCACGCAATTCAACCAATTTTGACTGTCTCACTCTGATAAACAAAATCTCACGCTAAACCCCCAAAATCATGGAATGTACAAAAATATCCCTACATTCTCTGATTATATTCCGAATATTCCCCTTAGCTTAGGAGAAGGATGAGCTCCCAGCGCCGCCCCGCCCTGCCCAGCCACCCCACCGCGCCTCTTTTCCCGCCTTAATCCTTCTGCCGGTGTCCCGTAACTGTGCATGATGCTGATCATTAGCAAATCGCTTCAGGAAAGCGAAGAGCAAGAGGCTTCTTCCCGCCCGGGGCGCTCGCAGCCACTTTGCCCCGCCCTCTCCCTCTCTGCAATGTCCTCCGGGACAAGCCAGCTGCCCTTTTCAAAGAAGGACACGAGGGGGCTGGCAAAGCCTCTTTTGCAGGCAACAGCCTCGGCCAGTAATAACCCTGGTAAGCAAAGCTGAATTGTCCGCTGCCAGAGATGTAATCCTGTCAGTCCTCCAACCTTTCTATTTTGCAAAAAAGCTGCCCAGCCCCTTTATAGATCAGCCTGGCGCGCTTCTCGCCTTGCTGGTTTGGGAAGACTCTTTTGGATCAGCTAAAAGAGAGCATAAGGCGTGTAAAGGGGTGGTAATAATAATTATAATAATAATAAAATTTAAAATAATAATAATTTTATTCAGAGTTGTATTGGATCTCTTTTTTTGGGGGGGGGGGGGGGTTGTCCCATTCTTTCTTGGTGTTCTTTCTGTCCTTTTTGCTTTTTTAAATGGTCTTTCTCCCCTGGGTCAGAAATCCAGCCAGAGAAAATAAAGAAACATCTTTGGTGCTTAAATGGAAGCCACTCCGTAATGGCTTTGTTTCAGAAGAAGGAATCACTTTTTCCTCTTTCTCCTTTGAGTTTAAATCCTAGGTCTCCATGCACCAGATCGACAGGACTGTACTACATTATTATCATATTTTCAAACCCTTAGATAAGGACTCAATAAGAACTTTTTTTGATGCCAGTAGGCTTCTCAGCCCCAAATTGGGATAGCCCTGACTCAACTAGAACATATTCTAATCTTAACACAATTTACCATCCAAAGAGCAGTAAGACCATTAAGTTCAGAATCTAAACTTACCCAATAAATATTGTACGGCCGCACAGCAGGCCGCCACACCAGAAACCCGCTAAATTATTAGAGTTGACAGTTCATCTGTGATGAAGTGTAGTATTTAACCTGTGGCATTCAACTACTATTCCAGAGTTTCCTTGTGAATCAAGAGCTGCACTTGCTGTATTTTTTAGTCTCTACCAGGGCTTTGTTTTGGTTCTATAGCTTCTATGATGAAAGCTAGGGCCAAGCTTCAGAATACAGTAGATGAGTTTTACAGTTAACAATATGTATATTTATATGAAGCACTCATTATTCGATTAAATGTTTAGTTTATACATGTCTGAAATTATGAACCCCTATTTCAGTCAACAAGTTAGTATATAATTAAAGACTGAGACTATAGCATTTGATATTGGCATGTAGTATGGTATTTGATACAGAAAGAAGAATACCCATTGATGTATTTGCATTATCTCTGTAGTTGTTTCGGGTTTTTTGTCTTTTTGTTGCACATTGAATTCATCCTATAGTGGTCTATAGTACATCACTAAGCTAATAAAGTCAGTTGAGGTAGAATACTGCAGTTATAAGTCAGGAACTTCAATTATTCATGGTCAGTGAACTGCATTATTAATATCTTACAAATCCGGTTCAAGTACATTGGTGCTGCTTGCATGTATGTATGTATGTATATGTCCAAATCATGACTAAAGTATGCATCAGATTGCACCATTTAAAATGTAAAATTGTCAAAGCTCCCTACCGTGGAAGGGGGGACACCCCCCTTCCACACCATCCCCCCCTCGGTCGCTCCGCTCCCTCACAGTGTCTCACTCCGAACTATCACTCAAGGTTGGCAGCCCTGATATGGGTGCTGCAATATATACCAACCTCACTTGTGAAAACTCCTTTACATGTTATATTTTGTATTTTTGAAGCAGAATGGTACCTTTTCATGACAGCAATCATATATATAAATATATATAATGTAAATTTCATAAACATTTTGTTTCTAGAATAGAACAACCATGAAGACCTTAGAAAAGATATTCAAATGCCATGAAATATTTCTATAGACAAAGCTCTGAATGATGTAAGCCATGATATTCCCTCTGACACACTCTGGAAGTGAAAGTGAACTTTAAAGAAGCAGGATAGGGAGAATAGTGATCCTTTTGAACTTTGGTGTTGAAGAGTCAAGCAAACAAACAAATTCATAATCAAACCATGATCAAATCAACCCAGAGTTCTCACTGAAGGTGCAAATGAACAGGCTAAAATTATCTTGGACATATTACCCAAAGATCTTGCTCTCTAGAACAGGCTCTAGTGCAGGGAAAAGTGGAATGAAAAAAAAAAAAAAGGATGACCTGCTGAAGGGTGGATTGACTTGGTTACAGTGGCAATGAGTTCACAGTTAGAAGATCTGAAAGGTTGGGCTAGGAATAATGGAGAAAATCTATCTAGTTCAGGGGTGTCAATCTAAAAGCCCGCGGGCTGGATTCTGCTTGTGGGGTGCTTAAATCTGGTCCACAGGGTGGCCTGGAACTATCAAGGGACTGCCTTGCAGTGTCTCTAGTGACTAAAACAGGCCATGCCCCCCCTTGCTGCACCTTGTTTTTACCCTCCATGTGCTCCTGCAGCACTTCCAGCCAGCTGGAAATGGGCCAAAAAATGGGCCAAAAATGGGCTGAAAAACAGGCCCAAAACATGTCGAAAATGGCCTGGAAATGGCTAAAAACAGGCCAAAAACAGCCCAAAAATGGGCTATGCAGCCTGTTTTCATCTGGCAGAGTGCTGCAGAAGGCCATGAAGGGCAAAAAACATGCCATCAAACTTGCTTTCAGGTGTGTTTCTACTGATTTTATCTTGATGGCAAAGCTGTCATTGTTATTGCAGTATATTTCTGTTTGATCAAATCAAAATATCACTCTATTGCCAGTATTAAATGCTGGATTGATTATGTCATATCATTTTTTTGATTTGGCCCTCCGTGCTTCATTTTGGTTGGTAGGGTGCTGCAGGAGGCATCCATGCCTCCCCCGCCACTTCTTCACCACTGGCCCACAGAGGAGAACTAAAATGCTGATCTGGCCCTTGAAGAAATCCAGTTTGACATCCCTGATCTAGTTGATTGCCAAGAATCAAAAAAATGATATGACATAATCAATCCAGCATTTAATATTGGCAATAGATTGATATTTTGATTTGATCAAACAGAAATATACTGCAATAACGATGACGGTAGCAGCTTTGCCATCAAGATAAAATCAGTAGAAACACACCTGAAAGCAAGTTTGATGGCATGTAACTAGAAATCAGGAGATTGTGATTTCTAGTCCCACCTTAAGTATAAAGCCAGTTGAGTAACCTTGAGCCAGTCACTCACAACTCTAGGAAAGAGGCAGGGGCAAATAAATTTTGCCAAGAAAATTGCAATTATCAGAATTCAAGGTGAACTTGAAAGCACACATTCACAAAACACATTTATTTCAGTATGATTAACGAATGTGGGCCAAAACCAGAAATGGACCACTTAAGACACCTGGGTTTTCATTTTATGGGCTGTTTAGCCTGCTCTGTTAGTGACTGCTGAAAACCATCAGTTTAGTTTTCTGTTCTGAGGAGGGAATCAGGTGAAATCTCTAATATAAGCATACTCTTAGAAAAAGAGGAATCTCCCAAGCTGCAGTTCTGTTCATATGTGATGGGCCTCTACCCACTAAATCTAAAGCAGCGGTGTCAAACGGGCAGCCTGCGGCCAGATGCATCACATGCAAGCCACGCCCATCCCAACTCTGCAAAGGGGAAAGCGTGAAAGGTCACATGATGGCAATGTGATGCTGCGAGTTTGACACCCATGAACTGTAACCTCCTGTAAATGTTTGGTATAAACATCTAATCAATGAAATGTTGGCCACCTCTGCCCAAAATATCCAGGGAATATACGTGTATTTGATGGCTTTAGGGACCACATACAACTATGAGTGTTAGCATAGGCACTGCAGTTGAGATACATAAAATTTGCCTTCGAATACTTGTGCAAAAAGAGGAAAAAGGTTCTTACTCTTAATAATGAGTTCAAAAAATGAAAAAGAGTAAATTATTTTGCATTACTTTCATATTACAATATAGGATCTTGGCAATATGTATTTCATTCAGTTAATAAAGCTTGCCTTTTATATTGGCAGTTGTGGATTGTTTGTGGTTATTCAATTTAGAAAAATTGTTTCATTTTATAAAATGAAAAAAAAAAACCAACCCACAGGTTAGAATCATCCTATGTGTCTAGCATGGGTGTCAAACTGACAGCCCGCAGGCTGAATATATGACATGCAGGCCAAGCCCACTCCAGCTCTGCAAAGGCAAAAAATATTGCGATATGTCACGATATGTCATATGATATGATTATGTTTGATACCTGTGGTCTAAAGAAACAGCAGTTTTCATGCTTTCTCCAGTTCTCAGGATTTTGTCAAAAATGCATGCAATTTTGTCTCTTAATAGGCAGGGCATAAATATAACATTTTCCTCTACTTTTTGGCTAAAGCTAAAAAGATTAATCATAACTATATCAATGTAGAAGAAACAGGCAACTGTGGAAATATTTTGGTTTTTTCAGAGCCTCCTCTTTACAATTCTGGGTATGAAGCCCATGCATTTTAAAGTTACCATGGCTAAAAACATTTTGTGAATACCACATACATTGTTTTATATACTGTATATAAACTAGTTTCGTTTTAGTAACATGTCAATTGAAATAGTAAGGAATGGGAATGCAATTTTAAGTCTTTAGGGTAGACCATAAGTCTTTCAAACTATTACAAATACATAGCCCTTGATCTTGTACAGTTCCTTCATAATTACTAGGAAAAATAAAAATAATTCAGATAATGACAAATGCCTCTCAAGAGATGTTATGTCCATAAAAATGCATAGGAATATTACATTATGCTCCTAAATATAACATTGTATTTCAAGATGATAGGATAGTAATAATATTTTCCTTCATTTATTTGGAAAAAATACATGTAGCTTATAGTAATTCTTATAAAATAGGTAACATTTCCCTTATAACCACAATTAGCATATCACTTAAATAATTTATATTACTTTTTAATAGAAAAATCCACTGCTAAGCAAATAAACTCAGTGATGACTTCAATACGTTATCCTTGAAAATAGTTTAGGCATTGTGGCAACTAGGCTGCAAACTGGTGCACAGATTGCTTGATGGCCAAACTGAAAAGATCTTAATGGGTTTCTAGCTGTCTACAAATATAGTCTCTGTGTGGACTTTAGAATCTGACGAGTTGAAGAATTGCTTCACCTGCTATGAACCTGCCTAGTTAGGGCAGCAGGGCATGCTGTTTTGAAGATCCCATCATGGTCTGATGCTTCTCTATTTAAATATGTAGTACAACTCTACTGTTTGGCTCCCAAAATATGGAATTTTCTACCCCTGGGGGCATGCCTGAACTTTGGAAAATTATAAAGGCATATCTCTGCTGCCAAGTTTTTAATTGTTAATTGATTTTAATGATTCCGATTTCAATGCTAAAGATTCTACTAGTGTGTTGTATATTCAATAGAAAGGCAGGATATAAACTGAACAGTGGAAACAGGAATAATGACAACAACTGTAACTGGGCAATGTTTCAATATAGCAATCTGTTGATTGTCATAATTGGTCTCTTCCCAAGATTTTTTTCAGTCAGGCTGTTTCAGAAAGTTTCCCCACCTTTTTATTTATTAATATAATATCCATTAGGCTTATTTTTTTTGCTTTTCTTCAGGAGGGTGACTTTTATAGCTCATCTCCAATTTTATCTTCACAGCAACCTTGTAGTTTATGCTGGATTGAGAAAGTGACTAATTTAAAGTTATCCAAAGAGTTCCGAGAAATGGATTTGCTTTTCAGTCTCTGCAGCCCAACATCTTAACTATTATTGTCGTGTCCTCGAAAATGATGCCAGGAGTCGGTGACTTCAAATCATGCTCTTTTATTAAAGTAGGAACCGAACTGGCGCTTTGCAAAAGGTTCGCGGCTTTTATTCCTTTAGCCGTGGCGGCCGCAGCCAATGGCACCGCTTTGAATCTCCCGTGATTCGAATAGACCAATCGTGGGAGATTCTTAGCGAGCCAATCGGCGCGGCTCGCCTGACCAATCAGAGTGCCCCGCGCTTTGGCCAATCAAAGCGCGGGGATCTCAAGAATGCTAATTAGGGGACAGAACACCCCTCCCTCTTGGTTTGGTCCTTACATCGCGTAGTCACGTAGGTAGGCGGGGCTCCGTCTGAGCCTACTGGACCTGCGCAGCTCAGTCGTAGGTTGGATCCCGGCCAGTTCGGTCGGGATCTCTGTTGCTCCTGATGCTGTCATGGGAACCGGCTGGTCGATCGGGCCCGGCCACTCTCCGTAGCTCCCTCCTGGGCCTCCCGGGTTGGTTGAGCTGCGGGTTTCGCTGCTCCCGCTCGGTCTCCCCGGGTCGGTCGAGCTGGCCTGGCTGTCTCTTCCTGGCGAGGGGTCGTGCTGGCTGCTTTCCGGTAAGTATGGCTGGTTTATTCTTCTTTGGTTTTGGTCCCCTGGGTATTCCCTCCCCCCTTGGTTTGTGTTGTGGGGGTCGGTTTCGCCTGTTTGTGCATCGGTGGTCTCTTGGTTGGTTGTCCTCGACCTTAATTGGTCGATGTGGCGTTTCCAGGCTCGTCTGTCTGCTGTTTGTAGCCGGTACGAGTGTGGGCCTGTTATTTGTGTGATGACGGCCGGTACCCATAATGGGTCTCCCGTCAAGTTTCTTGCGTATACGGGGTCGCCTGGTGCGAAAGTTCGGTGTTTGCTGTTTGAGTCTGGGGGCTTCTCCGGGTTATACGTGGGGTGTAACCTGTCAAGTGGGGACCTTAATTTCCTCCCCATTAATAGTTCGGCTGGGCTCTTATTCGTTGTGGTATTTGGGGTTATGTGTTGGGTGAAGAGTAGTTTGTTTATTTTCTCCTGGATCTCCCCATGGTCTATTTTCCGGATGGTTTTCTTAGTGAATTGCACCATCCGTTCCGCCCTACTGTTCGCCGCCAGGTGCGCCGGTGCTGTCAGCGCGTGGCGGATACCCCTTTCCGCTAGGAATTTTTCGAATTCCAGCGAGGTGAATTGGGGCCCGTTGTCGGAAACGACGACGTCTGGGAGGCCGTGCGTTGCAAAGAGTTTGCAGAGTTTCTTGGTCACGGCCTCCGTGGTTGTTGTTTTCATGTTGCTTACCTCCAGCCAGTTGGAGTAAGCGTCTACTGTTATAAGGAAGGTGTGTCCTTTAGTGGGCCCGGCGAAGTCTATATGGATCCTAGACCAAGGTCCCCTTGGGGTTTCCCACTCTAGGACGGGTGCTGTGGGTGGGCTTGGCCTAGTTTCCTGGCATCGTTGGCATCTTGCTACCCAGGTCTCAATTTGTTTGTCCATCCCTGGCCACCAAGCGTAACTTCTGGCCAGGGCTTTAGTCCTAACGATGCCAGGGTGCCCCTCGTGTAGTAGTTCCAGAACCTTCCCTTGTAGTTTTTCAGGAATGACTACCCTATCACCCCATAGTATGCACCCTTTTAATAACGAGAGTTCCATTTGCCGGTTTCGGAATGTTTTGACGGACTCGTCGTTGTCCCTTTCCGGCCACCCTTTCTCTACCCAATGCAACACCCGCGCTAGACGTTTGTCTTTATTAGTCTCTCGGGCAATGTCTGACGCGGTTATGGGCAGGTTGGGTAGAGTCTCTATGCTGAGGGTGGTCGTCGTGGGTGCTGGGTCGGTTTCAGGTTCCGGTAGCGGCGAGCGGCTTAAGGCGTCTGCATGGGAGATCGTCTTACCCGGTCTGTGTATGAGTCCATAGTTGTAGGCCGCCAGGAACTCGGACCACCTTGTCATTCGGGGAGACAGAATGTTCGGGGTGGCCCGGTTTCCTGCAAGGATTCCCAGCATTGGCTTGTGGTCGGTTATGATGGTGAATGTCCGGCCGTAGAGGTACTCGTGGAATCTTTTTACGGCGGCAACGATAGCCAGAGCCTCTTTGTCCAGCTGGCTATAGTTCCGCTCCGGTTTGGTGAGGGTCCTTGAAAAGAACGCGATGGGTGCTTCTTTTCCGTCGGGGAGGGTATGGCTGAGGACAGCGCCGACGCCGAAGGGTGATGCATCGCATGTGACGGCCAGAGGTAGGGTCTCATTATACTGTATAAGGACGGCGTCTGAAGTGAGGAGGTCCTTTGTTCTTTGGAAGGCGGCTTGCTCGCGTTTCCCCCAAGTCCAAGTCGCCGCCTTGTCCAGGAGCCTATGCAAGGGTTCCGCCATCGTCGCCTTTTGGGGCAGGAAAACATTGTAAAAGTTAAGTAGCCCCAGGAATGCCTGTAGTTCCGTCTTCGACTTGGGTGTGGGGGCTTCTTTGATGGCATTGATTTTTTGGTTTGTGGGGTGAATGCCGTGACGGTCTAGGAGATATCCTAGGAATTCAACCTGTTCCGTATATAATTGGCATTTCTCCCTCTTTACTTTGAGCCCGGTCTCTGAATTTGGTTAGGACCTCTCTTAGGCGACCCCCTAGTTCGGCTTGGTTGGTTGCCGACACTAGGACGTCGTCAAAGTAAGGTACCACCCCCTTGATGCCTTGCAATAGTCTTTCCATTAGGCTTTGGAATATTCCCGGTGCCACGCTGACTCCGAATTGGAGTCGGTTGCATTTAAATGCTCCCCGGTGGGTGACTATGGTTTGCGCTTCTGCCGTTTGCTCGTCGACTGGCAACTGTTGGTATGCCTGGGCGAGGTCGAGCTTGGCGAAAACCTTGCCCCCTCCCAGTGAGTGCAGCAGGTGTTGCACTACTGGGATGGGGTAGGCGCTTTGTTGCAACGCACCATTTAGGGTGGCCTTATAGTCCCCACAGATCCTCACCGACCCATCGGGCTTGATCGGGGTGACTATGGGGGTCTCCCACCGGGTGTGGTCTATTGGCTGTAGGACCCCTTGCTTGACGAGCTTGTTAATTTGCTCGTCTATCTTGGGTTTAAGTGCAAATGGCACCCGCCTTGGTTTCAGGCATTTTGGGGGGACGTTTGGGTCTAGGCTGAATGATATAAGGGGCCCTCGGTACTTGCCTAGGTTTCTGTCGAAGACCTCTTGGAATTCCCGGGCCAGTTGTTGCTCCCAGCTGTCGTCGGTGACGTGGTCGACTCCCGTGACTGCGATGCCGAGCGGGGCGAACCATTGCAGTCCCAGTAGGCTTGGGCGGTCGCGGTCGACGATTGTCAGGGGAAGCCTTTCGGTGTGCCCTTTATATGTGACGTTGAAGTGTCCGGTTCCGACTACCGGGATGCGGTTTCCTTGGTAGTCCTTTACGATGAGTCTCTGGCTGTCTAGGTTCCTCCTTTGGATGGTAGGCACCAAGCGCTTTATTTCATGCCATGCTATCATGGAGAGGTAGGACCCGGAGTCCACCTCCATTTTGCATGGCTCGCCCTCGATGCCTACCTCCACGTGGACCTTCCGGGCGTCATTGGTTATGGCGTGGCCGATGGTGACCGTCTGATGGGTCTCCTCTCTTTGCTGGTTATCGCCGCCTCGTAGGGATCGTCCGTTCCGGTCCCATCTGTTGTCCGAGGGGCGATCTCTGGTCCGGGGTGGTGTGTTCTCTCTCCTCCGTTCGCTCTGGTCCCATCGGGGTGGGCTGCGGTTCTTTTTAAGGTGGCAGACGCGGGCGATGTGACCCTTTTTGTCACAATGCCGGCAGATCGACTCGAAAAACTGGCATTCGGACCTGAGGTGGTCGCCTCCGCAACCGGCACAGTTGGTCCTCGACTTACGACCTCGCCGGTTCTGTGGGTCGCACCCTGTCTGGAGGCGATGAATGTCCTCCTTGTCATCGGAAGTGCCCGATGCCGAGTGGAAATCGCCCTGGTGGGTGGTCGTTTCAGGTTGGGCCTCAGCCGACCTTGCAGGGTTGTTGTTCCCGCTGCGGTCCCCAGCGTTCGGTCCGTGCATGCGGTCGGCGGATGTTCGGGTTGCTTCGGCGGCTGCGGCTGCAGTGAGGGTGTCTGTTAGGCTGATGTTGCCCTTGGCCATCAGCCGGCTCTGGAGGACGGGATCCCACAAACCGAGCACGATTCTGTCTCACAGGGCGTCGTTCAGGTTGTCGAATTCGCAGAGCCCCCCTAGGCGCCGTAGTTCGGCGACGAAGTCGCTGAAACTCTCACCTGACCGTTGGTCCCGACGGTAGAATTCGTTGCGTCGGATCAGGATGAGTACCTCTGGAGCGTAGTGCCGCCGAAGTATTGGCTCAAGGACGTCCCAGTCCATCGCGGTCGCATCGGCAGTTTTGGCAAGCGCCTTGGCCATCTTGAATACCTCGGTCCCGCAGTGGGTCAGGAAGACGGCGCGCTTCATGGGGCCGGTGGCGTCCTTCAGATCGCTGCACTTGAGGAACATGCGGAATCAGTCGGAGTACGATTCCCAGTCCTCGGTGGCGGGGTTGAAGGGTGCGGGGGGTGCGATTTTCGCCATCGTGGTGGTTCGTCTGGCTTCCGTCGGACACGTGGTTCGGTTCAGGGTCTGAATCCCATCCCTGTCGCCAGTGTCGTGTCCTCGAAAATGATGCCAGGAGTCGGTGACTTCAAATCATGCTCTTTTATTAAAGTAGGAACCGAACTGGCGCTTTGCAAAAGGTTCACGGCTTTTATTCCTTTAGCCGCCGCGGCCGCGGCCAATGGGCACCGCTTTGAATCTCCCATGATTCGAATAGACCAATCGCGGGAGATTCTTTGCGAGCCAATCGGCGCGGCTCGCCTGACCAATCAGAGTGCCCCACGCTTTGGCCAATCAAAGCGCGGGGATCTCAAGAATGCTAATTAGGGGACAGAACAATTATACTATGTTGTTTGTATATGGTATGATTATTTACTTTTAATCCTGAAAAATTTCCCCATTTTTTAAAAAAATGAACATATTCATATTGGGTTAACCCCACAATTAGCCCTGATTACTTGGTAAAATCAATGATACATGTAAGTCATGAGTAATTTATGCTCCACTGATTTAAGTTGGATCAATTCCCTACTCTTTTTTTTCTGTGTACAGCTACTTTTTGTTAGTTTTGTATGTATCCTTTTGGATTCATGAATCACCCTTTTTAAAATGGTAAATACTTATTTCTTATCATAATTTGCTGCTTAGTTCAAAGGTTTTTTTATGATGCAGATTGGTTAGTGGTACTAGGACACAGTCTTTTTTTGTTTTCCCTCACAGAAGTAGGCAATTTGAATTATAAGTTTCATAAGAGGCATGCATAAGTGCACCATCATGCCTCTTGTCCCTGTCCTATTGTCCCCATTTATTTGTACCTATTTCTTGTATTGTTACTCATGCTTATACTTATACCTATTATTTTTTTTATAACGTACTTTATTAATTTCTTTTAACACACACAAACAAAACATAGTATGTAGTAACATAAAATATCTTTTCTAGAAGAAACAAATCTTATTTAAAAAGAAGATAATTCCAAATTATCACACTTCTATATATATATTTATCTTATCTAATCAACTTCATATCTTTTCAAAACTTTTCTTTATTACTCCCTTTTGTTCTATTTAGTCATATTTCTTCTGTCTTAAAAATGTATATATTTTCATTAGTATTCTTCCACATCCTGTCAGACTTAAACAAACATTACACAAAACATAAATACATAAAACTTCTTTTTGGAAGGCGGCTTACCCCGAGTTAACTCTTTTTATACAGACATCAATCAAAATTTATACTCACTTAATATACTATCTCATATCTTATTTAACATTCTCTATTTTCCATATATTTTCTCTCTCCCATTCATTCTTTTAATTCTATTTTATTTATTCCATCTCAATTAAATAATTATATTTGCATCTTTGGTCTATTTTCTTTCAATCACCTACTTATCCTTTCTATCTAATACAATATTTCTCCTGTAAACCCAGATTGAAGTATGACAACATTTTATCTTCCCCCTAAATAACACTTAAAATAATACATATTTTCCGTGCTGATTCTGCTCCATACATTCAAAGCATTACATTTCAAAATAGTAAAACAAACAAATAATATTGAGTTTAATAATACTTATACCTATTATTTTGTTAGCAATTGACAGATAAAATAAAATAAATAAAATAATAAAAGTGGCTTTGGAAGACCTTACAGATCATTGAGTCAATGAGGGGCATTTCTGCCTCCGCAAAGTAGCCATTGTTAGCCTGTATTAAAATAAAGTCCACCAGCCAAAGTAGGTAGGACCAGTCAAGATAATCTAAGATTTTTTTAAAAAAGTTACTTGAAATCAGCAGCAGAAAAACATTTTCAGACAATGCCCCCAATTCTTGTCTTTCAGAAAGGGCTGCTACCCTGCTTGGGGATGGGGCCAATAGATGTGTGTGTATAGATGTCCTTATGGGGCTTATTTAAATATATAGTTTTACTAAGGATTTTAACTTTTGCATGCAAGTGTAATACTGGAACAAAAACTGTGACAGCCCAGCTGTGTGTATTTCATACATTGTCTCCCTGGAAACCCTTTGTCTGCATATTACAAACACTTGCTGCTTTATCCTCTGAACATTGGCTGACAGAAAGAAATGTTTATCTTGTTTTATCTGAAACTGAGCATGAACTAGAGGTATAACTCTGCAATCTCATTTTAACTACAGTTAAGCCCTCAACTTAACAACCATTTGTTTAGTGATCAAAGATACATCATTTTAAAAAACAACTTATGGCCATTTTTTTCCACACTTAACTACCATTACAGCATCTCCATGGTCTCATGAACAAAAACCTGGTGCTTGGCAACTGGCATGTATTTATGCCAGTTGCCCTGTCTTGGGGTCATGTGATCACCATTTGTAATTGTCTAAGCCAGCTTCCCACAAGTGAAATCAATTGGGAGGGGAAGCCAGATTTGTTTAAAATTAACTTGTGATTTACTTAACTGCAGTGATTCACTGCGACAAAAAAAGATAATAAAATGAGGCACAACTGCCTCATTTAACTGCCTTGCTTAGCAACCAAAACTTTGGGCTCAGTTATGAGTAAAAGTCAAGGACTACATGTGTGGAATCCTTCAGCTAGTTTGTTTTTTAGATTTATCCCATCTTTCATTCAGTAGCTCAGCGTGGTATACATACTACTATTTACAACCTTAGATTTTTAATGAACTTACTGATACCTTTAATTTATTCTGATGTTTTTAGATGCCAGATAGGACAAATACATTCACTCAGATTGTAACAGTATATTTTATAACTTACTGAAAATAGAAAATATAATCTTATAAACTTTGTAAAATATTGTAATATGTAGAAAATATTTTGGGCATTGTAGTTATTGCTATACTTACATCAATTGGTGTATATATCATGTTTTTTTGTTTTATTCCATGAATATGTAATCTCAAAACTTTTTATAAAATGTAAAATGAGAGTTACATTTCAAAATCCAATCCCACAGTTTTATTTATCTAAATATTTCAAAGTGGCTTTATAAAAACTATATGTTCCATTTCATGCACAGCTACTCTTTCTCCATAGTAATTTCTTTCTTTATTTTTAGTTCCTAAAATTAGATGATATTGTAACTTAAAATGAATGATACAGTTTATGGTCAATGTCATAAAAACTTGTGTATAAATTAAATTTGGAGTTCTAAATGTTATTTCTAATTAATTCCCCTTCCCATTTTATTTCTTATTTTGTGGTTAGAAATCAGATTGTAAATGTATATTAATGTTGTAATTATTAAAAATAAATAAGATAAAAATAAGGGGCATTCTTACTTTTTCTGAAGAATAATTATGGTAACAGGTAAATCAGTGTATTATTTTAGAAGAGTTTTCATTGTATTTATCTTATTTCTGGTGTTAGTTCAATTGTGAGATTTGGAAAGCTTGTAAGTCACTTTTGTTGTGTTTCAAGTAATTTAAATAATTAGGTGTAGAAAATATGTGGTGAAGGAAAATGACAGATAAAAGAAACAATTCAGTATTGCTTCAATAAGTTAGAATGCAGTGCCAAAATCTTAATACCTAAATGCATAATTACAAAAGCTTTTCCTTGAAAAGTAGAGTTTAGAAAGTGTTTTCCAGATGCTTGGATAAAATGGAATGAAATCACTGTAAATTTTTCTTCAACTAAAGAAAAAAACCAATTCACACATTATAATTGTTTCCTGATTCGAACGGTTGGTGATTGGCCGGAATAGAAAAATGTGTGAACTGACAAATGATATAGGAACTTCACATGTGTGAATGATTGATAATAACAGATTTTTACATAAATTTGAAGAGTGTTAAAGCTTAGATTCCTAATGGATTTTATAAACACATTCAGTTTTCTTTGCCATTCATTATATAAAAGCTGTTTACCATTATTCTAGAATGCTTTTTTTTTTTTTTGGCACAATCCTAGGTTTTATGAAAGACTCCCCATCCAAAAGTCATCCATGCTGGATGACCTGTTTAGCTTTGTAATCTAAATAAGTTTAGCTAGGTTTGCCATCTAGTGAAACTTGCATATGGTTAAGTTTTTGCTCTAACCACTGAGGTAAGTAGGTAGGTAGATTTAAAGTACAGAAATAAACTTTGAGCAGAGTTCATAATCGTGTAGGAAGTTAGCACCCACCCCTCCCCTAGAAAAGTGAAATATACTGGGAAATATTAAAAAGGCAGAATATTTCCCATAAAAGGGGTAAAAACTCAGAAGCAGAAACACAACTCAGAGAGGGATAAACTAACTCCCCCCCCACATTTGCTAATGGGCCATTAAGGCCTAGGCCAGAGTACTATATATATAATAAAGGCCTCTACCCATCTCACCACCTGGCCTGGGAAGTCTGTATCAGCCAACACTCAGGTGAAGCCATGTGGTCCAGACAAAGCCTACAAAGTTAGTTAAGACCCCCGCCCCTGGGAGTCTGACAGCCAATGGAATACATTTCTTGCACAGGAATAGGAAACACTAATGTGGAGCCCAACAGAGGGTATATAAGGGCCTCTCAGCATCTTGGCCTCCCTTTTCTCTTTTCCTTGGAGCATGTGATCATCCTTCTTTGGAGCTCAAGTCATGTGGTCCTGTCCACCATTAAACCATCTTTCCAAATAGTCTCCATGCTTCCAGTGTCTTTTTCCCCACTTGGAACTGAACCCAGAAGGATAATTCTTCCAACAATAGAAAATAAAATATAATTTGTACAAAATATAAGCTCCACACAAACAATTTGATTATTTAAAAATCATTGGTTTACAATTATGAGTGATTTTAATGATATATATATGATTTGTCCCTACAAACATGATGTGCTTTCCAAAGAAAGTGACTTATTAAAATATAAGTAGAATTTTAATCCTTAGATACAGTACCTACAAACTTATATCATGAGGGTTTTAATTTAATAATGCTAGGAATACTAGAAATTAATAGTCAAAATAATTCTACCAGGGCAAAATCCATGGACAAGGTATTCTATGAGTCTCTTACAATGTAATCCTGTATGTACTGGCAATTGTAAATAAATGGATAGTCTTAATAACAATTTGAGGATTATAATTCATAGATCATTGAGGATAATCCATTATTTTGATGGCACTTTTCTTATAAAGACAAAATATGTTAAATTAGAGGGGTTTTGTTATATGCATGTTAAATTGACATACATGTTTTAATGATTGAAAGTTATGTAGTGGATGTTATTAGTTGTCTATATATGTGTGTGTATAACATTCATATATATAAAATAATGCCCTATAAGACATCTCAGCTGTGCATGAGAACTAATCATAGGATAAAAGAACATTTCTATCAGCTCAATTTATCCTCTTGCCTTACTTTGGAAGTGTGTACCGGGGTGTCCAACCTTGGCAACTTTAAGACTTGTGGACTTCAACTCCCAGAGTTCCTCAGCCAGCTTGGCTGAGGAACTCTGGGAGTTGAAGTCCACAAGTCTTAAAGTTGCCAAGGTTGGACACCCCTGGTGTAAGCTATCAAAGATTGGGATAACAATCTGTTAAACCTCTCCAAGATAATAATTGTATTAATGGGGGTTGAGTGTTCAGGGTTTCTTTCTTATATGAATGATTATCTGAATAGGCATTCTGATTTATTACTCTATGATAGGTTTTTAACAAAATAGGTTTAATTCCTCCTAGTAAGCAAGGATAGCAAATGTCAAAATAGCTTTTAATGCTACAGTTACTCAGCATCAACACTCATTCTTCTTTTTGCTAGTATTACAGCACTATAAAATTTAGATTTATGAACAATATTGTATCCAGTAACTTCATTTCCTGTCACATAAAGCATTCGGCACATGAATGAGTTACAAAATCATTCTAAGAAACAAATTGTTGATTGTATACTGAAAAACAAATCAAAAATAATTAAACATTTGGTGCTCTGCTTTCTCAAAATTATGTTGGGAAATTATGTGTGTGTTTCAATTGAAAAGAAAACATCTCCAGAATTAATGATATGCTTATCATGCTGGACCGGTACCACTTGTACTATTTTTGGTTTGAATCACTCAGCATTTAACATAGTATACATTATGCAAAGTGCCAGATATTTGATAGGAAAAAGACTTCAAGGTCAGGCCAAAATTATCTGTGTTTAAAAGTATATATTTTGATACCAATTTGTGTGACTTCATAATTTAGCTATGAAGTCTTTCAGGTTTAGAACAACTTCAGAACCACTTGAACTTGGAAAGTACAAAATAGCAATAGTTTCCTCAATATTCAAATTCACTCCATTCTGGTTGTATCTGTGTGAAATTGTAATCCCACATTGTTGAGAGTACTATGTTATGGTATAAGGGACTGAACTATAAAGTTTTATGGATTCTCCAGGAAAAAGCCAGAATCTAAAGCCATCCCTTGCTCTTGGCTTCTAATTCAAAAGGAAGATAACAACATTACCTAGTTTGTGCAATACAGATAGTCCTTGATTTACAACAGTTCATTTAGTGACTCTTCAAAGTTATGACGGCACTGAAAAAAGTGACTTTTAACCATTTTTCACTCTTATGATCATTGCAGCATACTTATGGACACATGATCAAGATTCAGATGCTTGACAACTGGCTCACATTCATCCTGGGGAACTGTTGCCATATCCTGGGATCAAGTGATCAGCTGTTGCGATCTTCTGACAAGCAAAGTCAATGGGGAATCCAGATTCACTTAACAACCATGCTACTAATTTAACAAATGCAATGATTCACTTAACAATTGTGGCAAGAAAGTCATGAAATGGGGAAAACTCGCTTAACAAATGTTTTACTTAGCAACATAAATTTTGGTCTCAACTGGTTGTAATTCGAGGACTATGTGTATGACAATTTCTAAATCAAAAGTGCATGGTCTAATACTTTTCTGTTTGAGGAAGGAACAGGAAAGCTTATAAAATCATGCAGCTCAAAATGGTTAGGGAAAATTTGGAAAATACTAGTTTTGCTGTTCTTGTCAATACAGCCATCAATTCTTGGTTCATTTACAATTATTTATGAATCTCAAGTGTTCAGTATGAGTTGGAACACCTTTAGTGTTAACTTTTGTCGGTTTTATTTGATATGTGGAAAATGTGCCTTGGTTTAGCATAGGAGGGGAATAAATTACATCTAACACTGCTTTCTTGTCAACCTTACTATGTTACTAGTGCAGACAGCTAGTCTATCCAAAAATATGATCCTGTAATTGAGCTCCACCATATCCCAAGACTCATATGGTTATATATCCTGCCAAAGCCACAGTGTCATGGACTACTGGTAAGAACTGTGAGATGGAACCACATCAGCACCAAATGTGAAGCTTGACTGTGACAACATTTTTAGAAATTACCCTGTTGTAGTAATATAACATGTTGCAGATGTTACAAAGAGATCTCAAAGATTGAAATGTAAAGGAAAATGGAAATTTTCTCAATAAAAGTGATCTCAAAATAGCTGCTGTCCTAGATTTCAGTGCTTGAAGTGTTTCCCAACTGCTTTCTTCCATGCAAATGGTATGGAATATTGCAATTCCTGATGTTATCACCAACAAACTAGAATGTTAGAGATACATACTGTTGAATATCAGACAAAAGCCATGAAATATGAGAATAAACAACTCATTTACATTATCTAAGACCAATCAAAAGCAAAAGGAAATGTATCAGGGGATCTGACCTGTTTGTTAAGTATGATTGTTTACTGCCCAGAGTCACTTGTTTGCAAAGGGTGGTCATATAAATTGAATAAATATTTTTTTTTAAACCTGGGGGTCATAAATAGTAGAACTAGGCTAGCCTGGATAATTGGCTGTCACTAAGCAGCTGCTTTAGAAGGGAAATTCTAGCCTATCTTAGTTATCTCACTGTGAGGACATAAACATGCTTCATTATTGACTAAGCTTGAAACATCTGATATCTGCCAAGGAGCTTTAAGACTGATTACTAGTAGCTGTTGGTAATTACATTTGCCAGCAGCTTCGCACCTGCCAATGGGATTTGGGCCAGATTAAGGGTTTATATCAATGATTTGTTCCAAAGAATGGGCTGTGCTGCTTTTAGCCTTTGTAAAAAGTTCAGAGGCAATGAAATCATATCTACTTCACAGATGAAGGACCAGTAAGAGTAATAGCAAATTATTTACAGTGCTATTTTTTTCAAACTTGCC
The DNA here is from genome assembly GCA_033807585.1 of Hydrophis major. Lineage (NCBI taxonomy): Eukaryota > Metazoa > Chordata > Lepidosauria > Squamata > Elapidae > Hydrophis > Hydrophis major. The sequence continues at coordinate 35,879,872 of CM066332.1, read as the reverse complement.
CCATCCATAGACTCTGGATAGCATCACAGGCTCTTTTACCCAAATCGGTAGGCTCCAAAACCAACACAATACACAACACAACACAAGCACGGGTCCCTACGTAACAAACTCAACCAAGTATTCAAGGCCTAGCACTGCCTGCTCACCGCTCCACTCTTTCCCACTTCTACTGCAATTCTGTCGCAACTAATCAGCTACAACTTTTTTATGAAGTCCTATTGCAGGAGAACAGCATCTCTTTCTAACTGTTTTAGGCTGCTTCAATAAGCCACACACCAATATTACCACACAATTGCTTCTCTGCTTAGTATTTATAGCCAACAATTGCTGAGCTGGCTAGGGAGAACCTTACAGACAGGGCAACAAGCAGCACTGGTGGTGGCCATTTTGTCCTCTCACAGATAGTAATAGCAAAATAATAGTACAGGTAACCCTCAACTTACAGTCACAATTGAACCCAAAATTTCTGTTGCCAAGCGAGACATTTTTACATGAGTTTTGCCTGCCAGTCTGATGACTTTTCTTTCCATATGTGTTAAGTGAATCACTGCAGTTGTTGAGTTAGTAACCCAGTTGTTAAGTGAATCTGGCTTCCCCACTGACTTCGCTTGTCAGAAAGTGATCACATGACCCCAGGACACTGTAACTATCATAATATGAGTCAATTGCCAAGCATCTGTATTTTGATCGCCTGATCACTGGGATGCTGCAACAGTCATAAGTGTGAAAGATAGAATGTTTTTTTTTTACATCTTCTGAAATGCTAGGAGTTACCTCTTGTACCTGTCTTTTCATTATTTTAAATAAATGGATTCCTTAAATATCACTGCATGGAAGGCTGGGCAACAAAGGGAATGTCTGTTTTTTTCATTTTTTAAAATAATTTTAGATTTTTCAAACAGCTATCATTCCCCTGGGGCCAGTTAGTGAAACCAATGATTTCCCATAAAGTTTCCATTCTATAAAAAATAAGACTTTCAAACATAAAAGTCATTTTGTTATTTTTTAACTTTCTATTCTCCCCTTAATCCTGTATGTATGAGAGACAAGACTCCTACAATTTCTTTTTGCTGAATAAGAAATAAAAATGGGAGTGAAATAGGAAAATCAAAGAGCTGTAGTGCTACCTCATAACCGCATGTGACCATATATATTCAGTCCTTTGTCTTCCCCCACCCTTCTTAAGGGGACATAAACCTAATTCTTACTAGAGAGAAACCAAATAAACTATTATTAAAATGGTGAAGATTAAATATAAAATCTCTTTTAACTTCAACTATTAACATCAGCCATTCCCTTGGCAAAAGAGCCATTTCAAAATGAATTAAAGAGGAAAATAAATCTGAAACAAGATTTCAATCAAATCTCAAGATCACCCACACAGGTCTGTTACAAATTGCTCCTTTACATCTCAGTTCCTGATGATATTAAGCTTCAGACTTCTGGTGGAAAAAGTGGTGGCTGAAAGATGGTAAAGCAATAATCATGATCCAAAATGTATTAATAACTGCTTAATATATGCCACTCCCCAAATTGAACAAATACATAAGCTGCCTTGAGTCACCATGTGCAAATAGGCAACAATATAAATTTCCTAAAATAAATAAACACACATACAAAACAACAAAAAAGCTTACTTACCATGCATGCAACAAAATAAATCAAAGCTCTAACACAGATTTCTGACTGAAAATGTTGTTTGTTACAGAAACAACTTTTATCTCAGAGGAAAGTCTTCTGCTTCATTTTGGAGCTTCATTTCCACCAGATTCTTTTGATAATTCTAGCTGTGGTGACTTGGTACTACAGCAGCGATTTAATCCCTACCTCTTCATATTGTACAGATGAAACTCAAAAAATTAGAATATTGTGCAAAAGTTCATTTATTTCAGTAATGCAACTTAAAAGGTTAAACTAATACATGAGATAGACTCATCACATGCAAAGCAAGATAGCTCAAGCTGTGATGTGTCATAATTGAGATGATTATGGCTTACAGCTCATGAAAACCCCAAATCCACAATTTCGAAAAATTAGAATATTGTGAAAAGGTTCAATATTCTAGGCTCAAAGTGTCCCACTCTAATCAGCTAATTAAGCTATAACACGTGCAAAAGGTTCCTGAGCTTTTAAATGGTCTCTCAGTCTGATTCAGTAGGAATCACAATCATGGGAAAGACTGCTGACCTGACAGTTGTGCAGAAAATCATCATTGACACCCTCCATAAGGAGGAAAAGCCTCAAAAGGTAATTGCAAAAGAAGTTGGATGTTCTCAAAGTGCTGTATCAAAGCACATTAATAGAAAGTTATGTGGAAGGGAAAGATGTGGAAGAAAAAGGTGCACAAGCAGCAGGGATGACCACAGCCTGGAGAGGATTGTCAGGAAAAAGCCATTCAAAAGCGTTGGGGACTTTCACAAGGAGTGGACTGAGGCTGGAGTCAGTGCATCAAGAGCCACCCACACACAGACGGATCCTGGACATGTAAGTACCCGCAAAAACTTAAGAAAACAAATTTGTTTTCTTAAGTTTTTGCAGGTACTTACACGTATGGTATTCAGCTTTGTTCAGGTATTTTCTCACGTCATTGTAGTTGTGCTTTTAAAGTTGTAGCAACATTTCAGCAGAATCTCATCTGCCATCATCAGGCTTCTGTATTGTGTTCGTCCACTAACCTGCTCCATTCTCCTGTGCAGAGCAACAAAAGAAGACCCAGCCAATCAGTTGGGACTAGGGAGGCAGAGAATAGATGGGGGTGGGGCCAGTCAGGTGATATTTGCTGGTTTTCCAAACTACTCAAAATTTCCGCTACCGGTTCTCCAGAACTGGTCAGAACCTGCTGAATGCCACCTCTGAACAGCATATATATGAAAGAAGAACGATATTTAAGACAGTCTTCAATACTATGTCAAGGGACATCTGTATCTCCATGAGCTTGCTTACATATTTTACTTTTAACAATTGAATTTGTATTTTCCAATATGCTGTTTGAACTTTAAGACTGTAATCTGCAAACAGGGCTGAAGCAACATTTTTCAGCCACGTTTCTTCTTCCTCTTTTTATATAGATTTTGATCCAGATTTTTTAAAATGAATTCAAATACCTGCATTTTATTTATAAAATTTTTAGTAACCTAAAAAGTGCTTCCATATCTGATTATCCTTTGTGTCCAAGATAATCTGGTACTTATTGGGTCATTATTTTAGAGATATTTTGATATGGAAGCACTTTTTAGGTTACTAAAAATTTTATAAATAAAACATAAAAACAGAATAATTAAGGTAAAAAAAGCAGTTACCCAGAGTGGTTTCCAACTTTCTGCCAACTGATAGTGGGGCTGGTCTACCTCCTAGTCTCTGGAGGGCTAAGGGTGGGACTTAGTGGGAATCAGTGGTGGAATTCAATTTTTTTTTACTACTGGTTCTATGGGCGTGGCTTGTTAGGCATGACAGGGGAGGGATACTGTAAAATCTCAAGTCAGAGGTGGTATTTGCCAGTTCTCCAAACTACTCTCCAGAACTGGTCAGAACCTGCTGAATACCACCTCTGGTGGGAGTTCATTTAATCTCCAGCAGCCAAAGAACGGCCCAGTCTACCCAGCCTCCAGAAGTCTTAGTTGGGAATGGTGTATACTGAGCTTCCTGGCTGTAGGGCAGCAGATTGATAGCACTGAAGCCACAACAAATTTTGCCAAATTTTAATCCCATGGGATCATGGCTTCTGATTTTTGAATGTAATTCTGTAAATTAGCCTGTTTGAGGATACCACGTTTCAAAAATACCACACGATGGGCTGTTTTGCCCAATTAACAATTACATACACAAGAGTTTTAATAGTATACTAGAGAATCTGAGACTCATTTGATCATCTGGAGACACCAGATTTCTTACCAGATTCCTCAAGGCCTTCAACAACGTCAAAGCTTCTGCTGCCTGGAAATTAAGGGAGATACTCAGATATATCTCTGTCTTGAAAGAAACCCATGTAGAACTGTATAGCAGTCAAAAATCAGTCATTGACCACAGGAAATGTTTTATGATATTATGAGAAGACAAATGGCCAGCACCTGTCCTGTTGAGTCCTTTAAGTCAGGGGTCTCCAACCATGGCAACTTTAAGACTTGTGGACTTCAACTCCCAGAATTCCTCAGCTTTGCTGGCTGAGGAATTCTAGGAGTTGAAGTCCACAAGTCTTAAAGTTGCCATGGTTGGAGACCCCTGCTTTAAGTCTTCTCTTAACCAGCACAGCAACTGTTGGCTATAAACGCTGAGCAGCTGGGTTTGTGTGTGTGGGTATGTATGTTGCTTGCTTCTGTTGGCTCTCTTGGTTTTTGTAGCCCACTAATTGGGTATATATAAAAGAACTCATGGCATTTTGTATTATGTAATAATTATTATGTTATAAAGTGTTTTATAAAATTGGCCAATTTCAATTCCACTTTGTCATGGTTCCTGGATTTTGGACAGATTCTGTAAGTTAGCTCATCTGAGATATTTTGTGGTTGAAAATGATACGATGCACTGTTTCACTCAGCTACAGATTTATAGACATGGGAATTTTATGGGATTACTTTCTAGTACTGCTCTCCTGAATTTTTATATTTAGGTAACTCTTCTCTTTTCATATTCTAAATTCTATTAATTAATGTACTTAATATCTTTCTTGTCATTAATAATAAATTTTCAGTGGTTATTATATTTGCCCATTTCTGTTTTCTTGTTTATTTTTCTCCCTTTGTACTGGTCTGTTTTCCTTTCCTTACTTTGCTTTGAAAGAAAAAAAGTAATTTTTCTAATAGCTTTCTTGATTTTGCTTGTTAACCTTATCTGATAATCTCTTTGACTGGGAAGTATTATTCCTAGTATGATTTTGTTGTATTTCTGTTTCAATTTTATCACTGTTTATTTGTCTTTAACCCCCCATTTTGATAAGAAATGGAATTTGCCATCTGTTCTTAAGCAGAGCAGTATTTGAAATCTAGCCATGCTGAAAGAGTACCTGGTAAGATTGAACAAATAATTTTTACAGTGAGATAATACGAAGGAGAGATATGAGGAACTTTGAAACTAGGTTGTAAAAGAAGGAAAGAGAGAAGGCTGTTGAAAATAATCTAGGGGAAATAAATTAGAAGTCTACATTTTACTGGAACAAAATTTAACTTTGTAGAAATATTGCTACTTCAATGTACTCTAAATTTGTCATGAGCAGGGGTGGGTTTCTACCGGTTCTATCCACCTCTGTAGAACCGGTAGCCCTGAAGAGCAGCAGACATAGAACTGGTTCTATGTCTGCTGATGTTTTTGTCCACCCGCCCACCTGGGCTCTTACCTGTTTTTATTTCCTGATTTTTTTCAACTTCAGCTGCCGTGAGAGGCACAGCTGCAGTTAAAAAAGCAGAAAAAAAGGACTTTTTGAAAGGCTGCTTCTCTGCATGCAGCATGCTGATGACGATTTACAGGCATACGCTGGCAGCATGCAGGGAAGCACATCGTAAATCACCAAACCTCATAAATGACCGAACTAGTAGTTAACCCTGTCGGATCTTACCCCTGGACATGAGCCTGTTTAAAAAAAAAACCCACAAGAGGGTTCTTTAGGTTATCCTGATTCTATGATGTAGTCTTCTGGTATTTAATTCGTAGCAAAGTGCTGATAGTTTAAAAAGAAATTGAATCCTATGTAGATTGACCTATATAGTCACTGCATGTTGAAGCCTCATTTTTCCTGAAGAAACATGCATAATAGTAGATCCTGTAGTTTTATTTTGTTTTCCAAGTAGTCTCTAACTGATTTTCATTTTTCAGAGTCTTTGCAAAATCTTAAAGTTGTTAGACTTAAGTCAAGGTCAGATATAATGCTTTTTTTCTGCTAAACTATTCTCTGAACATAAGGACTCCTCTTTCATTAATGCTTACTTCTAGAGCTGTGCCAATGCTTTGAAAGTGACACATCACAACATGCAGGTGTGGATATATAGCAACTTTCCTCACATCATTAAAACATCTGTCTTTTTCCTGTTTTGTTAGCTGCTCCCAGCTATCTCCATATGTGTATTGACGCTTAGACACTTCCCTGAGAAAAATGCAGAATCTTTGGTGGAAATGTTTTGTGTGTCAACAAGAGGACCAATCAGTCAATAATATTTATTCAGCACAGCAAAATTTAAAAGAACAAAACAAGCAAAAACTGAGTGAAGGTAGTAAATACAAAAGTATACCAACAATTAGCAAAATAAATCACAGAATACAACATTTCCTCCTCTATTATTATGGTAGTACAGTTGTTACCCGGGTGATACATCTAAAATAGTAGATATAAAAATAAAAACTATCTCCTATCATTAATAGTTAGGCTTACTAAATGAAGTAGTGTTTTAAAACAAAGGTAAATATGTCTTTGGTCAATTATATCTAGTTAGGTGTCAACTAGAGAGCTTCAGAAATGCCTTTATGTTGAGTCTCCATGGTGGTTCTTAGAACTGATAAGTGGTTTTATCACTAGTAAAATGATGGGGGCCTGATGGGGTAGATAGAAACAGCGGCAGAGAGGGAACTCCTCAAATTGCCAGTCTCTTAGCTCATCTGATCTATTTTCATAAAAGCAAAAACCACTGGACTGATGTGGGAAGCTTCTAGCTTCCAGGTGGTTTTTAGTTTTATACCAATGGACATGCTATGGCTGGTTAGGATATAGCACCTGACTTTGGAACAGGCAGGTCTGTGCATGGCAGCACACTCCCCCCCTTTTTTTTTTAGAAATATGCCCATTATCCAGGAAAATATTGGGTATAATGTACATTTACGATAAGGTACAATTAAAAGTTTATTTAAACTATTATCAACAAAACAAGCTAGTGTAATAAAAGAAATTCCTCCAAACAAAAGAAGCTCCTCAAAAGTGTCCCTTGCCCAATATTGATATTTGCATTAGAATTTTAAGTGTTTGATATTACAGTTCCTCAATGGGTTTTAATTACATTACTATCATAATGTACCGTATATACTCGAGTATAAGTCGACCCGAATATAAGCCGAGGCACCTAATTTAACCACAAAAAACTGGGAAAACTTATTGACTCGAGTATAAGTCGAGGGTGGGAAATGCAGCAGCTACTGGTAAATTTCAAAAATAAAAATAGATACCAATAAAAACTTTCACTTAGGACAGTTGAGAATAAGTTTGATGTTCACAATTTCCTCTTTGAAAGAGACCAGGAAATAGGGAACAAGAAGATGAAGAAAAAGAAGTGTGTTTTTTCACACTTTTCACACTGAAGTGAACAAAAATGGCATCATAGGAACAAGCTTATTCTCAGCCCAAAGGTTTGTTTCTGATTTCTTCCCTGATTTAAGGGAAATTTGGGAAACGATCTCACTATCATGAAAGGTTTGATTGATTCACTAACCCAAAAGATGATGATGATGACAGTGGTAGGCAGGAGTCACTCTCTCCCTTGCAAGAAAAAACCAAGAGCCGTTCTTATGATATCTCTCTCTCTCTCTCTCTCTCTCCCCCTCCTCCCCCTCCTCCCGAGTGGACTGAAAGCAGCTGGAGCTGAGGAAATGAAACTGAGTGGAGCGACCTCCGCTCGCGTTGCTTTCTCAGCCTAGAGCTCAGAAAAGCCTCCCCCTCCCATGCTTAAAAGTTGCAAAGGAAACACGGAAGCAGGGAAGCGGCTTCCCAGCTTCGGAGCTCCACACCATTTTTTTTTTCAGAGGGGAATCTGACTCGAGTATAAGCCGAGGAGGGTTTTTTCAGCACAAAAAATGTGCTGAAAAACTCGGCTTATACGCGAGCATATACGGTAATTGAGTTTCATAAAAAGGAAACTTGTAAATAAATTAGGTGTCACAAATATACTTAAGTCTTTAATTCTCTCAGTAAAGCAGACAAAATAAAATCCTGCAGTTCTGCTGGCTTCTCAGGACTATAGTCTATTTAATAGCACTGTTGCCAGAACTGGGATTAATGTTTCCTAAGAGAGAAAGTGTGAGCTGGTATTACTGAGCCAGAATAGAGGGAATAATCAGTAATTCTCCTAGAGGATATCAATGAATCTCAATAGCAAGTGTGGATTTTGTGGCAGTGGCTTAATGAAGATCTTAAAGCAAGGCTAGGCATCATGATAATGTCTGAAATACAGAGGAAGGAATGATACATCCAGTAAGCTGCTTTGCTCTATTCCCCTTCTATCCCAGAGCTGATAGGAAATCATGCCATCCTGAACCTTTTGACTTGCAGGACACCAAAGTTGTGTTGTTGTTTATTCAGCATTTTGCAACATTTTGCTGTGAATGTAGATCCCCTCAGCTGAAATTTCAAATCCATCCAATATTATCCAACACATGAAGTGCTCCAATTATTCAATAATGTACTGCATTTCTTTTTTCCCCCCTGTCCTACTGTTTCTTCCACTTTAAAAAAACCCTTGAAATTATGATTCAACTGTTTGATCATTAGGTGGCTGCAAAGAGTTAGATTTTTGTGCTTGGCTGTTCTCTAGTGGTTTATAAGTTTTGTACAGCTAGTACAAAAACTGTTTTAGAGAAAAGAGTTTAGCCGTGTGGGAGCCATAAGCTATCATGAGTGTGAAGAGAAAGCAAGGAGTCAGGGCTTTTCTAGAAGCACCACAGTCTAGGCAAGGCCCTTGACAGTCTGCAAAAGTACCAAAGCCAAAGCGTGTTAAGCTGAATGAACGTATCAGTTTCAAAGACTTCAACCTCTCTAGGTTGACCAGTTACCTAATCTTTTTTTCTTTTTAAATGTTCACTTGTAGGAAAATGAGGACTGAGAGATAGGCAAAGAGGTCAGCAAGTAGAACTGAAGACAGAACTAATTGGAGCAAGAAGGTTGCTAGGCTACCTCCTTGATACACATCAGTGCATCCTATATTGACGGAACACAACTTCCTGATGCAAGATATTAGGGTAATCAGCACTTCTGCAGCAGAGCATCTCACACCATCCTTGAACTGTCTTAACTATAGGGAAACAAGTGGAAGGATGCACATGGACTTGAGAAGCAATGAGCAATTCTTCAGGCTGTGTTTGCTCCAAAGTTTCGTGGAAACAGAATTTATAGGAACTGATAACAAACATGATATAGTAGAGTAAATCCATCATGGGGGTCAGCATATAGTAACTTGGAATAATTTTATGTATTAGTTGATAACTTACTATCAATCATAAAAAACACATTAGCATGTATTGCAACTGGGGAAGAGTTTTATTTATTTAATTGCATTTAATACCAACCACCTCAATATCTAGGTGACGCTGGGTGGTTCACCAGCAAAAACTATAAAATTATAAAGAAATAAAATTTAATATAGGGTTAAAAACAGAACTAAGATCAAGTTTAAGGGCAGAAGGAGCACCCTCATGCCATTAACTACCCAGAGTTGCATGCTGCTCTTTGATTTCCATGGCAGTTGGCAGAGCCAGCTCTTCAGACACTTTTGGAGGCAAAATGTTCTATAGCACCAGGGCATCAACAGAAAAGACTCCCTTTCTACACTCCACTAGTTAAAATTATCTAACTGATGTCTCCATAACTTCCCTAGCTCATCAGGTGGGATGGGTCACTGCAATTGGGATGAGATGGTTCCTCAGCTAACCTGGACCTATGCCATGAAGGCTTTAAAGATGATAACCAATACCTTGAATTGGACCTGGAACCAAACTGGCACTCCTTGCAGCTCACACAACAGAAATGTTACATGTACAGATCTTGAAACACCCTAAACTATTCACATAGTCACATTCTGCATCAACTGTAGTTTCTGAATACTCTTCAAGGTTGGCTCCATATGGAGTGCATTGCAGTGCTCAGTACAGGAAACGATCAGGGCATGAGTGGCTGTGAGAAGAGCCTCTCAATCAAGGAAGGGACACAACTGGTACATAACACAAAGTTGTGCAAATCTCTTCTAACCATGACTGCTCATTAATCAGGAGTGGTGAGTCCAGGAGAACCTCTAGGTTACACGCCATGTCTGGCTGGGAAATGGAACCCTATCCAAAACCAGAACCCCTCATCCCCAGCCATTACATTAGGATTCATTTCTCATACAGACTATGACAACCTCCAGGCACCATGAAAGAACATTCACAGTGTTCTGTACAGACATTAACATACTTGGAAGCCCCGCGCTGTGATTGGCCAAAGCGCACGGCGATCTCATTGGTCAAGCAGGCTGTGCTGATTGGCCCGTAGCGAATCTCCCGCGATTGGTGGAACTAATCGCGGGAGATTCAAAGTGGTGTCAATGGCCACGGCCGCCGCGGCTAGAGAATAAAACCCGTGGCTTTTCCCTTTAAACCCTGAGCCGATCTAGGGACCTAATAAAGAGCTGAAACTAAGTCACTGGCTCCGAGTCTCCTTTCCTGCGATGGATACGACACTGGCGACAAAGGTGGGATCCCGAGACTAACCCCATCAAGCACGTGTCCTGAGGAAACGAGACCAACAAGATGGCCAGCATCGCACCGCCCGCACCCTTCAACCCAGCTACCGAGGACTGGGAATCATACACAGACTGATTCCTAATGTTCCTTGAAAGTAGCAACTTGAAGGATGCAACCGGGCAGAAGAAAAGAGCCGTCTTTCTAACATACTGCGGGCCCGCAGTGTTCAAGATGGCTAAAGCCCTCATGAAACCCGGGGACGTGAAGGAGATGGACTGGGCCGACCTCGAGCCATTGCTCCGAAACCACTATGCCCCTGCCATGCCCACCCTCATCAGGCGGCACGATTTCTACCGGTGGGACCAGAGATCGGGTGAGAGCATCAGGACTTTGTAGCTGATCTGCGGAGTCTAGGGGGCATGTGCGGGTTCTCGGACATGGATGAGGCTTTGCGGGACCATGTCATGCTCGGACTCAGAGACCCAGTCCTACAAAGCCAGCTGATGGCAAAAGGCGACATCGCCCTCGCCGATGCCCTCGCTGAAGCCACCGCAGCCGAGGCAACCCGGAAATCGGCGAGTCGAATGCGGAGACCGGACACCGGGGAACGCACAGCAACCACTGAGATGGGCTGAGTGACCGAGGCTCACCCAGAAGCAAGCCACCAGGAGACCACCACCCACCATGGCTACTTCCACTCCGCCTCTGGCACCACGGACGAGGAAGAAGAAATACATCGGCTCCAGTCGGGACGAGATCGGCGCGATCGGCGAAGTCGTAAGTCGGGGACCACTTGTGCCAGGTGCGGAGGTGACCACCCTCGATCGGAGTGCCAGTTTTTCGACACGATTTGCCGGCACTGCGATAAAAAGGGTCACATCGCCCGAGTCTGCCGACTGAGAAAAGCCTACAGCCCCCGTCGGCGAGACCACAGCAACAGGAGACGAGATGGCACCCCCCCCCAGGGCCAGAGACCACCACGCCGAAAATCGCTGGAACCGAGACGGACGGAACCGATGAAGCAGTGAAACCCAGCAGAAAGAGGAAACCCACCAGACGGTCGTCATCGGCCACTCATCCACCACGGAAGGTGTACGTAGAAGTGGGCATCGAAGGCGAACCATGCAAAATGGAGGTGGGCTCTGGGTCCTACCTCTCCATGGTTGCCTGGTGAGAAATCAGGCGGTTGGTGCTGGAAATCCACAAGAGGAGGTTGGAAACCCAGAAACTAATCCTCAGAGACTACCAGGGGAACCGCATCCCAGTAGTCAGAACCAGACACTTCGAGGTAACCTTCAAGGGCCGCTCAGCAAAGCTTCCCCTGATGATCATGGACCGAGACCACCCCAGCCTTTTGGGACTACAGTGGTTCGCACCACTCGGGATCGAGGTTACGGGCATCGACCACATCGCAGAAGCCGGCTGGGAAGAGCAACTGGCACAGGACTTCCGGGAAGTGTTCGACGGACCCTAAGCAAGTACCAAGGGCCCCCTATTTCCTTCAGCCTAGACCCCAGCATTCCCCCAATAAGCCTAAACCACGGTTGGTACCTTTTGCACTCTGGCCCAAAATCGACAAGCAAATTGACAAACTCATCAAACAAGGGGTCCTACAACCAATCGACCACGCCTGGTGGGAGACCCCCATAGTCACCCCAGTCAAGCCCGATGGGTTGGTGAGAATCTGCGGGGACTATAAGGCCACCCTAAATTGCGCCTTACAACAAAGCGCCTACCCCGTCCCAGTAGTGCAGCACCTTCTACACTCACTGGGGGGGGCAAGGTCTTTGCGAAGCTCGACCTGGCGCAAGTCTATCAACAGTTGCCGGTCGACGCAGAAACCGCCGAGGTGCAGACCATAGTCACCCTGTCGCTGTAACAGACTCCAGTTTGGAGTCAGTGTGGCTCCGGGAATTTTCCAGAGCCTCATGGAGAGATTCTTGCAAGGAATTAAGGGGGTGGTGCCCTACTTCAATGTTGTACTAGTGTCAGTGGCCAACCAACAAGAACTAGAGGGTCGTCTAAGGGAGGTGCTAACCAAATTCAAAGAGGCCGGCCTAAAGGTGAAAAAAGAGAAATGCCAGCTGTACACAGAATGGGTCGAGTTCCTGGGATACCTCCTAGACCGACATGCAGAGAAAATCAGAGAGAACATCCACCCAACCGCAGAGAAAATCAGAGCCATTAAAGAAACCCCAACACCGTGGAATAAAACAGAACTGCAGGCATTTCTGGAACTGCTTAATTTTTATAATGTTTTCCTGCCCCAAAAGGCGACTGCGGTGGAACCTTTGCATAGGCTTTTGGACAAGGCGGCCACATGGACTTGGGGGAAATGTGAGGAAGCCGCCTTCAGCAAAACCAAGGACCTGCTCACCTCGGATGCCATCCTAATCCAATACAATGAGACCCTACCACTTGCCGTCACATGCGACACCTCACCTTTCGGCGTCGGCGCCGTCCTCAGCCACACACTCCCCGACGGAAAAGAAGCACCCATCGCTTTCTTTTCAAGGACACTCACCAAACCGGAGAGAAATTACAGTCAACTGGACAAAGAGGCCCTGGCTATCGTCGCTGCAGTGAAGAGGTTCCACGAGTACCTCTACGGCTGCACATTCACCATTATCATAGACCACAAGCCGCTGCTGGGAATCCTGGCAGGGAACAGAGCCACCCCGAACATTCTATCTCCTAGAATGACAAGGTGGTCCGAATTCCTTGCCACCTACAGCTACCGGCTCACATACCGACCCGGTAAGACGATCACCCATGCAGATGCCCTGAGCCACACGCCGTTACCTGACCTAGACACCGACCCAGCACCCACGACAACCAACCTCAGCATAGATACTCTTGCAGATCTACCCATAACCGCGTCAAACATTGCCTGCGAGACTAATAAAGACAAACGTCTGGCACAGGTGTTACATTGGGTAGAAAAGGACGACGACGAGTCATTCAGGACATTCTGGAACCGGCAAACAGAACACTCATTACAAAAAGGTTGTGTACTTTGGGGGGATAGAGTTGTTATACCGGAAAAATTACAAGTGAAGGTATTGGAGTTATTACACGAGGGGCACCTGGGCATAGTTAGAACAAAAGCCAGGAGTTATGCCTGGTGGCCAAGGATGGATAAGCAAAACGAGACTTAGGTGGCAAAATGCAAATGCTGCCAAGAAACCAGACCGAGTCCCCCCGCAGCACCAATCCTGGAATGGGAAACCCCCAGGGGTCCATGGTCTAGGATCCACATAGATTTTGCCGGGCCCACGAAAGGACATACATTCCTTATCACGGTAGATGCTTACTCCAACTGGTTGGAGGTAAGCAACATGAAAACCACCAGCACCACGGAAGCTGTGACCAAGGAACTCAGCAAGCTGTTCGCAACCCATGGCCTCCCAAATGTCATCGTGTCGGACAACGGGCCCCAATTTACCTCGCTGGAATTCGAGAAATTCCTAGCAGAACGGGGCATACGACAGCACTGACAGCACCGGCACATCTGGTGGCGAACGGGAGGGTGGAATGGATGGTTCAATTTACAAAAAAAACCATCCAAAAAATCGAACACGGGGAAATCCAAGAAAAAATAAACAAAATGCTCTTTATACAACACATAACCCCGAACACAACGACCAACAAAAGCCCAGCAGAGCTATTAATGGGGAGAAAATTAAGGTCCCCACTCGACAGGCTGCACCCCACATACAACCCAGAAAAACCCCCAAACTCCTCAAGCAAAAACCAAACATTCTCCCCAGGTGACGCAGTCTACGCAAAGAACCTTACCGGAGATCCACTTTGGGTACCGGCAACTATAACCCAGCTGACAGGTCCCCACTCGTACTGCCTGCAAACAACCGACGGACGAGCATGGAAACGCCACATCGATCAAATAAGATCGAGGACAACCACGGGAAACACAACCGACATGCAAACAGACACAGACACCCCCCACAACACAGACCAAGAGGGGAGGGAATACCCCGGGAACCAGAAAACAATAGAAAGAAACCAGCTATACTCACTGGAAAGCAGCCAGCTCGAAGCCTCACCAGGGAGAAGCAGCCAGGCCAGCTCAATCAGCCCAGAAAGACTAGGCGGGAGCGGCAACAACCACAGCTCAACCAGCCTGAGTAGACCGGGAGGGAGCTGCAACGAAAGGCCCGGTGAGCCCTTCCAGGCGGTTCCATCAACGAGGCAGAGAGCAACACAGAACCTGACCGAACTGGCCGGGAGCCAAACAGCAACTAACCTGCACAGGTCAAGTAGGCAAGTACAAAACCCCGCCTACTTATGGGACTACGTTATGTAGGACTGTACCAAGGGGGGAGGGGTGTTCTGTACAGACATTAACATACTTGGAAGCGCCACGCTGTGATTGGCCAAAGCGCACGGCGATCTCATTGGTCAAGAAGGCTGCGCTGATTGGCCCGTAGCGAATCTCCCGCGATTGGTGGAAACTAATCGTGGGAGATTCAAAGCGGTGCCATTGGCTGCGGCCGCCACAGCTAGAGAATAAAAGCTGCGGCTTTTCCCTTTAAACCCCAAGCCGATCTAGGGACCTAATAAAGAGCTGAAACTAAGTCACTGGCTCCGAGTCTCCTTTCCCGCGACGGACACGATACACAGCATCTCTTAATTCACCTAGGATGGAGATATATTACTTGGTACCATCTGCAGGATTGCAGGAAATACAGCAAGAATAGTGCTTTGGAAGACAAGTACAACTTTGCAGGTGACTGTAACAAAACCCCCTGGACTTTTTTTCTCCCAGCTCTATAGCTGTATAACATACCCTGGAAGTTTATTTAGTTAAATAGCATGGAAATAGCTATTATATTATGAAAATCTATTTCTCAGATACACTCTCAGTTTGATTGCACAGTAGAGATACTTATATTTTGTGGACAGAAGCATTTTGATTTGTTCCAGAAACTGTAAAGACTAGATTAATTGATTTTTATTTTTCAAAAACGTAGCATGAACTGGGCTGATTCAGGTAGAAAGAATACAAAAATCACTTACCCACTTTTCACTTTTTTATTTCACTCTTATCAGCTGTATTTCACAATAGGTGATAGCTTGCCATCTTCCCAGAAGGCTCATTTTTAGAGAATTTGCAGAAAGAAATTAAGTCTGCCAAAATGGGAATGCAAAAATCTGTATAAACAGTGAAGAGTTATAGAAAACTCTAATTCTTAACTCCTATCTAGTTATCCACATTTTACAGCCTGGCTATGGTAAGGTCTAGGGAATTGCACACTTGGCAAGATGAGTTTGAGGTAAAATGAAAAGATTCCATGGAGAACCCAAGAAAAAACAATAGCAGGATATCTGAACTGAATAAACCTGAAGAAAGATCTTATTTACTACTTAGAAAAATAACTAAAATTGTACAGCACTGGAAAATGTAATAGTATCATCTGTTCAAGAAAGATTTTGACATCATGGAACTGGGGTCTTGCAAACACAGGTGTAGAACAATAATCTGTTGGAAGAAATATCCTTCTGGGTTCAGTTCCAAGTGGGGAAAAAGACACTGGAAACATGGAGGCTGTTTGGAAAGATGGTTTAATGGTGGACAGGACCACATGGATTGGAACTCCAAAGTGAAAAGGATGATCACATGCTTCAAGATGTTGGGTGAAGGAAAAGAAGGGAGGGCTGAGATGCTGAGACTCCCTTATATACCCTCTGTTGGGCCCCACCTTAGTGTTTCCTGTTCCTGTGTAAGAATGTATCCCCTTGACTGTCAGACTCCCAGGGTCTTAACTAACTTTGTAGGCTTTGTCTGGATCACATGGCTTCACCTGAGTGTTGGTTGGTGCAATCTTCCCAGACCAGGTGGTGAGATGGGTAGGGGCCTTTGTTATGTAGAATACTTTGGCCCAGGCCTTAATGGCCTGCCCATTAACAAAGATGTGTGGGGATCTGTGAGCTTCTGGCTCCCTGAGTTTCTACTTCCCCTTTAGGGGAAATATTCTGCCTTTTTAATATTTCCTAGGATATTTCATTTTTCCAGGAGAGGAGTGGGTGCTAACTTCGTACAAATCCATACGTGGTTTAAACTTAAGAGGACTTCTGTGAGACAACCTTTGTATCTGTTTTAAACATGTCTGGGGATGATTAGAGGGGGCCAATTTGAGTAGCATGAGTTTTGTGTGATCAGAGTGTTTCAATAGTGCTGCTAGAAAAACCATTCCTATATTTGTAATAATCAGAGATTAATGGGTCATTCTTAGTTGCTCTCTCATTCTATAGCTAGGAAAGGATCTTTCCACCTACTGTACTTCTGTAGAATTCAATCATTTTCTGGCCCTTCATTAGGAAATCAGGTGTTCTAAAGTATGTCACTGCTTCAAAACTTATTATACTGTTAATAGTATTGTTTCAAAGAGATCAGTAAAACAGTCCCACTGTTTTAAAGTTATTATTTTGTAAGAATATGTTTTTAAATTAGAAGATTGCCTTGCTTTTAAGTCTTCAGAGTTTTTTTGAGACTCTTGAGTTCTGGTTGACTTTGGACCAGTCACTCACTCTCAGCCCAACTCATCTCACAGGGCTGTTGTGGGGAAAATAAGAGGAGAAAGGAATATTAGGTATGTTTGCTGCCTTGATTTATTTATAAAAATAATAAATGTAGAATATAAATAAATAAAATCTGTTATGTTATTCTAGCTCATCATTATGCCTTCCATGCTTCATTTTAAAAAATATATATGATGGTATTTATTATTGATGAATGAATTTTCTTTTAAAAAACCCTAAAGTATTTGTATTGTAATCAAAGTGAAGCTTTTAAAATCACCCTCTATCTTCATTCACTGCATCAGTGGAGCAATGATATGATCAACACTTCAAAAACATAATCTGAAGTGTCTTAAAACATTTTGCCAACAGTTAAATGCTTGTTGGAAAAGTACCTCAGGTCAAATCCTTAAATCTTTCATCAAAATATATAAGCAACAGAAATTTGAATAGAAATTTCAAACTTCAACTCTGAAATTCATGCGAAGAAAGTGAGGAAGCTAAATCAAGAGATAATCAATAGAAATTTAAGCCTAACTAAATCATCAGTAAATGTTACCTTTTATAGATGAGTAATAATATTCAGTAAACTTTTAAACCAATTAGCGTGGGAGAACTTTAGTATCGCATAAGGCATATATATTTACTAATACATTGCAATCCAGTGCAGGAAAAAAGTACAGAGCTTCTCAAAAACTATTACACCATGCAAATCTATAGTAGAAAAGATGGTATACAATAGTATCCTGAAAAATCTGTACTATTCCTCAAATTTTCTAGTGTATCAAAAGCAGTCCAAAAAACTCCCCAAATATGATGCGATTAAATAGTAGTAAATCAGAAAGGAAGTGGTGATAGCTAATGGTGAATAACACCCAGCTAGGACATAATCAACTTTGTCTCATTTTGGGGAAAAAACAGTCAGTTCTTATGAAAGCTGAGAGATTGCTTGGAAAAATCAGGCTTGAGGTCTGGAC
Source organism: Hydrophis major (assembly GCA_033807585.1). Classification (NCBI taxonomy): domain Eukaryota; kingdom Metazoa; phylum Chordata; class Lepidosauria; order Squamata; family Elapidae; genus Hydrophis; species Hydrophis major. Next base: position 35,861,948 of record CM066332.1, on the reverse strand, counting down.
TGAAACTTGAAAAATAAATGAAGGAAACAGTGAAAAGCCACTTCCATAGTATTACCAGAAATACTGTGTGGAGATGGACATGAAGAAACCAGGAACCCAGCTCAAGTTAAGCATTTGCTATTTTTTTATGGGAATATTGTTCTTTGTGGATGAATAGGAGTTCCTGTATAAACTGTACTTCAGAAATGAATTCTTTAAAAGGAAAGACAAATAATTCAAGACATGTATTGGGAAATAGATGGCTTCTATTGGGAACAAAATAATGGTTTTGAAAATAGCTAACTCTTAACAGTACTCTTAATTCTTTTTAATCTATCAAGGATTGAGCTGTGAGCTAAACACAGAGAATTTAGGAACCAGCCATATTTGAGAGATGACTGTGTCAAGTTCAGTGGTTTTGATTAGTATGAATGGCCAGTGGTTACAATAATGCTGGACTTATTTGTTAAGTAGGCATAGACTCTACAACATTAATTGATCTTGGTAACCTTGAATCTCTGCCCTACCTTTGGATTGTCTGTTCAGATTCCAGGATAGAAAACCTATCAGATTTGAGAGACAGATCAAAATTATCCCAGTTTAAATTGGATAAAGACTGGGAGATAAGCAGAATGCAATAGAAAATGCTGAGAACTGGCCAAAATGGAAACTCGCATTATACTTTATGGGGATATGACAATTGCATAGTCTATTATTTTCAGGGTTTTTTTGCAATGTACATTTATAAATAAAGCAAAGATGATAGAAAATTACATATCTAACCATTCTTTGATATAAAGGCATAATCCATTGCATTTTACTTGGATATAAGTTCCACTGTGTTGTAATAACCTAAATTCAGACTAAAACCTCTTATATTCAGTATCACTCTGTTTCTGACAGTGGATAAAGAAATGCATTTTGAAGGTTTACAAAGAAAACATTAGCCAAATAACACATGTAACTATCTCTCTGTAATACACACATGTATGTATGTATGTATGTATGTATGTATGTATGCATTTATAAGAAAATTTCAATTAACATTTATTTATGGTCCAGGAGTGAACACAAGGAGAAGTTCCAAAACACAGTTCAGTATCTTTACTTTCAGATACCAAAACAAATATACACATTTAACAAAGGAAACCAAAATACTGGATTCAGAGGAATAATGAAGTAAACACTGATGGAATCCTTTGTTGCCATCAAATTAGTAATTAGATATCACATACACAAACAGTAACAGTTAAGCTAGTGTAATTCGACAACATGTTTGTGCTGCATTCAGGTGTTGTAAAACTCATGTAATATTACTGATTCTGTAATGCCTGAATAGGACATTAGTAATAAAGTTCTGTTGTTACCAATTCATTCTCCTTATTGATCATCAGATATTCTGTCAATTTTTATAATCTGGAACCCAAAGAGGACCAACATGATGACTGAGACCACCTGAAGGTTCCATATGGCCTTAAAATCTTCTTTCATCTCATCTTTGATCGCCATAAAATGTAATAAAGCCGTTCATAAATAAAGAATAGTGGGCAACAATATAGGTAGCCATGAAGATCTTTGATGAGCAAGTCATTCACAACCACAAATTGCAGTTTTGCAATTTACAAATTAAGCCCAACAATATCAAAATAATCATTTTATAATGCCTATAAAAGTGGTTAATTGCAGGGTTTTATTTCTACTTTAATATTGCAACAATCCAATTTTATGGAAATATCTACAGCAGTTGTTTTCATAAACTATAACTAATATATTAATCCACATTAGAGTATAAATTATGCTGTAAGTATAATGTATTTACTATAATAAAATAATACATTTAAATATTCTCATCATACTTCTACATTTTTAAGGTAAAAGAAAAAATACAAATCATGTTGTGGCTCCTTTTCCCAATGACTTCCAACAATTAATTGCATTCTGGTTTATAGACATATTGCATTGCATTATTTGGTTTATATGCATAATATCGTAGAAGTAAGATTAAAAGATTTTTTTCAATGATAAGGCAGTTCATGGAAAGGTAGTTCAAAGTTCCTCTTAGAATATAAAACATTTTCTTCTCTGTGTTATATACTTAAATTGCTGAAGAATTACTCCTTTCCAATTTGTATAATTATAAATTGGACAACGATGAATTATAAAACATTGCCCTCCCTATGTCTTTTCCTCCCTCCCTTCGAGTATTATCTCTTCCCAACCATTTAAAATCCTGCACAAATATTTATTCCCATGGCATTCCATGGGTTAAATTCCTAAAAAGTGGGTTAATATCTAACAACGCCTGCAACTAACAGAGCCACTGCACCACCAGGCAGGGTTTTTGTTGTTGCAAACATCTGCAGTGTGTAGTTGAACAATATCCAAGCAACTCTCCTCTCTTCTATGCTGCAGAACTGCTATCCAAATATAACCTCTTGCTGAAAGATCATTGAGCAGTGGTTTTGCATCTAAAATAGCTGTTTCTATGTTCTGTATTTGTGCTTTCACTTACAAATATGCAGTTTTCATTGCTGATCCTGCCATTGCAAAGTGCAGAACTCATAGCAGCTAATTTTTCCACTTGGTACAATAAAGAGTGAATGCTGTAAAGAGACTTTAAATATAGAGCAATCTCTTGGTAGTTTTTTTTTTAAATGCTGAGTTAAATAGTTTTTGAAATTCTTTTAAATTTTCTTTACAGTTTTATGAATGTTCAATAATTTTTAACAAGGATATTGGGAAAGTGTGTGGTTTTAAAAACTTAAAAACTAATATTATAAATAATAACTCATTTTTTTATAACAGCATAACTATTTAAAAACAAAGAGCTATATTAGTTTTAGCACCAGACAAATTACCAAAGGAAATCTATTGTCTAATTATGCACCTCCCAAAGTCTTGTGAGAGAAGCGATATAAAAATGATGAATAAATGAATAAAGGTAAAATAGTCAAGAAGGCATTTCTTTCATCCCCACACAGAATAAAATCCCAAGGACAGCAGAGTGAATCCTGAGCAAGTATCCCTAATATAAGGAGTAAAACAAAACTTCTTTGGAGTTGTATTTTTCTGGTTATTAATATTTGATGGGGTGAGGGTGGGAGGTATTTTTGAGTGTTGCTTCATTTTAAAAAATGGTCTTCATCAATTTGATCAGATAAACACAAGCGGAATTTTGTCATATGCTATTGGCCCTCTCAAAAAAATCATGCAATTTTTATAGAGTTAGTGCCAAAGGGAATATCTACCTTGTTGACTCCCAAGATTTAAAGCTTTTAATTTCCAAACACCTTGAGCTTAATTGTAATGGCAATCAAACCAATGTAGGTTATTTTAGACCCAATGGTCCATAACCTGTTTAATTTAACAATTTCCAGAGAAGATATGCAAGATAATCTCTTTTTTTCTTTCTGACCTTCATGTTGTTATTGTAGCTGGAATTTGGAGGAAGCATATACTTTAATGTGATATATCTCTCCTGATCTGGCTCCTGCATCATTAAGGTCTACAAAAACATAGAAATGTATATTCATTTTCAGGTGAATATAAGTTCTCTTCAGACCTTCCAATCACATGTAGGTTAGTTAGGGAGACCAAGAAATGAGACCAGTGAATATGCCCCATTCTTTACATGCTTTAAGGAATCACATTTTCAGGAGCATAACTGAAAAGGCTTGTATTGGTTCAGCTCAGTACTAGTTGCAATTTCAATATCATTCTTAAGGCAATCACATTTACAGTGCACTGTAGTAATTTAAATAGGAGCATAGCTACTCCGTTGAAGAAGAGTTGCACTTGGCAGTCACTGAAGCTACCCCAAAGCATCCCGACTTACCCTAGGCAGTAGAAATGAGTGCACATCAAAAATAATGTCATGTGTGTTTTGTCATCACTGCGCAAATGATGTGACTTATTTTTTGTGTCATTTTGCATTTTAATAATGCACAGTAATGCAAATATATAATTCATATTGTTTACACAATGACATATACACAGTTGTGTCATCTTTAGGCTTCTCCAAGGCTTGAGGCTCCGCCATGCTGATTTGCCCTATATTTGGGTTCACAAAGAGGTCCATGCAAACTACCAGCATTATGTGAACTGTTGATAACAAAGATAAATGTATCCAAGAATAATTACATTTAAGAGGAGACACTTTCCTCAATTCCTAGATTTGTAAACTTTTCCTCCACAAAACCTTAATCTGATAGGACACCATCAGTATATTAATGACACTTGCCTCCAGTTAGCCCTAAATTGGTCACTGGTCTCTTGTAGATATTACTCAATATGGAAAAGCAAAAAAGATCTCTGAAACTCCTCACTGCTTAATGGCCCAAATGTTCAACTAAAGCCTTCCAGTGCAACCATACTATCAAATATCATGCTTCTAATACTCATTACATGATGTTAATCTACAACATTCCATACACAATGATATAAAAAGCCATTGTGAGTTTCAGAAGGATAGCAGAGTATCCTGCTGATTTTCAAATCAAAGCAACAAAAATAATTTTATTTCTAGTTTTATTTCTTAGATCTTCTCCCATTCTATAATGAATAGGGCGTTGGTACTTACCTGATATGTCCTTTCTCTGTGAGCTGTGACAAGCATCCAGTAGTGGGAGGTGCTTAGTCTCTGCTTGGATAGGTTTAGCTTAATTAATAGGATGTTCCTCCTGACAGCCACCTGTCTGTAGTTGAAGATGAGACTTTATTACAGCCACCTGCCTTTAGTTGAAGATGAATCTTTATTCCCCCAAACCGGTGTAAAGGGAGTTGAATATTTTTCCCTGGGGTCTGCGCCAAGAGCTTGGAAAGGGGTTAAAGCCTCTCAACAGTTGACTGGTAAAACAGTGGAAATCCACACGATGCAATGTGATAATGGCAGTGGCCATTAGATTGTGCACTAAAATTGCCCCCAGGCCCCAGTTTAAAATGGTGCTGTCCATAATTTTGGGTGCCAAACACAGCAGTAACCTTTGCCACCCAATTGATTGAAAAAAATGGCTACTCTGTGATTGAGAGGTGAGGAGGGGAGAATAAGGGCTCTGACGCCCCCACCCCTGCATTCTCCATGGGGAGGAATCACCACTGGTGAGGGTATGAAAAGCACACTCTTTGAACAGCGTGGAATGAGAATCCCAATGGCAAGGGTACTAGCGTCTGGTTCCAAGAATTGCCTTTTGCGGAAAAAGGGGAAGCCACATCCTTTTAAAACAGTGCGACTGCCGAATTACAATGGCAGGGCTATAAGTCTCTGTCCCTTATGGCTGCGAATGCGGCCAGATCGCTGTTGGTGATCTGCTAGTTGTTCTGATAGCTACCTCTCTCTAATTGCCATCGGAGCTTTAGCTGAGGAAAATTTAGAAATGTTTTTTTTTAAACTGTCCAAACCTCAAAGTCGTTCCTGCTCTGGCCAAGGAAAAAACTGCCTGTTGAACCAAAGGCTGAGCTAAAACTGGGGGATGCTAGGGAGGAGTTCATGGAATAGGAGGAGCATCCTATCAATTAAGCCCAGCCTATCCAAGCAGAGACTAAGCACATCCCACTACTGGATGCTCAGAGCAGCTCATTGGAGAACTAAGATGATAATGTTCCACCACAAAGCTATTCTTCTGAGAGAGTGTTTTTTAACTGGAAAGTAGTTTTCATATACATCTGGGTCTAGGAAGGCCATGTTTTCAGGAAATACATTATCCTTGTAAATCCTAATCATAATTACTGAAAAACAGAATAAAATATCTGGAAAATCATAACACTAATTAATTATGTAAAATATGAACAGATGAATCCATCAATCTTTCCAAATAACTTAAAGCTTACATTATTTAGAAAGGATGCTTAAGTTCTGATCTAAAGTCTGAGTCATTTGTGTAGCCACACATATAATTGGCAATTTAAAATGAAAACATAATGTTCCTGAAAAGTGTTTCTCACATTGGCTTGGAAATATCAGTCATGACACTGCAAAATCTCCTCTAAAAATAAGCAAGGTTTGCTTGCTACTTTTTTCTCAGCCCTGGTGAAAATTGATCAAATATATGATTTAATACAGCTGTCTGATAGTCTACAGATGAATAATTTTAAACTTATCCAAGAGGTATGTAGGATAAAAGTTGTAAATTATCTAAACTTAAACAAAGTTGAAGCAAACATAATCTCTCTTAAGAGTGAGATTGACAGTTGTGGCATTGCCACAGAAAAGGCTTTTGAGGACCAACTCAGCTTCTCTTAGTAATAGATATAGCAATATCAATAGCACTTGGACTTACATATGCTTCATAGTGTTCTCCGTAGAACTGCTGCGAGCATCCAGAGAGTGGGAGGTGTTTCAGTCTTCACTTCTCACAGGCTGAGCTGAAATTGAGGAACGCCCTCCTCCTCCACGTGACTCCTCCATGCGTTCCTCCCAGTTTTAGCTCAGCCTTCGAGAAGCAGGCAGCTTTTTCTAGTTCCTTGGCCGTTTCAGGTGATCGTTGAAAGTTGGATCAGGTTTGATTCATTTTTTTCCTCTCCCTGCAAGGCTAGTGCGATCCCAAATTTAGTTGGTGGAGCGATTTCGCTCCCAGGAGGGAAGTAAGGGGTTGGAGCCCTTTGTCCCCCCCCACCCCTTCTAATCTATCCTCTGCCGTTCCAAGCGTGCTGGGCTCAGCCGCTTGGCCCTGCGCTGTATTTTAAAAGCGCAAATTGCGTCTTCCCCCCTAGAACGCCTCAGAGGAGGCAGCGCTTCCTCTCCCAGCTCTTTCCTTCTCTCTTTTGAAGTTGCGGTGGGCTGGTGCGCTTCTGAGCTGTGCGTTCTGAGCCGGGCGGCCATTTTGGGCACGCCTCGTGGCCAGCGCCATTTTGTTTTTTTAACAAGTAAGGCCTTTTTCCTTTTAGTTTGAGAGTGAGCTGCGAGGTTTTTTTGTAGGCCCTTAGCGGGACCGTCAGGCCACGTGGAGCCTTTATTTTTACTGAGAGAGCACTGTGGTCCTGTGCCCTGCTGTCTCTCTTAGAGATAATATTGTTGGCTTTCTTCCTTGGCCCGCAGCTAGTTCAGAAGCACAGGCACGTACTCTCCATGTTGTTGGGGGGCTGCCTATAGAGGCCTATCTCTTTTTTCTTATCTTGCCTTTCACAATTGCTTGGCCTCAGCGTTCATTTGGTCTATTTGGAATTAAGTTATTATTATTATTATTATTTGCTGTACCTTTTGGGGCTATTTGGTTTTCCTTACTTGAACCTGACCCCTTTTTTTGTATTTAATTGCTAGTGTATATATTCAGATTTTTAATTTAGCTGCTAGAATTGTTTTCTGTTTTTTTATTGCATAAGGTTTAAAAAAAGAGAGAGAAAGAGAGAGAAAGGAGATTTTTTTGAATAGATAATAGCTAGTTCTAGAATAAAATTTATTTCAAAAAGGGGGACGTGACCCAATTTTAGGAAAACCGGTTTACGTTTGTAGGCCGAACTCCTAGGCGTGCCAACCGCCATTTTTCTTTCAATACCATGGCAGAGGCTAATCCTACTGGCTCTTCTCTGAAGGCCAAGTCTAAGATGCACTACCTTCGCAGAAGGGACAAGCATTCTTCCAGTGCTTCTCAAAGAGATGCCTTATGACGTCATAAGGCCCTAGAAAGGGAATTTAGCAAGCGGGCTAAAGAGTCTCACTCTATAATATCTGCCTTTCCTTCTACCCCCCCCCCTGCCGAGCCAACCATCTTTCTCTAGGGGCAGTACTTCCACCCGAGGCCGCCAGCCCTCCCGTGTACCAGAGGCGACATTTACGCCAACCGCTGCAGGTCTACGCTCTGAGGATCCTGCTCCAATTATTGTACCTGAGAACATCAGAGAATGGATGCAGTCTGCCATCCGTCAAGGTATAGCTGAAGGAATGCAGCAGCTCGCTAGACCGGATTCCCGAGGGAGGACTCCCAAGGCTGAGTCTTTATCCGGGAGATCTCCTTCTGCACCAGCATCACAGCATGGTCAGGTACCTCCTCACATGGATGTTCCATTCCCAGAGGGGGAGGATACCCAAGAAGAAGAGGGAGTGGGCCTTGAACCATTCGGAGAGTACGAAGGTTCTGACAGAGGTTCCTTACAGTATTCGGAACCCTTTCTGGAGGGGGACCTAATGGAGGGAGAAATGTTGGAAGATGAGGGTCTTTCTCCTGAACAACCGGCTGTTGTGGGTCTTTTTAAACCCCATTTATTTAAGTCCTTGCTATTTAAGGCAAAGAACATTTCAGGTCTGGCCTCTCAGCTTCCTTCTGAACCCCCTCCATCGAGTCCAGAAGGTCCTGATGACCTTATGTTTAGACAGCCAACAGTGGCAGCAGACATTATTCCGGCCCCCCCAATCTTCTCAGATCTGGTAGCAAAGCAGTTGGCCTCGGTGGGTCCTTCTCCGGCCCCTTCTCGTCAGGACAAGAGGTTGTTTACCCTGGATTCGGATTTCTCAGCTATGTTAGATACCCCGGAAGTAGATGATCCAATTATAAGGCTTGCTTCTTCTTCCAATCCTACCGATGCACTAGAGGCACTGAAGCCGGAGGATAAGCGAGCGGAGATGGCGCTCCGGCGGGCTCACACCGCTGATGCCTGGGCTATCCGGTCGGCCACGGCCGCTTCTTTTTTCACCCAATCCTCCATCAGGTGGCTCAGACAGCTGAAGCAACACATTTCCCCAGCTGATACCAGAGCCCATCAAGATATTGCAAAGATCATGGCAGCGGCGGAATTTGCAGCCGACGCTACCTTTTATTCGGTTAAGTTCTCATCCCGAGCTATTTCTTCCCATGTTTCTGCCAGACGATTGCTTTGGCTTCGACACTGGCAGGCTGATATTAAAAATAAGTCTAAGTTGGCTTCAGCCCCCAATCGTAAAAGGGAAATTATTCGGGCCCGCTCTGGAGCCATTACTCCTGGAGACCCAAAATAAGAAAAAGTTTCTGCCTTCACTTTTTCGTAGGCAGGAAGCCAAGAGTTTCCAGTCCTTTCGGAGGGGCTCCTTTCGTCCCTCCTTCCAGTCATCATTCTCTCCTAGATTTCAGGGCTCTCCCTCATTCCGGCCGTCCTACTAGTACTGGGGCGACTCGGGAGACAGAGGCAAGAGAGGGGGCAACTACAGAAGGCCCATCAGGGGTTCCGGGAGCAGAGCGGCCCGCCGGCCCAGGTAGCGTTGCAGGTTTTCTTACTATAGGCGGCCGCCTCAGGCATTTTGCAGACAAGTGGGAGGAATCCACCTCTGATACTTGGGTTACAGATTCAGTGCGCTTTGGCTTGACCCTGCAGTTTCTCTCTCCTCCTCCCGAACATTTCAGGGTTTCACCCATTTCTAGGAATCCTACTAAACGGGCTCTTATGACTTCTGCCATCAAACATCTCTCTGATATTAGGGCTATTCAACATGTACCCCTCTCCCAACTATTCACTTTTATTCTTGGTGCCTAAACATTCCGGGGGATGGAGACCCATTTTAGATCTTAAGAGGTTAAATCGTTTTATTGTACGCCATAAATTTAAAATGCAGACTCTGCAGTCGATTTTACAGGGCATCAAAGAAGGAGACTGGCTTACGTCAATTGACCTTTCCGAGGCTTATCTCCATATTCCCATTCATTCCTCGTATTCTAAATATCTCAGATTTTGTTATAATAATCAGCATTTCCAGTATGTAGCCCTCCCCTTTGGTCTAGCCTCAGCCCCGAGATCTTTCACTAAGGTGTTGGCGGCTATTGCAGCTCACCTTAGACAAATTCCCATCCGGATCCACTGTTACCTTGACGATATCCTGGTTGTATCCCCTTCCCGACATCAAGCCGAGAGCGATACTAGCGCTACCCTCTCGGTACTTCAGTCCCACGGGTTCTTAGTGAACTGGGAAAAGAGTCAGCTTACTCCCTCCACTAGTATATCTCATCTAGGGGCTGTGATTGACTCTGTTGAAGGAAGGGTCTTTCTCTCTCAGGAGAGACTTATTAGTATCCGCACCACTATCAGAGATATCCGGCGGACCGGGAAAGCATCATTGCTCAATTTATCCAAACTGCTAGGGAAGCTAGTTTCCTGTATTTCCATTATTCCATGGGCTCGCTTGCATTCCAGATCTTTGCAATGGTTCCTCCTGCCATATCAGCGTTCAGGAAGGAGCACGTCAAGGTTTATAGTGAAGGTCCCGCCGAAAGTTCTCGCCTCCCTCCTGTGGTGGACGTGACCATCTGTCAACAGAGGTCAGCTATTCCAGGAACCTCAAAGGGTTGTTCTCACAACAGACGCAAGTCTTTCCGGATGGGGGGCCCATCTACAATCTCTCTCAGCACAGGGAGTTTGGACCCATTCGGAGCGAAGTCGGAGCATCAACTGGTTGGAGCTTCGTGCAGTGTACCTGGCTCTGCGAACATTTCTTCATCGGGTAAGGGGGCGCCATGTCCTGGTCCTAACGGACAATATTACAACCGAGGCCCACATCAATCAGCAAGGGGGCACCCATTCCCTCCTTCTCATGAGAGAGGCCGAGCAACTGTGTCGATGGGCAGAAGTGCACCTCTTATCCATCAGAGTGGAGCACATTTCCGGGGCCTCCAACGTCCAAGCAGACTGGCTCAGCAGGGCAACACTGGATCAGGCAGAGTGGCGCCTGTACCCACATCTGTTCAGAGAAGCAGCAGCCAGATTCGGTCAGCCCCTAGTAGACCATTTTGCGTCTCCGCTCAACGCGCAAACACCGAGGTTCTTCTCCCGTTATCCCTCCAGCGGAGCAGAGAATCACGATGCCTTGCGTTGCCTGTGGCCTCCCGGGCTACTGTACGCCTTCCCTCCACTTCCATTAATCCCCAGGGTGATTCGAAAATTGATAGCCGAGAAAGCAGAGATCCTCATGGTGGCACCTTATTGGCCCAGGAGGCCATGGTTTGCGGACCTCCACAATCTGTCAGTATCTCCGCCATGGAGGATTCCATTGGATCAGATTTCGCTGTCGCAAGGCCCGCTGCTCCATCCAGAGCCACAGTGGCTACAGTTGGCCGTTTGGAGGTTGAGCGGGAAAGGATGATTGAGGAAGGCTTATCAGCACAGGTCATTAACACCATTTTGGCGGCTAGAAGACCTTCTACCACTCGCATTTATGATGCAACCTGGAAAAGTTTCTGTAACTGGTGCCACAAATCATTCATCGACCCACGGTCTCCTTCAGTTGCACAGATCCTGGCCTTTTTACAAGATGGCCTAGATGGAGGTTTATCACCTAACACCTTAAGGAGGCAGGTAGCAGCGCTCTCAACGGTGGTTGCTGGCGGTCCTTTCGGTCCCCTTTCCCACCATCCTTGAATCAAGGCTTTTCTTAAAGGGGCTTCTAATTTGCGCCCGTCAGTAGTGCATAGGTACCCGACATGGGACCTTAATAAGGTTCTCCTGGCCTTGACTAGATCTCCTTTTGAGCCTCTCAGGGAGGCGTCACTTCAATTTCTTACATTTAAAGCAGTTTTTCTGGTGGCTATTACTTCGGCTAGAAGGATATCTGAAATTGCAGCTCTATCCGTGAGAAAAGATCTGTGCATTTTTCATTCAGATTGGGTGGTTCTGAGACCAGACCCAGCATTTATGCCGAAGATTAATTCACCGTTCCACAGGGCGCAGGAGTTGGTCCTGCCTAATTTTTGCCCGAAGCCTCTGCGCGAGCAAGAGAGGCAGTGGCACACCCTTGATGTTCAAAGGGCTTTGCGTATTTACATTTCTCGCACGCAGTCCATCAGGAAGACAGAGTCTCTCTTTTTGTCCTTTCAGCCAAAGACACTAGGCTGTAAGGTTTCTCCGTCCACGGTAGGCAGATGGATTAGGGCTACCATATCCAAAGCCTATTTAGTTCAAGATATTCCAGTTCCCAGTGGGGTTACCGCTCACTCCACCAGAAGTGCAGCTACCTCGGCAGCCTGGGCTACTCAGGCGTCTATTCTTGATATTTGCCGGGCGGCCACCTGGACTTCCCCATCTCCCTTTATAAGACATTATAAGATTGATGTTTACGCCTCAGCTGAAGCATCTTTTGGCAGGCGAGTTTTGCAGCAAGTGGTTAGAGATCCTGGGGAAGTTCCAATCCAGACGGACTCCCACCCGTAGGACACACTGGCTTTGGTATGTCCCACTCTCTGGATGCTCGCAGCAGTTCTACGGAGAATGGGCGTTGGTTCTTACCTGATACGCCTCTTCTCGTGGAACTGCGTAGAGCATCCAGCCCCACCCTGTTGGTCCATCTGTGAAGGGGGAAAACCTGTTTCGGCCAATGATTTCTAATGTTGTAGTTCATGTTGTTTAATACTTAAGAGTAGAGGGGGGTTTTTGTCCTCTCGTCTTCGATAAAACTGGGGGGAATGCATGGAGGAGTCACGTGGAGGAGGAGGGCGTTCCTCAATTTCAGCTCAGCCTGTGAGAAGTGAAGACTGAAGCACCTCCCACTCTCTGGATGCTCTACGCAGTTTCACGAGAAGAGGCGTATCAGGTAAGAATCAACGCCCATTTACAGCTCTCTCTAAGAAGTTCATAGAATCAGCATGTTGCCCCCAACAATCTGGGTCCTTATTTTACCAACCTCTGAAGGATGGAAGGCTGATTCAACCTTGAGCTAGTGAGGATTGAACTCCTGGAGTGAACAGTGAATTAGCCTGCAGTACTGCTTTCTAACCACTGTACCACCACAGCTCTAAGGTGATATAGAATAGATCAGGCGTCTCCAACCATGACAACTCTTGAAGTCCCCCAGGCTTAAAATTGCCAAGGTTGGAGACCCCGATATAGATCACATTTTCCAGAATGGATAGAGTCTTTCCAATATCCTTGAACCAAACTATTTAGGGCTATTTTGGTAAAACAGCATCTTGTACCATCCCTGGAAAGCCAAAATGGTTGATGTGGGATTGGTGTAATATGGCCAGAAAACGAAGGCCATAAAATAAACTAGCTATAAAGCAATCTGCATTCAGCAATAACAGTAAGCGTTAAAGATGAAGTGGGAATCTCTGATTTTCATGCCAGACAAAGCTATTTCGCAAATGTTATATCATTTTCTTCCTTGTTCCTCCCTCCCACACAAAGACCCATACTTAACCAGTGAAGACTTTTACTCAGTCACATCTTTTATAGTTGACTGCTTCTTAATAAAAGACAGAAAGACAAAAATCTTGGACGGAATGAAAACCAACTTTCTCTAGATATACAGTACATGAATTGAATATAGATAGTTTTTAGAAGTAATAAATCCAAGGAAAGGATGTGTAATAATTTTTATATAACAGAGCAAATATTGACCAGGTGATAGGATTAAGAAGCAGAATATAGTGTCCTATCTTCATCTTGCACGTGGCAATAAATCTCTCTAGGAATGCAAGCTCTCAAGAGCTTTAGAACAGAAAATTCAAGGTTGAGGCTTAGATAAGTTGTTATTGCAGATGCAAAAGAATCCTTTACAATGAAGATGAGTGATGGCAGCATTCTAGGAATCTAACTATAGTTACATGATTTTTAAGATTTTTAACCCTGCAGTTTTTTTCCACTGGATTTGATGGCAATGATTTTTGTGTACTAATTTCTCAGCCTTGGATGTTGAGGGTACCTACACAATATTTTGAGAATGGTTCAGTCTTAGTTCTGGTATTGCAGGCCTATGCTCTCCCCTATAATACTCACAGTCCAAGCCATTCTTGGTTTGGTGCACTCCAAATATGTAGGACTTCAGTCTGTCAAAACCTCATGTTCTGTCCGTGAGATTCTGTTAGTGAGATTCCTGCAGACATCTGACAGACCATCACTGGAAGCAGAACCCTGGAAAAGATGGACAAGGCTGAATTGCACAGGGATCTGCTTACATTCTCAAGCACTGTGTGAGAGAAATACATATGACATCAGGGATATCAAAACTACTTTCACAGCTTTTTATTCAGGGGTAAGGAATAGCCTTAATGTAGCGAAAGCATTTCGTATTCTAGGCACAAATTCCCTGGAGACTGAAAAGCTGTAGCCAAATACAAAATAGTTATGCAATATTCATTACTCCTGCAATGAACAACTTTTACACATCTCACTGCTCTTTTCTTTTTCAATGGAGCTACAGAAGGAGGCCCAATTCACAAAAGTAGTAAAAATATAGTTTTATTCAAATAGCAAACCCTTTAAAGAACAAGTACCTAAAAAGTATGGCCTAATTTTTGAAAAAAAAAAAAAAATCTACATTTCATTTTGTTGGAGGGGAAGACCCAAAATAACTTTACATCATCATTTAAATTCTATATAATAACATCCAAATTGCTTTTTGGGGGGAGGAATACAGAAAAATACAGATTAAAACAAATAAAAACAATGCAATATTAGTATTACTTATTAAAGTTTGGGAGTGGTGCGGTGGCCTAGTGGTGGAGCTCTCACCTCACAATCAGGAATTTGATCCTAGATAGAGGCAGATATTTCTCTCTCTGGGCACACTGAGAATATATCTGCTGAACAAAACTCCTCATTGGTGACAGGAAGACCATCCAGCCATTAAAACACTCTTAGCTCCATTCAGTTGTCCAGACTCCACTCCACAAGGGATTATTGGGTGATGTTGCTTACTTATTAGAATTTAATTCTCTGCTTTTTGCTATTTTACCAATGCTATGAGAGGAGTTTGTTTAGAAATCTTAAGTGAGCAACTTTCTAAATTTTGAACTAACCAATGTTTTATCAAGTCACCCCATCAAATTTATTTATTTATCTATCTATCTATCTATCTATCTATCTATCTATCTATCTATCTATCTATCTATCTATCTATCTATCTATCTTTATATATCAACCATCTCACTTAATGAGATGTGCAATGTTCATAATTTGCTTGTTTGACACAAAGAACATGATAGGATTAGTTGGACAGGTATTATATTAGTTTTTAGTTTTGTTCAACAAAACATGACCTTCTATGTAATATTATATGGAGAATGTTTTGAATCAACACTTCAGGAAGAGCTATTAATGAAATCTCTTATAATTTTTTTGCCCCTTCTCTCTCCTCCATTATGCTTGCTGTTGAACTGTTAAATCATATTATCATAAAACGATAACTGCAGAGGCAGCAAGAAAATTTACAAAATCCGTAGTGAGCTAACTTTTTACTAAGCCAGTTTGTGATCAATATTTTGTGTAGGGTTTCAAATTCTTAAGTTTTACAAATGACAAGTCTACAGATGTTAACGGCTACTGCTGGAATTTTGATAGATGCTATGTTTTAGATGTGCAAACAGTTTTAAGTGTCAGAATAAGCATTGTATATTGCTGTGCTGAAGAAATTGTAACACTTTGCATCAAGTTATCCTGTTATCCTGTTATTCCTGACTGTCTTCTTGCAAATTAACATTTACTAAAATGCTACGAAATAACGTTTGGCATTTTAATTTATCTTAGTTGATAAATACACTTCACCGATTTGTTGTCTATGTATGTTAAACAAAAACTAGTTATAGAAAATTATTAGAACTAGCAAGAACATAAGCGCACCAATGTGCCTACCGTCCCTGTCCTATTGTTTCTTTTATTTTTCTTATATGTACCCATTTCATGTATTCATAACTATGTATACATCTATACCTATTATCTTGTAAGCGATTGACAAATCAAAATAAATAAATAAAAATAAATAGTATTACATAGCAGTAACCGCTTTTACAAATACTGTGAACTTCCAAATTTTTTCATTTTGTTTTGCCACTTTCCTTTTACAGTTCTTTTAAATTTTTAATTGTGAGCCATCCACAGATTCTAGGGAATTGAGCAGCCTCAAAATTGAAATAATAAATAAACAAACAAATAAATAAATCCTGAACACTAAATAATGAATGAAATTGTGGAAAAACCATTAAATGCAAATATAATATTTTACTGTTTCAACTGTTTTATATTATTATATTGGAATATACTAGATGCTGTTTAATATATCCTATAGAATTGCTTGTTGCTGTTGCAAATTTTAAAGCCTATGGATAATCAGAGACAACCAGTGTACCATTAGCAATGTAGCATAGTCTTATAAAAGTCATTTAAATTTTAATTATCTAAAACTCTTTTTTACCTACAAGAATATTCCTATATCTACTTTCCCTTGCCTAATAATAAGCAGTGAAATATAGGAAGTAATTTTGAAGAACACTAAGATTCAGACAGTGAGTACATCAAGTTTCACTTTGCATGCACTGCAAATAAAATTATAAAGTTTTCTTGTCTTCTAATAATAGTAAAATAAAAATATATAGTTATATATTTATTTTGGACCTTGTAGTAAGATTACTTTAGTTCTCTTCTCTAAGTCTTCTTCAGAGCAGAAATGTTGTTTCTGAATTCTCATTCTTTGTACAATATGTTAGAGGTAGAAAGTATTGAATGATGGCTAGCTGACAGCCAGCTTAGTTCACAAATCACATTTTGACTCCTGTTTTACAAATAAGCTTTACTTCTTAAGTGATAGGCATATATTGGAAGTTATCCGAGATGTTCCTTACTTCCTAATTGGAATGATTACTCCTTGTTTCTTCATCCTGTCAGAGATGTTTTGGGTGTTGGCATTTCTGTCTCATTTTTTATGTATATGTTCTTGGCTTATTGAGCAGATTATCTTCATTAGTGTCAGTGAAACTTTGCAAAGGAATCTAAGAAATGTTATGGGAAAGGGAGGCACAAAGAGATAGTCATTTTCCCCCCAAAAAGTTTAAACAAAAACAAAAGAAAGCTAGCAGTTGAATTCAGTCCTGGTTGTTGTTTTTTAAGGTGCTGGGCTTTATATGAAAATAGACACTTTCCATTTTCCTAGGGCATTCTTAGACATCCACTTCTGCTTCATGAGTGTGTTTCCTGTGACTTAGTAATAACTGAATCGGTTGAGTCAACTCAGCCTAAATGGAGAACTAAACAAAAGCAACCATAGTCATGAACATTAATGATTAAGCAAATAACTGTAATGTTTTTGTAACACGTATCGACACAAGGGTTTGTTTCCAGTCATAGTGGCACAAAAAATATTACATTTGGGTTTTGATCTCACATGGCAAGCTTTGCCCTTCAATATAACAGTGATACAAATGTGCAAAGGGCAGTGCTTCTGTGACCACATTGCAATTTCTGCCGTTTATTGCTTCTGCTTCATTATATCCCATGGACTTCTGTTAGATGCCTATGGCTAGGAATACTCATGAATGGTTTCTGTCAGAAAACTAGTAGTAACACTGATTAATTCATAACTCATTATGATTTTTTTAAAAACTGCTTCAGTCAATTTATAAATTTCATGTGTGAAATCATCCCTTCCCCCTGGCCCCACCCCCACTGCCAGTCCATGGTGCCAAAAAGGTTGGGGACTGTGTTATGTAATATCTCTTTTTTTATTTAAATCTAATCCCTGCAGCATTTTGTCACATGCTTTCTTTCCTTCATCATCCAAAAGCTCTTTTATCATTCTACAAGGCATCATATGTCATAATTCCCAAACAATTCTGCAGCACTAACATAATTACTTTCAGCGTTCCAAGCAGCTTCCACTTCCTCACTCCTCATATACAATTTCTATGCATTTGATTGAGAAAGTATTTTTATATACAATTTCTATGCATTTGATTGAGAAAGTATTTTCTAATACTTTTCCAGATAGGACCACACTTTCTTTTCCCACGGTGATTTTGGCCAGTATGCCAAAAGTACAAGCAAAGCCTTGTGCTGTCCAGACAGTATATAGGTAATGGGAATTGAGTTACTTAAGTTAGAATTGGGAGCTGTCCCCTTAAGGGAATGCCTCATGGTAAATGTAGTTAATGCATCCTGGGAAATGTAGCTCATGTCATGTGGTCGCATCTGTTTGGTCGCTGAATTGGCTCTTGGTTGGGTTGGGGGAGGTTCCTTCACTCTTGCCTGGACCCCAGCGGCGTGCTGATGCCTCACCCCCTTGCTCCTTCATTATGGGATGAAAGATCACTATTCTTTTACACTATGAAGTCAGCTATGCAAAGAATTGGATATTAGATGGATCTCGATGTAACCGTTAATTGTATTTGAGGATGCCTGGTGAACCAATAAAGAAAGTTTGTATGGAAGCCTTTGTAAAATTGTCTGTCTGTCTTTATATTCAGCTAGTAATTATGAACAAGCCTAGTTTGCCCCAAGCAAATTTAAATAATTCTATGCAGCTTAGATCTCTAATCTAGAGATTACTTTGCAAGCAAACATATTTCACAAATAGCCATATTTTTATTTTATTTATTTATTTTGATTTGTCAATCGTTTACAAGGTAATAGGTATAACTATTACATAGTTTTGAATACATGAAATGGGTACATATAAGAAAAATAAAAGAAACAACAGGACAGGGATGGTAGGCACGTTGGTGTGTTTATGCACGCCCCCTACAGACCTCTTAGGAAAGGGGTGAGGTCAATAATAGACAGTCTAAGATTAAAGTTTTTGGGGTTTGGGGAAGAAACCACAGAGTCAGGTGGAGTATTCCAGACATTGACCACTCTGTTGCTGAAGTTGTATTTCCTGCAATTAAGTTTGGTGCGGTTAACCTTGAGTTTGTATCTATTGTGTGCTCTTGTGTTGTTATGGTTGAAACTGAAGTATTCATTGACAGGTAAGTCATTGCAATGTATGATTTTATATGCCATACTTAGATCAGACTGAAGACGGCGTAATTCAAGGTTTTCTAGGTCTATAATTTCAAGTCTGGTGGCATAAGGTATTCTGCAATGAGTAGAGGAGTGGAGAACTCTTCTTGTGAAATATTTCTGGACTTTCTCAACTGTGCTAATATCAGATACATAATGTGGGTTCCAGACTGATGAGCTGTATTCGAGTATTGGTCTAGCAAATGTTTTGTGTGCTCTAGTTAGTAGTGTGATACTACCAGAGAAAAAGCTACGTAGGATTAGGTTAACAACTCTTAATGCCTTTTTGGCTATGTAGTGGGCTCTAGCACTTAGATCATTAGAGATGAGTATTCCAAGGTCCTTTACAGAGCTTGGATCATCAACAAGGTCTTGACTATTCAGCTTGTATTTTATTTTCTGATTTTTTTTTGCCAATATATAGGACAGAGCATTTATTTGTTGAGATTTGAAGTTGCCATTTTTTGACCATTCTAATACATAGTCAAGATCTAATTTAATGCTCTGTATATTAATACTGGAATTTTATACTGAAGTCTATACAAGATGCACCTCACTAAGTTTGAGCTTTTCTATAGAAAATGGTATGTGTGCCTTTCGCAGAAATCACATCTGTGTTTAGAAAGTGTATATTTTACAAACTGTAGTATTTTTCAGGGTCCAAATGTTTCACGTGCCTTATCAATAAATATTGCTCCAGTTCTCCAGTCACATAGTGCAGTAGAGATTGCGTTGGTGGCTGATCCAAGGATAAGTTTTGGCACCAAAACTATGCTTTCGATCTTAAATTTGGAGTGAAAAAGATATATGGGAGAATTATGGTGCCTTACCGCTTTCTGAACTCAGCACTCTCCTAGATTTAGCTGGGGTGCTTGATATTTTAAATTCATTTATCATCTTTCTGCAAATGACTTCACCTTTGCCAATGCTGTACAAATTGAAACTATACATGGTAACAAACTTCCTGTCCTATTTTCAAATATCTGCTTCATTCTTTAGATCAGTGAACACCTAAGTTCACTAAAAGCTCATAATTACAATGAGTCCGAATGTATTTCTGATTTCTTTCTTTCTTTCTTTCTTTCTTTCTTTCTTTCTTTCTTTCTTTCTTTCTTTCTTTCTTTCTTTCTTTCTTTCTTTCTTTCTCTCCTTCCCTCCCTTCCTCTCTTTCTCTTCCTTCTCTGTCTCTCTGTCCTGCCAATTTAAAGGCTTTAAACAATTTAGAAATACCTGAAACAGTTATATTGTTCTTTAAAGCATTAAAAACAATATCCTCTTCTTTATCACATTTTCTTTAGGTGTACCTCTCATATCTATGCCTTCTTCCAATTTTGTCAGAGTTGTAGGAAATGCATTTGACTAATCTCACAGTGGCCTGAGAATTGTGGCAACTGTGCTCCTCTCATGCTATGATGATCTTCCTTCCCATCATTACAGTGACACAGGCTAAGTCTTGGCTTCTGCGGTCTTTATATACACCCTTTGATCCCCTGCCTAAAATCACCTAAATATCACCTTGTGGGTGCACAAATGAAATATTCATTTCTTTCTTTTACTTTTTTGGCTTTTTAATTTTTGTAAAATTTATATTATTTATTGTGCAAAATGATTCTTTTTGATCTATAGCATCAACATTTTTTAAAAATAATTCTGTATAGTGTCCCAGATGCAAGACAATCACTTGATAGTAAATAAAACAAAATATCTCATTTGAGAAAGGAGAATGGCATTATAATGCCTCATCTGGAAGCACTAATTGATCCTAGAGCACTTCCATTAGATCAGAGGTCTCCAAACTTGGCAACTTTAAGACTTGTGGATTTCAGCTCTAGAGTTGGAGAATTCTGGGAAGTCCACAAGTCTTAAAGTTGCCAAGTTTGGGGACCCCTGCATTAGATCATCTTTCCTGTCAATGTGGTCTTTTATTCTTACTGAAATTAATACTCAAGATTTTTCTTCCTTTGATTCATCTGTAAATCCAAAGAAAATTCCTATTATTTCATTCTCCTGTAACAGATTTTCTCTGTAGGCATCTTAGTTTTAAGGTCTTGCATTTTCCTGGAATATGGCTGGACTTCTGAATCAGACTGTGATCTTTCAGCTTTTTATTTTTTTTCCCATGCATCCTTGACAGAAAACTGAATAATTATCTTCTTATGTTATAGATGGGAAAATAGGGTCAAGACAAACTTATTCTCCCTCGAGCCGCTCGGAGCATCCAGAGAGTGGGATGTGCTTCCGAGTCCTCTTCTTGCAGGCTGAGCTCTAGCTGAGGAAACGCTCCGCCCCCTCACGTGACTCCAAGCAGCGTTCCCCCAGTCTTTTGCTCAGCCTCGAAGAGTCAGTTTGTTGTTGGAAAGAGCTCCTTGGCTGATTCAAACTTCGTACTTTATTCTGGCTAATTTCTTTATTTCTCAGGTTTGGTTTTTCCTTTCCTCCTCCTGCGCAAAAGGTTGGGACTTAGGGGAAGTCTCCCCTCGCCCCTAGGGGCCAAGCGGGCGGGTTCGCAGCGCTTTGCGCGACCCCCCCATTATTAGATCGCGTCGCTGCCTCCGCGCAACTTTTGCTGGATTCCCCCCCACCGTAAACGCCGACCGGGAAGGGCTAGTCGCTCCTTAAGAGCACCAGGCGTGCTGAGCTAACCGGACAAGCCCTCCTTGCCGTCCTGATTTCTGATTCTTGCTGCTGCGGTGGAAGTAAACGTCCCAGACCCCTTGGGTCAAGAGTTAGTTGCTTTTAGCGTTCCTCCGGGCTCGCTTTCATTGTTTCTGTTGTCCTCCCCCAGCCTCTATCGGGGCGAAGTTGCAACACCCCCCCCTCCGGCTTGTTGTCTGGAGGCCTGCTGCCAGAGGCCTCTCTCCTTCTAGGCCTCAGGCATTTATTTGATAAATTCAGCCTGTATGGTGGTACCTCTTTGGTTCCTTTCCTGTTATTGTTTATATAAAAAGAAAAGAAAAGAAAAGAAAGAGAGAAAAATTTGCAAACGAAATTATACATTTTTATATGTATATACATAGATAACCTTTACATGCAGATAGCATAAAAAAATAAAAAAAAAATAAAAATCAAAATCAGAGGATTATATATCTGTACATATTATATATATATGTATATTTATACCTTACTACCTGTTATCACTGTACATATTAAATTCCAAAAGGGGGAGCGGGCCAGCTCAAACCTCACTCGGCCCCACTCAGGCCAATTCCAGGCGAGCCAATCGTCCTTTACTATTATTACTATTATTATTACTGTTATTATAATTATCAAAATGGCAGACAGCAATCTCGCTAAACGACCTTCCTTGAAGGCTAAGGCAAAGTCCCACTACTTGCGCAGGCAGGACAAGGAACCTTCCAAGGCCTCCCAACGAGATGCTTTAAGGCGCCATAAGGCGTTGGAAAAGGAGTTTGATAGGCGATCAAGGGAGTCCCGCTCGGGGCCTCCAGCCCTTCCTTCTCCCACCCCCTCTACCTCTACTCAACCTCTTCCCCCTCCAGACCCGTCCTCCCTATCTAGGCGCAGCCCACTTCAGGATCACTTGACCCTGGGACCACCGACCAGACAGACCTCTGAAGCTACCTTTATACCTACGGCCGCTGGTCTGCATCAGGAAGAACCCTCTACATCTGAGGTTCCAGCCACATCAAGGCTTGGATGGAATCGGCTATCCGCCAGGGCACTGCGGAAGGCCTGCAGCACATGTCCAGATCAGGCTTCTCTCCACGGGCTCCCGAGCACGACTCTTTATCCATCAGATCCCTTCCACAGCCGGATCCCCCGGTTGGTCAGGTACTCTCTCAGAGGGACAGCCCTCCTCCCATAGGGGCCCAGGAGGAGGAGGAGGAAGGGGACTTTGGTGACTTCAGGGAAGAGGAAGAGGACTCCCGGATGGGATCCTCCCATTATAGTGAGCCCCTCTCAGAGGCGGACCTCATGGAGGGGGAGATGTCAGAGGACGAGGGGGCTTCTCCTGACCAACCCATATTCGGGGGGCTGTTCAAGCCACACTTGTTTAAATCCCTCCTCTTTAAAGCCAAGAATGTCTCTGGTCTTCTTCCCCAGTCTCCCTCTGACTCCCCCCCGCCTCAGAGAGACCAGAGGACTCCATTTTCACACAACCAGTGGTGGAAGCTGAGGTCATCCCGACCCCGCCCATCTTCATAGACCTAGTGACGAAGCAACTTGCTTCCACGGGAGCCCCCCCTACACCCTCTAACCAAGACAAGAGATTCTTTAATCTTGATTCGGCAATGTCTACTCTTCTAAGCATCCCGGAGGTTGACGATCCCATTGTGGGCCTTGCTTCCTCCTCTACCCCCAGATAGGCCTTAGAGGCCTTGAAACCTGAGGACAAGCGGACAGAACTGGCATTGCGCCGGGCCCATTTATCCGACGCTTGGGCCATTAAATCGGCTACGGCCGCTTCATTCTTCACAAGGTCCTCTATCCGCTAGCTCCGGCAGCTGAGAGAACACGTCCCCGCGTCCAATGTGAGGGCGCACCAAGACATAGCGAAACTGGTGGCCGCAGCCGAGTTCTCAGCTGACGCCACTTACCAATTGGTAAAGTTCTCTTCCAGGGTGATAACATCCCATGTCACAGCTCGCCGCCTACTGTGGCTCAAGCACTGGCAGGTGGATGTTAAAAATAAGGTCAAGCTGGCCACTGCTCCCATCAAGGGAGACAAACTGTTCGGCCTGGCCTTGGACCCCCTGCTGGTCGAGGGCTGCAGCAAGAGAAAGTACCTGCCCTCCCTTTTTTAGAGGCTAGAGACAAGAGGCCCTCAGCCCTTTCAGAGGGGCTTCCCCCGCCCCTTTTACCAACCCCCCCTTCCCGCCCAGATACCCGAGACCCCCTTCCTTCCGGTCTCAGGACCGCTCGGACTCAGGAGACAGAAACAGACAGGGCGGCAACTATAAGAGGCCCTTTAGGGGATCGGGGGGAGGCCCTACCGCCGACCCAGATAGATTTTCTTCCTCTCTCCCCATTGGCGGCCGCCTCAGACACTTTGCCGCTCAATGGGACAAATCCACATCCGATGCATGGGTTAGGGACATCGTCAGGTTTGGTCTCGCCCTTGAGTTCCGGTCCTCCCCCGCTGATTTCTTCATGACATTCCCCACCTCAAGCGATCCCGCCAAATGTGCACTAATGGATGCAGCCATCCAACACCTGCTTAACATTCAGGCCATTCAACCCGTTCCACTGGCCCAGAGGGGACGAGGATTCTACTCCCACCTCTTTGTGGTGCCCAAGCATTCTGGGGGATGCAGAGCTATATTAGATTTAAAATGGCTAAACCGCCACCTTATCCAGCGCAAATTCAAAATGCACACCTTGTAATCGATTCTCTTGGGTACCAGGCGGGGTGACTGGTTATCCTCCATAGATCTCTTGGAGGCATACCTACACATTCCAATCCGGCCCTCTCACCACAAATTCCTTAGGTTCTGTTATAATAACCTTCACTATCAATACGTGGCCCTCCCCTTTGGTCTGGCCTCGGCCCCCAGGACCTTCACCAAGGTCCTTGCGGCCCTGGCGGCTCACCTCAGGAGTGTTCCCGTCCGCCTTCACTGCTATTTGGACGATATCCTTATTCTCTCCCCGTCCAAGACCCAGGCAGTCAGGGACACCAGAGCCATCCTCTCCGCTCTCCTGGCACACGGGTTCCTCATCAATTGGCAAAAGAGTCAACTGACCCCATCCACCCGAATCACCCACTTGGGAGCCATAATTGATTCGGTTACAGAAAAGGTCTTCCTCTCTTCGGAGAGGTTCCTCAGCATTCAAGCTCTGGTCAAACAGATTAGGCGATCAAGGAGGGTGGCATTACTTGACCTTTCTAAATTATTGGGTAAGATGGTTTCATGCATCTCAATTATTCCCTGGGCCCGTTTACACAGCAGATCCCTCCAGTGATTCCTGCTCCCATTCCAAAGATCCGGAAGAAGCAACTCGAAGTCCAGAGTCAAGGTGCCTCTGAGGGTCCTCACATCTCTCCTCTGGTGGACCAACCCTGCCATCAACAGGTGCCACCTCTTCTCAGAACCTCAGCAGCTAACCCTCACCACGGACGCCAGCCTATCCGGTTGGGGCGCTCACGTCAACTCGCTCTCGGCACAGGGCAAGTGGTTGCCGATCGAGCAAAGATGCAGCATCAACTGGCTGGAGCTTCACGCCATCCACCTGGCCCTGCGCAGATTCCTCCCCTTGATTTGCGGGCGTCCCATCCTTATTCTCACAGACAACGTCACGGCCAAAGCCCATATCAACAGGCAAGGAGGCACCCAGTCTATTCAGTTGATGAGGGAGGCCGAGTGCCTCTGCCGTTGGGCAGAATCCAACCTCCTCTCACTAAAAGCCGAGCACATCTCCGGAATCTCCAACATCCAGGCGGATTGGCTGAGCAGGGCCACGGTGGACCAAGCAGAATGGCGCCTCCATCCATCCCTATTCAAGGAGGCGTCCAGAATATTCGGCCTCCTGAGGGTGGATCTCTTTGCCTCCCCGTCCAATGCACAGCTTCCACGGTTTTTCTCCAGGTACCCGTCTCACGGGTCGGAGAACCACAACGCGCTACGCTGCCCATGGCCCCCAGGGCTCTTATATGCCTTCCCTCCGCTGCCGACAGTTCCCAGAGTCATACAGAAACTCATTCACGAGAAGGCAGACCTGCTCCTGGTGGCTCCTTATTGGCCCAGGAGACCGTGGTTCGCAGACCTCCGCAATCTTTCAGTAGCGCCCCCATGGAGGATCCCCCTAGACAGGATCTCCCTCTCTCAGGGGGCCCTTCTGCATCCGGAGCCCCAATGGCTCCAGTTAGCTGTCTGGAGGTTGAATGGATCCGTTTGACAAGAGAAAAATTCTCCAGTCAAGTAATCGACACTATTTTAGCCGCTAGGCGACCCTCCACCACACGAATTTATGATGCCACTTGGAAGGGCTTTTGCAAGTGGTGTAGCGGGTTCCAAGTTGACCCCCTCTCTCCCTCTATTGAGCAGGTCTTGGAATTCCTTGAAGAAGGCCTATGTAAAGGGCTTGCCCCCAACACCCTGAGACGGCAGGTCGCTGCCCTCTCAACCGTTGTCTCTTGTGATAACTTCAGTTCCCTCTCTCATCACCCCCGGGTTAGGGCTTTCTTCAGGGGCGCCACCAACTTGTGCCCTCCGACTGTCCACAGGTTCCCCACATGGGACCTCAACAAGGTCCTCATTTCGCTTACAAGGCACCTGTTTGAACCACTGAGGGAGTCCTCCCTTCAATTTCTAACGTTTAAGGTAGTTTTTCTAGTGGCCATTACTTCTGCTCGTCGAGTCTTGGAAATAGCAGCATTGTCAATCAGAAACGATTTATGTGTGTTCCACGCTGATCGGGTGGTCCTTCGCCCCGACCCCACCTTCTTACCCAAGGTTAACTCACCCTTCCACAGGTCTCAGGAACTGGTCCTCCCAAACTTTTGCCCCAGACCCTCGAGGGACAGGGAAACCCTTTGGCACACCCTGGATGTTAGAAGGGCCTTGCGCATATACATTAAGCGCACACAACCCCTGAGAAGATCAGAATCCCTCTTCCTCTCCTTTCAGCCCAGGACATTGGGGTTCAAAGTCTCTCCCTCAACCATCAGTCGCTGGATCAGGGCGACTATCGCCAGGTGCTACCTATCACGATCTCTGCCCGCACCTGGTGGAATAACCGCTCATTCCACCAGGAGTGCAGCTACTTCGGCGGCTTGGGCCACACAAGCCCCAATCGCTGACATTTGTCGGGCAGCCACTTGGGCCTCTCCGTCCCCATTCATCAGACATTACAAAATAGACTTATACACCTCAGCAGAGGCCTCTTTTGGCCGACGAGTCCTACAGAGGGTAATCAGTGACCCGGAGGGGCTTCCGGCCCAGACAGAGTCCCACCCGTAGGACAGCCAAGCTTTGGTATGTCCCACTCTCTGGATGCTCCGAGTGGCTCTAGGGAGAATGGGCGTTGGTTCTTACCTAATACGCCCCTTCTCGGCGAGCCGCGAGGAGCATCCAGCCCCACCCTAACTCCTCCGTCTGGTGGGTACTCTGGTTTCAGCCAAGGAGCCAATAGTTGATTAGAAGGATTTCATAACCTTTCTTCTCGTTATTGCAAAAAACTGGGGGAACGCTACTTGGAGTCACGTGAGGGGGCGGAGCGTTTCCTCAGCTAAAGCTCAGCCTGCAAGAAGAGGACTCAGAAGCACATCCCACTCTCTGGATGATCCTTGCGGCTCGCCGAGAAGGGGCATATCAGGTAAGAACCAACGCCCATTTTCTGTATAGTGTGAATGTAGTCAGAATGCTTTCTCCTATTCTGATCTGACCTCTATAGCTCGCCATTGAAATCTTGGCCCAATATCAAAATTAGACATAGTGTCTAATTGTGACATCATGCCAAGTGTGAGATAAAACAGTTGTGAACCTTTCTCACATTCTGGCTCATATGTATTGTACAGGTAGTCCATGACTTGCAACGATTTATTTAGTGACCGTTCAAAGTTACAACAGCCCTGAAAAAAGTGACCTATGACTCTTTTTCACATGACCATTGTAGTGTCCCTATTGACGTGATCAATATTCAGACACTTGGCAACTGGTTCATATTTATGATGGTTGCTGTGTATGACAGACAAAGTCAATGGAAAAATCAGATTCACTTAACAACTGTGTCACTAACTTAACAATTGCAATGATTCACTTAACAACTGGGGCAAGAAAGATCATGAAATGGGACAAAATTAACTTAACAAATGTTTCACTTAACAACATAGATTTTGGGATCAGTTGTGGTCATATGTTGAGGACTATCTGTATTTACCTCACTTGTTTTCTTTTTTACACCAGACCAGAGCCTGTGAATCTAAATTTAGTACACTGGTTTTTCTTTCTTTCTGTCTCTTTCTCCAAAGTCACTGAAATATTTCTGTTATTATTTTTATTTATTTTTATTTTATTTTATTATCCATCAATTCCATTCTATAAAAACTTGGGTGTTTGCAAGTATAGCTGTTCTGTTAGCCAGAAAAAAACAGGTTCCAGGATTGCAGAATCCGTTCCAGTTTTTAATTGAATTTCGAGAGCCATCAACTCAAGTCATAAACAAATCTCGGATTCAGGAAGCAAAGTCAGTTATTTCTTACATTCTTGAGCCTTAATCATAGGTATAATTCTACTTTCATTCATATGCTTTGTAAGTTCTAATAGATCTAATTTAAAATAAATTAATTTAAATTTGATACCCTTATCTCCTAAATACATAAAATTGATATTGTTAATGAATTGGAAGTTGTCAATCCTTCTTAATCAATTTCAGTTGAACCAAAAGTCCTAATCCTACCTATTCCCATTCTTGCTGTAAACTGACTAGTCTATGCTCATCTGTATTTATTTCTGTACTGCAGTTTGTAAGCCATAAATTA
Organism: Hydrophis major; assembly: GCA_033807585.1. Lineage (NCBI taxonomy): Eukaryota > Metazoa > Chordata > Lepidosauria > Squamata > Elapidae > Hydrophis > Hydrophis major. The sequence goes on along the minus strand of CM066332.1, from coordinate 35,833,870 downwards.
AAAATGTACAGCCTTGAGCTGTTATAATTTTGGAGCATGTTATTGGGGCATTCTATACTATGAAACTTTTGTGTTTAAGGAATTCTAAAACCAAGGTAAGTGTGATTTAGTAAAAATATTGCCAGTTTTTTCAATTAATGCTGTATGTGCAAATGATTTCAATATGATTTCCTGATAAGCATGATATTTGGATTTGATGCTTCAGAAGTGTTTTATTGCCATAGTAATCTTATATTATTAAGTGGCACATCATGGCATGATTTTGATTTGATTTTGATCTGACATATATATTTTCTTGATATCCTTTGGATTGCAGTGCTGCTATTTCTTTTTAGGCATTTTTAATCTTCCTATTCACAGTACTGAATTTGAAATCAGTAGATAGTTGCTGTGGTACAGTAGTTTGACCTGAGTTCAGATTCTAAATAAGACACTGAAAGTCATTGGATGCTTGGATAAATCATTGTCTCATGGTCTAATGATTATTCTGCCACATGAGACAGTTCTTTGAATGCTCTAAAAGAAGAGCAAACATAAAAGATATGCAGATCAGTTAGCGTATAATGAAGTCAATTTGGGTAGGGTTTAATATTTACTATGAAAGTAGCTGTTAATAGCAAATGTGACATATCTATCTTTATTGTTCATTTTAATGTTACTGTTACCAAAATGGCACATTTTAGGTGAGAAAGAAGGGAACTGGGATCTTCTCCAGATTGTTGTGATTGGTAATGAGGACAGTGCTGAACTAGAAGCTAATTCTACAATGAGATAAAATGGTTGTGAAATTTTCTCACATTCTGGCTCATACATATTGTATTTACAGGAAGGAAGGACAGTTTTTCCTTTGAAATAATTATCTTTATAGTGTGAATATCATCTTAGATTTCCCCAAACCAACATTTGTAAAAAGAACACATAAAAGTCTGCCCATGGAGAACTTTCTGTATTCATGGACTTAATCCATTTTCTTGATTTCTCATTGTTAGTGGAGAATCAATTGTGGGGTTGCTTTCTCCTCTGGAAACACTTTTTACAAGAGGAGAACAATGAGAAAATGCCACGGAACTTGGGTGTTGTCATCTCATTTATGAACCATAACAGAATTGCATGATGATTGGAAAACCTAAACATGCTGACTTGAGAGAAAGAGCTGAACTAAATGGGATTTAATTTAGAATAAATAAATACTCAAAATGTTCTGCTTGATGAGCTAGCCACAAATATTAGTTGAGCTTTTTATTGTCTCCCTTCCCTACTCTATGCTACCTTATCCTATTTAGTAATTTAGTATTTCCTCATAGCCAGTTTGAATAGGCATCCACCGTTAAGAGGAAAGTGTGTCCTCTTGTGGGTCCCACAAAATCGATGTGGATACGGGACCACGGACCTCGAGGCGTTTCCCACTGAGTTGGTGGAGTCTTTGGAGGAGTGGGGCGAGTTTCCTGGCATTTACTGCATTTTGCTACCCAAGTTTCTATTTGTTTCTCTAAACCAGGCCACCATGCGTAACTCCTGGCTAATGCCTTCATCCACACGATGCCTGGATGTCTCTCATGCAATATAGGGTATTTTCAATACCCTATATTGTAGCTTTTCCGGGACTATGACTCTGTCTCCCCATACTATGCAAATCTTCTGGGAGAACAGTTCCGTTTGACAATTTTTAAATGGTTTAAATGTGTCATCAGTTTCACTGATCGGCCAACCGCGTTCTACCCAGCTGAGGACTTGTGCCAAAATAGGGTCCTTTTTTGTCTCTAAAGCTATGTCTCGAGCAGTTAATGGTGGCGATTTGAGGGTTTCTATTTGTAGTACGGTTACGGTTGGAGCAGGGTCCTCTATAATGTCTGGTAGTGGCGAGCGGCTCAAAGCGTCAGCGTGGGGAATGGTTTTCCCCGGGCGATGTTGCAAACGGTAATTGTAGGCAGCTAAAAATTCTGACCAACGTGTCATTCTTGGTGATAATATATGGGGAGTTTGTTTGTTTCCCGCCAAGATCCCAAGTAACGGCTTGTGGTCTGTAATTATGGTAAAGGATCTCCCATATACATATTCATGGAAACGTTTAATTGCAGATACAATAGCGAGGGCCTCCTTATCAAGTTGACTAGTTCCGTTTGGTTTTAGACAAAGTTCTCAAAAAGAACACAATGGGTGCCTCATTTCCATTTGGGAGGACGTGGCTTAGGATGGCTCCTACTCCAAATGGTGAGGCATCACCACGTCAAAGGGAGAGTTTCGTTGTACTGCATTAATATGGCATCGGAGATTAAAAGGTCTTTTATCCCTTTGAACGCTATCTCTTCACGCCGTCCCCAAACCCAAGGAGCCTTTTTATCGAGGAGTCTATGTAGGGGTTCAGCTACAGTTGCCTTCTGGGACAAGAAAATGTTATAAATGTTAATGAGTCCTAGGAAGGCTTGAAGGTCTGTCTTATTCCTAGGTCTCGGGGCTTTTTTTATTGCGGTTAGTTTTTTTTTCGGTGGGGTGGATTCCCTGTCTGTCGAGAAGGTATCGCAGGAACTCCACTCTCTCCGAACAACGTTGGCATTTGTCTCATTTTACCTTAGGACTTTGAATTTCTTTGAATTTCTGCAGGACTTTTCTGAGCCATTGTACTAATACTTCTTTAGTGGGGGCAGCTATTAGGACGTCGTCAAAATAAGGCACAATGCCTTTTATGCCTTGTAATAGTCTCTCCATTAAACTTTGGAAAATGCCCGGCGCCATGCTTACTCCGAATTGGAGTCTATTGCACTTAAAAGCGCCTCTATGTGTAACTATTGTCTGGGCTTCTGCAGTTGCTGCGTCCACAGGGAGTTGCTGGTACGCTTGAGCTAAGTCCAGTTTCGCAAATATTTTTCTGCCACCCAGGGAATGAAGAAGGTGTTGAACCACCGGTACTGGATAAGCGCTCTGTTGAAGAGCATGATTTAGGGTGGCCCAAAAGTCCCCGCAAATTCTTAACGAACCATCTGGCTTCATGGGCGTTACTATCAGGGTTTCCCAATGGGCGTGGTCAATCGGTTCCAATACGCCCTGTGCTATCAGTTTATCTAGCTGCTCGTCGATTTTAGGTTTTAAGGCAAAAGGTACTTGACGGGGTTTAAGCTGAATGGGAGCTACATCAGGGCTGAGATTAAACGATATAGGGGTCCCCTTGTACTTGCCTAATGTTCCTGTGAACACGTCCTGGAATTCCTGGATGAGGGCCTCTTCCTAGTCATCATTTCTGGTATGGTGTATGCCGGCTAGTTCAATTCCGAGTGGGGCGAACCACTGTAGCCCTAACAAGCTGGGTCGGTCATGATCGACGACAATTAGGGGAAGCATTGCTGTGCAGTCCTTGAATGATACTTGGACGTTGCTGGAACCGACAACTGGGATTCTGTTTCCCTGATAGTCTTTCAGAATGATTCGCTGCATGCTGAGGTCCTGGCAGGAGATAGCAGGTATTTGTTGCTTGAGGGTTTTCCAGGATACCATCGACAGGGATGATCCCGAATCAACTTCCATCACACATGGTTGATTCTCAATAGTAACCTTCACTCGTATTTTCTTTGCATCGAGCGAAGAAGCGTGGCCGATGATAATGGTTTGGTGGGCCTCTTCTCGTCTTTTTGAAAAGGCAGGTGCTTGGTTTCTGTAGTAGTAGTGGTTGTTTCATTGGTGGTTCAGACGGTCCCGGTTTTCAGGAGGTTTGCTTATTTCCCGACAGAGGTTGTTCTCCTTTCGGCTGGGACTGGATTCTCGTCTGCTTCTGCAGACCTTCGTGATGTGGCCTTTCTTTCTGCACTTATGGCAGAGTGCGTCAAGGAATTTGCAGTCCGATCGTGGGTGGTTTGCTCCTCAACCCGCACATTGGTGCGGACGTTGCTGGTTCCTTTGCTCTCATTCTGAGTGGAGCCAGTTGACCTCCTCTTCCTCACTGTCTGAGGATGACTCGAGGTCTTCGTGGTGGGTAGCGGCCGCGTGCTTCTCAGTGGCGAGTGGTGCCTCGTCAGTGAGTTGGCGAAGCGGTGTGTTTGCTTGGCGCATTCGAGCGGCTGACTTCCTGGTTGCTTCTGCTGCAGTCGCTTCGGCGATGGCATTGGTAAGGCTGATGTCGCTTTTGCCATCAGCTTACTCTGCACGTGCGGTGTATTTAATCCCAGAATTATTCGGTCTCTTAGGGCTTCCTCTAAGTTTGCAAAACCACAAAGGCCTCCTAGGTTCCGGAGGTCAGCTATGAAATTACCAACGCTCTCGTCCTTCCGTTGGTCCCTCTGGTAAAATTCGTGTCTTCATATCAGAGTAGGTACAGTGGGTGCGTAATGGGCGCTGAGAATTGGAGCAAGGGTGTCCCAATCCATGGTCTTTACTTCTGCCAGTTTTGCTAGTGCTTTAGCCATTTTGAAAACGGCGGGGCCGCAATGAGTCAGGAACACTGCTCGTTTCTTGCCAGACGTGGCATCTTTTAAATTGTTGGTCTCCAGGAACATCTGGAAGCGGTCTATATACGAGTCCCAGTCTTCGGTTGCTGGGTCGAATGGAGCGGGTGGTATGGCGCTGCTAGTCATCTTGCCGTCTGTTTCGTGTGCCCTTTCACCACGTGCTCTTTCTTTGTTCGATATGTTCTAGTCAGCTCTATCGTCTCCAAATCCCATCCTCGTTGCCAGTGTTAGGTCCTGGGCATGGGCGTAAGAACGGAGACGAGACATCGGACTGTGACTTCAACTCTTTTTTTAACAAGAAAGATTGGAGCAGAAAACCTGGGCAGCAGTAGCTCTTTTATAGAGCTTGCTGCCGTTAAACAACCAATGAACTGAGTCTATCGCTTTCAGAAGCGTCCAATCAGGGGCTTCCATTAACAGCCAATCAGACTGGTCAAGCCTGACCAATCACGACTCGCTATTCACAGGCCAATAAGAATTGCAGGATTACAAGCCTGTTTTAAGATGAAGCTGTTTCGGTTGTATCGCTGCGATGGTTTAATCCATAACAGTATGCCTTATTCCAATTAGTTAATTTTAATCTGTAATAATTCAATTAAATAATCTTAATTTTTTCTCTTTCCCCTAACCCTTTCTTGGACTGTTATGTTGATAAGGAAAGCCACATATGTAATGCATGCTGCGTTTCACACACATGGAATTATTTGGAAAAAATTCCACCTGGAACCAATAATTCTATGTTGACAAGAAAAATAAACTGATTATTATAGATTTGTATATATGAGCAATTTTTGGACCGTAGCTATGTATAATTTTCTTTGGGGAGATGATTATCATAAATACCATACATACAGTCAGAACTGAAGAAGCCTCTTGGATGAGAAGCACAACATTTTCTAGGAAAACAAAGTCCAGTTGCTTTTTGAAAAATTATCTTTGGGACTATCATGACCCTGGATGACTGAAAAACTGCAGACATTTACCATATGGGTATGTGTGTGTGTGTGTTTATAATTTAATATAGTCAATATTAATAATTTCATTGTATGTAGACAGTGAAACTAATCAAATTCGTGTGTGTGTGTGTGTGTGTGTGTGTACAGCATTTGTCTCTCTGTTTCTATGAACCAGTACTATTTTATCTGCTTCTGCTGTGGTCTGAAAGTTGAACTCCACAAATTCAATTTCATGTCTAAGAAAAGAAAGTACAAAATACCACCTTGCTTTATAACTGGAGTTGTATGAAAGCAATCAATCCAACGTCTCCTTAGCTGACCATGCCTCAGAAACAGAATTACAGTATTTTGCAATGAATTGCTTTCTAATTCCCAATTTATACAATCACTTTTCCTCACACAGGTTTATTCAGTTACAAAAACTATATACTGTAATAAAAGTTTTCTTGCCTTATACTTTTATCCTGGATTAATTGCCTTATTTGCAATGGCTTATTCTGTCTGATTGCAATATAGCTATGTCAGCAAAAGATTAAAAAGAAACTAACTTACCTGCATCCCGCCACCTGTGCAAAGCAGCTGTGTAATTATAAATTATTGTGAAGAGAAGAGTAGAGTAAGGAAAAGTTAAGGAAGAGTTGCAGTCGGGTCTTCTGATGCCATTATGCCATCAGTAAAGAAGACAGCAAATGATGGATCTATATATTAGAATTAGCTCAAAAAATATGGATATCATGTTGTGCAGGTAATCATTAATAAAATAAACATCTCTGTTCCCATTCTCTAAAACAGCGATTGCCAACCAGTGGGCCGTGAGAAAATTTTGGTGGGCCACAGAGAAATCTCACCCCCAGAGCAGCCCCCCAAAGGAATTAATCCAGGCTGTGCAGAAACACAAGACTGCACTGTCCACATGGCCCGCGGGAACCCTCCCCGCCCACTCACTCCTTACCTGGTAAACTTGCCTGCTAAATTTGTTTTTTCTTTTTCCGACCATCATCTGTTTTGCTGTGCCGGGAGATTTAGATTAGCTAGGAAGCAGGAAATGGTTGGATTTCTTGCTTTCTAGCTAGTCTTTAGATCTTCGGCTCAGCACAGCCAAACCTCCCTTAGGATTGAAGGTTTGCTTGCAAGCAAATTCAGTGCAGACTCACAGCAAGCAAATCTGAGAGACTGAGATAGCCGATGGCAGAGAGATAGATCACTGAATTATTCTGTGAGCAACTCAATCTGCCTGCTTTGCCTGATTTGGGGTAAAAGTTGCTCTTTTTTTTAAATAAAAAATTCAATATTTACATACATGGTGTGTTGTGAGTTAATTTTGTCCTAAGGGAGGTTGTTTGGTAGCAAATTTTATGAGTTTGCTTGCAAGCAAATTTTATGTGACAGACTGAGCTAGCCAACGGCAGATAGATTTCTGAATGAATCTGTGATTCTGTTTGCTTGCAAGCAAATTCAGTGCAGACTCACAGCAAGCAAATTTGAGAGACTGAGATAGCCGATGGCAGATAGATAGATCACTGGATGATTCTGTGAGCAACTCAATCTGCCTGCCTACTTTGCCTGATTTCTGGTAAAAGTTGGTCTTTTTTTATAAAAAAAAATCAATATTTATATAAATATTTATAATATTTACATACAAGCCATGCTCAACCAGTCACATGACCACCAAGCCACACCCACAAAATAGGACACACCCACAGAACCAGTTAGTAGTCCCTAGTTATGATTTTTAGTGGTCCCTGAGGTCCAAAAGGTTGGTGACACCTGCTCTAAAGCAGGAGTGTCAAACTCGCAGCATCACGTGATGTATCATGACTTTTCCCCCTTCGCTAAACTTCATAGCTGCGGATGCATAACATCTGTTTCTCTGAGGAACTTATTACAAGATATTGAAAATAGCAAACAAAAGCTCTTGCAGATTAGAATTAGCTTTATGGAGTGAATGGGTGGCATATAAATTTAATAAGCACTGCATTGATCTTATTATGACAAGAAAACTCGAAATATACAATGAGAGGAATCTACTCTATTTTTGAATTCCCTTTTTATAAACAATCATATAAGCAGATACATATGAACATGAAGATACAGAATATCTAACAAAATATTTTTGTTAAATTTTTTATTAATTTATTATTACTACATAAATTGATGTCTGCAATATATCTTTTAAAAGCAAACAAACAAAACCTCTGTGTAAACATACGTATATTAAAGGATAAATGTCTGAGGGTGTTATAATTAAATCATTGTGATGTATTCTAATTCTAATACTCAGATACTAATACTTCAGATTTTATATAATATATAGTATAACTCTGTAAGAGACATTTTAATCTGATATTTTGTTTCATAAACAATTTGTGAAAGGGATATCTGATATTATAAATGAAGTTCTGTGCTGATTGCCTTATGAATCATCAGGAAATAGATAAAATCAATGTCCTGATTTGCCAAATAATTTTGCCTAACCTAAAATATATAAACAAATGTTTTGGATGTTCCAGTCAAATTTCTGCTCAAAAGATATACCTGAGGCAATTAAAGGGAAACAGAAGGAAGCTTCATTATAGCTAAGGACATGTCTTATGAGAATTCCTCAGATGTGAAACTACAGTATATTAATCAAATTCATTTTATTGGAGAATAAAACAGCCATATTTTTAATAGGTTGAGACAAGAACCCTTTTACCATTTTATTGGGTATACAGCAATTTGTTTTTAGTGGAAGAATATTTTTTGTTTTATTACAGGAGAGATGGTAATTGGGAAAACTTGAAAATCAAAGAGTCATAAAAGAAAAACGTTGGTAGACTAATGGGGAAAAGTGGTTGGATACAGCAATGTTCAGAATTGAACGAAACCTAAAAATAGATAAAGGAAGTAAGATAAGAATGAGCTATGGTATTGGATAAAACAGTTATGTGCCAGTAAAATAATTTAGCTTGTTTCATAAATATAAAATCCAATAAAGCTGTCTCCATTTTCCAATTAGTCTTCAAGAAAAGGTGTCTTCAGATGACCATGAGTTTCATTTTAAATCATATTAGAAAAATATGTATCTATGAGAGATTAAGTTTCTCCTTCAAAAAGAACTTGCTAAAATTTAATTCAATCTTACTTGGGACAGAAACACATTAAATTTTAAATAATATGTGGTAGAAGAAGATTAATGTGTTGCAGTGGTTGAGGTAAGGTAGGATCCCCTCGCACATACCTGCTAGTAGTTTCTGGCTCTAGGCTCTAGGGGGCGGTGCTCATCCCTGTTACAAAGCCGAAGAGCTGGCGCTGTCCGAAGATGTCTCTTTGGTCACGTGGCTGGCATGACTAAATGCTGAAGGTGCATGGAACGCTGCTTTCTACTAAAGTGATCCCTATTTTTCTACTTGCATATTTACATGCTTTTGAAATGCTAGGTTGGCAGAAGGTGGGACAAGTAATGGAAGCTCAGTCCATTATGCGGTGTGAGGGATTCGAACAGCCGACCTTTCTGATCAACAAGTTCAGCGTCTTCTTAAGTGGTGATATTATTGTTATTTTGTTTTATCTAGCAAAATGAATCCAAAAGAAGATTTCCAGTTGAGTCATTTGGCTAATATTTATGCAGACTCATAAAGATTTAGGCTTATATTTCCTATTCTGTGTTTAAAAGAAGCATAGCAGTCAGACAGTTGGTACTTTTGCACTAATTTTTCATCTTTTTTTTTATTAGCACACTTGAATCAGAGAGGAAGCTGAGTTTTAACATGCATATATGTGAACCTAGAATATATATTAGACCCCTGAAGTAAATCCATCAGCTTTAAGTAGCTACAAAATCTGTTCTACTGATTTCCAAAATGTTTTTGTGAAATCTATTACAGCTTAATAGTTTGTTCAGATTCTTTTTTCTTATTATTTCATAATAATTCAATCTGCTTCCTGTCAAACTGTTACAGACTTAATTCTGTATTCTAACTAACACCCCACATTATTTTTTCATGTTTTGTCTTATCTACATATATATTTAAAATATCTCTCCTCATTTGTTCTATATGGTCTTGCTTTAATTCAGAATTTTCTAGGTCAAAAATATTTTAGTGCCATGATTATATTTTCCTAATTCATTCGGAATAAGGAAACCTTTACTTATATTTTGTATTTATTTTTGTTTCTTTTCTACAAATGATGTGTCTCCTTTGATGGAGCTTCCAGCTGCACTAATTTATGGACAAAGCCTACTATCAAAGCTCTTATAATTTCCCACCCACTACATCTTGCTGGCCCAAAATAATATCCTTGTTACTTAATGTGACTCATTTTATGCTACTCTGTCCTTGAATAGCTGTAAACAAAATGGCTTAACCTATGAATTAAGCATTCATTGATATTCTACAGACAGTGATGCATTTACCACATTGATAAACATCTTGGTAATAACATATATTTTAATATTATTAATAACACAATTTTCAGAGTTTTTAAAAATACTGTATATAGAATTTATTTCATATGACTGTTTCCCACTTGAGAAACAAAATGTGAAAATGCACAGTCTCATTGACACACACACACACACACATTTGTTTTTTAAAGCTGAAAATAATAAGTGGGCTGAGTGAAGCTAAGGAAATGCAGTAGCTAATTTTATTGGAAAATGGGGCTTGTAAAATGTGAAATTCCAAATATGTCTTCCATAAGACATGTAATAATGGGTCTTTGCCAAACAGTGGATAGTATTTTGGGGTGGTATTAATCACATTTTTCTATATGTTGTTACAAGAAAAATAACTCAAAAACTAGGTGGCCTTTTCTAACTTTGCAGATATTATGTAAGAATCTTACCTACAGTATATGCTTCCTGTTTGTGTGACCTGATTCACAATTGCTTGGTTCCAGGCTGTGAATCAGGGATTGGGGACCCTTGATTGGATATAATTACAGGACATGAGGCCAGAGATGAGTTTGAAGCTTGTTTTCATCAAACTTCTTTCATCACCTATTGAAATAGAACTATGGCATTACTTTAATTGAATAGTGATCCAAGCTCTTGAAACTGCAAATTTTGTTCACATGTCATGTTTCATTAAGACTGCATTAGAAAACAGGTGTCAAGAGGCCAGGGAAATCAGGAATTCAGGCAGTTCAAATGGGTATAAAGATTTATTGCAAGCTAAAGCACTCTACAAGAATCTGAACAAAGTCCAAGCAAATTGGTGGTAGATAAGTATCAGTGGAATTCAAGGTGAGCTGGACGTAGATCTCTTGTTGGCTCAAAGGGATTTGTTGACTGATGATGCATTTGACCTGTTCCTCAGGCTCAGCCTGGTCACCCCACAGAGCAAGACTACAATATCTAGTAATTATGCTTACTGAGCAGTTTGGGCAACACATAGATAGATCATACTTTCTCATTCAGCATCTGGAAACCAGTTGATATCTTTTGACATGTGTCTAAAATCCTGAAACAATTACAGGAAGTTTTTCTAGCCTTAAAAGTATGTTTAAAACTTGTGGGCTGGATGATGCAAAACACATTGAGGCTTAATTCACATTAGGCAGGGGTCCTCTTTATTGTTTTACAAGGCAGATCAAAGAGTTGCTGATCATTCTGAGTGCAATTCTGGAGGTAAATTTAGAATTTTGAATCTATACAGTGGATCTAATAAAAAAGAATACTATCCCTGGTTTCCTTGAACTGTAAAGCACTCTCTTAGGCTCCATTCCCTTCTAAATCAGTGGTTGCCAACTGGTGGGCCACAAGAAATTTTTTGTGGGCCTCAGAGAAATCTCACCCCCAGGGCAGCCTCCAAAGAATTAATCCAAGCTGCGCAGAAACACAAGCCTGCGCCGCCCTCATGGCTCATGGGAAACCCCCCCACCCACTCACTCCTTACCCGGCAAACTTGCCTGCTAAATTGCTTTTTTTTTTTTTCCTGATCATCAACTGTTCTGTTGTATCAGATTTAGATTAGCTAGGAAGCAGGAAATGGTTGGATTTCTTGCTTTCTAGCTAGTCTTTAGATCTTCAGCTCTGCTTTTAAGCACAGCTGAACCTCCCTTAGGACTGAAGGTTCTATTATTCAGTGCAGACTCACAGCAAGCAAATTTTATGTGACAGACTCAGGCAGCTGGTAGCAGATAGATAGATCACTGAATGATTCCATGATTCTGTGAGCAACTCAATCTGCCTGCCTGCTTTGCATGATTTTGGGTAAAAATTGCTCTTTTTGTTGTAAAAAAATTCAATATTTATATACATATTGATAATATTTACATACAAGCCAAGCCAGCCAATCACATGACCACCAAACCACATCCACAAATTAGGCCACATCCACAGAATCAGTTAGTGGTCCCTGGGATTTAAAATTATGAATTTGGTGGTCCCTGAGATCCAAAAGGTTGGTGACCCCTGTTCTAAATCACAGAAGATCTAGGCATCTTCATAACTGAGATCTTTACAATATATATGTGACCTTAATTTCTAAGCAGCCACTGGTTAGCCACATATCCCTGCAGTAAATAAGGGACAAGAAAATAAGCATTCTTGTTTACCTAAATATAGATATATCACGAACCTATATTTATTAATCAACTGCCTTGGCATTGCAAAGAACTTTACCCTAATAAATGTATAAAATTAGATAATAATATTGTTGTTGGCATTTGCATGGTAGCCGTATGACCTCTCAACCTCGCATACTAGAATTACCTCACAGGACTATCTCCATCATGCTTTTTTACAGCTTGTATGCAATAAGAGTAGACTTCATTTTCTTTATGAAAACTGTTTGTGTTAGTGGGCAACTTTGGAATTTTGAGTGTAAGTATTTTATGTTTATTTGTTTATTGAATTCAGTACATTTGTTTGCTGCCCATCTCATCACAAGGTGATATAAGTATTCATAATATAGTTGCTGTATATCCAAATATATATGCCAAATATCCATATATAGGTAGTTCTCCACTTACGACCACAAATAGGCTCAGAATATTGGTCATTGAGTGAAGTGGTCATTCAGTGAGATGCCATATGACCACTTAGCTCAATGGCCACAATCCTGGCTCTTCCAATTGTGGTTGTTAAGTGACCAAGCAGGTGGTTAAGCAGAGCATTGGGAAGAGGACTCAAGCCTCCCAGGCATCATGGGGTGGGGGCAAGAGAGAAAGATCATGAGAACAATGACATTCACTATTTATTTATTTTTTGCCAAATTTGAGGGCCATTTCTTCAACATGAGAAATTTCTCTCTGGAAGAGCAAACCTTAAATCCAACATCTCATTTCCATGATGACTATCTGTTAGGAATGTAAGTCACCTTACAGCTATTTGGGTTGGAAATATATAAACCAGGATAGATATTTTAATACTGCCTCTTTAAGGGAATGCTAAAAGTGTAATTGGGTGTGGTTTCTCAAACGGCCATAAAATGGAGACAGAAACCTGGGTTGTTTATTCTTAGTCTCAGAAGAGAGTGTGCCTCAGTGAGTCTCTGTTTCCTTCTGTTGGAGAATATTGCCGTTCCTCCTAATTGACTGCTATTCTTGGATTTGATGTAAGTCTGATACTGAACTGTTTTTGATACTGGACCTTGTTATTGGATTATCCCTGGACTGAAAACTGACCGACTTACCTGTGAATGATTTTGGACTGCTTATTTTTGAACTTCTCTCACTACGTCTCTCTGTATGTGCTCATTCTCCTAACAGGGAATTACCTCAACACTAATTTTCATTTATGGCTCATTGTAAGTGTCCATGTTAGGTACTGGTAATATAGAGTGGGGATGAATATGCTTTGTATAAGATGTTTCTTTGTGCTTATTGGTACTGCCTCATTTTGTAGGACTGGAACAAGCTATCCCAATATTTAGTTTGCCTTACTTCATTGTATATTAATCTCTTTATCTATTTTACTATCTTTGTTGAATGTTGTTCCTAGGTATTTGAACCTGATGCTAGTTTTGTGCTTGTTCCTTCTATTACTATATTTAGGACATGATTTTTTCTTCCGATTGCCATTACTTCTCTTAGCTGATTCTCATATCATTTATCTTTCATACTTGGGCTATGGCCAAAACCTGTTGTTGCAGTTTCTTAGCTCTACTTGCTGTCATCATCTCCAAAGAGTAGTTTGTTGATACTATTTCCATTCTTGGATTTGGCTTCTTTGCGTATGCTCTTTATATAGGTGATAAATGATAGTGTTATAGTACTAAAATTAACTGGACCAACATCAGGTGCCTCCCAAAGTGCAGAATGATTAAATCAGGGGTGTCAAACTCAATTTCATTGAGGGCCACACCAGGCTTGTGTTTGACCTTGGGGGCCCAGGGGAGTATGGTCAAGGTAAGTGTGGCCAGCTCAATGTCACTCGTGTTGGGGCACCTGTGATAGCCCGAGTGTTCTACCAATGAAAATGGACTCCCAAACTCCATTTTTGGCTGTGACAGCCCTCCTGCAATCCTCTGTCAGCAAAAACAGAACCCAGGAGGATTGCCTGTGGCCCTTGCATGCTCCGTTTTTGGCCATGCAACCCTCTGCCAGCAAAAATGGAGCTCAGGAGGGCTGACAGGGGCCCTTCCGAGATCCATTTTCATTGGCAGAAACACCCTGGGCCGATCCTTTGCTGTTTCCAGGTCAGCCCCATGGGCCAGATCTAAGCACTCACTGGCCAGATCTGGCCCCTGGGCCTGGAGTTTGACACCCCTGCACTAAATGAATCAACTAGCTACTCTAATGAAGCAAGCATGAAAATGTGGCCACCTCAACTGGACCTCTGCAATTCTTATTTCTGTGAGCATGTTATTTTGTTTCTTAAGATTTTTACTGACAATTATTATTGGACTTTGTATTTTAAATGCTCATCACCCAGTGTGACTCATACATTTCCTTGAGACAAGCAATGCTTGCCATGGAACATGCTTGAGGGAGGTTTAACCTTGAATTATTGTCAAATGGAGTTGCCAAATGGACAGTTCCAATTATAAGCAGTAATGAATCTACCATAGGTAATTAAGCCAACTTTATGCAGAGGCTGAAAAAGATTTTGATTGCTGTGTTAAAAAAAAAAGTACAGTATTGCTAAGTGGAAAATGTGTAGTGCCAAGGTATGCAAAAATTATGCATTCAGTTTCATTTTCATTCTAGAGAGGGCCGGAAAGAACTGACTATCCAATGAAAGGACTCTCCAGTTTATTGTGAAATGAGCTTGGTATAGATAGGCATGCTAGATACTCATGTTTTAGTGCTATGTGGCTGTAGGTAGAGGGCCAGATGAGTTGAGACTCAGGAGATAGGAAAGAAAGAAAGCTTTCAAATCCTTTTGATGTCAAACTTTTTTTCCTGACTCTTTAAACACTTTCCAATTGAACCTAACCAATTAGAAGCAAACAAGCCCCATGTTAGACAGTTTTAGATAAACTACAAATAAAAATGATTTATTTCTCTATTGCAGAAATTAATGTCATGACCAGGAAACTGAAGTCAAGCATGCTAATAATGCTGCTTTTATTATAAGGTTATAGTAGCAGAATCTTGCAAGCCTTCCATGCTTCCTCATTCCTTCCTTTTACAATACAGCAAATCACCACAGTAATTAAGTAAATCCATGGTTAATAAGTGAACAAGCTGGCACAGAATGCAGTTATGCAGACAATTCTTTGGGCCCCTAGGGCAGCCCATATTACATCACTGTTCCACAGTTCTTGTTCTCTTTCAAGAAAAGGACCCTATCAACCCTTAAAGGTAGACCAGACTAGGACACCAGAGTTATGACTGCTAATACTACTTTATTACAAGTTGCAGTTACAGAATCTTATAAGTGGAAATGTGCTTCCCTCTCACCCCTTTTATCATTATGAGAACTAGGGTTCTTGAGATGTTTACTCAAATTATATTTCTGCCTTGGACTCAGATTTCTTTTACCTTATTGGTGTCTTGGTTGCTACTCTTCCTCCTGTTCCTTAAGCTTATTTGTAGTTCCTATCTATACCATACTCCCATCAGCCTCAGTCTCCCTTTCCTTGTTCCTAAAGAAGTCCAAGTCTAGGCCACAGGAATGAAGTGCAGCTGTACTATTTCCTTCCTCTGCCAGTAACTCCCCAAGTTTACTTGTTAATCCCTACAAAGACAGCTGTCCTGTTCCTGACCGCCCATTACTCGACCTCCTTTAATTTGATTCCAAAGAGAATCAAATTCCTTTTCCTTCCTTTTCAAGGAAGGTTTATTTCTCACTTTCTGCTGCATCATCCAGACCTGGATTATTTTGCACAGATGCCTCAGACTATACACTTTCAGGCTATTGAGGCTAGGGGAAGAGATCTATTATTTGCTGCTTTTTATTCTTGACTAATTTTATTAGAGGAAATGTTTCTTATGAAGAGCTCCTGGCAATGAAAGATGTTTTTCAAAATTGGTGACACATTTTTAGAAAGTGCACCGCTTCCCATCCAGGCCTGGACTCATCACAAGAATCAAGATATCTGCAAACATTTATGGAAACTCATATCATATAAAATCAGCTGGTTATATATTTTTCTTTTGTTTTAATTTTAAAATCATCTATCTCAAAGAATGGACAGGCTGATGCTCTTCTTGCGAACCTGAATATATTATTTCTCATGTCATCTTTTATTTTGAAACCAAAGACTTCCTTCCTCTCCAAGCCAGTTTCTATTGCTGAAGCAGGGAGACCCATTTCCAATTTTACGGAACAAGTGCATTTAAAACAGCAACGGAATCCTAAAATGGCTATTCTTCAGGGAATCTCCCTTTCCTTGTGAGCATGAAAAAT
Organism: Hydrophis major; assembly: GCA_033807585.1. Taxonomy (NCBI): domain Eukaryota; kingdom Metazoa; phylum Chordata; class Lepidosauria; order Squamata; family Elapidae; genus Hydrophis; species Hydrophis major. The sequence continues at coordinate 35,817,698 of CM066332.1, read as the reverse complement.
GGCATGAATTTAATCCTATTTACACTACCCCTTCTGTCAGAGAAGGGGTCTTGAAATAGTGCCATGGCAACAAAACTTATTATTTTGATATGTTTAAAACAGCACACTTTTCCTTTGAGAATTTTGGTGGCCTTGTGTCAAAAGAGATTGAAAACCTTTATTTCCTCTTGTCATATTTCTTAATGTGCCAAATATTTAACACTAGATGACCTGGCTTGGGAACACTCTATCCTCCCCCTCGGTATTACTGAGTTCCCAAGGGTTAAGGGTTTGATCATTGGTTTAATAGTTGTTAATTTGTTTCTTGCAAAGGTCTTCCATCTGCACCACTAACTGCTAAACGGTTTACGGCAATTTCTTCCAGTGCAAAGGCATTCAGTTTACAGCCATTTTTAGAATGTTTTTCCCCTGTTTATATTCGTATCTATTTTATTCACACCAGTTGCAGTCAAATGTAGGAATGAATGAATGCTAGCTACTCTAAAACATTAGTTGCTAGGTCATCTGTCAGCAAGACAACTAACTCCCTCATCCATTTCCCTTCTGAACTTGAAAGAGGATTCCTAAATTAGATGATTAATGCCTGAACCTTCTTCATGGAATGAGAGAAAAAAATCTTTCTCCCAGCTGCTGTGGCTTGGCAAGAGAGAGGAGATTCTGTGTTTCAACTAGAGATGTTTCATAAGAGAAGGGGAAGATTCTTCAGACCCCAAAAGGAAGTAAGAAAGCTTGAAAGAGGAAGTGTTATAATAGTTACTTGACAGGCTGATAAAGATTCAGAAGATGGCTTTACACTGTTTTCCATTATCTGCAAAGAGGTCTGCCTCCTCACTTCCTATCTGTCAAGCTACTAAGAATGAAATAAACCTCTCCCCTAAGACTCTTAGGAGGTAAATTAGTGCTGCGTGCGTAATAATTAATCTGTTGAGTATCTTGTAGCCCTAAGCATCTCAGCTCAATAAATCTTGTTAATGAAAGCCCTGTGTAAATTTGTTTGAAAAAATAATTGTCAGTTTGGGAAAGTCACCAAAAGCTATCTGTTATGTATTCAAATGGTATACTCGAAATCCCCGAGCCTTGATTGGCCAAGGCACGGGGATTTCTGATTGGCCAGGCAAGCCGCGCTGATTGGCCCGATTGAGGTCTCCCGCGATTGGTGCAAACCAAGAGCGGGAGACTTGAATCGCTGCCATTGGCCGCGGCCGCCTTGCGAAGGGTATAAAAGCCGCGGGCTTTTTGCCTTTCGCCGGTTCGGTTCCTCCTAGTTAATAAAGAGCTTTGAATGAAAGTCACCGACTCTAATCGTCTTTTTGCGGACACGACACTGGCGACAAGGATGGGATCTCGCCCCTGAACCGAACCCCGTGTCCAAGAACCAGTTCCAGCGCGAAGATGGCGAAAATAGCACCGCCCGCCCCGTTCAACCCCGCAGCCGAGGACTGGGAATCATACTCGGATCGATTCCGGATGTACCTGGAATGCGCCGGGATGAAGGACGCCCCGGCCCCGCTAAAACGCGCCGTCTTTCTCACACACTGCGGACCAGAGGTCTTCCAAATGGCCAAAGCCTTGGCCAAGCCAGCAGACGCCACAGCCATGGACTGGGACGTCCTGGAACCCATACTACGGCGCCATTACGCTCCCGAAGTCCCCATCCTGATACGGCGCAACGAGTTCTACCGCCGAAACCAGAAACCAGACGAAAAATTGAGCGATTTCGTCGCAGAACTTCGGCGCCTGGGAGGACTCTGTGAGTTCGAGGGTCTAAACAGTCTCATAAGAGACCGCTTCGTACTCGGGTTATGGGATCCTACACTTCAGAGCCGACTTATGGCCAAGGGCGACATCAGCCTAGCCGATGCCCTTACAGCAGCCGCAGCCGCTGAAGCAACGCGCACGTCGGCAGACAGCATGCGAAGATCTGACGCGAAGGGCGGAAACAACAACCCGGCAAGGTCGGCCGACGCAAGAAGTGAAGCAACCGCACACTACGGTGAATACCAGTCAAACTCCAGCACGTCAGAAGACGAGGAGGACATTCACCGAGTACAGACGGGACGCGGCGATCAACGAAGTCGAAAAGGTCGCAAGTCGTGGACCAGTTGCGCCGGGTGCGGCGGCGACCACCCCAGGTCAGAATGCCGATTTTTTGACTCTATCTGTAGGCATTGTGAACGAAGGGGTCACATCGCCCGAGTTTGCCGCCAAAAGAAGACTCGCAGCCCGCCCAAATGGGAACAGCACGACAGACAGAGAGAAAACTCCCCGCCCAGAACCAGAGAACGCCAGCCAGACGGTCGGTGGGACCGCGCTCAACGATCTCAAAGAAGCGGCGACGGTCGGTGGAAAGAAGAAACCCACCAGACGGTGACCATCGGCCACGCCATCTCCGACGGCGCCAGAAAGGTACATGTAGAAGTACATATAGAAGGCCAGCCATGCAAGATGGAAGTGGACTCTGGGTCCTACCTTTCCATGATTGCATGGCGCGAAATCAAAAGACTGGTGCCTACTCTACAAAAGAGAAACGTGCATACACAAAAGATCATCATTAAAGACTACCAAGGGAACCGTGTCCCGGTAGTGGGCACCAAGAATTTCAACATAACTTACAAAGGCCACACTGAACAACTACCACTCACAATCGTCGATCGCGACCGCCCAAGCCTACTGGGTCTACAATGGTTCGCCCCGCTTAACATCGCGCTGACAGGTGTCAACCAAGTCACCATCGAAGCTTGGGAACAGCGGCTAACCCAGGAGTTCCAGGAGGTGTTCGATGGAGGCTTGGGCAAGTACCAGGGGCCCCTTATCTCGTTTGACTTAGACCCAAGGGTTCCCCCTAAGAGACTTAAACCTAGAAGGGTACCGTTTGCATTAAAACCAAAAATTGACGAGCAGCTCGACAAGCTCGTCAAACAAGGGGTATTGCAACCGATAGACCATGCCAGATGGGAAACCCCTATAGTGACCCCAGTAAAACCAGACGGGTCCGTGAGAATTTGCGGGGACTATAAGGCCACCCTAAATGGCGCATTACAACAAAGCGCCTACCCAGTCCCTATAGTACAACATTTACTACACTCGCTAGGAGGGGGCAAAGTCTTTGCAAAGCTCGACCTTGCCCAGGCATATCAGCAACTACCTGTAGACGAGAAAACGGCGGAAGCCCAAACAATAGTGACCCATCGAGGGGCTTTCAAGTGTAACCGGCTCCAATTCGGAGTCAGCGTGGCACCAGGCATTTTTCAAAGCCTGATGGAACGTTTGTTACAGGGCATAAAAGGGGTGGTGCCCTATTTTGATGACGTATTAATAGCGGCGCCAAATGAAGCCGAATTAGAGAACCGACTCAGACAAGTCTTAACAAAATTTAAAGAAACAGGACTTAAGGTTAAGCGAGAAAAATGCAATCTTTGTACAAAGCAAGTAGAGTTTTTGGGCTATCTCCTAGACCAGAAGGGCATTCACCCTACAACTAAAAAAGTAAAAGCCATCAAGGAAGCCCCCACCCCAAAATCCAAAACGGAATTACAAGCGTTCCTAGGATTACTAAATTTCTATAATGTTTTCCTACCTCAAAAGGCAACGGCGGCGGAGCCCTTACATAGACTCCTAGACAAGAAGGCAGCCTGGACTTGGGGGAGGCGAGAACAAGCCGCTTTTCAAAGAACCAAGGACCTCCTCACCTCCGATGCTGTCCTGATGCAATTTAGTGAGACTTTACCCCTAGCTGTCACTTGCGACGCATCACCCTTCGGCGTCGGCGCTGTCCTCAGCCACACCCTCCCAGACCAGAGAGAAGCACCCATCGCCTTTTTTTCCAGGACTCTGACCAAACCAGAGCGCAACTATAGCCAGCTGGACAAGGAAGCTTTGGCTATAGTTGCCGCCGTTAAACGTTTTCATGAATATTTGTACGGCCGCCCGTTCACCATCGTGACGGATCACAAGCCTCTGCTGGGCATCCTCGCGGGAAACCGAGCCACTCCCAACATCTTGTCACCCCGAATGACAAGATGGTCGGAATTCCTGGCAGCCTACAATTACGAACTGCTACACAAGCCAGGTAAGAAAATCTCGCACGCGGACGCTTTAAGCCGCTCGCCCTTACCTGACTCAGAACCTGACCCAGCACCAACAACAAATACCTTGAGCATAGAAAGTTTACCTATTACCGCATCCGACATTGCCAGAGAAACCATTAAGGACAGGCGTCTGGCACGAATCTTGCACTGGTTAGAAAAAGGCTGGCCAGAAAAGGACAGTGACGAGACTTTTAAAACATTCCGCCAGCGCCAGACCGAACTGTCACTGCTGAGAGGATGCATCCTATGGGGTGACCGGGTGGTAATTCCAGATAGATTGCAAGAAAAAGTCTTGAGGATGCTACATGAGGGTCATCCTGGCATCGTCAGGACTAAAGCCCTGGCCAGAAGCTACGCTTGGTGGCCAGGGATGGACAAGCAAATTGAGGCATGGGTCGCCAAATGCCACCGATGCCAGGAGACCAGATCCAGCCCATCCGCAGCACCCATCCGGGATTGGGAAACACCACGGGGGCCCTGGTCCAGAATCCATCTTGACTTTGCGGGCCCCACAAATGGACATACATTTTTAATCACAGTCGACGCATATTCCAATTGGCTGGAAGTCAGCGACATGAAGTCCACTACCACAGAGGCCGTCATTAAAGAACTGTGTAAACTGTTTTCCACACACGGCCTCCCAGACGTCGTCGTCTCAGACAACGGACCCCAGTTCACGTCCATCGAGTTTGAACGGTTCCTGGCGGAAAGAGGTATCCGCCACGCATTAACAGCACCGGCGCATCCGGCGGCGAACGGTAGGGCGGAACGGATGGTCCAGTTTACAAAAAAGACCCTCAGGAAAATGGACCACGGGGAGATCAACGACAAAATCAACCGCCTACTCTTCATACAACACATCACTCCCAACACTACAACCAACAAGAGTCCGGCAGAGCTGTTGATGGGCAGAAAGCTGAGGTCTCCACTTGACAGACTGCACCCGACTTACAACCCGGAGCAGCCCCCAGACTCCAGCTCCAGGTTCCGGACATTTAACCCAGGTGACCTGGTATACGCAAAAAACATGACGGGGGACCCCCTATGGATCCCAGCCGTCATAACGCAAGTCACTGGTCCAAAGTCGTACCGGCTCCAAACCACGGATGGGCGAGCCTGGAAACGGCACATCGACCAGTTAAGGTCCCGAACGGTGACTGACCTCAACCCCCAAGAAGCGAACCAAGGGGGGAGGGAATACCCGGAGAGACAATCGCAAAATAAAATAAACCAAAAATACTCACCAGAAAACAGCCATCGCGAGTCCCCTCCGGAGAAGAACCGTCTGGCCAGCTCTACCGACTCGGAGAAGCCAAGCGGGAGCGGCGAAATCCGCAGCTCAACCGACCCGGTAGGCCCAGGCGGGAGCCACGGCGAAAGAACCGGCCCGATCATCCAGCCGGTTCGCAAAGAGGCAGGAGCAGCCAAAGGAACGACCGCTCCGGCCGAGTTACAACAGGAAAATGAGTTGCGCAGGTCAACTAGGACTCGACGGAGCCCCGCCTACCTGCGTGACTACACCACCTGACGGACCATACCAAGGGGGGAGGGGTGTTATGTATTCAAATGGTATACTCGAAATCCCCGAGCCTTGATTGGCCAAGGCACGGGGATTTCTGATTGGCCAGGCGAGCCGCGCTGATTGGCCCGATTGAGGTCTCCCGCGATTGGTGCAAACCAAGAGCGGGAGACTTGAATCGCTGCCATTGGCCGCGGCCGCCTTGCGAAGGGTATAAAAGCCGCGGGCTTTTTGCCTTTCGCCGGTTCGGTTCCTCCTAGTTAATAAAGAGCTTTGAATGAAAGTCACCGACTCTAATCGTCTTTTTGCGGACACGACACTATCACTAACCTTTCTCTTTGAAAAATGCTTCTTGGGATCTTTCTGGGAATGCAAGGTAAAAGCTCATGCTCATGGTGGTTACCCATTCATTTTGCTAAAAATTAAAAGAATTTTAAAAATAACTTTTAAGTAGGGTAGGCTGCTTGGTGAACGTGAAGGGTCTATTGTCATTTATAGTTGTCGTACTGGAGATACATATTGAGAAAATAAAGTAGCAACTTCAAGAGTAGCTTTTCAGTTCAGGAAGTATGAAGACCTTTTGCAAACATTACATATTATGAATATTTTTGGCATTTTATACATTGTGGCATGTTGTCTTTTCCCTTGATATTCATTCATTCATTCATTCATTCATTCATTCTTCTCCCCTCCTCTTTCTCTCTCCCTCCCCAGACTCTGAAAGAAACATTTAAAATTGTACTTATAACATGAGATGACAATAACAGGATCAACCTTGACAGCAAAAACCACACACCAAGCCTCCTCGAACCTGTTTTAAGTTACATTTACTTGAAAGAGCTATGAATCTTGCTGGAGCCCATCTCAGAATAGCTGGAAATATATTTGTCTGTTCTATATAAAGCCATTTTCTCTAGGTAATTATGTTTGAATCTCAATTAATGACAGAATAAGTATTTGGGATTTTTTTCACTGAAGTTAGTTCAATTAAATTATAACCCTGGCTTGTCAAATTCCTCTTGAATTGACAGTGAAAACCATTTCATGTTTGTACATCTTGCCTTTTCCCTTACAATATTTTCTCAAACTTTTTTGCTCAACTATTTATCAAATTAACCATTACTATCTAAGTTTCTTTTATAACAGAAGCAGTGTGCCTCAGTGATTTGTAGTTAAATGCATCTACTACTTGTGGCACATATTTGAATGTCAGTTACTGTGAAATATTGTGAACATGAAATCTGATGGCTCAGTTGGGGATAAGCTTCCTTCATGCTATTCCTGTATTCAGTTGATAGCAACTATCCAACTTTCTCCAGGGTTAAGAAGTTAAGTGAGGTCAATTTTGGTTTATATTTGGATGCAGGATCTCCCCAAAATATTAGAGTTGGCTATTCTAGTGTGTACACTTGACTAGGAATTTAAAAAATATATCATTAAAAACAAGAGCAAACACATTTTATACTGCAAGATATTGTATGAAGCCACTTGAAGCGGTATTCAATTTTAGATATTTTTTCTTCTTTTTCATTTTGTTAATCCCACAAACTTTCTATATCAACCTCATTGCCATTTGTACATGTGTCCTACATTGATTATCTATCCATTGTTCCACCAGTTTTGCCTCTAAATTCTTTAATATTTCAGGTCTGAGAACTAGAATCAGCAAAATAAAATGTGGTTTCAGTGTTTCAAAATTTGATTCACTGTAAAAATCTAAATCCCCTGATCCTTATATTTTTGTAAGCTGCTTGTCATGCCCCTGGTGGAGACTGACTCTGAGGAAAAGGAGGAACAGCCAACAGGGAGTGGGAGTATGGCTCCAGAGGTGGTGGAGGAGGCTAGGGAAGGGCAGAGGCAGTCAGAGAGGGATCCAGGCCCATCCCCTATCCATCCTAGGTCACGCAGGGAGGAGAGGATCAGGGAAAAGCGAGGTCTACTCAAGAGGAGATTACCATGATCCTCCTCATGGCTTGCAGGTGGGAGCTATTTACTGTATATATGTTTGCAACTGCGCAGTTAGAATTTGCAGGAGTCAATTTGTGTTCATCTTGAAAGAGGTTTATCTTTGCTGGCATTCTTCCCATGGACTTTTCTCAGTTATTTTCCTGGAGTTTATGATTAGTTATCTTGGTTTGCTTCGGAACTCTCATCAATGCGGTTTGTTTTGGTTTTCTGTTTGACTCATTATTTACTTTTGTGACTTTAAACTGTGCCAAATAAAACAGTGAAGTTAAGTTGAAGGCTTTACCAGACTTTAATGTATATATTGGGTTTTGGGTTATTTTGAGAGACTACGGGTCATCACATTTTGACTCCTGCCACCCCTTCAACTTATTTTTGTTTTTTGTGGGGTGACCATGGATCAGCTCAGAGCAGATATTGCCTGGTTAACCCAGCAAGTGGCTCTTTTGACTATACAGGTGGCACAAATGCAAGCTGCCCGACCATGCCAAAAATACCCAGTGGCAGTGCCAAATAAATTTGATGGTTCACTGGCCCAATTTCCAGCATATTTTGGGCAGTGCCAGCTTTATATGAGCCTTCGGCCTGAGGACTTTCCCACTGACCAGGATAAGGTGGGTTTTTGATTAGTTTGTTGTCAGGCTCTGCAGGACGTTGGGCTGACCCAGCTCAACCAGATGTTGGACAATTACACTGAGTTTTGCCATCAGATTTGGGCCATGTTTGAGGACCCTGTTCGAAGCCAAACAGCAAACAGACGTTTGAGACAGTTGAAGCAGGGGTGTGGCTCATTCATGTATTATATTGCTAGTTTTCGGGTGGTTGCTCAGGATGTACAATGGAATGAGGCACCACTATTAGACCAGTTCCAGGAGGGTTTGTCGTTGGAGCTCCTGGATAAGTTTGTGCACACTGAATGCCCTTGCACTCTTCAGGAGCTTATGCATCTGTATCTTTGTATCGATGCCAGACTTCAGAAGCAATGGGTAAGACAACGGACAAAGACCATATCTGTTTCCAGCAAGATGGTGTCCTTGGTGGAAGTGCCTTTGGAGGAACCCATGCAGTTGGGGGCTGGCCGCCCGCGCCTGACTCAAGTAGAAAAGAATAGACGTCGTTGTGATGGTTTATACCTCTTTTGTAGCAATCAAGGCCATTTTGCGGCCAAGTGTCCTGTTAAGACATCCACAGCAGCGACTGTTAAGACATCCACAGCAGCAGCATCGCTAGGCCTACGAGAGTCTGCAGGTTGGGGTGTCCATAGGCCTGCCATCTTCACCAACCTTGCCACCTTCACCACCTTTGACATCTTTGACATCCCCACCACAGTCACTATTGGTGGAGCATCTTGTGCTGCCAGCAAGTGTGTTTGTGCCTGGTGTGGGAGAAGTGGAGATCCTAGTTTTGGTCAACTCAATTTCATGGATGATCATTTTGTCAAGCAGTGGTTCATTCCTCAGCAACAGGTATCCCCACCAGTAATGGTGGAGATGATTGTTGGTTGGTCCCTTTGTTCGGGACCTGTGATTGCTACAACCAAACCCCTTTGCATGCGGATTGGGCAGCATGTGGAGGAAACCATGTTTTACGTTGCCGCAGTGCCTCATTTTCCGGTGGTGCTGGGTTTGGAGTGGTTACAGGCCCATGATCCACAGATTGTCTGGTCATCTGGAGCTGTGCAGTTCCTTGATAGGAAGTGTGCCAACCATTGCTTGTGCTCCTATGCAGGGAGTGTGGCTATGCCCGTGGACCGGGATCTACCTGTGGAGTTGGTGGACTTTGCTGATGTGTTTGGGGAGAAGGAGGCGGATCAGTTGCTTCCGCATCGGGCGTATGACTGTCCAATTTGTTGCCCGATGCAAAATTGCCAGTGGGTCAGATATATTCACTGTTGGAACCGGAGTTGGCTGCTTTGCGAGATTTTATTGACAAGAACCTCCGGAAAGGGTTTATCCAGCCTTCTACCTCCCTATTGGCTGTACCGGTGCTTTTTGTGAAAAAGAAATTGGGGGAGCTATGTTTGTGTTGTGATTACCGCAAGTTGGATGCAGTCACAGTGAGGAATCAGTACCCGTGTTGAGGTAATTCCCCGTTAGGAGAATGAGCGCATACAGGGAGACGTAGTGAGGGTAAGGAAGAATAACACACACACAGCACACAGATACACTGTACAGTAAATGTAGGTTTTTACTTCCAATAAATGTTTCAGCAAATTCCAAGATAAGCAGTCCAAAGTCATTCACAGGTAAGGCAGTGAGTGTTCAGTTCAGGGATAATCCAAATATCAAAGTCCAGTATCAAAAACAGTTCAGTAACAGACTTACATCAAATCCAAGAATAACAGTCAATAGGAGGAACGGCAACTCTCTCCAACAGAAATAACAGAAACTCACTGAGACTCAAACACACACTCCAGAAACACCAGAACAGGAACTAAACAACCCAGGTTTCTGTCTCCATCTTATGGCCGTTTGATGAACCACACTGAATTACACTTTTAGCATTCCCTTAAAGAGACAGTCTTAAAATGTCTATCCTGGTTTATATATTTTCCAACCCAACTATTAGGTGACTTACATTCCTAACATCCTGCTTCCCCTCATCCCTGAACTGATTGAGCAGCTTCGTCAAGCTAAGATCTTTACGAAGTTGGACTTGCATGAGGTCTACAATCTGGTTCGCATTCGTGCAGGGGACGAGTGGAAAACAGCTTTCCGGATGAGGTTCGGGCATTTTGAATATACTGTGATGCTTTTTGGATTAACCAATGTCCCAGCTGTGTTCATGCATTTCATGCATAATGTTTTCCGTGATTTGTTGGATCAATTTGTGGTCATTTATTTAAATGATATTTTGATTTACTCAGACTCCCTGCAGGAACATTGGCAGCATGTGCGGCTGGTGTTGCAATGTTTGCGTGATAACCACCTGTTTGCTAAACATGAGAAGTGTCAAACCACGATTGACTTCTTAGGAAATCGTATTTCACCTGCTGGGGTGGAAATAGACCTGGAAAAAATTCAATCGTTGAAGGAGTAGGAACCTCCACAGCGGGTTAAGGATGTGCAACGACTGTTGGGGTTTGTGAACTACTACCACACATTTATTCCTCGCTTTGCTGCATTGACTGCTCCCCTTTCTAATCAGCTCAAGAAGGGGGGAGAAGTTCCATTGGGGTGCTGAGGAGCAGGCAGCTTTCGAGGCATTGAAAGTCACCTTTGCTTCTGAGCCTATCCTCAAACACCATGATCCAGGCCAGCCCTTTGTAGTGGAAACAGATGCTTCCGATGTGGTGGTTGTTGCAGTGCTCCTCTAGGCCTATGCTCCCACAGGTACCTAGTTCCCGTGCGTTCCCAACTTCTTATTCCAAGAAGTTGTCGGCTCCAGAGTGCAACTATATGATTTGGGACAAGGAGTTATTGGCGCTTAAGGTCACTTTTGAGACATGGCGGCACCACCTGGAGGGGGCTCGTCACCAAATAGAGGTTCGGACAGATCATCGCAATTTGGAACACCTACATACAGCTTGGAGATTGAACCAGCGTCAGGTGAGATGGTCCTTATTCTTTGCTTGATTCGATTTCTGAGTAACCTATGTTCCAAGTGGAGGGAATCAACGCGCTGACGCCCTATCTCGGAAACCCGAATATACCCCAAGGGAGTATAAAATCTTGCCCCAGACGGTGATGCTGTTGGAGTGGTTTGCGGCCACTGAGGAACCTGTGGACCTTTGAGTGAGGATTCAGGAGGCAGAGGCAGATTCATCTGTGGCAGCTCAATGTTGAGAATTGGATTAGAATGGGAGACAAGAGATTCTTTGTGCATATATTGGACCTGTAGTGGTTCCGTGATCGCATTTATGTCCTGGAGGTCCTCTTCATGGCCTTATCCTATGTCAATGTCATGATAGTCCGGTGGCAGGACACTTTGGGGTGTTCAAAACACTGTACCTCATCTCTAGGACATTTTGGTGGCCGAGACTTAAACATGAAGTGTCGGGATATGTCGTGTCCTGTGGAATCTGTTGCCAAGCCAAGTATGCTCCTGGTGCGCCCACCCTTGCCCACGCCAGAACGACCGTGGGGGGCAGTTTCATTGGATTTCATCATTGAGTTACCACCATCGAATGGTGCCACAACCATTTTGGTGGTGGTGGATATGTTGACTAAAATGGCCCACTTTATTCCACGTGTGGATCTTCCATCGGCCAAGATAACAGCTCAATTGTTTATCTCCCATGTTTTCCAGTTGCATGGGTTACCAGACCGCATGGTATCAGATCGGGGGGTACAATTTACGGCATGCTTCTGGCAGATCCTACTCATGAAACTGCAGGTTCAGGTGTGGCTGTTATCTGCTCATCACCCCAAAACTGATGGTGGGAATGCTATTTTGGAGCTGTACCTCTGCTGTTTCAGCAATACTCAACAAGACAATTGGGTGGAAGTGCTGCTGGAAGCAGAATTCGCTTATAACAATGCTCAATCCACTCATGTGTCCCCTTTCTTTGCTAACTATCGGTTTCATCCACAACTTTTCCCTTTAGCCTTGTCTGATTCCCCAGTTCTGGCAGTGGATACGTTTTTGCAAGAGTTAAAAGTCATGCACCACATGGTCCGCAATCAACTAGAGAGAGCCAAGGAAGACTATAAATGGTTTGCAGACCGACATCATCGCGATGTTCCACCTTTAGCGGTTGATGATTGGGTTTGGCTTTCTACTCGATATTTACCAACAATGCGACCATCAAAAAAGCTTGATCACCGTTACTTGGGACCTTTTCTGGTCGAGGCAGTGATCAATCCTGTGGCTTATCATCTCTCCCTGCCACGGACCATTCATATCCATCCTGTTTTTCATCATTCCCTGTTAGTCCCTGCTTCGGCTTACAGTCCGCATAGACCAGCTCCATCACTGCCGGCCCCAGTAGCCCCTCTGGGGGAGGAGGAGTATGAAGTGGATAGCATCCAAGATTCATGCCAGTTGTGGGGCCAATTTCAGTTTTGGTGGCATGGAAAGGTTATGGACCGGAGGACTTCACCTGGCTCGATGCCACTGATGTTCATGCTCCTCGTTTGATCCAGGGCTTTCACATTCGGTTTCCCCAATGTCCTTGTCCACCTGGTCCCGGGGAGGGGGCCCTGTGGGGGGGATAGTGTCATGCCCCTGGTGGAGACTGACTCGGAGGAAGAGGAGGAACAGCCAACAGGAAGTGGGAGTGTGGCTCCAGAGGTGGTGGAGGAGGCTGGGGAATGGCAGAGGCTGGTTGAGCAGTCAGAGGGGGATCCAGGCCCATTCCCTATCCATCCTAGGTCACGCAGGGAGGAGAGGATCAGGGAAAAGCGAGGTCTACTCAAGAGGAGATAACCATGATCCTCCCAGTGGCTTGCAGGTGGGAGCTATGTGTATAAGTTTTCAACTACGTAGTTAGAATTGGTGGAGTCAATTAGTGTTTACCTTGAAAGAGGTTTATCTTTGCTGGCGTTCTTCCCATGGACTTTTCTGTTATTTTCCTGGAGTTTATGATTAGTTATCTTGGTTTGCTTCGGAACTCTCATCAATGCAGTTTGTTTTGGTTTTCTGTTTGCCTCATTATTTACTTTTGTGATTTTAAACTGTGCCTAAAAACAGTGAAGTTAAGTTGAAGGCTTTACTGGACTTTAATATATATTTTGGGTTTCGAGTTATTTTGAAAGACTACGGGTCATCACACTGCTTCTTTGAATTTATCTTCTCTTTCAATTTTTGACAGTATTGGCTATCAGGATTTCTTTAAAGTCCAGGTTATATTACCTAAGCATTTCAATGGGGTTCCTCCAAACAATTTTTACAAAATATCCTATTGGTATTTACTGATTAAAATTATCATCTTAAATCATTGCTGTAATTCTATCCTTGAATTAAATCTCTATATTGATGTCAATCTATAGAGGTCTAGATTTTTCTGATACATCAAGCAAAAGTTTAATAATTGTGAGGAGAGAATCCAAGGACTTTTGTCAGGCTGGGCTGAAACTAAACAAACACCAATAATCTAGTGACTTGGTACAAATATGTTGTGAGAAAGTGAACAAGCTATTTACAGAATAATTCCACAGCTACCAATAGACAGTGTTTAAGTTAGTTGCATCTTTTCTCGGGTCTGTGGTTTCTTTCTGAACCACAGACAAGAGAAAAGATGCAACTAACTTAAACAATAAGAAATCACTGTATTAATTTTGATGGAAGATGAAATTTCTACCTGTCCCTTTTTTTTAGCAAATGTCTGATGTGGCCAACTTTCACAAGTCTTATCTGAGATTCTTAGCTGTCATAGTCCTTTCTTGACACTACATGCTAATCTTATTTCGTTCAATTCAAAATTTAAAGAAAAACCAGTCTGAGAAACCTGATACTTAGCAAAGTGATTATTTAAACTTCAAATATTGTTCCAATACTTTGTGTTTTCAGTCATGGTAGAGAATAGAGTTTTGAACAGTATTTTAGTTAAAGTACTGTAGAGTAGGAGGAGGCATTGGTTTGGGTTAATGGGCTCTTTTGCAAATTTGAAATCACGTCATAACAGTGTCATAGTGGGCAAGGCCAGGCACAAAACATCAATTTGCTAGAACAGATCCAGGAAATTACAGACCAGTCAGCCTGACATTAATACCTGGGAAGATCTTGGAAAAGATAATCAATCAACAAATCTGTGAACACCTACAAGAATACAACGTTATAACCAGTAGCCAACATGGGTTTCACTTTTCGACAAAGTGACTAAATCAGTGAAATGCTGTGGACATATTATACTTAGATTTCAGTAAAGCATTTGATAAAGCAGATAACAACCTACTTCTTGGCAAGCTAGAAAAATGTGGGATAGACAGCACCACCACCACCAGGTGGGTCTGTTACTGGCTAATAAATCATACTCAATGTACAGGCCTCAATGGAAGTACATGCATGGAGGGAAATAAGCAGTGGGATACCTCAAGGTTTGTTCTGGGCCCAATATTCTTCAGTAATCTTCATAAACAACCTAGATGAGGAAATTTATAATCAATTCCTTTATGGTTTGTTTTAGACTTAAACTGCTTAAGAGCAAGGTTTTGTCCAAGCTTTAATAATAAATATGAACCAAGGGAGATGTCTAAGGGAATACTGGTGCCAACCTCCACATTTTTTTTCTCCTGCTGTAGTGGTATGTAAACCCCAACCGGGAAGCCCACTGCAAATTGCAGTGCACTTGATGCAGGAAATTTCAGGTGCTTAATTGCAAATGGTTGGGATAGGAATAATGGTGCGGAGGAGAACAATTTGCAAACCAAGTAGATCACTAGAAGCCATAAAGTTTCCACCCACTTATTGCTCAAGTTTAGATATGGCAAAATTACACATCTTGACAAATTTGGAAGAAAATAGGAAGAAAATCATACTCTGTATTCTTAAATTGCATTCTCCTTCCAATTAAAATTTATTCTACTGTATTGAGCTTTACATATTTTAAACTATTCCAATCATTTTGGTTTTGTTGTAAAGCATTTTAATATTGCTGAAAAGCAATAGGAAACATTCATAACTACCAATCTAGTAGCAGTACTGATCAGTTGATGCAAGGTTCCTTTCTTCTTCAACACAGGAGAAATTGTGGAAGGAAGGGAAGGGAAAGCATCAATTGTTCAGTAATGGGACTTAACAAGCCTGAGTCATAGGAATATTAAATAAATGAATGAAAAGTTACTTTCCTTCTTTGTTGTTAGTGTGTTACTGCATTTGACAATTTGATTAAAAAACACAAAAATAACATGCTTTTTAAAAATAGACCTAACATTTGTTTGGTGTTGAACAAAAATATTTGCCACTTTAAAAGATGATTCTGGGGGCAGATGGTGGAACCTTTTCCATTTTTTAGAATTTTCTACGCCAAAACAGCACCAATAACTAATGCATTCAGCTATTATTTTCATTGTTTTACTTTATGCATAGAAATGATTTTCATATTGGTCTTTTTTTTTTTTAGAAAGATCATTATCAGCAGAATAGCAGAGCAGAATAATAGAGTTGGAAGGGACCTTGGGGGTCTTCTAATCCAACCCCCTACTCAAGCAGGAGACCCTATACATTCTCCTTGGAACTGCTCGGATTGTCCAGAGGATGGGTGGAGCTTCAGTCTCTGCTTATTGTAGGCTGAGCTTGATTTCTGAGGAATGCTCCTCCCTCCATCACGTGGCTTGCCATCTCGTTCCCCAGTTTATGCTCAGCCTTCGAGCAGAGTAGGCTGTGTGTTTGCGTGCTCTTGGCCGTTGCTGGATTCCCCTCATTCACCCCTTTTCCTACCTGTTCAGGTTGTATACAACCCTTATTTCTTTCTATCTCCTTAGCCCTGCGCAGCTGGTTCCTTCGTTGGCTTGGTTTCCTGGGAGGGTTCCCCCCCCCAGGGGTTGCCAGGGGGTAGGCTCAAAACTTTGCGCTGCCTCCCCCACCCTTTTTTCTCAGCTTTTCTGCCATGTAAAAATTGTTTAAAAGGCTCCGTTTCGTTCCGTTTTCGTTCCGCCCCCCCGAGCTCCGTTTGAATTTTTTTATAGCGTTTAAGGTTTTTTTGGCTCTATTCTCTGTGGGCTTACCCAGGGACCCTCTGATTGTTACCGGGAACCTCCTGGCCTTTGCCAGGTTATTTTCCACAAGAACTGTTAGTGGCGACCGCCATTTTGAAGCTCGCCTCGTGGCCGGGCGCCATTTTGGCGTTCATTTCTTCTTCTTACTGAGTGCCTATTCAAAACAGCAGGTCCGGTAGGCCTGCCGAGGTTTAAAAAAAAAAAAAGAAAATTGCTTTTGCAGTTGGAGGTTTTTTCTCCACCTCCCCCTGTTGGCTCTCATCGCAACCAGCTGTAGCGGCTGCGGTTATTTCCACCACTCCCGCCCGGTTGTTGCCTGGGTCGGCAGTTGGTTTAGGCCCGGTTTTGCCCTTAAGGCCCTGTAATCTGAGACCTTGCAAGGTCGTTTTCTTCAAGTTCTTCATTAGGCCTTGACTTCAAAAAAAAAAAAAAAAGAGAGAGAGAGAAAAGAACAGAGAGGGGGGGAATAATCATACGGAGCAAAGAATCCTATTGATTCAAGTCAATAATATTCGGGGGAAAGTGTGTCAGTGTATAAAGGAACTCCCAGGGCTCCCAGCCTTCATTGTAGGTCAACCCCTAGGCGCGCCAACCACCTCAGATTGGACCCCTAATTATCTGGAATGGCAGAGAACAATCCCTCAAAGGGGCCTTCCTTGAAGGCCAAGGCAAAGACCCACCACCTGCGCAGTCAGGCTAAGGAGCCCACCAAAGCCTCTCAAAAGGACGCTTTAAGACGTCACAAGGCTCTAGAAAGAGAAATAGACAGACGTGCTAGATAGACAGGCTCAGTGCCTCCAGCACCTGCCACTCCTTCCACCTCCACCCTCCCTCCCCCTCCTGAAGCTTTTTCCTCCCTATCCAGGCACAGCTCGCCCTCTCAAGGGCATTAAGCCCCGGGCACACCAAACAGGCGAACTCCTGAGGCCACCTTCACGCCCACGGCCGCTGGCCTGCGCCAAGAGGAACCTCTCATTCAGGCGGTTCTGGAGCAGCTCAGAGTCTGGATGGAGATGGCCATTCGACAGGGAATTGCAGAAGGGATGCAGCAGATGACCAGACCGGGGTTGCCTCCGCAGGCCACCGAATCTGTAAGATCATTCTCTCTTATGCCTCCCCAAGGGGAGGTTTGCCCTTCAGTCAGGGAGGACGAGGAGGAAGTGGAAGGGGACCTAGAATTAGACAGGGAGGAGGAGGAACAATATGACCTGGGGTCCTTACCATACGACTAGCCTCTTCCGGACTCAGACCCATCAGAGGCGGAAATGTCCGAGGACGAAGGTCTCTCTCCGGACCAGCCCGCCTTTGTAGGGCTCTTTAAGCCCCAGCTTTTTAAATCCCTCCTCTACAAGGCTAGGAACATCTCGGGCCTAACAGCCCAGACCTCCTCTGATCCCATTCCTGTAGTTTCGGAGGGACAGGAGGACTCCATGTTCAGACAACCGGTAGTGGAGGCTGAGGTCATCCCTACCCCCCCCCATATTCCTGGATCTGGTGTCCAAGCAACTGTCCTCTTCAGTTGCTCCCCCGGCCACCTCGGCCAATGATAAAAGGTTCTTCAACCTCGACCCAGAGCTCTCGACCTTGCTTAGTACCCCGGAGGTTGATGAGCCTGTCGTAGGTCTGACCTCTTCCTCCGCCCTCAGTGACCCTTTAGAGGCCCTCAAACCAAAGGACAAGCGGTCAGAGCTCGCATGAAGGTGAGCTCACCAATCGGACGCATGGGCAATCAGGTTGGCTACGGCCGCTTCCTTTTTTATCAGATCTTCCATTCGCTGGCTTCGCCAGCTTAAACAACATGTCCCGACCTCCAATATCCGCGCCCATCAACATATCGCCAAAATAACGGCCGCTGCTGAGTTTTCAGCTGATGCCACTTTTCATTCTGTAAAATTCTCCTCCCGCGCCATTTCCTCCCATGTGTCGGCCCGCCGCCTGCTCTGGCTAAAACCCTGGCAGGCGGATCTCAAGCACAAGATCAAGCTAGCTTCTGCACCCATAGCCGGAAATAAGTTGTTCGGTACTTCCTTGGACCCTCTCCTAGTCGAGGGAAGGAATAAAAAGAAATTCCTCCCTTCTCTTTTCCGCAAGTCTGATTCCAGATCTCTGCAGCCCTTTCGGAGGGCTCCCTTTCGTCCCTATCACCAACCCTTTCCTCCCAGACACCAAGGGTCCCCCTCCTTTGGTTCAGGACAGTCCCAGGACAGGTCCGACCCCTTCAACAGGCACAGAAGAGGCGGAAACTTCAGGAGGCCCTTTCGTGGCTCTGGCAGCAGGCCCTTCCGCCACTCCAAATAAGCCTCCTGACATTATTCCCATTGGTGGGCGACTTAAAGCCTTCGCCTGTCAATGGGATTCATCCACTTCAGATGCTTGGGTCAGGGATACAGTCAGGTTTGGCCGTGCCCTCGAGTTTCTCTCCCCCCCCCGATTTTTACATTTCATGTCCCCGCTCCAACAACCCTTCCAAACGTAACCTCATGGAGGAGGCAATTCGACACCTACTGGACATTCAGGCTATCCAGCCTGTTCCTCCATCCCAAAGGGGACAGGGCTTTTATTCACGTTTATTCATGGTGCCCAAACACTCGGGGGGATGGAGGGCTATTTTGGACTTAAAGCGTTTAAACCATCACTTAGCGTACCGTAGATTCAAAATGAACACACTTCAATCCATCCTTTTGGGAGTTCGGCAGGGAGACTGGTTGTCTTCTATAGACCTCTCCGAGGCATATTTACACATCCCAATTCGACCCTCCCACTCTAAATTTCTCCGTTTCAGCTACAATAACCTACACTTTCAGTACGTGGACCTTCCATTCGGGTTAGCCTCGGCCCCTAGGACCTTCACCAAGGTTCTGGCCGCGCTGGCTGCCCACCTCAGATCCATCCCGGTGCGGCTCCACTGTTACCTGGATGATATTCTCATCCTCTCCCCTTCCAGGGAACAGGCTATCAGGGATATCCATACTACCCTCACCTCCCTCCAGGAACACGAGTTCCTCATAAATTGGAAGAAAAGCCAACTGGCCCCTTCCACTAGACTACCCCACCTAGGGACCATAATTGATACAGTCATGGGGAGAATGTTCATCTCCCCAGAAAGGATACTCAGCATCCAACAATCAGTCAGGTTCATCAGACGACACAGGAAGGTCTCTCTCCTTGATCTATCCAAGTTATAAGATAAAATGATCTCTTGTATTCGCGTTATTCCCTGGGCCCGTTTCCACTCCAGATCCCTCCAGTGGTTCCTGCTTCCGTATCAAAGAGCTGGGACAAGCAACTCAAGGAGCAAGGTCAAGGTCTCGCCAAAGGTTCTCACCTCCCTCCTCTGGTGGAGCAAGGCGTCGATCAACAAGGGCTGCCTCCTCAAGGAGCCTCCAAGACTTATCGTCACCACAGACGCCAGTCTGTCTGGATGGGGCGCCCACCTTCTCTCCCTTACAGCTCAGGGCAAATGGTCACCGTCAGAGAGGCTGCGCAACATAAACTGGTTAGAGCTTCACGCCATCCACCTGGCCCTCCGCAGCTTCCTACATCATATTCAGGGCAGCCACGTCCTCATTCTCACTGACAACATAACAGCAAAGGCACATGTCAACAGACAGGGGGGCACTCAGTCCTCAAATCTAATGAGGGAGACCGAGCGCCTCTGTCGGTGGGCAGAGTCTCACCTCCTTTCACTCAGGGCAGACCACATTTCAGGCACCCTCAACATCAGGGCAGATTGGTTGAGCAGGGCCACCATAGACCAGGCGGAATGGCGCCTCCACCCAGACCTGTTCAGGGAGGCGACAACAATATTTGGCCTGCCAGTGGTAGACCTGTTTGCCTCCCCCAGCAATACCCAACTTCCACGGTTCATCTCCAGATTCCCGTCCCTCGGGGCGGAGAACCACAACGCCCTCCGATGCCCATGGCCCTCGGGCCTTCTTTACGCCTTCCCCCCTCTGGCTCTGGTGCCAAGAGTACTCCAGAAGGTCCTTCAAGAAAGGGTGGAATTGCTTCTGGTAGCTCCTTATTGGCCCCGTCGCTCCTGGTTTGCGGACCTCCGCAGCCTATCAGTAGCTCCACCTTGGAGGATCCCAGCAGACAGGATCTCTCTGTCTTAAGGCCCCCTTCTTCACTCAGACCCCCAATGGCTACATCTAGCCGTATGGAGGTTGAGCGGGAACGTCTAAAAAGGGAGAATTTCTCCACGGAGGTCATCAACACCATCTTAGCAGCTAGGCGTCCTTCTACCAGAAGGATTTACGACGCCACTTGGAACAGTTTCCGCAAATGGTGTGCCAATCTCCACATTGACCCATCAAACCCATCAGTAGCAAAAGTCCTCGATTTTCTCCAGGAGGGTCTCGGTAAAGGTCTCTCCCCCAACACTCTAAGGCATCAGGTAGTAGCCCTATCCACCGTAATTTCCTGTGAGGGGGCTAATTCCCTCTCTCTCCATGCCTGCATCCGGGCATTTCTAAAAGGCGCCTCAAACTTACGACCTCCGTCCCTTCACAGATACCCAACATGGGATCTCAACAAGGTCTTGACCTCCCTCACCAAGCCTCCCTTTGAACCCCTTAGAGAAGTTTCCCTCCAGTTCCTATCCTACAAAGTAGTTTTCCTGGTGGCGATTACTTCGGCCCGAAGGATTTCAGAGATCGCTGCTCTGTCAGTCAGGAAAGACCTGTGCGTCTTCTACTCTGACCGAATAGTACTTAGACTTGATCCTTCCTTTCTACCAAAAATTAATTCTATTTTCCACAGGGCTCAGGAACTTATCCTCCCCAATTTTTTCCCCAGGCCAACTCATGAAAGGGAACAGCTTTGACACACCTTAGATGTTAGGCGGGCCTTGCGAATTTATATTAAACGTACTCAGACCTTCTGCAAATCCGAGGCCCTGTTCATTTCTTTTCAACCAAAGTCACAGGGGCTCAAGGTTCCCTCTACTACAATAGGCCGCTGGATAAGGGCGGCCATTTCTAGGGCATACCAGGCTCCGGCACTCCCAGTGCCCAGGGGTATCATGGCTCACTCTACCAGGAGTGCGGCGACATCGGCTGCCTGGGCTACACAGGCCCCTATATTCGACATTTGCCGGGCAGCAACATGGTCCTCCCCATCGCCTTTTATTAGGCATTACAGGATTGATAAATATGCCGCGGCGGAGGCATCCTTCAGTAGAAGGGTCCTCCAGAGGGTGCTCGGGGATCCCGAGGACTCGACAAACCAGACGGTGTCCCTCCCATAGGACAAGCCCCAGCTTTGGTATGTCCCTTCCTCTGGACAATCCGAGCAGTTCCAAGGAGAATGGGCGTTGGTTCTTTCCTGACACGCCGTTTCTCTTGGACTGGGAGGATTGTCCAGCCCCTCCCTTTTCCTTTCACCGTCTGGGGGGGGTTCTCGTTTCGGCCAAGGGACCTTAAGTCAAGCAAAAGGGACAGCACGAATGCCTGTTTTTTTCTTCTCTTCTTCGCATAAACTGGGGAATGAGATGGCAAGCCACGTGATGGAGGGAGGAGCATTCCTCAGAAATCAAGCTCAGCCTACAATAAGCAGAGACTGAAGCTCCACCCATCCTCTGGACAATCCTCCCAGTCCAAGAGAAACGGCATGTCAGGTAAGAACCAACGCCCATTTCCAGACAAGTGGCTGTCCAGTCTCTTTTTAAAAGCTTCCAGTGATGGAGCATCCACCACTTCTGAAGGCAAGCCGTTCCACTGGTTATTTGTTCTCACTGCTAGGAAATTTCTACTTAATTCTAGGTTGGTTCTCTCCTGGATTAGTTTCCATCCATTTTCTTGCCTTCTGGTGTTTTGGAAAAGAAGTTTACAGCCTCTTCTTTGTGGCAGCCTCTCAAAAATTGGAACACTGCTATTCCCTAGTCCTTTTCATTAGCGAGACATACCAAATTCCTGTAACTATTCTTTACATATACTGCTCAAAAAAATAAAGGGAACACTTAAACAACACAATGTAACTCCAAGTCAATCACACTTCTGTGAAATCAAACTGTCCACTTAGATAGCCACACTGATTGACAATCAATTTCACATGCTGTTGTGCAAATGGAATAGACAACAGGTGGAAAGCATAGGCAGGTAGCAAGACATCCCCAATAAAGGAGTGGTTCTGCAGGTGGTGACCACAGATCACTTCTCAGATCCTATGCTTTCTGGCTGATGGTTTGGTCACTTTTGAATGCTGGCGGTGCTTTCACACTAGTGGTAGCATGAGATGGAGTCTACACCCACACAAGTGGCTCAGGTAGTGCAGGTCATCCGGGATGGCACATCAATGCGAGTTGTGGCAAGAAGGTTTGCTGTGTCTGTCAGCGTAGTGTCCAGAGCATGGAGGTGCTACCAGGAGACAGGCCAGTCAGTACATCAGGAGATGTGGAGGAGGCCGTAAGAGGGCAACAACCCAGCATCAGGACCGCTACCTCCACCTTTGTGCAAGGAGGGACAGGAGGAGTACTGCCAGAGCCCTGCAAAATGACTTCCAGTGGGCCACAAATGTGCATGTGGCTGCTCAAATGGTCAGAAACAGACTCCATGAGGGTGGAATGAAGGCCTGACGTCTACAGGTGGGGGTTGTGCTTACAGCCCAACACCATGCAGGATGTTTGGCATTTGCCAGAGAACACCAAGATTGGCAAATTCACCACTGGTACCCTGTGCTCTTCACAGATGAAAGCAGGTTCACACTGAGCATATGTGACAGACGTGACAGAGTCTGGAGACGCTGTGGAGAACATCTTGCTGCCTGCAACATTCTCCAGCATGACTGGTTTGGCAGTGGCTCAGTAATGGTGTGGGTGGCATTTCTTTCGGGGGCCGCACAGCCCTCCATGTGCTCAACAGATGTAGCCTGACTGCCATTAGGTACCGAGATGAGATCCTCAGACCCCTTGTGAGACCATATGCTGATGCGGTTGGTCCTGGGTTCCTCCTAATGCACGACAATGCTAGACCTCATGTGGCTGGAGTGTGTCAGCAGTTCCTGCAAGATGAAGGCATTGATGCTATGGATTGGCCCGCCCATTCCCCAGACCTGAATCCAATTGAGCACATCTGGGACATCATGTCTCGCTCCATCCATGAACGCCACATCGCACCACAGACTGTCCTGGAGTTGGGGGATGCTTTAGTCCAGGTGTGGGAGGAGATCCCTCAGGAGACCATCCGCCACCTCATCAGGAGCATGCCCAGATGTTGTAGGGAGGTCATACAGGCATGTGGAGGCCACACACACTACTGAGCCTCATTTTGACTTGTTTTAAGGACATTACATCAAAGTTGGATAAGCCTGTAGTGTTTTTTTTCCACTTTAATTTTGAGTGCAACTCCAAATCCAGACCTCCATGGGTTGCTAAATTTGATTTTCATTGATAATTTTTGTGTGGTTTTGTTGTCAGTACATTCAACTATGTAATGGACAACATATTTAATAAGAATATTTCATTCATTCAGACCCAGGATGTCTTATTTTTGTGTTCCCTTTATTTTTTTTGAGCAGTGTATTTTAGCCTCCAGCCCCTTAATCATTCTTGTTGCCCTTCTTTGCATTCTTTCCAGAGTCTCAACCTCTTTTTTATAATATGGTGATCAAAACTGGATGCAGTGTTCTGAGTGTTTACTAAGGCTTTATAAAGGAATATTAATAGTTCAGGTGATCTTGATTCTGTCCCTCTATTAATGCAGCCTAGGATTGCATTGGCTTTTTTGGCTGCTGCCGCAGACTTCTGGCTCATATTTAAGAGATTGTTAGCTTCAAAACTGATAATCTTTTTATCAGTACTGTATTTAATAATGATGCTTGCAATGTCAGTCTCTTTCTCTGTCTCAGAAAAAAACAGCAGTTTTTCTGTCTTTACAAAAGTAGTATAGAGCCAAACCATACTCTACCTGTCATTGTTTTGGATCCATGATGGGGAACCTATGGCACATGTGCCGGAAGTGACATTCAGAGCCATTTCTGCCAGCACGCGGGCTGTCACCCTAGATGAGGTCCACTGCGTATGCGTGCATGCCTCCCACCAGCTAGCTGATTTTAGGATATCTGCAGCGCATGCACAGAGGTGCAGGATATGTGCAGGGAGAGTGTGAGCGCATGTGCAGGGGCATGGAGGTTGCACACAGAGGGGCGTATATGCATGCGCAGGGGCATGAGGGGTGTCGCAGGCGCATTGTATTATGGATGCAGGCCATGAAAGTGTGCACACATGGACATTTTCAGCACGTGACAATGAAATGGTTAGACATCACTGTTTAAGTTGTGGATCCAGTTTTCCTTACAAGGTCTTCCTCCTGCTTGTTTACCAGTCAACCGTATTATTCCCTATCAGCTAAAAAGAATTGTTTTCTCTCTCCTCACCCTAAATGTCACTCTAGATGCCATGCTCTCAAGGTATATGATCTTTGGACATCAGAACTGGTAGAAAGGTCTTATCTACTATTTTCAAAAGCCACTCTGAGTGCACAAACAGCCTTTTTGTTAACAAAAAACCATCCAGTTTCTATATTGCGGGTATTTACTTTGGTTCAGTATGGGGTTTGGTAAATCCGGTAAGTCTCTGATTTTGATATGATTGAATTAGCAAAAATTTGTGTTGGTTAAATGTTGTTTTGGAATTGGTTATATGGCTATCAGTTGTGAGATGATATTAAGAACTGCTATGTCACATTTCTGTTTCAGTTTAAGTAGAATAAAATTATATGTATTTTGAAACATTTCTAGAAGAGTTTTAAGCAATCCAGAGGAATGAACTTTAAGAACTATTTTGTCTTTGAAGAATTTCCCCATATCTGCTTGACTTTTTCTGGGAACGTCACAATAATTTATGTCAGAAAACTTTGTGCTGGACACTAGCAGATTAATTCTGGCAATATAAGAACCTCTTTAATTGATTTTTCCATATATGGGTTACTATCACATATTGGAGCCATGTGAGAACTTTCTTCTAGATATAAAATCATTTGACATGGACAAAGTATGTCAAATAAGACTGTACAATGTACAAAAAATACAAGCTATTCTTTCGTGCTTAATATATATATAAAATTCTACTTGTTGTAAGCAGTAATTGTAAATTTATGAACTTTTAAGCTTAGGTTAAATTCAACTTTCTAAAACTGGACAAAAAGAGCAACAATCTGGTAGCCGTATTGTTATTATTTCAAAAATACCCTGTTTCTCCAATAATACGGCCTCCCCCAATAGGAAGTCCCAGCATAGTTTATATGCATGAAATGAAATTAAGCCCCTCCCCCCAAATTAAGGCCTATATTAAAACATGGGAAATGGGGGGAATGGTGGAGGGGCTTGCCGTTAGGAAGTACTTTTGTTGTACACCCAAAAATGGTGCCACCTGTGTTGGCCCCGATACGAAGTGCCCCACCAACACCGAGGTCAACATCCAAGCTGTCGCCACCTACCTGCCTGAAGATGCAAGGGGGGGGGGGAATTAAGTCACCCCCGAAAAGACGGCTTAGCCATTTTTTCGGGGCTCAAAAAAAAAAAAAGACCCGGTCTTATTATATGAGAAACACAGTAATGGGTGAAACGGAAGCAGATGTTCACAACCTTCAACAATCTGCTTTTGAATGCCTTTCCCCTCTTTCTGATTTTTATGATTCTACAATAAACCAAATATTAATCTTCTAGAAGTAAGTTAGCTATGTTAGCATGAGATAAGTTATCCTATAAACACACCTACACACTATTGATGCTAAAATGTGTGTTTAATTTACAGGAGTTTCTCCATCTGTTAGCTATGTACATACCAGCAAAGATTTTCCTCCTGTCAACAGAGCCATATGTGTCATTGGAAGGTCTCTGGACATTAAATCTTTCTGAGCAGATTGAAGGAGAGAGAGAACATGAGGCAGCAGCTGCTTTCTATGAAGTTCAGTAAAGTGGAGCAAAAACAGTGAGGTGGAAACATTTGGATCTGAAATACTTTTTTTCCATTTCAGTTTCCATGCAGTTTCATCTCAGAGTACCAGGTTGTTCCTTCAGCAGTCTCAGATGCACAAAAGGCAATAATAAATGTATAGAAACCTTCTCTGTGGTAGTAGTAGATTGGGCTCGCCAACATACTGTGGAAGAAAAAGGGAATAATGGGATTTCCAAGATTTGATATGTGAATTTGTCCTTTTGTAAATTGCTGTTCATTTTTTTGCCTTCTGAAACCATTTCTGTTATGATCCTTATCAATACTTGTATGTGTTGGGCAAGATTTGTATTTTGCATGTATATCAAGGCAGTGTTTTCCTTATTACTCTAAATTTTCTTTTCTGCGCTGACCTTTAAAGATAAGTGTAAAGGGTGGATGTGATAGGAATATAATTATTTTTATGGTTATCTAAAATTATTATCATCATCAAGGAAATCTCATTGATGTCATGGAACATAATAGGATGGTATCTGAAAACAAAAAGTTTTGATATTATTTTCTTATGGGAGACCATGAATAAGAGCTTAGTGGGTCTATATCATTTTATTTATATCTGGACTAACAGAGGAACATATCTGAGGCAATTTCAATATTATTCTGGACTAAATTTTGGCATAAATGCATCCATTTCCCCAACTCTCTATGGTCTTTGCTACTACCTAGCAAATAACTTCAATAGGCCCCAAACACAAATTTCTTATTTCAAGAATGGGGGAGGGGTTTTGAGGAATGTCTTTTTGATAATTTATCTCTTCCTAGATAGTCTGAAATTCTCTTAATGTTCTCTGTTTTGATCTATATTTAATATTTTGGTCTTTGACCATACATAAATTAAAATGATCTAGTGAGATTATGGCTCGATCTTTCCTCTTCTCATTGGGTAGACCCAGGCTGGTCCAATCTTTTTTCTTTGCATTGGGTAGACCAGGACAGACCCACAGGCTGGATCCGACCACATCATGGACCATATCCAGCCCGCAGACCTTGAGTGTGACATCCCTGGCTTAGACTAACAGTGAAAAAACCATCTTGAAACAAAACAGTGCTAAAACATTTCCATATTGTTTCAAAGCAAGCACACAAATAGTTCATGAAGTGATCAAGACTCAAGTTGTACTCAAGGCAGACTTTATGTTTTAACCACTACCAAAATTATTCACATTCTCTTTAAAGTTCAAAAACAGGAATAAGCTACACTTTTTCCTTTTGAGAGGTCTATAGGGGACACCATAATGGCAGAGAGATGTTCCTGGTAAGGGAAGGACCAAAGATATTTGGCCCGGAATGGTCTTTGTCCTTATTTTAAATTAACATATGTATGATAAGCCTTTGTAAAATGTCTGTACTACATCATTGGTTTGGGGCATCCATGTTAATCCATGTGTGGGGGAAGTATATGATTCCAGCTGCTGTGACTGATGTCTTTACATCAGGTACCATTTGAATTATTAGACATTGTGATGTTTGGCAGACAGCCTTCAGCAAATTGCACCAGAAAATGCACACAGCCCAAGGCAGAGGGATCCATAGCCTTCTTGTCTACAACTGTCTGTGAATTCGGGCTTCTATATTCAGAGATGATATTCAGCAGGTTCTGACCAGTTCTGGAGAACCGGTAGCGGATATTTTGAGTAGTTCGGAGAACTGGCAAATACCACTTCTGACTGGAGATTTTACAGTATCCTTCCACTGTCACTCCCAACAAGCCATGCCAACAGTAGTAAAAAAAAATTGAATCCTACCACTGCTTCTATTTTATTCTTTTGATTGAGAATAAAGTATGTCAAATTCAGTGGATCACTGAAATGAAAATTTATAAATACTTATAAATAACCTTGGAGCTACATAAGACCTAGATGTCTTTTACAATAAATTAAACAATAATTTTTTATAATTTTTATTTTGGGTCTATAATATGGTGATATTTGCTTCTGAATGTTACAAAATTGCATCATCTGCTTGAATTTCGTTTCTTTCCCCTCATTTCTTTAGGATAATTGCTTTTCTGTGTTATATCAATAATTTGTTTTTAAATTTCCTTTAGTTTTAAAAAGTATATAAGGCAAACTGTTTACTGAGTTAAAGCCTTCTACCTTTTCAAATTAATTTCATGGTTCCTTGTTAGAAAACTTTAATTATTAACCAATGTTACACAATAAGATAGTCATCTTGTACTGCTAGCAGCAGTAGATGGCCAAGTAACAATTGTTAATTCTAGTGAACACTATTTAGGAGAAAAATACAAGATACTACAGAGTGAGTTTCTGCTTCCAAGTATTTAAAGAAATATGAAGGGCAAATTTTACATAAAGTTCATATTTATTAGATACATTTATATTTTATGTTTAATGTAAATTTGGATTCTCTGAATATTTGTGGCTATGTTGACATCTGTTGCTGCATTTTTAAACAACTATCCTTTTAAATAAAAAAATAAAATTCACATATTATTTAGCATTCATTCAAATTGCATATGATTGCTTACAGAAGAAAGCAAGAAATTTCAGCTAAGTAAGATGAATTTCTCCTGTTTCAGGGTTCATAATTCAAATAGTTACAAAATTAACTTCACACAAATGAACCTTTTTTTTCCATGGTAGATTTGTCTCAGTTTCTGAGATTTTTGGAACAAGTCCCATCTTCGATTATGCATTGTCTTCTATAATTTTTTTCTCCAGAATATTGCATTTCTTTTCATTGTTTTGGGATTCAGTCAGCTAGTGTTATCCTCTACTGCATTTTGGTTCACCGAGCAAATTCTTAACTAAAAGCTGTTTTTCGAATCAAGCTTTTATTCATGTTCTGCCTGCTTTATAAATAATGGCAAGTGTCTAAAAAGGAGTCCTGAAGGAACAGAAATGGCTACTGTTGGTTTCATTACTTTCTTTTCACCTATGATTCATAAGAACTTTGCAAAGCTTTCTTCTTATGGATAATATATTAAAATACCAAATAGTTGGTGATGTGCTTCATGCCTTGGTGATTTACTATCAGAAATTTGCTAGTTTGATTTGATTAATTATAGCAACAAACAAATGGAAATGTATTTTGTAACATATATTAAATAAAGACTTATATTGGTCATATTGACCACAAAAAGATTTGAATAAGTTTAGGCATACTGAAATCAAGAATAATAAAGGCAGTTAATTAAATTCTGGCCATTGTACCCTGATTCAGGTACAATATTCAAAAATTACTCCTTGAATATATTTATTTGGATTTACATGCTTAGAAGAGATTCTGAAGTAGCAAACCATAACCAGAAACAATCTCTCTAGCATCAGGTGGGGAAGAGTGACATTTATTTTTTGGCAAATTATGGTTAGAATATCAGCTATGTGCAAACAGTGTGCTTATTAATAATTGATTTCACAAAAATACTGATACTTAGTTGCATAATGGTGATTGATAGGTGTACTATTCATACAAAGGAATGGTAAAGATAAAGTCAAAATGTAATCGAATACTATGATTTCTTCTAATGAATCTTCTTTTTTGTAATCAAATGTCCTACAATGCTAAATGAGGTTCTTGACACATTTGAAATATTAAAGGTTAAGCTGTCAAATAGCATTTGTTTTCCCATTTCATGATGATGAACTATAAGATGATAAATTCAAAAGGGTAGAAATAAAAAATCTCAAAGAGATGTTACATAAATGAATGATCCTGGAAATTTTCTTCCAAACTATAGAAGGAAAATACCACATCTGAGAGCTCTTTTAAAATTTAATCTCTTCTCTGAGAGTTAAAAAAAAAACAATCAAGTAGGTTGTCCTCCATATCCCTTCATTTCATAATAGGTGGCTTGGCTTGATGATTACTATAAAAAGTGCATTTTATCCCTTTACCCTCCCATTTTGCTTCTCTGTTTATTTCTTTTCAGTATCCTTATTTAAGAAGCCAGCTTCTTGGGACCAAGGGGTTGAACTTATTCTTGAAAGCAGCTACTAGGCTCTCAAATAATATGCCTGTAGTGCTTGACTTACAACCATCTGTTCAGCGACCATTCAAAGTTACGGTGACGCTGAATGAAGAACTAGCAACCACTGCCAAAGTTATGGACATTGCAGCACCACTCCAGTCATCTAATCAGAATTCAGGAACTTGGCGCTTAATGACTGCAGAGGAGCTTCAAGACTCTCTCCCAGCCCATCTCCCCCCATAGTTACCCTTTGGCTCCCTGAATTCTGCAACCTCTGCTGTATTAGTTGACCTTCACTGACTTTTTTGTCCTCACTTTGATCAAGTTTAGCACTCCACAAAGTAGCTGATGGCCACACAAGGCTTTCCTCCCAAGGTTGCGGACAGCAATTTCCTCTCAAGACCTGAGGAAGGTGGCCTCAGGTGGTTTCCTCACACAGGGCTGGTGGAGTTGTGTCTCAGCTGCAGTAGGACCAAGATGATAGCAAAGATCAGATGGGGTGATGGAGTGCAGGTGGCCTTGGAGTTTAGGATGTCAAGATGACTGTGATTGGGGCAGTTGTGGCTTTGTGCTACCCTGCTGGACTAGGCTGAGCCTGGATGTCATGTTGCGAAAGGCTTCTGTGAAAGGCTGGGCTTTGCACTGCAAAGGGCTTTCTGGGAAGCTCTTTGCGGAAGTCTTTTGCACTGTGCAAAAGCTCCTTTGTGTCATGAGTTTTGGGTTTCCCAAGAAGCCATTCATAGTCAAAGATCAGCCCTTCCTGTGAAAAAGTCCACTAGCCCTGCATTGCTGGGCCAGCAATCTCAGCCACCCCACCCAGCTGAGTCCAGCAGTGTGGCACAAAGGAACGCACATCATAGCCCCAGAATTATGACATGTCAAGGAGCCCCTTTATGCCATTCTGCTGAGGCTTCTTAGGATGTGGTACTTAATGCCACACTGGAGAATCTGAGGCTTCCAAAGTTTCTTTGGCTTTGTGCTGCAGCTCAGGGGCTTTTGCAGCTGCATCATATTCTTCCTTGACATCCCTGGATTTGCCCCATACTATAGCACCCTAACTCACATGTGGCCATGCCAGACCACCCAGAGCCTCCCCCTTTTGCAGCATCCCCCCCCTGCCCTTACCTGAGATTCCTTCCATTTCTTCCTTAATGAAGAACTGCACATCTGGAATTATGACGGGATACTGGACTGCCAGGATTGCCATTGCTAAATGATGCAGTCGGGTTTTATTATTATATTGCTTAGTAATGGAAATTCCGATTCCAATTGTGGTTGTAACTCGAGGACTATCTGTCTGTATCTTCCAGAGTTATGTGTATCTTCTAAATGCACATTATCAATTGCATGCTAGGTAGTACCTGCTATGTATCACTAACAGATAAACTTTCACTACAGAACAGATAAAAATGTATCTGTGCAAACTGAACATGCCCACATATAATAGCTTCTACTTATTTTTAGTGGAGCAGAATAAACAAAAACATTTTATTTAATTTATAATTTTCAAACATATTCTCCCTTTTTCTGACTATATGGAACTTGCGTGATGTTATCAGTCAGCACACCTAAAGGTACATAGTTCATGTCATTATAGAAGGATAAAATGTTTAATAGAATAGAAATACCTTACCATGCAGAAATACCTTTTGGCATGGTGAAGATATGATATAATTGAAGAGCAGCCAGTCAAATTTAGGTCAGCTCTAAAACTCTTGCTTATTCATGAGATTTTGCAAAACTGCAGCTAGGATTTGATGTCATGTGTGAGGTTGGCAATCATGTTTTAACTACTGTGAAATGTGCACTGTTTCTGCATCAGGCACACAATTAGGAGAGTTCTTTACCTTAATTTAATTATCTGTAAGGATATGCACGGGTGTAATGAAGATCGCTACTTTTCCTGTTTAACAGTTTGGTGATGCAGTAAGTTAATGAGAGAAAGCAGGAAAGTCATTTCTACCTATTGTTTAGGCTGCTTTTTAATGGCCAAATCTCCTAAAATAGGCTGCACAAACTGATTATGCCATTGGGCAAATTTGGAAAATTAAGGCCAGGTTGAGCTTTTTGTTTTTACAAAATGGTTGCCATAACCATTTACAAACCAGTAGGCAAACCAGTGAGATTAAGGGATCTAAACAAAATAATGGGGGCATAGAAAGCTGGCACAAAAGATGGTGTGGATAGGCACATTCATGCTTTTGTTTCCATGTTGGCTTCCCAACTGAAGGAGTTTATGTCTCAAAATCTGTATGCCAGTAGGCTCTGTTAGTAAACAGGTAGTCCTCTAGTTACAACTGCAATTGGGAACAGAATTGCTTTCAGTAAGTGATTTTCTTTACAGATATTTCTAATATTCTGTTTTTACTTTGTCGTTATGGGTTACTGAATGTAGATTAATGAGAAAAAAATGAATTTCAACAACTGTATGGAATCAGGCTCAGCATATTAAACTTGACAAAAGTGAAGGAGTTCTGAATACTTTCTGAATGCACTGTATATTTCTGCTGAATAGTGATAACTTGGTTGGTACTCATTGTTAATTGGTTCCAGGAGGCGCGATGAATACCAAACAATGAGTGCCAAATAAAGTTTTCCCATCAGGAATAATGTGACAAGGCAACGAACACCAACAAGTTCTAACCTTGTGCATTGAGCACTCAACAAATGATGAGTATGGGACAATTTTTTGTGTTAAAATGCATTGGGTAACATAGTATGAGTTTGCAACTCGTGATACAATAAAACTCTACATCCCATTCAAAATTCCTTGTTGTGAAAAGGCCCATTATGGCAATCTTATGCTGTACTACCAACAAAACTAGCAGGAGAGCTATTCTAAATAATGAAGAACTGACCTAAAATTACTGAGAGAAGTATCTTAAAAAAGAAGGCAGCACTAGAAAAAGGGAAAAAAGTGATTCTAATTTAGAAAAAAAAGACAATAATGATCAGCACAAATTATTGTTACAGTCAAAGCACACATTTAAATTGTGTGCTTCAATTAGTGCTTTGATGTTTTTACATCTTTAATAATCTTATTGCATATTTCAATGCAGAATACCCAATCATGCTTATTGAAAAGAAATATTTCTTAGAAAAATACTTGTAGGTTTATGCTTAATTTCAGGAGATGTCAGACACGAGATGAAGTTCCAATTAAACTGATTGCTACTCATGCCTATGCACAGGAATTACTAAACCAACAATTAACAATATTGTGGCATTAGGTAAGGGCCAACGGAATTCAAGAAGGGTTGGATTTAGTTTGTTTGTTGCTTAGATAGAGATTATAGGGTGATTCCTTCTTCGGATCTGCCCCCAGGTTCTGCCCCCAGGGGTTATGATATTCTTTACATTTCCAAATTGACAATATGAATTTAGAGAGAGAACACTTTCTTCAATATGATACATTTTAAAAAAATTGTGATAAGAGATTTTTAGAAAGTACTATTATAAATTATTTAATAATTATCACTTCAAAGAATGCCAATATCTCTGCAATATTCATATAGATATGTTAGTAATGGAATCAAACAAATAATCTCTTTAATCTGCCATATTCTTGGAACTAGGGTATTTTTTTTAAATACAGAATAATATTGCAAAATGCATTGTACATTGTGCAATGAGATAATATTTTTGTAATATTTACTAAAGGAAGTAGGAAGTAGGAGGAAAATGCAAGGTCAACATTGAAAATGTATAATTCTTAGGGAACAGTGGTTTAACTTTCTAACTCAGACTAAGAAAGCAGTAAGGTATCAATTAGCATCGATATTTAACATTTTGTTGGCAAGAATGTATACACTCTTACATAAAAGTAAATGGATAAAAGTGTGGCTAATCAGTGATGAAAAAAGACATTGAAAGGAAAGAAAACTAGGTCAAAAACACAAAGCCAAATTCAAGGGAAGAAAGTCTAAAGTTTGATTGGTCTTGAAATCTTTACAGTAACAAAATGGGAAATATTTCATGGACTGAGATGATGTATTATACTAAATGACCAGTAGATGAATTTGGGAGATCTTCTTAAAATTATATGCTATATATTTTGAAGATGACAGCTTCCTATCAGGAAGCTAATAGATTTTCATAAATTTTATATGAAAAACAGCTATTCTTGGTCAGAACAGCAGTCTTTGTAAGGGATACAATTACTTTATGTTGTACCTCTTAATTGAATAGAAATTTTCTTTTAAATATATTCATGCATTTCAAAGTAATGGCCATATAAGAATCAGCTAAAAATGTGGAGCATAGTATTGGCGTATGAGTGCCTATAGTTCCATCTTCTGACACATATCTTTATCTTACAATATAAGTAGTAGCTACATGCCGTGAATCTGAATTATCTGGAACATTGCAGTTGGGTTTCAGCCTGGGCTATAACACTGAGATGACATTGGCTGCACTTATAGATGAACTCTGGCAGGCCTGGGATGAGGGTAGCTTATCCATCCTGGCCCTTTTCTGATGACTTAGCTGTTTTCGATAGCATTGATCATCATATTCTTCTGAACTGAAGAGGTTCTAAACTGAGGAGGTTGGGGAGAGCATGTTGTTTTATGTCCTTCTTTTGAGGCTAGTTCCAGTTAGTGAGGGAAGAGGTCCAGTCGTAGGCACTTTTTTGAGGATGCCACCTGTTTGTTTTCTCACTCCTATTTAACATCTATATGATATTGATGGAGAAGGAATTTCTCAGTGATGATCCCTTGTCTATGGAACATTATTCCCCTGAGGTAGATTGGCCCCTACCCAGTTGCCCTGAATGTGTGGTTTTGTCAGTGGTTCCAGTGACCAAAAATGAAGATGGAGCCAATGAAGTAGTTGATCTGACTTTGTTGCTGCTACCATTAGGGATGGGGAGAGGTTTTATTGTTTTTTTTTTAATGTTGTATACTTTTTAATATTGTAAGGCTCCCAGAGTTACCTATGTGTGCAAGTTAAGTGACCATATGCATTTGTTTAATAAATATAATAATCTTTATAAAACCCCATGCTATTCCAGTGGATTACTTTCTCCAGTGGTTTCACGTAGATGTTAAAAAGGAGAGGCAAAAAACTCAAATTCTGAGGCATCTTTTATTGCAGGGGCCTAGGAGTCAACTTCTCGTCCCCCATCAATACCAAGTGGAACTGTCTATAGAAGGAGATATAACCCAATGCCTCCAGTGGTGGGATTCAAACTTTTTTACTACCAGTTCTGTGGATGTGGCATGGCTTGGTGGGCATAGCAGGGGAAGAATACTGTAAAATCTCCATTTCCTCCCCACCCCACTAACCTGCTTTCCAGCTCTGTTCTTCTGTGCAGGGCAACAAAAGAAGACCCAGTCAATCAGCTGGGACTCAGGAGGCAGAGAATAGATGGGGGCAGGGCCAGTCAGAGGTGGTATTTGGTGGTTCTCTGAACTACTCAAAATTTCCACTACCAATTCTCCAGAACTGGTCAGAACCTGCTGAATACCACCTATGAACGCCTCCCATTTCCAACCTTTGAAGCCCAATCAGAAGAATACCATGGTTGATGATATTGAGAGCCTCTGAGAGATCTAAGTGGGCCAGAATGGTTGCATCATCCCTATCCCGAACCTCCAAGATCATTGTCAAGTACAACCAATGCTGTTTCAGTATTATATCTTCACCTAAACCCAGACCAAAAAGAATTCAGATAACCTTCTCAAACAATTGTCTCATACTCTTTCCATGTCTTCTCCACCATGTCTCATCCAACTACATAAGTGCTGCAGCATCCTAGCTAGGCAAACACAGACTTGGATCTCCAGTTATTATGATGAACACATGCAGTTAGCTCTTTTCCAGAAACAGATTAGCATCTGAGAATATTATTATACTTAACAATAGAAGAAATGATGTCCATTCTTGCCTTGGGTCAGATTCTTGTCTGGTACTGGCGATCTACCCCTAGGCCAGATGCTGCATGGGAAGCTCAACTCAATCCAGCTTAATTTTATTCCTCTGTCTAGAAGCAAAACAGCATCTGCTCAGACCCAGTTGTGGCAGCCACGGAGCTAAGCCCATGCTGCTTCTCACCTGTTGTTGCTACTGGCCTGCCACTGGGATCGATACTACTAAAAGTATCACAAAACAGATCTGCTCTGCACTGCTCCTTCTACTTATGTGTGTTGAACTCTCAAATGATTTTATCTCTTCCAAGCAATCCAAGTACCAACATAATCCTCTCCAATTTTAAATTTGAATTTAAAATCTCAGAAATGCTTTCTGGCCCCAAATGTTTGGCAATCTCTCGAGTGAAGAGAGATGTACCCGCATTTAGGGTAGCTTCCTCAATGAGCAACATCTTTCTCAAGGAAAAAACTGTCCAGTTGTCTTTTGAAAAAAACAACTTTGAGACAACTATCATCTGGATGACAGAATCTTCACACATGTATAGGGTTAGAGAACTATGTTCTCTTAATTATGCTCCAGAAGAAAAGTTGACAATTAGTTAGAGGATTTGATTTTCCACAATGCAGAAATTGGAAAGTAAACACATAAATTGGGAGATTATTGTAAAACAAAGAGTGTAAAGCTCCAAATTCACTAGCACATTAGGATGATTGCTCACTAGATTGGTAGAAAACTTTTCTGGCACCAGTACATCTCCCAAATGGGATGCGGTTGCAGGTTTTGTTATTTATTCTGGTTTTAAAAAAATCTATTTTGTTAATCTATTTTGTTAATCTAGTTCCATATGGGTCCATATAGTTCATAGTTCAGAAGCCTTTTAAAATATTTTCCAATATTTGAAGAGCACACGAAGGATGGAATTATTGATTTCGTAGGTTTCTACAGTTCAGGTTATTGATGTGTCAAGCCAATTATATTGTCCAATTATATTGGCTGTAGGATAACTTCTCTTTTTTATGTCCAAAGGATATGGACAAGTTATTGGAGTGCATAGATCTACCACTTTTTTTCTTTGACCCAATGCTCTTCATGATTACTAACTGCAAA
Organism: Hydrophis major; assembly: GCA_033807585.1. NCBI lineage: Eukaryota > Metazoa > Chordata > Lepidosauria > Squamata > Elapidae > Hydrophis > Hydrophis major. Next base: position 35,780,668 of record CM066332.1, on the reverse strand, counting down.
TTGAAGGAAAAATACTGGTTATGTCAGGAGGATAATTCACAGATGTGAAATCTCTTAGAAAGATGCCGTAAAAAAAACTCTCATTAGAATCTGAGGGATGTAATAATTAACACTCAGTTGGTAATATCCCTTTATCTCAGCCTGGTTTTGATACCAAAAGTGTTCTGTTAATGTTTTGCCTTCTGCTGTTCTAGAAGGCAGAAACAGAAAAATATCCTATGTTACCTGATTGTGTCCCTGCAGCACTGTAGAATCTACGTGCAGTAGTCAGGGTGAGTTGTAACCCTGGCACAAATATCTACTACTAAATCGAAATGTACAATTGATGCATTAGCTGTAATTGTGCAGTTTTACTTACATCTGAATTACAAGAGTTACTATATTCGTACTGGGAGCACCAAAGAGCTTCTGGGTTGAGAGGATTGAATATTGACATCACCATTGCGTGGGGGACTCCCAGTTCGGGGCTCCTTTCATGTCCCTATTACATTGCCACTGAAGTGATACCTAGCTATTTACTTGCAATCACCTGTTTTCAGATTGCACGATTAGCAAGAGCAGGAGTTTGTGACAGGAGTTTACCCCATCCCGCAGCAGTAAACAGATCATGAACTCGAGCCTGTTGATTGTCAGCCAAGAGTCCTAACCTTGTGAGCCATCTTTGTAACAAGTAGATTGCCACTTGTTACTTACAGTTATATTTACTCTAGTTATATTTACAGTTATATTTACTATAAATGACATTGTTATAATTTGTACATTTAGGTTTAACCCATTAGAAGTGTATATTTTATGTAAGAAACCTGCTTTAGTACACATTATTCCTTTGTGTACATATCAAAGGAAAAGCATTCAGCTTTCTCTTGTCTGTAGTTTATACCATAAATTAGTTGTAACCCTGTCATACTTGGTTATCTCTGAATGTATAAAAGCACATTGGATGGAAGTAGAATACTGAGTCTGTGAGGTCATTATAAGTTGTTGTTTTTTAAAACAACAACCTGGGACTGCTTGGATTAGAAGATTAACATTTCCTATGTCTTAATTAATTTAAACTGCCTGATCAGTCAAAGTTTCCTCTTTATCACATGCCTCTCCTACACCCTACTCATCTGTTAGTTGATCAGTATTATCAATCCATGCTAGTCTTTAGGAGATACATGGTTAGCTCTTTACTAAGGTCAGTACTCCCATGTATGTACTGCACAAGTGTGTACTCTCTCGATGTGCTTGCCAGCTCTTTACCTTGCATCTAATAGATCTTTCTTCGCTCAGTCAGTCTGAAAGATGGACAGGCTTTCAATGTCAGGCACATCCCTGGAGTCCTCAAATCCTACCTGGACAAAAGTAATTGATGGTTGTTTTTTTCTACCAGCTGGTGACAGGCGAGACTGAACAGAAAAGAAAAGTGGGGAATATGGTAACCACTGTCCTAAAATTCTCCTGGGTCAAATCGTTAAGAAAGTTGCTAGATGTGTTGCTGGGGAACAATAAAGTTCGATTTGGGAAGCAATGCAATTTATATCAATATAGTTTTCTGCATATTAATATGTCCACAAGGAAATCTCATCCACATCTATGTGTGTTTATGTATTTGTGTGAACATACTGCATATGTTAGCATACTCTCTCCTTTACACAAGGCCTCCTTTCTTCATTCTAGGCCAGGGGTGTCAAACTCATGTCATCATGGCGGCATCATGTGATGTATCAGGACTTTTTTCACTTTTGCTGAATCAGGAGTGGGTGTGGTCAACACATGACACATCCAGCCGATGGACTGGAAGTTTGACAGCCCTGTTCTAGGCATTAGGACAGAAATATTTTATTTCCCCAGGTTTTTAGTGTAAAAACCCTCATATTATTATTTTGAAAAATACTGCTTTCTTGCTTTATGGAACTGTATTATGTTTGATATTGTATGAAGATGTTTTAGTATATCCAGTTGATCTATTTCTACTGATGTTTTACAAGCTAATTTCTTATGTAGTTCCCATTAAAAAAAAAAAATCCATTGAAGTTAATTAAACCAGGAAATGCTTCTGTTTTTAGTTGTAGATACTAACAACATATTATGCAAAATATAAATTCTGCTGCCTCTGCATAAGGATCTTAGGATTTAGGATCATAGACTAAATTTGTATGTCCAGAATAGGTTCCTATGTTACTCGTTTTGTCATGGACAAAGGTACAATACTGGCAAATTCAATTTGTGCTTCAAAAGAAAGGCTCGAGGCTTGAGTTGCTCTGTTTGGAGTTCATCCACAGGTCAATGTTTGTCATTTTCACAACAGGAAGCATCAACTTGTCATTTCATTGAGGTTTATTTCCACAGAATTATTGATTTTTTGGTAGTTAAATTGCTGATAAAATTTTTAAAAAGGGAAAAGAACTGTCATGAAACTCCTGGAAGTTGTATTAAAAATTGGATATGACTGCATAAAATGAAAATAGCATAGAAAAATTGGTTGATTTGGTGTGCCATCAGACTTATTTGGATAGAGGGCTCATTTGTTATAGTATAAATGCTGCTGCTGAAGTCTATCAAGAATAGCCTCGTGCTAGTCTCTGTCTATTCAAAATATTTCAAGGTGCACTCATTAGAAGATTCATGTTTCCATATATACAACAACTCATCTTTCTCATCTTCTCATTTCTCACCTTTTCTCATCGTCTCATCTTTTTTACTATCTTCTCCTATTGGTATCTTATGATTTATCACTTGTTGGTTGTATCTTATATTAATGATTGTAACCAGGGGTGGTATTCAGTTTTTTTAACAACCGATTCTGTGGGTGTGGCTTGGTGATCATGTGACTGGGTGGGCATGGCCAACTTGACATCACTCACATCAAGGGGCACTTCTCCTTGCCTGGCTTCTCATGACAGTGGGGATGCAATGGTTGTAAGTGTGAAAAATGGTCATAATTCACTTTTTTCAGTGCCATTGTAACTTTGAATGGTCACTAAATGAACTGTTGTAAGTCAAGGATTACCTGTACAAAAAAGCTTCTTTGCTTGCAAAAAGTAGATTAAAAGTACCTGCAAGCCAGAGTTACAAATCAGACAGGGTGCCAGAGCACCTTGAGGAATTACAATAGTTAAAATGCAATGATAACTATCAGCAGCCAACTCTTGCTCATGAAGTGAAAACCTATAGCAGAGAGGTCATTTAAACTCTCCAGAAAGAGCACATCCAGGAAAAGCAATCCTTAGATCCATTTGCACCATTTAAAGATACCATCTGGTCTCACTCATCTCACAAGATATCCTAAGGAAATCGTCCAGATTTAAGGAAAGGTCACATGCCCCCCAGATAGGCAGTAAAAAAATCAGTGCTCAACTTGCATCCTGCCTCTTGGAAGTACACTCCAAAAGGACAGTGCCAGATACCACTAAAGCAGAGAAGGAAGACCCTCTCCCCAGGTAGAAAAAGAAACTACGAGGCAGGAAAAAATTCAAACACAATACAAATGATTAAATCACAACAGTAGCTATTGCTTGTTAAACAAATTACCTGAACAAATAGACACAGGAACTAGCCAGCTTTCTCAACCCAGTTTCTTTTCAGGAACAGAGATTAACCTTTTTCCTTCCAAACAAAGCTGAATAAGGAAAATTATCCTCTCAATAAAAACAGGATTAAACGTCACCAAGCACAGAATTAAACTTAACCAAAAACCAGTTTTAGACCAAAACTCAGAAAGGGTATGTAAACTCATGATTGAATGTCAATCTTTCTAGTAGTCAAGAAGCCTCACTGAATGTCACTTGTCTTGGTTCCTTGTCATTAAAAAGCTGCTTTCCTCAGCTCTACTTTGTTATTCAATTATTTCTTCAAAGTTCTGATCATTGCATGCCGGCTTGAAGTATGTTTAGGGGAGTATTTCCTCCCAACAGCAGTGTAAAAAGCTTAAAACAACCCTTCCCCTTTAAGAAAGTACCAGGAAAAAAAGAAAAACACTTCCTTCGGAGACAGTAAGTCTAGACATACTGCCAAGAATGTAATAAGGGTGGAAAAAAACAAAAGGAGATTTCTTCTAACAACCCGAACTGCTTAGAAAGTTAACAAGGGGTTCTATAGAACTGGTCATAACCAGTAGAATCCCACCCCTGATTGTATCTATGACTTATGATCTATGACCTATCACTTTGCTTTTTGTATGTGCACTGAGAGCTTATGCACCAGAGACAAATCCCTTTTGTGTCCAGTCATACTTGGCCAATAAATAATTCTATCCTATTCTATTCTGAACAGCCATTTTCAGGATGAGTAGATATCTACATGAAAAAGTGAGGGCATATTATAAGGAAATTCTGGAGTAATTTATTTCATGGTTAAATTTTTGGATTTTTAAATTTCATGTTCAATACCCAAATCAAGAATTTCTCAGTTTGCATTCTCCATAAAATACATAGTTGCTCCTCTTTACAAGATTTTGCTCATTGTTTTTATAGAAATTGCTATAACGTTATGAGATAAATGTTTTATGACAATGAAACATTGAAGGTGCAGTATAATAGGGGAAAAAATGAGTGAAAAGGAACTGACTGACTTAAACAGTCTTAATAGTTTAAGCTATGAAAACCTAAAAGTAAATGTTATTTAGAAAGGGTGGGGGAAGGGAATGCTGTGGGATTGGTGGTGAGGACAAAAATAATCCTTTGAGATTGATTACTAGGAGTTTCAGATGGGCAGGTGACATGAAAATAATAACTATAGCAATTTATTTAATTGATATACCATCTGATTACCAGTAAGTCAAGATGCTTTACAATTGTTAAAAACATGTTAAAACAAGGAACAATTCAAAACACAAAATAAGCACAAACAAGTAAAAATGGCTGAGAATATATCTTAGATTGGTACAAGAAAAAGAAAGAGTAATTAAACTTCCTTGCCAGAAGAAGAAGGAAATATCAGTATGGTGATGATATAAAGTCTTTTTTTTTTAGTTTTAAAACCAAAAAAAGTCATGCATATTTCTGTTTATACATTATGTGTGATAATGTTTAACGATTTATAATTGTATTAGTTTTACATTTCTATGTACTTAGAATTCTAATATTCTATAATAATATTGGTCTATTAAGGTAATTGAGAATTCTGGGGACTTATGTAGGCAATGGCATAGCATTTTTTAATTTTATGACTAATCAACTGTAGTTATTATACTGATGATAATTATAATCTTTTGGTTGGGAGAAGAATCATTGTCAATAACTGATGATTTTAGTTTGCTTCTTCAACATTCAGCATTTTAATGTGCAAAAAATCTCCAGGTTATCATTCAACAATTAATCTGGAATGACAGATGGAGGTAAAATATTTTGATGCTCAATATTTTGTGTCTAATTGTAGCATATATTACAGTGTTTATGTCTATATATATTAGAATTCACATCTGCCTATATATATTTTATAACATGCAGTGTTTGCCTATTTAAGTCACTTTACACAGATCATTTTCTAAATATCTACACTTATATTATATACAGTCTTTGCCTGACTGAGAAAGTGCTTTAATTATCATGATGAGCCTAAATAATCCCTGATATATTTTCTTTGTGCCACAGTATTATCTGCAAAACAAGCGACAGATACATGAACAGAGATTGACGAGGTATACCTAATTATTTTTTGGGCAGAAGGGCTCCTGAATTATCTTACATATTTCTCTAATTATGATAGATAAAAGTTTTTTTTATCATTTCCTCTTTTTATCTACTTTTCCTAAAGTATGTTTTTGAAATATTTCCGCATTATATTAATAAAAAGCTTGTCTGCATAACTACTTTGTATTTGGAGAGTAGGCCAAAGAATATTGAGAGGCAAGAGATTTTTGGGGTTCTTGTTTTAATGAAGTACAAATACCCTATAGCAGTGGTGGCTAACTTTTTTGGGCTCCTATGCCAAAAATTGTATGAGCACTTGCACGCTCGTGCTCATGTGCCAGCACCCAGAAAGCAATGCACTCCCCCATGCCCCCTACGCATGCATGCACAGTCCCTCCCACTCCCTGCCCCCTTACCCCCACTGCACCTCACAGCTGATTTTCAGCTGGTTTGAGGCCTTTCTCGGCCTCCCAGAGATTTGAGGAAGGCTTCTGCAGGCTTTGCAGGCTGAAAACTAGGCCTGTTTCATCACTTCCGGTATTCCCGGAAAAATGGGAAATGATGAAATGGGCTTAGTTTTCGGCCTGAAAAGCCTGCAGAAGCCTTCCTCAAGCCTCTGGGAGGCCAAAAAAGGCCCCCAAAACACCAAAAATCAGCTGTGAGGCATGTGCATGTGCGGTGAGGTAAGTTGCCTGCAGATCGCTTGCTGGGACAAATGGCTCTGCATGCCACCTGTGGCTCACGTGTCATAGGTTTGCCATCATGGCCCTACAGAATCATGACAATTATTTTAAGTTTTCTCTGGAGACTTGTATTCCAACCTTGATTCCATTTTTCAATCACTCCAAAGCTATTTGAAACCAAATATATATGCAAACAATATACAGTAGTCTTCGACTTGCTATTGTTGTTTAGTGATCATTTGAACTTAAAATGGCACTCAAAAATTTACTTATGACTGCTCTGCTCATGTATGATCAGTCAGTCCCTTTTACAACTGTTGCAGTATCTCCACAGTGACATGATCAAAATCCAGTTGCTTGGCAACCAGCATGTATTTATGATGATTTCACATCTTGGGATCAACTGATCAACTTTTGTGAACTTCCCAGTTGGCTTCTGATTAAGCAAAGTCAATGGGGGAAACCCAGATTTGTTTAATGATCACATTATTCACTTAATGGTTGCAGTGATTCACTTAACAACAGTGGGAAAAAAGGTAACAAGATTGGGCATGACTCACTTAATTTCTACCTTAATTAGCAATGGAAATACTTGCCCCATTTGTAGTTGTAAATTGAGGACTACCTGTAATAAACAATCCAATCCAATTGTACAGCCCTACCCATTAAGCTACTCTACTGCAAATCGTAGATCAACAAAACTGCCTCATCCACACACCACACAAAAAGGCATCACTATTAAGAACCTTGTAGAGATGTCCTCACCTTTTAGCACATAACTTTAAAATCAAAAGGTGTAGATGTTTTAAAAAGAAGCACTCAACAATATTACACTCAGGGGGTTTGTCTTTTTCACCTTGGGGTATTTTGCTTTAGAGAAACAACATAAATATTTATCAAGGACCTTGGAGTTACCTTGTAATCATCTTAGGCAGATTCAGTAGCTGAAAATGACCACATGACAAGAGTTTCCATTACATGTCTTTTCCATTGTCTGAAGCTGTTGGATACAGACTAAAAATAAAGCAATACAAACAAGCTCTTTGCTTTTAAAGCAAAGGAGCTTTGCTAGTCCCCACCCACCCACCCAAAAAAACTTTGATAGGATGCTTCCTAAAATCTTCATCAAACTGAAGCCCCCCCCCCTTAAAACTTTGCCTACCTTAGTACTAATACAAATCATTTGCTTATTATACAGAACATCAAGAGCTTGATAAAATGCTACAGGGAACAGAGGAAAAAATGATAACCACACAAAACATACAATTATCTTTTAAGATTTAAATTGGAAGAAGAAACTATCAAGGAAACTATGATAATTTGAGCAAAAAAAATCAGCTATAATATTGAACTGGAACACTGGGAAAAATTGTGAGAGCAAAATTATAAGTTAACAATGACAGCAACATACAAAGAAAACTTATATAAAATGTTTTAACACTGGCATCTACTTCCAGCAAGACTAGAGAAAATATATCCAAATAGATTGGTGGAATGCTGGAGATGCAAGCATAAACAAGAACATTTTTTCACATGTGGTGGACATGCACAGAAATCAGGAAATATTGGATTAAAATAAAGAAATTACAAAACAAAAAATTGAGTTGAGACCAGAACTATTTTTATTAGGTATAACAAAAGTCAATTTAAGTAAGAAAATCCAGTATATTATACTCCACATAATAACAGCGGCTGGAATCGTTTTCATGACAAAATTGGAAGCAGGACAATGCTCCTATAGAGGATATGGTGATAAAAAAGGTGCTTGAATGTGCAGAGATAGACAGACTAATGATCGAATTAAAAGAAGAGAGAAACAGAATATTGTATGATGTGGGATACATGGTATGAGTGGTTAGAGAACAGATGTAAAGACTATATATAAAGGTTACTCAAGAGCGACAGGAAATAGATAGATAGATAGATAGATAGATAGATAGATAGATAGATAGATAGATAGATAGATAGATAGATAGATAGATATTTGTGAAAAGGCAAAATATATATGTAAGAATATTATTATAAGAATATTATATAAGAGGAAAGGAAGAAAAATAAAAATACTAGTATGTAATTATGAGTGATACCGATACTGAAGCGCTGTAAAGTTTGGAAATGTGGTGTAAATGTTGGAAAATGTGTAATAAATAAATTTTTAAAAAATCATTTGTTTATTAAAACATGCTCCATTTTTGAGAAAAAACATAAGAATTTTACATTAATACAATTTAAAGTAAAACAAAGCTATAACTAAACATTCTTGTTCAATCAGATTTTGGTATAAATTTCCCCAAATTGGCAGACAAAGAATTATCTAATTACTTATGCAAAGTTTGTCAATATTTAATTTAGCCTTAGACCAAATATTAAAGTCCTTACCTAACATCCCATGGAAGAACAACTGATTATAAAGGCCATACAACAAGTTAAATGTTTCAAATACCTAGAAATCATTTTGAAACCTGTAAGAAAGAAAATACTCCAAGTTTCTTATGCCTAATTTTTAGTTCCAAAGAATGCAACAGTATTTTAAGGTTTTGCTGTAGTAAGGGTGGTTATCTTAGCTCAGCTGTTTTATTTGCTGCAAAATCAGTTCAACATTTTGTCTATGGAGCACAATAAGACCGTTTTTACAACTTTGCTCCTTACAAAAAAAGTGCAGTTAAGATTTCATTATTTTTACTCTTCACTCCGAGATGTACCTTGATGCAGTTCTGAGACTAGAGGGGTTCTTTTAAAAATAAAAACCAGAGTTTATATTAATTACTTGGCTAAGATTTAACCTGATTCCCATGGTGCTGCTTTTATTTATCAATTGTATCAGATATACACAGGTCTATTTGGTAGGAAACATTACTAGAAAATTGCTGAAGCCTTTTCTCAGCTTCAAAAAAGTTGATATAGAGATTCCAAATAACTTCAATCAAAATTCAAAGACTTTTTAGTTTATTAAGATATCTCCAGAAATCCTTTCCTGCAGACTACATATTGTTAATTTCCCTCAAAAATTGCTGCGCATTTACCAATGGTCCATTACAAGGCTTCTTGTCTCAGCAGTTCTGGAGGGTAGATATAATAAGGAGCTCCCATAAGGAGATGCCCATGTGAAGCAGGAAGGATTGAGCCAATTGCATGTATCCTCTTGGAGTTTTATTTCATTGTTTGGACAAGAGAAGAAATGGGGAAGGAGGGAAAGTAATCCAGGTAGGCAATGTGAGAGGAGGAAGGGTATCTCCCATGTCAAACAGTCTCTGGAGGGCAGCTAATTCTTTGCATTACGACCATAAGGAAATAATAAAACCTGCCCATCATGGTTGTAACTTATGGCAATTGCAATTTGGGTCACCCAAATGATTAGCCCGATTTTACAATCTGTTTTACAGCAGTCAGCAATGGAATCAATAAATTAAATCAAGGCTAGTTTTGCAAATCTGGAAGTAAATGACAGTTTTCAGCAAAACTATTATAAAACTTGGTCAGGTGACCTTGGGATGCAAAAGATCACAAATTCACCCTGTTTGATGCTTGCCTGAAGTGCAATCATGTGACCATGGGGTGCATGGCCATCTCCAGGAAGATGCATCATAATGGTCTCTAAATGATAGTAGTAAATCAAATAGTGTAAACCCTTAACTGTTGTAAACCCTTAAATGTTTTCAGTATTATAATCTTCATCCTGAATGGGATTATTTAATATCCTCCTAATAAAAAAAACCCCATTTCTGGAATATAACATGAACTTTAATCAAAAATTGTAGATATTTAAAATGTTTGGTGATGCCAAATAAAAGCTAATTTTTTAAAAAGTTGCATTTATCTGAGGATACATTAGTATCCTCAGATGAATCTCACCTTCTCCACAAAGCTTGATACGATTCTCTGTAATGAGCTGTAGTTTAACATAAATTTAATATACATATACCTTTCTTGAATATAGTTGAATATATTTCCTGTGAAACAATTTTGCACCCTTTTTTGTTTATGATATTAGTTAAGAAAATGGAAGAAATTACATGGAACAAACAGGAGAAGTTGCAACTTGAATTCTCAATTATTATCAGCTAAATTAGAAAATTAGAGTGCTTGGAGAACAGATTATTGTTTTGATAAAATATTGGTTAACAAATGGGGGAAATTATCTGTTTACAGTATTTGGACCAAATCCCTTCAATCTAAGCTAATTATTCTTCCACTGTTCCTTTTGTTTAATGGCAGAATGTAGCATATGAATTTAGTGTTGGAAATGGACTTTATACATACCATTTCCATAAACAAGTATAACAGTAGTATTTATGAAAAATGCTGTTCTTATAAATAGCAGCAACAAAAATGTGTAGTTATGTAGTTATTATATAGATAACCAGTTTGGGCTAGCAGTTTAAGTACAGACTAGAAACCATGAGACTTAAGGGTTGGTGACTGGACCAATCACTGTGTCTTAGCCAAATTTACTTCACAGGATTGGAAGTGAGGAGGAAAAATAATAATAAGGATTATTAATTATGTTCATACCTTGAGTTATTTATAAAAATAATAAAGACAGGATAAAACATAAAATTACATTTAAAATGTAGTTTATAAATACATAGAGAATTTTTAAAGAAAAATCATACCAAGCATTCTGTATTATAAGCCAACACATTCCAGTGGTTTTCCTTCAATGTGTTAGCTTATAACACTTATTACAGATAAAAATAAGTCATACTGGTTGTACTAAAAGTGTATTATTCCTTTCAGGTTATCATTCTCTTTTTAAATAACATTTTATTTAAAAAATTCATAATGCTTCCTTCCATCTAATTTTCTCCTACATTCAGTTTGCAAGGATGAATTATTCAATGTTTCTTCCAGAGTTCTAAGGTGCTGAATACCACCCAAGTGTTAATTAATGATTATTATTAGCTGTATGTCATTTGCACTGTCTGGAAATTTCAGTCTTAGCAAGCAATGCTTAATGCATTGCAATCATGTATGCTACTGTGTGCACAAAAAAGGAATAGTTTTAAAATCAGGAAGGTGTGTTGAGATAGAACAGATATTTTTTTGTTCAAGAGTAGCATTTTATTCCTTTTAAATAACAATAAAATAACACTGCAGTAAATGTTTAAATCATGAAGACTGCTAGACTGATCAATCTTCAGTAAAGAGAAGTAGGGAAATACAATACTAAGTAAGTGTAGAAATGCAAACTCCTTGGATTGCTAGAAATGGATTAAATGGAATAATTATAACATTATTGATTATAAGGAAACTTGTATTTATTAATCTGAAAAGTGGTGAAATAAACTGTCAACTTCATTTAATCTCTACCATAATATATAAAGCAATTATCTAGAAAATAATATATTTCTTTTGGAATAACTTTGTAGTAGTCACCAGATAAATAATTATTAATATTTTGTAAAATACTCACCCACATTTATTAATATTTCCACATTCAGTTCATGATACATTTTATTTATTAATTTTAGTTAATTTATTTTTTGCTAGTCCTCCTGGACTTGTGCACTGTTCCATTTCCTATATTTGCACACCACACAAATCTTTTAAGTTAGGTTGAATTGAAAGATTTCGTAGCTTAAGAAGCCCCAATTGCCCCATTTAATTTGGGTGAAAATATTAATTAATTAATTAGAAGATCTCCAAAATAAATAAACAGAACACCCTGTTTGACTATAAGCCAATAAATAGAATTGTGAGAAGAAAAGCTGAAAGCTAACTTTATTTTATTTTTTATCCTATGATATTGTGAAGCCAATATTTATCTGAGGCCTTCCAAGACCAACAAGATAATGGCCAAGCATCCATTTTCCCCCAAAGCAGTAAAAAGATTTAGAATTTAAATTTAGGATCATAGATCCAAATATAAATTTTAATTTTACCACTTGGGAATTCTTGTTTGCAACTGTCAAATGTGATCTCAGCTCAATCTGAGATTCCGAAGAACTGAAATTTATAGTTCAGTCTGGAGAGAAAGCCTGATTGATGGTGTCTGTCTGAATATCATTTGCCACCTCATGATGTGGCTGGAAGCTTCCAGGTGGAAGAACCAAAGGATCATTATTTGCAGTTATAGTGCCATAGTTAAATAAATGCAGTTACAGTGAATGGTCCAATAAAACTAGTATCCAGCTTCTTTGCTGATTATATAGAGGGGGGAAATTGATAGAAAATTAGACATGATTTCACACAGTGATGCAGTGGAGGTTTCTTGACCATTATGGTGAGCACAGGACGTGTGTTGTGACCCAGGCTTCGTCAAACGTAATTAAACACAAACTTATTTTAAAAGCAAAACCTATTTTAATACTGGGAATTACTTTCATTCACTGCCAGAACCAATCTTAAACAGTTCGCCAAGATAAGCACACATCTGTCAGTGCTGTGGAATGCTGCCAAAACAAAAGTATCCAAATTAATTATAATAGAAACTACCAAAAGTACCAGAAATAACCGACCAGAATACACAGAGCTTCAAGGAATCTATTGATCTGTTTTGCTTCCTGCAACGCTTTCGTCATTGAGGTCTGACTTTCATCCCTTATGGGAGGGGCAATCATCTTCCAGCCTTACTTCTGAGTCATCCCTTCTGCTTCAGCTGCTCTCGCCTTCTAGCAGCTCTGCGCACACGTGCACTGGGAGCAGGCTCCTCTGGGTCCTCTACTTCGCTGTTGCCAGACTCCGAGGCTCCACACCACTCCCAGATGGTCTGGCTGGCCCATCCCTGCATCGGACACAGGACCCTCGTCCAAGTCCTCTCCGGATTCCCTGACTGGTCCCCTTTCTTCCTCACTGTCTGATACCGCTGCCGTCTGCACTGGCTGCTGGCAAACCACAACAACACGTTAGATTCAGTTGAACAGCATCAAGTGTCAGAAGCGAACTAGAAATCTCTGAAATGAGGAAAGGGTGGGATGCATTTGGGAACCAATGTGACTAGTGGAAGTAAGTGGCCTGAAACTGTTTTGTTTCAAGGTTCAAACACATGCACTGTTGCTAGGAGACAGTGAGCAAGTTACTCAAGGCAAAGTAAATAAACAGCGGGCAGTAAATCAGAGTCTCAGGAGATAAGGTTTGCCTGACCATATTTCACGTTTCCAAAGGACTGCACAGAAGAATAGTTTTAAATCCAGTCTGGAGTCCAAGGAACTAGGATTTGTTATTTCAAGGTCAGAGCTGGAGTTTTCCACACAAATAGAAGACAACAATATACAAGAATCAGAATATCAGATGGCTGTTTTCAACAAATAAATGGGTTATTGAATAAAACTTCAGTTAAGTCAAGCACACCGTGGCTTGGAGAGGGGATTGCTCTGCAGTCCGGTCTATTCACTAAGTCTGGAGTTTGAAGATGGCTCATCATCACTTGGTTGCTTCAGCTGTTCTGAAGCTGTGTTTGATCAGCCTCATGTATTCATGGTTTGGTGTCTGTGGAAGCTGGCGTTTCACTAGTTCAGCCAGAACAGCTTCTTCAGACTCAGAGTTATCTGAATTCTTGGCCTAGACAGAAAAAGCAACATATGAGTGGAAGCATGAACTAGTTATTATAAATGGGTTCATTCATATATAAAATTTCAAGCCAATGGTCCTGCTCATAGTTAACACAGCAAAGAAGGCATTGTTCTAAAGTTGCATTTGTTACCTTTGTTTCTCCATTACATTGCAGATGACAGGCAGGTGAAAGTTCACATTCAATTGTTGCAATAATGTTTTCCCAAACCAGACTATGAATTATAAACTCCTTCAGAAATTAGATGATTGGGCAAAGCATGGCATGGGACGATTGATTGACTGTGCAAGAAACTGTTTTAAAGATAGGAAGCACAACTGGAAATGAAATAAGAGCCATCTTAGAAAAGAAATCGGCTTCTACCACAATTGATTTCATGCCTTTGATTCATGAATCATAAGGGATAGAGCAAATGTAAGGAAACTTTTGTGGGAGGGAAAACCTTGCAAAAGTCCAGTCTGTTTCCTAGTCAGCACTTTAGCATTTGTTCCAGAATAAGGATGTAAGTGTCTGAAGATCCAGGCTTTACAGTTTCACAGCTTGGTATATACCTTTTTATCTGGTGAAACCAACAGTGCAACCCAAGACAGGTCCCCCAAATGAGACTCATAGAATCTGGTTTAGTTATTAGATTGCAGATATTTGGAAAGTGACAACAAATTTCTTAAGAAAGCACTGTACTGATATTGCAGATGGTGGGAATGTAATCTGAACTATGTAAACCTGAAAAAAAAAATACAGTGAGCATTTGAATTAATTGCATGAACAAAATTGTTGCATTTGATTTTTGCTTAGTTTAGTGTCTGAAAGAATTGTCTTTCAGTAAAAAGGGAGAGAAATCTTCTTTGCTTTAGAGAATGTTTTAAAGCTAAACACTATATCAGGGGTGTCAAACTGGCGGCCCGTGGGCTGGATGCATCATATACAGGCCATACCCACCCCAGCTCCATGAAGGAAAAAAAAATGTTGTGACATGTCATGTGACAGCAATGTGATGCCATGAGTTTGACACCTGTGTACTGTGCATTTATTATTTCTATATTTATTACCCATTCCCTTGAGTTTGAAGATATATTTCAATTTTTTTAAATGCAAATAATAGCCATTAATGGCTTAACAGTTAATGGCTTAACTAAAACAGAAAAAGGGGTTTCGAATATGGAACAATTACTTAAAGAACCATAACTAGAATCTGGGTCTCCCTTCTTCCATTTCCACTGCGATATTTCACATGAAATAGTAATCACAATTGCACAATAGTTTTGCAGATGAAAGCAGGATCACAGGGCACATTAAACCTGTTAAAGAAGTTGCAAATCTAGTAGTACTAGCACAGCATGGCAAGTTTTTTATAATCTTGTCCAGCTTTTGGTTCCTTTGATGGTGGTGTGCAATCTGTGGCCATTTGGTTCATTAATGCTTCAATATACTGGATAAACCATCAACAGACTCAGTAATAAATCCCAAACAATTAAAGGCAGAATATTATTTAATCCATGTTCTCTGCTGTTTACAGTGTACAAGAAGTAATTATTGTATTGGGCAATTTATTTGAAGGCAATGTCACACTTAATACATTTATGTGTAAGCTACATTCCCACCTCTTCAGTAAAAATAAAAAGCAGAAAGCAAAATACAAAGATCTGCAAATACAAATAGAATGACTCTGACAAAAGAAAGCAAAGATAGTATCAATAGTAATGCACCTTGATGCAAATTCAAAACAACTGGAGCTCCACTTGAACACCATAGGCACTAACAAATTCACCATCAATCAATTGCAAAAGGCAGCATTGGTTGGAAAAGCTTATATCCTGCGACAATACCTCTAACACCATAAAACATCAACATTTGCCTATCCCAGGTCCTTGGAAAGGACTTGATAGATATACAAAAATTTCAAATTCAGTCTGAACATCTGGATTCCTGTACGATGGACCATAATAATATGCCAGGGTTATCAATTGTCGGTAAGAAAGACAAAAAAGTCTGGATAGTGGACATGTCAATACCTGGAGATAGCAGAATGTAACAAAATACAAAGACCTGCAAATAGAAATAAAACAACCATGGCAAAAGAAAGCAGAAGTAGTACCAATATTAATCGCCACCTTCGGTGCAATCCCAAAACAACTGGAGCACCTCTTGAACATATTGACATTGACAAATTCACCACCAGGCAATTTTAAAATGTTGCTTTACTCAGAACAGATTACATCCTGGTATTATATCTGTAACACCATCAAACATCCATATCTGCCTGTTCCAGGTCCTAAGATCTCAATAGGCAGACAAAAATGCTAGATCCAGTCTGAACATCTGGCTGACTCTGTAATGTAACCATAATAATAAAAAAATCTGACAATAATGTTGTCAAGCACAGTGGAAAAGAAGGAGACATAAAATAAACATTCAATCTCCCAATTTCTCTAGGTTTGTTGCGATTTGGGGCCAAGGACATGAGTTGTAGTTGTATGTCATATGCTTCCTTTCTAATTCTATAGTTCATTCACAATCTCCTATAATTTAAATCTTACCTTGACTGAATAGCCTTCCTCCCTTTCTTAAATCATTGTTTTCTAAGAAGCAAAACATTTGCATTCTTGTTCGGGAAATTTAAAAAAGGCACTAGTCAATTCATACGGCATAACTACCCATCAGCGTAACTATTAACATAACTGGTGGGGAAATGCAAAGATTGCAAAAAATATTTCTCATGCATTACATGTATGTCTGATTGTGATCAGTTCGCTTCCACTAGCACACTCATGAGAAAATGGGTACTTGTTTTGAATAGATTTATATACCTCAATATCAGTAGAAGATGCTGTGCTGAATAGCTAAAATATACAAGGAGTACTTGAATGGATCAATTTGTATATTGCAATCACATGCCTGGAAGTATCATTTCAGTGTATTCTGTTCAACACTGCAGGGAAATTTGAGTGCGTGTACTCTTACATATACATTTTCATAGCCTTCAAAAATGTTGATCTCTGTGTCAGATAACATGTTTCTACAATTGATATTTTATTCATGTTTATTGTATTTATGCAACATGATATTATACAATTATTAAAAATGTACATTTTGACTCAACCTTAAAAAAGAACACCAGATGCATACATTTATCCATAGGTTCAGTGGAAGAAATTCTGATTTGATATTGTGAAAAAACTAGCAAAAAGTTACTGATTTATGTTGTTCAAAAACTTACTCAAGGAATACCTTGTTTTAACATCCATTTATTTAACGTTTGAGGAATTAGGAAAGTAAAGATTTCTGTTCTTTTTTCTTACTGAATTAAATGCATTGAATTAGACAAACCATTCTGCACATAGTAGAGTACTTGCTCTTGGGGAAGAACACCTGTGGATCTGATTCTTAGGGTTTTTTTTTTTATTTCATAAAAAATTAAAAACACTATTATTAATACATAAATAAAGGTTGGGAATATAAAACCCTTTGGGGAACTCTTTTTAAGATTACAAGGAATAAATATACTTATTTTGTACAATCAATTGAGTTTATTGTGGAACGCATGGGATTGTCTTTTATTTGTAATAAAGGACCTGCTAATCTTACATTTTAGTGCATTGATCCTAAAAATACATACATTTTCTGAAATTTATGACTGAGATTTCCTGTTGATATGGGGCAGAATCAGAATATTTCATTGTTCCACCTATTAATGAGTCTTTAATTTTATGTATTTGGTGAACAGTTAAATTATAAATAGAATGCAATAAATCATTGTGTTAGTTTTTGCTATATATTTTGCTTTTTCTAGTCCTGTGTTTCTATCTTGCCTAGCAGTGAACTGTATTTGTTCATTCCAAAGAAGATTTATAAATACCGTACATCCACTTTCATTGTGAGGTAACAGGGTTTAGTACCCCATTTATCTGTTTAGGAGTCAAATTGTATGAGATATCGTATTTGTAACAATGCTGTGTCTTAAAATGAAAGCTTGTATCTGTAGTTGTGCTTTGATTTCTTTCAGTGGCACATCGAAGGCATCATGACATCTCCAATATTCCTTGTTGTTCTTTCTTAAACTAGAGACTCAGACTCATAAGAACAAGTGCAAGTTTGCCACTTTAATTATTCACTTTGGACAAGTCCACATTGACCCTAAGCTGCTTTCTCCTAGTTGCTCCTAAGAGATTGTTTCTTCAGCTAGCTTGAGAAATTCTAGTCCAGATTTCAGTGGCTTGGCCATAATCTAGCAGTCTAGATCAACTCACATCATCATGGCAGCATCCCCTTTACTAAACTGGGCATGGCCAATGGCCATTGCATGATGCATCTGGCCTGTGGACCGGGAGTTTGACAACCTTGGTCTGGATTATGGCCATTGCAAGAACATTCTCTTCTATGCAGGGAAAGTCAGCTTCACTGCCTGATTATTGTCTTTGCAATTACCCAGACCTTTTATTATTATTATTTTCATTTATGATACCATCATAGCTTAAAAGACATGATAATCAAAGCAGTTGGGAACAATTTAATAGAATAATGGAGTTTTCAAGTCCAACCACAGGAGACACTACCATTCTGGACAAATGACTGTCCAGTCTCTTCTTAAAAACCTCCAGTGAAGGAGCATCCACAATTTCTGAAGGTAAGCTGTTCCATTGGTTAATTGTTCTCACTGTCAGGAAATTCTTCTTAATTCTACGTTGATTCTCTCTTTGATTAGTTTCCATCCATTGCTTCCCATCTTGCCTTCTGGTGCTTTGGAAAATATGTTGTCCCTTCTTTGTGGCAGAACCTCAAATAGTAGAGGAGTAGAGGAGCTGCTTTTTCTTTCACCTTTGGCTCCTGACCAGTTTCATGAAAGGTGCAATTCATCCTCATTGGAAGGAGAAGCTGCAGTTGTTGAATTTGTGTCTATAGATGAGAAGTGTCATACTTTTTCATATGCTTTCAGTATGTTGATTGGTTTGTCCTAATGTTGAATACTGATCTAAACAAGTTTAATTCCAGATATGTAGAATCACACAATATATTGCTCAGTAATTCTAAACCTATAAGATGTTACATGCAACGTGCTACCTCCATGGTCCATTATCTTCACTATCTCCATCTTCATTATGGTCTAGGGGTTACCAGATTAAGCTGCCACAATCTCAGTGACTGCTAATGGCCAGCGGAAAGTTATATGTTCTGAAATGTGTAAATAATGGGCAAAAACATTGTTCTGGCAGACTTGTGAGACAAAAAGATTAGTCCCAGTTTAGGAAAAGAAATCATAATCATAAATATCATTTGAAGTCTGCATGCTGACATAAATCAAACTGAAGTTAACCTTCAAATATAGTAAATATTATGTGATTGATGAAAGAGGGAAGCAAAAGGTCTAATATATTTTATCAAAAGAAGTATAAAGGGAGTGGGAATGGAATATATGATACTTACCGTAAGTTTTAACTTAGCAATATCTTTAAAGTTTTAACTTTAGCAATATCAGTGTCAATCCAGAATGAGAGGGCAATACACAAGTGATACTGATTTCTTTCTTCTTCTTTTTTCAATAAAGTTTATTAAATTTTCAAAAGTTGTAAAAACATAAAATAAAATTATATACACAATTGTGTCAACATCAAGACATCATTTACATTTCCTTATCTTATTTCTATCCATATGATCTTATTACATTACAATCACATATTTTCCATTGTGGTGGAGATAGCATTCAGGATTGGGTGATCAGTCTCTGCCTGTGATTGGACTGAGTCTGTCAAAACTTTGATGACACTCCCTCTGCTGCTAGGGACCTCTCTAGAAATTGTCTCAGTCAGCTTGTTGGATGACATGTTAATTTCTTCTCCTAGCAAATTTAACAAATCCTTTCAAATTGATTGGAAAAATAGGAATAAAAACATCAATCCTGAATTCTATTGCAAGCTGGAACCAGTCTACCACTTTGACAGCTGTCAAACTGCAGTGTGGCCGGGGCTCTGCCCCGGGCTTTGGACTTCAGATTGGCTGAGGGCCAATCCACAAGGTACTAAGATTCTGGATGCGGGAGGAGTTTGAATACCATCCTCACCTCCTTCCCGCACTTTGCCTTGGGAGGCTCCCAGCAGTTTCGGCCTTTGGAGACACTAAGATTAACCGCGGTGGCCTTTAAAGGGGCAGAAGACTTGCAGTGAAGAGTACAGGTAATGAGAGTAGATTTAGGAAAGTGAAAGGCTGCAGCATGATCGGGGTGACTCCAGAGTAAGATCGTTGGAGTCAGAGATGGCAGAATCACAAAAGGCTAGCTGCGATGTCAGGAGAGCGGAAGGGGCGGCTCGACAGCTGTCACGGTCTCTAACCCCAGCAGCCCCAGAACAGATGGCTTCATTTGACAGCCCCAAACCAAAGGACAAGGCTGCAGGAACCCGAAAGGGCTCCAAGGCAGCAGAGAGGGACAAGCGCCACAGGGATATGGCACTGGATAAAGTGTGGGTTCAAGGGAAAGAGCAAAATGGTAAGGAAATGGCGCCCTGCATAATTTCCTGCCCAAATGAGGAACGGCCATTATCAAGAGGAGAGAAGCAACTGCAAACTGACAGGACTGCAGGAGCAAAAGCAGCCGTAGGAGAAGCTGAAGAGCAGGAAGCTATTGAAGCTTCTGAGATCAGAAATTTCTTCTCTGTCTGCCCAGCAACTGACAGTTTCTGATCAAAGGCACAGAATGGCTCCAGAAGCAACCTTTACTCCCATGTCAGCTGGGATCAGACCAGTTAGGGCATAGGAACCTGAGTTCCAGGTTAATATGTAGGCTGTGTTAAATGAGGCAGTGAGCCAAGGAGTGTCAGCTGTCTTGAGACAGACCAGAGGTTCTCCCTCAGAGGTTTCTGCTTCCTCATCTGGATGCAGTAGGAGGCATGGGTTTCATGATGATGATGAACTTTCCCTGCATACAGAATCAGGTGCGTATATTCCTGCTTTAAGCTCCCACCCCACCACATCTGACAGTGGCCAGCTGATGGACAGAAACTATTCTGATGATGAGGGCCTCAACGAGGCTGACCAAGGCTCTATCCCTGGCTTGTTCCAACCTGTCATCTTTAGATCTCTCCTCTTTAAGGGCAAAAAAGGCCACAGGGCAAGGCTTAGTCCCTGAACCACAGGAGCCTGCAGATCCCTCTGAAGACCCCAATGACCCATTGTTTTCTGAGAAAACAGTCACAGCAGATGTCATCCCTGCACCAAAGATGTTTACCACAGTCATCCAAAGACAGTGGTCTTCCCTCGGGGCCGGTCCAAGCCCTTTCTCCCTAGACAAGAAATTGTTTAATGTAGGAGGTGATGTTTCCAAGGCCCTGGAAGTGCCCGATGTTGACGTCCCAGTTGTAGCCCTGCAAGCCAACACAGACATCCCTGGGAAGCCTGAGGACTCATTGAAGGCTGAGGACAAGAAGGCTGAGCAAACATTGCAAAGAACACACCTGTCATCACCATGGGCAGTGAAAGCTTCTACAGCTGCATCTTTCTTCAACAGGGCCTCTCTCATATGGCTCCAGGAGTGACAGGAGAGAATTCCACTGGACGATGTCAGATCATATGTGCATGTGAACAAACGATTGGCAGCAGTAGAATTTTCAGCTGATGCCACACTGAGTGGTGTGATACCAGAGGACAGAGTGTTGCTCAGCCAGGAGCCAATCTTGCATCCAGAGCCCCAGTGGCTTTACCTAGCCATCTGGAGATTGAGCGGGAATCTCTGATCCAGGACAATTATTCCTCCAGAGTAATAAGAATTATCCAGGCCTCCAGGAGACCCTCCACCAACCGCATCTACGATGCAACCTGGAAAGCTTTCAGCGCATGGTGTTGTAACTATAGCATTGTCCCTTCAATTGCCCAGGTGCTGGACTTTCTCCAAGAGGGCCTGGACAAGGGGCTTTCACCTAATACTCTGTGGAGGCAGGTTGCAGCCTTATCCTCTGTTCTATCCTTGGGGGGAATGGAGTCTTTGTCTAGACATCCCACGGTCCATAGGTTTCTGAAAGGGGCTACAAACCTGAGGCCTCCAGCGGTTCATCGATATCCGACATGGGACCTCTCTAAAGTACTGCAGTCACTGACTGAGGTCCCATTTGAACCACTGAGGTCAATTCCCTTGCAGTTTTTGTCTTGTAAGGTAGCTTTTCTGGTAGTGATCACCTCTGCCAGAAGGATTTCGGACCTGGCAGCCTTGTCTGTCACGAAAGATCTTTGTGTGTTTCACACACCAATTGAGTAGTGCTAAGACTAGACCCTTTGTTCATGCCAAAGGTGAACTCATGGTTCCACAGATCCCAAGAACTAATTTTACCTGGTTTTTGTCCACATCCTGTGCATGCGTTAAAAAGACGATGGCATACTCTGGACGTTTGGAGGGCGTTGACGATTTACATCAAGAGGACATCATCCTTCAGGAGGTCTGAATCCCTCTTTGTTTCCTTTCAACCTTTCACCATGTACTGCAAGGTAACTCCAATAACTGTGGGGAGATGGATAACACTTTGCATATCCAAGGCCTACCAAACAAAGGGACTTGCAGTTCCTCCAAGGATAACAGTGCACTCAACAAGAAGCGCGGCAACATCGACGGTGTGGGCCACCCAGGACTCTTTGGAGGAGGCTGCCTGGGCCTCTCCTTCTCCGTTCATCAGACACTATAAGCTGGACTCATTTGCTTCTGCTGAGGCAGCGTTTGGATGGAGGGTTCTGCAAAAGGTCCATTCTGTATAAGGGACTCGGACCGCACGAAGTCCACCTGTAGGACAGCCAGGTATGTCCCAATCCTGAATGCTATCTCCACCACAGTGGAGAAGGGTCATTGTTCCTAACCTAATGTAACCTTTCTCTTTGTGTGGAGATAGCGTTCAGTCCCACCCTTTCGTGGTGCATTCCAAATGTAATGGTATGTATTATATTTATAGGAGAACATGTCAGTCTGTCACTATTCCTTTGCCAATTTCTGAGGAGGTCCCTAGCAGCAGAGGGAGTGTCATCAAAGTTTTGACAGACTCAGTCTAATCACAGGCAGAGACTGATCACCCAATCCTGAATGCTATCTCCACACAAAGAGAACGGTCGTATCAGGTTAGGACCAATGACCCTTCTTTTCCTTATTCTTATTCCAAATTTATATCACATATTTTCATCATATATTTATTCTACAATCAATATATACATAATTTCCTATTTTTTACTTCATCACAACATTGTTTTTCTTCCTATTCTTAAGCCATGCATACCAGGTGTCCCAGACTATACAGTATGTCGATTCCTCTTTATCTTTTAGTTTTAGAGTCAGCCTGTCCATTTCTGCACAGTCTAATATTTTCTTTATGACTGCTCCTTCTGACAGTATATTTTCCTGTTTTCAAGATTGTGCATATGAGATCCTAGCTGTAGTTAATATATGCAGCATAATATATTTATCCTTTTTATTATATTTCCCTTTTATTATACTGAATAAAAATAGTTCTGGTTGAAATTCAATCTTTTGTTTTATTATTTCTTCTAACCATAGTCGAATTGTATTCCAATACCCCTTTCTTTCTTACACTTCCAACATTCTGGGTTTTGATTCACAAACATTTTTGCTGACTGAGCTTTGACCCTCTTTCCTCAGTATATATCAAGGTTAGTGCTAAAATCAAGGTTAAAGGCTAACATTTTCCCTTTTACAAAAACAAAATAACTTGACAATGATGCCACATGCTTCACAACCAGCTTGTGACAAGCAAAGTTAATGTAGGATGTGGAAGTAAAATCATAGGTCATAAGTCCCACTTAATAACCACAGCACTTAGCAACAAAATTGTCTTTGCTAAGGGAGGTGTACTTATAGAGGTATCTCAGTGAATCAGCCGGGAGTAGCTCCTTGTGAGTGGTTGCAAATTGATTGTATTTTGCTAACCCTAACCATGGAAACCATGGTGAATTATCAAGAAAAGATAGAAAAGAAATATACAGGTAGTCCTTAACTTACAACAGTTCCTTTAGTTACCATTCAAAGTTGCAACAGCACTGAATTTTTCATGCTAATAACCATTGCAACATTCCCATGGTCACATGATTTACATTTGGATGCTTGACAACTGACTCACATTTATGATGGCTGCAGTGTCCTGGAGTCATGTGATCTTCCGACAAGCACAGTGAATAGGGAAATCAGATTCACTTAACAACCATGTTACTAATTTTGCCCAAATGGCCAACTGGATGTTCATCCTAGCCTCATCCTTTTCTTATCTTTCCAAATCCTCAAAAACAGTGGCCTGAAGCTGTTGTAGAAGAAGGCCTGTGGCTATGGAAGGATCCTTAATATTTTCATAATAGAACTTCCAATGTACAGGTAGTCCTCAACTTACGACCACAATTGAGCTAAAAAATTAAGGGAGAAATATGTTAAGTGAGTTTTGCTCCTTTTTATGACTTTTCTCACCACATTTGTTAAGTGAGTCACTGCAGTTGTTAAGTTAGTAAACCAGTTGTTAAGTGAATCTGGCTTCCCCATTGACTTTGCTTGTCAGAAAGTTACAAAAGGGGATTATATGATCCCAGGACACTGCAACCATCAGAAATATGAACCAGTTGCCAAGACTCCACAATAGTCATAAATATGAAAAATGGTCATAAGTCACTTTTTCAGTGCCATTGTAACTTTGAGAATTACCTATAATGTTGTAGATATTATAAGTCGAGGATTACCTTTAAGAAAATTCCGATGGAGGAGGAGGTGATTAAGAAAATAATGGAACGTGCAGAAATGAGTAGGTTAACATTAGCGATTAGAGAGCAAGAAGAAAGGGAGTATTATAAGATTTGGGATTTATTTTATGGATGGTTAGAAAGTAGAGTAAGTAAATAAAGGATATTGTAATCATGATATATTGTAATTGATAATTCTGAAGAAGTTATAACATGAATACAAGTTAGTAAGAGTTGGGATTTGCTTTCAAGGATAGATGGTAACTGAAATAAAAAACGTAATGATATTGTAATAATGATATAATATGATATATAATGTTAATTAGAACATAATATGAATGTAAACTCAATGAGAAATGTATACAAATATTATGTGCACAAGATATATGTACCCAGATGACACACTGTATAACTGCAAGATGGTTTTTATTTGTTGTTTTTGTTATAAAAATAAACTTTTTTTTTTTTTTTAAAAGAGGATTACTTATAGACTCTTCTATAATAATAATGGGTTACATATTGGAAACGTATGCATTGTGGAGCCTGCCAGCAGGTGTAGTATTCTACTGAAGGATTAAATCACACATTTGGAACTCCTCCATTATGGATAAAGAAACATAGTTATAAGAACTGCTGTGAGAATACATAAGAAGAAATCATTGGCGGCAGATTTAGATAGACAATTTTCCCTCTTCTTATTAACTATTTCAATAATTGGGAAGATGTTTTCTGTCTTCCAAACCCTAAATCTATTTCCATTTTCCCGATAGCTACAGATGCTTGAAAGGATCTGCTTAGTCATACTTATTTTCATTTCAAATCTTAACTGGCCTGAAATGTTGCTACTTTCTTGAACCCAGTATGGTCACAACTGATTCCTTTGTCAATATATGATAGCTGAATTGTTCTAGCAGGTGATAGCCAAGGGTTAGAAAATAAATAAGCTTGTAATATTTTGCCTGTCTGTCATAAATTATTTGTAACCTAGAAAAGTTGTAACATCTGTTATTGCCTGAGTCCAGATAACATCAACAATGTTTAACTCCCATTACATGAAGGACACATTGTACTTGTAACTAACATGTTTCATTAATTTCTATTCGACTTTAGAATGACTTGGCTTGGAGGTAATGCCTTCTAGAAAGACTACAGGCAGGAAGACAATTTTCATGTAGATCCAGTGGGGTGTTTAAACCAGGACTGAAAAATGTGGTGCCCAAAGTTAAATAACTGGAAAATTTCCTAAAAATGTTGGTTGCGTAATAGATTTACTCAGCTATGCGTAGAACTGATTGTTAGATGTTTAAACCGAGATAGTCTTTGTTCATTCTGCTATGTTCACATTCTGTCTCCTCTGTCTTTCATATCCATCCATTTGTCCTTAAATAGTCATTTGCCCATGTAGCTTTTCAAATGATCAATGAGAAAAGCAGAGCAAAGGGAAATGGAGGCATACTTCCACAGTGTCATTGTTCAAATGTTTACTTACTTGGTGAGGATATTTCATTGTATCTTCATAGTCCACAGGCTTCTCAATCTCAAACCCCGTTTTAAAGATAAAATAGTTGTTGGGTGTATTGGCTACTATGTTTTCTATGCTATAAACCTAGTCAAGCTTTATCAGATTTTTACAGCATATAATATCACCAATCTTTTATAATAGGATTAGCAATCTACAATCTGGAAGGTCTGTCCAGATCCCAAGCTAGCAGTTAAACTTGCTGAGTCTTACTATGATTACTTATTCTTGCTTATAATTACTCCATCCTACCCTGGTCCTGGGCAGACCTGTAACTTGCTACACATCACTATCACAGGTTAAGAAAGGAAAAATCCATGTTTCATTTTTCCTTAGGCAAACAGATAGGTATGTACATAGACATTTAAAATCCTATCCACTGGGAGAGAAAAGAGAAATGCACAGTGTCCATTTTTCTACCATTGATGGTCTTGAAAATTTCATTAGTTTTGCTGCTATTGGCAGTACAAATGCACAGGTTTAATCCCTTTTGCTGAAATATGTATTTTATGTGTATCTGATTAAAAATGGCAATGTGCTAATAAGCACTGTGTATAAGTGTCATTGTCAGGTTGATTTCAGGAATGCAGTGACTGGCATCTCGATGCTTTGTAGGATATAAATCTAATTCTGAAGACCTGAACCCCATCCCCCAACTTGGTGCAGCTGTTTTAAAGCAGGATTGCAGCATGTAAGAGATAATTTTGGGAGGGGGGTCATTAGCAATCTATTTCAAATATGCCCTCTTACAGGAATTTCACTTTAAAATGTCTTCACTGCTGCCAGTACATAGTTTCCAGTGATGGTGGGTGGGCAAGAGGCGAAGTGATAAAACATTGTGATGTCCTAATACAAATTCTGCAAATTTTTTGCATTTACATACGTCATTGTAATCCAAGTAGGAAACAGCAGACTTTGTATTCTGATATCTCAATGCATGCTTGGTCATTTTAATGTCATTGTGTTTAAGAATGCAGTCCTTTTATAACTGAATTAGTGTGAAACCGAGAAGCTTTTATGCTTAATATTCTGCTAATCAAATAACCTTTTGCTTATTTTTCACTAGACTTGCTTCTTAGGTGTATGTCCTGCAAGATATTAAGATTGCATTCATGGCATCCCTGCCATCAATTTTATCTTGACAACAGTGACACTATGGGTTGGCTCAAAGTCATCACTGAATTTTCATGACTGAGGATATTTATTATTTTTATCCCACCTTTGTTTTTTTTTTAATTTTTTTTTTTTTACAAATAAGGCATAAACATACCTAATACTCCTTCCTCCTATATTCTTCAGAGCAACAACCTTGTGAAGTGGCTTGAGCTGAGAAAGAGTGATTGTCCCAAAGTCACCCATCTGGCTCTCATACCTAAAGTGGGAGTAGATCGCACAATTTCCTAGCTTCTAACCTGATGCCTTAACCACTAGATCAAACCACTAGATCAAACCAGTAATAAAAAATGCTACTGTTTGGCTGAACCAGTAGTAAAAAAATATCTACCAGTTCAGCCGAAATGGTATTCCTTTTCTTTTTTCCCTCTCAATGATCAGCTGTTCTGATGATCAGCTGTGCCAGGATCCCCTTGCTGTCTTACTGCTTCGCCCAGGAGATTTATCTGAGGCCCAGGAAGCAAAAGGGGGTGTGCAGGTGTGTGTGTGTGCTGCATGGCCCGCCCGTGCTCTGTTTTTTGCCTCCTGGGAGCAAAAACGGGCTCCCAGGAGGCTTCCCTGAGGCCCAGGAGACCAAAAAAAAAAAAAAAAATGGATCACGGAGTTGAGGAGAGTGCTGCACAAAAAAGCCATGCCCACCCAGTCATATGGTCATGCCCACCTAACCACTCCCACCTAGCCACGCCCACAGAACCAGTAGTAAAAATATTTCCATCCCACCCCTGGATCAAACTATCTGAGACATTTTTGTCACTGAATCACACATAGCTTTTACTTCTGGGGAGAGGTAGCTCCCCAGCTTAGAGAACTTGTCTGTTTTGAGGCAATATATGTAAAAAGCAAGAGCGATATTTTTATTCCTGTTTAGCACTAGTGCAGGAATCTCTGGCTCTTTCCTTTCATCCCCCAGTTCTATTCTGTCTTCTCCCTCTCTCTTGAGACTGATGCTGTTAATATATACCCAGACCTTCCTATTTTCTGTATTCTGGCCTAAGAAATATAGTGTTTTCTCTATCAGAGAAAAGTATTATTTCCTTCCGTTCTTGGGTTTTGCTACCAAATAGTGATTGTTAATTTATAAGAGCACTTGTAGGAGGAATACAAGGAGGAAAAATAAAATAGACTTGCAAGATTCTATTATTATGGCCTCTCTCAATTAAAATTACTTCTAGTTTTCCCATACAAGCAGTTTCCAGATCTGTTGTTGGGATGATATCAGTCCGTCAAGTCTGCTTGTGTTTCTCTCCCTCTTACTGTACATTACTGAGTCAGGCACCCATCTGGAGTATCTTCTTAATTATTTCTCCTTTCCCTTGGATACAGGCACATGCTTCTGGCTTTGCCTCTATCACAGTTTCTGAATATTCATTTCAAGGCCATCTCCATGGCTCACTATGCCTGGCTTCCAGAGCCTTTAACCAGACACATTATTATATTATACAAATACTGACAGTGTAAGATTTCCATACTGCGGTAGATTTCAGACTTACTTTCGTATTTGTACGGCATCCTTATTTTGCTTCACGACACAAAGCTCTCTTTATCTTTGTAGATCAAAACTATAAATTTGTGACCCTTTGCTAGACTACAGCAAAATTGATCATGTAGTTTGAAGACTGTTGAAAGTTGTCTTTTAGAAGTAGCTGGAAGGAATCAGATTTCCTATCTCTGTCATAAATTCTAATGAATTTGCTGAAAACATTGTAGCAGGTGATACTGAGAGGGATATGAATGTAGTTTTGATCTCTAGCCCTCTGTGCATGATGGTTTGGGAGACATATTTTATTACTATTTGTAATTTGTAAAATTGTACAAATCTCCGCTCCAAAATGACTTGTGTCACCCTAAAACTTTGACTAGCATTTTAGTAGCCAGAAGAGTCATAAACAGAAGCCTCTTCAGTAGTTAACAGCAAGCGTGAGATTCCTGTGCGTGTATCTCACATGTCCAAAAGCCATCTGAGCTTCCAAAGGAAAACTTAGAAGTGATGTGAAGTGAAGCAATGTAGCTTCTGCTTTACTTTGTTTTGGAAAGCTGTGCTGTTTTGCAAAGAAGCTTTAAAGAGATATTTCACTTGAATCTTTGATGGCACAAACACCCCTTTGAAATTGGGCAAAACTCTTTTAATCTCCCTATGAGTTAAAATGTAAAGGTGTTTCTAGTGTGGGCCTGAACTGCATTCCAAGGTTCTTTGGAAGAAATGGTGATTACTTCAGTGGTGGGATTCAATTTTTTTTTACTACCAGTTTGGTGAGCGTGGCTTGGTGAATGTGGCAGGGGAAGGATACTGTAAAATCTCCAGTCAGAGGTGGTATTTGCCAGTTCTCCAAACTTTCTGCTGCTGGTTCTCCAGAACTGGTCAGAACTTGCTGAATACCATCTCTGTGTTACTTGTGTTAGAATCATGGAAATCCCATTGTGCTTCCAGTAATATACACTTTGGTCAAAAAAATGTGACCAATACTCATGGCCAAACAATGACAGGAAATTGCTAAGGAAAGTGGAAAAGCAAATAATAATGAAAACAGGAAGGCATTATATTACCAATCCTGAGTTGGAATCTTTTCTATCTTCTCATGTTACTGTTTGGTTAGGAAGCATTCAAGGACATAGTTGTAAAGTGATCTATATCCATTCTGCTTCAGCTGGTTTGAGACAAATAAAGGCTTTGATCTGTAAATTTTATATTCTTTATCTTGAAAATCTTTATCTGATCTCAAGTAGATATTGATGGTTTGCCAACTATTAAGGACATCTGGCATATGGTCAGAGTTGTACAGATGGCCTGCCATGGTGACCATGTCTCTGGATTTTATGCCTAGTAACATCAATGGATTAATCTTTCTTCTTCACCAGCAATCTGTCTTGATCTGTGACCTTTTGCTAATTACTTGGCCTCCATTTCATCGCTCTCCTTCATTCTATTCAATCCCACTAGAAATCATAAACATTATATTCCATATGAATACCATAAATAACATAATATACAATAGCAAAGACTATCAGTTGTCTTCCAATAGAGCTCAGAAATAGTCTAAACATTTCAACTGAATTTTCCACTGTAGTGATTTTTATTTATTTTATTTTATTTATTTGATTTGTCAGTTGCTTACAAGTTAATAGGAATAAGTATAAACATGAGTAAGTATAGAAGAAATAGGTACGAATAAGTGGAGACAATAGAACAGGGACAGTAGGCACGATTGTGCACTTATGCCCGCCCCTTACAGACCTCTTAGGAATGGGGTGAAGTCGATAATGGATAATTTGAGGTTAAAAGAGTGGGAGTTTGAGGATGTAACAACAGAATCAGGTAGTGCATTCCAGGCATTGACCACTCTGTTGCTGAAATCGTACTTTCTGCAATCAAGTTTGGAACGGTTTACATTGAGTTTGTATCTGTTGTGTGCTCTTGTGTTGTTGCAGTTGAAGCTGAAGTAGTCATTAACTGGTAGGACATTGTAGCAGATAATTTTGTGTACTACGCTTAAGTCCAACCGTAGGCAGTATAGTTCTAGGTTGTTGAAGCCCAAAATTTCAAGCCTGGTGATATAGGGTATTCTGTTCTGAGCAGAGGAGTGTAGTACTTTTCTCGTGAAATACTTTTGGACTTGCTCAATTGTATAAATGTCCAATATAGTGCAGATTCCAGATAATGAGCTGTATTCAAGTATTGGTCTAGCAAAGGTTTTGTATGTCCTAATTAGCAATTTTTATTACAATAAATTATTACAATTTATTACAATAATATCCTTTTCTTTAGCAATAATGCTTTATTTCTCAGTGTCATAAAAATGCAAGTTGTCTAGTATGTATCTAGCCCTAACTCTAAACCATCTTTTTCAGGAGGGAAGGGGGGAGAAAGGGAGAAAGATAGTCTGTGTCTTTGTGTGGTCATATGGGTAAACATGTTGAATATATTAGAAAGTCAATTTTGTACAATAGAAAATATTTGATCACAGACTGATATAGTTTAAAGAACAGATGATCTGGTTTTCTTTTTATTCCTGCGTATGGATAGGTTTAGTCTTCAGATTAAAACACTGCATTTTCTCCTACTTTCTTTTTGATTATTTTGTGGATATTGAAATATATTATACATTCTAGAATCTTATAACTAATTTTAAGCCATTAAATATTGTGAAAGAAGTTGGCCTTCAAAATCAATGAATATAGAAGTAACTGTTTTTTGAGAAAACTTATTGTTCTAAAACTTCCTGAAATTTGTAGTGTATGAACTATAAGGAAATATTATCCAGTGTACTTTGAACTAAAATGTCTAACCTGACTCTTTTTAAAGATCCTTGCCTGCTTAATGTGAAGATCTGAAAGGTGGCTGAATCTGTACTTGATTCATCTGTGAATGCATTCAGAGGAAAGCACTTTCAGCTCTCACAATTAATATTAGATCATTACAAGCAGTCACACAAATGGAGACCCTGAGACC
This sequence comes from Hydrophis major, assembly GCA_033807585.1. Taxonomy (NCBI): domain Eukaryota; kingdom Metazoa; phylum Chordata; class Lepidosauria; order Squamata; family Elapidae; genus Hydrophis; species Hydrophis major. Next base: position 35,749,020 of record CM066332.1, on the reverse strand, counting down.
CAGGTTTGGATTCTTGGTCATGTATTCTCCATCTTATCTATTTTATTATCTTTTGATTTATCCCAATAGATTAGATTAGATTATAATAACTTCATTGTTACTTTGAAGGTACACCAATCGGCATACATTAAAATGAAATTTTGTTGCATGTAGCTGTCAAAGGCTCTCCACCTCTAATATGCACTACATTAACATGACTAAATAAATAAATACAAAATTATGAATATACCCACATATATGACATGGAGAAACAACAGTCTAGTTTGGATGTACAATATACATGTACATGATGAGTTTGCCAGACGGATGGCATAAGGAACAAAGCTGTTATAGAATCTGGTAGTTCTGCTAGAAATACTTCGAAATCTACTCCCAGAGGAGAGTAACAGGAACAGACCATAAGTGGGTGTGTGGGGTCTCTAACAATGCTTTGAGCTCTAAGCACATAGCACTTATAAGCAGTATCCTGAATGATTCTCAGCTGTCCTCACCACTCTCTAAATGGACTTTCTTTCTGAAGCACTGCAGCCATTGATACTGAGTATTATTATTCTATTGTGTCCAGGGTTCAAATCTGCACGTGGTTTTATTGTAACCTTCAAACTATATTAATGCAAGGATGTGAAGACTGCTATTTACCGTATATACTCGAGTATAAGCCGAGTTTTTCAGCACATTTTTTGTGCTGAAAAAACCCCCCTCGGCTTATACTCGAGTCAGATTCCCCTCTGAAAAAAAAATGGTGTGGAGCTCCGAAGCTGGGCAGCCGCTTCCCTGCTTCCGTGTTTCCTTTGCAACTTTTAAGCATGGGAGGGGGAGGCTTTTCTGAGCTCTAGGCTGAGAAAGCAACGCGAGCCGAGGTCGCTCCACTCAGTTTCATTTCCTCAGCTCCAGCTGCTTTCAGTCCACTCGGGAGGAGGGGGAGGAGGGGGAGAGAGAGAGAGAGAGAGAGAGATATCATAAGAACGGCTCTTGGTTTTTTCTTGCAAGGGAGAGAGTGACTCCTGCCTACCACTGTCATCATCATCATCTTTTGGGTTAGTGAATCAATCAAACCTTTCATGATAGTGAGATCGTTTCCCAAATTTCCCTTAAATCAGGGAAGAAATCAGAAACAAACCTTTGGGCTGAGAATAAGCTTGTTCCTATGATGCCATTTTTGTTTACTTCAGTGTGAAAAGTGTGAAAAAACACACTTCTTTTTCTTCATCTTCTTGTTCCCTATTTACTGGTCTCTTTCAAAGAGGAAATTGTGAACATCAAACTTATTCTCAACTGTCCTAGTGAAAGTTTTTATTGGCATCTATTTTTATTTTTGAAATTTACCAGTAGCTGCTGCATTTCCCACCCTCAACTTATACTCGAGTCAATAAGTTTTCCCAGTTTTTTGTGGTTAAATTAGGTGCCTCGGCTTATATTCGGGTCGACTTATACTCGAGTATATACGGTAGTTGTATTACAATGAAGATCCACAGCCACTGTAACCAGGTTTGTGCAGCACTGCCATACAGAAACCAAGTAAAGGGGAAAGAGTAAATGGGTGAAAAATATATATTTAATAAGTCTGTTCTGTTGTTATTTATTTATTATTGACACTTGAAATTGACAATCAGATCAAGCATATTATTATGAGGAATGGATGCTTTCTTTTCTTTCTTTTTCTTTTTAAAACAACAGCTAAAAATATATTTTCATAATTTCTTTAAACACACTGTTATCTTGCAAAGCAATACTGAGTATAGATTTAATTTGTGGCTTTTCTTGTGTTTTGTCTGAAGTTAAATCAGAATGGATACATGAACCAGAACTAAATTATTTTGAAGTGCTGTTTCCAGCCTTTTAGTGGCAGGAAATCATTTTAGAACATTATATAACAGCTGTTACTGTTGGTGACCAGCATGTTAATGTTTTCCTGTATCCCTTGTGTTGTGTCAGGCATCTTTCACAGAATTGTTCAAGGATCTTTACAGTTAGAGAAAGCAATGCTAGGGGTTATACAACTTCAGCCTGATTGCGAACAGGTGAAGAATTGATCACTCAGTTCTGAATTGTCCCATTATACGGATGTAAAAATGTCACTGTAGAAAATATTGCTTTCCTAGAAGAATAGGTATTTCTTATTTAAATATGTTTGTACACAGGTAAACGAATAGATACAATTGCCTTCATAGACTGATTAAATCCACCTCTGTGTAGAAATTTTATGGTTTATTAATTGTAATAATATTCAAACAACTTTTATAGTTGTGAGGAATAAGAACAACAAAACAGCCTAGCGTTTCCACTCCAATTTTTCTAATTTCAGTAAACAAATTTAATCTTCAATAATCTCTAATCATTAGGATTATTTTAGCAATTATTAAGAATAGTTGAGTTTCCTTCCATCATTGTAATTATAGCCAAATACTGCCCAACTATGTGTTAAAGGAGCTTCTTTAGTATTTTATATTTATGTTTCTTTGAACCTAATATCTGTTTTAATGTATATGAAGCCACTTAGTGAAATCATTTGATGGTGTGCGGGGGTATCATCAGTAGGCAGATAACACTCAATTTTACATCTCCTTCCCAGGACAGGTGATACTATTCAGGTGATTAGCCAGTGCCTGAAGGTTGTGAGACCTAAAGGTGAGGAACTGATTTAGACCAAGTCCTGGAAAGATGGAGTGGATATGGGATTTTGGGATTTTGGTTACCCAGGGATCCAGTAAGTTCCATTCCTGACTCTCAATGGAGCAGAACTTCCCCAGAATTAGTGCAAAGTTTGGGGCCTTCCTGGATTCATGGCTCTTGCTTGAAAATCAGGTGGTGGCTATGGCAAGAAGAAGCTTGGCATAGGTTCAACTTGTGAAGTAATTGCATTCTTTCCTGGATCAGAAGACTCATTGTCACTCATGCCTTGTCAATTCTTGTTGAATTATTACCGTGTGATCTGTATGGGACAACTCTTTGAAGATCACCCAGAAATTACAATTGGTCCAACATGCAGTGACATATAGTTCTGTGTACTTGGCATTTTCTTCACGTTCACCAGCTGCTGCATGAACTGGCTCCAACTATATTGGCTCCTGTTAATTTCTGATGCAATTCAGGTGCTGTTTATTATCTTTAAAGCTGGCAATGGAATGGGACAAATTATTTGTGGGATTGCCTTTCCCTTAGGGCAGGGGTATCGATTTCATTGAGGGCTGCATCGGGGTTGTGTTTGACTTTGGAGGGCCGGGGTAGACAAGGCCAGGATGGGCATGGCCAGCTTGATATCACTCATGTCACGGGTGACTGTGGTGGCCTCAACTCTCTGCCAGTGAAAATCCCAAGGTCCATTTTCAGCTGGGATGGCCTCCTGCAACCCTCTGCCTGCGAAAACAGAGATCAGGAGGGTCACACATGGTCCTCCCGAGCTCTATTTTCACTGGCAGAGGCGCCATGGGACGGTACTTCACTTTTTCCAGGGTGGCCCCCAGGTCAGCTCTGAGCACTGGCTCATGGGACTTGAGTTTGACACCCCGTCTTAGTGCATCCTTCCCCACCAAGTTAGATAGGGTGGGCACACTCCAGCTCCTTCCCTTTAACTATCGCAATCCGGTGGCACCTTGGAGATGTGCCGTTTTTGTGCCTGTCCTGACCCTTTGAAAGGGATCCTGATGAGATTAGGAAGACCGCCCACCCTATTTAATGTTCCAGAGGGCTTTGAGCTATGATAAAAATGAGCCCAGCAAATGTAAGAATATAGAGAGTTTATGGGAAGTTGCATCACAGTGGTTGAGATACATGATATTGTGATGGGATTTGGTTGCTTTTATTTATTTGGGGCTCACTGATTATTATTATGAGACATCTAGGAATTTCTTGTATCAGACAGTCAACTATATATGTTTCTAAATAAATAAAATAATACAGTAACTAGTTATTTCCTGGAAAGTATATAACTCTAGCATCTTATTTCCAAATTGTAACACCTTAATAAAATTTATTCATTACAGGTAAATGGGATGTCTATATTAATCTTATATTTTATATAGGATACCAGCAAATATGTAAAAATTAAAAGAGGACTATAGAAAATCATTTGTTTTCTTTCTGCAAGTCATTCCAGACTCCTGGTGACTGCCTGGACATATCTGTACAGGTTCCTTGACAATATTTTGGATTTCTTCTAATGCTAAAAGAAAGTGATGGGCCAAATTTGCCCAACCCCCCCAAATGGCAATCAGATCTATCCTGGGCTTCCTTTGTTCTGATGATGTGCTTATCCATCCACAACATTACAGTAGTAAGTTAAGAAGCTTATAATGCAAAGAAGAAAATGTGATGCCAACTGTGTTTTGCCTGCAACAGAGATAACAGTTGTGTATCTGCTATTGTTAACGCACAACTAAAGTGACCAGTGTCTTGCTTTATGGCTCACAGAGTTGTATTTACAAAGATATAATAAAAATTCCTAAGAGTCTTGTTTCACATCCTTCAGTGTTCTTCAGCTCCTCTTTGCACCTAGAATCTGAACTTAGAGGCACATACAAGATTCTTGTCATTTAAGGTTTTGACAGAAATTGGCTTTTTCTGAGGAATCTTTAGCCCCATTGATCCTTGTAGGTAATTGGAAAAGGGATCTAAAACTTTGTGGCTTACCTGCTTCATCTCTGATCCCACTTACATTGAGAAAGGCAATACTGAGCTGAAGCAGTGTGCTTCAGTGTATATAGTTCCTATTGTAATGGTAGTTTGTTTGGAAAACATTTTATCCCAGCAAACTAAACCACATGCCAAAGTGGAGTTCTTTCATCTTTGTTAGTTTCAATGATTTTACCAGCTTTATAAGGAAAAGATACAATAATTCCTCAAATCAAGATTGCCTGGTGGTTGGGGAGATTGAGTCAGTCATACTTTCTTTTCCTACTGCTCATTTTCTCTGCTTTGTAGCATTGGTTTAATAATGTCATTAATATATGTCTAATTCACTTAAGAAGGAGAATGCCAACGGTTTACTGCCTTACTGTCACTTATTGTTATCAGCAAGTGAAAATGTGAATAAATTATAAAAGTACCACAAAAATTTCCTTCACTTTTTTGTGGCCAAGAAAAGAACATATAAACATAGGCATATGTTTCTAATGATAATACAAAAAAATGATAATACACGCATTGTGATGTCATATTTCATCATCAATATTTCATGATATCATGTACCCAGGCCTGATGTTTGCATAAAACCCACCCAGCTTTGTTCTCCTCCTTCAGGTATCTATGAAATTATTCATTGATGAATGCAGTATGATCTTCTGAAATTTAGTTCTTTTGTTAAAATAAAAAAGTCATTCCACTATCTTTTTGAAAGTACTATGTACAACTAAGATGTAATGAAATAATAATTCAGATAGAAAGATTTAAATATTATGCAGCAGTGACAGTATTAAGCATGTATTACATATTGTTTCATGAAACTTTTAACTATTTTGTTATTAAAAAATGAAACCATTAATTAAAGAAAAAGAAACCTACAGTATGGCTGTTCTTATTGCAGGTTTTGATTAGATTTGACAGGTCAGATCTAGTCTAGTAGGTCAAGTGGTTGTTACTGCTAAGACTAGAACTAGAATTCTACAAGATCTGGAGGGCCACATCTTTACTCATGTTATTTTATTTATGATTAAAAAACAATTGTACACTGCATACAATTTGAAACAAAAATGTGAAAAACGTACCAGTAAATCATATACAAAAAAATCTTCAGATGATGTACAATAAGTGATATAATTCCATAGAATGTGTAAAATATCTGAACAGCAATAAAGGTGAAACAAAATATGGACCCACTTCTGGGGATTTCCAAGAACAAATCTACTCGCAGGAAGAATATATTCTGTGATGACCTGGGGTAACAAAGGTAACACAGTCAAAGAAGCAATAAGAGTCCCTTTATTATCTCCAACTTTGCCCCCAATGTCCAGGTTACCTTTGGCTGGAGAAAAACTCTCCCAGAAACAGCCTTTAACTGTGGAAAATTCAGAAAATCCAAAACAAGGTACACACAAACTGTAACTTAAAATCCAAAACAAAACAAACTGAAGTAATTAGTCTGACAAGGAAGGAGCAGGAATTTCAGGCTTGAAAGCACGGCAAAACTCACAGTTAGGGAGATACCAGGAACACAGCTAAGCCATGACAATATAAGGTCACATTTGCTCCCAACAGCTTGCTGAATGCAGTTTGCCTTTTTCTTATACACTTTGTTCCCAGCTGCAGCTAATTAAGGGAATCAGGGCCCTTTCCTGCCCCATAAACCAAGCAACCCACATTGCTTTCTTCTCCATTCGTCCCTGCATGCCCTAGGATGAAGAAGGGGTGGGCTTGGATCTTCCTCTGAATTCCCTCTCCCTTGTTCTACTCTCCTCGGCTCTGCCCAACCAGACTTTGCCCTTCCCCAGTTTCTTCCACAGCCAACGGAGCCATACTACCACTCCCTGTCAGCTGTTCGGCTTCCTCCTCCGAGTCAGATTCCAACAGGGGCATGACACATTCTGTCCAAAAAGAGGCAAGTTTTGTCCAGTGAATGACTAAGTTTTATACAGTAAATTTAGAGATGCCATTTCAAATACTGTTCAAGTTGTAGCTCTTTACTTCAAGTAGATTTTATTCTGGTACACATGTAAGAAGAAAGATATTCATCTGTAATATTTTGAGTTTGGCTTCAGAAAGTTGAATAGCTTTAACTTAATTTTCATAGTCTGTTCTGTAAGTAGACATTTCAGTCTTTCCTCCTAATAGTTTGGCCATTATTTCAATAATTTTGGTAGCAGCAGCCCATCCAATCAATAGGACTGTAGAAGTATGTTCAGTAAATGAATCTGTTAATTTATATATCAGCACATTGAACCAAAATGCCACAACATTTCTAAAAAACTAAAAAAGGATTAGAACAATATCATTCAAAGAACAAGGCAAAACCTGGCTGTTTACTCACTCATAAGTTCCTGTTTCTTTCGAACTTATTGTCTTGGCAGCGCTTTCTAATAATTATAATGTTTCTTAAGTTTAATTATTCTTCTCATTGGCAAACTAGTTCATTTTTTTAAAGTTAACGCATGAGGCATAAACAAATTCTACTCTGTCGAGAACTTGTCACTTTATTTCCCACACTTTTCTAAAATGTTGCTAATATTCAAGAACCCTGGAAAAGAATCCAGAAGGTGTAAAGGAAAGTTATTCCAATGTCTGCAAACTACAGGTTTACAATTACAATTACAAGTTATACCTGCAGTTGGGACTGGAATTTCTACTACTACACAATGAAGTTGTAAAGTGTGATGACATGTGATTGCATCAATTAGCAACAGCAACCCTTACAGTCTCCACTACTGTTGGTAAGTGAGGATCATGGGTCATTAAAAGAACATCTTGTAATGCAACTTCCTGCCCGTTTCCAAGAGCCAAAGCAGTGGGGAAACTGGCAAGAAGTTAGAAGTCCAGATGGCTCATAGCAGATCAGCAGACAGGTAGGAAAGGGATTGATACTCAGTGGGAAAAAGAGCAGTGGGGTTTGGAGTGACTGCTGTATGGCAGGAGAGTGTGTGCAAGTGATAGAAAGGCATGACATGGCACAAGTGTGGCAGGTCTTGGCATGTTTGCTGCTGGGTGTGAGAGTGGCTATGGAGACATGGTGCCAGTGCAGTGAGTCTCAAAAAGTGTGTGGATATGAGAATGACTTACCAGGCAATTTGTGACTTTCTTTGTCAGCTGCCTTATTGACTTTGCTTGTGGGGAGCTAGCAAAGCAGCTCACAAATTGCCATCACGTGATAATGGGATGCTGCAACGAATATAAGCATGAACCCCGATTATAATCATGTGACCATGGCGCAACCAGAACTTTGAAGATTAGTTATAGGCCCTTCTTATTGGGCATCATCTTAAATTTGAATGGTCACTGGATGAGCTGCATATGAAAGAATGTCCTAGAGATGGTACTCTCACCTCACAATCAGGAGGCTGTGAGTTCAATCCTAGGTAGAGGCAGATATTTCTCTCTGGGCACAATGAGAATTTATCTGCTGACTAAAATTCTGCATTGGCGATAGGAAGGGCATCCGGCCAGTAAACATTCTGCTCCGTTCAGTTGCCCATACTCCACCCTGCAAGCGATTATGGGTTTATTAAAAGGAGTTGATGATGATATGAAAGAATGTGTATCTGTAAATATGTAAATTACTATAAGGTTGTCAACAATCTGGGATTGGCAAGAATTTTTCTGTCATGTGTATAGTACTTATATTCATATTAACACTGCATTGGGATTTTTATGGCTTGTTAAACTAGCCATTGCAAAGTGTTCCAGTCATGATACTAAACCAGAAATAAACAAAATCACATTATATTATAGTGTCACAGAATTAAATCTTTCATTAGAAAATTCAATTTAGGGCTATTATTTGCAGACTGATTTAATTCTTTTAACCTAGATAATTTTAAGTTAAATATGATTTCTTTCTTTTTCCTTTATTATATACAGTACATTCAATAATAGTATATTATGTATTTCAGTTTTTAAAATATACAATTATATGCTGTGATGGCTCAAAGGATAATGATTTTTTTTAAAGTTTTTATACATTTTTTTTCAAAAACATTAATAAATATCTTAAATTTTTCATGTGGGATGACAAGTACTTGAACTTTGTGGAGGAACAGAAAAGTGAATACAGAAAGTAATTTATTTCTGAAATTCTAGATAGACTTAGATTTTAAAAGTTTCAGGGATGTTTTACAAACATTTAAGAATATGATAGATAGGAACTAATTTTAGCAGGAACCTCCAATACACCATACTTCATATAGTAACCACCCCTAGGATCTCATTTGCCCAAAATTGGAAACAGGATACCATTCCCTCTGAGGCAGCAATAATAAGAAAGATCCTCAAATGCACTGAAATGGACAGGCTAACGATGATATTAAAAGATAAAGAAGAAATAGAGTACAATAAGATATGGAACCTTTGGTATGAGTGGTTAGAAAGAAAATGCAAAGGTGTCAATCAATAGCAAAAATGAGAAAGTAATAATGTTGTATATATGTATATAAATGTGTGTATGTACGTACGTACGTATGTACGTACGTATGTATGTAAGTTAGATTAAGAAATAAGAGTATACGTGAATAGAATGAAGAAGTAATTGATATAGCCATAGACTTTATTAACCAGTGTGAACACCATTGCAGAATTGTAAAAAGTGGAAATTATTTTTTAAATGTTTAAATGTTGAATAAATAAATTATTTTAAAAAAAGAATATGATAGATAAAGGAAGTCTGGTTTTCAGTTTTTGATGTTGTCCTTGTCTGTCTGTCTATCTGTTACATAGAAATTACAATGCCCCTCCATCAAACTAAAATATTACATGTGACCAACATCTACCAAAGTAGGATGTCTGTAGAAGTTTGTAAAAATATTTTTCTTTTAAAGTTCCCGAAAGCTTTGCTTTTTCATTTAATTAGTTATCTTTGTGGTCTTTGTGTGTGCATGCACAATATCCATGCTTGCAGTTTAATTATGCTGAATCTCCCTGCTTTTTCCTCATGCCCAAATTAGATTAATATTCAGAAAGATCACGTAGCTGGCATTATCCCAGGTGCACAGCATCTGCTGGCTTTAAGAGTCAGGAAGGAAACATTGATATTCATATTCTGTTCTATTTCTCTCAGCTAGACATTTAATTCTCCAAGATTCAGTGGTGTCCATAGAGAAAAATGATTGTGTCACTCAATTCAGCATTTCCAAATTTCTTACGCATAGGCCAGCTTACCCTACCTTCAGCGTGTTTTTCTTTCTTTGTGATTTCCAGGGACCTTACTTTTTCTGTAGTCTGCTTGATTTTCTCTTTCCACTGCGGTTTTTGATTCTCTCTTTTTGTTTGAGATCTACTCTAGGTTAATTTGAGTGCAGTGATTATAATACTTATTCCTTTCTTTATGAGTCTTTCTGGAAATACACACCCGAATTCTTGGGCTACTTTCAACAAATATATGCACTCAACAAACAAGATGGATATTTCATTCTTATATCTCTTAGGATATTAATTAACAAGAGCAAAAGTATTACGGACCATTTCAAACATAGGAAGATAGTCTGACTGATCAGAAATTAGGGATTATAGTTAGTAAAGGGAATTCAATTCAAATCTTCAACTTGAGGTTAAACCAATTCGGTGTTAACTGCTTTAAAATGCAAGGTTCAGTTAAAAAAAGGAAAAGGATTTGTCTGTAGGCTAATGTGGGAAAATATCAAAACTGCTGCCGCTGCTTCACTTTTGTCAGAATGGGTATGAAAATAGCAAGAATGGAAGAACTAAAGGTCATTAACCTGCAAAGTTTCAGCTAAAGAGCTTCAAGGCATTCACAGTAATTTTATGAAATATTCTCCTTGTTCTTTTGTCAAGGCAAAGATAGCAAAGATGAGGAAAGGACAGCAGAGAAACTCCCACATTGTCCAGCAAGAGTCTCTAGAGAAATTGACTGAATCAAGGCAGAAAGTAGCACACTATACAAATAGAAACCTTCAAGAACTGCTTTAAAAGTAAGCCCTTTTATACATGCTTTCGAAGGAATGGGCCAAGCAACTGTAACTGTGCTAATATTTGAGGTTGTATGAGGAAGGTTGGCATAGTTTGTTGGAAAATAATGGCCTTTCTTGGCAAATTGTACTTATCATTGACTTCATTGGCATGCTAGGTTGAGCATGGCACATTGGCAGACTCAGAGAAATACTCATTCACTTGTGGCTTCTCCCTCTAATCATTGGGTTTGGTAGGATGAAAATTGACATAGCGTTTTGGCAAACAGAAGGAACTATCATTGGGGTATCAGGCTTGATGGTGCTTTGGGAAAATGTAGCCTATGCTGAGTAGGATTTGATTGTGTCAGAGTTGTGATTTGCTGGCTATATTCTAGTTAGGCAGGCAGCAGAATCAGACTGGCATAGTGAAATCAAATGTGGTAGAAATATATTGTAGAGAAGGAAATTCCACGGAGAAAGTGGCATACAGCCTTGCCATTAAAAACAGTAAATGCTAGCCTTTGTAAGCCTAGGCTGTCTTTGTTCAATATCTAGAAACTTTGCTCTGCTGTTCAAGTTATGCAGAATTTAAAAAAAAAAAAACATTTTTTCAGAACATCACCTAAGCACAGTTATAAATTTTTCTCTGGGTATGCTTGTAGTCATGGAAGAGAGAGAGAAGTTTTAGATAAGCTGCTTTAATTACATGTTATAAAGAAATTCTTAAAATGAGGAAAATCAGCTACTACGGAAGAAGGAATTAAGCAGCAATTGTCAGCCCCAGAGTTTATATCTTGCATCTGCCACTTCTTTGTGCTTAAGACTTTTTGCCACTAGCTCCTCAGCCTTGGATGGTTGGATATAGAGAACTGTCTTTGGTACCTTTACCTCTAGCATTGTTATTTCAGCTCTCAGAGTCTTGATTCAGTAGTGTGTATCAGCCACAAGCCAATGATCATAATGAGAATAAAAGGCAAAGTTAAGGTTTGTAGCTGGCTGCATTAAAGAAGTTGAGAAGATAATTAGATGCTTAGTTTGATCATGATTACCATTCCAACATTCTCTGACTGATGGCGTACAAGATTATAATGTTAACTGGCAGTTACTAGTAGTGTCAGGATATTCTTTAGATCACTCTGCTCCCCCCTCCCCCCAGCATTCTCCACATATGGGACAGAAGTTGCAATACTAAATGTTGTCGATACCAATAGTAAAAGTGTGTGGGCGAAGCCATCAAGTTTGCAAAGTGCTTCATAGTAACCTAATTCAATCCACTACATTGAAGCCTGTCCCTATTTCAATTTGCAGATCTGCTTCAGAGGGGTAATTCAACTGAATCTTCATTGAACTGAAGCAGTCCCTCAAATCTTTGCACAATTGTGATAAAAGCCTGGTACAAACTATACAATGGGAGAAATACAGATAAACAGAAGCTGATGTACAAGTAAGATTTCCTCTTATTTGGATAGATATTGGTCATCATTAACTTTTTTTACTCTAAAATAAAATTTGATAAAACTTAGATAAACATGTGCAGTACTAAAATGTTCAGTGTAAACATTTTTTTCACTTTGTGAATAACTCTAAATTGAAATCTCTAAATCTATTTATAAATACAACATAAAAATAAGGTTTTTATGGAATTGAATATCGTGAGATTGGAAGGGAAATTATGGCCATTCAAACTGTACGGATGAATAAATTGTAGAGAGTCAGAATTGAAAAATTGACTTGCACAGACACAGGGAGACTATTGTCAAAACTTGTTCTTCTCCCCTCACCACTTGTTTGCTAATGCAGTTTGGATGTGGGATTGTCCAGGCAAAGTGGAAAAACAGTATCAATGTTCCTAATTTAGATGGTAATACTGTCACAAAATTGATTCCTGCTTTTGTGCGATGGGCAAGTGCGGTTGCATGGTTTGTGAAAACCTATGATTTTTAAATTAAAATTTAATAATTGAAAATAAGTGGTGTGAGAATAATCCAAATTATTCTTAAATTTTTGCAGTGCTGTGATCTCCTAAAACGATAAAGGACATAGAACACACACAAACACATAAATGAAGTTAATGATTTCACACCACTTTTAATGACCATTGAGGTAAAGGTGAATTGCTTTCACACTGCCAAGTTATTAGCTATTTCATTTGTATTCATGTATGGAAGAAATCTAGCAAACAGCGTTAACAATATTAAAAAGTGAATTTTTTTTTATTTTAAAAAAAGGAATAGTTTTTTCTTGAAGCTATCTGAGTTCATGACTTCTCCACGTTATCTCATTAACCATTCTCTTATTACCTGATATTCACGGGTTTAAATAATGAACTTAAAACTTTCAACTCTTACAGTGATAATGAAGAGCCAGCTAACATGGCATGTTGCCAAACTGATAGACTTATTACTCAAGTGGAAGAATGCATTTAAATATTCACTTAATGTTGTGGTTCTGAATCTTTGTTAACAGCCTAGAAACATTGAGCTACATGGCTTCATATTTTATAGCATTTATTTTCTCACATAAACATACCACAAAAAGTGTTATTAAGGCCTTTTTGCCTTGTGATCCTTTTGGTACAAGTCTTCGGTTCTTTGTAAAACTTTGGAAATGTAGGCCGGATATATGAACACAGACAAATATTAGTCCTTGATTCAAAGGATCATTTACTGAATTATGCAACTTAAAAGTCAGCTCCTTTTTGTCAGCATCAATTACATTGCCCATCAACTTCCAAAACCAAGAATAGCTTCAGGAATAAATAAGAGGTGGATGTTTTGGGGAGTAGCAGATGAAGGAACATAGCAATAATAGATATTGGAGAATAGACATAGTTGCATTATTTGGTTTGCTCTGCATTTTTTGAATCAGAGATTGCTAATCCTTTGGTGCTTGTGAACTGAGGAAGAATTATAAGAGCCACAATAGGAGCATCACTGATATAAATTTGGTGAAACTATTTTTTGACGGTTTCTTTGGTGAGGTTTTTTTTCCCTTAAATTATGTTAAGCCTCTCTTCTACCGTGTTTCTCATATAATAAGGCCGGGTCTTTTTTTTTTTTTTTTGCGCCCCGAAAAAATGGCTAGGCCGTCTTTTGGGGGGTGACTTAATTCCCCCCACCCCCATTGCATCTTCAGGCGGGTGGCGACGGCTTGGATGTTGACTTCAGCGTTGGTGGGGCACTTCGTATCAGGGTCAATGTAGGCAGCACCATATCCGGGTGTGCAACAAAAGTACTTCCTAATGGCAAGCCCCCCCACCATTCCCCCCATTTTGCATGTTTTAATATAGGCCTTAATTTGGGGGGCTTAATTTCATTTCATGCCTATAAAACATGCTGAGACTTCCTATTGGGGGAGGCTATATTGTTGGAGAAACAGGGTATGACTAACTCTATAGCTTTAATGTTCTCTCTTATAATCTCAGAATTTCTGCCAATTTTCAGCACTAGTAGTAATCCTAGGGCCACAGATTGCTCACTTTCCCCTAAGATCTCTCCTCAGAGAAAATGAAACACCCATGCCTTCTACTTGAGGTTTCAGCTACAGCTTGACTTAGCTTTTGCAACTGAAATGGGAGGATGCCATCTTGTCCTTGATTGAAGGCCACAAAATGTTTAACCCTGGAAATAACTTTTGACAAAATGAAAAATCCAGGTGGACAGTTACTCTGGAAATCTACCTGGAATATAGTGCTATCTTTCTGAAACAATCTGTTGTTTCTGGGTCTATAAAAGTTTAACAGGTGCTGTATCTCCATAGCAAATTATGTCAGTGGTTGAAGATGTGTGGTATAAAATAAGTATGTAATCAGTTAAATGATCAATTGGCTGCTCTCATTGCTGCCAAATGAGGTAATTATAACATAGTAACAATCACTCAAAATAAATTGATTAGTTTTGAAGCTTTCCTCAAGTGTCCTGTACCGGTGTTATTAGAACAAACCTTGCTAATTATGCTCTGTCAGAGGATAGTGCCTGCTGCGAACATTTTTGAATAACTATACACTATACACATGTAGTTTTACAATACATAATATACTATTAAGTATGGAAAACCAATTTGTGATTTTTTATTAGATTATTACCACATCAAATTCCACAAGTAAATTGAAATTCCACCTTTAAAGCTGGACTGGCTGCATACTCTAAAAAAAATAGACTGTCATCATTTCACAAATAGCAATATTATTAAGTGTTCCCATACTGTATACAGTGAAAAAAGAGGAGTCACCCAAGGACCCCAGGAAATAGTTGCACCAATGAGGCCATCTAGGTTTACTAAAAATTGTGAAAAAATCCTTAAAAATACTGCAGATTCAGAATGAAGTGAAATGAAATGAAATTGACTGACTGAATGATGTTGGTTGTTCTAGAGCCAATAATATGACTGAGGATCAATTATGTTTTGGGAATCCCCTTTTCCTTGTTTTTAAATTATGTTTTACTTGCTGATTGCATCATAACATTGTTCATCATATTGATAATCATATTGATTGGAAGTGAGAGGAAGTGATTAATTATATTTTAGCACACATAGTTAAGATTATTGCTTTCAGGGAAATTTAAGTGTAATGCATCATTTAAACTGTATTGTTTTGTTCCTGAGCAATTTGGTACATATTTCTCACTCCATTAAGCATCTTAATTTATATTGGTTTGCTTTTGTTTTCCTAACAGCATAAAGGAAAAAAAATCACTTTGCTTTTTAGTAATTGTTTCTACAATTAGCCATAAGCATAAGTCAGCCAGCTGTCAAAGTACAAGAATCAGGAAGATTTATTGGAAGAAAAATTCCAACTTTGCAAGTAACTGACTAGTTCAACTGACTAGTCCCTAGACTGCATTCAAAGGCATATGAAATGGTGGCTGTTGCTAGGACTCACAAGCTACAAGAATACTGTTTGACTTGGATACCAAAATATGTTCATGTACAGTAGTACAATAACAAGACAGAATAGACAATCAGTTCACAAAAAGAGCTTTGATAAAAGTTCTTAATTTAGGTTTGGCAATTATTAATGGGAGCAAACTTTCAAAACATTTAAAATTAAATTTCTAGAGGGAGCAATGGAAAAGGCAGCATAATGTGTTTTTTTAATTTTAAAATTGTAAATAAGTTCCCTTGCCCACTTCAATTCATAGCTTAATATTTTATTTTTAACCAATATTTGTTTTATATCATAATTGTAGATGTTGTATTATTATTATTATATGGTATCATTGATTAGATTATGTTTCTATATTTGTTTTTAATTTTCTTGGACAGCATTAATTTATTTTGTATTTGAGGCATACAAAAGCTGGACATTAGTTTGTTTAAAAGTGAGAACTTTAGCCTGCAGATTTACTACATACAGTAACTGTTCATTTGCTCAGATCATTTCATTTCATTCAGTCTTCCCATACACTCCAGTCTCCCTTTTCTTGACAAAGAAAATCAGAAGTAGACCGCCTTCTCTCCCATTGGAGCACATTATGATTATCCTGTCTTTCTGCATTAAGTACTCAGTAAGGCTTAACAACAGTAAAGCATAAAGTTCAGTATAATTTAATTTGCAATGTAATTAAAAGTTAGTAGAGGCAGAAGCATTTGAAAATATGTATTTCTTTTAAAAATGGTGACTAAAATTTCTTATTGCAGGATTCCCAACATTTGTTGTGCTATGCACCCCCCTAAAATAAAAAAAAGTCCTTCTCCCTCATTCAAAAGACTGTAGGTCCATGCTCTGATAGATTTTGGCCGTCTGATAAGACAGGGGTCGCTAACCTTTTGGACCTCAGGGACCATCACATTCATAATTCTACATCCCACAGACCACTAATATGAATTTTGACTGATGATGGTTGCTGATGTCGGTGGGAAAGTTGGTCCCATGTTCCAGAGCTGCAGTAGTCACAAACTGGCCCTTTGGTCATTCCAGAGCTGCACTGAAGGTCCACCACTGCTGCGGGGGGGGGGGGGGATCCAATCTAACCTCGGAGGGCTGGAGGTGATGTTCTCTCTCTCTCTCTCTCTCTCTCTCTCTCTCTCACACACACACACACACACACACACACACATGTCCTTCACACACACACACACACACACACCCTCCAAGGGCAGCCACATTCCTTCACTAACCTGTTTTTCAGTTCCGCTCTCGGGGAGAGAGAGGGGGGGGTATCCTGTGATCCCAAATAAATAATGGTCGATTGATAGGAAAACAGAGTAGGGGATTTTCCTGCAGACTTTTTGGAGGATTTTCCCAGGGTTTCTGCTGCTTCTACTTTTGGCTGCACGCAAGAAAAGCAGCAGAAATCTTTCTTCCTCTCCCCCAAACTTCACCAGAAATGAGTCTGCTTTCCTTCCATGAAGCCAAAAGTCTCTCCCCCCTCCCCCCGAGAATGGAGCTGGAGACGGTATCCTGCAATCCCAAATAAAGAATGATAGGTAGGAAAATGGGGTTGGGAATTTTCCTGCTGACATTTTCCTGTAGACTT
Source organism: Hydrophis major (assembly GCA_033807585.1). Lineage (NCBI taxonomy): Eukaryota > Metazoa > Chordata > Lepidosauria > Squamata > Elapidae > Hydrophis > Hydrophis major. Next base: position 35,731,994 of record CM066332.1, on the reverse strand, counting down.
TTTGGGGGGATTTTCTTAGGGTCTCTGTGGAAAAAGCAGAAGCAGCAGAGACCCTGGGAAAATCCCCTAAAAACTCTGCAGGAAAATTCTCTACCCCATTTTCCTACCGATTGATCATTGTTTATTTGGGATCGCAGGATACTGTCTCCAGCTTCGTTCTCAGGGGGAGAGAGAGACTTTTGGCTTCATGCAAGGAAAGCAGCTGAAGCAGCAGAAGTCTTTCTTTCTGTCCCCCAAACTCCGCCAGAGTGGCGCAGCCTCTTGGAGCAGGATGCCTTGCAGGGTCCCAAAGGCTCATTTCTGGTGGAGTTTGGGGGAGAGAAAGAAAGACTTTGGCTGCTTTCCTTCCGTGCATGCAGCGAAAAGCAGAAGAAGAAAGAAGCAGAAAAAAGCCTGGTGGCCAGCCATGGTGCATGGGATGAGTGAGGCAAGTTCCCCCTCTTCGCCCTACCCCCCTACCCCCTTGTGTTGTTTGCAATGCAAGTGATGCAAGCCTTGTGTTCCCCTGCAGCCTGGATTAATTGCTTTGGGGGTGACATTTCTCTGCAGACCACCAACATTTTCTTGTGGACCACCAGTGGTCCCTGGCCCACCGGTTGGCAACCACTGCGATAGGATCTCCTGTTGTGGAAGAGGATTATTGGCTTGTGGAGGTAGAAAGGAAGGCTAGTCTGGCAGTGAGTCAGTTGTGTGTGTGCAAGCTAGACTTGCACACCCAAGCTACATTGCACTAAAATGTGCTCCCAGGACCTTGCTTGCAGCAATTGTTCCAGCAATCGCTTCAAGCCATTCCGGAGTGCTGCCCCAAAATGACCTGATCAAATTAAGGTAACCTCCTCTCGTCTTCCTCTCTTCCAAGGACAACTCTTCCTGGTTGGCAGCATGCTGATTTCTGCATATCCATTCCAAGGAGCAGCTTGGTCTCCAGTCATGAGGCATCATTCTCCTGAGAGAAGTTGAAGAGGCACACAATTCATACAGCCTGATGTGGGTATATAGGTGAACACCAGCATACCTTCCTTCAAGAAGGTCACTAGGGAGAGCCATAGTTGAAGGAAAATAAACCAAAGAGCTGTGGTCTTTGGGCAGTGTTTATCAGTAGTTTGAGTCTGCTACAGGATCAATTTTTGTAAGCACAAAGGCCATTGAAGAGCTCCCAGGGCTTTGTTACCATGCATGGCTGGGCTCGGCAACATCATAATGGTAAAGGCTACCTAGATGTGATCAGGGTAAGAGCAACTGTGACCCCATCGAGGGGAGAATCCCTGATTTCTTGAGAGTGCTTTAATCTCCACATAAAGAGATTGAAGTACCATGCCCAATTATTTTTTTAAAAAATGAGACGCTGCTTGACATTCTGCATACTTGTCAGCATTTTAATTTTTATTTATACTCTTTCTTTTAAATATAAAACAAGAAGAGAAAAAATTGGAATTATTATGAGTCGCAATTATAAGACCCACATTTTATATTATCTACATAGTAATCTCTACACAAATTTGTTTTCCACAGAGTTACACTGCATTGACATTTCCATTTAATCCTATTTTTGCACACTCTAGGAACTTTATATTAATTGCTTTTGATTTCCTAAACATTTTAAATGCAAGGACATTGCAAAACAAATTCTATTGACAGTTGGCTATTATTTCCACTATAACTGTGACTCATCTGCCCTTTTTATCCCTCAGATTATAATAATAGAGGTTTTTTTAAAAAGTACTTTAAAAAAAAAAATCATTGTTAAGGATTTAAAATAAGCATTATTAGTTAGGGTTACCAGATCTGGGCTACAAAAATCCAAAGAAAGAGCTCATGACAAAAGAAGTTGTTGAAAACTTTGCTACCATTAATAAGCTCATCCATCATCATCAGCAGCAGCAGCAGCATTGTTAAATGAAGACCTCCTGTTCTTGTATATGTAAAATTTCTATTATTGACGTATCTGGAGAATGCCCTCAGGGATAGTGGGGTTTAATTTTTCTTTTCTCATGATGAAACATGTTTATTAATGGAAATATTACATAGGAGAAAGGAAAAAATCTGTATGGCAATGGTGTATTTTGATGAAGAGGTAATTAATAGGAACAGTGTTCATTCAAAAATTTAAAAGATTTAGGGATCACAAATATGAAAGAAATTAATTTGTAGATGAATTAAACCATAAGGTTATTCACACAATTTACTGGAATGTGTTCATCTTACTATGATCATCAATATAAATAACTTTTCTTAAAATATTGTTTATCACTAGTGTAATAGTACCCACAGGCATTTGAAATTAATTGATTCAGGCTAGTTTTGGTTTAAATTGTAACTTAAATACATGGAAATCATGCCAATCAATAGCTCCTCTGGAGTCCAATCATGTGACATCCAAACATGATTACAGAATCATAGGCGTGCATGAACAATCTTATGTACAGTTGATTTTCACCTTCATTTGTGTGATAGATGTAATATGCAAATTGACCTTTTGGCAATTGGCTAGCCATTGTTACCAACAGATGTCAATTCAAACTCTGCAATTCTTGTATAGTTTTTGAGTCACTGCATTACTAATCCAGCACATTGTATCTGGCAGATGGGAATGAATGTAATCAGGAAGTCCCAGTCATTTTAAATTCGAGAGTGAGTGTGTGAGACAGAATAGAACAGAGTATAGCAAAAAGCATTCATTCTCTGTGAAAGTAGTCTGCATCACTCAGGGCTGAAAATGTGTAGTTTCCACTTTGTGAGAAGTTTAATTAAAAATTGACTACTGCTGCACTTTATAATCTGAAATACCAAGAGTCTGCATTAATGTTATGTTCCAAAAGTACCCCCACTCAAGACCTTCTGTTGGCATGAACAATTAATGCCCGAGCAGCTTTGGGGGTAAGTAGATCTGGGGTCAATATTTTACTATGCTGAGAAACTGAAGTGACAGAGCCACAAAGAGGATGATGCATAGAGCTGTTAATAGTGGCAGCATTATAGGGAAATCTTTCCTCCTTGTAATAAAGTTTGCTTTCCTTGAAGGTTTTTATGACAACTGTAAAAAATTTCCACAGGTCAAATTGGTTGCTAACAACCATTTAATAATTTGATTTCCTGGTTATTTGATTATTTAGGACACAGATTTTATCTCTGTAATTGCACTTTGTTAGGGACACATGTACTCCGAATATATTGAATTGTGTATGGCAATTTTCTTCAAATTGTGGCCTCTAGACTACAGTTAACTGGAAATTGTGAGAGTTACCATCTAATAGGTCTGCAATTTTTGCCCAGAAACCAAGTAGGATAGGATCTGGTTACTGTTTTAATGGGAATTCCAGTAGGCTGTGGGCTAAAAGAGCTGAATCTCAGAGAAGGTAATGGCAAATCATTTTCATAATGTAAAGAAACCTGTATGCACAAATCTATAAAGTCAGTGGAAGTCAAGATTCATTCAAAGGTCTTTACATCTGAAGAAAGTCAAGTTGGAGCAGAACTGCTGTTCGATAATTTATGACCCTCAGCTATGTTTTGATGTTTTATGTTTCCTCTTCTTTAAATGGCATTGGAAAGTGGTGCTGTTCCTTTAGCTCAGGAAACCCTAGACTTCACTACAAAGAACCACTCTGCCAAAATTGTTATTTTGGGAAAAGGAGATATAAGAATGATTTATAAACCATTTCCTCTGCTTCTTTCACTGTGTGAAAAATCCACAGGAACAATGCATTTATTAGGAATCTATCAGGCCATAATATGCTGGGCCTCTTGGATCACAATGGCAGAAGCTTTTGATTTGTTGCTATTCCATGGGCAATCGTCAGGTTGATAGTCTACTATTATAATGGCAAGTTTTAGTATTATTCATTCCTCCTAGATTTTAATTACTATACCAGATTGTAGGCCAGGTGTTTTGGATTACAATTTTCAGGAGATCTGGCCAACCCAGTTATGGAATAGTCAGAATATCTGGAAAATAAACTTCTCTCGCTATAAACACATGAGAATTAAAATTAAGAAAAATTGTTTGGGGGAGTTTAGCTGGTCAGAAAGAAATGTGTCCCTGTCCATTCCTATGAGTCTGTTTCACATTGAGCAAAATCACCAGACTTGATTTCAAAATGTCTTACTGAGTAATAACAGTGTACCTACTTACCAGGTTGATGCATCCCTGTCCAGAAAATGCAACAAAGTGAAGTCTTGCTTAGTGGCTAGGTATTACACAACACAGTTTAGGTTCAGTCCATAGGAAATAAATTCTTGGAAGCCACCACCTCCTCCTGGAAAAATGAAATATTTTGAGGAATATTGAAAAGGCAGGATAAAATATTTCTCCTTAAAGAGAAATAAAAAAATCTTAAGAGAGACAGAAACTCAGACCCCCCATCTCCCTGTCCCCAGCAGTTATTTTGTGTCCATTTAGAAAGACTGGGCCAGCCTATCTACAAAACAAAAGTCCTTCAGCTCCAGGATGATGGGATTATCCTTCAGGACATAATAGGATCAAACTACTACCTTTTAGCAGAAAACACAGAGATCACTATACTGCACAATCTCTTAAAGATGTTTCCTTCACTGCATTGCCCCAGCAAACTTCAACCAAACCTAGGAGCTCAGACAACCTATAGAGCCAGCTATGACCCCTACATAACCCCTACAACAGCCAATAGAATACATATTCTTGCATAAGAACAGGAAGCTCAAGTGCAAAGCCTAAGAGAAGGTATTAAAAAAACCCATTCTCAACTCCATGTGGTCAGCTGCCCAGAACCATCCATGGGGTTCATAATTAAACCATCTTTTCAATCAGCCTCCAGCCTTCATTTTGTCTCCAGTGCCTTTCTCCCAGCTTGGAACTGAACCAGATGGATATTTCTTCTAACAAAATGAAGCACGAGTTCATGGAAAGGAGCCAGGGTAACAAGAAAGAGGCAAATGTGATCCATGAAGAGATGAAAAGCATAGCAGGAAGCAGGGATTTAGTACTATACATCCAAAGTTGGCGAGTTGTTCCCAACAATGGGATAATCACTGTCAGTTACTCTTTCGAGGCAGATTTAGTACACTGGTGGGCATTGGTGGCATTGCTTCCCAGAGAGCCAAGGAGAGTACCTCTGCTCCAAAGGTGATATGTCCTAGGGCACCTTGCAAAAATTTGCGCTTCATCATCCAATTCTTCCTACAGCTGCTGTGGCTGATTTTCTATTGAGTCACACTCAGGAGATAGATGGTCTGCCACATCCTGATACTAACAACATGATGCATCTAACCTCTTAGCCTCTGAGTCAGAGGAATCCATGACACTGGATCCTTTCAAAGATCTTATTTTCTACTTTGTATTAGAAGCACTGAAGTAGGTTAGTGGAAGGCATGGCAACAGTAGACATTTGAAATGGGGCAGTTTTCGAAAGAGCATAATGCAAAGCATGGCAGTCTTACTGTACTTCATTCACTTGTAGTATGTGATATGTGCTGAAGAAAGAAGCCATAAAGCTAATTAAGCTAATTAAGCAGCACATAAAGTTTCTCTATGAAACGTCAGTGGTTGTCACTGTTCCTTATAATCATGCACTGTTGAATTAGTCTAATGTAATTAGTCCAGGTCATTCAATAGATTAACTCCTCTGCCAGATGTACAATGCAGACATTCTGCCAAAAGGATGTTTGGGTGCGTAGTTGCTCTGTGTGTAGATCTCATATACTTGCATAGTCATCCTGAACTCTTTTCATTTTAGCTTCTCATTCATTTGGCTCTGGATGTTTGGATGGCCAGATGCAAGAATAGACAAGATCATGATGGCTGGGATTTCTGACAGTTAAAATCCTAATCTATGTGGAGGATACCTGGATGGGCGTCAAGTTGTTTTTGCTGCTATCTAAAACTGTAGTTCTTTCCAGGCATGATTCTCATGAAGTCTAATTAGACAAGATCGGTTGGAGTTGTGAGAATTCTGGCAATTGAAACATTTCCCTTCTAAAGCAGCATCTTTCCAGAATACATTAGATCAGAGCCTTCTTTATTTTCTTTCTAATTTTATTGTGATGTATCAGTGAAAAATCTGATCTCCTTTTTCCTACTAGGAAAATTTTTATAACAGGTTGGTCATGCAAAGGTCTCCTGAATCTTTATGAGTCTGAGAATCATTCAAGATATCACTTTCAGTTTCCCCAATGGGAAAAACCCAATTAGATTAATGGCTGCTGTGTTTGTTTGACAACCTAACAACGACCACTAAAAGGGTAAAATTGGTCATGGTCATGTGGTGACCGGCTTAACAACTGCCAGAATTTACAATTATAATCCCAGGCTTAATTATGGTGATAGGTCAATAACTATCTGTATAGTCATACCTGGCCGGAGAATCAAGGCCTTCACCAGTTATTTACAGTTTTTACTTTTGCCTAGTTTAATGTACTGAGGTATAGGATGTATCATTTACCCACCCAAGTTTTTATCTGAATTGTCCAATTCCTTCAATGAATCAATGCAGTTTAAATCAGTGAACTGAATCCAGTCAGCTCAATTCATTGAAAGTACTACATGCCCCAATGCAAAAATCCATTACATTTCCAACTGGATTCAAAAGCACTTAATTAGCTTTATAAAATCAATATAGAAATTTAAAGATTTTAAACAAGATCTCAATCAAATCTGCATACAGATATGGAAGCAGTAAAAGCCATATTTTTATTAAGATATATTACTAGAAAAGTTAGGCATACTTCAAAGATCCTCCTGGGGGCTGATTCTGAACAGATATGATAAATATTAAATGCTGTATGTGCTAGAAGTTTCAGAGGAAAGTTATAAACAGCAAAAGAGAGGGGAGACAAGTGCCATAATTTTTTAAAAAACAGTGGGATTTGGGAAAAATTTATTTTTAATTAAATAATGCTGCATTGCATTAGGCTCTAGTCAAATAATAAAGGAAGAATATCTAAAGGAGAAGAATTAAAAAACGATCAGTACCATGGGTGCAATTGCAACCTTTTTAATGCATATGCAAAGCATGCTAAGAAGGATTGGGTCTTGATCACATTATTGCAATTACAATCTTTACTTTTTGAATCACCTTCCAGACTCCCATAATGTAAAGGGATGTCTTAAATTGATGAAGAACAGTGGTTGCCAACTAGTGGGCCAACTGGTGGTCCGTGAGAAAATTTTGGTGGTCCACAGAGAAATGTCCCCCCCAAAGCAATTAATCCAGGCTGCGCAGGACCACAAGACTGTGCCACCCACATGGCCCGCCCACCCGCTGGCCCCCATCCTTTGGCCTAGTGCAAACCTTACCTTGAGTAGAGCCATGTGAGCTGGAACTGGAAGGTAAGACCAAAGGCAGGGGAGGAAAATCCGCCCCTAGGTGGCTTTCTGACATTGGTGGGAAAGTCAGTCCCATATTCCAGAACTGCAGTAGTCACAGGACTGGCCCTTTGATCATCCCAGAGCAGCTGCTCCTCCACCCAGGTGCATTGGCCTGCCATGGACTGGAGGAGCAACTGCTCCGGGATAACCATAGGGCCAGTTTTGTGACTACTGCAGCTCTGGAATATGGGACTGACTTTCCTACCAATGTCAGCAAGCCACCATCAGTCAAAATCCATATTAGAATTTAAAATTATGAGTTTGGTGGTCCCTGAGGTCCAAAAGTGTTGTGTCCGCGAAATGATGCCAGGAGTCGGTGACTTCAAACCGTGCTCTTTTATTTAAAGTTGGAACCGAACTGAGGCAAAGGAAAAAGCTCGCGGCTTTTATTCCTTTAGCCGCGGCGGCCACGGCCAATGGCACCGCTTTGAATCTCCCGCGATTCGAATGGACCAATCGCGGGAGATTCCTAGCGAGCCAATCGGCGCGGCTCACCTGACCAATCAGAGTGCCCCGCGCTTTGGCCAATCAAAGCGCGGGGATCTCAAGAATGCTAATTAGGGACAGAACAAAAAGGTTGGTGATCCCTGACTTAGAAGCATTCCTCTTAAGAGGATCTTCTACCTAAAGTCATCATCAGATTCTGTGCCGGTGCCAATACCATGAAACAGGTTCCTGACCATTTCATTTAGTGATGCTTTGGAACCATTTAAAGATGGACCCATCTTTGTTTTTTTGTTTTTATTGTTCATAGTTCTACTTGGGCCATGGTCATTTTCTGTTTAATGGATATTATACCGTGAATATTTCACTTGGTTTTCATTGTCCATGAAACTGCCAAACAGAATTAGTTTGATGTAATGTTAAGACATCAGGCTTGAAACGGAGAAACTATTCCCACAGAGCCAGTTGTGTAACCTTGGGCTGGTCTCTCTGTCAGCCCGGGAAGGAAGCAGGCGTGGGCTGCTGGGGGTTCGCAGGGGTTTGGGAGAGCCCCTAGCTAAGATTTTATGCAGTTTGGAGAACCCCCAAATCCCACTCCTGGCTGGCTCACCCCACCCCTCCCATCCCAGGAGTCCCCACACGGCCTGCTTTGGATGCAGGTCAGTGGAGGGAGCGTGTGGAGGCTTGGGGAGGGCGAAAAACAGGCTTCCCAAAAGTTCAGAAAGGCCAAAAATGGGCCCATTTCTGGCTTCCAGAGAGCCTCTGGAGCTTGGGGAGGGCAAAAATGCTCCCCTCACTGTGATGCAGGAGGCTGATTAGGCCACGCCCACCCAGCAACCGGGCAGAGAGCCCGTTGCTAAAATTTTTGAAGCCTACCCCTGGAAGGAAGCAATGGCAAATCACTTCCCAAATCTTCCCAAGAAAACCACAGGGACTTGTCAACCATATCCTTGGCCTGAAGGACTAATGACTAATGAAGGTCATTATTTTCTCAAAGATACATCCATTGTATTTTCTATTAAAATATAGGAAGGGACTTGAAAATATAGGAAGGGACTTGAGACTAATCTGAAAATGCTAAACTAGTAATAGCAAAATATTTACTAAGCAATCCATCCTTGATTTAGAATTCCTTTGCGTGGTGGAAGGAGCTCCCTAATTTATATTAATTTAAACTGGGAGAATACCACTCCTGTCTAATACTGCTTGGAATTATGTGCTGCTCTGTTAAAGTGCAGTTGAGTCCTTTCTTATTCTGATTATTTTCATGTATAAATTTTCACGATGCAGTTAGAGCCCTCTGCTGGTGTTAAATATACCTGGGCTGTTTGCTTTATAATTTATGAGGGCATCAAGGAAGATGTATTTGTCAGTCATGTTTGATGCTTATATGAAGTATTTCACTGCTATCAGCCACATCAAAGAGCTTGTCAGAAGTTGTTACTGCCTCAATAATAATTTGTATTGAAAGAATGTTTATTTTTCATATTGGCCATGTAGAATCACAGCACAAAGCTGTAGAAACATGGAAGATTTCCAAGCATGAGAAGAATAGCCATTCCTTAAACCCTCCTTATAAAAATCTCCTTTCAATTCGCATAAAACCTATATAAGCCATAACTGAAATCAAAAGCAAAAAAGAAAGGCAAGCAAAGGGACCCCAATGGGTACACACTGATCTAAACAAGATTGCAGTTATGGATTAAAAAAAAAACACCTAGTGTTTGTGGGGGTTGTCAGACAAATCTGTGCAAATAAGTTGTTCCATGTTTATTTGATTTATTCTTGTTGCTCAAATTGGCTTCCATAGCACTACCTCCTCTTGTCTCTACACAGTATGTGGCCAGTGAAGCATGTTTGGCTAAGAGAACCTGACCCAAATTTGAAAATCTGGGCTGGAGGATGGACTTGAACCCGATTCTCTGTGGTCATTGGCCAACTTCCTACCAACAGTACCAGATATTTGGGCCATCACTGAGAAGATCCACCTTTGGACTCCCATAATTTTTTCATAGGACAGGGACCTTCAGCATCCCCCATCACCTTCCTCCCCTAGAACTCACAAATAGGCAGATTTTAATAAGAGGGGGAATAATAGGAAACCCTGAGATAAAAGGTATACAAGGAATATACAAGCACATGGAATTGGATTTGGAAACCTGTTGGCAATGAATACAACACAACAGTACAGTTGCTAGCTTAGGTCCCAGAAAGGTCCCAGAAAGGCCATTAATGGCATAGTAACTGAAGTTGGGCAAAGGCTCCCAGAGTAGTGCCTCCAGTTGCTGCTCAAGTAAGACTCAAGTCTACGAGAACACAAAATCATAGATCTCCTTTTTTTTGAGGGGAGTGCAGTCATGTTCCAAACTACTTTTAGACCTGGAATAAAATGAAACTGTTTACATATAAGGATTACCTCCATCTTGTTGGGATTAAATTTAAGCTTGTGTTATCCCTACCAGTTTCTGAGAACCTTCAGATACCAAGAGACCTCTTCTACATCTCTGGTCTGAGTACAGTGTATAACTAAGTAGACACATGCCTATGTGGTGAGTAAACCACATCAATCTTTATTGAAGGTTAAAGATTATGACTGTAATTTACAGAGCTGGTCCAGTACAGGTTGGTGGATGGATGTTTTGAAGCTTTCCAATCACCTAGAACTGCAGCTTTCCAGTCTAAAACTTAGAGAAAATGATGAGCCCAAAGTCAAACAATCTTGGTTGTCCCACATTCTTCTCTAACCATCACACTACACTGGCTCTCATATTCATATACGCTTGTTTGTATGTATTTATATATTGTACATGCAAACACACAGACATAGACAGATATTTATGGAGATTTTCAGCAGTAGTGGGATCCTACCTTAGTCGCTACTGGTTCCACGGGTAATTGGAATGTGCACGCACCTAACAAGCCAGTCAGCTGAGAGGATGAAGAAATGAAAAGCTAGGAGCGACCTTTTTCCCCCGTGTGCTTTTTGGTCTTTTATCCTCTCAGCCAAGGGTGGGATTCAAATTTTTTAACAACCGGTTCTGTGGGCCTAGTTGGTGGACATGGCTTGGTAGTCATGTGACTGGCTGGGCGTGACCAACTCAACATCACTCATATCGAGGCAAGCTTCTCCTTGCCTGGCCTCTCATGACTGTGGGGATGCTGCAATGGTCGTAAGTGTGAAAAATGGTCATAAGTTACTTTTTTCAGTGCCATTGTAAGGTTCAATAGTCACTCCACACAAGCAAAGTACCAGCAAAGGAGGGAAAAAAAAAAACTCCAGAGACAGGAAGTCTAGTCCTGCCAAGAATGTAATAAGAGTTAATGGAGAGGCAGTTTCTGTAAGCAACAATGTATCCTTCCTGCCTTCCTTACAGGATTAGGCCAGTAATTTCTTCTAACAACCGGTTCTGCGAACTTCTTAGAATGTTAACAACCGGTTCTAGCAATTAGGTGTGAACCTGTAGAATCCCACCCCTGCTCTCAGCTGATTGGAGGCTTTTTTTTTTACTACCAGTTCGTCTGAACTGGTAGTGATTTTTTTACTACTGGTTCGGCTGAACTGGGCCGAACTGGTAGCATACCACCACTGATTCTCTATCATCCAGGTCATGGTTGTCCCAAAGATGCTTTTTCAAAGGCAACTGGCTTCTTTGTTTTTCCTTAAAGACATTTTGCTTCTCATCCAAGAAGCTTCTTCAATTCTGACTGAATGGAGGAGAATGGGAAGGATTTAAGAAAACTTGACCACTCATTACCATGGTATAAGCTCAATCTTGGACAATAGCTATATTTGATCACATTCATGTTTTCTCTCTTTTGGGCATGCCCAAGTCAAAATTCAAGAGTGCAAATTTTGAAGTAGAATTACATTTCAGCATGTCTATTTTGCAGGAAATCTATTTAGGTTGGTAAATCAACCTATTCATAGGGAAGATTTTATCCTCAATGGTTGTCCTCAATTCTTCTCACCTGTTCCTTACTGCTGTAGCTACTTGTGGATTGCTCCTGGTAACATTGTGCTTGTTAACATATTATTAAATATTAAAATGTTCAAATATTAATAGGACTTTGTAGTCTTGAGAGAGTTAGCAGTTCTTCTGGCAGTATATGAGGGCTCTGTGGTGATCACAGATATCTCAGAGCAAATTTGAATCAGGAAGAGAAAAAGGTGCTTTTCTTTCCCCCCCACTGGGCCAATTCCCTGCTTAATCTCTCAATATATCATAGGGGGGAAAATTATAATATTTGAATTCTTGAGGCCAAACAATTTCTTGCCAACTAACAGCAGATTAGAGAAGAATTAATTCAGGAACTAAATTCTGGGAAATAGGTCTTATTCACAAAGAAGAAGAATAGACTAGACTCAGTTTTTTAAAATTAGTTATCGCATATTTCCATTCTAGCATTATGAAGATAACTCTATTCAGGATTGTGGGTCTTTAGCTAAATGGACACATATGTGTCTATAAAGATTTTTCATATCTCTTTCTCTGTGTGTGTGTATGTATATGTCTATGTATATATGTGTGTATACACACACACACAAATCCCCTAAAACTCCAAGCTGCCTTAATAGCCAAATCTTTATAGTGTATATAAAAGTGAAATACTACTAACACTTCATCACAAAATCTCCAGAACCGTAAAGCCTACAAACTTGAAATTTGGCACGTATGTTCCTCTTGGCTTCTAGGTGCTCACTAAAATGACCATCAGAGCCATTAGCATTTCCTATATTATTAACACGCTCTGATGCTAAGGAGTTTTACTCCCTCTCCTCACCTGAAAATAAATCTCTTCCAAATGCAAAATGCAAGCAGAGGAGAGGAGTTTCAGTTTCAGTTTTACTTTCACAGCAGCAAACAGCTTTACTGCAGAACAGTTGAGCTAAGCCATACCCAGGCTCCTCGCTGTCTCCTTCTTGCTCATACAGCAAATACTGTTTCAGTTTCTAAAAGCCCTGAACATTCTCACACACTGACAGGACACTAGCCAGATGAATACCAATGGATGCTGGCAGTCAGAGGCTTATTTCCCCTTATTTTCTTCCCCAAAACCTTGCCCAATCACATAGTTTGTTAGTGAAGCACAGGTACCCTGCTGACACACACACACACACACACACACACACACACACACACACTATACTTTATCACACTTTGCTACATTACAAAAAAAAGGTGCATACATCAATATTTTGTTATAGACAATGAGGCTCCATATCAATGTTAACTAATGGAACTACTGGGAAGGCAGGTATAGGAAGATGGCAGAGTTACGGAGATGAACATTAAAAAAAACATTTCACATTCAGTTTTCAGGAGAGAAGCAGTATTGGAACAGATTAGCTTAATGAGCACAGTCCCACTTTTAAATTTAGCAATTAGAAAAAGCTTTTTCACATTGTTTACCCCATAGTAGGTTTGAAGGGCAGCCTAACTTTTAGATAGTTATCTATGCTCTGAATTTAAGCAGTTCATTGTAGCCTCTCAAATGTGGCAACAACAACAAAAACATATGACAGGGCTCAAGGGAACCATTAAGCAATTGCTGTTGTGTGATGGAGCCAGTTTATCCAATCATGCTGCTGGACACTATTCCCTAGTTGCTGTTGTTCCCTAGTTGTTCATACTACTCTTACTAACAAATGCCAGAACATTGCATTGTTTCACTGCCAATCATAGCATCATAGCATTGAAACAACATAGCATTGTTTCACTGCCAATCTATGACCCTCTAGATGCTACTGAAAAATGTCTTAACATTGAACAGTTACACAAGTTGACAGAGGCTGCTTGGAATTGTAATTCACAACTTAAGAGCTGTGCCCTTCCTCATCCCACCACTGCATTAGCCTATAATCAAGTCAGGAAAGCCCCTCACAATGACACACGTACAGCTTTACTTGGCCAGGCATAACCCCTGGCACAAATTAAAAAAAAAAGAGTTACCTACAATGACATAAGCATGGAGCTTGGGCTAGTGCAAGTATAAGAATATTTTGCATCAAAATGAAATTTGGTCCCTACATTTTCTAAACTTTTCCATTTAAGACAGAAGTTCAAGTGGTCTGAAAATTGCATCTTTGAAAAAAAAAAATCCAAAACCTTTAGCAGTCTTTTCTTATCTAGTCTTGTTTAGGATGCTAAATGATTGCATAAATGTCTGCACAAAAAAGATGACATTTGGGTAATATTAGAGTATGCATTTTCACATAATTTTGCCATACGGAAATATGCAGCTTTGGATCATTTTCTTTAGGAAAATAAATGAACAAATATAATGTTTTTGACTCTTCTAATATTTTCTGTAAAAGCCTTCTATGCATTCCACTATAATAGTCTAATTATGACTTCACTTAACTGTGTCATACTAGGAGGCCCAAAAGAGCCAAAGACTGGCACATTTCTCATGACTACCTTCTGAGAATTTGTCAGGAATAGAACCACAGTGCTTTCTCTTTAAGACAGTCTAAAATGATAAATAAACTTCTAAAATGGAGAAGATTCATTTCAGAAAGTAATGGCTGGATTAAGAATGATAGCTTAATCTTAAAATGAATTTCTGGTTTCAGGATTTTGAGAAATGTATATCAAAGATCCCTGCACTTTAAAGATGAAAATGCAATAAAGCAAAAACTTTGCCATCTATTTATTTTAAAGAAATATTATTCATTCTGCCAACTTTTCAGTGTGGTTTTCACACACCATTGCCTAGTGTTAGAGAATAATTTATAGATGTGTATAATTTCAGCCTTCAAACTGCTGTGCAATATCAGGTTTTGTATAGATCTTTTTCTCAGAAGAAAATATGACTTATAGTTTGCTTGTCTTTTCTCTGCCCCCACTACTGAAAGACAAAAGCAATATTTTATTCCCATAACATTTTTCTCCTCTCCAATGCCTGCTCAACTGTAGACCTCTTTCAACTTCAGTATAATATGTCAAGTACAGGTTCCAGGCAATAGACAATAGGGTTATTTTATTTCCACTTGTCCCCTCCAGATTTGTTTATTTAATCAGAGGAACAACAGCAATTCCACAGTGAAATGAGCCATTCACTTGCATAAATTAAACAGCATGGGCAGGAAAGAAATATGATTTATTGTACCTTGTCACACAATTCAGGACTCATTGTGATCTGTTCACGGCATCACTTCATTTATATAGTTGGGATTCTTTGAGAATTTCAGATCATATATTAAATAATGGTATCAATCAGTTTTCATCCTCAGTCTTACAAATTGTCAGATCCACTTGTATACTAATCTGAACTGTATTTTTGTATATAAATTTGTGGCAGTGCTAAAAAGTGGCTGCATGCTGCTTAGAGCTGTAGTGATCCTTAATCCTTTAATATGCGGGTGCTCCATCCCTGAAGGCTTTTAAGACAGGGGTTGCCAACCTTGGCAATTTTAAGACTTGTGGACTTCAACTCCCAGAGTTCCTCAGCCAGCAAAACTTTCCCCTTAAAACTTTGCTGACTGAGGAACTCTGGGAGTTGAAGTGCGCAAATCTTAAAGTTGCCAAGGTTGGAGGACCCCTGTTTTAAGAAGCCACTTCCCTGGAATGGTATATAGTCTCCTGCTTGCTGGGGGTTAGACTAAAAAACCTTCACGGTCTCTTCCTTTCTTTTATTCTGATATTGTGCTTTCCCAAAATACAGAAATGTTTTATGTGCAAAATATTTGGGGATTTGGAGAAAGGGGAGACAGGTCCATTGCCTCTCTATCAATTTGCCTTTGATTCCAGGAGCTCAGATCCCTTTAAATCTCCATAATTTGTTTATTTAAAAGAATTTCTTAATGAAGAAATCTGCAGCCTCTGACCCCAACATTTCTTGTCAAGAAGTATGTGATTCTTTGAGAGTGGTCTATAAATTCATACTTCTGAATTCTGAAACATTAGAGAAACTCCTTCCTTCAATTATCTTTGAAATTGCTATAGGTTTTTTTTTTAAATGAATTATTTTTTTTATTAAATTAATGAATGGAATGTTTCATGACTCTTATATGGTTGTTTATTTAGATGGCATTTTAACTTATTTCAAGTATCCAGCCAGGCACTTTGAACAGGATGCCTTTAAATAGCTTTTACTTCCAGAAATCATATGTTAAGGTAGAAAATCATTATTTTGATCTCTCTGTTTTACATTATTTGGACTACTATATCTCTTCTGAGAGAGTTGAGATGAATTTTTTAAAGTAGTATTTTATCTTGTCCTGCCACCTTCAAAAAAATGTAAAAATCCACCAGTTTAGGAGATTCTGTAATTTCTGTCACAATTTTATAACTTATTTTTTACAGCTTTCCCATCTTATTAAAAAGGAATCCCATTCAAGTTGGATTTTGAGGCACAACAGACATTTTGGCAGTGAAAGAAGATTTTACCTCACAGCCTCTAATTTGTCATCCAAATCCCATTCATTCATTTATTGTTTAAATAGATGCTTTGGGTTTTGCCTTGGAAGTGATTCTCCTCTAGGGAATTGATGACTTAGTGCAAGATTTCTTACCTTATGTCTTTTATTCTGGACAGCTGCCACTTGCTGGAAAAAAAACTTTGATGTTGTTAACAGGGACCACTAGCAATGAAAGATAGTTTTCAACAATGGAAACACTTTTTGGAACTGTTTAAGATTAGACTGATCAGAAAATCTGAAATTACCCTAGGCTTTGCAGAACCTAATACAACTTCATTTCCCCCATCATTTGACTTTTATTTTATGAATCACTAGCTTTCAAAATGGGAAAAAATTTATACTTTCCTGCAATTTTGACTATTTTGTTCCCCATAACTCCCTTCTCATGAGCATCAGTGTAAGCATACAATTATGGTGCTGGACAGAGAATTAAAAGATCTAGGTTGCAATCCTCTGTTTGGTATGGAGACCAGCTAATGACCTTCAGTCACTCATTCCTCTCAGCTACAATCAGTGGGTAGAAAAAGAGCTGCATGTGGCTGGGCTGAAGAAGGGTAGCATTCTCTACTGCTTAGGGCTCACAGGTTGCTCACAAATCTAAGCTCACAAGTATTTGAGGAATATTCACAAATAGTTTGTACACCAATTTTCTGCCCTCATTTTTGAGGAAAGGGAATGCTTTCTTTCCATTTCAAAGTAATGGTTAGTATGGGCATATCAATATATTTCTCTTCAGGCACAGAGCCATAATAATTTAGTTAATTAAAGCAGTTTCCCAGCAGCATAGAAAATTGTAATTAGCAATTTCTTAAATTTATTGCAAGACTCAATTTGTCTGTTATTTTATCTGCCTTGGTCACTAAAAACAAAACAAAACAAAACAATACTTAAAAGTGACTTCTAGCATGTATTCTTCCGAAGTGGTCACTGTGTATGCAGCTTTGATCAGAACAGAGAGAATTATGCAGAAACACTGGGAAACTTTACTATAAAGAATGCTTTTATTTCCCCTTAAATGTATAAGATGGGAAAATTTATTGGAAAATAATTTGAATATGGACAAAGCATGGCATATTACTGGGATTTCTTAATATCTAGTCAGGAGAAGGCTCATAGTCCAAATACTTTGTTTTATTTTAAAACCTTTTGTGTAATTATAGCTGAACAATTGTCTTAAAATACCTGTTAGGATTCATATGTAGTTATTTCCAGAAGTGCAGTACTGTTTTTATATCTAATCAGACATCTAGGAAGTCCACAAGAGTAGCAAGTTATGTGATTATTTTTGAATTCAGGAGATTTAAGAAGCTGTGAAATTGAATGTTGCTTCCTACAGCTTAATTTTGTGATATGGTTTGTATAATTGCAGTTATTACTTGTATCTATGAATTGTATTGCATGAATTATATTTACTTATTGTACAAGTAAATACTAAATATATCTTGGGAGAAGCGTGTAAACCCCTTTCCAAATGTGTTATTGTCAATGTCATTAAACTCCACCTATAAATGTGAAAACAGACCAGAATAGTCTGCAAAGCAGCTATGGAAACTTAGAGAAAGACATGAATTATTTGAGGAGATATGTTTCATACCTGAGATGATGTATTATTTAACCCCTATTTTAAAGGTTTTACAGAGCCCTGGTATCTTAACAGATAACAGATAATCAGAGTTGGAAGGGACCTTGTAGGTCATCTAGTCCAACACCCCGCCCAAGCGGGAGACCCTACACCATTTCTGACAAATGGAAATCCAATCTCTTCTTGAAAGTCTTAAGTGATGAAGCTCCCACAACTTCCAAGGTTAATTGTTCTCACTGTCAGAAAGTTTCTCCTTATTTCCAGGTTAAATCTCTCCTTGTTCAATTTCCATCCATTATTCCTTGTCTGGCCTACAAGCACTTTAGAAAATAGCTTGATCCCTTCCTTCCTGTGGCAGCCCCTCAAATATTGGAAGACTGCTATCATATCTCCCCTTGTCCTTCTCTTTACTAGACTAGCCAAGCCCAGTTCCTGCAACTGTTCATTGTATATTTTAGCCTCCAGTCCCATAATCATCCTGGTTGCTCTTCTCTGTACTTTTTCTAGAGTCTCAACATCTTTTTTATAATGTGGTGAACAAAACTGGATGCAGTACTCTAGGTGTGGTCTTACTAAGGCTTTATAGAGTGGTATTAGTACTTCCCTTGATCTTGATTGTATCCCTCTGTTAATACAACTTAGGATTGCATTAGCTTTTTTGGCTGCTGCTGCACACTGCTGGCTCATATTTAGCTGGTTGTCCACTAAGACTTCTTCCCTCTCACAGTTCCTGCTATTGGGCCTGGTTTCACCCAGTCTGTATGTGTACTTTTGGTTTTTCTTGCCTAAGTGTAGGACTTTACTTTTCTCTACATTGAATTTCATTTTGTTAGATACAGCCCAGTGTTCTAGTCTGTCAAGATCCATCTGGATCTTGAGCCTATCTTCTTGGGTGTTAGCTATTCATGCCAGCTTAGTATTCTTATGTACTGAGCATGGGTGCAAGGATGGAGACAAGCCAGTGAAACAGTGAACTTCAACTCTTTATTTACATGTGAAAACAGCTCAGCCCAATGGCCATGATGGGCCCCTTTATATAGGCAACTCTTTACTTATTTAACCAATGAAACACAGGGAGCGCTAGCTCCATTAACCAATGGGAGAGGCTCGTTAATAGCCAATCAGTTTCTCCTGAATGGACCAATCTGATGTTGCTATTATCGGCCAATCAGAAGTGCAGGGCCAGAACCCTGCACTTTACTTCAAGCTGTCAATGATCTTTATTAAGCATTTATTGATTCACAACACCCCTTCCCTCCGGGTTCCGTTTAAGGGGTGCGGTCACGTACTCCTTGAGGTAGGCAGGTTGTTTTGATTGTCTATTAGATTTCCGTTGTCCTCCCGGTATTTGGCTACAATCTTGTTGGGGTAGGACGTTATCTGGTGAAAAAGGTGCCTCCCGTTCCGCATTCGAATTTTCATCGTCACTACTGCTTTCGGCATCTCTTTGAAGCGAGGCCACCCCCATTCTGGGTCCATCACGTGCTGCCTCTGAGCGGTCATTACTACCGCTTAAACTTTCTGCCGCTTCGAATTCAGCTTCCTCGCTATCTCTTCCCCCCTTGGTTTGGAAATCAGGGGGCTCGGAGATCCCCGACTGCAGCCTTGAACGCAGCTGATCAATATGGCGTTTCCAAATTCTATTGTCGTGACATTTTACACGGTACGATCTAGGGCCAGTAACTTGGACTATAGTTGCCTTGACCCACAACGGATCGCCTGAAAGCTTCCTAGCGAAAACCAAATTGCCTACCTGGAATTTGCGACATTTCCTGCTAGAACCATGTGGCTTTTCAGGTTCATATGAATGTAGGCGGTCGCTGAATGTAGGCGGTCGAGGTGGGAGTGGAGCTTCCGTCCCATTAATAACTCGGTGGGAGTTTTATTGGTGACGCTGTGCGGAGTGATATGCTGTAAAAGGAGTATCCGGTTAATCTTGTCTTCTATATCACCATAGTCCATCTTATGCAAGGTTTTCTTGACGAATTGTACCATGCGCTCGGCCCTTCCGTTGGCCGCAGGATGGACTGGCGAAGTCAGAGCATGTCGGATACCACGGTCCGCCAGGTACTGTTCGAAGGACAGCGCGGTAAATTGAGGCCCGTTGTCGGATACCAGAATGTCTGGTAATCTGTGTGTCGCAAAGAGTCTGTCCAGTTTCCTGATGACTGCTTCAGTCGTTGTATTCCTCATTTCATGGATTTCAAGCCAGTTCGAGTAGGCATCCACCGTCAGTAAGAATGTGTGTCCCTTGGTAGGACCCGCAAAGTCCAAATGAATGCGGGACCATGGTCCCCTCGGCGTTTCCCATTCGGTTGGGGTTGCTTTCGGCAGGGGGTTGCTTACTTCCTGGCATTTGCGACAGGCTTTTACCCATGTCTCTATCTGCTTGTCAATACCCGGTCACCCCACTGCTTACTTCCCTCCATGTAGACTTAGACCCATTAAGGACTACTCATTGAGAACACCTTATTAGATGTTTTCTCACATATGTCAATCATCATAATGGGACATACTAGAAAAATGGTTAGTTTAGAATTTCAGTGAGAAACTTTATCTTCATCCCCTAACTCTAACCCAAACCCTAGCTGAGCAATTTGAATATTAAATAACCCATTTTCTGTAAGTTTCAAAGACTAGTTTTGGAATGGTTTTTCTCCATTCTTTACCAGAAATTTATGTTTAATTTTAATTGCATATACTTTTATTTCTTTAAGTTGTCTAAAGTTATTTGTTTAATTTGTAGAACTTAAAGTGTTTGCCTTCTTTCCCAATACCCAAAATTTCAATTATAAATCCCTTATGTTAGCAGGCTATAGTGAATTCACATGATTAATGGTAAGTGCTGTTTAAAAAGGAAGAGCCATTCAGCTTGCTCTTTTGAACAAGAGAAGGTGGCAAAATATAAATCTCTTCATGGCAGAGGCCTTTCAGTATCAGAATAGGGAAGACAATAATACAATAATACAAGCTAACGAGTCTTTAAAATCACTAATTAGAAAAAAATAATGGAGTGATTTTCAGAATTATCAATCATACAGTATTTCTAAAACAACCATCTGTAAATCTGTTATTTATTTAACTATTTACTAAGTCTGCAGTACTATTACTATTAATCTTCCCATCTTCCCTTTCACCCATCTCCTCCCACTTACAACTTATGACTGTATGACTGTAACTTTGTTGCTTGTATCCTTAAAATTTTTTAATTGACTGTTTCCTAGTATGATTTGATTGCTTATTGTACTCTATGACTATTATTAAGTGTTGTACCTTATGATTCTTGATGAATGTATCTTTTCTTTTATGTACACTGAGAGCATATGCACCAAGACAATTTTCTTGTGTGTCTAATCACACTTGGTCAATAAAGAATTCTATGTGGGGAGAGGGGAGAATAGCAACAAATTTCTAAACGGGGGGGGAAGAGAATGAGAATGAAAACACTTCATTCAGAAAATGGCACTTTGTCTTGCTTATTCTTCTCCTTACCCTTTTTACCCCTTTGTCTCTCCTCCTCCCTTTTCTTAGTCCCTTTCCTTTGCTTTCTAACCTTGCATCCACCTTTCCTCTCATTTTTCTCTTTTTTGGTTGTTTTTTCAAATCTTAAAATCTCCTTTTTCTTATCCTCTTTCTCCTCCTCCCCGGAAAAAACCCATTGTCCATCAAAGATGGCTTCTTGTTCCTCTTCTTCTTTGTCCCAGTCATTCTGCTGCGTAATCAATTTTTCATAAGTACCTGATGCCTTTTCTAAAAATTGAAATAAAGTGCCCAAAGTATCTTTTCCATCTTGTTCTTCCTTTTTATATTTTTGATATTCAGTCTTTAGTTCATCCACAAGCGATGCCATCCTGAAAAGAGAAACTTTCCCCAAAACAACCACCCAAGTATTTTTATTCAAAAATAATTCAAAAAAAGTTCCAAAAGTTTATATTTTTCTTCTTTCTTCTATTTCTTTTTCTGGGGTTACTATTTAATCAAAGAGGTCCAATTACCTTGTATCTTTCTTTGAGATTCTAGGCAATCTCCTCCTTTTTCCACTTCTGCTCCAATTTTTTTTCCTCTCCCTTTCCACTTGCAACATCAATTTTTAAAAGATCAGAAATCCATACCTCTAATAAGGGTTTTCCAATTTCTTAAATTTTTAAGTCCAATGTCCAAGAACTCTTTTGTCCCTTAACTTCAACTTTCAGAATAATTCACCTTCAGTGCCCAAACAAATTTCAAATCTTCATCTGCTGTTTCCATGGGGTGGGAGAGTGAAGAAAAAAAAAGTTCCCTTTAACAGCTTCTCCACCGCTTTGGATCTTCTTAGGGATACAATGTATCCTCCAGCAATTCAGACAGCTCAATTCCAATGAATTTAAAAGATGTTGATTGACCCGGTTCAGCCAGCACTTTTACTTTTCTTGCTTCCTCCAGCACAATCTTACCCGGTTGCTGGCTTCTTCGTGGCGGCCATTGCTGACTGCCGCTCCACCACCTTGGGAGAAAGGGTTTTTTCCAGACGAGGAGGGGGTCTGCGGCACCCCCAACCCCCTGTCCGGCTCCCCTCTCTCTTCGGCTGTCTTTACAGGGCAGCCATATCCCCCTGACCCATTTGGATCGGGGGTACCTCGGCGGCAAGTGCAGCAGGAATCGCGAACGGTCGTGAATTCCTGCTGCCACCGAAGCCACGCAGAACCGGAAACCAAGAGTGGAGCAGGCAGGTGTTCATCTTCCCTGCCCCAGCATTGGCGCTGGCCAGGAGGGAAGTGTAAGCCGAATGTTTGGAGTCGCACTTGGCGGAGTTTGCAAGTGGGGTTGCTTAGTGGGGAGGGAGACACCGGCCTGTTTGATTCACTTCAATGTGGGCTGGGAATGCAGAAGGGGGAGACAATTCATGCCTCTAGGCATTCAGCCCTCAAAGACTCCTTTGGGTTTACTGGGAGGGGAGGGGTAGAGGCGGGGCCAGCCAGTGGTGGGATCACTCAACAGGGAGCCGCAGTGGAGGGACAAAAGAGCCTGTGATTTGCCTAAACCCACCCTATGGCATACTCTGTGCTGGGGCGATAGCACATGCACCCACAGAGAGGGCTCTGCGTGCCACCTCTGGCACCCATGCCATAGGTTCACCACCAGGGACCTAGAATGATTATGACAACCTTTCACTCCTCCCAATATGATGGACATCAACTCCCATTATCCTCTACCAACAAGATATTTCAAGGAGATATTTTTGTTCCTGTTAGACTGGATTGATTATACTGTTTAATGTATAAACAAGATCAGATTGCATAATGTAATTGCCGAGAGGGTCCTTAGCTGATACACAAAATTCATTTAATCCATTTATAGCTTAAACATTCTTATTTATTCATCTCCCTTATTTTTTTACATTGCATTCATTTAAAATGCAATTAGAGAAAACATCCAATTCCTGATGCCATTCTGGAATGTTATTTCAATAAAAAAAAAAAAAATACTGAGCATTCTAATTACAGATGTACTTTTGATTCTAAAAGGACCAGGAAAGGAAGAGAAATAATTTGATGTTCCAAGTTTTGTAGAGAACATTCTTTGCATCATCTATATCTAGTGTTTTCCCTTTCTGTTTCCAACCTGCTGTGTATTTAATTGGATTCACTCACTAAGGGTTTGTTCCTACATAAAGTTTGTTTATATAGGCATTCTGAGAGAAAATCTTAAACTGGAATCGATTCTTTAGAAACATAATTCAAAAGGAAAGGTTCAAGTATATCATAAAATTGTTGATGAACAATTGTTCACACAATTGTTCTTTTTGGAGACCAGATTTGGGAGAAATGTTTCCTTTTACTATGTATAGTCTTATGAATGATTCCAAAATTTTATAACTAAAAGCAGAAAACTTTCAGTATATTAAGGAACATTTAGTATCCTGAAATTTATTTTAAAGGACCATCTTGCAGTCCTAAGTTTTGATAAAGACAAACAACTATTTGAGACATTTAAAAAGAAATTTAACAGTGAGTTCTGATTTATAGTATATGTACTTATCTCACAATCACCTCTGAAGACAAGATTTATTCTATTTGAAATATCAGTTTAATTAAGGGTGATGAAAAAGACAAAAAAAAAAGTGCCATGAGAAGTGATGTCACTCCAAAAAACATTTGCCAGCGGATTTTATTGGACAATAACAATGCCATATAGGAATTTGTACTTTCATACGAAGTTGAAATGCTGTATATAAATAAAAGCCCAAATGACATAGTTCCTGCCTGTAAATATCATGTAAGAGGCATCACACACACACACACACGCACACGCACACACACATGGAAGGAAAACATTTCTTTTATTGGAAGCTGCCCAGAGTTTGTTATAATATGGGCAGCTATATAAAGGTTTTAACTAAATAAGATAAATAAAATAAAAGCTTCCTGTGAGGCATGGCAAACGGATGTCCTGCAGATAGCGGGAGACATTATAGCCAAAGATTGTCTGGACTGCCAAAATCTCTCCAGAGAAAGGAGAGATCTTGCCTATACACACTACAGGCAGCTATTTTTTTGTTTGAGTAGACAGCAGAAACTGACATGTTGTGGTTTCTTGCAAATAGGTGGGAGTTGTGGGATTCCTAGGAGTTCAGAGCTGTATAATACAGCCTTTACACAGACTCAAAATTTGACCAAATCTCACTGTTTCATCACTTTGCTGATTACTTTTTTCCCTTTTACTTTTTGAAGACTGACAACCTTTAGAATTGCAAGTCTGGTCCTATTTGCTGGTTGAGGGTTTTTTTTTCCAATCCTTTAAGAAGGAAAATTGAGTTTAAAAATGTTTGCATGTGGGAGAAATATACAGCAGAAGAGTAATTACAATCTTGATTTAGAACTGTTTTTTTTGAATGGATTAAGGATGCAAATGGACTTGAACTGGAGCTGTTCTGACCCAGCTCCCCAAACAGGGCAAACCTTCTGAAGTTAACTCATTGATTTCTTTATTAGGAGTGCCAGCAACCCCAGCAAAAAAGTTTCTCTCACCGCAGGCTAACAAGTCTATCTGGGAGGGAGATGAATCTATTCATCTCCACACCCTGCCTTTTATCCCCAGAGCTAGGGTGGGGTTAGGGCTAGGGCTAGTAGCAGTGGTTCTTCCTTCCCAAGGATCGGCCCACGAATTTCCACTGCTCTCCTCTCCTCTGACTTCTGCACATCTGCATGTCAGGCACAGGACCCAGCTGTTCCTTCTCTCCCTCATCAGCCACCTCCAGACCTGAGGTCTGTTGACTCTCCATCTGAGGGCTGATGGACAGCCCAGGCTCTGCCTCTCTCTCTCTCTCTCTCTGCCAGCTCCATTCCCTCTTCCCCCTCAGAGCTCTCAGGTTGCCTTGATGCTAACCGTGATTCCTGTTAAATATGCATGATGCCCTATTGCCATGTGATTAATATTCAGTAGAGTGGAGTCTGATGTCAGACTCCATTCATTGGCTCAGCCACTGGTGGGAGAAATAAAGCCCCGTCAGTGGCTGAAATGTTGGACAGCGCCGGCTCAACTTGGTTGCTTTTTCTTTCCAGATCCTCCAAATAAAGGGTTTTAAGCTCTATCCAGTCCTGCCTCTTCCTTCTGAGCACCCACTTAACAACTGCGATGCCTCCTTCTCATTTGATTCAGGTGCTGGAACGGTCAGCGGCCAACAGGCTATAACAGCTTTGATATTGGGTTTAACAAAGTCTTTGAAGTTAATTAAAATAACCCTTCTCATGGGAAATGTCTACATTTATATTTGGAAACAACTGATAATATGACCAAGTTTACTGATCTATATAAGCCATTTACAAAGTTACATTTAGATTGTGGTTTAATCCAATCCTTTTGTTTTCAATATAAGTTTTACCATAAAATCTAAACTCTACATTGTATTTAATCCATGCTACATGTACAGCTACAAATGTATGTAGTTCTTCTAAATTGTTACAGTAAAGAAATTTATATAGTCAAGTTGCAAGCTAGCTCCTGAATATGAAATTAGTCAGAATGTATTGCTATAACTGCCATGAATTCTGATAAAATAGCATTTTGTATTGTAAGAAACCTTTTATGAAAATTGAAAATTTGTATTGCTTCTTAATCTTTATATAACAAGCTAATGTTAACTAATAGCCATTGATAATGAGATATACCTTATTCCCTGTTGTAAAGGCTGAAAAGGAGACTAACATAGATTCAGGTGGCTGGTAAGAGAGATAGAACTCACCCTATGGAAACTCCCTTGTGGCTGGTATTATTTTTTTTTGAAACAAATTTTTATTAATTTTAAAGATAAAACAACACATCATTAACCAGTAAATACATAAACACATAAAACCTCTTAATATTGTAAGTCCTTACAAGTCAAACAAAACAATATTTTTATACAGCATAATTCCAATTTATCCCATCCCCATATGGACACACAAATATCTTTCATCAAATTTCTCATTATTTCTCTTTACTCCTATTCAATTTCATTTCTCTTCCATATTTATCCATTTTATAGTCATCATATTCTTTTCTTTCTGGCTTGTTTAAATTATTCTCATCTAACATTCCTCCAAGGTTTTATTGATTCTTTTTTCCTTTTTTTTTTTTAATAAAAAACAAATTTTGTTAGTTTTATCATAAGCATAATACACAAACATACAAACACAAAACATAAAACATAGACAAAACTAAAAGATCTTTTCTGAAGGTTGTCTGTTCCCGGGTTAAAACTCTTTACACAGACACAAATTCAAACATCATATTCAACCTAAATCTCCTTCCATATCTTATTATCATTTTTTTTTTATATATATATGTATATAAAAACCATTTTTATCAGTTTTCTAAAAACAATGCACACAAAATCAAGGCATAACAGCTTATAAATTCTTTTCTAAAAAAAAAAATAATAATGATAGACCAATAAAACATAACATTTCAAGATTATAATATTAATATTTCATATAATATTAACTTCATATCTTGTCCCTACTTCTCTTTTCCATCCAAATTATTTATCAATTAAAATTTTATTGCCTTTTATCAATATACAAAATCAAAAGAAAAGCATATATATCCTTCCATTATTACCATTTTCAACAACATTCTTTGTCTGTTCTATTTCCAAACATCCATTCATCTTTTTTCTTTTACTATACTTCTCCTGTACAACAATTGGAGTTACATCTATAACTCATTACCTAACTTAAAAATACTACATATAAATCTTTCTTGGGATTCTGTTTAAAAGATTCTAAAATTACATAATAAATTTTTTATTCTAAATATACATATAAAAACACACTCTTATATACCCTCCAGAATCCCTCTTTTAATCTAAATTAAATTCACCCATTGTCTCTAAATAAACTTTTTTTTTTTAAATCTTGCTTCCCCCCATTAAGGCTTCTCCTCCCCCCTTTTCTCTCTTGCTTATTCTTCTCCTTGCCCTTTCTACCCCTTTGCTTTTTCTCTTCGCTTTTCTTGCTCCTTTTCCTTTGCTTTCTAACCTTGCCTCCATCTTTTCGCTCATTTTTCTCTCTTTTGGTTGTTTTTATAATTCTTAAAAACCCCTTTTTCTTATCCTTTTTCTCCTCCTCTCCGGAAGGAACCCATTGTTCATCAAAGATGGCTTCTTCTTCCTCTTCTTCCTTGTCCCAGTCCTTCTGCTGCATAATCAACTTTTCTAAGGAACATAACGCCATTTCTAAGAATTGGAACAAAGCGCCCAAAGTATCTTCTTTTTTTATATTTTTGATAGTCAATCTCTAGTTCATCCACAGACAATGCCATTATGAAAAGGGAAAACTTTTTCCAAAACAACCACAAGTATTTTTAATCCAGGACAATCAAAAGCAATTAAAAAAAAAAAACAAGTTCCAAAAGTTAATACTTTTCTTCCTTCTTCTCTTTCTCTTTCTAAATTAATTTTTAATCAAAGAGGTCCAATTACCATATATCTTCTTTTGGGATCCACCAAGACATTCTAGACAGTCTCCTCCTTTTTCAGTTTCTGCTCCAATTTTTTTTTTCTCCCTTCCCACTTGCAATAACAATTTTAAATAATCAAAAATCCATACCTCCAGCAAAAATTTTCCAATTTCTTAAATTTTTCAATGTCCAAAAATCCCTTTGTCTCTTAGCTTAGCTTTCAAAGCAATCCACTTTCAATGTCTAATATATCCAAATATTTCTGCTTTTTCCGTGGGATGGGAGAGTAAACAAAAATAAAAAAAAGAAAGTTCCCTTTGACAGCTTCTCCGCCGCTTTCGATCTTCTTAGGGAAACAATGTATCCTCCAGCAACAAGCAGCTCAATTCCAGGCAATTTAAAAGTTGTTACTTGACCCGGCTCAGACAGAACTTTCACTTTTCACACTTCCTCCAGCACAGTTCTTACCCGGTTGCTGGCATCTTCGTGGCGGCCATTGCTGACCGCCGCTCCACCGCCTTGGGAAAAAGGGGTTTTTCCGGAGAAGGGGGGGGTCTGCGATGCCCCCACCTCCCTAGCCGGCTCCCCTCTATCTTCAGCTGTCCCTACAGGGCAGCCTTAACCCCCTGACCCATCTGGATCGGGGGTACCTCGACAGCTAGCCAGCAGGAATCGCGAGCTGTCGCGAATTCCTGCTGCCCCGAAGCCACGCAAACCGGAAGTTCCCCCTTGTGGCTGGTATTATTGATTCCAGGTGCCAATGACTATTAGCTGAGTCTTGAGTCTTTCAATATATGAAGGCAAATATACATGTCACAAGATACTGTTGCTGGATTCAATCAGTCACTAGGACCAAAGCCTGGGAACTGGACCCCTTGTCAGTCAACAGGAATGCTGATTTTCCACCAGCTTATCAGGCACTTAGGAGCTGGGGGCACAGGGAAGCAACAATCAGTGATTTAATGGCAAAATTACAAACAGCCAGGCACCATCTAAATACAATGCATAGAAGAGCCCAGTGCACATATTCTGGAGAGAAAAGTTCACTGATGATGGTCTCCAGTATGAGCCTGAAAGGTTGGAAGAACAAACAGTTGGTCCCTGTGACCAACTCCGATTGGATCTTTCAGTATAGACTGAATCAGCTGTCAACAAAAAGTTGGAAAAATTCAAAAGTGCCAAAGGACACTGTTGTGAAGAAAACCCAACAGTTCTTAGGAATGACAAACTGCCTCGTTGGGTTTTGTAAAAGTTATAAAATCAATGTGAAAAAAGGAGCACAAAGTGGTAGACCAGAAATGGCCACCATCTTACCAGCCTTTCCTGCAGTAAAAGACTTTTTAAGTAGAGCTTACTTCACAAAGCCTTGCAGACAAGATTCAAGACATAAAAATATAAAATGGAATCGGTAAATTTGCTGAGTAGCTGCCAGCCATGAGTGTACACAATAGCTCAAGACAAGTTATAACTGTAACCAACTGTACTATTCTTCAGGGATATTTTCAATTTTCTAAAAAAATTACCATATTTTTCTGCATATAAGATGCACTCCTCCCCAAAATGGGTGGAAATATCTGTGCATCTTATACAGCAAATGTTGCCACCTCCAGGCCCCACCCTTCGGCCTCTGCCTCCTAGCAGTTTGCCTCCTTGCAGCAAACAGCAAACAGCCTGGTCAGCTTCAGCCCAGCCTGATTAACACAAGTAGTTGATTGTTGGTTGGATTGGCCTCCCGACAATCAGCTGTTTCAGGCTGCATTTTCAGTGCATTCCAGGGGGCGGGTATCAGAACAGGCCAAAAATGGGGCACTTGGAGGCTTAAAATGGTCTGTGTTGAGCTGAAAACAGGATGTGAAAGCCAAAAATAGGGCGCATGGAGGCAACAATGGACAATGGCAATCCCTGCAGCCTGAAACAGTTGATTGTCAGGAGGCCAATCCTACTGACAACCAGCTGCTTGTGCTAATCAGGCTGTGCTGAAGCTGACCAGGCTGATTATTGCAAGGAGGCAAATTGCTGGGAGGCAGAGGCAGATTTTTTTTCTTGTTTTCCTCCCCATATTAGATGCATCTTACACTTCAGAGCGTCTTATAGTCTGAAAAATACAGTAACTAAAGGAGGTTGCAGCCTACTATTCATTGAGAAAGGAGATCACTGTATAGGATGTGATTATTTTTAGTGGTAATAGAGCTGTCATTAGTACAGCAGTGCATTTTGATATAATAAAAAGATACATGTGGAGTTGAGGGCTATTTCTGAAGAACAATTAACGTTAATATTAGCGTAACATGAATGCCAGGAAGTATACTTGGATACTTAGAATAATGAAAGCTATATCTTACATAAAGGGGAAAAATAAAAAGTTACCATGTAGAGAGGCTGAGAATATATCGGAAGGCAATTAAAAAGGTAGAAGATAAATATATTGACAGCTTGACAGGTGGCAAGAAATCTGAAAAGTAATGTTCAAATCATTGAAAAGAATTCTCCAATATGAGTTCACCGCAAATGTAATGATTGGAAATTCTTTTTCCAGTTTTCATAATTCTGTGTCTCAAGCCTCCAGACTATTATTGAAGATATCTTATTCAACCCTCTGTAATTCTTCCCTGATTTTGTCCAGTGTTAGAAGATGGGGAAAAAAAACAAATCTAGAAATAAAGTGTTCTTTTCTAATCTAACTTGTTACAGTGCAGATAAATGATTTCTTTACATATTTTTACTGTTTCAATGTTTCCTCCCTTCCCTCAGACAAATAATACATCTACAGCTTTGTTATGGTAACTCCATTTTAGGATAGCTTTGGTTTACTTCCTGTTTTTGATCCAAAGAACTTCCCTTTGGACCAAGGAAGGAAAGAAAGAAGGGAAAATATTTTCATTGCCAAAACTGTTTAAGCATTTAATCACAAATCCTAGAATTAGCACAACAAAAAAGGAACATTCCATTACATATGCTGGTTATGTAATACTCAAAAATACTACAAAGAAATAACACCAAAATATGTTGAAAAAAAATCCTAAAAATAAAATTTGAACTGAACCCACCCATATATGTATTAGGTATTACTTCTGAAAAATATCAAAATTTAGTAAGATACAAATCGATAGCCATAAGAACAAACCTGATATAATATTGAAAAAGAGAAACTTCGCCAACTCTCCTAGAATGGAAGACTAAAATTGGAGAATATGTTGCATTGGGGAAAAAAAGAGTTTATAACCATTTGTTGTTGTTAGTCGCAAAGTCGCGTCCAACCCACGGACAATGCTTCTCCAGGATTTCCTGTCCTTTGTCATCCCCTGGAGTCCATTTAAGCTCATGCCGACTGCTTCAGTGACTCCATCCAGCCACCTCATTCTCTGTCACCCCCTTCTTCTTATATCCATACTAGAAGTTTAAACAAATTCAAGCAGGAATGGTTCTCTCATATGCAAGATCTTACACAGTAAGGCAAATCTGAATATTTTGAATATGGTTTACAGGCAGTTTCCAACTTACAGCTATTCATTCAGCAACCAACTGAAGTTATAACAGCACTGAATGCTGGTTACAACCAGCCATTGGAATTCCCTACCTGACCTGTATGTCTCCCAGACCCTCACTTTATGACCACATCACTTAGCAACAAAAATTCTGGTCATAATTGCCATTACAAATTGAGGACTCCCTGTATATAGGACTATAATACATGGAGACAATTGATGAATGTGTGGAGAAGCTACAGAAAAAGTAAGTACTGATAGCAGAGGAATTAAATATAACTTTTGAAGGAAGGGGAAGGGGGAGACTGTGGGGGGAAAAAAATCAAGAGACACATTGAGAAAGAAATACATTTCTGAAGTAATGATAGCAATCGAAGCCAGAACTTTATTAGGCCTTACTTAAGTGGAAAGAATAATCTGGGATTTAGGTTTCTGAAGGAACATCTTGAGAGATGAGAATGAAAAACAGCCCTTGTAGACAGAAAGACCTGTGAAATCTTTAGCTTTAAGTTATAAATTTAGTTACTCTTACCTGCTCAGAGAAAATTAAATATCTTGTGTATTTTGGATAGGTGGATTCTTTTAAAATGGTAATAATAATGACAATATGTAAATACAAACAACAAAATGTGCTTTAAGATAAATTCCATTATTTTACTTACATTGTGTTCAAATAATTTAGCCTGGCTTACTTTTAAGTTATGATCAAGTATGATTGGGAATTGAAATATCATAGTCCTCAACTTACCACCATAATTGATCCCAACATTTATGTTGATCAGTGAGAAGTTTGTTAAGTAAGTCTTGCCTCATTTTATGACATTTCTTGCCAAATTTGTTAAATGAATCACTGCAGTTCTTAAGTTAGTAACACGGTTGCTAAATGAATCTGGTTTTCCCATTGACTTTGCTTGTCAGAAGGTCACAAAAGGTGACTACATGTCCCTGGGATATTGCAGCCATCATAAATGTGACTCAGTTGTCAAGCATCCAAATGTACATCGCGTGACCATGGGATCATAAGTGTGAAAAATGGTCATAAGTTATTGTTTTCAGCATCATAACTTCAAGTGGTCACTAAGTGAACTGTTGTAAGCCACGAATTACCTCCAAATTGCCACCATCTTTCTCAGTGCCAACTCTAAATCTGAGTTGAATACAGCGGATCAATGAATTCACCTAGTAACAGGAGAAGTAGTAGTTTTGTTAAGCATTTCAAGAATCATTGATTTCAACCTAAGACACTTATATGTTGAAATGGATGAAAGTTGCAACTGAATTATGCTCCTTTCATAGTGCCAAATATTAAATTAAATATTTCATTGAAATAGAAATTCAAAAGAAATCAATGTCGCTGAGTGGCATAAACAGATATAATGAAAAATTGACTACACAGAGAAACAGACTCTCTTAAGTTTTTTAAATTAGTCAGCTGTGATTAGGTTTTGTAAAATCTTATCTAACCTTTGTTTTAGCCAAGCCTGTGAAGTATTGTATGTACAAAGCTTTTCATACCATTTCTTGGTCATATCTCTGTCTACATTATTTTTTTAAAAAAACTGATTCATTTGCTTGCTCAACATTGTACATCTCAATCTGCTGTTATTATGAAATGATGAATGAATTTCTGTTTGTGACAGCAATCATAGCAATTGAAAATGAAAAGGTGAAAAGATATCACTGACCCTTATTGTTCTTTCAAATAATAAAATCTCTATCACTTATATTGGTAGGAATCATAACTTTGTTTATGAAGCCAGTATATGATTTCAGCTACTAATAATTAAATATCAGTAGCCTAAACAGTGAACATTTTTCTTATGTAATACTATTGAAAAACACCACCTTTGTTATTTTTGTATCATTAAATTATAGTTGTCTCAGTGGAAGTTTGTTGTATCAGATGAATGAATGGGAAATATGTACCCAACCATCCTGATTATTATCAATAAACCTAATTCAATCCATACCAAAGCAGCATATTCTATATCATTCCTTAGTTAGTAGAGTATTCAGTAGAAGAGGAAATAAAAAGCGCCTTTTAATGAGTTCAACAGGAAATAATTAATTTCTACATGCATTCCCACATAAATGGAGGAAATTTAACAAATGAAAATACAGTAATTATCACTTTTAAAAACAGCAAGTTATTCAAACAAATTTCAGAGTACAAATGTACAAGAATAATAAAAATGATGAAAATAAAAACTCTTATATTAAGACGTGTCAGGATTCTGGCAGTTGCCCCACTTAAATCAGGAATCTCAAGCCAAACTTCCAAAACTCCAAAAGGGTTTATTGGGAGTTAAAATGCCCAGCACTGCCTGGGTGTAGCCAACTCTGAAACACATAATTCATTGTCACCCTTTACCCTGGGTTTCCCCCATCCCCTGGATATATTGTAATTCATATTCTCCAATGGGACACATCCATAGCCCAGAGTCATCAATCATGCTCTCCAGTTAGAATTTTGCACAGCAGAAACTTCAGTCACCTAATTACTATCTTTGAACTTCAGTCACCTAATAACTATCTTTGAAAACATTTATGGAGTGCAGTTTCGGTTTTGGAAGCTGCCGCACTGCTCCCCTGTTGGCGACTCTGAAAAGACCATATAAATATTTTATGAGTTGACAACATAGTTGCTAGTCAATGCTGATAGACTGGGGCAGGTTAAAATCAAGAGAAGAATCTTTCAAGGAGACTCACTTTCACACCACTACTATTTATCATTGTACTGATTTCTCTTGATAACAATAACTCAGGCCCTGAAACATCAAAAATATCTTCCAGACTATCCCACCTCCTTTACATGGGCAATCTGAAGCTGTATGGAAAAATACCACCTGAAATAGAATCACTGCTGAATGCTGTCCATATAGCCAAGATATTGCAGTGGTGTTTGGACTGGACAGATGTGTCATGTGGGGTGAAGCCTGACCATTTTCAGATACAATGAAATTTGGATTTTAAGTTGTCCCATTGTAATAAAAGGAAATGATCCATATCAAGAACAACCCCTGCCACCAGTTTAAATGAAGATAATATTCATATATGAATATTAGACAAACTGATGTTGAAAATAGAAAGCATTTGCTGTCAGTTCTAAAATGTCACAGTGTAGAATGAAGCCTTTTCCTACAATACTTTACTCCATTCCTTGACTTTTCCGCCCATAGTGGTGAATGTTTTATGATAATGAATATGTTCAGGCTCCATTTCTTTTTAATTTTTTTGTATGACCACAAACTCTGAGGTTTCCATAAGCCCTTGAAATCCTTTTTGTATTGACATAATGCCATTCATTTTGGCTACCAAAAGTTAGCTTTCATCTTCAAAGTTTAAGACAAAGAATGATAAGGATTGTAATAGAAAATGGATAGGATCCGAAGTATACATTGAGAACTCACAGTCATATTTATAATAATGTAAATAAAAATGTCTTAATATACCAACATTTATATAAATTAGATCACAGCACACATGCTTGTTCAGGACAGAAACAGAAACATCTAATTATCTAAAAGCCAACTGCTTTTTTTTGTTGAAAGTGGGTAAGTGTGCTTAATCAAATGTCCCAGTATATTCCTGGATATATATGTTTACAATTACATTTCAAATATTTTTAAAAAGTATTGTCAGGTTAAAACAGTCACTAAATTCATGGTTATTAGTCAAGGATTATCTCGGTTTACTTTACATGTTAAATAAACTAAGCTCAGTATAGCAGCTCAGACATATCTTGTTATATTTGTTAAGCTGAGTGTAGAATGTATGATAGGTGAATATAACAAGTATATTTGGCAAGTTGATATTCCCCCAAATACTAAGTATTCAGAAATTCAGCCGTGTTTAGTTTTTCTTCTCTTCTTAAGATCAAAATGTTGGAGAAGGGCGCAGTAATATCCACAATTCAAGATGATAGCCGTACCTGCAACTGACATTTTGATGGGTTTGAATATTTTCTGCAGATGCCCCTGGTTTTTCTTCATCATATCTTTTGGATTTTGTGCTTGATTAATCATCTAGAAATGGCCTTTTCCTTGTGTATTAAAAAAAGGAAACTATACTTTGAAATATACCAGTAGATCCTAAGTTTAACAATTCTAATAGTCTCTAATTTGGTGCTTTCCAGATATTTTGGAATTATGACTCCCCTGCAGTTATAATTCTTGCGGTTTTCAGTCTTGGATTTTGAAAATTTACATGTAATATGGAATTAGATTTTATCTTAGACGTATCTCATGTAATGTTTTAAATTACACTATTCTTTCAAATGCTAGGCACTTGCATTCTAATAATGTTCACTTAGCGATATAATTTCCTTCTTGCTGCAAGATATTTACTATTAATGAACTTCAGATCCAATTACTTTCCTTTCCAATTAGAGGCATTTCCAAAGAAAATGTCTCATCTTCAATTTAAGAAATATATTAGTTGGAAGATACCAGCTTTCTCTTTAAAGCATCTTTCAGATTTGGGAAATGGAATTAGATTTGAAAAAATGGTGGCAGGTAGGGTGGGGAAGCTAGCTGGCGAAGCTTCACTGAATTCAAAATATGGTCTATGCTTTCCATCTCAGAAATCTTCTTAATTCTGAAAAGTAAAAATAGATTATAGGTAATTGCAATTGGGAAACAGAAATAAAGATACATAGAAGACCTAAAACTGCATATTCCAGAAAAAGTGGTCCAAATTCAGTAGTTCTTCCTACTTTCATGCCCAGGAGCTATGCTGCTTAGAAGGTCTATGCAAAATTCTGGATTCAAAGGCAAAAAGGTGCACTTGCAATTCCTGACCATTGTCTTTTCCTAGGATTTTTTGTTCTTTCACGCACTCCAAAATACCTCATTATCTTTGGGATCTGAAACATGGTATGACCCTAGTCAAATCTTTCTGTCCATCAGTGAACGAAGTAAGTGTTTCTATGAGAAAAACTGAAACATTAATCCGTACATTTATTTTATTTGGGCTCTATTAAAATTAACACCGTCAATAAGTTTACAACGACTATGAAATCACACAGATTTTGTCTTAGTTGGGGGAAGGAGCCATTTAGAAGACAAAAATACTTTGAGAGAAGTGTCGAAGAATAAAAATAACTCATTGGCTCAGCTTGTCTTCCTCTCTGCTAATATTTCTTTATACATGTAATTTTGAAAAGATAAAGATTTCTAAAATGAAGTCAAGGCCAGGAAGCCCAAGTAATTAAATTCTTAGCTATTGAGTGTTAACCAAATTAACCAGGAACTGCTATTCACTAATGATAAAATTAAACCATCAATTATATCAATAAATTCATTGTTCATTGTAATAATTCTGAAAGACCTCAGGTGCTATAAATTTTACTGATTTATTTCTATTTTACTGATTTATTACAGTAAGAAATATGATTCTGAGATCAGATTTTTCAGCCTCCTTTTTCAGCCCACACATTATATTCACAGCACCTCTGTGACACCATGCCTCAGCCAGTTATACTTGTCTTCAATACACACACACAAACAAAAAAAAGCCCTACACATGATGTGATTCCACAAATGTTTGCATATGTTTAAACCAAAATAGCAGTTACGGTTGATAATCACAGAAATACCTTATGTTTCCATAGATGTTTCCATTTGTATTAGAATTCACTGGATTGTTTTCATTACCTTCAACTGTTTCTGATATTTTTCAAGGTATTTGAAAGCTTCCACAGAGTGAAATGGAGAATGAATTTGTGGAAACACAAAGGATATCTGATCTAGGTTCAAAACTGATGATGCCTGTGGGCAATAAAATGCTGGTAACCAGATATTACTCAGAAGCGATGCATTTTTATCTTTTTGTATTGTTGATATTTGTCTCCCAATTACATTGTGATACTGTCCAGGGTACATTTCTCCTGGAAATACAAATGTGTTTGAAGCTAGGTCACTTCAACCTATCCGGAGGGATGAGTTGATTGTGATGTTGTCACAAGTGACCCTTCTGAATCCTTTCTTCAAAGCATCATGTCAACTACAATCTTCCAAAGACTCAGCACTTTGATAGAGTTTGATAGCACTTTGAAAAGCATTTGAAGAAGATATTACACAAAGTACATTAGTATAAATGAGGCAAGCATTAAATCAGAGGCATCGTTTGGAAAGTTTACAAGGCTGCTTTGTACAGACAACACTTCCACTGGGATCACCAGTAACTTGAAGCAGCTGGGGATGTTCATCTATCTGCAGATAATTGGACACATCAGTTGAAGCAGCTGTACAAGTAGATCTGGCTGCTTTAACCATTCCAGGATAGATGTTTTTCTTAATGTAGTTCATGATGCCCATATTTCAGTATCCCCCCTGTTATGTTCTGCGCAAGGGCACAAGGATGGAGACGAGTCGATGAACAGTGAACTTCAAACTCTGTATTAACATGGTGTAACAGCTCAGCTCTACAGCCATAATGGCCCCTTTATATAGGCAAGCTCTTGAGTACTTAGCCAATGAAAACACAGGGAGCGCTAGCTCCATTAACCAATGGGAAAGGCTCGTTAATAGCCAATCAGATTCTCCTGAACGGACCAATCCAATGTCGCTATTATCGGCCAATCAGAAGTGCAGGGCCAGAACCCTGCACTTTACTTTAAGCTTTTAATAATCTTTATTCAAGCACTTTTATTAATTCACAACACCCCTTCCCCCCGGGTTCCATTTAAGGGGTGCGGTCACGTAGTCTTTGAGGTAGGCAGGTTGTTTTGATTGTCTATTTGATTTACGTTGTCCTCCCGGTGTTTGGCTATAGTCTTGTTGGGGTAGGACGTTATCCGGTGAACAGGGTGCCTCTGGTTCTGTGTCTAAATTTTCATTGCCACTAATGTCCTTGGTATCTCCTTGAGGCGAGCTTATCCCTGTCCCCGATCCTTCTTCACGTGTTGCCTCTGAGTGGCTATTTCTTCCGCTTGTGCTTTCTGCCGTTTCAAATTCAGCCTCCTCGGCATCTCCTCCCCCCTCAGTTTGGAAGTCAGGGGACTCAGAGATCCCCGACTGCAGCCTTGAACGCAGCTGATCAATATGGCG
Organism: Hydrophis major; assembly: GCA_033807585.1. Lineage (NCBI taxonomy): Eukaryota > Metazoa > Chordata > Lepidosauria > Squamata > Elapidae > Hydrophis > Hydrophis major. The sequence goes on along the minus strand of CM066332.1, from coordinate 35,693,752 downwards.
CTTCCATATTCTATCGGTATGATCTGGGCCCGGTTACTTGGATTACAGTTGCCTCGACCCACAACGGATCGCCTGAAAAGTTTCTAGCGAAAACCAAGTCGCCTACCTGGAAGTTACGGCATTTCCCGTTGGATCCGTGTGGTTTTTCAGGTTCATATGATGGGTGTAGATGGTCGAGGTGGGAGCGGAGCTTTTGTCCCATCAACATCTCAGCCAGAGTTTTGTTGGTGACGTGGAGTGATATGCTGCAAAAGGAGTATCCGGTTAATCTTGTCTTCGATATCGCCATAGTCCATTTTATGCAAGGTTTTTTTGATGAATTGTACCATGCGCTTGGCCCTTCCGTTGGCCGCAGGATGCGCCGGTTAAGTTAGCACATGGCAAATACCACGGTCCACCAGGTACTGTTCAAAAGACAGCGCGGTAAATTGGGGCCCATTGTCGGATACCAGAACGTCTGGTAATCCGTGTGTTGCAAATAATCTGTCTAATTTCCTGATGACTGATTCGGTTGTTGTATTTCTCATTTCATGGATTTCAAGCCAGTTCGAGTAGGCATCCACCGTTAATAAAAATGTGTGTCCTTTGGTAGGTCCCGCAAAGTCCAGATGAATCCGGGACCATGGTCCCCTCGGTGTTTCCCATTCTGTCGGGGTTGCTTTCGGTGGGGCATTGCTAACTTCCTGGCATTTGTGACAAGCCTTTACCCAGACTTCGATCTGCTTGTCGATACCTGGCCACCACGCGTAGCTTCGTGCGAGGGCTTTCAGGTGCACGATGCCGGGGTGGCCATCATGCAAGGTTCTCAGTACCGCTCGCTGTAACTGCTCTGGGACAACAACTCTATCACCCCAGATAATGCAGCCCTTCTGGGAAAACAGTTCTGTTTGTCGATTTTTGAAGGGGATGTAGTCATCAGGTATTTGGTCCAATGGCCATCCGCGCTCGACCCAGCTGAGGACTCGTGCGAAAATGGGGTCGCGTTTTGTTTCAATTGCAATATCTCAGGCTGTCAGTGGCGGTGTTTGAAGTGTCTCGATCTGCAGTGTTGTGATGATCGGAGCGGGGTCGTCAATGGTTTCCAGAAGTGGTGCATGGCTCAATGCGTCGGCGTGGGGAATGGCCTTCCCCGGGTGGTGTTGCAACTTATAATTATATGCAGCCAAGAATTCTGACCAGCGAGTCATTCTGGGAGATAATATATAAGGGGTTGGCCTATCTCCCGCTATTATTCCCAGCAAAGGTTTGTGGTCAGTCACTATAGTAAAGGCTCGGCCATACACATATTCATGAAATCTCTTAACAGCAGATACAATAGCAAGGGCCTCTTTATCGATCTGACTGTAATTGTGTTCTGCTTTCGAAAGCGTCTTTTGCAAAATAGGCAACAGGAGCTTCACTACCGTTTGGTAAAATGTGGCTCAAAATGATGCCCACTCCGAATGGTGATGCATCACACGTAATCGTTAAAGGCAAAGTCTCATTATACTGCATCAAAACAGCATCAGAAGTCAATAAATTTTTGTCGAAACGCCTGCTCTTTTCTGTGTCCCCATACCCAGGTTGCTCTTTTGTCCAACAAGCGATGTAGGGGTTCTGCTACGGTTGCTTTGTGGGGCATGAAAATGTTATAAAAATTGATAAGGCCTAGAAAAGCCTGGAGGTCGGCCTTATTTTGGGGTTTGGGGGCATTTATGATTGCCCTAAGCTTGCTATTGGTGGGGTGAATGCCTTGTTTATCAATTAAGTACCCTAAAAATTCGACTCGATCCGTACATAGGTGACACTTGTTTTTTTTAACTTTGAGACCTGAGTCTTTAAATCTCTGGAGAACCAACCCCAGGCGCTCCCTTAGTATTTCTCGAGTCGGGGCAGCAATTAACACGTCATCAAAATATGGGACAACGCCTTTTATGCCTTGTAATAGTCTTTCCATCAAACTTTGAAAGATTCCCAGGGCCATGCTTACTCTGAATTGGAGTTGGTTGCATTTAAACACACCTCAGTGCATAACAATCGTTTGGGTCTCTGCTGTTTTTTTGTCTACAGGCAGTTGTTGGTATGCCTGGGCTAAGTCTAGTTCAGTGAAGACTTTTCTGCCCCCCCAGGGAATGGAGAAGGTGTTGCACCACTGGTACCGGGTAAGCGTTTTGTTGAAGGGTGTGGTTCAGGGTGGCTCGGTAGTCCCCACAAATTCTTATCGATCCATCCAGCTTGATGGGTGTCACGATTGGGGTTTCCCAGGGAGAGTGGTCGGTTGGTTCTAACACAACCTGGGCTATTAATTTATCAAGCTGCTCGTCAATCTTTGGTTTAAGGGCAAATGGAACTCGACGAGGCTTAAGGCGGATGGGAGCTATTTCGGGGTTGAGGTTAAATGATATCAGGGTCCCCTTGTACTCAACTAGTTTTTCTGCAAAGACGTCCTGGAATTCTTGGACGAGATCCTCTTCCCAATCGTTGCTGCAGGTTCAGTGAATGCCGGCTACTTCAATTCCGAGTGGAGTGAACCATTGGAGGCCTAACAAGCTAGGCCGATCCCTGTCGACTACAATCAGGGGTAGGAATGCTGTACGATTCTTAAACGAGACACGGACTTGGCTGGATCCCATGACTGGAATTTGATTCCCTTGATAGTCTTTGAGTATGATTCTTTGGAATCTGAGGTCTTGCCGTCGGACAGTAGGGATGAGCTGCTTGAGGGTCTTCCAGGAAACCATCGAGAGGGACGATCCTGAATCGACTTCCATCATGTAGGGCTGGTTTTCGATGGCCACTTTCACTCGGATCTTCTTGGCATCTAGAGATGAGGCGTGACCAATCGTAATAGTTTGGTGAGCCTCTTCTCGCTTCGTTGAGTGGTTTAGGGGTTTGTTTCTGTAGGAGTGGTTGTTCCATTGGTGGTTCAAGGGTTCTCGCTTTACAGGATGGCTTCCTGTAGTTTGGCGATAGTTAGCCCCCCTTGGGGGCTGTCTGGGTCCTAGCTTGCTTCTACAGATCCGTCCAATGTGGCCTCTTTTTCCGCACACATGGCAGAGCGCGTCGAGGAATTTGCAGTCTGATCGGGGGTGGCTTGCCCCGCAACCAGTGCATTGGTACTGTGATTTCTAGCGTTGGTCTCATTCAGACCGGAGCCGGTTGACCTCTTCTTCATCGCTTCCCGATGACGATTCGAGGTCCTCGTGATGGGCTGTCATAGCCTCCTGTCTCTTAAGTGCTCTATATGAGTAGCCACACTAAGCACCCATGGAAGTACAAAGGCAAGATACAATTGAAATAAATAATGACATTTTAAATATATTTAACTGTTCTGCAAAAGATTTAATAATTCCAGGTAACAAGAGGTAACAAGTTTACATGGAAGAAGTGACAATGTAGGATTCATTCAAGTATTGGATGGATTTTTCATTTGTTACTTTCATTTTTATTTGTTATTCTTAATTATAAAAACATTAAAATGTAATTGCAATCCAACAGTGCTTATCAAGCGTTTAACAGGCAATCATAAGATAATATTCTTGCCAGATGGGTTTAAAAGTTATTAACAAAAGATAAAATAATATATTTGGTATAAGGTTGACAGATGCTTTTTCAAGGAGCCCTTCAGATTTCGTAAGGAATACTTAACATTGACTTTTGAAAATTCTAAAAAGTCTTTACGTTCAAAATAACACTATATGATGCTGTAGATAAGAACAACCATGTGTACAATGCTTTGTTAGCAGCTTTGTTATAGTGCCAAATTTTGGATTCAAATGAATGTATGAACGTGACCTTCAAAGCTGTAATTCTAGTATTTATTCCATATGTAACTTCCCAGATATTGGGGGCCCTCTTTATATCATATAAGCTGCATGAAAAAAAAAAGGATTACCTTAATTTCAATACTGCTTTTTAATATTAAAGGAAAAATATATATAAATATATATATATAAATATATATATATATAAAATATTAATATCCTATTTTGAAATACTTGATTTACATATTCAATGTCTTATTTCTGATTGTATGCATTACATTGTATGACTTCTGCTATTGCTGAATTTTGTTGTATTTTGATTTTGGCTTTTGTTTTCCTCTGAATTTTATTCTGCTTTATTGTCCATGGTGTTTGTTTGTTGTATGTTGTGAACTTTTGTGTTTTAGCAACTTGAAAATATAATAAACATAAATATATCTAAGGATGGCTCTCTTGCCTTTATTGCTCTTCTGAGACAGAGATTCTGTTTAGAATACTGAAAAGTGAGAAACAGGAGAGAAGAAATAAGGGGATGAGAGATGTCTCAGATGACATAATCTAATTGATTTTTGCAGGTCAGATCATTGCAGAGGAGTTATTCTAAAACACATGAAAAATATAAGAGGAAAGGTATCAATGTAGGAGCAATAGGAGAGAAAACTACGATGGCTCCCCAAATAGCATGGCAAATTGCGCCATAAAAGAAATGTAAAGAATGGTGTGCCATCTGTTAAAAAAAAGGACTTCTACCATGTTCAAATGAATTCATTTAAAATTGCCCCTCAGGATTTGTTGCTCAATCCAGGAAGTTTGAGAAATGAAAAGGCAAGGTATGGGAAGCAGGCATGGTCCAGACAGCCCTGTTTCTTCCACCACACATTTATGTGACGTGTGATCATTCTAGTTGTGAAATCTTAAATGTTATTGGTTGATCTCTTATTTCCATAATGTTACACTGCAATGAGGAGAATACTTCTGATAGTCATCCAGAAACTCTTTTAACATGGCTAACTCTGAAGTAGGCATGAGATATTGACTGTTTGCTCGCTTGCTTCTTTGTTAAATTTGTTGGTCATCTATCTTGCTATGAGGCTCCTCTAGGCAGCTGGCACCATAAAAAGGAAGAATTGAAAAGAAATGTAAATAAAACAGTGTAAAACAATTCAACATTAAAATAAATGATGAAAAACAATAAATCATTATTCATGTTGAATACATCAATATGATAACAAGAGGTGGAGAGCAGGGAGCAAGATGGGGAGGTATAGTCTGCTATCATCAATCTAAAGGCTTTCCTTCAGTAGTTGTGGATGGTCCATCACTGGAGGTTTTTAAGAAGAGATTGGATCACCATTTTCCTGAAATGGTATAAGGTCTTCTGCTTGAGCAAGGAGTTGGATCAAAAGACTTCCAGTATTCCATTCCATTCCATTCCATTCAATTCTATTATTCTATTCTAATCCAGCACCACCTCCAACATGGTTCTTCTCCTTTGGGTCCCCAATATTAACTGTAAACTGAACTCCAGATTTTAGGTGGATGATATTGTCTTGCTATATATTGAGATACAAACTCAAAGTAAACAGCTTCAAACTCAATTGCAGAAAATACAACCTCAGCAACAGAGTGGTCAATGCCTGGAACTCACTACATGACTTTGTTGTTACATCCTCAAACCCGCCCCCCAAATTTTAACCTTAAACTGTCTACTGTGGCCCTCACTCCATTCCTAAGAGGTCTGTAAGGGGGTATGCATAAGCGCACAGCATGCTTACCGTCCCTTGTCCTATGTTCCCATTTATCCATTTATTTGTACTCATTTATTATGTATATACTTATACCTGTTTATACTTATATGTTTATATGTTATGTTCATACTTGTTTTCTCATACATGCTTGACAAACAAAATAAATAAAAAAATAAAAATTTCCCTAAATGGTTTAGAAAATCCATATACTTTTCTGACAAAGGAAGGAGGTTGAGTTAGTAGTGAGGAAGGCACTGAAGGAAAAGAGTCAAATGCCGCCAAATGGCCTTTTGACATTCTTGAGAGGAAAAATAAATTGTCCTTCCTTCCAGTGAATATCTGGATTTCAAGTTTGTAGCTGGTCTACAATATTGTGGAAATGTAGAAGGAAACTGAGAAATAAGGTGGCAACAATTCTGTGTAACCATTTATTTTTAACTTAAGATGAGTGTAGTAGATATGCAAAATGGGACCAGCTTGAATAGATTGCCCACCAGTGGTTTCAATAAGCAGAGGCTTCTCTAATAGCTATGTGAATAACCCAAACTGCCACATTGTAGTCTGATCTGTGACATTGCTAAACAGAAAAAAGCAGAAAGCTGTATTTCTGGCCCTGATAGGGTGTGATGAGTAGCAGGGATAATAAAGTATACTTGCTGTCTGTCTGAACTTTTCTTAATTGTCTGAGGGTTCTCCTGCCAAGCTTTTGGAAGAGTGCTGTACAAAATTTCCCAAAGACAAAACTTTGGTGCTATTTGGGCATTCCCTCAAGAGATGTCTTTTACAAGATGGCACTTTCCAGAGGATTCAGAGAAAAGAATTTTGGCGACCAAAACATCCTGCAACTCATAGCGATGGTTATGAAACACACGCAAACACACACTTCAATTTGGTTTTCCCCACAAAAGTTTTTTTTATATAAACAAAGGTTTTAAATTAAAGCTTATAATACTCTATTAAGTGTTATTTCTTACTTTTAAACTTAATGCTAACAATGTATTTGTTTCTTTTGTCCTACCCATCTTAAACTAGAGCCCATTACTTTAATTTGCAACTATTTCTATTTTATACAATTATGAATTTCTATATCTGGGTTACTATTGCTATGTTTGTAGTACTATATTTTCCTTACCTGGTTTTTAAGCTCTTTAAATCTTTCAAATCAAACCAAATCAATCTTTAATACAAGTAGTCCTTAATTTACAATCACAACTGAGACCAAAATCTATGTTGCTAAGTAAGAAATTTGTTAAGTGAGTTTTGCCTCATTTTACCACTTTTTGCCACATTTGTTAAGTGAATCACTGCAGTTGTTGAATTCATAGCCCAGTTGTTAAGTGAATCTGTTTTCTCCATTGACTTTGCTTCTCAGAAGGTTGAAAAAGGTGATCACATGACCCAGGAACACCACAACCATCTTAAATGTGAGTCAGTTGTCAAGCATCTGAATGTAAATCACATGACTATGGGGATGCTGCAATGGTCATAAGTGTAAAAAATGGTCATATGTCACTTTTTTTTAGTGCCGTTCTAACTTCAAATGGGCACTTCAAGTGGACTGTTCTAAGTCGAGGACCACCTCTATGTAAAGTCATAGACCAGCATAAATCTTTCTTATTTCCTCAGGTCTTCAGCTCTTGTAGTCAACCTCAGACCATTAGTAAACTTTTACACTACTCTATAGACATGTGAATGGAGCTTTTTTAAAATGAATTCTGTATCTGGACTGCTAACATTTTTTGTTGATATATTTTGGAATTATACCTAGTGGAAAAAAATGTGATTTTCAAAATTCTCTAAATGGTATTATTTATATATCTTTCTAATACTTTAAAGATTGTTTTATATTTACGTGTAATAAAATGTTCGTTCTCTTTCATGGCATTGCCAACATTTGTTACTGTGTGATTTATCTATCCTGGAAATTATTGATGGAGTGGCATTTCATAATTAGTCTGCTTTTTCCCAAAATTGCCTTCATCGTGCTTCCTATAAGTATCCAGGTATATATGTGTAAATGCCCATTTTTAGACATCTCATTCAATAAGAAAACAACTGCAGTTGTGGTGTCATATATTTCCTCAGAGAACAGAGCAACAATTTTTATAGCATTTTAAAGCATGTAAATGTATGTGCTTAAATGTATACTGTATACATGTCATAGATATCAGGTGTCCCCAAGTTCTTCAGTTCATTGACTTCATTGAGTGTTAAATTGTTCACCAACTCCTAAACATTTATTATATGAGAACAATTTAATAACTACTTTAATTAAAAGTACTATTAATGGTAACAACATCAACAACAAACAACAACAACAGATAGACCCATCAAACCTTGAGTGTCAATATTAGGGACTATCACTGCTTTGGGAACCTTGATCTATGCAGTCAGGACACAGTTCAGTAAAGCAAAATATATTTTTATTCATACCTATTAGTCTTATTCTCACCATATGTTTACCCAGCTGCTAAATAAATGAAATCCCTTTGCCATATGTTCTGGAAGCACACAATTAACTTAATCAAAAGTCATTGTTTTATAATACATACCTTTTTTCAGGATGTCTGTGGTGAAAGAGAACTATCTCCTCATTGCCACTCTTTTGAAGACAGCAAAATCCACATTTTAGACAGAGAGGATCGCTGGTTTGAAACAGAGGTCAAAGAAGCCATATATGTCAAAATTGAACAGCTATCTCTCAACAGAGGGGCAGGCATACGCCATCATCTATCTCCAGTCTATAACACGGTCCTTTCAGCAGTTCCAAGAAGACTCCACACAAGTGGTGGGCTGCAAATTTTTTAACAACTGGTTCTCCTTAGAGCTGCTCGGATTGTCCAGAGGATGGATGGAGCTTCAGTCTCTGCTTGTTGTAGGTTGAGCTTAATTTCTGAGGAACGCCCCCCTTCCATCACGTGGCTTGCCATCTCGTTCCCCAGTTTATGCTCAGCCCTCGAGCAGAACAGGCTGTGTGTGTGTGTGCTCTTGGCCGTTTCAGGATTCCTCTCATTCGTTTTTTAGTACCTCAATTCAGGTCATATACAACCCTTTATTTCTTCCTCTCTCCTTAGCCCTGCGCAGCTGGTCCCTTGGTTTGGCATAGTTTCCTGGGAGGGCTCCCCCCCCAGGGGTTGCCAGGGGGCAAGCCAGCAAAATTTAAGCTGCCTCCCCCTCCCTTTCCCATTGCCTTCCTGCCGTTTTAGATCTGTTTAAAAAAAAAAAAGGCTCCGTTTTCGTTCCGTTCCCCCCCTGAACTCCATTTCTTATAGCGCTTAAAGCGTTTTGACTATTTCCTTCGTAGTCTTTCCCCTGGGACCCTTGGATTGTCCCTGGGGACCCTCCTGGCCGCTGCACAAGGGTCCCACAAGCTCCGGTAGTGGCGACCGCCATTTTGAAAGTCGCCTCGTGGCCGGGCGCCATTTTGGTTTTCCTATCTTGCCGATCTCTGCAGCGTGCCCATTTAAAGCAGCAGGACTGGCAGGCCTGCCGAGGTTTTAAAATTGTGCTTTTGCAGTTGGAGGTTTTTTTCTTTTCCACCTCCCTTTGTTGGCTGTCCCCGCAACCAGCTGTAGCGGCTGCGGTTATTTCCACCACTCCCGCCTGGTTTTGCCTGTGTCGGCAGTCTGGTTTAGGCCTGGCTTTGCCCTTAAGGCCCTGTAATCCTCCAATATAGGATAATAATAATAATTATATATATATATATATATAATTATATATATATATATATATATATATATATATAATTATAATTATATATATATATAATTATATATATATATAATTATATATATATATAATTATATATATATATAATTATATATATATATATATATATATATATATATATATATATATATATATATATATATGTTTTCTGAGGTTCTCGCGGGTATTTGTATGTGGATCTTTGGTTATTCGGGTTTTCTCCCGCGTAAGATTGGAAGTATCTAGGCAACGTTTCGATGAAGTCTCATTCATCATCTTCAGGCTTGGTCTTCAGCTCTGTGCTTCTCAGAGTGATGTGAGCTTGCAGCTGCTTCTTCCTCACATCACTCTGAGAAGCACAGAGCTGAAGACCAAGCCTGAAGATGATGAATGAGACTTCATCGAAACGTTGCCTAGATACTTCCAATCTTACGCGGGAGAAAACCCGAATAACCAAAGATATATATATATATATATATATATATATATATATATATATATATATATATATATATACATGCATACATACATACATACATACATACAATAATAGAGAGACCTTGAAAGGTCGTTACAGCAGAGGACTTCAAAGGCTCGATTAGGCCTTGACTTACCAAAAAAAAAAAAAAAAGAAGAGAAAGACAATAGAGACAGAGAAGGGGGGAATAATCATACAGAGCAAAGAGGACTTATTAATTCAAGTCAATAATAAACGGGGGACGGTGTGTGTGTGTGTGTGTGTAAAAGAACTCCCAAGGCTCCTGGCCTTCGTTGTAGGTCGACCCCTAGGTGCGCCAACTGCCTCAGATTGAATCCCTGTTTTTCTTAACTACCTGGAATGGCAGAAAGCAATCCTTCAAAGGGTCCTTCCTTGAAGGCCAAGGCAAAGACCCACCACCTGCATAGTCTGGCTAAGGAGCCCACCAAAGCCTCTCAAAGGGATGCCTTAAGATGTCACAAGGCGCTAGAAAGAGAGATAGACAAACGTAATAGAAAGACAGGCTTAGTGCCTCCAGCACCAGCCACTCCTTCCACCTCTGCTCTTCCCCCCCCTCCTGCAGCCCTTTCCTCCCTATCCAGGCACAGCTCGCCCTCTCAAGGGCATCAAGCCCTGGGCACACCAGCCAGGCGAATTCCAGAGGCTACTTTCACGCCCACGGCCGCTGGCCTGCGCCAAGAGGAACCTCTCATTCAGGCGGTTCTGGAGCAGCTCAGAGCCTGGATGGAGATGGCTATTCGACAGGGAATTGCAGAAGGGATGCAGCAGTTGACCAGACCGGAGTTGCCTCCGCAGGCCACCAAATCTGTAAGATCATTCCCTCTCATGCCCCCCCAAGGGGAGATTTGCCCTTCAGTCAGGGAGGATGAGGAGGAAGTGGAAGGGGACCTAGATTTAGACAGGGAGGAGGAGGAACAATATGACCTGGGGTCCTTACCATATGACGAACCTCTTCCGGACTCAGACCCATCAGAGGAGGAAATGTCCGAGGATGAGGGTCTCACTCCAGACCAACCTGTAGGGCTCTTTAAGCCCCAGCTATTCAAATCCCTCCTCTACAAGGCCAGGAACATCTCGGGCCTAACAGCCCAGAGCTCCTCTAATCCCATTCCTGTGGTTCCGGAAGGGCCGGAGGACTCCATGTTTAGACAACCGGTAGTGGAGGCTGAGGTCATCCCTACCCCCCCCATATTCCTGGATCTGGTGTCCAAGCAACTGACCTCTTCAGTTGCCCCCCCGGCCCCCTCGGCCAATGATAAAAGGTTCTTCAACCTCGACCCGGAGCTCTCGACCCTGCTGAGCACTCCGGAGGTTGATGAGCCTGTCGTAGGCCTGACCTCTTCCTCCGCCCTCAGTAACCCTTTAGAGGTCCTCAGACCAGAGGACAAGCGATCAGAGCTCGCATTAAGGTGAGCTCACCAGTCAGACGCATGGGCCATCAGGGCGGCTATGGCCGCTTCCTTTTTCATCAGATCTTCCATTCGCTGGCTTTGCCAGCTTAAGCAACATGTCCCGACCTCCAATATCCGCGCCCATCAACATATCGAATGGGACATATCAGATAATGGCCGCAGCTGAGTTCTCAGCTGACGCCACCTTTCATTCAGTTAAATTCTCCTCCCACGCCATTTCCTCCCATGTCTCGGCCCGCCGCCTGCTCTGGCTAAGACACTGGCAGGTGGATCTCAAGAACAAGGTGAAGCTAGCTTCCGCTCCCCTAGCTGGAAATAAGCTGTTCGGTACTTCCCTGGATCCTCTCCGAGTCGAGGGAAGGAAAAAGAAGAAATTCCTCCCTTCCCTTTCCCGCAAGTCAGAATCCAGATCTCTGCAGCCCTTTTGGAAGGCTCCCTTTCGTCCCTATCCCCAACCCCCCTTCCCCCCCAGGCACCAAAGGCCCCCCTCCTTTGGTTCGGGACAGTCCCAGGACAGGTCTGACCCCTTTGACAGGCACAGGAGAGGTGGAAACTTCAGGAGGCCCTTTCGTGGCTCCGGCAGCAGTCCCTTCCACCGCTCCAAATAAGCCTCCTGACACTATCCCCATTGGCGGGCGACTCAAAGCCTTCGCCTGTCGATGGGACTCATCCACTTCAGACTCTTGGGTCAGGGATACAGTCCGGTTTGGCCTGGCCCTCGAGTTTCTCTCCCCCCCCGATTTTTACATGACATGTCCCCGCTCCAAGAACCTCACCAAACGTAACCTCATGGAGGAGGCAATTCAGCACCTACTGGACATTAAGGCTATCCAGCCAGTGCCTCCATCCCAAAGGGGACAGGGCTTCTACTCACTCTTATTCGTGGTGCCCAAACACTCAGGGGGATGGAGGGCTATTTTGGACCTAAAAAGGTTAAACCGTCACCTGGTGTACCGCAGATTCAAAATGAACACGCTGCAATCCATCCTTTTGGGAGTTCAACAGGGAGACTGGTTGTCATCTATCGACCTCTTTGAGGCATATTTACACATCCCAATACGACCCTCCCACTCCAAGTTTCTCCGTTTCAGCTATAATAACCTACACTTTCAGTACGTGGCCCTCCCATTCGAGTTAGCCTCAGCCCCCAGGACCTTCACCAAGGTACTGGCTGTGCTGGCTGCCCACCTCAGATCCATCCCGGTGCGACTACACTGTTATCTGGATGATATTCTCATCCTCTCCCCTTCCAGGGAACAGGCCATCAGGGATATCCATACTACCCTCACCTCCCTCCAGGAACACGGGTTCCTCATAAATTGGAAGAAAAGCCAACTGGCCCCTTCCACTAGGCTACCCCACCTAGGGACCATAATTGATACAGTCAAGGGGAGAGTGTTCATCTCCCCAGAAAGGATACTCAGCATCCAACAATCAGTCAGGCTCATCAGACGACACAGGAAGGTCTCTCTCCTTGAATTATCCAAGTTGTTAGATAAAATGATCTCTTGTATTCCCGTTATTCCCTGGGCCCGTTTCCACTCTAGATCCCTCCAGTGGTTCCTGCTTCCGTACCAAAGGGCCGGGTCAAGCAACTCAAGGCGCAAGGTCAAGGTCTCGCCAAGGGTTCTCACCTCCCTCCTCTGGTGGAGCAAGGCGTCGATCAACAAAGGCTGCCTCCTCAAGGAGCCACCAAGACTCACCGTCACCACAGACGCCAGTCTGTCCGGATGGGGCGCCCACCTTCTCTCCTTTACAGCTCAGGGCAGATGGTCACCAACAGAGAGGCTGCGCAACATAAACTGGTTAGAGCTTCACGCCATCCACCTGTCCCTCTGCAGCTTCCTCCTTCATATTCAGCGCCGCCACGTTCTCATTCTCACCGACAACATAACAGCAAAGGCACATGTCAACAGGCAGGGGGGCACTCAGTCCTCAAGTCTAATGAGGGAGACCGAGCGCCTTTGTTGGTGGGCAGAGTCTCACCTCCTCTCACTCAGAGAAGACCACATTTCAGGCATCGACAACACCCGGGCAGATTGGTTGAGCAGGGCCACCATAGACCAGGCGGAATGGCGCCTCCACCCAGACCTGTTCAGGCAGGCGACAGCAATTTTCGGCCTGCCTGTGGTAGACCTGTTTGCCTCCCCCCGCAATACCCAACTTCCACGGTTCATCTCCAGATTCCCGTCCCTCAGGGCGGAGAACTACAATGCCCTCCGATGCCCATGGCCCTCGGGCCTTCTTTATGCCTTCCCCCCTCTGGCACTGGTGCCAAGAGTACTGCAGAAGGTCATTCACGAGAGGACGGAATTGCTTCTGATAGCTCCTTATTGGCCCCGTCGCTCCTGGTTTGCGAACCTCTGCAGCCTATCAGTAGCCTCGCCCTGGAGGATCCCAGCAGACAGGATTTATCTGTCTCAAGGCCCCCTTCTTCGCCCAGAACCCCAATGGCTACAGCTAGCCGTATGGAGGTTGAGCGGGAACGTCTAAAAAGGGAGAATTTCTCCACTGAGGTTATCAATACCATCTTAGCAGCTAGGTGCCCCTCCACCAGAAGGATTTACGACGCCACTTGGAACAGTTTCCGCAAATGGTGTGCCAATCTCCAAATTGACCCAACCAACCCATCGGTAGCCCAAGTCCTCGACTTTCTCCAGGAAGGTCTCGGTAAAGGTCTGTCCCCCAACACACTAAGGCTCCAGGTAGTAGCCCTATCCACCGTAATTTCCTGCGAGGGGGTTAATTCCCTCTCCCACCATCCCTGCATCCGGGCATTTCTGAGAGGGGCCTCAAACTTACGACCTCCATCCCTTCACCGGTACCCAACATGGGATCTCAACAAAGTTTTGACCTCCCTCACTAAGCCACCCTTTGAACCCCTTAGAGAAGTCTCTCTCCAGTTCCTATCCTACAAAGTAGTATTCTTGGTGGCGATTACTTTGGCCCGAAGGATTTCAGAGATCGCTGCTCTGTCAGTCAGGAAGGACCTGTGCGTCTTCCATTCTGACCGGGTGGTCCTCCGACTTGACCCGTCCTTTCTACCTAAAATTAATTCGGTTTTCCACAGGGCTCAGGAGCTTATCCTCCCCAATTTTTGCCCCAGGCCAACCCATGAAAAGGAGCAGCTATGGCACACGTTAGACATTAGGCGGGCTTTGCAGATATATATTCCGCAAATCCGAGGCCCTGTTCATTTCCTTTCAACCAAAGTCACAGGGGCTCAGGGTTCCCTCAACTACAATAGGCCGCTGGATAAGGGCAGCCATTTCTAGGGCATACCAGGCCCAGGCACTCACAGTGCCCAGGGGTATCATGGCTCACTCTACCAGGAGTGCGGCGACATCAGCTGCCTGGGCTACACAGGCCCCTATATTCAACATTTGCCAGGCAGCAACGTGGACCTCTCTGTCGCCTTTTATTAGGCATTACAGAATCAATAAGTATGCCACTGCGGAGGCGTCTTTCAGTAGAAGGGTCCTCCAGAGGGTGCTCAGGGATCCCGAGGACTCGACAGACCAGACGGTGTCCCTCCCGTAGGACAAGCCCCAGCTTTGGTATGTCCCATCCTCTGGACAATCCGAGCAGCTCTAAGGAGAATGGGCATTGGTTCTTACCTGACACGCCGTTTCTCTTGAGCTGGGAGGATTGTCCAGCCCCTCCCTTTTCCTTTCACCATCTGGAGGGGTCTCGTTTTGGCCAATGCACCTTAAGTATAGCAGAAGGACAGCATGAATGCCTGTTTTTTTCCTCTCTCCTTCGCATAAACTGGGGAACGAGATGGCAAGCCACGTGATGGAAGGGGGGCGTTCCTCAGAAATTAAGCTCAGCCTACAACAAGCAAAGACTGAAGCTCCACCCATCCTCTGGACAATCCTCCCAGCTCAAGAGAAATAGCGTGTCAGGTAAGAACCAACGCCCATTCTCTGGGTGGGTAGGCGTGGCCAGTTGGTCATGTGACTGGGCGGGTGATGTCACTCATCACACCCAGCCCCGTCTCATGGCCACTCGCCTCAAAGGCAGAGGTAGGATTCAGCTGGTTGGGGCTAATCCCACCACTGGCTGGCTCCATCCCACCCAGTTTTTGGCCATTTTCAGGCCATTTTCAGGCCATTCTCAGGCCATTTTTGAGCCATTTTTATCCCATTGTTTGAGTTGTTTTTCAAGCCCTTTTCCAGGCCATTTCCAGGGTGTTTGGGGCTGTCTTTAGGTCAGTTTTGGGGCCAAAACAGCCCCAAAATGGCCTGAAAACAGCCTAAAATATGCCCCCAAAGCAGACCATTTTGGGGCCATTTTCAGTCATTTTTAGGCCATTTCCAGGCTGCTTATTGGACTGTTTTCAGGCCATTTTTGACCCAAACATGGCCTAAAAACAGTCCCCAATACAGGCCGGGGTGGGCCAGCCAGTGTTGGGATTTACTGCTTTGCTGAACTGCACAAAATCTTAACTAAATTTGTGCGAACCATCAGTGGCCCACCTCTGCTCCACACCCATTTATGCTGAGGACACAGATAAACCTCCAAGTGGTCTCAACAACTCTCTAAAAGAATGCAAATGACCAGCTGTCTGCATTATAGGTTGTGCTTTCAAAATGTGCCACCTCCCTTTCAGAAGCTAACTTTAATTGATGTCACTTAAGACCTGCAGGCATCCTAATTAATTGACTCACCTTACCAATTAAGCAGCAGTTCCTCTGAGAAGTGTCATTAGGTTTATTACAGTTCCCTCAGAAATGCCCTTATTAAGACAGGTTCCCCCATTTATTGCAGCATCATGTATTTTAAGGAGCAAGAGTTGGTTGATCACAACCAAGCTGGCTTGAGACAGTCTTGAATAAATAGATATTTTAACAGATTGGATAAATGTGATATTGGACTACCAATTGGAGAACAAGTAACCCTGGGTTCAGAGGAAATGCATATAAGTTATAAAGGATAAGTCACTAACTAGCCCATTAGAGCCAGCTTGGTTAAGTAGTTGTGGTTCTCCTGATTTCAAGCATCAGTTTTTCCAACTCGGCTTGGGGCTGTCAAGGGCTGAAATTGGAACCTTCAAAAGATGTATTCAAAGCACTGAGCAATCATTTTCCTCCAAGAAATAAAACATAGAAGACATTCAATGAAATATTTTTGCAATATTTTGAAATATGAAGATTTCAGATTCACATCTTTCTTTTCTTTTCTTTTCTTTCTTTCTTTCTTTCTTTCTTTCTTTCTTTCTTTCTTTCTTTCTTTCTTTCTTTCTTTCTTTCTTTTTCTTTCCTTCCTTCCTTCCTTCCTTCCTTCCTTCCTTCCTTCCTTCCTTCCTTCCTTCCTTCCTTCCTTCCTTTCTTTCTTTCTTCACATGATTTTTTCAGTTATTTTATTATAGCTACCAATGTATTTTTGAATGATAGAGCTATGTGTTCTAAATAAAGGCTAGTAACCTTGGTGTCTGAAGGTTAGAAAAGGTAATATAAAGCTAAGGTATATCACATTTTAAGGTAAGTTTCTTCTCAGAGTCATTGTAAGAAGCAGTCCCATTTTTTTGGAGGGGGGAAAGGAAGAGCTGTGGTGGTGCAGTGGTTAGAATGCAGTATTGCAGGATAACTCCAAGAGTTAGCCAAGAGTTGAAGCCTGACCAGCTCAAGGTTGACTCAGCCTTCCATTCTTCTGAGGTTGGTAAAACGAGGATCCATAGTTAGGGACAATATGCTGACATTGTAAACTGCCCAGAGAGTGCTGTAAAGCACTGTGAAGCAGTATATAAGTCTTAGCGCTATTGCTATTATCAAAGGAGAGAGTACAGTAGAGAATAATCCTCACTTCAATCATGTTTGGCTCTGTTGTTCTCAAGTTGCTTCCACAATCTTAATTAGTAACATTTCCAGCTCCATCCTGGCCTGATGCTAGATAATCACATTGGCAGTGTGGTAAATTTGAGCGCAAAGGAGTACAACAAGGAATTTCAACAACTGAAGATAATCACCAAGAACAAAGACGATTTTTGCAAGATATCCTGAAATGTCACTGAAAAACTGAAAAAAAAACTTCTATTGCTAGATTTTTTTTGTAAAACCAATTAATACATGATTAAAATTGAAAAGGTTTACTTATATAGCAGTATTTTAGGGTCAATTTATAGCTTTACCTTAAAAAAGATTATACAGTATGATAGGTACATTTAGAATCATCATATCTAACTCAGTTCAGGAATCCAAATTAGAACAGGAATAAATCCACCAAAGCGAATTCTACTATTTCTCTTGGTAATTGTTTCAACTGTTAAAATGCTCTTATTGTAAGAAGTTTCACTTAACATTCATTACTTTATTGATTTCTTTATTTTGTGTCATGTACTCTTGCATGGTATAGATAGACATTCTTCTATTGATTAGCTTGACTTTAATATTTAGATATTTGAAGAGTGTTATGTCATAGTGTTATTTTTTCTTGCTTCTTCTCAATGCTAAAATTCCTAGATGTTTCAAGTTTCATGTTATAAGATTTTGTTTATGATTATCTTTCTTGACCTGAGCTCACCTTCACAAAGTAATGAACTCACCTTCACAAAGAAATCTTTCTTGAAGAGTAATTTCATATTTATAATTCAGTGTGATTGAACTGTGAAAAACTAATTGTGTATTCTAAGAGTTTGAATGTGTCAATGGGTTACTTTATAGAAAGAACAAGCTGATGACCTGGACCATCACATATTCTTTTTCACATAGAGAAGCACGTCCTCAGAACCAGTAGGAAAAAATTTGGAAACCCAGCACTGATAATGACATACCATGATGGCATAAAAACAGTTATTTGATTGTAAAAATATTACTGAAATTATAGTACTGGACTATTTTAGCCCTTGGTGTCCTTCATTGAACAAGAGGTTGGACTTAATAGTCCACAAGAACTTTTGAACTCTCTGATAGTAGATTTCCTAAGCAGTATTGAAGTAGTTACTATATAGAATTGGTTTTCAGTACATGAATTATTTAAATATTTTACATGTCAGCATTTGATCAAATGGTGGGGTGTAAGAGAATGATCAAATAAGCACTGTGACACCAACTCCATTCTTTTGTATGTCATGATATTTGTATAAAAAGCTGAAGCAGCATTGAGCAACATTGTAGTGATGATTTAATTATTCCCTTGCCTTCTGTAAATACCCATGTCACATAGATTTGGATAGAAAGTATTGACCAGGACATGAACTGTAGTATTGACTGGATGGGTTCTAAAGGAAGCACAAGATATTTTCATGTTACAAATAGGTTAGGGAGGAGGATGAGAGATCATAAAAATTGAAAATTTCTTACCCTTCCTGCAGGAACATATATAAATAAGAATACTGATTTTAAAATAAATTGCATCTAATTTTAGAGACACAAGGAAATAACTTGTAACATCCTGATAATACATTCCCTTGGTTAGGACTGACTGATGAAACAACATATTTGTGGAAGGTTTTTTTTAAAATTAATATTAATTTCTTCTACAATATGAATCCAGAAAGTGAGTTTTGTTTAGTTTTGCAGTTATGTTACAATTCAAATCAATTTAAGTTTGCTCTTTGGGAATTACTGTTGATGAAATTTGGCAGTTATTTTTGCATCTAAAGTCTTAAAAAGTGTGAAGCAATCCCCAGATAATATATTAGTATAACATTAATGTAATGCATATTAGTATATTGGATCAAAGGTTGAAATATTTTCAAATAGTGCATAAAGTTTAAATAAATGCATAATGTTTCTTTAAATCAAGTGAAACTGAATTCAATTAGTTTGTGTTTACAATTTTTTAACAAGTTTGTTTACAGGTTAACAGTAATGCTTAATGGGGAAATTCATGCAAATTAATACATAAAAGTATTAAGTAATAAGTATAAATGTGTATGATTATTCTGTTTTCTACCCCTGAATTTGCGTTCAAACTCCTTTTATAGATTTATGTTGGAATGACCCCAGGAATCCTCCTCTTTATATCAGTATATTTTGTGACAGAGTTTGTGTAATATTTACTAAATAGACAAAACAATACAGGTAGACCTTTAGTATTAAGCGTTATTTTGTTACTTTTTAAGGTTGTTCTTCAAATCAACCCTTTGATTTCTTTCGAATACCTCTGTGCATTCCATTGCCTCTTTACACAATTTTCTATACAGGTACTCCTTGTTTAGTGACTGCTTCATTTAACAATCATTATGATGATAATAAAAAAGTAACTTTATAACCTATCCTTATATTTATCCTAACCTTTCATCAACTTTATAATCACAGATTTTGTAGCTCTATACAACAGGGAAAAGCTGAAGTAAGATCGTAAGGATAGTCACTGCTTCACTTAGTAATTGTTTCATTTAGTGGCTGAATTGCTGGTTCCAATTGTAGTCACTAAATGATGACTACCTTTACTATTGGATAATGAATTTTATTTTCAAGATTTATACAGGAATATGTACATTTTCCCCTTTAAACCTTGTTTGAACATTAAACATGAAACATATTTAATGGTGGGGGTAATAAAATGCACATTTTATTTGGTTGTGATTTGGTTTTACAGAAAGAATAATGATGATAATATATAAAAACAAATATACGAAGAAGGAGAGGAACAGGAAGGCCAAGAAAATGCTAATTTATCTTGAAAGGGCTCTTCCTCAAGGAGCCCTTCAGATGATCATATGAGCACTTCCCATTATACCACTTTTGAAAGAAATTCTGAAATGTCTATTTGTTCAAAACAGACCTATGAAATAAATAAGTACAATCATGCATACAATGTTTTATTAGATCTCTGACTCCCAAGTTTTAGGTATAAATGAAAGTATAAATATTGATATTGACCTTTAAACAAGTCATTCTAATATTTGTTTCATATGCAATTTCCCAAATATTGGGTGGGTGCTTCACATTATTTCACAAAAATGAGTTACTTTAATTTCCATCCTTGTTTTATTCAATCCCTTATCTCTTTTATTTTTTAATAATATTTAGTCATTAGAATTCATATTTGAATGATTTTTTAGTATTTAGAATTAAGATTTCTAGAGTGTTGTACACATTTTCAAATACCTATCGAGAATGTGAAATTATAAAACAGAAGCAAAAAAGAACCTGAAAAGAAAGATCAAAGGAAAGCACAAGCCAGAGATTCAGCAGATAGAAAAACTCTAATAAGACAAAGTTGCAATCACTTCTAGGCAACCAAAGATAAAGGATAAGCTTAAGGATACTGCATATATGTCTCCCTCTCCTTCTAAACTCCATTAATACTTTTTATTCTCCATTAGATTGAGCAATGGATGATGGTTTTCCCCTGAAGATGAGGTTTTAATTGGAGACAGAAGAAGGCTGCCGTCTATACTAGGAATAGCTCAATAGAAATTGGTATTTGGTTGTTAAGAATTGCCTTTTAACAGCTCAAACAGTCATTGCTATATTTGATCAGCTTCTGAATTCCAATTTTAAAAATGGATGAATTAAAGACTTCAATATCAAATTATACTTCCAAACCAGTTAATGAACCAAATAGCAAGACATAGGTTTCAACACTTACCTCTAATCCATGGACTGCATGGAGTGTACAAAAAAACAAACGACAAAACAAAACAATTCAGTTAAGGAATCTACTAAGGAGAAACTAATTTTGCTGAGATCCTGAATCAAGTTGCTGACGCTTCTCTGAACAAGGCAGGTGGTACAACAGACAGGTAATATTACATTCTTCCACAACTCATTCATTGTAAAATATTGTCTAATGAGTTTACCAAAATCTTCCGATTTTGTTCTGTACGGTCATTTACATTCTTGTAAACGCCGCGCTGTGATTGGTCAAAGCGCGCAGGGATCTGATTGGTCGAGCGAGCCGCTCTGATTGGCCCGCTGAGGATCTCCCGCGATTGGTGGAAACTAATCGTGGGAGATTCAAAGCGGTGCCATTGGTCGCGACCGCCGCGGCTTGGGAATAAAAAGCCGCAGTTTTTCCCCCGGGAGCCGAACCGTTCTCGGGACCAATAAATGAGCTGAACCAAGTCACTGAGTCCTGGTCTCCTTGCCGCGCCGGACATAACAGATTTCTTAGTAGGCATGGATCTAAAAGGATAACTTTAGTCAGTTTATTTTTCCATTATAGTTTAAGAACTTTTTAGGGAGGTTAGCATTTTATCCATATGTGCTTTGTTGTATCCAGCTCTTACTAATTTCTGGGGGAGAAGCCAATTAATGAAGGAGAATGGCACAAGCTCTAGAGCTGCTAATCACAGCCTAGAAAACAGGGAACTCCTTTAAAAATCAAGGACAAAACAGAATAAATACAGGAAAAGAAATGCCCTAAATCAGGGCTGCCAAATTCCCAGTCCGTGGGCCAGATGCAGGCCACACCCACACCCGGTGTAGTGAAGGGAAAAAAGTCCCAATACATCACTTGATGCCACCGTGACAATGTGAGTTTTATACTCCTGCCCTAAAGGAAAGATACAGATTTCAGATGACTTTTTGGAAGATGAGGTAGATTAAGCTCAGGTGTTTGCCACTCTCCAACTTGAAATGAAGATGGGTGGAAACGGTCTGCTAACAATGATTTGGTGAGATTCCTTTCTGAATTTGAGGTAATAGTTTTACAAGAAATTTGGTCAGACAGAAAGGATGATGCAGTACAAATCCCTGATTTTCAATGCTGGTATACCCTGCCCAAAATGAAAGAAAAAAGGGTGAGCCTCATGGGGTTGATGCATTCTTCGTAAAGAAGAACTGTGATGGCAATGTATGAAATTATATAATGGGGATAGTCTGCCTCACTGGGCAAGAAATTCATATATAATATTTTGAGTTTTATTTGTAAATGTTTATGTTCCCCCAAATGCATCCTCTTATTGCAAGTCTTGACTAACCCTAACCCTAACCCTAACCCTAACCCTAACCCTAACCCTAACCCTAACCCTAACCCTAACCCTAACCCTAACCCTAACCCTAACCCTAATTGGCAATCTAGATTTAGCAATCTAAAATAAAACAAAACAAAGTAAAATGGAAAATAGGAAGAGGGAGCATTTCTACTTGAATTATCCAAAACAGAGGGTTTAAAACAAATAAATAAAAGTGGCAATTAATGCTTTATATAAGGGAGAAAATGATGTTTCCTATGATGTAAAAGCTATTATTAAATATGATTAACGAAACACAAAAATATATTTTCCACTTTTAAAAAATATGAAGCAAAATTATGTATAGAATTATTGATTTACCCAAATGAAGACCTAAAATAGATTAAGATATTTTTTGAATGAATGAATGGGAAATAATATTCCAATTAATTTTGTTCATGTACTATAACTCTTTTGTAGTATAACTGTTGGTTTTCCCAGTAGGCTTTA
Organism: Hydrophis major; assembly: GCA_033807585.1. NCBI lineage: Eukaryota > Metazoa > Chordata > Lepidosauria > Squamata > Elapidae > Hydrophis > Hydrophis major. The sequence goes on along the minus strand of CM066332.1, from coordinate 35,671,286 downwards.
TTATGCCAGTCTATGATAGGTATGAATTAGCTCAATTAATTTCATTAATTTTACCTGCTGGAAGTTACAATTGAGATAATTCTGTTTGGTTTCTTCTCTTTCTGTACTAATTAGAGCCATACTGAAACCTTATACACTGATAGTTTCCTGTTTCAGGCTTCAAATTCTCACACATGTTTGGTGAAGAATAAGTGCAGGAACCCTGTAACATCCGGTTAATATATAATTGCAAAGAAGAAAAGTATTTACAAATGTTTTAGTCATTGTTTATGTTTTCTGCTAATACTTTGTTTTTTCTGGTATATTTGAAGACAAGTTTTCCATTATCCTAGGCTGTAGTCAAATAATTGGAAAAGTTATTTCCTTAAAGACTCCATGTCCTAAGCCTTGATCTGGTCCTATACACATACAATTTTGTGTCCAGTTTGAGCAAAGAGCAAATGAGTTTACTGTCAGGAAATTAAGCATCTTCCTTGCTAGTACAACAGACAAAACAAACTGAAACAAATTATTTCATCCACAAAGGTTCCCTCAGCTTTAAATCTTTAACTTAATAATATTAAATGCCTATATATGACTGTTGCATTTTGAAAATCATTAAATTCTGGCCTCAGCTTTGCCATAAATGAAACAAAGAATGCCAGTAATAATGTGCTTTCTGTAATTTTTCTAGAAACAAGATTTTTAGATACCGAGGAGGTTGTTGTTGTTTTTTGTCTTGGCTTTGAATAGCCAAATCTTTTACACATGATTTTTAGTATATGTGTGTGTGTGTCTTACCATAATTTGTATTCTGTTCCTGTTTATTTGTTTATAAGTGTTTAAAACTCATGGAATTTTTATTTGACAGGTAGAGTAGAAGACTATATATACTACTAAAACTTGTCATGGCCTTCAGTTGGCCAAAAGAGTGGACAAATGGATTTGAACCAAAGCACCTCAAATGGGTTCACTTATGGGATATGTCCAAAATCCGAAAACTATTACTCTTAAGGGAATGATGTTTGGGGAAGTTGTGACTTCTTTGATGCTACAGGTTGCTACTGTGCTGCTGCTGTCATTATGAGATCTTCATTTTCAGTGGTCTGCGACAGTGCCCCGGCTCAGTTTCCACAATCCCTCCCTTCCTCTCTGTTAAGTTCTGCACATGGGTGCAAGGAGCGGAGACGATAGGCATACTGAACAGAGCAATCAACTAGGGCAGCAGCAGCCCTTTTATAGGGTTGGCTGCTGTCCTATTAGCCAATGAGAAACATGGAAGTGTTAAACCCTTGAACCAATGAGAGTTGGCCCTTAACAGCCAATCAGATTTACTAGAAAGGATCAATCCGATGTCGCTATTATCGGCCAATCAGAAGTGCAGGATTAGAACCCTGCTTTTTTCTTAAGGTTGTTAAAACTTTATTAAACGCCTTTATTAGTTCATAACACTCCCCACTTAGTGGCAGCTATTACTTCCCTGCTAAGAAGGGAAGGGAAGATTTCCAATGATCCCTGCCAGTGCCAGATCCCCACAAGGAAATACAGTTTGGAAGCCAGCAGGGTGAGAAGTTAACTCCTGCTCCCACTGCTTTTTTACTCATCCTTAGTCATTCTGTTTCTCTATTTAAGCTCAACAAGGCACAGGATGTCTAGTATTAATAAAATAAGTTATTTCTTCATCATTTGACAAATGCATTTGACATGCACCTGACAGTGAATTTATTCAAAAAAATCCCCTTTCTTCCAACATTTTGTCTCCTTTCTCCTAAACTAAATAGTTTTCCATATACAGTACATGCCAAATAATTAAACCTTTTCCCTGAATGTATCATGTAAGGGTGTTTATGTAGGGAGAAAATACCATTTTCCCAGAGTAGTACTTTTTGATTCTTAGATTTCATCCTCAACCAGAATGAAAACAAACCATTTTCTCCCTTGAGCCGCTCGGAGCATCCAGAGAGTGGGATGTGCTTCCGAGTCCTCTTCTTGCAGGCTGAGCTTTAGCTGAGGAAACGCTCCGCCCCTTCACGTGACTCCAAGTAGCATTCCCCCAGTCTTTTGCTCAGCAAAAGAGTCAGGCTGTTATTGGAAAGAACTCCTTGGCTGATTCATACTGCGTGTATTATTCTGGCTATTTTCCTCATTTTCAGGTCTGATATTTCCTTTCCTTCTTCCTGCGCAAAGGGTTGGGACTTAGGGGAAGTCTCCCCTCACCCCTAGGGGCCAAGCGGGTGGGTTCGCAGCGCTTCGTGCGACCCCCCCATTATTAGATCGCATCGCTGCCTCCACGCTGCCTTGTGGCGCGCAACTTTCGCTGGATTCCCCCCCACCCTAAACTCTGACCGGGAAGGGCTAGTCACTCCTTAAGAGCAGCAGGCGTGCTGAGCTAACCGGACAAGCCCTCCTTGCCATCCCAAAGGCACCCGACATAGCTCAGCTCGTGGCCACCATCTTGGAGCCGCATTGTGGTCGGGCGCCATTTTTATTTCTGATTCTTGCCGCTGAGGTGGAAGTAAAGTCCAAGACCCCTTGGGTCAAGAATTAGTTGCTTTTAGCGTTCCTCCGGGCTCGCTTTCATTGTTTCTGTTGGCCTCCCGCAGCCTCTATCGGGGCAAAGTTGCAGCACCCCCCCCTCCGGCTTGTTGCTGGAGGCTTGCTGCCAGAGGCCTCTCTCCTTCTAGGCCTCAGGCATTTTTTTGGTAAATCCGGCCTGTACTGTGGTACCTCTTTGGTTCCTTTCCTGCTATTGTTTATTAAAAAAAAGAAAGAAAATAAGGAAAGAAAAGAAAGAGAGAAAAATTTACAGATGAAATTATACGTTTTTTATACGTATATGCATAGATAACCTTTACATGCAGATAGCATAAAAAATAAAAAATAAAAATAAAAATCAGAGGATTATATATCTGTACATATTTTATATATATATATATATATATATATATATATATATATATATATATATATATATATATATATATATATATATATATATATGTCTGGCATTCAGCTTTGTTCGGGTATTTTCCCACGTCATAATAGTGGTGCTTTTAAAGTTGTAGCAACGAATTTCAGCAGAATCTCATCTGCCATCATGGCAGATGAGATTCAGCAGATTCTGCTGAAACGTTGCTACAACTTTAAAAGCACCACTATTATGACGTGGGAAAATACCCGAACAAAGCTGAATGCCAGACATGTAAGTACCCGCGAAAACTTAAGAAGGTATATATATTTATACCTTACTACCTGTTACCACTGTACATATTAAGGCCTCACTGGGGGTAGGCGGGCCAGCTCAAACCTCACTTGGCCCCGCTCAGGCCAATTCCAGGCGAGCCAACCGCCCTTTATTATTATTACTATTATTATTACTGTTATTATAATTATCAAAATGGCAGACGACAATCTCTCTAAATGACCTTCCTTGAAGGCTAAGGCAAAGTCCCACTACTTGCGCAGGCAGGACAAGGAATCTTCCAAGGCCTCCCAACGAGACGCCTTAAGGCATTGGAAAAGGAGTTTGATAGGCGATCAAGGGAGTCCCGCTCAGGGCCTCCAGCCCTTCCTTCTCCCACCCCCTCTACCTCTGCTCAACCTCTTCCCACTCCAGACCCGTCTTCCCTATCTAGGCGCAGCCCACTTCAGGGTCACTTGACCCTGGGACCACTGACCAGACTGACCCCTGAAGCTACCTTTACGCCTACGGCCACTGGTCTGCATCAGCAAGAACCCTCTACATCTGAGGTTCCAGCCACATCAAGGCTTGGATGGAATCGGCTATCCGCCAGGGCATTGCGGAAGGCCTGCAGCACATGTCCAGATCAGGCTTCTCTCCATGGGCTTCCGACCATGACTCTTTATCCATCAGATCCCTTCCACAGCCGGATCCCCCGGTTGGTCAGGTACTCTCTCAGAGGACAGCCCTCCTCCCGTAGGGGCCCAGGAGGAGGAAGAGATAGGGGACTTTGGTGACTTCAGGGAAGAGGAAGAGGACTCCCGGATGGGATCCTCCCATTATAGTGAGCCCCTCTTAGGGGCAGACCTCATGGAGGGGGAGATGTCGGAGGACGAGGGGGCTTCTCCCGATCAACCCGTATTCGGGAGGCTGTTCAAGCCATACTTGTTTAAATCCCTCCTCTTTAAAGCCAAGAATGTCTTTGGTCTTCTTCCCCAGTCTCCCTCTGACTTCCCCCCCACCTCAGAGAGACCAGAGGACTCCATTTTCACAAAACCAGTGGTGGAAGCTGAGGTCATCCCAACCCCGCCCATCTTCGTAGACCTAGTGATGAAGCAACTTGCTTCCATGGGAGCCCCCCCTATACCCTCTAACCAAGACAAGAGATTCTTTAATCTCGATTTGGCAATGTCTACCCTTCTAAACATCCCCGAGGTCGACGATCCCATTGTGGGCCTTGCTTCCTCCTCTACCCCCAGTGAGGCCTTAGAGGCCTTGAAACCTGAGGACAAGCAGACGGAACTGGCGTTGCGCCGGGCCCATCTATCCGACGCTTGGGCCATTAAATCAGCTACGGCCACTTCATTCTTTACAAGATCCTCTATCCGCTGGCTCCGGCAGCTGAGAGAACACGTCCCCGTGTCCAATGTGAGGGCACACCAAGACATAGCGAAACTGGTGGCCGCAGCCGAGTTTTCAGCTGATGCCACTTACCAATCCGTAAAGTTCTCTTCCAGGGTGATAACATCCCATGTCACGGCTCGCTGCCTACTGTGGCTCAAGCACTGGCAGGCGGATGTTAAAAAAAGGTCAAGCTGGCCACTGCTCCCGTCAAGGGAGACAAACTGTTCGGCCCGACCTTGGAACCCCTGCTGGTCGAGGGCCGCAGCAAGAGGAAGTACCTGCCCTCCCTTTTTCGGAGGCCAGAGACAAGAGTCCCCAGCCCTTTCGGAGGGGCTTCCCCTGCCCTCCTCCCAACTCCCCTTCCCACCCAGATACCCGAGACCCCCTTTCTTCCGGTCTCAGGACCGCTCGGACTCAGGCGACAGAAACAGACGGGGCGGCAACTATAAGAGGCCCTTTAGGGGATCAGGGGGGAAGCCCTACTGCCGACCCAGATAGATTTTCTTCCTCCCTCCCCATCGGCAGCCGCCTTAAACACTTCGCCGCTCAATGGGACAAATCCACATCCAATGCATGGGTTAGGGACACTGCCAGGTTTGGTCTCGCCTTTGAGTTCTGGTCCGCCCCGCTGATTTCTTTATGACATCCCCCACCTCAAGAGATCCCGCCAAACGTGCACTAATGGATGCAGCCATCCAATACCTGCTTGACATTCAGGCCATTCAACCCGTTCCACTGGCCCAGAGGGGGCGAGGATTCTACTCCCACCTCTTTGTGGTGCCCAAGCATTCTGGGGGATGCAGAGCTATATTAGATTTAAAATGGCTAAACCGCTACCTTATCCAGCGCAAATTCAAAATGCATACCTTGCAATCGATTCACTTGGGTACCAGGCGGGGTGACTGATTATCCTCCATAGATCTCTCGGAGGTATACCTACACATTCCAATCCGGCCCTCTCACCACAAATTCCTTAGCTTCTGTTATAATAACCTTCACTATCAATACGTGGCCCTCCCCTTTGGTCTGGCCTCAGCCCCCAGGACCTTCACCAAGGTCCTCGCGGCCCTGGCGACTCACTTCAGGAGCATTCCCATCCGCATTCACTGCTATTTGGACAATATCCTTATTCTCTCCCCGTCCAAGACCCAGGCAGTCAGGGACACCAGAGCCACCCTCTCCACTCTCCTGGCACACGGGTTCTTCATCAATTGGCAAAAGAGTCAACTGACCCCATCCACCCGAATCACCCACTTGGGAGCCATAATTGATTCAGTTACAGAAAGGGTCTTCCTCTCCTCGGAGAGGTTCCTCAGCATTCAAGCTCTGGTCAAACAGATTAGGTGATCAAGGAGAGTGGCGTTACTTGCTCTTTCTAAATTATTGGGTAAGATGGTTTCATGCATCTCAATTATTCCCTGGGCCCGTTTACACAGCAGATCCCTCCAGTGGTTCCTGCTCCCATTCCAAAGATCCGGAAGAAGCAACTCGAAATCCAGAGTCAAGGTGCCTCTGAGGGTCCTCACGTCTTTCCTCTGGTGGACCAACCCCGCCATCAACAGGGGCCACCTCTTCTCAGAACCTCAGCGGCTAACCCTCACCATGGATGCCAGTCTATCCGGTTGGGGCGCTCACGTCAACTCGCTCTTGGCACAGGGCAAGTGGTCACCGATCGAGCAAAGATGCAGCATTAACTGGCTGGAGCTTCATGCCGTCCACCTGGCCCTGCGCAGATTCCTCCCCTTGGTACGCGGGCGTCACGTCCTTATTCTCACGGACAACGTCACGGCCAAAGCCCATATCAACAGGCAAGGAGGCACCCAGTCTATTCAGTTGATGAGGGAGGCCGAGTGCAGAATCCAACCTCCTCTCACTAAAAGCCGAGCACATCTCTGGAATCTCCAACATCCAGGCGGATTGGCTGAGCAGGGCCACGGTGGACCAAGCAGAATGGCGCCTCCATCCATCCCTATTCAAGGAGGCGTCCAGAATATTCGGCCTCCCGAGGGTGGATCTCTTCGCCTCCCCATCCAACGCACAGCTTCCACGGTTTTTCTCCAGGTACCCGTCTCACGGGTCGGAGAACCATAATGCTACGCTGCCCATGGCCCCCAGGGCTCTTATATGCCTTCCCGCCGCTGCCGCTAGTTCCCAGAATCATAAAATAACTCATTCACGAGAAGGCAGACCTGCTCCTGGTGGCTCCTTATTGGCCCAGGGGACCGTGGTTCGTGGACCTCCGCAATCTTTCAGTAGTGCCCCCATGGAGGATCCCCCCGGACAGGATCTCCCTCTCTCAGGGGCCCCTTCTGCATCCGGAGCCCCAATGGCCAGTTATCTGTCTGGAGGTTGAACGGATCCGTTTGACAAGAGAAAAATTCTCCAGTCAGGTAATCGACACTATTTTGGCCGCTAGGTGACCCTCCACCACAGGAATTTATGATGCCACTTGGAAGGGCTTTTCCAAGTGGTGTAGCGGGTTCCAAGTTGACCCCCTCTCTCCCTCTATTGCGCAGGTTTTAGAATTCCTTCAAGAAGGCCTACGTGAAGGGTTTGCCTCCAACACCCTGAGACGGCAGGTCGCTACCCTCTCAACCATTGTTTCTTGTGATAACTTCAGTTCTCTCTCTCATCACCTCTGGGTTAGAGCTTTCCTCAGGGGCGCCACCAACTTGTGCCCTCCGACTGTTCACAGGTTCCCCACATGGGACCTCAACAAGGTCCTCGTTTCGCTTACAAGGCACCCGTTTGAACCTTTGAGGGAATCCTCCCTTCAATTTCTAATGTTTAAAGTAGTTTTTCTAGTGGCCATTACTTCTGCTCGTAGAGTCTTGGACATAGCAGCATTGTCAATCAGAAATGATTTATGCGTGTTTCACGCTGATCGGGTGGTCCTTCGCCCCGACCTCACCTTCTTATCTAAGGTTAACTCACCCTTCCACAGGTTTCAGGAACTGGTCCTCCCAAACTTTTGCCCAAGACCCTCGAGGGACAGGGAAACCCTTTGGCACACCCTGGATGTTAGAAGGGCCTTGCGCATATACATTAAGTGCACACAACCCCTGAGAAGATCAGAATCCCTCTTCCTCTCCTTTCAGCCCAGGACATTGGGGCTCAAAGTCTCTCCCTCAACCATCAGTCGCTGGATCAGGGTGACTATCGCCAGGTGCTACCTATCACAATCTCTGCCCGCTCCTGGGGGAATAACTGCTCATTCCACCAGGAGTGCAGCTACTTCGGCGGCTTGGGCCACGCAAGCCCCAATCGCTGACATTTGTCAGGCAGCCATTTGGGCCTCTCCGTCCCCATTCATCAGACATTGGGGCTTCTGGCCCAGACGGAGTCCCACCCGTAGGACAGCCAAGCTTTGGTATGTCCCACTCTCTGGATGCTCTGAGTGGCTCGAGGGAGAATGGGCATTGGTTCTTACCTGATATGCCCCTTCTCGGCGAGCCGCGAGGAGCATCCAGCCCCACCCTAACTCCTCCGTCTGGTGGGTACTCTTGTTTCAGCCAAGGAGCCAATAGTTGATTAGAAGGATTTCATAACCTTTCTTCTCGTTATCGCAAAAAACTGGGGGAACGCTACTTGGAGTCACGTGAGGGGGCGGAGCGTTTCCTCAGCTAAAGCTCAGCCTGCAAGAAGAGGACTCGGAAGTACATCCCACTCTCTGGATGCTCCTCGCGGCTCATCGAGAAGGGGCGTATCAGGTAAGAACCAACGCCCAATTTCTGTATCTCCACATCCTGCTGATTACAACATTTAGTTTTATATCCAGTGCAACCTAAATCATCTTTCCCATTAGCATGTGGAATCATACTAATTTCTAATAATGTTCTCACATTATCTTGAGAAATTCTGAAAATAATTCTAGGTAACTGTGTCTTTAAAACACGTTGAGTTCCAATGTTGCTAAGTGAATAATGATAGAGTGCTTTTTACAGTAATGCTACCCTGTCTAAAATTATGAAAATAAAGACATAAATATTCAGGTATAATTATTTCACCATTTCACAGGATGAAAGGAAGATGGTAATGCTGATGCCGAGGTTAATGCCCTTAAAAGATGTGAATTTAAATAGGTCACAGGAAAATTGTTTGTGTGGATTTCTTCTGTTTGTGTTCTGCCACACAACTACTCATGTTTTCTACCTCTGGAAAGCTCCAAGAGATAGGAAGTTGGAATTCATCTTAAAAACTAAGTAAGGCATGGAAAGCACGCAGAGCACACCACCTGAGTTCTTTCCAATCCTGTTATCAATGGGTCTCCGAAAATTTGCTGCTGTCGCCAGCCAAATCACCATGGGGACAACTCGTGGTGAGCCTGGGCCTATCTGTCTTAGATAAAGTTAATGGCCCAGGGAATGGTGGAATCCAAAACTTTTGAGGGAAGGCAATGTATGTGGCAGCCCTAAACTGCTTAAAAGGAGACGTGTTGAGTGAGGAATCTAATGATAGATAAGCAACTTCTGCTGAAGACAGTATATCAATCCAGTTGTCCTGGTGATAAGCGAGAACAACTCTAATACTTTTTGAATAATTCATTCTATTCTGTTTGTCCATTGGGTTGCATATTAATGATTATGAATGTTCAGTAAGTGGAAGAGGCCTTCCAAAATACAGGTGTGAAAAAGAAATCACATGATTGATTAAGGTTTTATACCCCAAAGAATTGTCTCTTGTGTGCATGATAGACCTTTGCATGAAGCATCTTTGAGAAACACCTAAAATTGTTGTTTATCCTTTGAAATCTTCTGGCAGAATGATAATAACATCCACAGAAACTGTACAAGTTTGGTTAGAGCAAACTGCCCAGTTTAGTGGTAGATTTCTTTCTTTGCAGTCATGGACCAGTAGAATACAGATATATGACTTAAAACCTTTTTCCACTTTCAAAGCTCAGATTTGCCACATCAAGCAATGTGTTGCATCTGTGTGTGTGTGTTTCTGCTTTTTGTGCTTATTTGTATATTCTTTCTGCTCAGGAATACAACTTTTCTTGTCGACTGGGTGATTATACAGTATATACCATGTATATGGCAATGACAGTGGCAAATTATGGTCTTAGAGCTACAGCCACTGCTCTCTTTTGATGCCCTTGTTTCTTCAGTCTTGTTGATTCTTTTATTCTCTGCCCATGATTTTGAATCTGTGTAAATCCTAGAATTTTTTAAAACTATCAAAATGAATTTTTAAAATTTTACATTATTTTATATTGTTCAAACGCAGTGCATGAATATATAGAGTGTGCTATCTTTTGAAGATAATATACTTTTCAAAAAAACATGGTTGTCCCTCAGGGGGTTAATGATAATGTATAGATGAACATGTGTAGGTGTACAATGTCATTGTGTAGCTTATATATTTAAACCCGTAGGTCCTTACAAAATGTAAGGAATAATTTAATCCTCCAGATAGCTAAAGTATGTTTCTTTATTTTTAAAGTAGCGGGAATGACTGCTGTTGTGTCATTACCCACAACATAGCACAGAAGAAGTTGTAGGGGGAGAAAGCAAGGTGTCATTCTTTATATTCTTGCAAATAATGACAGTTTAAATGATAATGTAATGTATCATCCTTCTAACAGTATAATTATCTAGACTCCCTTGTAGATAATTATTCTGGGATAATTGTCAGCTTCTTGAAAAGTTTTTACGACAGATTACATATGTTTTGACTTTAGTACAAATTACCATTAAATGATTTAACTAAAGTGTTTGTAGGTAGCTGACATAAAATTTAAAATGTAGATAACACTGGAGCAATTCAAATCTAATCAGGTTATAGAAAACATTAATCTCAATACATTTCCTAATATTAAGCTGCTCTCATTAAAAATGTCAGCCTTCACATCAGATACAACTTTAAATATATATTTTTGCAGGAGCTCAGTCCCACATTCAGTTAACAACACTTCACCAATATGGCTATGTTACTTTTCTACTCAGAAAATGTCACACTTATGCAGAATTTCTACCTGCTGTAATTTATACCAATCAAATATTGTTATAGGTGTCTGTGTTCCAAGTTTTAATTATTTTTCTTCCATGTTTCTGAGTCAACATTTTTTTACCTTATCCAGCTCAGGTATGTTTAATAACAATTCGGTCTGCTGTTGCCATGTGTTGTACCTGATTTTTCCCAAGTAGCTTCTGTGAATGAATAGTAATCCTTTGGCAAATGGATAAGGCCCTCTAGCTGCCACTTTGCATACATAATAGGGTTCCAAATTCCTGAAGATAGCCATCATCTGATCCCTCCAAGTTGGGAGCTCTTGACCTAATCTGTATACTTTCAGAGATTTGAATTCAACAATAATCATTGTTAGACGTTGTGCTTCTAAACATAAGAACATTACTGAGTACTGGTAGTCCTTGATTTACGACAGTTTAGGCCAAAATTTCCATTGCTAAGCAATGCAGTTATTAAGAGAGTTGTGCCCCATATTATGACTTTTTTTTGCCACATTTATTAAGTGGATCATGTTAAGCAAATCTGGCTTTTCCCAGTGATTTTACTTGTCAGAAGCCTGTTAGGAAGATTGAAAATTCCTGTTGTAACCTGAATGATAAGTAAATTAATTGTTGTATAAGTTGAGGACTATCCATGTTTAAGCAATAAAGTAAGTGTGGAAGAACAGACTGCTTAGAAAAAAAGTCCGGTACCTGCACTGCCTTTTTCCCCAGTGTCAGCAAGGCAGAATTGCCAATAAAGCTGCAAAATTGAAACAGGTGTGGGAATTGTGTGTTTTGAGGCTCTGCTTCCACCAAGAAACAAAGTAAAGGAGCTGAATAAAAGAGTTTTTCCCTTCAAAGGGTATGGATAGTTCAGAAGAAAAGGTGTATAGAATAAGAGAAAAACAGAATAACAGAGTTGGAAGGGACTTTGGAGGTCTTCTAGTCCAACCTTCTGCTCAGGCTGGAAGCCCTATACCGTTTTAGATAAATGGTTGTCCAATCTTTTCTTAAAGTTGTTGGAGTGCTGGAGCATTCACAACTTCTGGAGGCAAGTGGTTCCACTGATTAATTGCTCCAAGTATCAGGTAATTTCTCCTTATTTCTAGGTTGCTTCTCTCCTTGATTAGTTTAGATGTTATACTTGTACTTTTCCTTGCTGTGTCTCCAGAAGATAGGACAAGAAGCAACGGATGGAAACTAATCAAGGAGAGAAGCAACATGTATATTATAGATGGGTATGGAGACCGTGGGAGGTTTTATCAGGAGCTAAAAATCCTCCTTGTCAAAATCTAGGAATTTTCACCTAGAGAAAGGTAGACTTCTGTGCAGGCTGTGCTGAGCTTCTCAGAGCCTCCTCCATTCACTTGAGGCATCCCATCCTTAATTTATTGTGCTCCCACTCTGCTCTTTGCTTGGTGTTTAGACACCCTCTCTGAAAAAGCTTTTTGCAAAAATAAATAAATAAAAAGTTCCTAGCTCCTTTCCATCCATGGAAATGGAATGCTTCTCACTGGGGTATTAGCAGGGCCAACCTAAGAACAGCATAGAACAATCCAGCAAAAATTCGATTCTTTAATTGTTCACATCAAGTAGACAGAATCTTGCCAGACTAAAGTTAAGCTATGTACTGGATATACCCTGGGAAATTCTAGAGCAAGGGTGTCAAACTCACGGTGTCATGTTGTCGTCACATGATATATCATGACTTTCCCTCCTTTGCTAAACCAGGGATGGGTGTGGCCAGTGCATGACACATCCGGTCCATAGGCCACAAGTTTGACACTCCTGTTCTAGAGAGTGACTATCCTAAGTTTTTTCCTCTGTCTTTGATCTTTGGATTCAGGCTGTGTTGTCTCTTGTCTTGTCCCCTCTGTGGAATAGGCTTCCTCCTTCCTGTTAAACTGCCACTTTACTATAGTCCATTATACTACATGCCTTCTTCATAAACTGTATTTTTTGTGTCCTAGTGATGGTTATATAACATACCTAGAGTATGTAAGCACTGCCAGACATTCACTAAATGGCGCTCATTGTTTTTCTTCTAGGTTTCTTACATGTCTGTAAAGTTGTCAGTTCTTCTACAACTTTGCTACTGTCATTTCTAACGATAATGGACTCTTTAGCACTTGGAAACGATGATGACAGTTTGCAAAATTCCAAGTGAAAAATCTTTATATATTCTTCTCTCATTGAGAAAATAGGTAGCCACCTCTCCAGTTTATCAATAGCTGGTTTGCAAGAGGATCATGAAAGCTCCATCCGAACAAAAGCAGAGCTAAATTGGGCACTGAAATAAATATATCCTGCTGCCAAGGTTTCTGTAATTTAGTTCTCCCATTCAAAAAAAAAAAATCTATTTAAAAAAGATGCTGAGAGTCATGCTTTTTAGTTGCAAATAGCAACTAATAAATAAGTAATTCTTGCTCTCCATACTTTTTAGTTACTTTTCAGGCATGGGACAAAATTACAGAAAATGAAATTGGAATAAATAACCATTAAGATCTGTTTCTCTGACTTTTCTGTTTAGGCAATTACAAAAATAATAATAATAAAGCTAATCCCTTCACCCCTGCCTGCTTTTTAAGGATACACACCTCTGTTTTTCAATTGGTTCCATGTGTAAAGGAATGCAGAAACTTGGAATAGAGAAAACATTAAGGGAGCAGAAATATCAAGTTGGTCCTAGAAAGGAAAAAGAAAGAAAAAGAAACTGATTCTACCTTGATTGACCTCTGATTCCTGACTTGGCATATCTTGAAAAGCTGATACCATGTCATCTTAAGCTTTAAGAATGCTAAAGGCACCAAGCTTTCTTTACTTTAACCAGTGGGCATTTCAGATAGAAACATACCTGAGTTTCAGCTCAGGAAAACTTATTGTCCAATAACAGTTTTTTCTTCAGGAAGATCCATTTTTTTTGTTGAGGTCACTTATGATTTTAACATAAATTTCTCCCTCATGCATAAGGTCTTATCACCTTATGGTTGGTTCTGTTTGGGATCTGACTGCCCAGTGCTCCTTTGGAGAGTCTCCTTTGTTTGCCATATGGAGAGCAAGTTGGGAGGATAGCACACCTCTTGATTCAGCCTTCTTCTCAATTTGATGCACCCATCAGTCAAAGTAGCTTTGGCAGTTCTAATTATAATGTTTGAGTCTTACTGAAGGCATTTAGACATTCCTGGGCCAAGCCAGATTTACTCTTTCAATTTTGCACTGTTCCATGATTAATTACAGAACCAAAAAAAGTTTCTATTTCTTATTCCGGCATTTACCAACTAATTCTATTATAATATAAACATTAAAATCAGGCTCCAACTATCAGTGGGATTTTGGACAATGGATTCTGTTCTTTAGATGCAAGTTTTCATTCCAATTTCAATTCTGTCACACTTGAAGGATTTGTTTTCTCAACTCCTCCAATATGCAATGTAATTTAAGTACCTATATTCTTTTTCTTTTCATTCTTATTTAAATATGTCCTTATGCCAGATAGTCAAGGCAGGTGCTACATTTTCAAGGAGTTGGTGGTAGATATTTAATTGCAATTTTGTATTTTGTCTCATCTTCCTCTCATAGTTTCCTGTGGAGATTATTCAGTTGTGCACTTAAGGAAAGTCTGAGCTTTGGAACAATATTGCCATTGTAAAACTAGATTGTAAGGAAAATTTCATTTATCTGCTGAATATCCTGGAAGAACAAAGCCCACTGCATGTAAATGGATCATTTCCACACTGCCGTTTATCAGTGTCTTGCTATATATGGATTTTACTGTAATTATAACATGAACTGGGTTTTAAAATATAATTATGGTAGTCTCATTAATCATTATATTGAACCTAGTAGATAATTCTGTGAGCTAATGCAAAAGTTAATCATTTTTTGCATGAATAAGTAAACTGGGAGCCTTAATGGGATGTCATGTAAGAGCAATCCCGGAAACACAAATACATTCACAACTCAAAAGTTACACAAAATACTGAAATAAGCTTTATCTCTGTAATGTCTGTAAGACAACAGATTAAAAGCACCATCATCTGAGATTTCATAAAATGTGACAATTTTTGACACTTATCTTACCACTTAATTTTATCAGTATTAATTTTCTCATTGTACCTTTTTTTTAAAGTGCCTCATTTGAGTCTAATGTTGATAGTATTTAAAGGTTTCATAAAAAAGACAAATGGAAGAGAGGCATGATAGGAGCAGATCAACTTATCTCCAGACCAAACCTTTTTTTTTTGCTCTTCCTTTCTTTAAAATTTGAGAAAATCAAATAAAGCTGAAAAGCAGCAGACTCAAGGGACAAAAAGAAGCAAAACATAATTAATGTATTAAAGTCAAATAGATACATTATATATAAGATTCACTGTACACTAAAAAGTTTTGAACCCTTTTAGGTTTTCAATATTTCTGGAAAAATATGTCCTAAAATATTATCTGTTCACTACGTGAGTCAATAACTCGATTAAGAGAATCCAGTTAAACTAATGAGTCAAAAATATTATAAATGTTCATTTGTTTCTTGAGAAAAATGTTTCAAAGCGACATGTTTGTGTGTGGCATCAGGGCTAATGGATTGTGGTGATGGCCTAGAGACATTATGTCTGTGAAGGATCTTTGATGTCATTGAAAGTTAGTGGATAAATGTTTTCTTTGGAACAAATATGAGGGTTTTCATTTTTAAATACAAATTTGCCTGTGTGTATATGTTTATGTAACACTATGACTGGATTGAACATACAGTATAGTTCAAACGAACAATTCAAACTATACAGTAGATACCAGTATTCTGAACCAGGTTATTTTGTTTTAAAAACTTCCACATTTACTTCTAACCTTTACTTTAAAATGGATTTAGACAAAGCAGTGGAGGATAATATTACAATAGCTCATCAATTTTTTCCTAGCTGGATGTCTTCCAGTTATATAGAATTCAATTCTCAGCATTTTTAACTCAGCACGTTAACTTGGAATCCTCAGAGTTGAATTTCTTACATATG
Source organism: Hydrophis major (assembly GCA_033807585.1). Lineage (NCBI taxonomy): Eukaryota > Metazoa > Chordata > Lepidosauria > Squamata > Elapidae > Hydrophis > Hydrophis major. Next base: position 35,655,765 of record CM066332.1, on the reverse strand, counting down.
AATGTACTATTTCCAGAATCATAGGAAGCTTAATTTTTAACAGTAAATGCTCCAAAATAACAACATTTATTCCATTATCTTTTTATCATTTCTCATAAATAGAAATAGGATATTCACTTATGAAAGCCAGGGATTGGAACTGCCATGCCTTCATGAGTTTCCTTTGTCCTCAAAATTAGACTTGCTGAAATCTTACAAACATTGAGAAATAAGGTTTTGACATTCTTGTGAAAAATCTCATAAGATTTGGTAATCTTAATTATCATGAGACCTCAGAAGAGATTGCTGAAATTTGAAATTTGGCAAGATTTTGACTTTCTCTCCCATCCTGTGTCTGAAATTTGACACCAGAGAGTTGTTTTAGTCTATCTAACTAGGTTGCTGTTACATGATTAGTGAATTTTAAATAGCTTGTGTTATTGGCTGGGTGGGTCATACTGTAAGATAGGGGGTACCCGGCCAGTGGCCCATTACTGGCCGCACACATGGCAGACTAGTATATAGGAACATAAATGCTCACCTGTACTTGCAGTAGAGCTGCATCTACATGTGCATGCATGCCAGCCCGACACTTGTGCAAGTTGAGTTGCACACGCATGTGCATGCCATCCTACTGCTCTCCTTCCCCCCCCACTAGCTGGGCCACGAAGCCACAAAGGTTGGGGACTGCTGCTATAAGGCAATAGAAATTGTAAGTGTTAATTGTTGTTAAATGTAACAATATTAAAAAACCATAATTTTAATGCATATTATCTTCAATGTAGGGTATCTTTTGGTTTCATTAGTGGGTTGGTAATATTATCTTTACAAGTTTGTGTGTTTTATATAAAGTTACCATTAACAGATCAGTTCTGCTTCAGGTGTTCCAAAAATTAAGTCTGATTTCCTATGCAACTTGTGAAAATTCGAACTGGAAATCTTTAAACTTTGATCAGAAAATGTTATAATGCCCCAGAGCATTATTGAATTCAGCAGATGTATTTTCTGAAACATAAAAGTAAAGCTTTTAAAATGTACTGCATGTTAATTGTTGTAATATATCATAAGTATTTCATCTGAAACTTTTGAGGAAAATAATTAAAGCATGCAAAATGTGGTTTAAATGTTAAATTATGTAAAATTATGAATATAAACATTTTAAGAAAAACATCTTGTTTTACATTGCTCAAGTGAACTGGAACTTGGTAGCCATTGAAATTGATAGTAGCAAATTAAATGTGTCTTGAGCTTGAACCAAGAACATGTTGTTATAAAAATCTGCTTCAGAATATTAATGGGACTAATTAGGAATAATGTATCATCTATTAAAGCACACTGCAAAACTCGTTATACCCAACCAATACAGGTGAAACTCAAAAAATTAGAATAATTTTTTATTAGAATAATAAAATTAGAATAATAAAGTTCATTTATTTCAGTAATGCAACTTAAAAGGTGAACCTAATATATAAGATAGACTCATGACATGCAAAGCAAGATACCTCAAGCCGTGATTTGTCATAATTGAGATGATTATGGCTTACAGCTCATGAAAACCCCAAATCCACAATCTCAGAAAATAGAATATTGTGAAAATATTCTAGGCTCAAAGTGTCTGATCAGCTAATGAAGCCATAACACCTGCAAAGGGTTCCTGAGCCTTTAAATGGTCTCTCAGTCTGGTTCAGTAGGAATCACAATCATGGGAAAGACTGCTGACCTGACAGTTGTGCAGAAAACCATCGTTGACACCCTCCATAAGGAGGAAAAGCCTCAAAAGGCAATTGCAAACGAAGTTGGATGTTCCCCAAGTGCTGTATCAAAGCACATTAACAGAAAGTTATGTGGAAGGGAAAAGCGTGGAAGAAAAAGGTGCACAAGCAGCAGGGATGACCGCAACCTGGAGAGGATTATCAGGAAAAGGCCATTCAAAAGTGTTGGGGACTTTCACAAGGAGTAGACTGAGGCTGGAGTCAGTGCATCAAGAACCACCACACACAGACGGATCCTGTACATGGGCTTCAAATGTTGTATTCCTCTTGTCAAGCCACTCCTGAACAACAAACAACGTCAGAAGTGTCTTACCTGGGCTAAAGAAAAACAGAACTGGTCTGTTGCTCAGTGGTCCAAAGTCCTCTTTTCTGATGAGAGCAACTTTTGCATCTCATTTGGAAACCAAGGACCCAGAGTCTGGAGGAAGAATGGAGAGGCACACACTGCAAGATGCTTGAAGTCCAGTGCGAAGTTTCCACAGTCTGTGTTGATTTGGGGAGCCATGGCATCTGCTGGTGTTGGTCCACTGTGTTTCATTAAGCCCAGGGTCAACGCAGCCATCTACTAGGAGATTTTGGAGCACTTCATGCTTCCTGCCTCAGACGAGCTTTATGGGGATGCTGACTTCATTTTCCAGCAGGGCTTGGCCCACACTGCCAAAAACACCAAAACCTGGTTCAATGACTGTGGGATTACTGTGCTTGATTGGCCAGCAAACTCGCCTGACCTGAACCCCATAGAGAATCTATGGGCATTGCCAAGAGAAAGATGAGAGACATGAGATCGAACAATGCAGAAGAGCTGAAGGCTGCTATTGAAGCATCCTAACACCTCAGCAGTGCCACAGGCTGATAGCTTCCATGCCACACTGCATTGAGGCAGTAATTGCTGCAAAAGGGACCCAAACCAAATACTGAGTACATATGCATGCTTCTACTTTTCAGAGGTCCGATATTGGTCTATGTACAATCCTTGTTTTGTTGATTGCATGTAATATTCTAATTTTCTGAGATTGTGGATTTGGGGTTTTCATGAGTTGTAAGTTATAATCATCTCAATTATGATAAATCACGACTTGAACTATCTTGCTTTGCATGCAATGAGTCTATCTCATATATTAGGTTCACCATTGAAGTTGTATTACTGAAATAAATGAACTTTTGCACGATATTCTAATTTTTCGAGTTTCACCTGTAATCTAAAGATTTTGCTGTTATGCCCTCTGCACTCTCCCTTCCTCTTATCTTTTGGTAATTCTTCATAGTCCAATTAGAAATATAACTATTGTTGAATACTTTTGCTATTGCTCTTTGTTTGTCAATAAAGTCTGAATTTGGCTGAATTGCCAAATACTATTGATAACTTGTCTTTATTATTGATCATGAGGCTTTTATGTTATTCATGTTATCAATTACAAAGATTGCATTCTAGGATGCTACATTTTTTCATCTCCTTGCTTAATATTTTGTCAGTATGTAATGAGATTTGATATCTGTTGCTTTCAAGAAGATGATTTAGATGTTACAACATAATATTCCATATATTGTTTGTTTGGTTTAAGAGCATTGCCAGGTTCTCTGTCATACAAGAACATGGCACCAATCATTTTTGGAAGGAAGACAAAGAAAAATTATAATAATAAGTTTTATAATAATAGTTTGTTAACAGTGAGGTTTGGTGATTGCTCTGTAATCACCTTTTCCAATCACAAATATTATTTACACATGCATTTTCCTGCTGTAGTTTTAAAATACTCTTTTCTGCCTTACATTATCTTGAGCACTTCTGTACACTTGATTACCCTAACACAAATGCACATGTGTGTGTCCAATTGACCAACCCATGGGAAGGCTTTCTTGGAACTGAAAGGTGGGATGGTTGAATAGTTGTTATTGGCTGAGTGGGATGATACTTATCTCCACCAACTTTGCAGTCTGACATTTCATTTGTCATTACTGACAAATCTACAATACCATTTATTTTATTTATTTTATAATACCTAATGAAACTCTCCATTTCATTCAGCACTCAGAAACAAAGTCATATTGGCACATCTGGGGAAACCTGAACTGAAAGTTCCAGGTTTTCCTTTTCCAATTAAAAATCAAAACCCATCCCCTGCACCCAACAGCCCATCACATGGTCCAATCAACTATCGTTCCAAATGGAGACATTCAGCCACTTCTCTCCAGGTTCAAGATAACTTGTCCTTGACTTTTGAGATAAATGTTGCATCTAATCTTCCTCCTCTCTATGAAATCCCCCCTTCCCAAGTTCCAAGGCACAAAAATGTGGCAGCCTTGAAGCTTCTAAGTAAAATAAGGCTTCCAAGGCTAACATCTAGTTTATTCAAGAAGTTAAAATATAAACATCAAAATATTTAAAAAAAACACAAACAAGAAAAAGTGTCATTTTAAAGACACTTAAAAGAAAAAGTGCCTTAAAAATTAATACATATACACATAACATCCTCCCTAGTTAATGCTGATTAATATAACAAGACAATATTAATTTCCCACTCTACAAAAGAGGCCAAAACTACTCAACAATTGAATCTATACAAATGGTTAGCCTGACATCTATATATTAAAAATTAATAAAAGTAATGGAAGGAAGATAAGATTGAAATTCCAAACCTCACTGTTAACAAACTATTATTAAAACTAAAAAATTAACCCTAATTGATCCTGGATCAAATATCCACATTTGTTTCTTAGTGCCATGTCTGATTAAATACAATAAGTCCAATCTCCAAAGCCAATCTATTCCCCCCCCCCCAAAAAAGGCAGATGGGATCATTCCCCAATTAAATATAATAGGTTCATTCTCCACTCTCCTTCAAACCCCTTAAACAAGACTTATTTACCACTCATTTACCCAGAGAGTTCTCTACTATTATATGGAAACATAGGATTAAGCTTCAGAAAGTGTATTGAGTTGACTCTGTTTCTTCCCAGCCGGTTTACTGCTAAAAAGTCACACTCCTCTTAGATTTGATTTTCCACAATTTCTGTTGTTTCTAGGTTCATATCATTTTCCAACTGATCTGCTACTTTTAAAACAGATCCATTTTGTGAATTTAAAATATTTAGAGTTGGTTTCTTCAAAATGTTTTCCACAGACTTTACAAGTTCATCAAATTTTTGAGAACCCCCCATTCCCCAAGTGTCAGCCTCCTCTTTCTCTTTGTAATCCGATATGTTGTTACTCAGTGAAGTAGATAAACAGGGTAGGGCATAATAAAGAAACAGGGAGGGTAGTTTCTGACTGTTTTGATTCAGGTTAATAAAATACAGATTCCTTGCAGTGAATATTCAATAAAATATAGTCCAAATATAAACATTTTCACCATCCAGAAAAGTGTGCCATATTTACATACAGAAATAGATAAATCTATAAGACCAACCAAATAAATAAAAGAGGAGATAAAGTCCAGCAGGTTGTTGAAATAAATCAGCATTCAGCCAGACAATTACATTTAGAGTTCAAACACAAAAACAAAAGTCAAGAAATGAAGTTAAAAGTCCCAGGCATGCTTACCAAAACTCTCTGCTAGTAGGAAGAGATGTAAAGTCCCTTGTCTTCCTGGCTTATCCCAAAGGAATTATAGTCTTCACGATTCCAATGACTATCACTAATTTTATCTGTGACATATTGAAGGGTATGGAGTAATTTTCATTCCTTTCAAACTGTTCAATAATGAGCATAACTGCCAACTATGGTTGCACCCAGCCAATGTTTAATGTTGTAGATGAATTAATTTAATCCAGCAAAAATGATTGTCCATGTTGATAATCAGGCTTTGCTGAACCAGATCTCTCATAATGTGTTAAAAATATAAGCCCCCAAAACCTCATATTAGTTGAAAATAGTGGAAGCTGATCTCCAGCACATTTAGAGGACATCAAGTTGAGAAGGATTCAAAATATTCTATATAGCTTGAGATAGTATAGCACGTGTTCTAAATGATAGCTAGAAAAAAATGGAACTGTTGTGGAGTTGGAGGGGAAATCCTAACTTTAAATCCATAAAGTAGCAACAAAATAAGTTTGACTATTATACTCAATGAGAAAGAAATGTTATTGTTATTTAAATGCTATTTGAAAAGCCCTATCTACATAAAAATGAATAATTGCATTACATTAGTTTGACTAATGTAATCATACAGGCATATACAAAAAAAATGAGAAGAAGGTTAAAGAACATGAGCCAGACCCAGAAGAAGATGGAAAGACAACAACAAAGACACAATACAACAACATCAATTAACAAATGTTATGGCCACCAGAAGAGCAAGATCAAGAACTTTATATCTCTCTCAACACCTGAAGCAGTCGAGTAAGAGGAAAAAATCTTACAGCACAGGAATTGTAGTCACATATTTGGGAATCACTAGGTTATGCAAGGTTCAACTGAGTGTCCTCATAGAGGACCAGTTGAAATTTTATTGTAGTGGCACTTTTTAAGAAACAATGGATGGAAAAAATTAAATAAATCATTTTTCTTTTTGTATTGTATGACACAGTATATTCTTCAGTATTATTTTTATCCAAGCAATATACTCCAAAAAATTAGTTGATCAACACTAAAACTTTGCATATCCACTTACAGTGAAATGACATACAGAAAGAATTAGGGCATTGATATCACAGGAAGAATAGGAACAGAAGAAAGGAGAAAGAAGGAATGGTTTTGTTTTAGGATTTGTTTGGCAAGACTTTTCTCATTTTGTATTCTGCATGAAAACTGTGTCGTCTATTCAGCTAGTTTCATATAAGTATGCAATGCAGTACAAATTTAATTTATACTAAACTCTCTTAGCATTGTGGGATTGCTTTCCAAATATTTGTTTTGATTCTGCTGTGCATTTCCATAAAATTAGTATTCTACTATAATAAGAACAATTTCAATCAAAACAGAGCAACAGAAAAAGATCCTTCTCACGGTTACTGCTACTAAGCCTGGTTTCACCCAGTCTTTTATTTAAGTATTAAATGCATGAAATAATAAACAACTTTTTGGTATATATCTTTTTTTAGGTAATTAGGGCAAAGAAGCGATGTTGAGTTGGCCACACCCACCAAGTCACATGCCACACCCACCTAGCCCGCCCACCCGATCACATGACCCCCCACCCAGTCATTAGGGCAGAGAGTCGCTTGCTAAAAAATTTGAAACCCAGCCCTGGTTCAGAGGAGTATGCTTGATAAATGATACAATATTATTAAAGAAAGATGAAATCCAGAAACAACTGATCCATTTAGATCAGGGGTGGGCAACTATGGCCCTTTTATGAATGATGGACTTCAACTCCCAGAATTCCTGAGCAAGCTTGCTCAGGAATTCTGGGAGTTGAAGTCTATAATTCATAAAAGGGCCATAGTTGCCCACCCCTGATTTAGATCCTGACCTGCATTCCTAAATATGATTACCGTTTTAGAACCATGTTGTCTAAATTAGACTTCAGCTTCTTCTTCCTTGTTCAGTCTCTTATAGTCCAGAAACAACTGATGTTTCTCAGGAAGTAAGAGATGAAGTGATAATTACAGTCAGATGGAAAGATGGGTTATCTAATCTCTCAATAAGCAAATGTGTTGGGTATATAACTAATTATGATTCAGATTGATTTAAGGCTCAAAGGTGCATCTTGAGATAATCTTCTTTTAATACAGATGGAAATGATAAAAAAAAATCCTGTCCTATCTTGTCATTCTGAATATGAATATTCCCTCTGTTCCGAACTAGCAGGCTCGTAATCCTGCACTTCTGATTGGTCTGTGAACAGCGGGTCATGATTGGTTGTTTGGAGCTGATCCGATTGGCTGGTAAACGGGCTGCCGCGATTGGGCGCTCCAAGCGCGGTAAGCTCAAACCTCTGTCATTGGATGCTTTAGCAGCAGCCAGCTCTATAAAAGGAGCTGCTGCTGCTGGGCTTTTTACTTCTGATCTGAAGTCACTGTTAAAGAGTTGAAGTTACTATCCGAGGTCTCGTCTCCGTTATTGCACCCATCTTCCCAGACTTAACACCCTCTTTGTTCATATAGCTATGAAGGCATGTTTACGTTCAAAAACCTGGGGACACTAGCATTATACCAAATCCTCATTTAGTTTACATTTGTGTGTAGAGTTGAGTGGTCATTAATCCTGAATGTCCCTTAAATTCAACTTTATGCCATTTGTGTCAATTTATATAATTTATGTAATTCCATGTTTGATGGAATTATGTATTTGTGTAATTCCATAATTGATGTAAACAGTGTCATTTGCAGTTAAAACCTCTTCTAAGGAAATTGAATTACTTTGTAAAATGTGTTGCATCCAAAGTCTATTAAACCATGGTCCTTCAAACTGAGCATTTACTAGATTGCTAAGGTATCATAGTATAATCTATATGTTACCTAGCTATGTTTTTAATCCAGATCATTGAAGAACCTGTTAAATCTTTACATGGCAGTTTTCTATGTGGCTTCACACTGGGATTGTAGCCTTCCTTTTTCCAATAGTTTACCAAAAGTTTACAGAAAAGTGTAAATAGAATATTTAGTTAATGCAGTAATTAAAAATCAAAGCTTGGTTTTTCATTATTAGTATAAGCCAACTCCTAGAAAAGAATCTTATGAAAGAGATAAAAGGTTTTGATTGTTCATATGCCCTTCCTATTTGATTTTGATATGTGCAGACATTCCTCAACAGATCACAGTCTGAAAATAATATAACTATATTATTGATATGTAAAATTCAAGACTGGACTTTGTTCTTAGCTTTGAATGTGGAAAGGAAATGCTAAGGAAACAATTGTACAGTGGGGGATTCTCAAATATTTATCAATATGGCACTATTCTTTCAAAAGAATCTTATTTTTCCAGTACTATTTCAGGGTCACTTCATTCTTTTTTTAAAAAAAGTTATGTTAATGGTTTAATTTTTTCTTCTTTTTATGACATCTTTATGAGTTCAGTAGGATTCCTTCAAAGTAAATGGATTTATGTTCAAGTGGATTTATAATTCATACCATATTGTGGCTTTATAATAATTTTCAGATTAGAATTCCAGGCTAATTTATAAATGAAAGAGAACATCAAAATCAATTCTTACTAGAGAATCCATCCTGCTGCATTAAGCATTTTTTTTCAGTTAAACATTAAACTGGCTTGTTTTGCTTCTGGTTATATTTTATCTTCAAGGTAGAATAAAATTATGTGTCTTAGGAAGTCTCCACTTATAAAGTTACCTTTTTAAAAGTAAATATAATCCAAAATACTGTGTATAAAACCATCTCCCTTTTTTTAACCTAATCCAGTTTTTCTGCTGAATGCACTAAGTTTACCCCCCCTTTTTATTACTTAGTACATAACAAAAATGGACATTAGAAGCAAGAAAAAATAGTTTGTATCACATTCTCTATATTTAATAATGGCTATTCTAATTTCAAAGAGAAAATAAGATGGCCTTTTAAGTATTAAGAAATATAAGGTGAATATATTAGAATGAGATTCATACAGTATTAATCAGTTAAGATAAAGCTGTAGGATAAGGCAGGATGAAATCATTTGCTTATTAGGAAATAGATAGGGAATCCAGATCATCCTCAACATATGACCTCTTGGAAGGCAAATTTCTGTATCTTTTAGTTCACATGGGCCCTTTCCTGTCCTTCCAAAGGGTTTATCCAACTGTACAGATAGATATCTGAAAATGCACATCAGTTTATGAATGTTGAATGTGACAAATGTGAAAACAAAGATCTGGACTCCAGCAGGGAAAGTTATTCTGGCTGTTCATAAGCATACATATTACATCTGCTTATATATCTTTAAATCAAACATGCTTATTTCTTTGGGATCTCATGAGCACAGCTTTTTTTCGTGTAAATTCATGTAAATTCACATAAAATGCCCTTGAATAAGGTGATAACATCAATTTTATTAACATTTGTTTGAAAAACAGAGCCTAAATTTCCTTAATAATCAAGATGTCTTAATAAAGATTTTCTCCTGTCTACCATCAGGGAAAGCGGCAATGTAAATCTGTATATACAGGTAGTCTTCAACTTACAACAGTTCATTTAGTGGCCATTTGAAGTTATAATGACACTGAAAAAAGGGACTTATCACCGTTTTCAGACTTATGACCATTTTACATCCCCATGGCCAAATGATTTACATTCAGATGAATGGAATGGAATAGAATAGAATAGAATAGAATAGAATAGAATAGAATAGAATAGAATTCTTTATTGGCCAAGTGTGGTTGGACACACAAGAAATTTGTCTTGATGCAAATTCTCTCAGTATACATAAAAGAGAAGATACATTCGTCAAGAGTCAAGAATCACAAGGTACAACACTTAATGATAGTCATAGGGTACAATAAGCAATCAAATCATACTAGGAAACAGTCAATATAGATCATAAGGATATGAGCGACAAAGTTACAGCTATACAGTCACAAGTGGGAGGGAATGGGTGATAAGGAGTGATGAGAACATTAATAGTAATAGTAGTGCAGACTTTGTAAATAGTTGGACAGTGTTGAGGGAATTATTTGTTTAGCAGAGTGATGGCGTTCAGGAAAAAACTGTCCTTATGTCTAGTTGTTCTGGTGTGCAGTGTTCTATAGCTTGACAACTGACTCATACTTATGACGGTTGTCATGTCCCAGGGTCACGTGATCCCCTTTTGCAAGCTTCCGACAAGCAAAGTCAACGGGGGAGTCTTATCCACTTAACAACCGAGTTACTAATTCAACAACTGTGTTAAGTGATTCACTTAACAACTGTGACCAGAAAAGTGGTAAAATGGGGATAAACTTACTTGCTCCCTTAGCAACATAAACTTTGAGCTCAATGATGGTCATAAGTTGAGGACTACATGTATCTGAATAGAACTCAGTTTCCAAGTGATGGAAACCTTCAGCTGTGAAATAACATATAGAAATATGTAAAGCTTATACAGAGCTGTCTTACCCATTATCATTTTTGTGTGTGGAGGAAAAAAGCAGTTAGAAAAAAAATCAAGGCCTTTTCAGACTCTCATTGGAATGAATTGAGCCATTAGTAGACAAGAATGTGAAACTTATCCATCTGTAAACCTGTGGTTTGAAAAGAAAATGCTTTGTTTCAATTGTTCCACTGTTTTCCCTCCTCCTAGCAGCAACCATTGTGTTGGATTCTGTTGTCAACTGGCCTGTAAGTGTCTTGAATGCTCAATGCCCTTTTAGCTCAAATGGGCTTTAAAATCAACTGATCTAGAAAGTCAAGATATGCAAATGGTACTGTTTCCCTGAATACTGAGATCCCCAATAAGATCTGATGGGGGCTAAGGAATGGATGGATGATTCCAAGGATCAAGATTCCAATTCACAAAGATGACCACCCCCCTGTGCGATAAACTGTGAAGCCTACATGTGGGCTAGGTTTTGTGTGATGGTAAGGTGACCAACTTTTTTTACAATGAAAAGGAGGACACAAATAAATTAAAGAAAAAAAAAAACAAAGCCACTTGCTCATAGTACATTCTTGTGTGTGGCACACTCTCTCAAAACAATTCTCCTGTGTGGAGCGCATGCGTCTCATAATCGCATCCCGCCGCACTGTACTGAGCCTTGATGAATCGTCATGTCAAATACAAAGACATCACATCACAAACAACGGATCGGATCGGCATCGATCAAATACGGAGATTTACAGATTAGTCTTCAAATATCAAAAAGGAGGACATGTCGGGGGACACTTTTCGAGAGAGGACAGAACTTAGGAGGAGGACGGTTGCTCACCTTAATGATGGGGGAAATTCCAGGACAGAGTCCTCAAATGTAATGTGATGAAACAATTTTAAATTGTAACAAATTGCATCCAGTTTGGATGCAGTTAGAAATAAAGGGTAATACTTTACATTAACTTAATAAAATGAGGATGCTGGCGAGAGTTTAAAAAAGTGAAAAAAGGAGAATTACAGGTAGTCCTCCACTTACAACAACAATCGGAACTGGAATTTCCATTGCTAAGCAAAGCGGTTGTCAAATGATTCACACCCAATTGTACAGCTTTTGCACAACGTCTTTGCGGCAGTGGTTGAGCAAATTTCTGCAGTTGTTAAGTGAAACATGTGGTCATTAAGTGAATCTGGTTCCCCCCCCCAATTGAGTGTGCTTGTTAGAAGCTGGCTAGGAAGGTTGCAAATGGCAATCACATGAACTCCGGGGTGCCATTGTAACTTTAAAAGGTCACTAGATAAATGGTCATAAGTCGAGGACTAACTGTAGCATCTCTACAGCAAAAGCCACAAAGACTTGTGTCATGTTATGGTTATCAATAGCAAATATACTTGTTCTTCCATGGTTTATAAACATTAAATATGGCATGTTAAATTTTATTGACCTAATACAGTAATGGCGAACCTTTTTGTTGTGTGTGGATGGCGTGCAAAAAGCTACATCAAGTGTGACAAAAGCATGTGGGAAAAATGGTCTGGTGAGACCAAGGCTGAACTTTCTGGCCCTAATTCTAAAAAGTTCATTTTTTGCACTGCACATTATCAAAAGTACCCCATTACCCACAGTGAAGTGTGCTGGTGGCTATTTCTCTTTAGCTGGAACCGTCAAGGTGGAGGAAATTTTGAACAGTTATGAACAGCTCTAAATAACAGTCAATAAAATAAAACCTTCAGGCTTTTGCTAAAATGCTGAAGATGAAGAGAAATTTCACCTTTCATCATGACAATGACCTAAAGCATACCTCCAAATCAACAAAAGATGGGCTTCAGCAGAAAATGATCAAAGTTTTGGAATGGCCCAACCAGAACCCAGAACCAAATACAATTGAAATTCTTGAGATGACCGAAAGAGAACTGTGGAGATGCCTCACAATCTGACAGATTTGGAGTGCTTTTGCAAGGAAGTGTGGGAAAAGATTACTGAGGCAAGATTTGCCATACTGACAGGCTCCTACCTCAAAGGACTGAATGCTGGCATAAAAATCAAAAGCTGCTTCAACAAAGTATTACAATTGTTTATTTTTATTTCCCCTTCTAAAATATTTCAGTTTGTTTTTCAATTGAATTGTGCAGTTTATACGTTATATTAAAAGTGGAAAAAAATTTGGAAGTGATTTACCTTGATCTGATTTTTTTTTTTTTGACATCTCAAAAACCTGGCATTTTAAGAGGAGTGTGTAAACTTTAATACCCAGTGTAAAACGGTTAGGACCTGTATGGCAGCAGTTCCCAGCCTTTGCGGCTTGGCTGGGGATGGAAGAGGGGAACTGGGCAACACGAGTGGTGGGCTGGCATGTGCATGAGTGGTGGGCTCACATATACACAGATTGACTTGCATAACCGACAGGCTGAGAGTGCCCGCCACTCATGCAGTTGAGTTGTGTGTGTGCATTCTAACCAGCCATTCACGTGGTCCAATTCCAAACAGGCCATCGCCTGGCAGCGTAGTGCAGCCCCTGCTGTATGGTAATAGCTGAAATTCTGGTTTATTATATTATTATTACCCTACTTTGATATTGGTGGTACATAATAATGAACCTGATTTCTTCCTTGGTTCTTCCTTTGTTAAACATGTATTGTAATCTCAATCATTGTTTCATAATTATGACTAATGAGGGACTTGTTTCCTTTCAGAGAAGCCTACAAGGTATGGTTAAAAAAATAAGTCAAGATGTTCCTCTGCCTGGCTGTACTGAATGTAGAAAAAAAAATGAACTGTTACAGCCACAATCTAGATTTTTTTGACCACACCCTGAGGACAACCTGTCTTTCCCTAAATGTAAATCTGCAAAGGGTTATACCCAAATCTGCTTTTATTAAGACCAGTTTCTCTCTTCAGACTAAGCAGTGCATGGAGGAAAAAAGATTCTAGTGGTTGTCCCAACATCTTTATGGCAAGGATTTTGCCAATAGCGAATGAAGCAAAATCTACACCTTTCCACTCCTGATGGTGGCTTATTCTGCATTGCTTTCTGCTTCTGCTTCTTTTGTAGATGCCTCTCGGTGGCCTCCCTGATAGTGTGGGTGAGCATGTTTGTTCCATTCCAAAACTCCTGATAATCCCTGAATAACACCTCAAAGCAAATCTTACTATTTAGCCACATTATACAGCTCTTTATGAGCCTTAGTCTATTCCTCAGCATTATCTGCTAACCAGAGGACATACGTGGGCATTTTCTCCCCCCCAATTCTTCTTTTCATTTTTATTGTTTCAGAGCAGAGAGAATGTGGGTAAAATGACCATTCAAATTTATTAGGAGATGCTGCTTTAAAAAACATGTAGAGCGGTAGAGGCTTATTTTTTTAAAAAAGAATGTATTTCAGTAATAATGAAATGTCCTTAGGTAGATATCTGTAGGAGGTGAAATCCAATTATTTTGATAATACTGCTGTGTTTGTGTATGGTCTTTAAACTTGACAGCTTTAAGACTTGTGGACTTCAACTCCCAGAAATCCTCCTCCAGTCATGTTAGCTTAGGAATTCTGGGAGTTGAAGTCCTCAAGTCTTAAATGTGCCAAGTTTGAAGACCTTTGATGTATGTGTTTACAATTTAGGGACACTTTGGAGGGGATGTTCTCTTTGAAGCAGTCTTTCTTACCCCTTTTTACAAGACAAACTCCTAAGAGACAGAATACAGGCATCCTCATGCAGTTGGGGTTCAGACTGACCACAGGATGGGGATGTGCTTTCCAGTGCAAACGCTCTTGAGAGAAATATGGATCATACTTTGCCTTGCATTTAATCTCCATAGATGGTACATTGTGATGGACAGTATTTATCTCATTGAGCCATGTATATTTATGTATTACCAAAATGGAGCCAAGCTGCAAGTCCTGCACCAGGAACAATAAATTTCCTCTTGTAGAATTGCATGCCAAGAAGCACCATCCTGTTTTTTCACAAAAATACATTGCCCTTCTTTGCCATTTTTTTCACTGAGGTTCTAATGAGAGACCAAGCAAAGCCACAGGGCTGGCATTGTGTAGGCAGGTGAGATTGATTTTTATATCAACCTGTTCATTATGCCATTTTGACTGAGATTTCCTACTGAAAAAACTTCCATACATGAAGAAAAATTATAACAATGCAGCAGGATATCAGGAAAATGTGGAAGAGGTGAAAAAAATGAACAAAAGCATGCAAGATACAGCTGTTGTTATGGATCATCTCATTCCCATCTGGGAAAAGGCAACAATCACCCCAGTGGTATTAATGCGTATTGGAGAAGCGTTAATTTGTTCAGTACAGATTAACTTCAACATGATCATTCTTGTTACTCCTATGGGGATAATTCTTTCAAAAGATATACAAGATACTAACACTTCTTTTATATGTGTGAAACAAAATTTCAGTTAGAGTTTCCCATATATCTCATTCACTCTGTGCCCTCCTTTCTTTTTCATATTTGTTTTAGAGGTTTCCAATTTAACAGAATGCCTTATTAATACTTTTGCAATTATTTGTCTAAAGTTGCATCATTGTGACCTGGGGGAGGTTGAATTCTGGTTTGGAGAAAGTAATGAGCTTTCAAATTTAGATGTAAGTTCTATCGCTATCTTTCTCAGGCTAAAATGAAGCAATTACAATAAAATATTTGGAAGCGGGTTCTTGGATTCCAGTCGTTTTAGAATATTCTAATTTTCTTCTAAGATGGAAAAAAAAGTTGGTTTTGCTTTAAGAAATGTTGGACTGGGATACCTGACAGATTGATCTAAATAATCAACCCAGTCAATAAAGGCAAAGTACCACCCTGCCCCAGAGTTACCTTGTAATTGCTTCAGATGGGTCTCCTATACATGATATTTTGACTCCCAAAATTACCCTCTTGTAATTCATGAAGCATCTATGAAGCCAGCTTTTAAGCACCTTTTAAGCACCTATGTCTTCATTTAGGCAAAGGGTCCCCAAACTTGGCAACTTTAAGGCTTGTGTACTTCAGCTCCCAGAATTCTGAGAGTTGAAGTACACAAGTCTTAAAGTTGCCAAATTTGGAGACCTCTGACTTAGGCTATCAACATAAGAGGTGTGCATGTATGACTTTACTTTTTGTTTCTCTTCTTTTTCTCTTTCATTTTTTAAACTGAATGTATTATACTTATATTGTTTTATATCTGCTTTAATCCAGTTTGAATTTTTAAAATTTTAAATGATTGGAATTGTTGCAAAAATTATAATGTAGAAAATGGTATATAAATATAATAGCTAAGTAAACCAATAGGATTCAGACTAAAATATGTATTTTATGTATTTTTTGGGCATATATGCCATTCCAATTATTGCTGACTTTACATATTCTATATTTATAAATAATTTTAAACAATACATGAATAATAATAATAATAATCTAGACCTTAGTAGCCAAGAAGCAATATGGCATTGTTAACAAAGGCGTCACCACTGCAAAATAGAAATAACCTCATAATATATCTATTTGGATATGCTAGAAGGCCAACCTGGAACAGCCAGGTTTTACAAAACCCAGGTTTTAATAACCAGGGTTTAAGAAACTAAGGCTTAGGTGTTACAAGTCTTGGGACTCTGTTACAGACTCTGTTACAGAGAAGGGGGGATACAATTAAAAAAACCCATATTCCTTTGTGCATCCTGTTAATTCCTTGAAAAAGGCAACCTGAAGGGAGTAATTCTTCCTGGTTTTATTAGATGAACAAATACAATTGGGATTATGTGGTCATAATTATATTGAAGTCTTCAGTCATAAAGGTCTTTAAAGGTGACAACCAGCAATTTATACAATTCTTAGAGTCAAGCTGTTATATGATCAAATTGAGATATGTGCATAACTAAGCCATTTGTTAAGTACTGAGCATGGGTCGAAGTAAATGGAGACAGCCTCTGAACAGTGAACTTTCAGCTCTTTATTGCATAGTGACTTCTCAAAACAACAACAGTGAACTCTGCCTTATATAGGCAACCCTTGTAAGATTTGTCCAATAACGAGCTATAAACGCTAGCTCTTTTAACCAATAAGAATTCTCCGTTAAGGGCCAATCGGATTCTTCAGAACTAACCAATCTGATCTGGCCGCCTAACAGCCAATCAGAAGTGCAGGGCCAGAACTCTGCACTTTACCTCAAGCTCATACTTTATTAACTATGGTACATAAACAACACCCCTTCCATCTGGCTTCTTAATTACGGTGTAGTTATATAGTCCCTTAGATAAGACGGTTGTCTTTTAAGTCTTTCGGATTTTCGTTGGATTGGTTGGTTGCAATCCTGTTGAGGTAGATTGTTGTTTGGCAGTGGTTCTGCTTCTTGCTCAGCTGCGATTTCTTGCGGTGCAAACGTTTCTCCTTCCTGCTCCATTTCCTGAGTATCACTTAGTTCATCATTCCCTTTGAACAGGTTCCCTGGTACTTCATCTTCTTCCGTACCTCCCCCCGCTCGGTTTGGTCATGGGGGAGTTGTTGACTGGCCGTTGCGAGTCGTGACCGTAATTGGTCAATATGCCATTTCCACAGTTTATTGTCACAGCATTTCACCACGTAGGATTTGGGGCCAGTCACTCGTACTACTATTGCCTCTATCCATAAAGGGTCACCCAATAAGTTTCGTGCGTAAACGAGGTCTCCTACCTGGAAGGTGCGACAGCGGCCACTGGATCCTATTGGCTTTTCCAGTTCGTAAGCAGGGTGCAACCGGTCGAGGTGGGAGCGGAGTCTTCGTCCCATTAGTAGTTCGGCGGGAGTTCTGCCGGTGACACTGTGTATAGTTATGTGTTGTAAAAAGAGAATTTGGTTGACCTTGTCATCGATATTATCATAGTCCACTTTTTGCAAAGTCTTTTTAACAAATTGGACCATGCGTTCAGCTCAGCCATTGGTCGCAGGATGTGCAGGCGAGGTGAGCGCATGGCGGATGCCGCAGTCAGCGAGGTACTGCTCGAACATTAGTGCAGTAAACTGTGGCCCGTTATCGGACACCAGGATGTCTGGCAATCCGTGGGTTGCAAAGAGTCTGTTTAGAATCTTGATCACCGCCTCGGAAGTGGTAGTCGTCATATGATGAATTTCTAACCAATTGGAGTATGCGTCGACTGTAAGCAGGAAGGTATAGCCCTTGGTTGGGCCCGCGAAATCCAGGTGGATTCTGGACCAGGGTCCACGTGGCGTCTCCCATTCAGTAGGCATGGCTTTTGGTGGGGCGTTGCTGACTTGTTGGCAATTGGAACACGCTTTCACCCACTGCTCGATTTGCCGGTCCATGCCCGGCCACCATGAGTAGCTTCGTGCAAGCGCCTTCATTCGCACGATGCCGGGGTGGCCCTCATGCAGAATTCGCAGCAGCGTCTTCCGGAGTCGCTCTGGAACAACGACTCTATCGCCCCAGATGATACAGCCTTTTTGGGAAAAAAGTTCAGTTTGTCGAGATTTGAATGGTGCGAAGTCATCTGGTACTTGGTCCAATGGCCATCCACATTCTACCCAGCCTAGGACTCGAGCTAGGGTGTGGTCTCATTTGGTTTCTCTCGTGATGTCTCTGGCAGTCATAGGCGGCAAGTTGAGTGTTTCGATCTGCAACGTGGTTGCCGTTGGTGCCGGATCGTCGAGAGTCTCTGGAAGCGGTGCTCGGCTTAATGCGTCGGCGTGGGGAATGGCTTTCCCTGGGCGATATTGCAGGCGATAATTATAAGCAACTAGGAATTCTGACCATTGGGTCATTCTAGGGGATAATATGTAGGGGGTTGGCTTGTCCCCGGCTATTATCCCTAGCAATGGTTTGTGGTCAGTTATAATGGTAAATGTCCTTCCATACACATATTCATGAAATTTTTTTACAGCTAAGACAATTGCGAGGGCTTCTTTATCAATTTGTCCATAGTTCCACTCTGCATGTGAAAGAGTCTTCAAAAAGTATGCAACAGGGGCTTCGTTTCCATTAGGCAGTACATGGCTCAAAATGGCGCCCACCCCGAAAGGCGATGCATCGCAGGTTATAACTAACGGCAAAGTCTCGTTATACTGCACAAGTACAGAGTCAGATGTGAGCAGTTTTTTAACATTCTGAAACGCTTGCTCTTCCAGTAACCCCATACCCAAAATGCTTTCTTATCTAATAACCAGTGTAACGGTTCAGCGACAGTTGCCTTGTACGGTAAAAATACATTATAGAAATTAATGAGGCCTAAGAACACCTGGAGATCGGCCTTGTTGCGTGCCCTGGGAGCGTTTTTGATCGCTTTTAATTTACTCTCGGTAGGGTGAATGCCCTGGCTATCAATCCGGTATCCTAGAAACTCAACACTGTCAGTATACAATTGACATTTATTTTTTTTCACCTTAAGTCCGGCCTCTTGGAATTTTTTTAGAACGCTTTTCAAACGGTCCTGTAAAATTTTTTGGGTAGGGGTTGCAATTAATACATCATCAAAATAAGGGACCACGCCCTTGATTCCTTGTAATAACCTTTCCATAAGGCTCTGGAAGATCCCCGGGGCTACACTAACTCCGAATTGCAATCGAGTACATTTAAAGGCACCCCTGTGCGTTACAATAGTTTGGGCTCGAGCTGTTTTTTCATCCAATGGTAATTATTGATAAGCTTGAGCTAAATCCAATTTAGCGAAAACCTTCCCGCCCCCCAAGGAATGGAAGAGGTGCTGCACCACCGGAACTGGATACGCATTTTGCTGTAGGGCATGGTTCAAAGTGGCCCGGTAGTCCCCACAAATTCGGATTGACCCGTTTGGCTTAATGGGTGTTACAATAGGGGTTTCCCATGGAGAGTGATCGATGGGCTTTAACACCCCTTGAGCAATTAGCTTGTCGAGTTGTTCGTCGATTTTTGCTTTAAGAGCGAACGGAACTCGACGGGGCTTCAAGCGAATGGGAGCTACTTTTGGATCTAGACTGAATGAGATCGGGGTCCCCTTATACTCGCCTAAGCTGTCCGCGAAGACGTCACTGAACTCAGAGATAAGGTCTTCCTCCCACTCGCAACTACCAGCTCGGTTTACGCCGGCCACTTCAATGCCGAGTGGTGCAAACCATTGGAGGCCTAGTAGGCTAGGCCTATCTCTATCGATGACCGTTAGAGGTAAGTACGCTGTATGCTTCTTGAAGGAGACTCGGACTCGGCAGGACCCGACAACGGGGATTCGATTCCCTTGGTAGTTCTTGAGGATGAGGCGTTGAAATTGGAGGTCTTGCCATTGAATTGTGGGGATGAGTTGCTTGAGTGTCTTCCAGGACACCATCGAGAGGGACGATCCCGAGTCGACCTCCATGTGGCAAGGCTGGTTCTCGATGGCTACCGTGACTCGGATTTTCTTAGTGTCCAAGGCTGAGGCGTGACCGATAGTGATAGTATAGTGAGCCTCTTCTCTCTGCAGAGCTCGATTTCTGTAGGAGTGGTTTACTGGCTCTTGCCTTACAGGACGGTTTCCTGTCGATTGGCAATAGTTAGCCCCTTTTGAGGCCTGGCTGAGTCCTGGCAAACTGCGGCAGACCCGGCCGATGTGGCCTCGTTTCCCGCACTCATGGCAGAGTGCGTCGCAGTATTTGCATTCGGACCTGGCATGGTTGGCTCCACAGCCAGCACAAGGGTGTAAGGGCTTCGGGCGAGGGTCCCGGTCGGACTGCAGTTGATGGACCCCTTCTTCGTCGCTGTCTGACGACGAAGAGAGGTCCTCGTGGTGCGTTGTTGAAAGCTGCCCTTCTGTGCTAGGTAAGATTTCGCTGGCCAGTGGTGGTACCGGAGTGCAGTTTCGCCGTAGTTGTGCAGCCGACTTTTTGGTCGCCTCTGCAGCCGTGGCTTCGGCAATGGCATCAGCAAGGCTGATGTCGCCTTTCGCCATCAGCTTGCTTTGCATGCCTAGCGCATCTAATCCCAGAACTATTCAATCTCTTAGTGCCTCTTCTAAATTGGCGAACCCACAGAGGCCCCCTAAATTTCGGAGGTCTGCCACGAAATTGGCCACGCTCTCCCCTTTTCGTTGGTTCCTCTGATAAAACTCGTGGCGTCTCACGAGTGTAGGCACGGTTGGCACGTAATGGTCTCTCAGGATGGATTCGAGGTCGTCCCAGCTCATGGCTTTCACTTCTCGAGGTTTGGCGAGTGCTTTAGCCATCTTAAGTACGGCTTGGCCGCAATGCGTCAGGAACAACGCCCTTTTCTTTGCTGGCGTGGCGTCCTTCAAGTTATTCGTCTCGAGAAACATTTGGAAGTGATCCATGTAGGATTCCCAATCCTCTTGGTTTAGATCGAACGGAGCGGGTGGTACGATGCTGCCGGACATGGTTCCGTTGTTGGCGTTGTCTGTCACGTGCTCGGTATTGCTTCCTGGCTTCTTCGGTTCAGACGTCTCCACATCCCACCCTCGTCGCCAGTGTTAAGTACTGAGCATGGGTCGAAGTAAATGGAGACAGCCTCTGAACAGTGAACTTTCAGCTCTTTATTGCATAGTGACTTCTCAAAACAACAACAGTGAACTCTGCCTTATATAGGCAAGCCTTGTAAGATTTTTCCAATAACGAGCTACAAATGCTAGCTCTTTTAACCAATAAGAATCCTCTGTTAAGGGCCAATCGGATTCCTAAGAACTAACCAATCCGATCTGGCCGCCTAACAGCCAATCAGAAGTGCAGGGCCAGAACCCTGCACTTTACCTCAAGCTCATACTTTATTAACTATGGTACATACACAACACCATTACTTTCTGAATCAACTGTAACTTCCAAGTCGTCTTCCAAGGACACACTGCAATAGACAAAATGATCACTTATGCTTTAGCCATAAATCATCCCAACTTGGGGCTGTACTTTTGCTTCTCAAATTGGAATTCCTCCCTCTGGATGTAGAACCTCAATAATATGAAACCCTAATCCTAACACTTGGTTAATGGTACTGAAAACTTCAGAGAGATCAGCAATATGGGAACACCTGATATTTCTGAAGATCATTCACACGTTTGATTAATGTAGATTCAGTACCATAATTAAGCCAAATTATAAGATATCTAAGTAATTTGGTTTTTTCTATTAGCCCAAATGAAGCCCCACACACTTTTCAGTCACTTCCCCCCAAAAAAACTAAAGTTGGAGACTAGTCAATAATTATCTACTATAGCTAGGTTAAGCAATATTTTCTTGAAGGAGGGGGTGAATCACTGTTTCCTTCAAGGCAGTTGCCATTGTGTCTCAAGGATCCACTCATTCCCACCCAAACTCCAGCTTTCTTTCATTTTCCTTGAGGCCTTTCCCAAAAACAAAGGGTTGGATATAAATTGTTAAAACCCTATCCACTTTTTCAGAAGTAATCAGTTCAAATTCATTTTAGAGAACTTTACAAGACATCATTTCAGTCATTTCAATATAATTTGTTCAATTTGAATCCAACTCTGAAATGTTCAGAGTGAGTTTTTCCTTCAGATATCTACAAAATTATTTATAGAGGTCTTTTAGATGCCATCCCTCTCGCCTTCTAGGTGACAGAGCAGATGGGCGGTATTCTGTAGTTTAAACAGTTCTTTCAGAACTCTAGGATGCAGTCCTTCAGGACCCTTATAGACCATCAGGACCCATTGTAAAAAATGGAGAAATATTGATGTTTTAGTACTTATATCACAAAGATGTAAACTTGATGATGAGCCATGTTTGATCAAATCCCCTTCCCCCTTTTCCCCAATCAATTCATTTCCAAAACTCTTCAGTAAAACCAACAACCTTTGGTAAATAGAAGAAGCCTTCCAATCACTATCCTATTGAAGGATGTCATTTTATTCCAGCGGATAGGTAAACCCAGAAAAACATGGCATACTTCATTTAATCCTCCAAAGAAAGATTGAAGACAAATGAGGTCCAGGCAGAAGAACAACAACATGGCTTCAAAATCTAAGGGGCTGGTTTGGACAAAACTCAACAGCACTTTTTTGTGCAGCTGTTGATAAAAATAGGATCGCCAACATGATAGCCAATGTCCTATGAAGGATATGGCACAAGAAGAAGATAGATAAAACAGAATTTCACACACAAATCTTAGGAAACTCCCAAAGCTGTCTTTGGAAGCATGTGGTTCCATTAAATGCCTGAGGTGGACCAGACAACCCTCCTGTGGAGGTTGATGGCTACCAATAACTCCAAAGTAGTATGAGAATAAACTCACCATATGTTAATGTCTCATATTCTTAGATATACTATCATCTATCCCAAGAGTAAACCAGTTCTAATACCTGGATTGTCTTAGAAGATGAACCTTTGATGATGTCGAAAAAGTTCATGATTATGATAGTGGTCATGAAGTTTGATACCCATTGTGTTCCCTGATTTGTATGATTTTTCTCTTAAAAATCTGCTGTATCTTATACATACTCTAAACTGATTTGAGAATGCTTGTCAAAAAAGTGGATATAAATCTAAATAAAAAAATATATTGGGCGATTGGATAGAACATAGCGTCGCGCAGTATAACTAATGAGCCAAATATTCAGGAATAGTAAAATAATAGTCTTTATTTTCAAAGAAGTAAAAACTAATTCAAAGATGAAAATGTACTGACACAAGTGGCATTTCCACTTTAAAACCAATTAACTCAAGTCTCAACAGCAATGAGCTTTTAAAAATATCATTTTCAGAGAAGTGTTAATATACATCATGTGTTTACAAGAAGTGCCAATTCCACAATTATTTTTCTTTCTAGTTCTATCATAGTCATGGACACATACACTAGTATGTAATTAATCTGGAAGGAGAGGAAATGGATTAATTCCAAGTTGACTATTCACCTCTTTGATAGATTACAGAATATTGGAAAGTTGATTGATATATTTCTTTTTGCTAAAAATGAAGGTAAGTGAGAACAAGCCAGCTATGTACATGCAGCATTTGCCTATCTATATTCTGGTTTAGCATTTTGTCTGAAACTATTGTAATGTTTGTTATGAAATTTATATATATAAAAGCAAAATACCACTCACGCATCATCACAAAATCTCCAGAACCATAAAGCCTACAAACTTGAAATTTGGTAGGTATGTTCCTCTTGGTTTCTAGGTTCTCAGTAAGAAAGAATGTTTCAAAATGACCATCAGAGCATTAGTATTTTTTATATTATTATTAACACACTCTGATGCTAAGGAGTTCTATCCCCCCTCCCCACCTGAAAAGAAATTTGTTCCAAATGCAAAACACAAGGAGAGGAATTTCAGTTTTAGTTTCACAGCACCAAGCAGTTTTAGTACAGAAGAGTTGAGCTAAGCCATGCTCAGGCTCCTTGCTGTTTCTTCTTGCTCACACAGCAAATACTGCTTCAGTTTCCAAACAGCCTTCAATTCTGTCACACACTGACTGGATGCTAGCCAGAGGAATACTGATGGATGCTAGTAGGCAGAGGCAGAATTCCCCCCCTTATTTTCCTCCCCCAAAACTAAGCCCAACCACATAGTTTAGTAGTGAAGCATGGGTATTGAGTTGGTAAATTATAATATAAATGAAAATGAGATAATTAGAGACACATATCACAAGGAATATGTAGATCTTCACTATTTCTTTCAAACTATTTTGAAAGAGAAGCTTTGGGGGTGAAATTTCATCTACCTTCTTTTTTTACAGCAGTGTCAGTATGTCTCAGAAATGTCATCTTTGTACTTTGATGCTTCCTAGACTGACGATTGGATGAGATGATCTCTTATGTTATCCTAGGAGATTTTTCCCTGACAGAAAGCTATCTTTGGGGAAGCGGGTGGGTGGGGAATAATAGCTGCAAGCATTGTGGACCTTCTACATGTTACATTTAAGTGCATTTCCCCAGATGTGTCTTGATTTGATTGAAGGACAGATATATGCTATAGATCTTTATTTTATATGCATTTGTTGTGTTAAAGTTTTTTGGAGGCAATCTTCCAAAGTAGAGTTATGGGAGGATTTGGGATGGGATTATTTTAAGCAGCAATAAATTAATATAAGGAGGAATGAGAAGAAGCTAATATTCTTAAAGAACAAAGTTCAGCTAATAAATTGCACAAATGCATTAGATTGATATACCAGGAGTTAGGATAATAGGAAGTTGACATGCTGAGCACTCCTGATGCAAAAAAATTGAAAAAGTGTGGTTGGACATCCAATACAATGCTTGATTTAATTTTCATATATATACTTTTTATTTTACTAAAATGTCCAAAATATGTAAAAGTGTAATTGGTCTCAGAGTCACTTGTTCACCTTTTCTAGCTTCTTCCTTCAAGTATTATTTTGAAGATGGTGGCTCATAAAAAAAGAACTTTCAACTTTCTTTGACAGTTCAATACAATTCCTCTCTCAGCCTTAACCCTTCTAATAGACATAATGTTCTTTCTCTTGTGCTGGTTCTTTATGGATTCCACGCAGCTGTTTTTTAGCTTTTCCTTTTTCTGGCCACAGTAGTCATTATCACTCCTTAACAAAGGGATGGGGAAATGACAAGATTGTTCTCTCCTTTCATTTTCTCTCTCTCTCAGTTCATTTCAGACCGGAAAATGCCAACAACAACAACAATAATTATAACAATAATAGCAATAACAATAAAAACAATAAAAATAAACTTTTGAGGCATTTGGTTTGTTAAATTGCTGATTCTAGTTTCTTTACACTTATCACCTCTGCTTCCCCACTCTTTCTAAGAGTCCTCTCTATTTTTCACGTCATTGTCTTTCTCCTTAAAAGATGTTTTAAGCCTTGAGGTGTTTACTTCTTATGAACTTTAGAACTTCCAATTTCCTCTCCTTCATCTAACATCTCTAAATAATAGTGCTCCTCTCCCTTTTATATTTTTATGCATTTCTTGATGTTGTAGGATTTTGATAATTGAAAATTGAGTAAATGTTTAGCTTTGTTTAAGTTATAGCATAAGCTATAGAAAGTCAAGCATGCCTCCTAGGTGTCTATTGGGTTGGGATAAGTAAAAATTATGTACAACATGATATCGTCATACATAAGACAAAATTACAAAGTAAGGTGTGACACAACAATTTACAATGTTTTTTGCCAGAAATCGGCATTTACTTTCAGTTTCTGGCAAAAGCCAGCTCATAGTAAACAATGAGTTCACTTAATAACAGCCACAAAAAATGTTGCAAAAATAGGATGGATCACATGGTGATCTATTTTACCAGGCTCAAGTATGATTGTAATTCAAAGACTATCTGTACAGGTAATCCTTGACTTACACGTAATGGAGTATTGGAATACAGTATTCATGTATTTGGTACATCAACTACAGCAATATTCAATAGTGATGTATATTCTTCAACCAAAAGATGGCAGTGTTTATAAGTATGTAGCTGCATCTATGATATAATCTATGTGATGGTGGCATCTATAGTATATTTTATATCTTTTCTCTGTATAAAAGTTTCATGCTTCCTTGCCACAGTCAAGCAGAAAAGCACATGTGGACTGTGCACTGTTTGTTCCGTAGGGCTATATTCAGAATTTCTAACATGGCGCCAGCCTATTTTAACTGTAAGGCAGGAGAATGTTAAGTGAAACTCGTTAAGAGAAAGAGCTTTCATCCTGGATCACCCCAATGCAAACATTAAATGACTGCAGGGGTTGTTAAGTATAGATGGGTGCCTCACGGATGCCTGCTTTGGACTCCCACCCTTGAGATACACCTGTGCTTTGCTTCCACCCTTGGGGTCGCCATATCCACATTTACCTCTCACAATCCATTGCTTACCTTCTAAAGATCGGCAGAACTCAGGATGTGGGGAAAAGGAAAGAAAGCATGGTAGGGCTTTCTTGATAGGCTGCATGGGGTGTCCATTTGAACCTGCTGAGCTGCTGGAACAAGCAAAGGAGCTCTTCCCCCTATGTCTTGCAGTACCTCTTTAACTCATCACATTTGCATTGATCAGGCCTGCAGTACTTTCTTTCCTTCCCCACACATTCTGAATTCTGCAGATCTTCAGAAGATAAGCAAGGGATTGTGAGAGATGGAAAAGGGGAGCCAAACAGGCCCACTGACTTTAGAGACCCAGAAGGGCAAGGATGTTTGTGTGAGGAAGAGATAGGTAGGTGTCCTGCTGTGTTTCTGCAGTTACGAATTCAAAAGAACTCCGTTATTCGTAAAGATGAATGACCAGGTGGCTTCTGTAGAATTTATAATTTTGAAAGTGGGTACTATATGGCTTTTGGGAGGTCTGTTGCAACTTTCAACAGTCACTAAATGATCTGCCACATCTCAAGGATTACCTATAGAAGGATAATCCTTAATAACTGGTTAACAAATTCATTTTATGGATGAAAGTTAAGTGGGTGAAAAGGAGAACTAACAAAGTTATGTTTGGATAATTAGATTCTGAAAAACAAAGAATTTAGAAGCTTATTTATTTATTTTTAAAAAACCTATGTGAAGCAAGAAATGGATCTGGAAACAGTTGATTTGCAGTAATACAAAGGTATAGAGAAATGTAATGGATGGTGTTGGTGAAACTTAGTCTTAGTTATATTTTCTATGCTTTATTATTATTATTATTATTGTTGTTGTTGTTGTTATTTGCTATGTAGCATTTAATAGTATATCTTGCTTTGATGGAATCTTAAAATTGGGTAGACAAATGTATCTCTTTTCTATAATGACAATATGAAATAATCCTTGTTTGTTTCATTTTAATATGAGGACATTATTATTCTTTAATCTAAATTAAGTTATACATATACTGTGTCATAACTACCCATCATATGTACCGCTATATGGAGGATAAAAGAATGATATTCAATATGCAATTTGCTGTAGTACTAATAGTAGTCACAGCAGCAAGAATAACTACAACAATCTTCCTTTCTATGATGAGGATGATAGATTATTTATTTGTATCCCATCTTACAAATTGTTTTTACAAATAACTCAAGGTAGTGAACATATCCAACAGACCTTCTTCCTCCATTCTTCCCTACAACAACAACCCTGTGAAGCAAATTGGACTTATTTTGTAAAATGAAAAGATCTGAATTAACTGTTTTAATCTTACTGTAATATATAGGCCAAGCTGATGTAAATCTATTTCCAAGTAAATTAAATTGAACTCCAAAGGGTTCATATAGTCTTAGGCTTCAAGCCTAAACATTCTTGCCTGAGGATAAATTCTAACTCAGATTTGTTTAATTGTAAGTAGAATTGTATTGGATTGAAGTAAGTAGAAAATAATTTCAATAGGATGCAAAGTGAACTAACTTGGCCAGGCTCTAGATTGTTCCAATTCCTTCTAATTCAGCATCAGTCCTGCAAAAGAAATATGAACTGTATTCCAGCAATTCAAGTTGACTTTTCTGTACCTTTCCAATGAGCTTGACTGGACAAACCCCAAAAACTTTAACTTTTAACCTTAGACTGTCTACTGTTGACCTCACCCCTTTCCTAAGAGGTCTTGTAGGGGGCATGCATAAGTGCACCAACGTGCCTACCGTCCCTGTCCTCTTGTTTCTTTTATTTTTTTTTTTATTTTTTTTTATTTTTCTTATATGTATCCATGTATTCATAACTGTGTTTTTACTTATACCTATTATCTTGTAAGCAATTGACAAACAAACAAACAAACAAATAAATAAAAACAATATAATATTACTCTTGTATGATCAACTTGTTCTGTGGTTGTGAACGTGTATGCTTATATCTCTGTGTGTAATGTAGTCCGTTACACTAGAAGTGCTAATAAGTAGAACCTGTGTCTACTTGTGTTTTACTTTTTACTGTTGAATCTAAAGGGAAGAAGGTGTTAATCACATGCAAAACAGGGACAGTGTAAAGAAAATATCTGAGTGACTGGTAATATTTATATGGTTTATGACAAAGAATATCTGATGCAAAATATAAGCCTTATGTAACAGTTCTACTTGATGCTGTTATCCCCAAAGAATAAAAACGCTGTAAAATATATTAAAAATATACTTTGCAGAAATATAATAATATTTGGAATGGCAAGCTTTGTCCTGCAATCTTTCTGCACCTAAATCTCTTGCACTGCAAAATTTTATTAATTTAAGGACAACATCTAAAAATGTGAATAATCTTGAGAATTGCCTCTTAAAATAAATATCTTGATGATGACAATTCATTTTCTGGATATAATTAATTGTGTAGTAATTATGGAATTTATTTAGATTTGGAAAAGATGGTAGCTAAGTTTGATTTCATAGTCGCAGTGGCTCAATGGCTAAGATGCGGAGCTTTTCGATCAGAAAGGTCAGCAGTTCGGCAGTTCAAATCTCTAGCGCCTCATTAACAGAGTGAGCTCCCGTTACTTGTCCCAGGTTCTGCCAACCTAGCAATTCTAAAGCATGTAAAAATGCAAGTAGAAAAATAGGGACCACTTTGATGGAAAGGTAACAGCACTCTGTGTTCTTTGGGCATTTAGTCATACCGGCCACATGATCACGGAGACATCCTCAGACAGGGCTGGCTCTTTGGCTTTGTAATGGAGGTGGGCACCACTCCTTAGACCCGGAAACTACTAACACGTATGTGCAAGAGGAACTTTTACCTTTACCTAAACATAGTTTATTTCAAGGGCCAATGAGAAATAAATTATTTATTTATTTAAATACTATCCATTAACCTCATTCATTCTCTTCCTCTTTGTCTCCTTTCCTCAACTTGCAAATGTTTTTCTACTGGATCAACTGCTTGCAGAGGCCTCTAAATAGAAAGTGAGCACTGTCTGAAGATAAGTGTGCAGCAAATCCTTGGGAGTGCTGTGCCATAGGGAAATAGCACGAGACGGCCTTGAGGGACAGCAGTGGCATTGGGATTGAAGTTGATACTGAGTCTCTACTTCAAACCAGCTTTGATGCTGCTGCTAAGTCCCATTGTTCAGGTGGCTTAGATTGGGAAAATAGAGAATTGTATCTCTTTTAATTGATGTTTGTGCATGACACACCAACAAAGTTAGGTTATGCATCTTCCAAATTTTTGACATGCCAAGCCTAAAAAGTTTGCCATCACTGATCATACGTTGCTCTTTAGAAAAGTGCAGACTATATTCTCTCTAAAAAAAAAACCCGAATAACTCTGTAACTTTTTGAAAATGATTTTAGCATAGGCTTTTCATCTTCCCTTAATCTAATTTATCTCTATTTGATATCTTTCATAATTACTCCTGTGTAGTCTTTGTTTAGCTGAAATCTTCCTGTAAATTCTTAAATGTTCCCCCAAACAGTTCTTAATTTCCCAATCCTTTTTGTTTTGTTGATATTCTTGCTTGAGATACATTTCCACGTCTATTATTGCTTCATATTGACAGTGCATAAACCCTTCATTACCATACCCTTGCTAGCGTTAGAAGTTGCTTTGAAAGCCACTTGGATGTTTTCCTCATTCACATTTGATGAGTGTTTTTTTTCTTTAGTCTTTAGACAAGCCCCTTACCTCTTTTTATATAGTTTTTCAGATTCTTTGTACACATGACATACTGAATCCATTCCTTACATCCGTGATGGCGAACCTATGCCAGGCATGCTAGGAGTGGCACGCAGAGCCATTTCCCCTGGCATATGAGAGTTTGCCCGGAAGAGCCTCACTGCACACGCACGTCTGCCGTCACCACCCAACAGCTGATTGTTGGGTATCTGGCGCAGGTGCGTGGGAAAGTGCACAGGAAACAAGCGTGCATGTGCAGTGGCGCATGGAGGGATTGCACACGCATGCACAGATGGATGGCATGTGGGAGTGATAGTGCATGCGTGCACAGATGTGCAGCGTGTGTGGGGGTGATCGCAGGTGTGTGGCGTGTGGCAAAGGGAATCATGCACATAGGCGCAGATCCGCTGCGAGGGGATCATGCACGCAGGGGGTGGGGGGTCCGGCACCAGAGGTGGTATTCAGTGGGTTCTGACCAGTTCTGGAGAACCGGTAGTGGAAATTTTGAGTAGTTCAGAGAACCAGCAAATACCACCTCTGACTGGGGATTTTACAGTCTCCTTCACCTGCTAAGCCCACCAAGTCACGCCCGTAGAACCGGAAGTAAAAAAATTGGAATCCCACCACTGGCCAGCACCTATTGCCTTCTGGGTGCTGACACATGAGTGCAAGCTCACGAATGTGCACAAATTATCGGCACAGGAGCCGAAAAAGCTTTGCCACCACTGCCTTACGTTGATCTCTTATTTGATTGAATATCCTATAGGTCAAATCTTCATTTATTCAGATCTAGGATGTCCTATTTTTGTGTTCCCTTTATTTTTTTGAGCAGTGTATGTATGTATGCATGTTATATATATACATATATATATAATACATATACATATACATATATATTTGTTTTAAGTTTTCGCAGGTACTTGCATGTACGGTATTCGGCTTTGTTTGGATATTTTCCCACATCATTTAAAAGCACAACTATAATGATGTGGGAAAATACCCAAACAAAGCCGAATACCATATCTATCTATCCATCTATCTATCTATCTATCTATCTATCTATCTATCTATCTATCTATCTATCTATCTATCTTTGGTTGTTCGGGTTTTCTCCTGTGTAAAATTGGAAGTATCTAGGCGACGTTTCGATGAAGTCTCATTCATCATCTTCAGGCTTGTGTCTTCGGCTTTGTGCTTCTCAGAGTAATGTGAGCTTGCAGTTGCTTCTTCCTTTTAACTGCTAGTGGGGGTGTGACTTGATTGGGTGGGGGCTTGGCTGTGTTCTGATTGGGTGGGGGTGTGTTCTCATTGGTTGGGGGTTTGGCTGTGTTCTGATTGGCTGTGGGTGTGTTCTGTTCAGGTGGGGGCTTGGTTGTGCTCAGGTTAGTTTTAGTTGCCGGGGGATTCGAGCTGGTGAGCTGTGATCCTGTTGTTTGGCTTCACGTTTGTGGTCGTGCCACATCTTCATGGTGGGTGTCCGTTCGCTTCATGTATGGGTCGGAGGGGTTTGAAGCGAGTAGTAATGCAGCTGCGGTACAGTTTCTGGTCCATGGTTGTGTCTCATCATCTGTGTGGGTGTGAGTCTGCTTTCTATGTGGAAGTGTGGTGGTAGCATCTTGTGTGGCCCCCATGGGTGTGGGTCTGGTGTCATTCTTCATGTTAGGTACTCATTTCTTAATGAGGGCGGGTTTCCAAATGGCTGGTAGGCGGGAGGTATCATCTCGTTTGTTCATGCTGTGTGGACGTTTTTCTATCTCTATGGCTTCTCTGATTATTCTGTTGTTGAAGCGTTCAGTTTTGGCGATAGTTCTGGTATTTTTAAAGTCAATCTCGTGTCCTGTGGCTTTGAGGTGTTGGACCAGGGAAGAGATCAGTTCTTCTTTTTTGATTGAGTTCTTGTGTTCTTCAATGTGTGCACTTATTCTCCTGTTGGTTTGTCCGATGTCTGTGGTGGGGCAGGCAGTGCAAGGGATTTCGTATACTCCTTAGTTTTCTAACTCGATTTTGTCTTTAGGGTTTCTTAGGATGGTGGATATTTTTATGTTTGTGCAGAATGCTGTCTTAATGTTGTGTTTTTGGAGGATCTTGCTGATTTTGTCTGTAGTGCCTTTTATATATGGGAGGAGGGCTTTGCCGTTCTCTTGTTCTCTGTCTTGGATTTTGGTTGGGGTTTCTTTTTGGATTAGGTGGGTAATCTTCTTTCTTTGGAACATTGGCTGTTAGTACGTTAGTGAGAGTGTGTAGTTCGGTTTAGGTGCTGTTCGTTGGCTAAGCATTTTGTTCTGGAGATGAGTGGCTTGGCTACAGAATTGATCTGTGCTGGGTGGTGGTATGAGAGTGCATGTAGATAGCGGTTTGTATGTGTTTTCTTCTGGTAGATGGTGTGTCCTAGGGAGCCATAGGATTTTTTGTATACCAAGACATCTAGGAAGGAAAGTTGGTTGTTAGCTTCTGTTTCCATGGTGAATTATATTTTGGGGTATAGGCTGTTGAGGTATGTGAGGAAGTTGTTCAGTTTTTCTTTCCTGTGTGACCAGATTATGAAGGTGTCATCTACGTATCTGAGCCAGAGTTTGGGTTTGTGATCATATTTTTCTAGAGCTTGTGTTTCAAAGTGTTCCATGTAGAGGTTAGCGATGACAGGTGAGAGGGGTGATCCCATAGGTGCTCCTTCTATTTGTTTGTATTTTTGTCCATTGTAGGTGAAGTATGTAGGTGAAGTATGGATAGGCAGTGGTTGGTCAGATGTAGGATGTGCTTGGGGGGGGGGGGTTGTATTTGTTTTGGATGGCTGTCAAGGCTTCTTTTATAGGCACTTGGGTGAAGAGGGATATGACATCGAAGCTCACTAGTAGGTCGCTGGATTGTTAGTTTTGTTTCGTTATGATCTCAATTAACTGGAATGAGTTTCTTACGTGTGAGTTGATGGATTCTGCATAGGGCTGTAGTTGTTTGGCGAGAAATTTGGCTAGGTTTTGTACAGGTGAGCCTATGGAGCTGACTATTGGTCTAAGTGGGGTTCCTTCTTTGTGTATCTTGGGGAGACCATAAAGCTTGGGGCATCTGGATTTCTTCGCTGATGGGGGAGGCTTTTATATATATATATACATACATACATATAAAATATTTTAGTATTGCAAATTTTAAGTGTGATTATATTTTTGGAGCTCCAGTGAATGCCATAAGCTGGTAGGTCAGGGGTAAAAATCTAAATAAATTAAGGAGAAAAAAGCTCATCATACTATATATTATACACCACAGTAAACTAGCCATATTCTGAAATGTGAGGTAATTTGTCCCAAATGTTGCTAAACCCGAATGCTCACTAGCCTAAGTCAACTTTGCCTATCAGAAAAATTGTTCCTTGGGGCTTTGAAAATGTATATTTCAAAAATTGAACATGCCTGGGCAGAACAAATGAATTTTTTATTTCTTTTTTTTTTAAAGTAAACTTTTATTGAATTTTACACAATTAAAAACAACACAAATACACAACAACAAAACAACACAATACAATCTTTACAGTGACATCTACTTTCCCAGTGTTTGTTATCTCTGTGTGTGTGTGTGTGTGTGCATGCACACACACACACATACATACATGTATTTGTTTATATTATATTTTTGTAATTCCAACATGAGTTTTACCATTTCTGCACACTCAATAATTTTCTTTATGATCATACAGTCTGTGGGAATGCTATCTACTTTCCAAAACAAATGAATTTCAAAGGACCTGAGTGGATCATTTCTAATTATTGTTTTGAATTTTTTGAGTTGTTTTTCTATAAAAAGGGTTTTTTATTTGACTAGATATGTAATATAATATAGAACAATTATAAATAGTGTCACTTGCTATTACATATTGAGAATTAATGTTTTCCCTAATAATAATACTTCTTATTATTTTTCAGATTATTGATAAAATATGAAAGTTTTCAGATGTGAATATCTGTATAGCTGTTTAAGTCTTCTTAATCATTTGCTATAGAAATACCACTTACCCTCCCAGATAGTCGATAGTCAGTAAAATTATGAGCAAAATGTCTTCAGTTATTAAATGTTTTGTTTCTCTA
The DNA here is from genome assembly GCA_033807585.1 of Hydrophis major. NCBI lineage: Eukaryota > Metazoa > Chordata > Lepidosauria > Squamata > Elapidae > Hydrophis > Hydrophis major. The sequence continues at coordinate 35,621,594 of CM066332.1, read as the reverse complement.
TAATCTGTGCAGTGAGCTCAGTTTTTCCTTAGTATGTAGTAGACCATTTGCTGATATTTTTAGTCTTCCTACTTCTGAGAACATTCATTGTAGGAACAGATGCTTCAGGCATCACTTCATAGTATTCTGTTTTGGCATCAAATAACCCATTAGTTCATATTATGTCCAAGATGTAGATGTTTTTACATGTGATGCAATGATTCCTTTGTTGTCACAAACTATTAACTGAATATTATGTTGATATGTCACAGTCGCAGTATTTCAAGCTTTAGGAAGTAGTTTTGATGCAGATAGCAGTAAACAAGCTAGGGAATCTAATAACGAAGTTGTTTTCCCCTTTCTTTCCAAATCTAAATGTGAAGTGATTAGTTTTGATGAAGAGACAGCTTAACAGATATGGCTTAGACCTTGCAATATTCATCTTTCAGGTGTTGCTTAAATACTACTATGGCTTCTACTTTTCTGCTAATACATAGCTACAGCCACAGCCTGAGTTTGTCATTTTGCTACTACAGTTGGAATAATTATAATTCTCCAATTTATCTACTTCAGTTTACCATCCTTAGATACCTCTCTGATGTTACAATTGGCTAATATTTACATATAGCTAGCCTTTGACTTATGACTGATCACTTAGCAACTGTTTGAAGGTCTCCCCCATAGTCATTTGTACCCTCAGTAATCAGGCAGGTTTTTGGCAGAACCAGCCTCAAATGACTGTGTTCTTTGTTTAACAACAGCCAACAAAAAAGGTTGTAAAATCAGGTCAGCACCAACCGGATTTATGACCATGAGTTATGATTGTAATGGACAGGCTCCATTATTGTTGTAACTTGAGGACTGACTTTATATCTCTTTCCTCCTCTCTTCTCATACTTTTAAGAGTACTGAACACTTCATATACACAATCTTAGACATCTGTACTATTGTTCAAACCTGAATTGATGGCTAGCAAGTTACAACTTTGCTTCCATCCTCTAAAAGCAAAAAAGAAATCTAAAATGTCTTGTAGAGAGAAATAATAAATATCTATTCAGGCAACAGAAGCCCGATCAGTAGGAAGCAATGGAATTCCTATTATTTGCTTTTCTGAGTTTGGCACCCAGAAAAAAGTTGGTGTTCTTCTAGGGATATTTGTTTATATATTATTTAAGAGCTGTTTGAGAGGGATGGACAATGAATTATTACTACTATTTTTGTAAATGTGACGGTACCAAAAGGTGTTTCAATCTAATAAGCTCCTTCTGTCATAGCTCCCTAATGGTTATCGCATAGCTGCTATCATTTCAAATGAAAACCCTTTATGGAAAGAAAACTGGAACTCAGAAAAATGTTATTCTTAGTCAAAATTTCTTTCCCTTTATGAATTCTGTCACATTCCCAAATGCAGTTATTGAGAAAATGGTACTGTCACTCAGATTTGTAATACAGATATGTTGCAAAGTTATTTTATGAGACCTGATCTGAACTGAACTGTATCCCCATATTTTGAAGAATGGTTAAATCAAAATCCTTGTTATTGGAAAAAGGCATTCAGAACTGGGGCAGACATAGCCTTGCTGATACCAAACTGATGAAATGCATATTCTGAGTCATAAAACAGTCTACTTTTTATATTGGCACTGCAAAGCAAATCAGGGGCATAATTTTCATTGCAACATTTGGATGCAAGTTTTATTATCTTTCCCGTGCCTCCTCTTCTGTGGATTCAGTAATCATGTGGAAACAGTGTCCTGCAAATATATTCATGATAGTAAGTGGAATTCATTTCTAGATTTAAACAGGTAAAGTATCAGTAATGAATTAGAAAAAATTAAATTATTCTTTTAAGGGCATCACCTCATACTCCATTGATCTTGTCATGAAGATGTCTGACTATTTTTAAATGAGTGCTCTCTGAGTTTGCTTGTTTTCTTGCAGATATTTCATTACCCAAACTAAATAACATAATCAGTCCTATTTTTAAAGGATTTGTGTGGAAATGCATTTTTGTCATTCCAGCCCACTGTGGTAGCAGCTTAAATTTATCTTTAACTGTTCCAATTTTAACATGGTGTTCACAAGAGAGGAATGGTTGGGAAAGAAAATGGAACTTAAAGAGATGGTTTAAATTGACTTCCTTGATTAGAAAAAAGACAATACCTACATTTATGACTGAGTGGACATTTTTTATAAGCTTTTTGCATGAAACTGAAAAATTTCTGACTTGTGGCTTTGTCAGAAGACCTTTAAAATACTTTTTACTTGTGATTTTCAGGAAAATAGAAAATAAAAAAGTGTGGAATTTTTTTTTGTAATCATAGAGTAAGATAATTTTGTAAAAATGTTGATAGCTGCTTGAAAGGAATTGGACATTCTTTTTTGTTTTATCTTTGCTTTCTTCACGTTATCTTTTCCCTTTTCTCTATTCCTTTCTTTGATTTCTTTATTCTGTATTAGTTTGCATTAGTTTTTTTTAATGTTTTCTTTGACTTTTAGTAACATTTATTAATGAAGTAGAAAAAAACAATCTTAATAATAATAGGGTTTTATCTTTCTTCAAGAGCCAAATCTTGCTTTTGGACATAATGCATAAAGCTTGCTGAGACTGATGATGATATCGCCAAGAGTTATGATTTGTCCAACATATATTGACCACACAGGGTGAGGGCAGGCTCTGTCCATCCCCAGTCTCTTGGAACCAGCCTCCTTGGCCATTTTAACTAGAGATATGGAAGAGATTGGGCATCTGGCTTCCATAGGCACCTGATTGTGTAATGTCAGAAGTGCAGGACAGGCTTTTTGCCCCTCCTCTTTGTCTGGATGTTGTGAGTCAGTTTGTTTCTGGACAGTTTTTTGTCTTTGTTTTACAAGTAGCCCACTTCAGAAATAACCTAAGAGCCTTGGTGGTGCAGTGATTGGAATGCAGTATTGCAGGCTAATTCACTGCTCACTTCCAGGAGTTCTATTCTGACCAGCTCAAGGTTGACTCAGCCTTCCATCCTTCCTAAATCAGTAAAATGAAGACCCAGATTGTTGGGGACACTATACTGACTCTGTAAACTGCTTAGCGAGGGTTGTAAAGTACTATGAAGGGGTATATAAGTCTAAGTGCTATTGTTAGTGCTTTTTCTAAGTGACGGTTACAGAACACCTCTAACAATGACCTTTCATTTGGGCAACTTCAAAATGATATATTGCAGCTTAAGCACTGCAAACCTGCCTTTTTCACACATTTGGGGAATGAATGATAGTTGTGTTTCTGCTGGAAACTGTCCTTAACTTGTTGAGGTGTTCCTCATTATCACCATAAGAATGCCTCTTGTTGGCATTTTACTAAAGTAGAATAGGGTTTGGCAGGCTCTATAAAATAATTGATATTGACATATTCAGTGACGGAAGAAATGCATGTTAATGTGGTCATGAGGAATAGCTCTAAATTTGATTGTATGTCTGTCAAAAAGGGCATTTTTAAGAGAAGTTGCTAAATGAAAATATCTGATAAGCTATAATGTTTATCCAAGTATCAAATAGTCATTAGACCATACACTATATAGAAAGATATATAGATTGGTATTCATATGTAATTATTACCTGAATTTTCAATAGTAGTGACTTCCTTAGGATAAATTATTTCACAGTACAAATATAAATCATAAATGTGAAAAAAAAATCCACTATGGACTCTTTTGGAACTAAGAGGATGTTATATAGTCATTAAAGTTCATAATGGCATAAGTGCTCACATCAAGTCAGCACACTATACCTTGTTGCCTGCAGTGATTTATAAAGTAATACCCCTTCCTCTTCATCAAGTCAGGCAAGGGAATTTTTCAGGTCTTGCTATGGCATTAGGTAGTGTATCCAAACTAAAATGTTGATTTTCAGAACAAAAGGCAGACTATGATGCCTTGCTCCAAACATCTTCTACTTGAATGCCTAATAATTGGTCAGATTCTCAACTTGTGGGATTCAGAAAATGTGCATCTTTCCTCAAACTCATGTGGTGGTCTCCGATGGAAAGAATGAGACACAAGCATGTGTACTCGGGATGGGAGCCCAGAATAAATTCCAGTGCTTCCTTTTATTGAGATTTTAGTACATAGTAAGCAAAATTACATTGTGGATTACAAGTTACATTGTGGATTACAATAATTAGAAATAGTACAGACTTGTTTGCAGTTGTCTGAGCTGCTTAATTGTTTCTGGTGTTTGCTTTTAATTTCCTTGCATTATCTCAGTGACCTTTAGGCATACATGTATGTATAAAGCATTAGATTAATCATTACTCGAACCCAAGCCAAAGTTTATTCCCACATCTCCCCTGTTTTAGTTTTTTGATGATCGCGAATGCCTCGGTAGCTTTTCGCTATCTGCAACAGCAATTCTCCTTCCGTAGGCTTCACCCGACACATTCCTAAAAGTCCAGGGAGACATTGGATAATACAGCATGCACAAAGAGAAAGTATAAAAAGCAATATCACTCCAACAATTAGGTGACGAATCCATGAACCATTTGGCAACCAGAACCAAAGTGCAGACCACACGTCCAGTCCCTCACCCTCCAATTGTAATGGATTCTCCTTCAGGGTTTGTTCCATATGCTGTATAGTAGCTGTAATGTTTGGAGAGTAATCAGAGATATACATGCAACAATGCATATGAATCACAACGCAAACTCCCCCTTGCGCAGCCAGAATAGTATCCACCGCATATCTGGTTTGAAGGACAAAGTTACTAATTTTGCCTTGCTCTTCTTCAAGCAGCCTTAGCGTTTTAATGGTGTCTTTAAACATAGTAACTGTCCAATTATTTAAAAGATGCAAATCTCTATAGTTCATCATGACTCCTAAAGGGGGAATAACTCCCCTTGATATTTGTGTCCAGTAGTCATGGGTTAAAACAGAGTTTACTTCCGTTGCAGAATGCGCATTGCGGATATGAGCAGTCCCCAAAGATTTTTGAATGAAATGAGATGGGATTACTTTCTCAAAGGTGCAGACTCCTTTCCATCGTGCTGGCATGTGATCATAGGCCATCCATCCACACAGCAACCATAAATTTGCTCCCAGGAGATGACCAATCTTATTTGGCTCAGCATAGATTAATTTTGCAAAGGATTCCATTAACATAGCCAAATAAGTGGACGATGGTGCGTATTTCCCATTCACACATTTGGGCAACCGGTTTCTGTCCTCCGTGGTGGGACAACATGTAGCAGGAATATATGGGCACCCATTTACATTGATCAAAGACGTGATAGTGATGTTATGCACAAAGTAAGTGAGATTTTTAGTTTTTATGTCATCCGGATAAACCCGACTTCCATTGCCAATAACAATTGTTTTGTTGCAAAACGGATATGTCCCCAAGTAAATCATATTCTCTACCGTCTCATTGTGGGTCCAACAATGGTACCTGCCACCTCTTGGATCCGGCTTCCAAGGTGTAAGGTATTTATGTTACTTGTAGTCCAACTGCTAGAACACGTTCCCGAACAACCATAGCATTGTCCCTTATACCAGTCACCTTCAGACAGAGGTACTGCAACCATTGGAAGCCCTGATGTTTTGTGAGTTGGCATGTGCATACATATCCAACAATCAGTTTTATTATGAAGGTTTGCTAGCTTCCCCATGTCCTGGATCAACGTGTTTCTTTTCCATTCCCCCAAATCCACCCCCTTGCCCCTTTGGCTGATGATAAGGATGCACACAGCAAGCAGGAATCCAAACAACATCTTCAACAGCAGAGTATCCTCAGCCCCAAGTTATCAGCGGGACAGGTCCTATCCACATTGGATCTGGCAGTCTCCTATACCGAACTTTTGGTCTTGGCGTACTTGCAGAAGGGGAGGAAGCAAAATGCCTACTGGCTGCCGTAGCAGCAGGAGATGCTGTCATGTTTAAAAAATTTTAAGTATATAATTTAATATTAAGAATGTTTTGTATGTAAGGCAAACCATATTGTAACACTCCCATTGGTTGAAGGATGGAGTTGACAGCTCTCAAATCATGTAAAAATCTCTATTTTCCATTTTTCTTTTTGATAACAAACACCGGAGTATAGGGACTAGAAGTTGGCTCAATGTGTCCTAATTGTAGCTGCTCAGCTACCAATTGATGTAAAGCTGTAAGCTTTTCCTTTGAAAGTGGCGATTGGCCAATCCAAACTGGCTGACAGGTTAACAATTGTAATTTTTCCATTATCCAATAACAATTTTTGTGCAGAACTGTGGCAGTAAATCTCTACCCCACAAGTTTATATGCAGGGGCAACACAAGAGGTTGAATCCTTGCAGTCTTGCCAGTTTCTCTATGCAATGCCTTCAACCAATGTACACTACTTCTTGCAAACTGCATACCACCCACTCCACGAACAGCCGGAGAGTCCTCAAGCGCCCATTCATTTGGCTATTCTTTTTGGCGTATCACAGAGACATCTGCTCCGGAATCTATAAGGCCAGAAAATGATTTTTCTTGAATTTCAATTGTCATTTTAGGTTGGTCTGTAGTCAAATTTTTTTGTCAGCGCTAGCAATTCTGCAGCAACTGGAGAACTGGCCATTTCAGTGGACCCAAAACTGCCAGTTCGTGGGATCCCAATTAAAGGATTCATAGGAATGTATGGAAGCAATAATAACTGGGCAATAGAGTCACCGGCCATTAATGATGCAGGAGTATCAGTGTACAATTGTACCTTAATAACCCCTTTATAATCTTGATCAATAACCCCTGGAATAACAAAAAACCCTTTTTCTGATGCAGAAGACCTGGGAAGTACCAATCCCACTGTTTTTTCTGGCAGTGGCCCATGCAAATGAGTGTCCTCAATGTACACTTGATTAGGAAAAATCACATCAATTGAGTTCAACATTTTTAAACCCAAACCTGCACTCCCAGTAATTGCAGGTGATGCTTTTGTGACAGCCTTGGGAGCGGGGCTAGCTGCACGCCCCAAATTTAGTTTCCCGAATTTTGGTTCTGATCAGAGCGACATTGATTTGCCCAATGAAAGCCTTTTTTGCATTTTGGACAGACCAACTTCGGGCGGACGTCCTTATTTTTGTTTTTGTTAAATGCCATTCCCCGCCCCCAGGGGCTCGGCTCTGGGCTTTAAAATGGCCAGGCTTCCCACAATTAAAACAATTCCCTGTAGGTTTCATCCCTTTTTGTAATGCCATAGCCAAAGTCTCCATGTTGTAAGCCTGAGAACCCACCACTGCACATGCCTTTAACTTTAGCCAGAGTAACCTCACCTCTAGCCACCAAAGGCTGTAAGATATGCTTGCAGTCAGCGTTTGCATTTTCAATTGCCAATTTCAGCAAAAGTTCCTTTGCTGCTTCCTCATTAGAGATTTGCCTGGTAATAGCCAATTGTAGCCTTTCCACAAAATCATTATAAGATTCAGATGCTGTTTGCTTAATTTGAGAAAAAGACCGTGCCGGGTTTCCCACATCCTGGATGCAGGACAACGCCCCAAGGACAGCTGCCATAACCACAGGAAATACGTGATCAGGCAAATTAGCAGCTTGATCAGCAGTGGATTCAAACAAGCCTGTCCCATAGATTTGGTCTGGCGTATACAGCCCCCCCCCTGAATTCTGTCCCCTAGTGATAGCTTCCCTCTGATATTCTGAATCAAAACCACATACTGAATAGAGCTCAATATTATTCTCATTAAATCTTTCCAGTCACTAGGAATCATGCGTGAGGTAGCCAAACTTGTCAAGAGACCCTTTGTAAAGGGACTTTGAATACCATAATCTTTAACTGCTTTCTTAATTTCCCTAAGTACTTCCAAAGGAATCGGAACCCATTCAGTCTACAGATTGCCTTGAGCATCCACTTGCCTATTGACTGGAAACAAATTCATCTGGGTAATCTCTTCAGGCTCTAATTTCCCCTCATTGAAAGCCTGATGCATCATTGCTTGAACTTTTCCCATTTGTGGTTGGATTTTATCATCCACAGGCATAGGTGCTGTTGGAGGTGAGAAAGCATACTCCAGTTTTGGGGTTGGAGGGTGCAACACAACTCCTTTATAAGGAGGAGGTTCTACTAAAGTTTTTAAAAGAGGTTGTTGCTGGATCTCTAAAGCAGTCATAACAACCTTCCAATGTATCAAAATTTCAGCTGTTGCCCGTGGCTCTTCATGAAGGATAGTTCCAATTCTCCTCCACGTGTCTAACTTTAAAGAGCCTCTCTCTGAGTACCAGGGGCATTACTGCCAGATCTCTTGCAGCAGCTGTTTCACATTACCTTTTGAAAGAATTATTTGCTCCCCCCCCCAGGGTTTAAAGATTAAGAAATTTGTCCTGACTAACTTCAGCAGCTCACTAACATGACGTTCCTGTGGCTGAGAAAGTTTTCCCCCCATGTTCCCTGAAAAATCCTATTGTCCAGCAATAGTTAAGTACGTACTTTACCTATTCCAGGCGAGGAAACACGGAGATCCGGACACGTACCACCTGCAGTGGATCACGTCGGGGTCACCACTTGTGGTGGTCTCCCATGGAAAGAATGAGACACAAGCGTGTGTACTCAGGATGGGAGCCCAGAATAAATTCCAGTGCTTCCTTTTATTGAGATTTTAGTACATAGTAAGCAAAATTACATAGTGGATTACAAGTTATATTGTGGATTACAATAATTAGAAATAGTACAGACTTGTTTGCAGTTGTCTGAGCTGCTTAATTGTTTCTGGTGTTTGCTTTTAATTTCCTTGTGTTATCTCAGTGACCTTTAGGCAGACATCTATGTATAAAGCATTAGAATAATCATTACTTGAACCCAAGCCAAAGTTTATTCCCACAACTCAGAGATAAATTCTGAAAATAAAATTAGTAATAGGTGTCTTTTCCCCATGCAGTCACCTGATTTCCTGAAGTGTCATGAGTGACAAAGACTAGCAGATTTTAAATACTGAGGGCTACTCATGCATGGTAACAAATTGAGATAAAAATAAGAATGCAAAATTAAATGAAGGCAAAGGATGTCAGTTGGGTATGTTTGTGCTATACTTATGTATAAATGGGTAAAAGCTCTAAATGTTGTATTCAGGTATCAAGCTTTTTCCCATGTTCAATTATTATGCTTTCAAAAGTTGCTTCTATGACACCAATTTGCATTTTTAAAAACTTGCATTGTAGAAACCTATATGCTAAAAGATAGAGTAATCTGCCTTTAAAAAGAAATTAATGTGCAGAAACAGTTATATCAGGTACTGGAAATATGAGATATTACAAATATAAACTATTGCAAAAAAAACAAAAGAAAACAGATTTTTTTTAAAAAAAATCTCTGACAGATCAGAAAATCATTCTGTAATTTATTACAAATAATACATTTAAACAGATATTCACTCATCCTTAAATTAATTCCATTCAGGGTTAAGCAAGGTGAGCAATAACTGCTGGTCAGGAATTTATGATAAATTTGTATTTAGAAGGTTCAGATTTCAAAAACATCATTTTGACTGATGTTTATCTTTGTGCAGGAAACTAAGTTGGTACACTGATACCTTATGGTTCTGAATTTCAGTACAATTTAAACCTTTGGTGTTGATGTCTATGCAGATTCTCAGTCATCCAGGTCATAGTTATCCCAAAGGTGCTTTTTCAAGAGGCAATTGGACTTTCTTGTTTTTCTATGAAGACATTTCGCTTCTCATTTAAGAAGCTTCTGCAGCTCTGACTGCATGGTGGGAAGTGAAAGGATTTATATTCCTTGCCGACAGATGGTCATTTGCATTCTTTGAGAGAGACATTAAGGCCATTTGGAGGTTTACCTGTACCCTCATGGTCACAGAGGACACACACTTTGTAGTTAATCACGGAGCTTAGGCAATTGCATTAAATCTATGTATGTATGTATGTTTAGAAGGGTAAGATTAGTTTTTGAAGTCAGTTTCAAAATATTGGTTCATATAAACCCAGCCAATTTATTTAAAACTAAGATGCTCATTATGTCAGCACTTTACTTAATTTTAATTAACACCTAAATCACATTACATAAATATAAATGTTATTTGTATTATTGTCTTGTGTTGTCTTAACTTAAAATAAGCGTCTTCAAACTTGGCAGGTTTAAGACTTGTGAACTTCAATTCCCAGAATTCCTGAGCTAACATGACTGGAGGAGGAATTCTGGGAGTTGAAGTCCACAAGTCTTAAAGCTGTCAAGTTTGAAGACCCCGAGTTAAAAGGAAGTTCAAAGGGAGACTTTGTGCTATTTGTCTCCCACCCCCCACAAATCCATATTGCAATAATGACACATATTTCTGTCTAAAGATAAATGAGATGAAATGTTTGAATAAAGCTATAGAAAATGCAATATGAATAAAGAAATTGTAAAGCCACAAATAATTTCACTTAGGTTATTTTTTGCACTGTTATGAAAATTCACAAGATGGAGAACAGCAGAAAATGTACTGAATTTTTTGAGTGTTATCAACTAATATAAAATGTTTCATTAATCTTCAAAAATATTTTTTCAATTGACTTAAAATCCTCCATTATAAAAAGAAAATACTTTTGTTTCTTGACTATCATATTAGATGTGTACAACTTCAGAGGTTATTTTCTGGAAAGATCACAAACACAGATATGCAGTTGAATTAACTATGTCTTGCAGCAGTTGGCAACATGGTGGTAATTATGTATGAGTATGCACAAGTTATATAGAGATATATTAATAGTTATCATCTTAGTAGTCACAGTTGCAAGCTTAGAGCGTTGGGTTTGGGTGGAAGTTTGTATTCCAGAATTATCCTTTGGGGGTTTCTGAGTTCTTTGGTTTGATTTAGCCAGTCAACCAGAACCCAAAATAGAGACGAGGAAGGCCTTTTGCTCATGGCTAAAGTTGTCCCTTGCTATTGATAGATATGCAAACAAAAAATAGTCATAGCCCACTCAAAGAAAAAATTGAATTCAATAAATGTGTAATATTTCAAATGAAGAATAATTTGAATACTTTTTTTTTTTTTGCTAAGAAACAGAAGACCTGAAAAAGAACCATATTTCTGATGGTCAGTACATATGTTCATATGTACCCTTTGGAAGGGAAGCAGGAAGGCCCTAAAGTCAGATAATTATACTTCTGAATTATTTCTTAGTATTATTCCCTGGGGAAACCTAAACAGTGTACTAGATTTAGATTTCAGCAGTTAAATATTAACCTGTCTGAGAACTAGGCTCTTTTTTTCTCTTCAGGGATGAAATAGCAGAATTTTCTTAGTCACACAGCTGTGCAATTCTGCCCCTCTTTTCTTAAAATATCAGCTGAGTACGGCATCAAGGAGATGTATAATTTGAATTTTAATTATTTTATTGGAATATTGATTTTTTTAGAGAATTTTAATCTGTATTATGACTGGTATTGTATTATTTTGAGAGGTAATGTATTATAAGCGCTAATGTAATTTTGAGAGATCCATTTTAAATGAAAAAGGGAAATTAAACTACATTTACCACTAAGAATCACCATAATAAAACTTGCATTATTGTTGATAAAAAAATACAGAAAGACAGAGAATTCTTACAGACAAACAATTTACAATTCAGAGATAGTATATTAATGCTTGAGAAAAGCTGGCTCTTTGTTGAAGATATCAAAAAGAAATATGATCATACTAATATAATATATATTATGCAAGTGAGGTCAAGTGCATTAAATTACTTTTGATATAAATTCAATGCAAATAATTTTAATATAAATACAAATTTAATATATTGACTAGATTTTTAAAGATTTTTAAAAGTATCTCACCAACACCCAGAGCAAGAAGTAACAAGAGGAGGAATACTTAATCTGACCACTGAGTTCCCTTAACTGTTGGATTATTTTGACTTCTATTGTCATATGGTTGAATTGCTTAATAGCACACCTGTAATATATAGAATGTGATTGTGTGGGCCCTGGATACACCATTGTGTTTTTCATCATCCTTTTGTTTTGCTTTCCCCTGTGCATATATTTGAGACCAGATTCCCAGCAATAATTGGGAGCATCAGGAAGGAGAAACTGCATGAGAGGGAGCCCCAGTTTAAAGGTATGTTTATTTATCTGTGAAGGTTGATACCTTACTCCTATTTATTTCTTCATAATCCTGCTTTTGCTTGTCAGAAACAAAGAAAAATTTTGGTATATAAAAAGTGGTCCAAAAGTTTGATAAAATACACCTCAGCCCCACTGTTAATTAGATTCAGAGATATTAAGAGAACAGGAATGGATAGTGAAGATTGACTGTGGGTAGAATTGGGTGGAATATACTGTAGAATGCTCATGTAAACATCGCAGTGGGTAGGGAAGGAAGCAAGTTCTCCTGGGCAACGGAGGAAGAGAAGTAATTCCTACATGTTGAGAAATTGATGAAGATTATAGAGGAGTTCCGAGAATAGAAATTCCATAGAAGGCAACTGGGGATTGCTCTGGAAGAAGAATGAAGATAGCTGTGAGAGAGAGTAAGTGGTATCTTTATGGTCAATGTGCAGCAATTTATACACTTGTTGAAAATTATCCTGATGCATAGATGTATTTTAGTTAATTAACAGAAGTAAATAAAATATTCAAATTATAATATCCTAAAAATCTAAACAATTCTGATTAACTACATTATAAAAGAAGTTTTTGAATAGATTACTAAAGTACTAAATTATGATTATTCATCTTGTCTTTTAAGTATATCGATTGGGAAAAGGGAGGCAGCTTATTGATTGATTGATTTGATTTGATTTGTATGGCTACCAGTCTTTACAAGTGACTCTAGGCAAGTAACAAAATTAAAGTTAAAAACAATTACACAATATAAAAATTATGAAATGAGTCCCTGAATACAGACCCAGGTCTTTTAGGACTTTCAAAAAGTCCTGATTTCCAGTGATGTATGTTCTGCACCATTTAAGCTTCGGAATGCTCTTCAAGGACATTCCCGTATAGAGTGCATTGCAATACTCCAAATGGGAGTTCACAAGGTCATCAGTGACAGTGGCTAGGGCCTCCTAGCCTAGAAATGGATGCAACTGGTGCACAACCTGAAATGTGGAAAGGCTCTCTTAGCCATAGCTGCCATCTACCCTTTGACCAGGAGCCATAAGTTCAAGAGAACCCCTAGACTGTGCGTAGTGTCTGTCTAAAGCAGTATTACCTCATCCAACAATGGAAGGTTCCTAACACAAGAAAACCCATGTATCCAAAGCCATTATGCCTTTCTTGGGTTGAACCAAAGCCTACCACACTCTATTCAGACTTCCACACTTCAGAACCTGAGAGAATATGTCCACAGCATCACTTTGGTGGCCTGGGGTAAAGATATAAAGCTAGATATCATCAGAATACTGGTGATATCTCACTTCAAATCAGGGGAATGACCTCACTCAATAGCCTCATGTGGCCTCTGAAGACTCTATCAAAAGGTCAACATTATCTTTAATTGTTAGAGAGACATTATCTTGGGGTCCACCCATTCCCCTGTTGGCCTTAATTGCCACTTAGAGTTGTAAACAAGATCAGATTCTTGTTTGGATGTATTAAAGAGGCTTTGCTGTCTCTTGGGATCAGTTTCATCATTTACACAAGACCTTCCATTTTGGATAAGACATCTGTTTCTATTTAGTCATCATGCTGTAAGAATTGATTAACTGATTAGCTCACTTTCCAAAAGATCAAGGGATATCTTTCTTATGGTAAATCGTTTAGCTATTTTTCTCATGCTACAGAAAGGAATAAGGACAAATTTAGCAGCCATTCAAGTTATGCGTAACATTTGGAAGGCTGACAGTGAAATATGTGCCTTGCAAGGAGAAAAAAGAGTCTCTACAATCCTATCTTCCCAAATTGATACTGCTATTATGAATTGAAAGAATTAATTGCTTATGTTTATAAATGACAGCAGAGTCATTTTTGCTACCTAGTATTGAAAAAATTTAAGGTTTATTTTTGCAAGTAGCTTGTCAGTTAATAAAGAATTCAGCTGTAGTGGTATTCTTTCTGTTTTTCTGAAAGGATCCTATATGGGTGTTAAATGTTTTCCTCAGATCATCTATTTTTACAGAAATAGCTGTAAAAAGGCATTTGGTAATTAAAAAATCTGAAGTTACACTGTTATTTGGAACATTGTTAGGGGGTCTAGGACAGGGTGTCAAACTCATGGCCCATGGGCCGGATGAGTCATGTGCTGGCCACATCCATGCCCGGTTCAGTGAAGGGGAAAAAGTCATGACATGTCACATGATGATGCTGTCATGATGCGAGTTTGACACCGCTGGTCTAGGACAACTCATTATGGCCAACTAGCCATGGCCAACTCGCTACAAGATAATTTGCCACGGCCCCTCACCATGGGACAACTCACTGTGGGATAAGAGTTACACTAATATTTAAAAAATGGTGGAATAGAATCTTTAGAGAAAGGATGCAAAATGAAATGAGAATGACAAAAATTAAAATATTATTTTTTAAATTATTTTAAATGATTAAATTGAATTGTTGAACTATTCCAAGGTGAATTGGCCATGGCAAGTTGGCTGAGGCAAGTTGTCCCATTCCGTTGTTAGTGGCATAGGTACAAATGCTATCTTGGAAGCAGAAACAACTTACTCATTAGGTGTAATGGCCACAGTGCCTAGGGCCCACAAAAGTATCATTTTAAATACAAAAGAATAAAAATGAAACAGAAGTTACTTATGTCTCATGGCTTCTAATAAAAATTAAACAAAAAATGTACAAAAATTGAACATCAAATCAATGTTCTTATTTGCAACTATAGGCAGAGCATAAAATTTAGTAACTTTTATTATATGACAGTCATCTGTGAATTTGATGAGTTCTCCTTCTGTTCCCTCATCTAAGTCATTTATGAAAATATTGAAGAGTACTGGGCCTAAGATGGAACTTTGTGGTACCCCACTGCTTACTTTTCTCCATATAGAGGTGGTATTAAGGACTACTCACTGAATATGGTTTGTCAGCCAGTTACAAATCTATCTGATGGTGATGCTGTCTATCCCACATTTATCCACAGGATAGGATGTTGGCATTTGCTTATGAGAAGGTTTACAATTAAGAACAAAACAAAGGATTATTAAAATTGAAAATACATGAATCTGTTCCATACTGAGTTGTCTTCCATTTCAGATAGGACTCTCTTTCACCCTATTAAAAGCATGCATTCTTTCCTGTTCATCAAACTATCCCTTTCAGTGAATGAGCTGGATACAAAGAAGGAGAAAACACCTTCAGAAATTCTTTACTAAACAATTCCATTTTCCTCATCACTTCTCTCTCTATACCAAACCCACATGCTCCTAATTCTCTAAGAACCTATACAATTTAGATTTCTTCAATTAAATCACAGTTCTATATTCTTGAAATCTGAGTTTTATGCCATATGTTTTATATTCATCAGGACTATTTCAGCTAGAATAGGAACGTATGTATTAATACAGTTGATAATTCTAATTGTTTAATATGCTATTTACGGCACCTGGCTGGCTACAGTTTTGATGGGGTGGCTTGTTGCATTATCCCAAGTCCTCTTTTAACATTTTTCTAAGCTGAAAGAGGCTATTGAATATATAGTGTGAGGTGACACTTCCACTATTATATTAGATTGGAAGCTCCTTATGCTGCAGGTGGCCTTAGAACAAAACCAAGTGAAAATAATATGGTTCCTTTGAAAAGCTGCTTAGAAGTAGAAACCAGCTTTCAGGTGCCAGTGGAAGAGAATATGGGGTGCTTTACCTGAAAAAATTATTTATTTGAAGCATCTGTTTGAAGATTTCTCTGATATTTATAATGGTCACATTTGGTCCATATTTGATAGCAAAAGGAACTCTAGTTTTCCAACATATTTATTTAAAGAGGTTGCCTTAAAGTTCTATCCAGTTTTATATAGTGAAGTGGAACAAGACTCTGGCTATGTCTCCAAAAATTTCCAGACCTGGCAGTTACTCAAACCAATTTAGTTTAGGCTGGAGTAGCAATTCCGTTTATTTCAGGACTTGATTGCTAGTCTTTAAAACTACTGAACCATAAATACAGTGTAAATTACAGTGTTGGGTATGCATTGAACACATCACATATTGTTTGGAAACAGAAGTTATAAGATAGCTGCCATTTGTTATCTGCATGGAAACAAAAAAATAATAATAACTACAATACTCAAAACTAAAAAGAACATCATTTTCAGAATTGCAAAAGCATAGAGTATAATACTATCCAAAATTATGGTCCAAGAACTAGGATACTTTGTTCTAAGTTTATTTTCTTTTTTTCAGACATCCCTTAGCAAACATATGATTTGCATTGTACATGAGAAAACTTCAGTTGCTATTTCCACTTCACTACCTCAATGTTGCCAAATTGAACAGCTTTGTTACCTTCCCTTTGTTTCAAGAGAGCTCTTGAAGCTACAGCAAGCATTGACTGATTTACAAGACTTATTATAAAAATAATTTTACACGCTTGATCAATAAACTGTAAAACATTATGAACAAAATTTCTATGTTGCAATGGGATAAAGCAAAAGTGCTCAAACTTGTGATTAAGGATCAAAAATACCCCAATATCATACTCCTATATACAGTGGGGTGTATTCAGCTTACAATGATATCAATATTTGTGAAGAAAATATATATTCAAACACTAATCCATTAGAAAATAAAGAATTGATGCCCCTCCCTCCCAAAATCAGCTACCAAGTACAATTTAATTTAGGCACAGATGAATACTTGCCAAAGTATTAAAAGAAGCAGAAGAGGCAGTTAACTAACTGTATGTTAATGAATATGAAACAAGTATGTATAGTGAAGAAGGAAAATGCAAGGGAATATGCCTATTAGGACCAAATAGCTCTAATTCCTCATACAAGCAGAGTTTAGCTTAAGATCTTACAAAACAAAAAGACAAATGCCAAATGCACAATATATTTAGGAAAGATGGAGAGACGAGGTGAGATAAGAAACATAAGGTAGATGAGAGACTCAAGGAATTTAGCATGTTCCTTTATTGACTATAGCAAAGCCATTGATTATGTAGATCAGGGGTGCCCAATCTTGGCAACATGGCTGACTGGGAAATTGTGGGAGTTGAAGTCCACAAGTCTTAAAGTTGCCAAAGTTGGACATCGCTGGTGTAGATTATGCCAAAATGAGGAATATTTTAAGGGTAACATGTGTACCAGAAAACTTGCCTTTTCTCCTGAGAAAAAGAAGATCAAGAAGTTGCTATTAAGAACTGAGTTTGGAGAACTAATTCAGAATAGAGAAGGCAGAGAGGCAGAATGCATATTCTACCTCTCTGCCTTCCCTATTCTGAATTAGTCATCACAATTGTTTAACTTGCAGACTGATTATATTATCTAGGTATTTTATTTATTTATTCAACTTGTCTCCTGCCACATCCCATTGGACTCCCAAATTGGTTGACGGTAACATAACTGAAATGATTGACAGCTGGAATTAAAGCTGGAGTTCCAAACACTAATAATTGAAATGATTGACAGCTGGAATTAAAGCTGGCGTTCCAAACACTAATAATTTGAGATATATAGCAGAAAACCACTAAAATCTGAAAAGAAAAAAAAGAATCAGAAACACTTTTTAGGAAATAATGGTAAGTGAAAAATCTGGCTTAATGTTAACTATAAAAAGGAAAGATAATGCTATCCAGCCACAGATGATTACAGAAGCTAATGTTCTTACCTGTAAAAAACTTTTTGTATTCACTAATAGGACTGCTCTCTCCCATAAATGTGAAATATATTACCCTTCAAACATATCCACTTGAGTTTTCATCTTATGATTAGTACCCCAGAGGTGCTTTTTCAGGAGGCAGCTGGACTTTCTTTTTCTTTCTTTTGATGTTTCTCTTTTCATTCAAGAAGCTTCTTCAGCTTTGACAGCATAGTGGGGAATGGAAGAGCTGTCAGAGGAGTCAATCCTGTCAGAGCTGAAGAAGCTTCTTGGATGAGAAACGAAACATCTTCAAAAGAAAAAAACAAGAAAGTCCAGTTGCCTCCTGAAAAAGCATCTTTGGGATAACTGTGACCTGGGTGACTGAGAATCTCTACAGACTTCATGGTTAGTGATTGCCTATTCTTTTGAGTATCACTGCAAGCATTCCAATTTCTCAGAAATACACTCATCATAGGTACAATTCATCATAGATACATTTTCTTGTCAACTTAAATCACTTTTTCTGTTTTTACTGCAACTGATTGTAAGTTACAAGTAGATCTTGCTTACCAACTGCCTTGCAGTGACCATTTAAAGTTATGACAATGTTGAATAATAACTTTACAACCAAGGCATGTCTGCGTCGTCCTGTGTCTGAGCCATTTTTTTCCTGCTTGTGGAGTGATTAGAGAGAAAAAGGATTACAAGACAGTAAACAGGCACACAATGGGGAATGCACAGCAAAAGAAATGCACTACCACAGGCTGTTTGCCAAGCATGCTCATGAATCCTATTTGTGAGTGTGCCAGGCAAATAATTGGCACTAGTGTATTCCTTTCAATACATATTGTATGCCTAGCTATTTTCCTGTAATAACTTCCTCTACAAAGAATGTAAATAAAAACATTAATTCATCTTGCTATTTATTCCAGAACATGGATGAGCATTATAAAGGAGGAGTGAGGAAAAGGGAAATAATAAATAATAATAAAATAAATAAAATTGAAAGCGTAGTCATGGTCATCTGATTTTCTACTTAGCGACTGTGCTTCTTAAGACTATGTAAGAGCAAGTTTTGCCTTGACTGAAAAGCAGAACTGGTCCAGCATATTAATTTATTTATTAAGCTGTATATTAGTAAATTATTATTGGATGTTATTATGTAGCTTGCTCACATTATTACTCTAAGCTTCATGTGTATAATCCAGATTTGTCATTTACTAAAATAACTCTTTGAATTTTATATCTATTCGCACTCTTGTTATTACAACTTAAAGGTCTTTAGAGATGATTCTATTATGTGAATGATAGTATCCTTGTCAATTTATATATGTTAAGGTTCTTGTAAGAATGGAATTTTTGTTGAAGATAAACAGCAAAGAAAACTTATTAGAACTTGGTAATTGATTAATTTCATAATTAGAGTACCTATAATGCACTCTGCAATTCCAAACATATGAGATAGCTATATCAGGCTAATGAGTTGTATGCTCTGTTAGATATTAATTAGGGTGTTTTTTAATGATTCTTAGAAAACATAAGTAATGTGATCAGGGATGACTAATCATGATGCATTTGTTTTAAATTGTTTTAAATAATATTGTTACAAAATCATGGTATTTGATCCCATGAGGATTTATTAAAAATTAATCTTACTGGCTACCACATTATTAGGGATGGAATTCTACCTATTCAGACTGGTTCTATAGAACCAGTTGTTATGATTCTGTGAAGTTTGGAGAAATGGCAAATTGCACCACTGGCTGGCTGCTCCCCTCCCCTCCCTGCCCAGTCATTCCTTACCTCACATCGCCTAATTTTTGGTAAGTTGCTATTTTTCCTTCCCCCCCCCCAAAGATCAGCTGTTCTGACTATCAGCTGTGCTGTGATTTAGATTAGCTAGAAAGAAGGAAATCATTGGATTTCTTGATTTCTAGCTAATCTAAATCACTGTTGTACTGCTTCACCTTTGCCCATGAAGCTTCCCTGAGGCCCAGGCAGGGCGTTGTGGGGGGGGGGAAATAAGTGGCCTGAGAGCAGAGCTGAACCTTCCTTAGGATTGAAGCTTCTATTTTTCAGTGCAGACTCAGGCAGCAGATTGCAGAAAGGTAGATCTCTGAGCGAATCTGTGATTCTGCAAGCAACTCAATCTGGGTAAAAGTTGGGTTTTTTTAAATAAAAAATTCAATATTTACATAAATATTTACAAAATGTACATAAAAGCCATGCCCAGCCAGTCACATGACCACCAAGCCACACCCACAAATTAGGCCACACCCATAGAACCAGTTGTTAAGAAATTTGAATCCCACCCCTGCACATTAGCTTATTTTAATGTCATACATGAAACAAGGCACCGCACAGTCTAATGAAGGAGAAGAAAAGAGATTGATTATAAAAAGCACAGTAGAAGCTTCTTTTTCTTGAAAATTGAAAGATAAACACCACAAGGAAATTAATCATAGCTATTCAGCAGAACAATATGTTCATTATCCACTAGGTTCCAGCCATTATATGGATTTTAAGACTGATTGAATCTTACCTGGAGTAATTACACAATTCTTAATATATTTTTTTTAGTGTTCATGAGTTCTATTTCAGGCACGGAGTCACTTTTGGAAAAGAAGATTCAAGAGCTCCTTTTTAAGTTCTACTTCTTCAGACTATTTTTTTTATCCATTGGGATTGTCATAGTTAAGGCCTTTTGCTTTGGTTGTCTGAAGATGGGTGAAAAAAATAAGTGATCCCTTTACGCTTCATACTAGCATCTCTCCCCAGCTTGATTAATTCCATGCCTTCTTGCTCTTCTCTTGGCATCACGTTTTTCAAAATTCTGGTCAATGGATTCATATTTCCTGTAACAGACCAAGCTATAGCAAAGCAAGCCATTGCAGCTTTAGCCTCCTACCTCATTCTTTTTAAAATTCTCCTGCCAGATTATAGCTTTGGGGTGAGTGTATGACAGTGATAGCTAACCTTTTCCATGTTGCGTGCCAAAAGTTGTGTGTGTGTGTGTGTGTGTGTGTGTGTGTGCATGCACGTGCATCATGCAGCCTGCACACATGATGCAGTGTGCGTACGACCCCCAGTTTGTGCACTGCACGCCTCTGTGCATGAGCATGCAACCCCTTCACATCGCATGCCTCTATGCATGCGCATGTGTCTCCCACACATGTATCTCCCCCCCGTGCATGTGCAGCAGATAGCCAATACTTGGCTGACTGGCAGGGGGCGCGCATGTATGCGCAGTGGGGCTCTTCTGGGTGACCTCTCATGTGCCAGCAGAAGTGGCTCTGCATGCCACTTCCGGCACGCATGCGATAGGATTGCCATCACAGGTCTATGATAACTCACCACAGCCAACTCACCATGGAGCAACTTGCCGTGGGACAAGAGTTACACTAATATTGAAGAAATAGTCAAATAGAACCGTTAAAGAAAGGATGCCAAAGGAAGGACAAAATAAAATGTGAATGACAAAATTTTTACAATTATTTCTAATAATTAAATTGGAATTGTCCCACAGTGAGTTGTCCCATGAAGAGTTGGCTGTGGCAAGTTGACCATAGTGAGTTGGCTGTGCAGTGAGTTGTCCCATTCCACTTGGGGTAGCTATATCGCAGTTTTTGTAAGCATAATTTTCTCATCCTGAAATTCTTCTGTCGTCCAAGGCACTACAAGTAGTCCTCACGACCAAAATTGAGTCCAAAATTTACATTGCTAAGGGGAAAATTTGATGTGAGTTTTCCCCCATTTTGCGACTTTTCTTGCCGTATTTGTTTAGTGAATCTTTGCAGTTGTTAAATTAGTAACACGGTTGTTAAGTGAATATGGTTTTCCGATTGAGTTTGCTTGTCAGAAGGTCACAAAAGGTGATCACGGGACCCTGGGACCCTGCAGCCGTCATAAATTTGAGTCAGTTATCATGCATCTGAATGTAAATCAAATGATCCTGGGGATGTGCAATGGTCATAAGCATGAAAAATGGTCAGAAGTCATTTTTATCAGTGCCGTTGTAACTTTAAACAGTCATTATGTGAACTGTTGTAAGTTGAAGACTACCTGTAGTAAGAGGCAGTTCTTATATCAGAATTGCATCATCTCATAGGCTTTTGCGGAAAGTTCACTGTATTTTCTCTTCAGTCAGTAATTCTACATCTGTGGTGGCCATTTGGCTTCTGATTTTTTTTCTGTCAATGAGTCGTATCAACCACTATATAACCTAGCATTGCTCATGCTGACCTCTCTAAACATTATTGTGATGCCTCTGATGCATTCTCTGTCAATTTGTCTGACATCTATTCCATTTAATGGGAAGTAATCCTGTAACGTTGGCCCACATCAAACTGAACTCAAATTGTGCTCCATACAGAGATTCCTCCCTACCTAGTCTTTCATGGAGACAAATGAATTCTTTGTCAGATATTTTCAGAAATTTACTTCCTTCTAATTTGGTTTCAAGTCTTCCATTGGAAGCAAAATATTGTATTGATTTCTTTCTCCATCTATCACATTTCTAAATGGATACTGACAACCATTAAATCTTATTATCCATGCCCCCTTCAGTTCTACACTAATTTTATATAAAACAATGGCAGCTTGGTAGCCTTGGTTCAGATATTTCCTTATATTGGAAACCACATGAATTCAGTCCCACATCTTCATCCAATAATTTGAATTGGATGAAATCTTTGGAATGGCTATGAAAATTGGATTTTCATTTACAGGTGAAAAGTTTGCTACTTACTCATGTTTGTAGTCATTAGATTAAAATGAATTGGTTCTTTATAGGGAACTCTAATTCTGTTTGTGTTTCTGTGGTGACCTTGGTTGTTGTTTTTTAAATTTGTTCCTTCAGTCTTAAAAACTAAATGGACTAGGAAAGGCCACACATAGAGACTCTTCATAAACTTGTTTATAAGACCTTGAAGATTCCAGCAAGGCTTTACCTTTACCTTGCTGTATGTGTATTTACTGATAAATGCTATTGCAGGTAATAACCAAGTGGCTTTTTGGCAGATCTGATTTTCTTTCTGCTACTAATCAAAATGGGTTACAAGCAGGGGTTGGTTTTTACTGGTTCTGTCCACCTCTGTACAATCGGTAGCTCTGAAGAGCAGCAGACATAGAACCGGTTCTATGTCTGCTGATGTTTCTGCCCACCCGGGCTTTTACCTGATCTTTATTTCCTGATTTTTCAACTTCAGCTGCTGAATGAAGCACAGCTGCAGTTAGAAAAGCAGGAAAAGAGGACTGTTTCAAAGGCTGCTTCTCTGCAGGCAGCTGCTGATGACGATTTGCAGGCGTGTGGTTCTCAGCCTGCAGGGAAGCTTGTAAATCCCAAACCGGTAGTTAACCCTGTCGTATCCCACCCCTGGTTACAAGTATCAAAAGGAAGTGTGTAATCCCCAGTTCTTTTAGTTAGCCATATTCTAATTTGTTTTACAACTTCACACTATTTATCATACTTTAAATTTCCTCTCTTCAAGCCTTGCTTTCTTTAGTTTTTATGATCTTGAGTGATAATCTTTTAATTTTCTTACAGTATAATTCTATAAATGAGTCAGCAGTAAGGTGCCTGGCTTGCGATTGTGATGTTGCAGCAAGCTACAGATATGTAATTGTTGTTTGTGACCTACCTTGATCACTTCCTACAAACAAAATTGGCAGGGAAGGTTGGAAGTCACTTTGGTAAGTTGCTCCTTCCACTTCTCCTGCCCACAGCACCCTCTCACTTCTACCAGCCTCCTCAGTTCTACATGTGACCTGTACTACCCTCCCGTCATCTTCCTCCATGTCATCCCCCCAATACCTGGGACCTCCAGCTTTCTACTTAACAATCTGTGTTTATTGTGAGGGGTGCCTGATGCTCTCTGAGCTTGATTGTTTTCTTGCAGACATTTCATTACCCAAACTAGATAACATAATCAGTGCTAGTAAGGAGTGGAGTTTGCTTTCATATTTCAACTTTAACTCTCAACTTTAAATTCTAGTGGCTTGTCCTGTCAGTGTTGATGGCAGTAGTCTCAAACTTTGGGGGGCTGTTTACTGTTGACTTATTTGGCAATTTCTTTTTTGGGATATTGTTTACTTGATTGTTGGTCTGATCATAATCTTGGAGTTAATCTATGCTCATCTGGGTGCTGATTGCTTGTGGAGAGGGTTTTGTGTTGTTCCTTTTTGGGCTAGTTGATGGTCTCTTTTGCATAGTCCATAGATATTGTTTATGTGTCTATTGATGACTAATTTGTAAGAATGCCAGGCTTCTACAAATTCCCTAGTGTGTTTTGGATTTGGCTTAGTCGAAGATGGTCACAGTTTCCCAGTTGAAACTGTGGTTAAGTCTGTCCATATGTTGTAAAATTAAAGAGTTTTCATCATACTTTCCAACTGCTAGTTGGTATTCATGGATGCATTCTTCCAAGCTTTTGCCTGTTTGTCCTATGTAGTGGTTGTTGCAAACTGTAGATGACTCCTGTTTTTTCTTCTGGAACTGCTGGGTCTTTTGATTTGCTTAAGATACTTTGAAGGGCTTTAGTTGGCTTGTGTGCTGTACTGATTCCATATGGTTGTAGTAGTCTGTTGATGTTTTTTGAGGTTCTTTTTAGGACTTGTGTTGGTTGTGCTGTATTGGGTTGAGTGGTCAGGCACTTATGATAAAGTTGCGTGAATATCTATTTTGTTGGAATTTGTTATATAGATGCTCTGCTTCCTTTATCTGCTGTTCATGTTGCTGCAGTGAGTTTGTGCTCCTCTAGACTCAGCTTGTCTACAACATCTACAACATACAGTGCAATGATTGCAATTCTATTTTTTATTGTAAAATTGTCCTAAGGTTTAATAAATGGTGAACAGAGGTGGCTGAAATATAACTGCACTGCAAAGTAAATAGTAAGCAAATGACAAAAATGAAATTAGTTATGTTTATAAACTATGAATTAAAGCATATATATATATATATATATATATATATATATATATATATATATATATATATATATATGCATATATCACTCAAAAATATGTAACACATATCCTGAAATTAATTACTTTCAAAAATGAATAATATTTTAGCTAAATCTAGAGGAAGTTGTAATTGCAGAGTAATATGGAACATTAGAAGAAAAAAATAATACATAAACATTACAGATTGGAGGGTATTGTCGAGCAATTTTTTCCAAGACAGAAAATTGCAAGTCACTTTCTGCAACTTATCAATTTGGGGGGAAATGTATATTAAATACTCCGATCATGTCCATTGTGCTTCCTTTTTCCATTTCTGTCTTGCTTATACATTCCTAATTTGAACTAACATAAACAATAAAAGATGGGAATAAAAATAATGGTCTGATTACAGGCTAATTCAATTTCATTAGTTGAATGTAGCTTCAATTAATGGAATTTAGTGCAAATCTAAATGTGAAAAGCTGAATATTCCAACTGCTTGTGAATTTTGAGATTGTTATAATCTTCTCCAAAATGAATGCAAAAAGGATACAAAAATGCATGTAGTATTAGAGTGGTAATAGTTGTGGAATCAGCAGGAAAATTTAGCCTTGTAAAAATTTTATTTAATTTTCTTTAAATTTTTAAAAAAGAAGAAACCACTGACAAATATCAATTTACTTAAAATGTGTTGACACTTGTGTTCAGATAGTATTTACCACGTAGAATTCAGCCATAATTAAGCCATACATAATATCTGAAATGGGGACCTATTTTAACATGAAGCAGGAACATAAAAGTGTTCTTAATAAAGAAGATTACTATGCTTAGTAATAATCATATCATAACTGGGATTGTGTCAGAGATTCAAGAACCACAGAAATCTTTACATTATAATTATATTTTTAATTTTTTAAAAGAATAATTTCAAATTAATGACATTAATTGGACATCAATGATTGATATTGCATATTAGACATTAATACATATCTAGTAGTTCAAAATTAAATTGTTCATACATTCATATGCAGGAAAATTTCATAAATGCCAGAAAAATTAGGATAATTTTCTCCATGTGAAGTGTGTTTGAAGTAAGAATGGAACTACTTTGAATTTTTCTCTCTAATTATTGAATATTAATTCTTTTGTAATGTTGTTATCTTAATCATTTTGTTCATGTTTTTATTTATTTTATTGAGTTGAGGAAGCCCAATTTTATTTATATTGAGCAACACTTATACATAGTTTATGTGTTTGAATTGTTTGAATTACTTTATCATGTGAGTATATTATAAAATAACACTGAATGTATTATTGTAGAAAAAATATTGAAGATATATTAGTGCTAAGTTATAAATTCATTTCTCATACAATTGCTGGTACAACATTATGTTTTATAGAAAACTGAGAAATTTGCCTAGCTTGCTGTCAGCAAAATTATTTTAATATCGTAAAACAATTATATTAAACTGACAATTTAAACAAGGATGCAGTGACTTTATCCCAAATGGATAATTTGCTTAATTACAGGAAAAGATAAACCTCTATGGATTTATACATCTGAAATTTATTTCCTGTAATAAACAGATAAATATAAATTAACGTACAGATACCAGAAATAAATGAAGCAGGAAAGTTTAACAATTGTTCACAAATGCAACTTAGGAGAGATGGAACATGCAAGTTACAGAAATAAGAGCACAATTGAGAAGGAAAATTAATGAGAAGATTCCCATTAACAAAATAATCAGTGGTCAAATAACATTAACAACAGCATAATAATAATATGAAAATCATTGTCTGAATTTTCATTTCAGCTCTTTTCAGAAGTTACTAAAAAACCCCAGTAAGATGAGAGAAACTGCTCTCTAGGGAGAGAAATATTAGTTGAGCTTAGAACAAAGCTTTAAATCTGTCAAGTTATTTTTCTCCTTCAGATTCTTGGCTGTAAATTAGTCTTAACCTATCTATTCTTTGTGTGTTTTCCCTTAAGTGGTCTTGGATTTTCTTTCATATCCCCAAGTTCCACTAGCAACAATCATGTTAAATTACTAAGTAAAAAAAAATCATAATCTCTCCTAACTTCTTAAGTTCAGAACTTGAACCAGATTTCAATGCAAAAGGCCCCATACTAAGTTTTTTTCCCCTTCCCCCCCCCTTCCCCCCCTCCACAATTGAATGAAAGTAATTGTTGGAACTGGAAACCTATATTCTAACTCTTTGTGATATTTCTTTCTTTTTTTTTTTAATAAAGAGAGAGAAATATGTGGCAGGGTTTTTTTTTTAGATTTTAAAAAGACTTTTTAGAAGTGTAACATTCATGTGACCAACCTGTTTTTGAACATACCGGTACTAAGAGGAACTCACACAACTGTATGAGAAATGAATCCTTTACTGGTCTTTACTAAGCTAACATACAGGTAGTCCTCAACCTATAACAGTTCATTTAGTGACCTATAGCACTGAAAAAGATGACTTTTGACCATTTTTCACAGTTACGACTTTTGCAGCATCTCTATGATCAAGTGATCAAAATTTGGATGTGTCTTAAGGTCATGTAATCACCTTTTGCGACCTTCTGACAAGCAAAGTCAATGGGGAAGCCAGATTTAATTAGCAACTGTTACTAACTTATCAGCTGCAGTGATTTGCTTAACAACTGCGGCAAGAAAGGGCATAAAATGAAACAAAACTCACTTAAAAATGTCTTACTTTGTACAACAGAAAATTTGGGTTGTAAGTTGAGACTACCTATATTTTAAGCACAAGAAGTTTTCTGTTTATATTTAAGTCATCGCAATTCCAGGTTTAGGTGAGTTACAGTTTTAGTTACTTGGAGATGACTTGTTGTCATCTTGATAATGATACATAATCTCAGTCTCTCAATTAGAAGTAAAACATTGTGGAATATTCCTCAATTGCTTCTGAACAACTCAGGTAGAAGCCAAGAAATTGCTTGATAAAATTAAGAAATATATAATATTGTCAATAATTCTCAATACAAATGATGAGGATGCCAGAAGCATTAAGAGGAAACAAGTTACAAAAATGTGCAAAAAGGTAACATTAAACATTAGCTCATAATGATGTTTTAATCCTGGTTAACATTTATGGCATTTTGGTACAAAGGTGAAACTCAGAAATCATGCATTTCATTACTTCAATTAGCATACATGTCTAGACAGCTTGTGTTATCCTTTATTATTTTCTGAATCCATTTTCCTATGAAGAACATGACAAGATATTTTTTGTTTTTTTGCTCCCATGTTAATTTGTTTTGGGGTTTGTTTTTATATAAGAATATTTTTTTTCTCTCATCTTCGTTTCAGGGCACAGATTACCTTTCCAATAGACTATTCTAATTTTCATACATGGTAACATTCCCAACACACTACTTTTGTTTAGCATAAGGATCCTATGCAAAGGGTAGAAAAGAGTGAAAAATCGTAAGAAAAATTAAAAATATGAGATAAGGAAAAGAAACAGCAAAACGTACACTTATTCCATTTATTCCCTCTGCAACCACAATTACTTCATACGTTGCCATTGCTTTTTTAAATCTCTCATACTTTTCACATTTTCATCTTTTTCAACTCTGTCCAGCTATAGCTCTATTTTCAACCCATTTCACTCTTTATATATCTATTTTGTGACTGGATTGTAATTCATTTTCTCAACTCATATCCCCTCAGTGTACTGATTTTATATTGGTCGCCCACTTTCATCTTCCATCAGTATGGCTTATTCATGGGCCTTTATTTGGTTTATGACAAACACTTCTTACGCCAACTCTGTTATTCTATATTCTATTCTATATTCCATTCCTGTTGCATTTAACTTGAGTTTCTTCTGATGTCACCGCTTCACACTTCAGCATAACAAACTATTACATATGAACCCTTCTGCATCTTTCATTAAGCGTTAGTTTCTCACAGCAGAGCAGAAACCTAATCATTGCTGTGTTCTACAAGCACCTACTGTAAGAGCATTCTCCTAGTTCTCCAGCACAGATACGCTCTTGCACATTTGTTAAACAAATTGCACAGCTGCTCCAAGAGTGGACTGCATCCACATTTCTGCAGTTATCTTCTTTACACCTGCAAATTTAATGTTTTGCAACTTAGTCGCAGCATTTATTATTCCCTTTTTCATCAATTATTTCATGACTTTTAAGATTTAATTCTGTACTCTCAGCTAGAAACCCTTTCTACCTACTTCTAACATAAGTGTATTTATTTCCATCAAATAATTCTACATTTTCTTTGCCTCTTTTAACTTTAACAATTCCTTGTTCTCTTTGCCCACTCCTTTGCACTTGCATTTCTCTCTATATGCCTAGCATTTTGGTTTGTTTTCTTAATTCACCCTTTAAATAACTTTCCCCCCCTTTTAAGATACTTTCTACCATGGAGAATATTCTTTGATTTAAGAAATTATGTTTCTTAGTGCTGTTGTCACTGTCACTTCTGTTACTATCTTGCTTTGGACCAGTGGTCTCCAACCAGTTGGCTAGGGACCACTGGTGGTCCATGATAAAATTTTGGTGGTCTGCAGAGAAACGTCACTCCCAAAGCACCCTCCCCAAAAGCAATTAATCTAGGCTGCGTGGGAACAAAAGGCTGTGCCGCCCACATGGCCCACCAGAACACGAGGCTTGCGTTGCTTGCATTGTGAAAAATACTAGGTAGTGAAAGGAGAGGGGAAGGGCGGAGGGGAGGATCTCTCTCTCTCTCTCTCTCTCTCTCTCTCTCTTGTAGTTTATGGGTCCTAAATAATCCAGCTGTTGCTTCAAGCATAATAAAAATTATTTTAAAAATGTAAAAACTGCAAATCATACAAGAATCATTGAGAAAGTTAGAATAAAATACAATAACAGAGTTGGAAAGGACCTTGGAGGTCTTCTTAGGCAGGAAACCCTATACCATTTCGGACAAACAGTTATCCAATCTTTTCTTAAAAACTTCCAGGATTGGAGCATTTACAACTTCTGGAAGCAAGTTGTTCCACTGATTAATTATTCTAACTGACAGGAAATTTTTCCTTAGATCTAAGTTGCTTCTCTCCTTGATTAGCTTCCGCCCATTTCTTCTTGTCCTACCCTCAGGTGCTTTGGAGAATAGCTTGACTCCCTCTACTTTGTGGAAGTCTCTGAGATATCGGAACATTGCTATCACCCCTAGTCCTTCTTTTCATAAGACTAGACATATCCAGTTCCAGCAACCGTTCTTTATATGCTTTAGCCTCCAGTCCCCTAATCATCTTTGTTGATCTTCTCTGCACTCCTTCTAGAGTCTCGATATCTTTTTTACATCGTGGCAACCAAAACTGGCTGTAGTATTCCAAGAGTGGCCTTACCAAGGCATTATAAAGGAGTATTAACATTTCACATGATCTTGATTCTATCCCTTTGTTTATGCAGCCTATAAGTGACAGCTGCAGCACACTGCTGGCTCATATTTAAATGGTTGCCCACTAGGACTCCAAGATCCTCCTCACAGTTACTACTGTTGAGCATAACTGTGAGAGGGATCTTGAAGCCCTAGTTTATCAAAGCAAATGGAGAATCTCCAACTTTTTAAAAACAAAATATTTAAGAAACATTAAAAGGAAGATTTGAGTACTGAAACAACCTTTTTTAAAAAAGTGGCTAGAGAAGTTACTTGCTAATTAACTTGCTTAAGTTGCTGATGTTTCATCATTGATCGGTTTGTTTTACCTCTTTTCTGTTGCATTTTGTTATATTAATAGTTTTGTACTTGATGATTTGCCTGGATGTTCTTCACACTAGCATCAAGATTGTAATTCTTATATGCAACTTATACCTTGCGAGTTATATAATGGACATCCACCATTTATATATTTTATTGTATTTATTATTGTACTAATATTCATATTATTCCTACTATTAGTCTGTGGAATAAAATGAAGCCTGGTTGCTCAAAATTCATTTGTTACTTCTTTTGTCACCTTCCCTTGTTGAGAAGCAATTTTAACCTGGAACTTTCTGCTATAAGTCCATTATAAAACTACTATATCGCACTGGTATTTTTGAGGAACTTGTATTAGAAAGTGTAACTCTTGAAATCAGTTTGCTAGACTACAGTGCTGTTTTTTAATAGAATCCATTACTATAAATTTTAGCAAAAATAGCTATCATAGAGATTTTCTATTTCCAAAGAAAAGGACCATCTGAAAAATTGGGATGTGTGTATGAATTAGTAGTAAACTGCCTTTACTTACATTTACAACTCTTTTAAAAGCAAGTAATCTGAAAATGATATGATTGCTGCCTTAATTCTATTTCTGAAAATCCTGGCAATATTTGTATTCTGCTGAGTTACTCCAACGGCCTCAAGCAATAGAGTAGGCATTTCTTTGCAGCACCCTAGCTATTAAAACGCCATCTGCCAGAATGGGTAAGAGATATGCCCTCTGGCTATATATTCTACAAAGAAGTAGGTATGGGTATGTATTCATATTCAGGCATATTGCCACTGCCCTATAGAATATTCCAGCCCAAAAAGTCATTATATTTTTCTTTTGAATTTTCATTTCCTAGAAATTTCTTTTTCTACACTGGGGATTCACACACACACTCGGACCAGAGAAGGATCTCTCCAAAAATAATAATAATGATGTTTGGTACAATATCGGGAGTTTAAGCCATAAAAGTCCTTGCATTTTAACATGCTTTTGTTTAGGGGAGACTTTTTTGAAAATAATCTATTGAGAAAATTATATTATGTTTGCATCTTTTTGTGTTACTTTAGGAATTGTGAGGAAGTAAGGAGCAGGGTTCAGTTTTGCCCAACCTCTTGATGTCCAGACTTTAGTTTAGTCACTTGGTTTCCAGGTCTCAGTGAAATCCACAATTCCATATTTCTCATGGTCACAGAGTATCATGTTGAGCAAATAGTTGCATTCTCCCTGGAGGATCAGACTACTAATAAGAATAGTGGTTGCCAATGGTGCATTGGTTTGTTTGTTTATTTGGCTTATATGCTACTACTAAAGCATGTTGAGCGGTTTACATTACTCCTCTTCGCAAAGAAGATGGAAAAGAAAAAAAGGATATAATAAGATAATCAATTAAAATAAATATTACATATTGAATGTTTTCCACAGATAAACATTAAACACAACTCATGAGGATGGACTAAAATAAGTTCTGCTCCTTGTGCTATTTAAAAACTCAGATTATAATGACTTCCTGAAGCCCCACAGGTGGAAACTAATCTGCTATCTGGAGGCAAACTCTTCCAAAGAGATGAAGTTGCAAGTGAAAAGGCTTGACTCTGTTTTTTAAAGGTGTAAATCTCTAAGAGAAGAGCTGGTGGGTTAGCTTTCTGTTCCCAGAAATTTATGGAAAAAGGCATTTGATTCTGTTCCTATTCAGTATATCCATTAATCATGTCCACCTGTATCTAGGTTTCTGCTTACTATCTTACCTCCAAAGGCCAATAATCTTTGACTGGTAACTGATGTCAGTATGATGCCAGTATGAAATTGGTATTTTGTGTTATGCTTTATATGAGTATTTGCTTTGTCATTTGCATCTAAGATGATTCATGTCAAGATTATATTTCATTCAATGTACACACACTACACATGATTGACTGTAGGGGACCCAATAAAAGACTACAGGTAATTTTTAACTTACAATCACTAATATTAGTTATATTAGCTGCAAAAGTCACTTATGGTTAGTCCTCACACTTACAACTGTCACAGTATTCTTGTGGTCAAATGATTAAAATTTAGATCCTTGGCAACAAGCATGCATTTACAATGATTGCAGTGTTTCAAAATAATGTGATCTGTATTTGCTGACTTCTGGCCAGCAAAGCCAATGGGGCATGTAGGATATGATGCACCACATGATGCACCACAGTTTTGATTAACGATTATGCAAAAAGGATTGTAAAGTTAGGTACAATTCACTTAACAACAGCAGAAGTTCCAGTCTCGATTATTACCTCAATAATTTGAGGATTATCTGTAGTAAAGCAAATCTTTTAAATTATGATTGATGAAATGACATGGTTCCTATTTTCATATTCAATAAGTTTTGGATTTTTTCTTCATTTTCATCTTTCTCCCACCCTCTTCCCCAAACCTCATAAATTGGACCTTATCCACCATA
This sequence comes from Hydrophis major, assembly GCA_033807585.1. Classification (NCBI taxonomy): domain Eukaryota; kingdom Metazoa; phylum Chordata; class Lepidosauria; order Squamata; family Elapidae; genus Hydrophis; species Hydrophis major. Next base: position 35,588,853 of record CM066332.1, on the reverse strand, counting down.
AGGATCCACAATCCTTATCTTAAATGGATCTATCCAGCTTAACTAGATTCATAGTTTTTGTCCTTACTTAGAAAAGGGATCAAAAAATGGATTGTTCTTTTCTTTCCCCGCCCCATTCTTGTGGAGGAACCCTATCTAATCTCAATCACATTACGGATTCTTCTTTCATCTTCATCATTTACCATAATAACCTCTTAAAATGTTGTTCATTTAATGTTTCAGTTAAAATAGTGTCTACATGCATCAGTCTCAATCAGATTTGGGATTCGGTCTTCATAATCCCCTTACTTTTCAGGTTTAAAGTAGAAAAAAGGTACAGTGGGAAACTATAGTAACTTTGTCATGCCTCTGTCAGAATTTGATTCCGAGGGGAAGGCCGAGCAGCTGATAGGGAGTGAGAGTGTGGCTCTGGTGACAGTGGAAGAAACTGGGGAAGGGCAAAGTCTGGCTGGGCAGAGCAGGGGAGAGGTAGAGCAAGACAGAGGGAATTCAGAGGAAGACCCAGGCCCTAGGGCATACAGGGAGGAATGGAAAAGGGAGCAATGTGAGTTGTGTGGCTTATGGGGGAGGAAAGGGCCCTGATTTCCTTCATTATCCACAGCTGGGAGCACAGTTTTTAAAAAGGGAGATTGTACACAGAGACTTGTTGGAAGCAAATCGTGAGATATCTTTTATTGTCGAGGCTTATCTGGGTTCCTGGCGTCTTCCCAACTGTGTGTGTTTTTGTTGGCCTTGAAGTCTGCAATTCCTTATCCTGTCCAGTTAATTACTGCAGTGTGGTTTGTGTAGATTTTTATTTACAGTTTATATGTATTTTGTTTTTGGACTGAATTTCTTCTACTTAAAGACTGTTTTTGGGAGAGTTTTTTCTCCAGCCAAAGATAACTGGACACTGGGGACAAAGTTGGAGGTATTAAAGGACTTTTCTTACTTATGTGACTGTGTTGCCTTTGTGCCACGCTCCGGGTCATCACAAATATTTTCATAATGCTGTATTGCCAGTAATTAATTTAATTAAAGAAGTTATTAAGAAGCCGAACTTATAATTTATGAAATAAAATGCAGCTTCTTACAAAATTGTAAGATCAGAGAAATTTGCAAAGGTATACACTATTTATACAAAAGTATATACTTTGAAGAAATCACTTTGAAAGAATCTGTATTCCTTTACTGAAAGCTGCCAAAAGTAATAATATTTTGCTACATTAGAGTATCTACCCGAAGAAGTACTAGGAACAAATGTCATAATGAAGGCAGCATTCTCTAACTTAGTTCTTATCCTGCTACTTGGACTTTCTCAATGACCAACAGAAGGTTTTCCATTTTTTCCTGAACTAAATATGCTTCATTTCAACCAATAATAAAGCATGCAGAAAAAAAATCTTTATAAAATATTATGCACAATATTTTCAAAATCTGTAAAGATGGAAATTTAACATTTCTAATTTTTAAAATTCCCACATATTTTATGATTATTTTAATTAGGGCATTTTATACAATATGTGCAGCATAACCTTTTGCTTAAGGAATCAAAACCCATAGTGCCGTTGAAATAGAAGAGAATGGCATTTGTAGGCTCGTTCTGTGAACTGACAGAAAGAGAAACAGATGGTACAAAGGAGTGAGCTCCCACAGGAAGTCTCTTCATGTGCTTCACAGAATTATGTTAGCATAAATCTTAAATCTTCTTGTTTTAGGCGTTAAAGCTGCTTCCCTGCCATTGGTTTTGAGTGCAGAGCATCTTCCTGCTAAAATTGAAAGATGCAGTTCAGCAGCTTGTATACATATTTCCCGTAATTATTTCAAGACCAAATATATTCTAGAATGCCAGTGTTACCATAGCTACAAATAACCTTGATACATAAAAGTAGAAAGAGTAGGAATCACCCAGCTAGCCAAAGGCACTCCTAATAAAATTTGTTTTAATATTTCTCAGAGCTATATAGCAACATTTTCATTTACTTCATCTGTTGTGAATGAATAAATGTGTTAATAAAGTTATCAAGACCTTGAAGTCAAGTGCAGGGTTCTGGCCCTGCACTTCTGATTGGCCGTTAATGGCGACATCAGATTGGTCCGTTCAGGTGAATCTGATTGGCCATTAATGAGCCTCTCCCATTGGTTAATGGAACTAGCGCTCCCGGGTTTTCATTGGTTGAATATATAATAAGTTGCCTATATAAGGAGGGCCGTTACAGCTATGGAGCTGAGCTGTCACACCATGTTAATAAAGAGTTTTGAAGTTCACTGTTTCACCGGCTCATCTCCATTCTTCGCGCCCACACTCAGAACTTAACATCATCAGTGTTTAACGCTCATTTGTTGTATTGTGTCTGTTGATCTCTGTTGTTGTTTTTTCAGTTAACCTGTTAGTATCTCTTTGTACAAATATACTGACTTTTGATGTGCCTTGTGATTTTTTTTATAAATCTTTGTGGAACAGATGTTTTATTCCCCAATGTACACCCTTAGACTCCTTTCCATATTCTTGGTATATAAAGGTTTGCCCATTAATTACAATAATATTTTAAGACCGAAATAACATACCATAATTATAAGAATACCCTCCATTTTCACTAGACTTTATCATTTCAATAAGTAAGCACTAAATATAAGTGTTCTTCTGATATTTGGGTTTTTTTTTTACAAATATACAGACAATTAATTGTTCTGCAGGATTCTTAGTACCTGGGAGGGTAATGTGTAACCCAAGAAGATTTAACTTTTCTTAATTTACACCAATAAGATCCTTTAATGTTCCATAACATCTCGGCACAGTCACTGTTCAAAGTAATAACCATTAGCGTGCGTAGCACTTTGGATTTGATTCCAAAAAGGTGTTTTTGAAGTATGTGGTACGGAAGATGTAATATTTTCCAGCAAATTTTAAATCAGCCTTATCAATGATCCTGATAAAAGACTAGGATGGTGAGTATGGATGGAGCATGTGTGTGTGTGAATGGACAGAGCAAATGATAGAATGTGTGATGATATTACACAAATACCATAATTTAAATTGTTCCAGGTATTGCAAACAGGCAATGCCATTTTTTTTTTGTGAGGATATCAATGTGGATGTGGCGTTATTTTGACATTGCTTCATTTTGCTATTGAAAGCTGCTTCATAAATGAAAAGAAGTAGAGATATCAGGGTGAACGTGCAGGCATGGTTAACTTCTGTTGTGGATATTCTGACCAACTATAAATCCAAACATTTAAGCAAAATTGGACTTGATTAATACTTGGATGGGAGACCTCCCAAAAGTATCATCTAGTAGCCTAGATGGGGAAGTTGGAAAAATATTCAAGTCATCTATGGCAAACCACTTCCGTTCTGTTGCCAAGAAAGCAGATGGAGATAAACCATGAAGTCACCTGAAGTTGATACCCCTTAATAAAATATACCTTTTATTGGATATTTGGCTCTTTAGCAGGGAAGTCAAAATTTTCCCTTTTCCCCAGTTAATGCTATGAAGCCTTTAATCAAAGTTGTTGCTACATGCCACTGAGATTATGGTCAAGTTTCTTTAATTGAAGCAATTACTGGCAGCAGAAATTACAGTCTCTTTTTACCATAAGCAGAAAAAATAGAGAAATTGATGAATGGATCACAATCTGTAACCATGTCATCACTGTAATGCATTTAAATTCCTGATAGCACTTAAAAAAGTACATAAGTTATTATTGAACCATCCCCATAGGAACTAACTTTATATTAATTAGCCACAGCATGTATAATTAAAGCTGGAAAGAGGCAATATTAAGATTGTTATCAATAAACATATTAAAGATATTAAAGTCTTCTTCTACCTGAGTATATACACAACCTAATGTCAATGGGTCATCAGAAAAGCTCAGAGCAGCAGTTTCAGAAGTCTCTTGAGAAGTTTTTCCAAAGTTCCCTAAGTGAAGTTCAACAGTCTTTAAATGGTAATTGTTGAGAGATTAAACAAAAACTGAGTAGTAACTTAAAAATACAAATGGAATGAAAACATTTTTCAGCATTTTCTATTTCTATAAAATTCTGGTGGCTACCAACTCAATAATTTTCAAAATGAGTCAAACACATTCATATTACACAAGGCTATCACTAATAGGAGTGAAAGCTGTTTGTTTTTACAACCCACTTTCAGGGGAAATTTTTAATTGGATAAATTTATTTGCTTTTAATTAAAAATTGATCCAGAAATTTGCCAGATTCAAACTAGGGAAAACCTTCTGGGAGTTTGTGGAAAGCTATATAAATAATAATTGTGTCCAACTTGCCTAAAATCCTGATGGAATGCAAAAGGTCAAATTAATTCTCACCAGAAGCAACCAGTAGCTATGGGCCTCTGTTCTTGGTAGCTGCATATAGTCTTGAATATCATGGGCCACATATTCTGGAATGATAGTCATCTTCTCTATAGGATTGTTATAGGCACATAAGGTAGTCTCTGGGTTAAAGACAAGTTCCATTCCTAATTCGAACCAGAACTTGTATTGTAGTCCAAACTTATACTTACAAATGGCTTGGTAGAAATGATGAATGGCATTTTCTTTCCTCAGGCCAGTGAGCCACTGGGGCTGCGAGTACCTAAAACCCACTGAAAACAGACTATAGATTAAAAATGTGAGGTTTTGGCAGTTCCTGAGGGCCTTTGCATTGCTTCTGTGGTTCACCAGCTTCTTGGGAATTTTAATTTTTTTTAAAGGGGCCAAAGATTGAAACAGTTTGAAAACCCATGCTCTTAGAAAAGTGTTTCTCAATCCCAACAACTTTAAGAGGCATGGACTTCAACTTCCAGAATTCCCCAGGCAATTAAGACATTATAGAAGAAGATACAACATAAAGCATTGTCAGTATTAATAGATGGGTAAGGTAACAAACCACTGAACAGAAGAAATCCAAACTGTAAAATATAGGAAAACTGACACATTTGAACATTCAATCAAACCTTTATTATGGCTGAAATAAAGATTTGATTATGAACATTAGAAAAAAGTATATGTAAGAGTAATAATTAATATTAGTTATAAGACTATTTCAAGTATAATGTAGCAAGGAATGATAGTAAATGAAAGAAAGCTGAAATCGAAATGACTTAGATAATAGCAAAGAGATGCAAAAGTGTAAACATGGCTATAACTCCCAATGATCTGGTCTATCGTCTCTTTTGAGTTCTTGGTGACCAATTCCTGACAAATTTTATTTGCTGCAGTGCAAAATTTAACAACTTTATGTTATAGTGAGATTACAGTATGAAAGTAGGCAGAAGGAAAGTGATGCTTTCCCTGAAACTTTTAAGAGAGCAAAGGACCAAGCTATATAGGGAGACAAAAGAGAAAAGCTGAAAGAACAGGGTATGAGTGTCAGTGGAAGAAAAAAAGTGAAGTGTATGAGAGATCTAAAGAAGCCAGTTATGCATGGAGGAGCTGAAACTAAAAAACATTTAGTTGGGTGAGCTATGAGACTCTCATTGCTGGGAAAGGAGAAGCAGGCAGAGCCTTACACTCTCATATGCCTTCCAAAGATAGAGACCAGCTACAGCCAACCAGCAATAAATAATTGTTTTCTCTCTCCTACAAACTGATAAGGACTGACTGATGGAGAAGCAACTTATTAAAAAGGAGCAATTACCTGGCTACTTCAAACTTCATCATGACCTATTGAAGCATAAAGCTAGAAAGTGAAGGATAATATAAGGGTAAGGGTAAGGTAAAAGAACATTAAGCCTTTGAGTAAAAGGAACAGAATTCCTGGTCCTTAAAGGGGAGGGTTAGAAAAAGAATTGTGGTAGCAATAGCAATAGCTACTTAGATTTATATACCGCTTCAGTGTTTTACAGCCCTCTCGAAGCAGTTTACAAAGACAGTATTACCCCCAACAATTTAGATCCTCATCTTACTGACCTCAGAAGGATGGGCTAGGTAAAGAAGGATTATGCTAGGAAAGATGGGAAGTTAAAAACACAGGATGAAAGAACATTGTGATTTGGTCATGTATTATCACTTAAAGCTATACCATTGTCACTTATATATTTGTATATTTTGAATATACCGAGAAAAGCATTCAATCTCCTAGTCTGTGGTCTGTAACAATAATTTAACTAATCCTCTCACAGAGTAAGAAGCAGACGTACCGTAGTCTTCAGCTATATTCCTCTGTTAACTGTACAGTAGGAGATGAAAGCATTTCAAATATCACTAGAATGAACAGTGAAGGAGAAACATGCCCAACTGATGCAATCTTACAAGAAACATTCTAGGCATTTGCCTGGCACAGAAGATACCATAGCTGAGGTCAGTGTTTCTCAACCTTAGCAAATTTAACATGTGTGGGATTCAACTCCCAGAATGCAAGACTGGCTGTGGAATTCTGGGAGTTGAAATCCATACACCATAAAGTTTGCCAAGGTTGAGGAACACTGGCTAAGGTCCTAAAACACTTCTAATACTTTTCACATATGTAAATCATGCAACGAATTTATCTGTTTAAATGCAGAATATCATGCAGGATCGCAAAGACTAAGATAATACCAGTAACAAAACAGCATCTATAAATTGAAAAATGAACACTAAATGCAATCAACTCTAAAGATGGAACTTATGTAGAGCCCATTTTCTCAACTCCAGCTCAATGAAACAGTCCAATAAGTCAGCAGTCCCCAACTTTCTGGCTCTGTGGACTGGCAGTGACAGCGGAGAGGAGGGGATAGTTTCACATGCACAACCTAATCCTGTTCATGCACAAATGGAGTTTTGTACGCTCGCCATCTGCTTGTTAGGCTTGGTTTCCAACAGACCCTGGACTGGTCCATGGATCAGGAGTTGAGGATTCCTGCAATAAGATATAATATGCAGATATTTTAAAAGCCATTTCATTCTTCCATTTTTCTGTTAATAAAGTTGATCCATCAGGATAACCCTTCCTTCCTTCCTATTCCATATTTCTTAACTGCCCATCTCCCTTGGAGAGAGGCTCTGGATAGTATACAATATAATCAATAAAATCAGAATAATTAGGGTTACAAGTTTTAAAATTATAAAACAACATTATAAAATTTCAAAAGATAAGAGAGTTCCAAGATGGAGAGACCAGCCATTATTAATACAGGTACAGGGGTCCTCATCAGGCCAGCCAACCCCATGGTTATGTGGGCCTCAGGGTGCCCATGTAAGGCTACATAGCCAAATCTTGTCTCATTTGCAGAAGGCCAAGAGATTGGGGCCTTTCCTCATCGCTGACAATAAGATGTTCTACAGTTCAGGGGCACCAGGCAGACTTTGACCGACAGGATCAGTAGCATACCTTCCCTGTCTGAATGAGTGGGATTGGCTGATGTGATGGGGTAAAGCTGGTTCCGTAGGTAACCTGGCCCTATGTCATGTAAGGCTTTATAGATAATAACAAACACCCTGAATTCCAGGAAGGGGTGTAATTGGCATCAACATGAAGTTGGGTAAAGGCCATCCTGGCCATGGCTGCCACTTGCTCTTTGAGCAAGAGCCATGAGTCCAAGAGGACCCCAAGTTACACACCATATATGTCCAGTAGTGCAACCCCACTCAAGACCAAACTCCTGGATACAGAGGGGCCCATCCACAGCAACTCTGTCTCACCAGAGTTCAGTTGAAGTCTGTTGTTCCCCCATCCAGACCTCCACAGCCTCTAGGCACCATGAAGGAGTGGAAAGAGCATGAAGGAGTGGAAAGAGCATGGCACCTCACAGGAGGAGCTGTGAGGTGGAAAACTTGCTCCCTTCTGTCCCTGGGCCTCAAGGGAAGGAGGGGAACCAACACAAAACTGTGCCACTCAGCCCCAACTCCCTAAGTCCTCCCACAAAGATTCCATGGTCCATGCTATTGAAAGCCACTGAGAGGTCAAGAAGAGCAAGGATGAATGCACCACCTCCATCCCACTCCCACAGAGATCATCATCAGAGACCAAATTTTGTCCTAAATGGATCTGAAACAAGGTTAGAAAAACCAACTTTTTCCAGGAATGATGGAAATTTATTGGCCATTCTTTCTAAGGCATATTTTCCTAAAAGTTTGTCTGCAACTGGATGATGGTTTTCCAGTACTGCACCTGTGGCAGTTTTTTTTTTCCTAGAGGGGGCACAGAATTGCTTGTTTAAGTGCAGGCAGCAGCATTTCTTAATTTATTATGCATTAACTATAGTTTTGATTTGTCTTTTGGGATCCTTTCTACACCAGCTAGTTGTAATTAGTCATGTTGAACAAGAATTGGGAAGACAAATTGGCCCTGCCATAGCAACTGTATTCTATAGCCACTGTAGTATATAAATTTCACACTATCTACCAGAAATGATACCATTGCAAATGGTAAGTATCTACAAATCCAATTTGAAGATGATTTAGACCAAAATATTTTTGTTCATCTGAAGCAACAACAACCTCATTATGCTCTTAGATGAACAGAAAAAATAATAATACAAGGAACAATAATACAATGACATTAATGAATTTAGTAAATGTCAACTGCTACATCCTGGATCATATAAATTAGCTTTCTACTACCTTGAAGATACTGTAGGACAGTGGGTTCTAGTTGCAAAAAAGCAATATTTTGCAACTAACTAAATTATTCTGAGGTCTGCCTCAGCAAGTAAATAATTGGTATAGATTTGCTCTCTGTGACCAGGGAAATTGGATTATAAAGCATTCAGTTCATTGCTTCCATCTCCTCTGCTTTGCAGGGACATAGTCTCTGTGTAGCTACCCTTTAAGATTGTTGAATGGGAAGCATTAAAGTGGCCTCTGGAAAACACAGATGGGTACTTCAGGTGGTTAACTGAAAATAGATAAGCTGCAGAAGAGATTCTCTGGCTTTCCTTGAGATCATAATAGGTCCCTGTAGTTTGACTTGAAAAGATTCAAGTCATTCTGTGTCCCAAATGCACTGTCTGATTCTTTGTCTTTACCTGACCTGAAAACAACATGTATTCCAGAGAGGAACCAGATGATCCCAATTTGTTCATAATACTGTTCCACCTTTGTGACTTAGGACTGTCAGATATAAAAATGGAAAGTAGCCAGGATGGACCTAGGTGGAATGACAGACACACTTCTAACTGGACAGCAATCCCCCAATGTTTCATATCATTTCAGAGGCATACAATTTAATTCAAAAGATCTAATTACCCTGCTCATCTGATTTTGAAGTTGGATTCAACTGAATTGCCTCAAAACAATCTCAGAATAGAGCATTCTTATATCCTAGGACAATAGTATAGAAAGTTACCATTGTATTCATTAAAGGAACAGGTCCCTATATTTCTTATGTGTAGATGCTGACCTAGGATATTCTAGTGACAAAAGGAAGTCCTCACTTAAATGAATTTAAAAAAAAATTTTTTTATAATTTTTCAAGACAAAGATCATCATTTTCTTTCATTATTTGTAAAAGTCTTGTTATTGATTAATAATTTGTTAAGGTTAGTAGCATAAGTTAACCCATTTTTAAAAAGATTTGGGGTTTCCACGGGGGGGTTGCCCATATGTGCTCTAGGTGGCTAATCCTTTTGAGGTGACCACTGGATAGTGGTTTTCCATTGGTTTGAGCACTGGGAGATATGATTAGCCATCTTACTTATAACCATAACAGAGACTTTTAAAGAACACTAAATTATCAGACCTCACTTTTTAATCACGTTCAGACTGTCAAGCCCAAAACTGACATATGTGTAACCATTTTAGTTAGGCTTAATATATATACTTTTCCTTACTTAATCTGTGGCAGTCATGGGGGAAGGGTTTCAGGCTTGCCACATTCTTAAGGGTGGGGAGGAGTGGAGATAAAGAGAGTGTTTTGGCTAGGTGATCTTCCTTCCCATGGGAAATGGGCTGTCCTTCTGGGGCCCCTTGAGGTGGAGATTTGTGACATCAAGCATCGTTGAATTATTTCTATTGGAGGCTATGACTTTGGGGGTTGTTTCTAACTTGTAATATTGTGGGGTAATTTGGGGTTGTGTCAGATCCAGAATTACCATGGACTTTGCCAATTTGATGCTTTCCTAAATGAAAGAAATCTTTTTTGAAGATGGACTTTGTACTTTTCTTTTTAAATGGATTTCATTACTTGCAAACCTGACACAGACATTATTAATTCTAAGTTATTAGAGATCTTCGGACTGTCAAGTTTGAAAACACTGGGTAAATCTGCCTTCAATTAAAAAGAAAGATTGATTATAAGCTTAAGAATTTAAAGAATCTGAAATAAACATAAAAAAACTAAATAAGATTCTGATTTTAGGAAGTTATAAACAGACTAGGAATCAAGATATTGAAAATGTTACAATAAGATTTTAGAATAAAATTATAAAGTACAAAGAGCTTCTTGTAGAAAATAGATCCCGTTTTGGTTTTTAGATAGCATAGATAAGCAATTATATGATTTCAAAAAATTGATACTAGAGGAGACTAAAGATTTTAGACTGAGGAAAAATAGGCAGGCCTGTAAGATGATGCAAAACATCATTACAATAAAAATATTGAAGGAATTTTTGAAGAATGGAATCAGAAAATAGTATCCACAGTCTCGACAATGTCAATAATAATATCTGCTTCTGTGGATAGACTATATCCAAAGTTATTGAATAAAAGACAAATATAGGACAAATTTTATCAAACAAGATAGAGATGGTATTGAAAATGAAAAGCCGAGAGATGATCTGGATATTTTTTTTCTTATTGGATTTACAAAAGATGCTTATTAAGACCTTTGAAGAACTCTGTGATGGCCAAAGAAGAAATGAAGAGAAATACAAGTTTTTGGCTATATTTGAATGAATTTAAGATTAAGACAGAAGTAAAAAAGAAAGAAATTTAAAATTGGTTTATTTGATCCAGGTTAAAATAAGATGTATTATTATTTCTGGCTACCGTTTATGAACTTTCTGCTGATACCAGAACTGAATGATGTTTTACGGATTTCTTTCCTCTTCTTTTATTATATTCTACTTTTCTCTTTCTTTTTCCTTATAGTTTTTACTATTTCTCTCCATTCTCTTTTATTTCTTTAAATTTAATTTATATTAGATTTTACTATTGTAATCAAAATTCTCTCTCTTTCTGTCTCTCACACACACATCCATAAGCATATGCAATTAGCTACTCAGTGTAAATTTTGCTCAAGAGCTCAAAGCCAGAAATATCCTACAGAGATATTTTCAAGAATACAACAGTTAATTGACTATATATGTAAATTTATAGTTCAGCAATGTCAGAATAGATTGGATATCTTATACTTTATATCTCACCAGACCAATACACCTGTGCATGTACTTTACAGTTTTCTGTTAGATGATACGGTAGTAGTTTTCAAAATTTACAGTATGTAGCAAACAAAAATGAATATTCAGAATACAATAAAATCTTCAGTTATGATCCTAGATGTAATAGCACTGAGAATGTTTATTGAGAATGCCATTTGTGTAATATAAGTATGGTGTGTGTGTGTATATATTATTATTATAACTATTATAAAGTTATAACATAACCATTAAAAAATAGAGCATGAAAGGTTAATTTATGGCCAAAGATCACTATCCCATTTAATTTCATGCTGTTTGAATTACAGTTTAAGTTATGTATTTCATCTAAAGTTATATAGTTACTTTTATAAACAACTGTACTGAAAACAAGACAACCTGTGATTCACTGGGTCAATGTTTCAGGGATACTTCTTTACCAGATTCCTCAATGTCTTCTACAATGGCAAGAACTTATAATGTACTGCCTTCACTGGAAACATTCTTAAAAATATAGGAAGATAGTTAAAGATGTATCTGCCTGGAAAGTATCCCATATTGATTTATATAGCACAGTCAAACCTCAGAAAATGTTTTAGGAGCTTTTGTATCATGTCATAAAATGTTGTGATAGTTTTTTACATAATAAAATTTGCCAAATTTCAGTAACATGGTAGTGATGGGTTCTGAATTTTGGATGCATAAGTTATCCTATTTGAGGTACCTTGGCTGAAAAACAGCTTTGTACCATTTTGCCCAGACACGAGAATTTTAATAGTATACAGACACACACACAAGATTGTGATAGAATCATTCTGAAAGATCGTGTGAAATGGCTCAATTTATGTAAAGGTTGGATTAGTTATCAACTGAGATTGATGAGTAGCAAGGAAAAAAATACTATTTTCTGTCTTGTTGGAATAGGAGCCCAAGTTTATAAGAAAACCTATATGCCTATGTGCCTCTACATATACTTTCTCAAGGTAAGAAAACCCTAACAATCTCAGCTGTTACTTACTGAAGTGTACTGCTCTTGTGGTAAAATAAATTTTAACTAAAGGGGAAGAAATATTTTCAGCATAGCCTTCACTGCTGACCAAGTTTTTCATTTTTGTGTGTGATACTACATTATACTTAAAACTATATATTTATAGATTTACTACATGCATAAAACCATACAAGCTGACACAATATAGTACATTTATGAAAATACGTTTGTGATCAATGGTCCGAGGAAGTGGCTATTCCTAAGCTAAATAGAATCTGGTTGGGTTAATGCTTGATGGAAAACATCCCCAAAACACCACGTCTTCAGGCTAAATTGGGAAGCAAAATAACATTCTGAAAGAAAGCAGTGGCAAGCCATTTGCATACTGCTGCCAAAAAAGCCCGTTTCTGTGAAGTCTCCAATAATTGAGCTCAACTCCAAGGACCCTTTTTTTTTTTCCAGGACAGTTGATAATAAACTGCTGTTGGTTTGACTATTATTTATGTGTTAAGATTTTGCTGTGTAGCCTCATTGCTTACTCAGAAATAAGCTCCACAGGATATGAGGATTGCATGTTTAGGCTCTCATGTACTTAATATTTGATAGTACTATTTGTAGAATAGCAAGTAATCTTTAAGTTACGCTTCCCCCAAACAAATATTACCCTTTGACTAAATTAGAATAGAAAACACTTCATTAAAACCATTGCTACATCTGTCTTGCATACACCCACCTAGATTCTTGAAAACAGTTTTGTTATGAATGGATTTCAAGTACCTGAAAAAAGACTCTAAGATAAAACCATGTACTTGAAATGGATTTCAGATCATCAAAGTGCCCTTCCAACATAGCAATGACAAATACACACACACACACACACACAGAAAGAGAGAGAGAGACAGAGAGGATGTGTGTGTGTGTGTGTGTGTGTGAGAGAGAGAGAGAGAGAGAGAGAGAGAGAGAGAGAGAGAGAGAGAGAGAGAGAGAGAGAGAGAGAGAATTTTAAAAATGAAAGATACATTCCTTCTTTCAAGTTTTTCAGTTTTAAATGTTTTCTTCCCTGCTCTCTTTCTGTGTTAGCCTCGGTGTCATCCCCTCATCTGGTAGGGCGATGGATGAATGGGTGAACCATCCCACTTCTTTATATTATCTGCTCTGGCAGCAAGAGAGAGGATAGCAACGAAGTAGTTTCATGCAGCACACAGAGCTTACTGCATCTTCTTTATGAAGTTCAGATCCATAGCGTCCAAAATAAAGAACTTCTAGTGCATGCAGATCGAAGAGTCAACCCCTTGTATCCTTATTTTAAAAGACTAGCTGATATGATGAAGATGACCTCTGTTTAAAATCAGTCCTAGATCATTGTTTCCAGGGGAGTATCCAGGGGCCAAATTAGGCAATAGGTTATGTTCAGTATAGGTGAAGTAGGCTCAGTTAAGGTAGAAAAGTGAAACAAAACTTAACTGATGTGTTTTTTGTTTTGATTTCTTGCCAAGTTTATTTGCTGCTTGAGAAATATGAAACAGAAACAGAATAACCAAGAGTAGGAAAAAAACAGAATAACCAAGAGCAGGAAAAAAAAAATTGGGAACAGGAGCAACTTCTGACTTCTTGTTGGCTTCCCCTTCCCCATTGACTTTCCTTGCGGGAATTAACAGGGGCGTTGGAAATATCCTCTCCTCTCCCCTTCCCAGCAGGCAGGTAAATGGCTGTTAGTGAGTGGGAGAGGAAGTGAAGGATTGCAACCTTGGCTGGGAAATTGTCATGGAGCGTTGACAGTTTATGTGACTGCAGTAGCAACCCAGGGCCTCAGCAGCAGCGACTAGGACTGGAGCAATCACAATTTCACCCAAATTTGGATGTCATGGGTCTTGGATTTTGGATACATTCTCAAAGTTAGCCCATTTAAACTCCCTTGATTCAAAAGTTTTGCTCTATAATGTACAATGTTTTGCCCACTCATGGTGACATTTTTAGTAGTATATAGATAAATGGCTGATCTCTCTATGGAATTATGCAGAAAATCTGCATTGCTAGGTATCCTAAAAATGCTTAGCTGGTAGAAACACTAATCTGTCGTATGAACAGAGATGGGATTTAGCCAGTTTGGTCCAGTTTGGGAGAACCAGTTGTTAACTTTGGGCCCAGATCGATGAACTGTCTGAACTCACCACTGACTGGCCCCGCCCTGTATTCCTCCCCTCCTTGGCGCTCCTCACCTTGACCAGCCTCTCCTACGGCCATTTTGGCCTCTTGGTGCTCCTCTAACCAGTCCCCTGCCCTCCTCCCAGCAAGCATGTCCGCATAGGCAAAAACCCAAGGCAGCTCTGACAAGGCATTCGAAGGGAGGGGCTGAAGCTACTAAACAGGCAGCCAAGCTAAGTGCCTGAAGGACCCCATCTCGTCACCAGGATTCCAGGTGCACCTCAGCGGGCAGGGCGAGGCCTTGGCTGGGCTCCTCAGCAGACAGTGGACTTCGTAGGGGGGCCAGTCTAGCACCTGGAGCCAGCTCTGCCCTAAGGGAGGCCAGGGGCATCGTTGGGGTTCTGGTGAAGAGGGGCTCAGGCAGGTCCAGTCCCCATGTGGTGCCATGATCCATGAGCTAGTGCTGGTGCTGCACAGCTACCTGGGTGGCCTCTCCATGGGCAGCAGCATGCAGGTGAGTACCCCTCGCCCTTCCCTTTCCAGATTCGTCACCTGCCTTGAGAAAGTAAGACTGAGAGCAGGGAAGGAAAACCAGTAGCTCTGGCCTGCCGCATTTGCACAAAGGGCCGCCTGGAGGGGGAGATACGGCTAGGCTTGGCCATCTTTTGCACCTGGTTGTCCCACATGGGACAGGTGGGATACAAAGGTGGATACAAAGCCCTCACTAACCACCAGCCTTGCCCACTGGCCTCTCCAGCATTTCTATCCCTTGGGGCAGTGCAAATACTGCTAATTCCAAACATGGAGGCATGCATAGTGTCTCTTTTGCAGAAGGGAGGGGAAAAAAGGCTGTTCTAATTAGTGTGTAGTAGCATAGTGCAGGTGATGGGAGAAGAAAGAAATCCTCTTGATTCCTGTGCAGGTCTTTTCACTTTTTACTAAGTGTATATGTGTATATAGCGGAGCTCTTCCTGAGTCTTTTCACTGACCTGAAAATACACAGCGATCACTGTATCTCTATCCTGTCCAGTATTTCCCAGCCACTGGAGAGGCAACTGCCTTTAGAGTCAGAGATGAGTGAGGAGGAGGAACAGCTGGGGCCTGTTCCAGATGCGCATATATGCAGAGCACATAGGAGAGGTGAACAACAGAGGACAATGAACCAGCTTGGGATGCAAAACAAATGTGGATGCTGACTTGCCCCTCCCTGACTGGGGAATAAATAGGAGAAAGGGGAATGGTTGGGTTATTGCAGACAACTGTTCTCATTTCAGGAAAGTTTGCTCCTTGTGTGTTTCGTGCGAAAAGACTGCCTTGCCAGAACTGACAGAATTTGCAGCCTCCCAGCTGGGATCTCACAGCCTTGCATTTAGCCTAATGACCTGATAAGGAACTATGGCTTCAGTTAACTCCTTGCATGACTCTTGCTTGGACTTTCTGTTGGTGAATACAGTTAATTCCTAATGTGTAATTAAAGAGGGGGTTCTCTTTGCAGGGAGTCTGTTTATTGCATTTGCAGAGGCTGGATCTGCTGCTTCTGCCAGTTCTGCGAGTTGGAGGGTTAGCTTGCCTGGTGCACGACTGGATAGAGGAAGCACTGCCTACGCCCCTCAAGTGCAGCCATGACTGGAGAGCACCGTGCGCTGAAAGTGAAGCACAACTTCCTTTCTGGATGCAGCAGAGCCAGAGTCAAAAGAGAGTCAAAAGAGAGTCAAAAGAGAGGGGGAGGGCAGTGAGGGCTCTGTTGTGAACAGGGAGAGCAAGGGGGAGGGACAGTGAAGGCATGGAGCTATGTGTTAACCTAGCAGGAATGGGAAACGTTTTGCGATTCCGCCCTCCATCTTCCTTCCCAGGCTATGGAGCAAATTGTGCACAGCTGGCAGCATGACTTTCACTTGTCTTTTTCTGGAGATGGGGCTTCTCTGTGTTGGCACCGGCAGCCGGTGGAGGCAGAGGCATGGGGGAAGTAGGCAATCCCAATGCCCTGTGCTGGTGCTTGTTTGGTGTAGCTGCAGGCAAGCTGAGAGACAGTGGGATGGAGTGCTGCAGACTCCGCGTCACTCACCCCTTTCCCTCCTCCCACTTCTTGCGCTCTCCCTCCCCAGTCTAGTTTAATGCAGGCAGGGAAGTTCACAATTGCCCTTTCCAAGCCTGCTGTCGGTAAAGCTGGGCGCTGGTGAGGGCTGGCTTTTTGCCAAAGTTTGTCTAGCTATTGGGGGGGGGAAGGAAGCCATTCCCCCCTGCCCCATTTTCCTTCTCCCAAATTTGCTCTGATCAGTTTCTGCATCTCAAAACTCCCATCCTTCTCTGGTTGTTTTATTTTTTATTTTTTATTTCTTTAACCTGTCTTTTTTTTTTTTTTTTTTGGAACTCATGAATTCTAGTCTTATATATTGGAGCTTATAGTAGCCCCAGAGATGATAACTGATCTGCTTTTAATTTGCTGCCAAGACACATCATGAAGACCATGGGGAAGCACTCTTTTTCTGACAAGATGAAGCTGAATTATGCAATCAGGCATTGACTGAGAGACTCTGCAGTAATTGCCCTCCTTCTGCATAGTGGTTGTTATGCATCCTGTTGACAATCAACTCATCACTAAGTGCATCTTTCTGTGTCTTGTCAGTCGCTTCGGTTGCCTGCTGTTTTGAGAGACTTGCTGTTCTTTGCTACTGGGTTATATATTTTTTGAATTGCCTATACACTCATTCACCCTGCAGTATATTTGGGTGATTCACCCAAATTCCAACGAATTTGCCAATATAAGGTGAAGCAAAATAAATTGTAATGTTCATTCCTTCCCATTTTAAATAACTTTATTTTTTTTTCCCCTTCTCATTAGATTAGATTTTCTACTTTATTTGGTGGTTTGCCTTAGTTGGCATAGGTTTTTTTTCTAGAAAACTCCAACTGATGTTCTCTTTGAAGATATCAATACATTCCTTGAAGTATAGCCATATGTTGGGTTGAGTCATATGTACTTATGTTGATAAGAATCTGAGCTCTGTTTTTGGATGGCACTTTCAAGGATTTGCAAGAAAATCGCTTTGCTTTTGCCCACTGCTTCTTCTCCTATGGGAGAAGTACTCCCTCGGTAGTGAATCTTGTTTGCCTTTGATCTAATCCAGGGGTTGCCACCCTTTTGGACCTCAGGGACCACCAAACTCATAATTTTAAATCCCACAGATCACAGACCCTGGGAAAATCTCCCAAAAAGTCTGCAGGAAAATTCCCCACCCCATTTTCCTACCAATCGATCATTCTTTATTTGGGATCGCAGGATGCCGTCTCCAGCTCCGTTCTCAGGGAGAGAGAGGGAGGGAAGGAGGGAGAGACAGAGACAGAGACTTTAGGCTTCATACAAGGAAAGCAGCAGAAGCAGCAGAAGTCTTTGTTTCTCTCCCCCAAACTCCACCAGAAATGAGTCTTTGTGTGACTTATCGCACCAGCACAGCCTCTTGGAGCAGGAGGCCTTGCAGGGTCCCAAAGACTCATTTCTGGCAGAGTTTGCGGGAGAGAAAGAAAGACTTTTCCTGCTTTCCTTGCATGCAGCCAAAAGCAGAAGAAGAAAGAAGCGGAAAGAATCAGCCCGGTGGCCAGGCATGTGAGGCGTATGGGGCAAGTTCCCTCCTCTGCTCTTTCTCCCTCCCCTCACTATCTTGTGTTGTTCGCAATGCAAGCAATATGGGCAGCACAGCCTTGTGTTCCCGTGCAGCCTGGATTAATTGCTTTGGGGAGGGATGCTTTGGGAGTAACATTTCTGTACAGTATTAGCATACTCAGAAACCCTCGCACCCGATTGGTCCGGACCAGTGGAGACCTGATTGGTCAACAGGTCGGCCGTGATTGGAGCACTAGGAATCTACCGCGATTGGCTGTGCCAGTCATGGGGGATTCAAAGTGCTGCCATTGGCTGCCGAGCCATGAGCCAGCCCTATATGAAGGGCTGCCGCGGCTCGCATTCTCAGACCTTTACCTATACCTAATAAAGAGCTGAACTCACGTAAATGGTCTCGCGTCTCTGTCTAACCGATCCGCCTCAGATCTAACAATTTCTTTGTGGACCACCAAAATTTTATCGCAGACCACCAGTGGTCCCAGGCCAACTGGTTGGTGACCACTGATCTAATCTATACTTATATTATGAACTGTGTTAGCATGGCTGGGGGAAAAAACCTTTCTGAAATCTGAAATCCTGTTGTAAATGAGCATAGACAGTCTGAGTTAAATAGACTAAGAATCAGATTTGAAAGTAAGCAATTTGAAATGCCTTTATATATCCCTATCCACTTTAATACAACATATTAACATTTCATTATAATCAGGAGACTAATATAAACAAGCAATAAGTTTGTTTCAGATTGACTTTATGTTAATTTGACACTGATTTAGAGGGCATTTCATTTGAAGGTGTGGGATTAAATGATAAAATTCGAGAAATAAGTAGAATGGACACAACATTCTTGGTTTGGTAGTGGAAAAACACTCCAAGCAACTGTAGGGAACACATTTCTCAAATCTGTTGTAGGCAGAAGGCCCCATTACTCAGTAGTAGAGCACAAGCATTGCATCAAGAAACTCTCCTTTACTTTAGCTAAGGGGAATATCAATATCAAGACAATTTCTATTTTCAGAAATTTTAAAGATGTGATATACAAGAAAAAGAAATGGAGGAGGATAAGGCAATATCCTTTGCTCAGTCCTTATCACTGCCAGCTGGGTGAACAAAAGTTCAGGCAATGTGTATTGAGTGTAAAGTAGGTGCCATTTGACTTGAGGATCAGAGCTTATCCCTTCTGTGGGCTAATCCAAAAGTTACCATCACCTTTCTGTTTTCCAGGTCTTCTTTTAGCTCAACAGACCATTTCCTTTCTTCTAGACCATGAGTTCCCCTCTTCTGCTCATTTTGTTGTTTCTGCCTGATACATATAAATATTAATTGTGCAGGAGTTCATCACAGTGTACTCAGGTGTGTACTAACCAATGTCCTTGATAAAATGTACAATTTAGTCACATCAAAAACAATCTAAATAAATAGGTGTGCACAACCCGTGAGCCTAATTTCACCTGGCTTCCAAGGAGAATGGAATGACCACTTTAACTGTGTAGAGAGACCTATTTCCCTTTCATTGCAGTCTGTTGCTTGGAAGAGAGAGAAAAGGTGGTCAGAAAAAGTAGTGAGAGGCAGAGGGAAAATCAGAGACTTCTTTTCGCCTAGGGCACCATATTTATCCATTGGAATGTAGTTCCTTGGCAGAAGAAAGTTTGTCCCATCCCTGCTCATAGGAAGTAAACTTATTTTGGACCGCATAGGTCTAATTTATAAAACAGATTAATCTCTAATGTATGCTTTTCAAGTAGCTGGTATGAAATTATTTATCTCCAGTAAGATTGCTTGCAATTAAGAATAGAATCAAACCTGCAAATAATTACCATTTAGCTACTAGAGATGGGCAGGTAACATGTGGTGGTGCTTCTTGTTGAACTGCAAATCATCTCTACTACTGGCCTTGTTTCTTAAGGATGTTGCGAATTGTATGCTTTGAGATAACCTAATTTTATTCCAGAACACAGGAAGGGTACTTTTTCTTTGGCCTCAATGCCAGAAAAAACTTCCTTCCTTCCTTCCTTCCTATCCAGGTGATACAGTGAAATCACTGGCAGCTTTACACTTCCATATCCCCTCTTATTTTAATATTTTTAGCTCAAAGCTGTACTACTGCAAATCTGTCAGATTAGCAATGTGATCTCTGGATGTTCTAGGAGGTACCAATCCTGTAAGTAAGGAAGCAATCTCATTTAAAAAAATAATGAAAAAAATGGAAAAAATTATCAGGATTATGTTTATTTCTTTGCTTTTATTTTCTTTATGTTGTTTGGTTAAAAGAGAAATCTATTTGCAATGGACTTACTAGTGGTAGCGACATGTCTATTATTCCCAAAGGTCTAGGAATCAAGAGTATTTTATCATGGTTGTACAGAGCACTGCATTATTTATGTCATGCAAATGATCCACATTACAATGAAATCTGTCATTGTCGCTTGTGAAAGCATGTTGGTACCTATGCATTAGCCTGAAGCCATGTCAGCAATTGTTTTGAGTTAATTTTGTTAATGAAAAAACAAACCAGACTCCATTGAACATTTAACTGTATTTTAACATATATGTGTCCACTTTTTGAGAGTGAGAGATTACTTCTAGAGGCCAAGACAGTATTATTTTCAGAGGCCAGATTACTTTCAGAGGCCAAGACAGTATTATTCAATGATTCTATGACATCAGTGGAATAGCTGGAATTCAATGTTTTTTTAAATACGATTTGGAGGCTCTGAATAGTGAGAATAGGAATTGAAGGCTTTGAAGAATAAACCATTCTTATCTCTATATTTAAACATCTCCCAATTTCCTCCAGACAACCCTGAAATTGCATTGCCATTTTGCTGACAAACACTGGCAGAGCAACTTGGAGACCAGAGGGCAGGTGGACTGTAACTGGCTCCTGGGAGATTACATGTGGTTTGTGGGTTGTTCTCTGCTGCTGGACTATATATCAGTCTTTACATTTAAGCATATAATGAACTGTGATAATAATGTTGTAACATACTTTGTTTCTCTTACAAGATGCAGCAAGATTTGAACATAGATTAATAAAGTTAGAGTGTCTTACTGATAAATTCAGTTTGCTTACCAATTGGTGAAATGTGCAATGCTTAGTTTGATGTCTACATTTCAGTAGAGGAAGAAGCAAATTGATCTAGTTAAAATAATTGGAAATTCAATTGATTTTAATAGGCAGACCTGTCAGGTGGTTTTACTGATAAAGTTGTATGCACAATTTTCTATGGAGAAGAAATGTGCTAAACAATTTTATTAGCTTATTAAATATTATGAAAGCAAAATGAGCTGTCTTAGGCCTTTAACCTTTGTTAACAAGGGGGAATTTGGTAGTTCTACTTGTTAAGCTGCAATCCTTTTCATACTTATTGGGTGTGAATCCCGCTGGGCTCCAAATTCTGGCTATGCATCTATACCATTGCTCATTTATTTATTTAATATTATTTTTTATAAATAACTCAAGGCTGGGAACATTTATTGTTAAGTGTGGAGCATGGGTGCGAAGAATGGAGATGAGCTGGTGAAATAGTGAACTTCAAAACTCTTTATTAACATGGTGTGACAGCTCAAACTGGATGGCTGTTATAGCCTTCCTTATACTTATTAACTATTCAACCAATGGCAACCTGGGAGCGCTATCTCCGTTAACCAATGAGAACGGCGTGCTAATGGCCAATCAGATTCTCCTGAACGGACCAATCTGATCTCGCCATTTAACAGACAATCAGAAGTGCAGGGCCAGAACCCTGCACTTGACTTCAAGCTCTAGATAACTTTATTAGACATTTATTCATTAACAACACCCCTTCTCCCCGGGTTCCATTTATGGGGTGCGGTCACGTAGTCCTTGAGGTAGGATGGTTGTTTTGTTAGTCTTTTTGATTTTCGCTGTGCACCTGGTATTTGGCTGCACTCTTGTTGAGGTAGGGCGTTGTTTGGCAAAAGGATTGCTTCTGATTCAGAGTTCGTGTTTTCATTGTCACCAACATCTTTGGGATCACCCTGAGGTGAACTCACTCCCATCCCTGATTCCTGTTCTTGCGTTTCTGTTCCACTATCGTTTCCTTCAAAAAGGTTTTCTGCTAATTGCAATTCATCTTCTTCTGTATCTCTCCCCCCCTCAGTTTGGTCATTAGGGAGTTTGGAATTGCCTGACTGCAGCCTTGATCGTAGTTGATCAATATGGCGCTTCCAAAGTCTATCGTCAGGGCATTTTACAAGGTATGATCTCGGGCCGGTTACACAGACCACAGTCGCTTCTACCCACAGCAGATTGCCCGATAAGTTTTTAGCGAACACCAAATCGCCTACCTGGAAGGTACAGCATCGGCCGCTGGATCCGAGTGGTTTCTCCGTTTCGTAGGCTGGGTGTAACCGGTCGAGGTGGGAGCGGAGCTTTCGTCCCATTAGCAGCTCGGTGGAAGTTTTGTTGGTGACACTGTAAGGAGTGATATGCTGTAAAAAGAGGATTCGGTTTATCTTCTCTTCGATGTTGTCATAGTCCACTTTCTGTAGTGTTTTCTTGACGAATTGTACCATGCGCTCAGCCCTACCGTTGGCTGCAGGATGCGCAGGTGAAGTGAGTGCGTATCGAATACCGCGGTCCGCCAGGTACTGCTCAAAGGACAGCGCAGTAAATTGGGACCCATTGTCAGATACCAGAACGTCTGGTAATCCGTGGGTTGCAAATAGTCTTTCTAGTTTTTTGATGACCGCTTCAGTTGTCGTGTTTCTCATTCGGTGGATTTCGAGCCAGTTCGAGTAGGCGTCTACAGTTAATAAGAAGGTGTGGCCTTTGGTCAGCCCCGCAAAATCCAGATGGATACGGTACCAGGGTCCCCGCAGTGTCTCCCATTCAGTTGGGATTGCCTTTGGTGGAGCGTTGCTTACTTCCTGGCATCTATGACAAGTTTTGACCCATGACTCAATTTGCTTGTCGATGCCTGGCCACCATGCATAGCTTTGTGCGAGGGCCTTCATGCGCACGATGCCGGGGTGGCCATCGTGCAAGATTCTTAGTAGTGCCTGTTGGAGTCGCTCTGGAATAACGACTCTATCGCCCCAGATGATGCAGCCCTTTTGAGAAAACAACTCTGTTTGTCGACTTTTGAATGGTGCGAAGTCGTTTGATACTTGGTCCAATGGCCATCCGTGTTCCACCCACGTGAGGACTCGTGCTAAGGCGGAGTCGCGTTTTGTTTCTCTTGCGATATCACGGGCAGTTAATGGCAGTGCACAGAGTGTCTCGATCTGCAACGTTGTCATTGTTGGCGCGGGGTCGTCAGCAGTCTCTGGACACGGTGCACGGCTCAACGCATCGGCATGGGGAATAGCTTTCCCGGGGCGGTATTGCAGCTGATAATTATAAGCAGCCAAGAATTCTGACCAGCGAGTCATCCTGGGGGATAATATATAGGGGGTTGGCTTATCCCCAGCTATTATTCCCAGCAAAGGTTTGTGGTCAGTCACTATAGTAAAAGCCCGGCCGTACACGTACTCATGAAATCTTTTGACAGCCGACACAATTGCAAGGGCTTCTTTATCAATCTGGCTATAATTTCGCTCAGTTTTCGAGAGTGTCTTTGAAAAATAGGCAACAGAGGCTTCGCTACCGTTAGGCAATACGTGGCTCAAAATGGCACCCACTCCGAAAGGCGATGCATCACACGTGATATTTAACGGTAAGGTTTCATTGTACTGCATTAGTACAGCATCAGAAGTCAGTAATTTTTTTACATTACGGAACGCCTGCTCTTCTCTATGACCCCATACCCAAATTGCTTTTTTGTCCAGTAGATGATGTAAAGGTTCAGCAACAGTTGCCTTGTGCAGCAAGAATACGTTATAAAAATTGATGAGGCCTGGAAACGCCTGAAGGTCAGGCTTATTCTGGGGTCTGGGAGCGTTTTTTATTGCTCTCAATTTGCTATCTGTAGGGTGAATACCCTGACTGTCAATTAAGTACCCTAAAAATTCGACACGATCTGTACACAGCTTACACTTATTTTTCTTCACCTTAAGGCCTACATCTTTGAATTTTTGGAGAACCAGTCTTAAACGATCCCGTAAAATTTTTGAAGTAGAGGCAGCAATTCACCCATCGTCAAAGTAGGGGACAACGCCTTTAATCCCTTGTAAGAGTCTTTCCATTAGGCTCTGAAAGATCTCTGGGGCTACACTCACTCCGAATTGGAGCCACGTACATTTAAAGGCACCTCAGTGCGTCACAATTGTCTGTACATGTGACGTTTTTTCATCAACCGGCAGTTGCTGATAAGCCTGAGCTAAGTCTAATTTAGCGAAGACTTTTCCGCCCCCCAGGGAATGGAGGAGGTGTTGCACCACCGGCACCGGATATGGGCTCTGCTGCAGGGCGTGATTCAGGGTGGGTCGGTAGTCCCCACAAATTCTGATCGAACCATCCGGCTTAATGGGTGTCACGATTGGGGTCTCCCAGGGAGAGTGATCGGTTGGCTCTAACACTCCCTGGGCTATTAACTTATCAAGCTGTTCGTCGATTTTCGGCTTTCGTGCGAATGGAACTCAACGAGGCTTGAGGCGGATAGGAGCTATTTTTGGATTAAGGCTAAAGGATATCAGGGTCCCCTTGTACTCACCTAGCTTTTCCGCGAAGACGTCCTTGAATTCATGGATGAGGTCCTCCTCGCAGTCACTGCCGTCAATTTGGTTAATGCCTGCCACTTCAATGCCGAGTGGTGCGAACCATTGGAGGCCTAACAGGCTAGGCTGGTCCTTGTCGATCACCGTCAGGGGTAAGTACGCTGTGCGCTTTTTGAACGAGACCCGGACTCGACTGGATCCCACGACTGGAATCTGGTTCCCCTGATAGTCTTTAAGTATGAGTCTTTGGGAATGAAGGTCTTGGTGCCAGATAGTAGGGATGAGTTGCTTGAGGGTCTTCCAGGAAACCATTGAAAGAGACGATCCCAAGTCGACTTCCATTTGGCAGGGCTGATTTTCGATGGCCACTTTAATTCGGATTTTCTTGGCATCCAAGGAAGAGGCGTGACCGATAGTGATAGTTTGGTGAGCCTCTTCTTGCTTCGTTAGGCGGTTCATGGGTCGGTTTCTGTAGGAGTGGTTTACTGGTTCTCGCCTCACAGGATGGTTTCCTGTTGATTGGCGATAGTTGGCCCCCTTTGAGGTCTGGCTGGGTCCTAGGAGACTTCGACAGACCCATCCGATATGGCCTTGTTTCCCGCACTCATGGCAGAGCGCGTCGCGGAATTTGCATTTGGACCGGTAATGGTTGTCCCCGCAGCCAGCGCATGGTTGCTGGGACTTCGGGTAATGGTCCCGATTGGACCGCAGTCGATGGACCTCTTTTTTGTCGCTGTATGACGACGAAGAGAGGTCTTCGTGGTGGGCCGTCGATAGCTGTCCTTCTGACTGAGGTGAAATGTCGCAGGCTGGTTGGTGTGTCAGAATGCGGTTTTGGCGCAGTTGGGCAGCCGACTTCTTGGTTGCTTCTGCTGCAGTAGCATCAGCGATGGCATCAGCAAGGCTAATGTCGCCCTTTGCCATTATCTTGCTCGGCACGTTTAGCGCATCTAATCCCAGAACTACTCGGTCTCTCAAAGCCTCTTCCAGGTCGGCGAAGTCGCAGAGGCCTCCCAAGTTTCGGAGGTCCGCAACGAAATCGGCAGCGCTCTCTCCTTTCCGCTGGTTTCTTTGGTAGAACTCATGCCATCTTACGAGCGTTGGTACGGTTGGTGCATAGTGTGCCCTTGGTAGAGGTTCGAGGACGTCCCAGTCCATAGCCTTCACTTCAGCCGGTTTTGCTAGTGCCTTGGCCATCTTGAATACGGTCGGCCCGCAATGCATTAGAAATACCCCCCGTTTCTTCCTGGTTGTGGCATCCTTTAAATTGTTGGTTTCCAAAAACATTTGGAAATGATCCATGTAGGACTCCCAGTCTTCTTGTGCTGGGTCGCACAGAGCGGGTGGTACTATGCCGCCGGACATGGTTCCGCCGTTGTGCGTTTCAGCCACGTGCTCGGTTGTCTTCTTCGTTGTTTAGTCAGCTCTGACGTCTCCACTTCTCCG
The DNA here is from genome assembly GCA_033807585.1 of Hydrophis major. Taxonomy (NCBI): domain Eukaryota; kingdom Metazoa; phylum Chordata; class Lepidosauria; order Squamata; family Elapidae; genus Hydrophis; species Hydrophis major. The sequence goes on along the minus strand of CM066332.1, from coordinate 35,562,782 downwards.
TAGAACTGCTGCGAGCATCCAGAGAGTGGGAGGTGCTCCAGTCTTCACTTCTCACAGGCTGAGCTGAAATTGAGGAACGCCCTCCTCCTCCACGTGACTCCTCCATGCGTTCCCCCCAGTTTTAGCTCAGCCTTCGAGAAGACAGGCAGCTTTCTTCGTTACTTGGCCGTTTCAGGTGTCGTTAATAATGATTCAGGTTTGATTTTTCCTTTCCTCTTCCTGCAAGAGTAGTGCGGTCCCAAATTTAGTTTTTGGAGTGATTTTGCTCCCAGGAGGGAAGTGAGGGGTTTGGAGTCTTTCACCCCCCCCCTCTTCTATCCTCTGCCGTTCCAAGCGCGCTGGGCTCAGCCACTTGGCTCTGCGCTGTACTTTTAAAAAGCGCAATTGCGTCTTCCCCCCTAGAACGCCTCAGAGGAGGCAGCGCTTCCTCTCCCAGCTCCTTTCTTCTCCTGCTTGAAGTTGCGGTGGGCTGGTACGCTTCTGAGCTGTGCGCTCTGAGCCGGGCGGCCATTTTGGGTGCGCCTCGTGGCCGGCGCCATTTTGTTTTACTGATCAAGTAAGGCCTTATCTTTTGGGATTTAAGTGTGAGCTGTGAGGCCTTTGTAGGCCCTTTAGCGGGACCGTCAGGCCGCGTGGAGCCTTTGATTTTACTGAGAGAGCACTGTGGCCCCGTGCCCTGTTGTCTCTCTTAGATTTAATATTGTTGGCTTTTTTCCTTGGCCCGCAGCTAGTTCAGAAGCGCAGGCACGTACTCTCCATGTTGTTGGGGGGCTGCCTACAGAGGCCCCTTTTTTCTTGTCTTGCTTTTTGCAAATTGCTTGGCCTCAGCGTTCATTTGGTCTATTTGGAATTAAATTATTGCTTTTGCTGTACCTTCTTGGGTCTATTTGGTTTTCCTTACTTGAACCTGACCCCTTTTTTTGTAGTTAAATGCCAGTGTATATATTCAGATTTTTTCATTTAGCTTACTGGATTTTTTTCTGTTTTTTATTGCATAGGGGTTAAAAAAAAAAAAAGAGAAAGGAGATTTTTTTGAATAGATAATAGCTAGCTCTAGAATAAAATTTCTTCAAAAAGGGGGACGTGACCCAATTTTAGGAAAACCGGTTTACGTTTGTAGGCCGAACTCCTAGGCGTGCCAACCGCCATTTTTCTTCCAATTAGAGGCTAATCCTACTGGCTCTTCTCTGAAGGCCAAGTCTAAGACGCACTACCTTCGCAAAAGGGACAAGGATTCTTCCAGTGCTTCTCAAAGAGATGCCTTACGACGTCATAAGGCCCTAGAAAGGGAGTTTAGCAAGCGGGCTAAAGAGTCACACTCTATAACACCTGCCTTTTCCTTCTACCCCCTCCCCCCGCCGAGCCAATCCTCTTCCTCTAGGGGCGGTACTTCCACCCGAGGCCTCCAGCCCTCTCGTGTACCAGAGGCAGCCTTTACGCCAACCGCTGCAGGCCTACGCTCTGAGGATCCAGCTCCAATCATTGTACCTGAGAACATCAGGTAATGGATGCAGTCTGCCATCCATCAAGGCATAGCTGAAGGAATGCAGCAGCTCGCTAGACCGGATTCCCGAGGGAGGACTCCCGAGGCTGAGTCTTTATCCGGGATATCTCCTTCTGCACCAGCGTCACAGCATGGTCAGGTACCTCCTCACGTGGATGTTCCATTCCCAGAGGGGGAGGATACCCAAGAAGAAGAGGGAGTGGGCCTTGAACCGTTCGGAGAGTACGAAGGTTCTGATAGAGGTTCCTTACAGTATTCGGAACCCTTTCTGGAGGGGGACCTAATGGAGGGAGAAATGTCAGAAGATGAGGGTCTTTCTCCTGAACAACCTGCTGTTGTGGGTCTTTTTAAACCCCATTTATTTAAGTCCTTGCTATTTAAGGCAAAGAACATTTCAGGTCTAGCCTCTCAGCCTCCTTCTGAACCCCCTCCATCGAGTCCAGAAGGTCCTGATGACCTTATGTTCAGACAGCCGACAGTGGCAGCAGACATTCTTCCGCCCCCCCCCCCCAATCTTCTCAGATCTGGTTGCAAAGCAGTTCGCCTCGGTGGGTCCTTCTCCGGCCCCTTCTAGTCAGGACAAGAGGTTGTTTACCTTGGATTCGGATTTCTCAGCTACGTTAGACACCCAAGAAGTAGATGATCCGATTGTAAGGCTTGCTTCCTCTTCCAATCCTACCGATGCACTAGAGGCACTGAAGCCAGAGGATAAGCGAGCAAAGATGGCACTCCGGCGGGCTCACACCGCTGATGCCTGGGCTATCCAGTCGGCCACGGCCGCTTCCTTTTTCACCCGATCCTCCATCAGGTGGCTCAGACAGCTGAAGTAACACATTTCCCCAGCTGATACCACAAGAGAGGGGGCAGCTACAGAAGGCCCTTCAGGGGTTCCAGGAGTAGAGCGGCCCGCCGGCCCAGGTAGCATTGCAGGTTTTCTTACCACAGGCGGCCGCCTCAGGCATTTTGCCGACAAGTGGGAGGAATCCACCTCTGATACTTGGGTTACAAATTCAGTGCGCTTTGGCTTGACCCTGCTGTTTCTCTCTCCTCCCCCCGAACATTTCAGGGTTTCACCCATTTCTAGGAATCCTACTCAACGGGCTCTTATGGCTTCTGCCATCAAACATCTCTCTGATATTAGGGCTATTCAACTTGTACCCCCATCCCAATAGGGGAGGGGTTTCTATTCACTTTTATTCTTGGTGCCTAAACATTCCGGGGGATGGAGACCCATTTTAGATCTTAAGAGGTTAAATCGTTTTTATTGTACGCCATAAATTCAAAATGCAGACTCTGCAGTCGATTTTACAGGGCATCAGAGAAGGAGACTGGCTTACGTCAATTGACCTTTCTGAGGCTTATCTCCATATTCCCATTCATTCCTGCAGTATGTAGCCCTCCCCTTTGGTCTAGCCTCAGCTCCGAGATCTTTCACTAGGGTGTTGGCGGCTATTGCAGCTCACCTTAGACAAATTCCCATCTGGATCCACTGTTACCTTGACGATATCCTGGTTGTATCCCCTTCCCGACATCAAGTCGAGAGCGATACTAGCGCTACCCTCTCGGTACTTCAGTCCCACGGATTCTTAGTGAACTGGGAGAAGAGTCAGCTTACCCCCTCCACTAGTATATCCCATCTAGGGGCTGTGATTGACTCTGTTGAAGGAAGGGTCTTTCTCTCTCAGGAGAGACTTATTAGTATCCGCACCACTATCAAGGATATCCGGCGGACCGGGAAAGCATCGTTGCTCAATTTATCCAAACTGCTAGGGAAGCTAGTTTCCTGTATTTCCATTATTCCATGGGCTTGCTTGCATTCCAGATCTTTGCAATGGTTCCTCCTGCCGTATCAGCGTTCAGGAAGGAGCACGTCAAGGTTTATGGTGGGGGTCCCGCCGAGAGTTCTCGCCTCCCTCCTGTGGTGGATGCGACCATCTGTCAACAGAGGTCAGTTATTCCAGGAACCTCGAAGGGTTGTTCTCACGACAGACGCAGGTCTTTCCGGATGGGGGGCCCATCTACAATCTCTCTCAGCACAGGGAGTTTGGACTCATGCGGAGCGAAGTCGGAGCATCAACTGGTTGGAGCTTCCTGCAGTGTACCTGGCTCTCCAAACATTCCTTCATCGGGTAAGGGGGCGCCATGTCCTGGTCCTAACGGACAATACTACAACCAAGGCCCACATCAATCGGCAAGGGGGCACCCATTCCCTCCTTCTCATGAGAGAGGCCGAGCGACTGTGTCGATGGGCAGAAGCGCACCTCTTATCCATCAGAGCGGAGCACATCTCCGGGGCCTCCAACGTCCAGGCGGACTGGCTCAGCAGGGCAACACTGGATCAGGCAGAGTGGTGCCTGCACCCACATCTGTTCGGAGAAGCAGCAGCCAAGTTCGGTCAGTCCCTAGTAGACCTTTTTGCGTCTCCGCTCAACGCGCAAACACCGAGGTTCTTCTCCCATTATCCCTCCAGCGGAGCAGAGAATCACGATGCCTTGCGTTGCCCGTGGCCTCCCGGGCTACTGTGCGCCTTCCCTCCGTTTCCATTGATCCTCAGGGTGATTCGAAAATTGATAGCCGAGAAAGCAGAGATCCTCATGGTGGCACCTTATTAGCCCAGGAGGCCGTGGTTTGCGGACCTCCGCAATCTGTCAGTATCTCCGCCATGGAGGATTCCGTTGGATCAGATTTCGCTGTCGCAAGGCCCGCTGCTCCATCCAGAGCCACAGTGGCTACAGTTGGCTGTTTGGAGGTTGAGCAGGAAAGGATGATTGAGGAAGGCTTATCAGCCCAGGTCATTAATACCATTTTGGCAGTTAGAAGGCCTTCTACTACTCGCATTTATGAGGCTACCTGGAAAAGTTTCTGTAACTGGTGCCACAAATCATTCATCGACCCACACTCTCCTTCAGTTGCACAGATCCTGGCCTTTTTACAAGATGGCCTAGATGGAGGTTTATCACCTAGCACCTTAAGGAAGCAGGTAGCGGTGCTCTCAACGGTGGTTGCTGGCGGTCCTTTCGGTCCCCTTTCCCACCATCCTCAAATCAAGGCTTTTCTTAAAGGGGCTTCTAATTTGCGCCCGTCAGTAGTGCACAGGTACCCGACATGGAACCTTAATAAAGTTCTCCTGGCCTTGACTAGATCTCCTTTGGAGCCTCTCAGGGAGGCGTCACTTCAATTTCATACATTTAAAACAGTTTTTCTGTTGGCTATTACTTCGGCTTGAAGGATATCTGAAATTGCAGCTCTATCCATGAGAAAAGATCTGTGCATTTTTCATTCAGATCGGGTGGTTCTGAGACCAGACCCAGCATTTATGCCGAAGATTAATTCACCGTTCCACAGGGCACAGGAGTTGGTCCTGCCTAATTTTTGTCCGAAGCCTCTGCGCGAGCAAGAGAGGCAGTGGCATACCCTTGATGTTCAAAGGGCTTTGCGTATTTACATTTCTCGTACGCAGTCCATCAGGAAGGCAGAGTCTCTATTTTTGTCATTTCAGCCAAAGACACTAGGCTGTAAAGTTTCTCCGTCCACGGTAGGCAGATGGATTAGGGCTACCATATCCAAGGCCTATTTAGTTCAAGCTATTCCAGTTCCCAGTGGGGTTACCGCTCACTCCACCAGAAGTGCAGCTACCTCGGCAGCCTGGGCTACTCAGGCGTCTATTCTTGATATTTGCTGGGCGGCCACCTGGACTTCCCCATCTCCCTTTATAAGACATTATAAGATTGATGTTTACGCCTCAGCTGAAGCATCTTTTGGCAGGCGAGTTTTGCAGCAAGTGGTTAGGGATCCTGGGGAAGTTCCAATCCAGACGGACTCCCACCCGTAGGACACACTGGCTTTGGTATGTCCCACTCTCTGGATGCTCGCAGCAGTTCTACGGAGAATGGGCATTGGTTCTTACCTGATATGCCTCTTCTCGTGGAACTGCGTAGAGCATCCAGCCCCACCCTGTTGGTCCGTCTGTAAAGGGGGAAAACCTGTTTTGGCCAATGATTTCTAATGTTGTAGTTCATGTTGTTTAATACTTAAGAGTAGAGGGTTGTTTTTGTCCTCTCGTCTTCGATAAAACTGGGAGGAACGCATGGAAGAGTCACGTGGAGGAGGAGGGCGTTCCTCAATTTCAGCTCAGCCTGTGAGAAGTGAAGACTGGAGCACCTCCCACTCTCTGGATGCTCTACACAGTTCCACGAGAAGAGGCGTATCAGGTAAGAACCAACGCCCAATCCCACCCTCGTCGCCAGTGTTGAGTGTGGAGCATGGGTGCGAAGAATGGAGACGAGCAGGTGAAATAGTGAACTTCAAAATTCTTTATTAACATGGTGTGACAGCTCAAACTGGATGGCTGCTATAGCCTTCCTTATATAGGCAACTTATTAACTATTCAACCAATGGCAACCTGGGAGCGCTATCTCTGTTAACCAATGAGAACGGCGTGCTAATGGCCAATCAGATTCTCCTGAACGGACCAATCTGATCTCACCATTTAACAGCCAATCAGAAGTGCAGGGCCAGAACCCTGCACTTGACTTCAAGCTCTAGATAACTTTATTAGACATTTATTCATTCACAACATTTATAATGCTCCCACTTCTTATTTTCCCTACAACAACTCAGTGAGGTGGGTTAGACTGAGAGCGAATGATTGGTCTGAAGTCATGCAACTGTTTTTTCATGCTTAAAGTGAGACTGCAGTTCACAATATCCTGGTTTCTAAGCCAGCACCTTAACCACTAGATTAATTTGATACTGTGATCTGATACATGATAATTTGATCTAATACATGCATATTCGTGCCAAAAATCTTCCTTTATATTCAGTTATTAAATGAATAGGTGGTTGTGCTTTGTTAAAAGAAAAGATACAGTTGGTTGCAAGATATATGTCAGAGGCATCTATTTGAAATTTTGTGCTAGGTTTATGCTAAAGAGTTCAAATAAGACATAGCTTCCTTTGACTTAATATCTATGCATTATATGCATTGTACTCAAAAAAATCACATCCTCCTTCTCCCTATCCATTCCACTCCAATTATTAGATTATTTCTAAAGTTTTGAGCAACTCTATTCAGACAGTCAAGTTTAGCTAGCTAGCCCTGAAGCAGGGAACTGCCGTATTCGCTTTTGGTCAATGGGTTCATTCCTTTCCATTCAAGTATGTTTGCACTCTAAGACCTGTAGCAATTCCATCTTCTGATCATATGGCATGTATACCTCTTCACAGACTGAAGGCTGTTATCTGGCACTGCTGGAAGAATCAGAAATCCAAAGAATGAAACTAAGCTGTTAAATATTTTTTTTCACCTGTGAAGGAAAGGAAGTGTGAAAGAACATTGTGTGGAGAGTCTACTATTTAAGGATAAGCCTACAGTTCAAACATACCCTATAGCATTAAGATTGCTCATTTATGTCTAACACAATCTATCTGTTATGTATGTATTAAAATGTAATCCCCCTATAAGAAAACTTTGAATTTTATTTCTTTTCATTTAAAGGGAATGAGTGATTTTACTACCTTCCGTTCTGTCTTCTACCCACCAATATATTTTAAGGTCCATAGTTGGGGATGAAAAGGCTCAGGGGCATATACTCCTTCCATAAAACGTGTTGACTGATGGTGTTACCACCCACCAATGTGAAGACATGTTTTTTTATAATGATTTGGAAGGAGGGGTGACATTTGGCATTTATAATATGGAAATAGCTTTCATAGAGATATTACAAATGCTTATGCCATTAAGGTTGGACAAGCTGATATTCAGAAATAATACATAACCATTGTAGAGTGGAGTAGAGTACAATTTGAACAGTCTTCATCAGTTTGCAATGCCTATTCTGATAAAGTTTGTGAATGTCTAGTCCAGGAGCTCTTATGTTCACTTTTGTGATCTCACACAAAAACTAAAAATATAAAAAAGGAAAGTTATTTTTGTGGACCTCTTCCTTTTAAGTGTAAAAACACCTCTGACACTAGTGCATCCTAAAATAGTGCTTCCTTTTCTTACTCACTTGTAATAGAAAAGACAAAAATAATGAAGGTGATAGATTTGGCAGGAATAGCAGTATTTTTCTCAGCACATATGGAAGCTATTAGAACAAGGACAACACAACTATAATCTACAAAAAGTAATATGGTTGCTTTATCCACCACATGCAAAACAATAAATTTGTCATGTAACAGATGTTCTGTCACAACAAATTAACTTGTAATAAATCTGGCCATTGGGAAATGTTTCTTGAAAATACTTCCTACCACAAGTAAAAAATAGTTTGGTGGGCTGATAGAGTAGGGCAATGAAGTTTGTTAATAGTTTGGTTAGTCAGCAAGAATTTGTTTAGCAAAAGTCTTTATGAACCAAAATTAAAGTAACATCTAATTCATTTTCTGTAATAAGATTCATTTACTTACAATTTGACTCGATGCTGAGGCAATTCGTACAAATACAAACTCTGGTTCAGTTGTGAAATGAAGATGGAAACAAGTCAAATTTTCCCAAGAAAGATAGATGTATAAGGATTGTTATTATATTTAATATAGCATAGTTATTATATTTATCATTTACAATAAGCTTAAATGTTTTGGTATATTATGGCTGTTGAATAAGATCCTGAATTTTATTATAGTACTTTGCCCCATGTAGAATTAGTAGCCTGACAAAGATATTGGAAATAAGCATTAGTGCTGTTGAAAATTAACAAACTTAGCACAAAGACAAATCGCTTAGGTTTGCCATCACAGAATATGCAAAAAGAAATATGCAATATTTGAGCATTGTAAGTTATTGCATTTTAACTGATTGATCAAGAGCTCTAGTAAGTCACTTATAGGAATTTGCAGGTTTCAGTAGTATAGTCTGAACTTGGCTTGAGGCTACCCTATAATTACACTTTTGACCCTCATTAATAGAAAATGAATATAAAATTGCTTATAACTAGAAGCATTGTAAATAGAAAATTAGCTCCGTTTAGCATTTGTAGTTTTCTGGCAATCAAGAATTTATGAAAAACTTGTGAGTGTTTTATCATGATGATTGCAATGATTGTATGTATCTGGATTGCAAATGTTCCCTCTAGTACAAGTTATATTTGTGAGAGTACTTGGAATAGGTAGGGCAATGGAAACACATCTGCCCACATCACAACCCTATTAAAAAGAAGTACTGTCTTAAATTTAAATTCTATGAAGCATTAGCCTGTTCAAGGCATTTTGTAAGATTTTCATATAGATGACTGCACAGCTTTGGATACACATCCTTGATTGGTGTGGAGTGAGTTAACCCCCTGGAGGCTTTCTTCCAGCTATATTTTTATCTTTTTCTTGATACTTACAAATTTCAAGAAAAAAAGTTTTCCATATGGAAAGCTTCAAGCATTACCTTGAAGCATTGCCTTGAAGCAATGTCTTTTAAGAGTTGAAGTACGTAGTTGATAGCTAGACAACAATGTTTAGGCAACAGCTAGAATGACCTGTCAAAGCACAGGGACCAAGCAAGGACTGCATTTAGATGTGGGTCTTGGGGAAGGCAAAACTAAACCATAGCTAAGTATCACAGCATTAGTTCTCCTGATATTTTTATCATTTAGAAGTGGAGTTTAATGCTTATCACATATTTTATACCTAATCCTTGCAATTATACAATATTATATGATAATATTGATAATATATGTATAATATATTGATATGATAAGTATATGATAATTGGCTCTGGCATTATCTGACAGTGTTTTTAAAAATCGAGATGGCACGTTGTACTCATGTTCAAAGCCACCAACTTTTCACTCTCCTGTCCTATGGCTTTCCATGCCTAATAGATTCCCGGCATTCTAACATCAGATAACCTTTCATAACTTGGCTTGATGCTACAGAAGATTCCTTGTGACCCTAGCTCTATACCATACTCTTATATGGGAACCTGTTTATGTTACATTCAAATATCAATTTTTATTTTCATACTATGCCTTAAAAGAATGCATTATCAAATGCTAGAAAAGAGTAGCACTATCTTGTAGACAATATAAGACAGGGGTGTCAGGCTCAATTTCATTGAGGGCCGCATGGTGGGCGTGGCCATGGTGGCTTGGCCAGCTCTCACTGCTGCTGTACTTGCTCTCCTTGGCCAGGTTGCTCATGGTGTGTGTGGGAGCGCAAGTGTGTGGGTCAAAGGGAGGCCCACTCCATCTCCTTACAAGGAGACCCAGCTTTGTAACCAAGGCATCTTCAGTGATAGGATGGGAGACCACCTGTTGTGGCCCACCAGTTGCCAGCAGAGCTGGTGGCAGACTCAGGCATTGAAGAGGTTGGGGAGGAACTTGGGTCAGTCCTGGAGTTTGGGGAAGACTCTGATGGGTGTTGTGTGTTGGGTCAGTCCTGGAGTTTGGGGAAGACTCTGATGGGTGTTGTGTGTTGGAGGCAGAAATGGGTCCAGGGCCATCCAACATTTATCAGATGCCTTCGGAGTGGGGAAGAAGAACAGCTGGAGCCTGTTCCAGATGCGCATATGTGCAGAGCTGTCAGGAAAAGGGAACAACTAAGGAACAGGGGTCGACTCAGAAGAAAAGACACCAGTGGATACTGAATAGTCCTTCCCATATGGAATAAATAGGAGCAAAAGGGCAGGGGACAATTAGTTCACTTATTATTGTGAAGATTTGCTTTTCTGAGTTATGCCTCACAGAGACTACTTGACAGGTATTTCATTTTACACCGTTGCAACTGGAAGTTCTCGGCCTGGCAACTGTCCAAAGACTGATAAGGTCCGTTTCTGCAATTAAACCTTGGAAGGCTTATATTCTGGGTGTGAATGTCAGGCATTCACATTAACCAAATAAAAAAGAGGTTTTTTCGGGTCAAGGTGTCTGTTTCATGATTCTGTTAAGCCTGGGTCAAAACACCAACAGAAGAGGTCAGGAGAAGGGGTCAGGAGAAGGGGTCAAGGGGATGGCAAAAGGCAGCAGGGCTGCTGGTGGCCAAGTGCTAAGGCAGGATTTACCTCAGATCCTCACTCAGTCTCATTATAATCTCCTTCCTTCCCTCCCTCCCTCCCTCCCTCCTCCTTTCCTTCCTTCCCTCCCTCCCTCCTTCCTTCCTTCTTTCCTTCCTTCCCTCCCTCCCTCCCTCTTTCCTTCCTTCCTCCCTCCCTCCCTCTTCATTCTCCTTTCTTCCCCTCTTTCCTTTTTTTGTTTGTCTTTCCTGTCCCTTGGATGCTCAAATGCAAAAGGGGAAACATTCTTTGCCTTATGATCAAATGCCATTTTTGCTAGCAATTTGTGGCCACTTATAAGACTGAGAACAAACTAGGTTCAGTTTATCCCATGCTTGCATTTCATGGGAGCTTCCCGACACTATAGGGTAGTACAGCAAAACTGTCCAGAGCTCCTCTGTTTTTTATGTGCAACAGATTTAAGAACAGATGCTTTTTCATTACTCTATAATCCTTAAAAGGGCTCTCCTGTAGGGAAAGACTGGATATATTTCAGACTGGAAATATAGCAAAGGAAAATATTTCCCCCCACTTGCTTTGTCCTGTTTTCCCCACTGGAAATAGCTGCTTGCAATACACAAGGAGAGGATAATTCCCTAAGAGCTCACAATTCAAGAATACCGATGTGCACATGAGGTATCTAATGGTGGGGAAGGCTGGAGGTGGTGGCTAGTGATAGGACAGGCCCTCAAACCCTCCCTGACCCACTAAGATACCTCATGCTTCCTCCTCCTTTCCTGCCACAAGGACTTACCTTGCAAACGTCTGTCTCCTCTCTTGTTTCTTTGCTTCTTTGCCTCTGAGGAAGGGAGAGGAGATCTGGCTGGGAAATGCTTTGCATGATGAGAATGGGTGCTATAATATCACACAGATTCAAGCACCCATCCTCTTTTGCAGAGTGTCAGGGACCCAAAAACTTTCATTCTCGGCACAAAAAGTGTTTGTTGGTCTCCGGCCGCCACCACCCCTTACTTGCTGCAACAGCACCATTACCTCGTTCCAGCCGGCAAGGGCAGCGCTATATTCCTTGCACGTTCACCACCTGCAAAGTTGCAAGTTGCACATACCTCCCTCTACAGCGGAGCAGCTCCTCCACCTGGGTGTGCTGCGGATCACCAAAATTTATTCGGGGACCACCAGTGGTCCATGGACCACCAGTTGGTGACCTCTGAACTAAAGAGTAGAAAGCATTGTTACAAATAATGTGAGGAAGATTTCATTCAAAAAAGAGATGAGTTTTAAAGGCTTGCTGTTTCTTCTCCTTCCAAATGTTCTTGACTGTTATGTTATAATTTATGAATTGTGGAGCAACAGTTTTACAAGAAAGGGCAAATTTGATTTTGTAACAAAATGTGATAATGTGTTTTGGTTCACATATGTAACTCTAAGCCTCTGCTGAGAAGAATAAAAATACAAAAGTTAGCAGTAGGAATTCTTTAACTATTTTTGTTAGTTTTTATACTTTTTAATGTTCTATGGTTTTTATTCTTTTATTACTGTTGTGAGCCACGGACCCAGGGGTGGGATTCTACAGGTTTGCATCTATTCACTAGAACCAGTTGTTAACATTCTAAGCAGTTTGGAGAACCGGTTGTTGGAAGAAATTACTGGCCTAATCCTGTAAGGAAGGCAGGAAGGAAACATTCTGGTGTTGCTTAGAGAAACTGCCTCTCCGTTAACCCTTATTACATTCTTGGCAGAACTAGACTTCCTGTCTCAGGAACTTCTCTGGAGTTTTATTTTCCTCCTTTGTTGGTACTTTACTTGTGTGGAGTCACCATTTGAAGTTACAATGGCACTGAAAAAAGTGACTTATGGCCATTTTTCACACTTACGACTGTTGTAGCATCCCCACAGTCATGAGAGGCCAGGCAAGGAGATGCGTGCCTTCATGTGTGATGTTGAGTTGGCCACACCCAGCCAGTCACATGACCACCAAGCCACGCCCACCAACTAAGCCATGCTCACAGAACCGGTTGTTAAAAAATTTGAATCCCACCCCTGCATGGAGGGTTATATTACATAAGAGGGACAGTTCTACAAATGTTTTAAATAATAAATAAATTTGATTAGATTTTATTTGTACTATGCAGTTCAGAATAAATTTCATCCAAATTATCAATATGTGGATGAGTATGATGTTGTTCATACCTCAAATAGATGATAGAATATTATATTACTTAAATAATTACTTGTACCTCTGTGTGCATTCTCCAAGTTCATTGCATTCTATTGCATAGTAATACCAATTCTGTTTTGCAAGTATAATGGTTCTTCAAGTTATATTAACAGAAATCCTAGCTAGTTAACTTGCCATCTAGAGATAGATAGATAGATAGATAGATAGATAGATAGATAGATAGATAGATAGATAGAAGGAAGGAAGGAAGGAAGGAAGGAAGGAAGGAAGGAAGGAAGGAAGGAAGAAAAACAGATATGCACAGAAGATGGATTGGATGTATAGAGAGACAACATATTAACTTTCTCTTTTAAAAATTAAGCTGTAGCAAATTGCTGCTTACTTTTATGAGAAACGTATCTAATGATTTGACCTTGAATAAATGCTTTAGTACTATTCTGCATGGAAGGCAATGACCTGACCAAGCCTTTATTAATATGAAAAACGTCTGTCATTTCCCCTTCAATTTACTCAATAACATATTTATCATTCAAGTAAAACACATTCAAGGACTATTTAAAAATGTAGTTAATTTTTAAGCAATAAGCTGAATAGTACTAAAACCATAAATTATATTAGTATCTAGAGCATGTACTTTAATCTTTTTCCTCCAATTTTTTCAAATTTTAGAAATTTTCAAATTTTAGAGGTTTAAACATTAAATATCAAAGAATGAGATATCAGAAAATAAAATAATTTAAAACAATTTTGGGGTAGCAAAGATAGTCAAATTTTTATTACACTCAAAGATCAATACAATTAAAAATACTCAAGAAGTATTTAGTTCAAAATTATAGAATAAAATTATAACAAATAAAATCTCTGGTAATATCACAATTTGGCAATCTATCTGTCAGTTGCACATAAACAAGAACACGGCTTAGGCAATAATATAATATTAGTCCTTAAATTGTGAAAACCTATAGCCATTAGATACTAAAATTCAACAACGTGACAATACTGAAAGCTTTAGTGCATTAATTTTGTAAAATAGCATAATGGATTATTCAACAGGTTCCAATGACTCTTTCGTGCTGCTGCATATAATCTAGCTACCTGCTCTGTGACTACAATGCTTTCATCTTTAAGTTGCCACTGAAGATAAATAATGTCAGAATGTCCAGGACACCTACTAATTGTTGGGAAAATAAATTTTGTTCAAAGGATGTATCCAGAGATTTCCATCTCTCCAGAATCATGCAGTGGGGACAGAGACTTTCAACCAGTTGTTATTATTAGCATATGACTTAGTTACAATAGCCAGGAGACCACAATGCTATTGAACAGTAGTAGTTTGATTTGCCAAGGTACCAGCCTTGTTATAGGGCCCTCTTGCACGCTTCCCAAGGTGCACCATAGAAGGGCAAGCTGTCTTTGCACCAGAGAAAAAGATGAGCGTCTGTTCCTGCAGTGTCACCCAAGGCCCCCTCCCTTCCTAGAGCAGTCTTGCAAAAGGGCAGTGCAACTGGGAAAGTTCAAGGCCACCTGCAAAGAGCTCCAAGTTTGTCTCCCTACTGAAGTGGTACAATCTATCTACTTGCCTTTGAAAGGTGGAAAAAAGATGAGGGAAGTAACAGCAGCTCACCCTTCCATGTGGTGTTTGGGCTCAAACTGTAAGAACTGGGTGTTGTGGTACTCTGACAGCCTGCGGAGTCGGCAGCAGAATCAGACAGTGGGGAAGAACATGGGCAAGTCTGGGAGTCTGGGGAGGACTCAGATGATGGTCCTGCATCCAATAAAGAGATGGGGCCAGGGCCATCTGGGAGTTATGTGCTGACTCCAGAGCCTCCAGAATCTGATAGCAGTGAGGCAGAGGAACAAGGGGAGCCTGTTCCCAGTGCTTGTGTGCGCAGAGCTGCCAGAAGACAAGAGGAGCTAAGAAAAAAGGGGCAACTCTTGGAAGTGATTGCCCCTCCTATAAGATATAAAAGAAGTGCAAAGGGACAGGAATCTTTGCAGGAAGCAATGTTATTCGCTCTGGTTGGTTTGTGTTGTGTCCATCGGAATGATGCCAGGAGTCGGTGACTTGTGCATTAGCTCTTTATTGGGTACAGGAAAACCGAACTCCCGAACGGAAAGTTTTCCGGCTTTTTATTCTCTAGCCGTGGCGGCCGCGGCCAATGGCATCACTTTGAATCTCCCGCGATTCGAATGGACCAATCGCGGGAGATTCTCAGTGAGCCAATCGGCGCGGCTCGCCTGACCAATCAGATTGCCCCGCGCTTTGACCAATCAAAACGCGGGGATTTCAAGAATGCAAAGTAAGATACAGAACACCCCTCCCCTCTTGGTTCAGTCCTTATGTGGCGAAGTCCCATAGGTAGGTGGGGCTCTGTCTTTGCCTACTGGACCTGCGCAGGTCAGTCGTCGGCTGTATCCCAGCCGGTTCGGTCGGGTTACCTGTTCCTCCTGCTTCCGTCGTGGGGACTGCCTGGTCTGTCCTGCCGGGCCACTCTTCGCAGCTCCCTCCTGGGTTACCCGGGTTGGTTGAGCTGCGGTTTTCGCCGCTCCCGCTCGGTCTTTCCGGGATGGTTGAGCTGGCCTGGCTTTCCCTTGTCGGTGAGGGTTCGTGCTGGTTGCTTGCAGGTGAGTATCGCTGGTTACTTTCTTCTGTGTTTTGGTTTCCGGGGTATTCCCTCCCCTCTTGGTTTGCGTTGAGGGGGCTGGTTGCTTTTGGTTGTCTATCTTGTGTGGCCGTCCTCGATTTTAACTGATCGATGTGGCGTTTCCACGCTTGTCCGTCGGTTGTTTGCAGCCGGTACGAGCGTGGGCCTGTTATTTGTGTTATTGTTGCTGGCACCCACATTGGATCCCCGGTTAGGTTTTTCGCGTAGACCGCGTCGCCTGGTGTGAAGGTTCGGTGTCTGCTGGTAGAGTCTGGGGGTTTCTCTGGGTTGTACGTGGGGTGTAGTCTATCAAGTGGGGACCTTATTTTCCTCCCCATTAGTAGTTCCGCCGGCCTCTTGTTTGTTGTGGTGTTCGGGGTTATGTGCTGTGTGAATAGTAATTTATTTATTTTGTCCTGGATCTCCCTGTGGTCTATTTTCCAGATGGTTTTTTTCGTGAATTGAACCATCCGTTTCGCCCTTCCGTTCGCCGCCGGGTGCGCCGGGGCTGTCAGTGCGTGCTGTATACCCCGTTCCACTAGGAATTTTTTGAATTCCAGCAAGGTAAATTGGGGCCCGTTGTCGGACACGAGGATGTCTGGGAGGCCGTGAGTTGCGAAAAGTTTGCAGAGTTCTTTTGTCACGGCCTCCGTGGTGGTTGTTCTCATGTTGCTTACCTCCAGCCAGTTGGAATAAGCGTCTACCGTTATTAGGAAAGTGTGGCCTCTTGTGGGCCCAGCGAAATCTATATGGATTCTAGACCAAGGTCCCCTGGGGGTTTCCCACTCTAAGATGGGTACTGTGGGTGGGCTTGGCCTGGTTTCCTGGCATCGTTGACACCTTGCTACCCAGGCCTCGATCTGTTTGTCCATTCCTGGCCACCAAGCGTAACTTCTGGCCAGGGCTTTCGTTCTAACGATGCCCGGGTGCCCCTCGTGTAACAGTTCCAGTACCTTCCCTTGTAGTTTTTCCGGGATGACCACCCTGTCCCCCCATAGTATACACCCTTTTAGCAATGAAAGTTCCGTTTGTCGGTTCCGGAATGTTTTGAAAGTCTCGTCATTTTCTCTTTCCGGCCACCCTTTCTCTACCCAATGCAAGACCCACGCCAGACGTTTGTCTTTATTAGTTTCTCGGGCAATGTCTGACGCGGTTATGGGTAGGTCGGGTAAAGTCTCTATGCTCAGGGTGGTTGTTGTGGGTGCTGGGTCAGTGTCCGGTTCGGGTAGCGGTGAACAGCTTAAGGCATCCGCGTGGGAGATAGTCTTACCGGGTTGGTGTGTGAGTCTGTAGTTGTATGCGGCCAGGAATTCAGACCACCTTGTCATTCTGGGAGACAGAATGTTCGGGGTGGCCTTGTTCCCGGCGAGTATTCCCAACAGCAGCTTGTGGTTGGTGACAATGGTGAAGATCTGGCCGTAGAGGTACTCGTGGAACCTCTTCACCGCTGCGACGACAGCCAACGCCTCTTTGTCCAGTTGGCTGTAGTTTCGCTCCGGTTTGCTGAGGGTCCTTGAAAAGAACGCGATGGGTGCTTCCTTTCCGTCAGAAAGAGTGTGGCTGAGGACAGCTCCGACGCCGAAAGGTGATGCGTCGCAGGTGATGGCTAGTGGTAGGGTCTCATTGTACTGGATGAGGACGCCATCCGAAGTGAGTAGGTCTTTTGTTTTCTTGAAGGCGGCTTCCTCGCGTTTCCCCCAAGTCCAGGTCACCGCCTTGTCCAAGAGCCTATGCAAAGGCTCCGCCGCTGTCGCCTTTTGGGGCAGGAAGACATTATAAAAGTTAAGCAGCCCCAGAAACATCTGAAGTTCTGTCTTTGACTTGGGTGTGGGGGCTTCTTTGATGGCTTTGATCTTTTTGTTGGTGGGGTGAATGCCGTGACGGTCTAGGAGATATCCTAGGAATTCAACCCGCTCCGTGTATAATTGGCATTTTTCCCTCTTTACTTTGAGCCCGGTCTCTTTGAACTTGTTTAGCACCTCCCTTAGGCGACTCTCTAATTCGGCCTGGTTGGTTGCTGACACTAGGACATCGTCGAAGTAGGGTACCACCCCCTTGATGCCTTGTAACAGCCTTTCCATTAGGCTTTGGAATATTCCAGGCGCCACGCTGACTCTGAATTGGAGTCGGTTGCATTTAAAGGCTACCCGGTGGGTGACTATGGTTTGCGCTTCTGCCGTTTCCTCGTCGACCGGCAATTGTTGGTATGCCTGGGCGAGGTCGAGTTTAGCGAAAACCTTGCCCCCCCCCCAGTGAGTGTAGTAGGTGTTGCACTACTGCGACGGGTTAAGCGCTTTGCTGCAAGGCGCCATTTAGGGTGGTCTTATAGTCCCCACAGATTCTCACCGACCCATCCAGCTTGATTGGGGTGATTATTGGGGTCTCCCACCGGGCATGGTCTATGGGTTGTAGGACCCCTTGCTTGACGAGCTTGTCAATTTGCTCGTCAATCTTCGGTTTAAGCGCGAATGGTACCCGCCTTGGTTTTAGGCGTTTCGGGGGGACGTTGGGTCTAGGCTGAATGATATAGGGGGCCCTCGGTACTTTCCTAGGTTTCCGTCGAACACCTCTTGGAAATCCTGGGCTAGTTGTTGCTCCCAGTCGTCGTCGGCGATGTGGTCGATGCCCGTGACTGCGATGCCGAGCGGTGCGAACCATTGGAGTCCCAGTAGGCTTGGGCAGTCACAATCGACGATGGTCAAGGGAAGTCTTTCAGTGTGCCCTTTGTAGGTTACCTTGAACTGTCCGGTTCCGACTACAGGGATGCGGTTTCCCTGGTAGTCTTTCACGATTAGTCTCTGGTTGTCTAGGCCTTTCCTCTGGATGGTAGGCACCAAGCGTTTTATTTCGTGCCATGCTACCATGGAGAGGTAGGACCCGGAGTCCACCTCCATTTTACATGGCTCGCCTTCGATGCCTACCTCCACGTAGACCTTCCGGGCATCGTTGGTTGTGGCGTGGCCGATGGTGACCGTCTGATGGGTCTCCTCTCTTCGCCGGGTCTCGCCGCCTCATTGGGATCGTCCGTTCTGGTCCCATTGGTTGTCAGCAGGGCGATCTCTGGTCCAGGGTAGTGTGCTCTCTTGTCTCCATTCGTTCTGTTCCCATCATGTTGGGCTGCGGTTCTTTTTGAGTCGGCAGACGCGGGCGATGTGCCCCTTCTTGTCGCAATGCCGGCAGATTGAGTCAAAGAACCAGCATTCTGACCTGGGGTGGTCGCCTCCGCAACCGGCATAGGTGGCCCTCGACTTACAACCCCGCCGGTTCCGCGGGTCGCGGCCTGCCTGGAGATGGTGGATTTCCTCCTCCTCCTCAGAAGTGCCCGATGCGGAGTGGACGTCGCCCTGGTGGGTGGTTGTCTCGGGTTGGGCCTCGGTCGACCTTGCAGGGTGGTTGTTCGCACTGCAGTCCCCGGCGTTCGGTCTGCGCATGCGGTCAGCGGATCGTCGGGTAGCTTTGGCTGCTGTGGCTTCGGTGATGGTATCGACGAGGGAGACGTTGCCCTTGGCCATCAGCTGACTTTGGAGGACGGGGTCCCAAAGGCCAAGCACGATTCGGTCTCGCAGTGCTTCGTCCATGTTGGCGAATTCGCACAGCCCCTCTAGGTACCGTAGTTCTGTGATGAAGTTGCTGAAGCTCTCACCCGACCGTTGGTCCCGCTGATAGAACTCGTGTCGTCGGATGATGATGGGCACGGCTGGGGTGTAGTGTCGCCGGAGTATTGGCTCGAGGTCGTCCCAGTCCATCACGGTCACGTCGGCGGGTTTGGCTAGCACTTTAGCCATCTTAAACACTGCGGGGCCGCAGTGGGTTAGGAAAACGGCTCGCTTCTTCGGGCCGGTGGCGTCCTTCAGGTCTCTGCATTCGAGGAACATGCGGAATCTGTCTGAGTACGATTCCCAGTCCTCGTTGGCGGGGTTGAAGGGTGCGGATGGCACGATGTTTGCCATCTTGGAGTTTCGTCTGGCTTCCGTCGGACACGTGCTTCGGTTCAGGATCAGAATCCCATCCTTGTCGCCAGTGTTGTGTCCGTCGCAATGATGCCAGGAGTCGGTGACTTGTGCATTAGCTCTTTATTGGGTACAGGAAAACCGACCTCCCAAACGGAAAGTTTTCCGGCTTTTTATTCTCTAGTTGCGGCGGCCGCGGCCAATGGCATCGCTTTGAATCTCCCGCGATTCGAATGGACCAATCGCGGGAGATTCTCAGCGAGCCAATCGGTGCGGCTTGCCTGACCAATCAGATTGCCCCGCGCTTTGACCAATCAAAGCGCGGGGATTTCAAGAATGCAAAGTAAGATACAGAACAGTTTGGAACCTGAAAGCTCCATGGTGAATTTGTGCTCCCTTTGGTTTTGAAAGCCTAAATGGTACTTAAGTCGTTGGCAGCACTTCAAGAAAGATAAAGGTGCATTCTTATCAGACTTCTCCCAAAGGACTTTGGCAGACTTCAATGGGACTATTTATAATTGGGTGAGACTCATTACGAGCTGTGAATGACAATAATTCACAGTTGTGAAACTAAAATAAAAGGGTTTTGGATTTAATGTGTGTTTGTTGGTATCTCAGGAAACCTTGGTCAGAACACAGAGACCATCTCCAGTGTCATTAAGCCACTGAGCCAACATGCCTCACTTTTCAACCAGTCCTTTATATTTGTCCTCCAGGATGGCTGAAAAAAGCACATGGCATTATGCAAGTAAAAAAACTTTCCAATGATTTCCTATCTCTAATTGGTTAAGATAGCTGGTAGGGATGACAGTATGTCTGATAGAATCTGGAGCCAGAAATCAAACCAAACCTTTATTGTCAATGTACAACATGTGTAAAATGAAATTAAATAATGGAGCTTCTTCTGAGTTTGGTTGTCTCTTTATGTCCTCTACCCTTTGTTTCAGGGTTCTTTGTCCATTTTGAGTATTGAAGATAAAGAAAAGTCTAGTTTAACCAAATTTGATTCAACAGCCTTGACCCATGAAGAGGATAACTTATCTTGAAGAATTAATGGTGCAAGACCTTAAGGAAGGAAATTAAGCTTTAAGCCAAAGATTTAAGGAAGCTATACAGATTCTTGTTTCAACTTTTATCAATCCTGTCTCCAGGTATATTTGAAACACAACAAGGCATCTGCAGAATTGTTCTAATAAATTTGAATTGAACTCTTTCAAGAAGTATAAAACAAGAAGCTGAGGGTTCAAGCAGCGACTGGTAAAGAAGTTGTGCTAAATTGGTAAAGACTTGGCCTGAAAAAGCTTAATTGTGGCAGGAATATAGTATCCTTCCTTTGTATGGAAAAAATGAGAATAGTATTTGCTGATTTTTGGCCAGAAGTAGTTGCATATTTACAGTGCACTTTCATTGAGCCAATGACATCTATGACCACACTGAGATATTTAAAGGTGGTCACTTGCTCTATGTAATGTCCATTAAGATACCATAAATGGAGTTTTGGCCTTTTAGCAAAAGGCCGTAATCTTAGTTTTCTGATCACTTAGGACCAGTTTGTCATTATTACAATACTAGATGAGAACTCGCTTTTAAGACCTATAGTGTCCTGGAGAGGGCTATAGCATTATCTATGTAGAGCAACAGGTCAATGCTTTGTTCTCCTATTTTGTGGGGTTGTGGTAATTTGGTTTATTTAACCATTTTACTATATGTAGAAGTTGAAGAATGGGAGGGCAAAATACACGCCCTGTTTAACCCCTTTTTGACTTCAAGAGAGGGAAGGATAGGAAGATAGAAAGATTATTAATTTCTTATGAAAGTAACAGAATCCCAATTATCCACAAAATTACATTAAATTAAATTGAAGGAGCATGTTGACTAGGATCCTGGCTTCCTCCAAGATGTAGAAAAAGTTCAGTACACAAAAGGAATATAATTATATCATCTGTTTCATTATGCAGAGGGCAAGAAGTTAATGCAGGCTAGAGACAAAGTTCTATGGGATGACAGGGAGATGATGTTGAATAAATAAATTTCTAGCTGAAAAGATCCCCTGTTTATATATTGCCAGTTACAGTGCCCTTATATGTCCTGCTTCACTTGAAGATCTGAAAAATCACACCAGGTTTTAGATCCTAGCTTTCCAAAAAGAGGGGAAATTATTAAAAATAGAAGAATGAAGCTTACACCAAAATTCAGCTGGCATTTATGGGGCCTTAAAACTAAGGGAAGAGCCAGTTTCTAAGCAGAATGCTGCATTTAGAATACAGCAGGGTACTCCAAGTTGCACTTTTGATTTAGAATGTAGGATATAGCCTTAGCATTATTATTTACTTTACTGGAATAGTATCTCTATGCTTATGATGTCTCATTTCTTTGAAAATAATTTTATTTTTCAAATAGTAAACTGTAAGAAATTCTTCTCTGCAGTAATCTGTTATAGTTTGTAAACATCTTCTGAAAATAACCTGAGGAAAAGAAAGAACAGCTGCACCATTTATATACAGGAGCAACTGACTATTCTTTATTCATTTAATAAATGTATAAACTGCTCATCTCACTATGTAGAGACTGCGTAGTTTATGTGTGGAACACTGGAATTTTCCTTTTTAAGGCAGCAATCACTGAATTGACATACATACATACATACATTTATGTATGGGACACTGGAATTTTCCTTTGTTAAGGCAGCAATCATTGAATTGACATACATACATACATACATACATACATACATGATACAGCCTCTTTCAATTTTCTGGTTGGGAATATCTGCAGAAAGATGATCATTATTACCACATTTAACTTGTGTGATCATATTGTCATGTAACATTCTAATTAGGCAGGGTAATCTTTATAATTAATTTATCATTATTATAGAATAATTATAACTATTTTCAAATAATTACTATCTAATAGAAAGCAACCTTTTTAATTCAGAGTAATCATTCTAATCAGACAGAATAAGACTGTGAGCTCAAGTCTCTCCCATTGCCATGAAACCCAGCTGGTGATGTTGACCAACCTCTTATAGTATTGGGTATAGCATAAAATGGATAGGGATCTTGCAATAATGGAGGTTCTGAAAAACAAGTCTACATAAGATCAAATCATATCTACAAATTAAGTCTAAAAGAACTTGATTATCTTTTTTTAAGACTTCCAACCAGCAATGTTTCAGGAAATCAAAAAAGAACCCCAATTGGTTTTCACTCAATCAGTCTGAAGATTGAGATTGGATTTGCTATATCTCTAATTGCATTACGGACACATTTAAATGTAATTTAAAATAAATCATATAAATCCTAATTTGTAGTATTCTTGATTCTGTCCACATACATGACTAAATTAATCAGGACATAATGATTTTTAATAATCTTCCTGCAGAAAATTAAGATGTGATATATTTTTCAGTTTCTACTTCATTATGCTTTCAAGTACCATTTGATAATTTCAGAGCAAGGGCAGGCAACCTGATAAGCACTGAAGATTATTCTCTCAAGCAATATTCTGACCATTTTCAATTTTTGTAGAACTTGGCATAGCATGTAAAGCTTCCCATTTAATTACCCAAATGGATTGGGATTTCTACAGATTTTTTTTCCATAAGGCAAGCCGAAGGAGAGAAACCCTCACTATATCCAGCTAATAATATTTCCCTTAAAGGTATTGTGTGCATTTGAAGGTTTGGGAATTTGCTTGAACATGTCAATATCTGCTTCTTGAACATGGATACTGACAATCTGGCTATGAAAGTACAAATTCTGTTCTCTGACAATGAGAAATTGACTGTAAAGTACAGTTGAAATCCCATCCGCTTCCCCCCACCCCGGTACAATGAATCTGTACATCTAATTTTTAACATTTATTAATTACCACCCTATGGCAAAGTTTTCACTTTTGTAATTGTTAAAATGCCCCAAGGATTAATGTTAAGTACATATGTTTGCAGTACTTTCCTACTGTGCTTCAGAGAAAAAGTTGTCTATACTAAATAAGGCTGCAGAAAAAAAACATGGTGCATGATATTGTTGTGGAAATTTCAGTTTAAATCCACAACTCTATGTGTTCTCTAGAACATTACCAAAAAACATTTCCTTGGGACAGAAATGGCTAAAAACAACAATGAAATTATATAACCCTTTAATCCATTAAAGTGTTCCTATACCTTCTTTACAAAAGTAAGTTTAAACTGAAAAAAGTGAAGGTATACCCTATTAAATGAAGAAGAGAAGAAAATGTCAGTGCCTGCCAAGCCTTATAAAGAGATTGGAGTAATGAAATAAAAAGGCAGTTCAATACTTTCTCTTGATGTGAGTGTGTACATGCACATGATATAGGGAAATGGATTAATATTTCAGATCCTTACAACCAGAAAACTGCAGAACGGGTCATAAATAAGAGAGTAGGTTTTCTCCAGGCATTGAGGTGCCTTACAAGATTTTTTCCCCAAAGTAGCTTGTTAGCAGCTAAGTATAATGAAGAACATTGAGGAAACAGGAAGAACTGCAATCAAGAGAACCAGCAGAATTTAGAATTTTAAAGGTTTTAATGTTTATTTCTTAGCTATTGTTTAATTCATTGTTTAACTCATTCTGTTGCAAGCATCATAAAAATGGTTGAAAGTTTTTAACCCCACACCAGAGGTGATATTCAGCAGGTTCTGACCAGTTCTGGAGAACCAATAGTGGAAATTTTGAGTAGTTCGGAGAACCAGCAAATACCACCTCTAACTGGCCTCGTTCCCATCTATTCTCTGCTTCCTGAGTCCCAACTGATCGGCTGGGTCTTCTTTTGTTGTCCTGCACAGGAGAACGGAGCTGAAAAGCAGGTTAGTAGGGTGGGGAGGGAATGGCGATTTTACAGTATCCTACCCTGCCACACCCACAAGCCACGCCCACCAGGCCATGCCACGTCCACAGATCTGGTAAAAAAAAATTAATCCCACCACTGCCTCACACTGTCCTTTTTGTTTTCATATTCCTATAGAATAAAACTCCATTGCAAGTTTTCATGAACAATCATATAATATATAATTTGTGTCAATAAATAGATATGGAAGCAACTTTCTTTTAGGATGGTATTACTCTTTTATTGGCAGTTTATGACTGACATAACTGTTTTCATCCTAGTTACCTTTTTTTACAAATTCATTCTGTGAGTTATCTGATTCTTTCTCCAAACTGTTAATTTTCACTCTATCAGAAAAATAAATGCACTTCAGCAAGTTGCACAGTAATTCTGAATGTACAACATGAAATCATCAAAACAGTGCAGTAAAATGTAGTTAGATAACAACCATCTTGATAGCAAGAATATTAAATATTTTTGCAGAAACCATATTAGTGAAAACGAATAGAATTTTAAGTTGATAAGCAAAAATAGATGCATTTATTGAAGCAAGGTAATTCTATGAATAAAAGATCCATAAAAACATGATTGTTTATAAGCAATCTGTAATTTTCTGTAAATTCTTTACTTGATGTACCTTGAGTTTTCAATTAGAATATTTTAAAGCTAGTATGTGATCCAAATAACCTATGGCTAACACTTCTGTCTACAGCATTCCTTTCTGTACCTTCCATATTTTTATCACATTGCTTTTTTTTCTTTTACACTGGAATATTTCCAGTCTCTTTAGTTGCATTAGTCACAGGCAAGCAAATGGTTCCAGTGCTTGCAAATTGAACTTTGAGCATTTGTTTCACAAGGTTTTCTCACAAATTGAATCCTGAAAGATTAAGTGTTAATATTTGCTTGGCAACAGTAGCACCATTATTAGAAATTTCTTTATTGATGATTGAAAGCTTTAAATATATTAAAGCTGTGAATAAGTTTCTAGAAGGCAGTATTTTCAATATTAAGCAAAAAATCAAAAACATGGGCTATAACCTCAAAGTGACAAGTTCAAAAGTAATGTTGGAAAGCATTACTTCACAGAAACAGTAGTGGAAACTTGGAACCAACTTCCAGCGAAGGTAATGGGTCATTCTTCAGTAACTGAGTTTAAACATGCTTGGGCTAAACACATGTCCATCATCTAACAAAAAAGCAATGAACAATAAATTAATACATAAATAAAGTAAAAAGAAAACAAAAACAACAAGCAAAAACTCAAAGCTTTGCATTATCAAACAGAAGACATAAAATGTGAGCTTAAAACTTTATAATAGTTAATATGGAGAATGTAGCACTGCTAGGCTTGGCATTCTAATAAAATCCTTTATCAACATCATGTAACTAGTTTTTGATAACTCACAGATTTTTGTGAGCTTTTAATTCTCCTACATCCCTAGTTATTTCATTTTGGTCAATGTATGGTAGATCAGACTGTTAGACCTATGTTGATTAACATTTCATTGCTGGATTTCTTATACTATTAATTAACCTCTAGTGCCCATCATAACAGAAAAGAAACATAGAACTAAGCTTTTCAAGAAACTAACAAACTGGTATGTTCTTGTGAACAAGGATTTTGGTATTTATTCAGAGTGTCTCCCAATAAGGCCACAATTTTGTCTCACCTATGGAGAAGTATCTTGTGAACAAGATTGGTGAGCAGAAATCTTATTTTTTTCTTGTCAAGAAAAGAACAGCTCATCAACTTGATATTTTTTTAAAAAAGTGTCTACAGCAATATGAAGAATTCATTCCAATCAACTTTATCTCAGATATCTGGTAGATCCAACAGATGTTGCAACTTTCTTTGACATACTGTTCCTCCTTAACTCCCAAATATATGCTGTGCCTAGGTAATGACTTCTTCAATTCATTTTCCCCAAGCCTATCCAACAACAGAAGTTATTGAAGATTTCTCTCATATTTATTTCTCTCATATTTAGACTGTGAATAGATCAAGAAAGAATTCAGTTGGGTATCTGAGGAACTAATTATTTGTGAAAATGGGTGGCTAGGCAGATGGTGCCATCTCTTTAGCTTCTTTGCTCCATTTAATGTTATTTAAACTTGTAGTTAAAATGTTATTATAATTAAGGAAACAGTAATACTGAATAGCATTACCAGTTGCAAGCCACAAAGTATTAAAAAAATCTTTACACTTTGACAGCAGCAGGAAACACAATATACTTCCGATACTTATTGGGAATAAATGAAACAACAAAAGGAGAGTAATATTTCTTGATTTAGATCACCATTCATATGATCTGATTATTAGGCATTTTGCTCATCAATCTCCATTTCCATTAGGAACAAAAATTAATAGTTATTAAGAACTGATTTGAGTACCGATTAGCAGAGTTTAAAGGAATTTGTAACCTACGTTGGAAACAAGCATTGCAACACCGTGTAGTCTTCCCAGTTCTATAGATACCTGGCAAGAACAATTTCAAAAGCAATACATGGCAGTTTGCCAACATCAAAGACATAATTAGTAAAGACCAGGTCAGCTAAGCAGCTGATTGTAAAAGAAAATATATTCGACATTTTCTTTTCTCCTCTTCAGCTAAGGAGTTGACAGCTTATTGCTGTGCTGAGTATCACAGCCCTGTCAGCCTTGGATCTGTTAGCTGACTTTGATGGTTATGGAAACTATCTTCTACAAGGAGAATACTGAGACTATAAACAAACATCTCCAGCAACAGAAATAAACCAAACTAACATCCTGTTATTAGATCAAAGAGAGACTTTTTTTTTTGTTCATTTTGCACAGCTGTTAAAATCTCCTATAGCTCTAAGGGACTTTAACACCCCCCCCCCCATCAAAATAGTATAATAAAGCTAGAAATTTATTCAACAACATGATGAAAACAGCCCACCTTCAAGACTTAGCCTCTAATTTCAGTAGAGATAAAGTGCTCTGTTTAATTTAACATAGGCTTCAACTAATACGTATTTCCAAATGGCTGTTCCATTGTTTTGTGTTGCTAAGGTGGTAACACTATGGCAGTTCAGCACAGTTATAATCCCATTGACTCAGCAAGGAATGATTGACTCATTTCCTAAAACAGGTTTTCAGGAAGAAAATGACTTTCTATCCGATGTTCTCATTTTCTCATTAAGAAATATTGGTTTCCAAGACAAGGCAATGTCAGATCAGCTTGCTGGGAAACTGTAAAATTCTGCAAGACAGACTTGGACAATTCACTGGGTATGCTCAAAGCACAGTTATCATAGTCTGGGCATCACATAGGAAATTGTAGCTAATCAGAATGCAACAGCCAAGTGAAATTATATACCTGTTACAATTGCAATAAAGCACCTGCAATTAGGTACAGACTTTACCTAAATTAGTATCCAGGCTTTATTTTGGCCTACATATATATAGACAATCCTGAACAGGTTATGAATGACATCTGATTTTAAATCTGTCTTAAGTTGAATTTGTGGGTAAATTGTCCTGTCCTTATATGGTGACTTAGTTGGCTTATGAATATTTTAGCTCAGATTTCCTGTTATAGTTCTTTTGGTGTTTAAATAACCTAGAAATTGTGGAAGTTAGAGACTCTGAAGGCACTAGGCTGAAGAAGATAGTTTGAGACTCACTACATAATGTTTTTAGTGGTCATTTAAATCTGAGCAGAATTGGATTGCAACAAAGTTCAACGTATTAAAATATGGTAGATGCCAAATGATTGTGAGAATTGGTAGCTTAACTGGAAAAAGAAAATATCATCTTTTCCCTCCCAAAATGAAATTATATTTTGAAAAGTTTTTTTAAAAATAACTATCTATTGTTAGCAATGTACCACCAGACCTATGCATTCAAGTGAACAAATATTATTTAATATACTTTTCCTTTTTCACTACTGGAAATGCATTTATTTTTCAGCAATAGGAAAAAATAGAAAAATAGGTAATATTTATTCCTTCTATAACCCCATCAATCCTTATCATGTACTTTATATTTAATTTTGTAGGAATTTAGAAAATTGTAGGCATTCTATGGACAATCCACACAGAGAAGTAACTAATGTTGTATATACTGTTTATATCAAC
This sequence comes from Hydrophis major, assembly GCA_033807585.1. NCBI lineage: Eukaryota > Metazoa > Chordata > Lepidosauria > Squamata > Elapidae > Hydrophis > Hydrophis major. The sequence goes on along the minus strand of CM066332.1, from coordinate 35,534,608 downwards.
AGTTATACCAGTATCCCACATTCAGATATTGAAAGATTCAGCATTGTTTTAAGAATTTGCAGTAACAAATGGGTTCTTGAAATGTTCTCCTGGCCATTTCTGACTCTTCTCATTATATGCACATGAGCTTCTGAGTACATTACCATAGCACAGCTGAGGTACAGAATCTCTTGAGATAGGGGGAAGTTCTATTTGCATCAGAGTTAACGTGAATATAAAATGTGGTTATACTTTGCTATTCATGGCAACATAAGGAATTGGGGGAAGAAGTTTCTAGACTTAATACTCGTGTTTAAAAATGTGAGCTTAATGTTACAAAAAGTCAAATAATACCAACATTTTATGTCTGCCTTATTTCATAGAGATTGAAGGAGGTAGACTTTAATTAAAATATTAACACATCCTCAGTAATGTTCTAAGTGTTGTCATCCAGGATAGCTCTGTAGATAAATATTTCATTGCATTCAACATGTGGATGGATGAATAGATGGAAAGAAGGGAGGGAGGTATGTTGCTATAGCTCCAACAAGTTTTGAATTAACTTGCACTGATCACTTAAATGGATATATTTTATGCCTATTTTTAGGAAGCAGTGGTTGCCATAGATGTAGTTGCCACTGATGACCTCTTTTCAGATTTTTTTTCAACTTACTAACAGAACAGAACAGAATACCAGAGTTGGAAGGGACTGTGGAGGTCTTCTAATCCAACCTCTAGTAGGACTCAGTGCTATCTGTTGAGATCCATTTGGATCTTGAGCTTTTCTTCTGATTATTCCTGCCAGCTTGGTGTCATCTGCAAATCTGATGAGTTCACTTTCCATTCTCTCATCTAAATTGTTTATGGAGATATTGAAGAGTACTGGTCCTTAAACGGAACCTCGGGGTACCCCCTTGCTTACTTCTCTCCAAGTACATGTAGTCCCATTAAGTGCAGTTGAGTTTGTCAGTCAATTATAAATTCATCTGGTTGTGATGCTGTCTATCTCTACTTTTTTCTAACTTACCAAGAAGTGGATGTTGTCTACTTCATCAAATGCCTTATAGCTATCCAAGAATGTCCATAGCATTTTACTGGTACACTAATTTTACTTTGTTAAAGAATGAAATAAGATTTATTTGGCATTACCTATTTTTGACAAACTCATGTTGCTTCTGGTTATAACTTTGCTTGCTTCAAGATGCTCTCAGATCTGTTGTTTGATTATCTTTTCCAGGATCTTCCCAGGTATTAATATCAGGCTGATTGATCTGTAGTTTCCTGGATCTGTTCCCCTCCCCCTTTTTTTTAAGATGGGAACCACATCAGTCCTCTGGTAGTTAACTGGTGTTCCAGGATCTTTAGAAGTTAGAGTTCAATGGTTCTGAGATCACATTTGCCACCTCCTTCAGAACTCTGGAATATAATCCATCAGATCCTGGTGATTTGAACTCATCTAGAGTGGACAGGTGTTATCTTAACATTTTCTTGCTTATTTTAATTTGAATTTCTAATCTGTCTTTGATGGTTATGTTTTTGGTATATTGGGCTATTTTTTCTTTTTGTGTGAAGACAGATGCTAAGAATGAATTAAGCAGCTCTACTTTCTTCCTGCTGCCCGTCACTTCCTTGCCTTCTTCTCCCATTAGTTGACTGATTATTTATTTAATTTTTTTGTTTTATATATGTTGAAAGAAACTTTTATTATTATTATTTTTGACATTTGTTGCAAGTCTTAGTTCATTCTGAGCCTTAGCTTTCCTGACTTCATTTTTGCAGATTTGGGCTATATCCTGGTATTCTTTCTTAGTTATGTGTTCCTTTCTCCATTTTTTGCACTTTTATCCTTTTTATCTTTCAGCTTATCAGAAAGTTCTTTGTATAACCATGTTGGTTTCTTCTTGGATTTCTTATTTTTCTTTTTTGTAGCTGCTCTCTCCCAAAGTTCTTGCAAGTTCAATCCCCTCTATGATTCTTCTCTGTTAGCAAGAATTAGGCCACTATAGCTGTTCCTCTAGTTCTCTCCTTTACCCTTTGGATGACGAAGTTGTCTCTCCCATTTGATACAGAGTTTGTCTCCCAGTTGATGGCAGGGTAGTTAAAGTCCCCCATTACTGTGGTGTATTTCCTACATACATTTGTTTACTGATTAGCAAAAGTTCATATATTTCTTCTGCTTGGTTAGGTAGCCCCTGTAGTATATACTTATGACAATGTTATTCTTTTTTTCCCTTTTATATTAATCCATATGCATTCTAGGAGGCTTTCATCCTTGGTTTTATATATCTCTGTAGAGATGTAGAGATATTTTACATGTGGTAAAATTTTACCTCCTCTTTTGTTGGGTCTGTTCTTTTCAAAAGTTTATATCCTTCCATCAGTACATTCCAGTCGTGAGTTTCATCCCACCAAGTTTCAGTAATGGCAACTATATCATATTTGACCCTGGATATGCTTCCTATATCTCCTAATACAGACAGAATTCTTTATAGAAATGTTTCATATGAACCTGATTAAAAACAAGTATTGCAAATTTCTTTTACACTGGAATATTTCCAGTCTCTTTAGTTGCATTAGTCACAGGCAAGCAAATGGTTCCAGTGCTTGCAAATTGAACTTTGAGCATTCGTTTCACAAGGTTTTCTCACAAATTGAATCCTGAAAGATTAAGTGTTAATATTTGCTTGGCAACAGTAGCACCATTATTAGAAATTTCTTTATTGATGATTGAAAGCTTTAAATATATTAAAGCTGTGAATAAGTTTTTAGAAGGCAGTATTTTCAATATTAAGCAAAAAATCAAAAACATGGGCTATAACCTCAAAGTGACAAGTTCAAAAGTAATGTTGGAAAGCATTACTTCACAGAAACAGTAGTGGAAACTTGGAATCAACTTCCAGCGAAGGTAATGGGTCATTCTTCAGTAACTGAGTTTAAATTGAATAGGATTTGTGAATGGTGTATTTGTATATGAGAGATTGTCTCTTTTATTAACTATTTATTGCCATTATTATAAGGGAAGGGAAGTGATGTAGTCTATTCCTTTTGGTTTTATTTCCTCTGGATGTTTCTGCTTTCTAGTTTTACAACTAATTTAGATATTTATCAAGAATATTAGCTGAATTGGGGGAAATGGGACTTTTGGAAAAGGTCTGTGTTCATTCAAGTGGCATCTCAAGTGATTCTGGCATGAATTCAAGGTAAAGATAAAGGTCCTAGTCTTAAAAATATTGTTTTTTGTTTATAGTATTTTTTATTTATATATAAATATTTTGAAAACAATGTAATGTTCAGGCATTTCATGTTACCAAAAAGTAACAGAGTAATAATAATAATATTAATATACACAGTAATTATAGCAATATTAATAGTTATATTAGCTTATTTATGATCATGTTCATTTTAGTAGCATACTTATAGTCATAGACAATGTTCATCTTTTACATGCACATAAGAATAATCTTTCTTAGATTGTCTTAGATTGAGCATTATCTTCCCAGGTGATTGTCCCAAATATAACTCCTTGGAATTAAAGTCACACTCTTAATGATTTCTTGTAAATGTACACTTTACACTTTTAAGTGTAAATAAGTATAACAGTCTGATTAAACAAAACCCTTCCCAACATAATTACAATTATTATAATTGTAATAATTACAATTATTCCAAGATAAAAAGTACATATAAATAAAAAGTAGATTTTGTTTTGTTGAACATCTTAGCCCCAATTATTTGCTAAGAGTGCTGTACCAGCATGCCATTCCACTCTAAAGCTCTTGGGTGAATCTCAATGTCCCATTCATTTGATGAGTATTTCATAGGTGTGGAGACTTTCAATCACTTGGAGTTTAACAGATTCTCTTCCCAATTACAGGATTTGGCTTTTCAGTGAAGTTTTTAATTTTAAACAACACAATCAAGATTGCTGATTTGGGGTACCAAGGAAGGAAATGATAAGGTCTTTTCTGTGGCAGTGCAATGGATTCTGTAGTAATCTCTTTTTTTCCATTAATTTATTTACTTATTCAATTTCTATAGCTGCCCATCTTAATCAAGAGGCTCTGTGCATAGAATAATAATAAAACAATTAAAACCAGCAAGAACATAGTACATTAAATATATATGGCAATCAAGAAAAGTGTCATCCTGTGTATCATATATGTCAGTATTCAAGATAAAAATTAGGATTGACAGAATCCAAGGAAGAAGAAAAAAAGATAAGCCTAGCTAAGTATTGCTCAGGTTTGCCATCTTAGGGCAATCATTAGTAGCTTTTTATACTTGTTTATAGCAGTCATATAACTTAAGACAAGTGGCACGTAGAGGCCTCAAGATTTGTTCAACTATTAATCAATGCTAGCCTTCTGTTTCAGATTTTATCCATACACAAAAGAAATAGCATTAATAATCAGATAGAGTGGTGTGTTTATTGGCGTGGCTGGAATGTTGGTTATTGCTGATGAGCAAATAGTTTTTCATGAAATTTAAATGTGCCAAACTCTGATACTGTTAAATTAGGATAGTAATAAACTATTTAATTTTAAGAGATCACTTGGTGATTGTTTTATTACAGTATCTAGTAATCCAAGTAATTGTTAAGTTTGGAGCATGGGCGAGAAAGAATGGAAACAAGCCTGTGGAACGGTGAACTTCAACTCTTTATTTACATGGTGTGACAGCTCAAACTGGATGGCCGCTATAGCCTTCCTTATAGAGGCAACCCAATAACTATTTAACCAATAACAATCCAGGAGCGCTAGCTCCGTTAACCAATACGAATGCCCCGTTAATGGCCAATCAGATTCCCCTGCACGGGCCAATCCGATCCTGCCATTAATGGCCAATCAGAAGTGCAGGGCCAGAACCCTGCACTTGACTCCAAGCTCAAGATAACTTTATTAAACCTTATGCATTCACAACACCCCTTCCCCCTGGCTTCTGTTTACAGGGCGCAGTCACATAGTCCTTAAGGTAGGACGGTTGCTTTATTAGTCTGTTTGATTTTCGCTGTGCGTTTTGCATTTGGCTGCAATCTCGCTGAGGTAGATCGTTGTTTGGTGAAGGGGTTGCCTCTGGTTCAGAGTTCGCATTTCCGTTGTCACCAATATCTTCGGCAACTCCCTGAGGTGAACCTACTCCCATCTCTGGTTCCAATTCCTGTGTCTCTATTCCGCTATCGTTCCCTTCGAACGGGTTTTCCTCTAGTTGAAATTCATCTTCTTCTGTATCTCCCTCTCCCTCAGTTTGGTCATAAGGGAGCTCAGAAATGCCCGACCGGAGCCGTGATCGTAATTGATCGATATGGCATTTCCATAGTCTACCATCAAGGCATTGTACAAGGTAGGATCTCGGACCGGTTACATGGATTACTGTCGCCTCTACCCACAGCGGATCGCCCAATAGGTTTTTAGCGTACACCAAATCGCCTACCTGGAAGGTACGGCATCGGCCGCTGGATCCGAGTGGTTTTTCCGGTTCATAAGCTGGGTGTAACCGGTCGAGGTGGGAGCGGAACTTCCGTCCCATTAGCAGTTTGGCGGGAGTTTTGTTGGTGACGCTGTGAGGTATGATGTGCTGTAGAAAAAGGATTCGGTTGATTTTGTCATCAATGTTATCGTAGTCTAATTTCTGCAAAGTTTTCTTAACAAATTGGACCATGCGCTCAGCCCTGCCATTGGGCGCGGGGTGCGCAGGCGAGGTGAGCACATGTTGGATGCCGCGGTCATCCAGGTATTGCTTGAAGGACAGCGCGGTAAGTTGGGGCCCGTTGTCAGATACCAGAACGTCTGGTAATCCGTGGGTTGCAAACAGTCTTTCCAATCTTTTGATGACCGCTTCGGTGGTCGTGTTCGTCATGCGGTGAATCTCGAGCCAATTCGAGTAGGCATCGACGGTTAGAAGAAAGGTGTGACCTTTGGTTGGCCCAGCAAAGTCCAGGTAATACAAGACCAGGTTCCCTGTGGTGTCTCCCATTTGGTTGGGATTGTTTTTGGTGGGGCGTTGCTCACTTCCTGGCATCTATGACAAGCTTTGACCCAATTCTTGATTTGCTTGTCGATGCCCGGCCACCATGCGTAGCTTTGTGCGAGGGCTTTCATTCGCACGATACCGGCGTGGCCATCTTGCAAGGTTCTCAGTACTGCTTGTTGGAGTCGTTCTGAGATAACAACTCTATCACCCCAGATGATACAGCCCTTTTGAGAAAACAACTCTGTCTGTCGAGTCTTGAATGGTGCGAAGTCATCTGATAACTGGTCCAATGGCCATCCACGTTCTACCCAGCCTAGGACTCGCAGTAAGGTGGGGGCTGGTTTCTCTCGCGACATCTCGGGTGGTTAATGGCGGTGTGTGGAGTGTCTCAATCTGTAACGTGGTTACCATTGGCACGAGGTCGTCGAGAGTCTCTGGAAGCGGTGCTCGGCTCAATGCGTCGGCATGGGGAATGGCTTTCCCCGGGCGGTATTGCAGCCGATAATTATAAGCAGCCAAGAATTCTGACCAGCGAGTCATCCTGGGGGGGGGTGTCGGTTTATCTCCGGCTATTATTCCTAATAACGGCTTGTGGTCAGTCACGATAGTAAAAGCCCGGTCATACACATACTCGTGAAATCTTTTAACAGCAGAGACAATCGCGAGAGCTTCTTTATTGATTTGGCTATAATTTCGCTCAGTTTTTGAAAGCGTCTTTGAAAAATATGCAACAGGGGCTTCATTACCATTAGGCAGTACATGGCTCAAAATGGCACCCACTCCGAAAGGCGAAGCATCACATGTGATATTTAATGGCAAAGTCTCATTGTACTGCATGAGTACAGCGTCAGAAGTCAGTAGATTTCTTACATTACAGAACGCCTGTTCTTCTTTATGACCCCATAACCAAATTGCTTTTTTGTCTAGTAAACGATGTAATGGTTCAGTGACAGTTGCTTTATGTGGTAGAAATACATTATAAAAGTTGATAACGCCTAGGAATGCCTGGAGATCGGCCTTGGGAGCGTTTTTTATTTCTCTCAATTTACTGTCGGTTGGGTGAATACCCTGACTGTCAATTAGATACCCTAAAAACTCGACACGATCTGTACACACTTTACACTTATTCTTTTTCACTTTAAGACCGGCATCTTGGAATTTCTGTAGAACTAATTTTAAATGATCCTGTAAGATTTTTTTTGTAGGTGCAGCAATTAATACATCGTCAAAGTAGGGGACCACGCCTTTAATCCCTTGTAGTAGCCTCTCCATAAGGCTTTGAAAAATTCCCGGGGCTACACTGACTCCGAATTGGAGCCGGGTACATTTAAAGGCACCTCGGTGCGTCACAATCGTTTGTGCCTGTGCCATCTTTTCATCAACAGGTAGTTGCTGATATGCCTGAGCTAAGTCTAGTTTAGCGAAGACTTTTCCGCCCCCCAGGGAATGGAGGAGGTGCTGCACCACCGGCACCGGATATGCATTTTGCTGTAGGGCGTGGTTCAGGGTGGTCCGGTAGTCCCCACAAATTCGAATTGAACCATCTGGCTTAATTGGTGTTACGATTGGGGTCTCCCAGGGAGAGTGATCGGTTGGCTCTAACACCCCCTGAGCTGTTAATTTATTGAGCTGTTCGTCGATTTTCGGCTTTAAGGCAAACGGAACTCGACGGGGCTTAAGGCGGATGGGAGCTATCTTTGGATTAAGGCTGAACGATATTGGGGTCCCCTTGTACTCGCCTAATTTTTCCACGAAGACGTCCCTGAATTCATGGACGAGGTCCTCCTCCCAGTCACTGCCGCTGACTCGGTTTATGCCTGCCACTTCAATGCCAAGTGGCGCAATCCATTGGAGGCCTAGCAGGCTAGGCCAATCTTTGTCGATCACAGTTAGCGGTAAGTATGCTGTGCGATTCTTTAATGAGACCCAGACTCGGCTGCATCCAACGACAGGGATTCGATTCCCTTGATAATCCTTAAGGATGAGTCTTTGGGAACGAAGGTCTTGGCGCTGGATAGTGGGGATGAGTTGCTTGAGGGTCTTCCAGGAAACCATCAAGAGAGATGATCCCGAGTTGACTTCCATTTGGCAAGGCTGATTTTCGATGGCCACTGTAATTCGGATTTTCTTGGCATCCAAGGCAGAGGCGTGACCGATCGTGATAGTCTGGTGAGCCTCTTCTCGCTTCGTGGGGCGATTCAAAACTCGGTTTCTGTAGGAGTGGTTTACTGGTTCTCGCTTTACAGGACGGTTTCCTGTCAATTGGTGATAGTTAGCCCCTTTTGAGGCCTGGCCGGGTCCTTGGAAGCTTCGGCAGACCCGTCCGATGTGGCCTCTCTTCCCGCACTCATGGCAGAGCGCGTTGCGAAATTTGCATTCGGACCTGGCATGGTTGGCTCCACAGCCAGTGCATGGGTGTAGGGACTTCGGGTAAGGGTCCCGGTCGGACCGTAGTTGATGGACCTCTTCGTCGCTGTCTGACGACGAAGAGAGGTCCTTGTGGTGGGCCGTTGATAGCTGTCCCTCTGACTTGGATAAAATGTCGCCTGTCGGTTGGTGTACCAGAGCGCGGTTGTGGCGTAATTGGGCAGCCAACTTCCTGGTTGCTTATGCTGCAGTAGCATCAGCGATGGCATCGGCAAGGCTGATGTTGCCTTTCTCCATCAGCTTGCTCTGCACGCCTGGTGCATCTAATCCCAGAACTATTCGATCTCTCAACGCCTCTTCCAAATCGGTGAATCCACAGAGGCCTCCCAGATTTCGGAGGTCTGCTATGAAGTCGGCGACGCTTTCTCCTTTTCGCTGGTTTCTTTGATAGAACTCGTGCCGTCTCACAAGCGTGGGCACGGTCGGTGCGTAATGAGCTCTTAGTAGGGGTTCGAGGACGTCCCAGTCCATTGCCTTTACTTCTGTAGGTTTGGCTAGTGCTTTAGCCATCTTAAATACGGTTGGTCCGCAATGCATTAGGAATACCGCCCGTTTCTTCCCGGTTGTGGCATCCTTTAAATTGTTAGTTTCCAAAAACATTTGGAAACGATCCATGTAGGACTCCCAGTCCTCTTGCACTGGGTCAAACGGAGCAGGTGGTACAACGATGCCGGACATGGTTCCGTCGTGTTGCGTTGTCAGCCACATGCTCGGTGTTTCTTCTTAGTTCAGTCAGCTCCGACGTCTCCACATCCCATCCTCGTCGCCAGTGTTAAGTTTGGAGCATGGGTGAGAAGGAATGGAAACGAGCCTGTGGAACGGTGAACTTCAACTCTTTATTTACATGGTGTGACAGCTCAAACTGGATGGCCGCTATAGCCTTCCTTATATAGGCAACCCAATAACTATTTAACCAATAACAATCCAGGAGCGCTAGCTCCGTTAACCAATACGAATGCCCCGTTAATGGCCAATCAGATTCCCCTGCACGGGCCAATCCGATCCTGCCATTAATGGCCAATCAGAAGTGCAGGGCCAGAACCCTGCACTTGACTCCAAGCTCAAAATAACTTTATAAGCCTTATGCATTCACAACAGTAATAATTATTATAATCTATAAGAAATCATTATATGCAGTAACACCGAATCCAAATATTTCTGTGTAAACTAACAGTAGCCTATCAATAAAACAGCAGGAAATCCATAACAAATGCCCTGAACATAAATGTACTCACTATAATGACTTCATTTAATGTAGTGTATAGAATTTAATGCAATAAGTTGTTCAGATTGGCTACATTTGAATCTGACTTTACCTTTGAAGTATTTATTCCATTTTTTTCTATTTTTCTACCCAAATCCTGTTTTAAAAAGTCTGTCAGATTTCTTTGTCATGCAGTTCCTTGAAATGAATTTTCTACAACTGTCAATTATTTGAATCAAACCTGTAGATGGTACGTCATCGTTTGGACAGGCAACAATTCCGCTTTAGAAAGCAAGACTCAATGTGAATTCTCTAAAGGCTCTCAAACTCTCATAGTTTGACATAGAGTCCCTTTTACAACCTTGCCTTGACATGTTTTAACAGCTATAAATAGAGAAGAGAGCAGTGGTGGGATTCAAATTGTTTTGCCACTGGTCCAGTGGGTGTGGTTTGGTGGGCGTGGCTTGGTGGGCATGCTTTGCCTAATGTCGGAGCGCAGCTTTCCCCACACCAGCTGAGACCTGCAGCGCCAATCAGCTGAGAGGATAAATAGAAAAGCACAAGGGAGGGTGGGAAGACCGATCCTGTGCTTTTCTCTTCTTTTTCCTTTCAGCTGATTGTCAGAGGATTTTTTTTTCCTCCTCTCAGCTGATCGTGGGCTTCTTTTACTACCGGTTTGGGTGAATCGGGCCCAACCGGTAGCATACCACCACTGGAAGAGAGAGACAGATAAAGGAAGATGAAACACAAAAGGGGTCTGAGTCTCTGTATTTAGAGTGTCTTTGAACTGTCAGTATGACAATTGTAGAATCAGTATGACATGAAGTCAAATAGCCCTCCTTCTGGCTTGTATTTAAGAATTGGTATTTAGGAAGCATGAATGGTTAAAAGTAAATCATAAGAACATATCACAGCACATTAATCTGGAAGAAAGTCTTAAACAACAATAGCACTGACACTCACATTCTCTTGGATGATTGCCTATTTTCTCCTTGTAAATACAGGTGGTCTTTGGCTTACAAATGGCACTTAGCAACCCTTCAAAGTTACAACTTACCTGAAAAAGGAAACTTATAACTCAGATCTGAAGTTCAGACAGTTGTCCCTTCACTTGTTTCCACTTTGGACACCCTACAGCACGCTGCATTTACAGTTGCTTGCAGCATCCCAGGATCATTTGAGCACATTTTACGACAGTTCATTACTTTAAGAACATAAAATGTACCCTCTGTATATTATAAATATTACACAGGAAAATTAACATATTTTTATGTTTTTAAAGTTGGTTGGGCTGTATGAGCAATGTGGCAAATTGATCAATTTTTTAAAAATTGTCTGATTGTACAGGACTCTTTTTTCTTTTATAATTAGGAACACTATTAATTTTAATGCTGCATTATATTGCTATTCTATTCTGTTTGATATAATAGGATTATATTGAATATCAACTCGAAAAGGAATATATGCAAAATATTATTATGTAGTGTGTATACTTACTGAGTGTTTTTATTTGTTCTGGTCTCTGGTCTATGACTGTAATAAACTGAATTAAATTACTGTGTAGTTTTTATTATTTGGATCACAATAAGATTAAGGTTTGAAAGTAAAAACCAAGATCCAACAAAAAAACAGTTTAAAAACTGCCTTTAACAACCATTTAAAGAAAAACTTTAATAAATAACAAAGGAACAACAGATGTAGATATTCAGCTACCCTTTGTCATGCTATGCTTTGTGCTATGATATTTATTTGACAGGAAGCTGTTTTATTTGAACTTACATGATGAGGAACCTGAAAAATTCAGGTTTCTCTGAAAGTTAATCAAGATTAGCAGATCCTCAAGAGCAGGTTGGTTCTGTCTGTTTAGTTTAATCCTGTATCGAACATCTAAACAACTTATTATCTTCTTTTGTTTCTCCCATCTTCATATTTCTTTTTTTCCTCCTTCTCTTCCTCCTCATTTTATATCTGCCCTTTTCTTTCTTCCCAGCTCAGTTCCTGTCCCTTGTCCATCTTGATCCAGATGTGAATGTCTCCCCTTTGCCTCTGATGCACAAGCATAACTCCTTTTTGCTACTCACAAGCATGACTTTTCAAATGGCAAAAGAAGCAGAAAAGGATACTACTGGTCTAATGAATCCATGAATTAAAATTGATGTCTTAAAGCATTGCCCTTTTTTTAGACTAAATTAGATATTTTAACATATAGCAAAAAACATGTTTATGCAAGAAATGCTTGTGGATAATTTCTTCTGAAACATTTTTTTAAACATTCAGAGTCCTAGTTGGTATGTTTGAGGGACTGAATTCAAATTCATGAACAAAGACATGCATCCATGTACTCATATATAAATATGATATATGCACATATCCATTGGGAAGGAAAAAGTTACTAGGGTTGGTTTTGGTTTAAACTGGCAACTTGAGTTTGAGTAAATGGGAAGTTGAACATTGCTTGGGTGCAAGAACCAGTCCAACGTTATGGTTAAAGACACTGGGCTAGAAATGGAAGGTTGTAAGTTATAAATGCTGCACTAGACACAAATCTGAAGTCTTTGGGCCAGACTTATGTATTTGCATCAGACCTTGTCACAGAAGGTTTTACATGCAGTTTTTTTTGGTGTTGATATCATTTGTCAGGTATCATTTTACCATCACCACAGATTATTATAGGTTTCCTAAGCTTTTGATTTATATTTGATTTGTATTTGATTTGTATTACCATGGCTAATAATCAGGTGTTCTTAATCTCATAACATGAATGAATAATGACATGAGGAATGGTTAAGGTTGATGTGTTGTCCTTTGACTTTGTTTTGATGCAATAATGGAGTATGTCTACTGAATATTTTGATTCATTTTGTAATAATTTGTAATAAAATCTTACCTTAGGTGGAAAATGTTACAAGTGAAGTTATAAATGTACTGTTATTTAAGACAATCCTAATGCATGGTGGGGCCAATTGAAAATGTTGGAGGTCACAATTCCAAACCAGTGTGACCATAATCTATGTTAGTTCAATATTTTATGGATTCCAATGCCAAGATACATTCTGACGGTATCTACTGGGCAAGGTTGACTTAAGCCATAACAAAATATGACAATAAACATGATAAGCTTATGTTGCCAATTATGTTTGGAGAGATGCAACAACTATTCTTTAGTCTGAACCTCTAAGATGGCTGTTAACATCACCAGTAACATGTCAGCACATGAGAAATTGAGAGAGCTGATTGCTTAAATTAAAAGCATTAACACCTCACAACTTCAGATAAAACATGGTATTTTCCCACTAGAATACTGAAACCTGTAAAATATTTACGAGTTCTTCATTATTCTAAAATAGCAAACTTAAAAAAAATGGCATGGGAATTGCAATCATTGTAGAGTTCTGAATTATGGTTGTACATTGGATTTAATCAACCCAAGTTCCTAAAGAAGATTAAGGTAATACAAAACATGTTTTCCTGGGATAGATTGAATGGGTTAATTCTGAATCTGGATGTCAGTAAGTCATGATTCTCTTTTGTTTCTTAGTGTTCCAGAACATTATGGGAGTAAAGGCTGTGCAAAACACAAAGCAAAATAGCAAATTGATGTGGCATTGTTTGACTGATCTTTTTGTATGCATCTCAATCGCGAAAGTAGATGGCTGAAGCATTGCATATTATGTTGTGAGCTGTGCTCATAAAATATTTTTCTAGACATTTATTTTTGTTCCTTAATAATTGACCATTTCTTCTTGTCTTCCATTCATTTCTCCCATGAGCTGTTCAGAGCATCCAGAAATGAGTGTGTGTGCTTCAGTCTCTTTTGGAAAGGCTGGGCTTAAAACTCCAGAACGCTCCTCCTCCTCCACGGGACACCTCCCCAGCGTTCCCCAGTTTTTAGCTCAGCCTTCGTGGTAAGAGGTTGTGCACTCCCTGACTGGAACGGTTTTCTGATTCAGCTAGTCAAAATTCAGGTTTGCTCTTGGGTTAATTTGGCTTGTAAATTTTTCCCCAATTAATTTGGCGATTTCAAGGCTTCTGGCTCCATTAGGTCACACACACCCCCGATCAGTTTGAGAGCAGTTCTTTGTGGCTGGCGCAGCCTGCCACTCCGCAGGCATCCTGAGATGCCTGCTTCAGGCAATTAGCTTATCTAATCCCCAATCGTCTTATCTCTGTGATCTTGGTGGAGCACTCGCAGCCACGGCTCACTCCTTACCGTTTCGACTGACAGGATAATTTATCTGACAATTTAGAGAGTCAGCAGCAGCGGCTCGTTAAACTGCTCAGGCAATTAACATCTGCCTTCCCACCATTTTCAACAGCTGGCTTCAAGTTCATGCCTAAATATCACATGCACCATTCCCCTCTGGTTTCCCTTCTTGGGGACTGGGGCAGATACCTTCCCACTCCACTTCCCTGGCATTATTTCTCTTTTATCTTGCTGGTGTTGGATAAGCAGGCTAGTCCTTAAACAAGATTTTTTTTTCTTTTTCCATTTGCTTTTGGATCATTACATTGGAGTGAAGCCGCAAGTGCCATTTCAAACAGCGGGACGTTTTTGAGAGGAAAGGATCCATCCAGGATCTGTATAGCTGGTTTCCCTTGTTGGGGACCAGGGATCCTGAATATTTCTTGCTTGGAGCCCTTGGGGGGTTTCCCTTGCGGGGGACCCTTAGATACTGTTTCCCATATACACAGTTTTACATGTAGATATAGGCATGTATATGTATATGTATGTTATGTATATATATTTTCGCGGGTACTTACATGTCTGGCATTCAGCTTTGTTCGGGTATTTTCCCACATCATAATAGTGGTGCTTTTAAAGTTATAGCAACGTTTCAGCAGAATCTCATCTGCCATCATCAGGCTTCTGTACAGTGTTTGTCTGTGAGTCAGACTTTTACAGTGGTTTCAGATTTAAATTTGGGGCAGTCTATTGCTGTGTCAGAATGGTTTTTTCTTCCTCCTGATTGGTTGAGAGTCTTGGTCTGTGTTTATTGGTCTTGGAGTTTGCTGTGTTCTGCTACTAATATCTTCTGTCTGTTTTTTTTTGGGGGGGGGCTCCTTTTGTATCTTGATTGGCTGGCAACATAGTGTTACTTTATTGGAGGCCTTTAGTGCAGCTTGGCTTCGGGTAAATGGATGGCTATCATTAGTTAGGAAGCTGGGTTTCATCTGGGTGCCTGGTTGGGGTGTGTTTGAGCTGGAGGTATCAGGGGGGATCTGTTTGTGCCCAGGTGTTTGCCTGGCTTGTGGTGTGGAGATTTTTTTGTTTGTGAGTGCAGGCTTCCAAATGATTGACAACCTGGTGGAATCATCTCTTCTGTTCATGCTTTCTGGTCTTTCTTCAATCTCTATGGCTTCTCTGATGATTCTGTGGCTGGGATTTTCTATGGTGGCTAGGGTTTTGGTGCCATTGAAGTTGATGTTATGACCTGTGGCTTCCATGTGTTGGACGAGTGAGGAAGTGTGTTCCAGCTTTTTGACTGCATTTTTGTGTTCATCCAGGCGGGTGCTTATTCTTCTATTGGTCTGTCCAATGTATGTGGCCGGGCATGATGCACAGGAGACTTCATATATGCCTTGGTTTTCCAGGTCAATTTTGTCTTTGGGGTTCCTGAGGATGGCTGCTATTTTTCTGTCTGTTTTGAAGGCAGTCTTGATGTGGTGTCTGTATAGAATCTTACTAATTTTGTCTGTAGTGCCTCTAATGTAGGGCAGGACAGCTGTTCCATATATATATATACATACATATATATATATATATATATATATATATATATATATATATAGAGAGAGAGAGAGAGAGAGAGAGAGAGAGAGAGAGAGAGAGAGAGAGAGAGAGAGAGAGAGAGAGAGAGAGAGAGAGACTTACACTCCTGGAAGTGTTCTACTTTCAACCACAGGGGTAGGGATTACCCCGAAGTACAAATAATAATAATAATAATAATAATAATAATAATAATAATAATAATAATAATAATAATAATATAAAAAAAATGTTGGGGCCCTTGGACTTATCCACCCAGCCCAGACAGGCTATTTCTGGACAGCCTCCCATAGGCATATCTCATCCAATGAGCACTGCCCGGTGAATCCCAGAGGCAACCTTCATCCCTACGGCCGCCGGTTTAAGACAGGAGGAGGGATTACCTGAGACTATTCCCATTGAAATGAGGCAATGGATGGAGATAGCTATACAAAAGGGCATTGCGGCTGGAGTTCAGCAATCCATCCAGACCAGACACTTTTCAGCTACTTCGGAAGCGGGATCCCTGTCTGCTCGACATATCCTTTGCGCATATGGGACATCATCAAACTCAGGTATTCCCCAATATTCCTGACATACCAGTCCAGGGTCTTCAGGAGGAGGTGGAATTAAATGACCAGGATGTTCCCATGGAGGTGGGGTCGATCCATCAGATGGACTTGGGGTTGTCAGAGGCTGACCCACTAGAACAAGGAATGTTGGATGATGAAGGCCTCATTCCGGACCAACCTACCTTTTCTGGCCTTTTTCGTCCACACCTCTTTAAATCTTTACTGTTCAAAACAAAGAACACCACTAAACTAGGCACATCAAGCCCTCATCCATTGTCAACAAGGTCTTAGGATGAATCCGAGGATCTAATATTCTCACAACCGGCTAATGAGGCAGAAACTATTCCTATCCCTCGTATGTTTGCTGAATTAGCACAAAATCAATGGGCATCAGCAGCATCCTATCCAGCCCCAACAGGGTATGATAAACAATATTATAACTTGGCACCAGAGTTTTCAAATTTTCTCAAAACGCTGGAGGTGGACGAGCCCATTGTGGCACTGGCCTCTTCTTCAACCTTTCCCAACGAGGCTGAGGAAGCCCTGAGACCGGAGGAAAAGAGAGCAGAGTTGGCACTCCATAGAGTGCATGTTTCTGATGCCTGGGCCATTAGGGCAGCTACAGCTGCATCCTTTTTTACACGGTCCTCCCTACGATGGCTCTTCCACTTGAGGGATATATTGCCAGCGTCAAATGTCAGAGCCCACCAGGACATTGCTAAGATTATTGCAGTGGCAGAATTCTCCATCAACGCCACATTTAATGCGGTCAAATTCTCGTCTAGAGGCATAGCATCTCACGTATCAGCACAAAGGCTGCTATGGCTCAGACATTGGCAGGCAGATACCAAGCATAAATGCAAGCTGGCATCAGCCCCAATATCGGGGGAATAAATTATTTGGCAGTGTCTTGGAGCCCCTGCTTATTGAAAATAGAAACAAGAAAAAAGTGCTTCCCACTCTTTTTCAGAGGTCTGAAAACAGAACGCCCCAGTCGTTTTGAAGGGGTTCCTTTCAGCCCTACTATCAAGGCCCATACGTTCCCAGATTGCAGAGAACATCAGGCTACAGGCCCAGTTTTAGACAGGATAGGTCGGAATCTTCTGGTAGAGGTCAGTGGGGAGGCCAAAACAGAAGAAACCCCAGAGGTACTGGAGGCCGATTTTTTTCATCGCCCCAAGTGAGTCCTTGACAGCAGCTCCCATTGGAGGGTGGCTAAAATTGTTTGCTGATCAATGGGACAGCTCCACCACTGATGCGTGGGTCAGCAACTCTGTTAGGTTTGGTTTGGTGCTAGAGTTTCAATCCTCCCCTCTGAACTTTTTCATTAGGAGCCCTAGGTCCACGGACCCCATTAAGAGAGTGTTGATGCAAGAGGCTATCAATCATCTTCTGCATATTCGGGCCGTTAGAGAGATCCCATCTGAACAACGGGGTCAAGGCTGTAACTCTCTATTGTCTGTGGTTCCAAAGAGTTTGGGGGGCTGGAGGGCAATTCTGGACATCAAACGTCTGCACAGATCATTGGTTTATCGAAAATTCAAAATGACTACTCTCCAGTCCATTCTGCGCAGCATCAGAGAGAACGATGTCCTGACCTCTATAGATCTGACAGAGGCTTATCTACATATACCAATTAGACCTGCTCACTACAAATATCTTAGATTTTGCTATTGTGATCGGCACTATAAATATATCGCCCTACTATTCGGTCTGGCTTCGATCCCTAGGACTTTTACCAAGGTCCGAGCGGCTTTGGCTGCCTCCCTCAGGATCAAATCTATTCGTTTACAATGTTATCTGGGTGAAATTTTAATTTTGTCATCTTCCAGACATCAAGCAAATTTGGATACCAAAATTACTTCGGAGACCCTTCAAGGTCACGGCTTTTCCATAAATTGAGATAAAAGCCATTTGATCCCTTCAACTAGGTTAGTTCATTTAGGGGCAATGATAAATACCATGGAGGGCAAGGTTTTTCTCTCTCAGGACAGGTTGAATAGTATCGAGTCTTTGGCCAGAGAGATCAGAGCCTTAAAGAGGGTTTCC
Source organism: Hydrophis major (assembly GCA_033807585.1). Taxonomy (NCBI): domain Eukaryota; kingdom Metazoa; phylum Chordata; class Lepidosauria; order Squamata; family Elapidae; genus Hydrophis; species Hydrophis major. Next base: position 35,516,661 of record CM066332.1, on the reverse strand, counting down.
CTGGCAGTTCTGTCTCAACTGTTAGGGAAACTGATTTCTTGTATTTCCATTGTGCCTTGGGCTCAATTCCATTCTAGAGATTTGCAATGGTTCCTGCTACCTTTCCAGCGATCCGGAAGACCCACTTCCAAAGTCCAGATAAAGGTACCGCACAATGTTCTCCAATTGCTCCACTGGTGGTCGGAAAACATGATAAACAAGGGGTGTCCTTTCAAGGAAACTTGCAGGGCAACTATCACAACCGATGCCAGACTGGTAGGATGGAGGGCTCACTTCCAATCCCACACTACACAGGGAAGTCGGACTATTTCCGAACAATCACAAAGCATCAACCTGTTGGAGCTGCGAGCAGTTCATCTGGCATTACGCAGTTTTCTACCCCTTTTACAATCATGCCACATTCTGGTCTTGACAGACAATATCACAGCCAAGGCCCACGTAAACAGACAGGGGGGTACCCACTGCAAACTTCTGATGCTGGAGACGACCAGGTTGTTCAAATGGGCTGAGGCTAATTTGTAGACCACATAGCAGGAGCCTTAAACACACAAGTGGACTGGCTCAGCAGGGCCACAATAGATCAGACAGGCGCCTACACCTGTCTTTCTTCCAGGAAGCAGTGCGCAGGTTTGGGCAACCGGTGATCGATCTATTTGCCTCTCCCCTCAACGCCCAATTGCCCCGGTATATTTTAAGGTACCTGACTCAGGGGGCGGAGGCTGTCAACGCCCTGCTATGTCAGTGGCATCCCGGACTTCTATATGCGTTTCCTCCACTCCCTGTAATACCCAGGTTGATCCAGAAGTTATTGGAGGAACGAGCAGAATTGATATTGGTCGCCCCTTACTGGCCCAGGCGAACGTGGTTCGCGGACTTATAGGACCTGTTGAGAGAACAACCTTGGAAAATTTCACCATCAAGGGTTTCCTTCTTGCAAGGGCCGGTACTTCACCCACAATGGCTCAGCCTAGCTGTATGGAGGTTGAGCGGAGCCGTTTAAGGACCCAACAGATTTCAGAGGATGCCATTGCCACCATACAAGCATCCAGACGGTCCTCTACAAATCGTATATACGAGGCCACGTGGTCTGCTTTCTGTCACTGGTGCCGGGGGTCTAAGATCGACCCAACTGCCCCATCAATAGGACAATTATTGGACTTTTTACAGGAGGGGTTGACCAAGGGCCTATCTCCAAATACTTTACGCAGGCAGGTGGCAGCCTTAGCCTCGGTGATATCCTGGGGTGACCTTCATTCCATAGTGCACCATCCACATGTCTGCAGCTTTCTTAAGGGTGCTGCAAACTTATGACCGCCTGTAATTCACCACGATCCCACTTGGGAGCTCAACAAAGTGTTAAACGCACTTACAACTGCCCCGTTCGAGTCTTTAAGAACCACTAGTCTCAAATTCCTGACATATAAGGTGATCTTAATTGTGATCACATTAGCAAGGAGGATTTCCGAATTGGCAGCATTGTCGATAAGAAAGGACCTGTGCATGTTTCATGCAGACAGAGTGGTTCTCAGATTGGATCCATCATTCACCCCTAAAGTAAATTCAGTCTTCCACAGAGTGCAGGAGTTGGTGCTTCCAAATTTTTGTCCGAAACCATCTGATAGACTGGAGCATCAATGGCATCGATTTGATGTTCGAAGGGCATTAAGCATCTATCTAGACCGCATGGCGGCATTTTGAAAATCTGAGGCTCTATTCCTATTCTTCAACCCATCCACTTTAGGACACAAGGTGTTGTCAACGACCATTGGTAGATGTTGAGAGCCAACACATCTAAAAGTTACAAATGCCAGTCCACCTCAGTTCCTAAGGGCATTACAGCCCACTCAACAAGGAGCATGGCAACATCAGCAGCATGGGCCACTCGGGCTTCCATAGACGAAATTTGCAGAGTGGCAACTTGGGCTTCACCATCTCCCTTTGTCAGAAATTATAAAATTGATGAATTATAAAATTGATGTCTATGCCTCAGTGGACGCTTCATTTGGCAGAAGAGTCCTGCAGAGGGTCCACAGAGTTTAGGAGTGGATTTCGATCCAGAGTCCCTCCCTAGGGACAGACCAAGCTTTGGTATGTCCTACTTCTGGATGCTCTGAACAGCTCATGGGAGAAAGGGTGTTGGTACTTACCTGATATGCCCATTATTTGTGAGCTGTGAAGAGCATCCAGCCCCACCCATCTTTTTCTGTCTGGTGGGCTTCCGTTCTGGTCAGGGATCTAGATTAGGTGATGAGTTCTGGACTTTGGCACTCAGTCTTCACAAAACTGGGGGATTCTGGGAAGGTGTCCCGTGGAGGAGGAGGAGCGTCCCGGAGTTTTAAGCCCAGCCTTTCCAGAAGAGACTGAAGCACACACACACACACACATACTTCTGGATGCTCTTTACAGCTCACAGAGAACGGGTGTATCAGGTAAGTACCAACGCCCTTTTTCTTTTCTCTTTTTTGTCTCATTCCCAGTATATTTCGACATTTTCCTCCCAAAACACAATTATCTTTTAAAAAATAAATTCACCACTAATTTATCTGTCTAATTTTAATGTATTAATAATTATGTTCTTTATACAGCCCATTATACCAACATCAACTCCCTCAATCAATCAAGAGGCAGCAGCGCAGCCAACCAGCCCAGCACACCAGCCCCCACCACCAGTATTTATAGAGAGACGGCAGCTCTGATCACACACTGCTTGCACTGGCACGAAGCCAAAAGCACCAGCCTGAGGATGGCGAGTGGGACCTCGATGAAATGTCACCAAGATACTCTTAATCTTACACGGGAAAAGACCCGAACACACCTAGACCTACATACCTGTACCCGTGAAAATCTACGAAAACAAATATATACATATACATATACATATACATATACATATACATATACATATACATATACATATACATATACATATACATATACATATACATACATACATACATACATACATACACACACACACACACACATATATATATATATATATATATATGTCTGGCATTCAGCTTTGTTCGGGTATTTTCCCACGTGGTGCTTTTAAAGTTGTAGCGACGTTTCGGCAGAATCTCATCTGCCATCATCAGGCTTGTGTATTGGGTTCATCTGTGTGTCAGGCTTTTGCAGCCATTTCTGTTTTAAATTTGGTGCTAGCCTTGTGCTTTGTTAGAATGGTTTTTTCTTCACCAAATTTAAAACAGAAATGGCTGCAAAAGTCTGACACACAGGCCCTCAAGAACTGGTTATGCTGCCAGATCTGGAGCTAAACAACTGGCTCCATTGCTGAGGGGGGCATTTTTATCTTCCCTTTGCCAGTGTTAGTATTTTTGTTTTTATGTTATTTATTATTGTGGCTTTTATATTTTATTATATTAAATTCTACTGTATTCTGCTGACAAACAAAAATAGTATAGAATGTTTCTTGAACTGTTGTAAGATAATGAGATGTCTAAAACTATCAACAATGCTGGATGTTGTATTTCAAGGGCAAATTGTCTTTATCTTATAAAGAATATTGATTTAAAGCTTTCCAGATTAGGTTATAGCTCACATCAATATTTAATATGAATACTGTATATGAAAGAGTTTGATCCTAGGTAGGAGCAGATGTATCTCTCTCTGAGCATGATGAGAATATATCTGCTGGGTATAACTCTCCATTGGCGACAGGAAGAGCATCTGGCCAGTAATCACTCGGCTCCATTCAGTTGCCCAGACTCCACCCTGCCAGAGATTATGGGCCAATTAAAAGAGGATGATGACTGTATATGAAAGAACTGTACAATACTGCAACATGCTGTCTTTCTTTTTCTCTTTCATTAGCCATGTCCCATTACCCAACCAAAATGCATATAAAGACCCAATTCCAAAAGTCACACATACAGTATCTACATTTGATATCATCTGAGATTGACATCAATTGGGAATTTCCAGATTCAGGGAATAGTGTGGTAAAAAAAAAAAAAAAAAGTCATGCTGGCATGATCAAAAGTCCATCTTTTTGTTGTGTGTACTATTTCTTACGTTTCCACCTACACATGAGCATTGTGTTTTCTGACCCCCATCAACCGATTCTAGAAACCATCAAGAAAAACCCAGGGAAATCTATGAAAAATCAGTAATTGTAAGCTGTAATAAGAAAGTAAAAAGCCTGGTATGTTTACCAGGTAGGAGGAGAAAGGGAAGATTGCCAAAAGTTGCAGTCTAACACACTGAAAGGCATCAGAGCGGAGAAAGTTAGAATAGTTCAGAGTTCGATCCTAGATAGAGGCTAATATTTGGAGTAGATTCTCCTCCTCGATCAGGGGGTTGGACTAGATGACCTCCAAGGTCCCTTCCAACTCTTGTTATTCTAAGTGTAGCAAAATGACAATACACAAGTAATAATATCACATTTAAGAGAATTATCTTCTCACAGTGAAATTACCAGGTACATTAAGGAAATCCAGTTTTTCTTTAGACGACACTGAAATAAGTAGTATGTACTCAGCAACGACAATACATTTCTGTAAGAATTTCATATATTAAAAATAAAACAAGTAAAGAAACCCAACATTGAGAAAATGGCAGCTGTGGAATCAGCAGCATCACCTATTTGGCTGTGGGGTTTCTAAATCATTTAGCATTTTGCTTTGCTTGCTCAAGCTTTTTGCAATGGTGGAATCCAATTTAACATGAACATTCTATTTCATATTTGTATTTTATCTAGAAGGTAAAACAAGAAATAAGTTTGAAAGCATTGAAAAATCAAAAGGATGATAAAACTATGTTTTGGACCCTGTAAAATAAAAAATAAAGATTGTTCTGAAAATGAAGCAGTGGAACTTTCACTTTTACACGTAAATTATTAAAAATAATAGCAACATATAATTTTTTCATGAAGCAAATACTTCTAGTGGTAATATTTTCCTTTCAAAATATAATGACTTAAAATCCAAGGGAAAGTAGTCAGAAATCACAGTTTAGGAATATTGTTTTTTAATGGTTGCCTAGCAACTTTGTTACTATCTGTTGCCACTATAAATAAACAGAGGATAGTTCTATAAATTAACTGACAGAAAACTAGAAAATGTAAAAATAAAATACATTTAAATGGCAGAGATTCTAGGAAATTCTCCTGAAAATTTCAAGCAACTGAATTTGAAGTCTTTACTTTTTTTTTTTTTTGTCTCCTCATCTGATTGAGAAAAGCCACAACTAAAAGGAGAAAAACATGTTTTATGTTTGTTCTTTTATAATTTGTGGTCGAAGAAACTTGCCTAGAAAGATGCTTAAATTGGTGTTATTAGCATGCTAGGAAAGAAGTTATCTTTTTCCAGACACTGTTTAAAGGGGCCTTATTATACTTATTGGGAAGGTGAATTATTTCATCTTTTAATTAAAATCTACCTTTTTTTACATTTACAGTTGTGCTTTATCTTTCGTTAGACAAAGTTCCCATTTCTTTAATTCTTTATGTTCTGCCATTTAAAATAGAAACAAACTTAGAGCAGCTTTTCTAAATATAAAATATAAGAGCAAATCACAATCCATTGCTTGATACGGTCTTTTAATGGCTCTTGACTTTTCATATGGCTTCTATAGACAGGTGCAGCACACAGAAAAGCCAACACATGTTAGTGAGCAACCTTCATAGATGAGACAGAATTTAACAAAATATGGAAATCATCAGATTATGCAAGGATTTTAGGCTGTCACACAGACATATAGCTCTGGATTTGTATACAAGGACATTGGAATAAAAAGGTAGTGGCAGGAATGTTGTAAGTATATTAACTGAACAAAAAGGATTCTCTCAGATTTTTACACTGAAGGCAGAAAGATACAGCCTTAAGTCTAGTACATTGTGAACTTGACAGAAAATTCATCTCCCACCACCTATTCACCTTGTATCCATAGGCATGTGGAGGACTATAACACTTGGATAGGGCCACAATCAGAGTGTAGGTCATTCTAAACCTTTAATCAATGCAAACACAATGAATTTCTACATCACAATCAATATATACAAATTAGTTATTAAAGAGCAGATCTATATAAATGCTATGACTTGAAATATTGGGAATTAGAATCTTGGATATGAAATGTAATACCATGTTTATAAATAACTGTTTATAGCCATATTTGATTTGGATGCTCCAGTAATTAAAATATTGTATGCTTATGTAGGAGATCTAAAGGCCTGCGCTCTATTCCTTTTTTACTGTTTTAGCCTAGACTAGACTAGATCTTACTAGCAGATAACTAGCACCACCTTCTGTGAATATCTATGACTTAACTTTACACAGTAAAACTATTACAGGCAGAGGTAACTGTTTTGCCGGTCAATGATATTTAACAAATCTTTAAGATTTACATATTTTTCCATGCTCCTTGGTAGATTGTGAACTTTGGATCTACTCATTCAAGGAATTATCTGCAGGATAAAAGGGCAGAAAAGATGGATGTCTAAACAACTAGGATTTATAAGAGGCACCAGAAGGCAGCCAGTGGAACTTTTCTTCTCTGCTATATAAAATCCTATCTGCTTTATTTCTTTACTTTCCACTCAGATATTTCCTAGTTAGCTCCACTATGGATACCACATTTTAAGGCAGCTTGATTTACAGCCCTCTTAAATCGGAAAAAGAGTAGTGGAAAGGTGGGTCTTCTGAAAGGCTGGTCTGGATTGAAATATGTTTGCTGGAAATAATCCTTCCCCCACTACCATCAGATCATTTGGCAATCAAATTCAGAACCTTTTTGGAATCTTCTACATCCTACTGGCAGGATACTAATTGCCCAAATCCCTTGGAATACATGAAGTGTCTTAAGAAGTACATTCCCCAGAATTTCTAGTGCCTAGAAATCTGGGGAAGAGGGTCAACCACAGCTTGGTTGCCAGTAAATATAGTTCTAAGGATTTGTCTTTCAGAAATCTTTGGCTGCTCTTAGATTAAGGTTGGATTATACCATGAAAACCTAGCAGCAACGTTTCTTCATTGCAACTACTAATGCGATATAAAGGAGGAGTATGCTACAAACTGCATTGGTCCCATGGACATATTATTTTCTGATTAAGGGCTTTTTAATCAAGGTAGTTATTACTGTTAGAAAATGAATTAGCATGATGATAGAGAGAGCCTATGCTAGTCCACTGTTTGGACATGGTGGGGGCAGGGGAGGGCAGGTGGAGGTGGGGGATGGGAGGGCAATGTGGAAGTAACATATTTCCTCTAACTGGAACATTTGGTTTCTTTCTCTGCCTCTAATTTGCCTCCCAGAAAAATCTCCCAGATTTCTTAATTTTGCAAATGATTTTAATTTTGCCCATGTATTTTTTTTAAAGAGCTTTATTGATGCAAACCATTTTAATAATTTTGGCAAATTGGTAAAAGTTGCAATTTGTTTGGAGGGTTAGCTGATGTCTCTTAATAATTACTTTTTGATGTGGCTGAGAAATACCTGGAAATAGAACTCTGAATTATAACATCAACCACAGGGAAGAGGGAGCAAAAAAGGAATACAGTTAATTCAGATCCCTGTGAAGGAAACAAAGGACATTGCAATTTGAATTTGACACCGATGAAGGCAGGGCTATCAAGCGCAAGGCATTGCACAATCTTTTCCTTCAAATGGATTTTTTGGTGATAAGAAAAGAGCCTAAAGAGCCTGACAGAAAAAAACACAAGAAGGTTATAGATGGAAGGCTAGGTTTAACTTGGCTTCTCGGTAAAATGCTGTCAATGAAGTAATTACACAATAAAAGCACTCACAGCAAGCTTGGTCTGGAGCAGTATAAGCATCTCTCAGTATCCTGATATGAACCAGCAGTTTTTGGCTGTTGGAATGCAGGCAGGCTCTGCTTCATTTATCCTGAGCCAGTATATTGGTAGAAAGTGCAAGTATTATAAAATGCCACTGATCTCCTTTCCATGAGGACAGAATATGAATGAGTGCTCTGCATGTTACATTCTAAGCCTTGGAATTAATAAGCCAAAGGCAGACTAAGTCATAATAGAATATCACTTTCTGGAAAAGGGAGAATGTGGTATGTTATCCAAAGGATTCTTGCCTTATTTTACTGAAAAGCTTTTAAAGTGTGATATATAAGAACAGAATGATAAGAAGGATTCTACTGGTGCTGCTTTGTCTTGTCAATTAATCTGATTCTTTGCTTTCCTTCCTGTCTTTCTTTTTCTTCTCCTTTAGACTGTCTACAAAGCCTGGCTCTGTTCCCAGTATTTTGAAGTCACACAGTCTCATTGCAACAACACAATTCCTTGCAAGCAATACTGTTTGGAGGTTCAGACAAGGTGTCCATTTATATTACCAGACAATGATGATGTCATCTATGGAGGATTATCCAGTTTCATCTGTACAGGTATGGCAGATTTCAGTAGCTGTTTTTAATACCCCTTTTGGAGGCATTTTCTGAAACCTGAGACCCACATATAATTAAGAATTCCACTCCACTTTCCACTCAAGATTTCCTTCTCTATTATATATCCCACAAGAATGATGATTGTTGCTCTGTAATCCCCAAGAGCGTTCACTTTCTCGCTTTCCCTCCTCCTCATGTCTACTTTGGCATGACTCATCGGCCTTACATACCAATTCATTTTATTTGTTCTCTTTTTGTATCAGCTCTGGAAGATAATTCCACTTCATGTTTTCAAGCACTTCCTATTTATGTTACCTATACAAGATCCCTCAGCTTGGACAATATTTTTAAGGGCTTGTTAAAATGAAACTTCCTCTGCTGTTAATGGAGGCTAAGATATGAAACTCAATGTCCAGAATGAAAAAGTATGATTAACTTTTTTTAAAAAAGAGAGATCTTTGGAATATCAACATGCCTGGTTGGTTGCATCTGCTGTGCAACCGATGCTAGAATCACCTCTGCTTGTAAATAGCTTAAAAATACCAGGCAATTCTACAGAAAATACTTCCTATGTGAATCTTTTATCGCATTTCTTCCATCCTAAATTGCATACTGTGTACCTGGTCTGACTACATCCCCAGAGCTTGTAAATGTGTCAACAAACTGAAATATTGAAAGAACAATGAGTGTACTAAAATATGAAGCTTCTTGGTGCAGCGGTTAAGGCATCAAGCTAGAAATCAGATACTGAGTTTTAGTCTCATATTAGGCATAAAGCCAGCTGGATGACCTTGGGCCAGTCTTTCTCTTTCAGCCTTAGGAAGAAGATAATGGTAAATCACTTCTGAAAAACTTTGGCAAGAAAGCTGCAGGGGCTAGTCCAAGCAGTCACCAAGAGCTAAAACTAACTAGAACATGCACACACATGAAAATGGACAACAGAAATTCTACGGTTTTTTAATACTTCTGAGAGAATAATTATTGAATATGGAGCATCCATTCTCATTCTTGCTTTTGACATGGCTATTAACTTTGATATATGCCTACAATATAATGACAAATTATATATGAATATACAGTGTGAATAAATTCTTCCCTTTTAAAGATCTACTGGGATTTTTTTTGAGAAGACAATTTTATATGCTAATACTGTGTTTCTGTGTCTTCATAAAATTCTTTTGGAATTAACGGAACTATTAAACATTTTGTGGCCTGGGCATCATCCTGCTTCTTCCTTCTGGTCTGCCTGGGGAAGCAAGAGGATTAAAGCTAGTAATGTTAGTCAATGCAAGGGAATCTCATACAAACGCTCAGAAATCTAGGCCCATCAACAGAGGGACAAGGGAGTCAATGCTAACTGAGGTGTACTGATTTTCAATCACACATTTTCCACAACTTAGAATTTGTATCATATGTCCTGACATAAGTACATATTCACAGATTTTTTGTGATTATGTTATACTCATTACACAAACACGTCATATTTTAGCATTATTGTGGTTTGCTGATCAGGCAACTGAACAGATAAAGATAAGAGACAGACAGAAAGACTGTACTTTGACTAGCAATGTTAGCTTAACCTCTTCAAATATAAATGTCTATGGAGCTTTTCAGAATCATGGTTGGTCCCAAAAGTGCTTTTTCACGAGGCAGCTGGACTTTCTGGTTTTTATTTGATGATGTTTCACTTCTCATCCAAGAAGCTTTTTCAGTTCTTAAAATCTAATGCCATCTATAAATTCCATTATCCCCAATACTATGATACTTGAATGGCTTAGGACAAGGGTCTTCAAACTTTGCAAGTTTAAGATTTGTGGACTTCAACTCCCAGAATTCCTGACCTAACATGACTGGAGGAGGAATTCTGGGAGTTGAAGTCCACAAGTCTTAAAGCTGTCAAGTTGGAAGAGCCCTGGCTTAGGAGATGGGGATATCACCTAATGCATCTGGAAGATACCCTTTGGGAAATGCTGGCCTAGGTGTAAAATGAAAAATGGTTGATTTTTAGCAGAATAATTTTATTAAATAACCCATACTAACACATATACATGTTTATTAGTAGTATTAAACTAATAAAAATCCTAGTCAATCAATACATTTCCAGGTTGACAGATATTATAAAATAATGCAAAGTGAAAGAAAGGGTAGAAATCCATAAATATAAAAGGAATTATGCATTTGCAGTCTGTGAAACCTCAAAGTTGTTCTTTTTGTACTAATTCATAATCCCAACTCACAAATCATATAGCTTGATTGAAGGCAAATTTCATTATCAGAACATGGGTGATTCTTTATCAGGAATGCCATTTTTCTTGATATTGTTCACACTAGTGTCTTTGAACAGTACAGCAGCTTCTCTGTTGATAATATCAGAAGGTAGAAATACATATAACTCAAAACATTGTCCAGATTATACTACTACTTTATTGTACCAGATACCATTGTCTCCAATGGTTCCAATTTGTGAAAGACTCTAAAAGACGAACTTGAGCTCTGAATGGCTAGTGAGCTATTTACCTTTTCTGAATTTCTACAGGATTAGCAATAACAATAGCACTTAGAGTTATATACCACTTTGCAATGCTTTACAGCCACCTCTAAGCGGTTTACAGAGTCAGCGGTTTACATATTGCCCCCCAAAATTTAGGTTCTCATTTTACCCACCTCGGAAAGATGGAAAGCTGAGTCAATGTTGAGGCTGGTGAGATTTGAACTGCCAAATTGCAGGCAGCCGGCAGGCAGCAGAAGTAGCCTGCAGTATTAGACTCTAACCACTGTGTCACATGGCTCATTAGAACAACAAAATATCTCAAACAAGCCTCAGATTGCTGTCATGCCCTGCTTGGTATTTGGAATAGGCAAAATCCTAAAGACAAGAAATTGCACTTGCTGTTTCAAAATGTAATCTTTCTCCCCTATTACCATTTATTTCTCATATAGCAAATCCCTAATAGGATGGTTATGAATGCCATGAATTTGGGCATTAAAACTCTGCTTTAATTATTTAAAATAATATTGTATTTTAATGTTGGGTCTTAAACATACAGACAAAAAGTTTGCAATAGAGAGTTTAATGTATGTGGACCAAAAGTTATCTACTGTTTTGCATTATTGAAATAAACAATCCCTGGTATTAAAAGTTATTCAGATGGAATTGTCTTTTATCAGGGAGATAGCCTAACTAAAAGCGCAAGTCAATTCTCTAAATGAAAAGTCACTGGCCTTCAGAGATCATTCAAAAATTCTCAATAACCACTTGGATTGCTAAACTGTAGATTGTAGGATTGTACCTGTGATTAACTGGGGTGTGGCACAAAGGCAACACAGTCAGACAATCAGTAGGAGTCCCTTTATTAGCTCCAACTTTGCCCCTAATATCCTGGTTGCCTTCTGACTGGAGAAAAACTCTCCCAGGAACAGACTCTATTCTGCAGAGAATAGAGTCCAAAACGTGGTCAACAAAAATTGTAATTATAAGTCCAATCAAAACAAACTGAGGTAATTAGTTCGGCAGGGCAGGAGCAAGAATTTCAGACGTGAAAGCATGGCAATAATTCCACACGGCTGGGAAGATGCCAGGAAAACAGATAACTAAAGTCAACACAAGATAAACTCACATTTGCTCCCTGCAGCTGCCACAGTCAGAATGCATTTCTTTTAAAATCTCATTCCCAGGTGTGGCTAATGAAGAGAATCAGGGCCTTTTCTTTCCCCATAAGCCATGCAATCCATGTTGCTCTCTTCTCCATTCCCTCCTACATGCCCTAGGATGAAGAGGGGGTGGGCCTAGGTTTTCCCCTGAACTCCTTCTCCCTTGTTCTATCTCTCCCATGCTCTGCCCAGCTAGACTTTGCCCTTCTCCGGTTTCCTCCACAGCCAACAGAGTCCCAGTCCCTGTCAGCTGTTCGTCTTCCTCCTCAATTCAGACTCCAACAGGGGCATGACAGTACCCGAGATGATAATGTTATTGTACCATGATGGGTTTCTGAACCTATCGCAGGTCTTTAGCTATAGTAACCAGGATAACAAAAACTGGGAAAATATTAGATGTCATCCAGACTACATTAATTTCTTTGTATTTTGTAAAAATGAAAACTTGAAGGAATCTTTGAGTCTTCTCAAAATTCTTCTCCTTAGCAGCGTCTTCCAAGCAGAAACTCTTCTGCCAAACTGGAAGTCTTGTACAGTTCTTCAGTCCTACAAAGATTGAACTGCATCAGTTCTGTGTTGGCTTCCAGTCTAATTTGACCACTGCCTAGCTGCAAGGCAATACAGAGACTTCTTCCTTCTTTCCTTTTGGTGGTCATCTAAGATGTGGTAGTCTTAACTGTTTTTCTGCATTGTTAATGAATTCATCATTCAGCTGATGAAAGTAATCAATGAGGAAGGTGACCTGGACATTCTTGATTCTATTTATTTGGAGCCTTTAGACTAATGAATCCCTCCTCCTCCCCCCAAAAGAAGAAGAGTCAGCAAGCAAAGAAGTATCAAATCACAGCCTCTATCCTGAGAAATGTTGCAGAATCTTGACTTAATTTAAAGCTGCTTTCTAAATTTAGACAGCAAACAACAAAGCACAGGTGTCACATGTTCCTTGGAGCAAATCAGCATTATTCTACTTATAAAAAACGTACAAAGCATTGTGGAAATTTCATGTTTATGCTTTAAATTCTGGGAGCTATTGCATGGGTTATTGTAGATATACAGTATTTTGTAGTTTAGAATAGGCGACTGTGGACATCTAGTGGAGAACAGCAAACATTTCATGCATAACAAATTACATTTGAGTTGTGAATGAAAAGCATTCAAGTTGGAAGCGAAAAGCATTCAAGTTTCACCTCTATAATTCCTAAGTAAAGGGCCTCTAATATGAATCTGTGACTCACCAAACAATAAAATACTTCAAAGTGAAGGTATTTAAAGTTGTTTTGTAATAGTATTTGTAAAAGAAAGGAAATTGTAAAAATTACAGAATTGAGGAGCAAGATTGAAGACCATTTTTTTAATCTGATTTCACTCAAGTTGTTCCAAATGCCTAAGTTTCATAAGATATTTATGGTTGGGAAAATACTTATGAATTTCTTCTTTTCATTAAGGCTCAGGTTACAAGCCAGTTGGTCAATTCCCGTTGCAACCAATGTATCAATCCTTAGATGATTCAAAAATGTGGACCTCTATTTGTGGGAAAATGCTAGGAAGAAACTAATAATTTTTGATTGGCAATTTGGAGAGTTGTGGTCTAGGATCTCTGAAAGATGACATTTTAGATGACCACCAAAAGGCTGGGAATATGTGAATATATATTTTTTTTAGAAAGGCTATTATAGGGAAATTTGGCTGCAAGAGCTGGAAGTCACTGCAATTAGTTAAGGGAGGCAACCTCTGTGGAGAATGATTGATAAATTAACTGATGATGAGATATTTGGAAGTGGAGTTACATGACACTTCAGGTATATTTTAGATACAGCTGAATGTTGATTTATCTGAAAACCTTCTATAATAGTTTGAAAACTAAGACATATACAGTATATTGTAAGTCCCAGATTTATGGGAAAAAACTAATTGACAAATTATGCTTAGTATAGAACTAAATTCTCTGGTAAATTTGTTCAGAGTAGCTTTTGTTAAATATTTGATAATGAATGGTTGTTATTACAATTATTTAGTCTTAATATATGTTTACTTTTCCACTTAGGTGGTCTGGAATGACTTCTGACACAAGAGTAATAATGTAATCACAACCATAGATTCTAAATATTTATACATTATATTTGACTACTGGGCAAGTTATATGGGTCTATTCCTTACCATCTTTCTTTTCTTTTTAAAAGACTATTCATATGTTGTTCTTTTTCTCTCCCGCAGGGCTCTATGACAATTACCCAACCAATGCAGAACCAGAATGCTGTGATGTCAGATGGGGACTCTTATCCGATAACCAATCCAAAGGGACTATAAAAACAAGTGACTCAATGATGTGTCACCGGACATCGCTCACAGTTTCATCAGCATCAAGACTGTGTAACAGCAGACTCAAACTGTGTGTTCTTGTATTAATTCTCTTACATACAGTACTCATTGTCTCAGCAGCACAGAATTCAACAGAACTGGGCTTTGGAGGCATAACAAATTTTGAAGATAATTCCACCAATGAGGAATAAGAGACCTGATCCATCTCCTCCTACAGGCGCACCCAGTCAGACCCAAAAGACTGGACCTTTTTGCCCTCTGTTCACTCCTCCAAAAGCCTTCTGGGTAAAACTCCACCAATGGGCCACTATCCAAACAAGGACACATCCTATACAGCTTTTTATTGACTAAAAGGCTGTCTGGTGACTTAAATTTCTCACACCATTTTATACACTGTGTTTTAATGTTTGGAGTTTCTTTTTTTGGTTTGTTTTGCACTTGTTAATACAGGATTTTATTTTTCAGACAGTTTCTCAGAGCTAAACCAAGTCTTTTCACTGTCTTATCTATTTCTAGCCATTGTGTGTGCTCATCCAATAGTTTGGTCTTTTTTGTCTTGTCAGTTTCTATTAGAAGGAAGAACTGCTGTGGTTCCATGGCAAAAGATTTTTTTAAAAACAAAACAGTGAAAACCAGCCCTCCCCTCCCAGCCCTCCTCTCCACAAAACCGGTTCTCTTTTTCCCATTATATTTTCCCCTGCTTCAGTGCCCCAGAGCAAACCATTCCTGCTTGCTTTCCTTTGGTGTAATCACAATGAATGGGGGTACAGTCCAATGCACCTCTGCCACTGTTACACAAGTCATCTGACTGGAGAAACCCAAAGTAAGGAAGGGGGGAGGAGGAGAGCACAATTAACGGATACTTTCCTTGAAAGTGGGATCTGACAATGAAACCTTAATATAAAGAAATCTATAACAAACTGTTGCTCCAAGGCCTATTTTCAAAAAGTCTAGTCCTTTCTCACTGGTCAGTTGAACAGGAGTGGCCTGATTTAGAGCACCGTGTGTGAAACCAAGCCAAGAGCTCAGCAAAGTGATGGGAGGGAGACCTACACGCTGGTGGGAAAGGTTTGGCATTCATTGTGAATTACAGTGTTTTTATTCCTCTGTTATTACCTCTGTACCACATGGAAATACCATCTATAAAAACCAAAAGGTTTATGAAAAAAAAAGAGAAAAAAATGTTTCTACCCACATTTGTTCCTAAGGATATATAGATATCACAAAGGCTGTGAAGAACACAAGTGTCCTTTCAAACATAGGTAATATGGTCATGGCACGTGAGTGTATATACTCCAAACATAAATATTGGGGTACATCTCTTGAGGAATCACTTGCCCAACCAACCAGATGACCATTTTAAAATGAATGCACCGTGTGTGTTACGCTGATACGGTTCCCACAGTCTGCAAAATAGTTTCTGCCCCTCAAGGCTACAATTAAATATTTGGAAGTAAGGTAGGGTGGGGAGGAGATCAAATTAAGTTAGTGCAGCTGGAAAAAAAAATACATTTTTTTTCTTTTTAAAGGATATTTTCAGGAGGGCAATAAAATTTAAGATGCTGGGCTATGAGTAGTCAAGTATTGTGAGGGGTTGATGGGAGAGGATAATCCAATTGCCTTTTTCATTGCTCTTTTTATAGGACCATATCACTTGCTGAATAAATGGGATCTTGCTTTTTAAAATGGCTTTTTAGAGTTTACACTGGAATAAATGGAAGGAAAAGTTAATAAGGGCTGTTTTTTAAAAAAACAAAACAAAACAAAAACAAAAACTTTTCATTCCTTCCTGTTCTCCAACTACACTTGGAAAGTGCACTTTAGAGCTGTTTGCTGTGTAGCTGAGAGATGAAGGAAAAAAGATAGAAAATATTCTCTTACTTCTTGCATAAAAAAATAATTCCTTGCCCATTTCAAGAAATGTTTCTGTTCCTCACTGCAGTGTTGATATGCATTTTTATTCATATTTTATGATTTGTGAAGTTCTGGAAAAAAAAGTCAACCTAGAGACACAACCCTACTGCTTTCGCAGATTAAACTAATGCATTTGTTAAGATGTATAATCTGAACTATTTTGCAAGACTTCTTGTTTTGATAGTGTTTTGCTATGACTGAGAATGAAGATCTTAAAATGACCTGTGCAAATACAAAACAAAACAGCACGTAAATGCAGAATTCTTCAGCTTCAGTTTCTTTCCTTACGTTTTTCCTCCTTTCCATTGCATGTGTACACCCGTAGGTATCTACATGCACCCGTAGGTATCTACATGCCATAAAGCACCATGCGTTTTGGGGTGTGGGTTTCCTCCCTGGATGACTCCATTTTCTGATTCACATTGTGAGAATGCACTTAAAATAGGTAGGGTGGGAAAGGGAAATCTTTATTCAATGACGGAATGTAAATTTTAAAGAAAATCTGATCTCTTCTTACAAAATCCACACAGTGAAATCTGTACAGAGCCACAGCGCTAGAGGGCTTAAGTGAGACTCATGTGAGAAAACCCTTAGGAGAGCTCTTGTTCAACTGACCACTCTTTTTTCCTGATCTTAACATGTAAATGGTCAGTAAACAGTTTGTTATATACCTTGATCTACCTCTGCTGTACAAAGGCCATTCAGTAACATCCATTTTTGTGGCATTCATGGCATCGTTTTATTTTTTTCCCATGAATTAAACATTCATATTTTTTCTTCCTTTTGTTTTTACCGCTATCTCAACACAGTAGTGTGTTCTGTTCACATTCCCCAGTTAAAATAACATTAAAAAGAGATGTTGATTCTTCTCAGTGGGATCCTGTTTTGCCTCATACTGTTCTACTGCAGAAAATATCAGTCAAAAATGTATTCTCCACCTCCACCCCCCGGTCTGTCTCCCACCCCATCCCCAGCCATCCCTTTTCAGTTGCATTTTTAGGGGGAGAAATCAGCTCAACTTCTTTTTGGCTTCAAGCAGGGATGCAGGAGAAAAAAATCTCATTAAAAAAAACAACAGTGGCAACATTATTCATTTGCTTTAAAAAAACAAAAAAACAAGCCAAACATTGAGTAAAATGAAGTAGGAAGCACAAACCATTTTACTTAAAAATATAATAAAATGTTTCCTTCCTTTCCAAATAGGTGCTTGCAGTTACATTGTCTCTGTCACTATCCTAACCCCCAATCTAATTTTTTTACTATTTTTCTTTTTTTCCAAAAGGAATATAGTGTTCTCGGGAGACAGCTGCTGCGATGTGTGTTGTTGTTTGGGCCTGGGTATGTTTACTCCAGCAGTGTGGTCTGTATTCTTTCATAGCAGCAGCTAAGAAACCATGCCTAGAACAAAATGACTTTTTAAAAATGAAGATCAGAGAAACATAATCATGTATGATGCGAAAGCTCATCCCATCCATTTCTCATCCGTAACCGTTTTCTTGGCACAAACCTGAGCATGCTTGATATTGTGCATCTATTACTTTTGCCCAAATAAATTTGCATCTTGCCACTGTAACCGCCATCTTGTTCCATTTCTCCTTGTATTGTATGAGTTGACATACATGATGAAAAATTGGCTTCTAACAGACCATAGTTCAATATTCTAGCTGAGTACAATGAAGAAAGAGAATGACATCTATTTTGGAGTTGTATGCAACAGACTTCCCCTCTCTTTCATGTGTTTTATGATTTGATTTTCTGAAACAAGGAAAAATCCACAGTTGTGCAATATATTAATTCTCCAAAGCCAAAATGTCAAGATCATAATTAGAGCTATTAATTGCTTCTTCCTCAGTGCACTTGAAAATTTATTATACTGACTTTTTGTTCATTAAAGAGAGAGAATACTTTTTGAGACATGGAGGGGTAAATAGAGCTATTGAAAAACCCCTCCATGCAGAATTACTCATTTTGTTGAAAAGTGAATTAAAATTTTGGTACAGCTTTGAATTCTTTGAAATACAGAAACATTTAAAAGATAACAGAAATCGCATATGAGATACAGCAAGTGTTATTGACCTAAAATTGTGTGGTCTGGTCCAATATAGCTTTATTAGAACAATAGAGGATAAAACATTTCTTTATTTTCCTCTGTTTTGTAAGGAAGATCTCTATTTCTTTCACTAAACCTAATGAAAAGAGCTCAGAGGGTAGAATTTCAAAGTAACATTTTGCAAAATGAATTTAACAGTATAACAGAGTTGGAAGGGATCTTGGAAATCTTCTAGACCCCTGATCACATGAATAGATAAAATAAACACAACTTAATCACAGATGATAGGACAAGAATAAATATTAAATAAACAAGAGAAGGTTGTATCCCAACCATAGTGTAGTGTAATTCCAAGCTCCTACAAACAAAATGAGCTATTGGAATGAAGTTAGAACAACAAACATCCTTAGCCAGATTAAAAACTCTGACTTCAGAGTCTCTTCCTTGAGGTTCTTTCATGCTTGATGAAATTGTAAGCTGAAAATGTTTATAAGTTTGTAATTTTATATTTAAATAATGGGTTGTTTTATTAAAAGACTTACTGAAGGTAAGAGATAGGATTTGAAATGGAACATGTACATACACAAATCTACTTAACATAAACATACATAATATTTTAAGCTGCTTGGATTCTCCAAAGCAGTGTATGATATAAGTTGTTATTCAGAGGGAGAAGGTTGAAAAATGCTGAATCTTTAACATACCTAATATAGTTTTTTATATCCCAAAATGCTAGTTGAAGTTATGGACGTAACATAAGCAATATTATTGATAGCAAAATAAGGACATGGTGAAGCTGTCTTCAGCAGTTATTTCCCCCAAAATCTGATGACGTATTGCTTAAAGAATTATTTGATAGATTTATAACCCATGATTTTGTTCAGTTCAACCTCAGTTTGAGGTTATTATGTTTTATTTTAGCATATTAGACATGCTTGATTATAAACTCCGTGTTTCAAATTAGCTAGATCTCTTTGGAGGAACGTTATTTCTATTGTATTTTTAATGCACTACATATTTAGACTAAGATCTTGACTTGATGCCATGGCCAAGATCAGACTATCTACTGCGTACATAACTCTGCAGAACATCAACTGAAGATTTCCAATGAAGAAAGCAAATACAGTAAGTTTCCCAATATGTTTTATTAAAATTTGCCACAAGCATGAAGTGCTCAATAGAAACATGCAAAGCATTCAAAAGTGTCTTGTACACTAAACAAAGACAAAAACGAAGCTCCTGACATACTGTAAATGGTTATCAGCACTTTGAAATAGGCAAAGTCAAAAAAAGAGGAGAAGTTGGGATCTCAGGGAGGTCTTGAAAGGTCTTGAACACCTTGAAAGCCTACCAGGTTTCTATCTGCCACATTTGCTGTATATCAAAAATAATCAAGACAGATTTATTTTGAGCTTGCTTCTCACACTTTCTTAAGTCTGAATATTCTCTTCTCCCTTAACGGGCCATTGCCCCCTTCCCCCTTCCTGGGTTCAGTACAAAATTCTTCTGAAGGAATCATAGGCTCCAAAATATAGGCACAATTGCTTCAAAGGCCTTTCCAATACACCCCTGTAATATGTGCAGGCATAGCTGTGCTTCACAAACAATCCTCGTGGAAGTATGTGCTTATATGCTCATTTTAAAACACCCAGACAAGTTAGGAAGCAGCTGTGGCAAACTTTGAAATGGCTGCAGCAATAGAGGCCGTGGCTACCTTAACATTTAAAGGTATGTTTTGAACATCTTCAAATGCTTTGCACAGATCTGGGACTCAGCACCTATACACCCTTTTCCTCTGAATAACTCTATAAAATAGATTAATCTGAGAGTCAGTAATAAGACTTAAGGCTAACCAGGATTACTAACTTCATGGATGGAGCATTATCAAACACTTTCACAGAAGAAGCTAGAAGGATGCAAAGAAAATGGACCTCAAGGCATCATTTTGCAGAGGACATGACATAACTGGGTCAGACATCATGATGCAATTGCATAACTATATGTAATTTTTCCATATGGGTTCCTCCAATCCCAAATTAACAATATTTATTTTTATTTATTTGATTTATAGAACCATCCATATCACATATGTTACTCTAGGTGGCTATAATAAAGAACTACACTGCTCAAAAAAATAAAGGGAACACTTAAACAACACAATGTAACTCCAATCACACTTCTGTGAAATCAAACTGTCCACTTAGGTAGCCACACTGATTGACAATCAATTTCACATGCTGTTTTAGACAACAGGTGGAAAGCATAGGCAGTTAGCAAGACATCCCCAATAAAGGAGTGGTTCTGCAGGTGGTGACCACAGACCACTTCTCAGTTCCTATGCTTTCTGGCTGATGGTTTGGTCACTTTTGAATTCTGGTGGTGTTTTCACTCTAGTGGTAGCATGAGACGGAGTCTACAACCCCACATAAGTGGCTCAGGTAGTGCAGCTTGTCCAGGATGGCACATCAATGTGAACTGTGGCAAGAAGGTTTGCTGTGTCTGTCAGCATAGTATCTAGAGCATGGAGGCACTACCAGGAGACAGGCCATTATATCAGGAGATGTGGAGGAGGGTGTAGGAGGGCAACAACCCAGCATCAGGACTACTACCTCCAGCTTTGTGCAAGGAGGGACAGGAGAAGCACTGCCAGAGCCCTGCAAAATAACCTCCAGAGGCCATGTGGCTCCAATGTGCATGTGGCTGCTGAAATGGTCAGAAACAGACTCCATGAGGGTGGTATGAGGGCCCGACATCCATGATTTTCAAAAACAATACACAAACAAACAAAACATAAAACATAAACCATTTTTCTGAAAGCAGCTTGATCCCAGGTTACATCCCTTCATACAGACACAAATTCAAATTCATGCTCATTTTATATACCATTCCATATCTTATTGCCATTTTACATTTTCTATATAGCTTCTCCCCTCTTTTAACTTTCTTAATTTTATTTTATTTATCTCATCTCAGTTCAGATCATTATGCTTATTATTCTTTGTCCTGTTTCCAGCTATCTATTATCTTTTCCCTTTAAACAAAATTTATCCTGTACACTGATTGGAGTATGACGCCTTTATCTCTTTCCCCTAAATTTATAACACTTACTATAGTACATAACTTCCATTTGGATTCTGCTTAGTACATTCTAAAGTTACACACCATATTTTTTAAAAAAGAAAACATTATAAATGTGTAATATAATTAAAACAACAATCCATACCAATTCAAATCTATCATTGATATTAATATTCATTTAAATCTTGAACATTTCACACATTACTTTTCAATTAAATATCATACTTTTATGGGAACACTTATAAACTTTCCATAGTTATTCCCCCCCCCACTTCACTTATATTTTAAAACATTGTGTCATTAAAATGTTCCCATTCCTTCCTAATTCAATTCTCTCATTTATTTCATTGCCTTCCTTTTGTTCACAAAAATTTCACTGAATTACACTAAATATTTCATCTCACTTTTTAATCACATGTTGTTTCCAATTTTCTAACATTATTTCTAATACAAATATAACAATACAATCTTATGTACCTTTGTAGAATCCCTTTTTCAATTAAGTTTTTACCCATTATCTCTAAATAAATCATGTTTCTTTACAACTTGCTCCACACCATTGAAACTTCTCACCCCTTCCTTCCTCCCTTGCTTCTTCTCCCTGCCCTTTTTACCCCTTGCCTCTCACCTCCATTTCCCTCTTCTGTATTCCCGCTTTCTGTTGTTTTCTAACGTTATGTCCACTTTTGACCTTAGTTTTCCCTTTTTTGGTTGTTTTTTTAGATCTTAAAGTCTCCATTTTCTTTTCCTCCTTTCCCCTTTCTTCCCCAAGTAAAGTTACTTGTTCATCAAAGATGGCTTCTTCTTTGTCCCAATCATCTTGTTGTGCAGTCAGTTTCTCATAGGTACAAATCGCCATTTCTAAGAAATGAAAAAGAGACCCAAGAGAGCACTTCCCTTCTTGTTCCTCTTCTTTATATTTTTTGAATTCAATTTTCAGTTCATCCACAAGAGATGCCATTGTAGAAAAAAAAAACTTTTTTCCAAACAACCACCCAAATGTTTTTAGTCCTTCAAGTATAATTTCCAAAAGTCCCAAAGTCACCAAACAGTCCAAATAAGCTGTTTCTTTTAACACTTTCTTCTTTCTTCACTTTCTCTTCCTGGGGTTACTGTTTAGTTACAAAATTCCAATTAAAATGTATCTTTTAGAAGTCTTGTTAGTATTTAATGATTCTTTTAAGTTCTAGGCAATCTCCTCCTGCCTTCCAAATCCTGCTCCTATTCTTTTCCTCTCCCTTCCCACTTACAGCAAAAAAAGAATTTTTAAAATGTTCAGAAATCCTTATTATCCCCTTGACATTTAATTATCCAGTTTAGTTACCTATTGATGCCAAAGCAGGTTTTTCTGATTTCTCGTTCATTTCTGTTCACTGTCAATGTTAGGAAGGAGAGTGAAAAAAAAAAGAAGTTTCCCTTTTAACTTTCATTCGCCGCTTGCAAGTCTTTGAGAATGATGTATCTTTTGCAAATTTTAAATTCCAAGGTATCTTAGTTGTTACTTTTTGTCCCGGTCAGCTAAAAACTTTCACTTCTTAACTTCCTCCTGCACTTTCTTTTCTGGCTGAGTGCTTCTTTGAGGCAGCCATTTCTGACCGCCGCTCTACCGCCTTCAGAAAAGGGAGTTTTGCCGGCTGGGGAGGAGAGGTGTGATTCCTCTCGACCCTGCCAGATCTCCCCTGTCTTCCCCACCTTTTACGGGGTGGCTTAGCCCTGAAGCCGGGTGGCTCAGGGCACTCCAGCGGCGAGCGCAGGCAGAAACTGCGCACAATCACGGATTCCTGCCTGCCCCGAAGCGCTGAAACTGTGGGGTGGCATTTCTTTAGGGGGCTGCACAACACTCCATGTGCTCACCAGAGGTAGCCTGACTGCCATTAGGTACTGAGATGAGATCATCAGACCCCTTGTGAGGTCAATTGCTGATGCAATTGTCATGCATGACCCCATGTGGCTGAAGTGTGTCAGCAGTTCCTGCAAGATGAAGGCATTGATGCTATGGACTGGCCCGCCTGATCCCCAGACCTGAATCCAATTGAGCACATCTGCAACATCATGTCTCACTCCATCCACCAATGCCACATTGCACCACGGACTGTCCAGGAGTTGGGGGATGCTTTAGTCCAGGTGTGGGAGGAGATCCCTCAGGAGACCATCCGCCACCTCACCAGGAGCATGCCCAGGCATTGTAGGGAGGTCATACAGGCACGTGGAGGCCACACACACTATTAAACCTCATTTTGACTTGTTTTCAGGACATTACATGAAAGTTGGATCAGCCTGCAGTGTTTTTTTCCACTTTAATTTTGAGTGTAACTCCAAATCCAGACCTCCATGGGTTGCTAAATTTGATTTCCATTGATAATTTTTGTATTTTTGTTGTCAGCACATTCAACTATGTAATGAACAAAGTATTTAATAAGAATGTTTCATTCATTCAGATATAGGATATCTTATTTTTGTGTTCCCTTTATTTTTTTTGAGCAGTATATATCATCTATCTATCATCTATCTATCTATCATCTATCTATATACACACACTATATCTATCTATATCTATCTATCAATCTATCGTCTATCTATATCTAGTTATCTAGCACATAAACAGCTAGGCATCATTCAAACAATTGTCAACAGAATGAAGACAAAGACTGTCATATATCTAGAGCTCCAGGCTCAGGAACAAAACCACATTTTCAAGGATTTATACAAGACCAACAAGATCAGGTATGGGGCCAATTTAATCTCAGGGAAGATGATGTTCCAAAGGGCAGGCATCTTCTAGTCCTCACCAATTGACATCCCATAGTCAACAGTAGGACGAACCCACCACTCCTGCTGGACTGAATAGCTGAATAGCAGACACTTGGTCCTGTAAGTAATCCAGATCCAAGCCATAAAGGGCTTTAAAGATGACAACCAGCAGCTTAAGAAGCACCTGGAAGGCAATGCAGCTCATGAAGTAATGCACACATATGCTGAATAAACAGTGTCATTAATTGCTTGCATTGTCACATTCTGTTCCAGTTCTAGTTTCCAAATATTCTTCAAGGACAACCTCATAGAAAATGCATTATAATAGCCAGTCTGGAGGTCACAAGGGCATGAGTGGCCATAAATAGGATCCTCTGGGCCAGTAACAAGCACAACAAATGCACAACGTGGCCTTCCTAACCCATAGCTTCCGTCAGCCACTTGAGCAACTCTGTGGTGGGACATACTGTGCACTGGGTCAGTTTGGGTCAGTGCCAATCCATTTGGAACCAAAGATGTTCCAAAAGAGATCCACAAATCAAGAGTCACTCTGTCTTATTTGGGTTAAGCTGAAGCCTGTTGTTCCCCATCCAATTACAAAACAGGTTATCATGAACCAAGTGACATCAATAGTCATAAATCAACACTTTTTTCTAACTGAAAAACTTCCATCAATATTTATATATTTGATATATTATGTTCCACAAACCTTCTCTTCGTAGAAGCAGACTACATTTCATAGACCATGATACATAGTTTGTTCCATCCAGCTTGGATATAAGGGACAAACTTTGTAAATTGACTTGTGCCATGTTTTCTTATATGGATATAAAACTATAATTAATAAAACACAGCTGTCTGTTTACTGTAATGTATAACAACACAAACTCTCACTTTTAACATAAATCTGTTTTATCCTAGTTAAACTGACTTTGCAGCCTCTGGGCCCATAACCAGTGTTAAGCCTGGTTTCCCCAACCAGGGTTAGGGAGACAAGCTAAAACAGAATGTGCAGCTTAGTCAGATAGGCACACAGATAAATGAGTGAGCTAAGCTTGTATGTTTATTAACATACAGTAAAAATGACAGATACGCTTGTGCTATCAAATATATAGTTTATTCCATTATGAGTTCATAGCATAGTCAAAAATAACAGTCCAATAGTCATGTATCATTTAGTCAGTCCATTCAGGGATATTCAATTATCAAAGTCCGTGTTGAATACCCTATGTCAATTCACTTACAAGTCTGTCCTTTGTTTTCTCTCCCGTTCGAGCAATACAGTCTTTTGTCCTTGCAGTAATCAGGAACTTCAAAGCCAGAGAGATAGCAAGCTGCCGTCTTGCTTCTTTTAAAGTGCTTTCACAACCACTCCCTTAATTACTGTCCCACAGTTAAAGCTGCAGACACTTTAACTTACAAACTATGATTACATATTATTATTTACCTAAACCAGTTAGGGTAAACCAATGTTATCCCTAACAGTATTACTATGCAATAACATCTTAAACAGTTTTGAAAAGAATATCATAATTAAAAATAATCAAACAATACTAGAAAGAGAATAGGTACAGAAAAAAGGAAAAGAAAATTAAAAGAAAATACAACAACAAAACCCAACTATTTAACTTTCATCCCAGTAGAATAGATTATACAAAATGTAACATTTCAGACTGAAGCAGCAATTACTGGGCTGGCCCCACACTGAGCATTATCACAATGTAGCATTCTATTGAATTGATATTTCCTGTACTTCATGCAAGAAATTTCATGCAACAAAGCAAGCTATATATAAATATATTTGTTTAGTTTTATTTTTTAATAAGTAGATTCAGTCATTTAATTTAAAAAAAAAAACAATTTGAGGAAGCATAATCTACGGATGTCACATAATTCCTACCAAATTAGTAGAACAGATCTTTATTAGATGGTGCAAAAGTTTTAAACATTAATATAACAGTAACATTAATATAGTGATTGATATAAATTGTAATTGTCAAGAAATTGGGAATTTAAATTGTGTATTCTAAAGATTTTGTAGAAAGATAGCTTCCTTCTGTGAAATGCTCTTCCTTATAGATCACTTGAACTTTGCTAGAGAGAAGTTTGGTTGCTTAGTAAGCATTCTACAAACATTCATACATATTTTACCTTTTATTAGATATAAAATTAGATCTTCCTAATTTATTATTATTATTGAAATATTCAATATGAAGTGCTTTATATTTGTAAGATTGATTGTGAAGGCTTGTGTAACATATGCACAAATTTAAATATAAATATAATAATCTGTAAAGGGATAATTAGAATTAATAAAGCATTTTCTTTTTTAAAAAAAGTAGTAAATAGAGTCTCTGATTGCAAATGGGTAGTGAGAATGAATATTAAAAAGAAATAAAATAGAAATACAGATAGAAATAAAAGAAAAGTCTGAACGAGGAAAAGGATACATAAAATTAAGGAACAAAAGCAAATCCTTTTAAATCAATTTATTCACTCCAATAATGGAGTTCTGTTTCTTAAAAAAAAGGTGGATAGCATCTTACTCAAGGTGGGATTGGGTTCTAGTGATGAAGGATGTTGAAAGAATAAAGCATACAGTAAGTTAGAGTAGAAAGAATGGAAGAAAATGGGGGAAGCAATTCAGAAAACTGAAACACAATTTACTCTTTCAACATCTCTAAAATGATAGGTGCAAGATCACCTGATAGATAATAAACATAAAATCAAACTGAGCAGACGTTACGAATCCATATAACCTTTACAGATGATAGAGATAGATGATAGATAGATAGATAGATAGATAGATAGATAGATAGATAGATAGATAGACAGACAGACAGACAGACAGATGATAGATTATAGATATTCATTCTGATAAGGAGACTGGAATCAGTGTAAAAAGTATAACAATGGAGAAATGTTAGTGAATACTATCCAGAGAAAACTAACAAAGAAACTACATCAGATTAGCATATAGTTCAACCTGTGGGGAAAACAGAATAAAGTAACAAATTTGTAATAAATGTGGAAAGAGTAAGGTGATAAGCAGATAAACTCCCTGGGAAGAAAAAAATGTTATAAGCAAAGAGTACCATTAATTTAGAACTGAAAAGCAGATTAAAGCACAACATAGATGGGTCGAAAAAGATTATGCTGTAATGTTTCAAATGGTCGGAAGCAAAAGAAAAGAAACTGAATAAAAAGGGATTAGATGAAGGACAGGAAGAAAGAGAAAAATATTGATAACAAGCTTTATCAGCAGGATGCTGACTAAGAGGTTGCTGGAATTGCACTTGAGCCTCTTCCGTTTCTAAGATACCTTGTGCTGTTTTTTTCTTAAGTGGAATTGCTGCTTAGGAGTACACAGAAAAGAATACATTGGATTATTTACTGAGTTTACAATGGGATCTACAGTCATCCAGCAATGTGATTGCAAAAAGAAAATAGAACTTAAAGTGGAGGCCAGCTTCCTCTTTCAAATTTGCTTTTTTTAAAAGCACACATAAACAATTTCCTGTCTGTAGCTGCATAAGCTAGTAGGAATAGCCAACACTTCAGAACATAGGCTTAAGATATAGAAGAATCTTGACAGGCTTGAACATTAGGTGCTATCTAACAACATGAAATTCAATGTTGAAAAAAGTAAGATTCTACATTTAGGCAAGAAAAACAAAATGCACACATAGAGTATATGTGATGCCTTGCTCAAAGTAGTAACTGTGAGAGGGATCTTGGAGCCCTAGTGGACAATCATTTAAATATGAGCCAGCAGTATGCTGCAGCTGCCCAAAAAGCCAACACAGTTTTGGGCTGCATAAACAGAGGTATAGAATCAAGTTTATGTGAAGTGTTAACACCATTTTATAATGCCTTCGTAAGGCCACACTTGGAATACTGTAGCCAGTTTTGGTCACCACGATATAAAAATATGTTGAGATTCTAGAAAGAGTGCAGAGAAGAGCAACAAAGATGATTAGGGGACTGGAGGCTAACGCATATAAAGAACGGTTTCTGGAACTAGATATGTTTACTTTAATGAAAAGAAGGACTGGAGATGACATGGTAGCAGTGTTCCAATATCTCAGGGGCTGAGATATTTCTTCCAACACTATTCCGGGGCATATAAAATTGATTAGGTTCTGTTACCCATTACTATAAAGCAGTATTTTTCAGATGGAAACTTTAAGAAGTGTGAACTTCAAGTCTAACATGACTGCCTGGAAAATTCTCAAGTCTGATAAACACAGAACATGCTAGTTGGAAAATTCTGGCAACTGTGATCTATGTGTCTGCAAATTTGATGAGTTTCCTTTCTGTTCCCTCATCTAAATCATTTATGAAGATGTTGAAGAGGACCTAAAATGAAACCTTATTTTCCTCCATGTAGTTGTAATTCCATTAAAGATTACATGTTGAGTGTGGTTTGTCAGTCAGTTACAAATCCATTTGGTGAAGAAGCTGTCTATCCCAATTTTTTCTAGCTTGCAAAGAAGTAGGTTGAGGTCTACTTTGTCAAATGCCTTACTGTCCACTAATGTAGTCATTTGGTCAAAGAAAGAAACAAGATTTGTCTGGCTTGACCTGTTTTTGACAAACTTGTGTTGGCTTCTGGTTATCATTTTGCTTGCTTCTCGGTGTTTTCAGATCTATTGCTTGATTACCTTTTTACCAATACCAGGTATTGGTGTCAGACTGATTGGTCCCTAGTTTCCTGGATCTGTCCTCCCCACCACTTTTTTGTGAGAAGATGGGAACATAAGCTTTTTTCCAGTCCTCTGGTAGTTCTCTGGTGCTCCAGGATTTTTGAAAGACATGGTTCAGTGCTTTTGAGATCACATCTGCCAGCTCTTTCAGAACTCTGGGATGTAATCAGTCAGGTCCCAGTGATCTGAACTTGTCTAAAATGAACAGGTGTTCTCTTACAATTTTCTTGCTTATTTAAATTTGTATTTCTAGCCTACCTTTTATGGTTATGGTTTTGGTAGATTGCGGTGTATTTTCTTTGGTGTGAAGACAGATGTAAAGAATGAATTATAAAGCTCTGCGTTCTCCCACTCTCCATTACTTCCTTGCCATCTTCTCTAATTAGTGGACAGATTGTTTCCTTAACTTTTTTCTTGTTTGTATATGTTGAAAGAAACTTTAAAAATTATTTTTGAATTTGTTGACAAGTCTTAGTTCAAACCAAATCTTGGCTTTCCTGATTTCATCTTTGCACATTTGGGCTATTTGTTTGAAACATCTGACTTGAAATTGAGGCAATAAAAACAGGATTGGCAAAAGGAAGGCAAAAGGTCAGAGACAAAAGGTCCTGTATGAGCAAATGAAGAGAAGGATTGCTATTGGGTGATAATTGAATGTTTATGCAATAAGCAAAGTCTGAGGTTGGTCACCAGATGGCAGTGTTGTTCCATCATTGAGGACTAAGAATACCATAGAGCTATCTTCCGGTTTTAAAAAAATCCACTTATCAAGATTGAATTTTTTTTCTGCTAGGATTCCAAGCAACATAAAAATAACTTGGATCAAATTAAATGAAGCACTTATATCACTATTGCTGCTTGCTTAATAACACAATCTGTGCATAACTACTCAGAACAACTTTTAATATTTAGAGTTAAAATTGTTCCTGAGTGTATAGTTTTGCAGTCTTCTTCTAATTTAACATGTTGCTCTGAGTGCTAGAATTACTTGAGAAAATAAAATGAGGGCTTTTGTAAAACATGCCCAAATGCAATCTATCAATTCAGGAAATGAATTAATTTTCTATTGAGAACTGTGCATAATGTGTGCTGTCACAAATGAGAATTCTATTCTTGTAATTGCTTATGTGCAAGTTCAAATAACATATATAATCATATTGTTATTTAGTTTAATTAGATTGAATACAGATTCATGAAAAATTAAGAAAATTTCAGTGGGACTTGATGTGTGTCCCTCTTCCTCTTTCTTTCTCTATTTAAACATGGCATCAATCAACCAAATCAGAAAGACCACATCTATTTCATCAAAGAACACAATAAACAAAACAAATGCTTTCAAATTATGCAGTGATGGTATATATGTATGTTGTGTACTAAAAATGGACTGCTCGAAATCCCTGCGCCTTGATTGGCTAAGGCGCAGGGATTTCTAATTGGCCAGGCGAGCCGCGCCGATTGGCCCGATTAAAGTCTCCCGCGATTGGCTGAAACCATGAGCGGGAGACTTGAATCGCTGCCATTGGCCGCGGCCGCCGCGGCAAAAGAGTATAAAAGCCGGAGGCTTTTTCTCTTTTGCGGTTCGGTTCACGTCTTCAATAAAAAGAGCTGTTACTGATAGTCACTGCCTCAGAGCCTTCCTTTCGGACACGACACTGGCGACGAAGGTGGGATCTCGCCCCTGAACCGAACCCCGTGTCCACAGACGAACTTGCGACAACGAAATGGCGAAAATAGCACCGCCCGCCCCCTTCAACCCCGCCGCCGAGGACTGGGAGTCCTACTCGGACAGATTCCGGATGTATTTAGAGTGTGCCGGCATGAAGGACGCCCCGGGCCCGCTAAAACGCGCCGTGTTCCTGACGCATTGTGGACCAGAGGTTTTCCAGATGGCCAAGGCATTGGCCAAACCGGCAGACGCGACTGCCATGGATTGGGACGTCCTCGAACCCATACTAAAGCGCCATTATGCTCCCGAGGTCCCCATCCTAATTCGGCGGAACGAATTCTACCGGAGATGTCAAAAACCGGACGAGAAACTGAGCGACTTTGTCGCTGAATTAAGGCGCCTAGGCGGGCTCTGTGAGTTTGAGGGATTGAACAGTCTCATAAGAGACCGTTTCGTGCTAGGACTTTGGGATCCGACACTCCAGAGCCGACTTATGGCCAAAGGCGACATCAGCCTCGCCGATGCCATCACCGCAGCCGCGGCCGCAGAAGCAACCCGCACGTCAGCAGACACCATGCGGAGAGCCGAGGCAAAAGGCGCAAACAACAACAACCCCGCAAGGTCGGCCGATGCAAGAATCGAAGCGGCCGCACACTACGGCGGTTACCAGTCAGCCTCCAGCATTTCAGACGATGAGGAGGACACACATCGCATGCAGGCGGGTCGCGGAAACCAGCGAAGCCAAAACAGTCGTAGGTCGAGGACCAACTGCGCAGGGTGCGGCGGCGACCACCCCAGGTCCGAATGCCGTTTCTTTGACGCGGTCTGCAGGCATTGTGACCGAAGGGGCCACATCGCCCGAGTTTGCCGCCAAAAGAAGACACGCAGCCCGCCAAAATGGGAGCAGCAGGATAGAAGGAGAGAGAGCCCGCCAAGAACCAGAGAGCGCCAGCCAGCAGGCAGATGGGACCAGAAGCAAAGATCCCAGAGAAGCGGCGACGGTCGGCGGAAAGAAGAAACCCACCAGACGGTGACAATCGGCCATGCCATCTCCGACGGCGCCAGAAAGATATACGTTGAAGTCTACATCGAAGGTCGGCCTTGCAAGATGGAAGTGGACTCCGGGTCCTACCTTTCCATGATTGCATGGCGCGAAATAAAAAAACTAGTGCCCACCCTGCAGAAGGAAAATGTACCCGCCCAGAAAATCATCATAAGGGACTATCAGGGTAATCGCGTGCCAGTGGTGGGTACCAAAAACTTTAGCGTAACCTACAAAGGCCGGACCGAACAGCTTCCACTCACGATAGTCGATCGTGACCGCCCGAGCTTGCTTGGCCTGCAATGGTTCGCCCCACTGAACATCGCATTGACAGGTGTCAACCAAGTCTCCATGGAAGCCTGGGAACAGCGGTTAGTCCAGGAGTTCCAGGAGGTCTTCGATGGAGGATTGGGCAAGTATAAGGGGCCCCCTATTTCCTTTGACTTAGACCCATGGGTTTCCCCCAAGCGACTTAAATCTAGGAGGGTACCCTTTGCGTTAAAACCAAAAATTGACGAACAAATCAACAAACTCGTCAAGCAAGGGGTATTAACACCTATAGATCACGCCAGATGGGAGACCCCTATAGTGACCCCAGTAAAGCCAGACGGGTCCGTGAGGATTTGCGGGGACTATAAGGCCACCCTAAATAGCGCGCTACAGCAAAGCGCCTACCCAGTGCCCATAGTGCAACACTTACTGCACTCATTGGGAGGGGGAAAAATTTTTGCCAAGCTTGACCTCGCCCAGGCATACCAGCAACTGCCTGTGGACGAAGAAACGGCAGAAGCCCAAACAATCGTGACACACCGGGGGGCCTTCAAGTGCAACAGACTCCAATTCGGAGTCAGCGTGGCACCAGGCATTTTTCAAAGTCTAATGGAACGTTTACTACAGGGCATCAAGGGGGTGGTGCCCTATTTCGATGACGTGTTAATCGCGGCGCCAAACGAAGCCGAATTAGAGAACCGTTTAAGACAAGTCTTGACAAAATTTAAAGAGACAGGACTTAAGGTCAAACGCGAAAAATGCCAACTGTGTACGCAGCAAATAGAATTTCTGGGTTACCTCCTAGACAGACAGGGCATCCACCCTACAGCTAAAAAGGTTAAAGCCATCAAGGAAGCCCCCACCCCGAGGTCCAAAACAGAACTACAAGCATTCCTAGGTTTACTAAATTTTTATAATGTCTTCCTACCTCAGAAGGCAACGGTGGCGGAGCCTTTGCATAGACTCCTAGACAAGAGGGCAGCATGGACTTGGGGGAAACGAGAACAGGCCGCCTTTCAGGGAACCAAAGACCTCCTCACCTCCGACGCCGTTCTAATACAGTTCAGTGAGACTTTACCCCTAGCTGTCACTTGCGACGCATCGCCCTACGGCGTCGGCGCTGTCCTCAGCCATACCCTCCCAGACCAGAGAGAAGCGCCTATTGCATTTTTTTCCAGAACGCTAACAAAACCGGAACGGAACTATAGCCAGCTGGACAAAGAAGCTTTGGCTATAGTTGCCGCCGTCAAGCGTTTCCATGAGTACTTGTACGGCCGCCCATTCAAGATAGTCACCGACCATAAGCCACTGCTGGGCATCCTCGCTGGGGATCGGGCCACACCAAACATCTTGTCACCACGCATGACTAGGTGGTCTGAATTCCTGGCAGCCTACAACTACGAACTGTTCCACAAGCCAGGAAAGAAAATTTCACACGCGGACGCTTTGAGCCGCTCGCCCTTGCCGGACTCGGAACCTGACCCCGCTCCTACAACTAACACCCTGAGCATAGAAAGCCTGCCCATAACCGCTTCCGATATTGCCAGGGAAACCAGTAGGGACAGACAATTGGCGAAAGTCTTGCATTGGTTAGAGAAAGGTTGGCCGGAAAAGGACATTGACGAGACTTTTAAGAAATTCCGGCAGCGCCAGACTGAACTGTCTCTGTTAAGGGGTTGCATCCTGTGGGGAGATCGGGTGGTAATTCCGTGCAAATTACAAAGCAGAGTTTTGGAAATGTTACATGAGGGGCATCCTGGCATCGTCAGGACAAAAGCCCTGGCCAGGAGTTACGCTTGGTGGCCAGGGATGGATAAGCAAATTGAAACATGGGTTGCAAGGTGCCACCGGTGCCAAGAAACCAGGTCCAGCCCACCCGCAGCACCCACCCGGGACTGGGAAATACCACGGGGACCCTGGTCCAGAATCCATTTAGATTTTGCTGGCCCCACAAATGGACACACTTTTTTGATCACAGTAGATGCATACTCGAACTGGTTAGAGGTGGCTGACATGAAATCCACCACCACGGAGGCTGTCATTAAAGAACTTTGTAAACTATTCTCGACACATGGCCTCCCAGACGTAGTTGTCTCAGACAACGGGCCCCAATTCACCTCACTCGAATTTGAACGCTTCCTGGCTGAGAAAGGTATCCGCCACGCATTGACAGCACCGGCGCATCCGGCGGCGAACGGTAGGGCGGAACGGATGGTCCAATTTACAAAAAAGACCCTCCGGAAAATGGACCACGGGGAGATCAACGAAAAAATTAATAAACTGCTTTTCATACAACACATCACACCTAACACCACAACAAACAAAAGCCCTGCAGAGCTCCTGATGGGCAGAAAGCTGCGGTCACCACTCGATCGTCTACACCCCACATATAACCCGGAGCGACCCCCGGACTCAAGCTCCAGGTACCGGACTTTTCAACCAGGCGACTGGGTTTACGCTAAAAATATGACAGGGGAACCCCTATGGATCCCAGCCATCATAACACAAACCACAGGCCCACGGTCGTACCGGCTCCAAACCGTCGATGGGCGAGCCTGGAAGCGACACATCGACCAACTCCGGTCACGGGCAATAACTAACCTCAACCCCCAAGACACGAACCAAGGGGGGAGGGAAGACCCGACAAAAGAAACGCAGAAAAAAAGTAAAGACTCACCAGATCGCTGCCTCCGCGAATCCCATCAGGAGAGGAGCCGTCCAGCCAACTCTACCGACTCGGAAAAGCCAAGCGGGAGCGGCAAAATCCGTGACTCAACCGACCCGGTAGGCCCAGGCGGGAGCCACGGCGAGAGCACCGGCCCGACCATCCAGCCGGTACCCACAGAGCCAGAAGCAGCCAAAAAGATGACCGCTCCGGCCGAGCTACAACAGAAGAATGAGCTGCGCAGGTCAACTAGGACCCGACGTAGCCCCGCCTACCTGCGTGATTACGCCACGTGAAAGACCCTACCAAGAGGGGAGGGGTGTTGTGTACTAAAAATGGACTGCTCGAAATCCCTGCGCCTTGATTGGCTAAGGCGCAGGGATTTCTAATTGGCCAGGCGAGCCGCGCCGATTGGCCCGATTAAAGTCTCCCGCGATTGGCTGAAACCATGAGCGGGAGACTTGAATCGCTGCCATTGGCCGCGGCCGCCGCGGCAAAAGAGTATAAAAGCCGGAGGCTTTTTCTCTTTTGCGGTTCGGTTCACGTCTTCAATAAAAAGAGCTGTTACTGATAGTCACTGCCTCAGAGCCTTCCTTTCGGACACGACATGTATATGTACATGTGAATAAGAAATTCACTTTCACTTTTTTCCCACTTGCTAACAGCAGTCCAGTCTTCGTATGTTTTCAGTTTCAGAGCTGATAAATGACTCCAAAGATGCCTCTGCTTGGGAGAAACTGTTGTCCAAATTCAACCCAAGCATTAAGAACTTTCCAATATGATGTAGTAGTCCTAAGAACCAGGAAAAACAGGTGATTCAGCAATACTAATAGGTTGGTTTTTCAGTTAGATGTCTGCTTTGAGTTGATCAATGCCAGCTCCATACATGGTGGCAAATTTGCTGAAGCTTTAAGAGGAAAAATTCAGAGTCTTACATTTTTCATTTTCTAAGGAATGATCAAAGTGGGTTAGAAGCAAAGTGTCATAATTTGCTTGTTTTGCCTTTTTATGAGGCAAAGCAATTGAAGTGCATTATTCAAGAGACTATAAAAACCTAATGTTGCACTGAAGATGTTGCACAAGGATAAAACATGCATCTGTGTGACTTCATATTTACTAACTCCTTAGACAGAAGTTTGATCAGGGTGCTAAAGGCGAATCCTTATGATCTGCTGTAATCCTCAGAACATCAGAAGGCTTGCTTGGCTCTATCAGCAAGGATATTGGTGACATATATCCAAAAGATCAAGCAAACATTTGAAAAGGACAGCACTGGTATCTCCTTTTCTTTCCTTCTCCCCATTGTGCTTAACATCCAGCCTGGGGAAGTTTTCCAAAGAATTCAAAAGTTTGCTCACTGTTTTGTGACATGTTCATTGGACCCAATGAAGATATTGTCTTACGGTAGATTTACAGCTACCCTAAGTGCTAGTGCTCAGCATTGTATTATCTTAAAAAGAGGACAAGGAGAAAAACACCCTAACTTATGAGCCAATTCCAGTAAATATTTCATGCTGTGACTTTGCTTGCCTCAGGAGCAGTGTTTTATAGTCCTGTCCTATTTCCAAGGAAAAGTGCTTCGAAGAACAACATTATGGCTTCTAAATCTCCCAATTGCTAGAGCCATAATTTGACCCCCCCAAAAACAAACAAACAAAAAATGGCACGAGTACAGGCAGAAAATGAATGGAATTTAGAATGAATGCAGTAATACAGAATGTTTCAACCTTCAGTGGTGTCCTTCAGATGGGCAGTGTTAAGTTTGAGCATGGGCGAGAAAGAATGGAGACAAGTTTCTGAACGGTGAACTTCAGCTCTTTATTTACATAGTGACTTGCTTGCTTCAACAGCAGTAAAACCCGCCTTATATAGGCAAACCTTGTAACATTTAACCAATAACAAGCTAGGAACGCTAGCTTTTATAACCAATAAGAACTCTCTGTTAAGGGCCAATCGGATTTCCTGGAACGGGCCAATCCGGTCCGGCCGCTTAACAGCCAATCAGAAGTGCAGGGCCAGGACCCTGCACTTACTCCAAGCTCACACTTTATTAATCATATTGCATACACAACAGGTAGGACTTCCCTTCCCCTAATGTTCAACCAGCTAACATATTAATTGGTAAGAATAGAAGAGTACAAAGTAAACCAAGACAAAAATGACTTCTATTTTTGTGTGTGCAAAATTCTAGTATAAATAAAGAGATTTATCATTTTTCTTTGAGTCACATTAACACACCTCATGAACAGTCCTAATGTATAATAATATATTCAGACAACAGATAACAGATAATCAGAGTTGGAAGGGACCTTGTAGATCATCTAGTCCAGGGGTCACCAACCTTTGGACCTCAGGGACCACCAAACTCATAATTTTAAATCCCACAGACCAGAGACCTTGGGAAAATTCCCCAAAAAGTCTGTAGGAAAATTCCCCACCCCATTTTCCTACGGATTGATCGTTCTTTATTTGGGATCACAGGATTCCGTCTCCAACTCCGTTCTCGGAGGGGGGGGAGAGACTTTTGGCTTCATGCAAGGAAAGGATCAGAAGTCTTTCTTTCTCTCCTCCAAACTTCGCCAGAAACAAGTTTTTGCCAGTGCAGCCTCTTGGCACAGGAGGCCTTGCAGGGCCCCAAAGACTCATTTCTGGCAGAGTTTTGGGGAGAGAAAGAAAGACTTTTGCTGCTTTCCTTGCATGCAGGCAGAAGGAGAAAGAAGCACAAAGAAGCAGCCCGGTGGCAAGGCCAGGCACGTGGGGTACATGGGGTGTGTGGGGCAAGTTCTCCCCCTCCACCCTTCCACCCCTCCCCTCCACTACCTCATGTTGTGCGCAATGCAAGTGAAGCAAGCCTAGTGTTCCCGTGGGCCATGTGGGCGGCGTGGCCTTGTGTTCCCACGCAGCCTGGATTAATCGCTTTAGGGGTGACATTTCTCTGCGGACCACCAAAATTTTATTGCAGACCACCAGTGGTTCCTGGCCCACTGGTTGGTGACCACTGATCTAGTCCAACCTCCTGCCCAAGCAGGAGACCCTACACCATTTCTGACAAATGGCAGTCCAATCTCTTCTTGAAAGGCTCCACTGATGACGCTCCCACAACTTCCGAGGGCAAGCTGTTCCATTGGTTGATTGTTCTCACTGTCAGAAAGTTTCTCCTTATTTCCAGACTAAATCTCTCTTTGTTCAGTTTCCATCCTTTATTCCTTGTCTGGCCTACAGATTTCAGATTGTCCAGCCTACAGATCTATTCAGATTTTTTTTAAAAAAAGAAAAGACTAATTTCCCCCTTCCTGAGGATCTATGTCATGTTGTTCAATTGTAATTTACCCCACTGAGCTCTGTTTATGCACTGGCCTCTCAGTGTAATGTGTCGTTTGACTTTAAGCCACCCTACGCTAAGATTCTTTTTCCTGATTTAGTTATAAAAACATAGATGAGCCCACTTGTCATTCTTTAAGTCCTTACTAAGTGACTTCTACCTAAGTGTTCAGTTCCTATCACTAGTTACCATAGCCAGTTTTCCAAGAATGTAGAATGTCATAGTATTTAATATCCAGAGGGTATCAGTTGACATGTTTACCTCATCTCACCTCACCTATCCTGTGACCTCTTTTGAGGTCGTTGGGGCGCCTGCGAAGATTTAACCACCACGCTTCTCCATCCGTCTCTGTCCTCCACTGCTCTCTGGGATGCTGCCAGGTTCAAGCCTGTCCAATCATGACATGTTTACACCGTATATTAAAAACATAAAGAATCCTACCTCACAAAAGCCCTGTTTCTGCATTGGCTATTCAGCTAGGAATTTACATGCCCTGAAAGTCGGGCATTCCATTGCTAAACCAACTGACCAATAATACTGCTAACAAAGTTCTTGTTCTTTAAAATCTATTGGTATAACTCCAAGCTGTTATGCAGATTATTCTATTCAGCTTCTAAAAGTTTTTTGCTTCTGAATTTTTGGTGAAGGAAGCATTTTAAGTGAGATTCTTATCTTTCAGCACAAATTGTTTCTGATCCTAAACTCACTAACGTCAGAAAGCTTTCTATAGTCCAGGTCTCTGAAAAGAGGAAAATGAGACAAATAAGATATTTTTTTTTAATATTTCCTAATTGGCTTCTATTGCCTCCTTTAAACAATTGCCCAGTAAATGAAGGAAAGAAAGGCAGGCATGATGAGAAACTTATTTAAAGGTGGTGATAATAAGTTATCAAATATTGTATCACTCACTCCGTGAAATATTTGTGAACTATCCAATATATGAAGCGTTATTTCTCCCAGGGCACTAGATAAGATAATAGATTGATTAGATTTCAAATTTTAACTGAAAAATCCATATGTAAAAATAATAGGTTTTGCATGGGTTTTTTTCTTTTTCTGCTAGGATATTAACAACATCATTTGCTAAACTTCCTCTCTCTTTTTTCAAATAGATGGAGAGGAACTGGTTCCATTACATTTCATTCTAGCTTAATCCTTTGTTGTTAGGAGAAGCAGAAAATGCAATTAAATGCACTTTTGAAACTCTTCCCTAGAGTATTGTTTACTATATTGCCTACATTAAAGACTGAGTTTCATTTTGTATCGCCATGGCATCGTCAATTCCCATGAATATTGAAATTACAAAGAAACATTTTTCAGAAGAAAAGAATGCAAGTAACTATGCTTTAAATACATGCATGAATATTTAACTGATATCTAAAGGACCTTAGCTTATAGGCAGTGTATTTTGCTGGATGTATCTTCTCCCCTGAGTAGGGAGCCTCAGGCCAAGCCGGTTAAGAACAGATGAGTATTTGCATATCTTTCGAGTTTTAGTCAAAGAACATGAGTTATTTTAGTCCCTTTCCCACTGTGGTGTTTTCCCTATTGTATAGCATTGCCTTACATATCTTCTATTTCCTTTGGAGAAAAATCAGTTATTTGTACTCACAGAAGATTTTTAACTGAGACCTTCTATGGAGGATTGTTATTGAAAACAAAATATGGTGCTTATGGGAAAATTTAAATCTTTTCCTGGTGTTTCCTGGTGTCAATCTTCCTTTTTAAATCAATGAATAAATTACTGTATGCTAAGATGAGGACAAGTGAAAACTTAGTTCTATTCTATCTTGCAATGACGTTTTTGTTCACACATCTGTCATATGCTTCTGGGAAGCTCAAAATTGCTAGTCCGAACTGGTTCTTGAGAGATAAGGAAATAAGCAATAAGGATATTTGGCATGAGAGATAAGATGATCCACACCTAAACCAAAGCTTCTGTTTCTGCACTGAACCAGAACTTTTAGAGTTTAGGGATGGACCAACTTATCTCCCATGGAACTTAATGAAGTTATTCTGGATAATTTCTGCTCCACATGCAATCATCAAGTTGACTGTGCTCTGTCCTTTCCATCACATGCCAAAGAGCCATTGTAAGATCTGAATGATAATTTTCATTAATGATGGATTGGATATAATTTAATAAACCTACACTTCATCTTGAGGAGGTAAAGATCAAAAGCAAAAAATAAAAAATAAAAAACATGCTAAGCTTCAGCCCTCTGATCCCAAAGTGTCTTTTAGATCTATTCTGTATCAGTATTCAGTATTCAGAGCTATGGTGGTGAAGTGATTGGAATGCAGTATTGCAGGTTAACTCTGCTGACTGCCAGTAGTTCGATCTTCTCTGGCTCAAGGTTGACTCAGCCTTTCACTCTTCTGAGGTTGGTAAAATGAAGACCCAAATTGTTGGGGACAATATGTCGACTCTACACTGCTTAGAAAGGGCTGGAAAGTCTAAGTGCTAAGTTTAAGTGCTATTGCTATTGCTATTGCTATCCATTAATTTAGATTCAGACTTGTTCTAGCCAGATCTTTCCATGGAGGTGTGGGTTGGAGTTGGTGGGATGTTACAAAAAACCACACACACACAAAAAACATGATCAAAGAGCTGCCATGACCTAAGCATTTAAAAAGTGGTGGGTTTCAATCTTATGGTATTGATCTTGATTTTTTCTGACTAGCTCAAAAGGCAGCCTACTATGTTATGAAGGACAGAACAATTTCCCTTGATGTCAACCTATCCCAGTTGAATACTGTAATACCAATCTTCTCTATATTAGAAATGCTCACCATGTAGTATACCAGAAGACTCATATTAGAAGCTTCTTGTCATGTTGAACAAAAGTTCTCCTTAAAACCTAAGTTTCCAACATTTATAAATAAGATTGAACATTATTTTTCAAGAATCTTTTTGAAAATCTCACAGCAATACAGAATGGCTGCTTTTCTTTCTTTTCCTAATCTTTGAGTATCACTGTTCAGTTTGCCATCTGCTGCCTTGTAGCCATGGATTTTGTCTGTGAGGTTGCCAAGCAACTCAGATACACTGTGCACCTGACAGACTTTATTTTAATTCAGAGTTGCTATTTAATTCCTTGGTAAGAGATGCAGAAAACATTCATTTTTACCATTGTGAACATCAGTTCCTTCTCCTCTTTCTGAGAAGAAAACATCTGAGGAGAAATGAAGAGACATGCTTAAACCATTGTCAATAAGGAATATTTAAAATTAGTCTTTATTTTAAGATTACCTTCCACAATCTCCCTAATTTTTGCAACTTTTTGTAAGTTCTATTAACATACACAGGAGCATATGGACTGCTTTAGCAGAGAGGTCATTTAAGCTCTCCAGAAAGAGCACACCCAGGAAAAGCAACCCTTAGATCCATTTGCACCATTTAAAGATACCAGCTGGTCTTACTCACCTCACAAGATATCCTAAGGGAATCATCCAGATTTAAGGAAAGGTCACATGCCTCCAGAAAGGCAGCAAAAAAATCAGTGCCAAACTTGGATCCTGCCTCTTGGAAGTACACCCCAAAAGGACAGTGCCAGATACCACTAAAGCAATGAAGGAAGACCCCCTCCCCAGATAGAAAAAGAAACCACAAGGCAGGAAAAAATTCAAATACAATACAAATAATTAAATCACAACAGTAGCTATTGCTTGTTGAAGCTGAAAATTATCCCATCAATAAACACAGGATTAAACGTCACCAAGTTCTCCGAACTGCTTAGAAAGTTAACAAGGGGTTCTATAGAACCAGTCAGAACTGGTAGAATCACACCTTCATTATAACGTTTGTAAAGTGAAAGATTATAATTTATTTTACAAAATCTTGCAGAATCAGGACCTTGATGTTTGCTGGCTTATTCATGGAGCCATTTGTTTTTCTAAAATGCTTTAAAAGGATCACCATGCCTTATGAATATTATTGAAATTATTTTTCAGCCTTGGCTTGTGAAAGATGCACTTATAATATCTTTTTGATTTGTGTTTTTTTTTTAATTTTTAAGTGTGTGTATGTTTTTTTTTTCAAAAAAACTTCATGTTATGAGTAAATTTAAATATGGCAATATAACTTAAAGTTTGGAAGCTTTCCTTAAAAGTCAAATTATAGATAAATTTGATTGACTGCAATGAAAGAAGGCCCATATTGGGAAGAAAAAATACATGAAAATCTGGTTGGGCCAGGACCAGCAGGCTTTTAAGGAATAAAGGAATTACTAGCATCTGCTCTTTACTACTCTATCAGTTGTGTGGGCCTTTTGTGGTTGTTATTGTTTTTTGTTATCATGTGCTGTATCCTAGTCCAGAAAATTGCTTGAAGGGACCAGACAATCTCATTTGGAATTGCATGTTGGATCCAGAATTATCACTACTACTGTAGTACTAGATTTTGAAGAGAATTTCTAATTAGACTGTTTTTGCACTGGATCTGAGTGTAAAATCCAATCAGTTTTTCACTTTCTGATTGTCAGTCAGTGGAAGCAATGGCCAGGGGTGGGCTGCTGTGGGTTTGCATAGGTTCGGGCAATCCTCTAGCTAAGATTCTGTGCAATTTGGCAAACCTTCAAATTCCACCCCTGGCTGGTCCCACCCACCCCACCCCTCCCAGGAGTCCCCACGTGGTCTATTTTGGATGCCAGGTAAGTACAGGGCCTGCATGGAGGCTCAGAGAGAGCGAAAAACAGGCCTCCTGGAAGTTCCTCCAGAGCCTGGCGAAGGTAAAAATGGACCTCCCACCATGGTGCAAGCGACCAACTAGGCCACACCCACTATGGCCATGCCTACCCAGCAACCAGACAGAGAATCAGTTGGTAACATTTTTGAAGCCACCCTGACAATACTTTGTCTGTCTGTCCATCTGTCCATCCATTCATTATCTATCTATCTATCTATCTATCTATCTATCTATCTATCTATCTATCTATCTATCTATCTCTCCATCTATCATCTATCTATATCATCTATCAACCTACCTACCTATCTATCATCTATCATCTATTTTTCTCTATCATCTACCTACCTACCTATCTTCATACCTATCTTCATACCTATCTTCATACCTATCTACCTATCTATCTATCTACCTACCTACATATCTATCTATCTATCTATCTATCTATCTATCTATCTATCTATCTATCTATCTATCTATCTATCTATCTATCTAATCTATCTCTCCATCTATCATCTATCTATCTATCTCTCCATCTATCATCTATCTATATCATCTATCAACCTACCTACCTATCTATCATCTATCATCTATTTTTCTCTATCATCTACCTACCTACCTACCTATCTTCATACCTATCTTCATACCTATCTACCTATCTATCTA
Organism: Hydrophis major; assembly: GCA_033807585.1. Classification (NCBI taxonomy): domain Eukaryota; kingdom Metazoa; phylum Chordata; class Lepidosauria; order Squamata; family Elapidae; genus Hydrophis; species Hydrophis major. The sequence goes on along the minus strand of CM066332.1, from coordinate 35,473,503 downwards.
CCTACCTACATATCTATCTATCTATCTATCTATCTATCTATCTATCTATCTATCTATCTATCTATCTATCTATCTATCTATCTATCTATCTATCTATCTATCTATCCATCCATCCATCCATCCATCTATCTCCATTTTCATCATCATAATCTCTTTCTCTAGAAACCACAGCTCTATCTTTCAAGAGAAAGAGTGCAAAAAATCTGGTATGAAGGGGATCAAGAGAAATAAATCTGCCTTTACAAAATATGAATCACAGTCATAAAAATCCTGAGAGGCATCATTTCTTTTTTTGTTATATTTCCTTTTTATATTACCACAGATATTTTCATTGCCAAATACTGAGGTAAAGTAATGTAGCTCTCTGGTCCCTCTTCTTGAAAAGCGTAGTGATATGTATGAAGTTACTTGATCAAGTTGTTTGAAGAAGACATATCAAAGTTGGTAAGATTCCAGACAAAGAAAAAACAGACTTTTATTTGTTGAGCAAGATGGCAGGACTGATTCCTTTTACTGGAAAGGAGTAACGTGTTATTCAAGTGGAAACATGTGCAGATGTGTACTCTGTCTCTTCTAACAGTCTTTAGTTTTCTGAATCATTTATTCAGTCTCATCATTCCCTTGGTAGCAACTGTGATTACTTGGATAAAATTACCATCCATAAAATCCAAAATCCATTGTTGTACATGCAGATCGACTGCTTGAGACACAATGTCTGGAAAATCATATATTGCAGATAATTTGTACAGAGCTGCAATAATTTCACTAGATACTAGACATTTTGAATAAATGTCCACTACTATTAGATAGAATGGGACAAGGTGGCCCACACTCTGCGGGACAACTTGCCATAGGATAATTCAACAATTCAATTTAATTATTTAAAATAATTTTAATAAATATTTTATTTTTTTGTCATTTACATTTCATCTTGTCCTGCCTTTTGCATCCTTTCTTTAATAATTCTGTTCCAACATTTTTTGATATTAGTGTAGCTCTTGTCCTGAAGTTAATTGTCCTATGGCAGGGGTGTCAAACTCAAGGTCTGTGGACTAGAATGGAGTGCTTAAATCTAGCTGAGGCCAGCTTGGAAATAGAAAAAGATCAGTCCACAGTGCCTCCAGCAGTCAAAATGGGGCATGGAGGGGCCATGTGCAGCCCCATGGTCCTTTATCATCCTGGATAGCCTCCTGCAGCACTCTGCTGGCCATGAGGGCCCACACACAGCCTTCCTGTGCTCTGTTTTGGCTGGCAGGGTGCTGCAGGAGGCCATCCAGGCTGAGAATGGGCCATGGAGAGCTGCAGGAGGTATCCATTCTGTCTTTACTTCCCAACTAGCTCATGGAGAAATACAATGTTGATCCGACCCTTGAAGAAATCTAGTTTGACACCCCTGTTCTAGGGTGAGTTGGCTAGTGAGTTATGCTGTGGTCAATTGGCCATAGTGAGTTGACTCTAGCAAGATGGCTGTGATGAATTGTCCTAGACATGTTATTAGGAATTTTTTTTTCTCTGAAAAGGTCCTGCAAATTCAACAGCAAAGCTTCTTGATCACTTCATAGATTATGTTGAATAGCCTGGCATCTACTCTATTCATTTACAATGTCCAAGTTTCTTTCTGGATTGCAAACATATATACTTTTGCACAAAATATTTCCAATTGTGCTACATATAATGTGTTAGAATGTTTGATTATCCTTTTTTCTGGAAAAAGAAAATTTCCTGCAAGAAACACTCTTTATGGGCAGATAGCTTTATTGTATGTTGTCAGCTGGCCAACCCTTCTACACCCAGTTTAATTAATAAGTTGGTTTAGCATCCTGAGGAATCAATATCACAATTTAAACAGCCTAGGTTGGCAGATCCTGAAGGACTTCCAGTATTAAAATATCATGGAGGGGCAACAATACAGAATTCAATATTTGATGTGGCAGGTGATTTAGAGCATCAACACTGACTGTTCTTCAACTTGCTTTGTAGCCAAATACGTAATTGTAATTGACAAATAGAGCTCAAAACTGAATATGAGGTGCTAATATCATAGATGTAAACTTGACATTAGAGAAGAGTCCAACAGTTTCCACCACACATAGGCTATCAGGTTTTTTTAAAAAAATATTTCAGGTTTTTTTAAAAAAATATTTCTTTTAATAGTTATTTAAAGATGTTGCTAAGATGAAATGCAGAGAAAAAAACAGAAAGTAAAAAAAGATATTTAAGGCTGCATAAAAGTAAACTAAAAAGTCAATGTGACATCAATGTAGATCAGTAAGGCATTTAATTTTTTTTGCATTAATTGGCAATTTCAAAGCTATTATTAGGATCAAATTGGGGCCCTTAGTGCTCTCTGAGCATGGTTGTTTTCTTCCAGACATTTCATTACCCCACATTGGTAATCTCAATAGTGCTAATCCAGTACTGAGGATGTCACCTGGTTTGGGTAATAAAATAAATTAAAAAAAACACCTGCAAGAAAACAACCCAGTTCAGAGAGTACCAAGGACCCTGATTTGATCCTTATTTCAACCCTGAGGAACAAATATTCTTCTTTATAGGATCAAATCAATATTTAAAAATTAACTAAAATAATCAGTATAACAAAAATCCAGAATTCTAATTTAGGAATACTTTATTATGGGTCACATATCCACCAAACATATCAAAACAAAACAACAAAATACAGAAAATAAGAAAATGAGAAGAAAAGTGAAATAATAATATAATATTCTGGTGTTCTGTATGCAATCATAAGTCATCATTATTAATAAAAGTTCCTATCAAGCCTAAAAATTATACTGCTTCAAGTATATATTATAGTTTCCTGCTAAAAGAAATCCAAATTTCAAAATGCACAAGAGCCAGTTTAGTCTAGTGGCTTAGGCACCAGACTAGAAACTAGGAAACTGTGTAAGTTCTAGTTCTACCTTAGCCAAGAAAGCCAGCTGGGTGACTTTCAGCCAGTCACTCTCCCTCAACCCAACCCACCTTACAGCATTGTTTTTGTGGGGAAAGCAGGAGGAGGAAAGAATATTAAGTCTGTCCACTGCCTTGAGTTAGTTATAAAAATAATAAAGTTGGAATAAAAATAATACAACACATATCTCATATATAGGCAACGTTTCGATGAAGTCTCATTCATCATCTTCAGGCTTGGTCTTCAGCTCTGTGCTTCTCAGAGTGATGTGAGCTTGCAGCTGCTTCTTCCTTTTAACTGCTCCTGGGGGTGTGACTTGATTGGCTGGGGGCTTGGCTGTGTTCTGATTGGATGGGGGGGTGTTCTCATTGGTTGGGGGTTTGGCTGTGTTCTGATTGGTTGGGGGGTTGGCTGTGTTCTGATTGGCTGGAGGCGTGTTCTGTTTAGGTGGGGGCTTGATTGTGCTCAGGTTAGTCTTAGTTGCTGGAGGGTTTGAGCTGGTGAGCTGTGATCTTGCTGTTTGGCTTCGAGTTCGTGGTCGTGCTGCATCTTCATGGTGGGGGTCAGTTCGCTTCATGTATGGCTCAGAGGGGTTTGAGGTGGGTAGTGATGCAGCTGCAGTGCGGCTTCTGGTCCGTGGTCGTGTTTCATCTTCTGTGTGGGTGTGAGTCTGCTTTCTACGTGGAAGTGTGGTGGTGACATCTTGTGTGGCTCTCAGGGGTGTGGGTCTGGTGTCATTCTTCATGTTAGGTACGCGTCTGTTCATGAGGGCGGGTTTCCAAATGGCTGGTAGGCGGGAGGCATCATCTCGTTTATTCATGCTGTGTGGGCGTTTTTCTATCTCTATGGCTTCTCTGATGATTCTGCTGCTGAAGTGTTCGGTTTTGGCGATGGTTCTGGTATTTTTAAAGTCAATCTCATGTCCTGTGGCTTTGAGGTGTTGGACCAGGGAAGAGGTCGGTTCTTCCTTTTTGATTGAGTTCTTATGTTCTTCAATGCATGCACCTATTCTTCTGTTAGTCTCTCTAATGTATGTGGTGGGGCAGGCAGTGCAAGGGATTTCATATACTCCTTGATTTTCTAACTCGATTCTGTCCTTAGGGTTTCTTAGGATGGTGGATATCTTTCTGTTTGTGCAGAATGCTGTCTTAATGTTGTGTTTTTGGAGGATCTTGCTGATTTTGTCCGTAGTGCCTTTTATATATGGGAGGAGGGCTTTGCCATTCTCTTGTTCTTTGTCTTGGATTTGGGCTGGGGTTTCTTTTTGGATTAGGTGGGTGATCTTCTTCCTTTGGAATCCATTGGCTGTCAGCACGCCAGTGAGAGTGTGTAGTTCGGTCTCTAGGTGTTGTTCATCGGCTAAGCATTTTGTTCTGGAGATGAGTGTCTCAGCTACAGAATTGATCTGTGCTGGGTGGTGGTGTGAGAGTGCATGTAGATAGCGGTTTGTATGTGTTTTCTTCTGGTAGATGGTGTGTCCTAGGGAGCCATTGGATTTTTTGTATACCAAGATATCTAGGAAGGGAAGTTGGTTGTTAGCTTCTGTTTCCATGGTGAATTGTATTTTGGGGTGTTGGCTGTTGAGGTGTGTGAGGAAGTTGTTCAGTTTTTCTTTCCCGTGTGGCCAGATTATGAAGGTGTCATCTACGTATCTGAGCCAGAGTTTGGGTTTGTGATCATATTTTTCTAGAGCTTGTGTTTCAAAGTGTTCCATGTAGAGGTTAGCGATGACAGGTGAGAGGGGTGATCCTATGGGTGCTCCTTCTATTTGTTTATATTTTTGTCCATTGTAGGTGAAGTATGTATTGGATAGGCAGTGGTTGGTCAGATCTAGGATGTGCTTGGGGGGGTTGTATTTGTTTTGGATGGCTGTCAAGGCTTCTTTTATTGGCACTTGGGTGAAGAGGGATATAACATCGAAGCTCACTAGTAGGTCACTGGGTTGTAAGTTTTGTTTCTTTATGATCTCGATGAACTGGAATGAGTTTCTTACGTGTGAGTTGATGGATTCTGCATAGGGCTGTAGTTGTTTGGCGAGAAATTTGGCTAGGTTTTGTAGAGGTGAGCCTATGGAGCTGACTATTGGTCTAAGTGGGGTTCCTTCTTTGTGTATCTTGGGGAGACCATAAAGTTTAGGGCATCTGGATGATTTCTCTCTGGGTATGATTCTTTGCTGGATTTCTTCACTGATGGGGGAGGCTTTTATTTTGGATCTGGTGGTTTTTTCTAGGTAGGTGGTGGGGTCTGTCTTTAGGGGTTTGTATGTGGGGTCTTGGAGTAGGTTGGTCCAACACCTCAAAGCCACAGGACATGAGATTGACTTTAAAAATACCAGAACCATCGCCAAAACCAAACACTTCAGCAGCAGAATCATCAGAGAAGCCATAGAGATAGAAAAACGCCCACACAGCATGAATAAACAAGATGATGCCTCCCACCTACCAGCCATTTGGAAACCCGCCCTCATGAACAGACGCGTACCTAACATGAAGAATGACACCAGACCCACACCCCTGAGAGCCACACAAGATGCCACCACCACACTTCCACGTAGAAAGCAGACTCACACCCACACAGAAGATGAAACATGACCACGGACCAGAAGCCGCACTGCAGCTGCATCACTACCCACCTCAAACCCCTCTGAGCCATACATGAAGCGAACTGACCCCCACCATGAAGATGCAGCATGATCACGAACTCGAAGCCAAACAGCAAGATCACAGCTCACCAGCTCAAACCCTCCAGCAACTAAGACTAACCTGAGCACAATCAAGCCCCCACCTGAACAGAACACGCCTCCAGCCAATCAGAACACAGCCAACCCCCCAACCAATCAGAACACAGCCAAACCCCCAACCAATGAGAACACCCCCCCATCCAATCAGAACACAGCCAAGCCCCCAGCCAATCAAGTCACACCCCCAGGAGCAGTTAAAAGGAAGCAGCAGCTGCAAGCTCACATCACTCTGAGAAGCACAGAGCTGAAGACCAAGCCTGAAGATGATGAATGAGACTTCATCGAAACGTTGCCTAGATACTTCCAATCAAAATTGTAATCCATAAATGGTTTCTAAATCGCATTAAATTATGTGTCCGACTTGGACTGACATATTAGATAACCCATGTTTCCCTCCTTCCTTTGCTTCCTTCGTTTTCCTTCCTCCTTCTTTCCTTCCTTTCTTTTTGCTTTTCCTTCCTGCTTCATTAAGTTTAGACTTCCTGCCAGCTTTCCACTGAATTAATAAAAAATAATGAGCTGGGGAGGTTGAACAGAGGTGTGTGAGAAAATGGGGGGTGCCATAAGAGATGTTGTGGGCATTTGGGAGTGTGCACAGGGGCATGGCAAAAATGCGTGAACATGGGTATGTGTGGACATGGGTTCAGGGATACTGTGAAAGATGCAGTGGAGGTTGGGATGGCTCAGAGGGATGGTGGTCTCATTTTGATTCCCCACTACCATTAAAGTAAGTCATTCTAGCATCATGAGGGATGAAGTGAGCAGTACTGCTTGTTTATTATGTATTGGATATATGGATCTGCAGTGGTTGCTGCTGTCTTATTTTGGTTTATTCTTGTATCCATATTGTGTGACTATGTGCCATCAAGTTGTTTTGGACTCCTACTGACTGCATAGATAGATTTTCTCCATGCTGACCATACTCTTCAAACTCTTAATAATAGTTTCAATTATATTTAGTAGGACAATCTACAGAGCTTGAAAATTACCTACCCAAGCATTTTTGAATATATGTTGAACCACCAGTTATCCCTGCCACTTTTCTTGCAAAATCAATGACAGCAAAACTCCTGGTAGGGCACAATTTTATTTTATTTTTTAAGAAACTCTCTTCATTGTGCCATCTTGTAGTAGGAATCTAGTTCACTTGTATAATCAATCAACTTTATAATATTTTTCATTTTTCTTACCTATGCTCCTTTGGTTTCTAACTTTTTATTTTTACACAGTTTCAACCTTTCATTAATGTAAATTGTCATTGCTACTTTTCAAGGCACAGCCTCCTTAAAATTTGTATTTCTTTATTTTTCTTCCATTTTCTTTTGTTTGGATTTCATTTTGTTTCCTGATATATGTCATTATTTCATCTGCTGTAGGCTTCTGGCATTATGCCACAAAGGGCCAACATGAATGTGGTTTTCAGTGACCCACAACGCAGCCCCCACTAACAAAAAATGGAATGATTATTATCCTCACAGATGTATTTATACAAGCAGTATTTCTGGCTCTCTATGGTAGATTATTTTCTCAGCTGGCTGCTCATGCATTTTTCAAAAGAGGTGGTGATAGTGATGGGGAAATGCCCTTATCTTATAAGAGAAATTTCTCAGCATTGGCTGTCTATCAATGGTTAATTTGGATTATGAGTCCAATTCTACAAAAGGAATTTTTCCTCACTAGCCCTGAAAACTTTAAGGCTACTTATACGTACATAGAAATATGTGCCTGCTGGCCACACCATGCTATCCGCCACTTGACTCTGGATATACTATTTCTTAAAGCCTCAGAGAATTTTCAAATTTCCTTGGACTGAGATCCATTTGCCTGCTGCTGACCCATCCTTTGAGTTCAGAGGATGGAAAAAGTAAAACAACCGCAGCCTAATGGTCTGGTGAAATCTTAGTTGGTCAGCACAAATGAGGCTCCACGGGGGGGAAGATTATAGGGCCCTCTCTTGTTTAGAAATTGGTAGCTAAGAGCAATATGGGGAAAAGTGTGATGGCACTAAGATGGGTTAAGTAAGGTGATCATAGTACCACATTGTTGTTGGGAGAGCTCTATTATTAGAGAAAACCAGCTAGTGCTTTCCAGAAATGTTGGAGTGAACCATTGATAATCTTTTACCCTTAGCTATAGGAGATGGGGCTGGTGAATATCACATTCTGAAACTTCTGGAAAGTACTAGTTGTCTACCATTCATTTGAGTAATGAGCCAACATTTCTCTTTTTGTGTGAGAAATATTAAGACAGATCTAATGGTAGAGAAAGCAAGGAATAATTTCACTTCAAGCAAAGGGTCTTACCCAAGAGATCTCCATCCTGTCTTACTATTTTCATGGTATTGATACTTGTTTTTTGATGACTTAAAAAGTCACTTTGTAATGAGATGGGTCACAAACAAATTCCATAAATAAATAAGACTTTATACCTTTTCTAGTTACACTTACCCTGTGTATCATAGTCAAACTATTGAGAGACATTCTTACCTATTCAGGGGTGGGATTCTGCCAGTTTGGGCTGGTTCGGATGAACTCCTTGCTCCAAAAATCAGCTGGGAGTGTACTGGTTCACTCTGACAAACATGTGGGCCTGCCTGCCCCTGTGTTGTACTGACCTTTTCCGATTCTCACTTGTGTTACTCCCTCAAAGTAACATAGCAGGTAAGTGTTTTTGCATTGGTGGTCATGCACATGCAGTGTGCATCAGGTGTGAACGAAGCGCGCAATCACCAAACCGGTAATTATACTGGCAGCATCCCACCCCTATACCTATCAGGTACGGGTAAACATAGACTAGTGCTACACTCTGAAGTTCTTCATAATATATAGTTATTGCTCTGTTCACCTAATGCATGATGCCACATTGAGCAAGCAATGAACAGGTTGTATGTCAGCTGATCCTGGAGATTTTCTCAAGCACTGTGCCAAACACTGAAGTTTAAATAAAAGCAATGTTTGTCTAGCCAGCTATTTTATTTGGAAAAGTAGGAATCCACATCAACCTTCAAGTATTTCAGGATGTTCTCACATAACACAAAAAGCTTTCAGGGGACATATAAACTGAGGAGCATTGCATCAGGGTTATGCTGAAATAGTAATTTCAGCCATATGATGTTACTTCCTTAGTTCTACGAGGTTTGTTCATCTATTGCCTTTTCCATCTTCTTACAGAGTATGCACTAAACTCTGTAATTTATTGCTGTACAGCAGCATTTTCTGAGACAAAGCAAGTCCTCATTTACTTCCCCTACAAATGATCATTCGAAGGATGAAGGACCACAGAAATTCAGTGAGCTCTGCTATAACAAATGGTGTTCAGGACCACAGCATATAGTGTTAGGCTATCTCATCAGAAAACATAAGCTTCAATCATCCTCAGTTAGGGAATATTTTCACCAAAAGTAAAACATCACACACATACACAATTGTGTTCATGTTTGTATGTAAAGTTTTACACAAAGGTTCAGGAAAACATCACTGCATTTTGTTATAATCATTCCCATATAATCCATATTGTAAGCAATTTGTTCCTTGATTCTGAATGTTTCTCATTGTTTCTCAGTTTTTTTAAATACTATCACCAATCATCTTCAAAATTATTTGGAAACCAAGAAGAATAAAGCCAGTAATGTTTTGGAAATGCAAGTGGAAGAGAAGAAAGAGTTGTTTTCTGTTTTTTAATAAATAATTTTCCTGTCGAGGAATAAATTTAACTGTGGGTGCATTTGATGCTTTATTTCTGTGATAAAATATAATCCAGTAAATGTTTTGTTAAATCTATGTTTTTAGCAAGGGTGAGCTGATGTCAAAGATAAAAAAGAACTTAAAGCTATACGAGCGTATCTGATTTTTCTCTCAAACAAAAAAGTCAATGGCTGTATAATGCTCTTGAATATTGTCATCTATATAGACATAATTCTGAAAAAAAATCACTGACATTTCAAAGAGCACAAAGGTCATCTCAGGTGGCCATCATAGACATCAATATTTTAATAAAAAGTCTGATTTTCATTCATTATTTAGCTTAAAAAAGCAAGGAAATGCTATTTTATTTTATTTTAAAAACCCACCTTGCATGTAGTTCTGAGCAGATATTTAGAAGATTGCTTAACTTTAGATTTTATAGCATTGAAAGCCTAAACAATAGCTAAAAATCACTTGCCAGAAAATACATAAATACATACTTATATGGAAAAGTAATTCGAATTTTGAAGAGATATAGGATAGCCAAATCAGCCTTCCAATCAACATGAAATATATTTGCCTCTGTACTTTAGCATAGTCCTTTCTTTCTCTCTCCCTTTTAATGCTATTTGAAATATGTCTAAGAATTAACAATTGGCTCTGAATACACCAATAGCACTAACTTCAAGCCCTGCAGAAAAAAAAATTCACAGAAGATTTCACTGGCAATTAAAATGCTAACTGCCAAGCTTGCTTCTGTGTCTCTAATTTTAGTCTGGAGAATGTAGGATCATTTTGACAAACGCCTAGGAGCACCATGTTATGAAACAAATGTTTCCCTATGGGGGAAAGGCTGTTAGAAGTTATTATATTGCCATTTGCCAATTGGCTATAATTGAAAATGCTGTAATAGGAGCCCCTTTGATCTTTCTAGAAATTTAACTGGTGTAGCTGAAACTACAGCCTGGCTTCCAGGTCTCTAATAGACACACCTAATTAGTGGATTCATCTGCTTTGAGGAGTGAGCAGGAGAGAAGTTGTGTTCTCCACTTCTTTAAGTTCAGAGTAAATTATTTCTCTGCATTTCTGTTCAGCTTCAAGTAGTTCAAAACTTTGCATCTCTGTAGAGTCACCTTCTAAAAGCCTTCCCTTTGAATGAGGGAGCGCTTTTGTTCCTCCGTTATTGTTATTCACTCACAAGTATGAAAGGTTTCCTTCTCTCTCTCTCTCTCTCTCTCTCTCTCTCTCTCTCTCTCGCTAAAGTGGGTTTATTTCAGGGCGGTTTGAGATAACCCACCCATTCAAGAGTGTGCCCTTTGGAGGAGCCCTTCAGATTGTTTAACGAAGCAAAGCCCTGGAAAGGAACTTTGTTCTTCTGGCCCACATCTTGGATCAATGGCATTTACCAGCTTACTAATGAATCTAAGGTACCATTGGGTAGAAAAATACAGTTGCTGTTGCTATTTCTAAATGTTTCAGTTGTTACAGTACTTTTTTAAAAAAATTATGCTACAGCACTTTACTTAAGTGATCAAATCCTGTTTATCACAAGAGTCCTCTCTGATTATTATTATTATTATTTTTTAAATCCTGATAACTTTGAAGACTGAACATAGTTTAGGAAGATTCTGTATAGCCCAAAGCTTATTGTACAAACACCGACCAAAATGTAGTCCTTCTTACTTTATGGAAGTTGTTCTCCCTCCAGTTAAAATACTGCAGAGGCCAATAGGGAAAAGCACTAGATAAGTTAATGATTTATATCCGCACAAATTCTATATATTTGTAAATAATGCACAAAATGTTAGTATAAGATGAATGTCACAAACTGATGCTATAAGATTTATATTTTTTGTTGTTTGTCTTTTTAAAATGATAAAAGATTGAATAAAGTTTATCAATAAAAAATAAAGCACTGCATAGGCCCAGGACTCTGTCTGTAACTGTATTATAACTACATCATTGATTTTAATGGAGGCAGCAATTCTGAATACATCATGAAGAGCGCAAGAAAAAACTCCATTAAATAAAACAGGAATAAAGAAGATTCTGAGCCAGAATACAAACTGCATCAGGTTGTGAATATTGGTCTAATTCTCATACACATAAGTAACATTGATATTTAACATGAAACTGAAAAATAACTCTTATTTCCATCCATGTATTTGACTCCTGGCATAATACCATCCATTTTTTTTCATGTTGAATAGATCATACTGCATAGAATATGTAAAGACATAGCTAAGCACCTATCCCAGATAAAATCAGCATGCATGCACACAATGATTGCAATGTATGTAGATATAGAATTGCTTGGGTCAACTCTATCACAGCTATGTGTAACATATAGTTGCAGAGAACTGTTTTTTAATGAAACGTTACAAAGATGCTTAAAGATGCTGACTCTCTGTCTTGCATATATTTGACTCTTCTATATTAACCTTAATACTAATCGAAATTCTCTGTCCAAAACCCATTTTGTTCAGGCAAAAGAAGGATTGTAGGAACTTCTTTCCTTCTGCAGTCAAAGTGGTCCTGCTGCTAAGCACCATAAAGCTATTGTTTTTGAGGAGCTTCGTTTCAGCGAAACAGCTGCGATCTTGGGGCTCTAAGATTGCAGCCGATATTTTTGCCCCTGGTCGGTCCCAACGGACCTAAACCGTCCCGTAGAGACGGGGATTGAGAAGGGTACTGTCCCAGGATCCCAGAGATATCGCAAAATCTCTGGTTTGATCCGGGAGAAGCCCTTTTGCTGGCGTCGGAGAGGCAGCCCCCATAGCTGCTGAAGTCGGGACAGCTCCGGAAAGAAAGTGGCTGGAAAGAAGTGTGTCGGCTGGGTGAGAAATTCCTTTTGTGTTGTAAATTCGCTGAGGTTTGAAAGGGCATCCTGAACAAAGAAGAAACCTGCGAGACTTTTTTTTTTTTTGACCAAAACTGTTTGAGCGGCGTTTTTTTAAAGTGATGTCAAATTGAGGCTTGGATTTTTTTTTCTTTTCCTTACTTTCTTTTTGGGGACTTAAGTGTGACTTTGTAGGTAACCAGATTGAATTTTCTCTTATATATATTTTTATGCTCCTTTTGATTTTTAAATTTTCTCTAGGATAGAGGCTCCCTTTAGCTATTTTCTTTTTCTTTTTGTATACATTATTCATTTTTTCTGGCTGGGGGGGGGGAAGAGCATTAAGAAACATTGCAACACTGCCAACTAGAGGCTTGAAAATACTTTATTTGAAGTGGAAAGAATTGCAAGAAGACTCCTTCTCAAGGACATTTTAACTTGATAAGATAGAGGGAGAGCACAGCAAAATATTATTACAGGTGTTTTCCTGTACTCTTATCAATATTTCAACACTTGAGGCTTAGCTTTGAAGCTGCTGGAGAAGAGAGCCATAATAAGAGCCTTGGATAAATAAATAAAGTGCAGTGTACTCTCTTATATATATATATATATACCCCATTCGCCAGCCTTTTTGTAAATTTCAATTCTAGTAATATTCTTATTTTTGCCTTTTATTTTAAAGGGAAAGTCTCAGAGTTTTTTCTTTATTTTTCTTTTTTTCTCTTTATTTTTATTGGGACTTCTTTGCTTTTTCTATCCATGTTTTTGGACCACTTTGTTTTTCTTTTTTGATTATTGAGATTAAGGTGTGAAGAACCTGAAGGAATTTCTTTTTTTCTTTTGTTTTTTATTTGCTCTTAATCAATAATATCATTTTTGGGTTTGTTTGTTTTTTTCCTTTCTATTTTTCCTTTTTTATGGTGGACTACTTTGTAATTGGATTAGGGTCAAGAAGAACCTGAAGATTTTTCTTCTTTCTTCTTTCTTCTTTCCTTTTTCTTCTTTGGTTTTGGGTCTTTTACTATTGGATTTTTCCATTTTGGATTATAATTGGCTATTCTACCAGTTGGATTAAAAGTCAAAAAGAATTTGAAGCTTTTTAGGCATTAAAATGAGCAGGAAACTAATACTAGTTGGCATTTCTACTTCTACCTCTGCTTCCCCACCAGCTGGAGGACAACGTTTAATTCAGACAATGTTGAAGCAAAATAAAGAACAAGAAATAGTAACTTTACAGATGATTATGCAAGGAATCCAAGATCTCAAGATAAAATCAGATATCATTGAACAAAGAATAGAGAAGACTGATGAAAAAGTGGAAAATATTAAACAAATGATGGGGAAGTATGAGGAGAGATTTCAAAAAATTGAGGAAGAAGGGAAACAAAGAGAGGAGAAGATTGGAAATATTGACAGTAGATTAACAGTGGTTGAACAAGAAAAAAATGGGATGTTGAGGTGGGAAATGGAAAGGTCAGAATTTTATCTCAGATTTCAAAATATAGAAGAGGAAAAAGGAGAAAATTTGGTTGCGATAATGATAGAAATTTTGGCAGACGCTTTGGAAATTACAGAGGAAAAGATGATGGATGGAGTAGATGAGGTATATTGAGTTTATACAAGATATGCGATGAGAAATAAATTACCAAAGGAAGTCCATATTAGATTTACCAAAAAATCCATTAAAACACAAATATTACAAGTGGTAAGAGAGAAAACATTGAAATACAAAGGTAAAGAGATTGTGGTTTTAAAACAAATACCCAGAAGAGTGAGAGAGATGAGAAGAGAATATCGATTTCTGACCAAAATGCTACTGGAAAACGAAGTGAATTATAGATGGCTGATTCCAGAAGGATTAATTTTTACGTGGCAAGAGCAGAGACATAGGATTGATTCAATTGAGAAAGCAGAACTTTTCCATGCAGAATTTTTTGAAAGAAGAAGAGAGGAGGCAGAGAAAGAGGTCTCATTAATTGAGTTTCAAGAGGAACAACTAGAGACTGAAAAAGAGAAAGGAGCTGTAGGTGGGCAAGTGGACAGTAAAGAACAGCGTGAAGTGAGATCCACGAGAGCTGTTAGACCTAAATATAAAGCATAATCATGGAAGAAAGAAAACTGATTACAATGAACATAAATGGACTTAATTCAGCTGTTAAAAGAAGGAAAACTTTTCATAAATTAGAGAAATTAAAATTTGATATACCGTATATACTCGAGTATAAGCCGAGTTTTTCAGCCCATTTTTTGTGCTGAAAAACCCGACCTCGGCTTATACTCGAGTCAGCCGCTACGGCACCATGCCTGGCCTGCGCTGGCATGGCTGCAACCGATCGCGCCTCCAGGGCAGCATCGCTGCCACGGCTGTCTACCTGCTAAGGGCCACACAGGCGACCCCAAGCAGCCTCTCCTTCCCCATTAACGGGCGCCCGGGGCCCCCGCGAGCTCCTGCATTGCGCGCTTCCAGCTTCGCCAACAAACCGCCAGGCTTAGGCAGCCTCCTCCGCCCCCTACCCTAGCGGCGAAGAGCTGCTCCGGGGGCTCCTGCCACGGCGCAGCCAGGCACTTTGTCTCGCTGCCCCCGGAGCAGCTCTTCGCTGCTAGGGTAGGGGGCGGAGGAAGCTGCCTGAACCTGGCGGTTTGTTGGCGAAGCTGGAAGCATGCCTGTTAATGGGGAAGGAGAGCCCGCAGCTCTGAAAGTGTTTTCACCGTTGGGGACTGAACAGGAGAGCTGCAAACGCTGCAATCCCCAGGAAAGGGCGGCCCTCTTCCTCTCGGCAGCTCCCGCCACGGCGCAGCCAGGCACTTTGTCTCGCTGCCCCCAGAGCAGCTCTTCGCTGCTAGGGTAGGGGGCGGAGGAGGCTGCCTGAGCCTGGCGGTTTGTTGGTGAAGCTGGAAGCACGCCCGTTAATGGGGAAGGAGAGCCCGCAGCTCCGAAAGTCTTTTCACCATTGGGGACTGAATAGGAGAGCTGCAAACCCCGCGATCCCCAGGAAAGGGTGGCCCTCTTCCTCTCGGCGGCTCCCGCCATGGTGCAGCCAGGCACTTTATTCTCGCTGCCCCCGGAGCAGCTCTTCGCTGCTTGGGTAGGGGGTGGAGGAGGCTGCCTGAGCCTGGCAGTTTGTTGGTGAAGCTGGAAGCGCGCAACGCAGGAGCTCGCGGGGGCCCCGGGCCCTTAATGGGGAAGGAGAGGCCGCTTGGGGTCGCCAGGCTCAGGCAGCCTCCTCCGCCCCCTACCCTAGCAGCGAAGAGCTGCTCTGGGGGCAGCGAGACAAAGTGCTTGGCTGCGCCGTGGTGGGAGCCGCCGAGAGGAAGAGGGCCGCCCTTTCCTGGGGATCATGGTGTTTGCGGCTCTCCTGTTCAGTCCCCAACGGTGAAAAGACTTTAGGAGCTGCGGGCTCTCCTTCCCCATTAACGGGCGCGCTTCCAGCTTCGCCAACAAACGGAGCTGCAAATCTGGTAATCGCTTGCGGAGCCTCAGCACGAACCCCCTTTCCCCGCACTCCCCCCCGCACTCCTCTGGCAGCAGCAGGCGGAGAAAGCCCTGCTTCCCCCTGGCTTTGATGGCACGCGTGAGTTGGCTTCCCACTCTTTTTTTTTTAACTCTCCTCCTCCTCCTCCTCCTCCTCCTCCTCCTCCTCCTCCTCCTCCTCCTCCTCCTCCTCCTCTCCTCTCCCCTTGTTGTCTGGTCTTCCCTAAGGAAACTCGAGGGCTCACACTTCCAGGTGTTTCTCCCTTTCTTTCTCCCTGTCAATGATCTTTTCTTCCCTTCCCTTCTCTCAGCCCCATCCTCCTTCACCTTTATCACCACAATCCTGAACAGATGAAGTTTGTACTTCTCAAGAAAGGTTGGATGTTCCTTTTGAGGAGGGAACCTTGTGTGACATCTGTATGTTGACCTACTACTGAGCCATGGCATGTGTGCACATGCAATGGAGGCATGAGGGAGAGCTGTGAAAGAAATGGTGGCTCTCCAAAACAGGATGTACATGCAGCGCATACACATGCTTTTTTCTTGCAAGGGAGAGAGTGACTCCTGCCTCCCACTGTCATCATCATCATCTTTTGGGTTAGTGAATCAATTAAACCTTTCATGATAGTGAGATCGTTTCCCAAATTTCCCTTAAATCAGGGAAGAAATCAGAAACAAACCTTTGGACTGAGAATAAGCCTGTTCCTATGATGCCATTTTTGTTCACTGCAGTGTGAAAAATGTGAAAAAACACACTTCTTTTTCTTCATCTTCTTGTTCCCTATTTACTGGTGTCTTTCAAAGAGGAAATTGTGAACATCAAACTTATTCTCAACTGTCCTAGTGAAAGTTTTAATTAGACAATAATTCCCTCCCGTGGCATTATTATGGATTATTTGAGAAACACTTTGCCATGGAAAAATGTTAAGAATGTGAACATGTTTGATTTTAAATGTAATGCCAGTTAAGATCTAAAGTTTCCTAAGAGGACTTTCATCTGTCAGGCACTTCATCTGTCATGCACTAAAAAATTAGTTTATGGAAAGCGAAACGGTGTGCATGTGTGTGTGAAACTAACCTCATTTACATTTTAAAGCACTCTAGCCTGAATGAATATCCACTTTTGTCCATAAATATAACATACAGATGATGATGAGGAATCCAGTTTTGAAGGATTTTAACTCTTGTGTTTTAGCTTGGTTGCTGATTGAGCTAAGGTTTTTGTACTTTTAAAGTTATTGTTGATACCATATTGGTTTTGTTGGCTCTCTTTTCCACTTACAGAGCTAGTTTACTGTTTTTCTTTGAAATAAATATTCAAAAACATTTAACCTACTGATGCCTCAATTAATGTAATTTTATTGGTATCTATTTTTATTTTTGAAATTTACCAGTAGCTGCTGCATTTCCCACCCTCGACTTATACTCGAGTCAATAAGTTTTCCCAGTTTTTTGTGGTGAAATTGGGTGCCTCGGCTTATATTCGGGTCGACTTATACTCGAGTGTATACGGTAATTTGTCTGCAAGAAGTTCATATTAAAAAACAACATGAACAATTGTTAGTACAGCCAAAATTGGGGAAAATATTTACTTCTTTGACTCAATGTAAGAAAAGAGGAGTGGTTCTATACATTAAAGAGGCTATCCCAGCAAAACTGATCTACAATGATGAAGATGGAAGAATATTAATGGTGGAAATAATGGACAATAATATAAAAATACTCTTGATTGCAATTTATGCTCCGAATGAAAAACAAGAAGAGTTTTATAAAAAGCTACACATGAAAATAACTGGACTGGACTATGTTAATATAATTATAATGGGAGACTTTAATGGAATTGTGGACAATAAATTGGACTATATAGCAACAACAACCAAGCAAAATAGAAAGGCTCTCCCTAAATCTTTTTTTTAAATGACAGACGAACTATCTTTAAAAGATATTTGGAGAGAAAGAAATGTTAAAGCTAAACAATATACTTTTTATTCAAATAGACATTTATCATGGTCCAGATTAGATATGATTTGGATATCAACAGAATTAATATCCAATATTCAAGAAACAAGTTTTGAAAGAAGTACTTGGGCAGATCATAGCCCAATGACAATTAAATGGAAGGAACAAAAAAAAAAAGATTGAGATGGACATTAAATAATACTATTTTAAAGGAGAAAGATTTTATACAATGGATGGAGAAGGAATTGGCTTTTTTTTCCAGAGAAAATAAAAAAGAAGATACTTCAACGCAGAATGTTTGGGATACAATGAAGGCATATGCTAGAGGTCTGATAATAGATTATACAAGAAAAAAGAATATTAGGAAAAGGCAAGCTTCTAAGGCCTTGGAAGATGAGTATAAAAGACTTGAAAAAGAATTACAGAAAATGCCACAGAAAAAAGATATTAAATTGAAGCTGGATGTAATTAAACATAAAATGGAATTAATAGAGAAAGAAGAATTGGCACAGAAAATCAGAAATTCTAAACAGAATTACTTCGAAGATGCGAATAAACCAGGTAGATGGCTAGCATATAAATTGAGAAAGGAGAAGGAATCAAGAAAAATATTGAAGTTAATAGATGATCAAGGCCAAGTTTGTTATGGTAATAAGGAGAAAAAGGAAATTATTCAAGATTTTTATTGGCAACTATATAAACAAGAGAATATTGATGAGGAAAAAGTCAAACAATATTTACAGAATGCTAATTTACTGAAGATACCTAAAGAGACTGAACAAATGTTAGAAAGCAATATAACAATGATGGAATTAAATGAAGCATTTAAGAGACAAAATAATGGGAAAGCACCGGGTCTAGATGGGCTTCCGGCAGAATTCTATAAAACATTTCAAGAATCATTGAGTATCCCATTGTTAGAAGTCATGAATGAAGTTATGTTAAAGAAGATGATACCCAAAACATGGTCAGAGGCTTATATTACACTTATTCCAAAAGAAGAGGCTGACCCACTGCAAATTAAGAACTACAGACCCATCTCCTTATTGAATGCAGACGATAAAATCTTTGCTTCAATTTTAGCAGAAAGACTTAAAAAATATTTAAATAATTTTATTCACCCAGATCAAAATGGATTTCTGCCAAAGAGACAAATCAGAGACAATATGAGAGTAATTTTGGATACTTTGGAATACTATGAGGCTCATCCTGAAAAGCAAATGGCTTTGATATTTTTAGATGCTCAAAAGGCATTTGACAACATGAACTGGAGATTTATGTTATTACTATTGGAACAGATGGGTTTTGCTAAAAAATTTATTCAAGCAATCGAAGCCATATATAATAAACAGACAGCAAAGGTAATGATGGAGGGGGAACTTACAGATTTTATTAATACAAGAAAAGGCACAAGACAAGGGTGTCCCCTATCCCCTTAGCTATTTGTGTTGACCTTGGAAGTGTTGAATAGAAATATTAGGGATGATAAAAGCATAAAAGGAATGAAAATTAAGAAGGAAGAATTTAAACTACAAGCTTTTGCTGATGATTTAGCTTTTATTCTGGAAGACCCGTTAGAAACAGCTCCAAGGTTATTGGAAAAGAAAGAGACATATGGTGAGATGGCTGGTTTGAAAATAAATAAAGATAAAACAAAGATTTTGACAAAGAACATGCTATTGAGACAAAGAGAAGAACTGGCAAATCTTTTGAAAATCCAAATTACAAATAAGGTTAAATATCTGGGGATATATTTGACAGCAAGATGTAGCACATTAAAAGAGAATAATTATATTAAACTCAAACAACAGATAGCTACAGATTTGAAGAAGTGGGAAAACTTGCAATTGTCATTAATAGGGAGAATTTCAACAATCAAGATGAATATTTTACCTAGAATTTTATTTTTGTTCCAAACAATACCAATTAGCCTTGGAAAAGACTATTTTGAAGATTTAAATAAAATCATGTTGAAGTTTATATGGCAAGGTAAAAAAGCGAGAATAAAGCTAAAGCTTTTGCAAGACACCAGAATTAGAGGAGGTTTTGGCCTGCCTAATTGGGAATTGTATTATCAAGCTGCAAATTTGATGTGGGTCAAAGAATGGATAACATTAAGAAAGCATAGGTTGTTGACATTAGAAGGGCATGATTTGCTGTTGGGCTGACATGCTTTTTTATGGTATAAGGGAACTAAAATACAGGGTTATTTCAGAAGACATTATATGCAGGAGTCTTTGTGGTTAAACTGGGAGAAGATAAAAAGACAATGTTATTTGAAAATTCCAGTTTGGTTATCGACTATTGAAGCATTTTCCTGTCCTATAATTTATAAGAAGGAACAAACAGTTAGATATGGGGAACTCTTGGATGAAAAGGGTGAACTTAAATCAATCCAAAACTTAGAGGAACAAGGTATAAGGATGAATTGGTTTTCATATGCGCAAATACATTCAAGGTATGATGAAGATTCTAAAACGGAGGGATTCTATGATAAGCAGACTGATTTAGATAAGATCTTGTTGGGTACTGATGAGAAGGTGATTAAAAAATTATATGGTTATTTACTGGGAATGAAATTAGAGGAAGAACAAGTCAAAGAAACTATGATTGTTTGGGGGAAGAATTTTGGATATGGGATTGATTTAGAGAAATGGCAGAAATTGTGGTCTCAAAATTATAAAATGACAGTGTCAACAGCATATAAAGAAAACTTGTATAAGATGTTTTACAGGTGGCACTTTCCTCCGACAAGAATAGTAAGAATGTTTAAGAACAAATCTGAAAAATGCTGGAAATGTCATCAGATACCCGGCTCGTATTACCATATGTGGTGGACTTGTGAGGACGCTAGAAAATATTGGCCTATAATTCGCATGTGGTTGGAAAAAATGACAAAGAAACACATAGACTTGAAACCAGAGATCTTCTTCTTGGGAATTTTACCTGATATATATTGTAAAGATTTGAAGTACCTGATTGTAAATGTATTAACAGAGGCTAGGATTGTATTTGCTAAAAATTGGAAGAATGAGAAAATACCATTACAGGAAGAAATTATTAAGAAAATATTGGAATGTGCTGAGATGAGTAGATTGACATTTGAAATTAGAGAGCAAGATGATAAACAATTTTATGAAATTTGGGATCTTTTTTATCAATGGTTAGATGATAAAATACGAGCTATTTGACATTATATTTATAAAGGGTTTTTTAGGATTGATTTGATATGATTATATGATTTGTTATAGAGTAAACTGGTTTAAAGTATTGTTAGCTCATAAAGCATGAATGATTAAAAATATAATCAAAAACTTCTTTTTTTAGTGATATTAGGATATATAAGTTTGGATTGACAATATGAGTTGTTATGTAACATAATTGTAATTGAGACTACAGAATGAATGCACAAAAATGATGAACCAACTGACACACTGGATGTACATATGAGAGTTGATGTTTTTATGTTTTGTTTGTCTTGTTTGTTTGTAGAAAATTAATAAAATCTTTTTCAAAAAAAAAAAGCTATTGTTTTTGTTTGCAGGTTGATAATCAATTGGGGGAGCCAAGTCCTCCCAATTTTCCTCTCAGTGTCCCTAGAGAGACCATCCTAAAATGCACAACTGCCTGGAACATAAGCCACATGACAGCATGTGTGGTGTAATAGTTAAAGTACTATATAGGACTTGGAAAACTAGGACTGATTCAAATCCATCCTCGGACATGGAAGTTTATTGAATCATTCTGAGCCAATTATTCAATCTCAGTCAAAATTCATCCATAAAATTGTCATTGTAGGAAAATTGGTGGATATATCCCCATTAAATATATCTTCACCAATTCACAGCTTCCAGTATGCTCTCAGAAACAAATGGAGAGAGGAATGGGAAAATAAGTAAAGAAAGAAATGGAAGTCTACCTACATCTTGTCATCATCTGTCTTCCAATGCAATTGAGATACTATGAGTTTTTTTCCCCAGAACAACAACTTTGCAACCTCTATGGTACACCTTTATAAAGAAGCAAAAATGAAAAAAAAAACACATAGTGTAAAGGAACACTTACACGTGGATGCCTGGTAGCTTGTCATATGCCTGCAACATGTCTCATGGGATTTCGTGACATAGCCAAACATGTCAAGACATTCCTCCTGTTTTCCCCACCGGATGCTGTGACACTGATGGGCCTTCAAAGCTAAAAAATTTCTATCCTGGCAGCTTTAGGTACAAATGCAGAAATGAAACAGGACTCTTTATTTTTAGCAATAGCAATAGCACTTAGACTTATATATTGCTTTATAGTGCTTTATAGCCCCCTCAAAGCAGTTTACAGAGTCAGCATATTGCCCCCAACAATTTGGGTCCTCATTTTACCCACCTTGGAAGGATGGAAGGCTGAGTCAACCTTGATCCTAGAAGGATTCGATCTGCCAAATTGCAGTGGGAGTAGTTTGCAGTACTGCACTCTAACCACTGTGCCACCGAGGCTCCATATGGAATGGAATTATATTGGAATGTTCCTTTTGATCCCTGGCATTTCCAGCACTTATTATATATTATTTCTTTATTTTGGAAAAAATGAGAAAACCCCCCCCCCCCAAAGATAGTGTAAAGGAGGGGTTATATTTGTAGAACATTGTGTACCAGTTTCTCTCTCTCATCATAGTTTGGGGTAAATTTAATAAATCCATTCCACAATTCTTCCTCGTTGTTGTAGTATGACTGTTTCTTTGAAATTTTGTATCCAATTTATTATACATATTTTATTCGGTCTGTCTCTATATCATATTCAACTAAAACGTACCCAATAGGTGGTCTTGATTCTGTATAAGCATTTCAAATCCTGTCATTTTTTCTTAATGTCTTTCCCTCACTTCTGAAGTCAGATTTTATTCTTCCAGCATTTTTGCTGCATAAATTAAAGGGAAAGCTGATATCTGTCTTTCCAAGTTAACTGAGTTTTACTTCAAAATTAGCTATAGAATAGCTTCATTCAAAAACTCCTGAGGACTGTAAGTTATCCTCAGGAATTCAAGACAGAGACATGGAAAATAACAGATCTATTTTCTAATATCTCATTTTGGCCACCAGTATCTGCTGCAGCATCTGTTTTTTGATGACAAAATATGATCTATTCAGTTAGTACCTGAGCTGTGAACACCCATTTGGTTAGTGGTTAAAGCATTAGGCTAGAGATCAGGAAACCATCAATTCTAGACACGCCTCAGGCCTAAAGCCATCTGGGTAATCATGGGCTAGTCCCTCTCTCTCAGCCCTAGGAAGGAGGCAATGCCTAACTTCTGAAAGTCTTGTGGAGAAAACTGAAAGGTGTTGAAAGCACCACCTGAAAGACTTGTCCAGGTGGTGTCCAAAAATCAGAACAATGGAATAATAACAATACTACTACTACTACTACTAATCCTCCTCCTTCCTCATCCCTGAGCCTAGTTGTCTAGAATGGAGGCATGCTGGGAACCTGGGAAAACACAGAAATGGAGCAATCTGCTTAGAATAGTGAATGGATTCCTCCTAATGGAAGATTTCAAATATGGACTGGATGACCATCTAACAGAGATGTTGGTGGATTCCTGTTCTGAGCAATTTGAGGACTACATGATCTATATGTCTCTTCCAAGTCATTTTTTCATCAATGGTAACAACCAAGCATCCATTTATATGATTAAGAATCTGTCAGATAAGGTACACATATATTTTGGTCTGTAATCATGATTTTGTCCTACATGTAATAAATTTCACAGAATGAGCCTGGTTGTGAAAGGTTGTGAAATAATGCTGAAATTCAGTGCTCCTAATCAGTGATAATGTAAACAAATGCAGAGGAAAATGCATATTTAGCCAAAATAAGTAACCCAGAATAGTATGAAAGCAAGAGATTAATATTATGGAAGCCAATATGGTTGTTCACCAAAGCAACGTTTATGTCCTTATTCAGATCCCAGTTCTAGCTAGGTAAAGTCTAATGTGAGGGAAAGGAATGATGGTTACATTCTTTGTTTTGCCAATGCATGTCTTTTCAGGGCTGAATTAGTGCAAACATTCAGAGTAGCAAAATATGTCTTTATACAAGTTGCTGTAGCTCTAACCTATGCAATTACTCAAAAAAAAAAAAAAGCACCAACTAAATTAAAAAAAACATATTTTGGGGGAAAGAGCTGGATAACGGCCTCTATTGAGAGTAGGGATATTGTCAATATGATATTTTTCAGTTAACTATTTTGCAAAATGAGAGTCATTTTGGTGTAGTGATTAAAGGCATCAGACTAGAAACTGGGAGACCATGAGTTCTATTCCCACACTAGATGAAAACAACCCACTGAATCACTAACTACTGGGTCAGTGGCTTTGTCTGAGTGCTAAGAGGAAGGCAAAGGCAAACTACCTCTGGAAAACTGCATAGACCTATCCAGGCAGTCTCTGAGAATCAGACACAACTGAACAGAATAAAGAAGAATTAATATATCCAATGCATTCTAATTAGCATTGGAGTACAGTGTGGGCTCTGCAGCATGACAATCATATTGATGCCTAGCTGGCTCAATATATCATCTTAAAAGTTCACATCATTGATTCCTAATCAAACTGAAGAGAGACAAACTACACTCAAGGCCCAAGTCTGAAAAAAAAGAAGATGTAACAATCTAATGGGTGATATGACTTGAACAATGGCCTGGAAAAAGTTTGGCTATCTTAATGAATAGCAAAAAGCTGTTTTTTTGTAGTAGCTATTGAGGTCCTGTAGATGGCGCGAACAGCACACTGCAATGTCTAATACCTATATGGGCCTCTTTGCTCTTTGCATGATCTCATTCATTACTATCTTGGGCTGGAAAGTCTGGGACTTGTACATGATCTCACCTTACTAACATCACCACTATTCTTAAGGATTGGTTGGGAGGTTTTACCAGTGTGATATCTATTCTCCAATCTGAATGCTGTATCTATGTTACTCTTCCTTACTTGTAAAAATAGTATATAAGTAAATAAACCCTATGTGGTAGTCAGACATCTTGACACTCTGCACAATGACTGGTCTTAGAAACCCATCAGTTTTTCTTATATTGTTCGGGTATTTTCCCACCTAATTGTAGTGGTGCTTTTAAAGTTGTAGCAACATTTCAGCAGAATCTCATCTGCCATCATCAGGCTTCTGATTGTGTCCGTCTGTGAGTCAGACTTTCACAGCGATTTCTGTTTTAAATTTGGGGCAGCCTATTGCTGTGCCAGAATGGTTTTTTCTTCATCCTGATTGATTGGGAATCTAGGTCTGTGTTTATTGGTCTTGGAGTTTGCTGTGTTCTGCTTGATTGGTGTTTCTAGTATCTTCTGTCTGTTTTGTAGCTTTTTTTGTGTCTTGATTGGTTGACAACATTGTGTTCCTTTATTGGAGGCCTTTTGTGCAGCTTGACTCCGGGTAAATGGACGGCTATCATTTGTTAGGAAGCTAGGTTTCATCGGGGTGCCTGGTTGGGGTGTGTTTGAGCTGGAGGTATCAGGGGGGATCTGTTTGTGCCCAGGTGTTTGCCTGGCTTGTGGTGTGGAGATTTTTTTGTTTGTGAGTGCAGGCTTCCAAATGATTGACAGTCTGATGGAATCATCTCTTCTATTCATGCTTTCAGATCTGTTTTCAATCTCTATGGCTTCTCTGATAATTCTGTGGCTGGGGTTTTCTATAGTGGCTAGGGTTTTGGTGCCATTGAAGTTGATGCTATGACCTGTGGCTTCCATGTGTCAGACTAATGCAGTCAAAAAGCTGGAACACACTTCCTCACTAGTCCAACACATGGAAGCCACACACACACAGATAGACACAGACACAGACACATACACACATACACATACACATATACATACTATATATCCTTTTGCACTTTATATTCCTGCAATGAAAGCAAAACATCTGGCAAAGGCAAGAATGATCAGACAATCACTTATTTACTTCAATAGGCCCAAATGTAAATAGGTAGAAAGTTTATAACAAATTTCTGTTTGAGAATTATTATGTCAATTAACACACTCCCTACCACAATTTTATATGAACAATAAAGTGGAGATAGGGATGATGATTGGATTTTCTGTGGGTTTTCTTTCTCTCTTGTGGCAAATGAAGAAGGACATTTCCACAGATACATTTAGTTGGAAAACAGAATGGTACAGTTTTCGTCCAGTTGGAAAGGAAGCAGATAATCAGTGTAGTAAGTAAATATGATAACATTGAAAAAGTTAGCAATTAACTAACCATTGTTCTCATCATCTGGGATGGCACTGTGAAGACTAGTCAATTCTTCCATATTTATATACATATTTTTCCTTTATAGTTATCTCAGCTTTGATGCATAGCAGAAACATGGGAGGAATTTCTCCTTCCTCTACCTATGCTGATTGGGCTAGGTACACAATTCATCTTGCCATTCAAATAAAATCAATTTATTTTCTCCTTGTGCTGATGTCTTCCTTCCATTTGTACATATAGATTTAAAGTTACTGATAATTAACTTTTGTCCATAGGAAACATTATCTTTCTGATAGCAAAAGCAGCTAGTTTTACTCCAATTCTTGGTCTTTTTTTTCCTTATCAACAGCTACATGAGTATGTCTTTGAGTGGTTAATCAATAACTATAACCTTACTAAATAAATATCTCCTTGTCTTGAGCTGTGGCTGAGGATGATTACTTATTTACAACTTTCATAACTTGGTTGCTATGAAGATTTTTCAGAAATAAATAAAATCCAATCAGCATGCTTTTTGTAGTTACATTTTAGATCTTTATTTAAATATCTATGAAATAGCTTATATGGTTATATTTTGCAGCATCTACAGACCCACAGACAGTTGAACATTTCAATCTAAGGTCTCCAAAATGAAGCAATTAATACTTTTGATTTCTTACTCATTACAAAATAAGGACCTGTTAAAAGATAAATAATTAATGAAGA
The DNA here is from genome assembly GCA_033807585.1 of Hydrophis major. NCBI lineage: Eukaryota > Metazoa > Chordata > Lepidosauria > Squamata > Elapidae > Hydrophis > Hydrophis major. The sequence continues at coordinate 35,446,941 of CM066332.1, read as the reverse complement.
ATCATCTTTTTCCAGGTGGAGAACTAATTTAAAAATTTGCAATTTAAATCATTTGCCTGCCAAGACAAAATATTTCAACCCATTTCATAGCATTGCATAGATAAAAATATGTACCTCAGATTTACCCCTCGTTCCTAGTGGTCCTGTTTCAATATAAAGTATCATTTACCCAAGAATAAATCCTTACTATTTCCTTTCTTTTCCCCCCCGCATAAAAATACTTGGTCATTGAAGATGGCTTTTTCTTTGCCCTGCCCTTCTTGTTCTACAGGCATTTCTTGTTGTTTTTCATAGTTCAGGATCTCCATTTCTAAAAATTGAAATACGAAGCCAAAAGAACCTCTTCCTTCTTGTGCATTTTCTTTCTGTTTTTTTAAGTTCCATTCTCAAAAGAGTGATACCATTTTAAAAACTTTTAAATAACAACCCGATTAATTTTAGTCCTTTAGATCCAATAGCCCAAAATCCAAAAATCACCAAGTAATCCAAATAATCCAAAGCTGTTTCTTCTTGCTTCTTTTTTTCCACTTTTTCTTCCTGGGGTTCTCTTATCTTGTTACAAAATTTCAGTTAAAATGTATCTTTTAGGAATCTTGTTAAAGTTTCACTGTTAATTCCTTTCATTTCCAGGTGGTCTTGTCCCTTTTTCCAGATCCCACCCTTTTGTTTTTTTCCTTCTTTTAAAAGTTTTTGAGAATCCAGAAATCTTTATTATCCCTTTGACATTTTATTTTCAGCTTAAATATCTGTTAATGTCAAAGTGGATTTTTGCTGGTTTCTTGCTTAAATCTCTTAGTTGTCAATATAGGGAAGAAAAAAAAAAAAACTAAATCCTTTCCCTTCTCTCTCTCATTTGTCACTTCAAAGTCTTCTTTGGGAGCAATGTTATTCTTTATAATTCAAATTCCAGGGTACCTTATATTGTTGCTTTTTCAGTTTGACCCAGTCAGCCAAAACTTTCTCTTATCTTCCTCCTGCACATTCTTTTCCGGTTGAGTTCTTCTTTGAGGTGGCCATTTCTGACCACTGCTGCAACTACCTTTGGGAAAGGGAGTAAGGCCAGCTGGGGAGGAGAGATGTGACTCTCCTCGACCCTGCTGGCAGTCTCCCCCCTCTTCACCACCTCTATGAGGTGGTTTAGCCCCAAAACCAGCTGACACGGCGAGCACAGATCAAAACTGCACACGATCATGGATTTCGGTCTGTCACCAAAGAAGTTCAAACTGGAAGCCCCTCTTTCTCTCTTTTGAGAATACTTACTTGTAATGAAGATTCAGATATACTGAGGAATTGTTCAGTAACTTTCAGAGTTCTTTGCACTGGTATATCTATTTGACAATATATCTATATGCATTCGCACTTTATGTAAAAAAATGAAATTTTCTTACTATTTATTCAGCTAATACTTTTGAAGAGCTTTCTTAAATTACTCATCAGGAAATTGCCCCCAAGTTAAAAAGTGAACTTATTATTGCTTAAAACGGAAATAAAACAAAATTTAGAGCAATTACTATCCATGATGGAAAATGAATTATGCATGTTAGCAATCTAGCATATGCATTATATACAAAAAGAGACATTAATAATGAAAACCTAATTTTCTACAAATGACACATATTTTGGAGTGACATATGTTACACTGGGAAAGTAATTACAGTTTCCTCCTCCTCCTCCTCCTCCTCCTCCTCCTCCTCCTCCTCAGAAAGGGAGCTGTGAGTTCTTCAAACTCCAATTCTATGACTAACTAGTTTCTACCAAAAATCAAATATACTAATAACATCATACTACATTTCATTATTAATAAAAGTAACGCAATATGTATTAAATGAAAGTAATGATGCATATTATTTAAAAATGGAAAAGCTATGATTTAGCTGATGAAGACAGAAATAATTTCCAGTGTAACAGTTAGTAGTATTTTCAATAGAACTTTCGACTTCATTGGATAGTGTGTGTCCTATGATCCCATCTGGGATTACAGCAGTGATGGAATTAAAAAAAAATTTCTACCAGTTCTGTGGGCATGGCTTGGTGGGTGTGGCAGGGGAAGGATACAGCAAAATCCCCATTCCCTCCCCATTCCCTCCCCACCCTACTAACCTGCTTTCCAGCTTTGTTCTCTTGTGCAGGGCAACAAAAGAAGACCTGGCCAATCAGCTGGGACTCAGGGGGCGGAGAATAGATGGGGTTGGGGCCAGTCAGAAGTGGTATTTGCTGGTTCTCCAAACTACTCAAATTTTCCACTATCGGTTCTCCAGAACTAGTCAGAACCTGCTGAATACCGCCTCTGGATTACAGTTAAGATGCCAGTTAGAACCAGTTGGTTAGACTTCATTAGAACTCCATTAAGTATATGGACAAAATATCCTGGTAGTATAATCCTTAAGATGGCTATTCATATGTGGCCTAGGGATTGATTAAATGACTTACCCCTAATATATATGAAGTCAGGACTTCGTGCACAATGTACATTCTTCAGATCTGCTTCTCTTTTTTGTTTATTCCAGAGGTTTTGGACTGGAACTCAATGCATGTAGAGGTAGTCACCTGATCCTTTTGCATGGTAATTTTGTAATTACCATGTACAAAAATTACATTACATTAGAATAATTGTCTAGATGTGGTGTGTAGAAAGGAATGAAAAGAAATATTTGTATCTGTCGCTCCTGGTTGGAAAGCTACATGTTTACACTTACATAAATAAGCAAACAAAGAATTAGAATAGAACTGTATATACTTGACATAGTTTAGAGTGGGGCCTTGCCCTGATATCAGTGTACTAGGATAGCTGACTTAACACTCTTACAGTTGGGTTCTAAGATCTTCTGTATGATCATAAATATATGATCCCTTTCAGTAATTCCAGTTGACTATGATCTGCTATGGCTACACAAGTTCACACTTCTAATTTTCAACTGATCTGCTGTAAAGTGATATGCTCCATGACAGAACGGAGAGAAGAAATTACAGAGAGACGGGGGATTTTGCAACTCCTTCAGGCTTGATAGAAAAGTCATTTGCACCCTTGACATTTGCAAACAAAATCTTGAATCTTGGAGAGCATTTATTTGGAAAATTGCAAAAACTAAATCTCTGATATAGAAATGTAGTTTTGCATTCTCACTACAATCTAATCCAAGAAGAAAAATCACGACAATGCCAAATTTAGCTTTGTGTCACCATGTCATTGAATGTCTTGAATCAGTTTTTTTTTAATATATATATATTTTCCTCTCACCTAGATTAGGAGTTAGGAGACATATCTTGAGAAACTGCCCCACTAAAGTTAGTGTTGGTTATGACATTGAAAAATAGCCCATAAATTGAAATAATTCTCTTTAAAGGAATAGACTGGAAAGATACTCTTAATATATTGGCTCATTAAGAATGTTTTATTATCCAAAAACCTTCTTACCTTGGTGTTTTTGTCCAGCTTTTCTGCACTGTATTTCAAAGACAGCACCAAATATTCATGTTTCTATTATGCATTGTGTAACATTTAATTGCAGTATTTGCATCATTCAAAATATATTAAGGGTCATTTGATATGAAAAACATAATGCACTTCAAGGAGAATGCTTTTAATTTTAACATTTTGTTCAACTCATTTTAATGAGCCTAACAAATGAGGAAAAAAGTTAAATTTGACCAGGACATCTGCAATCATAAATTTTTAGCAACCAGTTAATGATAGATCATTGGAAAAAGTAATGCTATTATGCCATTATAGTGAAAACAAATTTCAGAGCTCTCAATTTCTCATATTGGTGTGAGTTGACTAATGTATAATATGTCCTTTGACAAAAGTAATTAGAATGGACAATTTGAGTTATTCCAAGATTTGAAACTAAAGCTTGTCTCCTTTATTGCTACTCATCCATCAATTGTTTTATGCTAAGAATGAGCTGAAAGTTATTCTAGTATAGTCACCTTGAAAGAAAACTCTAAAACTTCTAAAAGCCAGATTTTTAAAAAATTTATAAGACTTTTGAGCTAGAATAACATATGCATTGATCAGACTTTAAAGATAGAAAAATCATATCCAAGATCTATCTATCTATCTATCTATCTATCTATCTATCTTTCTTTCTTTCTTTCTTTCTTTCTTTCTTTCTTTCTTTCTTTCTTTCTTTCTTTCTTTCTTTCTCTCTCTCTCTCTCTCTCTCTCTCTCTCTCTCTCTCTCTCCCTCTCTCTCTCTCTCTCTCTCTCTCTCTCTCTCTCTCTCTCTCTTTCTTTCTTTCTTTCTTTCTTTCTTTCTTTCTTTCTTTCTTTCTTTCTTTCTTTCTGGTAAGTGTCCCTGAGATGTGAGAACATGAAGCAGGTTTGATACTGCTTTTTCAAATGATTGTACTCTACCTCTTAGTGGTATTAGGAAATGGAGAGGAAACTGCAATTTCAATTAAATGTTTTAGAATCCATTTGGTTCAATTATACAATATTATGGATATTTCATAAGTCGATTATAAAATTATTATATTGTGTTTAATGAAGTCAGGATAAAATAAGTTGAATCAGCTTCCATTTTTGAGAAGATATTTATTTGGTACAGCAAGCCATTTTGTTTCTTTTTTTTAAAAAAGTCAAGTTTTTGAGATTTAAATTCAACAAAACTGAATAAATAGTCTTCATATTTACTTTGGTTGGGCAAAGTGTTACAGAGGAAAAAAATGAAACTGGACTCATTATTGAAGCGATAATGACCAAATTTGTGGACAACAAGGAATCCATTGGGAGGGTTGAGTTGCTAGCCATAGCTACATAATCATAGCTGCCATCTTGATCGTTTTTTATTCTTCAATGTATATTCATAGTAGAAAGAAATTCAAATTATATCATGCCTGATGCTCAGATGATTTCAGGTTGTATTCAGTACTAATTCAGGAACAAACATATATGCTTGAAAATACATAAACAGTACTTTGCACGTCCTTAAATTTGCTACAGGACTCATGTTCCTGAAGATATGAAAACATATATAGGATTTTTGTTCGGCTTATTTATTATGTTTCTATTATTCTGCAGCATATTCCTGGATTTTAAAATATATGTTAAGAGGAACATTATATAACAGATAATCAGAATTGGAAGATACTTTATAGGTCATCTAGTCCACCCCCCCGCCCAAGCGGGAGACCCTACACCATTTCTGACAAATGGCAGTCCAATCTCTTCTTGAAGGTCTCAAGTGATGGCGCTTCCATAACTTCTGAGGGCAAGCTATTCCACTGGTTGATTGTTCTCACTGTCAGAAAGTTTCTCCTTATTTCCAGGTTAAATCTCTCCTTGTTCAGTTTTCATCTATGATTCCTTGTCTCGCCTATAGAGAATAGCTTGATCCCTTCCTCTCTGTGGCAGCCCCTCAAATATTGGAAGACTGTTATCATGTCTTCCTTGGTCCTTCTCTTCACTAGACTAGCCATGCCCAGTTTCTGTAACCATTCTTCATATATTTTAGTCTCCAGTCCCCTAATCATAAAACAATATAAAGAGTCAGTTTGGTGTAGTGGTTAAAACACCAGACTAGAAAATCGGAGATCGTGAGTTCTAATGCTGCCTTAGTCATAAAAGCCTTTGGCCAGGCATCCTCTCTCAGCCAAGCCATCTCATAGGGTTGTTGCTAGAGGGAAAATAAGAGGAGAAAGTGTATTGGATATGTTGCATCTTGAATTATTTGTAAAAATAATAAGGTGGGATACTAATAAACAAAGAACAGAACATAAGAAGCTATGTAAAAATAAAATTTTAAAAACTTCCACAGAGAATGGCTTCTAGGGAAAATCACAAAGATTTCATCTCAAAACCAATGTAACGGCCTGGTATAGCTTTCCATAAACCATTGCAAAAATGATTCTTTCCTCTTTGCCTTGCCAAAGAGAGAGTTCAGTTAAAGAGCACAAGGACCTAGAAAGGTCCTTAGGAGAGAGTTGCTGCTTAAAATGGTAGGACTGAAGTTGTTCAGAGGTTTATAGATTAATGTCAGCATTTTGAACTGCATTTGGAAATAGCCTGGCAGTCATCAAAGAGGACAAAGGGCTGAAATAATTTGGTCGTATCTAGTCCCAGTTAGAAATACAGTTGCTCTGCCTTGAAGCATTTAGAAGTTTCTGGATCTTTTTCAAAGACAAATCCATATCTAACCATTGCAGAAAAGTAAATGAGAAGGTATTAAAGCATGAGTGATAGAAATCTGTATTTTATCATAATAATTTCATATAATGTATTTTTTCTCTAACTATTCTAAATTATAATAGGCATATTTGTATGATTACAAATATTTCTGTTTTTCTGTGTGTGACAAGAGAATAACTGGGAAATTAAAACATAAAGATGGTGCAGAGCTTCACTGTTTTATGAGCCTTCTTTTCCAAATTAGTTGTTTCAATAACTTACATCTGATACGCCAAGTTATTATAATAATTAATTATTAAAATACTATCACATATCTTTTCAAAAACTTGTATTTCCAAAAATATCATGGCAGATCAGGTCAATAATGACTTTTCTAAGGAATATGGGATTCTACTTCCAATTCATTTGAAGGATTATACTCACTTAGACTAAAATAATGTTTTTTTTAACTCAACAACTGCAATCATACCCCGTTCTTATTTACATGCTGAATGGGGAATCTTTGGCTCTCAAACTATTGGACGCAATTCTTCACTGCCTCATTTGGTGTGGTTAGTTATTAGAGGTAGTAGGCTATGTACGTGCTCCATGGCCATGATATCTGATGATATTATTCAGATGTTCAGTAGCTTAACTCATTCATTTTTACCTTTCAGTTCAGCATCCAATCCAGTTTTCCAATAGAAGCTGTGGCTCTGCAGAGTTTAGGGGCAGACTATTTTCCCATTAATAGGAACTTTGGGCTTATTCCTCTCTTAGTTCAAGGCCTGCCTCCCCACCCATTGTTGCATAAATTAAGATACCATTGTTTATTATAGATTTCATAATTGTTTGAATAAATTGAGCAGGGAATGACTCCTTGGTATAATGGCCTCTGACTGGAAGCAAATCACACCATGGATGGAGAAAGAGACTTGGTTGAGTGCTGGTTTTCATACTATCAATGTGCAGGAGGGAATTTGGTTTGGCTCAGTCCATTATTTTCATGATCAGTAATGCTTCATGGTCAATAATGGCAAGGACAATCGTTGATCAGTTTGCAAATACTTCTATGGAGAATGAAAAGGGGGTGAGGGTAGAAGTTCTTCATCACTGGAAAAGGGCTGCGATTCCAAAAAGCACATTTTGAAGGTCTTTGAAGGAAGTTAGGTGAACATGTATATGTAATAAATTTTTGAATGGCTTTCAGAATTGCTCATAAAACTTTTCTGTATTCCAGCAGTTATTTTCCTGTGATTCAATAAGTTGAAGCCTGAATGCATGCTAAATATATAGAAGAATGAACTGAACACCAACTTCATAATTCCAGTCTTTTTAAAAGCTAATGAAATGGACCTTTGTGCAGGGAATCATCATGAAGAAAGACTCTCTGCAGCCAAAAGATTATTAAGCCACCCATATGGATTTTTCTAACTGCATGTTATTTTATAAGCTTCAGGGAAACAGAGAAGTGCATTATTTGGCCAAAATGAACCCACTCTCTGAACTCCTGTTCTAATGCTGGGGACGGGCACAATTATGTCCTGATTGCCTGCAAAAATGCAGGTTCTCTGGTCAGTGCCTGAATTAATTATGTCATTCTGACTGATTGTGTTTAAACCAAATAGCAGCTTGTTAGCATTCAATACTAGCCATAAGCTGTACTCAAAGGCATGGCATGGCATGGCCTTTCCATTTAACTCTTCTCTCATTTTTTCCATAAGTAGGAATGAAATCACAAGTTGGGAAAATGAGGATTCTAAAAAAAGAAGGGGAATTGCAAAACTGTATATAAACATGCAATTGATTGGATTTCTCAAGTTTTGGAAGACATTTGATGATTCAAGGGAAGGATTGGGCCCTAAAGGACAAATTGTATAGAATGGATCTCTCATCATTAGAAATGTTACCTTAAGTAGCCACTGAAACTCCTGCTTTTGACTAAAAAAGAATGGCTGTGAAAAGAATTGTGTAATTCTAAATGGCTTATGTGCAAATTTGGCCATAGTGTGACTCTTCTCCAATGGACTAACATAAAATTCAAGAAGGATAACATAGAGCTGGAGAAAGGTTGAATATAATCCCTCCTCCTACTTTTGCTGCAGGATGGAAATTCTTGTCATTGATTTAAAGTGAAAAAGGAAGGAAGGAAAGAAGGAAAGAAGGAAGTAGGGAGGGAGGGAAGGGAGAAGGAAGAAGGATTGGTGTACTAATCATGCATCTTCAGCATAACTTATAGTTTGAACCTAAGTGTTGCCTCATAAATCAGAAATTACAGTATTATTTTCTTACACAATTCAGCAAAATCTCAGTTGCAATGAGCTTAACTTGGAATGGTCCTCTTTTGCATATATTAATTTGCTGTTGTTACACAAATGATACAAATCTCTGTGGGTGATAAATTATCTGATTGAAAGGACAATTGTGAATTCCTATAAATCCATTAAAATTGGGTTTCATTGTACACTGATCATGCAATCTTTTGCTTTAATAATGCCTTGCAATACGTTTTTAAAGATAGGGTTTTTTTTGTTAGGTAATCTACAAATATGTTGCATTAGATGTAATACATCCCCTTGAGTTACAACCATGTTCTTTTCTAAGCAAGACAGCTGTTAGGTGAGTTTTGCTCCATTTTACAATCTTTCTTGCCACAGTTGCTAAGTTAGTAACCTAATGGTTAAGTGAATCTGACTTCCCCATTGACTTTGCTTGTCAGAAGGTTGCAAAAGTTAACGACATGCCCTCAGGACATTGCAACCCTCAAACATATGAGTCAGTTCCAAGGAGCTAAATTTTGATCACATGACCTTGGGGATGCTGGAATGGTTGTTAGTATGAAAAATGGTCATAAGTCACTTTTTTTCAGTGCTGTTGTTACTTTGAACAGTGACTAAATGAAAAGTTGCAAGTCAAGGATTACCATTTTGTTATAAAAAAAAGCAGTTGGAGGGACAGTGTTGTGGAGAAACATTTACAATTCTTTTGCCCCGTACCATATTCATACCTAATATTATTTTCCTATGGTTACCAGGTGTTGTCTATCACATATCTCCATTTCTAAAATGATGTTTCCCTTCAATGTCCTTGTATGTTTCTGTGGCAGATAAAGAGAGGTTTTATATCTGTTCAGCTCAGTCCTTCCTTGCAGAAGCAGAAACTGATATCTATGGTGCTCCTTGATCTCATTCTGGAAGGTGAATTAGCCCTTGAGGACATATTCGATTTGTATTAGGACAGCCCAATTAATCCAGCTTCTGAAAAATGGGAAAGGTCTAGGTGCTATGTTAAGAAGATAGAAGGCGGCAATTCTGGAAAGAAATAGCTCAGGTGCTGGCATAATATATAGCCAGTACTGGAACTCCCTCCTTAAATAAGATAGTAGAACAGGGACTCAGGTGATCTATACATACTTATGGAAAGAGACAAATTAGCAAAATGCTTGACCACTGTAGAAAGAATGTGCAACAAGAGGATAATCTGTCTGATTTTATTTTCAGACCAGCAATAATCTTGAGTCTGCTAGTACTTTATAGATTAGTTTCACTCATTAAACTCCTGCCTTAAGTTTATTTGACAAAACCAAATGATGCTTTGTAGAATAGCTGAATTCCCATGTCATCTTAAACTACTGTATAAGCCACAATGGCTGAGTTCACACATCATACAAATGCCAAAATCAGGCAATTATGTTATCTTTTAGTGAGAACTTGGAAGCCCATGAAAAATGTGGCTCCTGTTTCCACAAATTGCATTCATTCTCTCATCTTCTTAAGCATTTCCTACTCTAATATTTCCTAAGCTCAAGATGACAGATCATGGAGCTCTGTTACCTTTCTATTGAAGTAGTACCTATTTATCCACTTGCATTTGCATGCTTTCTAGCTGCTAGAAGGGGAGCTCACTCCATCATGGGATACTCAGGCCTCAAAACTGGGCTGTCGACTTTCCAGCTGACAAGCCCATTACTTTAACTGCTGAACCATTGAGTTGCCCATAAGAAAAAAGCCCTTGTAAGACTTAAATTGTTAAGCTTTAGCAATTCCCATGTAACAATCCCTTAATAATAATTTTTAAAAGGAATGGATGTCATTGGCATTCTTAAGAGGAGTATCATATACAACACAATCATTCATATACTGGTTAAGGGAATGTGAACTTATTATTGGAGAGACAATGAGAAGGGTAGCTTAATAAGAGGAAAAAATAATCACTTACTAAATCTTAAAATAATCTCAAAGAAGATACTGATAGAAGAAACATCCAGTGGCATTTCCTGTTACCCAGACAGAACCAGAAGAAGGGCCATAATTCCTTTATTTTAGAGACACTTTACTATTCTAATGCTGTCATCTCATGAGTCAAAAACTTTTGAAGAGTCAATGAATTTTACCTTCAGCAGCTCATTATCTTCCAGCACAATAAAGTAGCATTAAATTAGTTCAAAAGCCCTGCTAATATGAGTGAGGGTAGAATGGGGTGGGTAACAGCTACCACTATAATTACAGAGAAGCCACTGCTTGGTTTCAATTAAAGGCTTTGCAAATATTATCTTAGAATGAACAGATGTGTGCGTAAAGCACACTTCCCTTTGAAGTAGAAACCTTCATACTTTTACATCAGCTTATTATACTTTAATCACACAAACTACAGTGTATTCATAGGGGTGCTGTAGAGTTGTAGATGACAAGTCCACTGATCAGTGTGGAAAGTTTGAAGGAAAATCCTTAAATGCATGCGAATGCCCACAATTGGAAACTCTGTGCAACTAAATCTCCTATGACACGAGCTCTAAACAGCTTTGGATCAATTCTCCAGGTTAATCATGAGTACCAAATGTTCCAGTCTTTTCAACTAATTACAACGTGCTGTCTTATGCCTGAAAAATGCAAAGAATTGGGCACTGTCTGGCCTTTTATGCACTATATATATATATATATATATTTGTAAATTTGAGTTTTCACAAAGAAAAAAAAAATACAAATAAAACATCTTTTTTGAAAATAGCATAATCCTGGGTTACATTTCTTCGTACAGACACAAATTCAGGTTCATGCTCATTTTTATATTCTATTCCATATCTTATTACAATTTTACATTTTCTGCATAGCTTCTCCCCTCTTTTAATTTTCTCAATTTTATTTTAATTATCTCATCTCAATTTAAATCATTGTATTTATATTTTTTGTCTGTCCTGTTTCAATTATCTATTATCTTTTCTCATTAAACAAAATTTCTCCTATAGTTACTGATTGGAGTATGATGCCTTTTTATCTTTTCCCTAAAGTTGTAACATTCAATAAAACACATAAGTTCCATTCGGATTCTGCTTGGTACATTCTTAAAATACACACTGTATTCTTAAAAAAAGAAAAAATTATAAATGTATATAATTAAAACAACATTCCATTCCAATTCAATTCAATTCTATCATTAATATTAATATTCATTAAAGTCTTAACATCTTTAACATTACTTTTCAATTAAATATCATACTTCTCTGGGAACAATTATAAGCTTTCCATAGTTAATTCCCCCCGTCTTCACTTATATTTTATAAAATATTAACTAACTAAAATGTTCCCGTTCCTTCCTAATTCAACTTTCTCATTTATTTTATTTCACTTATTTTATTCACAAACATTTCACTAAATTACACTATTTTATCCCTCATTTTAATCAAACGTTGTTTCCAATTTTCTAAAGTTATTTCTATTACTAATATAACAATACAATCTAATGTACCATTACAGAATCCCCTTTTCAGTTAGATTTTCACCCATTATCTCTAAATAGGTCCCGTTTCTCTATATCTTGCTCCGGTCCTTTGTACTTCTTTTCCTTTCCTTTCCTTCTTCCCTCTCTCTCCCTTTTTTACCCCCTTGTCTCTCTACCTCTATTTCTCTCTTCTGTATTCCCCTTTTCTGTTGCTTTCCTTATTTTTTGAATTATTTTTCTTTTCTTTTTTCTTTTTTTAAGTCTTAAATTCTCCATTCTCTTTCCCCCCTTTCATTTTTCTTCTCCACATAAAATTGCTTGTTCATTAAAGATGGCTTCTTCTTTGTCCCAGTCTTCTTGTTTTGCAGTTGTTTCTTCTGGTTTCTCATAGTTCCAAATCTCCATTTCTAAGAATTGAAAAACAAAGCCAAAAGAACCCTTCCCTTCTTGTGCATCTTCTTTGTACTTTTTAAGTTCCATTTTCAATTCATCCAGAAGTGGTGCCATTATATAAATTTTTTTAAAACAAATTTTATTGATTTTAAAGACAAACGAACCATCATTAACCATTAAATACATAAAACCTCTTTCCATTATTAATTTTACAAGTGAAGTAAAATATTATTTTATGCAACATAATTCTGTTTTACACCATTTCAATATAAACATATAGATATCTCTTAACAAATTTCTCATTATTTCTCTTTTCGTATTCAATTTCATTGTTATTATTAATTTCTACATTTATCCAGTTTATGATCATCATCTTCATTCCTCTCTGACTTGATTACCATTATTCTCATTCAACATTCTTCCAAGGTTTTATTAATTCTCAAACAAAACATAGACATACAAAACACAAAAATATAAAACTTCTTTTAAGAAAGTAGTTTGGCCCCAGATTATCTCTCTTTGTATGGACTTCAATTAAATTCGTGCTCCTCTTGTATGCCATTACCTATCTTATTTACCATTCTATATCTTCTATATAACTTCTCCCCGCTTTTCATTCTTTTCATTTCTATTTTATTTAATTCATTTTAATTTAAATCATTGTATTTGTATTTTTTGTCCATTCTTTCCAAATTATCCATTTATCTCATTCCCTATAGTAAGAAAAATAAAAAAAAGAATTTCTCCTGAAATCACTAATCAGAGTATGATGCCTTTCTATCCTCCCCCTAAATTAATATTTAAAATAACACCTGATACCCAATCTGATTCTGCTTAGTATATTCTACCTACTAACCTTTAAAGAGAAAAAATAATAAATTCATAATAATTAATATAATTAGATAATAAATCTAAATATTAAATCTTATAACATTCTGATTGTCTATTTCAAAAAACAAGTGCTACAATTTTATTAAATTTTAAAATCTATCATTACTAAACATTTCAATATATTAATCTTTTATTAATTCTTATAACATTCTAGTTTTCTATTTCTAATACATAATATACCTTGCAGAATCTTCTTTTTTAAAGAAATTATACCTTACCCTTTATCCATAAAAAAACCCCTTTTTTCCCATCTTGTTTCATACCTTTGTGGCTTTTCCCTCCCTTTTCCCTTCCTTTCTTATCCCCCCTGGCCTTTTTACCCCCCCCTACGAACCTCCGCCTTTTTAGCTTTCCCTCTCTGTTGTAATCCTTTCTCCTTTTGCTCAGTAACATTGAGTTGGTTTTGCATCTTATTTTTTCCTTTCTTAAGTATTTTTTTAAGTCTTAAGTCCTTCATTTTCCTTCCTTTCTTTCTCCTTTCTCTCTTAGTTAATTTTTTAGATTCACTGAAGATGGCGTCTTCTTCTTCTTTTCCTTCTTCTCCTTCTATTTCCTCCATCTGTTGTTGTGTTTGCTGATAAATAGCAAGCGCCATTTCTAAAGAAAGGAAAACTTCTTTCACAGCGTCCTTACTTTCTTGATATTCCTTTCTAAGTTCATCATCAGATAAAGACATTCTTTGTTCTTCTTAGAGCAACCAAAATGTTTCAAAAGTTAAAACAATTCCTCAAAGTCCCAGAGACATCAATCAGTCCAAACAAGCAGAAAGTTCTCACTTTCTCTTCCTGGGGTGGTATCAGTAAAAGGGAAAAGAAAAAAAAGCCCAATCTGTATTTTACAGCCTTGTTGCAATCAATTTCTAGTCTCAAGATCTTCAAGGCATCTCCTCCAGCAAAATCTTAATATATTTTTTTTTGTCCTCTCCCTTCCCACTTATAACAAGAAGCCAAGTTTTTACCTTTTATAAAAAACAACAGGTTTCTCAATGGCCATTTGTTGATTCCATAGGGAAGGAGGGTAAACTTTCCTTTCAGCACCTCAATTTTGCCACTTGAAATCCTCTGGAAACCAAGTATTTTTCAAAAAGTCATAGTTCTCAGGATTAAATGCCTCTTAAAGTCCTGGATCAGCCAAAAAACTTTCTCTTGAAAACTTTCTCCCCTCTTCCTCCTGCTCAGTCTTACCCAGCTGCCGGCTTCTTTGTGGCAGCCATTACAGACCACTGCTTGACCGCTTGAGAAAAGGGGGTTTTGCCGGCTGGGGAGGGGGTCTGCAACACCCCCAAACCCCTCACCAGCTCCCCCTATCTTTGGCTGCCTCTGCGGGGCAGCCTTAGCCTCCAAACCCATCTAGATCGGAGGCACCAAAACGGCTAGCGTGGCAGGGATTGCGCTGGCGAAGCCGACAAACCGGAAGTTCCGCTATTGTATAAATTTTTAAACAACTACCCGATTGATTTTAGTCATTCAAATATAATAACCAAGAATCCAAAGATCACCAAATAATCCAAATACACGCAAGCTGTTTCTTTTTTGCTCTCTCTCTTTTTTTTTTCACTTTCTCTTCCTGGGTTTACTGTTTAGTTGCAAAGTTTCAATTAAAATGTATCTTTTAGAAGTCTTGTTGAAGTTTTACTGTAGATTCTTTTTAATTCCAGGCAGTCTCCTCCATCTTTCAGATCCTGCCCTTATTCTTTTTCTCTCCCTTCCTGCTTATGAAAAAGAAAATTGTTAATGTCCAGAAATCTTTATTATCCCTTTGGCATTTTGTTTTATTTTCAGCTTAATTGCCTATTGATGTCAAAGCGGAATTTTCTGATTTCTTATTTAAGTCTCTTAGTTGTCAGTATAGGGAAGGAGAAAGAAGAAAAAAAAGAGCCAAACCTTTCCCTTTTCACTTTCCTTCACTGCTTCTGACTCTCCTTTGGGAGCAATGTTATTTTTTGTAAGTTTAAATTCCAGGGTAACTTAGTTGTTGCTTTTACAATTTAACCTGGTCAGCCAAATCTTTCACTTCTTATCTTCCTCCTGCACATTCTTTTCTGCTTGAGTTCTCCTTGGTGGTGGCCATTTCTGACCACTGCTGCAACTGCCTTCAGGAAAGAGAGTAATGGCCAGCTGAGGAGGCGATATGTGGTTCTCCTCAACCCTGCTGGCAGTCTCCCCCCTCTTCACCACTTCTATGGGGTGGCTTAGAGCCGAAACCAGCTGGCTCGGGGCACTCCAGCGGCGAGCCCAGACAGAAACCGCGCACGATCGTGGATTTCTGTCTGTCGCCGAGGCCCTTCAAACCAGAAGTCTGCCTTTTATGCACTATATATTGATTTATGTCTGGTCATACACTGTGGCTTTGTTTGGCCCATTAAGTTGGGGTGATGAAGAGTTAGAGCTTAATGAGAACAAGCAGCATGCAATGCACTCTTGCTTGAGTGGCTCCTTTGGGCTCCTCCTTTTCTGTTCCAGTAGGTGTGGCTAAACAATTGGCCTGCAAGTTGTTTAGAATGATTGTTCTTTCTGTTTTAATGAGTCAGAGTTTGAAGCATGAGCATTCTGACTGTGTAATGTACTTAGTTGATGTGCAAATGATTTACCTATTTGATACAGAGTTGAAAGAAATTTTGTGACAATAACTTTTAAAAAACAATACAAAACAAAACAGATTCCCCAATATTACAATCCTTCCTCCTAAATAGTTCATTTTTATATTTTTTTGCATACATAAAGAGCACATATAGCACTATTTAAAAATAATGATTGCATGGCATATTCTATTATCGCTGGATGTATTCTAGCTTCATAGGCCCTTATGATCTTGAGGAATTTTAATGATCAACAATGGCAATCAATATGGTAATAAATGTTCTTAATAACACAAATTCGCCAAGATAAATTGTCAGCTTCTGAATATCTATCATTCTACTGTGCCAAATAATCCATGATTTTGGGGTTCCCATTTATTTACCATATCAAATGAATATTAAAAGAAACTCTCATGACAATAACCTTTAAATGACCAAAGTGTCTTGAGAATGTCTGAGCTTATATGTAATGCTTCAAAAATAAACCAGGCGTTTCTGAATTTTGTTAAAAACTTGCATCTTCCTATTCGCCCATTTGAGTATGTACATATACCAGCAAGAGCAGAATAGGCAATGAACAATTATATAGGTGAAACTCAAAAAATTAGAATATCATGCAAAAGTTCATCTTAAAAGGTGAACCTAATATATAAGATAGACTCATTACATGCAAAGCAGGATAGTTCAAGCCATGATGTGTCATAACTGTGATGATTATGGCTTACAGCTCATGAAAACCCCAAATCCATAATCTCAGAAAATTAGAATATTGTGAAAAGGTTCAATATTCTAGGCTCAAAGTGTAGCACTCTAATCAGCTAATTAAGCTATAACACATGCAAAGGGTTCCTGAGCTTTTAAATGGTCTCTCAGTCTGGTTCAGTAGGAAGCACAATCATGGGAAAAACCGCTGACCTTACAGTTGTGCAGAAAACCATCACTGACACCCTCCATAAGGAGGGAAAGCCTCAAAAGGTAATTGCAAAAGAAGTTGGATGTTCTCAAAGTGCTGTATCAAAGCACATTAATAGAAAGTTATGTGGAAGGGAAAAGTGTGGAAGAAAAAGGTGCACAACCAGCAGGGATGACCACAGCCTGGAGAGGATTGTCAGGAAAAGGCCATTCAAAAGTATTGGGGACTTTCACAAGGAGTGGACTGAGGCTGGAGTCAGTGCATCAAGAGCCACCACACACAGATGGATCCTGGACATGGGCTTCAAATGTCGTATCCTCTTGTCAAGCCGCTCCTGAACAACAAACAACATCAGAAGCATCTTACCTGGGCTAAAGAAAAACAGACCTGGTCTGTTGCTCAGTGGTCCAAAGTCCTCTTTTCTGATGAGAACAACTTTTGCATCTCATTTGGAAACCAAGGACCCAGAGACTGCAGGAAGAATGGAGAGGCACACACTGCAAGATGCTTGAAGTCCAGTGTGAAGTTTCCACAGTCTGTATTGATTTGGGGAGTCATAGCATCTGCTGGTGTTGGCCAACTGTGCTTCATTAAGTCCAGGGTCAACGCAGCCATCTACCAGGAGATTTTGGAGCACTTCATGCTTCCTTCCACAGATGGGCTTTATGGGGATGCTGACTTCATTTTCCAGCAGGTCTTGGCACCTGCCCACACTGCCAAAAGCATCAAAACCTGGTTCAATGACTGTGGGATTACTGTGCTTGATTGGCCAGCAAACTTGCCGGACCTGAACCCAATAGAGAATCTATGGGCATTGCCAAGAGAAAGATGAGATACATGAGACCAAACAATACAGAAGAGCTGAAGGCTGCTATTGAAGCATCCTGGTCTTCTATAACACCTCAGCAGTGCCCAGGCTGATGGCTTCCACGCCACGCCACATTGAGGCAGTAATTGCTGCAAAAGGGGCCCAAACCAAGTACTGAGTACATATGCATGCTTCTACTTTTCAGAGGTCCGATATTGTTCTATGTACAATCCTTGTTTTATTGATTGCATGTAATATTTTAATTTTCTGAGATTGTGGATTTAGGGTTTATCACAATTATGACAAATCACAGCTTGAACTATCTTGCTTTGCATATAATGAGTCTATCTCATATATTAGTTTCACCTTTTAAGTTGCATTATGAAATAAATGAACTTTTGCACGATATTCTAATTTTTTGAGTTTCACCTGTATGTATTTCATGTCCAATTGAGACGTGTTGTGTGTGTGTGTTTTGTGTTTTGTGTGTGTGTGTGAGAGAGAGAGAGTGAGAAAGAGTGAGTGAGAGATAGAAAGAGAGAGAAAGAGGGAGGGAGGGAGGGAGAGAGAGAGAGAGAGGGAGAGGGAGAGGGAGAATGAGAATGAATATATTTTAAAGAGAGGAATTAGAAAAAAATGTCATCAATTTTCCTAATGAACCATAACTGGGGAAGGCATTAAATACAAAAACTGTTTCGCTTTTTAATTCTTTTCCTTTGGGCTATTACTTTGATAGATGTCTTCCAAATTTCCTTTTGTTATAAATAGGGGAGGAAGTTCTACTATTAGGATACAGATCAGGTTTCCCTGAAAAACAAAGAGGGTTTGAATGGGAAAACAATATCCAGATTAGGTCTGTCTTCACAGGAAGGTCAAATAAGTTGGTCATCATGACCATGTAACTCACTCCCTATTTTTTGGGGAGTCTAGAACAACTCAGTATCGCCAGCTTGGCAGAGCCAGCTTGGTGCAGCCAGCTTGCCAATGCCATGTCACTTCTGCCAACTCACTGTAACCAACTCATTACAGGACAACCCTACATGGCCAATTTGTCACAGGAACAACTCTCCATAGGCAGCCAGAGGAAGAGCTGTGGGCAGGTGGGTGGACAGGTGGGCAGAGTACAGAGCAGTGATAGTGGCTGGGGGAGGTTTCCCATTGTAGGGAGAACCAGGAGGACAGGCTGGTGAGTGAGTGGGTGGGCAGAGCACAGAGCAGTGGTGGTAGTGGTCAGGTTCTTCCCATTTTCACATACTCTTTACCACCACCTCCACTGCTTTCATGATAAGCTCTTAGCCATTTGGCATTTGGCATCAGTGTCTGTGTTTGGGCCATTCAGAGGCAGAGCAGTGGGTGCAGCTGGCAATGGGGAGGTGGCAGAGGCTGGACATATCCAATTAGGAGCTGTGGTGTTGCAGTGTTAGAATGCAGTATTGCAGGCTGACTCTGTTCACTGCCAGAAGTTCAATCCTGACCAGTTCAAGGTTGATTTAGCCTCCCATCCTTCCGAGGTTGGTTAAATGAGGACCCCAGATTATTGGGGGCAATATGCTGTCTCTGTAAACAACTTAGAAAGGTCTGTAAAGCACTGTGAAGTGGTATATAAGTCTAAGTGCTATTGCTATATTCATGGATTGTTTGGTGGCTGTGGTGTTTGAGCCACAGGAGCAGTGGCAGTGTTCTGGATGGGCAATGGCTAGGCACAGCCTATTTTCACACACACACACACACACACACACACACAGACGCCACTGCATTGGACTCCCAGACACACTTGACTTCCTGGGTCTCCCTTCCTACCACCCATCACATCCACTGCTACCTCCCTGAATGGCCCAAATACCACCACTGCTGCTGCTGAATGGCCTGAACTCCAAATGGTCCAGAGTTCAGAGTGGTGGCAGTGGCAGTAGTGGGAATGGGATGTGTGAAAATAGGAAGCCTCCGGCTGTTGCTGACACCATTCTATGTTCTGCCCACCTGTTTGCTCAACTGCCTGCCTGGTTCTCCTTTCACATGCCCACAGTGAGTTATCCCCACTGCAAATTGGCCATGTTGAGCTATCCTGTGATGACTTTAGGGCAATGAGTTAGCAAAGGTGACTTGGCAAGTGCGAACTGGGCATGCTGAATTGACCATGCCAATTTGTCCCATTCTGTTATTTTTCCACATCTGTCATCTTGATCCAAATCTAATGCAGTTTCCAATTACTATTATTACACACACATACCCCCCCTTTTTTTTTTTACAAGTGTGTGAAATCCAGGTTTTAAACAAATTGGCCAAAATCTATCTTCAGATAGTATTTGTTTTTAGTCTAAAAACAGAATAGTTTTGATGAACAGCCCAGAATTTTTAAATTTATTAACACTTTTTTTTAAAAAAAAAAAGATAAAAAGTAATATAAACTAATAAAAATTAAAGAAGAAAAAAGAATGCAAGCAAAGCCAAAATAAAAAGTACAAAAAAAGAGAAAAGCTAAAGAAAAATAGAAAAGAACGAAAGAGAGCTGCAAAGCAGTAGCTTCTGATATTCTTCACGGTAGATATTTTTACCGTGGTACTTTTATACCTAAGCCTCTCTCTCTAAATTTACATGACAATTCTCTTCATTCTAAAATCTCTCTTATCTAATCATCAAAACCATAAATCAAAGGTTCAAGTTCTTTTTTTTTCATTTTTATAAAATAAAATCCATAAGAGGTTTCAAGTAGTTACTAATAAATATAGATAGTATATTTTCTCTAATCAAAATTAGTTTATTCATCTCTGCAAGATCTGTCAATTTCTCCAGTCATTTCTCCATTGTGGGTAATGTCGAATATTTTCTTCTCTGTGCCTATTATAATCTCACTGTAATAAGCATATATTGAAATAATCTTTCATGGCCTTTTTAAACTATTTATCTATCAGAATTAAAAGGAAAAGTTTTGACTGCAATTGAATATTAATCTTTAAAATTCTAAAGAACGTAGAGCTTTTTACAGGTATTAGTAATAGCTGCAGCAAGAGGCAGACCTTATCTGATGAGAGGATTATCCCTGTATTATTTTTAGCTATGCTATAAACTCAAACCTCTATCAAGATACATGCAGACATACATATAATTTTTTAAACTAATTTTCTGAAGCACATGTGACAGCAGGAACTTCAATAATAGTTTCTCTCCATTTGTAACTTGATTGCTTTTATAACGTTGAAAGGTTAGCCAATAACAAAAGCATTTCAGCCCAGTGAATAGAAATCTATGTGAGCTAATAATAGCAAAACATTCACTCCGCAAAAGCTTGGTGAACTTTCAGAGCAGACTTTACTGTGCGATATCAAGTTGATAAAAATACATGTGGATTATGTAGTTTGAAAAGGCCAGGGAACTATGCTACTTCCTGCTTGAATGCAGCTGCTAATATTTCAGGTGTTCTTAAACAATGTAGTGAAATGATCCTTTCTTTTTATTTCAAAGACTATAGCTCTTTTCAAGAAAGGTAGAGAATTTTGTCCACCCTTAGGTGTCTAATTTCTCCAATGTGCCCAATTTGAGAAGAATGGGAGACAATACCTATTTGGTTACTCAATGGAAAATATGCAATTAATTACTGTATAACAGAAGTGTAGCAGTCTTTAAGACCAAGATGCTTACATTTGACCTATTTCTATATTTTTCTAAGATATGTTTGTGGCTTTTTATTATTCTTTGTATAATCCTTTGCCCACTTTGTACTATGACAATAGGTAAAGGTTCCCCTCGCACATACATGCTAGTCAGTGGTGGGATTCAATTTTTTTTTACTACCGGCTCTGTGGGTGTGGCTTGGTGGGCGTGGCAGCGGAAGGATACTGTAACATCTCCAGTCAGAGGTGGTATTTGCCGGTTCTCTGAACTACTCAAAATTTCCGCTACCGGTTCTCCAGAACTGGTTAGAACCTGCTGAATACCACCTCTGGTGTTAATCGTCCGGCTATATGTGGCCAGCATAACTAAATGCTGAAGGCGCATAGATTGCTGTTACCTTCCTACCAAAGTGGTCCCTATTTTTCTACTTGCATTTTTACATGCTTTAGAACTGCTAGGTTGGCAGAAGCTGGGACAAGTAATGGAAGCTCAGTCCTTTATGCAGTGCTAGGGGTTCGAATGCCAAACTGCTGACCTTTCTGATCAACAAATGTGTTAGCCACTGAGCCAATGCAACCCTATACTATGACAATAGCAGGTCAAAATAATCATTAACTAAATAATCATTAAGTAAATATTTTGAAAATTGATAATGGGAATAGTTGGTGAGGGATTATATCAAAAGCAGTGTGTCCATTTTCTTCCTCTCAAGCTTGTGTTCACCTTCAATGCTGAGATCAGCTGTTGTACTATGCACCTTTGCAAAGATTCCCAATATTGTGCAAGAGTTCAGCGAAATCATTCATCACAACATCAAGCTCTCATAACATTTCGCATGAGACTGCTAACATTTTATAAAATTCTTGCATGAACCTCTCAAATTGTACCATTGGCTGTTTTTTCTTTACATTTAAAACTATGTGGTGAGAAGAAATACAGTAGCAGCACTTTCTGATTAGAAGAACACTTTTTTTTTGGTCTCTACTCTATTGTTTCACTACAATGGTTAACTTCAGGTGGGACACAAAAAATTAGGAGAGAACTGCAATCAAAAATATTTCAAAGTGATAATCTTGGTCTCTAGGCTATGAAAAAGCTTGGCACTTTTTTGATTGAGAGCTTATCTTTGCTGCATTTTAAGTTGTTCCATTCCAGCCTGATTCTAGGAAGATTTAAGAAAGCATTGTCCAGACTGAATTATAATTTGAATGTTTAATCTAGAGTTAAGATATCCTCCCTTTAACCAATTATTATGTGCTGCACTCTTTTGTGTTTATTTCCTCTAGGTAGTACTTATTGGATGTGTATATCTACAGTTAAACCTATTTCTAGCATAATAAAGTAAACAATCTTTTCTTAAAGAAATGCTGCAATATCATATTAAATATAGTGCTTGCCTTGTCAATAAAATGTTGGTGGTTCAAAATTTAGTATACCGTATATACTCGAGTATAAGCCGAGTTTTTCAGCACATTTTTTGTGCTGAAAAAAACCCCCTCGGCTTATACTCGAGTTAGATTCCCCTCTGAAAAAAAAATGGTGTGGAGCTCCAAAGCTGGGCAGCCGCTTCCCTGCTTCTGTGTTTCCTTTGCAACTTTTAAGCATGGGAGGGGGAGGCTTTTCTGAGCTCTAGGCTGAAAAAGCAACGCGAGCCGAGGTCGCTCCACTCAGTTTCATTTCCTCAGCTCCAGCTGCTTTCAGTCCACTCGGGAGGAGGGGGAGGAGGGGGAGAGAGAGAGAGAGAGATATCATAAGAACGGCTCTTGTTTTTTTCTTGCAAGGAAGAGAGTGACTCCTGCCTACCACTGTCATCATCATCATCTTTTGGGTTAGTGAATCAATCAAACCTTTCATGATAGTGAGATCGTTTCCCAAATTTCCCTTAAATCAGGGAAGAAATCAGAAACAAACCTTTGGGCTGAGAATAAGCTTGTTCCTATGATGCCATTTTTGTTCACTTCAGTGTGAAAAGTGTGAAAAAACACACTTCTTTTTCTTCATCTTCTTGTTCCCTATTTCCTGGTCTCTTTCAAAGAGGAAATTGTGAACATCAAACTTATTCTCAACTGTCCTAGTGAAAGTTTTTATTGGCATCTATTTTTATTTTTGAAATTTACCAGTAGCTGCTGCATTTCCCACCCTCGACTTATACTCGAGTCAATAAGTTTTCCCAGTTTTTTGTGGTTAAATTAGGTGCCTCGGCTTATATTCGGGTCGACTTATACTCGAGTATATACGGTATATATTTTTTAAAAATACTATTTTCCCTTCTCTTAGCTACTTATTTTTTCCTGTGCTTTACTTCTGTCCCATTATTTTTGGACAAGGGTGGAGGATTTTACCCTTATATTTCAAATATCTCATTTAAATGCTACAATTATTGTTCTCTTCCAACATTCCAACATACCCACACACCCACCCACACACCCACACCCACACACATTCTTCAACCAATAAATGGCAGTGTTTATAAGTTTGTAGTTGCATCTATGGTATATTCTATGTCTTTTTTCTCTGAATAAAAGTTTCCTGCTTCCTTGTTGCAGTTAAGCAGAAAAACACATGTGGACTGTGCAGTTTTTGTTCTGTGGGGCTAAATACAGAATTTATAACGCTATGTTAAGCATTGACTCACCCAAGAAGCATTCCTACACTTACAAAGTAGCCATTTAACTTCTGGAGTTAGCCTGGAATAAAATAGAATATTTATTAACAAAATAAAAGGTGACTTAAGGAGTGGAGGGACAGTACTTTAAAACCATATCAAGAAAATGTATTCAGAGTTCACATTTATGATGGCGGAGAAGTGTGTTCAGAGTGATATCACCCATTCCCCTTTTTCAGACCTGACTTCTAGTTCATTCTTTTGACAGTTTGGATAAGCCTTTAAGTAAACTGTTCCTAGACTGAAAAACAAAAACAACTGTGCTGAATTTAAACCTTATTTTGTAGCCAGTGAGCCAATATACTGCATAATTAACTGGGTACTGAACATTTTGGCTCATCCCAGGATCTAGTTGTGGTTTCAAAAGAGTTAGATAAATAAAGGATTTGCTAGTTTTATTAGCAAGCTATAAACATCCTCCTTCAATTACCTCTGGGCAAATCAAACTGATTTTCAAATAAAACCTGTTAGTATTTTAATTTGTTCAGGGAACAAAAATGGAAAATCATTGCTATTCATGCAAATGCCTTTGTTCGATTTAGACAAATAATTAAATGAACAATTATTGCCAAGTGCAGTGATGAAGCTTAAAGAGCTATTCATTCTATCAAAGCCAGTGAGATCTGTTTCTCTTTTCTGTGGGTGCAAGTGGAAAATAACACATTTTACTCTATAACTTCTAGATTTATATTTGAATGCTTTCCACATTAAAAAACACAGTGTCTAGTTGTAGTTTAGATTTCTTCCTATCAAATTATTTATGAAAATGCATTAAGTTTTTTAGATAAAAGAAGATCCAGAGACAGTGTCATTCAATAAAAGCTATTGTATTGCTTAAAAGAATAGCTTCCAGCTCTCATCTCTTATTTTAGAATATATGTGGGACAAAATGAGAGATCATTAATTAAACCTTTGTGACAAAGAACAGCAACCTCTAAACATGACTGGGCAATCTCAGGTTATGTGTGTATGTGCATTTGTGGCTCTGTGTGTATGTTTGTATAAGAAAGAATATTTTATAACATACCCAGTGGTGGTATTTAGCAGGTTCTGACCATTTCTGGAGAACCGGTAGTGGAAATTTTGAATAGTTTGGAGAACTGGCAAATACCACCTCTGACCAGCCCAGGCCCCATCTATTCTCTGCCTCCTGAGTCCCAGCTGATCGGCTGGGTCTTCTTTGGTTGCCCTGCACAGGAGAACGGAGCTGGAAAGCAGGTTAGTGGAGTGGTGAGGAAATGGGATTTTGCAGTAACTTTCCCCCAGGAGAGGGAAGGGAATGGGGATTTTGCAGTATCCTTCCCCTGCCATGCCCACCAAGCCACGCCCACCAAGCCACGCCACACCATGCCACAACCAAGCCACACCCACAGAACCAGTAGTAAATTTTTTTGAATACCACTAATGAACATATCTATTTGTAGCACACACAAACACTCCTAAATTTCTTTAAATATATGTTCACCCTCAAGTTTCTTCTTTTTTCTTCTGTTTTGTTTTCCTTTTTAAATTCTGAACTTATTTAGTTTTAGCCTTGATGCTTCTTGTGTTCAATTTAAAATATGAACCATGTGAAAAAAACTACATAAAACTGATGCTCCCTGGAAGCTATTTCAAATTGCTACGCTTGGGCACTGCTCCAGAAGATAGCCATTCAGGGCTGTGCAAAGATTTGATAGCATATTTATTTGGAGACTGCACAACATATCAGGCAATTGTCCCTGGGCCACTGCAAAACAAATAGCTATTTTATCTGTATTGATTAGTTTATTCTACAAGGATTCAGAGATGACTCTGAATGCATGGAATTGCACTCAGAACTGTTATCTGGAGCATGCAAGAGAGTAAATTTCTTTCCCCAATGTGTATTTCAAGGAGACATAAGAACCCCAGGCATTATTTTTAAAATCTCTACACAAGCAACAGGGTACAGCTTTTCTCTCTTTCCTCATAATCCATAGCTTTATCATAAATTAAAGGCAGGCATCTATGACTACATTAAAAATGTTCCTATTTAAGAGGCCTTCAAGTATACATATGTTTGAATGTTGGGTTGCGGGCAATCTTGAACCCCAAGCTTTCAAAATCTCATGTTTTACTTTCAAAGGCCAAAGTCTCCATAGCAGAATGCGTAAAGACCTCTGGAGTGTAGATGGATAAATGTACACATGGATGCCTGCCTTTCACTGACATTAGAAATACAACTTAAGGGGAGAAAATGCTTATATTGCTGAGTTTATTAGTTACAACAATACCTGACTGGGGCTAAGAAAATACCATGAAGAAAGTTACTATGATGCATTTTTCAAATTTGAACTCTCTGCAACCTAAGTTTTAATACTGCTACTTTTATAATGAGACTATTTCCTATGAAGTGAGTGAGTTGTGTTGAAACTGAGGAGATATATCACCTTGAATAATTCCTGGTATGGGAGAAAACTTTTTCCTGAACTAGTTTATGCATGTTTGAAATTCTTTTAAGATTTACTTATGGTTTGCTAAGACTGCATATAAGGTTGAGCCATACTTAATGAGACCACTATTATTATACAATCCCAACGCTTTTATATAGTCCCTTAAGTACTTTTCATTTTATTCAGATCAGCTTTTGAAGAATGCATTCATTATATATGATAGATCTGAAACATCAGTTGGTTGGTATTATGCAGTTAATAAGATTATATAATAGTTCAATCATTTTTTCTTCTAAATACCTAACAGAACACAATCTGAAATAATCACATTGTGAGTTTTCTGCCTCCCTCTGTAGGTATGTTGATAATATTGTAGAGAAAGGGAATCATCTGGATATCTATATATCTCTCTATTATTGCTGAGAAAATTGCACAGACATCACAAACAATAGTTATATTCAGGAATAGTGTATAATAGAAGTTACCTGATCCCACCTTACACTGTTGACTCATTTAACACATTGATATAGTTGCCAAGAAGTATTGTTGCTTTACTGCCCTAAATGCCCTAACTGCCATGGGTAGGCCTTAATAATAGTTGTCACCCATGTTCAAATTCATCCCCATTGACCTCGAGCAGCACTCTAGACTCTACTTCTCCAGGTTCATTTTCTCAGTTCTTCATAAACAATGGAGAGGGACAGGGTCCATGGGAAAGGAGAGTACTTATGGGCATGATTCAATCCAAAGTTTCAGCTCCCATCTAATTCCAAGTGATGTCCAAGGCCTTAGTTGGATCATGGAGCAGAGCCACCAGCAATAAACCTGTTTCTTTTGGAACCCATCAAAACCCATACGTCACTGAGAACAGACCGCAGGTATGTATGTATGTATGTATGTATGTATGTATGTATGTATGTATGTGATTTATTGATTGATTTCTACAGCTGCCCATCTCAACAAATGAATCTTGACAGCTCACAATCTAAAACATGCATCGAATTAAAATTCTAACAACATTTTAAAACAATAAAAACAGTACAAAGCAGTGAAACAGTAAAAAACCATTAAAAATAAGTCTTTCCTTCCTGCATCAGAGGGCAGTGCCAGATAATCTCATGACACCCATATTTTGACCATGACAGAGGAGCTACAGAGAGCTCCTACAACTTCAGACCATATTGCTGATGCTCTGAATGTGTGGCCACTGTAGGGAGTTGGGTTCTGGTCAATAAATCAATATCAAATTGATTTTGGAGAATTAGGAAAGAGACTAGCACTAAAATAAATGAAGGCACCCTGTCATCTTTTGTACATGCAAACTCTTTTATATGTTTGTAGTAGTTCCTGCATGTATGGAATGATTAGGGATATCGGTCTGTATAGGATATTTCACTTATTTCCCACATGATGTCTTGCTTTCATTATCTGACAAATGCAAAATGAAGCATATAAATGAATGTCTAACAGAAGCTGACAAAAGGCTACAGTTCATTCCAAGGAAAAGATGATTGTGGAAATGTTATAGCATACAAATGAATTATTACTCTCTGATATATTCAATGAAAACAAGAATGGATAGTTCTAAATTAACCAGAGGAA
This sequence comes from Hydrophis major, assembly GCA_033807585.1. Classification (NCBI taxonomy): domain Eukaryota; kingdom Metazoa; phylum Chordata; class Lepidosauria; order Squamata; family Elapidae; genus Hydrophis; species Hydrophis major. The sequence goes on along the minus strand of CM066332.1, from coordinate 35,419,238 downwards.
ACTTGTAAGTTTTGAATGTAATGACAGCAATGTAATGACAATATTCTGGTGTAATTTTTAATATGTGAAATTAATTGCACAAATATTTTTAGATTTTGATATTCACTGAGGAGTATATGCCCTGTATTTCAGAAAAACATTCTAGAAGTGTTCACATTTTGATTGAAAGCATCCACGATAAACATTGTATTGTGTGACTATAAGTTGAGGAAGGGTCCAAGTTGGGATCACAGCATTTGATTTCACTGAAGGTAAATTCAATCAATCAACTTGTCCTTTGCTGTCAGGAAAATGGTTTCAAATTTAATTCTATAAAACAGGTAATAATAAAATGGGCAAGGAGTCAAAAACAATAAATTAAATTAACAGGCCCAGAGTAGAATATATATCATTTGTGGACTTTTCACATTTAAAACAATCAAAGTTATTGACTGTGCATTATTTCTGATGTGAAATTGTGAAGCATGCATGTTGTATGCAAGTGTACTGCGGAAAAACTGGCACACCTGTTAGTTCCTCCACACATCTGTTGTTACATTTGGCTTACTTTCACAGTGAAGAACTCTCTGATCATTCTGTGTAGGGAGTGGCAAAGCTGCCCATCTGATTTTGTGAAAGAATGAAGTGATGGAAAAGTCAGGGAGAAGCCCCAAACTTTGGGTAAGACAAACATTTTTGCTCAGGGAAATCATCCTGAAGACTGAATAGAAACTCTGCAAAATGTTTGTACTAGTGCAGGAACTAGGCTGGAAATTAAAAAGTTCCATTTATAGACATCTCTGGAAGTTTCTTGACCTCATGGGGATATAAAGGCTCAGCATTCAGCTCTGTCCATTTGTGAGTGGATGTCATGCCCCTGGTGGAGACTGACTCTGTGGACGAGGAGGAACAGCCAACAGGGAGTGGAAGTGTGGCTTCAGAGGTGGTGGAGGAGGCTGGGGAAGGGCAGAGGCAGGCTGAGCAGTCAGAAGAGGACCCAGGCCCATCCCCTATCCATCCTAGGGCATGCAGGAAGGAGAGGATAAGGGTAAAACATGGTCTACTCAGGAGGAGAGGGCCATGATCCTCTTCATGGGTTGCAGGTGTGAGATTTGCATAAGAGTTTGGACCTGTGTGCTAACAGACGCTGGAGACAAATTAGTGTTTTATTCCTAAAGAAGGTTTATCTTGGTTGGCATTCTTCCAACCTGGTTATCTTTCTGAAGTTGGCAATTATCTATTCTGGTCTGTCATGGAACTTTATTCAGTGCGGTTTGTTTTTGGTTTTTGCTTTGTTATCGGCTCTTTGAATTTGAACTGTGTTTCTTTCCTTTGAAATGTTATTTTGAAAATAGTTTACTTATCCACTGTGAACAATTAAACAGTGAAGCCAAGTTGAAGGAATTAAAGGACTTTCAGTTAAGTTTTGAGTTTTGTTATATTTCTGATATACTCTGGGTCATCACAGTGGAAGGGGACCTAAGATCTTCTGAAACTTGATGGGAATGACTGAGGAGAAAGAGTCTGAATTCTGTTGTATTGTTTAATGTATCCCATTTCTCCATTCTGAGAGCAAGTAAAGATGGTTAGGTTTTATTTCCATCAGAACAAAGCTGCTAGAGGCTTACTACTGTTTTATAATAACTATTATATTTTCAGGTATAATATTCAGATTAAGTGTAGGTGAAGACTCTAACTGACAGACCAACAGTTATGCCAGATCTCGAGGGAGAAAAAGCTAGCATTCCAAAAATACAATTCATTTAAAAAGCTACAAACTCAGCTCCTCATAAAAACTTTTGTTTCTTTTTCAGAAACCCTTAGCCAAGGAGTTAAAATGGGGAAAGGCAAAAGATTTTTTCTGTTTGAAAAATTGAGTTCTACTTTCCAAAGGAATCTCCAGATGTTTCCTTCTAGTTAAGAACGTACAGTCATTTTCCTACAAAGGAGTTACTACCCGCCTTGTTAGGACCATTAATTCAGATCCCAAGTATACCTTGGCTCCATTAAGTTCCTCCAGTCCATCCTACCATTCCCTAATCTTTCAAAAATAATCTTATAACAATATTTAAGATTCTTTCCAGCTATACAAATATGTATATAACACTTTTCAGGTTTCTGCAGAGTGGCCAAAATTTTCTTATTATCCAAATAGTTAATAAATCAATTCAAAAGACAAAATATATCTCCTATTGGGCATGAAGGCCTAAATCCACACAATTTTCATTTATAGCAATCATGTATGGTCCTGCTATCATGGACTTTTATATATCATAACAGACATTCTATAGTCTTTTCTTTGCCCCATTCATATTATATCTTTCAGTTCAACACAGATATGTTATTTATTGCAACATATAGGGTAATTCTACATAGCAGCATCAAACTGTCTTAAGCTGCTGATATTGGCTAGAAATGAAGTCAATTTAAGAAATAGCTGTCTGGATTTCAAACTCCAACAATGATGATGGCCAGATGTCCTAGCTAGCCAGATGGTGACTATCGTGGCCTTTAATTGCTGGATTACCTGTCTCCCTCTTGCCCATGCTCACGCCAGGAAAGCAGACACTAAATAGTTGTCCTTTCTACAGGCAGGTCCTTGAAGTTTCCATCCTTTTGGGTAAACAGTATCAAACCTAGAACGAAGGAGAAATTTCCTGACGGAATAATTAATCAGTGAACAACTTGCCTCCAGAATTTGTGATTGCTCCAACACTGGAGGTTTTAAGAAGAGTCTGGACAACCGTTTGTCTGAATGGTACAGGGTTTCATGCCCGAGCAGGGAGTGGACTAGAAGACCTCCAAGGTCCCTTCCAACTCTGTTAGTCTGGTTTTTCTGAGGCATAGCAGAAAAAAAAAAAAACAGTTAGAGCCAGGTGGTAGAAGGCATTGTGCATACACGACTTGTAGATTTTATTAGTATTGGCATGTCCAACCTACTATTCTGATTTTCCATAGGATTTATACAAAATACATAATAGGGCAATCAAAATGCTTTATGATGTTAAATTATAAATTTTAATTTAATTAAACTTTAAAAACCAAGCTTATATAAACAATTGTATCATGGGCAGAAAACCTGAAATTGTGATATAAGAAATTTGTATCAGAGAGACCCATTCATGACAGCATCTAGAAGGAATATATTCCAAAATCATATTATGTTGGTCTTCGTATTGATTAATAGTTTTCTTGTCATGCACATTTCCCACATAATATAGTATGTTGAAATTCTTTTGTGAGGAAAACCAGAATCATTCCATTCAGTATGACTGATGAGCATTGTTTTATTACTGTGACTGTGTCTCTAAAGGATCACATCTTAGCAAAATCAGCAAACTTTTCCCCAAACACCAGACTCCGAAGCTTTTCCAGTCAGCTACAAATCTTCCAACACAGTATTTGTTTGACAGAGATGGCCTTGCAGAATTTATGTTAACACCTGTCAGAGACTTTCTACTGACCTTTCTTTGAAGTGATACTAACCAGATAGTATTGGTATTGATTAACATTTGCCTGCTACCCCAAACATTTTCTTTTAAACTCTCATAAGATTGTCTCCTGCCAACAGACATAGAAAGTTTGAGCCTATTCGCAGTGTAGTTTAAGGGAGGATGGAAATCTGGCCTCTGGATAATGGAGAACTGCTGTTTTGAAATAGATAGCAAAAGCAGTAGGTAAGCAAAAGCCTCTGATTTCATGTGTACACTGAGAGTAGTGATCTAGAAGAGAAGTGATCCAATGATCTAGAATTCTATGCAATTTTGCAACTGCTATTAAAGGTGAGAGAAAGAGCAAGCTTCCTTAGCCAAAGAATTTAGATGAATTAATAAATTGGATGTTTAGGATAGATTAAAATCTGACTTATTAGCACTTTCTAAACAAGCATTGAGAATAGAGGAACCTTAAGGGTACATGAATAGAATATCGGGGAGGTTGGGAGCATAGATCTGGGTGCGAAAAAAGTTGCATTAATAAAGTTTAACTGAAATTTAGCTTTTTATTCAATAATGTAAGTAAGTAATCTATAGCCTCTAGACTTAAGGCATTTATTCACTGTAGTACATCTTGGTATCTGAAATTATGTTTTAAATTTGTAATATAAAATCATTTCTTTTAATTCTCAAATCATATTTGTGCAGTAAGCATGAACTCAATATTCCTCAGTTCTAATTCCCATGTTGTTTTGGTCTTTGCCCAGTATCTCTCCCTCTTTATAGTCAAATAATATAACCTATGAGGTGGAAACTTCCACAAATGCCCCAATTTGTGACTTTTTAAAACTGTTACCACTAGTGGCACCTTTGCTTCATATCCTGCTTCTCCATGGCCTAAGAAGGAGCACAGATTGTTCCTTGGTCATATAAAGGGGCTAAAAGGGAGCCTAGGAATTAAAATACAATATCCTCTAGATCAGGGGTGGGCAAACTACAGCCCGTGGGCCACATCCGGCCCGTTGGTCTGTCCAATCTGGCCCGCCCCTGAAAAAAAATTGCTGGGTGTGGCGTATTGCCCTGCGCCGCGTGGCCCCAAAGCTGCAAAACAGCGTGGAGCGCTCTTGGGGAAGGAAAGAAAAGAACAACTTTGCAAAGGCCTCAGCTGGGAGTTCGAAATCACCCTTGAGTGCGACCTCTCCGAAGGTGAGTCCCCGCCGATCCCCCTTTTTTTTCGGGGCTTCCAGGCTTAAACTCTGCAAAGGCAAAGTTTGCAGGCGGGAGCATCTTCCCGCTGAGGAGTGGGAAGGGTTCTGCCCAGCAGGTGGGCGGGCTGCTTGGAGTGGGCTGCTTGGAGCCACTTAAAGCTAGGCCGCTGCTGGTGGAGCCTTGCCCTGCCTTGGTGCCCCATTTCCCAGCTCGGCGGTCCTGCTCGGGTGGCACTTTAAAAGACCTCCTCCTTGCATACGCGCCCAACAAGCCGCTCACCATGACGGCGGCTCCCAGCACCCGAGCAACTTCCCAGCAACTTGCGGCTTGCTTTTTCCTCTCGGGCGCTTGCGCCTGGCCCCAAGCCGCGCAGCGGAGGGGAAACCCGGAGTGCTGCCGGGTCGCCTCCTCCAAGCAGCCCACCCGCTTGCCAGGCGGAACCGTTCCCACTCATCCCTCTGGTGTCTGCCTCGTTCCTCTCTCAGTCGCTCTCTCGCTCCTCCAGAAAAGAAAGAGAAAAAGAGGTGAATAGTTATTATTCTCAGCCGAAGCTGCTCCAAAACAACCAGAAACGAAGGCAGGCAGGCAGGCAGAATGGAGCACTGGATTGAACTGCGAGCGGCTGTGTGGGGGTGAACGGGCGCTTCGGAGGAGCCGCGCTGACAGGAAGCCACCCTGCTGGCTTCTTTGAAGCAGTTTCTTCCTGGGCTGGTGGATATATTCTTATATATAATTTGCTGCATTTTATAATGGGCCCTTTATAATGGCCTTTTATAAAATTGGTTCGGCCCTCGAACGCAGATCTAATTTTCCATGTGGCCCCCGACAGAAATTAATTGCCCACCCCTTCTCTAGATGCTTGTATAAACTATTTGGTATGTGTGAGTTTGTGTGTGTGTGTGTGTGTGTGTGTGTGTGTATCAAAGCTTTTAGAAAGGATATACAATCACTTCCAAGGAGATTTATGGATGGGTAGATGGCTTCTGATCTATAACAGGTCTATATTTTTAAAAATTAATTTGATTGTTTTCCCTCAGTAAAGCATTATCAGGATTGTTAGAATATTTGCTGAATCTGTTCTCCTCTAGATGAAGCAAAATATATCCTGACATCTGCTCTAAATTTGTTTTTTCTTTGATTTCTGGGTGTGCCTTCTCCTTACAAGCTGCCCTGAAGTATTTGACTATTTACAGTAATGCTATTAGCCATTTACCTCCCAAGATATCCCAGCATGTGAGTACTTCTGGGGCCCAATAACTCTCATTTCTTTGTTAAAGTTGGCATGTGCTAACTAGGATGCGTAATAGTTTGTGTGACAAGAAATGAGGCATGCATGTACGGCTAAAGCTGAAAAGATAGCAAAGAGAATTGGAAGTTTTTCCAACCAAATAAATAAATAATAGATGACGCTCATTTGAAAAATGGCCTTCAATGGGTATTTAAAATTAAATTTCATCTTCACAGTTGCTTGAGAAAAAAAAGAAATTTGTGGTTTCTTGATTACTACTTAGAATGTCTATTTTACTTTTAAGATACATGATGTTTAAACAGTGTCTTCTAAGTGACATATAAAATGGCAAATTATACTATGTAAAACCAGGTAAGAAAATTGAAGTATAAAAGCAGAAAAAGGCAACAGCAGAATATTCTAGGTGTGGTGTTTTTTTGTGTACTTAGTTCAATTATAGATACAATCACACCAAAAACAGTTTTGTTCTCTTTTGTTAATGTACACAAACACAGGGGTAACTGGACTTAGATGGGATGAGGGTAGAAATGCAAATAAGCACATCCATTATTAAGTTAAACAGGGATTTAAAATGTAGAATGTTGAGCGTAAATATAAATAAATAAATTGAGAAATCTATGATGTTAAGGGAAAGGTAATATTCATTTTCAAATGGCATTTTAAAACTGCTACTTTACACCCTATCATTCATTGTAGCATACCTCTTGTGATATGTGATTGTAGTAAAGTCAGAAATCTTCTTAAATGTACACCACTGTTACTGTTTTCAGAATTTGTGCCCCTAATAATCTGTATTATATCTTTGGCAGCATCCCTACTGGATGGAATATAAAAAGACATAAAAATCTGTGTTGTTTCATAACTTCATTTATATATTCTGTCTCCTCCATTATTACAATTGCTTCCCCTTTATCTGTTGTTTTAAAGATGGTGGATATTACTTTTATTCCTTTCTGCCTAGACGCATTCTGCCAAGATCTTTTTCTAACTTAATATATCTCCACACCACTTTTTAAAACACCTTATAATGTGAGAAAATAATGTCAAGATGTGGTATAAATGAGCCATTTAAAAAAAAAAAAAAAAGCAAATGTAAGCATTTTATGAACCTTTATGTTACTTTATATCTAGATCTAGATGTTTGGTTTTGCCATAATTTCAGTGCCATTGTTCTTTCTTGATGATGATAATGGAACTAATGCCTCTGCATTATGTACATATGTGTGTGGGTGTATTATGTAAGAATACATAATGTATTGTGAATGGATATTTATGGATGTGTATGTTTGGGTATGATGGATCCATCCATATATCACAGAATTCCTGTCCTTGTTCCAGCCCCTGCCAATCTAGCAGTTGAAAAGCATATGAATGCAAGTAGATAAATAGGTACCACTTCTGTGGGAATGCAACAGTGCTCTGTGATATAATGCTGGCCACATGACCGTAGAAATGTCTTTGCATAGTGCTGGCTGAATGACTTTGAAATGGAGATGAGCACTTCCCAGAGTTGGCAATGACTAGTGGTGTAAAATCCGCAGTTTTCTTCATATGATGGAACACTGATTTATTTCCCAAATCTTAAATTTTTGGACAGTCTAAACCTAATATTTTACACATCTTCCTGGATTATCTGTTTATATTCCTAGTTATGTTAAGTAATTTTCTCCCATCTTTGAGTTTCATAGTTGTTGAATTATCTCTGTCTCTGCCTCTGTCTGCCTTCTCTCTGTCTCTCTTTTGACAAAATCAAAACCTTTGAGCACTTCATACTTTCTGATATATGTTTTAGCCTTTTCTTCATAATTAAGCCCACACCCTCACTTCTCTACATGATTCAAAGGTCAGAACATCTTTATTTAGCTGCTTTCTCCCTCTTTCTCTTAGGTCAGAGGCCACACAATATCTGCTGTCCTTTCTTCCCTTTAATTTCACAGTATGTACCATTGGTTAATTCAGACAATATACCATTGACTTTTACACCCCAAATCACAATATTCCAATTTCATGATCATTACTAGATGGTCTTATTGATGATTAACCTCTATCTGTCATTATGGTTTTGATTAATCCAGGTTTTCCTATAACATTATTTTTTAGTAAGGTAGTTGAAATGAAGAATATCATCGATTTTGCCACAGCCATGATTTTCCATAACAATCTAAATATTACCAGTTAGTTTTGAACAACTTTGCCCAATATACAATAGAAAGGAACGCATATGTGGTTTATATATGTAGCAGAACACATCCTCCCTAGCATTTTACAGTGAGATATGCAGTGATTAACACCTGACAAACAATCAAGCAGAAAAATATGCCCTCATCAATTAACTACTAAGGAGAACCCCACCCCCAACACTGGCAGGGTAAGCAGGGAGTAAACTCCACAATTAGTAGCATTACCTTGTTGGGTAATGAAATGTCTGCAAGCAAACAACCAAACTCAGAGAGCACCAACTCCACAGTTTGGCCATATGTCAGAATTGTGACCCAAGTCCAGTCTTATAATAAGTATGTTCAAACTCCTTATTTTGTGTAAGGTACCATCTCTAATCTAGAGACTATATTGCAAGAAACGATACTGTTGCTTGCATCCCATCAACTAGGAGATTAGTATAGTGTCACAGCATCAAGATCTAAAAATCTAAACAAGATTGCAGCAATGTAATTTTTCTTAAAATTTTCTTTTATCCCCTTTGTCAAACAGATGCCTTGGCAAAATCCTTACCAAATAACTCTTTTCCCTGATAAAAACAGTTTGTTGTAGGAATTGTTTTTATTCTATGTTATCAGTATCATATATTTTAGCAAACACTGCAAAACAGATTAGTCTTCTAAAGTAGTCACAAAATAAATGCTGAACACTAGAGTAAAAATGTGTAAATAAACTTTACTGCAAATTATAAATGCAAATGACATGTCAGACAATAACTGTGTTGGAATATAGAAACACAATCTAATATTTGATAGACAGAAGAACAAATGAACATGTGATTTGAAACTCTAGGGAAAAATCAGTGAAGCTAAAATTTGAATGAAATATCAAAGTTGGAGAAAATAAACATTAAATAAATTTTCCTTTAGAAGAATTACACAAACCAATGCTTACAGGGTACTTCTTGTTGCAGGGACAGCTTGTTTTGAGTATCTCTGTCCAGCTGTGTAAACAGAGATGAGTGCAGACTGATGAATAGTAAGCAATAGCTTTTTTTTTCTATAATTTTATGATCCCAAGAGAAATATCACGACTGATAGAATAAGATATGGTTACATATATCATTACCTTTGTGGACATTTTTTTGACAAAGTATTGTAAGAAAACAAATTCTTAATCGGGGGAGTTTGTAGAGGTAATTTATTACAATTAAAGGTGGATATTCTTCTATGGTCAAGATTATGTTTGGGTTTATTTTTTTTCTCATTCAAGATTACTTCCTATATTATTGTGTACAGGGGAAGATAAGTTATTATGTACTGAATTATTATGGAAGTAATATAGTTATTTTATTTAAAAATTGCTTAGCAAAGTACAGGTAGTCCTTAATGTATGACCAGAATTTCCATTGATATACAAGGCACTCAGTTTATGTTTTTTGCCATGTTGTTTTGTTGTTAAGTATATCACTGCAGTTATTAAGTGAATCATACAGTTCTTAAGTGAATCTGGTGTTTCCCATTGGCTTTGCTTATCAGATTCCAGCTGGGAAAGTTGTAAATGGTTATCACTTGGGATGTTGCAACTATGAATACATCTCAGTTGCCAAGCGCCTGAATTTTGATCACTGTGGGTATGCTGCAATACTGATAAATGTAAGTTGTAAATCGCGTTTTTTTCAGTGACACTGTAAATTTCAACAAACACTAATGAATGGTTGTATGTTGAGGATTGCCTGTATAATTCACATGATTTCACATACTATATTAATACAGATAAAAGCTTGTTTTATTATATAACTACCTGGTGACCTTGAAATTATATATTGTATTATATACATAGTTTTTTGGATGAATGGTAAGCATTCAATTTTTTTGGAATAAAATTTGTTTAAATAATGCCACAGTAAGTGGCAGCATGGCTGATCTAAGAAAAGCTAAGAAGAGTGAGATCTGGTTAGTACTTGAATGCAGGCTTTGTGCAACAAGGTCACACAGTGTTATAAGATTGGGACTGGGTTAGGCACTTCTGTCCTCACTGTGAGTTGTGTTGGGCAGGAATGGACGAAGGGAGGCTCAGCCAATCTCATTGTACACATGTTGTATTCTGACAATAAAGGTGATAATAATTAGCTACCAGGGCTAAAGATAGACTGAAAGTCAAAGAAACATCCTGGAAGAAGTAAGCAATGGCCACCGACACTTTCAAGAAAATGTCATGGTATTCAAATCAAAGGATTTGTCTCACCCTCATACTACCCCCTTATTTTACAGCCATTAATTCACCATGCATGAAAAATCCATAATTCTAGAAAGTATGTTGGATTGCAGATTACATATTACATCTAGGGAAAGAGCCAAGAAGAGTCTATTCAACTTCGGTACTGAAGGATTGGTTTAAGTCATTTCTCTGGATTTCAGTCCACCTTGTATTCAACAGTGAGCAAGCCCAAAGCATTTGGTTAATGTTTCATATCTTGTATTTCATTTGCAATTGTAAAGTCATGTTCTGCAAACTTTCATATAAATATTAATTTCATTTAGTTTCTTCATTTTTAAAAAATAGTTAAAAATAGGAATTCTTACTTATTTTTAAAAGCCTATAATTATAAGGAGTTTCTGAAACACCGATAGGATCAGATTCAAAAAGTCCAGATTACAAAAACTTGCATTGAATAAACAGATCAGAAATCATTTGCGGTAAATAAAATCCAATGTTACATCTTGCATACAATTATTTATCCAAAGCTGCATTAGTTCAATATATAATATAGCTGAGGGTCACCCTCCACATCAACCAGTTACTTTTAATATATTTAATGGATTATCCCATAATATTTTTTTCAGAGATAAAAAGATCAATATTATATCTATGCCTCAATAATTTTGTACACCATTTCTTTACAAAATTATGTACTTCTGAACATACAGTATATCAAGTATATCCATTGCACTTGCCCTACTAACTGAAATATATAAAAAAACAAGAACAGTAATAACTGCTATATTTCTGGAGACTATCCCCATGCATACTGTACAAAATAAGGAGACAAACCATTTAATGTAGTTGCTGATCACAACTTGCAGATTAGCACGTATTGAGAGAATTGATGCTCATCCATTCTCTTGTTGGATACATGGAGAGTAGTGATCCTGCAAATAACCTGGCCCTATGCAATGAAGGGGATAACTAGCACCTTCAGTGTGCAGGTGTTATTTCATTTCATTAAAAAAAAAAAACATACAATTTTTTTTACATTTCATTTCATCAAGTTTAATAGAATTTTTTAAAATTTCATTTAATAAAAGATGAATAAAAATTCCTTACATTAAAAAAGATGTTGAGACTTTGGAAAAAAAAGTGCAGAGAAGAGCAACTAAAATGATCAAAGGCCTGGAGACTAAAACATATGAAGAATGGTTGCAAGATTTGGGTATGGCCAGTCTAGAGAAAAGAAGGACTGTGGAGACATGATAGCAGGATTCCAGTATTTGAGAGGCTGCCACAAAGAAGAGGGAGTCAACTTATTTTCCAAAGCACCGGAGGGCAGGACAAGAAACAATGGATGGAAACTAATCAAGGAGGGAAGCAATCTGGAATTAAGGAGAAACTTCTTAACAGTGAGAACAATTAACAAGTGCTACAGCTTGCCTTCAGAAGTTGTGGTTACGTCTGAAGCTTGCAAACAATTAGTGTTACATGTGTATGCTGAGATGCATCCATAACTTATCTATATTTTATTTATTAAACTTAATTGTTGCTTATCTCATATCCATAAGCAACTCATGTCCAGAGCTAAATTGATCCAATATATAGCTACTTCACTTTTGCCTTTCAATCAACTGAAATTCAAGGTAATTCCCAAATAGAGTGCATATTATTGAGATCAATTATAGAAATGTTGATTTGAAGAAGGATTTCTTTATTTTTTCAAATTTAGATACTGTTATGTTCTGAGCATGGGTTCAAGGATGGAGACGAGCCGGTGAAACAGTGAACTTCAAACTCTTTATTTACATGTGAAACAGCTCAACTCAATGGCCACGATGGGCCTTTTTATATAGGCAACTCTTAACTTATTTAACCAATGAAAACACAGGGAGCGCTAGCTCCATTAACCAATGGAAGAGGCTCGTTAATAGCCAATCAGATTCTCCTGAAGGGACCAATCTGATATTATCAGCCAATCAGAAGTGCAGGGCCTGAACCCTGCACTTTACTTCAAGCTCTTAATGATCTTTATTAAGCATTTATTGATTCACAACACCCCTTCCCCCTGGGTTCCATTTAAGGGGTGCGGTTACGTAGTCTTTGAGGTAGGCAGATTGTTTCGATTGTCTATTAGATTTTTGTTGTCCTCCCGGTATTTGGCTACAGTCTTGTTGGGGTAGGACGTTATCTGGTGAAGAAGGTGCCTCCCGTTCCGCATTTGAGTTTTCGTCGTCACTACTGCTTTCGGCATCTCTTTGAGGCGAGGCCACCCCCATTCTGGTTCCATCACGTGCTGCCTCTGAGCAGTCATTACTACCGCTTAAACTTTCTGCTGCTTCGAATTCAGCTTCCTCGCTATCTCCTCTCCCCTTGGTTTGGAAATCAGGGGGCTCGGAGATCCCCGACTGTAGCCTTGAATGCAGCTGATCAATATGGCGTTTCCAAATTCTATTGCCGTGACATTTTACATGGTACAATCTAGGGCCAGTTACTTGTACTATAGTTGCCTCGACCCACAACGGATCGCCCGAAAAGTTCCTAGCGAAAACCAAACTGCCTACCTGGAAATTGCGACATTTCCCGCTAGAACCGTGTGGCTTTTCAGGTTCATATGCTGGATGTAGGCGGTCGAGGTGGGAGTGGAGCTTCCGTCCCATTAATAGCTCGGCGGGAGTTTTACTGGTGATGCTGTGCGGAGTGTTATGCTGTAAAAGGAGTATCCAGTTAATCTTGTCTTCTATGTCACCATAGTCCATCTTATGCAAGGTTTTCTTGACGAATTGTACCATGTGCTCGGCCCTTCCGTTGGCCGCAGGGTGTGCTGGCAAAGTCAGCGCATGTCGGATACCGCGGTCCGCCAGGTACTGTTCGAAGGACAGTGCAGTAAATTGAGGCCCGTTGTTGGATACCAGAACGTCTGGTAATCTGTGTGTCGCAAAGAGTCTGTCCAGTTTTCTGATGACTGCTTCGGTCGTTGTATTCCTCATTTCATGGATTTCAAGCCAGTTCCAGTAAGCATCCAACTGTCAGTAAAAATGTGTGTCCCTTAGTAGGACTCGCAAAGTCCAGATGAATGCGGGACCATGGTCCCCTCGGCATTTCCCATTCGGTTGGGGTTGCTTTCGGCGGGGCGTTGCTTACTTCCTGGCATTTGCAACAGACTTTTACCTATGTCTCTATCTGCTTGTCAATACCCGGCCACCACGCGTAGCTTCTGCGAGGGCTTTCATACGCACGATGCTGGGGTGGCCATCGTGCAAGGTCCTTAGTATCGCTGGTCGCAACTGCTCTGGGACGACAACTCTATCACCCCAGATAATGCAGCCCTTTTGAGAAAATAGTTCCATTTGCCGATTTTTGAATGGGGCATAGTCGTCAGATAAATGGTCTAACGGCCATCCCTGCTCGACCCAACTGAGGACTCGTGCTAAAATGGGGTCGCGTTTCGTTTCCATCGCAATATCCCGGGCCATTAATGGCGGCGTTTGAAGTGTCTCGATCTGCAGCATTGTGACCGTTGGAGCGGGGTCATCAATAGTCTCTGGAAGAGGTGCACAGCTCAATGCGTCGACGTGGGGAATGGCCTTCCCTGGGCGATGTTGTAATTTGTAATTGTATGCCGCCAAAAATTCTGACCAGCGGGTCATTCTGGGAGATAATATATACGGTGTTGGCCTATCTCCCGCAATTATTCCCAGCAAAGGTTTGTGGTCAGTTACTATGGTAAATGCTCGGCCATACACATATTCATGAAATCTCTTAACCGCAGACACTATAGCAAGGGCCTCCTTGTCAAGTTGACTATAATTGCGTTCTGTTTTTGATAACGTCTTTGAGAAATAAGCAACAGGGGCTTCATTACCGTTTGGCAAAACGTGGCTTAAAATGGCGCTCACCCCAAATGGGGATGCATCACACGTGATTGTTAAAGGCAAAGTCTCGTTATACTGCATCAGGACAGAATCAGAAGTCAATAAATCTTTTACATGTCGAAACGCCTGTTCTTCTCTACGTCCCCATACCCAGGTTGCTTTTTTGTCCAATAAACGATGTAGGGGTTCAGCTACGGTTGCTTTGTGAGGCAGGAAAACGTTATAAAAATTGATAAGGCCCAGAAAAGCCTGGAGGTCAGCCTTGTTCCGGAGTTTTGGGGCGTTCTTGATCGCCCTGAGTTTGTTATTGGTGGGGTGAATGCCTTCACTATCAATTAAATAACTCAAAAATTCTACGCGATCCGTACATAAATAACACTAGTTCTTTTTAACTTTGAGACCGGAGTCTTTAAATCTCTGGAGAACCAACCTCAGGCATTCCTTTAGTATTTTCTGGGTTGGGGCTGTGATTAACACATCATCAAAATATGGAACAGCACCTTTTATCCCTTGTAATAGCCTCTCCATTAAGCTTTGAAAGATTCCCGGGGCTACGCTCACTCCGAACTGGAGCCGGTTACATTTAAACGCGCCTCTGTGCGTAACGATTGTTTGGGCCTCTGCTGTTTTTTTTGTCAACAGGCAGTTGTTGGTATGCCTGGGCTAAATCTAGTTTAGTGAAGACTTTTCCGACCCCCAGGGAATGGAGGAGGTGTTGTACCACCGGTACTGGGTAAGCGTTTTGTTGAAGGGAGTGGTTCAGGGTGGCTCGGTAGTCCCCACAAATTCTTATTGATCCATCCGGCTTGATGGGCATTATGATTGGGGTTTCCCAGGGAGAGTGATCGATTGGTTCTAGCACTCCCTGGGCTATTAATTTATCAAGCTGCTCGTCAATCTTTGGTTTAAAAGCAAAGGGAACTCGGTGAGGTTTAAGGTGGATGGGAGCTATTTTGGGATTGATGTTAAATGATATCGGGGTCCCCTTGTACTCACCTAATTTTTGCACGAAGATGTCCTGGAATTCGTGGACGAGGTCTTCTTCCCAATCGCTGCTGTAGGTTCAGGGAATGCCGGCCACTTCAATTCCAAGTGGAGCGAACCATTGGAGGCCTAACAAACTAGGCCAATCCTTGTCGATTACAGTCAGGGGTAAAAATGCTGTACAGTTCTTAAACGATACCCGTACTCGGCTGGATCCAACAACCGGGATTCGATTTCCTTGATAGTCCTTAAGTATGAGTCTTTGGAACCGGAGGTCTTGCCTATGGATAGAGGGGATGAGCTGCTTGAGGGTCTTCCAGGAAACCATTGAGAGGGACGATCCTGAATCGACTTCCGTCAGGCAGGGCTGGTTTTCGATGGCCACTTTCACTCGGATCTTTTTGGCGTCCAGTGAGGAGGCGTGACCGATCGTGATCGTTTGGTGAGCCTCTTCTTGCTTCGATGGGTGGTTTAGGGTTTTGTTTTTGTAGGAGTGGTTGTTCCATTGGTGGTTCATGGGTTTTCGCTTCACGGAATGACTTCCTATCAGTTGGCAATAGTTACCCCCCCCTTGAGGGCTGGCTGGGTCCTGGCTTGCTTCTACAGACCTGTCCTATGTGGCCTCTTTTCCCGCACGCATGGCAGAGCGCGTCAAGGAATTTGCATTCTGACCGGGGGTGGCTTGCTCCACATCCAGCGCATTGGTACTGTGATTTCTGGCGTTGGTCCCGTTCGGACCGAAGTCGATGGACCTCTTCCTCATCGCTGTCTGACGACGAGTCGAGGTCCTCATGGTGGGCCGTTTCTAGCTGTCCCTCTGACTGAGGTGAAATTTCGCTGGCTCGTTGGCGAACCATGGTGTGTGTGCGGCGCATTTGGGCAGCCGACTTCCTGGTTGCTTCTGCTGCAGTAGCTTCACCTATGGCATCTTTAAGGGTGATGTCACCCTTTGCCATTAATTTACTGTGAGTGCCTGGTGCATCTAATCCCAGAATGATTCGGTCTCTTAGGGCTTCTTCTAAGTCGGTAAACTCGCATAGGCCTTCCAGATTCTGGAGATCCGTGATGAAATCAGCAACACTTTCGCCCTTCTGCTGACTTCTCTGATAGAATTCATGCCTTCTCACAAGCGTTGGCATGGTCGGTGCGTAGTGAGCCCTTAGCAGTGGTTCGAGGACGTCCCAGTCCATAGATTTTACTTCTGCTGGTTTTGCTAGTGCCTTGGCCATCTTGAATACGGTTGGCCCGCAATGAGTTAGGAATACTGCTCATTTCTTTCCGGTAGTGGCATTCTTTAAATTGTTGGTTTCCAGATACATCTGGAAGTGATCCATATATGAGTCCCAGTCTTCTTGTGCCGGGTTGAATGGAGCGGGTGGTATGACGCTGCCAGACATGGTTCCGCCGTTGGTGAATTCAGCCACGTGCTCGGTTATGGTTCTTCATTGTTCAGCAAGCTCTGATGTCTCCACATCCCACCCTCATCGCCAGTTTTATGTTCTCAGCATGGGTGCAAGGATGGAGACAAGCCGGTGAAACAGTGAACTTCAAACTCTTTATTTACATGTGAAACAGCTCAACTTGATGGCCACGATGGGCCTCTTTATATAGGCAACTCTTAACTTATTTAACCAATGAAAACACAGGGAGCGCTAGCTCCATTAACCAATGGAAGAGGCTCGTTAATAGCCAATCAGATTCTCCTGAAGGGACCAATCTGATTTCGCTATTATCGGCCAATCAGAAGTGCAGGGCCTGAACCCTGAACTTTACTTCAAGCTCTTAATGATCTTTATTTAGCATTTATTGATTCACAACAGATACTACCCACCTCATTTTTAGAATGACCTCCGTACATTATTCTGACCTTCCTTTGAAGAGATTTTTGAAGTCAGCTGAAAGGGTTTTTTTTAGGATTTTCTCAAAATATTTCTGATTGAATGCCCCAAAGAATGGCTTTTTTGATGATATCCAAATCTAGATAGGTTGCTAAAGAAATTTAGTGAATGAATTGAGTAAATGTACTTATTCCCATCAATTTTATTGCACTTGTAATTCTTAAGATTCTTCTGCTTTATGTGAAAGTTTCCAGTCTATGTAATGAATGAAAAAGATAGTAAACTGTATTACACTGGACCTCTTACATCACAGAAGACATTTTCATACTATACAAATGATTTTAACTTCCAAACTTTGAGCAGACTGCCTTCGATTTACGAAAAATTCTATTCATTGACACAACAGAAAACAAAGCAAAACTCAGAGCTTAATCGGGAACATATTCGTAGAAGTTGCCAATAATTTACTGAGTTAATATGAACTAAATTTTTCCAGATAGGAAATTTTGACAATGTTACAACTTTATAGGAAGATGCAAAGTAATGGGAAACACAATGAGAAAAAAGCCAGCTTGATGAAACACCGGCCTTTTCAATATGGTTTTGCAAGGAGACCATTTGCTGTAACAATTTTCCAGCATCTCTTTTGAGCTCAATAACAACAGTGACAAGATAGTATCAAGTCAGTGACGAAATGCCAGAATTGGTGTTAAGGGTGTAAACTGCACCTTAGTTAAAATTGTGAATATTTCCTTCCTAAGCGACAGATCTATTTTCACTATCGTCTCTTGTCACTGGCTTTCAACTACTTTTTTAGTTCTTCACCCAATTTGAAAGTACAATGTAGTGCTCAATTTACAACTGTTCATTTAGTGACTAAAGTTATGACACTTAAAAATATTATTCACAATGATCCTCACACTACCATCCTATTGTGCCCCTGGTCACATGATTGTGATGTTGGTATTTGGCAATGGACATTTATTTATGATGGTTGGTTGGTGCAGTGCAGTGGTGGGGTTCAAAATTTGTTACTACCAGTTCTGTGGGCATGGCTTGGTGGGCATGGCTTGGTGGGAGTGGCAGGGGAAGGATACAGTAAAATCCCCATTCCCTCTCCACCCCACTAACCTGCTGCTTTTCAGCTCCGTTCTCCTATGCAGGGCAACTAAAAAAGACTCAGCCGATCAGCTGGGACTCAGGAGGCAGAGAATAGATGAGGGTGGGGCCAGTCAGAGTTGGGATTGGCTGGTTCTCCAAACTATTCAAAATTTCCACTACTGGTTATTCGAACTACTCAAAATTTCCGCTACCAGTTCTATAGAACTGGTCAGAACCTGCTAAATACCATCTCTGGTGCAGTTGCTTAGAGTTGGAGCTCTCGCCTCACAATCTGGAGGCTGTCAATTCAACCCTAGGTAGAGGCAGATATCTCTCTGAGCACACTGACAATATATCTGATGAACAAAACTCCACATTGGCAACAGGAAGGGCATCCACGAGTAAATACTTAGCTCCATACAGTTGCCCAGACTCTACCCTGCAAGGGATTATGGGGTCATTAAAAGAGGATGATGATTTATTTATGATGGTTGCAGCATCATGGAGTAATGTGATCTTTCCAGCTGCCTTCCTATTGTGGTTAGTTGGCAGCAGGTGCAGATGGCTGAGGAGAGCAATGATACTGATGAGGGGCCAGGACCATCAGGGAATGGATTGCTGCCTTCAGAGATTGTGGGGGCTGGCAGCAGCGATGAGGAGGTTCCCGAGGAGCCTATGCCAAGTGCCCGTGCACGAAGGATTACTCAGAGGAAAGAACAATTACAGCAGCACAGGTGACCTGGAAGTAAGGCTGCAAGGTAATGGTTCTGTGGGCATGGCTTGGTGGGCGCACCAATTCTGGCATCTCGTCACTGACTTGATACTTTCTTGTCACTGTTGTTATTGAGCTCAAAAGAGATGCTGGAAAATTGTTACAGCAAATGGTCTCCTTGCAAAACCATATTGAAAAGGCCGGTGTTTCATCAAGCTGGCTTTTTTCTCATTGTGTTTCCCATAACTTTGCATCTTCCTCCCTCAAGAGGATAAAAGCCAGGTTTGGAAAAGCGTTCTTTGCAGACAGCAAAGAAGCTGTGAAACTCAACTGGCAGACATCTTAGTTCATGTTTGGAGAATTTTGTAAATTAGTTCTTATCTCTGGTTCTTTGGCAGCCTTGACAAACAACTTGGCAAGGCTCTTATTGGAACAAATTAGTGGAAAGCAGCCTTCAGAACAGAATTTGTTATTAAACCTTAAAAGGTGGGGGCTGCTGCCTTTGTCTGTATTTGCTGTGTGGGAACCCGGTTGGGTCAGAACACTTCCCATAAAGAAAGCCAATAGAAGAAACCAGATTTGCTTAATGACCATGACAAAAATGATCCTAAAATCAAGCACAGCCACATAACGGATCACTTAATGACTCGATTGCTTACCATGGAAGTTCTAGTCCCAACTCTAGTCTGTTAAGTTCTGCGCATGGGCGCAAGGATTGGAGACGAGGCGATGAACAGTGAACTTCAACTTTTTATTTAACGTTGTGGAACAGAGTGAAAACTACAGCAGCAACAGCCCTTTTTATAGGCAAGCTGCTGATCAAATAACCAATAAGAAATGGGAAGCGTTAGTTCCCTTAACCAATGAGACAGGCCAATCAGATTCCCCTGAACGGACCAATCAGATGTCGCTATTATCGGCCAATCAGAAGTGCAGGGTAAGAACCCTGCACTTTTCTAAATGTTTTAATAATCTTTATTAAGCACTTTTATTCATTCACTTTTTATTAATTCACAACACCCCTTCCCCCCGGGTTCCGTTTAAGGGGTGCGGTGACGTAATCTTTGAGGTAGGCAGGTTGTTTAGATTGTCTGTTAGATTTTCGCTGTCCCCCGGGTGCTTGTTTATAATCTTGTTTGGGCGGGATGTTTTCTGGCGAACAGGTTGCCTCCGGTCCTTCATTTAAAAATTTGGTATCACTAATGTCTTCGTTGTCCTCTTGCCTTTGTGGGCTTGCTTCTGACGAGGTGTCTTTTTGAGGCAAGTCCACCACCCTCTCTAATTCTTCCGAATGCTCACTTCTTCCACTCGTGCTTTCTGCCGTTTCGAACTCGGTCTCCTCGGCATCTCCTCCCCCCTCCGTTTGGAAGTTACCGGAGTCGCAGAAATGAGGTTGCAGCTGATCAATATGGCGCTTCCATATTCTTCCGTCGCGACTTTTTACTCAGTATGACCTGGGTCCTGTGACTTGGATTACAGTTGCCTCGACCCACAATGGATCGCCAGAAACATTTTTAGCGAAGACTAAGTCACCTATCTGGAATTCGCGGCATTTCCCACTGGATCCGTGTGGCTTTTCTGGTTCATACGACGGGTGTAGTCGGTCAAGGTGGGAGCGGAGTTTTCGTCCCATTAACAATTCGGCCGGAATTTTGTTGGTGATGTTGTGCGGAGTGATGTGTTGAAGAAGGAGTATCCGGTTAATCTTATCTTCGATATCGCCATAGTCCATTTTATGTAGGGTTTTTTTGACGAATTGTACCATGCGCTCGGCTCTTCCATTGGTCGCAGGATGCACCGGCGAAGTTAGCGCATGGCGGATACCACAGTCTGCCAAATACTGTTCAAAAGAAAGCGCAGTAAACTGGGGTCCATTGTCGACAGAACGTCTGGCAGTCCATGGGTTGAGAATAATCTGTCCAATTTTCTGATGACGGATTCCGTTGTGGTACTTTTCATTTCATGGATTTCAAGCCAGTTTGAGTAGGCATCCACCATTACTAGGAATGTGTGTCCTTTGGTAGGTCCGGCAAAGTCAATATGAATACAGGACCATGGTCCCCTGGGTGTTTCCCACTCTGTTGGGGTTGCTTTCGGTGGGGCATTGCTAACTTCCTGGCATTTGCAACAAGTCTTTACCCAGGCCTCGATTTGCTTGTCGATACCTGGCCACCATGTGTAGCTTCGTGCGAGCGCCTTCATGCACACTATGCCGGGGTGGCCTTCATGCAAGGTTTTCAACACCGCTCATTGCAGCTGATCTGGGATGATGACTCTATCCCCCCCCCAAATGATGCAGCCTTTCTGTGAAAACAGTTCCATCTGTCGATTCTTGAAAGGACTGAAGCTGTCAGGGATTTGATCCAATGGCCATCCTCGCTCAACCCAGCTAAGAACTTGCGCCAAAATGGAATCGCGTTTGGTTTTGATCGCGATATCTCGAGCTGTCAGTGGGGGTGATTGAAGTGCTTCTATCTGGAGCGTCGCGATGGTTGGAACTGGGTCGTTAACGGTTTCAGGAAGTGGTGCACGGCTTAGTGTGTCAGCGTGGGGGATGGCCTTCCCTGGGCGGTGTTGCAGTTTATAATTATATGCAGCCAAGAATTCTGACCAGCGAGTCATTCTGGGAGATAATATGTTAGGGGTTAGCTTGTCCCCCGCTATAATTCCCAGCAAAGGTTTGTGGTCGGTGACTATAGTAAAAACTCACCCATAAATATATTCATGAAATCGTTTAACAGCAGAAACGACAGCAAGAGCCTCTTTATCGATTTGACTATAGTTGCGTTCATTTTTTGATAGCGTTTTTGAAAAGGGGCTTCACTACCGTTTGGTAACACATGGCTCAAAATGGCCCCCACTCCGAATGGTGATGCATCACATGTAATCGTTAATGGCAAAGTCTCATTATACTGCATTAAAACAGCTAACTAACTCCTAATTGGAGTCGGTTGCACTTAAATGCACCTCGGTGCATAACGATCATTTGTGCCTCTGCTGTTTTTTTGTCTACAGGCAGTTGTTGGTATGCCTGTGCTAAATCCAATTTAGCGAAGACTTTTCCGCCCCCCAGGGAATGGAGAAGGTGTTGTACCACCGGTACCGGGTAAGTGTTCTGCCGAAGGGCGTGATTCAGGGTGGCTCAGTAGTCCCCACAAATTCTTAACGATCCATCCGGCTTGATGGGTGTTACGATTGGGGTTTCCCAGGGAGTGTGGTCATTTGGTTCTAACACACCCTGGGCTATCAATTTATCAAGCTGCTCGTCAATCTTTGGTTTAAGGGCAAATGGAACTCGACGAGGCTTAAGGCAGATGGGAGCTACTTTGGGGTCAAGGTTAAATGGTATTGGGGTCCCCTTGTACTCACCTAATTTCTCTGTAAAGATGTCCTGGAACTCTCGGAGGATGGCCTCTTCCCAGTCATCTCTGTTGGTTCGGTGAATGCCGGCTACTTCAATTCAAAGTGGGGCGAACCATTGGAGGCCTAACAAACTAGGCTGATCCCGGTCGACTACGGTCAGTGGTAGGGATGCAGTACGATTTTTAAATGAGCCATGGACTTTGCTGGATCCGACGACTGGAATTCGATTTCCCTGATAGTCCTTAAGTATGATTCTTTGGAATCTGAGGTCTTGCCGCTGGACGGTGGGGATTAATTCTTTAAGGGTCTTCCAGGAAACCATTGAGAGGGACGATCTGGAATCGACTTCCATCAGGCAGGGCTGGTTTTCGATGGCGACCTTCATCCGGATCTTCTTGGTGTCTAATGATGAGGCATGACCGATCGTAATGGTTTGGTGTGCCTCTTCCCGCTTCGTTGACTGGGCTAGTGGTTTGTTTCTGTAGGAGTGGTTGTTCCATTGGTGGGTTAAGTTTTCTCGATTCACAGGATGACTTCCTGTGGGCTGGTGGTAGTTGGTCCCCCTCTGAGGTGGGTTGGATCCTTGCTTGCTTCTACAAGCTCTTCCGATGTGACCTCTTTTCCCGCATACATGGCAGAGTGCGTCGAGGAATTTGCAGTCTGATCGTGGGTGGTTTGCCCCACAACCAGCACATTGGTACTGTACTCTCTGGTTACGTTGATGGCATTGGTCTCGTTCAGACTGGAGCCTGTTGACCTCTTCTTCATCGCTTTCTGATGACGATTCGAAGTCCCCGTGGTGGGCTGTCATTGCCTGTCCCTCCAGGTGAGGCGAGATTTCGCCGGCGAGTTGGTGGAGCGGGGCATGGGTGCGGCGCATTCGTGCAGCCGACTTCCTGGTTGTTTCTGCTGCAGTTTCGTCAGCGATGGCATCTGCAAGGCTATTGTCGCCTTTTGCCATCAGCTTACTTTGGATACCTAGTGCATCTAATCCCAGAACTATTCGGTCTCTCAAGGCCTCTTCAAGGTCGGCGAACCTGCAGAGGCCTCCCAGATTCCGGAGATCGGCAATGAAATCTGCAACGCTTTCTCCCTTCCGCTGGTTTCTCTGATAAAATTCATGTCTTTGAACAAGCGTTGGTACGGTTGGTGCGTAGTGGGCCCGTAGAAGGGGCTCGAGGATGTCCCAGTCTATGGACTTCACCTCAGCCAGTTTGGCTAGTGCCTTGGCCATTTTAAAAACGTTTGGCCCGCAGTGAGTTAGGAATATCGCTCGCTTCTTTCTGGTAGTGGCATCCTTTAAGTTGTTGGTCTCCAGAAACATCCGGAATCGGTCCATATATGACTCCCAGTCTTCTTGTGCCGGGTCGAATGGAGCGGGTGGTATGACGCTGCTAGACATGGTTCAGCCATTGGTGCGTCTTCAGCCACGTGCTCTGTTTGGCGCTCTGTAGTACTCAGTCAGCTCTGATGTCTCCAAATCCCATCCTCGTCGCCAGTGTTAAGTTCTGCACATGGGCGCAAGGATTGGAGACGAGACGATGAACAGTGAACTTCAACTCTTCATTTAACTTTGTGGAACAGAGCGAAAACTACAGCAGCAACAGCCCTTTTTATAGGCAAGCTGCTGATCAAATAACCAATAAGAAACGGGAAGTGTTAGTTCCCTTAACCAATGAGAGAGGCCAATCAGATTCCCCTGAACGGACCAATCAGATGTTGCTATTATCGGCCAATCAGAAGTGCAGGGTAAGAACCCTGCACTTTTCTAAATGTTTTAATAATCTTTGTTAAGCACTTTTATTCATTCACTTTTTATTAATTCACAACATAGTCATTAAGTGGGGGATCAATTTATAGCTTTTCAGAATACATTCCACCTAAAATTTTAATTAAAAATTGTCTTATTACAGAGTAAAACAGATCTGAGCAACTTTTTTGAGTCTGATTTGGGATCTGATAGGAGGGTTTGGCCAGATCTCTCCTGGATTTATTGAGGTTGGGCTGCTTTTTCTGCTAACTCAAGACCTGCTCTTCAATCTAAGTGCAATCTTGCTCTCCTAGAAGACACAAAGCAGACTATTTCAAGGGTAGTTCAAAGAAAGCTGAGCAGAGGAGGGCAACTTCCAAGCTGTGTGATATAACTTTCTTTTTAAGCATGGCTTCTCTTTATCTTTTGAGCATGATGCCTGGTATGTGCTGCAGTTGGCACAATAATAATACATGTACAGCTGGATGTTTCTAGTATAGGTGATCCAACTTAGAGCTTACCAGTAGCTATCAATGGCAAGATCTGTGAGATGAATAATTTACCCACAGCTGTTCCACAAAATCAATAAAAAGCAAGGAAACTTAAGAGAGGTAAGAAAATTGAAAGATACTTCAAAGGACACAGTGCAAATTCCCACTTTTCTCCTGTCAGGACAGAAACTCTCTTAAAGCTCTAGGTCCCCTTGAGAACTCTGCTTTGGGGTGCAAGCGAAGTTGAGAAAAGTTTAAATAATGGATAATTCATTGCAGCCAAATATTAAATAAGTCAAATTGTTGGTCTTCCTTCTCCTTCTTATTCCTTATGTACTACATAGAAAACAGTTGGCTGTTGCTTTGTACTGTCTATACTATTGCTAATTGAAACAAATTCTAAACCTCTGCAACTGCAATTCTTGTTACTTTCATTTATCACTGTTTTTTGCTTTCATTCTTCTGATCTATCTCCTGTTTGTTGCCCTTACTTGTCCCCTATCCAGGGGTAGGATTCTACCAGTTTGCACTTATTCACTAGAACTGGTTGTTAACATTCTAAGTAGTTCGGAGAACCGGTTGTTAGAAGAAATTACTGGCCTAATCCTGTAAGGAAGGCAGGAAGGAAACATTCTGGTGTTGCTTACAGAAACTGCCTCTCCGTTAACCCTTATTACATCCTTGGCAAGACTAGACTTCCTGTCTCAGGAATTTCTCTGGAGTTTTTTTCCCTTCCTTTGCTGGTACTTTGCTTGTGTGGCGTGACCATTCAAAGTTACAATGGCACTGAAAAAGGTGACTTATGACCCTTTTTCACACTTACGACTGTTGGAGCATCCCCAGAGTCATGAGAGGCCAGGCAAGGAGATGCATGCCTCAATGTGAGTGATGCTGAGTTGGCTATGCCCAGCCGGTCACATGACCACCAAGCCATGCCCACCAACTAAGCCATGCCCACAGAACCGGTTGTTAAAAAATTTGAATCCCACCCCTGCCCCATCTATATCTAACATCCGGTCCCCTGGCTTTGCTTGTGTATTACTGTGCTATGCACAATTATATCAATCAAGTTACTTCCAGACAGGCATCTATGACATTTGGCCTCCACTGACACACATTAATGAGGGTGATTTGAGCTTCCTAGAGTGAGGAAGAGCTAAAAAAGAAGCCATCACAAAAGCTTCAGTAATAATATTGTAACCGTTCCTCAGCATCTTCTAATTTAGTTCTGAGATGAAAGAAGAACTTTGGGGGAGAAAATCTAAGAACAGTGAGCAACATAGTTCTTGGTTTATATAATTGTTTTCCCATGGATCTTGTTGGAATTTGGATCTAGAACATGACCCTTTTCAGGACATAAAATCCAACTCATGTTTAAATATGAATCAAATCCTAACAGGCTTCTCAGGAGTTTCTTCTTTTCAGCATTCACTGGACAAATCACAAGACATGCAGAGGAAGGAAGGAAGGAAGGAAGGGGGGGAGGGAGGGAGAAAGGGAATGGGAAAGGAGATGTACTCAGTGAGAATGACCACATGCTCTTCTTGAGGATCTGATTCCTAAAGTTGATTTACTGTATATTTGGATATTGTAATAATTTGAATGTAAAGCCAGAGTGGAAATCTGTCTTGCACCATGGACAGATCTGTAAGCAGCTTCAATTGGTTTCTTGCTCATCCTTTAAAAAAATAAAATAAAAATCCAGGCAGCAATTCCTGCAGTACAGTAGTAATTCAGTCTCCCTACATTTAATACCTTAAATCTGTTATAGTACTTGCTTCATAGCATAGTTAGTTTTTTAGGAAACTGGCTTTCACTTGTTTAATACGTGTATCTAAAATCTTCATCAGGTTTCTGCCTTTTTTCATATTTTGGGGATTGGAACAATTAGGAACAATGGCCAGGTACAGTTTGTGAGATACTATCCCACCCCCCTATCAGCAGGAAGCAAACGGGGTTGGCAGCTGGATGTACTCTGATCTCTGTAGACATTTGAAGTTTTGAGAATCAGATAAGGTTAGGATTTAGTGTTTCCAGAATGATCAAAAGGTTACAGTCATTTTGTCACTATGGTGAGCCAGTTCCAGGCTACTGATTAGATTTTATTCTTTCATCAAGAGAAAGGCTTTTCTGATAAAAATAAATAAATTGGTAAACTCTAAAATGATTTCTCTGATGGCTTGGCCATCAGAGCAGAAGTTATGCTGCATTCCATTAACTTAGCTGACTGGTGTAAAATGTCATTCTAAAATTTCATTAAAGACAGAACTAGAGGACATGAACTTGGACCGATATAGAAACTACATGTGTTTCATTAAAAGTGCATTTATTCAATTAATGTGATTATTAAAGAGAACACTTTTGCAAATCAATTAAGGATGGTAGAGAAAGCATGCCTCTTCTTCATGCATTTCAACAAAACAATTAAGCTCTTACTACCATTATTTATAAACATCTAAGTAAGCTTTAATAAACATGGAGAAATTGTAATATATGCACATCATATTAAAGAGATGAAATTCAAAACTAGTGCTGGAAAAAGAAAGAAAAGCACTGCTGAGAAAAATATTAACTTCCCTGCATAGAAAGAGTCGTGTAAAGCGGCTGGTAGCCTTAATTTTAAGCCTGCTCTTCAGTCAGCATTAATTTAATTTGAAAGCAATGGCAGCAAGAATCATCTTTGGTCACAATGAAATGAAGTGCTTACTGGCATGGCTTCAAGTATGAGCTTGATTTTTTTACCAAACAAGACAGTATAAAATGGAAGAAATCTTTTCATATTTAGTGGCAGATAAAAATGACAAAGGCTACAATTTTATGTACATTTATTTTGAAGTAAATTCAATTGAACTCAGTTGAAGTTTTTTCTGAATAGGCTTAAACAGAATCCATGAGAGAAAACTTATACATGATGTTTGGGTCCATTTCTGATTTTTTTAAAAAGAAAAACAATTATACATATTTCAGAACTCTCTAAATCATCATACTTCTACTGATGGATTAAGCACAAACATAAATCTTGTTATGTCATTCTCTTAATAGGCTTCAAATTCTAAAACTCTGAAAACAACTTAGTTTATTCAGAGAATATAACAAGATCTTTCATGGGCTTGATCAGTTTATTAGATACTTATTAGGACATCCCATTTCAATCACGCTTTCAGATGAGACGTGAATCTAACTTGATAGCAGATCACTGCTGGAGATAAAGGATTTGGAGCCCTGATTATTTCTCCTGGACTGCTTGGCAGCTCTCTGTAGGGCTGACTATAATAATTTTCTGGATTGCTTGGCAGGGCTAGACCTGGGAAGTTCTGTGTTGTGTTTGTCCCATACATTTTTGTCATGTCATATTGAGTATCTTCTTTTCTCAATATGACATGACATGGTAGATATTAAACATTCTACCAGCAGCATTTATTCTCTTCCTTGTGTTATTTAATATATAGTACATGGAGCTCCAGGCAAAGATCACTTAGGGCCTGGTGCACGTATTACTAACATGCTAATAACATTCAGTTTCACTTTCCTTTGTTACCCAATACCAGGAAAATGATTAATAACCTGAATGTGATGTAAGTTTAATACCTGGCTGGATAAGCGAGAATAAACTGAAGCTGAATCAAAACAAGAAACAGGTGTTATTGGGGGTTGGGATGATCTTCTGAAAGAGGTTGCATCCCCAGATTGCTTCTTGATCCTAGGTAAGGCTGAAAATTTCAGTTGATGGCAATGGCAAGGTATGGGCCACACATTTACTGTGCACTGACCAGCTGCAAGCTTTCCTAACTTAGTTTAATTGCATAACTTATGGTCTCTTAACCTGCAATTCAATTACAACAATGAGCTCAATTAGGTATCCCCCTGAGCAGTTTCAGCAAGTTTGAATTGGAGCAAAACTTATGACTACTGGGTTCACAGGACTAATAGCATCTCACAACAATATGCCAAACTTCACGCAATTGCCAATTTTTGATCCAGGTTCAATTTAAAGTACTAATTTTCACATCTCATTATGAACTTGCCTAATTTCCAAAACCAACATTTTGGAATGACATTTTGGGGACATATTTGTCCACTAACAGACACTGAATTTTTGCTCAGCAGAAACATATATAAGGGAGAAAGAATATCAGGAGTACAATATTTAAAAGAAAGCATAAAGATACTGGGAGAAAGAGAAAACACACTTGAAATTTAAAAATAAAGTAACATAAGTGATGGAAAATCCATGAATTACTTAAATTTGTGTACAGCCAAAAGATTGTGATGTGCTTTCTTCCATTTTGGAAAAAGAGAAGTAAGCACATCACAATCTTTTGGCTGTACACAAATCGCAAATACACTGAATCGCACAGGTCAAAGACAGAAGTAGTACCTACTTACCCTAAGAGAGGCAGGACACAATATTTGTTAAACCAATACAAGGATCATTACACAATGCAAGTATATTAGACACAGAAAAGAAATAAATGTGCATAGGTTCTCTGTTAATTACCATTAATCTGTGACTTCTAGTGAATGTGTTGTGAGTTTGATGTGATATGAATAGGTTACAAGTGCTGAAAGACCCAACAGACTCTATGAAGGAATTCAAAAATTAACAGTCTTCCTAGGTTAGTCTGGGTAGAAATATACTTCTGTGTGTCATCAGTGCAGAGGTGGATTGCTTCTCCCAAAGGTTTCATAAAAACTGAATCTTGGAGTACTGCAAAGTAAAATCCCAACAGGTTGAACCTTTCTCCACTATGGTTTTAATTGTTTTACAAAACAAACAAACAAACAAAACCCAGTGAGTTTTACATTTTCAATAATTTACATTTTACATTTCATTGCATGATACTTTGGTAGCTTCACAATATAAAGGTTACTGTATCAGTATAACTAATAGAACTGAGAAGAGAAGAGAAATCCAGACATTTTACTTAAATCAACCAGCCCTTCTCCTTTTCACAGATGGTAGAAGGAATTTGTAAAATAATATTTCTCAGGATTTGGGTTATGTGCCAGCCATGTGTATTGATGGGGGCTTTTCATATAAGTCCAGAAATTTATGTTTCTGAGGCAAGAAATATAGATGATGTGAAATGTGATGTGAGTTAAATAGATACATAATGTAGGTTCTAGATTGGAAAGATTTAAGATTATTGCATAGTTTCCTACAGATGCTTATTTTATATTCTTTCTCTCTAGTGGAATATGGTTAAAATAGTCTGTGTTGCTCTAGTTGCTATTCCCAATATTGCCACCTAAAATTCTGCACCCTGACAAAAATGTCTAAAGCCAATGCTATGGAGATAGATTTAGTCTTCTATTAAATAATCTGTCCCTAAAGAACAAAAGTATTTGAATTAAAATGACCTGAAACACATTTTTTACATAACCCTTATTCCTACAATGTCTTTCCCAGTGATGATATGTCCAGATAAAATTTACAAATTAAAGCAAGCCAATCCTTCCATAATGTTTATCTTTTTGATTTTTTACAATGATAATACATGGAAAGGAATATTATGCATTGAAGGTTTATTTATTAACTTTCTTTCCTTCAAGAGATTTCAATCTGCAAACTGTTAAAAGTAATAAGCCCTGTCTTTCTGAAGAATTCAGTTCTGTAATTTAATCATGCCTACAAGCAGAAAAGACACAGACAAATAATTACGTTTGTCTCATTCAAGTGTGAAATCACCAGAATGGCCTGAAATTTAATTTGAACAAACTTTTGATGCTTGGTCCGGTTTTGGACAACTACAATTTCACTTATCACTTATCTACAAACAACATTTAATGAAGTATCCAGAATCAGAAAGTTTACATGCTTCTCTGCTCTCTAATGTAATGTTGCCTTGTCTCTTTACCAAATCACAAGATAAATAACATTCTAGGATTGCTCCAAGGCAAGCATTTAATAGTCACATGTATTCATAAAATGTAAGTATATATTTAAGCATTTCTATTATTTAATGTTATGGAGATGTTATGTACGAATAGTCTTATTGGATCAGGCCAATCTTAGTACATTATTTTATGTCTCATAATGGGGAAAAATAACCTTGGGATTTTCATGAAAAGGAGATATACATCTCTCAAATTCATTGAAATAATCAAAGTTACTGATATTCACCACGTTCTGTGATCCTGAATTCCATAGATTGTTAGTTGTAGGAGGAAGTAATTTTTACTTCCTTGGATAACACCCTGTCCTAAAATTTTGAGAAAGGCAGAAAAACATCTCCCTATACACATTCTCCATAATTTTATATCCCTTGATCTTGTCCTCCTACAACTACCTTTTCTTCTAAACTAAATAATGCCAAGTGTTCTAGGTTTTTTTTTCTCAGAAAGCCAATATTTAAGCCCCTGATCATTTTGATAATTTTAGTTGCTCTCTTCTTTACTTTTTTAGCATTACTGTTTTGTAAATATTGCAGTAAGAACTTCTGATAGTAGATATACCACAGATTTGTATGAGGACTTTACAGAGCAGTTTTATTGCCACTTCCTTTCCTAATGATCCCTGGCATGAAATTTGCTTCTTTCATGGCTGTCACACACTATCCCAACATGTTCATTAAGCTTTCTATTATCTCAAAGTCTTTTTCCGGATTAGTTATATACAGCTCCTTCCCCTCCCCTCGCAATCTGTATCACTTCATGCTTAAACTGAATAGTCACTGAGATTAAATAACAACCATACATTCAAAAATACTATTTTAACTATCCATTACAATATACAGCAGTTTCTTTGTGAAATTTCTGCTGCTACAAATTCTGAATGACTACAACATATGGAAAAAACTTACAAAAGGGAAGATTTTAGTTTGAATATCAGGGGAAATGTCCTGTGGAAACTGTTATAATCCTTGGTTGGGGAATTTTCTCACATTAGTATCTCAAGAATTGTTTGGATTGCAGTTTTCAGAATTTATAACCAGCAGAATTAGTGGTTACACAAGATGATCATTCTAAGAATATTACTGCTAATACATCTGGAAAGCACCAGTTTGCCTGGGCAAGAGATCCCACATATGGGTCTACAAAACTATTCTTTAACATTTTAAAAAAATGCTTATGCTTGTTCCTGTTTAACTTCAGAATTTTCAGAAATTATTGTTGCTGTTCTGTCATTATCATTATTTTAAATTATATGCCACCCATCTCCTGGTGATATTTGTGAGATTGCTGTGGTAGAGTCAGAAGACAGAATTTCTGGTCCACTTTTCAGTCCTTGAAACTCACTGGATGACTTGGGGAACAAATTCTCAGCACAATCTACTTTGCAGAACTGGTGTGAGAATATATGGTAGGAGAATCAATATATGCAACCATGAGTCTGAAAGATAAGTAATCTGGTAGTTATATCCACAATGGAATCTATGAGAATTTTCTTCTTTTACTGTCTTGATCAAGTTCTCCTTTCCTCTGCTCTTTTTAAAATGTGGTCAAAAGCAGAAGTTTAAAAACTATAAATTTTGCCTGATTTCTCTAATCATAGATTAGAATAATAGAAAAAAAGAATGATAAACTTAGTTATTCATTAAGGCCATTTTTTCAGTTAAATGATTTGAATCCTAGATTGACACATATGTTACACCATGACTCTAAGAAATACTCCAGGTTTCTCTCATATATATATATATATATATATATATATATATATATATATATATATATATATATATATATATATATATGAAATATATATGTTTATAATGTTTAAAAATATATATATATGGATCTTTGGTTATTCAGGTTTTCTCCCGTGTAAAATTGGAAGTATCTATCTATCTATCTATCTATCTATCTATCTATCTATCTATCTATCTATTTCTTAAGTTTTCGCGGGTATTACCCGAACAAAGCTGAATACTATATATATATATATATATATATATGTTTTCTGAGGTTCTTGCGGGAATTTGTATGTGGATCTTTAGTTATTCGGGTTTTCTCCCGCGTAAGATTGGAAGTATCTAGGCAATGTTTCGATGAAGTCTCATTCATCATCTTCAGGCTTGGTCTTCTGTTGTAACTATGTATCATTGCAACTATGTATCATTCATGTGTAATCATTAACTTCTGTCTCTTCAGTGACCTTTGCAAGGCACGTACAAGGGACAAGGAGCTAGACGGTTGTTAATAAGCTTATCCACATTGTAAATGATCTCTCTGGTATGCAGCTTTGTAAACATGCACATCCTGATGGAATTATCCTATTTGACTTGAGTTTTGATTAAATCATTTTCTTGTAAAAAAGCACAATAAAAGAGCATGTGCCAAGACATTTGGGGTGCGCTCATCCCGAGGAACTTCACCTCCTGTCGTTTCTCTCTCCTTTGCTCCCTATCATGAGCCGCCCATCTGATGCGGGATAGCAGATACCGCATTCTGGTGACCCTGACGTGATTCCCTAAGGGGGATATGTTGCGACGCGCCCATATCTTATCAGCTCGATGGGAGCTGTGCATCGCCAGGCCTGAAGCGAATTGCACATCATCGGATCTGAAACACGGTCTCGACTTTCGTAAGTATGGGTGGAAACTTTTCTCAACAACAGACGCAGCATCTGAAGGAATTGAGGGAGTTAGTCACTTCTTCTAAATATTCTGCTAATTTAAAGGACTCGCCTGTAAAAATGAAACTTATTGCTACATTATTGGCTTATCTGTGGCAACATTGTCCTAATAATTCAGAGGAAGGGTCCTTAAAAATTTCCACTTGGCAAAAAATTGGTGAACATCTCCATAGTCCTCCTCGTGCACCTATTGGCATTTTGGTCACTTGGAGGAAAATTATGGAGGCTTTAATGGTCCATTATAAAATAGAAACAGGGAGTGTGTTTGAATCTCCCCCGCCAAGTTATGATAACTTTTCAATTTGCTCTAACTCAGGCAGAAGCTGCTGCCATTATTCAACAATGCCCCACATGTAGTAAGCAAGGACATTCCATTCCCATAGGAGTAAATCCAAGAGGATTAAAAGCTTGTGAAATTTGGCAAATGGATGTAATTCAGTATCCACCTTTTGCCCCTTGGAAATATTTGCACGTTTCCATCGATACATATTCAGGGTTTATTCTGGCCACCCCTCAAAGGGGAGAAACTGTAAAACATGTCATCAATCATTCAATTCGTACCTTTGCCTCACTGGGACGTCCAAAAGAAATCAAAACTGACAATGGACCTGCCTATACAAGTTTTGCGTTCCAGGACTTCTGTAACAGATGGGATGTAACCCACAAGTTTGGGATTCCCTACAACAGCCAGGGGCAGGCTATTGTGGAACGAGCGAACTTATCTCTGAAACGTGCTCTTGATCGATATTCGTTGCGGGAAAACCCCCCGAACCTCCCAGCATTGCAAAATTCTCTTAACATTTGTCTTTACACTTTAAACTTTCTTAATCTGACTGGCATTCCTCCCACTTCTGCTGCTTCGCGTCATTTTTCCTCCCCCTCCCCCCCGCCTAACAGACCTCTGGTATATTATCGCAGGTTGCCAGATCCCGCCTGGCAGGGTCCCGCTGAGCTTCTCACTTGGGGACGAGGCTACACTGCGATTTTACTACCAGACAAAACCACTTGCTGGATCCCTGGTAGGGCGGTTAGACCCTATCATGGGAATTCCTCCGCTACATCTGTATCTTAAAACTCTTCCTGATATTCTTGCCTATATCTTCTTTGCAATTTCTACCTTACTTCAACAAAACCTATGCTTCCTGTCAAAAGACTATTCATGTTAAAACCACTTCATTAACAGAAGGCTATTATACTTGTTCCATGTGGGTACGTCATGAAAATGCTACCCGTAGTTTTCACTCTGTCACTTCTGTTTTGTTTAAAGAACACTCTACCACTCGCTCTTTTGTTCCTTCTTTACTCTTCCTATGGAAAGGAACCTTAAAATCTTCTCCTCTATTCAATCTAAACATAGGGGGACCTAGATGTCCTTCTATTGTATTATGGGTTCCCCCACCCCAACTAACATCCTTGATGAATGACCAAATTAATCTTTATTGTCATTATTGTAATTATTATCCTTTTCTACTAATTGAATTCCCTCCTCATTTCGCAAATGTTCTACAACTAACTTGTCCATAGCCCTCTCTCCTGCTTGTGATGTTTTTATATACCCGAACTCTGATCCTGTCAACAAACGACGCTTCAAAAGAACTGTCCATGACGATCCGCAGAAGCCTCATAGAAGATATAATATTGCTTGGACTATAACTGACTTTCAAGGAGTTCGTTTAAGTTCTACAACCAATTTTTCTCACATAGAAGACTTCTACCCACCACTTCAATTCGATTTGGCAGACGCACCCACACAACCAGGGGATATCCTGCAATCTACACTACTTCAGGAGGAACTTTAACATCACGCCTGAAAGGAATGTATTTTATCCCTGGCAATAATTTTGTTTGGACTTGTTCCACCGGTCTCACGGCATGTGTCCACGAGGATGAAATTGTTAAATCCAAATCATTTTGCATTCAAATATGGCTTGTGTGTATAACTCTGATGATTTTATATTCTTACAGGTACCCATGGAATACCCCCTTTTGCAAAATCGTAAAGATTTAGATCTGTTATTTTTTAAAACAAGGGGGATTGTGTGCTACGCTTAAAGAAGAATGTTGTTTTTATGCCGATAGCAGGGGGGTCGTGTTGGATTCTATGAAAGAATTAGAAAAACGCTTGAAAGATAGAGAAAAAGAAAGGTTAAACATGTATAATTGGTATCAAGGCTTGTTTTCTATTTCACCATGGTTTACAACCTTTTTAACTGCATTGGCAGGATCATTAATAATCATTATATATTCGGTTTCCGGTTTCGCATGGCTTCGGGGCAGCAGGAATTCGCGACAGCTCGCGATTCCTGCTGTGCTAGCCGCCGAGGTACCCCTGATCCAGATGGGTCAGGGGGATATGGCTGCCCTGTAGGGACAGCTGAAGAGAGAGGGGAGTCGGACAGGGGGTTGGGGGTGTCACAGACCCCCTCCTCCTCCGGAAAAACCCCTTTTTCCCAAGGCGGTGGAGCGGCGGTCAGCAATGGCCGCCACGAAGAAGCCAGCAACCGGGTAAGATTGCGCTGGAGGAAGTAAGAAAAGTGAAAGTGCTGTCTGAGCCGGGTCAAGTAACATCTTTAAAATTGGTTGGAACTGAGCTGTTTGAATTGCTGGAGGATACATTGTATCCCTAAGAAGATCGAAAGCGGCGGAGAAGCTGTTAAAGGGAACTTTTTTTTTTTCTTCACTCTCCCACCCCATGGAAACAGCAGATATGTTTGGACATATTGGACATTGAAAGTGAATTGTTTTGAGAGTTGAAGCTAAGGGACAAAAGGGTTTTTGGACATTGAAAAACTTAAATCGGAAAACCCTTGTTGGAGGTATGGATTTCTGATTATTTAAAATTGATATTGCAAGTGGGAAGGGAGAGGAAAAAAAATTGGAGCAGAAGCTGAAAAAGGAGGAGATTGCCTAGAATCCCAAAGAAAGGTATATGGTAATTGGACCTCTTTGATTAAACATTAACCCCAGAAAGAGAAAGAGAAGAAGGAAGAAAAGTATTAATTTTTGGAATTTTTTTTTTGAATTATTCTTGATTAAAAATATTTGTGGTTGTTTTGGGAAAAGTTTCTTTTTTCATAATGGCATCGCTTGTGGATGAACTAAAGACTGAATATCAAAAATATAAAAAAGAAGATACTTTGGGCACTTTGTTTCAATTCTTAGAAATGGCGTTATGTACTTATGAAAAGTTGACTACGCAGCAGAAGGACTGGGATAAAGAAGAAGAGGAAGAAGAAGCCATCTTTGATGAACAATGGGTTCTTTCCGGGGAGGAGGAGAAAAAGGATAAGAAAAAGGGGATTTTAAGAATTATAAAAACAACCAAAGAAGAGAAAAATGAGCGGAAAGGTGGAGGCAAGGTTAGAAAGCAAAGGAAAGGGAGTAAGAAAAGGGAGGAGGAAAGACAAAGGGGTAAAAAGGGCAAGGAGAAGAATAAGCAAGAGAGAAAAGGGTGGAGGAGAAGCCTCAATGGGGGGAAGGAAGATCTAAGGAAAAAAAGTTTATTCAGAGACAATGGGTGAATTTAATTTAGGATAAAAGAGGGATTCTGGAGGGTACATAAGATTGTGTTTTTTATATGTGTATTTAGAGTATAAAATTCATTGTGTAATCTTAGAATCTTTTAAACAGAATCCCAAGAAAAATTGTTATATGAAGTACTTTTAAGTTAGGGTAATGAGTTATAGACGTTACTCCAATTGGTGTATAGGAGAAGTATAATAAAAGAAAAAAGATGAATGGATAGTTGAAAATAGAACAGACAAAGAATATTATTGAAAATGGTAATAAGATATGAAAGGATATATATAAAGGTTTTGTTATGGTTTTTTTTGGATTTTGTATATTGAAAAAAGGCAAAAAAAAATTTAATTAATAAGAAATAATTTGGATGAAAAGGAGAAGTTGGGATAAGATATGAAGTTAAATAGACAAAGTATTGATACTATAATTTGGGATTGTTATGTTCTATTGGTTTTCTTCTTTTATTATTTTTTCTTAGAAAAGAACTAATGAGCTGTTATGCCTTGTGCATTGTTTATATAAAATTGATAAAAATGGTTTATATATATAATATAAAAAAGAAAATGATAATCAGATATGGAAGGATATATAAAGTGAATATGATGTTTGAATTTGTGTCTGTGTGAAGAGTTTCAACCCGGGATCAGACAACCTTCAGAAAAGATCTTTTAGTTTTGTTTGTGTTCTATGTAAAATTAATAAAATTTGTTTAAAAAAAAAAAAAAAAAGGCAGCATAGCACATCCTTGAATCAACAACTTCTACTAAAGCCCTAAATTCTGTAGGTATTTAAATCATTCCCAGCATATTATTGGCACATTGATAAAATTCCATACTTAAAAAAACAACCAGAAAAATGCAACTAAAAGCATACAAATAATCCCCGACTTACGACAACAAAGGAGCCCAAAATTTATGTTGCCAAGTGAGACATTTATTTGAGTTTTGCCCCATTTTAAAACCTATCTTGTCACAGTTATTAAGTGAATAATTGCAGTTGTTAAATTAGTAACACGGTTGTTAAATGAATCTGGCTTCCCCATTGACTTGGCTTGTCAGAAGATCACAAAAGGAGATCACAGGACCCTGGGACTCTACAACCAAATATGAGCCAACTACCAACTGTCTGACTTATGATCAAGTGACCGTGGAGTTGTGCAATGGTTGTAAGTGTGAAAAGTGGTCATAAGTCATTTTTTTCAGTGATGTAACTTTGAACAGTTGCTAAATGAACTGTTGTAAGTTAAGGACTACCTGCATAAGTAATATATTTAAAACAATTATAGAGAAGTACAATCAATTAAAATCATTTTAAAAAAAAGAAACAATAATAATCATTATATTGATATGTATTATAGGACCTTGTTGTTTTAATAGAATATTGCAATTTTTTAAAAAATCAATTATCCTCCATAACTGCTGATGTTAATGTGCTATTGCAAGCTCATGTTATATCCTCAACACCGGACAAAAAAATGTCATTGCTGAGTTACCGCTCCTTGGACAACCCTAACGCTGATGGGTCGCACTCTTGCCCAGATGACGGGGATGGCGAACATTCCATAAAAATGGTTCCTGTCTTCTCGGACGAGGAAGAAGACTCATCATAAATAATAAAAACAGAGGAGATGTTGTAACTATGTATCATTGCAACTATGTATCATTCATGTGTAATCATTAACTTCTGTCTCTTCAGTGACCTTTGCAAGGCACGTACAAGGGACAAGGAGCTAGACGGTTGTTAATAAGCTTATCCACATTGCAAATGATCTGTCTGGTATGCAGCTTTGTAAACATGCACATCCTGATGGAATCGAGTTAGAAAATCAAGGAGTATACGAAATCCCTTGCACTGCCTGTCCCACCACATACATTGGACAGACTAACAGAAGAATAGGTGCACGCATTGAAGAACATAAGAACTCAATCAAAAAGGAAGAACCGACCTCTTCCCTGGTCCAACACCTCAAAGCCACAGGACATGAGATTGACTTTAAAAATACCAGAACTATCGCCAAAACCGAACACTTCAGCAGCAGAATCATCAGAGAAGCCATATAGAAAAACGCCCACACAGCATGAATAAACGAGATGATACCTCCCGCCTACCAGCCATTTGGAAACCCGCCCTCATGAACAGACGCGTACCTAACATGAAGAATGACACCAGACCCACACGCCTGAGAGCCACACAAGATGCCACCACCACACTTCCACGTAGAAAGCAGACTCACACCCACACAGAAGATGAAACACGACCACGGACCAGAAGCCGCACTGCAGCTGCATCACTACCCACTTCAAACCCCTCTGAGCCATACATGAAGCGAACTGACCTCCACCATGAAGATGCAGCACGACCACGAACTCAAAGCCAAACAGCAAGATCACAGCTCACCAGCTCAAACCCTCCAGCAACTAAGACTAACCTGAGCACAACCAAGCCCCCACCTGAACAGAACACACCTCCAGCCAATCAGAACACAGCCAACCCCCCAACCAATCAGAACACAGCCAAATCCCCAACCAATGAGAACACACCCCCACCCAATCAGAACACAGCCAAGCCCCCACCCAATCAAGTCACACCCCCACTAGCAGTTAAAAGGAAGAAGCAGCTGCAAGCTCACATCACTCTGAGAAGCACAGAGCTGAAGACCAAGCCTGAAGATGATGAATGAGACTTCATCAAAACTTCATCAAAACGTTGCCTAGATACTTCCAATCTTACGCGGAAGAAAACCCGAATAACCAAAGATCCACATACAAATACCCACGAGAACCTCAGAAAACAAATATATTCGGGTTTTCTCCTGCGTAAAATTGGAAGTATCTAGGCAACATTTCGATGAAGTCTCATTCATCATCTTCAGGCTTGTGTCTTCAGCTTTGTGCTTTTCAGAGTAAGCACAAAGCCGAAGATACAAGCCTGAAGATGAATGAGACTTCATCAAAACGTTGCCTAGATACTTCAAATTTTATGCGGGAGAAAACCCGAATAACCAAAGATCCACATACAAATACCCGTGAGAAAATATATATATATATATATATGTATATGTGTGTATATATATATATGTATGTATATGTATATGTATATGTATATGTATATGTATATGTATATGTATATGTATATGTATATGTATATGTATATGTATATGTATATGTACATGTATGTATGTATGGCATTCAGCTTTGTTCGGGTATTTTCCCATGTCATAGTAGTGGTGCTTTTAAAGTTGTAGCAACATTTCAGCAGAATCTTATCTGCCATCGTCAGGCTTCTGTATCGTGTTTGTCTGTGAGTTAGACTTTTACAGTGGTTTCAGATTTAAATTTGGGGCAGCCTATTGCTGTGCCAGAATGGTTTTTCTTCATCCTGATTGGTTGAGAGTCTTGGTCTGTGTTTATTGGTCTTGGAGTTTGCTGTGTTCTGCTTCTAATATCTTCTGTCTATTTTTTTGGCTCTTTTTGTATCTTGATTGGCTGGCAACATTGTGTTACTTTATTGGAGGCCTTTAGTGCAGCTTGGCTTCGGGTAAATGGATGGCTATCATTAGTTAGGAAACTGGGTTTCATCTGGGTGCCTGGTTGGGGTGTGTTTGAGATGGAGGTATCAGGTATCACACCTGTTTGTGCCCAGGTGTTTGCCTGGCTTGTGGTGTGGAGATTTTTTTTGTTTGTGAGTGCAGGCTTCCAAATGATTGACAGCCTGGTGGAATCATCTCTTCTGTTCATGCTTTCTGGTCTTTTTTCAATCTCTATGGCTTCTCTGATGATTTTGTGGCTGGGATTTTCTATAGTGGCTAGGGTTTTGGTGCCATTGAAGTTGATGCTATGACCTGTGGCTTCCATGTGTTGGACTAGTGAGGAAGTGTGTTCCAGCTTTTTGACTGCATTTTTGTGTTCATCCAGGCTGGTGCTTGTTCTTCTATTGGTCTGTCCAATGTATGTGGCCGGGCATGATGCACAGGGGACTTCGTATATGCCTTCGTTTTCCAGGTCAATTTTGTCTTTGGGGTTTCTGAGGATGGCTGCTAATTTTCTGTCTGTTTTGAAGGCAGTCTTGATATGGTGTCTGTATAGTATCTTACTAATTTTGTCTGTAGTGCCTCTTATGTAGGGCAGGACAGCTGTTCATGGGTCTGTTCATCTTCTGGGTCTCTATTATGTCTCAGTGTGTTTTTGTGGATCAAGTTGGTGATTTTGCTTTTGTGGAAGCCGTTGGCTGTCAATATTTTAGTCAGGGTGCATAGTTCAGTCTTAATGTGTGTCTTGTCTGCCAGGCGTTTGGTTCTAGTAATTAGTGTTTTAGCCACGGAGTTTATCTGTGCTGGGTGGTGGTGGGATTGGGTGTTGAGGTAGCGGTTGGTGTGTGTTTTCTTCTGGTATATGGTGTGTTCTAGTGTGCCATCTGTTTTTTTTGTAGATTAGTACATCTAGGAATGGTAGTTGTTTGTTTGTTTCTGTTTCCATGGTGAACTTGATTTTGGGGTGTGCGCTGTTTAGGTGTGTTAGGAAATTGTTTAGGTTTTCTTGCCCATGGGGCCAAATCACGAATGTGTCATCGATATATCTTAACCATAGTTTGGGTTTGAGGATGGCATTGGCCAGGGCTCTGGATTCGAATTCTTCCATGAACAGGTTTGCAATGACAGGTGACAGTGGTGATCCCATGGGGCTCCTTCAATTTGTTTGTATCTTTGTCCTTTCTATATGAAATATGTGTTGGTTAAGTAGTGTTCTGTTAGTTCCATGAGGTGTTTAGCTGGTCGGTATTTATTTTTGATGATTTCAAGGGTCTCTTTTATTGGGACTTGAGTGAATAGTGAAACCACATCAAAACTTACAAGCAGATCTTCTTGCTCCACGTGTAGATCTTTGATCATTTCCAAGAAGTGGTATGAGTTTTGTACATGAGAAGCTGCTGTTTCAGCATGGGGCTGTAGCTCTTTTGCTAGGTGTTTAGCTAGGTTTTGTAGTGGTGCTCCTCTGGAGCTGACTATGGGTCTGAGTGGTATGCCTTCTTTGTGTATTTTTGGGAGGCCGTATAGTTTGGGGCATCTGGAAGATTTCTCTCTAGGTATGATCGTGTGTTGGATCTCTTTGCTTATGTGGCTGGTTATAATTTTCTTCTTGGTTAATTTTTCCAGATATGTGGTTGGGTCTGTGTTTATGGGTTTGTATGTGGAGTCTTGGAGTAGGTCTGTCAATTTTGTTTCATAGTCTTTTCTGTCCATTACTACAGTGGCATTCCCTTTATCTGCTGGGAGGATGATTATGCTGCTGTCTCTTTTCAGGGTTTGTAGCGCTTTAATTTCATTTTGCTGCAAGTTGCTTTTGGGTGGTTTGCTTGTGCATAGGATGTTGGTAACTTGGTGTCTTATTTTATCAGCTTCATCTGTATTTAATTTAGTTAGGCTGGATTCTACTGCACATATGATGGATTCTGTGGGGATTTTTTGGGGTGCTATAGCATAATTGAATCCTTTGGTTAGGACTTCTGTTTCTGTTTTGGTGAGTTCTCTGTTGGAAACATTGTACACTAATTGTTTCAGGTGTTGTTGTGAGTTGTTGGGGGTTTTCTTGTCATGTTCTAATTTCTTTAATTTTTTCAAGAGCTTTTTCTGTTTGTAAGTGCTTGCAGATTCAGCTCTCCAAGTTGTAAGTTGTTTTATCTTGTCCCAAAGTAGAGGGTGGATTTTGCTGCTCAATTCAAGGTGTAGTGCTAGCAAATCTTTGTTTAACTGATCTAATTGGAATCCAAATGATTGACAGCCTGGTGGAATCATTTGGAAGCCTGCACTGACAAACAAACAAATCTCCACACCACAAGCCAGGCAAACACCTGGGCACAAACAGATCCCCCCCTAATACCTCCAGCTCAAACACACTCCAACGAGGCACCCAGATAAAACCCAGCTTCTTAACTAATGATAGCCGTCCATTTACCTGAAGCCAAGCTGCACTAAAGGCCTTCAATAAAGTAACACAATGCTGCCAGCCAATCAAGATACAAAAAGAGCCAAAAAAAAAAAAAGACAGAAGATATCAGAAACACCAATCAAGCAGAACACAGCAAACTCCAAGACCAATAAACACAGACCAAGAATCCCAACCAATCAGGAAGAAGAAAAAACCATTCTGGCACAGCAATAGGCTGCCCCAAATTTAAATCTGAAACCACTGTAAAAGTCTGACTCACAGATGAACACAATGCAGAAGTCTGATGATGGCAGATGAGATTCTGCTGAAACGTTGCTACAACTTTAAAAGCACAACTATTATGACATGGGAAAATACCTGAACTAAGCTGAATGCCATACATGTAAGTACCCGCGGGACCTCGCTGAAATGTTGCCAAGATACTCTTAATCTTATACGGGAAAAGACCTGAACACACCTAGATCTACATACATACATACACCCATGCAAGAGTAGTTCTTTAGAAAACTGAACATTTTTTAGAAAAGCTGTTTCTTAAGGATGCCATTGAAATCTGCTCTTGGACATTCACCAAATTTAGGATTGTAGTACATCTTCCTAAGTAGCAATATTTCTGTGGTGTTTTCTGCTGGTGCTCAACAGTATAATAGATTAAATATTTTTATTTTCATTCAAATGGACTCAAAGTCAGGTGGACAATCCCAAACACAAACTTTTATAAAGCAAATTCAGATGAAATTGATGTAATTTATTCCAAACAAATAGGTTCAGTATGTACCCTTTATATTATCATCACTGCTTTGCTGAACCCACGAGAAGGTTACAATAAAGACACTGAAGACCCAGGTTTAGTCCTGCCTTCTGGCAATATAAAGTCTGAATGATTCCTGCTTAGTAACTGCTGTCGGAAAAAATGGTTAGTAGATTGAGAAGGGGATAAAGACAAACCTTATTTTGCTCTGATGAGACTTTTGCAAGAAATTGAATTGTTTCATCCTTAGTAGAGCAAATGCTATTTAATAGAATGCTATAGCAAAAAAGATTGTATATGTTTTATGGGAGTGCTAAGGGCAACAGGTTAAGGAAAGTGAGCAATATTCTCATGGATGTTTACTTCAATGGAAGATAAATGTCTGGCTGAATGAATTTTCCCTCTTCTTGTCAGGCTAATCTCAAAAAGCATCTCTAAAACGAAAGGACTGCTAAGGGCAGATTCATCTCTCTGAAGAACTAATAGCTATGGCTTGCCACTTCTGCCCTCCACATGTGAAATGTTTAAAATATTTGGCAGGAATTTTTCTTCCCACATTT
Organism: Hydrophis major; assembly: GCA_033807585.1. Lineage (NCBI taxonomy): Eukaryota > Metazoa > Chordata > Lepidosauria > Squamata > Elapidae > Hydrophis > Hydrophis major. Next base: position 35,375,535 of record CM066332.1, on the reverse strand, counting down.
GGCCAGGTTTACTCAGTGAACCCAAAGTGAGGTAATCTACAGCAATTCAGGTTCAGCAAAGGTTGGAAAAATATTAGAACAAACATAAAGCCTTGCTGGAAAGCTTCTTTGATCTTATGATTATCCAATGCACAGTTTCTAATTGAACAAATTTTAGTGGCAAAACATAATATCTAAGCATTCCTCTTTTGTCATAACAGTTTAACCTCTTAAGAATGTGATTTAAAAGCAAGGAGGAAAAACAGGTTATAACAAGACCAGTGGAAAAAAGAATTCTGTATCAGACACCTATGTGGGGGAAATAGAAGGACCATCAAATTATAAAACTAAATGCTCATGTGGATTGGCAATATCGGGTCATACACAGGTCAAGTTGTATAAAATTTGCACGGACTTTTGAGAATTGTACAATAGATGGTATAAAAGAATTTCATTCCAAAATCCTTTTCAGCTGGTATTTCAAATCTGCTGGTATAGCATGGCAAGATAAATAATGTCTATTGCAATAACATTATTTCATTGTAATTACAATTTGCTTAATTCATAAGCATCAGCAAAATACTTTGACAGGCATCAGGCCACCCACCCCCCAAGCCAACACTCATCAAATATGATGAATGGAATTCCAAAATTCCCAGCCACTTCCATAAATCTACAAGTTGGAAAGCTGGGGAAAGCTGTTCTGAAAGATTGCAAAATAAATTAAATTAAAATGGATCTTATTTTTTAAAAGGTCCACCCTGTATTATTTGTATTTGGAGCATGGACACATAATGTGATAACAGTGATAAATAAAAGAAACAACTCATTATATACAGAGAAGAAATTCTAAAAACCTAAAAACCTTAAATTTCATTAACCTGAAATTTCAGATATAATCAAAATATGATTGTATCTTATATATATAACTCTATTGTGCTACTTAGGGGACTGTTTCAGTATAAATACCAAAGTGTCTTTTTCTTGTATTTTTCATAGTGATTTAGGAACCACAGAGTGTTTCAACTTCCAATTTGATAATTACTTTGTGGGAATGGGACACTCTTTACAATGATCTCTTCCCAGAGATTGATGGGCTGATGGACTATACTTAATTGAAACCCATAATTCTTTACCTCAAGACATGGTATTGGCCATTTACTTGGATAGTTTTAAAGGGTGATTGAAGAATTTCATGGAGAGCAGGTCTATCAGTCTTGAAGACTGAACATGATTGTGGCAACTTCCAATAATGGCCCAGAGACATCTGGTTGGTCCCTCCCTATGAGAAACAGAATGCTGGACAAAGATGAGCCTTTGCCAGATCCATTTGAGTTATTCTGATATTCTTGCTACAAATCTGCTGAGGACTATTAAAAAGTCTGAGTGATGCTCCTAATGCAGTTTCTCTTTCTGCTAGAGAGGAAACTTGAATTTCTACATCCTGCTTCTCCTCTAACTTGAGAAATTGGTCACTAGATAAAGCAGGCTGGGCTTAATAGGAAGCTTGCTGATTCAGGCTTAGTAAATGTCATAGAGCAGATCATAAAGAACTATGGTAAATGGAACTTCCGGTTTGCGTGGCTTCGGGGCAGCAGGAATTCGCGACAGCTCGCGATTCCTGCTGTGCTAAACGTTGAGGTACCCCCGATCCAGATGGGTCAGGGGGATATGGCTGCCCTGTAGGGACAGCTGAAGATAGAGGGGAGTCGGAAAGGGAGGTGGGGGCATCGCAGACCCCCCCTTTCTCCGAGAAAACCCCTTTTTCCCAAGGCGGTGGAGCGGCGGTCAGCAATGGCCGCCACGAAGAAGCCAGCAACCGGGTAAGAACTGTGCTGGAGGAAGTGTGAAGAGTGAAAGTTCTGTCTGAGCCGGGTCAAGTAACAACTTTCAAATTGCCTGGAATTGAGCTGCTTGTTGCTGGAGGATACATTGTATCCCTAAGAAGAGCGAAAAGCGGCGGAGAAGCTGTTAAAGGGAACTTTTTTTTATTTTTTTTTATTCTCCCACCCCATGGAAAAAGCAGAAATATTTGGATATTAGACATTGAAAGTGGATTGCTTTGAAAGCTAAGCTAAGAGACAAAGGGATTTTTGGACATTGAAAAATTTAAGAAATTGGAAAATCTCTGCTGGAGGTATGGATTTTTGATTATTTAAAATTGTTATTGCAAGTGGGAAGGGAGAAAAAAAAAATTGGAGCAGAAACTGAAAAAGGAGGAGACTGTCTAGAACGTCTTTGTGGATCCCAAAAGAAGATGTATGGTAATTGGACCTCTTTGATTAAAAATTAATTCAGAAAGAGAAAGAGAAGAAGGAAGAAAAGTATTAACTTTTGGAACTTTTTTTTTCTCTTTTTTTAATTGTTTTTGATTGTCTTTGATTAAAAATACTTGTGGTTGTTTTGGAAAAAGTTTCCCTTTTCATAATGGCATCGTCTGTGGATGAACTAGAGATTGAATATCAAAAATATAAAAAAGAAGATACTTTGGGCGCTTTGTTTCAATTCTTAGAAATGGCGTTATGTTCCTTTGAAAAGTTGATTACGCAGCAGAAGGACTGGGACAAGGAAGAAGAGGAAGAAGAAGCCATCTTTGATGAACAATGGGTCCCTTCCGGAGAGGAGGAGAAAAAGGATAAGAAAAAGGGGTTTTTAAGAATTATAAAAACAACCAAAAGAGAGAAAAATGAGCGAAAAGATGGAGGCAAGGTTAGAAAGCAAAGGAAAAGGAACAAGAAAAGCGAAGAGAAAAAGCAAAGGGGTAGAAAGGGCAAGGAGAAGAATAAGCAAGAGAGAAAGAGGGGGAGGAGAAGCCTTAATGGGGGGAAGCAAGACTTAAAGAAAAAAAGTTTATTTAGAGACAATGGGTGAATTTAATTTAGATTAAAAGAGGGATTCTGGAGGGTATATAAGAGTGTGTTTTTATATGTATATTTAGAACATAAAACTTATTATGTAATCTTAGAATCTTTTAAACAGAATCCCAAGAAAGATTGCTATATGTAGTATTTTTAAGTTAGGTAATGAGTTATAGATGTTACTCCAATTGGTGTACAGGAGAAGTATAGTAAAAGAAAAAAGATGAATGGATGATTGGAAATAGAACAGACAAAGAATGTTGTTGAAAATGGTAATAAGATATGGAAGGATATATATGCTTTTTTTTTTTTTTGATTTTGTATATTGATAAAAGGCAATAAAATGTTAATTGATAAATAATTTGGATGGAAAAGAGAAGTAGGGACAAGATATGAAGTTAATATTATATGAAATATTGATAGTATAATCTGGAAATGTTATGCCTTATTGGTTTATCATTATTATTATTTTTTTCAGAAAAGAATTTATAAGCTGTTATGCCTTGATTTTTTGTGCATTGTTTTTAGAAAACTGATAAAAATGGTTTTTATATATATATATAAAAAAGAAAATGATAATAAGATATGGAAAGAGATATGGGTTGAATATGATGTTTGAATTTGTGTCTGTGTAAAGAGTTTTAACCCGGGAACAGACAACCTTCAGAAAAGATCTTTTAGTTTTGTCTATGTTTTGTGTTTGTATGTCTTGTGTATTATGCTTATGATAAAACTAACAAAATTTGTTTTTTATAAAAAAAAAAGGGAAAAAGAATCAATAAAACCTTGGAGGAATGTTAGATGAGAATAATTTAAACAAGCCAGAAAGAAAAGAATATGATGACTATAAAATGGATAAATATGGAAGAGAAATGAAATTGAATAGGAGTAAAGAGAAATAATGAGAAATTTGTTGAAAGATATTTGCGTGTCCATATGGGGATGGGATAAATTGGAATTATGCTGTATAAAAATAATGTTTTGTTTGACTTGTAAGGACTTACAATGTTAAGAGGTTTTATGTGTTTATGATATTCAATGGTTAATGATGTGTTGTTTTATCTTTAAAACTAATAAAAATTTGTTTCAAAAAAAAAAAGAATTATGGTAAATGGTAGACTAACACCCCCATTTTAATTCTATTTTCAGTTAAGCTGCACTAAAGCAATGCGTCTAAGCTAAAACTACTGCAGTATGGAAGAGTGTGGGAAAAAAGTGTGAGTGTATGGGGGGGGTATCTGAAATTCTGGCAAATTCTCGAAGTTGACTGTTATGTCTGGCGCGGCAAGGAGACCAGGACTCAATGACTTGGTTCAGCTCATTTATTGGTCCCGAGAACGACTCGGGTTCCGGGGGAAAAACTGCGGCTTTTTATTCCCAAGCCGCGGCGGCTGCGGCCAATGGCACCACTTTGAATCTCCCGCGATTAGTTTCCACCAATCGCGGGAGATCTGCAGCGGGCCAATCAGAGCGGCTCGCTCGACCAATTGGATCCCTGCGCGCTTTGACCAATCATAGCGCGGAGTCTACAAGAATGTAAATGACCGTACAGAACACCCCTCCCCTCTTGGTTCAGTCCTACGTGACATAGTCCCGTAAGTAGGCGGGACTCCGTACTTGCCTACTGGACCTGCGCAGGTCAGTTGTTATTTGGCTCCCGGCCGGTTCGGTCGGGTTCTCTGTTGCTCTTGGCCTCGTCGATGGAACCGCCTGGAAGATTTCGCCAGGCCTCTTGTCGCAGCTCCCTCCCAGTCTTCCTGGGCTGGTTAAGCTGCGGTTTCCGCCGCTCCTGCCTAGTCTTTCTGGGCTGGTTGAGCTGGCCTGGCTGCTTCTTCCTGGTGAGGCTTCGACCTGGCTGTCTGTCGGTAAGTGTTGCTGGTTTCTTTCTATTGGGTTCTGGTTCCCAGGGTATTCCCTCCCCTCTTGACTTGTATTAGGGGGGTTGTCTGTGTTTGGTTGCGTGTCGGTTGTGTTTCCTGTGATTGTTCTTGATCTTAGTTGATCGATGTGGCATTTCCAGGCTCATCTGTCGGTTGTTTTCAGCCGGTACGAGCGGGGCCTTTCAGTTGGGTTATGGTTGCTGGTACCCATTGTGGTTCTCTGGTTAGGTTCTTTGTGTAGACGGCATCGCCTGGTGCAAAGGACCGGTGCTTGCTAGAGGAGTTGGGGGGTTTCTCTGGATTGTATGTGGGGTGCAGCCTGTCTAGTGGGGACCTTATTTTCTTCCCCATTAGTAGCTCTGCCGGGCTTTTGTTCGTTGTTGTGTTCGGGGCTATATGTTCTATGAAGAGCATTTTATTTATTTTTTCTTGGATTTCCCCGTGTTCGATTTTTTGGATGGTTTTTTTCGTAAATTGAATCATCCGTTCCGCCCTTCTGTTCGCCGCCAGATGTGCCGGAGCTGTCAATGCGTGTCGTATGCCCCGTTCTGCTAGGAATTTTTCAAATTCTAGCAAGGTGAATTGGGGCACGTTGTCCGACACGATGACGTCTGGGAGGCCGTGGGTTGCAAATAGCTTGCTAAGTTCCTTGGTCACGGCCTCTGTGGTGGTGGTTTTCATGTTGCTTACCTCCAACCAGTTGGAATAAGCATCTACCGTTACAAGGAATGTATGTCCCTTAGTGGGCCCGGCAAAATCTATGTGGATCCTGGACAATGGTCCTCTGGGGGTTTCCCATTGCAGGATCGGTGCCGCAGGCGGGCTCGGTCTGGTTTCTTGGCAGCGTTCACATCTTGCCACCCAGGCCTCGATTTGTTTGTCCATCCCTGGCCACCAAGCAAAACTTCTGGCCAGGGCGTTCGTTCTAACTATGCCTGGGTGCCCCTCGTGTAACAACCCCAATACCTTCCCTTGTAGTTTTTCCGGAATAACACCCCTATCCCCCCACAGTACACACCCTTTTTGCAGCAAGAGTTCTGTTTGCCAGTTATGGAATGTCTTGAATGCTTCGTCATCGTCTTTTTCCGGCCACCCTTTTTCTACCCAATGTAACATCCGTGCCAGACGTTTGTCTTTGTTAGTTTCTCGGGCAATGTCTGACACGGTTATGGGTAGATCGGGCAGAGTCTCTATGCTGAGGGTGCTCGTCGTGGGTGCTGGGTTGGTGTCTAGGTTAGGTAACGGTGAGCGGCTCAAGGCGTCTGCGTGGGTGATAGTCTTACCGGGTCGGTGTGTGAGCCGGTAGCTGTAGGCGGCAAGGAATTCAGACCACCTTGTCATTCTGGGAGATAGGATGTTCGGGGTGGCCCGGTTCCCTGCCAGGATGCCCAGCAGTGGCTTGTAGTCTGGATAATGGTGAACGTGCGGCCGTAGAGGTACTTGTGGAACCTCTTCAATCCTGCGACGATGGCTAGGGCCTCCTTGTCCAGCTGGCTATAGTTCCTCTCTGGTTTGGTGAGTGTCCTCGAGAAGAAAGTGATGGGTGCTTCTCTTCCATCCGGGAGTGTGTGGCTGAGGATGGCGCCGACGCCGAAGGGTGAGGCGTCGCATGTGACGGCAAGTGGTAGGGTCTCATTGTATTGGATGAGGACGGCATCCGAGGTGAGCAGGTCCTTGGTTTTCCTGAAGGCGGCTTCCTCGCGTTTCCCCCAAGTCCAGGTAGCCGCCTTGTCCAAAAGCCTATGCAAAGGCTCCGCCGCGATCACCTTTTGGGGCAGAAAAACGTTATAAAAATTAAGCAGTCCCAGAAATGCCTGCAGTTCCGTTTTATTCCTGGGTGTGGGGGCCTCCTTAATGGCTCTGATTTTGTTTGCGGTTGGGTGGATGCCGTGCCGGTCTAGGAGGTACCCCAGGAACTCGACCCACTCTGTGTAAAGCTGGCATTTTTCTCTCTTCACTTTTAGCCCGGTTTCCTTGAATTTCGTTAGCACCTCCCTTAGCCGAGCCTCTAGTTCTAGCTGGTTGGTTGCCGAAACCAGCACGTCGTCGAAGTAGGGCACCACCCCCTTAATTCCTTGCAAAAGCCTCTCCATGGGGCTCTGGAAAATTCCAGGTGCCACGCTGACTCCAAACTGGAGTCGGTTACAGCGAAACGCTCCCCGGTGGGTGACTATAGTTTGCGCCTCCGCGGTTTCTGCGTCGACTGGCAGCTGTTGGTATGCTTGTTCCAGGTCGAGCTTCGCAAAAACCTTGCCTCCCCCCAGTGAGTGTAGAAGGTGCTGCACTACTGGGACGGGATAGGCGCTTTGTTGTAAGGCACAATTTAGGGTGGCCTTATAGTCCCCGCAGATTCTTACCGACCCATCGGGCTTGATTGGGGTGACTATTGGGGTCTCCCACCAGGCATGGTCAATTGGTTGTAGGACTTGTCAATTTGCTCGTCTATTTTTGGCCTGAGTGTAAAGGGTACCTGCCTTGGTTTTAGGCGTATAGGGGGAATGTTGGGGTCTAGGCTGAAGGAGATGGGGGCCCTCAGTACTTGCCTAGGGTGCCATCAAACACTTCCTGGAAGTCCCGTGCCAGTTGCTGTTCCCAATTGGTCTCGGCGGTGTGGTTGATGCCCATGACTTCGATGCCGAGCGGTGCGAACCATTGCAGTCCCAAAAGACTGGGTCGGTCTTGGTCCACGATCATCAGGGGAAGCTTTGCAGTGCGGCCCTTGAATGTTACCTTGAATTGTCCGGTTCCAACTACCAGGATGCGGTTTCCCTGGTAGTCCTTGATTATTAGTCTCTAGTTCTCCAGTCCCTTCTTTTGGATGGTAGGCACCAAGCATTTGATTTCTTGCCAGGTGACCATGGAGAGGTAGGACCCGGAGTCCACCTCCATTTTGCATGGCTCGCCTTCGATGCCTACCTCCACGTAGACTTTTCGGGCATCGGTGGTTGATGCATGGCCGATGATGACCATCTGGTGGGTTTCCTCCTTCGCCGGGTTTCACCACCTTGTCGGCTCCGTCCGCTCCAGTCCCATCGATTGTCAGCTTGGCGATCTCTGGCTCTGGGGGGTGTGCTGTCTTGTCTCCGCTCACTGTGGTCCCGCCGTCTGGGGCTGTAGGCCTTCCTCAATCGGCAGACTCGGGCAATGTGACCTTTTTTGTTGCAGTGCTGGCAGACTGCATCGAAGAAACGGCACTCTGCTCGAGGGTGGTCACCTCCGCACCCGGCACATGCGGTCCCCGACTTACGACCCCGGCAAACGATTTTGCTGGTCATGTCCCGTCTGGAGCCGGTGGATTTCCTCCTCTTCGTCCGTGGTGTCAGAGGTAGAGTGGAATTCGCCATGATGGGTGGTGGTCTCGCGGTGACTTGCTTCCAGGTGGGCCTCGGTCGCCCTTCCTGGGTCGGCGGTCACGGTGCGGTCTCTGGTGTCTGGTCTCCACATATGGTTCGCCGATTTCCGGGTTGCCTCGGCTGCGGTGGCTTCAGCGATGGCGTCGGCGAGGGCGATGTCTCCTTTGGCCATCAGTCGGCTCTGTAGGACTGGGTCTTGGAGTCCGAGTACGACACAGTCCCGTAAGGCCTCATCCATGTCCGAGAACCCGCACATGCCCCCTAGGCTTCGTAGTTCAGCCACAAAATCGCTGATGCTCTCGCCCGCTTTCTGGTCCCGCCGGTAGAAATCGTGCAGCCTGATGAGGGTGGGCACAGCGGTGGCATAGTGGTTCCGGAGCAATGGTTCGAGGTCGGCCCAGTCCATCTCCTTGATGTCCGCAGGTTTCGCTAGAGCTTTTGCCATCTTGAACACTGCGGGCCCGCAGTGTGTCAGGAAGATGGCTCTTTTCTTCGGCCCAGCGGCGTCCTTCATGTTGCTACATTCAAGGAACATGAGGAATCTGTCTGTGTATGATTCCCAGTCCTTGGTAGCGGGATTGAAGGGCGCGGGCGGTGCGATGCTGGCCATCTTGTCAGTCTCGCTTCCTCCGGACACGTGTTGGTGGGGAATTAGCCTTGGAATCCCACCCTCGTCGCCAGTGTTATGTCCGGCGCGGCAAGGAGACCAGGACTCAGTGACTTGGTTCAGCTCATTTATTGGTCCCAAGAACGGCTCGGGTTCCGAGGGAAAATCTGCGGCTTTTTATTCCCAAGCCGCGGCGGCCGTGGCCAATGGCACTGCTTTGAATCTCCCGCGATTAGTTTCCACCAATCGCGGGAGATCCGCAGTGGGACAATCAGAGCGGCTTGCTCGACCAATCGGATCCCTGTGCGCTTTGACCAATCACAGCACAGCGTCTACAAGAATGTAAATGACCGTACAGAACATTGACCATACTGAATTAATCTTTCGCAAGCTTTTATATTAAGGACTTTGTTCCACTTCTGTTCTTTTCAAACAGAAACTCTTTTGCCATCACAGAATTTCTCGGACTACAGCTGGGTAATCAGCTGTTCTGTTTACCTGGAAGTTGGTCCTGTTGAGTTCAGTGAAACTAACTTCTGAGTAAAGCCTGCAAGGCTCATTTCCAAAGGATCATGTAGCACCTGTGATTGGAAATAACCTGAGCTTTTAAAATCTCTGAGAAAAAAAAAATCTATTTCCCTGAATCCACTTCAAACGTGATTGGAGTTTAGAATTTTTAACTACGAAATGGTTTACAAAACCTTTCTTCGGATGCTTAACATGCAAATATTAAACCTGTAAGCATCTAATCTCCTTTTGAATCAAAGCACAATCAAAGGGCAATTAACATGGATGAGAGAACATTTAAATGGAGGTAAGCTACAAACAAACACACACACACCTGACCTAAAGCTTTCCAAATGCTGCCAACACAGCTGTTTTTGCAGTCAGCCAAATGACTACCTTCTGCTGCCAGAGAGAACATTAGGGAAAGCAGTTCAAGTTTTGGGTCTTGCAATTACTCAGGCTACAGTTCCAGATCTATTGTTTCCATTTTTTAGGCTATTCTTTCTGGAACAGATGTTTTGTTTCTGAGTTATCAGCATGGTACTATCTCTGGAATATTAATGAACAGAAAAAGCAAATGGCTTGCTCTTTCTCTCTGCCAAAGTCCCTTTACTGCATTCTCTGCTAACATAGTTGGCTGTTCTCAGTTTCATTCCACTGGATTGTTCAGTCTTCATCTTCCCATGTACAGCCTTTTACTGAACCCCACCCCCAATCTATTTACTCACTTCTCAAGAGAGGGGTTACTTGCATCTAGACATGCCTAGGCTTGAGAAGGTACTCCTTCCATATCAGGAAATATAATCTTTTAACCCTATCAACCTATCCAGCTTCCTATAGTACATTTGTTCATGCATGTACCTAATACAGCTAACAGTGCAAGAGAGAAGCTATACTGATTTAGGAGGTAGAGATGGCTTTAAAAGTTCCCTTGCCCAACACAAAATACTGAAGAATAGATTTGTGAGAGTCTTTGAGGTTGGGATCCTTTCTTTTGGGTCAGTCAGCCTGGACTGAAATGGCAACATTCAGCCCAGGAAGCTGTATACCCAGTAGAATGCTACCTCACTGTCCAATTCTAGTTGGTGACCCTCTTGAGGTGTGAGAGGGAAAGAGGGCAAGTTCTAATGAAACTTTAAAGTTTCTATCTTTCCTTTCAAAAAGGGTCAACATTTTAGTAAGATGATACATGGAGTAGTTGTGCCCACTATGAGGCTTCATATTCTAATATGACAGGCCTTTCCCACTCAATTCCTCCATTGCCAGAAATGCCAAGAAACCGTTTAACAACTAAATAGATATAGTTCCTTTTGGCTTAGGAGAATAAACCCCAGAACTGAATCTATTCCAGCACTTTGTGTTTCTGTAAGCAAGCAATTTAATTATAAAGGGAGTTAATGCCAACATTAGTCTAGTTACCAAGAATCTAAGCTATATCAAATGCCACCAAGTATTCTCTTTCAAGTAGATTGCTTGCTTATTTAAATTTTCAATCCATTCCATTTTGAAAGTTTAGCTTATGTAACAAATTTAAATAAAATATGGGCATCTTAGCTATGAATACTGGACTGAAGTGCATTTTTAAAGCTGTTACTTTCAATGCTATGAAATTAACATAGAGAATAATTATTAAATGCTGGGGTGTATGTGAAATAATTAAAAAAGGGTCATTCTCATTTTTTAAAATAAACACTGATCTGCTCCCAATTGAGAAAAGAGCTTATAGCGCATCTCAGAAAATCTCAATAAGCAATTACTTGTTTAGCATACAAGTGTTAAGAGTAAAGGACTTGTAATCTGTCTCACCTGTAATCTTCATATACATAACCAGTCTGCCTTTTCCATCACTTTATCCCAATTTAAACTTACATCACTCTAGCCATACTACAGCATGGGAGAGCTGCTATTCACAAATATTATCCTTTTAATAAAATGTGTTAGCTAGAAAAGATGCTACCAAAATGATTTTTACCATGGTAGACTTGCATGGTTCTCCTCCTGCATAATAAATCTTAATTATCTTTGTGAAATAGAAAAAAAAATTATTCATATTATAGACTTTTAAAAAGCACTTCCACAATGTAGGACTGCAAGAAGCAGCTAAAAGCACTCAGGAAGAGAACTTTCACCTATTTTCTGAATTACAACTCACAAGATTCTTTATAAAAAAGCATCATGGTTAACATTTACTGTAGGTCTCTCATCCAAACACTAGCCAGGTCAATCTAACTTAGCTTTCCAAAATCAGCCTTCATCCTAAAATAAAACCTTTTAAAGCAAACAAAAAGCCAAAGAGTTACAACTTTCCAAATTACTTTCCAGAGAATTTCTGGTTAAATTTGCTCTGCAACCTTGCCAAGAAAAATGAAACAAGCTGCAGCCGCCCAACAGCTACTGGATGAGAAAGCCTTGTGTATAGTTTCTTTACGAAGAGGTAGCTAGCAAACGCCTAATTATAGCGCAGCAAGAAAATACAATGACCAAGAGAGAGGAGAACAGATAAACTCTTCTACAAAGCCAAATACTTCTTTCTTCTGAAATTTAAAATAAAGTGCTACTTGTTGGCAGAAATGTTTTTGATAAGTTTAAGATCAGCTCAACCTCATACCTGGTGAGACAAATGAATTGTGGCTTGTGCTTCCAAGAAAAGGGAGTTTTTAACAGCATTAGCAAATCTCACACAGCTGTATATAGCTGGAGAACAGATGCTGCAATAAGAGTTCATAATTTCTGGTATATGGAGCTCTTGACCCTAGAAAAATCTCTTGTTGGAATATATAGATGTGCCTCCTATCTGTTTTAAACACCATCAGAAAAGCTTCATTTATGGGCAGCATAAAAAATTAAAAATAATTTAATATGATGTGCACCTCTCCTTCTGGAAGGAGAATAATCAGAAAGCAATGGCCATTTTGTCAACTAGCTTTTGATTATATGCATCATAAACAAAATCTTCCATACAGATAGGATCAATATAGGCATTATTAAGCATTATACAATAGTTACAATTTATGTTCAGGCATGCTTATTTAAAATGTGTTCCATACCTCTGTTGCACCAGCAAAGTTGGAAAAAGAAGTGTTATACTTATTTGCAGAAACAAAAAGAAGGTATATAAATCTGCTGGATGGTGACAGTATTGTAAAGTGACCACAAAGTTCAAATATGCACTGAACCCTGAAAAAAACTAATTGCTAGTAGTGTTTAGAAATAAGGCATTTTTGCATCATCATCACAATATTGGGTGTGACATCCTACACAAATCAACAGAGGAGTGAGTGAGGCAGAATTATATTCTGGATCCATTTATATCCTTAGACTTGAAAGTAGAAAAAATGGCTCCTGTTCTAATAGAACATTAAATTTGACCTTTATTTAAAAGGCAATTATACCTGAGTCAAACACTCCTTTCTAATGATTACGTGTCTACATGGTTTCATGGCAACAATACTGAAGTGATATGTCATTGCCTTCTTTCAGGAAGGGTTTTCTTTTTAACTTTTCAAACCTATTTCTGATTTTCCTTAATAATCTTCCCACCAAGTATTCATTAAGCCAAGGCAGAGGTGGTATTCAGTAGGTTCTGACCAGTTATGGAGAACAGGTAGCAGAAATTTTGAGTAGTTCGGAGAACCAGCAAATACCACCTCTGACTGGCCCTGCCCTCATCTATTCTCTGCCTTCCGAGTCCCAGCTGATTGGCTGGGTCTTTTTTGGTTGCCCTGCACAGGAGAACAGAGCTGGAAAGCAGGTTAGTGGGGTGGGGAGGGAATGGGATTTTATAGTTTCCTTCCCCTGCCATGCCCACCAAGCCATGCCCACAGAATCAGTAATAAAAGAATTTTAATCCCACCACTGGTCCAAGGAGCTTAGTATTCCAAAATCAACTACCATCATCTAGCTATTCACCATGTATCATTCATTCACTACTCTTTATAATCTAACAGATCTCTATTGAAATCTTTCAGGGGGAAATTGTCACATAAATTCAGCTTGTGAGTTGCTTTCAAATAAGTTAGTCATGACTCACACTGACAGTTACACAATAGATGCAACATATATCCAGCAACATGTACCAGTTGGAAGAAGAATGAATTCTGCATTGAGTGACTAGCCAATACTTCCAAAGTCGTTGATAAATCTGCTGGCATGCTCGTGCTGTTATCTCTTCCTTACAATACAAAATTTTCAATGAGCCTCTTAAAGGCACTGAGCTAGAAACTGGAAGCTAATCCAGCTGGAGGAGGCCAGTCATTCTCTTTCAGCCCAAGGAGGAATGGAATAGCAAACTGCTTCTGAAAATCATTGCCAAGAAAACTGCATAGATTTATCCATGTGGTCACTAGGAATCAAGACTAATTCAAAGTCACATACACACAAACACACTTTTAAGTGAAACTTTAAGCTTTCCATGAGATTCTTTTAAAAATTCTTTTGTTCATCTCACTATCACCACTATTTTGATCCCCAAACTTCTGCTAAGCGATCATATTAATACCCTCCTAGAAATGGCAAACAGCTACCATATTTTAAACTCCATAGCCACAAAGAAGGAACAAAATAATGGAACAGATGCAGGTGAACAACGATGATGTATGTTTAAAGATCTAGGTCAAAAGCAAAATCTAGCAAAATGCCAAAATCTGCAATTCTTCCTTTTCTCCCCTGTTGTGTATGTACCACAGTTAATAAAGTATGAGCTTGAGGTAAAGTGCAGGGTTCTGGCCCTGCACTTCTGATTGGCTGTTAGGCGGCCAGATCGGATTGGTTAGTTCTGAGGAATCCGATTGGCCCTTAACAGAGGATTCTTAGTGGTTAAAAGAGCTAGCGTTCATAGCTCGTTATTGGACAATTCTTACAAGGGTTGCCTATATAATTGTTGTTATTTTGAGAAGTCACTATGCTAATAAAGAGCTGAAAGTCACTATTCAGAGGCTGTCTCCATTTACTCCGACCCATGTCCAAGTACTTAACACTGGCGACGAGGATGGGATTTGGAGACGTCTGAACCGAAGAAGCCAGGAAGCAATACCGAGCACGTAATAGACGACACCAACAACGGAACCATGTCCGGCGGCATCGTACCACCCGCTCCATTTGATCCAAACCAAGAGGATTGGGAATCCTACATGGATCGCTTCCAAATGTTTCTCGAGACGAATAACTTGAAGGATGCTACACCAGCAAAGAAGCGGGCACTGTTCCTGATGCATTGCGGCCCAGCTGTATTTAAGATGGCTAAAGCACTCGCCAAACCTCGAGAAGTGAAAGCCATGAGCTGGGACGACCTCGAACCCATCCTGAGAGACCATTACGCGCCAACCGTGCCTACACTTGTGAGACGCCACGAGTTTTATCAGAGAAACCAATGAAAAGAGGAGAGCGTGGCCGATTTCGTGGCGGACCTCCGAAATTTAGGGGGTCTCTGCGGGTTTGCAGATTTAGAAGAGGCACTAAGAGATCGAGTAATTCTGGGATTAGATGCGCTAGGCATGCAAAGCAAGCTGATGGCGAAAGGCGACATCAGCCTTGCTGACGCCATCGCTGAAGCCATGGCTGAGGAGGCAACCAAAAAGTCGGCTGCACAATTATGGCGAAGCCGCACTCTGGTAACACCACCGACCAGCGAAATCTTACCCAACTCAGAAGGGCAGCTACTAACAACGCACCACAAGGACCTCTCTTTGTCATCAGACAGCGACAAAGAAGGGATCCATCGACTGCGGTCTGACTGGGACCTTCGCCCAAAGCCCTTACGCCCTTGCGCTGGCTGTGGAGCCAACCATGCCAGGGCTGAATGCAAATTCCGCGATGCACTCTGCCATGAGTGCGGGAAATGAGGCCACATCGGTTGGGTCTGCTGAAGCCTACCAGGACTCAGCCAGGCCTCAAAAGGGGCCAACTATCGCCAATCGACAGGAAACAGTCCTGTAAGGCGAGAACTAGTAAACCACTCCTACAAAAATCGAGCTTTGCAAAAAGAAGAGGCTCACCATACTATCACTATCGGTCACGCCTCAGTTTTGGACACTAAGAAAATCCGAGTCATGGTAGCCATCGAGAACCAGCCTTGCCACATGGAGGTTGACTTGGGATCGTCCCTCTCGATGGTGTCTTGGAAGACACTCAAGCAACTCATCCCCACAATTCAACGCAAGACCTCCAATTTCAACAACTCATCCTCAAGGACTACCAGGGGAATTGAATCCCCGTCGTCGGGTCCTGCCGAGTCCGAGTCTCCTTCAAGAAGCACACAGCGTACTTACCTTTAACGGTCATCGATAGAGATAGGCCTAGCCTACTGGGCCTCCAATGGTTTGCGCCACTCGGCATTGAAGTGGCCAGTGTAAACCGAGTCGGTGGCTGTGACTGGGAGGAAGACCTTATATCTGAGTTCAGGGATGTCTTCGCGGACAGCTTAGGTGAGTACAAAGGGACCCCGATCTCATTCAGCTTAGATCCAAAAATAGCTCCCATTCGTTTGAAACCCCGTCGAGTTCCGTTCGCTTTAAAACCGAAAATCGACGAACAACTCGACAAACTGATAGCTCAGGGGGTGTTGAAGCCCATCGATCACTCCCCTTGGGAAACCCCTATTGTAACACCCATTAAGCCAGACGGGTCAATTCGAATTTGTGGAGACTACCGGGCCACTTTAAACTACGCCCTACAGCAGAATGCATATCCAGTTCCGGTGGTGCAGCACCTCCTCCATTCCTTGGGGGGTGGAAAGGTTTTCGCTAAATTAGATTTAGCTCAAGCTTATCAACAATTACCAGTAGATGAAAAAAATGGCCCAAGCCCAAACAATTGTAACACACAGAGGTGCCTTTAAATGTACCCGATTGCAATTTGGAGTTAGTGTAGCCCCAGGGATCTTCCAGAGCCTCATGGAAAGGTTATTACAGGGAGTCAAGAGCGTGGTTCCTTATTTTGATGACGTATTAATTGCAGCCCCTACAAAAAAAATCTTGCAGGTTCGTTTAAAATGCGTTCTTAAAAAATTCCAAGAGGCTGGACTTAAGGTGAAAAAAAATAAATGTCAATTATATACTGACAATGTTGAGTTTCCAGGGTACCGAATTGATAGCCAGGGCATTCATCCTACCGAGAGTAAATTAAAAGCAATCAAAAACGCTCCCAGACCACGCAACAAGGCCGATCTCCAGGCATTCTTAGGCCTCATTAATTTCTATAATGTATTTTTACCGCACAAGGCAACTGTCGCTGAACCGTTACACCGATTATTAGATAAAAAAGCATTGTGGGTATGGGGTTACCGGGAAGAGCAAGCATTCCGGAATGTTAAAGAACTGCTCACATCTGACTCTATACTTATGCAGTATAACGAGACTTTGCCGTTAGTCATAACCTGCGATGCATCGCCTTTTGGGGTGGGTGCCATTTTGAGCCATGTACTGCCTAATGGAAACGAAGCCCCTGTTGCATACTTTTTGAAGACTCTTTCACAAGCAGAGCGGAACTTTGGACAAATTGATAAAGAAGCCCTCGCAATCATTTCAGCTGTCAAGAAATTTCATGAATATGTGTATGGAAGGACATTCACCATTATAACTGACCACAAACCGTTGCTAGGGATAATAGCCGGGGACAAGCAAACCCTCTACATATTATCCCTAGAATGACCCGATGGTCAGAATTCCTAGCTGCTTATAATTATCGCTTGCAATATCACCCGGGGAAAGCCATTCCCCATGCCAACGCATTAAGACGAGCACCACCTCCAGAGACTCTCGACGATCCAGCACCAACAGCAATCACATTGCAGATCGAAACACTCAACTCGCCGCCTATGACCGCCCGAGACATCACGAGAGAAACCAAACGAGACCACACCCTAGCTCGAGTCCGAGGTTGGGTAGAACATGGATGGCCATTGGACCAAGTACCAGATGACTTCGCACCATTTAAATCTTGACAGACTGAACTTTTTTCCCAAAAAGGCTGTATCATCTGGGGCAATAGAGTCGTTGTCCCAGAACGACTCTGGAAGACGCTGCTACGAATTCTGCACGAGGGCAACCCCTGCATCGTGTGGATGAAAGCACTTGCATGAAGTTACGCATGGTGGCCGGGCATTGACCGGAAAATCGAGCAGTGGGTCAAAGCGTGTGCCAATTGCCAACAAGTCAGCAACGCCCCATCAAAAGCCATGCCTACTGAATGGGAGATGCCACGGGGACCCTGGTCCAGAATCCACCTGGATTTCATGGGGCCAACCAAGGGCTATACCTTCCTGTTGACAGTCGACGCGTACTCCAATTGGTTAGAAATTCATCGTATGATGGCTACAACGTCCGAGGCGGTGATCAAGATCCTAAACAGACACTTTGCAACCCACGGATTGCCTGACGTCCTGGTGTCTGATAACGGGCCACAGTTTATGGCACTAATGTTCGAACAGTACCTCGCTGACCGCGGCATCTGCCATGCGCTCACCTCACCTGCGCACCCTGCGACCAATGGCCGAGCGGAACGCATGGTCCAATTTGTTAAAAAGACTTTGCAAAAAGTGGACTATGACAATATCGATGACAAGGTCAACCAAATTCTCTTTTTGCAACACATAACTCCACATAGCGTCACCGGCAGAACTCCCGCCGAACTACTGATGGGACGAAGACTCCGCTCCCACCTCGACCTGTTGCACCCTGCTTACGAACTGGAAAAGCCAATAGGATCCAATGGCCGCTGTTGCACCTTCCAGGTAGGAGACCTCGTTTACGCACGAAACTTATCGGGCGATCCGTTATGGATAGAGGCGACAGTAGTACGAGTGACCAGCCCCAAATCCTATGTAGTGAAATGCTGTGACAATAAACTGTGGAAATGGCATATCGACCAATTATGGTCACGACTCACAACAGCCAGTCAACAACTCCCCCATGACCAAACCAAGGGGGGGGAGGTACGGAAGAAGATGAAGTTCCAGGGAACCTGCTCGAAGGGAGCGACGAACTAAATGATACTCAGGAAATGGAGCAGGAAGGAGAATCGTTTGCACCGCAAGAAATTGCACCTGAGCAAGAAGCAGAACCACTGCCAAACAACAATCTACCTCAACAGGATTGCAACCAACCAATCCAACGAAAATCCGAAAGACTTAAAAGATAACCGTCCTATCTAAAGGACTATATAACTACACCATAATTAAGAAGCCAGGGGGAAGGGGTGTTGTGTATGTACCATAGTTAATAAAGTATGAGCTTGAGGTAAAGTGCAGGGTTCTGGCCCTGCACTTCTGATTGGCTGTTAGGTGGCCAGATCGGATTGGTTAGTTCTGAGGAATCCGATTGGCCCTTAATAGAGGATTCTTAGTGGTTAAAAGAGCTAGCGTTCATAGCTCGTTATTGGACAATTCTTACAAGGGTTGCCTATATAAGGCAGAGTTCACTGTTGTTGTTTTGAGAAGTCACTATGCTAATAAAGAGCTGAAAGTCACTATTCAGAGGCTGTCTCCATTTACTCCGACCCATGTCCAAGTACTTAACATCCCCTGACATTGTAAATATTCATTAAACATTTTTTAAAAATATCTAATTTATGCTTAAAAAATACTATTATTAACCTACAAACCTTGCTTGATTACTGTCATGTTTTTAGTGGAATATTTGACACTATCTCACTTTTTTAAAAAAGAGCAAATGATACAATCTGCTCTTTCTTTAAAAATGAATTTTCTGGGCAACTTCTGTACAATATAACGACAATGAACAGCAAATAGTTTTTATTTTGTTTTTTTAGCAGTGGCATCTATTTTAAATTTCCCTGAATTTACAAAGTACGTCAAGTCAAGTCTGAGTGAAGAAAATATAATTCTTCCTTCTATTGCTTCCAAACATTACTTCTACAAGAGTGAAATAGCTGATAAATGGTCTCTATAAAATACTAGTCTCATGTATTTGCTATTTGCTATGAATGGTAGGATATTTAGTACCTTTCTATATACTAAGCAGGAATTAAGTTCAACAGGAAGATTGAGTGAGTCATATTTCCTAGTTTTTAAATTAGCTCATTGCAAATAAATGAAATTTTGTACTAAAATTCAATAATCTGCAGAGTGTGGTTACAAATTGAACTACACATATCCATGTTAAGCTAGAGTCATTATAATTCTGTTTAAGAATGTATAATTGTAATAATAAATTCTCATTCCCTCTTTGATTAAAAATGACTAGCTTGAAAGCCTGCAGAATCCAATGCAGTAACAAATGTAGAAAGTTTATACACACTGAAGATGTAGTTACTCAGAACAGCTTTTCATAGCCAAAAGTTTCAATCTGCATTGGAGTCAAAGGCATCACATTAAAAGAGATTTTTGCTCCCTGTTTTTGTTGGGTAATAAATGAATTCCACTTGGAACTGAGAAATGGAAAAAAAAAAAAAGACTCTAGTTGTCTCTTTAAAAAGCCCATACATTTTATAGAAGAATTATGCAATGTGGTGCAATGAAATCTTGTCTAAATGTAGAATCTTACTTTTTTTTCACCATTGGATTTCATTTTGTAAGATAGGGCTCAATGTTTAAGTCTGTCAAGGTCCTTCTGTATCTTAAGCCTATCTTTTGGCATCTTGGCTAATCCTGCTAGCTTGATGTCATCTGCAAATTTGTTCCTCATCTACTCTCTCATCTAAATCATTTTTTGGCCATGCACTTGAGATTTGCTTTGCCTTTTCTTTGCAGATAAGAGAGAGAGAGAGAGAGATAGGTGGGTGGGAGAGAGAACCAAGCCTCCTTTGTAGTACCATATCTGAAATACTATTCAAAAGGTTCCTCAAGCTACTTCTGTTCTGAGACTTCCAGTTGACGTCGTGGCATGATTGGATGTAAGGAGCAGGTCTCTGCGCTCCTACACTGAATTCTCCTTGTTGGAGGGCTCTGAAAGGAGCTTAAGCCACCCTATAAGGGTGATGAAGAAAAGAGAGGTGCCCTGTAGGTTGAGGAGAGGAGCAACTCTCCTGCTTGACCCAGTGCTTCTTCCCTTTCATCCAGGGTGATGAGAAGAGGCAGACATCATGGCTGCCATAAAGCTGGGACAGCCGAGGCAACAAAGAAATGTGCAAGAGCAGTGAACAGTGACTCGAGCTGGGTGAGAAGATTCCTTTTTTATTGGGAAAAAAAAAAGAGGAAAATCCAGGAAAAGAGACTCTTGGAACTATTCTTTAAAGCAGCAAACAACCATAGAGAGAAAAATTCTAGACCCAAAAGAAAGGAACTAGGGGGAGAAAAGCTAAAGATCTTTTAAAGCATAGCAAATTGGATTTTTAAACTGGATAGACATTGTTTCGGAAAGGCATTATAAAATGCTGGAACTATCTACTTCAATAGCTGGCTTTGCTTCCATAAATTGAACTAAAATTGGATTAATCAATTTATCAGACTTGAAACAATGCTGGAACCTAAGCTGATGGTGCCATCTACTGGTGAATGGAAAATATACCATACCCCTACAAGCCTAGGAAAATTCCTGATAAGAGAAATAAACAACATTCATCTGGAGGATTGTGATGATACTTACTGTTCTGTAATTATCTATTTTATGATTACTGGAGACTCTATTGTGAGAATAAGGAAGACTCTTAAGTAAAGTGACTTTTGATTTGTGGAAGTTGGCAGGACTACTTAAATGCAACTGATTAATAATCCTGCAATGTAAAGAACTATGATTATTGAACTTTCTGAGGAGCAACATTGGACTTGAATATATTGTTTTTGGACTATTGAATAAGAACGGGAGTTACTAAAATAAGACAAGATGTTCCATCGGGGGAAATAAGTAAGATTTCAAAAGAAATGGCATTGATGTTTCAAAGCATTAGGGTTACCATGACAAAGAATCACAGAGAGATGAAGAACCTATACCAAGGCCTAAATGGGAAAATAGAAAATATCCTACAACTGATAATTAATGAAGATCAAACAGTCCAAGAAAGAGAGGAGATAGCAGAAAGAATGGAAGAAAAGACAGAACAGACAAACCAGCAAATAAAGCAAGAAGATGAGAAGGAGAAGATGATAAAGATAATAATGATTGATGAAATAAACCAAGGGAAAAGTACTTTAAGAGATTTAAAAATGGAAGTAGATAACCTGGAAGATATATTTGAAAGAGAGATAGGGATTTGGGTGGACACTCTGGAGACCTGGCAGCTTAGGAGGATAGAGATGGTAGAAATATTCAGACTGAATGGTGAAGACACAGGTGCTGATAGAAACCCAAGGAGGAGTATTGGAGGCAAGGAAAAAAAATGAATAAGAATTAAAGTATTAAAATGGACAAGATTCGAGTGATAGAAAGGAACTATTTTTATTTATTTTTTTAATATAATGATGGCCTGATTAAAAAGTAGAATAAAGGTAACAATAAGAATACATGCCCTCATATAAAGCAATAGTTAGATGGAAACATTGGAGGTTGAAAGATGGTATTATTAGGTATATTTAAATAATAGGATGATTGGTACTAGAATGGCACATCGTGAGTTTGAATAACCAAATAATGAAGGACTATGTCTTTATATAAACATGTGTATTAACACTAGGATTAGTCATGGTGGCCTGACTAGAAGCTAGAATAGAGGTGGAAATAAGAAATAGGGGGAATATTAGCATACATAATTTTTACATAATAGTATATAAGTAATAATTAGATGGAAAGGTTAGAGATTGAAAGATGATATTACTGTGTACACTTAATAATATCATTGGCATTAAATCGGAACACTGAAATATTGAATAACTAGTCTAAAACAAACATGGGATTTTATAAATTTGATTATTATTAGTGACACAAAAAACAACAGTGTACACAACAATTGAGATAATTATGCTGGGTTTCATATCACAAATCACTAGTCGAACGCTTCCCAAGCGTTTAGGACTGTGTGATGTATTGGTAAACTATCCGAGCAGATCCCAGTAAGGTGGCCTTCTGCAGCTGACCAATCATGATTTTGTCAGCGTGAATTGTTTTTAAGCGCTTGCCTAGGTCTTTAGGCACAGCACCCAGTGTGCTGAGTACTACTGCACTGGTTTATGTCAGAGTCTCTGCAGTTCAGTTTTCAAGTCCTGATATTTGTTGATTTTTTCAAGTTGTTTCTCATCGATTCTGCTGTCACCAAGTATGGCAATGTTGACAATCCACACTTTTTTTTTCTCCACAATCGTAATATCCAGGGTATTGTGTTCCAAAACTTTGTCAGTCTGTATTCGGAAGTCCCACAGTAGTTTTGCATGTTCATTTTTGACCACTTTTACCCACCAGTTCTTTGCTATAGGCAGATGGTAGTTGTGACACAAGTTCCAATGGACCATCTGAACGACTGTGTTGTTGTTTGTAGTCATTCTGAATGATTTTCTTACAACAGCTCAGTATGTGATCGATGGTTTTGTCCACTTCTTTGCAGATTATGATTATGATTATTACTGTTTGTATCAAAATGAATTTTACCCAGAGGCCACACTATTCATGTGCTGATATTGGTGTATATTTAACAATAAAAATCCAGTAAAACTTTGTTAAAAAGCTACTTCTGCTCTATTAAAAACAACTAGATTTCTTCTATCACATTGCCTTATCCTAAATTATATTTCTGCATATGTCCTTTAATTTTTCCCCTACCTTTCAGTATCTTTAGAGCTGTCAGCGTCTCTTCAATGCTTGTCAAATAGTTTATGCAAAAATTAGATGCATACAGATTTAAAAATTAGATTTTCAGATTTATCTAAACTGATTTTAAGTTTTGTTAAGTATCAGAAGATATTTTATTTCTGAAAATTCCCCCCATAACATGTATATTTATATCATCAGCTTTAATCATAGCCTCTCCAGAAGCACAAATTAGGCGTGAACCTCCTTGTCTAAGCCCCTTCTCACTAATAGCACATATTTAAATTAGAAACAAGTGATTTTTGAACCAGCGTGAATCTTATTACTCTTTCAACAGCTTTTTTTATAATCAAGAGCATGTTTAATATTTTTCCTCATTACTTTTTAGCTTTTTGCTTTAATAGTTTCACACTTTACACACAATCAGAATTAAGGAGATGAAAAAAACACATTTTCCTTTGAAATTATTATACTTATACAGTGGGCATCATGATATGACTTGAAGGTAGAGTGACAGGGGAATGTAAAATATTTGGTATGCTTTATGCCAAAATGGGTAACTTTTGCTTGATTTACAAAAATGTTGAATTTCTTTTTCCTGTTTCTTTGTGTGTTTGCTCCATTGTTTTTTTTTTAACCATGCATTGCCTATATACAAGAATAAATGGGAACTAAAGGAGATGCCATTGAAATGAAATAACAGAATAGAAGCAGCTTCAAGACCATGATTCATGCCTTTTCTTATAGGACATGCAATTCTTCCTTAGTTTTTCACATGTTGAGAAATAATTTATCCACCAAGAAACCTTTTTTACTTCGAAGATTTACTGTATTGTTTAGAACTTAATACAATCATGCTCAGTTAAACGAAGCCTGACAAATACGTATTAGATGTCTCATTTTAGGGTAGTGCTGAAATGTTTAGTTTGGAAGGTTACAACATGGTCATGTTTGGCCAACATTTCTTGGAGTTAGAAGACTAAATTTGTTGATTTGATTAAGGGTCTCCATCCTTTTCATCTGCACTTCAGTAAATACATTTATAAAAAAATAAGTAAGGTGAAGTTACAAGAAAAATATTTCACAATGGAAATCTAGTCATGATGGCTTGGAAATCCAATTTTATGACTTAATATTATAGATTTATTGAATAATGCCCTGTCCCATAAATAAACACACTCTTGTCAAGTTTGACTTCTGGTATTTCATACATATGCTATCTACAATTCTTAGCAATCATATAGAAGATAGTTGTTCTGTCTATCCCCCTGCTACTCCAGGCTTACTTTACTCAGCTTCATCAGCCAGATACTACTTTACTCAGCTTCATCAGCCAGATACTGGCTAGTATCAACCAGATACTACTATCTCCCGATTCAAGAAAGTATATTGAAATAAACTATGATTTATTAAGATATATGACCCCAGCTATTGTTGAGTCAAAACTAAACAAATCAAATTACAACTCAGTGCAGCCATTTGTTGATTTGAAAGCTGGATTCCAGAAGCAGTGAGCCAAAGTCAGGATCCATTTTTATTAAATATCAGCAAAAATGTAAAATTGTTGTGACAAAAGGCATGCAAAAGCAGGGAGGAAGAAAGAAATATACAACAGGCAAGTATTTACATAATCTGTAGATTTCTATAACTTGGCAAAAGCATAACTTTTTCCAGATTCACTGGAAGCCATATAGTTGTTGTTGTTGTTGTTGTTGTTGTTGTTGTTGTTGTTGTTGTTATTATTATTATTATATCACAAGCCACGGTCATCCCCATCTTCAAAAAGGAGACCCCAGCCTAGTTGAAAAGTATAGACCAATCTCATAATGCTGCGTCACCTGTAAAGTCATGGAATCAATTATTAACCAATCCATTATCCTCCACTTAGAGACAAACAACCTACTCTCTAATAAACAATTTGATTTCAGGAAAAAACTATCATGTAATCTGCAACTCTTACATTGCAAAAACATATGGACTACATAACTCAATCAGGGCAAAACGCAATCTACATAGACTTCTGTAAAGCCTTTGATTCAGTGGTACACAACAAACTACTCCTAAAACTAAAATCTTATGGTATCTCTGGGCAACTGCATAACTGGATAGAAGCATTCCTGTCAAACAGACAACAAATGGTCAAAATTGGGAGTGTTCTATCAAATTCTGTATCTGTCAATAGTGGTGTCCCCCAAGGCAGTGTTTTAGGACCAACTTTCTTCATACTCTACATAAATGACCTCTGTGATCATATTAAGAGTAACTGCGTTCTCTTCGCTGATTATGTAAAGCTGTTCGATACCACAGACAATACAGCTACCCTTCAAAAAGATCTTGACTATGTATCAGAAGGGTCAAACAAATGGCAACTTCAAATCTCAACAAATAAATGCTCTGTCTTACATATTGGCAAAAAAAATCAGAAAATAAAATACAAGTTGAATAGTCAAGACCTTGTTGATGATCCAAGCTCTGTAAAGGACCTTGGAATACTCATCTCTAATGATCTAAGTGCTAGAGCCCACTGTAACTACATAGCCAAAAAGGCATTAAGAGTTGTTAACCTAATCCTATGTAGCTTTTTCTCTGGTAATATCACACTACTAACTAGAGCATACAAAACATTTGCTAGACCAATACTTGAATACAGCTCATCAGTCTGGAACCCACATTACGTATCTGATATTAGCACAGTTGAGAAAGTCCAGAAATATTTCACAAGAAGAGTTCTCCATCCTCTACTCGTTGCAGAATATCTTATGCCACCAGACTTGAAATTCTGCACCTAGAAAATCTTGAATTATGCCATCTTCAGTCTGATCTGAGTATAGTATATAAAATCATACATTGCAATGTCCTACCTGTCAATGAATTCTTCAGGTTCAACCATAACAACACTAGAACAAAGAATAGATACAAACTCAAGGTTAATTGCACCAAACTTGATTGCAGGAAATACAGAGTGATTAATGTCTGGAATACTCTACCTGACTCTGTGGTTTCTTCCCCAAACCCCAAAAACTTCAACCTTCAACTGTCTACTATTGACCTCATCCCTTTCCTAAGAAGTCTGTAGGAAGCGTGCATAAGCGCACCAACGTGCCTACCATCCCTGTCCTATTGTTTCTTTTATTTTTCTTATATGTACCTATTTCATGTATTCATAACTATGTATATACTTATACCTATTATCTTGTAAGCGATTGACAAATCAAATAAATAAATAAATAAAAATACTGTAGCAGGGACAGTCTCCCAAATATGTGTGGTCATGATTCAGCCACAATCCTTTATAATGACAGCAGAATAAAAGTGGAATAGGAAAGCAAGCATTCTCAACTTTATGATGGGATGATGTACCCAACATTACCCCTTGAATCTTCCCCATCTCAAACTTTAAAAAGTACAGAGTTTTGAACCTATCTACTCTGGAGATAACACAGAGTTTCTAATAAGTGACCTGGAGATCTTCATACATTAATGCCAGCTAAAGAAGAAAGGAAAGGAAAAGAAAGGAAAAGAAAAGAGAAAAGGGAGAAAAATAAACTGAGTTACTTATAAGCAGTTTCCTTTGTTGTTTCTCATCTATAAACAGAAATCTTACCAAATTGAAGTGACTACTTGCATCATTAAAAATATATTCGGAGAATGCTAGGGAGGAACTATCTTAATTCTCTTTCTCCACACAAATCATGTTGTCTCCTGAGATCCCAGGCTACATTTTGTCACAAGCTTCACTTTGTTGAAACAAAGCCTCAATAACAAAGCCTCAAGCCACCCAAACATCAACAGGGTAACATGTAACTTATGACAGTTTAAATGATAATTATGTTAGTGTTTAGTACAAGTATACAATTTACATTAGTAGCATGATGACATCATGACCACATATATTGTCATTTGTCCCTGCTCTGGCTATCCATTGAAAACTAATTAAGTCAAGGAGACATAATTACTTTAAACCTAGTTAATTTAATCCTAATGATTTCCCATTGATTATTGAATCTCTAGGTCTATAATAACTGACCCAAAATTATTATAGCTCTTTGAACAAATAATATAACTGTGCTTTAGGCTTCATTTCTAAAGACATAATTTATTTCCACCCCCCAATTTTCATTTATCATGCACTTACTAAATGACCATGTTAGAAGACCTTCATGAAAGAAAGAAAAAACGGGGAAGAAAGAGGGTAAGGTTACACTTCCTAGATAAAGTGAAAAACTAGGCAATTGCAACCTATGAATGAAGAAGGCTAGAATAAGGCATTAAAGAAGGGGTATTTTGACAGAGACATTTATAAATACAAGATTTCTTGCAACAATTCCTTGGAGGAAAGAAAATCCATCTAGGTTATTGCTTGTTGGGACAGAAATCTTCAGGATAAATGTTTCTCTTGGAGTCTCTCAGCAGATGCAGAAACATTCATTTAAATAACTGCCAGGCAAACACAAAATGGTTAGCAACAATGCAGGGAGAAAAAAACCCCCAACTGTCTCTTGATCAAACCCATTTCCTTGCCCAGAGAAACACCATTAATTACCTTGAATTAACTCTGGCATTTTGTCCTGATGCAACTGGCTGCTCCTTCTCCTTTGCTGCCTCAGAGACAGCTAATTTCCTCATTGATCTGCACTGTTGCAATAAAGGGGCAGAATGTGTTAATACTTCAGTGAGAAAGTTACTAGCACCACATTTTTGTCCTGCAATGTCATGGTAGTACCAACAGCATTTTTTTTTAAAAAAAAAAATCCTGAGTACTTAAGCCACATTTCATATCTTGAAGAAGAGACAGATGTGATTTTTAATTTTAATTATTTTTGTTCTGTTTTAAAATTTTATTTTATGGATTTCCCCTCCTGCTCCAGTAGTATTGAATGCCATTTGGTTTGACTGAGAGCAGTAAAATTCCTTCTCCCAAACATCTGCCTGGCTTACTCTGAACTATATGGTCTCCAGTGATGTAATAGGGAGAGTGCAGCTCCCATACCTTTTCAGAGCATAATGATGTCCTTTGCTGTAGTACTAGATAATTGACAGGCCTTTCTTTTAGCTGGCGAATGAATGGGGTGATAATAAGGCTTTCTAGTTTGGCTATTGTTGGTGACAGCTTAGCAAAGAGATTTGTCAGAGAAGAAAATTAGCAAACAGATTGGGCATTACTTCTCCTTGATAGAATTTTTAGCTCGTGGAAGCAACTTAAATTATAATACTATTTGAATTTTTAATTAAAAACCAGAGGTTGCATTTTAGTTGGTTAAAGATCTTCCATTAAACCTCAGAGATCTTCACAATTGAACCTTTCTGTGTTGATGATAGGGTCTTTTTCTTCCCAGCAGAATGCTTCTGGTTTTACTAGAGGCAAAATAGGTATGTTTATCAGGTGAGGTTCTTCTCTAGGAAGAACCTGGCTCACGATGTTCTTGGGGTGGGCCAAACAGATGTATCTGAAAACCTACAGCTATGGACTCGGGACAACTCAGCCTGGAACAGTTTATGCTATGCACCCATAAAATGCCCCAAAGCCCAATTAAAAATCTTATCAGTTTGATTCTCAAGAACAGGTTCCATAGTCAAATGTCATGGCGTCATGGCAGGAGTACCTTAAGTTGAGATGGTGCTGTAATCACTTTGTTCTACAACATTGCAAGCAGAAATGAGTTTCAGATCTGCTTCTTAAGTGTTGAATTTCCCAGAAGAGATCTTGCCATTTAGCTACTATGTTAAAGAGATCTTTTCCGACTCAATTTCTCCATAAATTGTTCTTTAATTAAAGTGTGGACCTAATGGAAATTACTATGCATTTCTTAGCTCAGGTACTGTAACTATGGAAGCCTGACCATTTGCCTGTACTCCCCTCTCTATTAGAAATTACAGAGGCATTTGCCCAGCAGTGAAGGAAGATATGGAAACCATTTAGAGGTTGTACCAGTGCTGATTAGGTATTCATGCCCTGAGCTTTATCAGAGATTTGAAAAATTGAATGATACTTCTTATGAACTAATAAAACACTTAAGTAAAGTTTATCAAAACCTTTAGAAAATAGCAGGGTTCTAGTCCTGCACTTCTGATTGGCCGATAAATAGCGATATCGGATTGGTCCGTTCAGGAG
This sequence comes from Hydrophis major, assembly GCA_033807585.1. Classification (NCBI taxonomy): domain Eukaryota; kingdom Metazoa; phylum Chordata; class Lepidosauria; order Squamata; family Elapidae; genus Hydrophis; species Hydrophis major. The sequence goes on along the minus strand of CM066332.1, from coordinate 35,346,608 downwards.
AATCTGATTGGCTGTTAACAAGCCACTCTCATTGGTTAAGGGGGTTAACACTCCACGTTTCTTATTGGTTACTAGATCAACGGCTTGCCTATAAAAGGGCTGCTGCTGCCCTAGGTTTTTGCTCTGTTCAGAATGATTAATAAAGAATTGAAGTTCACTGTTCACCGTCTCGTCTCCGTTCCTTGCGCCCATGCGCAGAATTTAACACTGGCGACGAGAATGGGATACGGAGACGTCAGAGCTGACTGAACACTACAGAGCACTAAACAGAGCATGTGGCTGAAGGTGCATCAACTGCGGAAACCATGACCGGCAGCACTATACCACCCGCTCCATTCGACCCGGCACAAGAAGACTGGGACTCATACATGGACCGGTTCCAGATGTTTCTGGAGACCAACAACTTAAAGGATGCCACTACTGGGAAAAAGCGAGCGGTATTCCTGACTCACTGTGGGCCTGCCATTTTTAAGATGGCTAAGGCACTGGCGAAACTGGCTGAGGTGAAATCCATGGACTGGGATGTCCTCGAGCCCCTCCTACGGGCCCACTATGCACCTACCATACCAACGCTTGTCCGAAGACATGAATTTTACCAGAGAGACCAGCAGAAAGGAGAAAGCATTGCAGATTTCATCGCGGATCTCCGGAACCTGGGAGGCCTCTGCGGGTTCGCTGACCTAGAAGAAGCTCTAAGAGACCAAATAGCTCTGGGTTTAGATGCACCTCATGTGCAAAGTAAGCTGATGGCGAAAGGTGACATCAGCCTTGCAGATACCATCACTGACGCTACTGCAGCAGAAGCAACCAGGAAGTCGGCTGCCCGAATGCGCCGCACCAACACCCTGCTCCGCCAACTCGCCGGCGAAACCTCGCCTAGAGGGACATACGACGGCAACCCACCACAAGGACCTCGAATCATCAACAGAAAGTGATGAGGAAGAGGTCAACCAGCTCTGGTCTGAACGAGACCAACGCCACCAGCGTAACCAGAGACTGCAGTATCAATGCGCAGGTTGTGGGGCAAACCACCCGCGATCAGACTGCAAATTCCTCGACGCGCTCTGCCATATTTGTGGGAAGAGAGGCCACATCGGAAAGGTCTGTAGAAGCAAGCAAGGATCCAGCCCACTTCAGAGGGGGATCAACTACCGCCAAACCACAGGAAGTTGTCCTGTGAATCAGGAACATTCGAACCACCAATGGAACAACCACTCCTACAGAAATAAACCACTTGCCCATTCAACGAAACGAGAAGAGGCACACCAAACCATCATGATTGGTCACGCCTCATCATTAGATGCAAAGAAGATCCGAGTGAAAAACCAGCCCTGCGAGATGGAAGTCAATTCAGGATCATCCCTCTCGATGGTTTCCTGGAAGACCCTTAAACAATTAATCCCTGCTGTCCAGTGGCAAGAACTCAGAACCCAAAGAATCATTCTCAAGGAGTATCAGGGAAACCGAATTCCGGTTGTTGGATCCAGCCTAGTCCAGGTCTCATTCAAAAATCGTACTGCATCCTTACCATTGACTGTCGTTGATGTGATCGGCCTAGCTTGTTAGGCCTTCATTGGTTCGCTCCATTTGGGATTGAGGTAGCTGGCATTCACCAAACCAGCAGCGACGACTGGGAGGAGGCCCTCGTCCAGGAATTCCAGGACATCTTTACAGACAAATTAGATGAGTACAAGGGGATCCCGATATAATTTAACCTTAACCCTGAAGTAGCCCCCACCCGCCTTAAGCCTCGTCGAGTCCCTTTTGCCCTTAAACCAAAGATTGATGAGCAGCTTGATAAATTAATAGCCCAGGGTGTTTTAGAACCAACCGATCACGCTCCTTGGGAAACCCCAATCGTAACACCCATCAAACCGGATGGATCATTAAGGATTTGTGGGGACTACTGTGCCACCCTGAATCACGCCCTTCAACAGAACGCTTACCCGGTGCCGGTGGTACAACACCTTCTCCATTCCCTGGGGGGTGGAAAAGTCTTCGCTAAATTGGATTTAGCACAGGCGTATCAACAACTGCCTGTAGATAAAAAAACAGCAGAGGCACAAACGATCGTTATGCACCGAGGCACTTTTAAGTGCAACCGACTCCAATTCGGGGTTAGCGTGGCCCCAGGGATTTTTCAGAGCTTGATGGAGAGACTATTACAGGGAATAAAAGGGGTTGTACCATACTTTGATGACATATTAATTGCTGCCCCGAATAGAGAAATACTAAAGGAGCGTCTTAGACTGGTTCTCCAGAAATTTAAAGACTCTGGCCTGAAAGTTAAAAAAAAAAATGTCAACTGTGTACAGATAAAATGGAGTTCCTGGGGTACCTAATCGATAAACAAGGCATTCACCCCACCAATAGCAAGTTAAGAGCAATCAAGAATGCCCCAAGACCCAGAAATAAGACTGATCTCCAAGCTTTCCTGGGGCTTATTAATTTTTACAACATCTTCCTGCCCCACAAAGTGACCATAGCCAAGCCCCTACATTGGCTCCTCAACAAAAAAGCAACATGGGTTTGGGGGCACCGAGAGGAGCATGCATTCCGACAAGTGAAAAACCTATTAACTTCAGATGATGTTTTGATGCAGTATAACGAGACTTTGCCTTTAACAATCACATGTGACGCGTCGCCATTTGGAGTGGGAGCCATTTTGAGCCATGTGTTACCAAATGGTAGTGAAGCCCCTATTGCCTATTTTTCAAGAACTTTATCAAAGGCTGAACGTAACTATAGTCAAATCGATAAAGAGGCTCTTGCTGTTGTATCTGCTGTAAAACAGTTTCATGAATATGTATATGGACGAGTTTTTACTATTGTTACCGACCACAAACCTTTGCTGGGGATTATAGCGGGAGACAAGCCAACCCCTTATATATTATCACCTAGAATGACTCGTTGGTCGGAGTTTTTGGCTGCGTACAATTATAAGCTGCAACACCGCCCGGGGAAAGCCATTCCCCACGTTGATGCGTTGAGCCATGCACCACTTCTGGAAACCGTCGATGACCCAGCTCCAACCCTTGCAATGCTCCAGATTGAAATGCTACATTCACCGCCGCTAACAGCTAGAGATATTGCAATCGAAACAAAACGCGATCCCATCTTAACGCGAGTTCTTAGCTGGGTCGAACGAGGATGGCCAGTAGATCAAACCCCTGACGACGTCATCCCCTTCAAGAACTGGCAAACAGAACTTTTTTCGCAAAAAGGCTGCATCCTATGGGGGGATAGAGTCGTCGTCCCAGAGCAGTTACAAAGAGCGGTATTAAAGACACTGCATGAGGGCCACCCCGGCATCGTGTGTATGAAAGCGCTCACACGAAGCTATGCATGGTAGCTGGGCATTGACAAACAGATCGAAGCCTGGGTAAAGACTTGTTATAAGTGCCAGGAAGTTAGCAATGCCCCACCGAAAGCAACTCCGACAGATTGGGAAACACCTCGGGGACCGTGGTCCTGCATCCATATTGACTTTGTGGGACATACGTTCCTATTAACAATGGATGCCTATTCAAACTGGCTCGAGATCCACGAGATGAAGAGTACCACAACTGAGTCCATCATCCGGAAGTTGAACAGATTATTCGTGACGCATGGACTGCCAGACGTTTTGGTATCCGACAACGGACCCCAGTTTACCGCGCTCCTTTTGAACAATACTTAGTGGACCGCGGTATTCGCCATGCACTAACTTTGCCAGCGCACCCTGCGGCTAACGGAAGAGCCGAGCGCATGGTACAGTTTGTTAAAAAAACCCTCCACAAAATGGATTATGGGGACATTGAAGATAAGATAAACAGAATACTCCTTCTCCAGCACATCACTCCGCACAGCGTCACCAACAAGACTCCAGCTAAACTATTGATGGGACGCAAATTCCGCTCCCACCTTGACCGGCTTCTCCCATCTTACGAACCAGAGAAACCCTGCGGATCTAGCAGAAAATGCTGCAAGTTTAAGATAGGCAACTTAGTTTTCGCCAGAAACCTTTCTGGTGAACCATTGTGGATCGAGGCAACTGTAATCCAAGCCACTGGACCCAGGTCGTACCGGGTGAAAACCTGCGATAGAAAAATAAGGAAATGCCATATAGATCAGCTTCGCTTGAGGCTACAACCTAACTTCCGTGACTCCGGTAACTCCCAAACCGAGGGGGGAGGGGATGTTGAAGAAACCAAATTCGAGATGGTGAAAAACAGGAATGAAAGAAGTCAGCAATCGGGCATAACAAATGAAGAAGGATCAAGGAAGGGCATGGCCTCGCCACAGAGGAACACCTCAACAGAGACAAGCCCGCAAGGGCCAGAGGACAACGACGAGAACATTAGCGGCACCAAGTCTTCCAATGAGGAGCCACCAGCATCCGACTTGCCCGAAAACATCCCGCCAAAACATGGTTACAGACAAGAACCGGTGGGACAGCGTAAATCCAATAGACAGTCAAAACAACCTTCCTACCTCAGAGATTATGTCACCGCACCCCCCCAAACGGAACCCGGGGGGAAGGGGTGATATGAACTAATAAAACACTTAAATAAAGTTTTATCAAACCTTTAGAAAAAGCAGAGTTCTAGTCCTGCACTTCTGATTGGCCGATAAATAGCGATATCGGATTGGTCCGTTCAGGAGAATCTGATTGGCTGTTAACGAGCCACTCTAATTGGTTAAAGGGGTTAACACTCCACGTTTCTTATTGGTTACTAGATCAGCGGCTTGCCTATAAAAGGGCTGCTACTGCCCTAGGTTTTTGCTCTGTTCAAAATGATTAATAAAGAGTTGAAGTTCACTGTTCACCATCTCATCTCCATTCCTTGCGCCCATGCACAGAACTTAACAATACTCATTAAAAAGGAAACAATTTCTTATCAGATTACTAAATTATAATATATGGAATCTTTCTGTCAGCCCCGGTAGATAGACCAGAACAGAATATCAACACCATAGGAAAGCTAAAATTATTTTTTATTGAGATTGTCTATACAGTAATAATAGTATTTTGTAAGTGTACTGATCTGCACCCCATTCAGTGAATCAGAAATGTCTTCATCTGAACTGCCTCTAAATATTAACTCACTGTCTGGATTTAAAACATGTTTCACCCCTTTTTGCCTAGATATCCATTCTTGAATATTTCTGTCATAACCATCTTCTTTACATTGTATTTTTCTAGCTTACCACTGTGAAAGAAGATACAGTTGTTTATTTGGCTCATTTTCTCCTTTCTTTAACTGCTTGTTTCTTTTTGCCTGGAATTGGAACAAGTCAGAAATCTTATGAGTTCAAAGGGGACAAGCCAAGCTTATCTTCTCTTCCAAAAAGAGAAGAGTTCTTTGCAGGAAAACTACTGATTGGGCAATAATAATTAGGAATAATTCTACTGAATTCTCTAAAGTGGATGATAACTGGTTCCTGATAGCCAAGGGACAGAGTTAGCTGAGCAGTAGGAGGCAAGACTTGTGAGAATCATGCACTCAGAAATAGATTCCTGCAGGCAGGGGAGGAAACACATGCCCATCCTTTTGCTTAGGCCCTGGAACTTCTGGGCCGGCAACAGCAGGCATTTTTAGTGGGGCTGCACTGTTGCCAAATTCCTCTATGAAGTGCACTTTCTGCCATGTCTTGCTAAAGGCTGAGCAAAAAGATGCCCCATCCTTTGCAGGTAATCAGTTTCTGCTTGTGGCTCCTAACAGATGGTAGGTCACTGTTCCACTCCACTAATGACTTTTTTTTTAAAGTAAGTATTTATTAATATAAACAAGACCAAGCTGGCTATAGAAGAGCCCTAGATCAGAGGGAAGAAATCAGATGTCTGATGTGTCCATTTGTTTTGATCAAGTTAAACATAATATTTTACGTGGTATGGAGATAAAACTTCAAGCTTCTTCAGCTGAACCCCTTCACCAAAGACATGGAGGGAGAAGTATAATTAGGCATAAAAACTAAGCCTACCTTTCTGGGCAGGTACCAAATATGTGGGGACTTCAGTTCTCAAGTTATATAATGCCCTCAACACTGACATGCCACATCCTCAATTTATAGGTGCTTAATTGATCACTGCAAAGGAACCTGTCTTATTAGCAACAGCACTTAGACTTATATACCATTTCACAGTGCTTTACAGCCCTCCGTAAGTGGTTTCCAGAGTCAGCATAATGCCCCCAACAATCTGGGTCCTCATTTTACCAACCTCAGAAAGCTGGAAAGCTGAGTCAACCTTGAACTGGTGAGATTTAAACTGCTGAACTGCCGGCAATCATTAGTCAGCAGAATTAGCCTGCAGTACTGCATTCTAACCACTCTGCCACCACTGCATCACCACAGAATAAACATTTGTATGGGTTTAGCGATTGCCATAGTATCTAGAATCCATGAGTAGCTAAACCAGCATTGGGATGGTGTGATTGCTTCAACCACCATTAATATTGAAAGTATCTTTGTGTTGTCCTATCCATAAGGACTGAATACAAAACCAAGATGTGAGATGGAAGCCATGCAAGGTGTCCATAGGGGTCAGTAGTTTTCCTGTGCTTGGCATTATGTTCGAATCAGTCCTGAGATGACATATGTACAGGAAATGATTTGTGCACTTCAAATGTGCTAAGTAGAATGATTATTTATGCTCTTTGGCATCTTGCTGGCATGATGACAAGAGAAGTCCTTGAACTCAAGAAGAAACTGCAAGGAAACTGAAGAGTTGTCAGCACAAGATTATGAACATTGTGGTATAAGACAATTTCCTTTCCCAGGATTTAATTTGCAGAGTGGTAAGCATTGGAGTCCATTGCTATGGCTGAATCGGTGGCTTCCAGAAAACATTTTGTGGAATAAAGTTAACTTGTTAACATTGCTAAATCCTTCTCAATCATCCCTTCCCTCCTTTCAAATCACAGGAAGCCTTGACAAGTTTAGTGCTCCTGCTGGTTCACCCCCACCCCACTTAAGCCAGTCTTGTGGCCTTGAGGGAGCAACAGCTCTCTTCTCCAAAACCTGGGAATGAACGTGGTAAACAAATGCACAAGACCCAGCGGCAATGACTTCACATGAAGATAAGGGCAGACTTTTCCCAGGGGCAACGTGGGAGAATTTGCAATGGGTGCAGACAGGACTGAACCACTGTCTGAGCTCCAGCAAGGATGAGGAAGGAAGTCTCCAAATGGTGAGTTTACTCTGCCTCTTTAGCAATCAAATTACAAAGCAGACAGGAGAGGGCTGTTCCCTTCTGGACCCTGAAAGAATCAATCAGAGGAAGCCTGATGCCATAGAACTGTTTCCTGTGGACTGTGTGGGAAAAAGAGTCAGAGTACAAAATACAGCCAACAATTAGACAATAAATTAAGATAAACAGGAAAAATTGCATTTCTGCTGCTCAAATGAATGGCTGGATTTCTGAAAGCATTCATAGTTGTAGCAAGTGAATAAAATTTAAACAAAAAGCATTGGATTTCGGGAAGAATGGGGAGCCTTATCTGCAAGAAACGTTTCTGTTGGATACAGAGTGAAGGGTACTAGAAACTCTGTTAATAATTACCAGTAAAAACAAGAAGATGGCAGGAGGTATACCCAGGGGTGGGATTCAATTTTTTAAACAACTGGTTCTGTGGGTGTGGCTTAGTTGGTGGGTGTGGCTTGGTGGCCATGTGACTGGCTGGGTGTGGCCAACTCAACATCACTCACATCGAGGCATGCATCTCCTCACCTGGCCTCTCATGACTGAGAGGATGCTGCAATAGTCGTAAGTGTGAAAAATGGTCATGTCAGTTTTTTCAGTGCCATTGTAACTTTGAATGGTGACTCCACACAACCAAAGTACCAGAAAAAGAGGGGAAAAAAAAACTCCAGATACATTCTTGAGACAGGAAGTCTAGTCCTGCCAAGAATGTAATAAGGGTTAATGGAGAGGCAGTTTCTGTAAGCAACACCAGAATGTATGTTTCGTTTCCTTCCTTCCTTCCTTCCTTCCTTCCTTCCTTCCTTCCTTCCTTCCTTCCTTCCTTCCTTCCTTCCTTCCTTCCTTCCTTCCTTCCTTCCTTCCTTCCAGGATTAGGCCAGTAATTTCTTCCAACAGCCGGTTCTCCAAACTGCTTAGAATGTTAACAACCAGTTCTAGCAAATAGGTGCGAACTGGTAGAATCCCACCCCTGGGTATACCCTCACAAGTAAAACTTCTCTAGCCTGGGAGATAAATGATCTCTTGCTAAAAATGGCCTAGAGGTCAAAAAAGTTAACATTTGAGTGTTACTGCCTCCTAGAATAAGTAGTTACAGAAAGATCAGGAAGGGGAGGTTACTGCGGTCTAGATTCCTGATGTGCCAGCTGCTGTAGAAGTACTTCAAGAAAATGCGTAGCCACAAAGATGTCTGAAGTTGCCACAATGTTCTCTTGTACCTTCAGACCCTTAACACATAATTTATTCAATCCACTGTCCCTTTGATTCCCACACAATTTCTGCTTCATCTCCCTCTTCCTTTGTGCCACCCAATATCTGCCTCTATATCTCAGCCTGTCTGCTTCCCCCTAACTTCTGCATGCTGTTTCCCACAACTCACTCTTTTCCAGCCTCCCCACAATATTTCTTCACCCTCACTTTCCCCAGTTCTCCCCTGCTCTCCTATTTTTCCTCCACCATGATTTCTTCAAAAGGTTGCAGCTTTTTCCTTTTCCTTCCTCCCCCATGTTAGAGAATAATCCTGTAGCATTCTATCATTAATAAATAGAGCTATCTCACTGAGATTCCTAAAAAATAAAATATGTGTCATTCACTTTAGGATCTGGCCCTACCTACTTTTGGAATAGTATCTACAGCAAATAGTATAAATTGGTTAATAATTGTGCCTAAATTAATTCTGAAAATCCTATCTTTCATCTTATAATAGGAAATAAGAGTAGGACTTAGAGTCATGGGACAAAGTGTCCCACATATATTTTTGGTTTACATTGTATTATGTTATGGTTTGCTTACTTAGAATTCTTCTGATTCAATACAAGTCTAGAGAAAAACATGTTTAGAGCACATATGGCTATGTTATGCTTGCCTAGAGAAGGGGAAAGATTTACTCACAAAAGAATGCAAAACAATTAGTAAGGCTTGAAGCTGGCAATGTAAAATGTCTGCTCTGATAAAGCTTGGCTTATATCCAACTGTTTCCTTCTGTTTGTTTTTGAAAAGCAAGAGAGAGAAAACCCATGCAACCTCAATGGCCTTGCCTTTCTCAATCAGATCCTAGAATCTGTGTTCATGAGTTCCAGGTGACAAAATCCATCATCAAAATTGAGAAACATTTAAATATACTAATTGTTCTCTTGGCAGTTGATGGTAATGAGCAGTAAACCTGGCTATCAGCAACATATTGATGGTACTTTCCAAAGGGTATTGATCAGGTCACTTAATTTTGGAGCTACTCCCACATTGGCCTGATTTAATCAGAGCAATACTCATAGAAACAAGGAATGCTTTCATCTCGTCCAATACCTTAGCCATGCCTTGAGATCTAAAAGCTGAAAAAAAAAAAAAAACCCAAGCAACTGCCCATGTCACTCCAAAACTGAACTGAAATTGGAATGAGAACTTTCTCTAAAAAATCCCCCAATGAGAATTAGTTCCAAGGGCCATGCAGGAAACCACCTGTCTCCATTAGACACCAGAGAAGAGGTGATGTACCTCTGCAGAGGTTTAGCAGCTGCCTATATAAAAATGATGAAGTGAACTAATTATCCATGACAATGGAGCTTCTAAACTTATAGACAATTGTTCCAACTAGTCATTATATCAGGTCATAGGAGCCCAGTGTGGGTGTGTCAAAATCTGCAATATGGATGGTGTGGCTTCACAATTGAAGCATGCATGTACATTGTCAAATGTACAAGACGGGTGGGATATCATACCTACCAACTTGTAAATTTTGAATCCTCCCAATGGTTGTTCTTCATCTCTCAGGGAAACATGGAATTCTGAACCTTTCTGAGCAGCAATCTCAGTGTGGGTGCCAAAAACTGGACAATAAGTCTAGGTAATGAACCAGTATATGAGAAACACAACTATATCAGGAAGCCCCTCTAGCATGCGTAATCCATGAAAAGACATCTTTTTCTCTTTCCCCCCAAACCTTACTTAATGAGAAAAATGGATGTTTTTCTCCCAAGGGTGCTTTTTCAAAAGGCAACTGGACTTTGTTTTGCTTGCAGACATTTTGCTTCTTATCTAAGATGCTTCATCAGCTCATGGAGAATTGAAGAAGATTTTTGGATGAGAAGAGGAACATCTTGAAGCAAAACAAAGTCCAGTTGCCTTTTGAAAAAGTACTTTTGGGATAACCATGACCTGGATGACTGAGAATCTCCTTAGACATGAATGTTTTTCCAATAAAAGAAACTATTGTTGCATCATCTAAGACTCAGGGATTTCAAAATATGTTTTTCTTACTTGGAAGTCAATCCTTCCAAAGTAAGGAGTCAATATCATTTTTCTTTCAACCATTTATTCTGGCTCTCCAAAATTTTCTTTGCAAGCCTTTCAATGGTTTTCATCTTTATGCAGCAAATTGACCATGCGGGCTAGAGTGGCAAATTTTCTTCCATTTTTCATTTCTCACTCTTTAATCCCTCTCGAGGATAGGATAGGAGGCAAACATTAGATTAAAATACTTGTGCCTCCTCCTTCCTTATCCCATTTTTGTAGCTCAGCTTTAAAGCCCTGCTTTTTAAACACAACTCTCAATCCTTGGGCTTCATCTGAAATATTCTTGTGGAAGAGATCCCAGACTCACATAGTGACTTTATTCCTAGGGTAAAGAAGCAATTGCTGATGCCCATTTCTGACAACCTAAGAGCTAGATGTAATTTATCTGACTGTTGACTTGCGCAAAACACCCAGGTGCCTAGATAGGCACAGCAACCAAAAGAAACATGGCAATGTTTATAATAATGAAAGTGGAAATTCTGGACAAAAGGTGCCATCCAGAAGGAAAATAGCTGAAGCCAAATTGATTAGAAGGAATGGAATAACCCCTAATGTAAAATCTTTCTTCGAAGTAACTTTCTCTGAGAATAGATTCTGCTTTTAATCACTTAATATATGGTGTGTTAGAAGCAAATGAACAATGCAACTGTGTTGGTCGATATTAAAAAGAAAACCCTTCCACACTTGGCTAATTCTTTAAATGAAATAGCCTTGATTTAAATCTGTCTAACCTGTACTTCTGCTCTAAGTTATTTTCCTGATTCTGTGTCTTTTAGAAATTAAAAAACAAAAATGGAAGAAATCCATCAATGCATAGTTTACACATGAATAACAGTTCTCTGATTTCTTACCTGAAAATGCCCTGGGTGCTGCCAATACAAATAACTGAGCTTTAATAAATGCTGGTTTTATATTTGGCTGTGGATTAAGACTGTGATGATAGGCACACACAAATAACCTGTGCTGGCTATGAAATTTTTTGGGTGAGTTGTTTTCTATAAATACCCACTTCAGCAATTCCCAATATAGCTATGCAATCCTCTGGATTCAAAGGTAAAAAGGTATACATTAAAGTAGCTCCCCCCCCCCCCGCCCCCAATTGTGTGGTTGTACCCTCTGCAGCTGCAACACAACCCTGATAAAAGATGCATTTAGTTAAGAGTAAATGCTACTGATGCACCCTGGACCATCTTTTGCTTTCAAAATAAAAGTCCTTCTTAGTTCTAAATCATTGTATATTGATGTAAGTAAGCAATTAAGGAAATATGTAGTTGGACTGGTAGAAAGTTATAAAATCAGTGAGTTTCTATTGTTTTTTTTCCTAGATAACAGAACACTTATGGATTTTCTTACTTAATTATTGGGGAAGGGGACATGGTATTAAATAAATGTGCCCCCGACAAACAAAAAGCATGAAAATTAGCAGCAGTATTTTTTATGTGAATACATTTAAAAAATGTGACCTTTATGGGAGTCAGAGAATTCTCCCCCCCCCACACAAATTTCTGGGGCACCCTTGGGCATTACAGTGTCTTTTTGTTCTTTATTCCAAGCATCAAGGGATCAGCTGAAGGGAACAGAACAGATCATCTTTTAAGAAATGGACAAAATGGTGGAAAATTAGAAGTGTTCACAAACCCATACCTGAGTTCTGTAGTACAGTTTCTACATAATTTTCATACACACACACAAAACCTAAATTTGTGGAGGTCAGGATGCATATCCTTCTATTTTAGGATGAATCCTGAAAGACTAGAAAAGGAAAGGCATGATGTTTTCAACGTAGATGTTCTAGTTAGACAGTGAATTTCCTGAGAAGCAATTAGGACACCAGAAATATTTTGAAATAGAGTCAAGGAATCCAATATTCAGTGAACATTGAATTGATAAAAGAATCCCTGTTGGCATCACAAAAATAAAAACAAATTGGTTAAATTGGTTAAAGATTATTGAAAGGAAAAAGAAAGGGATTCTCTGTGTGCAAAGCTTCATTTCTCTACTTCTGGCTTTGTGGTCACTCATTGTTCTGACATTAGTAGTTCAATTTGGCTTGTTTCCTTGGTCCATTGCAGAGTTCTTTTCTAAATAAATCACAGTCTGTGTCTGATTTCCCCCAAATGAAGCCTGTCCTATCCTCTAGCTTTGATTAATAGATGGTAAAAAAAACCCCAGTAAAAACAAAAACAAAGCATGTTTTGCCCCATAAGAACAAGTGGTTTAAGTTTTTGCCTATATCAATCCTTCCAGAATATCTTGGCATTCATGCCGTAAACTTGTTGAATCAGATAATTTAACAAATTGTAAAAAAAACCTTAAGTATTCCCATTATAATGCAGAATATTTAGATAGATGATGCTTAGTATAATCAGGGATGTGAATCAGTCAAATGAAGCAAAAGGAAAATACTTCATCGGGTTCTGAGCTCATTCTCATTTTTGCTCCACATTACTATGTAGATCAGGGGTGTCCAACCTTGGCACCTTCGCTGGCTGAGGAATTCTGGGAGTTGAAGTCCACAAGTCTTAAAGTTGCCAAGGTTGGACACCCCTGATGTAGATTCTATGTAGATTCCTAAATTTCAAGAACAAGCTGACAGATCATTTGTTGTACCCTGATATGAATCACAGGAATAACCATGGAAAATATTGTTTCATGCACAATTTGTTATCCTCCCAAATTTATGTATGATGTTCATTTTTCTGGAATGAAAAATTCTAGAAAAAGAGTAGAATCTATATAATTCAGCAAAACAACATTCACCTTTTATATGAAAGGCAATAAGAATCGGGTGAATAAAATCTGAGTCTTTTCATGGCATCTCAGATGCACCTCAATATAGTATCTTTAATAGCCATCTGCTCTTATAAATATAAGTGATAAAGTCTGTCCTTCAGGTTGTACAGAACACTTCATCCAGTATTAAATACCCAGTGACCCTTAATTGAAACTTGTGCTGCCTTATATGGATGTGCATCTTATTCTAACAGCTTTTTAGAAGTGATTGCAGCTACAGCTTGACTTGTTTTGCAGTGCCTTATGCCCTTATGTTTGAATGATTTATTTGATTGGAATTCCACACATGCAAATGCTCAGTGCACCTTAAAGCTATACTTCCCAAATCCCAACATAACACAGATAATGAAAAAGATGACAGACCATTAAATTAGAATAACACTGTCTACCACATGTAAAGGATGCCTGCAGGAACCCAATGGCCTTTAGCAGCAGGGGAGAAGCAGTTCAGGTATTTCATCAGAGCTGATTCTGCAGAATAGAATAGAATAGAATGGAATGGAATGGAATGGAATGGAATGGAATGGAATGGAATAGAATAGAATACTTTTATTGGCCAAGTGTGATTGAACACACGAGGATTTTGTCTTGGTGTAAATACTCTCAGTATACATAAAGAAAAGATACATTCATTAAGAATTAAGAATCATAAGGTACAACACTTAATGATAGTCATAGGGTACAATAAGCAATCAAATCATTCTAGGATACAAGCGACAAAGTTACAGTCCTACAATCACAACTGGGAGGGGATGGGTGAGAAGATCAACAGTAATAGCAGTGCATATTTTGTAAATAGTTGAACAGTGTTGAGGGAATTATTTCTTTATTAGAGTGATGGCTTTCAGGAAAAAACTGTTCTTGTGTCTACTTGTTCTGGTGTGCAGTGCTCTATAACATTGTTTTGAGGGAAGGACTAGAATAGAGGTGTTTTTAAGAAAAAAAACACATTACAATTTTTATTTGTTTGCAAGGGTAATTGTGATCTGTTTCACATGTGAACTACATCTGCATAACCAACCTATTTCTCCCTCCCTCCCTTCTCTCCTCTTCCCACTGCACTCCAATTTAAGCTGCCTAGTCCTCTAATGAAGAGGGCTGCAACTCACAAAAATTTATGCTTTGTAAAAAAAAAAAAAAATTGCAAGAGAGAAAAGGTGCTTCTTATTTTTTTTTTGCCACAGCACCAGGAGTGTGAAAAGATATTCCTGTTCTGGAAGCAAACATTAATGCTTGTCAGAAGAGGGCAGCCTTATCCACGACTAAATGAAGCCAATGCATTTATACACCTTCTGGGAACAGTAACTTTCAAAGAAAAATACCTCCTGTTTGGGAACTTGATCTGTTGGTTCCACTTTTGTTTAACAAGGTCCTAGCTCAAAATTCCATTATGTAGAGTGCTTTCATCCCATTGATAAGTGAGGTCTTATTCTCATTTCCCTAGAAATGTATTATGCTCCTTTTGGAAAGAAATCTTCATTATTTCCATACTGTGGACTGTGTGCATGCCAGAAAAGGATCTCACTTCCTACTTCTTTATTATCAAAGAGAGTGGTGATTATATGTATGGTTGTATTCATAAAATCCCTTTGTCCTCAACTTATTTTACAGCTTGGTAGAAATTTGGTAGAAATGTTTCCCAGCGGATTCATCTGGAGGGGAAGAATCTCACAATTTGTTCTGAAGTTTCATTTTTGATGGTAGTTCAAATGATGGCTGGTAGATGTTATAAAGGATTTGATCTCCCCACCTCCTGATCTGTTCCTGCCCCCCTCTTTTTAACAGCCTTCTGATCTAAAGTCAGAAAAACCCATCTCCACTCATAAAATAAAATGTTTCCTTAAAGTCAATAGATCACTGACAGCAGTGGTGGGATTCAAATTTTTTGGGCGTGGCTTGGTGGGTGTGGCTTGGAGGGCATGGCAGGGAAAGGTTACTGCAAAATCCCATTCCCTCCCCATCCCACTAACCTGCTTTCCAGCTCCGTTCTCCTGTGCAGGGCAACAAAAGAAGACCTAGCCAATCAGCTGGGACTCAGGAGGCAGAGAATAGATGGCGATAGGGCCAGAGGTGGTATTTGCCAGTTCTCTGAACTACTCAAATTTTCCGCTACTGGTTCTCCAGAACTGGTCAGAACCTGCTGAATACCAACTCTGACTGACAGATAGGAATATGGTGCTGGAGTCAGTCAACATTTACCTTGGGAATTTAACACCTCTGGTTGGCCAGGAAGATGAAGGAGATAACAGACAAAATATTTTCAAAGTTCTTCTGATCATAAAAGTATCACATCTGTCTTTCCTGTTTCTCTGTGGTCATAAAACTCATATATCATACTCTTGTGATCTCATGTCTTACACACAAAGATCTGAAAATGATATTAAAAACCCCACTGATGTGCCAGTCTTGTTGTGAATGAATAAATGTTAAATAAAGTTATCTTGAGCTTGAAGTCAAGTGCAGGGTTCTGGCCCTGCACTTCTGATTGGCTGTTAAATGGTAAGATCAGATTGGTCCGTTCAGGAGAATCTGATTGGCCATTAACAGGCCGTTCTCATTGGTGAACGGAGCTAGCGCTCCCAGGTTGCTATTGGTTGAATCATTAATAAGTTGCCTATATAAGGAAGGCTATAGCAGCCATCCAGTTTGAGCTGTCACAACATGTAAATAAAGAGTTTGAAGTTCACTGTTTTCACTGGCTCATCTCCATAATTCGCACCCATGCTCCACACTTAACACTGGCGACGAGGATGGGATGTGGAGACGTCAGAGCTGACTAAAACAACGAAGAAGACAACCAAGCACATGGCTGAAATGCACAACGACGGAACCATGTCCGGCGGCGTAGTACCACCCGCTCCATTCGACCCAGCGCAAGAAGACTGGGAGTCCTACATAGATCATTTCCAAATGTTCTCAGAAACAAATAATCTGAAGGATGCCACAACTGGGAAGAAACGGGCGGTATTCCTAATGCATTGCGGGCCGACCGTATTCAAGATGGCCAAGGCACTAGCAAAACTGGCTGAAGTGAAGGCTATGGACTGGGACGTCCTCGAACCTCTACTAAGGGCCCATTATGCACTGACCGTACCAACACTCGTAAGACGGCATGAGTTCTACCAAAGAAACCAGCGGAAAGGAGAGAGCTTTGCCGATTTTGTTGCGGACCTCCGAAACTTGGGAGGCCTCTGCGATTTTGCCGACCTGGAAAAGGCCTTGAGAGACCAAGTAGTTCTGGGATTAGATGCACTAAATGTGCAGGGCAAGATAATGGCAAAGGGCGACATTAGCCTTGCCGATGCTATCGCTGATGCAACGGCAGCAGAAGCAGCCAAGAAGTCGGCTGCTCAACTGCGCCGAAACCGCACTCCGACACACCAACCAGCTTGCAAACTTTCACCTAAGTCTGAAGGACAACTTCCGATGGCCCACCATGAGGACCTCTCTTCATCGTCAGACAGCGACGAAGAAGAGGTCCATCGACTGCAGTCCGATCGGGACCATTACCCGAAGTCCCAACAACCATGCGCTGGCTGCGGGGCCAACCATTACCAGTCCAATTGCAAATTCCACGATGCGCTCTGCCATGAGTGCGGGAAATGAGGCCATATTGGACGGATCTGCAGAAGTCTCCTTGGACCCAGCCAGACCTCAAAGGGGGCCAACTATCACCAATCGACAGGAAACCGTCCTGTCAGGCGAGAACCAGCAAAACACTCCTACAGAAACCGACCCATGAATCGCTTAACGAGGCGAGAAGAGGCTCACAAAACTATCACTATCGGTCACGCCTCTTCATTGGATGCCAAGAAAATCCGAATTAAAGTGGCCATCAAAAATCAACCTTGCCAAATGGAAGTCGACTCAGGATCGTCCCTTTCGATGGTTTCCTGGAAGACCCTCAAGCAACTCATCCCTACTATCCGGTGCCAAGACCTTCCATTCCAAAGACTCGTACTTAAAGATTATCAGGGGAACCGGATTCCAGTCGTGGGATCCAGTCGAGTCCGGATTTCGTTCAAAAACCGCACAGCGTACTTACCCCTGACTGTAATCGACAAGGACCGGCCTAGCCTGTTAGGCCTCCAATGGTTCGCACCACTCGGCATTGAAGTGGCAGGCATTAACTGAATTGGCGGCAGTGACTGGGAGGAGGACCTCGCCCATGAATTCAGGGACATCATCGCGGAAAAGTTAGGCGAGTACAAGGGGACCCCGATATCCTTTAGCCTTAATCCAAAGATAGCTCCCATCCGCCTTAAGCCTCATCGAGTTCCGTTCGCACGAAAGCCGAAAATCAACGAACAGCTTGATAAGTTGATAGCCCAGGGAGTGTTAAAACCCACCGATCACTCCAGCTGGGAGACCCCAATCGTGACACTGATTAAGCCGGATGGCTCCATTAGAATTTGTGGGGACTACCGAGCCACCCTGAGCCACGCCCTGCAGCAAAACCCATATCCGGTGCCAGTGGTGCAACACCTCCTCCATTCCCTGGGGGGCGGAAAAGTCTTCACTAAACTAGACTTAGCTCAGGCTTATCAGCAACTGCCGGTTGATGAAAAAACGGCACAGGCACAGACAATCGTAACACACTTTAAATGTACGCGGCTCCAATTTGGAGTGAGTGTAGCCCCAGGGATCTTTCAGAGCCTAATGGAAAGACTCTTACAAGGGATTAAAGGCGTTGTCCCCTACTTTGATGATGTGTTAATTGCTTCCCCCACTCCAAAAATTTTACAGGATTGTCTAAGACTGGTTCTCCAAAAATTCCAAGATGCAGGTCTTAAGGTGAAGAAAAATAAGTGTAAGCTGTGTACAGAATTTTTAGGGTACTTAATTGACAGTCAGGGTATTCACCCTACAGATAGCAAATTGAGAGCAATAAAAAACACTTCCAGACCCCAGAATAAGGCCAACCTCCAGGCGTTTCTAGGCCTCATCAATTTTTATAACCTATTCTTACCGCACAAGGTGACTGTAACTGAGCCTTTACATCGCCCACTGGACAAAAAAGCAAATTGGGTATGGGATCATAGAGAAGAGCAGGCGTTCCGTAATTTAAAAAAGCTACTGACTTCTGACGCTGTACTAATGCAGTACAATGAAACCTTACCGTTAAATATCACATGTGATGCATTGCCTTTCGGAGTGGGTGCCATTTTGAGCCACGTATTGCCTAATGGTAGCGAAGCCCCTGTTGCCTATTTTTCAAAGACACTCTTGAAAACTGAGCGAAATTATAGCCAGATTGATTAAGAAGCTCTTGCAATTGTATCAGCTGTCAAAAGATTTCATGAGTACGTGTATGGCCGGGCTTTTACTATAGTGACTGACCACAAACCTTTGCTGGGAATAATAGCTGGGGATAGGCCAACCCTCTATATATTATCTCCCAAGATGACTCGTTGGTCAGAATTCTTGGCCACTTATAATTATCAGCTGCAATACCGCCCCGGAAAAGCTATTCCCCACGCCGACGCGTTGAGCCATGCACCGCTTCCAGAGACTATCAATGACCCTGCACCAACAATGACAACGTTGCAGATTGAGACACTTTGTATGCCGCCATTAACTGCCTGTGATATCGCGAGAGAAACAAAACGCGACCCCATCTTGGCATGAGTTCTCATGTGGGTGGAACGCGGATGGCCATTGGACCCAGTATCAGACAACTTTGCACCATTCAAATGTCAATAAACAGAGTTGTTTTCTCAAAAGGGCTGTATCATCTGGGGCGATAGAGTCGTTATCCCAGAACGACTCCGACTGGCATTACTAAGAACCTTGCACGATGGCCACTCTGGCATCATGCGCATGAAGGCCCTCGCACGAAGCTACGCGTGGTGGCCAGGCATCGACAGACAAATCGAGTCGTGGGTCAAAACTTGTCATAGATGCCAAGAAGTAAGCAACGCTCCACCAAAGGCAATCCCAACCGAATGGGAGACACCGCAGGGACCCTGGCCCCCTAGCCATCTAGATTTTGCTGGGCCGACCAAAAGCCACACCTTCTTGCTAACCATGGATGCCTACTCGAACTGGCTCGAAATCCACCGAATGAGAAACACGACAACTGAAGCAGTCATCAAAAACTAGAAAGACTGTTTGCAACCCATGGATTACCAGACATTCTGGTGTCCGACAATGGGCCCCAATTTACCGCGCTGTCCTTTGAGCAGTACCTGGCTGACCGTGGTATCCGACATGCGCTCACTTCACCTGCGCACCCTGCGGCCAATGGTAGGGCCGAGCGCATGGTACAATTTGTCAAGAAAATGCTACAGAAAGTGGACTATGACAACATCGAAGAGAAGATAAACCAAATCCTCTTTTTACAGCATATCACACCTCACAGCGTCACCAACAAAACTCCCGCCGAGCTGTTAATGGGACGAAAGCTCCGCTCCCACCTCGACTGGTTACACCCAGCATAAGAACCAGAGAAACCACTCGGATCCAGCGGCCGATGCCGTACCTTTCAGGAAGGCGATTTGGTGTTCGCTAAAAACTTATCGGGTGATCCGCTGTGGGTAGAAGCGACTGTGGTCCATGTAACCGGCCCAAGATCATACCTTGTACAATGCCCTGACGATAGACTTTGGAAGTGCCATATCGATCAACTACGATCAAGGCTGCAGTCAGGCAATTCCGAGCTCCCTAATAACCAAACTGAGGGGGGGGGAGAGACAGAGGAAGACGAATTTCAACTAGTGGAAAACCTTTTTGAGGGAAACGATAGCGGAACAGAAACGCGAGAACAGGAATCAGGGATGGGAGTGAGTTCACCTCAGGGTGACGCCGAAGATATTGGTGACAACAAAAACGTGAACTCTGAATCAGAGTCACCCCTTTCGCCAAACAACGCCCTACCTCAACAAGAGTGCAGCCAAATACCAGGTGCACAGCGAAAATCAAAAAGACTAACAAAGCAACCGTCCTACCTCAAGGACTACGTAACCGCACCCCGTAAGCGGAACCCGGGGGGAAGGGGTGTTGTGAATGAATAAATGTTAAATAAAGTTATCTTGAGCTTGAAGTCAAGTACAGGGTTCTGGCCCTGCACTTCTGATTGGCTGTTAAATGGTGAGATCAGATTGGTCTGTTCAGGAGAATCTGATTGGCCATTAACAGGCCGTTCTCATTGGTTAACGGAGCTAGCGCTCCCAGGTTGCTATTGGTTGAATCGTTAATAAGTTGCCTATATAAGGAAGGCTATAGCAGCCATCCAGTTTGAGCTGTCACACCATGTAAATAAAGAGTTTGAAGTTCACTGTTTTCACCGGCTCGTCTCCATAATTCACACCCATGCTCCACACTTAACAAGTCTATAGTCAGCTGCCTCCAAAAACAAACTTCATATTGCTTTTGGAATAATAATAAAGAACCTCCTTTCCAAAAGCAGTCAGCTTTTGCATATTGATTGCTTCCTATGTTTGGAAGGAGAACCGGAAAGTTTTCCCAACAACATATATGATCACACTATGTTTAACTTTTTGCACAGCCCATATTATTGCTATCTAAGAGCTTTGCATACACTCATACAAGCACATGTCCTAAAATAGCTTGGATCAAAGTTGAATTAAATGACATGCCCAAGCATTTTGTTTCTTGAACATCATCTAATTTTGATAGTGCCTTTTCCTTATGTTGGATAGAAGGGAAATGTCTGTTAAAATTGTGGACAGTGAAGAAGTTCAGCCTATGGAAAAACACCTTTGCTGAGAAATCTAAAGTTATAGAAACTTTGGAACTACTAAGCAAAGAGCTTTATTACAAACTTAGATCATAATACAGCCGAAATATTATGGTGGTAACTGAACACTAATTCTGTGGAAAAATCATCCCAGACCTTTTAAATAACAAGTACTGCAATCACAAATAGAACTTAGGTGACTCTGCTGACTAGTGTATAATGTATATAAAATTATTAGAGTGATCTTTTCTTTTTTTAAAGTCAGGGCTGAATGAATCTTGTCCAAATATTGGAATAAAATGTTTAATGGCAAGAGAACATGCCCAGTCAACTAAACTCTTGTGTTTTGTATGGTCTCATTTTTTGTGAGGTTGGTCTATTATTATATCCACTCTCTAATATTACCAAGGGAAGAGCATTGAGACTGGCTTTGGCAAACGCTCAGTAGTCTTTCTCCACCCACCCTAGCAGAATTGTTATCAATCTGAACCAGCCCAATTCAACTCAAGATCTGATCAAATATGACACACAATTGTTGCTCATGTTCTGCAAATGAAACCTACACAAAGAAAGCAACAAAATTATTGTGCCTTTAAAAAAACCCATTGCATGTAAATAAACTACCAATTGCAGTTAAATAATGCTGTTTCTTTCAAAATTCTAATTGATATGGATGAAATGCCCTAATTTCTAGCTCATGTGAATCAAACGACTGGCTAGCAACCTTGGTTTCATATAAAATATGCAGACCAGAGCTCCTGTTGTAAAAACAACAGGAGGTAGTTTAATACCCCCCCCCTTTTTTTCCAAAGAATGTCGTCAAAGGACATTTTAAAGCCTCCCCCCGTTTTTCCTGGGAAAGCCAAGCTGGGCACCTCCTGTTTCAAAAGAGCTCTGGGCATCTATTCTATAGGAACTTGAAATGATGGTTACCCTCTCTCAAGAAAGAAAATAGCTATTCCTCATTTGCATGCATTAATGGGTTTAAATCATTTATATTTAAAGTTGCCCATTGTCCAGCCTTGAGGCACTATTTCTTTAAAAAAAAAAAAAAAAAAAGCTGTGTTGATTGGCAAAAAGCAGGTCAGATGTTAGCCGTAATTGGAATGGAGGCTATCAGACATTAGTGTGCCTATAGGTGCATTCTACAACTTGTCTTTGTTTTATGCATAGTAAGAGTTGCCTCATCAAAGGTTTACAACCTGAACATTCATGCCCTCTTGACAAAGGGGCCAAGCCTAATTAATCCGCACCTAAATCTGCAGGGAATTAAAGAACGCATTAAATCTACAAGATGACAATGCTAACATATGCCTTTTCTAGGTTATTGGGTTTTTTAATGTATATAAAAAGCATGTAGGGATGAAAAATCCATGTTTTTCAATCTATGGAAGAGATTGCTCTGAGATTAGTCCTGAAGTTACAGAGATGTGAAATAAACATTGCCTTGCCATGCAATTTTCTTTTAAAAGGTGGGCCATATTCCTTTACCAATTTTGCAAAGAAGAGCCTGCCTTTTCATATCTATCTGCCGTCACCAGGTCAAAGCATTCTAGATGCACATAGAAATTTGACATATATAGGCTATCCTTCGCCCTAAGAAATATCTGAGAGGTAATATTTTGTGCATCCAGAAAATGTCAGAAATCTCAGGAGAGTTTATTTTTGTTATTGAAAATTCTGTAGATATCTGTAGAAATTGTACAAGCATTCCTCAACTTATGACCAAGTGGAGCTGAAACATTAATGTTGCTAAGTGAGAAATTTGTTAAGTGAGTTTTGACCCATTTTAGGATGTTTTCTTGCCACATTTGTTAAGTGAATCACTGCAGTTGTTAAATTAGTAACACAACTGTTTAGTGAATCTGGCTTCCCCATTGACTTTGCTTGTCAGCAGGTCACAAAAAATGATCACATGACTCCAGGATACTGTGACTGTCATAAATATGAGTCAGTTGTTGAACATCTGAATGTAAATCACATGGCCACGGGGATGCTCAGTTTAGGTCATGAATGTGAAAAATGGTCATAAGTCACTTTTTCAGTGCTGTTGTAACTTCAAATGGTCACTAAGTCAAGGACTACCTGTTGTTCCTGAAGAGAAAGAGTGTAATTAGGTTGCTTTCAGTTGCCTTGATATGTTATCTCAGTCCCTGCTCCTGTATCAAGTCCTTTGGGGACTATTTAGGCTGAATCATTAATGTTCACTTTTTCATTGGGGATTTCTGAAAACGATGACTTTCTATCTCTGGCTAATGTTGGATTCAGATCTCAGTTCCCAGCAATCCAAACATCCACTTAACACTTGGGTGATACGTTAATCCATAAAACTTAGTTACAAGTGCTTTAAAAGAGTGACTTTAATTGACTTTAAAAGAGTGTACATATAGCACATTTGGAAGAAAACCTGTAGAAGTGAGATATTTTCTCAGCTCAATCAGCCAAGGGCCATTGCTTCTCTGTAGTAACATGTGTGCAATGAAAGGTTTTAAGGGCTTAGACTTAACCTATTTTTCATCAAAAACATTCTTCCGTTATTACAGAAAGATTTGTAATAATGGACCATTTAGTAAAACAGCCTATTATTGGACTAGTTCATTAGTCCAATGGAAATACATATAACAGAGGTACAGTACATTAAGGCAAAGTGCCAAGAGTCTCATTAAGAAAAAACCAGTATTTTTAATATATTTTAAAGAACCTCCTTCCTCTTAATCATTTTCTTCCTCCTTTAGGTCACAAATACACAATTTAACTTTAAATATTTATCTGGGACTCACTTACACCCCAACCCACCCAACCTCTCTTTCTAGAGCAAAATGAGCTTAAGAATTGTAGATGTGAGAAAATGGTAGACTGGAGTGGAGTTGAAGTATTTATGTTTTATATATAAGTCAATGTGTTTCTTTTCTTTTTTGGGAGAGGAGGAGATATTCTTGTCCCTCTCCTCAATGAGGCAAGATCAATTTCCTTGCCCCCATTTTTGTAACATTCTTATCCAAACTGTAGCTCTTTTCTATGATAGTGGTATTACAACACAGGTCCCAGAAGGGTAGTAGCCATAACTGGTCTGAAATGTATACTGTGCTTCAGTTGCAGATCTCTGTTGACATAACTGCAAAATACTGCTTATGTCTCCTCTTAAACTGAGAACTCATTGACTTTAAAAGAGTGCACAAATTGCACATTTGGAAGAAAACCTGTAGAAGTGAGGATCTTTTCTCAGCTCAGTCAGCCAAGGGCCACTGCCTCTCTGTAGTAGCATCAGGAGGTAGAAAGTTACATACCATCGCTCTGAAAGCTTGATCATCTGTTCAAGCTATTAGAATTTTACAACACTCTCCAAGACATGAGGTAGGGCCATCAAGGCAAAGAGCAAACAAGAAACTAAAATTAATTCTACCCATCCTGGAGTGTACAAGCAAACAGTGCAGGTCCTCACAGAGGCAACAGTGACACTGATGCTGTGGACTCTCAAAGCAATAAATTGCAGACAATAAGAAATAGAGTGCAATTATAGCTGATGGTCAAAGGCCACAGTATCAGACAAGCACTGCAATAACCAGCTCAACCCAGGACACAAGCAAAGCATCTCAGTCTTGCAATTAAGTTCAGAGAAAATAGCTAAAATTCTTCAAGCAGAAAGCAGTTATCTGTCAAATTTATTTTATTTGTAATCTTTAATATGTACTATAAAGAATGAAAGGATATCACCTTGTAAGATACACAATTATATAAGAGAAATAAGAGATAAGAGATAAGCACACCAATGTGCCTACCGTCTCTGTCCTATTGTTTCTTTTATTTATTTTATTTTTCTTATATATATCCATGTATTCATAACTATGTTTTTACTTATAACTATTATCTTGTAAGCAACTGACAAAAATAAAAATAAAAATAAAAAGAATTGTGGCACCCAATGATTTAGAACAGAATCTAAACATGTGCCACATTTTAAGAGTTTTTAAAATAAGTGTCTATATAACTTTTGGTTAAAGTAAAGATGACTTGACAAAGATGTTACATATTGAAAACCACAGTGTATGCTTATCTATTTTTTTGTTTTTGAAATATTCAAATGATACAAGCAAACTTTCAAAAGCGTTTAAAATAAGCCACTCAGAATGCAAATCAACTTCTGCATGTTACTTTCAATGAAATATGTTCATGGTATATTTAGTGCCACCAATACTTTATGTCTAAGAAATTATATTTCATAAAGGCATTTTGCCAGTTCCATTTGGACACAAGGATGCTAATAGTTAGTCCTTCTGTCATCATCAAAGCATGGTGGAACTGGATTCTCAGGGCCTAGTGCATCCTGTTGTCTCTACCTCTAGAAACTTTTAACCAGGTTTGGCTCTCCTGGCATACTATCAATTATTTTTCATAGAATTAATGAAAACATCAATTAAGCCCTTTATACTTCTCTGTGAATGAAGTGTCCAAGATTACAGTCAGTTCACCTCAGCTTTTTCCTTAGTTTTGAAACATTTTGCAAAGGTCAATCACCATCAGAATAGGCATTTTATTTCTAATTATAGTAAGAGTCCAACCATTGAGCTATTTTCTTATAGCAAAGTCAGTTTTGTCCAATGGAGAAATTTTATCATCTCTGAAGGAAATGGCCTAGGTTTGGTGTCTTAGTATTCATAAAAATGTGTCTGATTAGCGGCAAAGTTAATTAGATACATTTTAGAAATGGATATTTTGGTCTATGTACACTTTTCAAAAAATTATTTGCACTTTCCATGCTTTCAAGTGTTATTTTAAAAGCTTTTATCCTGCAGCCACCAAGATGATTGGTATAACCTAAATCAGAATGAGTTCTACCATTAGTTTGTGTCAATCTTGTTAAAATACACATATTATAAGCAAGATTCACATGAGTAATATTAATGCTGCTCTTCCAGTTTTCGGCTCTCCTGGGTGGTGAAGACCAGTTCTGGCACGCGTGGCATAGGTTTGCTGAATGTATATAGACAATTAAAGAGCCTCTTCATATTCAGAAACAGTAACTGTGAGAGGGACCTTAAAAATTCTAGTGGATGATCATTTGAATAAGAGCCAGCAGTGGCAGCCAAAAAAACCTAACTCAATCCTGGATTGTATAAACAGAGGCATAGAATCAAGATCACATGAAGTATTAGTTACCGTTTTATAAAACCATACCTAGTAAGACCATACCTGGAATACTGCAACCAATTTTGGTCACCATAATACAAAAGAGATGTTGAGACTTTGGAAAAAAGTTCAGAGAAGAACAACTAAGATGATGAAAGGAGGATCAAAGGCTACTTTAAAGAAAAGAAGAATTAGGAGTGACATGATAGCAGTACACCAGTATTTGAGGGACTGCCACAAAGAAGAGAGGGTGAAATTATTCTACAAAGTACCAGAGGGCAGGACAAGAAACAATGATTGGAAACTAACCAAAGAGAAAAGCAACCTGGAATTAAGGAGAAACTTTCTAACAGTGAGGACAATTAATCAATGGAACAGGTTGCTGTCAGAAATCATGGGTGCTCCATCATTATCTGAAATAGTATAGATTCTTTTGCCTGAGCAGTGGCTGGATTAGAAGACCCCTGTTCTGTTCTATTCTATTCTGAATAATTTCTATTGCAAAGCAATATCGCCTTTTTCCTTAGTGTGGTAATCTCCCTTTTGCTCAGTTACTATAGAAGTGTAATTGATTGAACGATGATAATTATGATAACTTTGATGCTAAGTCACATCACACTGGCTTTGTAAGATAATTCCTAATGCCTTGCAGAAACTGTAAACCAGCAGTCTTTTCTTCTTTCAAACTATTAGCCCTCCCCTAAATCAAAGCTTTGGTTGTGGATGAGCTCATTATCTTATAAGAGGTCAGTCTAAAAAAGCCCCAGAAATTCAGCAGCTTGAAGGAAACAAAGGTCTGTGCGCCTCTTTACAGATTTCCAGAGTAAACGACTAAAGAGGGGGAGCTTGTTTTAACAGGTTGTAATGTGTCATCTCCTAGTACTCTAAAAGAAGAGTGACTTGTGATACAACTCATGATGAAGCAGTGTGGCATTTTATGTTTTCTCTACATTAGAAGCAATTTGAGCCTTTAACCTTGTGAAAGTGATAATGGAGGTGATGATAAAATCACGGCAGTGGGAAATGTTGGGAGTTGTCATCAGAGCTTGAAGGAGCAAGGGGAGGCCCAGCTCATCATGCTTGATGTACTGGAACACAAAACAACACAAGATAAATGACCAGCATGTTTTTCCCATGGTATCTGATGGTAACTGCTGGTTCATCTAGTGAGGTTGTATCACTTCACCACTGCAGGGTCAAGTGGTGAATTGCATGTGGAAATAAGCCATTATTTGGATCTAATAAGATTCACAAAACAACCTGCACTACTTCAAAAGAAATCAATCTGGAAAGAAAGAAAGAAAAAAGGAAGGAAGGAAGGAAGGAAGGAAGGAAGGAAGGAAGGAAGGAAGGAAGGAAGGAAGGAAGGAAGGAAGGAAGGAAGGAAGGGAAAGGAAAGGAAAGGAAAGGAAAGGAAAGGAAAGGAAGGAAGGAAGGAAGGAAGGAAGGAAGGAAGGAAGGAAGGAAGGAAGGAAGGAAGGAAGGAAGGAAGGAAGGTTATATCTTTTAGTACTGTTTCATTGTAATATGATAAAAAAGGAATTGTCCTCTTTGGCTTCTTAACTTGTTTCTTACTATTAGTTGTACTTCACTATGCTTTACTGACTTTATTGAATTTGCCTTCATAGTTAACTACAATAAACCAGCAATATTAATGAATAAATATTAGCTCATGCATTCAGTTGTTACAAATATGCAAGCAATGAAGAATCAAGGTGGATGTGAGTTGTTCCAGCACAGAAAGCTATGGATGCTTGCAATTACCACAAAGTCATTGAAGGTTAGACTAAATGATTGGAGGAATATACATAACCTGATCTTCCAACATCACAATATTTACAATATTTGAAATATACAATATTTCATAAAGCTATAGGACTGCGTTTCCTTTGATCTTGATAGCTGACCTATAATGGGAATTAGATAATTAGAATCAGAAAAAGCCCCATTAGTTTGTCTGACCATTAACAACCATGATATTATCTTCAGTTACATGGCAGACCAGGCATTGGTTATTATTCTCCCAGCCGGGGTGGAGGTGGTTATGTTCTGAAGATGGTAAGGGATACTCAAATCCATAACATCTAAGTGAAGTTGTCATATAGTATTCTATATATATGTTGTTAGCATTAGCATTAACATTAACTTTTCCCAGTAGAAGTTATTCTGAGAGGGATATCGCCAGTAGGTTAATGCTATTCGGGTATATTGATTTTTGTCATTTAATATCAAAAGGTGATTAATATCACCTATATATCATTTATATTTCATTGGTTTAAATTTATTGGCTCCCAACTCTAGTGGATTCTGAATGGCATATAAAACTAAATGAACAGAAAAAGAGTGAGAGCATTAAATCAACAGACAGCCTAGATAAAATACCCTAAAATACCCTAAGAAAACTCACAGAATGAAACCACAATAAAGAAGGCATGGTTCCTAGCTCCCACAAGATGACTATATTTAATGGAAGGAACCTGGAGCACGTCCACTCTGCTGAATAGCATAAGACAAGGCAGCATGAGTGACTGAAGATAAGTGGTGCCTCAGATATCTAAGCCCTATGCCATATAGGACTTTATAGGTCAGGGGTGTCAAACTCAATTTCATTGAGGGCTCCATCAGGGTTGTGTTTAACCTCGGGGAAGTGTGCGTGTACTCTGTTGTTTTACACAGAGGGCTTTTGCACAGAAAGAAATTCTTTGTGTGCCTAATTGCAGTTGGCCAAATAAAGTATTCCATGCCATGCCATTCTATTCTATTCATAGAGAAGACATAGTGACAGGAAAACACATCTCCTGGGCCCCACCAGATGAGAGTATCTAGGGAGGAACATGCCTACCTTATCAAAAATTACTGAATGGAAGAAGTAATCAGAGAGAGGGTTCTGACCAATAACATATTGTATCAATATCTTTGTACCCTGAACTTTAAACAAGGTGTGGGTAAGGGTGAATTAGGAAAGTCTAAATCTCCTCCGGTGGAAGTTCCTGTTCCTGGACAGCCTTGAGAAAGATTGCCTCTCTAGTCTTGAGGAAGACTGCTTTTTCTAGCTTTCTAGATGAGCTTCACATTGGCTGGGCACCCCTGTCCACAATTGCAGGGAAAGGGAAAGGGAACTGGACCTGGGTGTGGTGGAGCAGAGAGCAAGGCCAGGACTCTCAGGAGTGGAGGGGAGAGGGAGAAGGCCATGCACTGGTGCACCTAACCAGCTGAGACTTCCTGATCTGTGGCGGGTTCCTGTGGTTTCCCAAAATCTCCCCCATCCCCTGAGGTTGCTTAAGGACCCATTTAATTGCTAAATGACCACAATGACTTATGACCAAAATTCTGGGCTCAATTGTTTAATTTTTTAGTTTACTTTACTTTATTGTCATTGCACCTTGTACAACGAATTTAAATACCATCTTCAGTGTACATGATGACTATGAAAATAAACACAAGCACATCCATCACATTCTATAGATTGAATTGAAAAACCCTGATACTGCATTAATATTGCACTATACAGTAGTCATAATTGTGGTCATAATTTGAGGATTACTTGCACTTACAGACTTGTTTTCGTTATTAGTTTTTCCCAAGCTCAATTCAATGTACTGGCTTTAACTTTTAAAGCAATTAAAGTATTAGATAGGATCTAATACTTAAGATTCACAGGAGTGGTCCTTTAAGGTTAATACTATGCTAAGAGCTCTGAGAATACATGAGAAAGATCTTTTTTTGTTAATAAAATACAGTATATTGAATGGTGTCTATCTTGGCTATGTAACTTATTACTGATGTTCTGTTGCTTTAATTTAACATGTTTTCACTTTGAATGTCTTTTAGAAGTTACTGATTTATTTTATGTATATTGTGCTTCAATGGATTTTAGAAAAAAACGTATAAAAATAAATTTAAAACAATAATAACCATTTTATTTGAATGCAAGATAGTTTTCTAGTTGCAGAGCTTTGTCATCATAAGAAAATGTTCAGAAATGTGATTATTCTTCCCCTCCTTCCTAAAATACATTTTACCCATACAATATTTATAACTTTGTTCCTCTGCTGGAGCAGACTAAGATGGAGTAATTCAGGAATCAGAGCAAGTCAATACATGTTAACCACAGGAAGCCACCTGGATATGCCTAGAAGTTAAAAGATAGTCATTTAAAAAGTTTACTTCCTACAGAAAATTAATGTAGTCTCAAAAGCCTGTAATCGTGCATGACCAGAACATTTGCTCTTTCTCCTTGTCTGATGAATGAATAAATAGGGGCTAGAGAACATACTATCTGGCATGATTCTGCCAAGACAGGTAGCCTTAAGTGTATACCCTCACTGGTATGAAGCAGGCAAAGTATTTTAGACCATTAATTTCACAGTAATGATAGGAAGGACCTGGCTGTCAGATGACTAAGGAGAAAATACTACATTTTAAAAAGAGGGGGAATGTTTAAGAATATATAGATTATATCTTGAGAGCAACAGAAATATTGCATGGTCAAGTACAGTTAAAAAGAACAAGTTGTCTTAAGTCATTTCTATATTGGACCATATTGAACAGTTTCTTCCTATTATCTGTTTTTACTGAAATTGTATAACATGAAACCATTCTCTGTGTGTGTATGTGTGTGCATGCATGCACACATACAAACAAACTCATGCACATTTGTGTATGTATATAAATGTGTGCATGCATATGAAAGGTTACACACTGCAGAGAATCTGTGATAAAACATATCTCTTTCCTAAAGTGATGGAACAAAATTTTATGTTTCATGTTACAGTTCATAACAGGATCTGTTAATCCAGACCATTGATTACCTTTAATGGTTTATCAAACAACTTCTTTCTAAAGACCTTATTTCATATGCAGTGAAGAACAACAAGAATGGTTAGGAAGCTGGAGGATAAAAGATATGAAGAATGGTTACAGGAATCAGGTATGTCTAGTCTAATGAAAAGAAGGACGGGTGATACGATAGCAGTATCCAATATTTGAGGATGCTATAAAGAAGAGAGGGGGTCAACCTATTTTCCAAAGCAAGACAGGAAAAAAAACAAAGGGTGGAAAGTAATCAAGGAAAGAACTAACCTAACTAAGGAGAAACTTTCTGATAGTAAGAACAATTAACCAGTGGAATGGCTTATCTTCAGAGCTTGCAGTAGGTCCACCACTGGAGGTTTTAAAGAACAGATTGGACAGCCATTTGTCTGAAATGGTATAGGGTGGTATGCTACTGGTTCGGACCGGTTTGTCTGAACTGGTAGTAAAGAAAAAAAAGCTTCGGACCAGCTGAGCGGAGGAAAAGAGAGGAGGGAAAAAAGCCTCCAACATCAGCTGAGAGGATAAAAGGCCGAAAAGCGCATGGGAGGGTGGGAGGGTCACTCCTAGCTTTTCGTTTCTTCATCCTCTCAGCTGATTGGCTTGTTAGCAGGGGTACATGTTAGGGGTGTACATATGTGTGAGTGCACACGCAATCACCCACCGAACCAGTAGTGACTAAGGTAGAATTCCACCACTCTTAGGGTTTCCTGCTTGAGCAGAGGGTTGGATTAGAAAGCCTCCAACATCTCTTCCAATTCTGTTATATAAAAAAGCAAAGGATTCATAATTCATAACTGGGATAATTTTTAAATTGTCTTTTACAAAAAGGGCTCTTTGAAGCATAATTTAATAAGAGAAACTGATTTCCCCAGAATCCACTTTTGTTCAGTTATGATCAAAAAGCTAGCATGAACTTTTGTACACTGATGGTCCTCCCGGTATTGTTAAGAATTATTCTGCTACACATCAAGGCACAAAGGTGCAAAGGTTGATGCTGAGGTAGTTATACAATTGTCTCCACAGTGATGTGTCAATCTTACAGCCTTTTACCAGCATAGGTGTGTATCAAAGACTTTGCGAGTTGTCTTGCCTTTAATTCGATGATGTTAGGACTGAAGAATGTGAGCATGGCTGCTGAATGGGGTGACAACATGTCATATAAAGAACATTTATAAGAACTAGTGAAGAGGTGGGAGGAAGTTATTAGTCACATCTGATACTGAAAGAAGCCACAAAGGGGGAGAATTCATTACAAAGTCCTGTAAAATAGCCAAGGGAATGTGTGTATGTGGTTGGGCTGAGAACCCTGCAGATTCTTTGGATAGACTTCTCCAAAATGGTCCTGTTGGGAATTAGCAGTGGCACTTAGTTTGAATTAAACTGATGAGTTGTTGGAAAGCTTTCTGCCCCAAAGTGCACAATTATTTATTTATATGGGACTCCCAAAGTTTATTTCCTACTCATTAGTGGTATTTTGGATCTGACTTGCCTCCCGAGTTATACTGAAAATTAACACAAAACATGTGTGTAAGACATCTCTGCAGTTAATGAATATTATTACCAGATGGATTAGAGAAAGCTCTGCACAGCTTTCTCCTGCGCAGGATACCTGTGGATATTAAAATGTTCTCCATTGTAAATGGTTTCTTTAATAAAAGAGACTCCGTGTTTCAGTGGAATTTGGCTTCTTGGCAGGATCCACAATTGTATTAGGCTCCTCATATGCTATAAAGCACACTAGGTGAGTTATTCATTTCCCATCTTCATTTGCACTTTTGACGTATTTTGCTTATCAAACATTTCAGTGACTTGTCTTGGTGTGATTGCAGAAAGCTGAAAACCACAGATCCTTTTTCCATGAGACTCAATGCCAACTCAAGAGCCCCTGATGAGAACAAAACTCTGAGGATGGTTTGAGAAAACAGTAGGGGGGCAGGATAATTTAAATAAATAAAACCAAGGTTCAGCTTCAGAATCAGTGTCTCAGGGATAGCAGGCCTGTCTGAAAGTTATTTGATTGTAGATATATTTTCCTACATGGAATATATCTATGATGCTTAATACAGACCAAAGTAAGTTTTCTGTTTCAAGTACACAACTTGCATATTCTGAGTAACAATGGTGATTGGAAATAAAGATTTCACAAGTTGTGATTATTTCAAAGTTAATTTTGATGTTTTTAAACAATTCAAAAAGTAAATAGCATGTTACTTTTTTATACCTTGGGAAAATATATTTATTTTATAATAACTAGCTTAACAGTCTCTTAAATAAATAAAATTTAGTTGGGGTAAATGTTTTTTAAGTGAATTCTTAATGTTACAAAACAATTAAAATATATTTGCATCAGATATAAGACCCAGTGTTATAAAATTAGGCACCTTCCTAATTTTTTGAAAAGTAAAAGTAAAGAAGAGGAAACTTGCTTTCAGACCTACAAGATTCTATTAGTTTTTGTAACCTTACAATAAAGATAGTGTTAGTACTCATAGATTGAGCTTCTTGCCTGGGGTCCTTTTCATTCTGTGGCCTAAGATACCTTTGGCATGATGGTTGTATAGTTGTATTGTCTGCGGATGGCTGTATAGTTTGTGAATCTTCCTCCTGTCTCCCAAGGCCATTCCCAGATACCACTATACCAACATGGCCCTGCAGGGATTTTAGATCTCTGGCCCAAAATTTCTGGGAGAAATAACTGGCTATTAATCACAAAAAAGCAAGTAATGGTGTTTTCCCACAGTGCAAAACCCACAACAGGCAAGCAAGATGTACACAGCAAGTTTAAGTGTTTCAAGTAATTAGGACTACTAATATTTTTGTAGTAATCATGTCCATGAGATACACTGCATGTTTCTGCCATGGCACAAAAGTATATAAGAACTGTAAGATTCTTCTAAGATTTCTTTCATTGGCAGCAAGTATATTTTATCTCAGCTGCCACCAAACTCCAGTGAAACACACGGGTGGAATTACTGTATGGTGTATAATGCTATGTTGAAGTTTTGAAAAAATACAAACTAGTTTATAAAAACTCTTTCATTGGCTCTAATGTGTCCTAAAGTGGTCATGAAACAAGAAAGTAGGCTGCCTAGAACTAAAGACAGGTTATGACAACCAAAACTACTGGTTCAAGAATAATTTCAGCTCCAATGGATTATTGGATTAATTTTAAAGGACAAGTTTAAAAGTAAACTGGATCCCTACAGTATGTGTTGTTATTGTTAGGATTAGAAAAGACCAAGAAATCATGACACAGGACTGAAGATGCTGAATTACAGACTAAACCATAAACATCTATTTACCTTCTCAGAAAAATGGACCCTTTCACCAATGATTTATTTTTTCACTTTATACTGATTTCTCCAGAGCCCATTTCTATGTTTTGCCCTTAGAAAACTAGGAGGGCAAATATAATAAAATGTTGTTGCCCTAAAAATTCCATATAGGTGCATTAGGAGAAGGTCCATAGAGCAAGTCTTTCCATGATGTCAGTTTTATTTAGATTTTCATTTGAAAAAGACATCTGTAGTCAGCAAATTATTTTTGTGGGAATAGAGAGAATGCATTTGTTTAAAATTGCCCAGCCAAGCCAACTGAAGCTATATAAAATATTCATCAGCAAATAGAAATCCTAAAATTATTCATTCATTGTATTTTTTTTTTTTGCATTTTAATAGCCGGGGTGAACAATATTAGTATTAATGTATTAAGATAAGAAGGATCTAGACCTAGTGCTATGGGGAATGACAAATTAATTAGTTATAAGTTATTTCATTATGTATATGTTTCCTCTGATATTTATCTTGTCTGATATCTAGTCCCTGTCCATATTAACTGATATTTTATATAATATGTTGCATTACAAAATAGACTACTCTGCAAAATGACTTTAGA
Source organism: Hydrophis major (assembly GCA_033807585.1). NCBI lineage: Eukaryota > Metazoa > Chordata > Lepidosauria > Squamata > Elapidae > Hydrophis > Hydrophis major. Next base: position 35,311,809 of record CM066332.1, on the reverse strand, counting down.
AGACAGCATTATTACCCCAATTTTGACAGGATAGTTGGAAACTAGATAAGAACCTCTTGAGCCCCTCGTTACTCTTATCCAAGAAGAAACAAAATAGATAAATTCTGTGTGTTCATGTGTTTTTCAAAATTAAATGGAACTGTCTATTTAAAAAACGGATTCATATTTGAGAAAGGCTGTTTAACACTGCATGTTTTTCTTACTCAGATTAGGCAAGGTTGCCCAAAAAAATAATATCCATTTACACACCTCCTGTATCTCAGATCATTGCTGGGAGCCCTACAATTAATCTAATGCCTTTAAGAATAGCAACTTTTATTTATTCCATGTCATTAATATCCTGATTTTTTAAAAAGAGGTTGTGGTGACAAAGCCCTGATAATTGCATTTCTGCAACGACAGTGCTGGGAAGTAGGTAAAGCTGGGAGACAAGTTCCATTTCCCCACTATCAACTTATATTGTCTTCTAGAGTTATCTAACCATTGTGGTGCTAAAAGAACAGGAACAAATGTTTATGTCACTTCAACAGTGGCAACACAATGGAATGGAGATGCAATAAATTCAGAGGAGAAATGGAGAGTTTCTACCTAAAGTTTCTAACCTTGGTTGTATGGGGATTTGACTCTGGTACATAACAGAATAACAGAGTTGGAATAAACTTTGGAGGTCTTGTACTCAGTGGTGGGATTCAGCTAGTTCACACCACTTCGGAAGAACTGGCTGTTAACTTTCTGAGCAGTTTGGTGAATTGGTTGCTGGAAGAAATCATTAGGGCAGAGAACTGGTTGATAAATTATTTGAATCCCACCACTGCTTGTACTCCAACTGCATGAAATCCTCTACAATTTCAGACAAATGGTTGTCCAATCGCTTCTTAAAAACCTCCAGCGTTGGAACACCCACAACTTCTGGAGGCAAGTTGTTCCACTGATCAATTGTTCTATATCAATTGTTTCTCCTTAGTTCTAGGTTGGGTCTTCTCCTTGATTAGTTTCCATCCATTGGTTCTTGTTTTGCCTACAGGTGCTTGAGAGAATAGGTTGACTCCCTCTTCTTTGTGGCAGCCCCTGAGATATTGAAACACTGCTATCATGTCTCCCAGGGGTGGGTTTCAATTTTTTTAACAACCGGTACTGTGTGCGTGGCTTAGTTGGTGGGTGTGGCTTGCTGGTCATGTGACTGTGTGGGTGTGGCCAACTTGACATCACTCACATCAAGGGGCACTTCTCTTCGCATGACCTCTCATGACAGTGGGGATGCTCATGACAATGGGTGAGCAATGGTTGTAAATTTGAAAATTTGTCATAAGTCACTTTTTTTGGTGCCATTGTAACTTTGAATGGTCACCAGTTTTAGACCAAAACTCAAAAAGGGTATGTAAACTCACTTTTGAATGTCAATCTTTCTAGCTAGCCAAGAAGCCTTTCTGAATGTCACTCATCTTGGTTCCTTGTCATTAAAAGCTTATTTCTGGCAGCTCTGCTTCATTATTCAATTATTTCTTCAAAGTGCTAACTCCAACAGGGGAGCATTTCCTCCCAACAGCAGTGTAAAAAGCTGAAAACAACTCTTCCCCTTTAAGAAAGTACCAGCAAAGAAAAAAAAACCTTTGGAGACATACTGCCAAGAATGCAAGAAGAGTGGAAAAAAACAAAAGGAGATTTCTTCCAACAACAGGCTTTGCTGAACTGCTTAGAAAGTTAACAACCAGTTCTAGCGAATAGATGAGAACCTGTAGAATCCCACCTCTGATGTCTACCCAAGTTCTTATTTAATATCTGATGATATTTATTGGTCTCTCGATAGGACTATATCCAGGCATAAATGAGCTACAAATTCATTATGTACTCCAATGCATGTGCTATTTTTTTGTTTTTCATTGCTGATTTAAAAGTATTGATTTTTTTATTAATATTTTTATCATTTAGGTATTAGTTTCACTTTATGTTTTATTGATTAGCCAAATGATTATATTAAATAAAATAGAGTAAAAATGCAGCCTATTGAACTATATAACAATGAAATAATCAGATAAGAACCTTGGCAGTGGCTTGCAATCTGATCCATGTATATTATTTATTTTTCCTATCTAAGAAATGGGCAAAAGGGAAGAAAATATACATTGACAAATACAAGTTGTTAGAAGTTCATGTATTTCATAGAAAGTTGGTAAAGAAAATCCAGAATTTTGCCAAAATAGAGACATTATTTAACTTCTTCGCCTCAGCTAAAACTACAATCCAGCTGTAAACGTGCATCTTGCACATTTATCAAACAGAACTCTATGAGCTACCATTTGGGTCTTTTGCAGAATTTTCAGATAAAGAGAAGTTTTTATTTCTGTAGCTGAGCCAAAATCAAATACATAAACTGTTCTGTCCTTAATTTGCATACTTGAAATCCCCGCACTTTGATTGGCTAAAGCGCGGGGATTTCTGATTGGCCAGGCGAGCCGCGCTGATTGGCCCGATTGAAGTCTCCCACGATTGGCTCACTCCAAGAGCGGGAGACTTGAATCGCTGCCATTGGCCGCGGCCGCCGCAGCGAAAAGGATAAAAGCCGCGGGCTTTTTCCTTTTCGCCGGTTCGGTTCACAACTGTTAAATAAAGAGCTTGAACGTAGTCACCGACTCCTGGCATCTTTTTGCGGACACGACACTGGCGACGAAGGTGGGATCCCGACCCTGAACCGAACCCCGTATCCAACAAGAGCCAGTTTCAGCACGGAGATGGCGAAAATCGCACTGCCCGCCCCCTTCAACCCCGCCACCGAGGACTGGGAATCGTTCTCAGACCGTTTCCGCATGTACCTCGAGTGCACCGGAATGAAGGATGCCCCGGGCCCGCTAAAACGCGCCGTCTTCCTCACCCATTGCGGAACCGAGGTCTTCCAGATGGCCAAGGCATTGGCCAAGCCGGCAGACACAACTGCCATGGACTGGGACGTCCTCGAACCTATCCTGCGGTGCCATTACGCCCCCGAGGTCCCCATCCTGATCCGGCGCAATGAATTTTACCGCCGAGATCAGAAACCAGGCGAAAAACTGAGCGATTTCGTCGCCAAGCTGCGGCGCCTAGGAGGACTCTGCGAGTTTGAAGGTCTGAACAGCCTCCTAAGAGACCGATTCGTACTCGGCCTATGGGACCCTACACTCCAGAGCCGGCTTATGGCCAAGGGCGACATCAGCCTAGCAGACGCCCTCACCGCAGCCGCAGCCGCAGAAGCAACCCGCACTTCCGCTGACAGCATGCGAAAATCAGACGCGAAGAGTGGAAACAACAACCCAGCAAGGTCGGCCGACCCTAAAAACGAATCAACTGCACACTACGGAGAATTCCAGTCTACATCCAGCACGTCAGAAGACGAGGAGGACATACATCGCGTGCAGAAGGGACGCGGCGACCAACGGAACCGAAGAGGTCGTAGGTCGAGGACCAACTGTGCCGGGTGCGGCGGCGATCACCCCAGATCAGAATGCCGATTTTTTGACTCTATCTGTAGGCATTGTGAAAGACGAGGACACATCGCTCGAGTTTGCCGCCAAAAGAAGACCCGCAGCCCGCCCAGATGGGAACAACACGACCGAAAGAAGGAAAGCCCCCCGCCCAGGACCAGAGATCGCCAATCGGACGGTCGGTGGGACCGAATCCAACGATCTTCAAGAGGCGGCGACAGTCGGCGCAAGGAAGATACCCACCAGACGGTAACCATCGGCCACGCCATCTCCGACGGCGCCAGAAAGGTACACGTAGAAGTCCATATTGAAGGCCAACCATGCAAGATGGAGGTGGACTCCGGGTCCTACCTCTCCATGATTGCATGGCACGAGATAAAATGGCTAGTGCCCACCCTCCATAAGAGGAACATTAATGCCCAAAAAATCATTATAAAAGACTACCAGGGAAACCGCGTCCCGGTAGTGGGCACTAAGAACTTTAATGTAACTTACAAGGGCCGCACCGAACAACTCCCACTCACAATCATCGATCGCGACCGCCCAAGCCTGCTGGGCCTACAATGGTTCGCCCCGCTTGACATCGCGCTGACAGGAGTCAACCACGTCGCTGACGACGGCTGGGAACAGCGGCTAGCCCAGGAGTTCCTGGAGGTCTTCGACAGAAGCCTGGGCAAGTACCAGGGGCCCCTTATCTCATTTGACCTAGACCCTAGGGTTCCCCCCAAACGACTAAAACCTAGGAGGGTACCATTCGCCCTAAAACCTAAAATTGACGAGCAGATCGACAAGCTCGTCAAACAGGGGGTGTTGCAGCCGATAGACCATGCCCGATGGGAGACCCCTATAGTGACCCCAGTCAAGCCAGACGGGTCCGTGAGAATTTGTGGGGACTATAAGGCCACCCTAAATGGCGCGTTGCAACAAAGCGCCTACCCCGTCCCAATCGTGCAACACCTACTGCACTCACTGGGAGGGGGCAAGGTCTTTGCCAAACTCGATCTCGCCCAGGCATATCAGCAGTTGCCGGTCGACGAAAAAACAGCGGAAGCCCAGGACCATCGTTACCCATCGGGGGGCCTTCAAGTGTAACCGGCTCCAATTCGGAGTCAGCGTGGCCCCAGGCATCTTTCAGAGCCTGATGGAACGTTTGCTGCAGGGCATCAAGGGGGTGGTGCCCTATTTTGATGACGTATTAGTGGCGGCGCCAAACGAAGCCGAATTAGAAAACCGACTCAGGGAGGTCTTAACAAAATTTAAAGTAACGGGACTTAAAGTAAAACGAGAAAAATGCCAACTATGCACAGAGCGAGTGGAATTCTTGGGCTACCTTCTAGACCGGCATGGCATTCACCCTACATTTAAAAAAGTGAAAGCCATCAAAGAAGCCCCCACCCCAAGGTCTAAAACGGAACTACAGGCTTTCTTAGGGTTGCTGAATTTTTATAATGTTTTCCTACCCCAAAAGGCTACGGCGGCGGAGCCTTTGCATAGGCTCCTGGATAAGGCGGCAACCTGGACTTGGGGGAGACGAGAGCAAGCCGCCTTCCAAAAAACCAAAGACCTCCTCACCTCCGACGCCGTCTGATTCAATTCAGCGAAACCTTGCCCTTGGTTGTCACTTGCGACGCATCACCTTTCGGCATCGGCGCTGTCCTCAGCCATACTCTCCCCGACAAAAGAGAAGCACCCATCGCTTTCTTTTCCAGGACTCTGACTAAACCGGAGCGGAACTACAGCCAGCTGGACAAAGAAGCTTTGGCTATAGTTGCCGCCGTTAAGCGATTCCACGAATACCTTTATGGCCGCCCGTTTACCATCGTGACAGATCATAAGCCGTTGCTGGGCATCCTCGCAGGAAACCGAGCCACCCCGAACATTTTATCACCCCGGATGACAAGGTGGTCCGAGTTCCTGGCAGCCTACAGCTACGAACTGTTACACAAGCCAGGTAAGAAAATTTCGCACGCGGACGCTTTAAGCCGCTCGCCTTTACCAGACTCTGATCCTGACCCAGCACCAACGACAAACACCCTTAACATCGAGAACTTGCCCAACCTACCCATTACCGCGTCAGACATTGCCAGGGAAACTATTAAGGACAGGCGTCTGGCGCGAATTTTACATTGGGTGGAAAAAGGTTGGCCTGAAAGGGACAGTGACGAATCCGTTAAGACATTCAGAAACCGCCAGACTGAACTCTCACTACTCAAGGGATGTATTTTGTGGGGTGACAGGGTGGTCATCCCGGACAGGTTGCAAGGGAGGGTCTTAGAGATGCTGCACGAGGGGCATCCTGGCATCGTCAGAACTAAAGCCCTGGCCAGGAGTTATGCTTGGTGGCCAGGGATGGACAAGCAGATAGAGGCATGGGTAGCCAAATGCCAACGATGCCAGGAGACCAGACCCAGCCCACCCGCAGCACCCATTCTGGACTGGGAAACACCAAGGGGACCCTGGTCCAGAATCCATCTAGACTTTGCCGGTCCCACGAATGGGCATACCTTTCTGATAACAGTTGACGCTTACTCCAACTGGTTGGAGGTAAGCGACATGAAATCCACTACCACGGAGGCCGTTATCAAAGAACTTTGCAAACTCTTTTCCACACACGGCCTCCCAGACATCGTCGTCTCAGACAACGGGCCCCAGTTTACTTCCCTCGACTTCGAAAGGTTCCTGGCGGAGAGGGGCATCTGCCACGCATTAACAGCACCGGCGCATCCGGCGGCGAACGGTAGGGCGGAACGGATGGTACAATTTACCAAAAAAACCATCCAGAAAATGGACCACGGGGAGATCAACGACAAAATAAATAAACTCCTCTTTATACAACACATCACCCCGAACACCACTACCAACAAAAGCCCAGCCGAGTTACTGATGGGTAGGAAGCTGAGGTCCCCGCTCGACAGGTTACACCCAACATATAACCCGGAGCGACCCCCAGACTCAAGTACAAAATACCGGACCTTTGCCCCCGGTGACTTAGTGTACGCGAAAAATCTGACGGGGGACCCCCTATGGATCCCAGCCGTCATCACTCAAATCACAGGTCCACGGTCGTACCGGCTCCAAACCACCGATGGGCGAGCCTGGAAACGACACTTTGACCAGCTCAGGTCACGAACAGCAACGGACCTCAACCCCCAAAACACGAACCAAGGGGGGAGGGAATACCCGAATAAACAAACGCAGGAAAAAATAAACCAGCAGTACTTACCGGAACGCAGCCATCGCGATCCCCCACCGGAGAAGAACCACCTGGCCAGCTCAACCGACTCGGAGAAACCAAGCGGGAGCGGCGAAACCCGCAGCTCAACCAACCCGGAAGGCCCAGGTGGGAGCCACGGAGAAAGAACCGGCCCGATCATCCAGCCGATTCGCACAGAAGAGGGAGCAGCCACAAACATGACCGCTCCGGCCGAAATCCAGCTTGCAACTGAGTTGCGCAGGTCAAGTAGGACTAGACGGAGCCCCACCTACCTACGTGACTACGCAACGTGATGGACTATACCAAGAGGGGAGGGGTGTTCTGTCCTTAATTTGCATACTTGAAATCCCCGCGCTTTGATTGGTTAAAGCGCGGGGATTTCTGATTGGCCAGGCGAGCCGCGCTGATTGGCCCGATTGAAGTCTCCCGCGATTGGCTCACTCCAAGAGCGGGAGACTTGAATTGCTGCCATTGGCCGCGGCCGCCGCAGCGAAAAGGATAAAAGCCGCAGGCTTTTTCCTTTTCGCCGGTTCGGTTCACAACTGTTAAATAAAGAGCTTGAACGTAGTCACCGACTCCTGGCATCTTTTTGCGGACACGACATAAACCTATTAAAAATAACCCTTTTTTGGTATAAACAGTGCTTCTCAACTGATGACTTTAAGACATGTGGACATGCTGGGGAATATATCTCAGGCAGCAAGAATCTAGGAAATCTGATTAATAATGTTTATTAGAAGGTATATAATTTTATTTATTTGCATATACATTTATAATATATCTACATAATAACATGTATTAGGATATATAGTAGGTTAAAATGAAAACACTGCAGGAATTCCAGAAGCTGTCTTACTTTCAAACAAGATACTTTTATATATTTTAGGCAATTCATAGCGGCAAAACTCATGTCCCTTTTCTCATGCCTTTTCAATGTAAGGCTGAAAGTGTGTGTGTGTGTGTGTGTGTGTTTGTGTAGGCAGGACAGCATGCATCTGTTAATTATTAGGGTAACCACTAACTTTTTATCAGTATGAAAAATAACTTTCATTATACTTCATTTTTATGTCATGCTTTGGTTCATACCAGTGGTTCCCAAAGCGGGTGGGATGCCAGTGGTTCCCCTGGGGGGGAATGCCTTAGGGGGGTGCTAAGAGGCAAGGGAGTCAACAGGGGGCTGCCAGAGGTGGCAGAAGGGTGTTTGAGACACCGGCCTCGCAGGGTCACCCATTGACTGTTGCATTGCTCTGGAGCCGGCACCTCAAATGCCCCCCCCCGCCTCCTCTTAGCATCCTCAAGGGGGCCGGAAGAAGGGCGCTAAGAGATGGGGGGGCATTTGAGACGCCGGCTGTTGCACTACTCCAGACCTGGCACCTCGAATGCAGCAGCGGTGGCACGTTACATGCTGCTGCAGCCACATTCGACATGCTGCCCCCCTGCCACCTCTTAGCATCCCCAAGGGGGCTGGCAGAAGGGTGCTAAGAGGCGGTAAGGGGGCGTTTGAGGTGCCGGCTGTTGCACTGCTCCAGAGCCGGCACCCCGAATGAAGCAGCAGTGGCACATTATGTACCGCTGCAGCTGCATTTGACACGCCGCCCCCTGCCACCTCTTAGCATCCCCAAAGGGGCTGGCAGAGGGGTGCTAAGAGGTGGCAGGGGGAAGTTTGAGGTTCTGAAGTGGTGCAACAGTCAATGGGTGAGCCTGCAGGGCTGGTGCCTCGAATGCTCCCCTGCTGCCTCTTAGCATTCCCAAGGGGCCTGGCAGAGGGGCACTAAGAGGTGGCAAGGGGGCTTTGAGGTGCTGGCCCTGCAGGCCCATTGACTGTTGTACCACACCGGAGCTGGCACCTCGAATGCGGCAGCACGTTGGGAAAAGCTGCCACCACAGCTTTCCCAACGTGCTGCCACTGTTGCATTCTGTCTGTCCATTTGTCCGTCCATCCATCCATCCAAAAGGTCTGTCTGTCAATCTGCCTGCCTTCCTGCTTACCTACCTGCCTGCTTGCCTGTCTTTCTGTCTACCTACCTATCTATCTACCAATATAGATCTATCTATCTATCTATCTATCTATCTATCTATCTATCTATCTATCTACCTACCTACCTACCTACCTACCTACCTACCTACCTATCCATACATCTGTCCAAAAGGTCTCTCTGTCTGTCTTCCTGCCTGCTTGCCTGCCTACTTACCTACCTATTTATCTACCAATATCTATCTATCTATCTACTTATCTGTCTCTCTATCCATCCATCCATCCATTCATCCATCCATCCATCCATGTTCAAAGCGCCAGCCCTGCAGGCACATCGGGAAAGTAGATCAAAGCCAGTTTGGGAGGGAGGGAGGGAGAGAGAGAGAGAGAGAGAGAGAGAGAGAGGGCTGATACATTAGATTGAAATGAGGCCTAGTTTAGACTAAAACATCTTTGGCTTCTATTAAAGGTTTTGTGGATGAAACATGGTCAAGACTATCATGAAGCTCTCACATTTTGTTGAGGCTTTAAACAGAATCCATTGGATCTCCACCCTAAAAAATTACTTTTCTCCAATGTATTACAGTGCCAATTAGAATAGGTATCTCATTATCTTTCTCCTCCTTCCCTCCCTCCCTCTCTCCTTCTTTATTTCTTTTTTTTTGTCCCTTCCTTCCATCTCCCCCTTTCTTTGTATGTCCCTTTTTGTCTTTCCCTTTTCTCTTTCTTTTCTCTGTCTCTCTTTCCCTCTCTCAGGCTCACCCCATTGACTTGGTGCACTGCTCCGCTTGGACTTGCCTGGGCAGGTCCTTCCGATGCAGCAGGCTCAATGGGGTGGACCTGCAGGGCCAGCACCTAGAACGTGGCAGTGGCAGCACATCTGAAAAGTAGAGCAAAGCCAGAAGTCGGTAATTTTTGCTGCAAAGAATCACAAAAGTTTCTGGGTTGTGCACATGAAGGGACACACATGTCAATGCAATTCAACAACATAAAATAAAGAAATACAAATAAAAATCAACAAGAATCAGCAAAGCATCTCTGATTAGATTCTATTCACTACTAGAATCTAATCAGAGATGCTTTGCCGATTCTAGTCCAATGACCTGCTGCAGCAGGGTTAGAAGGGAGTGTGTGTGTATGTGTGTGAATGGCTGTCAAAACTCCAAAATCAGGTCAAGTAGCTCTGGGGAGGCCAGTCATAAATTAAAACACTTGCTAAACAACCATCCATTAAGTGAGGACTACTTGAATTTGGTTTGCCAGTCACCTGCCCACGCCCACCCAGTCACATGACCACCAAACCACGCCTACCTGGTAATATGACCAGCAAGCCACGCCCACCCAGTTACATGACCAGTAAGCCACACCCTCAAATTAGGCCACACCCACAGAAATTTTAATCCCAACTGTGGGTGGGGGGCACTGAGGATGAGTTTGTAGCACCAAGGGGACAGTGGATTGAAAAAGTTTGGGAACCACTGGTTTATACTATGATTTTGTAATCCTAGTCTTTATGTATAAATGAAAAAAGTCCAGTAACTTTTTGAAGCTGCCTTTGTAATTGTTTCTCAGTATTGATTAATGTAGCAGATGATTTATCAAAATTGACTCCTTATTCTGCTACTGTATGAAATTTAATCAATTCAAATTGTACTGAGTTATATCTCTATTAGGATTTTGAATAAGCATGCCATTTGCTCACAGATTCATTGCCCAAGAATCTGTTTCTATACTAAAGTATAAAACCTTGAATTACTTTTTCCTAATATTTCATGTTAATTCTTCTGTAATGAGATTACACTAAACATAGTAACTCGTCATCCTTGTTTAGTGAACCTGTTTATTCTAAGAGTTAGTGTTCAATCCATGCATTAAATCAGTTTGATTTTCTAAAGTTCATGATATACCCTAAGAAGGGAACAACCCAAACTGATGTCAATGAAATTTAGGAGCTTTGGAAAATTGTGCACAGTTTTCATTTGTTTTAAGCCTGGGCTTTTGGAAGCTTTGACGGCAGCAAAGAGAAACCTATGGGAATTATGGAAGAGCAAAGCAAGCCGTTCTATATTTCGAGATGAAAGACTCAAATGTAGCTGCCATTGCAAAGAGTGTTTGGAAGGAGACATTAAATAGCCCACTGAAGGCATTTTAAGTATATGGTGAACTTGATTTACATTTAGTTTAAACTTTTAGCTGGGAAACATTAAACATACAGAAAATGTACATGGTAATCAGTTCTGTAGTCACCACTACAAGTTACAGGGATTAAGAATATCACTAAGAAAATTACCACACAGTTGGGTGGAAATATTTGGGCATTTTTGTATGTTTTAATGAATCCCTTGTCAACCAGGGTGACAAGTGAACCTGCCTGAGACCATCTTGGAGGCCTCAGGGTTGCCACCCAACAGAGGGAGAGGAGAAATAGCTGTGGTTTTGTAGACAAAACAATGAAATGTGGGAACTAAGGACTTTTTCACAGGTGGCTGGCCAGAGGAGGAGTGAAGAAACCAAGCAACCGGCCTGTACCTTGATTGGACAATGTGACCAGAGACGTGGGCAAAAGGGAAAACTTTTACTTTTTAATTAAGTGAAAGCCGTGGGAATTTCAGAGTCGGCTTTCAACAGTTGTGCCAATATGATGTATCCAATAAATTGTTCTTTGAGGAATTTCCCTGCCTCAGAGTTCTGTTTTCTAGGGGGGAATTACTTGGAATGCTGACATCCCTAAGTGAACAGAAGCTGTCTCAACTTCAAGATAGTATGAAGTTAAACACATCATTCTACACACTTGAATTTAACTATGTTATAGGCAGGTTTTTACATGTTTTTTTTAAAAATCACAGTAAATATGACCAGGGCAGACATTTGATCCAGTACTATTTTTTTCATCACACAGTATAATTACCGATAAAGTTCCAAAGGGTGATTGATTCATAAAGCATACCATACAATTACCCAAGTGAAGACAGTTGCACAGGTGAACAACTATTCTGATCATTCTAACCTCTCGGGTGTAATTATTATTCTGTCTGTTTTCAACAGCCACAGGCTCTTCAGAGCAGCTACGTGAGCATTTGAAAATAAAAATAAGTCACTTTTATAAAAAAGGTGACAGATGTAAGAATGTCTCTAAATGCTTCCAGGTAACAGTTTCTGTTAAGTTCTGCGCATGGGTGCAAGGAACGGAGACGAGGCAGTGAACAGTGAACTTCAACTCTTTATAAATCATCCTGAACAGAGCAAAACCCTAGGGCAGCAGCAGCCCTTTTATAGGGTAGGCTGCTGACCTATTAGCCAATGAGAAACATGGAAGTGTTAAACCCTTGAACCAATGAGAGTTGTCCCATTAACAGCCAATCAGATTCCCCAGAAAGGACCAATCCAATATTGTTATTTTTGGCCAATCAGAAGTGCAGGATTAGAACCCTGCTTTTCCTTAAGGTTTGTTAAAACTTTATTAAACACCTTGATTAGTTCATAACACCCCTTCCCCCGGGTTCCGTTTGAGGAGTGTAGTGATGTAATCCCTAAGATATTCAGGTTTTTTTAACTGTCTATTAGATTTGTGCTGTCCCACCGGTCCCTGTCTGTAGTCCGGGACATTTTTGGGTATATCTGGTACAGGCGGTTCTGCATCCTCACTGGACGACTTGGTGCTGCTAATTCTGTCATTGTTGTCCTCCGATCTTTGTGGGCTTGCCTCCGTTGAGGTATTCCTCTGTGGCGAAGCCATCCCTCTCCCTGATTCTTCTTCATGTATCGCGCCCGACTGCTGACTTCCTTCGATTCTGCTTTCCACCATCTCAAATTCGGTTTCTTTGACATCCCCTCCTCCCTCAGTTTGAGAGTCACAGGAGTCACGGGAACTGGGTTGTAGCCAAGAGCAAAGCTGATCTATATGGCGTTTCCATATTTTTCCATCGCATGTTTGCACACGGTACGATCTGGGCCCGGTGGTTTGAGTTACGGTTGCTTCAACCCATAATGGTTCGCCGGAAAGGTTTTTAGCGAAAACTAAGTCGCCTACCATGAACTCGCGGCATTTTCTGCTAGATCCGCAGGGTTTCTCTGGCTCGTAGGACGGGTGGAGCCGGTCGAGGTGGGAATGGAGCTTGCGTCCCATCAACAGTTCAGCTGGAGTCTTGTTGGTGACGCTGGGCAGGGTGATGTGTTGGAGTAGGAGTATGCTGTTTAGTTTGTCGTCAATGTCCCCATAGTCCATTTTGTGGAGAGTTCTTTTAACAAATTGTACCATGCGCTCGGCCCTGCAGTTAGTCGCAGGGTGCGCCGGTGAAGTTAGCGCATGGTGGATACCCCGGTCCGCTAAGTATTGTTCAAACACCAGGGCAGTGAACTGGGGTCCGTTGTCGGAGACCAGAACATCTGGTAGCCCATGAGTTGCGAATAGCCTATTCAATTTTCGAATGATGGACTCGGTTGTAGTATTCTTCATTTCGTGGATCTCGAGCCAGTTGGAGTAGGCATCCACTATTAGGAGGAACGTATGTCCCTTAGTAGGTCCCGCAAAGTCAACATGGATGCGGGACCACGGCCCCCGGGGGGTTTCCCACTCTATTGGAGTTGCTCTAGGTGGGGCACTGCTGACTTCTTGGCACTTTAGACAAGTCTTTACCCAGGCTTCTATCTGCTTGTTGATGCCCGGCCACCATGCGTAGCTTTGGGTGAGCGCTTTCATACGCACGATGCCAGGGTGACCGTCATGCAATGTTTTCAATACTGCTCATTGTAACTGCTCTGGGATGATGACTCTATCTCTCCATAGGTTGCAGCCTTTTTGTGAAAAATGTTCTGTTTGCCGGTTTCTGAAAGGGGTGAAGTCATCAGGGGTTTGTTCTACTGGCCATCCTCGTTCGACCCAGCTAAGAATTCGCACCAGGACAGGATCTCGTTTCGTTTCGATAGCGATGTCTCTGGCTGTTAGCGGCGGTGAATGTAGCATTTCAATCTGGAGTGTCGTAAGGGTTGGAGCTGGGTCATCAACGGTTTCCGGAAGCGGGGCACGGCTCAATGCATCAGCGTGGGGAATGGCTTTCCCCGGGCGGTGTTGTAATTTATAGTTGTACGCAGCTAAGAACTCCGACCAATGAGTCATTCTCGGTGACAATATATAGGGGGTTGGCTTGTCTCCCGCTATAATCCCTAGAAAAGGTTTGTGATCGGTAATAATAGTAAAAACTCGTCCATACACATATTCATGAAACCGTTTCACAGCAGATACAACAGCAAGAGCCTCTTTGTCAATTTGGCTATATTTACGTTCAGCCTTTGATAGGGTCCTTGAAAAATAGGCAATAGGGATCTCACTACCATTTGGTAACACATGACTCAAAATGCCTCCTACCCCAAATGGTGATGCGTCACATGTAATTGTTAAAGGCAAAGTCTCGTTATACTGCATTAAAACAGCATCTGAAGTTAGTAAGATTTTCACTTGTTGGAATGCGTGCTCCTCTTGGTGTCCCCAGACCCAAGTTGCTTTTTTGTCGAGAAGTCTGTGCAGGGGCTCAGCTACGGTTGCTTTCTGGGGCAAGAAGATGTAAAAGTTAATGAGCCCCATGAAAGCTTGGAGGTCAGTCTTATTTCTGGGTCTTGGGCATTTTTGATTGCTTTTAGCTTGCTATTAGTGGGGTAAATGCCTTGCTTATCGATTAGGTACCCCAGGAACTCTACTTTATCTGTACATAGTTGACATTTATTTTTTTTTAACATGAAGGCCAGAGTCTTTAAATTTCTGGAGAACCATTTTAAGATGCTTTTCTAGTATTTCTCTATTCGGGGCCGCAATTAAAATGTCATCAAAGTATGGCACGACCCCCTTGATCCCTTGCAAGAGTCTCTCCATCAGACTTTGAAAAATCCCTGGGGCTACGCTCACTCCGAATTGGAGTCGGTTGCATTTAAAGGCGACTTGGTGCATAACGATCGTCTGTGCTTCTGCGGTTTTTTGATATACAGGCAGTTGTTGGTACGCCTGTGCTAAATCCAATTCAGCGAAAACTTTTCCGCCCCCCAGGGAATGGAGAAAGTGTTGCACCACCGGCACCAGGTATGCGTTCTGTTGAAGGGCGTGATTTAGGGTGGCATGGTAGTCCCCACAGATCCTTAACAATCCATCCGATTTGATGGGTGTTACAATTGGGGTTTCCCAACAAGCGTGGTCAGTTGGTTCTAAAACACCCTGGGCTATTAATTTATCGAGCTGCTTGTCAATCTTTGGTTTAAGGGCAAAAGGTACCCGACGAGGCTTAAGGCAGATGGGGGCTACTTCAGGGTTAAGGTTAAATGATATCGGGGTCCCCTTGTACTCACCTAGTTTGTCTGCAAAGATGTCCTGGAATTCCTGGATGAGGGCCTCCTCCCAGTTGTCGCTTCTGTTTTGGTGAATGCCGGCTACCTCGATCCTGAGTGGGGCGAACCATTGAAGGCTTAACAAACTATGCTGGTCGCGGTCGACGATGGTCAGTGGTAATGACGCAGTACGATTTTTGAATGATACTTTGACTTGGCTGGATCCAACGAACGGAATTTGGTTCCCCTGATAATCTTTAAGTATGATTCTTTGGATTCTGAGGTCTTGACACCGGACGGCAGGGTTTAATTGTTTAAGAGTCTTCCAGGAAACCATCGAGAGGGACGATCCTGAGTCGACTTCCATCACACAAGGCTGGTTTTCGATGGCGACCTTCACTCGGATTTTCTTTGCATCTAATGATGAAGCGTGACTGATTGTAATGGTTTGGTGTGCCTCTTCCTGTCTCGTTGAAATGGCCAGTGTTTTATTTCTGTAGGAGTGGTTGTTCCATTGGTGGTTCAATTGTTCCCGACTCACAGGACGATTCCCTGTGGTCTGGTGATAGTTGTTTCCCCTCTGAATTGGGCTAGATCCTTGCTTGCTTCTATAGACCTTCCCTTGTGGCCTCTTTTCCCACAGAAATGGCACAATGCGTCGAGGAATTTGCAGTCTGATCGCGAGTGGTTTGCCCCACAACCCGCGCATTGGTGTGGTAGTCTTTGATTTCGCTGGTGGCGTTGGTCACATTCAGACCGGAGCCAGTTGACCTCCTCCTCATCACTTTCTGATGGCGATTCAAGGTCCTCGTGGTGGGTCGCTGTTGTGTGCCTCTCTAGGCGAGGTGAGGTATCGCTGACGAGTTGACAGAGCAGTGCGTTGGTGCGGCGCATTTGGGCGGCCGACTTCCTGGTTGCTTCTGCTGCAGTAGCGTCTTTGATGACATCAGCAAGGTTGATGTCCCCTTTGGCCATGATCTTGCTCTGTATCATCTGGTCATCTAATCCCAGAACTATTCGGTCTCTCAGAGCTTCTTCGAGGTCTGTGAACCCACAGAGGCCTCCTAGGTTCTGGAGATCCGCGATGAAATCTGCAATGCTCTCTCCTTTCCGCTGGTCCCTCTGGTAAAATGCATGTCTTCGGACAAGCGTTGGTATGGCGGGTGCATAGTGGGCCCGTAGAAGGGGCGCAAGGACGTCCCAGTCCATGGTTTTCACCTCAGCCGGTTTCGCTAGTGCCTTGGCCATCTTAAAGACGGCAGGCCCGCAATGGGTCAGGAACACTGCTCGCTTTTTCCCCGTAGTGGCATCCTTCAAGTTGTTGGTCTCCAGAAACATCTGGAACTGGTCTATGTACGAGTCCCAGTCTTCTTGTTCCGGGTCAAATGGAGCGGATGGTATGGCGCCGCCGGACATGGTTTCCGTTGTCGATGCGCCTTCAGCCATGTGCTCTGTTTGGTCCTCTGTGAGTGTTCAATCAGCTCAGATGTCTCCGCATCCCATCCTCGTCGCCAGTGTTATGTTCTCTGAATGGGCGCAAGGAGTGGAGACGCGGCAGTGAACAGTGAACTTCAACTCTTTATTGAACATACTGAGCAAAACCCTAGGGCAGCAGCAGCCCTTTTATAGGGTAGGCTGCTGACCTATTAGCGAATGAGAAACATGGAATTGTTAAACCCTTGAACCAATGAGAGTTGGCCTGTTAACAGCCAATCAGATTTCCCAGAAAGGACCAATCTGATATCGCTATTATTGGCCAATCTGAAGTGCAGGATTGGAACCCTGCTTTTCCTTAAGGGTTGTTAAAACTTTATTAAACGCCTTGATTATTTCATAACAGTTTCAATAGTGAAAAATGTTGTTAACAAAGGGAAGTCATGTGGCATTATTTAAGACAAAGCCCAATTTGGAAGTTAAGATCAAGAAAAATTTCTTCTAGAACATCCCCTTATGGGCCAGTTTTGGAAAACAAAATCTACAGATCACTGCAAATGGCTTACTAAAAAGTTAATTGACACTAGTGTAACTGTTCAGAGCTCCATAGTACATTATTTTTAATACAACAATGAACTGTTGTCAGAAGGAAAATGTTTCACTAGCTTCATCACAAAATCATTGTCTAAGGAAATCTGCGGTAAGCCTGAAAAATAGTTTTGGTGTTTTTTGAAAGAAGCATAGAAAACTACATCAAAAACTGAACTGTTCAATCACAAGCATACAAGATACATTTGGAGAAAAAAAGGATAAAGAGGAAAATGCCTTGCCAATTATTAAACATTTAACATTGTGTCCTAGATTAGGCTTTGGAGTTTTGTGGCAACTAGCCAACATGAAATATTGTGCAGGTATTGGAAGGAGTTTAATTAAATATCAACATATTTTAGAACTAATGTTGTAGACTCTGGGAAAAATTTAAACTAAAAATGAGTTACCTATTTTTAAAAAACAATCCAAACCACACACAAAGAAAGAAAAAAAAGATGGAACAAAATTATTTCCAATAGAAAATAAAGACAAAGATTTTGGAATGGTTTTCAAAATCTCACAGCTTGAATATTATTGAAAATTTTGGGTGAGGAGTTGTTAAATAGGCACTTCATGTAAGGTGACTTAAGAATATTTCAAGGTTAAAAGACTTCTTCAAGGAAGAGTGGGCAAAGATCCAAAAGCAAGAATAGAAATGCTCCTGGTTAGCAGATGGAAACATTTGGAAATGGTTATTTCTACCAAAGAAGTATTATAAAGTAGTAAATGAAAGTGTGTCTAAACTTATAACCTGCTATATCAATCATTTTTGTTGTTCTGAATCTGTTAAAAATTGCACTTAAAGGTTTCCAGTTTCGCGTGGCTTCGGGGCAGCAGGAATTCGCGACAGCTCGCGATTCCTGCTGTGCTAGCCATCGAGGTACCCCCGATCCAGATGGGTCAGGGGGATATGGCTGCCCTGTAGGGACAGCTGAAGAGAGAGGGGAGTCGGACAGGGGGTGGGGGTGTCGCAGACCCCCTCCTCCTCCGGAAAAACCCCTTTTTCCCAAGGCGGTGGAGCAGCGGTCAGCAATGGCCGCCACGAAGAAGCCAGCAACCGGGTAAGATTGCGCTGGAGGAAGTAAGAAGAGTGAAAGTGCTGTCTGAGCCGGGTCAAGTAACATCTTTCAAATTGGTTGGAACTGAGCTGTTTGAATTGCTGGAGGATACATTGTATCCCTAAGAAGATCGAAAGCGGCGGAGAAGCTGTTAAAGGGAACTTTTTTTTTCTTCACTCTCCCACCCCATGGAAACAGCAGATATGTTTGGACATATTGGACATTGAAAGTGAATTGTTTTGAGAGTTGAAGCTAAGGGACAAAAGGGTTTTTGGACATTGAAAAACTTAAGAAATTGGAAAACCCTTGTTGGAGGTATGGATTTCTGATTATTTAAAATTGATATTGCAAGTGGGAAGGGAGAGGAAAAAAAAATGGAGCAGAAGCTGAAAAAGGAGGAGATTGCCTGGAATCCCAAAGAAAGGTATATGGTAATTGGACCTCTTTGATTAAATATTAACCCCAGAAAGAGAAAGAGAAGAAGGAAGAAAAGTATTAATTTTTGGAATTTTTTTTTTGAATTATTTTTGATTAAAAATATTTGTGGTTGTTTTGGGAAAAGTTTTTTTTTTTCATAATGGCATCGCTTGTGGATGAACTAAAGACTGAATATCAAAAATATAAAAAAGAAGATACTTTGGGCACTTTGTTTCAATTCTTAGAAATGGCGTTATGTACTTATGAAAAGTTGACTATGCAGCAGAAGGACTGGGACAAAGAAGAAGAGGAAGAAGAAGCCATCTTTGATGAACAATGGGTTCCTTCCGGGGAGGAGGAGAAAAAGGATAAGAAAAAGGGGATTTTAAGAATTATAAAAACAACCAAAGAAGAGAAAAATGAGAGGAAAGGTGGAGGCAAGGTTAGAAAGCAAAGGAAAGGGAGTAAGAAAAGGGAGGAGGAAAGACAAAGGGGTAAAAAGGGCAAGGAGAAGAATAAGCAAGAGAGAAAGGAGGGGAGGAGAAGCCTCAATGGGGGGAAGCAAGATCTAAAGAAAAAAAGTTTATTTAGAGACAATGGGTGAATTTAATTTAGGATAAAAGAGGGATTCTGGAGGGTACATAAGATTGTGTTTTTTATATGTGTATTTAGAGTATAAAATTCATTGTGTAATTTTAGAACCTATTAAACAGAATCCCAAGAAAAATTGTTATATGAAGTACTTTTAAGTTAGGGTAATGAGTTATAGACGTTACTCCAATTGGTGTATAGGAGAAGTATAATAAAAGAAAAAAGATGAATGGATAGTTGGAAATAGAACAGACAAAGAATATTATTGAAAATGGTAATAAGATATGAAAGGATATATAAAGATTTTGTTATGTTTTTTTTTTTTTTTGGATGTTGTATATTGAAAAAAGTCAAAAAAAATTCAATTAATAAGAAATAATTTGGATGAAAAGGAGAAGTTGGGATAAGATATGAAGTTAAATAGACAAAGTATTGATACTATAATTTGGAATTGTTATGTTCTATTGGTTTTCTTCTTTTATTATTTTTTCTTAGAAAAGGACTTATAAGCTGTTATGCCTTGTGCATTGTTTATATAAAATTGATAAAAATGGTTTATATATATATAAAAAAGAAAATGATAATAAGATATGGAAGGATATATAAAATGAATATGATGTTTGAATTTGTGTCTGTGTGAAGAGTTTCAACCCGGGATCAGACAACCTTCAGAAAAGATATTTTAGTTTAGTTTATGTTTTATTGTGTTCTCTGTAAAATTAATAAAATTTGTTTAAAAAAAAAATGCACTTAAATACATATTCAGATTTGCAGAAATATGTGTTTAACTTTGCACTATGAAGAGCTGTAAACTTCTGATCACAAAGGGATTCACTGAATCTTGCAGAAAGGCCTAAACCTTTACATGCTATTGTATCTGGATATCTGGGCTGTTTTAGTGATCTTGCATTGCCCCATGGAGAAGCATTTACTAGCTCCGCAGTTTGATGGTGCAAAAGATATTTAGATGCTTATTAGATCATTTCATACAGTGACATATACCATGTCTCTGGTATGCTTCCTGCTAAACAATATAGGTAGAGATTAGAGACTCACCACCCCATTAACAGTAGGCATAATAATTACATTTACACTGCAATCCAATTCACGGCTCAGGCACCTCCTATTTGGTTACAGTCTGGATTGCTTTTCTTACATTCAGCAGGCTTTTTGAAAAATACAAATACCAGAATTGTACAGATACCAAGGTGCTTACCGTCCCTGTCCTATTATTTCTTTTATTTTTCTTATATGTACCCATTTCATGTATTCATAACTATGTATATACTTATACCTATTATCTTGCAAGCGATTGACAAATCAAAATAAATAAATAAAAAATAAATACAAGAGGGCAAGAAAAGAGTTTTCCTTCCTATTTCAGAAATGGTGATAAAAGATAGCTTGTTCTGCCACAACTGCATTTTTGGAAAGCCAAAGGGGGGAAAAAAAGAATCTGAATTGTGGGAAAAATCTTAATTGTGCACTTCAAAAGCCAAGTGTGGCATTTATTCTCCTGTTTGTAGAAGTGCCGAGGAAGGGTAAATTACAGCTTTTTTTTTCCAGAGAAGCCCAAAATGAACTGGAGTTCTGCCAAAGGACAGATCGGACTGGCAGACAAAAGAAGACTAAAGATAAATATCAGACATTGAAAAGCAGCTATTTGAATGGTGGCATAACTCAGCATAAAAGAATAAAAGGGAAAATCACTCACAGATATTTGTGAGTAGCATGTGATTCAGTAGAATTTTATCAGCTATGTTTCCCTATTAATATTAGGATTCGATAGAGGGAAATTTTACCTACAAATAATCTATTGTTTACTTTATTCTTTTAAATTATCTATGAATGCTTGACTATTGCATTTATTTCTTACCAATATAAAAGTATTGTTTATGTGTTTATGAATATGTGGAATATGCAAATATTTGCAATGGCAGATCTGTTTTCTACTTTGGGCAAGTTGGATACCTGATTTTCACCGAATATTTCTACTTTTAGTAGCCGCCTGCATTATGATCTTCTTAATTCTGATCCATCACCAAACTTTCAAAAGAGATGCAGCCTGGAATAGATTGTGTGCATTTCTGCTGAGGCAATATCTTCATTCTCAACAAATGGCAGGTATACTTGGTTATTTATTTGAGCTGAAAGACAACTTGTTCCCAGTGCAGCATTGTTCAAAATACATTGGCTTATTCGTGTTGATCCAGAGGCATGGTCTAAAGTAAAGATGCCAGTGTATCATAAAGTGTAATGTCGTCTTGATGTGATTCATGCTATTATTTAGCTATCTGGATAACACAAAGCTGCCTGTTGATGAAAGAAGAGATTGAAATTCTCATGCTACTACTTGACTGGCAAACAATTTCTTCTTACAAAGACCAGCAGCCAAGAATGGATATTAGAAACTGACTCCAATTTGGGTAGGGAGATAGGTTTAAATAGTGTGAGACATTACATACACACATATTTATGGGACAGTGCACAGTATTCCGAAGTACCAATGCAATTTTTATTTTTTAATGAAAGAAGGTTCAGCCATGGTTGTCAATTTATTTCTGAGCACAATACAAAGTGCTGGCCATTCCACTTTTTATAGGGTTAAGATTTAGAATGTTTGGAAAAATTGTTTGTTTCTCATGAAGCTAGAAACATCTCAGTCGCGTGTCTAATTATTGCCATGAGCTTGATTGGTGGCATTTTTGGACTCTCTTGCTCAGTGGTGGGATTCAAAAAATTTAACAACCGCTTTGCCCAGGGTCAAGTTGGCTGTGGTGAGAGGTGTACCGCCCTCCAGCTCCACTGCACACGTGGGATGAGCCTCCTGCAACAGTCAACTAGGCCCTGGGTGAACCGGTTGTTAAATTGCCCCCTGCTATCAAAGTGGATCCTGGGTGCTGCAATGGAGAAATGGGAAATAGAGCAGCTGGTACAAGAGAAGGAGGAGGAGCAGGGAGAAGAAAGAAGGAAAGTAGCCTTCTTTCCTCACTCCGGCCGCTCTGTTGCCCATTTCTCCACTGCAGCGCAGCACATTCACTTTGATAAGGATTCACTTTGATAAGGAGGATAATTTAACAATCAGTTCATGTGAACTGGTACAAACCAGTTGAATCCCACCACTGCTCTTGCTCCTTATAAGCACTCTCAGGTAAACCAGGCAGGAAGCACGACCAGACAAACTAATTCTATTTTATTGTCAGGCTACATTAACAGAATCTTGAAACTCTGAAATACAAACTTATTGCTGCCACTTTTACTCCTTGATCCAATAGGGTGAGTCCTTTCTAAATTTCCTTTTCTGACCATTAAGCCATTGGTGGCTCCTGTCTCTCTTGTCTGATTGCTTCCTGGGCAACATTTCTTCCTCTCATTTCCCAAGGTCATCCACACATTCCATTACTTTGCCCCCTGTCTTTGGGATACATTCCCAACGAAATGGAAGAGTCAACTATTCTGCAGCTGAAACATCAGCTAACAAACTAGGAAAAGCTGTGGGAATATTTCAAAAATAAATAATCAGCTTCTTTCAAAATGAAGAATTCAAAAACAGAGCAGGAGGGATATAACTTACTTTAAAAACTTGTAGTGTTTTGGATTTAAAGGGTAATTTTTAATGGATTTATTTTTAGATTCACATCTTTTTATTCATGACTTACATATTGTAATTGCCCTTCTCTGCCACTCCCAATCACAATTCTATGGGGTTGAATGCCTGTCCCAAAGTCATCCAATCACTTTCTATAGATGAAGATAGATCTGAACTTGGGCATTTTAGTTTCAGCCACAAATTGTGCAAATCGTGTGAAAAGAAAACACCAAATCAAGCAACTACTGTCATTGTACAGTTGGACAGACACTTGTCCAATGAAGTGAAAAGCTGAATGATTCTTCAGGATAATGGAAATCACTTTGGTCTACCAGGATTTAATACAGCTATGTGAATCCAGAAGATTCAATGATGGTACCAGATCATCACTTGTTGATGAGCCAAAGGCCATGATAATTAAAAAAAAAAAAAAAGGAAAGATTGTGACACTGACTTTGTTGTTTTCTTGAAACTGAAATCCTCTATTTTTTCCTTGAAGAAGCCTGCTGGGCAGAATTCAGACCACTAAAATTGGAGGAAAATAGGACATCGAAGGAGTAATTTCAAAATAATAAAGGCCTCTTTTGGAAACCATACATAGTTTTAGGGATGCAAGTTATCTGTTGAGACAAAATGGGCAATTTAGATCCTAAAACTGAATTTGGCTCCTAGGTCTTTCTTTTTCTGTGCCCAGAAACTCTCCAATCTCAAATAAGGAAAACTGGAAGGGTAAACTATCACCAATCTGAGGCAACACATGAAAACTGCAGTCCAAGTCCAGTCCAGCTAAGCGTAACATTGCCTTAAAAAGCAAAACAAAGCCTTAAAATTTCATTGATTTTTTTCTCCATAAAATTCAAACCTTCCTGCTTTACCTATACATGTCGACTAACTATATGTGTGATATAATCTGCCATGTTTTAAATAAATAAATACATTTAAACAAACTCCATATCATAATCCCACGTGAATATGAAACTAGAGTGTGATTATCTTTACAGAATTTTCCCTAAATAAATATCCTTATGCTCAAATAATGTAAAAATGGTGTTTTTCTATAAATTGATGAATTGGGGATTATTCCTACATCTATGCCATCTGGCTTTGTACCTTTCTGAGGACAGTTATAACACAATTACTCATATGACACCAACCTTCTTATGTGATGGTTCAGTAGAGAAGAAAAATATGCAGGATTGCTATAGGAACAAACTTGTCACTAAAATAATACATTGGTATACTTTGATGTAATGAAAAATGCCATTAGAACCAGTGCCATTAGAATGATGTTTGGGGGGGGGGGGGGGTAGAGGAAGAACTTGGCAAGCCAATAACACAAATGTAGGTTTAATTTGATTAATTTTGTTCATATATTTTGTACCTCACACATGTTCCAGGTTTTTATGTAAAATTTAAGACATTCAGTTAATCCCTAAGAAATTCTCTTGTTAAAGCAGAAGTGCAAAAAAGTGCATAATACACATAGTCTGTCTAGTGACATCCCTGTCGGTTCCTTACATTCCTTAATTCTCCATCTCCAATTCACCCAAATGAAGACATAAGCACATCAGTGCATTGATACTCCACTGGCCATTGGGAATTAAATAAGTTGATTTTTTTTTTAGTTAGCAGAAAACTGGATTTGATTTGTTAATCCAAATTAGCCTAGTGTTATTGAATTTTTGTCACTTTCTGAAATGATTTGTCCAATGTACTTAAGTGCTTAATTTATAGCTCAAGAAAATTGACCAGGCATCTCTTATGTTGTCTAAGCTTTGCTTGTTTGAACCTTCAAGATGCATTAATGTAATTATTCCAGGCCCAGATATGCCTTCTCTAGTTTTTAGATTATATTCAATTGCAAAGTTACAATATTGCAGCTGTTTCCAACAAAGCCTTTCTAATTGCATAATATGTGGTATTTCTAATAATTGAAATGCCAACTTTGCTGTCCCATCATTATCTTGAATCTGTTTGCTTTGCTTAACCCTTCTGAAACTCCCTCTCAGCCATTATTGAAACTGGTCAGATAGTTTTTGTAGTTACAGTTAAGTCAGCATTCCTGCATTCAACACTTTGTTGACTCAGATGTGGTAATATAGGTTTTCCCACACTGTCTACTTGACACTTGCAAGTCCAGTTTGTACCAACTTCCATTGTATTAAGCAAACAGCTCTTCTGCATTAAAATTCCTCTTATTGTTTTCACTAGAGCTACAGAATTTTCTCCAGTTCACAGAAAGCAAAAGCCATTGTTATCTCTAAACTCTCTTAAAATGAGATCTGAAAAGAAATCACATGATCCTGAACTAGATTAACTTTCAGGAAATCTTTAGGATTTGGAATATTGTGAAAACATCCCTAAAGAAAGTGGTATAAAATGAAATACAAATGCCAAAATTCTAGTCTGCTCTGAAAAACTGGCTCTCCTTATATTTTATGAAATGTCTAAGTGCAACTGTCTGATTTTCCAGTGACAGAGCAAAAGGGAACCAAATATGAAAGATTAGTATAATACAATTTTAGAATTGCCAAATGTAAAAAAAAAAAAAATCTCTGTATACCCAAATATCATAACCATCTGTTCCAATTCCTTACTGTAAGAAGAAATCCTAAAATAACTTCTGACACAGAAAAACTTTATGCCCTTTTTCTTTCTGTAGGGCATATTTGAGTTTTCATATAATTCTCAGAACAAAGAACTAATCATTGAGAGTTCTCCTGATCCTTAAAAATGATCAATGGCACAAAGTTCATGATTTTGAAATTAAAAACACAAATTATTTTAAAGGGTCAGTGGTCAGTATCACTATGTGGAATCATATATTGAAGCAGCAGCTATGGTACAGTAGATTCTAAGACATATTTAGATGTACATTAGACACACATCTCTCTTCAATGTACATCTAAAGCACATGTCCCATTAGCTGTATAGATGCATTACAGTTTTCTTTTGGGTTTTAAAAGTTTAATGAAAAAGGAAGATGATTTTGCTGAGAAGTTGGTTTTGGCCAAAATAATATCAGGGCAATTCTCATGAAGATTGCCCTGTTCTGGACTTCTATTTTTTAATGATATCAATAGTCTTGAAAAGCTAAACTTTTATTCCCTGATTAGTTGCTAAAACTCTTGATCAATCATTAGCCCAGGTAAAATTTCTTAGTGGTGGATCTAAAGCACACACTCCTGCTAACTAGGGTCAAAAACTCTTTTCTTTCCCCAGGGGTGCCCCTAGATTCAATGTACTCTTGGACAAGGCTTCATGACATCATTAGTTCTCACTAGCTAAGGCAGCACTAGGTATTGCAATATATTAGACTGATGTTCTTGCTGCCAGGCCATGGTGATATCAATGGAATGACTCGCCCCCAGAAGTTGTGACTCAACACTGGAGGTTTTTAAGAAGAGACTGGACAACTATTTGTCTGAAATGGAATAGAGTCTCCAGCTTAAGCAGGGGGCTGGACTAGAAGATCTCTAAAGTCCCTTTCAACTCTTACTCTGTTATTCTGCTTGTACTAGCAGCTCTTGCTGGAGGGTTAAGAATACAGGACCAATCAACAGACTGGGTCTAGGCATTCCCACAGCATGTCTCACAGAACAGAGTTAGTTTAATTCAACATTGACTGGGTCTGTTAGATCCATTAACAATGCAAAACACCGACTCACGCAAGTGTCCTGGGAACAGATCCAAACTGGAAAATGCATGTGGGGAAAAGACACAGAAGAATGGCATACAATTTTTCTGTCTTGATCTTTATGCAATCTGTATGTGTGAGAGAGAGAGTGGGGGTGGGGGTGAGGGGAGTCTGGCATCTTCCTCAATTCATAGCTTGATTTAGGGACATTAGATGGGTTCCTTCTAGTCTGAACAAACTCTAGGCATAGGAAAAGAGAAATTCAGGTTCAAGTTCACCTTTAAGCCATAAAATCTCCCTCGAACACTTTGATCCCTAGGACACTTTGTTCTATGAGATTATCGCTTCCTAATTTAATAAGTATTTCTGAGCAAACGTGTCTAGCAAGGTTTAGATAGAGAACTTTAGCTGCTCATATGTTAGATTGTAGAGGAACTATTAGAAGTGGATGTAGTGGAATGGACAAGTACTTACATGTCTTTGATGACCTTGGGAAAAGCTACTTAACAAAATTGTAGTTAGAATATAATGGTCCATGTCACTATAGTTCATCCTTCTAAGAGAAAGAACAAATTATATATACACACACAAAAAAACATCATTACCTTTGAAATGCCTGGTTTTAATAGTTTTCTTGAAACTAATTTTGGGCTAACAGATATAGCACTTAGCAAAACAAAAACTGTAGAGCAACAGAGGTGCTCTTCTAATATTCCCAAGGAGAAGAGTCCCATAAGTCACAAGAAGGGGAGAGCAGCTGTGTAGCTTGAACATGCAGATTTGGGATTAAGCTGGGGGGACTATGCAAAATCCATCTAACTGCAGGAAGAGAATGTTTTTTCTAATTTCTCTGCAATAACAATGAAAGTAGAACCAAGCCAGAGGCTTGCTGGGTGCTTTCAACACTATTATTTAGTTCCTCTGCATGTCATCGATTGCAAACTTTCCTGTAAGGTTGAAAAACAATTCAAAAGCTTGGCCTCATTCTCATTAAAATGAGCATCCCTGCTCCCTGCTGCTTTGGTTGCAAGGCTCACTGGAGCACATCAGCCCCTTTAACCTCAATGTTATCACATGGTAGAGTGGCACATCAATGCTTTTTGGAAAGCAGGAGGTCACTCTGGTATATTGGCTATTCAACAGCACTGTAAATCTGGAATCCTAAATAATATCAACCAAGGAGAGAAGTTAGGCTTTGAGAGATTATGCGGTGCTCTACTAACATATGAGGAATATTATAAAAATTACATCAACTGACAGCAATAGTGGTTTCTCTTCCTTTCCTCTCTTCTATTTGATAAGTTGGAGACACCATCTCACTAAAACTCTGGATGCCACCACATTTCACTGCCAGTATTGGTACTCCTGTTCCCTGCTTATCCATCCTTCTCTTTCTGGCTGATGAGAATGGCAAGAAACAATAGCAGTTATGGTTGGGCAGAAGAGCTACCAAGTCAATAACAGGTGACATGACAAAAGAGCTTGACCAGATTGTTCCACAGATGCTGTATTTTCTATTTCCTTGTCATGATTTAGCAGCATGAGATCAATTTCCAAACATTTCTTTGTGATGTAAGTCAGTGGCTTCTTACAGATGCGTTCACCAGTCTTTGCTGACCTTATTTCTGTACATTGTTATATAGAGCAATTCTAAAATGATTCTAGAGTTTTCCCCAATGCTTCAGTAGCCAGGGACAGAAACCAATGTTCTTGAGCAACTGCCCTTTGTGGACCCATTATAGCTGCTTAGCATTGCTCACACATTAAACTATGTGTACTCTGATCACTGCTTACATTTAATTTCTTAAAGCTGTAGGCAGCCCCGAATGAATACAATGTGAAAAATTAAAATAATGACTAGACCTAAATCTTGGTATTGCTTTGGGCTTTGCTTCCCAGTAGGACTCATCAGATGGTGGAGAAGCCCACTTCTGATGTCCCACAGATTTAGAACTAAAAAAGACTCAATTTAATATTTAACATGTATGCTTTCAGATGAACTGGTAAATTTAGGTTCCAAAGTACACCCCCCAAAATGTGTTCAGCTTATTTGTGGATCCTGTCTTGCTGCAACCTTCAAAATCATGTTTTTAAAAATGATAATATAACACAGCAGTTCTCCAACTGTCATTGTGATTAAAAATTGGCTCATTTAAGAATAATCCCCTTTTCATGGTATTTTGGGTTAAATTTCAAGGGTCATCTTATCCATGAGTGTGCTTATATATGATTATGCATGGTAAATTAGACATCTCCTTGACTAGATTCTATCCATTGCTCCTTGTCCAGCCTTGAGGTGCTTGGAGAATAGGTTGACCTCCTCTTTTTTGTGCCAGCCCCTTAGATATTGGAATACTGCTATCATATCATTCCTAGTTCTTCTTTTCGCTAAACTGGACATACCTAATTCTTGCAACCATTCTTCAAATGTTTTAGCCTCCAGTCCCCTAATCATCCTTGTTCTTCTTTGAATGAATGAATTAAATAGCTTTTTCATATCTTTCAAAACATTGGATTTCTCAAGGCTTCCTCAAGATATGAATCAGGGTAGCTACTGGAAAAGTGGAATCTAAATAATTTTGTAAATAAATTAGGAATATGCAATATACAGTAGTATTAGAAATGTGTGACACAGTTGGCAGCTACAAACTGTTAAACTCTAGACTACATCTTAATACTACAATATCATCTAATACAACAAAATTCACAAATGTATTCACCAGTTCAATTTAATTTCTTTTTGACTAAAAATTGTAGAAATAAATAAATAGAGCAAAATAGCATAAAATGAAAAAAAATGTTTTACTCGTAAAACAAA
This sequence comes from Hydrophis major, assembly GCA_033807585.1. NCBI lineage: Eukaryota > Metazoa > Chordata > Lepidosauria > Squamata > Elapidae > Hydrophis > Hydrophis major. The sequence goes on along the minus strand of CM066332.1, from coordinate 35,282,718 downwards.
AAATATATTGCTGGTCTTTGCCCAGTGATTTCCTCTCTCCATTGGTTTAATAACAGCATTTCAATTAGTAAAAGCAATCTGAAGGTGGTAATTAAATTATTTGGAACAAAAAGAATAACTGGCACTTTCCAGAAAAAAAATTATATTAGTGTAAGCTATCAAAGATTGCAAACCAAATGATTCATGGAGAACTGGGTATATCTCCCTCGATGTATTACAATCTTATTGGTGATTTTGTTTTCCTAAATATCTATCATAGATATTTACTACCTAGCCTAGATATTTAACAGTGTTAAAAGTTGCAGTTCAAAATAGACAAAACTGGTAACGCTAGCATTTTTTAAAATAGATGTATATAGCAATTATGGCCATTAAAGTATAACTGTTTTGTAATAAAAGATAGAGTACAAAGAAGGGTGTATGTATCAATGTAAATTACATGATCTTTTTCTTTTGTTAATTTGCTACTTTCTATCATCATATTTTCTTTAATTCTTTTTATTAAAACAAAGCTTTTCAGGAAATTCTTCACCTTCTACTGCCAGAATAAAATGGCCTTCCTTCATCATCGGAAAGTGAGATGGACAGTTTAGTTAGGAGACCAAAATAATACTTAAACAGCACTGTAAGGGCCATGTTAAAATAGGGAATATTACATATCTGAAAGATGCTAAATAAGAAGTTAACATGAAGTGTCCCTCAGAACAGTTGCCAAATCTTATTTGCTTTGATGTGGTTAGTTGCTAGATGAACTATTTGAATCAAATTTTTTTAAAAAATCCATGTCCACTGATGAACCCACTTCTGAAAACAAAACTAACTAAGGATTGTACTTTGTACTATTCTATCTGAAAAAAAGAAGAGAGAATAGAGACACCAGGATAAATGTAACAAAGAGAAACAAAACAGTACTTCAGAAGGGTTAATCCAGAATCACTAGAGAATAAAAAGAGTTAATCTGTCCAAAAGAAGGCTTGGACAAAACCTGCTATTTTCTGAGCTGGTTAAACCTAATGAAAGGAGATTTTAGATTCAGAACCTATTAGAGCAGAAGATGCAACTCTCACTTACATGGATCCTAGAGACACATAGTGATCCAAACAATGTTTATTGTCTCTGATCATAATACTTATACATAGTAATTAAAGCCATATCCAATTTTTGTACTCCAAATTGTAAAGTATCCTTCATTTATGTTTTTAAATAGCATTCTGTATTTGTGGGGTTATGCAATTTTCACCTGAGTGCCATTGCTTTAATGTTATTTTCTCATCCCTGAAGATTATCTGAATACTTCTTGAAGTATACATACTGTAGATATATATGGTTTGTAAAACATTTCATAAAATCTACTGATACTAAATTTAAAAAAAAACTATTTTCCCAGATATGGTATAATTGAATGCTATTTAGTAGCTGAATGGGAGACCATCAGGGATCAATCCAGTATTTGTGTCTAGTCTGGAAAGCCAAGAAAACTGTTCTATTTTCAGAATGTATTTTTCAAATGAAAATATTGGAGAAGTCTTATTAAGTAGGTGAGCATAGACAGACTTTTTATGCATGAGATTTTAACACAACAACTTCTTCTCTACACAGTAGTGATTATTTTATTGCATTAGCATTCTGCTTTTGATATGGCAATAGCAACTTATAGCTAACTTTTATTGAATTTGAAAAATTAAACACTTTTATACCTATTTGCATAAGAGGAGTAACCAGAAGATGGTAGGGACAAAAACATTTGTATTACTGCCATTAAAACTGCAGGATCTGGTCGTCGCCAGGATTTGAGTTTAATTCAAGGGAGTATATTTTTCACTCTAAGGAAATTTTGAACTTAAAGCCAGATTTTGTTTAAATATTTTAAATTTGAAAAAAAAAAAATCTTGTTTAGGGAATGTGCTTTTTCTGCCCAAACCCCAACCCTACCTAAAAAGAACATAACAAAAAGTGTAAGAAATATTATATACATATGAAATTGTGAACACAAATTATGTTCAGGTAGTTACTATAGAAAGTACTAGTTGTCTTATGCTAAGTATGTTTTCATACTTAGGGCTTTGCAGTAAGTAATAGGTAACCTTTATTTTATAGCTCAATTCTTATATTACAATCCCTTCTTTTGTGATGTTATCATGATTTGAACAGAAGATGCTCCTGTTGTTAACATGATACATAGAAATTAGATAGGAAAGGACTTGTACAGTTCCACATTGAGTCTGACATCCATCTTCTCCAGCTTCTTTAACTTATCACACTTTAACTTATCCCAAATTCATGTACATACTACTAAAATTCTTATGCCTGTTTGTAACCTTCAATTGGGCATCACAGGGCAACAATGTTTGAATCAATGTATCTCATTGATACATGGTGTTTGTGTGTGTATATATATACACACACACACATGCACACACACGTGTGTGTGTGTGTGTGTGTATGGGTGCTTTTTGAACCTGACAATTGAGGGGATCCACATACATTTCTTTCTTTTTTCCTCTGAATAGAAAATAGTCTCCCACATGGCCGTATAAGATTCAAGCTTGTTGCACAGCAGTGCATTTTCAATATGTACACAGTAGAATACTACACTTAGATTGTCAGCCTGGACCATATTTTATTTTCACTGCAATGAATTACAAATAAAATGAGGTGCCTTTTTTGGCCATACTTCTGTGGACTGGGTGAAATCATTTATCTGCAATTTAATGTTTTTCCAGGCAGTGAACACAAGGAAGGCAGAGAAGCAGCTTCTTTGGGAGTCACAGTATAAATAAATAAATTAATTGAATAAATTGAATAAATGCAGATTATAGTCAGCTGCATATTTAGTATGGATATGCTAAAAGGGAGAGAGATTAATTTGCCTAGGGGAACAGATGGATGACAAGAGAGAGAGAGAGAGAGAAATGGATTTAATTACTGATTGTTACTATTTGTTTTATGTTAAGCCTTAGCATGACACAAATACTAAAAATCAATAATTGCTGGAGTTGGGCATTCTAGAAAAATTAAATGTAAATAAATAAAACCATGAACACAAATCTACTTCAAGAAAGTTCCCCAATTCATCAATGATTTAGATGAAAGGATAGACGGGGAACTCATCAAATGTGTTGATGACACCAAGCTGGCAGGAATAGCCCACAGTCCAGAAGATAGATTTAAGATACAGAAGGATCTTGACAGACTTGAACATTGAGTCCTATCTATCAATGGTGAAAAAAGTAAGGTTCTACATTTAGGCAAGAAAAACCAAATGCACAGCTATAGTATAGTTGGTACATAACTTAATAGTAGTAATTGTGAATTTTGGAGTCCTAGTGGACAATCACTAGGCTGCATTAACAGAGGGATAAAATCAAGATCACATGAAATCAAATGTTAATATTGCTGTATAATGCCTTGGTAAGACCACACTTGGAATATGGAACCCAGTTTTGGTCACCATTTGGTAAAAAAAAAAAGATATTGAGACTCTAGAAAGAGTACAGAGAAAAGCAACAAAGATGATTGGGTGTCTGGAGGCTAAAATATAAAGTTGCTGGAATTAGGTATGTCTAATTAATAAAAAGAAGGACTATGTAGGACATGATAGTGTTCCAATAGCATCTAAGCCAGGTTGCCATAAAGAAAAGGGAGTCAATCTATTCTCCAAAGCACATGAAGGCAGGACAAGAAGCAGTGGATGAAAACTAATCAAGGAAAGAAGCAACCTAGAACTAAGAAGAAATTTCCTGACAGAACAATTAATCAGGACCATGGAACCACTTGCCTCCAGAAGTTGTGGTTGCTCCAACACTGGAAGCTTTAAAGAAGAGATTGGACAACCATTGGTCTGAAGTGGTGTAGGGTTTCCTGCCTAAGCAGGGGGTGGGACTAGAAGACCTCCAAAGTCCCTTCCAATTCTGTTATTCTGTTACTCATCTTGTCACTCTGACCCTCTTTTAACTATTAATTAAGTAAGTGAACATGCTTATGTTTGTAAAAATAGGACATAATGTGACATAGCTTAAAATACAGTGAAACAAAACCACCATAAAATAGAATAAAAAGAAGTCAAAACAAGATCAGGTCAGAACTACAATTAAGAACTTAATAATTTCTTTTGGAGTTTAAATGATGACAAACAAGAATAGCAACTGACTATATTGTATGTTGGAAACATATCTGCTCGAAGACAATTCAAATTTTTGAGATCCAGGCTCTTGAATTCACTTCACATCCATAATTTGGCCCAATTTCATTGTAATTGAAGGATGTAACTGGAGGATGCCTTGGGTGGTTTTAAGTTAGACATTAGTTGAGCTCAAGTTTCAGGAATTTTAAATCTTGCTGTCAGCTGTGCTCTCATAGCTTTCATTATTAGTTTATTGCTTTGATTCTGTAACTGAATAAGCTGCCTTGGTACCAGTTCCAATAAAAGAGATGTATCAAGAATGAACGAAGGAATACACAAGTTCTATCTATGGCCAAAAAAAGAGAGCCTGCATTCTAGGAAGTATTGATGATTAACCTTCAGACTTCCTGGAGTTAGATTAGCCAGTTATTTGGACATATATTACCCCCTTCTTCTGACAGTCAAGTTCCCATCAATCTCACTGCCAGATGTGAAAGATGATCATTAAGTCTACTTACAAGTTAGCCCAGTCAGACATCTCTTTGCTTTGAAATAAGCCCCATGGCTTCAGGGAAGAAACTCCCACTTTTGCCAGAATTGTATTTCAATAAATTCTCCTTGGTTATAAATTCTACAAGAACATTTTTAGACACCAGGGAAAGAGAGAGAGAGAGAATCACGCTGGGAGTAGGTGGGATTGAATCTGTGTATCTTCAGCAAAGTGCTCTGGGTTAAAGCACAGGGTGTACCAATCTCTTTCCACATCATTTAGTTCTCCCCCCACTTTTAAACCAATGGATGAATGAGCAAACAAAAAGTCCAGATGAGCAGATAAAAGTCAAAATAGGAAAGGGCTGCAATGTTAAAATAAGTTAAAAGCTCTTTCTGACCCTATCGACTAACACCATCTCTCCAACTGCTTCCCCTGTGAACTTTCTGTGAGGCATTTAGCTTACTAAAACAAGAGGTGGAGAGGGGGGCAAAGAATGTATCCCGCTTCACTGGATAAATCTAGTGTGGAAGAAGGTGTGATGGGTTAGAAGTTAATAAAAGTGACATTTTGAAAACAAAGTTAGCCCGACCTGTAGAAAGGAGCAATGAGGAAAAGGGACCCCCTATTGCTCTTACTCCTCTGCCTGCCTCTCCTCTTATTTGAAGAGTTTCTCTTGAGCCATCCCCTGCTCCTGTAATTATACCCTCTTGGGAAGCTGTGCTATCATAAGGGGGAAAGAGAGATTGCCTTAAATAAAATTGCCAGAAAAAATGCAGAGGAAAAACACTTCTTAGGATTTGATTTTGAATACTATTTTGTTTTCAGGCTAATGGGAAAGTTTCAGAACCTCAAAAGCATACATGCAACCTCTGCTTCAACCTGCTTCTATGAACAATACTGTGCCTCATAACTTATAATTTTACAAAGGTGGTTTGCCATTACTTTTTCCTTTCCTGCCATTACTTTTTCCTTCCTAGGGCTGAGCGAGAGGGACTGGCTTAAGGTCACCCAGCTTTGTGTCTAAGGTGGGACTAAAACTCACTGTCTCTGGCTTCAAGTTTGGGGGCATAATCACTACATCAAACTGGCTCTCTGTTACCAGCTACTATAATGAAGATCTAACAACTCATCCTTGAGCTTACAAACCAGAAAACTGTTTTAATACAATATATAAATATTTTTAAAAAAATACAACAGTGGTGGGACTCATCTCCTGGTGTGTGTCTGCCTACCAAGATGAGGTGGACTGGTTGCTTTCATAGTGTGGAGACAATAACTTGGTCCTCAACATCAATAAGACCAAGGAGCTTATAGTGGATTATAGAAAAAATGGATCAGACACCCGCCCTTGCTTATCAATGGAGACCGAGTGGAGCAAGTGACCAGTTTTAAGTTTCTGGGTGTTACCATAAAAGAGGACCTGACCTGGGGTGCTCACATTGCAGCACTGGTCAAAAGGGCCCAGCAGAGATTATACTACCCAAGACTTCTCAGAAAACAACAACTGAATGAAAAACTGCTGGTGACCTTCTACCGCTGCACCATAGAGAGCATTTTACTTACTGCACTTCTGTATGGTTTGCCAATTGCACAGTGGCAGATAGGACAGCACTGCAGAGGGTTAATGTCATTGCCCAGAAGATCATTGGTTGCCCTCTCCCCTCTTTAGAAAAGCTTTATAGCTCCCACTGCCTTAAGAAACTTCAAAACATTCTCAAAGATTCATCTCATCCTGGGAACCTTTTTTTTGAACTATTACCATCTGGCAGACTAATAAAATAATAAAAACAAGGACAAATAGGCTGAAAAACAGCTTCTATCCCAGGGCAGTAGCTCTTTTGAATTCTGCTGTATAATGCAGTGTTGGTGCGGTGTTGGGGGTTTCTGGTTCAATGCGTGAAGGGTGAAGGATGTGTGTTTGTGTTTATTTTCATGGTCATGGTCATGATGTGCACTGAAGATGGTGTTTGATTTTGTTGTACAAAGTGCAATGACAATAAAGTAAAGTAAAGTAAACTTTTCCTTATTGTCAAATCCTGTCAGCATGTCTTCACGGTCATTGTAGTCATCCAACTTTGCTCCAAGATGAGGTGATGAAGCCTAATGGATTTTACATGCCATTCATCTGTCCTTCCGGCATGCTGAGTATAGGGGGAAGAGGCTACTTTAAAACTAAGAATAACTCAAGCCTGTCTCACTCATGGGCAGGATGGTATAAAGGCATGACATTGGGACATGGCAGCAAAAATATTTCCAGGGTATCTTAGGGGAATATGTAGGGGACATAGGGAAAATTTCAGAAAATGGCACTCAACACTACATAATTCCATATAGTAGAAATGCAATTGCTAGAAATTGATATAATTTATATCTTACTTGCTATCTTAACTGCTCTTCTCTTTTTTTTTCTAAAATCCCAGGGGGAAAAAAAATCTAATTTTAAAGCCCACTTAGGGTGTATCTGATCCTGCCACTAAAAAAAATGGGTGTTTGAAGATCCCATTGTCATTTTAAAAGCTTAGATGGACAGCATGGGAATATGGTTTGTAAGGTGATAAGGCAGGAAGACTGTAAACATACTTTCATATCCACATCTATCCACTGGGTCTAAAAACTCAATTTTGGAGCTAGTGTGGATTTTTCTTTGGGAGCAGGAGGAAGGCAGGTTGTACATACAATAGAGAGAAGGGCTATAGACACTGGCCTTACAGGAGCAGTTCAGTTTCCTGAAAGGCCTTCTTTCAGTAAGTACTGTACATATTTAGACCTTTCAATGCAAAAGCCAGAATTTTGGATGCTCTGACTTTAAAAGACAGTGGGAAAATCAAGGGGAAAAAGGAATTGATTCATAAGCTGGTAGAAATGTTGATTTGTGATTGTTGGATAACATATGTAGATGGTACTGAATAGTGGCAGAAGACTCAGGAAACCAACACTGGAGGAGTTGAAATAAGATGAAGAGATTAGATTTGTTTTAATTTTATTATGTGTCTAAGTATCTGTTCTGGCTAATGGACTGTGAGTAGAGGAGAATGTACTGGAGCCAGAAATCTTATTGAAGTCCTTGTAATAGGAAGAGGAGTAGAGTAACATTTATAAATATTCCACATTTTCTCCTGTCTCTAAATGTCATCTGATTAAGATAGATTTTTTTTGAGAAAGGGAGAAAGAAGCAAAATTAATACATGGCCATGTTCATCAGAATTGAATAAATGTTTCCAAGGAGAGTTGCTGGTTATTCTAAGGCAGTCAACAGTTAGGAAAGCAATGGACCTGAGGATTGTCCTTTCTCCTCCTTTCCTCTTTCATGTGTTCCACACTGTTTCCTGCAAACAAAATAATAATGGCTGTTCGGTCCTTCAAACAAAGTGAAATGCAATCCCTTTGTGGAGAGTGCAATCAATAAATGACTGGTGCTGTTTGCTCGGTCGGGAAGGGCAATCTCTGATCTGCTTTGGGAATCTTAATAAACAATCTTTATTAAGAAAAAGCCCAAGGTTTGTTTTTTCTGACAACACCTGAAGCAACAAGTGTGTGAAGGGGAAACATTTATTCTAAAAGTTGTCTTTGAAATGTGTTTTCTGTCTTTGTCAAGAGACTGCCAGTCAAATTCCTTCAGCAGGGGAAGAATGATGGGGAATAAATGGACTCAAACTGAGGTATTATCTGCCAATTCTAGAAATGTGTCTGGGAGGAAAAAGTAGCCTTAGAAGCAAAGAGAGAGGAAGACGATGAATGTCTGTCTAACAAGTTCAGATTAAAGCAAGGTTTGAGATCCCAACTATTAACTGCATGAAGCCTTCAAAGCAATTTTACCATCTTTCACTAGCTTTATTAATTGTTAATCAGGATAGTAACTGGCTTGTTATCAATATGAAAACATCTTGTGTGTGACAATGGCAATCTTACTACTCATTCTTATATGATCACAATAACTGATATCTGCCGTAGACCATGAGTCAAGCTCAATTCAAAGAAGTTACCATTAAGTGTATTTGGGCCAGCAGTGCTAAGTATGTACTGATTCTTTTTTAACCTTTTCATCCATCACCAAATCAGTTTTTGATTAGCATCAAAATTGCTCTGCATTGTCTCCATCTTCTTTAATCCAAACAGGTGCTATTTTTGGCTCTTTCCAATGGCTATTTTAACATGCTTTCTTCTAATGCATGAGTCAGCAGAAAAGTATGTTGACATAGATTGCATCTGTCATGCCCTATTCTATCCCAGGAATGAGGTCAATAAGCAGTATTGCCCTTATTGTTTTAGTGTGGGACAAGTTAAGCAAAACGGTAGATTCCTGGCTTTGTTTCTCTTCTATTACCTACAGCAAGAAATAGCTTCTAATCAGCCTCTTTAATTTGGTATAGGCAACTATATGAGATGGAAGGTTTAAGCTCTTTTCAAATTGTCCCAGTGACAGGATATAAAGAAAGGTGTGTTCTGTGATCTGTCAGTCAGACTATTTTTCAGGTAGGTCTAGCAGTCTTTTGAAAGCATCCATCAGGTTGTATGCATGGAGGAGGGTCATATGGCACAGGGAGATCTCCTCCCTGATCCATCCTTTGCACCTGAAATATATCAGACCAATTAGCTTCATCCTTTTATTCTTTTAGTAGTAAAACTAGTCTTGCAAATGGGTTATAAGTACAGAGGAAGAGTTTCACAAAAAGTTTCACAAAGCATCATCCTGCTTTACCCTGAATGTCTTTTCCATGCCTGCAACCTGTTAATTAGCCAGCAGATATGGAAAAGGATTGAGGGGTCAGGCAGGAAGAAGTGCCTAATAACCAGCTATTTCCATTTTGAACATGGGCTGCAAAAGAATGGCAGTAATGGTTGTGAGTGACATGAGCATAACATGTAACTATGACTATATGATGGATTCTCTATTTATATATAACCCCAGCAAACTGGACAATATCATTTCATAGTTTTAAATATATATTTAGTTATTCCATTCACAATTAAACCTACAACTTCCATTCTATTGCAACATTCAATTTGCTAAGATGTCAGGAAAAATATGCAATTACAGTCCCTTTCTGTGTGTCTCAGTGGTAACTGTCTCTGATTTTAAGTATAGATTGACAGTAGTCCGGAGAAACATTATCTTTTTCAAGAACAAAAGAATCAAGAACAAAAACAGACATTAATTAGAATTCTCATGGAGAAAAGGAGGGGAAAGAAAAGAAGGCAAGAATATTCCTAATACTGATTTTTTTTTTCTCTTGTACTTTTCAAAATATAATGAATGAAGAATAGGGATGTAGAAATGCTATTTCTTTATGAATTGGCTATGTGATTGTGCTAATTCTACTAAAAGTCAATGGCCAGTGATAGAAAGGAGGTCCAGGTTTTGATTTAGCCTATTTTGCATTTCACTAGTTGCCCAAATGAATGGAGAAAACTATTTCCTATTCTTCTGAATCACTGCCATGCTGGTTCACAACACTGAAGAGATTGAAAGGAGATCCCTCCTTGGGAAGACTTAATTTTAAAGTTGATTTGTTTGACATATCATATGTCATGGTAGGTTCTAAGTAATTTTTCTTCTTTAAAACTAATAGAATTCTGCAGCCAGGTCTTGTTTATACCATTTCATGCATAAAAAGGGAGGAAAAAGTACTAACAGGAAAACCGGCAACTTAACTTTATTTAGATAGAGTTAGGAAAGTAAACTATCTACTGAAGAGGAAGTCAGTGTATCAAGGGAAATTTCATTCTAACTTGAAAGTCCCATGTTCTTAAGATTAATCATTTAAAATACAGATTGTTGGTAAGACCTTGATTTTTCTTTGGCACAAGCACATCAAAAGGATATTTCCAAGCTATGGGTATCCAAACTGTGGCAGGGATATCGCAGAGGCAGCATATTTGAAAGAGCCATAGATTTCTGTGGTGTAGATTGAGACTTGTATTATTGTTTGCCTGCTCCCAACACTGTATTATGCTTGCTTAAGTGCTATATTAAATTGGAATCAAAGTTGTATTAATTCATGGCAAGATAAATTGGATTCTTTCCTGTTTCCTGGATATAGGTTGCAAAATGAAGTCTGTGTGCTGTTTTCCAAAACAGCCTAACATGAAAAGCATTGATCTTGTATTTCCCTAAGTAACTTTGATGAGCAAATAAATCATGGCTTTGATTTTGTTGCACAGTTCCTTTGCCATGATGGGAAACCCTGCCACTGGTTTTCACCATTGTGATGTAGGAGGATATTTGCAGTGATCTCCAGAAAGGATTATGGTAATCTGATTTAAGTGGTTGATAAATTAGGGACTTGTCATATGTTGAAGAAGTGGTATGTAATCTAGAAATCCAAGTTCACAAAATGCTTGAAGACAGCCTTCTCAGCTTCTCCAAAATTTGTTACCATTTTATATTTTTTTATACAAATGGGGAAATTCTGAAATGCCCAGCTGTTCAATAACATTAAGTACTTAGTCCAAAGCAAATGAAATCTGATTTATTGACTTGGTCCCACTTGTTAATTTTGGGGCAGCCTCCACTGGATCCAGAAGATGTCAACCTTGAATTTAATTTATGCAGATTATGGGTCAAATGCAAATCTTGCTGATATCATCAGTATCATTCAAGAATGAAGACTATAGAATTGGAATTTTAAACCTAATCAATTTTATGTCCTGAGAAAAGATTAAATCTGGATTCCGAAACAGAAATGAGGTGGGGAAGATTTATGTTGCTTGACCTGGGGAAATATATCTTAGTTCTCCGAAGTCTTCTTTTATTAATAATAATAGGAGTATTTTTCTCATCTTCCTGGAGGACCAAGGTTGGCTTGGGTTTTGATTTCCTCCTACCAAGCTTAACAGAGCTAACTGTTCTCAGACTTTGCTTGGTCATTAAAAAGTATGCTTTGTCTTGAGGAGAATCACCTAATCTTGGTCCATCTAATAAGACTTTCCTCCTTTGTGCCCTCTCCAATACTTTTGACTTGCCTGTAAATGATTCTTTAAGTTGGGGAAATGAAACATATCTATAGGCAAACTGTCAGAGGCTATGATGCTGCAGAGGTGGGCTCATGCATTTACCAATTTACAAGAGTTTGGGCAGTCTTTTGTCGGTAATGGGATAGAGTTTCCTGCTTATTCTGTATTCTGAAGAATTTACAGAAGATAGAGATGTTCTTCCAAAGTCAAGAACTGTAGTTGATATATTATCCCTGGGCTAATAAAAAGCACTTTAGTCTAAAATACTTGACTCTATCCAAGAAAACTTCTCAGAATAATAACCATTATGTCATTCATTGGGGAATGTAACCACCTTCAACAACTATTCACCACTTAGCTACACAACATAACAAACTTTCTGACTTGTCTTGAACTGTGTTTATTACCCTCATCTAGTTGATCACAATCCCAGGAAATCTTCAGTTGCCCAGTATATTTTCATTATATTTCATTTGTTCATTGAAAGAATGATGGGTTAGATGAACGTCTTTAGATTTTTTTTTTGCTCTTCAAAGAGCAGGTAAATCTAAATGTAAATATTCATTGTTGTAAATATAGTTCCTAATACTGTCAGGCTAATTAAAACAATAAGATTTGAAAACTGGAGTTGGCAGAGAACCAGCCATGACAATCAGAAATAAAAGGTGGGTAGCAAATATGTAAGGATTGTGTCATATCATTGGCCTGTATTGAAAACCAAATATTACAGAGAAATGTTACTTCTCCTAGTGACTGAAAAGGAGGATAGTAACTTAGCCAAATAGTTAGGAAAACTGATAATGTAAAAAGCAGCAAACAAAAATGACAACTTTGTACAGATCTTAACTCTAGAATGTGAGAGGGAAATATGTCCTAGTCTCTCTTGTTTCTAGGGAATCAAATGCAAATAATCTAGAAATCTTTCTCCTGATTTTGAACATAAAAGCTTTTGTGTTAAGGCTTCTAAAATGTTACATTAGTTAATATAATAATAGTAATAATAGTAACAGTAACAGTAACAATAATAATAATAAAGTGTGCGATATTATGTGGCAGGTGCCTTCTGAATTTTAGAATTCAAACTGACAGGAGTCTTCCACATAACATGCCAGACTTAACAACTGTTGATAAGAAAAACAAAAATGTCTGGATAGTGAATGTAGCAGTACTTGGAGGTAGCAGAAGAGAAGCAACTGGAAAAGATAACAAAATACAAATCCTGCAAATAAAAATAGAACTGTGGCAACAGAAAGCAAAGGCAGTACCAATAGTAATAGGCACTTTAGGTGCAATCTCAAAACAACTGGAGCACCATTCGAATGCCATCAGCATTGACAAACTCACCATCAGTTAATTGCAAAAGGCAGCTTTATTCAGAACAGCTTACATCCTGCAACACTATGTGAAACACCATCATACATCCAGTTCTGCCTATTCCAGTCCTTGAGAAGCATTGGATAGGTGGACAAAAATGCCAACTCCAGTCTAAACATCTGACTGACTGTATAATGAACCATAATAATAATTGCCCCCTTGTACAAACTATACATAAGTCACCCAGAAGATGAACAGACCTATGGAACAGCTGTCCTGCCCTACATAAGAGGCACTACAGACAAAATTAGTAAGATACTACACAGACATCACATCAAGACTGCCTTCAAAACAGACAGAAAAATAGCAGCCATCCTTAGAAACCCCAAAGATAAAATTGACCTGGAAAACCAAGGCATATACGAAGTCCCCTGTGCATCATGCCCGGCCACATACATTGGACAGACCAATGGAAGAATAAGTACCCACCTGGATGAACACAAAAATGCAGTCAAAAAGCTGGAACACACTTCCTCGCTAGTCCAACACATGGAAGCCACAGGTCATAGCATCAACTTCAATGGCACCAAAACCCTAGCCACTATAGAAAACCCCAGCCACAGAATCATCAGAGAAGCCATAGAGATTGAAAAAAGACCTGAAAGCTTTAATAGAAGAGATGATTCCACCAGACTGTCAATCATTTGGAAGCCTGCACTCACAAACAAAAAAATCTCCACACCACAAGCCAGGCAAACACCTGGGCACAAACAGATCCCCCCTGATACCTCCAGCTCAAACACACCCCAACCAGGAACCCAGATGAAACCCAGCTTCCTAACTAATGATAGCCGTCCATTTACCCAGAGCCAAGCTGCACTAAAGGCCTCCAATAAAGTAACACAATGTTGCTAGCCAATCAAGTTACAAAAAGAGCCAAAAAACAGATAGAAGATCTTAGAAACACCAATCAAGCAGAACACAGCAAACTCCAAGGCCAATAAACACAGACCAATACTCCCAACCAATCAGGATGAAGAAAAAACCATTCTGGCACAGCAATAGGCTGCCCCAAATTTAAATCTGAAACCACTGTAAAAGTCTGACTCACAGATGAACACTATACAGAAGCCTGATGATGGCAGATGAGATTCTGCTGAAACGTTGCTACAACTTTAAAAGCACCACTACTATGACTTGGGAAAATACCCGAACAAAGTTGAATGCCATACATTTAAGTACCCGCAAAAACTTAAGAAAATATATACATATATAGACTTTTACAGTGGTTTCAGATTTAAATTTGGGGCAGCCTATTGCTGTGCCAGAATGGTTTTTTCTTCATCCTGATTGGTGGAGAGTCTTGGTCTGTGTTTACTGGTCTTGGAGTTTGCTGTGTTCTGCTTCTAATATCTTCTGTCTGTTTTTTTGGCTCTTTTTGTATCTTGATTGGCTGGCAACATTGTGTTACTTTATTGGAGGCCTTTAGTGCAGCTTGGCTTCGGGTAAATGGATGGCTATCATTAGTTAGGAAGCTGGGTTTCATCTGGGTGCCTGGTTGGGGTGTGTTTGAGCTGGAGGTATCAGGGGGGATCTGTTTGTGCCCAGATGTTTGTCTGGCTTGTGGTGTGGAGATTTTTTTGTTTGTGAGTGCAGGCTTCCAAATGATTGACAGCCTGGTGGAATCATCTCTTCTGTTCATGCTTTCTGGTCTTTTTTCAATCTCTATGGCTTCTTTGATGATTCTGTGGCTGGGATTTTCTATAGTGGCTAGGGTTTTGGTGCCATTGAAGTTGATGCTATGACCTGTGGCTTCCATGTGTTGGACTAGTGAGGAAGTGTGTTCCAGCTTTTTGATTGCATTTTTGTGTTCATCCAGGTGGGTGCTTATTTTTCTATTGGTCTGTCCAATGTATGTGGCCGGGCATGATGCACAGGAGACTTCGTATATGCCTTGGTTTTCCAGGTCAATTTTGTATTTGGGGTTTCTGAGGATGGCTGCTATTTTCCTGTCTGTTTTGAAGACAGTCTTGATGTGGTGTCTGTATGGTATCTTACTAATTTTGTCTGTAGTGCCTCTTATGTAGGGCAGGACAGCTGTTCCATGGGTCTGTTCATCTTCTGGGTCTCTATTATGTCTCGGTGTGTTTTTGTGGATCAAGTTGGTGATTTTGCTTTTGTGGAAGCCATTGGCTGTCAATATTTTAATCAGGGTGCATAGTTCAGTTTTAATGTGTGTCTTGTCTGCCAGGCGTTTGGTTCTAGTAATCAGTGTTTTAGCCACGGAGTTTATCTGTGCTGGGTGGTGGTGGGATTGGGCGTTGAGGTAGCGGTTGGTGTGTGTTTTCTTCTGGTATATGGTGTGTCCTAGTGTGCCATCTGTTTTTTTGTAGATTAGTATATATAGTATAGTATATATAGTATATATATATGTATATACTATATATACTATACTATATATATATACTATATATATATACTATATATAGTATATATATATATATAAAGGATATCATGTATGTAAGTATGTATGGTATTCAGCTTTGTTCAGATATTTTCCCATGTCATTATAGCTGTGCTTTTAAAGTTGTAGCAACGTTTTGGCAGAATCTCATGTGCCATCATCAGGCTTCTGTATTGTATTCATCTGTGCCAGAATGTTTTTTTCTTCATCCTGATTAGTTGGGAGACTTGGTCTGTGTTTATTGGTCTTGGAGTTTGCTGTGTTCTGCTTGATTGGTGTTTCTAATATCTTCTGTCTGTCTTGTAGCTTTTTTTGTGTCTTGATTGGCTGGCAACATTGTGTTCCTGTATTGGAGGCTTTTAGTGCAGCTTGGATGGCTATCATTTCTTAGGAAGCTAGGTTTCATCTGGGTGCCTGGTTGGGGTGTGTTTGAGCTGGAGGTATCAGGGGGGATCTGTTTGTGCCCAGGTGTTTGCCTGGCTTGTAGTGTGGAATTTTTTTTGTTTGTGAGTTAAGGCTTCCAAATGATTGACAGTCTGGTGGAATCATCTCTTCTATTAAAGCTTTCAGGTCTTTTTTCAATCTCTATGGCTTCTCTGATGATTCTGTGGCTGGGGTTTTCTATAGTGGCTAGTGTTTTGGTGCCATTGAAGTTGATGCTATGACCTGTGGCTTTCATGTGTTAGACTAGTGAGGAAGTGTGTTCCAGCTTTTTTATTGCATTTTTGTGTTCATCCAGGCGGGTATTTTGATTAGTTTAGTGGAATGTCATTGCCCTCTAGATAGGAAAAGATATTAGGAGTCTTAAATAGAAGTTAATAAAGAAGAAAAATGATCGAAATATATAAAATTGTGAGCAAGTTGAGAGAAAAACAATTGAGAAGTTTAATTTGCAATTTGACAAAATGCCAAGATTAGAAGGAAATTTGGGAGTAGTTTATTCAGAAAGGCTCAACATGATTTTATCAACGGAAGATCAAAAGGAATCTTAGAAAAAATGATGGTGTAGTTTTTCTAATGTAATATCTAATTCCAAACAATTTCAAAAACAATTCTCTCCCCTTCCTCCTCCCCAAAGATTCAAGAAGCACTGCTTTAAGAGTTAAAGGAATGTTGCACAACCAGTAATAATGTTTTATTACTCATGACCATTTCTGCCAAAACAGTTGTAAGAACATGATTTGTTTTTAAGAAACCTGCTTCTGGTACAGGATTTGTTATCCCAGAGAGCAGTTGAATGGGTTGCTGTTCAAAATGGCTCAAGCGTGAGAAATCCTGATCCCACAAGTTCATTTTGTTTTAGTCTGAACACTTTCAAATATAAGTGTAGGGCCCATTGAAATAACAGTGCATTATTCTATAGGCACCCTTAATGCTTTTTCTACCCCTTTTCCAATGTAGTTCCCTTCAGATGTGTACATACAACTTGAAGTATAATATGTAGCTATTAAACCCTTAAACTATGCTGATTGCAGGTTGTGGGAGTTTAATTTTTATTTAAACTATACAATGACACTGGGCAACCTATAAAAACATAAAAGAAAAAGAAAAGAGATGCCTATAATCAATATCTCTTTTTATAATTCCCATTAAGTACCTTGAAATGTTTAGATCAGACTGAATCTAGATACAGATCAGATGTATCATTAACTTGACAAAGTATAACTATTTCTCCCGGAAACTCGGCCCTGAGTTTCTGTTGGTATTAGAAAGACTTTGCCACATTGGGAAAAAAAAAAACCTTTCAAAAAAAACTATTTTTGGATTACACATGTTCCTTGGTGATCCACTGGGCAGTAAGAGTGAATTCAGAGCTGCAGATGAACTGATTGCAGGACTTTCCCACACCAAGAGTTTCCAAAGTAATACAACTCATGTACAACCCATGGCACAGTACAACAGTCCTTAAATATCTTGCTAAAAGCTCAGGGTGAGTACTACTTAACCAAAAAAAAAAAAAGGAAACTCCAGTGCTTAGAAAAGTTAGAAACTTTAAGCTTTGAGATCAAGGCTGACAGCAATGCTGCAATTACCCATTTCAAAGTGAAGGTATAAGGACATTATTTCAGTGTTTCTCTAACCTTGGGAAGGAAACCGAACACTTTCTTAACACCCCTGTGAATTTAATTCATGGGGAAGAAAAAAGAAAAAAAATGGTTTTTCATTTTCTGCAGATCTAACTCTTAATCCATTCAGAACCGATGAGAACATTCTTAGTAGAACGTTAACTCTTCACCTGATTTGTTTGTTCTCATTAAGTCATTGTAGGACACATTGTTTGCCTGGTGCCATTTGGTCTGAACTCATGCCTTCCTGTGCAGGAAGTTCTCAAGATTACACATTGTATTTTTATGGGTCTGTTCCAGCCTATCATGAGCTGTTACCTGAAGACTGACACAGCTGAGAGTCTGTTCAGAAATGTATTATGAAAAACTATGCAAGTGCAAAATAAAGGAAGAATTCAAAGAGTTAGATGAGGGAAGAGATCCTGCAGTGAATAAACAGAAGTTCAAAAGCACAGTGGAATACTTGGCGGATAGATTAGTTGCATATTTATTTTCCTGGCTTGTTTTAAAGGAGAGGAGGACCTTAGCCAAATATTTTTTTATTTCGTATCAGTTTGCAGTTTGGTCTGACTCACTTCTGCAGAACTTTATTTTGTCCATTAAGTTTTGCTTGCTTATAGTCAGGATCTAGATAGAAATTGCAATATAACTAAATGATGCAGAATTATCTAACAAGGATGTAAATATAGGCTGTAAGAGGATTTAGTTCTAGAGCAGAAAAGTTTAGAAGATTGCATAAAGTCATGGCTGGTTTCAACAACACACGAGATTAAAATACAGTTGTTACTTTGGGGTTTGGTATGTTGTTCAGATTCAACAAACATGGATAGTTATGTGAACTTAAAGAATTGGTTACTGCGCTAGTAATTTTCAAGTAAAGTATAAGTTGGTATGTTATGTAAACACAGTCACTATTTATGTAAACTATGGGTTTATATGTTTCATAAACAGGACCACAGAATATGATTAATTTCTTCTCTGTTCAGTTTCTTTTTCTCTCTCTTTTGCATCTTTTCTTATTTCCTTAAAAGAGTTATTTCTAAAAACTTATGGCTTTGATTCTACTCAAAGATCAAAGGGCCAAGCCAATGGTAAAAAGCTGAACCAATTATTAGCTGGGTGCTCTGATTCATCCATTTGAGGTAATTAAATTGGTCACTGTCATTGGTTTAATCATCACCATGATATATAATAGTAATTCTAAGAAGCAACAATGGAAAACTTACAAATGCAATTGATTTTTATGTTACTGCCTTATAAATAGCTTGATTCTTCACATAGTTCTGTCATAGCATTATGCAAGTGGCTTTAGATTAATGTGAATATTATTCCAGCTGTAATAAACCAGGTCACTATACCTTGTCCAACAAAACATGGTTCATACAAACCTGGCTTAGCATTATGTGTAAACCAGGCTACTTATAAGCAAAATGCTCAGTTCACAAGCATGTCCAAAGTTTCCTTTCCTATGAGCATATTAACAAAACATAAGGATTAGACCCCTGGTCCATGGACATACCAGAAACCAATTCATGCAAACAAGTGAAGCCCCATATGCAGGATGCAGGCAGCACATAAAACCACACCCCCTCCAGTCTGCAGAAAAACTTTTCTTCATAGAATCGGTCTGTCAGCCTCAAGATATCTTCCATAATATATATATTCTGCATCCTAACTATTGCATCTTCTCTGCTGCTATGCCAATCTATTTCTTTCGGCTGTCATTAGCAACGGAGAGAGGGCGGAACTTGGAGGGGAAGAAAGCTGGAGGTGTTTTGCATTCCTTTGCTGTGGGTAGCAAGGGGAGGGGGATTTCTGTCTTTAACTTTCCATTTCTTGGCTAGCTTCTATCCCCTTTTGCGCAACTGCGAACTTTTATCAAAATATGTCAAGGTCAACGGACAGAAGCCTCATCACCACCTGGAGATGGCCACATGATCATATTCAGAACTTTTAATTGGAAGAGTCATTTGGACTTTGGGGGGGTGGGAGCATTTCCATTCCTTTGTATATGTGTTCTGCGCGCCAATTTCTCAGATTCGGAATTAAATCTGTAGCTTTCACTTTATTTTCCAGTAAAAGGATAACTTTGCTCTAACCCATGGAGTCTGAGTATTTCTTTCTTGGATTTTGAAGGGAGCACAGGGAGCTCAGACTGACACGGTCCCTGGTCCCAAAAAGGTTGGGGACCACCACCTTAAATCATTGAGTCTAAATGCTTGCCCAGTGCAAGAATTCACATGCAGAAGTTCTCTAACAGATGGTCATCTAACTTCTGTTTAAACATCTCCAATGAAGCAGAGTTTCAAGAAAGCGTATTCCACTCTTCAATTGCTCTTATCATTAGAGACTTTTCTCTGATATCTCATCATTGCATTCCCTTGCAATTTACTTCTTATCCTACCTTCTGGAACAGTTCTTTTGTGCTTTTATCTCAAGAAAGAGAGAAAGAGATATAAAGAGAAAGAGATATTTACATATATGTAGGCCATGAAAGTCAATTCAATGCCTTTTCTTTCTAGAGAGGGAAACTCTTTGTTATGTAAAATCTATGCCTCAGAAGTTGGGAGGCTGAGGCAAGAAAAAGAGCTAAATAATATAATTTCCAGATTTTTATGGATTACAGGTTTAAAAGTCTGGGAGAAGCAAGCAAGAACAATAATGTCTGAAGGAAGCCACCACTTTCATCAGAATGAGGGAATGGCATCATGATGTTAGTTCTGTTCCTTCGGACTTCCTTGCAAAATCTCAACACATACAGAAAGGAGACCAGGCTTGGATTGTGATACAGAAGTGCCAAGTGTGTGTGCTGGGTGTTTATACTAATTAAAATCTTTATGTATCCTAATAACTCTGATAGAAATTTGCACTTCTTTTCAGCAAAGTTACTTGAAGAATATTAATAAATCAATATCTTCTTATGACCTACTCAAGTTTTTTATCTCCTCTTTGTGATTTTTGTAGCACTATAATGTCCTTTGCACTAGAATGCTTGGTTAGTAAAGCAAGATTAATTTTTCTTTCCCCCCCTTTATTCTTAAAAAAATAATTTTTGTAAAAAAATTATCACTTCTGATCTCAGCCTAATTCCTCAAAGGAATTGCCTGATTACTTGCTTCAAAACTATGTAGATTATGCGGTAGTGCTATAGGATTTATTTATTTTAAAAAATCATGGTAATTGCCAGAAGGTTGTGAGGCTGTGAGATTTCTGTCTCTCATGGGAGCTGGAAGAGACCTAAATATCACCCAAGAAGATAAATTAATGATGTTAATAATCAAGTGCTACAGCAAGGCAGAAGGGCAGGATTAATTGTGTAAAAACCAGAAGATGTCTGGAAAAGGAAAGTGGAGACTTCCATCTTCCATCTTATGGGCTGAGCACTACTGTTACAGTACCTCAAACTTTGAACCTTTTCTCATAGGTTCTTTCTTCCAGGCTTCTTATTTTGTTTGCTTTCCTTTGAATATACTCTAGTTTCTTAATGTCTTTGTCCCCAGTTCTATATTCTGCATTTTTACAATCTTCTAGCTATCGGCTGATCACATTACAACAGAGAAGGAGAATGATTCCTCTTAACCATGACAATATATCATATGTTGATGCAGATTGTTATGTTCTGCGCATGGGCTCAAGAATTGGAGACGAGACGATGAACAGTGAATTTCAACTCTTTATTTAACATTGTGGAACAGAGCAAAAACTACGGCAGCAATATCTCTTTTTATAGGCAAGCTGCTGATCAAATAACCAATAAGAAACGGGAAGCGTTAGTTCCCTTAACCAATGAAAGAGGTCCGCTAATAGCCAATCAGATTCTCCTGAACGGACAAATCAGATGACGCTATTATCGGCTAATCAGAAGTGCAGGGCCAGAACCCTGCACTTTTTTAAAGGTTTTAATAATCTTTATTTAAGCACTTTTATTAATTCACAACACCCCTTCCCCCCGGGTTCCGTTTAAGGGATGCAGTGACATAATCTTTGAGGTAGGTAGGTTGTTTAGATTATCTATTAGATTTTCGCTGTCCCCCCGGTATTTGTTTATAATCTTGTTTGGGCAGGACGTTTTCTGGCGAGTTGGGTGCCTCCGGTCCTTCATTTAAAAACTCGGTGCCGCCAATGTCCTCGTTGTCCTCTAGCCTCTGTGGGCTTGCCTCTGATGAGGTGTCTCTTTGCGGCAAGTCTACCGAATGCTCACTTCTTCCACTCATGCTTTCTGCCATTTCGAACTCGGTCTCCTCGTCATCTCCTCCCCCCGCAGTTTGGAAGTTACCGGAATCGCAGAAACCAGATTGCAGCCTTGAACGCAGCTGATCAATATGGCGCTTCCATATTCTTCCGTCGTGACTTTTTACTCTGTACGACCTGGGTCCTGTGACTTGGATTACAGTTGCCTCAACTCACAAAGGATCGCCAGAAAAGTTTCTAGCGAAGACTAAGTCGCCTATCCGGAATTCGCGGCATTTCCCACTGGATCCGTGTGGTTTTTCTGGTTCGTACGATGGGTGTAGTCGATCAAGGTGGGAGCAGAGCTTTCATCCCATTAACAATTCAGCCAGAGTCTTGTTGGTGATGCTGTGCAGAGTGATGTGTTAACGAAAGAGTACCCGGTTAATCTTATCTTCGATATCGCCATAGTCCATCTTATGTAGGGTCTTTTTGACGAATTGTACCATGCGCTCGGCTCTTCCATTGGCCGCAGGATGCACTGGCGAAGTTAGCGCATGGCAAATACCACGGTCCGCCAAATACTGTTCAAAGGAAAGTGCGGTAAACTGGGGGCTGTTGCCGGATACCAGAACGTCTGGCAACCCATGGGTTACGAATAATCTGTCCAATTTCCTGATGACGGATTTGGTTGTGGAACATTTCATTTCATGGATTTCAAGCCAGTTTGAGTCGGCATCCACCGTTACTAGGAATGTGTGTCCCTTAGTAGGTCCCACAAAGTCAATATGAATATAGGACCATGGTCCCCTGGGTTTTTCCTACTTGGTTGGGGTTGTTTTCGGTGGGGCATTGCTAACTTCCTGGCATTTGCAACAAGTCTTTACCCAGGCCTCGATTTGCTTGTCGATTCCTGGCCACCATGTGTAGCTTCGTGCGAGCGCCTTCATGCGCACTATGCCTGGATGGCCTTCATGCAAGGTTTTCAATATCGCTCATTGCAGCCGCTCTGGGACGATGACTCTATCCCCCCAAATGATGCAGCCTTTCTGGAAAAACAGTTCCATCTGTCGATTCTTGAAAGGCGTGAAGTTGTCAGGGATTTGATCCAATGGCCATCCTCGCTCGACCCAGCTAAGAACTCGTGCCAAAATGGGATTGCATTTGGTTTCAATCGCGATATCTCGAGCTGTCAGTGGTGGTGATTGAAGTGTCTCAATCTGCAGCGTTGTGATGGTTAGAGCTGGGTCGTCAACGGTTTCCGGAAGTGGTGCACGGCTTAGTGTGTCAGAGTGGGGGATGGTTTTCCCCGGGTGGTGTTGCAGCTTATAATTATATGCAGCCAAGAATTCCGACCAGCGAGTCATTCTCGGAGATAATATATAAGGGGTTGGCTTGTCCCCTGCTATAATCCCCAGCAAAGGTTTGTGGTTGGTAACTATAGTAAAAACTTGCCCATAAATATATTCATGAAATCGTTTAACAGCAGAAACAACAGCAAGAGCCTCTTTATCGATTTGACTATAGTTACGTTCAGCTTTTGATAGCATTTTTGAAAAGTAGGCAATAGGGGCTTCACTACCGTTTGGTAACACATGGCTCAAAATGGCACCCACTCCGAATGGTGATGCATCACATGTAATCGTTAAAGGCAAAGTCTCATTATACTGCATCAAAACAGCGTCTGAAGTCAATAAGTTTTTTACTTGTCGGAACGCGTGTTCCTCTCGGTGTCCCCAGACCCAGGTTGCCTTTTTGTCCAAGAGACGATGTAGGGGCTCGGCTATGGTCGCTTTGTGGGGCAGGAAAACATTGTAAAAATTGATAAGGCCCAGGAAAGCTTGGAGATCAGTCTTATTTCTGGGCCTTGGGGCGTTTTTGATTGCCCTTAGCTTGCTATCAGTGGGGTGAATGCCTTGTTTATCGATTAAGTACCCCCAAAATTCTACTTTATCCATACACAGTTGACACATTTTTTTTTTTTACTTTAAGGCCAGAGTCTTTAAATTTCTGGAGAACTAACCTCAGGCGCTCCCTTAGTATTTCTCTAGTTGGAGCAGCAATTAAAACGTCATCAAAATAAGGTACAACCCCTTTTATACCCTGTAGTAGTCTCTCCATCAAGCTCTGAAAAATTCCTGGGGCCACATTAAATCCGAATTGGAGTTGGTTGCACTTAAATGCACCTTGGTACGTAACGATCGTTTGTGCCTCTACCGTTTTTTTTATCTACAGGCAGTTGTTGGTAGGCCTGTGCTAAATCCAATTTAGTGAAGACTTTTCCGCCCCCCAGGGAATGGAGAAAGTGTTGTACCATCAGTACCGGGTAAGTGTTCTGCTGAAGGGCGTGATTCAAGGTGGCTCGGTAGTCCCCACAAATTCTTAACGATCCA
Source organism: Hydrophis major (assembly GCA_033807585.1). Lineage (NCBI taxonomy): Eukaryota > Metazoa > Chordata > Lepidosauria > Squamata > Elapidae > Hydrophis > Hydrophis major. The sequence goes on along the minus strand of CM066332.1, from coordinate 35,258,741 downwards.
TCCGGCTTGATGGGTGTTACGATTGGGGTTTCCCAGGGAGCGTGGTCGGTTGGTTTTAACATACCCTGGGCTATTAATTTATCAAGCTGCTCGTCAATCTTTGGTTTAAGGGCAAATGGAACTCAACGAGGCTTAAGGCGGATGGGAGCTACTTCGGGGTTAAGGTTAAATGATATCGGGGTCCCCTTGTACTTGCCTAATTTATCTGTAAAGATGTCCTGGAACTCCCGGACGATGGCCTCTTCCAGTCGTCGCTGTTGGTTCGGTGAATGCCAGCTACTTCAATTCCAAGTGGGGCGAACCATTGGAGGCCTAACAAACTAGGCTGATCCCGGTCGACTACGGTCAGTGGTAGGGATGCAGTACGATTTTTAAATGAGCCACGGACTTTGCTGTATCCGACGACTGGAATTCGATTTCCCTGATAGTCCTTAAGTATCATTCTTTGGAATCTGAGGTCTTGCCGCTGGACGGTGGGGATTAATTCTTTAAGGATCTTCCAGGAAACCATTGAGAGGGACGATCCTGAATCGACTTCCATCATGCAGGGCTGGTTTTTGATGGCAACCTTCACCCGGATCTTCTTGGCGTCTAATGACGAGGCGTGACCAACCATAATGGTTTGGTGTGCCTCTTCTCGTTTCGTTGACTGGGCTGGTGGTTTGTTTCTGTAGGAGTGGTTGTTCCATTGGTGGGTTAAGTATTCCCGATTCACAGGACGACTTCCTGTAGGCTGGCGGTAGTTGGTCCCCCTCTGAGGTGGGTTGGATCCTTGCTTGCTTCTACAGACTCTTCCGATGTGACCTCTTTTCCCGCACACATGGCAGAGCGCGTTGAGGAATTTGAAGTCTGATCGTGGGTGGTTTGCCCCACAACCAGCGCATTGGTACTGCACTCTCTGGTTACGTTGATGGCGTTGGTCTCGTTCAGACCGGAGCCAGTTGACCTCTTCTTCATCACTTTCTGATGACGATTCAAGGTCCTCGTGGTGGGCTGTCATTGCCTTTTCTTCCAGGTGAGGTGAGATTTCGCCGGCGAGTTGGCAGAGCGGGGCGTGGGTGCGGCACATTCGGGTAGCCGACTTCCTGGTTGCTTCTGCTGCAGTAGTTTCAGCGATGGCATTTGTAAGGCTAATGTCGCCTTTCGCCATCAGCTTACTTTGTGTTGCTGGCGCATCTAATCCCAGAACTATTCAGTCTTTCAGGGCCTCTTCTAGGTCGGCGAACCCGCAGAGGCCTCCCAAATTTCGGAGATCCGCAATGAAATCTGCAATGCTTTCTCCCTTCCGCTGGTCTCTCTGATAAAATTCATGTCTTCAAACAAGTGTTGGTACGGTTGGTGCATAATGGGCCTGTAGAAGGGGCTCGAGGACGTCCCAGTCCATGGACTTTACCTCAGCCGGTTTGGCTGGTGCCTTGGCCATCTTAAACACGGTTGGCCCGCAGTGAGTTAGGAATACCGCTCACTTCTTTCCGGTAGTGGCATCCTTCAAGTTGTTGGTCTCCAGAAACATCTGGAATCGGTCCATATATGAGTCCCAGTCTTCTTGTGCCGGGTCGAATGGAGCGGGTGGTATGATGCTGCTAGACATGGTTCAGCCGTTGGTGCGTCTTCAGCCACGTGCTCTGTTTAGCGCTCTGTAGTGCTCAGTCAGCTCTGACGTCTCCAAATCCCACCCTCGTCGCCAGTGTTATGTTCTGCGCATGGGCGCAAGAATTGGAGATGAGACGATGAACAGTGAACTTCAACTCTTTGTTTAACATTGTGGAACAGAGCAAAAACTACGGCAGCAATAGCCCTTTTTATAGGCAAGCTGCTGATCAAATAACAATAAGAAACGGGAAGCGTTAGTTCCCTTAATCAATGAAAGAGGCCCGCTAATAGCCAATCAGATTCTCCTGAATGGACCAATCAGATGACGCTATTATCAGCCAATGAGAAGTGCAGGGCCAAAACCCTGCACTTTTCTAAAGGTTTTAATAATCTTTATTTAAGCACTTTTATTAATTCACAACACAGATTCTGATTACATTTGCTTTTGTTGAAACTACATTACACTATTGTCTTACATTAATATAATCCATCAAGACATTCAGTTCCTTTTTTGCAGATACTAATGTCCAATATCTCTTTTCCCACCTCCATGTATTCCAGAGGTGGTATTCAGCAGGTTCCGACCAATTCTGGAGAACCTGTAGTGGAAATTTTGAGTAATTCGGAGAACTGGCAAATACTATCTCTGATTGGCCCCGCCCCCATCTATTCTCTGCCTCCCAAGTCCCAGCTGATTGGCTCGGTCTTATTTGTTGCCCTGTACAGGAGAAGGGAGCTGGAAAGCAGGTTAGTCGGGTTTTACAGTATCCTTCTCCTGCCACGTCTACCAAGCCGCACCACACCCACCAAGCCATGGCCACAGAACCGGTAGTAAAATTTTTGAATCCAACCACTGATGTTTTATTGTCTTTCCACCTCCATGGATTCATGACTTTGATTTTTTTTTTTTTTTTTTTGTACTCAAATGCAGGGCTTTGCAATTGTCCATGCTGAAATTAATCTTGTTTGTTTTCCCCCAATGTTCAGCTTGACAAGATCTTCTGAATCTCAATATTGTCCTCAAAGGTGTTGCTCCCCCCCCCCCGTCCTCTCTGATCATTATGTTGTTGTGAGGCAAGTTAATAGCTGAATTCAGTCTGGAGAAAGTTCTGTTAGCATTTTCAAGTATGTTTTCTCTGATATACAAAGATAAAATGATGACGTAGCAGCAGCTGGTGAAGGGATAGCATTTGGGAAATATCTGATTTGGTTAATGGTTAGAATCATATTGGGTTTTGTAGGTAGTCTTTTGAGTTACAAACTACTTACATTTTATACCAGTACTTGTTAAAACTTCCTTGAAATGGAACATCATTTCAGTCTTGATAAACTCATGATAAGATACAAGATGTAAATGAAACTGCACAATTGTGGCTTGTCCAAGATATGTGAATGGAAGTCATGGTCCAAGTAAGATCTGAATTAAGAAATTCACAATTCATAGCTCATATAATTTATTTATTATTTACCCATGGTTTACTCCTGCTTCAGTATTATTAAAGTAACCCCAATTTTTAAGATGGTTTGTATAAGCCATTTAGTATAATATCCACTTGAGAAGGTTAACAATCAAAAATTGAGTTGGACTGAAGTCCAATGGAGATGAAGATAGAGCTTATCTTCTGAAGATGGAGATCTTCAGTCTTCTTCTGTTTATGCATGAGTCTGAGAAAGATACTGTGGTTTTAAGGAATCATCTCACACCATCTTTTTTCAAGCTGTTAAGGAAGTCTCAAAAATAATGTTGCTGCATTAATTAACAGAGGAGGAGGAGTGATATAGAAACATTCAGCTTGCAATATTTTAATTTTTTTTTTTTTAAATATGCACAGTCCTGGCAGTAATGTATCCAGGTCCTGCTCTAGGAGTGGTTTCCATCTCTGTTGAGACCAAAATCTAGCACTACTTCCTATTCCCATGGGGATGGTCCTGAAGAGCATCTGAAACTTGAGCCAGTGCAAAATGACACACTGCAAGCAGTTATGTGTGTTTCTGGTAGAACATATAATATTATGCCTCTATTTTCCAAGCTGCACTGGTTACCAGTCTCTTTCTGGGTCCAATTCAAGGTTCTGGTGTTGATCTTTAAAGTCCTTCATGACATAAGACTGAGTTACTTGAGGCATTGCCTCTCCCAGTTTTCACTTGCTCATCCTACCACATCTAGAAGATGATTTGGGTCATTGGCTAGGAAGCTACATTTGACAGTCTTTTCTGTGGTGGTGCCCATATCATGGAAACTTCTCTTCCCCCTGCCCCTGTTGGCTGCATCACTTTTGAGCTTCTGATGGTCCCTTAAGACCTGGTTGTATCAGCAAGCCTGGCAATCTCAGGACATGAATAAATGTATAAGGTGGCTCCATTATTATTAACATCCCATAACATCCCTTTGTTTTTTATTTCAAACAAACAATGTTTGTTTGAATGTTATTTCATTGTTTTGTTGTTTTATAGTTTTTAAAATGTTTTTCATAATAATACAGGTTTTATGTATTTATTCATCATTTCTAACTTCATTGTATACTACCCAGAGTCACTTTTATGAGATCAGCTGTATAAAATAGATGAATAAATAAAATAAATAATGTGCAAAGTTTAAAGGTAGAATGAAGCCCAAATAAGTGGACACTCTTGACAATTATCTGTTGTCCTGTCCCATCTTTTCCATCCTCTCATTAAGAGACTTCATTCATTTATAAATATGTACAGATATATACAAACAGCTTAATCCTAAATTTCCTATAGGACCACTTATATTCATACCATCTGCTCGATCCATCATTAACAGGAATCTTTTGCAAGACTCATCCCAAATACATCTGGCATTGAAAGTAAATCCTATCACGCAGCACTTGGCACATCTTGCTTGGACTTGATAGTCCAACAAGGGTAGGACTAGTTAATTATTAGTTGGGAAAGAGTAGTAGATGATCCTGCAGGTAATTTGGATGAAAGCTGTATGAGACTATAGATCAGAAAATAATCACCTTGAACTGGACTGAGAAAACAGTGGGTAACCTGGCCAATTATTTCAACTTTGATGTGCTACAATATCCCCAAGAGGCCTCCTTGATCACTTCCTCTGTTACATTCTAGAATAGCTGTAGTTTGGGGGCTAGTTCAAGGTTTGCCCAACAATACTTGAAAGTCCATTCCATTAATCAAAATTTGAAGTTACCTACATATGTCAACCACATTAAGTCTCAATCAGCTTTTCAGGCTGACACTGGATTTTTGTTTCTGTAAAATAGTAGAATGACTATGGTGTATGAATTATGAACAAAATTAAAAAAATAATTTGAACCCAAGTATGACTGGTACGGTGATTAATATCTACCTGCAACAGCATTCTATATCACCATATTGTAGTGCAATTTGTTTTCTAGATCCTGACAAAGCTAATAGACAAAATAAAGATCTGCAGAAGTGATTATGTCTTGCAAAACCGCTGAATTCAAGTCTTATTCCCAGGAAATTGAGCACAAAATTACAGCTGTATGACACTTACAGTATATTATAAGGTATATTCCAATAAAATTACCTTTAGGCTTCTGTATTATTATGATGAAAAACATCTATAAACATACTTAACTTTTATGTGTAGTTATTGTTTTAGACCATGATGTCTATTGTTTGATTTTCTGCAGCATTGCCCTGTTGCCTTTCTTCTGATTCTTGTATGTGGGTGTGTACACAATGTGTGCTGTGGTAGAAACATTAATTGGTCAGTCAAAGTAATCACATTGTTTGCACTCCTTTGCAAACTTTGATAATAAATATCTTGAGATTTCCTCCCTTTGCACTTCACTTTTACTTTGGCTCCTGGTCACCATCTCTTTTTAAGAACTGATAAGTACTCAACATCCTGTCAAACAAGACTCTGCTTAACTAAACACTGGATTTGAATTATTTCTGTGACTTTGAATATCATGTTGAGATACTTAGGCAAATTTTACCGAAGAGAAAGAAAATACACCATCCTAAACTTCTCTCAATTAACATTTTGAGGACTACTATAGAAAGACTTTCATATGAAAAACAGTCTATTCCTGTAGCCTGGAATAAACTATGCTGAAATTGTTATCTTCATTCTGTCTTTTGAACTGGCTTCAAAGTGGAATAAGATAAACACGTTTTCTTTAAGAAATTTATTTCTGATTAATGCTGGGATATAATAAGGGCAAAAGGGCATTTTGTTCAGACAGAGCTCTTTACCTTCAGAAAAGAGGGCGATATTTTAATTTATCCTACTGTTAGGATAAACAGACTTCGCTCTCTGTCAAGGATCTGTCCAAATGGGAAACCTAACATCCACTACTTTATGCGTGCAAACTCTGCCACCAATGAAATATGAATTCTTGGGGGATTTATTTCTTTCTAAACATTAGCTTAGCATTAGTGCTTTAATGGTTTGCAGCTCATGCAGAGCTGAAGTGGTTTGAAAGTGTATTTATTTGGCTGCCAATGAGTGAATACTGGTATTGATTTTGTTTTGTTATTCAATTAGTGCTGAAGAGAAGGGCCATATGTATTATAATCAGGCTTTCATAGCTGAAACAGGAAACAGAAATTATCAAACAGAAACATTAGAGAAATTAATAACTTAATAAAAGTGGATATAAAAGGACAGAACTGAAGATGATCATATCATCTCTTTTAATTGTATGGGGTACATCAGCCTTCTGTATCCTGCACCTTTTAGAACTATGATGGCAAACCTATGGCTTGCTTGCTGGAAGTGGCATGCAGTTCTATCTCTGCTGGAATGCGAACCATTGCCCCAGATCAGGACTACTGCGCATACTCATGTGCCTCCTGCTAGTCAGCTAATTGTTGGGTATCTGTTGCGCATCCGCGGGGGTAGGGCACGAGAAGGAGATGCGCAGAGGCAAAGGGTGCGAGGTCGCGTGCACATTGCATTATGGGTCTGCATGCGCCTGTACACACTTTCAGCACGTGACAATGAAAAGGTTAGCCATCACTGTTCTAAATGCATAGAACCGCAGGTTCCATAGTTTCCAGACAGAATGACTCCCAAACTTCCCTGTGGGAATTGGACTACAGTTCCCATAATTTCCAGTTTTCCATAATTTCCAGTTCAATATATTAGAAAGGCATCTGATTTGGGAAAACTCCATCTGTATGTAAGCAATTGATTTTATTTTTCTTTGATCTCTAGGGGGATTGGAAAAAAATATTATTGCTGGATCTGTGATAGCTTAGATAGAGGAGGGTTGTTGTTGTTTTTTTTGTTTTTTTGCTCCTAGTTCTTGGCAGTTTGAGATTCGCAATTTGATCTCAGGCCATCTTCAAAGCACTTCTGAAGGACTGGAGAGAGTGGAAACCATGGCAATGTGTTAGTGCCCTGAATACATTTCAAACCCTATATTAGCCTTCTATTCTTTCACCTGGCTAATTATTGGAATCAGCGAGCTTTGCAGACACTACCTTAAAGTTGAATATTAGTTTCACAGAAATACACTGAAACTGGATCCTAAAAAGCCAGGTTTTGAACATTAGCAGTCCAAAGTAAGGGAAGTGAGAGAATGTTTCTTATTCTTCATAATAAGCCTGGGAAAGGGGTGGTACAAGGAAAAGGGCCAGGCCAGACACTTTGTGTGATGACCTTTATTAGCTTCATTTTGGGAATCAGATACAGGTACTAGGCTCAAAAGGAGATCTTACTATGATCACACACAAAATTTTCATTTTAGATTATTGCAGTTTGATTCACATCAGATTGTCTTTGAAGGTGATTCAGGTCTCCAGATAACCTAATGTGCCACTTACTGCAGTATGAAAATACCTTGCTAAATTATTTAAATAGTTGTATCCTCATGGCATCACCTCCTGCTGCAGAAGTTGCTTGTTTGGTGGCTCCATTACAAGTGATGTCTTCTGTTTTCCCAACGTAAGTCTTATTGTATGATGTATCTACCATGCTTGTGTGATGCTGCTCCATTACAGTGTGGACAGGGATCTGTTAAGATCCTACTGGTCATGTACCATGGATCCATTCTTCTCCCCTGCCTTCTTGTTGGCCACGGTCCTCTATGGGTATTTTGTCTTGGGCTGTACTGGATTTCTAAAGAAATATATTGTCTTTGACACAGAAATATCAATCTTTTAGAGAAAAAACACATCCCTGTCAAAATCAAACAGAAAATACTATCCATCAATTTGTCTGCAAGCTGCATCCCAACTGAAAGGTTGAAGTTTGGTGGCTTTTATACAAACCTATCAATCTCTCAAAAGATTGATTTATTTATTAACATGGAAATATTACACTCTTGTTCTCTACATCCATTTTAGTTTGAGCTGCCTTAATCCAAATACTTCGCTTTCACAGAAAAGATCTATTAGTTGGGATTACTGCAGATGGGGGAAGAATTTGATGGGGAACTGCCCAGAGATGACTAAAAGACAGGCAGCTATAATAAATAAATAAATGATAGTTCTCTGAAACTATCAGAAACACAATTTATGATTGACCTACATATATGACCGATTTCAAGTGATAGATGTTTGTCTCTTTTTTTCTTCAGGCAGGAGATTATAGGAAACCAATAGTCCCATGGCAAAAGAACAAACAAATACATAATTTTTTTAGCTAACTGGCTAATTGAGAAGAGCATGGAATGAAATGAGATTCCAAAGTCCCTCAACTGCATTCCATCATGTCATTAAAAGTAGACAACAATTTGATGGCACATGTTGCTGTTGCTGCTACCATGTTACCACACTAATAATAATCCAAAAACATTAAAAATTTACTAACATTGCCTGGCAAACGGAAACAATATTTTAATTTTAATCATTGCAAACTATCCAAAACCTACTGAGGATAAGAACATCTGTGAGTGCCTTTCCCCAATGCACATTGCTTCAATCTATGGGCCCACACATACATATTTGTATTATAAGTTTTTATTTTATTATACTGTACATATTGTGAGCTTTCATGTTTGCACTGCAGCCTCCCTAACCTATTACTTTGTATATAGAGCTGTGGAACTGAAAAGTTTGCCTTTTATTGCTAAACATATGTTAGCAGAGTGTTTCCTGCAAAGGATTAAAGACAATAGAAGAAAAGTATAGAAAAAGTTCACTTCAGAGCTTGTTTTGAAAGGCATTAAACCAAGTGTGTTATGCATGTTTCCTGCCCTCAACAAGGTTCCAATGTGAAATTTCAAGACAAACCATATTACTCATTCTAAGAATGAAAGAAAGGGACCTTTGCAATTATTGAACATCTAATAGGCTATATATAAATTATAGAGAAGTGGTAAAACACATCAATCCAGGGAAAATTTCAACCAAACCACTCAATTTACCCAATATCTTACATTGCTGATATTATCTCTGTTAATAATTCAGGCTATAAATTCTATTAAATGGCCTTTTCTTGCTGTAATGATTAAACTGATCTATAGCATCTGGAGGCATTCTTATCTAGCATCCATGATCCATTAAGACTACAATTCCTAATTCCTAGTTAACATATCCCACTACATCAGGATAGATTGGGAAAGACAAAGCAGAAATATAGCATGCTCTTAATGTTTATTTCATTATGAAATGCATTCTTACAGCAAAGGACAAGCTTATTTTGCTGTTCTTCAAAAAAGATAAGATTCGGACTTGATTACTACTTGAACATGAGACCACCAGAAAATTCCGGATTTTTACCTCAGGTGGGTTGTGTAACAGGAAGAAAAATCCCAGAATAAGCCAATGACAAACTGCTTCCATCTTATTGTAAATAATACAGACATATTTAGGTGGTTATTAAGAATTGTTTGGTGATAATTTCCCTTCCCCCACCTCATCTCTCTTCAGTGAACTGGTTTCCTCAACAATTCACAATACTAAGTGACAAAAAATGAAGAAGTTTGCAAAACTTATTTTAAAATAACCCCAAGGTTATTTTCCCCAACTAAACATCCACATAGTTTTCAGTATAAAAAGTATTTGGATTTGTCAATTCAGAAGACTAGACAGCTGACAGCTTTCTAATTGACAAATCCCCAATCAAGGCTGTGATAGGTTTGCCAGTTGCTGGAAATTAGCATTACCTGAATTGGATGAGCCAAATGTAGAAATCACATGAATACTGTTCCCCCCCCCCCTCCTTCTAGAGTCAGAAGAGCAATTCCCTTGAGCAATTCTATATCTTCTTTTGCAATGGCAGAGAAAGTTTACTGACTGTGAGTGAGAATGGTGCATATGAAAGAATTCAGTTATTCTTTTGCTGATGATTTTTGGGGGCTGGACACCACTCTGAAGTTTTTGATCTAAGTTCCATTGTGTGTGTGTCTGTGTGTTTTAAATTAGGACATGCAGACAAGGGCTGTAGCCCAGATGCTTGATGCCACCCACAGATACTAATCAGTGGGCCATAAATCAGTAAAGAGAAGAAAGATTTGCAAAAGAATCAGGAGGTAACCCCCAGGAGTGGCTTGAATAAATGGAATGCTGCTGGTGGTATGATACCAGTAGATGGACAGACAGAGCATTTTTGGGGTTTAAGGCTGTGCTGCCTTAGTGATGTTGAATTTTAATGCAATAAATAAATGTTACATTTGCTCAGAATGTAGAGTTAAGCTATGTCTCATTATAAATGCCAGAATAATTGAATGTACCATGTTTTTTGTACACAAGACAAATTTTTAGAAGAAGCTTATGAGCAATTTCCCCTAACTTATTCTATTATTTTGTGGGGTATTCAGGTGAAATGTTTTATTTGTAGCCTACCTATGATTTCACACCATTTTTCTTTTCTTCCTGAGCACAGAAAATCTGATAAGAGGGAAAAATAGAGTCACATTTACTGGAAAGGTCTTGAAGCTGGAAGCCTTTGACAATTGAGAATATAATTATTGCAGTTTTCCCTTAAATTAGAGTTTTAAAGTGTCACTGATTTCAGTTGAATAAAATCAATCCTGTACTTTCCTACTAAATGAAATGTTTGCAGTTGACTAACCCTTGCACATATTTTTTAATAGTGATGTTGTCTATAGTAACCACTATATGATTTTGTAGAAACCAAGTCAGTATATTCTTTTCATCTGATTATACTGTCTGCAATAGTATAAGTATTATAGTTTCTTCTTAATGTATCCATTGAAGAGGAGTAAATGAGAAGTGAAGAGTGAAGTTAAGTGAGTCTTAGAGGAGTGAAGAATAGTGATAGAGGATCAATATTTGTAATATTTAATTACACACAGACTATTAATCATATTAATGATACTTGATGTCTAGTAAAATGCTTGATTTTGCTTAATGCATCATTATCAACATTGAAGTACATATCATTGATGCAAGAGTTTGATATGCATATTCTCTAGTTATCCACCTAGTATTCAGAGATAATGCATGATGAACAATAATTCTCCTGCTTTTCAACTGTAACATGATTCTGCACTGCAGGACTTAGGAATCATACTTTAATACATTTAAAATCACTTTAGTCTTGATAATAAATATCTATTTCTTCCAAAATACAAATATATTAGATTTTGCATAACTTTCACTTATAGACTTAAGAAGTACAGAAGTATTTCAGTGATTCAAGCTAATAGCAGATTATTAACTCATAACTTTACCCAAATGCCTTCCTATAACTCTTATTAAAATTCCCATTTTATCTCCTGTTTAAAGGATTACAATGTTACTTGAGAAGCTTTGGATTGTTGAATGTTTGAAAATTTAATTGCCTGGGTCAAAACCTCTCACTTCACCCAAACCAAGCACCAATATTCTACAGTCTTTCACCACTAACCTTATAGTCTCTTAAAAACTCATTGCCATCTGCCCTGTCACAGTAATAAATGAAGCTGTTCCATTTCCATGAGGCTGTCTCTTAAATTAGTGAAAGTTTGGGGAGAGAGTTATGGGCTGAAGAGCCAGATGGAGATTTCACAGCAGGACTTGAAGTCAACAAAGTGAAGAGCAAGGAGGCTCCATATATTTACAGGAACCCTGGGAAGAGCTAAATGGATCAAGTGACAAAGAGAGTAAACAGTAAATGACAATGTTTTGTATGACATTGTTTGCAGGTTCATTAAGAGAAGAATTGATGTTTTAAAAAATATCTACAGAGAAGGATTTTTTTTCTCTTGTTTTTGGAATCTTCTGCATAGTGTATGTAATTTATTATTCCTCCACCCCCCACCCCCCCAATAATAAAATTCATCCTAAGATTAAATGAAACAATGAAGAGTGGATGTTTGCAAAACACAAATGACAAGGGACAATGAGAAAATAAAGCTATAATGCTGAATATATCTTCAAGTGACTGATGAAGTCTGATCCAAAGGGATATTCTGATTCATGGCCAGACCTGTCAGTCACTAAAACCAACATTCCCCCATCCCTTCTGTGGCTTGATGGTTTTAAAAAACAATGAAAGAGGTTTCCCTCCTTTTTCATTATTGCCTTGTCGTTGCCTCCTGCCCTCCAACCTGCAAATATATTCCAATTTCTACTACTGACCCTTGGCACATTTTGCCCAAACCTATTTGAAATTGGTTGCAAACTGAGAAAGGCTAAGGGGTGAGATTCTACTGGTTTGGACCGGTTCACTTGAACTGGATATTAAAGTTACATCTGGTTCACCGCACTGGTATTTCAACTGACCAGCTGCTCCACCCCTCCAAGGAGTGTCCACATGACCCATTTTTGATGGAGGTAAGTGCAGGGTCCACACGGAGGCTCTGGAAGGGGGGAAAATGGGCCTTCTGAAAGTCCGGAAACTGGACTGTTTCCAGCTTCAGAGGTCTCGAGGGCCTGTTTTCGCCCTCCCAGTGGCCTGGGGGGCTCCAGACTCTTGGGAGGGCAAAAATGACCCTCCTGGAAGTACTGAAAGTTTGGAAATGGGCCTGTTTCCAGCTTCTGGGGGGCCTCCAGAGCCCGGGGGAGGATGTTTTTGCCCTCCCAGAGGCCTGGGGAAAGCCTCTGGATCCTTAAGAGGGTGAAAATGGCCTCCCCCAGGCTCTGGAGGCCCACCAGAAGCCGGAAACAGGAAGTTCTGGTAGGGCACACCCACTATGGCCACACCCACCCAGCAACTGGGTAGAGAACCAGTTGCTGTGATTTTTGAATCCCACCCCTCAAAAGGCTGGAGCATATATACAGTAGAAATTAAACCGAATTTGCAGGAGGAAGTTGAATGAAGTTTGGAACAGATTTTCATTTAGGAGATAGAAGGTAAATCTACTCCATTCTGATACCAGGTTTCCCAAAAAATGGTAGTCCCAATATGATGCAGGATGTGGGGGAGGTGATGGCAAGGCCATAATGAAAAAGAGGGAAATCCTCTTCCATTGTTGTTGTTGTTTTTTTAAAGCATCAAGCCACAGAAGGGATGAGGGAATGTTGGTTTTAGTGACTGACAGGTCTGGCCACGAATCAGAATATCCCTTTGGATGAGGTCCATTCCTTCAGCTGTTTAATTTATTATAAAAATATCATAATTCAATTGTTCTAAATGTAGTTATCTGAAGATGCGTCTCATTAAAATCAACAGGATTTACAGGAGTCAAAATATAATGGCCTTTTACATTTGCTGAAATGTGATTCATGACTTCATAAATTTGCCACGTTGATTCAGAGTTACATGTTTTATCTTACAGAGCCATGAAAGTATTGCGATCTTGAAAGATGGCGAAACAACCTTATTAAGCAAAAGTAAACAGTGTTGCCTGTATCAGAAGAAGATGATACTTTTCTTTAGTTTTCTATGTCCCTACATCTTTAGCTGATTGGTGGCTTGCTTAAGTGTTATTGAAAACAAATTTCCAGCTCAATAAAACCATTTCCCTTTGCAAACGTAAATTATATTTAATATTCCTGGGAACATTTAAGGTTGCCAAAAACCGAGGCAAGACAGTCTGCATGACTTCAGTCTGTTCTCAGCCCTTGATTACAATTTGATTTCCTTTGGCATTGAAAAGGAAAACTATTTTTGTGAACAGTGTTTTTCCTTTAACAAGTGCAAGATCCCTTCACTTGGCAGAGGGCCTGTTCATTTGTAGACAACTTATCCAGCTTCTCATCAAAACTTCAGTCTCATTTTCTAATGATTGCAAAGCATTGAGAAAGGAACTGAATAAATATTACTCACTTAAGAGGGGTTTTGGATGAAGTCACCTGAAATCAGTTGCTTTCTGTAATCCTTGCATTCAGATATATCTTTCCCACTGGGACAAATGACCCCTCTAGGAACCAGACAGCATTTTCTCCATGACTTGGTAATATGGCTTCAACTGATTTATCCAGTTTATCTAACCTAAATTATCAGCTTATGAAAACCTTAAATGGTAGGAATTTGAAATGCCAGTAAAAATAACCTTGACCTTTCAAGTTTGATGAATGAATGTAACCTAATGTGAGGGTGTTATTGAATAGAACATACTCCATAGAATATTCTATTATTCTATTCCCATAGAATAACATTTTGACATTTTTTAAAAAGACACTGTATATACATCCACTGGCTCCACTAACAAGAAGAAGGACATATTTCAAAAGTGATATAGTTCACTTGGCTTTTATTTGAATTTCATTTTTGTTATTCACAATAATAGTCTCTAATTCATCGCCTCTGATAATAAGCAGGGGTGGGATTCTACCAGTTCGCATCTATTCGCTAGAACCGGTTGTTAATATTCTAAGGAGTTCAGAGAACCGGTTGTTAGAAGAAATTACTGGCCTAATCCTGTAAGGAAGGTAGGAAGGAAACATTCTGGTGTTGCTTACAGAAACTGCCTGTCCATTAACCCTTATTACATTCTTGGCAGGACTAGACTTCCTGTCTTAGGAACTTCCCTGGAGTTTTTTCCCCTCCTTTGCTGATACTTTGCGTGTGTGGAGTGAACATTCAAAGTTACAATGGCACTGAAAAAGTGACTTATGACCATTTTTCACACTTACAACTGTTGCAGCATCCCCACAGTCATGAGAGGCCAGGTGAGGAGATGCGTGCCTCGATGTGAGGATATTGAGTTGGCCATGCCCAGCCAATAACATGACCACCAAACCACATCCACCAATTAAGCCACGCCCAAAAAACCGGTTGTTAAAAAAAATTGAATCCCACCCCTGATAATAAGTAGTCTGTTTGCTGAAGAAGGCCAGTTTTTGTGTTTTCCAAGAACAAATCACATTTTATAACTGATGTGCATGGGATGTTTTTATCTGTCCCTCAGAATATGAGGACCAGAAATCATCTGGTGAAGTTGAGTAGAAGAAAACAGAAAAGGTGAAAGAACACCCTCCTGGTTACAGACCATAATTAAGAGAATTTGTTGGTTAGTTCAACATATGGTGAATTTTACTAACCTGGATGGCTTTAAAAGGTTTTAAATCCAAGGAGGTCTTTTGAGGCTTATTGGTGTTGAAACTCAGTGTTACCTCTGCATTGGTTTACTGATACAGATGCAGGTACAAGGATGAAAAAGCATCCATTGAAACTTAAAAGCACTTCAAAAACATTTAGTTGGTCATTGTGAGAAAGAAGACCCTGGATTAAGATGGCCCTTGACCTAGCCGAGTAGGATTCGTCTTATGTTCAAAAATACTGCATATGTATTTTGATTAAACTCTGATGTAACAGTTGATCTTGGGGAAAAATATTCATGGCAAGGAGTTATGGAGAATATAAATTGACCTTAAAAAATCAATTTGCAATGATATCATCCAAAAATGCTTCTGAATGGTATACAAAAGATTGCTTTTTAAAGAACAACCTTACTACTATATTATTAGAAGTTACAAAAACTATGGTCTGTATCAAAGAAAATAGTGAATGAAAAGGGATTAATGGTTTCATTTTATTTAATATTCTTTTTTTTTATTTCCAAAGTTAAAATACAATAGATTATTGGATTTCATACAATAGATTATTGGATTATTGCAGAAAGTCCACAACAGCTTCTAATTTACCAAAAATACTGCAATCATTATCTTTGATCTGTCCAAGATCAAACAACACTACTTTAGGTTACAAAAGCCATGAAGTCTTTTATCAGTAGACTAGTTGACTGTGTTTTATCCTTTTTCATGTGTTATTTCCCATTAACTCTATACTTATACTTGGCTCTCATTTTGGTACAGAACTAAATGTTTCCAGTTTAAATTCTTAATAGTTAAATTTATTTCAGATTGAATCTATGTCTCTTATTGATATAATTTTCATTACTGCATACCACCACTGAATCCCTTATTAGAATTGTTCTTAAGATATATGTTTGAAAATATTAATTTTGCAACTTACTTGCCAACTAATGTCATTAAAATGTATTTTTAAGCTGCCTGCCCTGAAGTCTTGTTAAATGAATCATGGACTAATTAAAAAATATATAGTTTCTCAATCTTCCTTGAAGTTGACAATGATACACTTTTAGTCATTTTAATCTAGCAGTTGTAATTTATTTTTAATACATTAGTACAAGTTTTCTTCAGAATACTTATAAACTACACGCAGTATATGATGCAGCATATTTCTAATTCTGAACAATTCTGTGAAACAGGTTTGGCTGAAGAAGAACAAAGTCAGCCAGCAAACAAGATGAAAAGCATTCTTCTCCTCATCATTTATGCCTGCATCACTTTGCATGAGGACTATTGAAAACCATTTGGAAGCTGCAACTGGTCCATACTTTTTCTGTCCAGTCAGATGTTTAGGCCACTTGGATCTATTTTATTTACACTTGTTACTGCCTTGCTATTTTTACTTTTGAATTAGTCAGTAACCATAATAATAACATTTACTCTTGTTGCTATCATTGTCCATCTATTACAATGACAGGAATGGTTTGCTATGGCAAATACAACTTTTGTTTTCAAGCTGCACTGGTGGCCAGTAAAGCTTCTAGGTACAATTCAAGGTGCTGTTTATAATATATAAAACCCCTACATGACAATCCTTTCTGTTATAACAGAGTCAGAATGCTCCGAATCCCTTCACTGAAGCAGTGCTATTTGATAGGATACCCAAAAACATGATTTCTATGTTGCAGTGCCTATCTACTAAAACACCATCTCCCCAGAGTTGTTGAATCGTTTCTACACTTTCTTCTAGTGAGTCCAGAGGACCAGACTTTTATTTGGACTTGGGCCTAAAGAGAGGGAAAGAGAGAGAGAGAAAGAGAGAGAGAGAGACAGAGAGACAGACAGAGAGACAGACAGACAGACAGAGACACAGAGACTCATAAATATGGATGGATGGATGGATGGATGGATGGATAGATAGATAGATAGATAGATAGATAGATAGATAGATAGATAGATAGATAGATAGATAGATAGAGATAGAGATAGAGATAGAGATAGAGATAGAGATAGAGATAGATAGAGTAGGTGGATTCCCAATAGTAAGATATAGCTATGAGAGGTTGAACATTGAAAGAATTAATACTTTCAAGTTGTGGTGCTGGAGAAGACTACAAAGAGTCTTTCAGATTGCAAGGAGATCAAATCAGTCAATCCTAAAGGAAATAAACCCTGGTTGTTCTTTAGAAAAACAGATTGTTCTTTAGAAGGACTAATACTGAAGCTCAAGCCAAATGTTTTGGCCACCTAAAGAGAAGAGAGAACTTATTGAAAACCTCCCCCCCACCCCTGGGTACTGGGAAAGATTGAAGACAAAAGGAGAAGGGGACAGCAATGGATGAAATGGATAGATAGTGTCTTCAACGCAATAGATAGATAGATATAGATAATAGCGGTAGCTTGAAATATGGTATTCTTCATCTGGCCAGACACTGTCTCCCTTTTAAAATACTGGATGAGGCCAAGCTGCTTTAAGCTGAAGTATAGAAAAAGCCTTCTGGTACCTAAGCATTGAATGATTGAACAAGCAGGAACTATCTTTTTTAGGGTCTCATAGTAAGGCCACTGGAACTGTATCAGTCTGATCTATTGTCATTTTAGTGCTGTCATTGCCCCCTTTACTCTATAGCTCCATTTCCAAAGATAGCTTTTATTCCTTAAATTCCTACCACTTAGATTTAATTTTAAAAAAACAAATGAACTCCAGCTATGGAGATAATGATGGTAGAACAGGAAAAAAAGAGCAGGTGAGGGGAGAAATGTGACGTCATGGGTAATATAGGATGTAACAGAAGATAAACAGCAAAGTCCCCCCCACCCCCTCTAAGGACTCGGTTGATGATTCTCTGAATCAGGATGATACCAAGAAGACCAGTAAATGGGAAACATTTTCTTTCAAGTCTTGTTCCACTGAGTGATTTTACTGTTGATTGCCTCGTTCATACCACTTAACATGTAGCGTAAAGTGACAAAGAAGAATGCTGTACAATCAATCAATTTACCATCAGTTTTGCCTTTCAAATGGTCCAGATCATTTAAGAAGGGTATCCAAGGAATTCCTTCAACTAAGCTCTCAAACACAAATTCAACCTAGATGAGCAGAAAATAAAACTCTGGGGCATTTGTGGAAAGAATCAACAGATATACAGGAGATTTAAGCGCTTTTTGCTCTTCCCTCCTGAGTTGTCCTCTGCATTCTGATTCTAACCCTACGTTCCAAATATATTGGCCAGTACAAATATGGGAATTACTGTGCATATGGTTGATCTCACAGTGCTGTTTGGTTCAGCAGTTATATTGCCAGGTTTGCAAAGCCTGATGTTTTGTTATACTTTTGAGTTTTTAGTGCACTGGGACAGAAACATAGATTCATTTACTTATGTTCCTTTAATGGCTTGAGACTATGAAAATCACTGGAGGTGATTTAAATAATAGACATTAGAATGCATTGTATGAATTAAAGCTTTATGTTTTCCCAGCAAATACCATAGAAGTGTAGGTTAAAATATTAGCACTTTGGATGATTATTCCATCCCGATGTGATTGTCTTGGAATATTTTAGCCAAGTATCTGTGTGTGGCTCAATGTTTTGTGAAGAAAAAATAAATAAAAAGGGATATGTTCTGTAATATCTATTTGTTCTGAATGTATTTATCCATTTAATTAACTCTGGTCTTCTGGGAATATTCAGTATAAGATATCTTGCTATGAGACATTATACTATTTCTCCTTCTGTTCTACTGTGTATTCAGGAAGCATTTCTGACTGTTTCTTTGCTGCTATTGAAGAATGCTGCAACTTTCTGTTTAATGTCAAAGGGAAGAAAAGGGTTGATTCAAACCCCAGACCCCTGAAATAAAAACACCATGCTAGGGCTGCCTCCATTGCCCACAAAGATGATATAAGTGTATTCAATGGCTTGACATTTCATGTTCATAATTGAACTATCTACAGATTGTCAACACAGACCAACAACAAAATAAAATTAAGTAGCTATATGAATCAGCCTAGGGGCTGATGGGACAACTTTAAAGTTCAAAGATATGTTTTGCAATGATATGTTCTTTTTGAAGAACATGAGAGGGGGGGAGAGAGATAATAGACAGATGATAGATACATTTATGTTGATTGCTTATTTAGTATCCTATGACTATCACTAAGTGTTGTATCTTATGATTTATGATGAATGTATTTTTACAATGACTATGATCAGGATTTATCACTTATTCCTTGTATGTACACTGAGAGCTTATGCACTGGAGACAAATTCCTCTGTGTCCAATCATATTTGTCCAACAAAGAATTCTATTCTAGATAGATAGATAGACAGACAGACAGACAAATAGACAGATACATAGACAGTTAAGATGATAGAATGTAAACAATATCTTCATGATTCCACAACATAACTTTTATCCATCTGTTGCATTAATAATAAAAGTAGGTTTGCTTTTTATGCTAGAATAGAAACCTAATGGTGTAGGATCCTGGAGTTAGCTTAACTTCTGTTTGGTGGAAAAGTATTTAGTGAACAGCATAGGTTAACCTTACTACAATAGCAAAGAAGGCTGGTTAAGCCAAAAATAATAAAAGTAAGGTCATGGGAAACAATAACTTACAATAGAGGCCTTAGGGTTTGTTTTTAAAGTAGCTGCTGATTTAGGATAATGACCAGTGATGTTGTGACACTCATCCAGTGCCAAGAAAATTGCACAAATTCATACAGGAAGTCACTAGAACTGAGTTGTAATCAAGTGAAGTTTCTTTTTTACACCCTGATTTTGTTGGGAGTAGAAGCATTATAACCCATCACTGTGTATGTGTGCATGTGTGGAAAAGGTAGTAATGACATGTACCAACTGGTGGATGTTTAGAGAGCTTTGGAGAATTGAGCTAGCAAATAAGAAAAGGTAGCTTTAATAAGAAAACTTAGATAGAAAATTCAACCATGTTTTCCTTAAAGTTTTATATGAAACACACTTAAAATTGCACAGAATAATAACCAGTTGTCATCAGTTAGTTATTGGTATCAAAAAATAAGAAAATTACAGGACATTTATTAAGCTTTTATGTCATAAAAGAATCCACTCCAAGCTAGAGCAAGGACAAAAAGTGTGTGTGTGTGTGTGTAAGAAATTATGTAAATAATAAAACCCTGAGGGATATAATGTAATATATGCATGCTGAATTTGCCAGGAGGGAAAAAATAATGGAGATTTTTGAGGATTAGATTTTATTTGAATATTTTATGGAGATGATTTTTTATAACCATAATGGCAGAAAATAGTTAACACAAATGGGATGTCTGAGGCACCTTTTCCAACCTAGTAGTCTATTGACAATACAACTTTCAGCATTTATTATAAAAACACTTTGAAATACACCAGATTGGAGATGCTTATACTAAGGAACATTTCTGTTGGCCCTTTGGGTGGGTGGCCATTCAATGCTAAAAATGAGATATGCTGATAATAAAGGGTGAACATTTCCTTCTCATTGTGTTTTATAGGCCCCCTACTAAGGTGATATTTTTGAGAAGAGAAGAGAAGGGCTGTGGGAACTCTATGACAAATGAGAGTATCTATATGTGCACATCAATAAAGCAAGATAATTTTTCTCTTGCTTTATTTATGTGTAGGAGGCATACATAAGCGCACCAACGTGCCTACTGTCCCTGTCCTATTGTTTCTTTTTATTTTTCTCATATGTATCCATTTCATGTATTGATAACTATGTTTGTACTTATACCTGTTATCTTATAATTGCTTGACAAAATAAATAAATAAATAAATAAAATGAGAGCATCTACATGTGCACATCAATAAAGCAAGATAATTTTGTTTGGCAGAGTTTCTCATTGTACTCTTGACTGCACTGAAACCTGCATCTTGGCTACAGGATTTTATCAAAATCAAAATCAAAACTATAAACTGTTTCTCTTTGGGATAACTGCAACTTAAAGGAGATGTCCTTAAATATTATGTTTCTAGGCAATGGAATACAGGGAATCATTTGAACTATGGATTATGTTTTTGCATGGAGTCTATTTTTTTTTCTCTTTCTCAAAACTGTGCTTCCAAATTCCCAGGGAAATATCTAGGCCCCCACCCCCTTTCCTTAGAAATAGAATTACCTTAATTGTTGAAACATTCTTCTTTGCCAGATTCCCACACCTCCACTGAGATTTCTGGCGGTAAAGGCTGGACTTCCATCTGTTAGAGTGGCGAGAAATATCTCACACAATCTGAAGGATCTTCTGCATCTCAGGAAAGCATGGGGAATTAAAGTTTCATTTGTTCTTCTGCTCTGTCAACAGGTCTCACAGACAAGCATATCCATCCATCTTGCTCTGTGGTTATTCACTCTATTATAAAGATTAAGTGCAGAAAAGCAAAAGCAGCAACTTTTCTGCCTTTGGGAGAGTTGCAGAAAATGTTTAATATCTGACTGATTCAAGAAAATAGCAGTGGAAAAAATAATGAGCAAAGGTATGGATATATTGTAAGCCAAATTAGTACCATTTTATAAATCCTTGGTAAGATCACATCTGGAATATGCATCCAGTTTTGGCCACTGCATTAGAAAAGAAAGATGTTGAAACTTTGGAAAAGGTACAAAGAAGAGCAACTAAGATGATTGGAGAAAAAAAAAACCATGAAGAACAATAACAGGAATTGGGTATGACCAGTCAAGAGAAAAGAAGGACAAGGGGAGATATGATAACAGTATTCCACTATTTGAGGGGCTATCACAAAGAAGAGGGGATCAACCTATTTTCCAAAGCACCAGAAGGCAAACAAGAAACAATGGATGGAAAGGAACTTCCGGTTTGTCGGCTTCGCCAGAGGCAGGGTTTCGCGATCCTGCGCGATCCCTGCCGCACTAGCCGTTTTGGTGCCTCCGATCCGGACAGGTTTGGAGGCTAAGGCTGCCTTGCAGAGGCAGCCGAAGATAGGGGGAGCTGGTGAGGGGTTTGGGGATATTGCAGACCCCCTCCCCAGCCGGCAAAACCCCCTTTTCTCAAGGCGGTCGAAGCCGGCAGCTGGGTAAGACTGAGCAGGAGGAAGAGGGGAGAAAGTTTACAGGAGAAAGTTTTTTGGCTGATCCAGGACTTTAAGAGGCGTTTAATCCTGAGAACTATGACTTTTTGAAAAATACTTGGTTTCCAGAGGAGGATTTCAAGTGGCAAAATTGAGGTGCTGAAAGGAAAGTTTACCCTCCTTCCCTATAGAATCAACAAATGGCCATTGAGAAACCTGTTGTTTTTTTATAAAAGGTAAAAACTTGGCTTCTTGTTATAAGTGGGAAGGGAGAGGACAAAAAAAATATTAAGATCTTGTTGGAGGAGATGCCTTGAAGATCTTGAGACTAGAAATTGATTGCAATAAGGCTGTAAAATACAGATTGGGCTTTTTTTCTTTTCCCTTTTACTGATACCACCCCAGGAAGAGAAAGCGAGAACTTTGTGCGTTGTTTGGACTGTGTTAGGGATAACATTGTTTGCCCTAACTGGTTTAGGTAAAATAATAACTAAGTAATCATAGTTTGTTAGTTAAAGTGTCTGCAACTTTAACTGTGGGATAGTAATTAGGGAGTGGTTGTGAAAGCACTTTAAAAGAGGCAAGACTGCAGCTTGCTCTCTCTCTGGCTTTGATGATCCCTGATTACTGCAAGGACTCAAGACTGCATTGCTCGAACGGGAGAGAAAACAAAGGACTGACTTGTAAGTGAACTGACATAGGATATTCTACACGGACTTTGCTAACTGAATATCCCTGAATGGACTGACTAAATGATACATGACTATTGGACTGTTATTTTGACTATGCTATGAACTCATAATGGAATAAACTATATTTTTGATAGCACAAGCGTATCTGTTATTTTTACTGTATGTTAATAAACATACAAGCTTAGCTCACTCATTTATCTGTGTGCCTATCTGACTAACGCTGCACATTCTGTTTAGCTTGTCTCCCTAACCCTGGTTGGGGAAACCAGGCTTAACAGACTGATTGATGTCTCTGGGACTTTGAGGAATTGTTTTAACTTTTGAAACATTTTGGTTGCTCTAAGAAGAACAAAGAATGGCTTTATCTGATGATGAACTTAGGAATATCAAGAAAGTAAGGACGTTGTGAAAGAAGCTTTTCTTTCTTTAGAAATGGCGCTTGCTATTTATCAGCAAACACAACAACAGATGGAGGAAATAGAAGGAGAACAAGAAAAAGAAGAAGAAGATGCCATCTTCAATGAATCTAAAAAATTAATTAAGAGAGAAAGGAGAAAGAAAGGAAGGAAAATGAAGAACTTAAGACTTAAAAAAATACTTAAGAAAGGAAAAAATAAGATGCAAAACCAACTTAATGTTACTGAGCAAAAGGAGAAAGGATTACAACAGAGAGGGAAAGCTAAAAAGGCGGAGATTAGTAGAGTGGGGGGTAAAAAGGCCAGGGGGGATAAGAAAGGAAGGGAAAAGGGAGGGAAAAGCCACAAAGGTATGAAACAAGATGGGAAAAAAGGGGGTTTTTTTAGGGATAAAAAAATTTCTTTAAAAAAGAAGATTCTGCAAGGTACATAAGATGGTACTATGTATTAGAAATAGAAAACTAGAATGTTATAAGAATTAATAAAAGATTAAAATATTGAAATATTTAGTAATGACAGATTTTAAAATGTAATAAAATTGTAGCACTTGTTTTTTGAAATAGACAATTGGAATGTTATAAGATTTGATATTTAGATTTATTATCTAATTATATTAATTATCATGAATTTATTATTTTTTCTCTTTGAAGGTTAGTAGGTAGAATGTACTAAGCAGAATCAGATTGGGTATCAGGTGTTATTTTAAATATCAATTTAGGGGGAGGATAGAAAGGCATCATACTCTGATCAGTGATTTCAGGATAATTTTTTTTTATTTTTCTTAATAGGGAATGAGATAAATGGATAATTTGGAAAGAATGGACAAAAAATACAAATACAATGATTTAAATTAAAATGAATTAAATAAAATAGAAATAAGAAGAATGAAAAGCGGGGAGAAGTTATATAGAAGATATAGAATGGTAAATAAGATAGGTAATGGTATATAAGATGAGCACGAATTTAATTGAAGTCCATACAAAGAGAGGTAATCTGGGGCCAAACTGCTTTCTTAAAAGAAGTTTTATATTTTTGTGTTTTGTGTATCTATGTTTTGTTTGAGAATTAATAAAACCTCGGAAGAATGTTGGATGAGAATAATGGTAATCAAGTCAGAGAGGAATGAAGATGACTATAAACTGGATAAATATAGAAAATAATAATAGTAACAATGAAATTAAATACAAAGTGAGAAATAATGAGAAATTTGTTAAGAGATATCTATATGTTTATATTGAAATGGTGTAAAACAGAATTATGTTGCATAAAATAATATTCTACTTGACTTGTAAAATTAATAATGGAAAGAGTTTTTATGTATTTAATGGTTAATGATGGTTTGTTTGTCTTTAAAATCAATAAAATTTGTTCCAAAAAAAAAAAAGAAAAGAAACAATGGATGGAAAATAAGCAAGGAGAGAAGCAACCTGGAATTAAGGAGAAACTTCCTAATAGTGAGAACAATTGATCAAGGAGAAAAGCTTGCCTTCAGAAGTTATGCGTGCTTCATTGCTGGAAGTTTTTAAGAAAAGACTGGACTGCCATCTATCTGAAATGGTATGAGGTTTCCTGCTTGAGTGGGTTGGACTAGAAGACTCTTCGAAGATCCCATCCAGCTTTATTCTGATTCTGAAATAATCAGATTGACAATACATGTTGGTATCGGATAAAATTTGCCTATCCAGAAGCTTTTCAATAAGAGATTAAATGTAAATATACTTGCACCTTTGATCTGCCACACAGAGCAAAAAGGTTCCCTTCTGCCCACCCTCCAAACATACTCCACTGCTGATACAATTTATTGACTGAAATAAATCTTATAGCTAACTTCCCAATCAACAATTAAAATAATATCAATAGAAAAACAACATAATACCCTATTAAAACTACTAAAACCATAAACATTAAAAACCTGGCACCCAAGTTAAACTTTCAACATACAATCCCTCATTAAATCCTCTTACCCACCTCACTTTATCCGCTGATCCCCTGGTGTTCTTCTTAAAACAAACTAAAAAAGAAAACAAGGCTTATCATCTATCTTTCAATTGCTGCTCTTTCTAAATCCCAACTGGTTTGAAAAGAGGAAAACCCACCTTTTTCTTTGCATCCAATGTTTGATGACACTGAAGGACAACCAAAAATTGAAAGAGTTTTCCAAATCAAGATGTAATATTATACCCCATGTGGAGAAAAAGAGCACTCCAGGAAGAGGAAAATAGGAAGTTAATTGCTCTGCATACCAAATATTTGTAGTCAAAGGCAATCTCCCATCTGTCAGTTGAAGAGATTGAGTCCAAAAGGAGCTTTAACAGTTGTTTATGTGGCAGTATAAGCTGTCCTGGTTACAACAGGCTGAAAATGGTAGAGAAGAGCAAAATTTCCACAGAGCAGTTAAATGGAACCAAAGGTGTTGTCTATATTGCTTTATTGTTTAGTAAGAGCTTAAGGCAAGGAAGCTACAGCTTGATGTGTTTCACCTGTGTACCTGTGCTCAAATCATAGAATTGCCCATCAGTGCAAATGGCATAGTGCTTCTCTTCAGATGGCCTCTTCAATTCATTTGAAAGATATTTTTCCTATTATCAGGTTTCACATCAGCCTCAGCTATAAATATTGGTTTCTAGACATTTATCCTCTTGTTCTGGAATTGGCTTACTTGGCACAAAATTTCACAGATGATCTAACTACTCTTTTTCTTGTTTATTTGTTTGTGAAATTTACATGGCTGCCCACCTCATATAAGGTGATCCTGGGAAGCATTCAGCAAAACTATAAAACAGCTAATGTATCAAAACACTTGTTATTTAAAAAAATTAAAAACCACAAAGTTTAAGAGGGAATAGCAGATGTTAACAATGGAGCCACCTCAGCACCTCACTGGTCCCTTAGGCCCCCCCAGGACTGATGACATAATCAGGTTTTGAGGAAATAAATGAGAAGAGAGGATGATGTTTCATAAGGCAGGCACCAAAGCAGAGAAGACCCACTTCCTGGGACCTGCCAAATGTAGGTCTCTGGCAGACAGAAACCATATCATGTTTTTTCTGTCAAATGTAATGGGATAGATGGATAACATTAGAGAAAGGCAACTCTTTGAAAAACCAGATCCATGCCATGTAAACCTTCAAATGTCTTTAAATGCTATTCTAGAAGCACACACTTCATTTTGTACTGTTTCCAGTTACTCAAGAGGAGATGCATGTGCAACTGGCACACAACATGAAGTTGTGCAAAGCCTCCTAGCCATGACTACCTCTTGGGCAGGAATCATGAGTCCAGGAAGCCACCCAAGTTGCGTACCTTTGGAGACATTGCAACCCCATCCAGCATCAAAGATGGCATCATCCTAGAACTGGTAGGCCCCAAAGCCAAAGCCACTAGATTTTGTCAGGATTCAGCTGAAGCCTGTTGGTGCCATCCAGGCCTTCACAGCAACCAGGCACTGGAATAAGACATCCATAGCACTGCTTATTTTGCCTGGAGCAGAGATGTATAATTAGTATCATCAGCACAATTAATGATGGTGTGGTGTGTTAGCCTAGAGATACTTCACAATCAGGAGGCTGTGAGTTTGATCTAGGTAGAGGCAGATATTTCTCTTTCTCGCACATTGAGATTATATCTGCTGAACAAAACTCCACATTGGTGACAGGAAGAGCATCCAGCCATTAAAACACTCCACTAGCTACATACAGTTGCCCAGATTCCACCCCTCAAAGGATTATGGGGTTGTTAAAAGAAGATGATGATCAGCATAACTGATGATACCTGTAAGAAGACTGCACCTATGGCCTCACATTAATGTTGAATAGGAGCAGTGAGAGCCCTAAACTCTGTGGCACCGTGCACAGTAGGGGCCAATGGCAGAATTTCCTCTACTCAATCACCATTCACTGGAATAAACCTAGAGAAAGGAGACAAACTGGTACAACACTGTAATGTCCACTCCCAGTCGTCAATCCAGAAGACTATCATGGCTGGTGACATTGAAAGCTGCAGAAAAATCAAATAGGGCAAGAATGAATGTACAACCCCCATCCTGTCCTCACCAAAGATAATCCAAAAGCTCATCCAATACCATTTCCATCCCATACTCAAGTCTGAATCTTGACTGAAAATAATCCAGATAATCCACTTCATCCAAGGTCCTCTGAAGCTGTTGTACAGCCACCTTTGTAACCAGCTTCCCTGAAAAGCAAGGTTAGATACAAGATAAAAAATGGTCCAGTAAAGTGGGATTTAGAGAGGGGATAAACAATGGCTTCTAAGAGGTAAAGGAACAATACTCTTACTCAAAGAAAATTCACCACCAGTAGGACCATCACATGTCATTCCACTGGGCCAGTTTAACAAGCCAGGAAAAGCATGGAAATGAGGAACAATTGACCAAACTCACAGTTCTAAGGACAATTATCCCTTTCCTCAAGCCCAACAGATTCAAACTATTCCCATTGGACAAGGCTCCTCCCCAGATATCTCTCCTGGACCTGCAGTAAGGTCAGAATCTTACCTGTAAGTGACAAAATTATCTGCTACAATGTCCTACCAGTCAATGACTAATTCAGCTTCAACCACAACAATACAAGAGCACACAACAGGCACAAACTCAATGTAAACTGCTCCAAACTTGATTGCAGAAAGTACGACTTCAGCAACAGAGTGGTCAATGGCTGGAACTCACTACCTGACTCTGTTGTTACACCCTCTAACCCCTACTCCTTTGACCTCCCCCCATTCCTAAGAGGTCTGTAAGGGGCATGCATAAGGGCACAATCGTGCCTACCATCACTGTCCTATTGTTCCTATTTATTCATACCTATTTCCTTTATTCTTACTCATATTTATACTTACACCTATTATCTTGTAAGCGATTGACAAGTCGAATCAAATAAATAAAATAAGTAAAAACTTGGTCTGACAGATGCTGAACAAGTTTTTGTTTTCATGCCCCTGCAAGGGATTCCTCAAGCCAAGGTTCTTCCTCTACCCAAGAGGACAGATGTTATCCAAAACAGGACCATGGGATGATTATCTACAAATAGTGGATAAGGGTGAAAAAGTCAATACTTCATCACCTTACTACAAGGTAGGCCTTAATAGCAGCTGTAACCTGTGTTCAGTCAACTGCATCTCCTGTTGAACACCAGTAGAGCTCTAGGTGTATTTTTTCTTGTTTCATTTACTTTAAGTTACCCACAGGAAGTAACAGATCCATGAAAGAGGAGAGGTTGCATAATTGCAATTCAATCCAAACCTTCAGCCGCCTTCTTATTCCAAGGGGCAACCAAGGCTTCAGATTGACTGTGCAGCAGTCCAGAGGGAATAGCCCACAGCTCCTTCTGAAAACTATCTGGGTTCATTAATCAGAGGGATGTGTTTGTGAGAATAATCTAATAGGTCTAGCCCCCCTGCAGTGAATTGTGTTCTAGTTTTTTTTCCCTCCCTCCTACCTTTGGAAAACAATGAATTCCGGGCATTTTCAAGATTGATTGGGGGCAACTGGTGTATATAAACATGATGGTTTTCTCTCATCTAGGAATGACAAACCTTCTTTCTTCATTAGTTTAATTTCTTACTCTGATCATCCACAAATAATTAATTCTATTCTGGTAGGGAAAAGGGAGAGTATGTAGCTATAGTTTCTTCCTAGCTCAACTGGATCAAACTATTCCACACCCCTACATGTCTTTTTTTCTAGAAAGGAAATTCCAATTATTTTATATCTCACTGCCTTCTTCCGTATCACAAGTGCTAAAATATTGTAAGATTATTATGCTAGCTTGATTTGATATCCTTCCCTCAAAAGTATGGTTAAGCAATGTCTTTGTGGTTTGGGGGTGATGAAAATAGTGAACTATGTCTTCATTTTGCCAATTATTATTTGTAATTATATCTTTTAATGTGTTTTCTAGGCAGGAACCAGAATGTTTTGTGAATCTATCAAACTAAAGTTTTGTACCTTTAACTCAGTATACCTCAAGCATGCTGCAAATTTGTAAAATATAAAATAACTTTTATTTTAGATTCTGTGTTACCTATAATTCATTTTATCCCCTTTAAATGCAGGTGTATGTCTTTGAGTTTGCCTTGTTGAATTCTGTGTGTTGGTCTTTTGACAGTAGTAAAAACTTATATTAAATATTATAATTGTCCTCCATGAACCCCTAGCAGAGAACAAGAGCATAATAAATAAAGATTACAACAGTTGAATCCTCACAGTACTCTAACTGGGATACTCTAGTCCCTCCCTTTTCCTCTTCTTCTTCTTCCAAACCTGATTGATTAATTTTGATGAAACAGAAGAAACATCATAATTCTAAAAGCTTTAATTGTATCTTCTTTGGTTACATTCCTTTGAGCTTGACTTCCACTTAACCTTTCCAAAATTTAATCCCAACATTTCTTCCATCCTCAGCCTCTTTTTCTACTTCTCTTTTACTCACAATTATGAACATAACATAGAAATTCTGATTTTTTTTGGGGGGGGGATCACTGTTGTAATTTCCTCTTTATTTTCTAGTCTAAGAAGAAAGGAGATTGAGGAAAGGCAGTCCACAATATATATAAATAATAAAAATAAAAATAAATCATCATCATCATAAAGAAAAATACTGGAGGTGTGCATAAAGGCATCAGTGCCTACCATCCCTGTCCTATTGTTTCTTTTATTTTTCTTATATGTATCCATGTATTCATAACTATGTTTTTACTTATACCTATTATCTTGTAAGCAATTGACAAACCAAATAAAAAATAAATGAAAAATAAGTGTTTCTTCAAGTTGAAGAATAAGATTTTAGGTGAAGATAAAACAGATTAGAGCCTTGCCCAAATTGTTCAGGAAGGTCTTCTTTCTGAATGGGTACTTTCAAACGGTTTTTAGGATCATATCCTTTGTTGATAGGTGATAAAACGGGAGATGATTGGAACAGAACTGAAGCACCTCAGAAGTAGTTCAAGATATCAGTGAGCCAAAGTCGTGGCATTGGAATCTTCAGATGGAGAAATTCCTCACTTTTTGATGATCTCAGTATGATGATCATAACAGATGGTTTTATATTTGCAAACCGCCATCCACCATTTCTTCATGTCAAAATGCTCAGCTTTCACACTAAAAGCTTTTTCATGGGATATTGTTGATCTTTGTGGCTTTAATTTTTGAAAGATGTATTATCTCCGGAAGATGTCTGGGTGTTCATCTGAAGGGGGTCTGGAAAAGAATGTGGCGAGAGATGAAGATTGCATTCCTAAGCATATTTACCAAGGAGTTCACTTCATTGAATATTGTGGGAATGTCTTAAGGTTAAAATAAACATACTTAGGATTGTAGTGTAACATTAGTTCCCTTTGTCAAATGGAATCCAGATACCTCCCTTCAAAAATCCTTCTTGACTCAGACTGATCATTGACTATCATAGCCAAGAAACTGATCTACAAACCAATCACCCTGACATTTGACTCTTGACTCAGTTTAGAAAATCTCAAGAGGCCCTATGAAAACTATAGTCCTTGACTTCCTGTCACTTGTAACATGACAAGACTACCTCATACAAACATGTATGAAGTCCTGGTGAGTAACCCTAGGAAACTATACAAGAAAACGGAGCTAAGTAACCAATTCATGGTGCACAGAGAAACTAAAGTAGAAGTGGATGAGGATTTGGGGAAATAATTTTATTCATTCCCTTCACGTAGTGAAGGACTGAATATGGGAAAAATGAAAATGTATTTTCCACTGCTGGGAGGGGGTCACCCATTAACGTTGCCTCCTCTTGCGTCACTTCTCTGTCTCCATTCCTTGACATTCCATATGAAAGCTAACTGATTATTTCAAATGCAAAAATACAAAGTATTCCTTTGATCCAAAAGCTTTGTTGAGCATAGCTTGGTACATACCAAGGGCAACACTCCAAAAGCCTGTGCGATAGGCACTTTTTGGATGGGCAATTCAGATGTTTAAAAGGATGATTTCATGGTTTCTATAATTATGCAGTTTAAATATCAGCCAAAATCCAATCAGAAGAGCAACCAGATTTGATGGTGTTGAAGTCATTGGGGAGTCTACAAAAAATATACCAGCCAACTGGATGAGAATTGCACATTGCAACCCAGTCTTTCAGATTTCATATAATTCAGAAATGGATAAAGCAGAAGAGGTAGGCTCCTAAAATCTGGTGAATCTGTTCAGAAATAATAATATAGCTGGATTTAAAAAGCAGCCCTATTATAAACTGTGTTTTGTATTTGTAATTATAGAGAATGCCATGATTCCAGGTCAATTCGCACAGAGGTGGCCTTTCTCTATAATTATGAGAGGTGAAAATAAAGACTGCTAGTACAACTTTCTTTTTGGTGTGTATTATAAAAGAGAAACTAGTGCTAGATTCCTGTACATTATTATTATTATTATTATTTAGTTTTAGAAAGGTTGATTTGTAGAAGAAATTACAAATTACAAATCTTGTACCTTGTACAGTACATACACTGCTCAAAAAAATAAAGGGAACACAAAAATAAGACATCCTATATCTGAATGAATGAAATATTCTTGTTAAATACTTTGTTCATTACATAGTTGAATGTGCTGACAACAAAATCACACAAAAATTATCAATGGAAATCAAATTTAGCAACCCATGGAGGTCTGGATTTGGAGTTACATTCAAAATTAAAGTGGAAAAAAACACTGCAGGCTGATCCAACTTTGATGTAATGTCCTTAAAACAAGTCAAAATGAGGCTCAGTAGTGTGCGTGCCCTCCACGTGCCTGTATGACCTCCCTACAATGGCTGGGCATGCTCCTGATGAGGTGGCGGATGGTCTCCTGAGGGATCTCCTCCCACACCTGGACTAAAGCATCCCCCAATTCCCGGACAGTCTGTGGTGCAATGTGGCATTGGTGGATGGAATGAGATATGATGTCCCAGATGTGCTCAATTGGATTCAGGTCTGGGAAACAGGCGGGCCAGTCCATAGCATCAATGCCTTCATCTTGCAGGAACTGCTGACACACTCCAGCCACATGAGGTCTAGCATTGTCGTGCATTAGGAGGAACCCAGGACCAACCGCACCAGCATATGGTCTCACAAGGGGTCTAAGGATCTCATCTCAATACCTA
This sequence comes from Hydrophis major, assembly GCA_033807585.1. Taxonomy (NCBI): domain Eukaryota; kingdom Metazoa; phylum Chordata; class Lepidosauria; order Squamata; family Elapidae; genus Hydrophis; species Hydrophis major. Next base: position 35,226,546 of record CM066332.1, on the reverse strand, counting down.
ATGGCAGTCAGGCTACATCTGGCGAGCACATGGAAGGCTGTGCGGCCCCCTAAAGAAATGCCACCCCCACACCATTACTGAGCCACTGCCAAACTGGTCATGCTGGAGGATGTTGCAGGCAGCAGAGCGTTCTCCAAGGCGTCTCCAGAACCTGTCACGTCTATCACATGTGCTCAGTGTCAATCTGCTTTCACCTGTGCAAAGCACAGGGCACCAGTGGTGAATTTGCCAATCTTGGTGTTCTCTGGCAAATGCCAAATGTCCTGCATGGTGTTGGGCGGTAAGCACAACCCCCACCTGTGGACGTTGGGCCCTCATACCACCCTCATGGAGTCTGTTTCTGATCGGTTGAGCAGCCACATGCACATTTGTGGCCCGCTGGAGGTCATTATGCAGGGCTCTGGCAGTGCTCCTCCTGTCCCTCCTTGCATAAAGGTGGAGGTAACAGTCCTGATGCTGGGTTGTTGCCCTCCTACGGCCTCCTCCACATCTCCTGATGTACTGGCCTGTCTCCTGGTAGTGCCTCCGTGCTCTGGACACAACGCTGACAGATACAGCAAACCTTCTTTCCACAGCTCGCATTGATGTGCCATCCTGGATGAGCTACACTACCTGAGCCACTTGTGTGGGTTGTAGACTCCGTCTCATGCTACCACTAGAGTGAAAGCACCGCCAGCATTCAAAAGTGACCAAACCATCACCCAGAAAGCATAGGAACTGAGAAGTGGTCTGTGGTCACCACCTGCAGAACCGCTCCTTTATTGGGGATGTCTTGCTAACTGCCTATGCTTTCCACCTGTTGTCTATTCCATTTGCACAACAGCATGTGAAATTGATTGTCAATTAGTGTTGCTACCTAAGTGGACAGTTTGATTTCACAGAAGTGTGATTGACTTGGAGTTACATTGTGTTGTTTAAATGTTCCCTTTATTTTTTTGACCAGTGTATATTAGGCTATAAACATGATGGCTAATGACTGGTTAATGTAATGGAACTATTATTCAATAGATCTGGAGGATACTAGGACAATGAAAGCTATTCTCCAATATGTTCATCTAGAACTACAGATAAAAACATTCAGTCTCATTTTTTTCTAAGGATGAGAGGACAGCTGCACTACATAATATAATTAAGAAAATGTTGGATACACATAAAAACGTCTGACCTTAAATCTACAATGAATAAAAAGAGATGATGCTTACAGAATCCATTCAAGATTGTACAACACTTCACTCTAACAGAAAAGGAATCTCATCTCTGAAGTAAACAGCATATGTTTTTATCTCAACTTACTGAACCTACCTGAAGGGCCATACAATACAAGTAAGGCTTGAAATCTTGTCTATTAGTAAAAGTTGTGAGGCTGGGCTGACTGTTGTTTCATTATTCTCCAGTTTAAAAGATGTTGTAATGTAATGAATGTCATATAAAACAAATTGATAAAATGATTGTTTTTTTTTTTATCAAGATCTCTTTGCATATTCTTGTTTTTTACATTTATAACTAAAGCATGGAGACTGCAGAATCATTTTATTTATTTATGAAATTTATATACAGCCCCAATCATGGAAGTTTCATTCAAACTACTAAACCCAAAACAAAGTAAAACCTTCCAACAATAATTCCCCATGCTTGTGAAATGAAAGGTGAACTTCTTGTATTGTATTTATTTTATTTAAAATACCCTTGATATATTTATATTTTTGTATTGCATTTGTATTTATAATGTTCTTCAACCAAATGTTCTTATGAGAGTGTGCACACACACACGCACACACAAATCCATTTATTTTAAATATCACTATTAAGTATTTAACTAATACTATTGCATATTACTGTTCCAACTGTGTTAAGCAGATGAGCTTCAGCATAAGATTACATTGTGTATTTTCCAGAATTTTCCAAACGTCTTAGAACATCTTTCACTTTCAGCTCTCTGGTGAGTTTCCTAATTACAGCTCCTAAGTAATACAACACTCTTGGCCCACCCACTTATTAACACAAAACTGATTTGGCAGCTGTAACCTGTACAGCCTACAGGGCTGGGAGTAATCCAGCTCATAGAAGCCAAAAGACAAATGGCCACTGAGTCTGATTGCAACTTTAAGTACTCCCATTATCAAACCATAAACTTTGCTTTCAGCAAAGTTCATAGGATGTGTAAGGAATAGTGAAAGGTTAGCCAAATGTCAATCAGCCAATTTCAAGACCCTTGTTCATTAGTGGGGGATCTCTGAGAAACCAAGAGGAAACAGCCTTCTGGGTGTAACTTCAAAGGGTGGAGATGAACAGTGTGCAAGAATCTTTTTCCCATCGGTTGCTAAATTTGTCTCTATTGTTCCTTGCTTTAAAAAAAAGAGAAAAACTTTAGTACTAAAACTGGACAGAGGCCAATAAAGGGACAACAATATCTTGAGATAGAAGTCCATGTGCTCAAAACGGCATAATCTATATTGTCTGACTTCTGTGCACATCAGAGATTACACTGATGAGAACAAAAGAATTACGCAGCAGAAGAGCTGTGTCTCCAAATAAACAAAAGAAATATGACTTGATGGAGAAACTCTTTCCTGCTGAAGTTGCAGCAAAGGGATAATAAAATGTCCACCCTGTTTCTTCCTCCCTACTCAAAAGAAAGCATTGAAGTATAGTAATCTGAACAGAGATAGTAACCTATTTAGAGCGGCTGAATGAAGTAGCCAGAACCCATATTCTTTCTGAGAACTGTTCTTTGTGAATACCATTTCTTATCACAAAAATATCATCTGTTGTTATCCTCTCAGTAGATAAGTCTGAATTCTGTTTTGATGTTAATAAGCACTAATGTCTGTGCTTATTATTTCTAAGGATTTATCATCTCCTTCATTATGTAATGTGCTCACACACACTTGGCTTCAGTGCCATTGAATTTGTCACACTACTTAATAGAGTGAGGTTGTATATGTGGCGTTATTAATGCAGATCTATCAACTGTATGATTTTCTTGATAAATGTGTATGTATAGAAATCTGTACTAGTCTGAACCTGACTTACTTACTTACTTATTTATATTTCCTATTTCTGAACTGCCCTTCTTCCTCAGAGGGAGGCTCTGCAGCATCCTGCAGAAAAGCTATTTTATGATCAAATCAAAATATATCAATATGAATCCTTTCTTGTTCTCTTTGTAGAGATAGATGATAATGGTGCATACATGGGTTTAAGGCTTGCTCTGAAGCTCTAACATCACATTTATTTCTGCTGACTTTGTGAATCCCACGTGACCCCAAGAGAAAGAGCTATTGATTCATTAACGCCTTGACAAAGGAGGTTGTCACAGGGATGCTAAGACTGAAACTAGGTCTTACAAATATATTTCCAGTCTCATGTATCACACCATTCATCAGATTAAACTTGCAAACAATTTTTTATACCTTTCCTATCCTGATAAAATCTTGCAACATAACATACAGCTTTTCTGTGAATGAACTGTCTGAAATTTTTCTTCCACAATTAGAAACCAACCATGTATATTCAGAGTTGATCCAATGCTGGTAACAGGATAATTGTGGGAAGAGCAAACTGGATGAACATGACCAATTCCTTCTATTCTCAAGTCTGATTTTTTTTTTTTAAAAAAAAAGCTGCTTGCTTAATGGCTTTATAGATGAATTAATACTGATTTTTGTATTATTACCGTAGTAGATTCTCCTCCCCCAAATTATTGCCATTAAGTAATCTAGGGGTTTCTTTTTAAAGTTCCTTCCTCCAAGTAGGAATAAATAAGGTTATTATTCCTTCTGCAAGTCTGGACTTCTTAGACTAGTGCCATGATTCATAAGACACAATATACTGTATAATGAATAACCTGTTTCTTAGATTTAGGTTTTAGAAGGAATAGGCAAGAAAACAAGTGTATATGGATATGTTATTTTTCAAAATAAAACCCAATGACAAAATATCGTAAATTCTCCAGAACCCGCGTAAAGACTTCTGGACCTAGTGTTGATAATTTCATTAGCTAAATATCACAGGATTACATAAATGCTCAGTATTATTATTCCAAGTAGCTTCAGGATTGGTATATTATTATATTCTTTGTTATTTAATGTTCTCTATAGTTTTAGTAGCCAATTGTTTTCCTGAGTTTAAAAAGAAGCTAGTGCAACAGCTTGCCAATTTGTCCCCATTGGGGTGTTTTAATTAAGCATGCCATTTTTTATTAGTCCATCTGAATGGGATGTATATTATTCATTACTTACTTTGCGCATTTGTGTGCCATGTGGGATTTGTTGGCAAAGGCGAATTCAAAGGAAGAAGCTCCCAATAAGTATGATGATTAATGTGCACAGATTAATTAACTTATAACTGACAAAACAGAATTATTATTTTTTCTTTGTGGAAGCAGCAGCTGTCCTGTAAAAAAAAAAAAACTCTTCTGGAATATTTTTTACCAAGATATTACTAATTTTATAGCAATTTCAGTGTGTTGACTATTTTGCAGTACTTAATTCCTTCATTCTTGCAACAACCCTGTGACACAGGAACATCTATTCCTTCTTTACAGATGGAGGAACAGATATGGATCAGAATGATATGTGAATATTAAAGCATTCCGCTGAATATTAGAGGAACATAGAGCTCTGAGGTCCAGGGCAATCTTTTCAACATTTCACTGTGAATCTTACAATAATATCAATGGCTGCTCCTGTATTATAACATTGGAAGATGGTCTTGAAACAGAGGACTTTCACTAACTCCAATCATGGTTAGTACGTAGGCTTGTTAAAAAAAAAAAAAACAAGAGAAGGGGTTCCTATTTGTGAATATTTGTAATGAAATCATGCTGAATTTTAAGTAAACAAAGTTGAAAAGCTAAACAAAATGTGCATTGTAATTCTATACATAGTATTTTACCGTAAATCTTGGACTGCAGTCCCAGTCTGGTGTTGGCTGAGAAGTTAGAAGTAATAATTCAATGCCTCCTAAAGTTGTTCCTCTTATGTTCATGTGAGGTAACGGAGTCCAACAGTTCTAACTACACATTCCATCTGATCTCTTGCACTTTCAAGTATCAGTGTTGTCCTTTGATTATTTATTATTAATGATATGTGCTTGAAGTATTTGTTCCATATTTTCTCCTGCAGGTTTAAGAAGAGAGAGCATCATATTTTTATTTGTATAACTGACCATTTCAGTTGAAAGATCTGTTGTGTCTGAGTCACCCTAAATTAACCACAGATTTTTTTTTTTTATAAAACTGCCCAGCTAGATGGCAGCACCTAGCTTAGTATGTCTCATATGTAAAAGTAAAAAAAAGTTGCCTCAGTTAAAAAACCTGGAGGTCAGAAATTTCCATTACAGTTGTCAAGAAAAGGGCACTGATGAGTTCATGATAGCACCAAGAATGAAATCCAGTATAATGGATCTCTCTCTCTCTCTCTCTCTCTCTCTCTCTCTCTCTCTCTCTCTCTCTCTCTCTCTCTCAAAATGGGAGCAAGGCATTTAATGATTATAATCTAGGTGTGGCAGAGGGAAAGCATGCTGAAGAATTGCCATGTCACTTAGGAATCTAAAGGGGGAAATTTTACCATATTTATGATATGACAATGACTCTGATATTGAATGGGTAACAGAACTGATAAAGTCTACAGGCTAATGTATATTTCAGCTTTTCCCATTCTGGTTCTTATATTGTCTCCATAAGTATAACCAGCACCTAAGCTTATCAATAATAGTGAAGCCAGAGCTAACAAATTCAGAAGGGCATTATTTTTAGGGCAAGTTATTCAAGACTCTTGACACTTTGATCTTGTCTATGGGTCAGAATCCATACCAAGTATTCTCAAACAAATTTTTACTTTAGACATTGAACAGTGTATAGCACAGCTTGCTACCATTCTAAAGTTATTTTTTTGAAAAAATAACTGGTTTTTCAAACACTGCATTGACCAGTTTTATGGAGAGTTAGCAACTGTAGCTTCAAATTTACAATACATGCCAATTCACTGTGTGAATTAATCAAATCATGAGAGAAATATTGTACTTGTGGGACTGATCAGACAGATGGAAGAATTATGGGGAAACTGCTGAGTCACAAGTTAATTACATTTCCTCTCATTAACAGACACAAATTAAAGTAAATGAGCTACAGCAAGACAAATCTCAGGTGCACAATACATTTTAGTCCATATTGCTATTCTGTTGTAGGAGAATTAAAAATTTGATGAATAAAATTGTAAAACTAACTACATTCAATTATCTTTTATTTTATAGCAACTAAGTCCTCATTATGACAGAATGTATTTTTTCATTTATATATAACATGATGAGCAAAACACAATGCCCTTGTAAAAAATAGGTGGAATCTACAGTTACCTCAGTTAAGGAAAAATACATTATTTTGAGTGAGTTGGGGATTGCCTCCTCAAATAAATCTGACTGTAGATGTTCTTTGGGGTATTTTGTAATGTTTTGAAAACCTGAGTGATTATTATAAGTGTTATGTCCGGCGCGGCAAGGAGACCAGGACTCAGTGACTTGGTTCAGCTCATTTATTGGTCCCAAGAACGGCTCGGGTTCCGGGGGAAAAACTGCAGCTTTTTATTCCCAAGCCGCGGCGGCCACAGCCAATGGCACCACTTTGAATCTCCCGCGATTAGTTTCCACCAATCGTGGGAGATCCGCAGAGGGCCAATCAGAGTGGCTCGCTCGACCAATCGGATCCCTGCGCGCTTTGACCAATCACAGCACGGCATCTACAAGAATGTAAATGACTGTACAGAACACCCCTCCCCTCTTGGTTCGGTCCTACGTGACGTAGTCCCATAAGTAGGCGGGGCTCCGTACTTGCCTACTGGACCTGCGCAGGTCAGTTGTTGTTTGACTCCCGGCCGCTTCGGTCGGGTTGTCTGTTGCTCTCGGCCTCGTCGATGGAACCGCCTGGAAGGTGTCGCTGGGCCTCTTTTCGCAGTTCCCTCCCGGTCTACCCGGGCTGGTTGAACTGCGGTTTCTGCCGCTCCCACCTAGTCTTTCTGGGCTGGTTGAGCTGGCCTGGCTGCTTCTTCCAGGTGAGGCTTCAAGCTGGCTGTCCGTCGGTAACTGTTGCTGGTTTCTTTCTATTGGGTTCTGGTTCCCGGGGTATTCCCTCCCCTCTTGGCTTGTATTAGGGGGCTTGTCTGTGTTTGGTTGCATGTCGGTTGTATTTCCTGTGATTGTTCTCGATCTTAGTTGATTGATGTGGCGTTTCCAGGCTTGTCCGTCGGTTGTTTTCAGCCGGTACGAATGGGGGCCTGTCAGTTGGGTTATGGTTGCTGGTACCCATAGTGGGTCTCCGGTTAGGTTCTTTGCGTAGACGGCGTCTCCTGGTGCAAAGGACCAGTGCTTGCTAGAGGAGTTGGGGGGTTTCTCCGGGTTGTATGTGGGGTGCAGCCTGTCTAGTGGGGACCTTATTTTCCTCCCCATTAGTAGCTCTGCCAGGCTTTTGTTCGTTGTTGTGTTCAGAGTTATATGTTGTATGAAGAGCATTTTATTTATTTTTTCTTGGATTTCCCTGTGTTCGATTTTTTGGATAGTTTTTTTTTTGTAAATTGATCCATCCGTTCCGCCCTTCTGTTCGCTGCCAGATGTACCAGAGCTGTCAATGTGTGACGTATGCCCCGTTCCGCTAGGAATTTTTCAAATTCTAGCGAGGTGAATTGGGGTCCGTTGTCCGACACGATGACATCTGGAAGGCTGTGGGTTGCGAATAGCTTGCTAAGTTCCTTGGTCACGGCCTCCGTGGTGGTGGTTTTTATGTTGCTTACCTCCAACCAGTTGGAGTAAGCATCTACCATTACAAGGAATGTATGCCCCTTAGTGGACCCTGCAAAATCTATGTGGATCCTGGACCATGGTCCCCTGGGGGTTTCCCATTCCAGGATCAGTGCCACGGGAAGGCTCGGTCTGGTTTCTTGGCAGCGTTCACATCTTGCCACCCAGGCCTTGATTTGCTTGTCCATCCCTGGCCACCAAGCGTAACTTCTGGCCAGGGCTTTCGTTCTAACTATGCCCGGGTGCTCCTCGTGTAACAACCCCAATACCTTCCCTTGTAGTTTTTCTGGAATAACAACCCTATCCCCCCACAGTACATACCCTTTTTGTAGCGAGAATTCTGTTTGCCGGTTCCGGAATGTCTTGAATGCTTTGTCGTCGTCTTTTTCCGGCCACCCTTTTTCTACCCAATGTAACACCCGTGCCAGACGTTTGTCTTTATTAGTTTCTCGGGCAATGTCTGATGCGGTTATGGGTAGATCGGGCAGAGTCTCTATGCTGAGGGTGCTCGTCATGGGTGCTGGGTTGGTGTCTAGGTCGGGTAACGGCGAGCGGCTCAAGGCGTCTGCGTGGGTGATAGTCTTACCGGGTCGGTGTGTGAGCCGGTAGCTGTAGGCGGCAAGGAATTCAGACCACCTTGTCATTCTGGGAGATAGGATGTTCGGGGTGGCCCGGTTCCCTGCCAGGATGCCCAGCAGCGGCTTGTGGTCTATGATAATGGTGAATATGCGGCCGTAGAGATACTCGTGGAACCTCTTCACTGCTGCGACGATGGCTAGGGCCTCCTTGTCCAGCTGGCTATAGTTCCTCTCTGGTTTGGTGAGTGTCCTCGAGAAGAAAGCGATGGGTGCTTCTCTTCCATCCAGGAGTGTGTGGCTAAAGACGGTGCCGATGCTGAAGGGTGAGGCGTCGCATGTGACGGCAAGTGGTAGGGTCTCATTGTATTGGATGAGGACAGCATCCGAGGTGAGCAGGTCCTTGGTTTTCCTGAAGGCGGCTTCCACACATTTCCCCCAAGTCCAGGTGGCCGCCTTGTCCAAAAGCCTATGCAAAGGCTCTGCCGCAGTCACCTTTTGGGGCAGGAAAACATTGTAAAAATTAAGCAGTCCCAGAAATGCCTGCAGTTCCATTTTATTCCTGGGTGTGGGGGCCTCTTTAATGGCTCTGATTTTGTTTGCAGTTGGGTGGATGCCATGCCAGTCTAGGAGGTACCCCAGGAACTCAACCTGCTCTGTGTAAAGCTGGCATTTTTCTCTCTTCACTTTTAGCCCGGTTTCCTTGAATTTCGTTAGCACCTCCCTTAGCTGACCCTCTAGTTCTAGCTGGTTGGTTGTCGACACCAGCACATCATCGAAGTAGGGCACCACCCCTTTAATTCCTTGCAAAAGCCTCTCCATGAGGCTCTGGAAAATTCCAAGTGCCACACTGACTCCAAACTGGAGTCGGTTACAGCGAAACGCTCCTCGGTGGGTGACTATGGTTTGCGCCTCAGCGGTTTCTGCATCGACCGGCAGCTGTTGGTATGCTTGCGCCAGGTCGAGCTTCGCAAAAACCTTGCCTCCCCCCAGTGAGTGTAGAAGGTGCTGCACTACTGGGACGGGGTAGGCGCTTTGTTGTAAGGCGCAATTTAGGGTGGCCTTATATTCCCCACAGATTCTTACTGTCCCATCGGGCTTGACTGGGGTGACTATTGGGGTCTCCCACTGAGCGTGGTCAATTGGTTGTAGGACCCCTTGCTTGACGAGCTTGTCAATTTGCTCGTCTATTTTTGGCCTGAGTGTAAAGGGTACCTGCCTTGGTTTTAGGCGTATCGGGGGAATGTTGTGGTCTAGGCTGAAGGAGATGGGGGGCCCTTGGTACTTGCCTAGGGTGCCATCGAACACTTCGTGGAAGTCCCGTGCCAGTTGCTGTTCCCAATCGGTCTCGGCAGTGTGGTTGATGCCCGTGACTTCGATGCCGAGTGGTGCGAACCATTGCAGTCACAAAAGGCTGGGTCGGTCTTGATCCACAATCATCAGGGGAAGCTTTGCAGTGCGGCCCTTGAATGTTACCTTGAATTGTCCGGTTCTGACTACTGGGATGCGGTTTCCCTGGTAGTCCTTGATTATTAGTCTCTGGTTCTCCAGTCCCTTCTTGTGGATGGTAGGCACCAAGCATTTGATTTCTTGCCAGGCGACCATGGAGAGGTAGGACCTGGAGTCCACCTCCATTTTGCATGGCTCGCCTTCGATGCCTACCTCCACGTAGACTTTTCGGGTGTCAGTGGTTGATGCGTGGCCGATGATGACCGTCTGGTGGGTTTCCTCCTTCCGCCGGGTTTCACCACCTCATCGGTTCCATCGGCTTGGCAATCTCTGGCTCTGGGGGGTGTGCTGTTCCGTCTCTGCTCGCTGTGGTCCCGCCGTCTGGGGCTGTAGGCCTTCCTCAATCGGCAGACTCGGGCGATGTGACCCTTTTTGTCGCAGTGCCAGCAGACTGCATCGAAGAAACGGCACTCTGCTTGAGGGTGGTCACCTCCATACCTGGCACATGCGGTCCCCGACTTATGACTCCGCTGATTTCGCTGGTCACATCCCGTCTGGAGCCGGTGGATCTCCTCATCCTCATCCGTGGTATCGGAGGCAGAGTGGAATTCGCCATGATGGGTGGTGGTCTCACGGTGACTTGCTTCCAGGTGGGCCTCAGTCGCCCATCCTGGGTCGGCGGTCACGGTGTGGTCTCCGGTGTCTGGACTCCGCATGCGGTTTGCCAATTTCCGGGTTGCCTCGGCTGCAGTGGCTTCAGCGATGGCGTCGGCAAGGGCGATGTCTCCTTTGGCCATCAGTCGGCTCTGTAGGACTGGGTCTCGGAGTCCGAGTACGACACGGTCCCGTAAGGCCTCATCCATGTCCGAGAACCCACACATGCCCCTTAGGTTTCGTAGTTCAGCCACAAAATCACTGATGCTCTCGCCTGCTCTCTGGTCCCGCCAGTAGAAATCGTGCTGCCTGATGAGGGTGGGCATAGCAGTGGCATAGTGGTTCTGGAGCAATGGTTCGAGGTCAGCCCAGTCCATCTCCTTGACGTCCACGGGTTTCGCTAGAGCTTTTGCCATCTTGAACACTGTGGGCCCGCAGTGTGTCAGGAAGACGGCTCTTTTCTTCGGCCCGGCGTGTCCTTCATGTTGCTACATTCGAGGAACATGAGGAATCTGTCTGGGTATGATTCCCAGTTTTCGGTAGCGGGATTGAAGAGCGCGGGCGGTGCGATGCTGGCCATTTTGTCAGTCTCGCTTCCTCCGGACATGTGTTGGTGGGGAATTAGCCTTGGAATCCCACCCTTGTCGCCAGTGTTAAGTCTGGCGCGGCAAGGAGACCAGGACTCAGTGACTTGGTTCAGCTCATTTATTGGTCCCAAGAACAGTTCGGGTTCCGGGGGAAAAACTGTGGCTTTTTACTCCCAAGCCGCGGCGGCCGTGGCCAATGGCACCGCTTTGAATCTCCCGTGATTAGTTTGCACCAGTCGCGGGAGATCCGCAGCGGGCCAATCAGAGCGGCTCGCTCGACCAATCGGATCCCTGCGCGCTTTGACCAATCACAGCGCGGAGTCTACAAGAATGTAAATGACCATACAGAGCAATTAGTAAAATGATCATTGTGTTTGGTCCTTTGAATTTTTATATTCTAATTTGTAAACTGTAAATACAATTAAGAATTCTTATATCAACTGATTTTGTTATCAATACTATATTTAATGCCTAAAATGTTAAGTTGGGATTTTTAAATCAATGTTTGTTGATTAAACCATGATTACTTGGCTTGACCACAATATTAAGCCAAAATAATTTATACAGCATGCTAAGCCAAAAATCAACCCACCAACTAACCAACCAACCAACCAACTAATCATAATGTAGTTAGTATCCTGTGTGAACTAGTTTCAGACCATTAGCACCTGAAGACATCAAATTAATTTAAATTTCTCTGTGCCTCTGTGGGCACAAAGTTTAATTAATTTAATCTGCATCCACCTCATTAAACTATTATTAAATTTAAAAGATTTGAAGGAGGGCAAGGGTATTTGAAAATGTACTCAGTGCTTTTATGAATAGCTGTAACCTACGTGGCCTTTGTTAGCACTACATGAAAGCATCACTCTCCATGATGTTGGATATTTGATCTACCTTAGTAAAGCAAAGATTTTTCCTGATCATATTTAAAGCGCTATAGAAAATCCACAGATTATTCTTGACCAAATACCAAAATTACTATTGGAGCTGCTAATGAAAAATTGTGCTTTAAACTTGTTAAACTCTTTTAACAAACCCAAGATAAGTTTTATGTAACATATATACCTCTTGTCCAGCTTTTATGTAACATATATACCTCTAGCAAAACAAACTTGTTTTCCATGGGTTTTTTTTTAAAGCAAATGAAATTCTGCAAAACCTGTTTACCAGACAGAACACTTTGGGTGCTAGAAAATTCAGTGAACATGATTGGTATTGATCTATCCTACAAATCACAAAGTCAAGAAAAAACCTGTCGGTCCATTTTTACGCAGACTGAGCAAGCAAAGATTTTGTATACAAACTCTTTCAATTACTGCATGTATTCAAATAGAACAAGTACATCTGTTTGTTTTTTATTTTTCTGGCCAACTTTAGAACTTTAGAACTTATTAAGTTCTAAAGTACATTATCTTAGAAGCTCAAAAAACTGAAGTGAAATAAAATGAAAACATATGGAAATAATATCACTTCACAACATCTTCAAGCAAGGATATGTAACAAATTGCAAAGATGGTAAAGTACTACAGACAATGCCCTTTGCCAGTTAGAGCTAACTACAGTATATCCTTCCTGAGCCCTCATTTCCGTTCAGACCTCAGAGATCTTTAAGAGTTCTGATGGGAGTTCACAGATTGTCATTAGCTGACTTTTCGTGTCATCAGATTTTGTTTTGCATCTTCTATTTCCCAGATCTTTCCTGAAATTTGCCGGAATGTTATTGGAGTGCAGGGAAAAAAACAGGAAGGCTAAAGTTCTGCCTGAAATCTTATTATGACATATCTTCACGTGCATATAAACTGTTGTAGAAGAACTTGAAATGTGCAAAGCTTTTCAGCATGCACATGTTCTATGCAAATTCATCTCAATAAAAAGTAGTTGAATTAACGCAGAGTAACTTAGGTTGCTGTCCTCCTGCAAGAACATGATGGTGTCAGATTTCTTTAAATAATAAAGTATGAAATAAATCACAATTACTTGAATGAATGCATCTTAATAAGTACACTTGGTGTAAAAGTTCACAGGCAAAGCCAAGGGTTTACAAACTTTATATGAAGTCTAAGTCCATTATGCAGTAGTACTATTAACATAACTGCTTACTTATTTGATGCTCCAACTTCTTGGAGACAAAACATTGCTTATGAAGGAGAACAACAGCTCTGTGCTATCTCAAACCTAATTTTTAATACTAGGAAGCCTCATTCTAGCTGTGATAAACAGGACAAAAGCACTGATGTAATACCCAAATTGTAATCATGCGACCACAGGGTGGTGCAACAGTCATAATTTGAGGACAGGTCATAAGTCACTTTTTTCGGCATCTTTGAACTACCCTTAAATAAGTGCTCATAAGTTGAGGACTATCTGAATGGAATTTATGTCCCAACCTTCTATCAGAGCTCAAGGTAGTTTATATACCACTCCTCTCTTTGAGTTGAGAGATAGTTACTAGCTCAAAATCACCAGTAAGTTTCCAGGATTGAATACAGACCCAATTGATCCAGTGGTGGTATTCATTTTTTTTTACTACCACTTTCGTGGGTGTCATTCGGTGGGCATGGTATGACTTGGTGGGTGTGGCAGGGGAAGGATTCTGTAAAATCCCCATTCCCTCCCCACCCCCTCCCCGGCCCACTTACCTGCTTTCCAGCTCCATTCTCCTGTACAGGGCAACAAAAGAAGACCCAGCCAATCAATTGGGATTTGGGAGGCAGAGAAGAGATGGGGGCGGGGGCAGTCAGAGGTGGTATTTGCTGGTTCTCTGAACTACTCAAAATTTCTGCTACCGGTTCTCCAGAATCTGTCAGAACTGGCTGAATACCACCTCTGAATTGATCGATCCCAATTTTGCCAATCTCAGAACCACATGACTCCATTCATTCAATTAGGGCTATATTTCTATTTTTAAAAATGTGAAAACTATAGCTCAGTCCAATAATCACAAAAAGTATGGTCTGCACCAGGGGTGTCCAACTTGTAGCCCACAGGCCGGATGCATCATGCACTGGCCACGCCCACTCCTAGTTTAGCAAAGGGGAAAAAGTAATGATACATCACATGACAACAACATCATGGCGTGAGTTTGACACTCTTGGCCTGCACTAACTAGGCTTTGAGCTCTTAAATGTTTTGCAGAAACTGTCATTGGCAGTGTCAGAAAGCTGTGATAATGCTGAAAAGAGAATATACACAGTGACATCACAAAAATTGTGCCATTTTATATATATGTAAAACTCATATTTTACAGTTTGCCTGCCCTTGCTTCCCTGCTCAGATCAAGAGTGTGGTTGGACTATTTGTCTCTAATGAACTCGATTTTCATTATTACTGTTGTGAATGAATAAATGTTTAATAAAGTTATCTAGAGCTTGAAGTCAAGTGCACAACGGCGGAACCATGTCTGGCGGCATCGTACCACCCGCTCTGTTCGACTCAGCGCAAGAAGACTGGGAGTCCTACATGGATCGTTTCCAAATGTTCTTGGAAACCAATAATTTGAAGGATGCCACAACTGGGAAGAAATGGGCGGTATTCCTAACGCATTGCGGGCCGATCGTATTCAAGATGGCCAAGGCACTAGCAAAACCAGCTGAAGTGAAGGCTATGGACTGGGACATCCTCGAAACTCTACTAAGGGCCCACTATGCACCAACCGTACCAATGCTCGTAAGACGGCACTAGTTCTACCAAAGAAACCAGCGGAAAGGAGAGAGCATTGCCGATTTCGTTGCGGACCTCCGAAACTTGGGAGGCCTCTGCGATTTCGCCAACCTGGAAGAGGCTTTGAGAGACCAAGTAGTTCTGGGATTAGATGCGCTAAACGTGCAGAGCAAGATAATGGCAAAGGGCGACATTAGCCTTGCCAATGCAATCACTGATGCTACCGCGGCAGAAGCAACCAAGAAGTCGGCTGCCCAACTGCGCCGCAACCGCACTCCGACACACCAACCAGCCTACGACATTTCACCTAAGTCAGAAGGACAGCTATTGACGGCCTACCACGAGGACCTCTCTTCGTCGTCAGACAGCGACGAAGAAGAGGTCCATCGACTGCGGTCCGATCGGGACCATTACCCGAAGTCCCAGCAACCATGCGCTGGCTGCGGGGCCAACCATTACTGGTCCGAATGCAAATTCTGCAACGTGCTCTGCCATGAGTGCGGGAAACGAGGCCATATTGGATGGGTCTGTAGAAGTCTCCTAGGACCCAGCCAGACCTCGAAAGGGGCCAACAATTGCCAATCGACAGGAAACCATCCTGTAAGGCGAGAACCAATAAAACACTCCTACAGAAACCGACCCATGAATCGCCTAACGAAGCGAGAAGAGGCTCACCACTATCACTATCGGTCACGCCTCTTCCTTGGATGCCAAGAAAATCTGAATTAAAGTGGCCATCGAAAATCAGCCCTGCCAAATGGAAGTCGACTCAGGATCGTCTCTTTCGATGGTTTCCTGGAAGACCCTCAAGCAACTCATCCCTACTATCTGGCACCAAGACCTTCATTCCCAAAGACTCATATTTAAAGACTATCAGGGGAACCGGATTCCAGTCGTGGGATCCAGTCGAGTCTGGGTTTCGTTCAAAAACCACACAGCGTACTTACCCCTGATGGCCTAGCCTGTTAGGCCTCCAATGGTTCGCACCACTCGGCATTGAAGTGGCAGGCATGAACCTAATCGACGGCAGTGACTGGGAGGAGGACCTCGTCCATGAATTCAAGGACGTCTTCGCAGAAAAGCTAGGCGAGTACAAGGGGACCCCGATATCCTTTAGCCTTAATCCAAAAATAGCTCCCATCCGCCTCAAGCCTCGTCGAGTTCCGTTCGCACTAAGCCAAAAATCGACGAACAACTTGATAAGTTAATAGCCCAGGGAGTGTTAGAGCCAACCGATCACTCTCCCTGGGAAACCCCAATTGTGACACCCATTAAGCCGGATGGTTCGATTAGAATTTGTGGGGACTACCGAGCCACCCTGAACCATGCCCTGCAGCAGAGCCCATATCCAGTACCGGTGGTGCAACACCTCCTCCATTCCCTGGGGGGTGGAAAAGTTTTTGCTAAACTAGACTTAGCTCAGGCTTATTAGCAACTGCCGGTTGATGAAAAAACGGCACAGGCACAGACAATTGTGACGCACCGAGGTGCCTTTAAATGTACGTGGCTCCAATTCGGAGTGAGGGTAGCCCTGGGGATCTTTCAGAGCCAAATGGAAAGACTCTTACAAGGGATTAAAGGCGTTGTCCCCTACTTTAACGATGTGTTAATTGCTGCCCCTACTTCAAAAATTTTATGGGATCGTTTAAGACTGGTTCTCCAAAAATTCAAAGATGCAGGCCTTAAGGTGAAGAAAAATAAGTGTAAGCTGTGTACAGATTGTGTCAAATTTTTAGGGTACTTAATTGACAGTCAGGGTATTCACCCTACAGATAGCAAATTAAATGCTCCCAGACCCCGGAATAAGGCCGACCTTTAGGCAGTACAATGAAACCTTACCGTTAAATATCATGTGTGATGCATTGCCTTTCGGAGTGGGTGCCATTTTGAGCCACGTATTGCCTAATGGTAGTGAAGCCCCTGTTGCCTAATTTTCAAAGACACTCTCGAAAACTGAGTGAAATTATAGCCAGATTGATAAAGAAGCCCTTGCAATTGTGTCGGCTGTCAAAAGATTTCATGAGTACGTGTATGGCCGGGCTTTTACTATAGTGACTGATCACAAACCTTTGCTGGGAATAACAGCTGGGGATAAGCCAACCCCCGATATATTATCCCCCAGGATGACTCGCTGGTCAGAATTCTTGGCTGCTTATAATTATCAGCTGCAATACCGCCCCGGGAAAGCTATTCCCCATGCCGACGCATTGAGCCGTGCACCGCTTCCAGAGACTGCTGACAACCCTGCGCCAACAATGACAATGTTGCAGATCGAGACACTCCATGCACTGCCATTAACTGCCCGTGATATTGCAAGAGAAACAAAACGTGACCCCGCCTAGCACGAGTCCTCACGTGGGTGGAACACGGATGGCCATTGGACCAAGTATCAGATGACTTCGCACCATTCAAAAGTCGACAAACAGAGTTGTTTTCTCAAAAGGGCTGCATCATCTGAGGCGATAGAGTCGTTATTCCAGAACGACTCCAACAGGCACTACTAAGAACCTTGCACGATGGCCACCCCAGCATCGTGCGCATGAAGGCCCTCGCATGAAGCTACGTGTGGTGGCCAGGCATCGACAAGCAAATTGAGTCATGGGTCAAAACTTGTCATAGATGCCAGGAAGTAAGCAACGCTCCACCAAAGGCAATCCCAACTGAATGGGAGGCACCGCGGGGACCCTGGTCCCGTATCCATCTAGATTTTGCTGGGCTGACCAAAGGCCACACCTTCTTGTAAACCGTAGACGTGTACTCGAACTGGCTCGAAATCCACCGAATGAGGAACACGACAACTGAGGCGGTCATCAAAAGACTAGAAAGATTGTTTGCAACCCACGGATTACCAGATGTTCTGGCATCCAACAACGGACCCCAATTTATCGCGCTGTCCTTTGAGCAGTACCTGGCGGACCACGGTATTCAACACGCGCTCACTTCGCCTGCTCATCCTGCGGCCAAGGGTAGGGCTGAGCGCATGGTACAATTCATCAAGAAAACACAACAGAAAATGGACTGTGTCAACATCGAAGAGAAGATAAACCGAATCCTCTTTTTACAGCATATCACTCCTCACAGCGTCACCAACAAAACTCCCGCCGAGCTGCTAATGGGACGAAAGCTCCGCTCCCACCTCGACCGGTTACACCCAGCCTACGAACCGGAGAAACCACTTGGATCCAGTGGCCGATGCCGTACCTTCCAGGTAGGCGATTTGGTGTTCGCTAAAAACTTATCGGCAATCCGCTGTGGGTGGAAGCGACTGTGGTCCATGTAACAGGCCCGAGATCATACCTTGTACAATGCCCTGACGATAGACTTTGGAAGCACCATATTGATCAACTACGATCAAGGCTGCAGTCAGGCAATTCCGAACTCCCTAATGACCAAACTGAAGGGGGGGGGGAGATACAGAAGAAGATGAATTTGGCCCTGCACTTCTGATTGGCTGCTAAATGACGAGATCAGATTGGTCCGTTCAGGAGAATCTGATTGGCCATTAGCAAGCCGTTCGCATTGGTTAACAGAGATAGCGCTCCCAGGTTGCCATTGGTTAAATAGTTAATAAGTTGCCTATATAAGGAAGGCTATAGCAGCCATCCAGTTGAGCTGTCACACCATGTTAATAAAGAGTTTTGAAGTTCACTATTTCACTGGCTCGTCTCCATTCTTCGCACCCATGCTCCACACTTAACAATTACTGTTGAAGGAAGTATGATCGTTCAGAAGCAAATTAACCATCAGGAGTAAATGTGTCCATACAGACTTCTAACCACAAATCTTGGTTGATGAACCATTTGAAGTCAGGATTTGTGAAACTGTTTAGAATCTGATCTCTAAACCATGCTTATCAATTCAACTTTGTGACCCTAGTTCAGACAGGTTAAGCCATCATTTGTTTAAATCAGTCACTGAAGTAAAAAACAGGTCAAAATCATAAGTTTATGCTTTTATTTATTTATATATTTATGTATGTAAATGATTTAATGTTTTTTATAAAAACCATAAAAATGGTTTTTATGCAGAGACTGGATAGCCATTTGTCTGAAATGATATAGGGTCTCGTGCTTGAGCAGAGAGTTGGACTGGAAGACCTCCAAGGTCCCTTTCAGCTCTATTCACTTCACAGTGCTTTTACAGCCCTCTCCAAGCAGTTTACAGAGTCATATTGCCCCCAACAATCTGGGTCCCCATCATGGCTTGTTTGATCAATTCCTGGTTTGCTTGTCTTTGTTTTTCATTGCCCTTGCCTACATCTGTGGATTAGTTTCCAGTTGGATTAGGCTGCAAAGACCTACTCAAAACAAGCTAAGTGTCATGCCCCTGGTGGAGGCTGAGTCTGAGGGAGAGGAGGAACAGCTGACAGGGAGTGGAAGTGTGGCTCCAGATGCTGTGGAGGAGGCTGGGGAAGGGCAGAGGCAGGCTGAGCAATCAGAGAAGGACCCAGGCCCATCCCCTCTCCATCCTAGGGCACGCAGGGAGGAGAGGATAAGGGAGAGACATGGTCTACTCAGAAGGAGAGGGCCTTGATCCTCTTCATAGGCTGCAGTTGTGACAACTGAATAAGAGGACAGACATGCATATGGGTGAATGCTGGAAACAAAGCGTGGAAATATCTCTAGTTTATGATTCCTCTCTGAGTTTGGCGTCCTTCCCAGTGTGCGTTCTGTTATCTGTGGATGTCCTCCAGCCCTTATCTTGCCTGGTTTGTGTTGCTTTTTTCCTCCTTCTTGTAACTGCTTGAGTGGGAATTTTTTGTCAAGGATATTCGCAGCTTGGAAGCAAAGTGAAGGAATAAAAGGGGATTCACCTGTTTTCTGTAACTGTGTTTGTTTTGTATCCCACCCCGGGTCATCATACTAAGTAAACAACACATAATAAGCCATAATGGAGTGTTTGCTTTTGGCCATTATGCTTTATTCAGGAAAGATTTAAAATTTTACTTTCTGAGAGGTGAATGCAGCCAATGCAAAATTTTTAGCCATAATTCTTAATTACAGTTGTCAACTAAACAATAAACTATGTTGTCACATAATAGTCTAACATAAACTTTTCACTGGATCTTCTTCACATGTAAGATCAAACTAGACTCGCTTCCCCAAATACATTATGTTTTAATGTGATGGATGAATTATGTTACTACTTCTATTCATCTTCATTTATATTTTGCACAGATCTACTGAGCAGATAGTTTTGCATAAAATTTTGCATCGGCAAGCAAACTATTTTTGGGCACAGCTTAATCTAAATATGGTTTGGGGAATATCTAAAGGAAGGATTTCATCAACTGAAAATAATAATCCAGGAAGTTACTGCCCTTGGCTGTGATCCAGGGAAATCCTTTCCTGCAGGCCACAGACTTTCTCCAGTAAGAGGACAATATAGGCAAGATTGCCACTGTAATTAAGGAAAGCTTTTTCCCTTCTATTTCATTTTCTTCAAGTATTTATGCTCCTTAAAGGTACATGAAATGGACAAGCTTGATATTTGTACCAAGAACAGAGTGTATCCACCCAATAATAATAATTTGGAGAGGGCTTTCGGCCATTCAAAGCACTTCACTTTTCCTATAATAAGACATCATTACTAGTGAACTGACCACTCCACTTTCATTAGTCAAATAACTCAATACAGCAATGTTAAAATGGAATGGCTAGAAAACACAGAAAATAAAACTTCCAAAGCATGATCTGCCATAGCCAGGAGCATGCTTGAATTACAGCCTGGGCTGAAGTGCAAAGCTTCAAAGCCTGAGATGTAATAATCTGCTTCTGGTATCTAACGTATGCAAGCTGCTCTGGAGACAAAGGACTTAAATTAATTATCCTGGTAGAAAGGGTGACTTTATTTTTATTCTATTATTTATTTTTATTCCTGTTCTATGGGATGGGGGAAGAGGGGTGTCTGGTTTTGAGTCAGTATTGATTCCTGACAAGTGCCTGAATTACTGTAGTCCCTAAAGTTTTCTTGGCAAGATTTTGGAAGTAGTTTGCCATTATTTTCTGCCTAGAGCTGAGGAAAAATGACTGTCTTAAGGTCACCCAGATAGCTTTTTGTTGAGTTGTGGGAACAAAGACTCGAGACCCAGTTGATCTTTTATTCTCTTTATTCTCTCTAGAACCTGATGTCGGCGAAACTGCGGCAGCCTTTTTTATAGCGGGCTGCTCGCGGCTCGTGGCCAATGACGGCTCTTCAAATTTCCCGCCATCTGGACCGACCTATCCAAGGTGTGTATGCAAATATATAACACTTTTTACCTAGAGTAGGACTAGAATTAACAGTCTCTCAGTTTCTTGTAGCCTGTTGCCTTAACCACTACACCAGACTGGCTCTGTTATATGATGTAGGGCAGGGTTGTCTGACCTTGGCAACTTTAAGATTTGTAGACTTCAGCTCCCATGCAAGCTGGGTAATTCTGGGAGTTGAAATCTACAAATATTAATGTTGTTAAGATGGCTATCCCTGATGTGGGAAACAAAAAACACTCTACAGCTGTTCCCACACCAGGACCTGATGACCTAGCTCATACTTGACTGAACCACAGGGGTGTAGTGATTAGAGGCCAGAACTGCAGGCTACTTCAGCTGACTGCTAGCTGACTGCCAGCTGACTGCAATTTGGCAGTTCAAATATCATCAGGCTCAAGATTTACTTCCATCTTTCCAAGGTGGGTAAAATGAGGACCCAAATTGTTGGTGGCAATATGCTGACTCTGTAAACCGTTTAGAGAGGACTGTAAAGCACTGTGAAGTGGTATATAAGTCTAAGTGCTATTGCTGTTGCTAATGACTGACTCAATAAACCAGGGACGTCGAACTCGTTTTCATTGAGGCCACATCAGGGTTATGTTTGATCTCAGGGGGCTGGGGGACATGGCTAGAGTGGGTGTGGCCAATTCAATCTCACTCATCTAGGTTCCATTTTCAGCTATGACAGCCCACCTGGGTTCTGTTTTTGGCTACAACGGCCTCCTGCAGCCCTCTGCCAGAAAAAAAAAACAGAGTTTGGGGAGGCCATGCATGGCCTGCCCAGGCTCTGTTTTCGGCCTTGACAGCCTCCTGCAGCTCTATGCCAGCAAAAACAAAGCTTGGGAGGGCCATGTGTGGCTTCCCTGAGCTCCATTTCTGTTCCGGACGAGCAGGCTTGAAAGCCTGCACTTCAGATCGATCCGCCAACAGCGGGTCATGATTGGTCGCTCCAGGCTGATCTGATTGGCTCGTAAACGGGCTGCCGCGATTGGGCAATCCAAGTGCGGCAAGCTCAAATCGTTGTCATTGGCCACTTAGCCGCAGCCAGCTCTATAAAAAGGGCTGCTGCAGCTAGGATATTTCACTCAGATCAGAAGTCACTAATAAAGAGCTGTTGTTGCTATCTGAGTCTCGTCTCCGTTCTTGGACCCATCCTTCCAGACTTAATACTGGCAATGAGGATGGGATCTGGAGACAGCAGAGCTGACTGAACACTCGCAGAAGATTGACTGAGCAAGTGGCTGACAGTGCGCAGACACCGGGAGAATGGCCAGCAGCGTTATACCACCCGCCTCGTTCGATCCAGCCAGCGAGGACTGGGACTCATATATGGACAGGTTTCAGATGTTCCTAGAGTCCAACAATCTGAAAGATGCCACTCCCAGCAAAAAACGAGCAGTCTTCTTGACGCATTGTGGACCCGCTGTCTTTAAGATGGCCAAAGCACTTGCAAAACCGGCTGAAGTCAAATCAATGGACTGGGATACCCTTGCTCCCATCCTTCGAAACCATTACGCACCAGCAGTACTGACTCTCATCTGCAGACATGAATTTTACCAAAGGGATCAACACAAAGGTGAGAGCATCGGGGATTTTGTGGCTGACCTAAGGAACTTAGGCGGATTGTGTGGTTTCGCTAATCTAGAAGAGGCCATGCGGGATCGAGTCATCCTTGGTCTAAGAGACCCAACGGTCCAAAGCAAGATCATGGCCAAAGGAGACATCTCCCTCGCAGATTCCATAGCCGATGCCACTGTAGCTGAAGCCACTCGTAAATCAGCAATACGAATGCGCCCGGCCAATGGGGCCAACCGTCAACCCACTAACAATATGGCAACACCATCAGAGAAATACATGTCAGCCACCCATCATGAAGACATCGAATCCTCATCGGATAGTGAAGAGGAAGAAGTCCACAGACTCTGGTCAGATCATGAACAACGAGACCAGCAGGGTTATAAATCGAATTTCCAATGCACCGGATGCGGGGGAAACCACCCACGATCTGAATGCAGATTCCTAGATGCCATCTGTCGTTTTTGTTAAGCCTGGGTTCCCCAACCAGGGTTAAAAAGACAAGCTAAACAGAATGTGCAGCGTTAGTCAGATAGGCACACAGATAAATGAGTGATATAAGTTTGTATGTTTGTTAACATACAGTAAAAATAACAGATACACTTGTGCTATCAAAAATATAGTTTATTCCATTTAGAGTTTATAGCATAGTCAAAATAACAGTCCATTAGTCATGTATATTTAGTCAGTCCATTCAAGGATGTTCAGTTAGCAAAGTCCATGTAGAATATCCAATGTCAGTTCACTTACAAATCAGTCCTTTGTCTCTCCTTTTCAGTAGGGGAAAAACGCAGTCTTCAGTCTATCCAGTAATTAGGGATCATCAAGCCAGAGAGAGCAAGCTGACGTTCCTTGCTTCTATTATGGTGCTTTTTACAACCACTCCCTTAATTACAATCCTACAGTTAAAGTTGCAGACACTTTAACTAACAAACCATGATAACATATTTATTATTTTACCTAAACCAGTTAGGGTAAACAATGTTATCCCTAACAGTTTTTGCAAAAGACGAGGGCATATTGCTAAGGTATGCCGGAACAAAAGAGGTTCCAGCCCCAGACAGAAAGAAAACAATTCCAGACAAACTGAGGGCAACCCCACCACAAATCAGGACTGCCCAAACAACCAATGGAACCAGTACAACAGACCCCGGAAGTTTACTGGCACACCCAGACGAGAAGAAGCACATCAGACTATCACCATCGGCCACGCTTCATCCTTGGACACCAAAAAAATCTGTGTAGAGGTCACCATTGAAAATCAACCTTGCATCATGGAAGTGGACTCCGGGTCTTCTCTATCCATGATCTCCTGTAAAACCCTAAAGCAGCGGATTCCCCATATCCGCCGCCGAGACCTCTGCATCCAGAGACTCTGCATCCAGAGACTCATATTAAAGGACTACCAGGGCAACCGGATTCTGGTTGCTGGCACCAGTCATTTCCAGGTCTCCTTCAAGGACCACACCACATCAGTACTGTTCACTATTGTTGACAGAGACTGACCCAGCCTACTGGGTCTACAGTGGTTCGTGCCATTAGGAATCAGAATATCAGGCATCAACCAAATTGAAAACAAAGACTGGGAACCGGCCCTTGTCTAGGACTTCCAAGAAGTCTTCAGTGAAAATCTAGGCAAGTACAAGGGGTTCCCATCTTTTTTAATCTTTGCCCTGACATCGCGCCCATTCACCTAAAACCATGCCGAGTCCCTTTTGCTCTCAAATCCAAAATTGACGAGCAACTGGACAAACTAATTGCACAAGGCGTGTTAGAACCCATTGATCACACCCAATGGGAGACCCCAATTGTGATCCCCATAAAACCTGATGGGTCTTTGAGAATTTGTGGAGATTACAAGGCCATCCTCAACCACGCATTACAGCAGAGCGCCTATCTGGTACCAGTGGTCTAGCATCTCTTTCACTCACTTGGGGGCAGCAGAATAGTCGCAAAGCTTGACCTGGCCCAAGCTTATCAACAGTTGCCAGTAGATGTTGAAAACACTGAAGTCCAAACCACAGTTACAAACCGGGGCGCATTCAAATGTAACAGGCTCCAGTTTGGCATAAGCGTAGCACCAGGCATTTTCCAAAGTCTGATGGAGAGGCTGTTGCAGGGCATTAAAGGGGTCGTGCCCTACTTCGATGACGTGTTAATAGCCATCCCAACAAAGAGTCAGTTAGAGAAATGACTAAGAACAGTCCTACAAAAGTTCCAAGACGCTGGCCTCAAAGTAAAAAAGGAAAAGTGCCAATTATGCACTGAAAGGATTGAATTTCTTGGTTACCTCCTTGACAAACAAGGAATTCACCCTACGGAAAAGAAATTGGCAGCCATCAAAAATGCCCCAAGACCAAAAAACAAAACAGACCTTCAAGCCTTCCTGGGATTCATTAACTTTTATAACATTTTCCTACCCCAGAAGGCGACCGTTGCTGAACCCCTTCATAGACTCCTCGATAAAAAGGCTTCCTGGTTTGGGGGACGACGGGAGGAACATGCCTTTCAACAAGTAAGGGACCTTTTAACTTCGGATGCAGTGCTCATCCAATATAATGAAACACTTCCATTAACTGTGACTTGTGAAGCCTCACTGTTTGGGGTAGGAGCCATCCTGAACCACGTTCTATCCAATGGCACAGAGGTGCCTATTGCATTTTTTTCAAGAACTTTGTCAAAAACAGAAAGGAACTATAGTCACCTAGACAAGGAAGCCCTCGCTATTGTATCTGCAATCAAAAGATTCCACGAGTATGTGTATGGGAGATCATTTTCCATCATCACAGATCATAAACCATTACTCAGCATCCTGGCAGGTGAGAAACCTACTCCACATATTCTATCCCCTAGAATGATGCGATGGTCGGCGTTCCTAGCTGCCTACGACTATCAATTGAGACATCGCCTGGGGAAAACCATTCCCCACGCAGACACTTTGACCTGCTCACCATTACCAGAACGCCAAGACGACCCAGCTCCCACACTACCAATACTACAAATTGAGATGCTTCCCTCACCTCCACTAACAGCACAAGACATCGCACTAGAAACCAAAAAAGACTCATGCTTGGCATGAGTTCTTGGCTGGGTGGAGAGGGGATGGCCAGAAATCGAACCCAATGAAACCTTCAAACCATTTAAAAACAGACAAACAGAACTTTTCTCACAAAGAGAAAACACGCACAAAGTGCGTGTTATGGGGAGACCAAGGGGTCATACCAGCAAAACTACAAAAAAAAGTTATACAATTACTGCACGATGGGCACTCAGGTATCGTACGGATGAAAGTGCTGGCAAGGAGCTACACCTGGTGGCCAGGTATGGACAAACAAATTGAAACCTGGGTTGCCACCTGTAACAGATGCCAAGAGATGCGCTCGGCCCCACCAAAAGCTCCACCAGCCGAATGGGAAACGCCCAGAGGCCCCTGGTCGCGAATCCACATCGATTTCGCGGGACCTACAAAAGGGCATACTTTCCTAATAACAGTAGACACATATTCTAACTGGCTCGAGGTTAATAAAATGAAGACTACCACCACAGATGCAGTCATCAAGAAATTGAACAGACTTTTTGCAACGCACGGTTTACCAGATGTCCTGGTATCTGACAATGGCCCTCAATTTACCGCCTTAGCCTTTGAACAATACTTAGCAGACCGTGGCATACAACACGCACTGACATCACCGGCTCATCTGGCAGTGAATGGTAGAGCTGAATAAATGGTTCAGTTCACAAAAAAAAACTCTACAAAAAATGGAACAAGGCAACATCCACAATAAAGTCACCCGGATGCTCCTGCTCCAGCACATTACACCAAACAGTATGACCAACAAAAGCCCAATTGAACTTCTGATGGCCAGAAAACTCAGATTGCCCCTAGATCGCCTACACCCTGTGTACACCCCGGAAAAGCCCCTGGGCTCCAGCAGTAAACACTGCACCTTTAAGGTAGGAGACCCCGTATTCGCAAAAAACTTTTCAGGAGACCCATTGTGGATCCCTGCCAAAATAACTCAGATTACAAGTCCCTGTTCCTACTGCCTAGAAACCACAGATGGGAGAGTGTGGAAACGCCACATCGACCAACTACGATCCAGGCTGCCCACATCTCCCATCAGTGACCCCAACCATGAAACCAGAGGGGGAGGGGGAACTGAGGATTCTGGAATAGAACCAACATCTGGCCTAGAGGAACAAACCCCACGATCACCACATCAAAGCCAACAATACTCACCAGCTTATGTAGAGCCATGGCAATCGAGCGTCTCATCTAATAAGAGCAGCCGAGCAGGTTCAGCGAGCCCAGAGAGCCCAAGCGATAGCAACGAAGGAGGTGTTTTGATCATCCCAAGGTCACCAGAAGGGAGTCACAGCTATGGAACCGGATCACCGTTCTGGACAATCCCAACGAACAGCCCATCGGAACTCGAGACCGGGCACACACCTTTTGAACTGCGAAAGTCAGGTAGACAGGTGTGAAGACCCGCCTACCTGCGAGACTATATAACCCCACCCCTTAGACGGAACCTAGAGGGGAGGGGTGTTCCGGATGAGCAGGCTTAAAAGCCTGCACTTCGGATTGGTCCGCTAACAGCAGGTTGTGATTGGTCGCTCCAGGCTGATCCGATTGGCTAGTAAACGGGCTGCCGCGATCGGGCAAGCCAAGCGTGGCAAGCTCAAATCGTTGTCATTGGCCGCTTAGCCGCAGCCAGCTCTATAAAAAGGGCTGCTGCGGCTAGGATATTTCGCTCAGATCAGAAGTCACTAATAAAGAGCTGTTGTTGCTATCTAAGTCTCGTCTCCGTTCTTGGACCCATCCTTCCAGACTTAACAGTTTCTACTGGCAGAAAGTTGTAGGAGGCCATTGTGGTGCTCCCAAGCTCCCATTTCACTGACAGAGGCTGGCAGGCCAGCCTTTTGCTGTTTCCAGGGTGGGCCCATGGGCCAGATCTAAGTAGCCCATGGACTAGATCCAGCCCTCAGGCCTTGAGCTTGATACTCCTGCACTAAATATACTGTAATATGACTGATTTACTAATCAATGGCCATAGTTTAACCACAATTGTAACCATGGCCTTTTTTTTTTTTAGATTTTTACCCTCCCCTATTTCATATACCATTCAAGGTGGCACACATATCAATACTCCTTCCTATTTTCTTGACAACAAACCTGTTGATGAGCTGGGCTGAGGGGGACTGATCAGTCACCCAGCAGTTTTTCATGCCTACAGTGGGACCAGAAATCACAGTCTCTTGTGATTGGTTTCTAGGACAAAACCTTAACCACCACACCAAATAGGCTCCGTTATATTTATATTTATAATCACAATCAAGTTAATTATGTGAACTTGGTCTATTATGTGATTGAACAATCATGATTTATGTGGAAAAATGAGACAGGGAGACAGAAAAGCTGCAAAACAGAATGCTTCTGTTATCTCATCGTGAGCTGCAGTGGTAGGAATACAGTACTGCAGGCTACTTCTGCTGACTGCTGGCTGCCTGCTATTTGGCAGATCAAATTTCACCAGGTTCAAGGTTGATTCAGCCTTTCATCCTTCTAAGATCGGTAAAATTAGGACCCAGATTGTTGGGGGAAATATGCTGATTCTGTAAACTGCTTCAAGAGGTCTGTAAAAGCACTGCGAAGCAGTATATAAGTGCTATTGCTGTTTGTTGATATCATTTTGGTCTTCGGCATTTTTGCAGATCTGTGAAGTGCTTATTTTTCAAAAGAAAAAGGCCATGCTCTTGTCCACATGCACAAATCATGCTCTGATCACAACATTCTGAGGTGTTTTTTTTTTTTTCAAACAGGTGGAGGGAAAGGAGCCACAGGAGGAATGGTAATGATATACACTTCCCTTTAACAACCCACCCAGATAAGCACCAGAGTCAGACTTAGGCAGGGAGAAAACTGGGGCATCTTCTTGGTGAGTGCAGCAGTGAAAGAAAACATTCGCCATCCAGCAGCAATATCCTGTACTGGTTTTCCCAACAAGCCAGCCACATTCTGCACAAATGCTTGCTGGCATGTGTATATGTGTGTGTGTGAAATTCATCTGGAAAGCCATGGCCCCTTGAACTTTCAACTTCTCCCAATAGCTGATTTGCTGCCAGACAGGCAGATATTTGTCTTATGCAGCCAATTTGCTAGGGAGAAATTATCCCTCTGTGAATCTCCTGGGAGGAAGGGGTAGGGAACTAATGGCAGCTGACCAATGGCATGGGGAAAATGCTGGCAGAGATCCAAGCAATGCAAAATGCCCATGATCGGTCAGCTGTGGTGGTGAAGTGAGTGTGGCCAGGCAGCCGCTTTCAATTGTCCCATTCCATGGTATACAAGGTCAGGGAGATCACATTCTAGACACAATGCAGTCCTGATTGCTAGTTCATTATGAACGGTGCTTGCATACCTACAGTATCTTCGGTGCACCATGTGTGTGTGTGTGTGTGTCTATTTTTACACCATTTTTGGAACTCTTTATCCATTACAAAAACAAGAACAAGAACTTATGCATGCATAAGCGCACCAACGTACCTACTGGTCCTGTCCTATTGTTTCTTTTTTTTTCCTTATATGTATCCATGTATTCATAACTATGTTTTTACTTATACCTATTATCTTGTAAGCAATTGACAAAAATAAATAAATAAATAAATAAATAATAAATAAATAAATAAATAAATAAATAAATAAATAAATAAATAAATAAATAAATAAATAGCTATTGATCACAGTAATGTTGATCAGTCCAAAGGTAATTTCTAATTATTATTTTGAAAATACAGGTTAGGGAGTTAGAAATAGACAAATAAAAAAATACTCCTTTGTAGAGTGATGGATAAAGCCAGCAGCCTATATAAAGACTGGAATAATAACATTCAACAGAAGAACAAGAATAAAATTTGAATTCCAGAAGGAGACATCTATTGTTTAAGCAATTTTCCAAAATGTGTGAAACACTGCAAGGAAGAGAGCTGCAGTTGCAAATGTAGCTCTTGCCAGCTAAAATGGTGGGTCAGACTAAAACATAATTTCATGGAACTACTAATGTGACAGATGATAATAAATTGAGACCAAAGGGGAGTATTGCAAGTTAGCAAACTGACAATTTTTCAACATGAAAACTCATAAATCTGTTAACAACCTGGAATACTATTGCAATAAATTCCTATGGAACATGAATGATTTGCTCATCCTATGCCTCATTTTAGAACCCATTTGTTTAGAGATCCTCCAGAATGAATGTTTAGAAGATGACAAAAATCACAGCATTTCCTTTCCTCTGTTTTAAAAACTCCATTCTTTTTCTGATTTAGAATCTGTATCTCCTGTTTTACAAAATCAGAGCTAAATCCATCGTAATATGGTCAGCGTTCCATGCAAATCAAAATATTGGGCTGGGATTAGGACTGACATAACCCTGTTATTTAATTTAGTGCACCTATCTTTCATGGAGCCCAAACTGGCATTTCTATAGGGTGATCTTATACAAGACTGTTTCATTTCCATTGAGATATTGAACAGACTTTTCAGTTATCTAAATCATCCATTCTGTTTATGAACTTTATTAGAGTTGGGTTGATCCAACCTAGGTTAAAGTCAAATCAGAAGACACATTAATAGATTCTAATTCTACCTTGACCTCAGAGATTTGTTCTCCCTTAAAAAGTCAAAAGAAGAATTTGGAATGCTTCCTCCATCTTTTGAAACATGAAGTTAGTGATAAGAGGTGGATTTATAAACTAAACCAGTTGCCAATGTCAAACTCTATGGCTTGGCATCAATTAATCCTAATCAGATTTAGACTCTGGTTTTATGCTCTGGAGAGGATTATTCTCTATTTAAATTTCAACCCATGTAAGAATTAAACCAATGATTATAACATTTCTCATACTATCTCAAGAAAAGTTACCTGGGAGTGATATATATTTTTTTTTGTTAAGTGGTACAGAGTACAGAGACCACATGATATCAGTGCTGAAAGAACAACATTTTCCTTTGCCTTTAGCATTTGCAGTTTTAATCATATAAAATAATGTCAATTTTTCATATTTTTTTCATTTGCTATTGCATCACCTAGTGCTTCATGGAAAAATAATTATCACTTAAAAACCTTTGGCTGATCAAAATTCTCCAGTTAGAAAAAAGTCAAATATTTCAGCAGCACAGACTTTTATTATCCTAAAGAACATTTGTTTGGTTATCTACAGACCACCAATATTAATTTCAGTGACTTTGGGCGAGAAACCCGGTCACTACTTTCCATACTAGCACAATTGTAAGCATATTGTAAGGGCCTTGTCCATGGTGGCTCCCTCCCTGTGGAACATCATATTGAACGTTTATACTTGCAAGATCCTGAAGTCACTGAGAGTTAGTTGGGCAGCAATATAAATTTTCTGAAATAAACATTGTATTGGTGATGAAGAACTACAGCTTTTATTGTAAATTGAACTTAAGATAAGGAGGAACTCCCTGACCATGTATAACTGAGTGTTTGTCTGTCCCTATGCCCCTGGTATTTGTGTGTCTGTTTGTCTGTGTGTTCTTATCCAAGCGCTAACCAAATCTAACTCTTCTTAGTCCAGGTTGACTAGGTGCTGTCATTTAGCAGAGTGGTTATATTGTAAGAAATTTCACATCTATAATAACACAGAATTCTATTGCACCATGAGATAATGCCAAGAAGAGGCACCAGAAGAATAGATTTGCAGTGCAAGCCTATATATGCTTTTTTGAGAAATAAAATTCAATGCTATTATAATACAGCAATTAACAATTAAACAAAAAGGCTTTTATTCCAATCAAAGAACCTACTAAGAATATTCAACTATTGTATTGCATTTGTCCTTGCTTGAAACAATGGCCCTTCCTTACTTTCTTCTGAATAAATGCACCTAAAACTACAGTGTGACTTTAGGCAATTTTAAACTTGCTCCAGAATTACTGGAAGAAAAAGGGTTGAAAGGTTGGAGGAATACCAAGAAATGGGAGGCCAGGAGAGAAAGGTAAATAAAAGACTGCAGGAGAAAATTCTGTTTTAACAACATTTTCATTTTTCTGCACCATTGTGATAGTGGGCGATACAGCTGCCTGTATTTGTATCTATGTGTCCAATGTCTGGTGAAGTTGGCCCTGACAAATAACATAGGAAATAAGCAATATATTGAATACTATTACTTTTTTAAAAAAAAAATCTATAAGAACAATTGTCTATCCCAACACAGAGTGTCCCAGTCTGCCATTGTCAGCTTGGGAATTTCACAGCTGCAAGGCTTAAGGCGTGCCTTGTTCCAGCAGCTGTGCCAGCTCCAATCGCACTGAAGGAAATGGAGAGTGAGCCTTCACAATGAGGAGCAGGACTGCATTGTGCCCCAGCAACATAAGAATGGAAGGAGCCAGGCTTGGAGTATATCTTCTTTTGATGCTGGGGCTGTAAAGTTGCTCAAGAATTTCTATTGTCCAATGGAGTCGAATCAAGGCAACAGCATGCTTCCTTACACAAATATTGATTGGAGCCCTTTGGTGCACTTGATATTTTCCTACTATAAAATGGCAATTTTTCACACATTTGTTTTGACTGCTGGCACTGGGAAAACCTTCTTCTTTGTTTCAGTGCTACGGGAGTGATGACAAGGACCCACCTCGCCCAGTTTTATAAGCTGACATGGTATACTTCCTTGCTTAAAAGTTCTCACGAAAATGTTTTTATATCTATAGAAATCTTGGATTCCCCCTGTTCCCCCCCCCCCCATTCATTGTTGTGTTATATCCTGGCCAGCTCATTCCTCTTGCAACATTTTACAAGCCTTATGTTCCAAAAATGTGGCAGCAATGCTAACTGTTAGAAACACAACAGTTGGGGCAGCAATTTCCCTAAAACTGCAGATAAGCTGAACCCAACATTTAAACATATCTTGTTGAACTATTCATGCCTCTGTTCCTGGTCCAGAAATATGGGAATGCTAGCTCTGTGTTTCAATTCCAATGTTAAGTGTATTTTTACTATAGTAAACATAAGGGAAAGAGATTTATTTCAGATTAAATGGATCTACAATTGAACAGTTATCTCCTACTTGATCAGAAGCTTGTGATCTAGGATACACATACACACACACACATACTGTTGCTAATCTTGCCAGGAGAGCAGCAATGTGTTAAGAGATTTTGCTTATGGGAAGAGTGGGTGAATGGGTAACTGTGCAATTGGGGACACCCCCCCCCTTTATTAGGCTTCTCGTTGCAGGGAGTCTCATTTGCATCCAAGTAAAAGATTTAAACAAGCGGGTTCTGTTTAATCTAAACCTATGCTACCAGTACCATCATGTTCTTAAAAGAGTAGAGCTAAAGGATTGGGTGAAACTTCAAATTCTACCCTATATATTAGATGCGAGTTGCATCTTACCATTAATCAAGAGAAAGGAAATTTCAACACATTTAATAAAATCAGAGAATATTCAACTCTCATTCAATATCAGGGGCCCTTGGTGCTCTTTAAGCTTCCTGGTTTCCTTGAAGACGTTTCATTACCTAACTAGATAACATAATCAGTGCTAGTAAGAGTTAGGGTTGGGTCTTGCCTGTCTGTGTGGATGGTCTTAGAGATTCTTTGTTTGGACTGTTTACAGATGGCTCTTTGGCAGTTTCTTTACTGGGGTATTGCTTAGTTGACTGTTGGTCTGAAGTTAACCTTGGAGTTAATTTATGCTGATCTGAGTGCTGATTGGTGGAGAGGTGCTGGAATATTTTTCTCTTTTGGGCTGGTTGATTGTCTCTTTTGCATAGTCTATAAAGGTAAAGTTTCCCCTTGCACATATGTGTTAATCCTTTCCGGCTCTAGGGGGATGGTGCTCATTTCTGTTTCAAAGCCAAAGAGCCAGAGCTGTCCAAAGATGTCTCTGTGGTCATGTAGATGGCATGACAAAATACCAAAGGCACACAGAGTGCTGTTACCTTTCCATCAAAGTGGTCCCTATTTTTCTACTTGCATTTTTACATGTTTTTGAACTGCTAGGTTGGCAGAAGCTGGGACAAGTAACGGGAGCTCACTCAGTTACATGGTGCTAGGGATTTGAACCGCCAAACTGCCAAACCTTTCTGATTGACAATCTCAGCATCTTAGCCACGGAGCCACCATGTCCCCTTTTGCATAGTTTATAGATATGGTTAATGTCCATGTGTCTATTGATCACTAACACTTTTCTTGTAGCCAGAGAAGAAACAGAAGGTATGGCTTAACTACTGAATGAATCCATGTTTGGGAGTGCTCTGTTTTGCCAAATCTTGATAGTGAGTTGTGACCTGGAAAAAACATGCTTTTTGAGTCATTCTTCATTCCTCTACAGCTGGAACAGTCATATGCAAGATGCATCCTGTGATCCACTTTTTCAACCCTATAACTAATTAAGTGGTTTTAATATAATTTTGTGCATGACTAGATCTATTAAATTCACCTTTGGGCCAAGGTTGATTGAGTCAATTAATCCTTTTTTCTTTTTCTTTTTGCTATTCCTACAACACATTATTCCCTTTCTCATTGGGACAAGTTAAGTGTTCTGGGAATAGGACCTAATAACAAGAGTTGTGGTGTAGTTGTAGCTCTGCTTTTGATCTAAAAAAAACCTTCCAACCTATTTAAATATGCCCTTCACTTTTAAAATGTCCATGGTATTCAAGCCCAGGATATAAACCAAAAATAAACAACCATGACTCATTAGGCATTGTTGCAGAGATATTTACCAGTTTCTGCAA
Organism: Hydrophis major; assembly: GCA_033807585.1. Taxonomy (NCBI): domain Eukaryota; kingdom Metazoa; phylum Chordata; class Lepidosauria; order Squamata; family Elapidae; genus Hydrophis; species Hydrophis major. The sequence goes on along the minus strand of CM066332.1, from coordinate 35,192,237 downwards.
TGCCTTCAACAGTGGCAGAGCTCCTAATGCCCTGGAAAAGTTCTTAAACAGTAAGGGAGATAATTTTTCCCACTTTAAGGTTCCAGACATGAGAGTTTTAGAAGTACCTGTATGACACCAATTGAGCCCAAAATTTCTATTGTTAACTGAGACATTTGTTAAGTGAAATTTGCCCCTTTTTATGACCTTTCTTGCCTCAATTGTTAAGTGAATCACTGCAGTTGATAAATTTAGTAACCTGGTCAAGCTTCCCCATTGACCTTACTGGTCAGAATGTCACTAAAGATGATCACATAATCTTGGTACACATCAATGGTCAAAAATATGAATCAAACATCTGAATTTTGATCCCATGATCACGGAGATTCTGGAAACTGTCAAAAATGGTCAAAAATCGCTTTTTTCAGGGCCATTGTTACTTTGAAAGGTCACTAAATGAACTGTTGTAAGTCGAGGACTACCTTTATATAGATTAAAGAAGAGAGCAGCAACTTTTCCAAGTTGTTAAAGCTGCGTTTTCAGAATGCATTTGTGCTTCCTGTTCTATTGAAGTACAGCTCTTGTACATAATAGCTGGAAACATTGTCTTTTTTAAGGAACATTAAGACTTCCAAAAGTGTATAGTGCATTTATCTTAAAGGACAGTCTTTCAAATGCACATTTTATAGAATTGGAGGAAACCCATGCGTAGTTTCCTTCTCAACATTTATTATGCTAATTCATGTGATAATATAACTGCTATTGTCAGTATAATGTCGCATATTTATACACCACCTCTGAGATAGTTCATTAAACTCATACAGAAACAGCATTCAGCAACAATGGTAAAATAAAAACAGGAACATTAATCACTATAATAAACCATTAAACAGTATTAAAACTATTAACATATGCATTGTTTATGGCTGACAAGTTTATATGGAAGGGCTTGGCATTTCAGATATCTTTACCTGAAATTTTTATAAGTAAAGCAAAGCAAATTATGTTGGGCACAGAAATAAATTAGAAACTGTATAGTTGATCCAAAAATGTATGTCATGGAAATGAAATAGATATCTACATCAATATAAAAACGGCTTCTTGGCAGAATCTTTGAAATCACAATAGCACAACTTTAATGCTGCAAACACACATATACACACACAAAACAAATCAGCTGCATCTTTGAAAGTTGCAGGGAATTATAGATAATAATTAGAGATAATATAGTGTTATATAAGTTAATCTTCAAGGGTAGGAAAATTAACTACAGCATTTTATTACATTTGTATATCATTTGTTACATTTGATTCCACACACAGTTAATTTTCCACACAGGAAAATTACATTCTTGCAGAAAATGATTTCTTACGGAAAGATCCTTATTGTGCCAAGTAGCTTAATGCCAACTGGGAAGTCACATATAACTTCTTTCTATAAAGCCTGATGATTTTAATGCATAATTTTGTATATTATTCAATACATTCTACTTATAAAATTATTTTTAAAACATTTATGCGTGTTGATATAGTTGAATTTAGTGAAGGAAGGTCCATTATAGATACAGGAGTTTCTCTAATGTTATTACAGAAATGCTGAATTCAGAGAGTAAAGCAATATCTCCCATATAAAGATGTAAATTCTGTATCTGACATGTATTGTATATTTCAGAGTTTGTATATGCAATTCACAGCGCCTATTTTTCCCCCCACATTTACCCATTTAGTGAACTTACGTTATTGTATCTGTTGCTAGAACAGGTCACTGTTATGGACTAAGCCAACACAGCGATACAACCCTAAACAGCTTTACTTTACAGCAGGCTTGTAATCCTGCACTTCTCATTGGCCCGCAAATAGCGAGTTGTGATTGGTCATTTTTGGCCAGTCTGATTGGCTGTTAACGGGCCCCTCTGATTGGACGCTTGTGAAAGCGGTAAACTCAAATCATTGGTTGTTTTGACAGCAGCCAGCTCTATAAAAGAGCTGCTGCTGCCCAAGTATTTGCTCTGTTCTTATTTTACAATAAGAGTTGAAGTCACCGTATGATGTCTCATCTCCGTTCCTTGCACCCATGCTCAGTACTTAACACTGGTGACGAAGGTGGGATGCGGAGATGATAGAGCTGACTAAGTACGTATCGAACAAGACAGAGCACGTGGCTGAAGAGCGCACGCAACAAACGGCAAGATGACCAGTGGCGCCATACCACCCGCTCCATTCGACCCAGCAACCGAAGATTGGGACTCGTACATAGATCATTTCCAGATGTTCCTGGAGACCAACAATTTAAAAGATGCTACGCCTGGCAAGAAACGAGTGGTGTTCCTGACTCATTGCGGCCCTGCCGTTTTCAAAATGGCTAAAGCACTGGCAAAACCAGCGGAAGTGAAGACCATGGATTGGGATACCCTCGCCCCAATCCTCCGGGCCCATTACGCACCCGCAGTACCTACACTGATATGAAGACACGAGTTTTACCAGAGGGACCAACGGAAGGATGAGAGCATTGGGAATTTTGTAGCTGACCTCCGGAACCTAGGAGGCCTTTGTGGTTTTGAAAACCTCGAGGAAGCCCTAAGAGACCGCATAGTTCTGAGATTAAATGCACCACACTTCACAGAGCAAAATCATGGTGAAAGGAGACATCAGCCTTGCCGATGTCATCGCCAATGCTACTGCTGCAGAAGCAACCAGGAAGTCAGCCGCTCGAATGCGCTGAGCAAACGCACTGCTTTGCCAACTCACTAACGATAGCCCACTCGCCACTGAGAAACACGCTACCACCACCCACCATGAAGATCTCGAGTCATCCTCAGACAGTGAGGAAGAGGAGGTCAACCGGCTCCACTCAGAATGAGAGCAAAGGAACCAGAGACATCCGCGCCAATGTGCTGGTTGTGGGGCAAACCACCTGTGATCGGACTGTAAATTCCTCGACGCACTCTGCCGTACTTGCGGAAAAAGAGGCCACATCGTAAAAGTCTGCAGAAGTAAGCGAGAGTCCAGTCCCAGCCGAAGGGAGAACAACCTCCATCGGGAGACAGGCAAACCTCCTGAGAACCAGGACCATCTGAACCACCAATGGAACAACCACTACTACTACAGAAATCGAGCACCTGCCTCTTCAACGAGATGAGAAGAGGCTCACCAAACCATTATTATTGGCCACGCTTCATCGTTCAATGCAAGAAAGATCTGCGTAAGGGTTACTATTGAGAATCAACCATGCATGATGGAAGTCGATTCGGGATCATCCCTTTCGATGGTATCCTGGAAAACCCTCAAACAGCTGATCCCTGCCATCTGCCGCCAGGACCTCAGCACTCAATGAGTCATCCTAAAAGACTACCAGGGAAACAGAATTCCAGTTGTCGGTTTCAGCCATGTCCAAGTATCCTTCAAGGACCGCACAGCGACGCTTCCCCTGACTGTCGCAGATTGTGACCGACCCAGTTTGTTAGGGTTACAGTGGTTCGCCCCACTCGGGATTGAACTAGCCGGCATACACCAAACCAGAAGCAATGACTGGGAAGAGGCTCTCATCCAGGAATTCCAGGACATGTTCACAGGAACATTAGGCAAGTACAAGGGGACTCCTATATCATTTAATCTCAGCCCCGATGTAGCTCCCATTCGGCTTAAGCCTCGTTGGGTGCCTTTTGCCCTAAAGCCGAAGATCGACGAGCAGCTAGATAAACTGATAGCACAGGGCATATTGGAACCGATTGACCATGCCCGCTGGGAAACTCCAATAGTAACGCCCATGAAGCCAGATGGTTCGTTAAGAATTTGTGGGGATTACCGGGCCACCCTAAATCATGCTCTTCAACAGAGCGCTTACCCAGTACCGGTGGTTCAACACCTTCTTCATTCCCTGGATGGCGGAAAAATATTTGTGAAATTGGACTTAGCTCAGGCATACCAGCAACTACCTGTAGACGTGACAACTGCAGAAGACCAGACAATAGTTACACATAGAGGCGCCTTCAAGTGCAATAGACTCCAATTCAGAGTAAGCGTGGCACCTGGCATTTCCAAAGTTTAATGGAGAGACTATTACAAGGCATAAAAGATGTCGTGCCTTATTTTGACGACGTCCTAATAGCTGCCCCCACTAAAGAGTTATTAGTACAACGACTCAGAAAAGTTCTTCAGAAATTTAAAGACGCTGGTCTGAAAGTAAAAAGGGACAAGTGTCAACTTTGTACAGAGAGAGTGGAGTTCCTGGGATACCTTCTCGACAGACAGGGAATCCACCCCACCGAAAAAAAACTAACCACAATCAAAAACGCCCCGAGACCTAGGAATAAGACAGACTTCCAAGCCTTCCTGGGACTCATTAACTTTTATAACATCTTCTTGCCCCAGAAGGCGACCGGAGCCGAGCCCCTACATAGACTTCTTGACAAAAAGGCTTCCTGGGTCTGGGGATGGCGTGAAGAAAGGGCATTCCAACAAGTAAAAGACCTCTTAACCTCCGATGCTGTATTAATGCAATACAACGAGACTCTACCTTTGACGGTTACCTGTGACGCCTCACCATTTGGAGTGGGAGCCATTTTAAGCCATGTCCTACCAAATGGGAATGAGGCACCTATTGCGTTCTTTTGAGAACTTTGTCTAAGACCGAAAGGAATTATAGTCAACTTGATAAAGAGGCTCTCGCTATTGTATCCGCAATTAAACATTTCCATGAATATGTGTATGGGAGACCCTTTACCATAATTACAGACCACAAGCCGCTACTTGGTATTTTGGCAGGAAACAAACCAACTCCCCATATCTTATCACCAAGAATGACACGTTGGTCAGAATTTTTAGCTGCCTACAATTACCGATTGCAACATCACCCGGGGAAAAACATTCCCCACGCTGACGCTTTGAGCCGCTCTCCACTACCAGACGTCATAGAGGACCCAGCTCCAACCTTAGCCGTATTGCAAATCGAAACCCTCAAATCACTGCCCCTGACTGTTCGAGACATCACCTTAGAAACAAAAAAGGACCCTGTTTTGGCATGAGTCCTCAGCTGGGTGGAACGGGGTTGGCTGGTCAGCGCAACCAATGACACGTTCAAGCCATTTAGGAATCGTCAAATAGAGCTATTCTCCCAAAAAGGCTGCATAGTGTGGGGAGACAGAGTCATAATCCCGGAGAAATTGCAACATAGGGTATTAAAAATGTTGCACGATGGACATCCAGGCATCGTGCGGATAAAGGCATTGGCCAGGAGTTACGCATGGTGGCCTGGGTTAGACAAACAGATAGAGACCTGGGTAGCAAAGTGCAGCAAATGCCAGGAGATTCGCTCCACTCCTCCAAACACTCCCCCAACTCAGTGGGAAATGCCTCGAGGTCCTTGGTCCCATATCCATATCGATTTTGCGGGACCCACAAGAGGACACACTTTCCTCCTTACAGTGGATGCCTATTCAAACTGGCTCAAAGTCCACAAGATGAAAAGCACCACCACAGAGGCAATCACTAAAAAGCTGAATAAGCTATTCACTATCCACAGATTTCCAGATGTCCTGGTCTCCGATAATGGCCCCCAATTCACTGCCCTGCCATTCGAACAGTACCTGGCAGATCGGGGCATTCGCCATGCCTTAACATCGCCAGCTTACCCTGCGGCCAATGGTAGGGCTAGCGAATGGTTCAATTTGTAAAAAAGACCTTGCACAAAATGGACCACGGCGACATTGATGACAAAATAAACCAGATGCTTCTTCTCCAGCACATAACCCCAAACAGTACCATGAACAAAACCCCAGCTGAACTCCTGATGGGCCGGAAACTTCGCTCGCATCTCGATCGCTTCCACCCAAACTACATGGCAGAACAACCCCCAGGATCCAGCAGCAAGTGTCAGGCATTCCAGGAAGGTGACCTCGTATTTGCGGAAAACTTCTCGGGCGACCCATTGTGGGTCCCCGCTACCATAACGCAACTTATGGGACCCCGATCCTATCACCTGCAAACTGCAGATGGTAAGATGTGGAAACGCCACATAGACCAACTCCATTCCAGATTAGCACCTAGTCCTATCTCAGCCCCAGAATCTCTAGCTGGGGGGGGGGAGGGAATATTGAGGAGGCTGAAGAAGAATTAACAGTCGAAACCCAACAGTCTACACAACCAACCAGGGGATACTCACCATCAGAAGGAGAACCGAGCCAGGGAGTGGCCTCGCCACGTGACAGCACTGCGATGGAAACAGATCCAGGGAACCCGGAAGACAGCACTGGCATAAGCAGGGAAAGCAGCCCAGGGCCACAATTTTCACCATCCAACCCAGCTAGCAGCCCAATGGAACCAAAGCCAGGACAGAAACCAGTGGAACAGCGCAGGTCAAGCAGACAGGTGAAGCGACCTGCCTATTTAGAATACGTCACCCCACTCCTCAGATGGAACCTAGGGAGGAGGGGTGTTATGGACAAAGCCAGCGCAGCGATACAACCCTAAACAGCTTTATTTTACAGCAGGCTTGTAATCGTGCACTTCTCATTGGCCCGCAAATAGCGAGCCGTGATTGGTCGTTTTTGGCCAGTCTGATTGGCTGTTAACGGGCCTCTCTGATTGGACGCTTGTGAAAGTGGTAAACTCAAATCATTGGTTGTTTTGACAGCAGCCAGCTCTATAAAAGAGCTGCTGCTGCCCAAGTATTTGCTCTGTTCTTATTTTACAATAAAGAGTTGAAGTCACCATATGATGTCTCGTCTCCATTCCTTGCGCCCATGCTCAGGACTTAACAGTCACCTTTAGTGGCTATCTGTAGAGGTCATAGGAAATGGCCTTGAAGGACAGGAAGAAGAGTTGCTACTGAGGAAATGGCCAAATAATTGGGCTTGAATCCATTCTAAAAAACTAATTTGAGAAAAGGCCCGTCCCTAATTCACCCAAGGATTAAGCAAAGTGTGTGTAGGGGCAGGAGACACATTTAGATATGCAAGATTCTGTTACTACTGCTTTTACAGTAAGAGTAGTCCTGATCTATAGAATATGATATTTGTTTCTTAGTCTGCTCTCACTTGTAGAGTTGACACAACTGCATATATCAAATATTACTTATCAGGATGTGGCATGATGCAGTATTTTAGATTAAGATAACACCAATTGAAATTGATTTCCTTCCAATCAGGACTCTCATGCAGTTTTAGAGGGTTGTTACGAGTTTTTTAAAAAGGTAAATAAAATTGGTGGCATATATATCAAATGATAGACATTAATAATTGTAATGCATAGTTAATAGGCAGACATTCCCAATTAATAATATCAGTCTTGCTAAGAATAGCATTTACAAAATGGACAACAAAACTAATGCTTGTACTTGAATTTCAGTAAATAAACAGTTTGGGTTAAAGTCTGTTCCCAAACAAAGCAACTGAAAACTTATTCATGCTCTTTGTGGTGGTATAACATATCTCTGTCTTTATTAAAATTACTAATTTTTATCTTTGTACTCCTTGCTATCCATAATGATTACTTATCTTTTTCATTAAAAATATTTTAGATGGTCACTTTATGAAATGGCCTTCATGTTACAATATTTAATGGAAAAGTAAAAGTTTAAATCCTTTTAATTTTGCTTTTATCATCAAGATGATGTATAAAGGCATCAAAAGAATGAAAGCATGCTAAATCTTTTTTCAAAAGTAGTTTAAAAGTTGATATAAAGTTCAAATCCTTTGCAGGCCATAATATCATTAATATTTTAGGTTATCTTTTTGTAGTTACTTGCCATATCTCAGAGGTGATGGGTTCTGGAACAGTCAATCACTAATTTAAGAAGTATTTCTCATCTTGCAGCAGAAAAGGTCAAAAAGCTATTTCTTTTATTGGCATTCAACTGATTAAGCAATATGGGTAGTTCAATTTAACACCCAGAACAAATGTTGTAAGTGTTTTACAACTGAGGTGTGTTGAATGTTTCAGCACCAATCTTTAAAAAGTTTGATATGTTACCAGTAAATGATCAGCCTTGTCCCATATATCAGGGAGTTGAATCAATCTTTGTCCCACAAACCAGAGCAAATTACTTTTTTATTGTTTCTCTGCAATAATACTATCATCAATTATGAGTATTAATGTGTTTCAGATTTTGTACAGGATACTTGCAAGGAGACTAGAAGGTTACAAAAGAATTAGGTAGGTGATAACTACTACGGTATCATATCATTTTCTAGAGAAAGTAAACTTCAACATTGCTGGAATTAAGTACTTAATAGATTGAATTCTAATTCTAAACCTGCATTAAAGTGCAACAGAAATTATCCCTTGCAAAAAGTTCACATTAAAAATGCACACATCTTAGCTGACCACTTTTTGTATTATTTTAGTTTGACAAAATAATACCAAACAGAAATCCATTCACTGTCTCTTTGGGATCTCTATTGTAATGTAAGGTAGAACTGGGAAAATTATAAACTGTTAATTCTAGTTTCTAAGCATAAACGTATAATGTATCCCATCCTTACTTTACAAATTCAGAGTGGTCTATACCCACACATAAAATTTAAAATACCAAGTAAAATTAATCTCTCTTATTCTTTCATTGAGCAATTGGAGCTGTGCTTTCTGCAGGATATTTTCTATCCTGTGTCCCTTTACTGTTGAACACTGGCACAGGTGTTGGGGATGAGTCTATGTTGTCTGCATCATAAACTGAAGCGCAAATAATTCCATCGTCTGCCATTTTTCTGGAAATCGATTCATTCATCAATCGATGCATCTTTAGAAGGGTGTCCATCACAAGGTGCACAGCTAAATGTCTATCTAGACTCTCGGTCATCCAGTCCAGTTCCCTGTTGAAAAAGCACCTTTGGAACAACCATGCTTGGATGACTGAGACTCTCAATAGACATTTAGAATATCAAGTGTTATAATTTTCAGGCATTTTATTGGGATATGAATGCTACTGAATTATGTGATCTTATCTGTGAATCAACTATTTGTGGATGCTCTTTTTCATTGTTTGTGGATGCCCTTTTTCATAATTGGTCATGTATTGATCCACATTGACATTTACATATGCTTCCCATTATTTTGAACCAACTGAAATAGAAATGTGTCCGAGACCAAGGCAGGAAGTTCAAACAAAGCTGGATCCAAAGATTAAAGGGATTTCTTTTCTTTCTTTTATATCCATTTTTCAGAGCAGAGGTAAGGGAAAAAAAGTTGTAAAATCAACTAGCTAGGGAGGGAAATTTTAAATCTCTCCTTTGTAGGTATAGATCCCCTAATGGTTATACTATACTATCTGTGAATAAAAATTTCACATAAGAACTAATTCAAGCATTTAGACAGTGGAAGTAGTATAATATTTCTATTAGATATTTCTATAGATATTTCTTGATAACTTGTCTATCTATAGAAAACCAGAATTTGAGTCCAAAGAAAAGTGTTACAGAAACAGAGACACTTTTTTTTAAAAGATAGGATTTTATGGAGCTAAGAAATGTATATTGCTAGAAGTTTGTCTTCTTAATGAAGAGGAACACTTTAGGCAAAGCAGTTTTCTTCAGATCAATGGATTTGGCTATTAGTACTAATGATAGCTGAATTCCTTTATAGGTGATCTACACAATTGTATATATGTTTGACTCATGTTTCACTATAAAATCAGATGGATAGCACAATGGAAAAGAAAGTTATGAGGTGTCCTGGAGCTTGGTTGTTTTCTTGCAGACATTTCATAACCCAAACTAGGTAAACATCATCAGTTGTAGAAAAAAGTGGGATTTACTCTCAATTTATATTCTAGCCTATGGACGTTGATTCTTGGCTTATAAAAGACCAACCAACGGCATAATCTTAATTCTGTTTGTCCAGAAAAATAATGGGGAAAGAGCTCTGTTGCGATTAATACCAAAGAGGTAAAGTAGTGAGTTGTTTTTATGAATTCTCCAAAAATGTTCATTAAACTGGTCATTACACAGAGTAGAAGTTAACAGGTAATCCCTCATTCCCATAAAAACTCATAAAAATAACATCAACTACAGAAATGATTTGGTATTATTACTATTGATTCTTTGTTTTAGACTTTTAAGTGAACCCTGTGACCTACAATCTAGCAGAAAGTAAATTCAGTTAAATCTATAATCTCTTCCACACATATATTAGGATCATGCATCAATAAAAAACTTATATTTATGCCTCAAGCTATTTTTATACAGGTCTTGCTAAAGATTCTGTTATGTATGTAAATAGTTGAATAAAGGCAAGCTTGGGGTAAAGTGCAGGGTTCAGGCCCTGCACTTCTGATTGGGTGTTAAGCGGCTAGATCAGATTGGTCGGGTTCTGAGAATCTGATTGGCCCTTAACGAAGGACTCTTATTGGTACTGGAGCTAGCGTTTCACAGCTCCTATTGGTTATTTCACATTAGCATTGCCTATATAAAGCAGAGTTGTTGTTATACAAGTTAGAAGTCACTATGCAATAAAGAGTTGAAAGTTCACCAACTAAGACTGTCTCCATTCATTCTACCCATGCCTGAATCTATGACACTGGTGACGAGGATGGGATTTGGAGACATCTGATCTTAAGGAACTTGGAAGAAAACAGAGCACGTGAAAAAAACGGCGCCACCAACGGAAGCCATGTCTGGCGGCATCGTACCACCCGCTCCGTATGATCCATCCCAAGAGGATTGGGAATCCTACATGGATCGCTTTCAGATGTTCCTCGAAACGAACAACCTGAAGGACACCACACCAGCCAAGAAGCGGGCGCTGTTCCTGACGTACTGCGGCCCGGCTGTCTTTAAAATGGCTAAAGCCCTCGCGAAGCCTCGAGAAGTGAAAGCAATAAGCTGGGACGACCTCGAACCTCTCCTGAGAGACCATTATGCGCCAACTGTACCCACACTCGTGAGACGCCACGAGTTCTATCAACGAAGCCAACGAAAAGGAGAGAGTGTGGCTGACTTCATGGCAGACCTCCGGCACTTGGGAGGCCTCTGCGGGTTCGCAGACTTAGATGAAGCATTGAGAGACCGCCAAATTCTGGGATTAGATGCACTAAACGTGCAGAGCAAGCTGATGGCAAAGGGCGACATCGGCCTTGTTGACGCTATCGCCGAAGCCACCGCCACTGAGGCAACCAAAAAGTCAGCGGCGCAGCTACGGCGAAGCCGAAACCCCACAAACCCACTGACAGGCGACATCTCACCCAGCTCAGAAGGGCAGTTGGCAACAACGCACTACGAGGACCTCTCTTCGTCGTCAGACAGCGACGAAGAAGGGGTCCATCGACTGCGTTCCGACCGGGACCCTCATCCTAAAACCTCATGCCCTTGCGCTGGCTGCGGGGCAAACCATCCCAGGGCAGACTGCAAATTCCGCGACGCACTCTGCCACGAGTGTGGGAAACGAGGCCACATCGGTCGAATCTGTTGCAGTTTACTGGGACCAAGCCCGGCCTCAAAGGGAACCAACTTTCGCCAATCGGCAGGAAACCGTCCTGTAAGGCGAGACCCAGCAAACCACTCCTACAGATATCGAGCGTTGCAGAAAGAAGAGGCTCACCATACTATCACTATAGGTCACGCCTCGGCCCTGGACGCTAAAAAGATTTGAGTTACAGTAGCCATAGAGAACCAACCCTGCCACATGGAGGTCGATTCGGGATCGTCCCTCTCGATGGTGTCGTGGAAGACATTAAAGCAGCTCATTCCTACCATCCAACGCCAAGACCTTCGAATGCAACGCCTTATCCTTAAAGATTACCAAGGGAATCGGATCCCTGTGGTCGGGTCTTGTCGAGTCCGCGTCTCGTTTAAAAAGCATACGGCATACTTACCTCTAACGATCATCGATAGGGACAGGCCTAGTTTGTTGGGCCTCCAATGGTTTGCGCCACTCGGCATCGAACTAGCCGGTGTGAACCGAGTCGATGATTGCGAGTGGGAGGAGGATCTTATGTCTGAATTCAGCGATGTCTTCGCAGATCGTCTGGGCGAGTATAAGGGGACCCCAATTTCATTCAGCCTCGACCCTAAGGTCGCCCTGATCCGTTTAAAGCCCCGTCGAGTTCCGTTCGCCCTTAAGGCCAAGATAGATGAACAACTTGACAAACTAATTAAACAAGGGGTACTGCAACCCATTGATCATTCCCCATGGGAAACTCCTATTGTAACCCCCATTAAACCAGATGGGTCAATCCGAATCTGTGGGGACTACCGGGCCACTCTAAACCACGCCCTCCAACAAAACGCGTATCCAGTGCCGGTGGTGCAGCACCTCCTTCATTCTCTGGGAGGTGGAAAAGTTTTCGCTAAGCTAAATTTAGCTCAAGCCTATCAACAATTGCCCATGGACGATAAAACAGCCCAAGCCCAAACGATAGTAACGCACAGAGGTGCTTTTAAATGTACCCGATTGCAGTTCGGGATGAGTGTGGCCCCGGAAATATTCCAAAGTTTAATGGAACGATTGTTACAGGGAATCAAGGGCGTGGTTCCGTATTTTGATGACGTATTGATTGCAGCTCCTAGTAAAAAAATTCTGCAGAATCGTTTAAAATGTGTGCTTAAAAAATTCCAAGAAGCGGGATTGAAAGTAAAAAGGGATAAATGTCATCTGTATACCGACAGTGTTGAATTTCTAGGTTATCGCTTTGATAGTCAGGGTATTCACCCAACTGAGAGTAAATTAAGGGCGATTAGAAATGCTCCCAGACCGCGTAACAAAACTGATCTTCAAGCATTTTTAGGCCTTATCAATTGCTACAATGTGTTTTTACCGCATAAGGCGACTGTGGCTGAACCATTACACCGGTTATTAGATAAGAAAGCATTATGGGTTTGGGGTTACCGAGAAGAAAAAGCGTTTAGAAATGTAAAAGATTTACTTACATCTGATTCTGTACTTATGCAATATAATGAAACATTACCCTTGGTTATAACTTGTGATGCCTCACCGTTTGGGGTGGGCGCTATTTTGAGCCATGTGCTACCTAATGGAAATGAGGCTCCCGTTGCATACTTTTCATAGACTCTATCCCAGGCAGAACGTAACTATGGACAAATAGACAAGGAGGCTCTTGCAATTGTGTCAGCCGTAAAAAAATTCCATGAGTATGTATATGGAAGGACATTTACAATTGTAACCGACCACAAACCTTTATTGGGGATAATCGCTGGGGACAAACCAACTCCCTATATATTGTCCCCAAGAATGACTCGATGGTCAGAGTTTCCAGCTGCTTATAATTATCGATTGTTACATCGACCGGGGAAAGCCATTCCCCATGCCGACGCACTCAGCAGAGCACCACTACCAGAGACCCTTGACGATCCGGCACCAACAGTATCGGCGTTACAAATCGAAACGCTCAACTCGCCTCCTATGACTGCTCGAGATATCGCGAGGGAGACCAGACGAGACCACACCCTAGCATGAGTCCTAGGCTAGGTAGAGCGTGGATGGCCATTGGACCAGATCCCAGATGACTTCGCGCCATTTAAAACAAGACAGACTGAACTTTTTTCTCAAAAAGGCTGCGTTATCTGGGGCGACAGAGTCGTCATCCCAGAACGACTCCAAAAGACGCTGTTACAAATCTTGCACGATGGACATCCTGGGATCGTGCGAATGAAGGCACTCGCACGGAGCTACGCTTGGTGGCCAGGCATGGACCGACACATCGAGCAATGGGTCAAGGCCTGCACCAAGTGCCAACAAACCAGCAACGCACCGCCAAAAGCTGCACCGACCGAATGGGAGACGCCACGTGGACCCTGGTCCAGAATCCACCTGGATTTCGCAGGGCCGATCAAAGGACAGATATTGCTGTTGACTGTCGATGCATACTCTAATTGGTTAGAAATTCATCGAATGGCCAATACAACCTGCGAGGCAGTCATTAAAGTCCTCAATAGACTCTTTGCAACTCATGGATTGCCGGACGTCCTGGTGTCCGATAACGGACCACAGTTTACAGCGCTAATGTTTGAACAGTACCTTGCTGAGAACGGCATCCGCCATGCGCTCACCTCGCCGGTGCATCCTGCTACCAACGGCCGAGCGGAACGCATGGTACAATTTGTAAAAAAGACTTTACAAAAGCTGGACTATGATAATCTTGACGAAAAAATAAACCGCATTCTGCTTCTACAACACATCACTCCGCACAGCGAAACCGGCAGAACTCCCGCTGAACTTCTCATGGGGTGAAAACTCCGTTCCCGCCTCGACCGACTGCACCCTGCTTACGAGCCAGAAAAGCCTCCAGGATCCAGCGGACGCTACCGTACCTTCAAGGTAGGCAACCCCGTTTATGCAAGAAATTTATCGGGCAACCCAGTTTGGATTGAAGCAATGGTAATACGCGAGACTAGGCCCAGATCCTATATTGTAAAATGTATTGATGAGAGACTATGGAAAAGACATATTGACCAATTACGGTCACGACTTATAACTGCTAGCCAACAACTTCCCAACGACCAAACTGAGGGGGGGGGAAGGAAGAGAAGATGACGATATGCCAGGAAACCTGTTCCAGGAAAGCGATGAATCAAGTGAAACCCAGGAAATGGAGCAGGAAGAAGAATCGTACGCTCCAAGGGAAATCACACCAGAACGAGAAGCTAAGCCACTACAAAACAACACCCTACCTCAACGGGACTGCACGCAGCCAGTCCAAAGAAAATCTGACAGACCCAAGAGACAACCGTCCTATTTAAAGGACTACATAGTCACAAACTAATTGTGAAGCCAGGGGGAAGGGGTGTTATGTATGTAAATAGTTGAATAAAGGCAAGCTTGGGGTAAAGTGCAGGGTTCAGGCCCTGCATTTCTGATTGGGTGTTAAGCGGCTAGATCGGTCGGGTTCTGAGAATCCGATTGGCCCTTAACGAAGGACTCTTATTGGTACTGGAGCTAGCATTTCACAGCTCCTATTGGTTATTTCACATTAGCATTGCCTATATAAAGCAGAGTTGTTGTTGTACAAGTTAGAAGTCACTATGCAATAAAGAGTTGAAAGTTCACCAACTAAGACTGTCTCCATTCATTCTACCCATGCCTGAATCTATGACAGATTCTTTCTTATGAAATGTTATGGAGAACCCAAAGATTTGCTCACTGTTTTGTAATATGGTAAGAGATTCCATATATTGTAGTATAATCACAGATGTAAGAATTCCTTCCTCTCCCAACCCCAATTATGTCTCATTAATCATACAAATAAATCACAAATGCCCTTCTGCTTTCTCAAAAACTGTCCAACTTACTTTTTGTTGCAATGAAACCAACATAATCAGGAATTACTAAGAGGTGATGAACTTCATTTCACTGGATTATTTCAAGCAGAAGACAGACAGTTATCTATTGGCAATGTTTTAATCTGGATTGCTGCACTGGACAGAGAGCTAGACTTAATGGGTTAAATGAAAATTTCCAATGCCATAATGCTGTGTCACCACAGCTGAAATAAAATATTTTAATTTTATAATTTGAGAAGATTATAAACTTCTGAGTAGAGGAACATCAAGAGTTGAGCTGGCAGGGTATATTTCATATATCAACAAAATTCAATTTTGGAGCATTAATACCTCCTGGATTCATTTTTACATTGTTTCAGGTGAAAGTGAAAATTTGTATTCCCATTGATAGCAATAACAGTTCTTGGGCTACAATACTATATCTGGTGATGTGGAAATAATTGTGTTAAATTCAGTAAGATTTATTGATAACCATTAGTGCAGCAACGTGCCTAGCGTCCCTGTCCTATTGTTTCTTTTTTATTCGTATCCATTTTATGTATTCATAACATGCTTATACTTATACTTGTTATCTAATATTTGCTTGATAAATAAATAAAATAAAAATAAAAGCAAATAAAAAATACCTTATAATGTTTGTAGTGATAGAAAATGTAAACCCAAAAGCCCTGCAAATCAGTTTCTTGGCCCTTGTGAAATGTTTGTGACAACTTAAGCCACAGGTGTAGCATGTATATACATATATTAAATTAAACCACTTTCAAGCAGATCATTTTGCAGCCTGTTAACCATTTTTCATAAAACATGTTGTTTGCTTTCAGTTCCTGTTTTTAAACTCTTACACTCATCATCTATTTAGCTCAGAAACTTCCTCTAGGCTAGCACTAGGGATGAAAAGGACTCTTTGTCACACCAATGAGTGAATTCACTGACTATGGATCTAAATCACTTCACTGAGTACTAAGCCCTAGACTACAATACTTTCCCTCCCCTTTTCAGTCCAGAACTGTGCTTAATTGGGCATTTAGAAAGTGACTTAGCTTCCAAATTCCTTTTATAAATAGGGTTTTCCGGCAGCTCAATGATCTGAAACACCAATTAGTTTCAATTCACAACGATTATCTGCCCTTCATTAGAGTTTCAGTTTGGATTTCCAGTTCTCGACCATGACAAATAACAGGGAATCCTTCCACCATCACCTCTGCCTACCACACACAGCCTAGTTCTTTTAGAAACTCTTTGTAATATCAGTTAAGCTAAATGATCCCATAGGAATACTCAAGTATGCCATAAGAGGGAAGAGGGAACTTGAATTATTGTTGCTGAACTCTTGAAATGCAAATGCAGAAGGCAATCCAAATGGAGAAAGCAACTGCCAAAAATAAGTGTGTTCCCCATACATAATGCAACACAATGCTTTATAATGTTTTTGGTGTTCCAGCTGTAAATCCTGTCTTCAAACTAAATGTTTGCATCAGTGATACAGAGAGTAGTTCCAATTTGATTTGCCCTTGATCAGCACACAAATGCAAAATATGCCACATGTTCCAACTTTATAATTTATAACTACAAGGGCTTTTTCTTACTAAGCCATATCTTTCCTTCATGACTTATGACTTCAAAGCCAGTACAGCTAACAGACTCTAACAGCACATAAATATGAAAATATAGGCACAGACAATGTCAGATTTCTCTGAAATCTTACTATAGCTCTTTCTGTTGGAAAGAGAATATTCTGGTAATGGAAACAGTCTACAATATACCAATTTTGATAGCTAAGCCAAATGCTGGGTAACATTTCTGGAATTGAAGCAGTGCTTTTTAAAAAAAATAAATAAATCAAGGTCTATGGCAATGACATTATGATGTCACCAAAAGAAAGTTGAAACTTTCACCCAGTATTTTAAGAGTCTTTGAGAGCAGATGCTTGTTTGTAAAAAGCACAGGGCATCTGAAGCTTCAGTAACAGGCTTTATATGCATGTCCTTAATGTCATTGTCTTGAACCAGCTTGTGCCAATGAGAGGCTATCATTATAAGATCAGTTTCCAGAGTTCCTACTATAGATCAATTATCTCAGTTTGAGAGAAGTATTTTGCTGGTCAAAGAGTTTAAGTTAGATGGAGAGATAGAATAGATAGATAGAATTCTTTATTGGCCAAATGTGATTGGACACAGGAATTTGTCTTGGTGCAAATGCTATCTATCTATATCCTTATTTGCAATGGCCAGGGCACATTACAGATAGGGATTAGTGGACTCCCTGGCTTTGTTTCCTATCCCTCCCCATCAAATGTTACCAGATTGTGGGAAAATACTTTCCAATCACCTTAACATAGAGTTAGCTGTCAAAACTCATTGTCATTTGACCTAAATGTTCTCCACAGGTACATTCAAAGAGATTCCCACTCTTAACTAATATCAACTAATAATTTGCCTCCTTCCATAATAGGACATCTAGTACATTGTTTTTCTCTTTTAATACACTCCCCAAAACACTTATGACACACCATAGCTGACTAATGAGCTCATTAGGACATTGATTCCTGAAGAGTGCTACTCATAGATTAAAAAGCAGTGCAAATTACAGCTTACAGAGGGAATTGTACACTGTTGTCTTTCCACTGCTTCACTCTGCAGATGCCTACCACCAACAGCTCAGAATACTTTCAGGCTGATCTATGCCTCCAAAATCAGTCTAGAGACTTGGTAGGTACAACTTGTGCAAAGAATTAAACTCAACACTGCCCAAAGTACAATGGTCCTGGAAATCAATGCCCAGAGTCTGAAAACAAGGAGAGGGTCCATACCAGTTTAAAATGGCCAGTAAGTGTTAGGATGATACCATCCTTAGGAGTTATACTGTGACACTAAATGAACAGCAAAGCAATAGCTAAGGATGTCTTGGCTAAGGATAGCTTCAATCGAGGGCTAAAATAAGATAAAGGAAGCATCATAAGAGCATAGCAGTAAAAAAAAAACAGGGCATGTTTTATAATTAGGATGATGGGAAGAAGAGTCTTTTGATGCCACTAACTCTGTCTGATTTTAGGATTACTTTAAACTATTTCAGTACTGTTAATGACCTGAAAGCAATATCATGAAAGAATGGCAGAAGGAAAAAAAAAGGTTGCTGGAGCACAGCTAGATACAATGGGAGAAAGCTTACCATGTAGTAAAAGTCACTGTAAGCAGCTTATTGTATACTTTGGAAAAAGTGATACTTTTCAAAAATAAATATTTAGCAACAAAGAACAAGATACAATAAAATTGTTGGGTTTGTTGTTTTTCTGTTACTCCAACCCAGAGTATGACTCAATATGGAAATAATTTTATTGTAATTATTTGGTGTCAAATTTTTAAAACTGACAGTAATTTCAGCAGCCTTAAGTTTACATGTTCAAGTGATTATTTCATGCTTTGGACTAGTCAGTCTTTCAAAAAATACGGCTAATGTCTCTGGCTAAGTCCAAATGTTTGATCATATTTAGGTCAGAAGACATTTTAAGGGCAAGTTCAGAAAGTTTGTCAGGCTTCTAACACTGACTTTAAAACTCAGTCCTTTTTGGTTATATCTACATAGACTCGCCTTGCATGCAGTGAAATGTAATGTGTGGTATATACATGTCTGTGTGTATGTATGTATGCACACACACACATACACACACACACATCTATACACATGCAAAGCCAACATTGTTCTGAAATGTCTGAATTCTTGCCTTTATTTGTGTTGCCAAAATAAATGTGGAGTATGCCAGTTTTCTCAAAACAGCCCTGAGAAAGGAACAGGAAAGGAATTGTATGTCTGTATGTCTAGCCAGAATTGTTTACAAGATAAATAAGCAGTTTATTCCTTCCTGCATAATATAAAACATTTTAGAGACAATCCATGATGGAAGGAACAAGGAAATTAATACAACTCTGCACTTCATAAAAAGTGTGATTTATCATTAATTTAAAAAAATGGAAACTTTTCTGATAAGAGAAGAAAACACAGACCTTGAACTGCTGCATCAGGATAAATCAGTTTTGTCAGATTAATATAGCTCTGAAAGCCAAACCTTCTAAAATTACAAAAGCCATAATCTCACTGTGCATTTCTACCTGGAACGCAACCAATAAGTGGCTCGTACTTTAATGGGCCTTGACAAGACACTCATGACATCACCTTTTAAAGTGATAGCTTTATTCGTTTTACCATTGTGTGCTATTGATTTCACATACACAAAGTAGGCCACTAAGTTCTTGATATGCACCATCCAGTGAAACTACTTCCCAGAGATCCAAGAAAAAATTTTTTTTTCCCTTTTCTTTCTTTTCTCTCTCCAGATCTCATTTTTCTAAAATATTAAAAAGGGTTTGTCTTTATCTCATTATTCAGCCTTCCAAAAGGCAATACCAACCCTGAGGATACTCCTACATTTTGAGATACCCAATCTGTCTCAAAAAAACTTAGGGGAACTGGGTTATAATTTTCATCATCCCCAACTCAGACACTGGGATGGCAGTTGTGATTGAACACATCTAGACAACATCTAATAAGGGGAAGATAGAAATAACCTGTATCCAGATGCTCTACATCAGGGTTTCTTAAGCTCAGCTACTTTGAGCCATGTGGATTTCAAGTTCCATAATTCTCCAGTTGGCATGGTCATTGCTGAGAATTTGTTTGTTTGTGACTTTAGGCTGGATTTAGCTTTTGAGTGAAGTGTTTGAAGCTATGTTCCAAAAGTACTGAAATGTAATTCCATTTACATTTCAATTAAAATTAAACGTTGTTATCTATTCTGTCGTGTCCTCGAAAATGATGCCAGGAGTCGGTGACTTCAAATCATGCTCTTTTATTAAAGTAGGAACCGAACTGGCGCTTTGCAAAAGGTTCGCGGCTTTTATTCTTTTAGCCGCGGCGGCCGCGGCCAATGGCACCACTTTGAATCTCCCGCGATTCGAATTGACCAATCGCGGGAGATTCTTAGCGAGCCAATCGGCGCAGCTCGCCTGACCAATCAGAGTGCCCCGCGCTTTGGCCAATCAAAGCGCAGGGATCTCAAGAATGCTAATTAAGGACAGAACAGATTCCTACCCAATAATATTTAATAATTTTGGCTCTCAGTTATGTTAAAATTGAAATCTAATTACAATTCTTAGATGTTTCTGGACCTACACATAAGTATTTTTAGGATTAAAAGGAGTAGTTACATTCTGAAGATGAGAGATTATCAATTATACAGAATGTCAAACTGAACATTAAATAAAATATAGATAGCTTTTTAAAGGCATGGACTATTACATAATAAAACAATTTTAAAAAACTGCTGATGGAAGAGCTTTTTTACACTTTTGAAAGTTTTATTTTTTACACCAAATTTGAAAGTTACCAAAGGGGACATATTAAATGTCCATGGCTGCAGAATTGGTCTGTGTTTTTAACAATTTTTTCAATCCATCCTATTCCAAGAATGTATACAATTCTTGCTGTCATAAGAAATTCCAGAGTATGAGGATAAAACAAACCAGTAAGCAAATAAAGAAGAACACACATCTTTGACATGCAACTTTCAATCCAAATTCTCAACAATCTTCTTATTATCTAAATGATATTACAAATCCTGATCTGCAAATCCAACAACAAATGAAGATCTAAAATGCAAGTACATTACAATTTAAGCAATGTGTTATTGCTTAACTAGTCTAAACCTGAAGATCAGTGATTTATAAAACTTATCTCTTTAAAAGATGTGTAGTAGTGTGTGGTACAAGATAATTCCAAAATCTTAGGTCTTAAAACCAGAATGTTTAAATTCATGTTTAGCTGAGATCAAAACTTTATAATGAGTTGGATGAGATAAACAGAGAGTTAATAATTGTTCAACTTTCCCTCTGGAGGATTTCACTTTAACTTTTGCCTCTTTTTATACATAGAATATTCAATAATTAGACCTTGAACAAATGCTTTAGTATTTTCTCTTTCCAAAGGGAATAATGTAATCAAGTCCCACTTAATGGGGAAAAAATCTACCATCTTTTCTTCAGTCTTCTAACAAAATCCTTCTTACTCAACAATTATACACTCAAGAGTCATTTAAAATATGTTTATGTTCTTAAATAAGGTTGTCAACTTCAAGACATAATCTGAAATAACACTTTGTAATCTTGGCCTATAATTTTATCTAAAGCAAATGAGGAAATGAGAGTGATCATAATCATAAATAACAATCAAAATTCTAGGCAAAATTTCTCTGCACCGAAAAAAGAATGGTAAATTCGCATTAGGAATGAATAATAAAATTCCAAATTCCACTAAATTAAATTCATACATGTTATAAAGCATAAAAATATAATGAATCAGAAAATGCAATCTTGATAGCAGAATATTATGTTCTAAAAGGCAGTCTGGAAATCAGAGCACTTCCAGCTATTACATTGATAGTATTCTGTATAGAAACATAAAGATAAAAATATAGGATTTTTAAAATCTTGGTGGCTTTGTGGATTCTGGGCAGAATATGAAAATGGTTTGCTATCTCTTTTTCCATCATATTTTTCTTAACTTCCCATTCTAGACTACAGCCTCAGTTAACCAGGAGATTTCACCTTTAAGTAGTAACCAGGTATGACTCTTAGCTTCTGAGCAAAAGCAGGTGGGCTAGTTGTTCCCATATTCTTTAAAACAGAGAATTATTTTTTTTGCTTTTGAAAATGTTTTTTAAGTTTCCCCTTTCTTTACAAACACTAACGTTCCTAGTTTTTCCTCTTATTCTTCTCCCCACACTTCTCACCAGCAGACAAAGCATTTGATCTTTTTTGTCTCCCTGTTTGCTCAATTTACAAATAGCAAACACAGTCAAGAGATACGGTCTCCTGTATTTTGCGGAATTGTAAAACTAAGGACAAAACCTCCGCCCAAGGAGGCAAGCTGTGTGGGCCTCTGCATAAGCACAGTTCTTGTAGGGTAGACTGTTTTTCAGTCACTAATAAAAGCGTTGCCAGTTTCTGTGCGTCAACATCAAGAAATGCAACCCCAGCTAAGATAGAGAAAAAGCTACAGCAGCTCTCAGAGCACTGAAACCCAAAGATTGTAGAAACCCCAGTTATTTAGAAGACCAAGATATCAATTGAGAGTTGAGTTCAAAGTAAAACCAGTTACCATAACATGCAAATACATTAAATTGAAGACAAACTGACATTGATAGTTTAACTTGGTAGGCTCAGTCTACCCTCTGAGGATAAAGAAATTACTCAGGTTTCTGGGATTGGAAGCAAATTGGCATTTCCATGAATTGTGGACTCAAATTCAGCAGAGCTTCAAGGAGGCAAATTTCATTGATTTTTTTTTTTTCTGTGGTGACCAATACTCCTCCTCGTAAGGCCTCTTTCCCAGAAATAACGTTTAGTATAGTCTAGCAATATCCGGATGCCATTGAGGCATTATAAAACTTGTCCTCACTATTCTTATACTGGCATGCAACAACAGTTGGATTATTCTAGAAGCTGCTCTCATTTACTAGCGAGGATTGTGCTTGAGATTTCAGAGCAGGAGCAAGATTTTTGCTACTGAAGGCCAAAAAAGAGTCTCTTTTCATTGCAAAACAAAAGCCTGATGGAAAAAAAACATCATTAACATCATCAACAAAAGTTTTCAATTATGGGTGAAAAACTGAGTGAAGGGCTCACTTTTTTAAGGCACTGTTTTTTCCAGTCTAAGTGCAGATACAGTGACAGACATTCAAGATAAACAAAACAAGCTGTTCTCATTTACATTTAATGGGAAAACGGAGTATAATATGAGAAGAGGCAAACCTTACTGGACTAATTGTGCCCAAAACATATTGCAACAACTGTTGAGCTCTCTGTATTTTTTTTTCTTTGGGGGGGATTGATCATGCCCAGGGTCAGAATGAGGCTGTCTGAGGTAAAATAAAAGGAAGTGTTCCTTTTTGAAAGAATAAAAGCCAACTAGGCTTGTAACTCAATCTTACTTAAAAATTGAAAAACGTTGCCTTGTTGGATCATCATTTCAAAAATATTTCCATTCCTAAATGACCACAGGTGGACAAAAAAGCAGTGAGTGTGAGAGTGACTTCTGACTTCCTGCAGACTTCCACACTGAGTTTCCTTTTGGGAAGATGACAAGGAACATTAAAAAAAATTCCTTCCTTTCTCCTCCCTCCCTTCCTTCCTCTTCCCTCCTCTTCCCTGTTTCTTTCCCTCTCTCCCTGTCATTATCTTCTTTCCTTACTTCCATCTCTCCCTAGAATTCTTTTGCTTCTGGAAAACTTGCAAGGGAGGAAAACAGCAGGAAGTTGCAAGTCCAAGGCTAGCAGGCAGGTAAGTGGTTGGTGTCAGGTGAGAAAGGGATTGAGATGTGGCAGTCAGGAATGGTACACAGAATTTGCAAAAGGTAGCACGTGGATTAGGAATGATATGTAAGGTGTGCACCAGAGTAGCCATGTGGGTCAGGGAGGGCAAGTGGATGGGTAATATAGGTTGAGAAAGGTGACCAGGGGTGTGTGAGAGGTACTGTGCAGGTTGGATAGAGTGCAGGAGGTCCAGAAGGGCATGTGGGGCAGTCATGGGTGTTATGTATGTAAATAGTTAAAATAAAAGCGAGCTTGGGGTAAAGTGCAGGGTTCTGGCCCTGCACTTCTGATTGGTTGTTAAGCGGCTCGATCGGATTGGTTGGGTTCGGAGAATCCGATTGGCCCTTAACGAAGGACTCTTATTGGTTTTGGAGCTAGCGTCTTACAGCTCCCTATTGGTTATTTCGCATTAAGGTTGCCTATATAAGGCAGAGTTGTTGTTATTAAAGTCTTAAGTCACTATGTAATAAAGAGCTGAAGGTTCACCAACTAAGACTGTCTCCATTCATTTCACCCATGCCTGAAACCATTTCAATGGGTATGTAAGAGATGCTGCATACATCAAGTAGTGCATATGGAGGACACCACAGGTCAAAAAGAATGCATGTGGATCACAGTTGTGAGAAGTACTGCACTATTTAGAGATGGCACATGGGTGTGGGAGTGGGTAAGAATGCCTAAGAAGTAGAGAAATATTTTTTCCTTCCTACATCCCCTTGGCTGCTCAAAATGGAGTTCTCACTTTGACTAAGGATTTTTTTTTTTATAAGTAATGCAGTAAAGTATTTTTAACAATTAAGAGAAAGGGTTGTAATGCTACACAACAATGTATAAACTGCATACAAGGGCTGCATTCAAAAAAAACAAAAAAACAACCCAATGACCAAATCCAGCAAGAAAACTAATTTCCACTTCCTTATATTTACACTAAATTAAAATTACCTATACTTAAAATGATCTGTCTCTTGTCAGTAATCTGAGCATTTTTTATTTCCCCCTAGCCACGTTATCTCCCCCTACATTAACATATTTCTGGAGGCTACTCTAAAACCTTTCAGAGGTCACATGCAGTCCTGGGAACTTGGATGTTGCACATCTGCTGCACACAGTTATCCTTGGAATAAGCCCATTTAAACTCACTAGAGCTTTATTAGGAATAGACACGTATGAGATTCTATAGTTAGTTAGAAGACTATAAAGAGAAAAGAATGTGAACAAGGCATTTGGGATCCAGGAAACATCTGAACTAGCAAAGAGATACAGACAGTTCTAACTCTCTGTTGTTCTATAATGTTTGTCAGATTCTTGTAGCCCATATTGTGGTAGCTCTACAATAATTCAACAATGATTATATTGTACAGCTAAATACTGTGTTTCCCCAAATATGACATACCCCGAAAACAAGCCCTAGTCCAATTTTCCCGCCTGTGCCTAATATAAGTGCTAACCCCAAAACAAACCCTAGTTAAGCCCTGCCCACCATCTGGTTGTACAAGGTAGAGCGAGGTGCAGGCATAAAAATCAAGCTAGGGATGGGGTGTGAGTAGAGCTGCCGTACGTGTCCCACACCACTTACCTTCGGTCTGCTGCAGACAGGACTTCCATGCCCCAACACCTATCATCCCACTGGCCAACTTCTTCTGCAGCCAATTTCAACTGCGCATGGCTGGACAACACATGGAGAATCATGCCAGTGCTGCCTCTTCCAATAGGACACTGTGTGGCTTATTGGGCTGGTGCCACCACTCATGGCAGAATGCCACAAGGGTTGTCGCGCTGGTGGCTCTGCTTGCAGCAGAAAACTGCAAGGCTCACTAGCCTCATGGCATCCTGTTGTGAATGGTGGCACTAGTATGTGGTGTCTGGCTGTGAGTGGCTATGAGTGGCCACAGAAGTTGGGCAATTGATAGGTGTTGGGGCATGGGAGGTATGGCTGTGGTTATCAAGACCTTCAGTGGTACAGTGGTTAGAGTGCTGCACTGCAGGCCACTTCTGCTGACTATCGGCTGCCTGCAATTTGGCAGTTCAAATCCCACTAGGCTCAAGGTTGACTCAACTTTCCATCATTCTGAGGTGGGTAAAATGAGGACCCAGATTGTTGGGGAAAATATTCTGACTTTGTAAACAATTTAGAAGGGGCTGTAAAGCACTATAAAGTTGTATATAAGTCTAAGTGCTATTACTATTGCTATCCTAAGGTAAGCGGGTAAGATGTCCCCCCCAAATAAGACCTGGTGCTTATTTTGGGGGCAATTTCAGGAAAACATGGTAATAGTTTCATTACTACCCAAAATCTGCAAAGCCTGACTCACTAAACCAAATATAGTCTACTAGTCATGTATTTGTTTCCCTCTTGTCAGATGCTTTGATGTTACTTGTTCATTTCACACAATCTGCAAAATAAAACATGTTAAATGCATGGCAAGCTGCCATACATGCCTTAAAAGTGTAGGTGATAAGACCTATAGGCCCATCCTAAATAAGAGACCTAATTTTCATTGAAAAAAAACAAATATACTTCATAGGAAGGAAGTGTAATCCTTTCAGATATCAAGATTTGTACTAGTGTTTGCTATATAGTTTATAAAAGAACAACAAAATAAGTCATTATGGTTTTTTGAAAAAAAATGAAAAGGGGGAACTCTAAAATGTAATCTTAAATTCAGCAAACCAAACAGACTTAATACTTCAATGTATGTAGCAATCTTATAAATATTAAATGAACTTTGTGATTTATAAAAGTATGTTTCTGGCAATGATAAATCAAGGGGTTGTGACACAATAACTATCCATCATTGTTTACAAGCCGGAACTCTCACCATCCATTTTACACAAGGCTACATTGTCATCTGAAAACAAATGTTGCCATTCATTCAATTCTTAAGGTGCGGTCCACCCACTTAACTAGATCCAAAAGTGATTTAGGGTTATCTATTCATTAGTTAATTAAATTTTACAGATAAATTCAGGAAACTTACTTCACTGAAAGTCTATTTTGTGCCAAAACTCTTTTTCTATTTTATGGTCTTTTAAACTGAGAAAAACAACTCCCCTCACCCCTTCATTGGACGTTAAAAGATCTTGCCAGAGATGGAGAAGGAAAATCGTTAATGGAAGGCAGAATTTTCCACTATTTCAATAGGGTAGGTTAGAAGAGGAACCTTTCACCATTTTGAATTACTGCAGAGATAACACCAAAATGGTGTTATTCTTCATACTCTTAGATTACGTGGTACTCTACACATCATATGGGTATTCCTGGATATTTTGGCTGGGGTTTACAAGAGCTGTACTCTAAAGCAAATGGAAGACAGCAAGGTGCCTACTTTTAACAGCATGGAAGAGCCTGAATGATTACCTGGATTAAAGCCTATATTCTCATCCTCTTTTAGTTCTCCATCATGGTAAGTGCTGTCAGCAATAACAAGGTTCATTCTCTGGCTTCCTTCTCTCAGTTCATCAGTTCACTCCCAGAAGCTTCATCCTTTTCTAATTCCTTCTTCTTCCTTTATCCATTGATTCTACTATGGCTTCTTGCTTCACAGGCTCATAAACTCATTCTCCTTCATAGGCTCTTTAGGGTAAACTTGAGAATATTTGGCTGAAGTCACAGTAAAAATACAGAATACCTGTCTGTATTCAAGGTAAGTAGAGGATGATTAATGCAACTGAAAGCACCATTGTGCTATTATGTGGGTTATTATTTTCCAATTAATTTTTAAGATGCCATCCTTGGTGTTCTCAGTTTTTCTTCTGCCAACCCCTCATTACTAGATCACTTAAAAGAACAGCTTTCCTCTGTGCAGTCTGAAAATGCATAACACTAAGTGCACACATTTATTTCCCTTGCAAACTTTTGGCAAAGATTGACATAATGGTGTTATACTGAAAGTGAATATGAGGTCACCAAAGTATATTGTTCTTTAAAACTAAACCTAGTTGATGACTCAAAATGTATGCTTCCAGTCTTCTACAATAATGTTTTGCAGAGTCTAAAATGTTAAAAAAGGGATAGTTTTACTTGTTTGTTTAGATGTATTGTGCCCTACTGAAAGCCAACTTATACCACCAACATGACCAAACAAACCAGAATGTTAAATTTCCTCAAGGCAGGGGTAGTTTTAAAAATTGTTTAACTTTTGATTGGGAGCTGCCCAGTGTTATTTGAAAGATGGGCAGATACATAAATGTTTTAAATAAATATATAAAGTTCTCAAAACCTTTGCTTCTCTTTAAATGGCTGGTCTATGGCTTAAGTCACACCAGCTTTATCTGAAATCTTCAGATATGTTTAGGGATCATAATTCCAATGATCCCTAACTGTCTTAAGAGAAGTGAAAGAGCCTGGATGCAAAATTGTTTAGTTTTTGTTTTTATCAGCTGTCAAAATAAGTCTGCTTCCCCCAGCCAACCACACTGCTTGCTTTGGTGACCAATAGACTTGCTTCAATAAGATATAAGTTCTTCCAGATGACAGTGTATGGATGGGAATTGGCAGCAAGATCCTAATAAGTGACATCATAACTAGGTTTGCAACTGTGACACATGCGTGTGTTTATGCTGCTTTGTCCGTGAATGAGGACATTTTGTTAGAACTCACTGCCTTGTGCTAAATAGTGGTCCTCCTTAGATTGCCACCTCTTGGCTTTTGGATTTATTATATAGCAATTTCTTTTTCCTCATTCATTCATCAAAGCAACAGGTGGGGTTGGCAGGAAAAATGCCCAAAGGTCGATTTGCTAGTGTATCAGCTGCAAGGGATAGAAAGCAGACTGAAATTTGCTGCTATGGCAACTGTGAAGCTTTGGGTGTTTTCTTTTCATTTGTTTATATTTTCCTACAATTTACTTTTCCTTACATAGTCTCTACTCAAATTACCTCTGGGAAAGAGACAGAGACAGAGACAGAGAGACAGACAGAGAGAGAGAGACAGAGAGGAGAGAGGGAGAGAGAGAGGAGAGAGAGAGAGAGAGAGGAGAGAGAAAGAGAGAGAGTGTCTGCGTTCTACTCAGTTATTAATCAGCTTGAAAGGATAGAAGCGTGAATATTGGTAGGCCAATTGGTTTTCTGCACTCAGATATTATCCAGGAAATCAGAGCAACACTGATTGATTGATGGTTCTCCATGAGCTATTGACTTGCCAACATCAAAACATCTGAGATGATCGTGTTCAAAGCTGATGTCTAAAGTCTCTTTATACAAACTTGCACATTTTATGTGCTATGCTATGATCGTTCATCTACTTTGTGAAGTGTACGATGCTTTCCCTAAGTAAAAAGAGAGGGAAAGAAAGTACTTTGAGTAAAAGCAATCTGGCTGAAGAGTTTTGGCAGAGAAAAAAAAACCCAAAGAAACTTGTAAGGACAAAATTAACCATACAACAGGAATTGAAGCATTGGAGATTCTCTGCAATAATACCTCATTAGTACAAATTCCCAGAATTGGTCTGGATCCTTATGAAGAACCAGAAAGCCAGAAAACCAATCTGATCTTCATGAATATAGCAATCAATCAATCAATCAGAATAAAGCTGGAAGGAGCATTGGAGGTCCAAATGCCTGCTCAAGCAGGACAACCATTTCAAACACGTGACTGTCCAGTCTCTTGTTAAACATCTCTGTTAGGGATACTCCCTAGCAGAATCTGCACGGCAGTCAGGCAGTCAGGCAGTCAGGCAAATATGTGAGATAAATGTTTTTGTAGCTTACACTCAGAAAAACAGATACACTGTGCTAGTTAAATAGTTTATTCCAGTAAGAGTTTTAGCATAGTCAAACAGTCCATATATCATTCACTAGTTCAGTCCGTTTGGAGATTATTCAGTTGCAAAGTCCAGTGTCGAAAAAGAGGTCAGTAAACTTACAAATATCAGTCCAGTAATATATCTCTTCTTGCAGTAGAGATATGAAGAAGTCAAACCTCCTTTCTTCCTTCAGCAGCAGGGAACACGCAGTTAACAAACCATCAATCCATCATTGTCAGCAATCAATCCAGTAAGCCAGCAATCAATCAAGTTCTCTTGCTCCTTCTTATGACGTTTTCACAACCGCACCCAAAATTACATGTTTTGCTGTTTAAAGTGACACACACATAAACTTACTATCATAGTTTATATATATTATTTTACCCAAACTACGTTAGGTAACCTTGTTATTCCCAACAATCTCCAATGATGAACCATCTACAACTTCTGGAGGGAAGCTGTTCCACTGGTCAATTGTTCTCATTGTTAGGAAGTTTCTCCTTAATTCCAGGTTGCTTCTCTCCTTGCTTAGTTTCCATCCATTGTTTCTTGTCCTGTCCTCTGGTGCTTTGGAAAAGTTGACCCCTTCCTCTTTGTGGCAGCCCCTCAAATGCGGGAACACTGTTCTCCCACCTGTCCTTCTTTTCTCTAAACTAGTCAAACCCAAATCCTTCAACTGTTCTTCATGTTTTAGTCTCCAAGCCTTTTAGTTGCTCTTCTCTGCACTTTTTCCAAAGTCTCAACATCCTTTTTTTTTTTTGTAATGTGATGTAATGTGTAATGTGATAATGACCATGAACATTATGTATCTGATAGGGATCATCTTTATCACCCATCCCCTCCCACTTGTGACTGTATGACTGCAACTTTGTGCCTTGTATCCTTACAGTTTATATTGACTGTTTCCTAGAATGATTTGATTGCTTATTGAACCCTATGACTATTATTAAGTGTTGTACCTTATTATTCTTGACTCTTGATAAATGTACCTTTTCTTTTATGTACACTGAGAGCATTTGCACTAAGACAATTTCCTTGTGTGTCCAATCACACTTGCCCAATAAAGAATTCAATTCATATCTATCTATCTATCTATCTATCTATCTATCTATCTATCTATCTATCTATCTATCTATCTATCCTGGGAACATTTCTGAAGGAAGTAAATCAGGTTTTTAGAAGGCTTAACCACATAGAGGAACAGGGAGATAATGGATTGTGCACAACATCTATCCTGGCTAACTGCCTCTTCTTCAGTACTTCACCACCCTCTCATTTATGCTTGTCGTCATATGGCATTGCTCCCATCATAAGGAAAAAAACAAGAAATTGTTAATATAATAGTTAATGTTCTGTCCCCTCATTAGCATTCTTGAGATCCCCGCGCTTTGATTGGCCAAAGCGTGGGGCACTCTGATTGGCTAGGCGAGCCGCGCCGATTGGCTCGCTAGGAATCTCCTGCGATTGGTCTATTCGAATCGCGGGAGATTCAAAGCAGTGCCATTGGCCGCGGCCGCCGCGACTAAAGAAATAAAAAGCCGCAAAGTTTCTCAATAGCCTTAGTTCGGTTTCCACATCAATAAAAGAGCTTGATACAAAGTCACCGACTCCTGGCATCATTTCCGAAGACACAACACTGGCGACGAAGGTGGGATTCTGATCCTGAACCAAAGCACGTGTCCGACGGAAGCCAGACGAAAATCCACGATGGCGAAAATCGCACCCCCCGCAACCTTCAACCCCGCCAGCGAGGACTGGGAATCGTACTCCGACAGATTCTGCATGTTCCTCGAGTGCAGCGACCTGAAGGACGCCACCGGCCACATGAAGCGAGCCGTCTTCCTGACCCACTGCGGGACCGAGCTATTTAAGATGGCCAAAGCACTTGCCAAACCCGCTGACGTGACCGCGATGGACTGGGACGTCCTCGAGCCAATACTTCGGCGTCACTACGCTCCAGAGGTGCCCATCCTCATCCGACGACATGAGTTCTACCGTCGGGACCAACGGTCGGGTGAGAGTTTCAGCGACTTCGTTGCCGAACTACGGCGCCTAGGGGGGCTGTGCGAATTCGACAACCTGAACAATGCCCTTTGAGACCGAATCGTGCTCGGCCTGTGAGACCCTGTCCTCCAGAGTTGGCTGATGGCCAAGGGCAACATCACCCTTGCAGATACCCTCACCGAAGCCACAGCCGCCGAAGCGACCCGAACATCCGCCGACCGCATGCGCCGACCGAACACTGGGAACCGCAGCAGGAACAACCACCCTGCAAGGTCGGCCGAGGCCCAACCCGAGATGACCACCCACCAGGGCGACTTCCACTCGGCATCGGGCACTTCTGATGAGGAGGAGGAAATTCATCGCCTCCAGGCAGGCCGCGACCCACGGAACCGGTGAGGTCGTAAGTCAAGGACCAACTGTGCCGGTTGCGGAGGCGACCACCCCAGGTCCGAATGCCGGTTTTTCAAGTCAATCTACCGGCATTGCGACAAAAAGGGACACATTGCCCGTGTCTGCCGTCTCAAAAAGAACCACAGCCCGCCACGATGGGACCAGAGCGAACGGAGGCGAGAGAGCACACCACCCCGGACCAGAGATCGCCCCTCTGACAACAGATGGGACCGGAACGGATGATCCCTACGAGGCGGCGAGACCCGGCGAAGAGAGGAGACCCATCAGACGGTCACCATCGGCCACGCCACAACCAATGACGCCCGGAAGGTCTACATGGAGGTAGGCATCGAAGGCGAGCCATGTAAAATGGAGGTGGACTCCGGGTCCTACCTCTCCATGATAGCATGGCAAGAAATAAAGCGCTTGGTGCCTACCATCCAAAGAAAAGGCCTAGACAGCCAGAGACTAATCGTAAAAGACTACCAGAGAAACCGCATCCCTGTAGTCAGAACCGGACAGTTCAACGTAACATAAAAAGGGCGCACCGAAAGGCTTCCCCTGACCATCATCGATTGCGACCGCCCAAGCCTACTGGGACTGCAATGGTTCGCCCCGCTCGGCATCGCAGTCACGGGAATCGACCACATCACCGACGACAGCTGGGAGCAACAACTAGCCCGGGAATTCCAAGAGGTTTTCGACGGAAACCTAGGCAAGTACCGAGGGCCCCTTATATCATTCAGCCTAGACCCAAACGTCCCCCCAAAACGCCTGAAACCAAGGCGGGTGCCATTCGCACTTAAACCCAAGATAGATGAGCAAATTGACAAGCTCGTCAAGCAAGGGGTCCTACAACCAATAGATCACGCCCGGTGGGAGACCCCCATAGTCACCCCGATCAAGCCCGATGGGTCGGTGAGAATCTGTGGGGACTATAAGGCGACCCTAAATGGTGCCTTGCAACAAAGCGCCTACCCCGTCCCAGTAGTGCAACACCTACTGCATTCACTGGGAGGGGGCAAGGTTTTCGCCAAACTCGACCTCGCCCAGGCATACCAACAGTTGCCAGTCAATGAGGAAACGGCAGAAGTGCAAACCATAGTCACCCACCAGGGAGCATTTAAATGCAACCAGCTCCAATTCAGAGTCAGCGTGGCGCCTGGAATATTCCAAAGCCTAATGGAAAGGCTATTACAAGGCATCAAGGTGGTGGTACCTTACTTCGACAACGTCCTAGTGTCGGCAACCAACCAAGCCGAACTAGAGGGTCGCCTAAGGGAGGTCCTAACCAAATTCAAAGAGACCGGGCTCAAGGTAAAGAGGGAGAAATGCCAATTATACATGGAACGGGTTGAATTCCTAGGATATCTCCTAGACCGTCATGGCATTCACCCCACAAACCAAAAAATCAAAGCCATCAAAGAAGCCCCCACACCCAAGTCGAAGACGGAGCTGCAGGCATTTCTGGGGCTACTTAACTTTTATAATGTCTTCCTGCCCCAAAAGGCGACGGCGGCGGAGCCTTTGCATAGGCTCTTGGACAAGGCGGCGACCTGGACTTGGGGGAAACGCGAGCAAGCCGCCTTCCAGAGAACAAAGGACCTCCTCACGTCGGATGCCATCCTTATACAGTACAACGAGACCCTACCTCTGGCCGTCACATGCGACGCATCACCCTTCGGCGTCGGCGCTGTCCTCAGCCATACTCTCCCCGATGGAAAAGAAGCACCCATCGCGTTCTTTTCAAGGACCCTCACCAAACCGGAGCGGAACTACAGCCAGCTGGACAAAGAGGCTCTGGCTATCGTCGCCGCAGTAAAAAGATTCCACGAGTATCTCTACGGCCGGACATTTACCATCATAACCGACCACAAACCGCTGCTGGGAATCCTTGCAGGGAACCGGGCCACCCCGAACATTCTGTCTCCCCGAATGACAAGGTGGTCCGAGTTCCTGGTGGCCTACAATTACGGACTCATACACAGACCGGGTAAGACGATCTCCCATGCGGACGCCTAAAGCCGCTCGCCACTACCGGAACCTGACACCGACCCAGCACCCACAACGACCACCCTCAGTATAGAGACTCTACCCAACCTACCCATAACCGCGTCAGACATTGCCCGAGAAACTAATAAAGACAAATGTCTGGCGCGGGTGTTGCATTCGGTAGAGAAAGGGTGGCCGGAAAGGGACAACGACGAGTCCGTCAAGACATTCCGGAACCGGCAAACAGAACTCTCGTTATTAAAAGGGTGCATACTATGGGGGGATAGGGTGGTCATTCCAAAAATACCACAAGGGAAGGTTCTGGAACTGTTACACGAGGGGCACCCGGGCATCGTTAGAACTAAAGCCCTGGCCAGAAGTTACGCTTGGTGGCCAGGGATGGACAAACAGATTGAGACCTGGGTAGCAAGGTGCCAACGATGCCAGGAAACTAGGCCAAGCCCACCCACAGCACCCGTCCTAGAGTGGGAAACCCCAAGGGGACCTTGGTCTAGGATCCACATAGATTTCGCCTGGCCCACAAAAGGACACACCTTCCTGATAACAGTAGATGCTTACTCCAACTGGCTGGAGGTAAGCAACATGAGAACAACCACGGAGGCCGTGACCAAGGAACTCGGCAAACTTTTTGCAACATACAGCCTCCCAGACGTCATTGTTTCCGACAAGGGGCCCCAATTCACCTCGCTAGAATTCAAAAAATTCCTAGTGGAAAGGGGCATCCGACACGCGCTGACAGCACCGGCGCATCCGGCGGTAAACGGTAGGGCGGAACGGATGGTGCAATTCACAAAGAAAACCATCCGGAAAATAGACCACGGGGAGATCCAGAATAAAATAAATAAATTACTCTTCACCCAACACATAACCCCAAATACCACAACGAATAAGAGCCCAGCCGAACTGTTAATAGGGAGGAAATTAAGGTTCCCACTCGACAGATTACACCCCATGTATAACCCAGAGAAGCCCCCAGACTCAACCAGCAAACACCGAACCTTCGCACCAGGCGACCCCGTGTACGCAAAAAATCTAACGGGAGACCCGTTATGGGTACCGGCCGTCATCACACAAATAACAGGCCCACACTCGTACCGGCTACAAACAACAGACGGACGAGCGTGGAAACGCCACATCGACCAGTTAAGATCAAGGATGACCACCCAAGAGACCACCGACGCACCAGCAGGCAAAACCAACCCCCACAATACAAACCAAGAGGGGAGGGAATACCCAGGGGACCAAAACCAAAGAAGAATAAACCAACCATACTTTCCGGAAAGCAGCCAGCACGAAACCTCGCCAGAAAGAAACAGCCAGGCCAGCTCGACCGACCCGGGGAGACCGAGCGGGAGCGGCGAAACCCGCAGCTCAACCAACCCGGGAAGCCCAGGAGGGAGCTACGGAGAGCGGCCCGGCCCGACTGACCAGCCGGTTCCCACGACGGCATCCAGAGAAGCAGAGACCCCGACCGAACCGGCCGGGATCCAACCTACGACTGAGCTGCGCAGGTCCAGTAGGCTAAGATGGAGCCCCGCCTACCTACGGGACTACGCAACGTAAGGACTAAACCAAGAGGGGAGGGGTGTTCTGTCCCCTCATTAGCATTCTTGAGATCCCCGCGCTTTGATTGGCCAAAGCGCGGGGCACTCTGATTGGCTAGGCGAGCCACGCTGATTGGCTCGCTAGGAATCTCCCGCAATTGGTCTATTCGAATCGCGGGAGATTCAAAGCGGTGCCATTGGCCGCGGCCGCTGCGGCTAAAGAAATAAAAAGCCGCAAAGTTTCTCAATAGCCTTAGTTCGGTTTCCACATCAATAAAAGAGCTTGATACAAAGTCACCGACTCCTGGCATCATTTCCGAAGACACAACAGTTAAGCACTTTTAAAAGTACACATGAGTTTCTGTAACATTGACCACAGCTCCAAAAATCCCTAATCAGTATATTCGTTATTTATGGATACAATTGAAAGAGACTCAATTCGGACAAGCTGCCTTAGAACAACCCAGGAAAGAAAGTAAATCAGTATTACTCTCTTAAACCTAAATATAAAAGAGTAAAAGGCAGAGGGTTGCATAAGAGGATATTGGGTGAATTGTGCTTTAAACTTCATTTTTGGAAGCCGACCAGACAAAATAGAAACCAATCCTGAGCAAATAAATCCTTAGGAGAGATGCACACATCACATGCCACGCAAGTGCCACTTTATTGACATTAAAAATATGGCTGATTTAATAGATCTGTACACACTGTTGCAATAAAGTATGCATCTTCACCTTATTTTTTTACATTATTTGTCTTTCAGTGATAGAAGGAAACAGTCTGGAGACCTACATTCTCAATGTGATACAAGCAAACTTCTGCTTGTAAAATAGCTTTTCTTTTCCACTTCTCCTTTTATCTATGGCATTTCATATCTGTTATAAAGGGCTTTTAACTGTATTGAACTATTTTTAGAGACCTTGAGGGGTAAGATTTCTTAGCCCAGTGATAGCCATTCTGACAACTGACAACACTATTGCATATGACCCAATATTGATTTCTCCAGGATTCAGTTCCAGACTGCTTACATTAATTCCACCTGCATTGATTTAGGGAAAAACATACTTTTAGAATCTGTATTCTTTTTGTTCCTCCCTACTATTTCCCATAGTGTTAAGTTCTGCGCATGGGTGCAAGGAACAGAGACGAGGCAGTGAACAGTGAACTTCAACTCTTTATTAATCATCGTGAACAGAGCAAAAACCTGGGGCAGCAGCAGCCCTTTTATAGGGCAGGCTGCTGATCTAGTAACCAATGAGAAACATGGGAGTATTAAACCCTTGAACCAATGAGAGTGGCTCGTTAACAGCCAATCAGATTCTCCAGAACGCACCAATCCGATATCGCTATTATTGGCCAATCAGAAGTGCAGGATTAGAACCCTGCTTTTTCTTTAAGCTTTGATAAAACTTTATTTAAGCGCTTTTATTAGTTCATAACACCCCTTCCCCCCAGGTTCCGTTTGAGGGGTGCAGTGACGTAATCTCTAAGATATGTGGGTTGTTTTAACTGTCTATTAGATTTGTGCTGTCCCACCAGTTCCCGTCTGCACTCCAGCTTTGGTGGGATGTTTTTTGACATATCTGGTACTGGCGGTTCCACATTCTCACTGGACGACTCAGTGCCACTAATTATGTCGTTGTTGTTGTCCTCTGATCTTTGAGGGCTAGCCTCCGTTGAGGTATTCCTCTGAGGCGAGGACACACCCCTCCCTGATTCTTCTTCATTAATCGCACCTGATCGCTGACTTCCTTCACTTCTGCTCTCCACCATCTCTAATTCGGTTTCTTTGACATCCCCTCCCCCCTCAGTTTGGGAGTCACAGGAGTCATGGGAACTGGGTTGTAGCCTAGAGCGAAGCTGATCTGTATGGCATTTCCATATTTTCCCATCACAGGTTTGCACACGGTACGATCTGGGCCCAGTGGTTTGAATTACGGTTGCTGTGATCCATAATGGTTCGCCGGAGAGGTTTTTAGCGAAAACTAAGTCGCCTACCTTGAACTTGCGGCATTTTCCGCTAGATCCGCAGGGTTTCTCTGGCTCGCAGGAAGGGTGAAGCCGGTCAAGGTGGGAACGGAGCTTGCGTCCCATCAGTAGTTCAGCTGGTGTCTTGTTGGTGACGCTGTGCAGAGTGATGTGTTGGAGTAGGAGTACTCTGTTTATTTTTTCGTCAATGTCCCCGTAGTCCAATTTATGGAGAGTTTTTTTAACAAATTGTACCATGCGCTCAGCCCTGCCGTTAGCTGCAGGGTGCACTGGTGAAGTTAGCGCATGGCGGATGTCCTGATCCGCTAAGTATTGTTCAAATGCCAGGGCGGTGAACTGGGGTCCATTGTCGGAGACCAGAACATCTGGCAGTCCGTGCGTTGCAAATAGCCTGTTCAATTTTCGGATGACGGACTCCGTTGTGGTATTCCTCATTTCGTGGATCTCGAGCCAGTTGGAATAGGCATCCACTGTTAGGAGGAACGTATGTCCTTTAGTAGGTCCCGCAAAATCAACATGGATGCGGGACCACGGCCCCTGGGGGGTTTCCCATTCTGTTGGAGTTGCTCTAGGTGGGGCACTGCTGACTTCTTGGCACTTTAAGCAAGTCTTTACCCAGGCTTTGATTTGTTTGTCGATGCCTGGCCACCACACATAATTTCGTGTGAGCGCTTTTATACTCACGATGTTGGGGTGACCATCATGCAATGTTTTCAATACCGCTCGTTGTAACTGCTCTGGGACGACGACTCTATCTCCCCATAGGATGCAGCCTTTTTGCAAAAACAGTTCTGTTTGCCGGTTTCTGAAAGGGGTGAAATCATCAGAGGTTTGTTCTATTGGCCATCCTCTTTCGACCCAGCTAAGAACTCGCGCTAAGACAGGATCTCGTTTTTTTTCGATTGCAATGTCTCTGGCTGTTAGCAGTGGTGACTGTAGCGTTTCAATCTGGAGTGTCATAAAGGTTAAAGCTGGGTCGTTGACGGTTTCCGGAAGTGGGGCACAGCTCAATGCATCAGCGTGGGGAATGGCTTTCCCCAGGCGGTGTTGTAATTTATAGTTGTATGCAGCTAAAAACTCCGACCAGCGAGTCATTCTAGATGACAATATATAGGGGGTTGGCTTGTCTCCCGCTATAATACCTAGCAAAGGTTTGTGGTCGGTAACAATAGTAAAACTCATCCATACACATATTCATGAAACCGTTTCACAGCAGATACAACAGCAAGAGCCTCTTTGTCGATCTGGCTATAATTACGTTCAGCCTTTGATAAGGTCCTTGAAAAATAGGCAATAGGGGCCTCACTACCATTTGGTAACACATGACTCAAAATGGCTCCTACTCCAAACGGTGACGCGTCACGTGTAATTGTTAAAGGCAGAGTCTCGTTATACTGCCTTAAAACAGCATCTGAGGTTAGTAAGTTTTTTACTTGTCAGAATGCGTGCTCCTCGCAGTGTCCCCAGACCCAGGTTGCTTTTTTGTTGAGAAGTCTATGTAGGGGCTCAGCTACGGTCGCTTTCTGGGGCAAGAAGATGTTGTAAAAGTTAATGAGCCCCAGGAAAGCTTGGAGATCAGTTCTATTTCTGGGTCTTGGGGCGTTTTTGATTGCCCTCAGTTTGCTGTTAGTGGGGTGGATGCCCTGTTTATCAATTAGGTACCCCAGGAACTCTACTTTGTTTGTACACAGTTGACATTTATTTTTTTTAACCTTAAGGCCAGAGTCTTTAAATTTCTGGAGAACCAATTTAAGCCGCTTTTCTAGTATTTCTCTATTTGGGGCAGCAATTAAAACGTCATCAAGGTATGGCACGACTCCCTTGATCCCTTGCAAGAGTCTCTCCATCAGACTTTGAAAAATCCCTGGGGCTACGCTCACTCCGAATTGGAGTCAGTTGCACTTAAAGGCACCTCGGTGCGTACAATCGTCTGTGCCTCTGCAGTTTTTTTATCGACAGGCAGTTGTTGGTAGGCCTGTGCTAAATCCAATTTAGTGAAGACTTTTCCACCCCCCAGGGAATGGAGAAGGTGTTGTACCACCGGTACTGGGTAAGCGTTCTGTTGAAGAGTGTGATTAAGGGTAGCCCGGTAAACCCCACAAATCCTTAACGATCCATCCGGCTTGATGGGTGTTACAATTGGGGTTTCCCAATGAGCGTGGTCAGTTGGTTCTAAAACACCCTGGGCTATTAATTTATTGAGCTGCTCGTCAATTTTTGGTATAAGGGCAAAAGGTACCCGACAAGGCTTAAGGTGGATGGGGGCTACTTCAGAGTTAAGGTTAAATGATATCGGGGTCCCCTTGTACTCGCCTAGTTTGTCTGCGAAAACGTCCTGGAATTCCTGGACGATGGCTTCCTCCCAGTCGTCGCTTCTGGTTTGGTGAATGCCGGCTACCTCGATCCCGAGTGGGGCGAACCGTTGAAGGCCTAACAAGCTAGGCCGGTCACGGTCGACGACGGTCAGTGGCAATAATGCAATACGATTTTTGAATGATACTTGGACTTGGCTGGATCCAACAACCGGAATTCGGTTCCCCTGATCATCTTTGAGTATGATTCTTTGGGCTCTGAGGTCTTGACGCTGGACGGCAGGGATTAATTGTTTAAGAGTCTTCAGAAACCATAGAGAGGGACGATCTTGAGTCGACTTCCATCACGCAAGGCTGGTTTTCAATGGCGACCTTCACTTGGATCTTTTTTGCGTCTAGCGATGAGGCGTGACTGAACTGATTGTAATGGTTTGGTGTGCCTCTTCTCTTCTTGATAAAATGGCCGGTGTTTTATTTTTGTAGAAGTGGTTGTTCCATTGGTGGTTCAAATGTTCCCGACTCTGTGGTCTGGCAGTAGTTGTTTCTCTTCTGAAGTGGGCTGGATCCTTGCTTGCTTCTACAGACCTTTCCGATGTGGCCTCTTTTCCCACAGAAATGGCAGAGCGCGTTGAGGAATTTGCAATCTGATCGCGGGTGGTTTGCCCCACAACCTGCGCATTGGTGCGGTAGTCTTTGATTCCGCTGGTAGCATTGGTCACGTTCAGACCGGAGCCGGTTGACCTCCTCCTCATCACTTTCTAATGGCGATTCGAGGTCCTCGTGGTGGGTCGCTGTTGTGTGCCTCTTTAGGCAAGGTATCGCTGACAAGTTGATGGAGCAGTGCGTTGGTGTGGCGCATTCGGGTGGCCGACTTCCTGGTTGCTTCTGCTGCAGTAGCATCTTTGATGACATCAGCAAGGTTGATGTCCCCTTTTGCCATGATCTTGCTCTGTACCGTCTGGTCATCTAATCCCAGAACTATTCGGCCTCTCAGAGCTTTTTCAAGGTCTGCGAACTCACAGATGCCTCCCAGGTTCCGGAGATCTGCGATGAAATCTGCAATGCTCTCTCCCTTCCTCTGGTCCCTCTGGTAATATTCATGTCTTCAGACAAGCGTTGTTACGGTGGGTGCATAGTGGGCCCGTAGAAGGGGTGTGAAGATGTCCCAGTCCATGGTTTTCACCTCAGCCGGTTTCACTAGTGCCTTGGCTATCTTAAAGATAGCAGGCCCGCAATGGGTCAGGAACACTGCTCGCTTTTTCCCCGTAGTGGCATCCTTCAAGTTGTTGGTCTCCAGAAACATCTGGAAGCGGTCTATGTATGAGTCCCAGTCTTCTTGTGCTGGGTCAAATGGAGCGGGTAGTATGGCGCCTCCGGACATGGTCCCGTTGTCGATGTGCCTTCAGCCACGTGCTCTGTTTGGTGCTCTGTAGTGTTCAGTCAGCTCTGATGTCTCCACATCCCATCCTCGTCGCCAGTGTTAAGTTCTGCGCATGGGTGCAAGGAACGGAGATGAGGCAGTGAACAGTGAACTTCAACTCTTTATTAATCACCGTGAACAGAGCAAAAACCTGGGGCAGCAGCAGCCCTTTTATAGGGCAGGCTGCTGATCTAGTAACCAGTGAGAAACATGGGAGTATTAAACCCTTGAACCAATGAGAGTGGCTCGTTAACAGCCAATCAGATTCTCCAGAACGGACCAATCCGATATCGCTATTATTGGCCAATCAGAAGTTCAGGATTAGAACCCTGCTTTTTTTTTCAGCTTTGATAAAACTTTATTTAAGCGCTTTTATTAGTTCATAACACATAGAGCAGTGGTGGTGAACCTTTTCAGCACCGAGTGCTGAAATGGGAGTGTATGCACTGGAACCCAGAAGAGCAGCTCCCCAACACACATGCACAGCACTGGAAACCGGAAGGTGATCTTCCCAGTGCATGCATGTGTGCTA
Organism: Hydrophis major; assembly: GCA_033807585.1. Taxonomy (NCBI): domain Eukaryota; kingdom Metazoa; phylum Chordata; class Lepidosauria; order Squamata; family Elapidae; genus Hydrophis; species Hydrophis major. Next base: position 35,150,723 of record CM066332.1, on the reverse strand, counting down.
GCAATCTGGTCTTCTGGTTTCTAATGCACATGCATGAGTGAAGACCAGCATGAGTGAGCCGGAACCTAGAAGAGCAACAGGTGAGGCTGGTGTGCTCGTAGAGATGGTTCTGCCTGCCTCTTCCAGCATGTGTGGCATAGGTTCGCCATCATGGCTATAGAGTCATATAGCCACTTAAATAAAATATTACGGTACAATCATTTTGTTCCAAATCACTGTATTTTCAAATATGAATGTTTACATTTCTTGTGGGATTTCCAACTACAGCTTATATTTTCCAAGAATGTTTTGATAAAAAGCACCCTTCATTGTTTAAATTATTCATTGTTCAAAATAATTCCTTTTTGTATTTAATTAGCATCATGTCATGATAAATGGAAATTACTTGTACATCTGTGCAGGAGTGCATTCTAAAACTGCAGTTTATTTTGAAGTTATTCCAGAAGAATATCAAATTTTCAGATAGAATACACACATGTATATGCTCCTAGAGATTCTTTTCTTTAAAATATTTTGAAAAATAAAAGCATAATCTAATTGACATTTCTTTAATTTATATATATATACACATATATGCATACACACACACATACGTACGTACATACCCAAGGTGCATGCAATGCAGAGAGGCCTCGGAGATAGTCCAACAGATAATAGCAGGCAGGAACAACATATATTAACTGGCACAACTAAATAGCTGGCGTTGTGTACAGATTCACTTGTACAGTGTATGTGCAACACCCTTCCAAGTCCAGATGGGATTTCCAAATTCAGATCTGGCCAATTAACCAGACATTATGTTAGTACATAAGGCACAAAAACACAGTGGCAGTTCTAGATACTGATTTGAGAACCTGGAAAAATAGTAGAGCCTAAAGGAGAAACTAGGGAGCACTCAGTGCTGTCACTCCTAAGCTGGAGCGTTGTTGTCCCCAATTTGGATCTGAGCCTGGTGCCGAGGCCGATGAAGGAAGTCAGACATGAGCTGCAGGTTCTGATTTGCCTTTTTATTGGAGTACTGCAAGGAAAAGGGGTCCTGGCCAAAATGCCAAAAGCAAAGGATTAAGAAAGTTTTATACATTTTCACTAAAGGAGAAGGAGGAACAAGGCAGGATAATTTATTTATTTATTTATTTGATTTGATTTGTAAATCACTTACAAGATAATAGATATAAGAATAAACATGAGTCTGAATACAGGAAATAGATATGAATAAATGGGGACAATAGGACAGGGATGGTAGGCATGATTGTACACTTACGCACGCCCCTTACAGACCTCTTAGGAATGGGGTGAGGTCAATAGTAGATAGTTTAAAGGTAAAGGAGTGGGGTTATGAGGATGTAACAACAGAGTCAGGTAGTGCATTCCAGGCATTGACCACTCTGTTGCTGAACTTTCTGCAATCAAGTTTGGAGCAGTTTACACTGAGTTTGTATCTGTTGCGTGCTCTTGTATTGTTGTGGTTGAAGCTGAAGTAGTCACTGACTGGTAGGACATTGTAGCAGATAATAAAAAATAACATCTAATAAACATTTTAGTAATGATCTAACAATTTGTTCTATTGGTTTCTAGCTGTCCCTATTCCTAAGCCTTGGATAATGAATGCTCCAGGAGTTATCTAATACACATTCTATTTGCTCCAGGCCATCTCTATTCCTAACTTCTTGCTGAGATCTGCAAGATGTCTAACTCTTTGTTACTCTTATCAGCTTTCTAATTACCTAGAATTGTTAGAAGTTTTACACCTGCATGTATCCTGTGAATAAGCAGTTTTTGTTCTTGTCAGACAGACTCCACAGTTATAGGCTTCTTGATTTACTTTCAACTGCGTGCCAGAACTTTTATTTTAGCAGACAGTCCATCACATCATCAGAACTCTCTGTTTATAAGAGTGCAGTGCTAGGAACACCTAAGCAGGACCCTCAAGCTTCCAGAGGATTGGTAGAGCACCTAAGATTGAGAAAGACCCATCGCACCCATAGAAATGAGTAAGGACCTTTTTAAAATGGATTACAGAGAACTTAAAGCTATCTCTGGACTAAAATACAATCCATATCTTCGTTATCTTTCAGATTTCATTCAATTTTCAATTTTCTAGCTCTTACATCCCCCCTCCCCCAAAAAATAAAAGAGAGGGGCCTAAAATGCTTTAAAAAATAAAAGAAAAAAGTATCTTTGAGATAATGCCTATGAAATTAAGAAATTAAACATTGAGAAATTATATTTTAAAATGCATATTCTTTAATATAAAATACACAGATATGTATATTGTATTATTTTGACATGTACAGATTAATGTGGGAATAGAACAGACCAGGTGACAAAAGAACAGATGGAAAATTGCCATAGATGGTTCTGCCAATTCTTAATGCTGCTAAGGTATTATTTTATTTTCTCTATGAACGTTGGTCTGATTTCTGTGGAAATATTTATACTTTAAGTGGATATGAAAGAGGATAATTGAAACCCGTCCTCCTATACATTAGCAAACGGGCCTCTAAAGTGGCCAATATCTCTTTTTCCAAACTTCAAATAGGATAATTGGAAGGGTTTGTTTGCCAGAATTGTTCTTGGGAAGAAATTACAGAAGCTGTTAGCTTCCATGAAAATGCTGACTGACTGCTAGCAGTAAGTGCTGCTTAATAAAAAAACTCTGGAGAAAATGCAGGAAAATGCAGACTGCACAGCTCTCAGTGCTTTCCAGTGCACTATAGATCCAGTCCAAGACATCAAAATCAGAGGTGGTATTCAGCAGGTTCTGACCAGTTCTGGAGAACCAATAGCGGAAATTTTGAGTAGTTCAGAGAACCGGCAAATACCACCTCTGACTGGAGATTTTACAGTATCCTTCCCCTGCCACGCCCACCAAGCCACGCTCACAGAACCAGTTGTAAAAATTTTTGAATCTCACTGCTGACCAAAATGTTGGGACAATCACTACTACTAACATAGTTATTGTGAAGTGGAGCAGGAGAGCCACAAACATAACTTCAGTAAATTCAAAGAGCTGGATTATCAGATTATCTTCTTTCACAGTGTTCCAACCTTTTGGACCCCAGGAACTGGTTCGGTGGAGAAAGGTTTTTTCATGGACTGGAGGGCTCGTGGTTTTGTGTGCTGCTTACATCCCACAGATGGGGCTTTGCTTGTTTGCAAAGCCCTATTGCTAGCATCCTCTGGACTGGTGCCAATCCATAGACCAGAAGTTGGGGACCCCTGCTCTATTAGGTTCAAGCATTATTGTTCAGACCTAGGCTTTCCAAGATAATACAGCAAGACTCCTTGTCCCAATAAAACCCCTTTTATTTAGGTTAAAGTTAATTCCTCTCCAGCAAAGTCCCAGCAAACAGTCTTTCATGAGATTTCACAACTACAGACCTTTGACTTGGAGAGTTGCCAGGCTGATATCTGCGAAACGCCACACTATAGTAGAAATTACTTGGCAAGAAGTCAGGAACAGATCTTCACCCTAATGAATTGAACTAATTGTCTCCTGCAAACCCCACTCCCCTTTTGCTCCTCTTTATTCCCTATGGCAGGGGCCATTCACCATCCACCTGTGCCCTAACTCCTGAGTCAGTCTTTGTTCCTTAACTGTTCCCTTCTCCTGACAGCTCTGTGCATGCACATACTGGGAACAGGCTCCAGCTGTTCTTCTGCCCCACTGATCTCCGACTCTGAAGGCAGCTGATAACTGTCAGATGGCCCTGATCCCATCTTTGCCTTCGATGCAGAGCACTCGTCAGAGCCTTCCCCAGACTCCAGGACTGGCTCATGTTCCTCCCCAACCTCCTCGCTGTCCCAGTCTGTTGCAAGTAGCTAAATAGTTACCACTTTGGTGGGAAGGTAATCGAGTTCTGTGACATTAGGTGGCTACATGACCTCGGAAGTGTCTTCTGGCATCGCTGATTCAATGGCTTTGAAAGGGAGATGAACACTGCCCCCTATAATCAGCAATGACTAGTGGAAAACAATCCACAGGGACTTCTTTTATTAGAATATTCTACATATTTTCATGACTTATGAACTACCCTTCAAACAAGCACCTTGCAGGATTTGTGTATGTGTGGAGGTTTATATTATTGTTGTTTTTTGCTTTGAAATCCATTTAATATCCCTTTCTCTCTCCACAAAGTCTCATGGCCAACACGCCATTGTTTTAGTTACATTTAATACAGCATATAAAAATGAACTGTCTCTCTTCTCAGTACTGAAACAATTACGTCCTGAAATATTTGTATCTGATAAGAGCACAATGAAAAGCAGAAATGGCCTCAACAGGCATGGCTTCCATTAGAACTTGGCAAAATCCACTCCTCTTACATTGAAACATTAATCAGATCTTTCACACAGTAGCAGACCAAAGGCAAAGATAAACTTTTAGTTACAAAGATGTGGCATTTTCAAGAAACTAACTAGTGAAAAGAGTTCCTGCTTTTTAAAAAATATCTTTTGCCTGATAGGTACACTGAATATTTGATCTCTGAGTTAGATCATATTCCTTGTTTTCTGGGAGCGATTTCCAATAATCTCTGTTAATGAGACCAATGCACGGTGTTTTTTCCCCATTCATATATATGTTTCTGCAAAATAACAGTTTGCAGAAACATATATAATCATTGTTTGCTTTTAAAAGAAAAAAACAACAACAATCATGGACACTGTCATGCTTCAAAATATATATTAGGGCTGTCTGGCAACATAATATTTTTCATGCACATGTGTGGAAAGTTTAGTGAGATAACCCAAAGTGCAGCAAAATCATTCATTATTGTTATACATACAGCCTTATAGTATTTTTTAATAAAGAATATTTATTTAATTTCATTTGATGTGCCATCATAACATACCAGAGTCTCTCAATAGTTTACAGTAAAAAGAGCTGTAAAATCAACACCATTAAGATAATAATTAAAATTAATTAAATAAGGAAAGCCAATAATATTATTATATTACAATCAATAGTTAAATGGCTGTTCAAAAATTGTTTCAGAGTCTGTTTAAGAAGATCACAAAAACGTGGGAGTCCCCCAATTGGCTTTCCATGGAAAAGGGGCAGCCACAGAGAAGGCCCAACATTGTGTTGTGACTCGCAGCAACTGCAAGTGAATCTCCTCTTAAGATTCAATAGGTATGGAGATGTATATTGACTTAAGCTGCATAGTTCTTCAAAATTAATGACTAATACCTTGTATTTTGCCACAGAGATACAGTGGCTGTTCCATGTACCACATCATACTATTTGTTATCAAGCTTGGAGGTTACAAGCATGTATTCAACAGTGTTTAGATCATTATTTTCCAGAAAGACTTAACATGACAAGTAAAGCTAATAAAAAGCAGTCTAACTTATTTAATCTAGGAAACTGATGACAGAGAACTCCAGAACAACTCCTAAGATGTATATTAGCTTCTTCTGGATAACTGTAATTCTATTTAGAACAGTCACTAAATGAACTGTTGTAAGTCAAGGACTACCTGTATTTAACATTTCACTGGCTTTTTATTTGAGGGTGTCTAGTTGCTGGTTTTTAAGTAAAAACAAAAGCTCATTAGCAGTATTATCAGGGGTGAGATTCTACCAGTTTGCACCTATTCGCTAGAACCGGTTGTGAACATTCTAAGTAGTTTGGAGAACCAGTTGTTAGAAGAAATTACTGGCCTAATCCTGTAAGGAAGGCAGGAAGGAAACATTCTGGTGTTGCTTACAGAAACCGCTTCTCCGTTAACTCTTATTACATTCTTGCCAGGACTAGACTTCCTCTCTCAGGAACTTCTCTGGAGTTTTTCCCCCCTCTTTTGCTGGTATTTTGCTTGTGTGGAGTGACCATTCAAAGTTACAATGGCACTGAAAAAAGTGACTTATGACCATTTTTCACACTTACGACTGTTGCAGCATGCCCACAGTCATGAGAGGCCAGGCAAGGAGATGCGTGCCTCGGTGTGAGTGATATTGAGTTGGCCACTCCCTGCCAATACCATGACCACCAAGCCATGTCCACCCAGTCACATGACCCCCAAGCCACGCCCATCACCTAAGCCACACCCACAAAACCGGTTGTTAAAAATTTGGAATCCCACCTGATTACTTGTTGTGTATCTTGCCCACAGAATATTGCTGAGTATGTCATGTGTGCACAAGCTGGTTTTGCAAAGACATCATAAACTAGAAGCTGAAGTCATCTAGTGTCCTGCTTGAGTAGGGTGACCAGAAGTACCATAAAAGGAGGACATGTCCTGATTTTCATCCTCATGCCTGGTGTCAGGCAGGCACAGCCTTCAAATCAAATGTCTATTTCTCCCCCCCCCCCCCTTTTTTTTTTTTTTTTAGTAATTACCAGGTATCTCTTCCTGAGTAACTTTTCTTTGGCATACTTTCCTAATAAGTGCTAATCACAACTTTACAAATTTCACTGTAACCTTAATTAGTACCCTAAGATTGCTTGCACTACTACCTGAAATTGTAATACTGTAATCAATTACACACTGTGTTTTTGCTTCCTAGCACATTCCTGTAATTGAAAAACCAGTCTTTCTCATGCTGGAAAAAGTTAATTGCATGTGCATGTAGACATAATTAAAATGGTTGTGGTTTTTTTTTTGCAGTTTTTCCTGATAATTTTTGTTCCAGATGACAAAAATTTTAACCACTTACTGTGTCTTTTTCTCCCATTTGTCCTTGTTTCCAATTGTCAGGGACCTCTTTTGCATGTTCAGATATCTAGCAACCAAGTTTGAGTAGACCAAACACATTTCATCTTGATAAGGGAAGGAAATTTTATAAGTCACAATTAGGATGGATTCCTCTAACTATTTTTCCCCAATAGTGTCCATTGCTATTTTGGAAACAACTTTTGAAGCCTACTTTACGTGGAATCCAAGTTAGTTATTAAGCAAATTGGAAAAAAAAGTTAGTATTTTTGTAACAGTAGATAAGTTTCCTTTCAATTCAAACTAAAATAGGCATAGTTTCTGTTGTAGTACATAGAAAATGGCCATCTGCTGAGTTTCATCCTTAGTCTCTGACATTTCATAAACTTAGTGATTTACAGATATTAACTATAAAGATTGCAAACATGCCATCTTCTTTGTGTTTGTATGCTGTTTTTTAATAGCAAATTGACATAACTAGATATCTACAGGTCTAGGTATCTGCTTTAGGGTTACGGTTATCCCTACATCACCCTGTTTGAACACTCAGACAGCTAACCTGAGGTTAGAAATAGAAACAATGCATCCTATAAATATAAAAATAACATCCTAGGCAAGGCTATTCTTTCAGGCTTTGGGTTAGAATGACAGTTGAGAGCCCTTTGGTCTTTTTTTTTTAATTGTTAAGCTGCCCTGTAGACTCAGGTGGAAAAAAAAAAGACTCCATGTGAGATAATGAGTACAAATAGTCCTCAATTTACGATGACAACGAGCCCAAAATTTATGTTGCTAAGTGAGAAATTTATTAAAGTGAGTTTCACCCCATTTTACAACTTTTCTTGTCACATTTGTTCTGTGAAACACTGCAGTTAAGTTAGTAATGTGGTTAAGTGAATCTGGCTTCCCCATTGACTTTGCTTACCAGGTCACAAAAGGTCAAAGGACCCCAGGACATTACAACCATCAAAGATATGAACCAATTGTCAAACATTCAAATATAAATCACGTGACCATGGGGATGGTGCAATGGTCATAAGTGTGAGAAATTTTTCAGTGCTATTATAAGTTCAGTCACTAAATGAACTGTGGCAAGCAAATTTTGAAGTCTACTCCACATGGAATTCAAGGCATTTATTAGTAATTGTTGGAAGAAATATCCTTCTGGGTCCAGTTCCAAGTGGGGGAAAAGAAACTGGAAACATGGAGGCTGTTTGGAAAAATGGCTTAATAGTGGACAGGATCACATGGCTTGGAGCTCCAAAATGAAAAGGACAATCACACGCTTCAAGATGTTGGGTGAAGGAAAAGAAGGAAAAGGGCCAAGATGCTGAGAGTGCAATTGTTTTATACCTTCTGTTGGGCTCCACCTTAGTGTTTCCTGTTCCTGTATGACATGAATTTCATTGGCTGTCAGACTCTCAGGGGCCTTAGCTAACATTGTAGGTGTTGTGTATGGACCATAGTTAATAAAGTATGAGCTTGAGGTAAAGTACAGGGTTCTGGCCCTGCACTTCTGATTGGCTGTTAGGCGGCCAGATCAGATTGGTTAGTTCTTAGGAATCCGATTGACCCTTAACAGAGGATTATCATTGGTTTAAAGAGCTAGCGTTCATAGCTCGCTATTGGACAATTCTCACAAGGGTTGCCTATATAAGGCAGAGTTCACTGTTGTTGTTTTGAGAAGTCACTATGCAATAAAGAGCTGAAAGTTCACATTCAAAGACTGTCTCCATTTACTCCAAACCATGTCCAAGTGCTTAACAGTAGGCTTTGTCTGGACCACATGGCTTCACCTGACTGCTGGCTGATGCAATCTTCCCAGGCCAGGTGGTGAGATGGGCAGAGGCCTTTGTTATGTAGAATACTCTGGCCCAGGCCTTTACAAAGGTAGTAGTGAGCTTCTGCTTCTGAGGTTAGTTTCTGCTTCTGAGTTTCTGTTCTTTTTAGAGGAAATATTCTGCCTTTTTAATATTTCCTAGGATATTTCATTTTCCTAGGAGAGGGTGGGTGCTAACTTCCTACATTATTAAACAAATTGAAAACGAAAGTTGGTATTTTGTGTAACTGTAGATAAGCTTCCTTTCAATTCAAACTAAAATGAACTCAGTGAGGCATAGTTACTGGTGGGAGTACATAGAAAATGGACATCCCACTGAGAGCCTCATGCTTAGCAAGCTATAAATCGAGGACTGGCATACATTGGTTATGGGGCAAATGCAGCTATGCATTTTGCCGTTCTCCTATATTATTACTGTACTTGTGATTATATTTGAAACAAAGTAGGATTGCTGCTTCGAAGTTCCGTTCCGCTCACGGGTTCTGTCCCCGTTCCACAGCATTCTCAAACCGCCCCTCGCCAGAACTCGAGCACTCGGGTGTTTCCGTAACAAGCCGTAAACCGCGAAATCACTCGAGCATAATCGTCGCCATCCTCCCCCCCTCCCCGCTCTGTTTAAGCATTCCCGCGCATATTCGGCTATTCCCGGAAAACCCCGGCTCTTTTCCTCTTCGGGCATTTCCGTAGAGGACTGCGGCGCTTTCCCTTTCTTAGGCGCGCCGTCGAGGTGCATTGTGGGCGAGCGCGGTGGATCCTGGGGCGGAGGAAGGAGAATTCCCTCGTCTTAGAGTCGGGCCGCCGCCGCCATCTTGTCTCGCTGTCGCCGCCGGGCCTTGGGCCTGCTGTGCCGAGGGGCCCACGAGGTGGACGTGGTGCACCCAGCGGCCCCCGCGTGGATCCCTTTGGGGCCGCGCTGAGGACCGCCACACCGGCGTTTGTTGAGGCGCTCGGGATGGGCCGCTCCCGCTCGCGGAGCTCGTCCCACTCCAAGCGTGTCAAGAGCTCCAAGCATAACAAGAAGAACCGGAGCCGATCTCGGTCCCGTTCGCGGGAGAAAGAGCGGGCCCGCAAGCGCTCCAAGTCGCGGGAGAGCAAGCGGAGTCGCCGGCGGGAGTCCCGCTCCAGATCTCGCTCCAACACTGCGCCCTCTCGCCGCGATCGAGATCGCGACCGGGACCGCGCCTCCTCCCCGCCCGACCGCATCGACATCTTTGGCAGGACGGTCAGCAAGCGAAGCAGCCTGGATGAGAAGCAGAAGCGGGAGGAGGAGGAAAAGAAGGCCGAGTTCGAGCGGCAGCGGAAAATGTAAGCGTGGGCGGATGGCTTGGTTGGTTCCATCGGTCTGGATGGCCGGCCGGCGGTTTCTGAAGGGTCGGCGGGAGGCAGCTGAACGATGCAAAAATCGGCATGCGCATCCGCCGTTAAACCGACGGTGGGGAAACTGCTGGATTAGGCCTGGGATGCTGGGTAGCAAATGTGATGGCTTGGTTGCAACCTGCCAAAAAAGGTAATTGGGGAGGAATGAAAAGGATCTGATCTGGACCTGGTTCGTGTTTGGAAGGGCGACCACAAGGAGATCAACAAAGCTGTCGATTGGAAAACGGTCTTTGAAGGGAGAAGATGTCAAACCATGCTTCCATGTTGTGGGGGGGGGGGGGGGGGCTTGGACCTTATTTGTGTACTCATCAGAAATTTGAATGTGACTTTCAGGATATTGTTTACTTTTTCATTATTCCCCTGTACAGGAACATTTCTGTTGCTAAGGATAGAATTGTTTAAGACAATAAATTTATATTAAAATATCTTCAACGACAGTTCTTAGCTATTTTGGCCAGTCTGCTCCCCTTTTCTGAGAGCAATAACCACAATTTTCTAACTGCAAACTTTGCAGTTCCTTTTTTCTACATGATTCTGATACTTCTGTAGTACATTTTATTTGAGCACCATATTTAATGTATTAGTAAAGAGGAAAAGGGGAGGGGCAGGAAGTAGCCTGCCTATATGGAACAAGAGTTAGCACGATGGTTTCAATCTACATTTTCAATCTGCTATTATTAGGATTAGCATTATTATAAAAAGGAAATTTCATTTTAATTTTTTTTATTTGTATACTGCCATAGCCTTGAGCATTAAGATAAATCTTCTTTGGTTTTTCACAATCAATTTTGTTACTATCTATACGTACACCTAGGGAAGTACACTGATAATTTTTGTAAAATATCATTTTACAGAATGCTACCCTGGTGTGCACATATGTCACCTCTCCTGCAGAAGCTTCATTGGTTGCCGATTTGCTTCCTGTGCAGTTCAAGGTGCTGGTTATCCCCTTTTAAAGCTCTTCATGGCTTGGGTCCGGGTTATCTGAGGGAAGGTCTCTTGCCAGTCACATCTACCCGACCCACTAGAGCAGGGAGGCAGGGGATGTTGCGGGTCCCATCCCCAAGGGAGATACACCTGGTGGGACCCAGAAGAAGGGCCTTCTCCATGGTGGCTCCCTATCTATGGGATATCATTCCCCAGATAATAGAATGGCCCCCCACTCTAGCACTCTTTCAGAAGGCACTGAAGACCTGGTTTTGCCAGCGGGCCTGGGGAAACCAGAGTGGGATGGAGGCCATCAAATGGCTAGTGTGATCTGTCGGTGGAGTGAGGTAGATGGGAGTAGGGGGGTGATTTATTTTTTTTTCAGATAAATGAATTGTACTTTATTAATTTATTTTATTCTTTTTGTTAATTTTTATTTTTTGTTTTTATTTTTTGTTTTAAATATGGTTTTACATTGTGTAAGCCACCTTGAGTTGCTTTGGGCGAATAAGCAGCAATTTAAATTAAATTAATTAAACAAATAAATTGCTAAGTCCTAATAAATCTTGCTGAGCAACTTCCATGAATACACCCCAGTGTTCTTCAGTTCTTTAAAAAATAAATAATAAAAAGTGTAGTCTGAGCTGTTGTGATTAATGCACCTACTTTTTTAACTTGGTGTAGAAAGGCAAGAGTTCATGCTGTGTAAACAAGTATGTTGTTTTAGATTATATTTATAATATTGGTTTGCCAGATTCGTTTTGACAGAAGGCCTACATCAGTCTTGTGTTTTGTGTAACATTGCTGTGGGAAGTGCAATGCTTGCATTAAAATGTCAGTTTCTATCATAACAATGAGAAGTTTGCACTCCGATTCAAACTGAAATGTGGAATGTCACAGGGCTTGAGATGGCCTGTTGATACTAAGTCATTAAAATCTTGACTGAGTTTATTTTGGTAGACATCACTGGTAACAAATGTTGATTAGCATTTTGATACTGTCAAAATCAGTGTCTGGATATTTGACATTACAGTTGCTTAAAACAAGGTTAAATATTAAATATTAAAAAAGTGAAGGAAAACAACTGACTTAAAAGATAGATGGGCAACAACACATTATTACAATACCTGCTTTGCTTTTTATTGAGCACAGAATACTTTGAGGTATCAAAATGAATGCAATTCCAACTTGCAAAGTATCATTTAGAGGAAAATATTTCTATTCAGGGTTGAAATGAGAGTCTCCGTGATGCTCTCGGACCGTGGCTGTTTTCTTGCAGACATTTCATTACTCAAACTAGGTAACATCAGTGCTAATAGGGAGTGGGATCAAAGAGCACCAAGGAGCCCTAACTGGGTAATATTTAATATGCTTCATTACAATCTGAGGAGTTTATGCTCCAGTCTAAATTATTCCTTGCTTTTATGTCATGGTAAAAATTAGGAATATAAATCACATCAGTAATATGTTCCTGTATATGTGTTTGAAAGAATTTATTCTAATATAACAGTGTTATTCTAATATAACAGACAGAAATTGCAGGCCTGGCTCATGATGGTTGATTGTTTTATTCAATATGATTCTTTAAAAACATTTAATTCATTAAAATTAATAATTTTAATTAATTTTTGCATTACATTTGCATTTTGTCTTATTGAATAATTGATAACTACCTTATTGTTTGACTGTAATGCTTTGACAACACATTTCACTGCTTGAAATAAGTTCTCTGATGTTGTCATGAAGTGCTAGATTTTAAAACTTGAGTTCTGTATTATAACTCAAGAGATGTTAATTTATTTCTGTGAAACGCATTCTACCATTCCATTATTCTTTCATTAGGCCTCTGGAGACAATGCATATTTTTGGTATTATAAAGTATATCCATCATGGTCTTTTGTCTTTATTTTGGCTTTGATAAATTTTAACAATATATATGCTTATAAATTGTAAAGTGCTTGGTCCATCTAAAGATTTATGCAATTGCATTTGGAAAGCAATGCTTCGAATCTTATATTTCTCCTTCTGTAAGTATTTTTGTTCCCAAAAATTATTTCCTAGTTTTTTATTATATAGACACTCAACATTTGCATGTTACAATGTGTAAGCATGATGTATGCAACAGGTTATGGCTGAAGTGTGATGAAGAATTTAATTTTCGTGACATTTGAAAATGTATATATTTCTCTCCCTGTAGTCGGCAACAAGAAATAGAAGAGAAACTTATTGAAGAAGAGACCGCCAGAAGAGTGGAGGAACTTGTAGCAAAGCGAGTGGAGGAAGAACTGGAGAAACGGAAAGATGAAATTGAGCGGGAAGTTCTCCGGAGGGTGGAGGAGGCTAAGCGCATCATGGAAAAACAGTTGCTCGAAGAACTCGAGCGACAGCGACAAGCTGAACTTGCTGCACAAAAGGCCAGAGAGGTAACGCTCGGTCGTTTGGAAAGTAGAGACAGTCCATGGCAAAACTTTCAGTGTTGGGTTGTGCCTCCTGTTACGTTGAGAAGGAGATGGAATACAGCAAATCTAATTCCTTTCTTGTGTAAACTTGCATTGCTGCGAAACCTAATTTCTAACTTATTCAGAGGAGCTAACTGATACCTCAAACATTCTTCCAAAACCTGTGAAAGGATACTTGAATTTTAATGGAACTGGCCTACTTATTTGAGACTTGTTTGAAACTTTTGCCATGGCTGCAGGATATATCCACAGTTCTTTCTTAACTGGGGGAATGGGTTGAACAATCTGTGACTTTGTATCCTTCATTTGTTTTGTTTTATTTAGACTGTAAGAGGCTTTATGCCTTCAGTCAGCAAGAAAAAAATAATAATAACAGCAGGGTCCATCATTGAGCTGCAATGCCTTATTTTAACGGAAGAGTTTTTCTTGTTTTTCCTCTAAGGCAGTCATGCATTCCTCTTGACTACACAGTGGAGTAATTCTGGAACTGTGGTCCCATTCACTTTCAGAAAAGGCCTATGCCAAATTCATGAAAAAATTTTTATCAGTGCTATTAACAACTCCTTCTTTTTCTCTAGACTAGAGAGTTGTAAAAGAGCAGGTTGTCCTTGTCTGAAGTTGAGCTAAACATGTGACTTCTTCTGTCAGCAGCTGGAGCAGAAGCTGAAAATGTCTTTCTGTGAGACAGTAATTTGCTACTGGAGGTTTTAATGCTTGTCAGCACTAATCACTCCAGGATCCCCAAATTTTAAAGTTCTTTTAAAACTTTCTTAAAAGTAGTGCTGAGTTAAACAATACTCTCCATATTTTCCTGTATTATGATTTGATTAGTTGCTTTTAATCAATTTAGTTGTTAATAGGAAAGACGTTTTAATAAGATACTTTTTAATATAATACAATATGATTTAAAAAATTAAAAATGCATGTGATGAAAATTCATTTTAATTCTACAAATCAAGATTTTGGCTTTACATAAATGCTGAATTATGTAAGATTTCAAAAAAATTTGAAAATTCGAATGGATTTTGGCTGAAATCGTGGTTCCTCACCATTCTAAGAGCAGATTAAATAGTAGTCAGTGAGTAGTCACATTAGGACTTTTACTGTGGAGCGTAATCTTGAATTCCTGGAGTGAAGGGTGCGAACCTGTAGCTGGTTACTAGACATAGCAAGAAATATTTCTTCAAATACTTGCTTTGTTCTTATTAAACTATATTTTTGTGCAGACCTCAGGCTGTTTACAAAAACTGCCAAATATAAAATAACCTGAATATTTATTATGCTAATTGAAATTACTCTTGCAATTTTTTGCTTATGAGTTGCATAACCAAGTTTCTTTAAACTTTTATAAAAAGAAACCTAGATTTGATTTCTATATCATTCTTTTAATGGACTCCTGAATACCAGTTTAAATGGTAGAAGGACAGTTTAATACTGTCTTTAAACTTGTCACACTTTTGGATGTTCAGTCCATTTGCCCATAAAGGAAGCCCATAGTTCTACAGAATATGGATTACCATTTGTACTTTTTGCTAACAGTAAATGTATTTTTCTTATTAATTGTTTGCTTAGGAATGTTTTACATATTTTTTGTTCCTTCTTACCGTAAACATCTGCATTCTTCAGCTCAGCCTTCCTTGTATGTTGTTTCTTTATAAATGGTTGAGCTGCTGATGCAGGCATTGCCAAGCTAACAGTACAAATCATTTTAAAGAGGAAGCTGGCGCGTATGGCAGCCGAGGAGCACACTCTGCAGGACACTGGACAAGACAGTAAATATTCAACTTTTAATGCTGATTAAAGGAGTATAGGTAAAGAATGCGTAGGTATACATAATTGGTGAGACAAACTATTCACTTTATTTATATTTTAAATATTACTCTTTTAATTTGGTAAATGCTATCCAGTTTTGTAGTTGTCCTTGTTGATTTGTGTGATATTAAAATGCTAGTAATAATTGGCTAGGATTCGTGATTATGGAGGGTTTAGTTGGTTGCTGTTTGGATTGGGAGGGATGATTTAAATTTAGAGCTAGAGACCAATTTTAGTGGTTGCACAGTTTGCTGTTTGAAAGACAAGAGGGTGGCTATAAAGCTGTCCCTTTAAGTCAGCGCACAGAAGGAGTTTCTAGGAAGACTAGTGCAGATGGCTAAGTGAGTATTTTACTTTTCTAACATCTTACCCTATCCTCCCCTTTAGGAGGAAGAGCGTGCAAAGCGTGAGGAACTTGAACGAATACTAGAAGAGAATAACAGAAAAATCGCAGAAGCACAAGCTAAATTGGTAAGTTAGTTTTAACTACAATTGAGAGATAAATCAGTAAATTCATGCAAGAGATGGAGTAGGATTACTAAACATTAATTACAGATTAAGATTACATAATGTCACCGATTCTTAGGCCCATAATTTGATTGAAAAATATTTCTCTTTTGGGAAGTTGTCATAATCTTTCTCTTCTCACTCCCTGAAATCTGATTTAGAAATATTGGGAAGCCAATCACTATACTAGTAGTCTAAATTTATCACCAGTTACAATGTACCCTTCCCCAAAATACCTTACAACCTAGATTCACACTTCTGATGACAGTATCATCCTCCTGGTTACTTGGTTATAGTTTGGATGTTAGGTAACTGGCCTACGTTTATGGGTCACATGACTGATTTAGGAGGGGTGTTTTTTTGCCAGAAATTGACATTTACAACAAAAATTGCTCACTTGGGAAAATGGTTCATTTAATGACAGCTAAAATCGGTCATGTGTGCCTTAATTACTGCCATGCCATGGGATGAAACTTCTGAGCTTTGTTATCGTCATAAGTCAAGGACCACCTGTACAGAAGCAAAAGTAAAAGTGGTCAACATGAGATATTGCCAAACACTCAGCTTTCGCATTGTCCCTTTAAGAGAACATAATTAAATATGGGACTTGAGAATGGTTGCATAGTTATTTTACTTTAGTATCATTAAATGAAAATGAATTCAAATTTTGTTCTAGTCTCATTTAGTGTTTCTTAAACTTAGAATCTCATCTGCAATGTTTCAAACACTGCAGATTATCCATAATATGCATATTTTATTTCTCTGTATTTATGGATAATTTTCCCCATTTTTACAAAAAAAAAGCCATGGTGACAATATGACTGCAAATGATAAATGTTTGGATATTGTGACTTCCTTCCCTATGGCTTCTTCCTGGGAACCATAGCCTTTTTTTACAGAAGCTGTAAAATTTGAAACACAATATAAATATTAAATAAAGTAATTCTTAACTTTCATGCTGGAATTCTTAACTCCTAGTTTTTAATTTGCATTAGCAGCTGTATCACAGATCATACTTGACCCTGTAGGGTGAATTCATAAATTAGGGATATAGGAGAAATACTCCAGTGCACAAATTAATTCTAGATGGATTGGTTAAAGCTGGTCTAACATCATTGTGGTCCTACATCATTTTAGAAAGCAATCTGTTCCTATATGATTTTAAGCTTCAAGCATCTTGGGACAACATTTCTTAGCTACTTTTAATTTTATAGTTCAAATAGTTTTCCTAACTTTCTATTGGAACATTATTTAACTTTGCTTCCTCATTTCAGTTTCATTTTAATCCTGGCACCACTTCATTTTTTAAATGAAACAAAGTGATAGGAAACAAAGTGAAAATGAGTTATTTTTCTTTGAGTAATCCAAGACAGTTTATGGGTGTTGCATGGATTTACACTATTTCCCCAAAGTTATGTAATGTTATGCAAGGAGTATCAAATATAATCTAAACTGTTGTTTTCTGGTTATAGGCTGAAGAACAATTGAAAATTGTTGAAGAACAAAGAAAAATTCATGAGGAGAGGATGAAACTAGAACAAGAAAGACAACGTCAACAAAAGGAAGAACAAAAAATGATCCTAGGCAAGGGAAAAACTAGGCCAAAACTCTCATTCTCACTAAAGACTCAGGATTAAATTTCAGCTCCGAACTCTTAATGAAAATTGGGGAAAAAAATCTTTGTATAGTAGCTTCATGTTGAAGTGTTTTTTTTTTTTATTTTCTTTGGTGATTTTTTTTTTTTGGGGGGGGGGGACATCTGAATAGTTAGCTTGTTCTAATAGGGGCTGTGCTCTGCATCTCTTATTTTAACGTCTGTTAAGTTAAATCCTTATCAGATCATTGTTTTAAAGAATAAATCTATTCTTATCTGTTTTGATTCTGTGATAAAGTGGTTTGATGCAGATCAGGTCACTTTATTATTAATTATGTATGGTCTGATAAGATTTTTACTACCCGCTGATCTCAGAGTTATACTCTGATGCTAACTATTAAAGCTGGTTTTATTTTGCTAACTTTAAAAAAAAGTTTGGCAAATATATTGGTAAATTCCCACAGTGTACTGGATCCTCAGTGGTTTGTTATACCAGTGTCTTTTGATACTATTCCACTATTGTGCTTGATGTTCCTGATACAGGTAAGGAAAAAAGTTGGTCAGTGTTGCTGGAGATGTGTAAAGGGAGTTCAGTATTGTCTCTACTAGAATTGTTTTTATTCAACTGATAAAACTCAACCAGCATTCCCAATTGTGTAAATAAACCAATTTGCTGAATAAAATAAAATCTTAAATTCATATGTTTTAAGTAAATTTTTTAGTGCATGAATATTTTATGCTAATAAAAGTTACTTTCCCCAAATCAGGCACACATTGGAATTAAGTTCACCAACATTTTTCATACTTTCAGAGCCAAGATTACACTGCAGGTTGAAATTATTGTCCTGTTAAGTGGCTCTTGCTGGTTTAATGATGGTTTTTACACTGATTGGGCATTTATTTCAACTGGATTTACTGTCTTTTTGGCAAGGACCTTGATAGTTGCTGTCATGTTTCCTTACATGATAAAATCGTAGACTTGCTACTCGGCTCAGTTTCAGAACCAATTGCCATGGAGTGTTATGGAGTTCTGTTTGAGGACAGCTTTGGTTTTGTAATAAGTTTAATAGCTTTTGCATCCCCAGCATGAACATGATGAGCAAATAAAACTGGCCACATAGTTTAAAACAATCGTATTAAGAGTACTCCATTTTTATGATCCTGTAATCCCTTAATTCAGTACTGTGTTCCTGGAAATATTCACAGGCACTTTTGGGCATAAGAGCTCATTACAGTCATTTTGTAACTTTTTTTTTTGCCATTGTTGTAAGATTAAATAAAGATTTAAGTTTCCAAGTCATTGCTAGTCCTTCTAGAAGGTGCAACACTTGCATCTTCCTTGTTTTCGGCAGTTCCCTGAATTCTTTTTCACATGTAGGTTGAACCTTCTCATGTACTATTTCTTCTAGACTTGCAGCATCCTTAGTTAATGTTCTTATTCCAGTATTTAAATTAAAATAACAACAATGGTACCCATTTAGTTTTGTTTTTATGTAACATCAATTGTATCAAGTTTCCAGTATGTGGCATAGGTCGAACAGACTCCTGTTTTGCTTGCACGAAGTACGGAATGAAAAATCATGAAGTATACAGTTGAACAGTCGGTATCTCTGAGGATGTTTTTAATAAATTAATATTGCTGTGACCATTGTGTTGTTCTTAATTTAATCAGACTAAAATAAAACAATGATGCCTGGGAGTTTCAAATTATTTCAAATCTTAGTAGATTTTAAAAAATCAATTGCCCTGATGCTGTAACTAGAAGCATTCCTTTGAAAGAGACCATTTAAAATTTCAGTTGCTAAATGTACTAATTGTGCATTGGTATTTTCAAATCTCGGACTCTTGAGCATACAGCTTATATCAAATAAATTGTTATATCAAATGAATTGGATATAGTTTGCTTTTGCCAAAGTACAAAGTACAGTGCATTCTCTAAAGTGTAGAGGGATGGTGTATCAATTTCTCCCCATGCATCTGTGTGCATCTTGTACGTATTCAGAGGATTCTGGAATCTTCTGGATCAAATTTTCACAGGTCCAGGCAATCTCAAGGAAGGGAATCAATTATTAACCCTAAGTCAAAATTTCCCAGAAAACATGTGGATTGAAGTGTTTTTATTTATTTAGTTTTTCTCGGTTAGCTATGTCTATAAGAATCAACTTTTTAATATATATTTGCCTTACAATTGTAGTATATCCAGTTATGCAATAATGTCACTGAGGAATTAGACTTGGGAGTTTTTGACCTATTTGTTTTGCTTTGCTACGACTTCCTGTGTTTTATTTCCCCTAAAAATCCCATTAGTAAAAATGTGTTCATGTTATTATCAAACGTTAGCAAGATACTGAATGCTCTGGGTTGCGCTTGACCTTGGGCAGACAAAGGGTATTTTGTATTGCTGATGCCAGCATATGGGCTGTCAAAAAGAAAAATACTGCACGCTACAATTGATTCTATCTGGGGCTACCTTTGGTGAGTGCCTCAAAGTTGATGCAAAATGGAAAGTTGCTGGTTGATAAAAGCTGCCAGTAAAATATAAGCACCAATTGTGGGAATGCTAATTTGCTTCCAGTAAGTCTTAATGCAGAGAACTGACCCTGGTGCATTCATCCCAGATGGAAATGTGGAAAGTACTATTTGCCATAGGAGATGAGGAATAAAGTATTTTGGAGGAGGATGTACATGCTATCCTTACTTTGGAGATCTGAATGGTGCTTTCCCTGATGGTATTTGGGAGGACCATGGAAATGGATCTTCTACAGACCTCTTAATCAAAATGTAAAGAGTTGAAACATTGTCACTTAATATAAGTGCTAGTGTTAAGTTGTAATTTTGGATTGGTTATAAGTTGTGAGGTTTTTTTAATTGATGTCTTTGTAGTGTTGGCAGTACAAAATATAAATATTATAAATAAATAACAAGTTGTAAAATAAAATGAATACTTGTTAAAAAAGGGAGCAAGAGCTGGAAAGCCCTAATAGTAATGAACAAAACTTTCACAATAGTGGCTCTGTGTTTGTGTGGGTGGGTGCATTTGGCTGTGTAAATATACATTATGTACATGTAATGTGTGTGTGTGTGTGTGTACATATATATTACATACATGTATTACAGTGTGTGCATGCCATGGCTCTCAGTTATAGGTAATGATCCTATACTCGTTTGCTGCTCGGCATGAAAGCTTTAATTCCGCAGAAATATTTTAATGGAAACCAGCTATTAGCAATGCCCCAAATAAAATATGTGGCAAATAATAGAACTTGATCAAAACTGCAACAAAAAGCTTAGACATTCCCAATTCTTCCTGTAGTTCCTTAGGATACCCCATAAAAATAGCTTCACCAAGCATGCTGAAATCTAATTGGCGTTTCTAGCTATACTGCAAAAGCTGCTAGTGAAGAAACTCTGCCAACAGGCTGAACTTGAGGTACAGCTGGAGCTCAAGTTTGATTCATTCAGAATTATGTTTTGTAATAAAACCGTATCTTCATAGATAAGGAAAAGTGGCTCCATTCCTTGATTAATATCCTTCACTATGTGTATATAACAAGCATGCTACTTGTTTCTAACGCTTTCCTGTTGCCAGGAAACATGGTGTTGACGTAACTTTCAGCTATGTTGCTGAATCTCTGAAACCAACGTTATTCTGATTCTCATCTTGATTGTAGATTCACTAAATCTGTGTGTTTTGTTCCACATACAAGGGACAGCTTTAGTTTTGCACTAAAGCTGTCTGGGTTCAGAATTTATCCACATCTCATCCTAATTTTTCTAATTCTGGACTTGCTGCTAGGCCCGAAATGTCAAATTTGGAAATTGTAACATTTTTATTTATTACTTGATTTAGACTTTTTTTTTTGTTTTAATATGGTATCAATTGCCGATTCCTCCCCGCTTCCCCCCAAAAGGCTGAGCATATGGAACAGGCTGTCTGTAACTATTTCAAAGAGGAAGGTTACAATTACCAGTTTCTAGTATAGCATTCTGAGGGATTCCAGATTCGAAATATTGCTGCCCGTGAAGCTTTTGTCCCAACTAACTAAAAATTTCCTGGAAGGACATTGTCAGGACAGTCACTTATGGGGAAGAGAGAGAGAGGGGGGGGGGGAAACAGTTTTGTCCAGGGGATTATTTTTGCAAGATTTCTGCCACTGACCTTCGCTTTATTTCCTTTCTTGCATTGTGACTATTCTCAGCAGCTGAGGAAATGGTGAGGAAGCTTCAGGTTCAATTTGCAAGACTTTTTCTCAAGCCTGGGTGGAGGGAAAGTCAAGAGGACGGAAGCTTTAGTCCGGGTTTAACTCCATGCTTTTAAGTTCGCTCTGGCAAAACTGAAACTAAAAGATGAGCTTCTTTGCAACTTGTGGAGCCAGTATAAATGCAACTTGATTCCTAGAGTAATTCCATCTTAGGTTCGCCCAAAGTTTCTGGTTAAGAGCCCAGGGCCAACAAGAATTCCTGAAAGTTAGATCCTGGGGACAGTCCCTCGGAAGTCCATCCAAATCATCCCAGTTTGCAACCCAAGGACTGTTTACCTGCAATCCAGACACAAATGGTCTTATCAGCCTTATCATCACAAAGACATAGATTTTATTTCCAACTTAAACAGCAAGAGTCTTTCAAAGACCCAGAAGGTTGTATATATCCACCCCCACCCCCCACCCCCCCAAAAAACCCCCCGGTACTTTTGCCTTGGGACAAGACGTTCCTCTCCTTAAAAGGAGAACCTAACTGAGCTGATTGCCGCTTTGTTCCCAAAGGGAATAGTTTTGCAAAGAAGAAGACAAAAAGGGTTGACTCTCCACAAGTATATTTGTTCAAACCGCCTTCCTCTTTTTATACGCTTCAATCCGGGTGGATTTCTCAGATCTTTTTTATTTGCCCCGTAAAACCGTGGCCAGGTGGACCATCAGCGAGCGCGCACGAAAGCTTTCCCGACGTAGAAGCGAAGTTAAAAGGCCAAAGTGAGAGGCTTCGCACTTCTCCACTTGGCTGCTGTTGTCGGCTTCCCTTCCTCCCTTCGCTCGGGGAATCGGCAATTGATAACTTCTAAAGCTAGATTACTCAGAGTAATTCTTGCCGGTAGCCCAGGCCTTACTTATTCCGAAGGGGATGGAAAGTCACCCGTGTCCGGTTTAGGCGACCGAAGCGGTGGCTCCTCACCGGCGGGAGAGAGTTTCGCCATCACCCATTTCTTTGGCAATAAACCCTCGTGGGTGAGCCAGGCTTGATCCTCCGAAAATCTGCAAGGGAAATTGTCATCAGGAACCCAACCCCCCCCCAAAAGAGCAGTTGTTTAGGGTGACTAGATTGGGACTGTACAAATCTGAGCGATTCCCACCACCCTCCAGCAAGAAAGATTTAGAGATGCCTGTCTCTGCCGCCATCAAGCGATCATCCGGATTTTTGTCAGCCCAGATCCGGTAACTCCAATCTTCTGTTTCCCGCGTTTATAATCGAGGTGCCTTGAAATGTGCGAACCTTAAGGGTCCGTTTGTGCTGTCGCTGGGGGGGGGCGGCGGCGGCGGCGGCGGCGGCGGCATCCGAAGAAGAAGTGAAGTGGCCAAGGAAGTGATCCCGTCCTTCTCAAACTTTCTCTCCCACTCCCTTCAGCAGCCAAGGCACCCGCATCTACTCAATGGGAGATGAGCGAAAAAGTTCCGAAATCGTAAAAGAAAAAGAGATCGGAGTTTGCGGCGACCGGCAGCGGCAGAGATACTCAGCAGTCTCATCCTCCCCTCCCTTTTTAAATGCTTCTCTTAGGCATCTTACAGGGCGCCCTACCTGGGAACCTCAGTCCGCCCCTTACTGCAACTGTCGGAGCTCCCTGAGCAGATGGAGTTACAAGCCGATTCTTTGCACGGTTCCTCCTCGGTAGATGCCATCTCGAGGCGCCCAGGCAGCTGAGGACCGCCATCCCCATCCCCGGATCGCTGAGTACACACACCTGTCCCCCTCCCCGACCAGGCCTGTCGCACGGCTGCTCCACGACAGCCAAAGGACCCCCCCCCCCGAGCCACCTGACTATCGGTTGTCTCGCTCAGCGAATGATTATCGGATCCAATAGATCGGGCGAGGGTGCAGACACGCCCAACTTCCAGGCGCCGTCTTCCTGAATGAATAAACGTCCCAAAAAGTTGAAATCCTTTTAAAAGAACTTTGGAAAAAAAATCCCCCCCCCAATTCTTCCAAATATTCTGGGCGAAGATCTCCTTGGGATTAAAGTGGAGGTGGATTCACTTTGTTCGTTTCCTCCACCTCCCCCAATATCCTCAACTTGGCTATTTCCAGATGTGTCCTTTTCCCAGCAGGCGAAGCCGCTCGGAGTTCTTGTAAGGCTCCAGAGGCGCCTGTCTAAGAAGGGCGAGTTGGCCGCCCCCCCTCCCTTTTTTTTTTCCTCGGATGGGGCTCCGACCCTCTGGGAACGAGCGTCATTTCTTTTTGGAAAAGGTAACTTGGACTTGCCGAAGTTAATGCAAAAGTTGTCTCCCATTCCTACAAGCTTCCCACTTCTCTTCGCATCTGGCGCTGGGATTCGCTGCATTTACGGACGGACGACACAGAGGATTGCTTCCACTCGCCTCTCGAAACATTATTTGGGCCGCTCAGGGGCATCGAACCAGTCCGCTTGGAGGAGGTCAATTTTGTGCCAAGTGTCCCAAGAAAGAGAGAGAAGCGCTCGATCCGGAATGAGCAGGTTTGAGCTAACCCATTTCGGTGACTGCGGGAGACGGTGCCAAACCTGGAGTTGCGAAGTCGGAGTCAATTCCATAGTTTTGGAAGTGGGACTTTCACGCGGCTTTAAAGAAAAAAAAAAAAAAGAATTTCCTCTCGCTAAATAAACAAGGAAAAAATCTCAGAAACTTAAACCCAGTTTTCCCCTGAAATTATTAACCCGCTCTCGTTATGATGATTTCCTGGTATCGTTTTATTTAAGCGCAAGAACGTTAAGTTTTAACGAGGAGAGGAGAATAAAATTCTGCGTAGACTTTGATATTTATTTTCCGGCTGCTTTGTTCCCTGGGTTTAACCCAATATTGAAAAATGTTTTCAGGTTCTCAGTCCGAAAGAACTAAATTTCTTTTTTTTATGTCATTGCATTTATTTTTAAATAAGGTATTTCTCGAACAAAACCTCTAATGTCTAATCGTGTACTTGAGATATCACATATACTTCTAATATCTCCGCAAAAATATTTTTTGGCTATTTTTCTTGAAATCCACATCATTTTAGATAATTGCGAATTCCTACCTCTCCACTAGTCAACCCTCTCAATTAAAACGTTTTTATAATTCACAACATATGGGCTATATCTAATTTTTAGCCAAATTTTAATTTGCGTTCGTTTGCTTTGGCTACCTGCCGATTGGACAGATCAGATCGAAAACGGCACATTTTACCTCTAATTCCTAAACGGATTCAATCTCTTAAAAAAGCCCCCTTAACATCCACGAGGATTTCAACAACAAAACCCAACAAAAAAGTCCAGTTTGACTTCAAGGCGAACTTTTCCGAGGATCGCCAAAACGAAGGTAAAAATAAAGCAGCGGTTTTCATAGCGGCCGCTAGTGGGTGCTGTCGCTCTATGAAATTACACACAGCTGGCTGCAGGCTAAGATTGGGCTGTGTAAAAAAAAAAAAAAAAAAAAGCGAGACCCGCCGCGCGAGCGCGTCCTCATTGAATTTCCAAGACTCCGGCTCCAAACTTTGTCGCGGGGCTTCCCTTCCAACGAATTCTTGGCCCGTTTTGGGTCCGGCAATCGAACCTAACCGCGCCGCCCATAAAGCCCCCCCCCCCATGCCAGGGGTTGAAAGGCTGTCTACAAAGCGATCCCACGAGCGGGCGCAAAAACGATACAGATGCTCTGCGCGGGAGAACTTGCGCCTTCAGCTCCAAAGCCAGAATACCTCGCGTCCCTTTGGTAGTAAGAATTTGCGCAAGTCGTAGGATTGCACCGGGCGGGTTCGGAAGCGAGCCACACAGGCTTTTTAAGCAAGGGGTTCAAATGCAGCCCCTCCTCCTCCCGGCGCGCTCCTTATCGCCAGCAGCGAGTCCGCAAGGAACTTTCCAGAGCTACGACCTGGCGTCGAATCTTGAAGAGTCGCGGGGTCGGCGGTCAGAGGCCACCTGCTTCTCAGGCAGGAGAAAAATAAAGGCGAAGGCAAAGTTTGCGAGTCCCGAAGGACGTTCTTGCCTCTCGTGCTAGCCGGCTTGGCGGGGAAACGTACGACACGCTCCCTGCGCCCAATCCTTAAGAAAAGACACCTGCGCCCAGCTGAGGGAAACAGCGCTGGCCTTCTCGGCTCCCCAGAGGAGCGCCAGGGCTGAGGCGGCTCACGCTGCAGGATCGGGCGTGTTACCTGTCCCTCCCTCCCCCTCTTTTCCTCGCGCCGCCCCCGCCCCCTTGGAAGGTGGGCTCCGCTTCTGGGCGTAAGTGGCAAAGGCGCCACCCAACCAGCGCAAGAGTTTCTGGAGAAGGGGGGTGGCTGGGTTTATAATGAGGAGGCAGGGCGCGGGAGCGGCGACTCGCAGCTTCACTCTCGCGTTTGGAGTCGAGGAGGAGACCGTGGCAAGAAAGCCCGGCAGCCCGGCAAGACGCGGTCGAGCGAGCCTTGAACCAGAGGAGGAAGAGGGCGGCGGCGGGGGAAGGGAAGGGAAACGGCGGCGGCGGCGGCAGGAGAGAGAAGGCAGCGGCCGCTCTATGTGGCCCCGGCGACGGCGGCGAATGTGAAGTCGAGGGCGCCTGCCTGGCCTCTCACTCCGTCTTCTCTTCCTTGCCGTGTCGTCGTTGGCGGCGGTGCGGGCGCTGGGAGCCCGCCGGAAGAGGCATCGCTGCCCTTTGCCGGGCTCGCCCCGCTGAAGAGGGGACGAAAAGCCTTTGGACGCCAGGAATAAGCAGCCTCTTCTGGGCGGCCGGGAGGGCGATGGAAGCCCGCGGATCTGCCGCCCGGCGGCACCGGCTACCTCGCTTTCTCCAGGTGGATTTATAGAAGGGGCGAAGAAAACTGCGGGCGCCGCCAGGGAATTAATTGGGCGTCCTCGCTCGGTTTTTCCTTCGCGCTTCATCCTTGGCAAGGCGAAGCGGGAGCAGCTGAGCGCGGCAGCGGCAGGACTGAGCGACGGGCGGTCCTTAGCGTCGTCGTGCTCCTTTGGCGGCCGACGGGGGTGAGGGACTCCCGGGGCCGGCTTGCACCTCGCCTGCCTGCCTTCCTTCCCGTTCGGGATTGCCGTTCCATGCCGGTGGCCGTGCGCTCGACGACTTAAAGCCGGGAGGGCGAGCTCGTTGGCTGCCCGGGATTTGGTGGTGGCTCCTTCTTGTGAGGGGAGATTGTGGACGCCTCCGTTCTTCCGGGCGCCGCGGAGTTGGCGAACCTTTGGGGCAGGACCCGCCGGCGGCGCCCCCGACCATGGTAGCGCGCCGGGGGGGATCCCCGCTCGGGAAATGCTGCTGGGGGATCTGGGTGCTTTTGTGCCGGACGGCGCTGGCCAGCTCTCTGGTGCTGGAGCCCATCTACTGGAACTCCTCCAACTCCAAGTAAGTACCCTGGGGAGGCTCGCTTCTTACCCCAACCCCGGCGAAGGCGGGGAAAGGCTGGCGAGGGTAGCCTCGTTCTCTGACGCGGCCAGGCCCTTCAGGCAGGCCGCGGCATTGCCGCCGCCATCCGAGCGAGCTGCGGGAGGGCAAATGAGGCGCAAAGCTTGGCGAGAGCCCTCCGTCGGAGAGGCCGGGGAAACGGGACTGCCAACTGGAACAAAACTGGGAGGGGGGGGCGGGGAGAAGGGAGACGCAGTTTAGCCCTCGGTCCTCTTCTCCTAGGTGGGCGCTGAGCCTCTTCGGTGCGGGAAGGAGTGTGTGTGTGTTGGGGGGGGGGGCTGTCGCGAAGTATCGTGCAGCGATTTGTTCTTGTTTTTTTTTTAAATTATTTTGTACGCTTCGCTGCATCGGTGGGAGCGACATTCCGCTGCTTTAGAAGCGAAACGCGGAGCGTCTCTTGACCGCGATCCCCATGCTGGCGTCTGGAGGCTTTCTTTGAAAAGGAACGGAGCCCAGCAAAAGACGCGGCTCGGAATCATTTCTTGGGCGAGGAGGGGGGACAACACATGACGGGCTTGTGGGGCCATGCAGAATGTTAGTAGCCGGCCTGGTTTCCCCAAAAATGGAGGTCCTTTGAACGGACAAACCAGCCGTCCTTTTTTCCTCCAGAATTGGAGCCTGTTGAGGAAAGGACATGTGTGGAAAAAGTGGGAAGGGATTGACTTTGTAGTCCCAGATAAAGACGCCCAAGGCTCCTTCTAATTCTGTCAGCAGAAACGCGGCCAGGGCGTTGAGGAAAATGTTTGCCTAGCCTAATGTCGTCCCCCCCCCCCCGTTAGTCTTCAGGGATCCAAGCAGAACAAAGATAATAGGCACCCTAGAAAGGGTTGGAAAGAGTTGATGCAAAGAATTAGAAAGTGACATGTGGTGGGAGTTTCCATCCTAAGTCTAATATGATATAATAATGAAGTATAATGCTGTAAGAACATGCTTATCTAAGAACATGCTTAGAATAAAGGGGAAAAAGAATTTGTTTCTTGCCCCTGTTGAATAGTATCTTCCTGCAAATAACTAGGTTTAAGCCTGTTAACTTTTGCAGTCTTAAAAAACCATGATTTGAGTTGATTTTTCTGTGTTTTGTTTCTAAAAGAAATGTAGCGGAAATTTCATTCTTTTCTTTCCCGAGAAAACAATTTTTTAAAAGGCACATCAATCTCTGTGATTTCTTAGCATGTGGTTTATTGAAAATGATTATAGTGAGATCCGCTTCTCTGCATAACCTCCTAAACTTGCTGGGCATGAACAGACCACACTTTTCTCTGTAAAATAATTGGAACAGCCTGTCTCACAAGTGTGAAATAGTTTGAGTTGGGATATATACTATCTGCAGCTCTAAAACAACACACATTTGAATTTAAGTCTAAAAGTAAAACTTTGAAGATAATATGTTCATAAACTAAAAATATTCTGATGTCCATCATTTTTCTCCCACTCCGCTATTGATTCTGCCCACTCCTCTCTTTTCCCCAAAGTGTTTTTTTTTTTTTTTGTCCAAAGCAGCCCTGATAATATAGTTAGTGAAATATTCAGTGAAAACCTGACTAAATGAAGAATGGATCTTTTATTTTCATTAAAATGTGGAAAACTACTCTATCCTTTGTGAGGATCATGAAATGCTTGTCCAGGTTCAGTAACACTTTCTTCCTTTCCTGAGATATATGTACACTCTTACTACTGCTGGAGAGGGGCGCAAAGAGCTTATTTTAGCATTTTCTCTGCAACTTAAAAAATATTTCAATTAAATTCAATTTAACCCAGGAAAGAAGTGCTTGTGTGTATGTGTGTAATTACATGCTGAAGTTATCCTAGTATACAATAGTGTTAAGATTAGTCCTAGGGAAAAAAAGCATATTCTTCTACTTTAGCTGCAGTCTAGTGATTGCATTTTTCCTACAGAGGTCACTCTTCTAGTACATAAAAGTCCACTTAGCTGTACTGTAGTCCTTTCCTTCTCCCTTCAGTTTCCAGGGATTGCTTGCCTACGTGCTCGGTAACCAAGGGTTCGTTTTCACTATCAAATGATTTACTTGACTCACCATTTATAACAGAGGGGCCTTGTCATCAAACTGATTCTTCAATTTTACTTGATAGAAATATTACCAACCGCAAGTTAACTACAATTTCATCAACAGCGCTTCTACTTGTTCAATGCAGCATTTTGAATAAGTAGTGCCCCATGATAGGATTGAAATGTATTGGTATTAATTATTCAGGTTTGTTCACCTCTCTGAGATAGCATGTATAAATGGCCTGCACTTTTGATAAATGCATTAGTAACCCTACCCTGTGTGAAATGAGTCTGATTGTCACTTTTAATCAATGTATTTTATTTCTGGGTGCTTTTCTATTCTGAGCCTGAAGGATAGTATTTTATTTCTTCAAAGAAAGGAAAGATCTTTATAGAGAGATTATTCTTTTTTTCCCTTTTGCCTCCCATGACACTCTACTTAGAAGGATCCAATGTTGATATGTAGAGTTGCAGGCATAAACATACCTTTCATGTGTTTACAGCAGAATAGGATTTACTTCTGAATAAACATGCATAGAATTGCATTGTAATGCTTTTTCATAGTTTGAAGACATAATTGCTAAGCCCTTGTTGCTCAGGGTGAAAAGTTACTGTAACTCAGAAATCTGTTGTTCTGAAAGTGATTCGATGGAGACTTTGTCAAGACCACATCCCACTGAATGTGAGGTAAGGCCATAGAAGGTGAACCAGCATTCTCTCACGACTTGATTTCCCAAATTTCAGTTCTGTGATTTATATTGGTAACTAGCATATTTAACAGTGATTAGGAAAAAAAAATAAGGTGGCTGTCAAATGAGACTTTTACATTAATGTTCCAGTTGTGGCTTAATGCCTCTGTCTGAAAATGCCCTAATCTTTAAAAGAAATCATAAGAGATACCACATATGTTGTGCTTTGCTCTCAGATTTTCTTTGTAGGAGATTTCTGTGGTCTTTTAAATCACTTAGAAAACTAGATACAAAGACAAGATAAACTCTTGAACAGCTCTAGTGACAGCATGAAGAAATTTCTTCCTGCCAACAATTGCCTTGTGTATCTTGGCTTTTTAAAAAAATCTTTGTAGCCAGTAGGGTGATTTCCCAATTACATATAAACTGAAGTTTTATTAGGTGAGTTTCAGAGTGAAGGGCAGACACATTTACTTATCAACGAGGTTACTTAAATTTGTCCTTTCTTGCAAAGAGAAGTTATGTCAGCCAAATATTCTGCCAGTGGTGGAACTCTTCTCCTTAAATTTGACTAATTTGACTAAGGTAAAGCCAACAAATAGCCAAACAGTATCCCTGATAACCTATTACACATAAAATCTGCAGCAGTTAGCCTGAATAAACATCAGCCTGTCAGAGACTGATAAAATGGCCTACAATTGATGGGCCTATTTAAGCTGTCTCCTCGGTAGCATAAACCAGCCTGCTTCTCATTGTTTGTTTCTGAAATTCTTATTCTTGTTTTCAAGGCAAACAAATGCACATTCACTACTGAATGAATAGCTCCTTGAACTGTGCTCTGCAATTTACTATGGGTTAATCTTGTCGGTTTTAATACAGAGTAGGAGGAAAGTGGGGGAATCATGGGAGTGAATTGTGAGTGCCTTCACATCACCATTTCTTGCATTTTGCCAGGATGATAAACTACTTGTAACAGACAGTCTTGTTTTAGAAGGATACAAAAGCTATCAGAGCAAGGAGACTACATCTTGAGATACGTTTGGTAAACCTTCTTAATGATTTATTTAGGAACCCAGAGCCTTGCTTCTTAATCTTAACTATTATTGTCTTGTATATAATTTATATAGGGATACACGGAAATCACTGCAAATATATTATTTTTGTGAGTTATAGATGGTGCAAATGAAATCTTTATCACTCATTGGATATTATTTCCCCAAATGTATAGGGTTTAACCGGGAACTCATAAAACTGTCTTCACAATAAAACCATATCTCTATAAAATGTATCTTACCCCAATATAGAAAGTTAATTTTGTATAATGAAATTAAGTCTATTTTCAGATTTCACTTTAAACAACATTGCCAATTCTGGTTTAAAGGAGTGTAGCCCTAGCTATGATTAATCTGAGAAATATCCATATGCTTAAAGAGAGTTACTGATTGCAAGTAGTGACCTTCAGATATGTTGGACTGCAATTCCCATAAGACTAAGTCATGTTGGCTGATAGGTATGGGAGTGGCAATCCAACATCTTTGAAGGACACAAGATGCAATGAGTAACTCAAGCTTTAAAAAAAAAATAGATAATGCTTACTCCACAACAAAAGGCTATATTTGGGTGCAATTTCTTTTTGCCTTTATATACATTATTATTGCTATTATATGATCAGTTGGAAACATAGTACAGTATGTATACATACTACTGGTATGTGTACACACACACACACACACACAGAGAGAGAGAGAGAGAGAGAGAGAGAGAGAGAATAGCAAAGCTTCTTACCTGAAACTTTCTGAAGTAAAGCAACTCTTAACTCAGTTTTTTTTATTTAACATATGGCATCTTAATTCAGTAATTGCTATAGACAATGCAGTGACTGAAAGTCAAGTTGACTTAGGAAGTTTTCCCCTCTTTTTATATCTTTTTCCTTCTCTGCTCATGATGTTTGGTGGGGAAAGTGTAATGGCAGTATACTGTACCACGTAGGGAGTTTATTAAACCAACCTTCCCTTCCTTCCCCCCCTCGCCCCCCCCCCAGTCTGGCTGGCTCTAAGAAAAAAATATTCTTATCAAAACTTTCCTCTTCTGAAACTGGTCTTTTTTTTTTTTAAGTCAACAAAAATGTTTTTCCACCAATAAACACCCTTCTATGTAGATTCTGTCTGTTCTGTGCAATCAAGTAGATCTTGCTGAAGGGGACTTACCTAATTAAAGTATTTCGATGAAAACCCAAGGGCATAAATGTATGTTGGTATTGAGGCATGGGTCTAAGACCATATCCTATCCTCCCTTCCCCCATCTGAATGCGGTCAGTTGATGGCTAGGGACTATGTCAGAACTGCTTGGGAACAAAACTCGCGCAGATCCATTGTTTTTCTCTGTAGGCGAAGTATACAAAGAAGTACTACTATTCAGCCCTTCAGCCATGATGGAAAAAGTAAACCCCTGACATCGCTCTCCTTGTTTAACTTGTTTAATTCTCATTTTGAATTCAGTAGTATAGTGGCTGTGTGAACTCTGAAGATTTCTTTGATAATCCATTTTGTAGTTCCGAATCAAAAACAAAATGAAAAGGTCGGACACAATTTGCTTTTATTTTTAGGCAAATCAACCCCGCTCCTAGTTAATAAGGGGATTACAACCCAGACTAGGCCCTTACAGATGTAATGTAAATCAAGGGCAGAGTATAAAGAAAGTGATCCCTTTTGATTGAAGTATGGTAAAAAGGCATAGAGAAACTAGCAGCAGTAATCTGATTGTATGGCAATAAAACCACCATTTTCTGTCTTTCAGATAAAAAATAATGTGGTAAATCCATGCCGCTCATAAGATGTAAAGGCAGATAAAGGGGGATACCATGGCAACATATAGATTAGTTTGATGTTGGAAATGACATGTCGGTGAAAGGGATATAGAAACTAAGGGCCTTGCCTTCAGGGCTGCAAGGTATTATGTGAGAATTGAAAAAAGAGAGAGAGAGAATCTTGGGATGGGGGAGGTTGGGATTAGGAAAGAAAAAGGCCTTCTTATAGCCAGACTAGATGGGCAGCAGAGAAAGGCTGCTCAGTTCTTGCTCATTGGTGGTGCCTAATATGGTAAAGGTGGATTTCATTTACTGCCTTTTTATTGCTGAAATTTGGATTGATTAAAACTTTGGAACCCTGGAATGGTTCAAATGTAAATCTTTTTTTTTTTTCCTTTTTAACTTCAGCTCTAGCAATGACATTACCTTCTGTAGGATTAGCTGCCCTTCACATTTATTTATTTAATCTATTTGGGATTCAAGTAGGATGTTGGCAAGGAGCAGAAAAGAGCAGATGGATAGAATGGAGGTTTTCTGATTTTTTTAATGTTTTTATTATTAAGACAAAGCTTTTAGTTACCTTTCTGGCAGTGCTTTCAGTCTTGCACCTCACATGAGAAACAAAACTAAACATTCTGTTTTGTTGCCCTCCCTTCTTAGGAATAAGAGAAGGTTGTTTAAAAACTTTATAGTAATCTGATAAATGGGAAATTTATATGAAGCTCCAATGAAACTTTTTATGATATTTATGATTTAAAAATGCAAGTTTATAGATCACATGCAAAAGAGAAGGGAGTGTTTTAATAGAACAAAGCATGGATTAAGGGATCATAGAAGGCTTGTTGCAATCTGTCCGTTTTGTATTTTAAGTTCTGGCATATTTGGAGAAAGCTGACTGGTTAAAATTTACATAATCATAGGTTTTCCTGTGTAAATATTTTTGAAACTTTTTTTGACCCAAACCCAGATAGTCAAATTATCCCAAGCTGATATGCTTTAAGAAATATGTAATAATGAGCATTGTGAATTTTTCAGTATTTCTCCTTAACCTTCAGAAATCTATAGCAAAAGATCCCTTTAGGCCGCAGATAATATACAAAGCTCAGGGGAGGCCCTTCACTGCTTTAAAGGCTGGTCACATCTAACCACCTTACATTCTGCATTTGACAATGATTGCTAATGGGCTATTCAACTAAAGTATTTGCTTGTTCACAGCGAACAGGGCATGATAAATGTCCAGCAAGCTTGCAGCCTCCTTCAGCCTTTCAAATGCAGACTGGTGCATATTTATGGAAGGCAAATGACAAAAGAAGCAGCTGAATTACTCTGGCCTAATGCTTTCTGTTGGAACAAGGGTTAAAGTGATTAAAGAAATAATGCAAAAGCCTATGTCATTTGTTTGCTAATCATTATCCAACATTTAGCTTTCGAACCTACCTGTCATGTCTCATTTCTGAAATGTTGCAGATAAGGCTATGTACATTGTGATACATCAAGAAGAGGCAATTATTTATATAGTGTTTCTCTATACAGAGATTGTCAAGTATGTTTCTTCACAATGTTCGTTCTAGAAATCATCCAGACATGTACATTTTAACATTGCTCTTACTTGTACATTTTTGTTCTGATGAGAACTTGCATTGCATTGAAGTTTGCAGCTGGAGGGACTGCATTATCTCTCTGAAAGGAATGTTCACAATGCAGTGAAGAAGCTGTTAGCCTGTAGATAAGTTGTGCTGATTTCTTTCTTGAAGAACACACAAAGGCAGGTGGTAAACTTCTTGGAATAACTTCTTGTATAGAGGTCAAACTCTTTCTTATGACATTGAATATTATTCTGATTGCATTTTATTTAATTCATACCTAGATTTTCCTTCTGAAGTTAGTAGAAATCTTGTTCATTTGGATTAGAAGAAATTCATCTTTTTGCAGCTTTGAGTTTATTACCACATTTAGTACTATATATGATTTATTTCTAATTTTAGAAGTTATATCTTAACTTGTTCACATAGTGGGATTTTCTTCCAAGGCTAAACTCTGGGATAGATTGGGCAGGGAGATAGTGATTTCTCGAAAGACATTCCCTGAGCTTCCTCCATTGAGAATTCTAGATTTTATTGGTGAAATGAGCATGGGAAAATCAGTTTCCTGGTGAGGACCTGAAATTCTGCAAGAGAGATTAGTTAAAAAACAGATATGACCATGATTTCTATTACTTTAAGCGCTGCAAAACTACTGTCACTGTCATGATTTTCTTAAAGCATTTGTTATGTGCTGTGATTAAAGTAATAGATTTGGGGCAATCTGTTTTTTTAGTAATGCAATGCTAATGACACACATTGTTACAACTTGGGCTTTTGCTAATATACTGTATACCTAAAGGAAGAAAGTTTGGTGACGCCTTCCGGTTTGAGTTTCTTCGGTGACAGACCGAAACCTCATCTCTCTCAGGCTTCGATCCATGCTCGCCGCTGGAGCGCTCTGAGCCGGCTGGTTTTGGGGCTAAGCCACCCATAGAGGTGGTGAAGAGGGGCGAGACTGCCTGCAGGGTTGAGGAGAACCGCATCTCTCCTCCCCAGCTGGCCATTACTCCCTTTCCTGAAGGTGGTTGTAGCGGTGGTCAGAAATGGCCACCACAAAGAAGAACTCGACCGGAAAAGAATGTGCAAGAGGAAGATAAGAAGAGAAAGTTTTGGTTGACCGGGTCAAACAGCAAAAACAACAAATAAGGTACTCTGGAATTTAAACTTAACAACATTATTCCCAAAGGAGATTTTGAAGCTGCGAAGGAGAGAGAGAAGGGAAAGGATTAGGGTTTTTTTCTTCCCTTCCTTATACTGATAGCTAAGAGACTTAAGCAAGAAACTGAAAAAAAAATCCACTTTGACATTAATAAACATTTAAGCTGAAAATAAAAGTCAAAGGGATAATAAAGATTTCTGGACATTTAAAAGTTTTTAAAAACTGGAAAGGAGAAAAAAAAAATAGAAGGGCAGGATTTGGAAAAATGGAGGAGACTGCCTGGAATTAAGGAATGGAACTGTAATTAAAAGGAACTTACAGTGAAATTTTAACAAGATTCCTCAAAGATACATTTTAATGGAAACTTGGTAACAAAATAATAGAACCCCAGGAAGAGAAAGTGGAAAAAAGAAGCAAGTAGAAACAGCTTTGGATTATTTGGATTACTTGGTGGTTTGGGGTTTTTGCATCTAGATGACTAAAATTAACTGGGTGGTTGTATAAAAGTTTTTAAAATGGTATCACTCTTAGAAGAACTGAAAACGGAACTTTAAAAATGGAAAGAAGACGCACAAGAAGAGAAAATTTCTTTTGGCTTCGTGTTTCAATTCTTAGAAATTGAGATCTGGAACTATGAGAAGCAACAAGAAACGCTTGCAGAACAAGAAGATTGGGACAAAGGAGAAGCCATCTTTAATGATCAAATAATTTTAAGTGGGGGGGGGGAAGAAAGGGGGGAAAGAGAGTGAAAGGTTTAAGATTAGAAAAAACAACCAAAAAGAAAAACAATTTGAAAGATAAGTATAATATTAGAAAGCAACAGAAGAGGGGATTACAGATGAGAGAGTTAGAAGTAGAGAGGCGAGGGGATAAAAAGGGGAGGGAGGAGAAGAAGAGGGGGAAGAAGGCAAGGAAAAGAAGTTGTAAAAGACAGAAACAAGAAATGGAGAAACAGGGAAAAGATGTAAGGATTGTAACCATAAGTTTGTTTAGAGATAATGGGTGAAAATTTAATTGTAAAAGGGATTCTGCAAAGGTACATAAGATAGCTTTGTTATATTACAAATAGAAATAACTTTAGAAAATATGATAATGGATAAAATATTTATTGTAATGCAGTGGGATGTTTGTTAATAAATAAATGAATTAAAATGATTGAGAGAATTAAAAGGGAACATTTTTAATTATTAGTAATGATTTATAAAAAATATAAGTGAGAAATATGAAAAAAAAAAATTAACTATGGAAAGTTTATAAGTGTTCCCAAGGAAATATGATATTCAATTGAAATAAATGTTAAAGATGTTAAGATTTTAATGCATATTAATGATAGAACTGAATTGGAATGGAACGTGTTTTATTCACATATATAATTTTTTCTTTTTAAGAATATAGTGTCTATTTTAAGAATGTACCAAGCAGAATTCGATTGGAAGTTATGTATTATATTGAATGCTATAATCTTAAAGCTATACATTGAAGCTTAAATAAGAGCTTGAATGGATAAAATTAAAGGATATAAAGGTGTCATACTCTAATTGGTAACTACAGGGAAAAATTTGCTTAATAAGAAAAGATAATGTTAAATTGTAACAGGACAGACAAAAGTATAAATAAATGATTTGAATTGAGATAATTAAAATAAAGTTTGAGAAAATTAGAAGAGGGGAAAAACTATGTAGAAAATATAAAATGGCAATAAGATATGGAATAGAATATAAAAATGAGCATGAAATTGAGTTTTGTGTCTGTATGAAGAAGTGATAACTTGGGACCATGCTATTTTCAAAAAAGATGTTTTATTTGTATCTTGTTTTTGTGAAAACCCAAATAAAATTTTCAAAAAAAAAAAAAAGAAAGAAAGAAAGTTTGGTGACGCTTCATGAAATTTTTTAGAAACCTAGCTTGGGTGAAATAAGAATGACATAAATAATGGTGCACCCCTGATCACATCTATACAGAAGTCCCACTGAGTTTAGAGAAGTTTTCTTCAGGAAAATACATATAGGATTATAGCTCCATTTAATTTGATAACCACACATGGAATATCATACATCTATGGTGGTGAAATGAATATCTGAGCAGAAGTATTTCATAGATTTTAAACACCATTGCTCAATATAGGTTAAAAGTATGCTTTGTAGGTGACACATAAGTGCTGTGTCTTGTTAAGTATACACATAATTTCAAATAAACTTTATATTGAATGCATGAAAAAGCCATACACAAGTTTTTTGTTTGATTCAGCGGTGTAGTTAGTTTTGTCACTGTCCAAACACAACTCTATTTGGTTTTAACCCTAAGCCAGTTTGTCGTACATCATGGCATATTTTTGTTTTAACATTTATAAATTTGTGGTATTATGTATCTTGCAGGCTTTTAAATACTTTTTACTTTTAAGGAATTATGCTTTTTAAAACAATGCACTAAATATATAATGAATGCTGTAATTACAGCTGAAACAGGAATTTTGACTGTTTGGAAAGGAACTTTAAATGGCAATAGATTGACCTGAAGGTATTGGAAATATTTATTTCTCAAGTAACAACAGCCCATACAGTTGGCTTGTTTTGGGACGTAGTGTGATCTGTGCATGCATCTATAGTAAGAAGAATTCATGGATTGTACAAATTAAAAAGAAACAGACACACATACACTATAGTTTAGTATTGTGCATAAAACAAGGATACATCGGAACTACATGAAATAGTTTATACTGATTCATGCATTTTAATACATTGTTTACTTCTATTTGGATCATGTATGGTAATTTTATTTTCATTAAACAATGTTAAAATTGGTATTTAAAGTACCATATAATTTATATCTTGGTGTTTTTCTTGTTTGGTATATGGATGTTGGACTTATCTTGGTTGCAAGGCGGAATAGTGAGTGCAAATTCAGTTCCAAAATGAATGGGTTTGAATAGGGCTAGCTTTATATATAGCTATTGAAGCAGTGTGTTTTAGAAAGTTTCTGTATCCCTGCAATTTTCTTACTCAGACAAATTTCAATCAAAGAATAATTAAACTAGAATTTCCTGTATTATAAGGTGCAGTTCTGACATTCCAGCCATTGACAAGATTGTCATCACTCTTTTTGAACTTGGGGTTAAAAAAACCCCCCACAATTGTAATTAAGAAGAACCTCAAACTTTAAACTACCATCTTAACATTCTGACTAACAAAGGAATTAAGAGTAAGAATCTTTGATAGCCCAGAAATGAAAAATTATTTCTGTGTTGGTTTTGCTAGCTTTGCTTATAAGTTTCCATCCCCATTAATAAAGTGAACTAGCAGCATCCTACTATACAATTCAACAAAACTTTCCGTATCAAACAGATCTCCCTCG
This sequence comes from Hydrophis major, assembly GCA_033807585.1. Lineage (NCBI taxonomy): Eukaryota > Metazoa > Chordata > Lepidosauria > Squamata > Elapidae > Hydrophis > Hydrophis major. Next base: position 35,112,362 of record CM066332.1, on the reverse strand, counting down.
CTCCCCTGTAATCATGTTAAAAAGTAGCTGAAAAAAATGATTACCTTGTTGTAACATAGAAATAAAGTCAGTGCTGTACAGTTTGAACACACATGCATGCCTTTGTAATACAGCGTCAGACTCCTCCATTTTGTGGCAGCAGAAATGAAAACTAAATTTTATATCAAAAGGAGTTGGCTTTCATCACGATGAAGGTTCAGTTGCACATTGCTAAGGGCAGTGGAATGTAATATTATCATGATTTGTTTAGCAATTTTAAGATGACAGGCAAATGGATTAAGTTTAAATATAAAGGTGCCTAGCACATACGGGTTTTATTCATGGATTCTGAGGTACCTTTAGAAGAGAGAGTTTGTCTTCCATTCCATTATCAGGACTGTATGTTTATAAATAGTGAGCCACAAAGAATGATGTTTTTGCTTGGAAAAGAAAAAAAGAAGCAGAAATGTACAGGAATACAGTATCATCATGCTTAATAAAATTACTGTGTGTTTGTAATTTAGAATAGCTGAACTTGCTTTTGTCTCATAGATAGCAGGGCATTTGAATTAGTTCGTGCTACTTTATTTTTGCATGGCATTGTAGGAAAATAATTTTGTGGCTTTTAACTCCTGCTCTCTTTCCTTGTAACCATAGCAAACAAATTTAAATGGCAGTGTATTTTTCCTTCCTGTATCTAAAAAAAATGTATAATAATGTGAAATAACAGAAAAGATTCCTCTCAAGTGTAGATTTGCCTGTAGAAAAAGAGAATATTAGGTTTAACTCTACTAATTCCTAAGCTATTTGTTTAACTTGCTCTGTCATCCTAGCTGCTACCATAACATATTCAGCAATGTAAAGGCTATAAAATGCAGCTTAAGAGTTCTGTAAATCTTTATTTCTGTGCTAATCATCTGCTATTTCACAGGGATTCACAATAGCATGTTCATGCTCAGACCTGTTCTAATGTTAAAGTGCAAAAGGGGGCAGTAAAGTGCTACCCAGAAAATCCTATCTTTGCGGAGAATATTTTGTTTAAAAAAAAAAGTGGATTCTCATTTTACTCTTGATTTGTTATTTCAATTACTGATTAATTTGTTATTTTGGGCATCTCTTCTCCTGCATTTAGCAGTCTTAAAAATGCCTGTGTGTTTTTTGCATGTAAAAAAAGTGTAAAAAACATTGTTTTAATGGTAAACATTCAACTGAATGTGATTTTGTTTTCTGTGTCATCCAGCCCGGCATGCAATTGCCCTCACATTTTTCTTGGAAATGCTCAGATTCTTCCTTGAAGCACATTCTTAAAGTGTTTTTTCAAAGAATCTAATTCAGTAACAGCTTCCTTGCCTTCTCTATTAACAGCCTATTCCTCTGAAAACATAGGGCATACTTAAAAGAGAAAAAGAAAGAACTTTGAGGCTGAGAATTGAGATCTGGAGAAGTAAATGTGGAATGAGGTTATGGGGTCAAGAGTTGGACTTTTGCCAAGAGGTGCAGGCCTGATTCATCCAGAAGTGGTGGGAGTAAGCATCTAATTTCCCTGTATCTGTGTAGAGGGCTTCATTCTCTCCTAGTAGTTCCTCAGCCATTCACAATCCATTTCTTAAAGACACAACTCTTAATTTTAATACTGATGCCTTGTGTATTTCTGAATTCTGGGTTAAATAGTATTTCAGTGAAGTTAAGCTTTTTCTTTCATTCTGGAGATTCCTATGTTAATAAAGAGTTCAGTGTAAGTAGCAAGTTTCGTAGCTAGACATATTAGCAGAATAACCAGAATTACTATTACTAATTTCATTATTGGACATATTATAACAAAGTTAAACACCGCCCTCTCACCCTCCTCCCTTCCCAAACATTTTTCACTTGGTAGATAACAAATCTTCCACATACCAGCTGCTTCCTTGTGTAACCAAACATGAATCAGTAAATGGATTAACATTTTCCATATGTACTTATGCCACAGTTATGAAATGTTTTGAATCGTGGTTTGGATATATATGTAGTAGGATGGGTTGGGTTTTTTTTTTCATTTTATTTATTCTAGGCTTATGATCTTTAATCTGGAGATCACAAGAACATGATCTAGAACTATATTTATCTAAGTGGTTAAGGCACCAGACTAAAAACCAGTAGACTTAGAAAACTGTTCTAGTCCAGCTGTAGGCATGAAACTGTCTGGGTGACTTTGGTCCAGTCACACTCTCATCCCAGCCCACCCCAGTGGATTATTGTTGTGGAGAAAATAGGAGGAGAAAGTATTAGACAAAATTGTCATCTTGAGTTACTAATAAATTGACACAGTAAAAATCTGATAAATAAATGGATAAATTTATTCATTTATTTTTCTGATTTATAACTAATAGAAAATAATACAAGTCTAGTAAAATAAAAGTTAACAAAAACTTAATCATAAAAGTCGTGGGTGGGCATTGTTGCTGATCCTACTTATCTTCTGCCTTTCTAAAGGACACCAGTCTTGGACTTCCTGAAGGAGCCATTTTCTCTCCTTGGCATTGCTAAGAAGTACACCCTGGTCTTTGGTGAGGGGAATCCAGGACTGCTGGCATCCAAGGCAGGTCCAGAAACCAGAGGAAAGGGCATTTTTGACACTGATTCCAAACCTTATTTGCTTTATGGGTTAACAAGTTTCATTGTCTGCAGTATGACTGCAGACAATCATTTCTGGAGGTCTTCAAGAAAATAGTGAACAGCCATTTGTCTGGGATGCAATAAGGATTTCTACCTTGGCAAGGGATTGGACTTAGAAGACCTCTAAGACCCCTTCCAATTCTGTTACTCCGTTCTGCAATAAATTCTCTCTTGGGAACTGTCAAATTCTTTAGACTTATTTTTAAGTAACATTTTAATCTGAAGAAATTTGAGACCTGACGTTTTGCAATGTAAAACATTTGCGTCATTGTTATAGGTAGTTTGTGATTTACAACAGTTCAGTGACCCTTCAAAGTTATTACCATTTTTCACACTTATGACTGTTGCAGCATTTTCATGGTCACATGATCAAAATTCAGATGCTTGGCAACTAACTCATATTTATGGAGGTTGCAGTGTCCCAAAGCATGTGATCCCCTTTTGTGGCCTTCTGATAAACAAAGCCAAAGGGGAAGTCAGATTAACTTAACAACCATGTTGCTAACTTGTGAATCACTTATCAGCTGTGGCAAGAAAGGTCATAAAATGAAGCAAAATTTACTTAGCCATTTTCTCCCTTAGCAACAGAAATTTTGGGCTTCAATTATAATCGTAAGTCGAGGGCTTACGTATTTGCAAGAATGTCCCTGGGCGCTATATAATCTTAGACAATATAAATTGGTTGCAGTTTAGGGGTTTGTTTAGAAGTTTGCCATCAGTGATGATAAGAACGCAAAAATGGAAATCAGAGGTCTTGTTAATGTCCAGGGAGGAAACTTAGAGGAGTTAGTGTGTTTTTGAGACTATTTCTCCAGATACTATTTCTCCTGATATTTTGGGGATGGACCATGGCAGACATTTTGTGAGAGAACCCATAGCATGCTATCAAATTTCCAGATCTGTTCAAAAGATGGAGGCCATGGTTCTGAGTTCTATAAATATTCATGTAATTTGTAACATTTCTAAATCAAGAAATAGATCCAAGTGCAGAATTTATCTCCTCATCTCAAGGAAATGGGGATGTTTGAGAAGCCTGCATGTTCATCTGTATAATCTCCTCATCCCTTGAAGAGAATGGAGTGTATAAAAAGGGATTAAGACTCACTAAATGAAAGTCAGTTACTAAATGGAAGTCAGTTAAGCTTGCCTAGAAGCTGTTGTCCTGTTGCAGTCCTCAGTAATGACATATTCTTAGAATAGCAGAGCAATCCAGTCTTGTGTCAACTGTGCTTCTCTATTGATAAAATCTGTTGTGAATGGCAGCTCTGCAGTTACAATCTGAAAATGAATGTAACATAGTCCAGGGAAGCTCATTGTTAGCAGTCTAGTTCTGCTTTACATGTTTCCCACTCCAGAGAGATCTTCAGCACATTGTTTAAAGTTGTAGTATAACAAATGAACACATGATTGTTGTGATACTTGTATTTTCAGAAGAAATAATGTAATTCTGCTCAAATTGAATAATTGTACTGATTTTATAAAAATAAAATTCCATAGCACTATGGTAATACTTGGAAGTATTCTAAACAGGTAGTCCTAGATTTATTACTTCAGTTGGAATTGCGATTTTTGTTGTAAGTCATTGCTATCATAACTCGAGTCATGTGATCTGACTTGAATTTATGAACATTTTTATGATGGTCATAAGTCAAGTCATGCAGTTATAGGTGTGAATCCAGCTTACCCAATGGCAGTTTTTGTCAGAAACTGGCCAAAAACATTGCTAATTCACATTCCATGATTCTGGAATGCTGCAACTGGTTATAAATGCAAGATGGTTGGTTCCTAATGCAAGAATTGTGATCAAATGACCACAGGGATAGGGTATTAGTTGTAAACCTGAATTTAGGTCTTAACTTCCTTTTTTGGAAGCCATCATTTATTTGAACCATTGTTTAATGGTCATAATTTGAGGATTGTGAATATTCAAGGTAACAAAAAGACATTTGTAAAGCTAGCTGAATCAAGAAGCATGGTGTAGAATGAACCATTCTTAAGAATGAGAAAATATATTACTTGTGTCATTGGTCTAATAGAAACAGTTTAGTGGTTTAGTTGATTTAGCGGTTGAGACACCAGACTAGAAAAGTGGGGCACGATGAGTTCAAGTCCCACTTTAGCCATGAAAGCCAGCTAGGTGACTTTGAGTCAATCACTTTCTTAGCCCAACCTACCTTACAGGATTGTTATTGTGAGAAAAAATAGAAGTAGAAAAATGTGTTGGATATTTGCCATCGTGAGTTATTTGTAAAAATAAAGGTGGGATACAAATAAATAAATATGTTTTGATCAAATCAAATAAATCTACAGAGTAGAACAATATTTGGAGGAGTATTCCCTATGTTGATAACAATATTTGGCCTTGGCAACTTTAATTTATGTGTAATTTCAGTGACAGGTTGGGAAGCAATAGTGTAATTTCAGTGAACATAAGGAGGAATGGGATTCCATCCACTGGTCAAGGAAACTGATATGGTTCCTTGTGGGTCACACTTTTAGCCTAGAGGCTCATCTTTTCTAATATCTGATGTTTAGGAGACAGATGGAACCAACTGCCACAGTCTCATGCCCTTTTCTCTAAAAATCACAAAAATATCCCAGAACAAGGAGATATCAGTTGTAGCCAAATTAAAAGTAGGTTTTAGAATATAAATATTTATATATTATGTATTCATACATGTTCGAATTTAAAATGTCTTTACTCTTGATCCCCCCCCCCCAAGTAATGGGATGTTTCAGCAAAGTAAAAATAAGCTTTGTGGAATTTGTGTATTTCATATTCAAATTGCTTGGCCCAGGGCTGAAGTAGGGTAGTATAAAAGCTGGATATGTTTAGGCAAAAGGTGCCATTAGACTGTGTCTGTTGGATGGATTCCTAGTAAACATATGCAGTTCCATATTTTCTATTGTAGAAGCTACAAGTAAGGCAAATAAAAACAGTTAAAGGAAGATTAAATCAGTTTTGTTCATTAACGACATCTGATTCTGTATATCCCCACTAAAAGTTATATATTCTCTGTCTGCCTCACCTTACTTTTATATTCATTTTATACTTATTTGGGTTCCTCTGCTTAATTTATATGATTTCTTGAATAAAAATGTACAGTGGGAGTGAACAGTACAGGTGAAACTCAAAAAATTAGAATATCGTGCAAAAGTTCATTCATTTCAGTAATGCAACTTAAAAGGTAAACTTAATATATGAGATAGACTCATTACATGCAAAGCAAGATAGTTCAAGTCATGATTTGTCATAATTGAGATGATTATGGCTTACAGCTCATGAAAACCCCAATTCCACAATCTCAGAAAATTAGAAAATTGTGAAAAGGTTCAATATTCTAGGCTCAAAGTGTCCCACTCTAATCAGCTAATTAAGCCATAACACCTGCAAAGGGTTCCTGAGCCTTTAAATGGTCTCTCAGTCAGGTTCAGTAGGAATCACAATCATGGGAAAGACTGCTAACCTGACAGTTGTGCAGAAAACTATCATTGACACCCTCCATAAGGAGGAAAAGCCTCAAAAGGCAATTGCAAAAGAAGTTGGATGTTCCCAAAGTGCTGTATCAAAGTACATTAATAGAAAGTTATGTGGAAGGGAAAAGTGTGGAAGAAAAAGATGCACAAGCAGCAGGGATGACCGCAGCCTGGAGAGGATTGTCAGGAAAAGGCCATTCAAAAGTGTTGGGGACTTTCACAAGGAGTGGACTGAGGCTGGAGTCAGTGCATCAAGAGCCACCACGCACAGACAGATCCTGGACATGGGCTTCAAATGTCGTGTTCCTCTTGTCAAGCTGCTCCTCAACAACAAACATCAGAAGTGTCTTACCTGGGCTAAAGAAAAACAGACCTGGTCTGTTGCTCAGTGGTCCAAAGTCCTCTTTTCTGATGAGAGCAACTTTTGTATCTCATTTGGAAACCAAGGACCCAGAGTCTGGAGGAAGAATGAAGAGGCACACATTGCAAGATCCTTGAAGTCCACAGTCTGTGTTGATTTGGGGAGCCATGTCATCTGCTGGTGTTGGTCCAATGTGCTTCATTAAGTCTAGGGTCAATGCAGCCATCTACCAGGAGATTTTGGAGCACTTCATGCTTCCTTCTGCAGATGAGCTTTATGGGGATGCTGACTTCATTTTCCAGCAGGACTTGGCATCTGCTCACACTGCCAAAAGCACCAAAACCTGGTTCAATGACCGTGGGATTACTGTGCTTGATTGGCCAGCAAACTCGCCTGACCTGAACCCCATAGAGAATCTATGGGCATTGCCAAGAGAAAGATGAAAGACATGAGACCGAACAATGCAGAAGAGCTGAAGGCCGCCATTGAAGCATCCTGGTTTTCCATAACACCTCAGCAGTGCCACAGGCTGATAGCTTCCATGCCACACTGCATTGAGGCAGTAATTGCTGCAAAAGGGACCCAAAACAAGTACTGAGTACATATGCATGCTTATACTTTTCAGAGGTCCGATATTGTTCTATGTACAATCCTTGTTTTATTGATTGCATGTAATATTCTAATTTTCTGAGATTGTGGATTTGGGGTTTTCATGAGCATCATCGCAATTATGACAAATCATGGCTTGAACTATCTTGCTTTGCATATAATGAGTCTATCTCATATATTAGTTTCACTGTTTAAGTTGCATTACTGAAATAAATGAACTTTTGCACAATATTCTAATTTTTCGAGTTTCACCTGTAAGTCAACTTTGGGACACTTTTTATTTCATGCTTTTGCTGCCAGATACACCCAACTGCTACAGATGTACCTAGCTTATACCTGCTGTAACATGTCACACTGCACTTTTTAAAAAAGAGGATATGTCCTTCAGATGTTTGGTACCATGTATGGGATTCAGGAAATTTTTGATCAAGTCCAAAAAGGGTGTATCTGTTTTAATTAGCTTGGGCACTGCCACCTCCTGTACCTTTTTCAAAACAGATGGGGAATTTTATTTGTTATGGGTGATTTTAAGATGTTCATAGTTTGCTTCCTTTCCTGAAGGATTGTACAATAGTATATAGCAGCTTTTATTGTGTGTAAATACAAACATTCAGGTGTTTATCTTTCTGATTAATGGCCAAGCTAAAATTATGACAACTCTCTATCTTCAGTAATCTTGAGATATTTAGCCTATAAAATCTGCATGCCTGGATGAAATTTGTCCCTTTGAGCCTGTGTTGGAAATGCATGAAATAAAACAGCACTAGAGGTTGGGGACTTAGTACTTATCCATTATTTTATATTTTTGATCATATGAGTGTCTGCTGTGGAGTCCTTAATATAAATTGCTGGAAATAATTATTCATTAAGAAGCCAATTTCTTCAGTAATGTTTTCTCTTACAGTAAGATAACTGTCGTGAAATGTTTAGATTAGGAGGTGTTTAATATTAATATTAAAGGGTATTAATATTAGGGAGATTCTGCATCCATAACTCTAAGAATATTAATTGGGACTCATAAATCTTAGGCAGAAAGTAAAGATTGCAGTGACTTTTTTTTTGCTTAAACAGAGTACATTTAAACCAAGAAATTATTTTCAGTTAAAACTTAACCTATGTTAAGGTAGTTTTACATTAAGGTAAACTGAGTTGCTTGAATAGTGAATAGCCAGTTTTAAGTAATTTGAAATATTTAATGTATCTGGTTGATACCAGGAACATTTAATAAGTTATTGGTGCAGGTTCTAGTTTTAACAAAACAAAAGCTTCACTCTTTTGTTTTACGTTTCAAAAAGATAAGCTGAAACCTTCCTAAGGGATAATAAAATGCTGTAATAAAAGAAGGTCAGATGTATATCCAGTGCCTGGAAGTTGCAGCTGCTGTTGGTTCTCCATATGGCAGACTAGGAGAGAGGTGAGGCCTCTACCTCAGTGGAAATAGTTGTTTATTGTGTAATGAACAGAGGCTCCAAAAAGTTTTATCTAGTACTTAATATTGGATACTAGATCAGATGGTCCTATTTTATCCATTTATTTTGACCAAGTATCTTTGTTTAGAACAAGCTCAAGAAGAAAATCTTTAATTAATTCTTATATTGTTGAACGAAACTTAATTTGAATTCTTCTTAAGGTAGATTCAGAAGTTTGTGATAATTAATTTATCATTTTGGATTTCAACTTGTCCATAGTAAAGAAAACTAAAATTGGGTGGTTGTTGTTTGTTTATTTTGATATCTTCAATTTGTAGATTTCTTTTTATGAGTATGATACATAACTTCTCTTTATCTAATGAATGATTTTTATCTGTTTTTTTCTTTTAGATTCCATCCTGGACAAGGATTAGTACTGTATCCAAAGATTGGAGATAAACTGGATATTATATGCCCAAAGGTGGATTCTAAGACTGGTGGTCAGTATGAGTACTACAAAGTCTATATGGTTGAGAAAGACCAAGCAGAGAGCTGTACTGTTAAGAAGGACAACACTCCCCTGCTCAACTGTGCCAAGCCTGATCAAGATGTTAAGTTTACCATCAAGTTTCAAGAGTTTAGCCCTAACCTCTGGGGTCTAGAATTTCAGAGAAACGAGGACTATTACATTATATGTAAGTGAACAATAACTTTGTTTCCTTTCTTTCTTTTTTTGGTCTTACTGTTTTTTAATTTATTCATTGTATTCAATCAAGTAAGAAACTTAAAGGATTTATATTGTTTTCATTGAAAGTATTTTCATGGCAGCTTATTATTAACTTCCTCCCTACTGTTTTGAGATCCTGTTTTATTTCCAGGTTTTCAGACAACTGGGTAGGCTGAACTGGCAATGTTAGCAAAGTAACTGATTAATACCTGGGTATCTTAACATACACTGCTCAAAAAATAAAGGGAACACAAACATAAGATCTGAATGAATGAAATATTCTTATTAAATACTTTGTTCATTACATAGTTGAATGTGCTGACAACAAAATCACACAAAAATTATCAATGGAAATCAAATTTAGCAACCCATGGAGGTTTGGATTTGGAGTTACATTCAAAATTAAAGTGGAAAAAAATACTACAGGCTGATACAACTTTGACATAATGTCCTCAAAACAAGTCAAAATGAGGCTCAGTAGTGTGTTTGGCCTCCATGTGCCTGTATGACCTCCCTACAACGTCTGGGCATGCTCCTGATGAGGTGGCGGATAATCTCCTGAGGGATCTCCTCCCACACCTGGACTAAAGCATCCCCCAACTCCTGGACAGTGTGGTGCAACGTGGCATCGGTGGATGGAGCGAGACATGATGTCCCAGATGTGCTCAATTGGATTTAGGTCTGGGGAACGGGTGGGCCAGTTCATAGCATCAATGCCTTCGTCTTGCAGGAACTGCTGACACACTCTAGCCACATGAGGTCTAGCATTGTCTTGCATTAGGAGGAACCTTGGGCCAACCGCACCAGCATATGGTCTCACAAGGAGTCTGGATCATCTCAGTACCTAATGGCAGTCAGGCTACATCTGTCGGGGACATGGAGGGCTGTGCGGCCCCCTAAAGAAATGCCACCCAACACCATTAATGACCCACTGCCAAACTGGTCATGCTGGAGGATGTTGCAGGCAGAAGAACGTTCTCCACGGCGTCTCCAGACCCTTTCATGTCTGTCTGTGCTCAGTGTGAATCTGCTTTTATCTGTGAAGAGCACAGGGCACCAGTGATAAATTTACCAATCTTGGTGTTCTCTGGTAAATGCTAAATGCCCTGCATGGTGTTGGGCTGTAAGCACAACCCCCACCTGTGGACGTCAGGCCCTCATACCACTCATGGAGTCTGTTTCTGACTGTTTGAGCAGCCACATGCACATTTGTGGCACAGTGGAGGTCATTTTGCAGGGCTCGGGCAGTGCTCCTCCTGTCCCTCCTTGCACAAAGGTGGAGGTAACGGTCCTGATGCTGGGTTGTTGCCCTCCTACGGCCTCCTCCACATCTCCTGATGTACTGGCCTGTCTCCTGATTGTGCCTCCATGCTCTGGACACTACCCTAACAGACACAGCAATCCTTTTTGCCACAGCTCTCATTGATGTGCCATCCTGTATGAGCTGCACTAACTGAGCCACTTGTGTGGGCTGTAGACTCCGTCTCATGCTATCATTAGAGTGAAAGCACTGCCAGCATTCAAAAGTGACCAAACCATCACCCAGAAAGCATAGGAACTGAGAAGTGGTCTGTGGTCACCACCTGCAGAACCACTCCTTTATTGGGGATGTCTTGCTACCTGCCTATGCTTTCCAGCTGTTGTCTATTCCATTTGTACAACAGCATGTGAAATTGATTGTCAATCAGTGTGGCTACCTAAGTGGACAGTTTGATTTCACAGAAGTGTGATTGACTTGGAGTTACATTGTGTTGTTTAAGTGTTCCCTTTATTTTTTTGAGCAGAGTAGTATTTTTGTTAAATACGGATGGGAAAACTTACAACTATTTGTAAGGGGAAGAGAATCTACAATTTTTTAATTGACTTTTCGGCATCCAGCCACTATATATATATAATGTTCAGTATTAGATCTATTTGATGTTTGTGGGGATTTTTTTTCTTTTCTTTTTGTGCACAAGAATTTTCCCCCCTCATTAGTGTTGGATACTCATTTTTCTATTTTTCTGTTTTCTATTTTATCCTTCTTGATAAAAGAAAGAAATTAATTAAAAAAAAAAGACCTTCTGAATGCAGTGACTGTACATGAAACTGCAGTTGGTTCTGAAATTTAAACTCAGGCCTTTGCAATCATATTTATTAAACCAGGGTCCCCAACTCCCACGTGCAGCCCACTATCAGGCCTCAGAAGCAGCAAGCAGAGGGCATGCAGAGGGCAGGTGAGTGCACAGCACAGCTCCATTTGTGCAAGTGGCAGGCAGCAACGAAGCTGCACATGGAACTGTTAAGTGTGGAGCATGGGTACGAAGAATGGAGACGAGCCGGTGAAATAGTGAACTTCAAAACTCTTTATTAACATGGTGTGACAGCTCAAACTGGATGGCTGCTATAGGCTTCCTTATATAGGCAACTAATTAACTATTCAACCAATGGCAACCTGGGAGCGTTAGCTCCGTTAACCTTCCTGTCCCTCTTTGTACAAAGGCGGAGGTAGTGGTCCTGAGGCTGGGTTGTTGCCCTCCTACGGCCTCCTCCACATCTCCTGATGTACTGGCCTGTCTCCTGATTGTGCCTCCATGCTCTGGACACTACGCTGACAGACACAGCAAACCTTCTTTCCACGGCTCACATTGATGTGTCATCCTGGATGAGCTGCACTACCTGAGCCACCTGTGTGGGTTGTAGACTCCGTCTCATGCTACCACTAGAGTGAAAGCACCGCCAGCATTCAAAAGTGACCAAACCATCACCCAGAAAGCATAGGAACTGAGAAGTGGTCTGTGGTCACCACCTGCAGAACCACTCCTTTATTGGGGATGTCTTGCTACCTGCCTATGCTTTCCACCTGTTGTCTATTCCATTTGCACAACAGCATGTGAAATTGATTGTCAATCAGTGTGGCTACCTAAGTGGACAGTTTGATTTCACAGAAGTGTGATTGACTTGGAGTTACATTGTATTGTTTAAGTGTTCCCTTTATTTTTTTGAGCAGTGTACTTTAAATAATATAAAGAAGAAGAAAAGTCAGTTATTCTAGAAATTAAAGGGCTGTATCCCATATATCATCTTTCTGATCTAATACGTTTTCCCTTAACCCCATTTGCAATATTAATACATTGTATTTTGAGATGTAGTGAGATACAATAATATTCAGTCAATGTTCATTCAGTGATAAATAACAATCATAGTTTGAATGACACTTTAACTCTTTCAAAGTATTTGGCAGTGTGTTTCCTATACATATAAAACATACAAGAAAAGTGATCACAAAGTTAGATAATAACTTCAAATAGAAAACATAAAATATAATTGAAGTAAAATTTGTTTGTATTTGCATGGACAGTTTTGTTTTCTACTTTCTTGGTTACTAGATATTTAATCAAACTGGAGTATGGTTAGCTGGTATAACAATGGTGCCAGGAAAGAGGTGAAAGGATGAGTGAGAAAAAGCTCAGGTGACTTATCTGTGGGATGGATGCTTTAAATTCGAGTAAAAAAAAAGCTGAATGTTCTTACTTCTCAAGGGACCAGCAGGGCAATAGATGTAGCTGTTCTTCTAGCAACAGATCATTGCTGTGTCCCAACCATAAATGAATCGTGATGCTGGGATGTATTTATGATGGTTGCAGTATTCCAGGGTCATGGGATGACCATTCATGATGTTCCCAGACAGATTCTCACAAACAAAGTCAATAAGGGAAGCCAAATTCATTTAACAAGCACATGATTCTTTTAATAACTTCAGTGTTTCAGTTAACGGTTTTGGGAAAAAGTTCATAAAATCAGGTTTGACTTACTTAACAACTGCATTACTTAGCGATAGAAATTCTGGTTCCAATTAAGGTCCTAAGTTGAAAACTACCTGTAATCCACTTATTTGGAAATAGTAAAAAAATGATTTTATTAGATCAGTCCTATGTAAGTAGGCATAGTATGATAGTTTAAAAACATTATTTAAAAAAAAAACCATTGTCATACTTCTGAATCATTCCTGAAAAACAAAGTGCAACAAATTTATTTTATATGTATTCATTTAAAAATTGTAAAGAACAGAATGGTGCGGTATCTGCCATCCCGCATCTGATGGGCAGCTCATGATAGGGAGCGAAGGGAAGAGAAACGACGGGAAGGGAAGAGAAAGGAAGCGAGGTTTCCTCTTGATGAGCGCGCCCTGAATGTCTTGGCACACGCTCTTTTATTGTGCTTTTTTACAAGAAAATGATTTAATCAAAGCTCAAGTCAAACATGGTAATCTCATCAGGATGTGCATGTTTACAAAGCTGCATACCGGACAGATTATTTACAATGTGGATAAGCTTATTAACAATCATCTAGCTCCTTGTCCCTTGTACGTGCCTTGCAAAGGTCACTGAAGAGACAGAAGTTAATGATTACACATGAATGATACAATGTTGCAAATGCATGAATGATACATAGTTGCAATGATACATAGTTACAACAGAATGGGACTAAAATAAGTACTAATAAAATTAGTAATTGTATATATAGAGTACATATTAATGAAATTAAAATGTATTTTTCAGAACAAAAATAGAATATTGAAAATGTAATTTGATGCACATATGATCTGTTTTAAAATATGACTTATAATTTTAAATGTAAGACTTCTCAGTGCTTAGGGCTTCTGAGAAAGAAGTGAATCAATAAATTTTGTATTGCTAGAATAAAAGGTACAGAACTGAAACTAGAGATAGTAGTCAGTACTCCTTATGAAAATGTACCGTGTAAACAGATCCCTCCGTGCTCAAATAGCTGTTACGAAATATAGCAGTTATTTAATGTTTTAGGGATTAATTCTCAATAGTAGGCCAACTGGGACATAAATGGTACTTTAATTATGACTTGAGACTTATGGACAAATGGAACTTATGGAAAACTGTCAGCTTTGTCATATCTGCGTCAGTAATATTCTAAATCCATAAATAAGACTCATTTTCTTCATTTTTGTATAATTATTTCATTATGGTAATACAGTATAATAATTACATTTCCGGGAGGATTATAGCATTCTTTGGGGTTTAGAAAATTCATATCTTTCAGCCTGGTGCCTTGGAAATGGTATCAGACTGACTGTAATAGCTTAGGGGGAAAAATTGGTAGGATCTTATGATGGGTGATGCCTTCAAGATCCAAGTTCTGATCAAAGGTAAGTGTACAATCCCCTGAAAAACCCATCAAAAAATCTTATTTCATAAAAATCTGACCTTAGGTTTTTAAATTTGCCTATAAGTCATATCAAAAGCCTGAATTCAGATCCAAGAGTCAAATACCTGCATGTGAACAAAGTTAAATGGGAAAGTCTGAAGAAAAGGAACCAAGTTATTATCTTTCTTATCTGGTGATCATTCTTGAAGAAAGATGACATAGCACAAAACAGAAGAGACAGAGGGTAAATCACAGAATGAGTAAAAGTGCAAGGAATAGATTGCATCCCTACCCTTTGCAACTTTGCTAAGTAGAAATCAGTACAATAGTAGATTTACAGCAGTTGAGTCTGTCTTGATTACTGTAACAAATCTTCTGAGCTTTGGTTAACTTAATCCACAGCTGTGTGTATGTTTATTGGGAAACCAATTTGACTCCTTCCAAGTAATCTTATAGGGAATCATTTCCAGATATTAGTAACTATTGAAAATATTTTTCAGTAACAATACTTGATAAGATATACTCTCTCGTCCAGTTAATAATTCTTTCATGACTGCTCTTGTGACCCATTTCCTAACTGATACTTGGCAGGAGAAAACAAATATAGGATTTAATTTTGGTTCTTGAACTGACCCATAAGCTAAGGTCAGAAAAGGAATGACTTTCTCCTTCTCTTCATTTTTTTTCTTTTTTAACCAGTCAAGATTCTAAAACTTTTGACAACTTTTAACCTATTGGTAGAAATGGGTAGGTAACTTTGAAATTTTCATTTTTCAATAAACAGCTCACAATATGTTTGTGAGCCACCCAGATAGCAAGATGGGTGGCAAACAATCATATAAATAAATAAGATAACTTTTAAGCAGAAATGAGAATTAGAATTAGATTCTAATTAGAATTAGAATTAGATTCAATTACAGATAAAATCCTTGCTTAACAATCAGCAACTGTTGAAATGTTCCACCAGCCTTGGTTCACCCAGTCGACATTTGCTGTTTTCTCTTCCTGGCTGCACCGGGCCTCTTTCCAGAGGCTGCACACACCATTTTTGTGATGATTTGGAAGGCTTTTGAAGTCATCTGAAACCTTGTGAGAAGGAATGTTCGCCTTCCTTCAAATTGAATGTGCTGTTCTTCAAAATATTGCCTTCCAAAGCTTCAGAAGAATGGTACATGTGAAGGAAGAAGGCCTATACATGTGGCTAACAGATATTGGGGGCAGCAGGACCTGCAGAATGCAAGGAGTTAGGGCTTTGTGCTGGAATGCCTGGCTGCAGCCTAGTTCTTGAGGTGGCATTCCTCAGCAGTGGTAGGCGCCACCATCACTGTGGTTGAAGTTGCAATCCAGGGATGGCAGCATCTGGCTGATATTGCTGAAGGTGCAAGCTTCTTTTTAAGGTCCAGTTCCGTTGATTTTGCCACTGTGGAGGGCCCTGTACAAGGTGGCCAAAAGAGTAGAGATGAGGGGGAAGATAGGCAGGTAGGGTAAACTGAAGAAACTACAATTACCTTATTGAGACCCGAGATAGGGAAGGACCAAACTGGGAATGGCTTGAATAAAGGGCCCCCTTTCCTAAAAACTGGTGGGATTTGATTAACGATGGCAGCAGGGGCTGTTGGGATTTCTGCATTAAACAATGTGGTCATTTGATCGCACACTTATTAACCACATTGCTTAGTGATGGAGATTCTGGTCCCAATGTCCTTAATAGAGGACTCCCTGTAATTTACAATGAACTGTTTGCTATCAGCATACAGATTTAATGATATTACGTAATTTTTTTAAAAAGTAGGAAAAATCCTAATTGAGAAGAGGATTAAAAGAGGTATTAAAAATTTTACACAGGTGAACCTATATCAGGCATTATTTACTGTGACTTTGATTATGACTACTGTACCTAGTCTAAAATCTGAAGAAAGTCCATAGTTCAAAAAAATGAAAAGAAAAAGTTGCTATTTAGAAGAAAAAAGGCCCACAAATCTCATTTTTGCAAACCTGAATTTTCCATAGTCAGATTGCCAAGAACAGGATATAATTCAATTCCACTTTCAGCCATAGAACCTTTCTGGGAATAAATATTCATGCCAATAATTTATAGGTTATAAAAATATATTTCTCACATTAATAAAAATGAGCACAATAACATTTCCTTTAATTTGGATGTTTCACTCTTGACTGTTTTACAGAAGTTATTATTCTGTTATATTTTCCAATCGATATTCCCAGATGTGCCTTCTTAAATGGATAAAACTCCATCTGTTTGACTCTAAGGGCGAATGTAAGTAAGAAAAAGTAGTTCAACCTGTTCCTAACGTTAAAAATATAAATTCTTCCAGAAAAATTATATTCAACAGAATAATTAAAAAACCAAAATTCGACTACATATTTATACACAATAGTATTAGCGAAAGTTTTTGGATAGGAGCACTTCCGTTCCCTAATACCAGCTATTTCTGATATTCTTGTTTTTATAGTTTGGCATTGTTCAATTTTTTAAAGCAATAACTTTTAAAATGATAAACTCTGGATTTTGAGGACATGACCTTTTATTGTAATATGTAAACACTTATAAAGAATATCAGGTTGCACAACCATAGGCAAAATATGATCTTTGTTTTCTTTCTTTTGTCTTAAATTATATTACACATAAAGAAATTACTTTCAACTTTTCTTTTGGGTTTAATGGAAAAGATTTAGAAAAAAAAAATATCCAGGGACTTTGATGTTATATATGTTAACAGCAGCAAGATTACTTTATACAAAAAAAATGGAAGGACACTTTGATTCCCACAATGAATGAATGGCTGCAAAAGTTGATGGAGTTAGCAGAGATGGACGAAGTGACTGGTTTGATTAAAGAAAAGAATGCAATTTTATTTTTACTTGGAAAACGCTTTTGGACTTTGTGCTTGAGTGGAAAAAAATGAAACTTTGTTTTGCTAATCAAATAGGTTTGTTGTTATAGAAATGTTATATAAAAGTAAAACAATGAGGTTTGATGCTATTATCTTATTCTACTGCACCAAAAGGAGTCAGACATTTCCAATCTTTTCTTTTCTATTTTTGTATTTTATATTGTATTTGGATAAACTAATAAAATTTTGAATTATCTATATTAAAAAGAAATTACCTTTGACTCTAACATAATATGATACAGAAAGTTCAGTCACTGAATCTTTGGAGAATCATTCTTAATTCAGCTAATTCAGTTCTATTTGAATTAAATACACATCATCAGCATAAAATTATTGAAGGGGGAAAAGTAAGGATTTTTAAGGATTCTCTCCCCCCCCCCCCCCGTGTGTGCATACGTACACTGGATAGAATTAATGGATGTAGAATCTGGGGAGTGCATTTTTAAATCCACCAGGATCTTGTAAATGTAATGTGGCTATTATAGAATGCCTTCATTCATATATGTGCCATTACATAGGCAGTGCCATCAGTTGATCTCATTTATAGCTAGACAGAAAGATACTCCAGAAGGGAATATGTAAATACCATTCTTATTCTCATGGGTAGCAAATGAGAGGACAAGATGACTGTACTTGTTAGTAGGTGGGAGCTGGTGAGCCAGTCTTTTCCCCAATTATGGCGGATATGAAAGTACACTGAAAAATAGAAGACGCTGCTTACAAGTGAAAATGAAGTATTTCAGAATTGCTTAGAATTACTTTTACTGTTTTATAATCAGTTGAATATTTTCAGCTGGTTTGTTTAATATTTCATGCCATGACTGGTTCACATGCATGCGTGAACACACAAACACATAAAAGTTTTGACAATTAAATTCTACAAAGGAGAGTCTCCTTTTTCTGCTTAAGGAGATTTTATGTATTCATAAAATTCAGATTAGTATTAAACTAAAATACTTTAAACATAATAAATAACTTAAACGATTGGTTACAAAGGCTTACATGCAGAGGTTTGATTTTTATGTATATAAAGCGTCTCTGTGACTTAAGTAGAACTACTCCCATGTGTAAAGTTAACTACAGGTGTAAAACTATGCAAAATTAGTGCCCTAAGGCACTTTTCCTGCTACAGTGGGATTTGAAGAATTCTCATTAAATCAGAGGAAGTCATTTGCATCCTGTAGAAGAAGAGGGCTGTTAAAAAAAAGTCAGAATAAATTTAAATGGAACGTGTTTATTTTTTTTCTGGGTAGATATGAAAAGCAAAAGGTACATAAACTATTTAATTGTAGAAGTAGAATAACAGAACCATAAAACATATTGTAAGGATGGTTCCCATTTCCAGTTTTTTACATAACTTTCCCCTGGAGTATTTAATAGAATAAGAAGAAAGTATTGTGTAAAAGAAATGGTGGGAGAGAGGAGGGAGCAGAGAGAAAGAAAGAAGAAAGAAAGAAAAGAAAAGAAATCCAACTAAGTCTTTTATTTAGGATTTTTTCAAACACTGTCATGAAGTTGTTCTCCTTTATTTATACATCATGTTAAAAATGCAAAAATCAAGTTTTAATTAGAAACAAGGAAACCTTGGAAATGCCTCAAATTTGAGTTTAGAAGTGAAATTTTTCAATATAGCAGGTGGAAATTTATACATTCATTGTATAAATTTCCACCTGCTATAGAGTAAATATTGACATCTCTGTAAACTAAATGATACAACATTTAAAATGTGTCCATATGGCTTCAGCTCTAAGGTGAATGCAATTTATCATAGATGCCAGCAATCCAGAGAGCTGCACAATGGTAAATGCTTAGCTGAACAACCAGTATCACAATTAGGTTTTTTTTAGTGTCAGTTGCTTTGCAGTAACGGAGAAGCTGAATGCAAGCTTTATATTTCCTTCTAATAGTGAGTTGAATACTGATTACAGCACTTCACAGTCTAGTTTTGAAATTGTTTTTGAAAAGGGTGGCTCAAAGAAAGTGATTATAACACTTATTGTGTGAGAGCTTCAGTTTTGGAAACTGTTTTTATTCTCATATTGTTCGTGCATTGAGGCAAGATCACCTGTATGTATTTTTAGTATTTATTGTACTGTGCCCAAGATTACTAGATATATTAACTTCCATAGCAAAATGATCACATTAGAAAATTCAATTTGGACTGTTCACATAAGATGTGTTTATTTGCTTGTTGATTAAAACAGAATATTCACAGTGCTTCTATTAAAGCAGCTTTCATTAACTTAGAGTGTCTGGATTATCACAAATACGTTTTTCTTGTATAGCACTGTTATATTTACAGGTAGTCCTTGACTTATGACCATTAATTTAGTGGCTGTTCAAATTTATGATGGTGCTGAAAAAGTCAGGTCTTCACACTTATGATCAGTACTCGTACTTACTACCATTGCACCAATCCTATGGTCACATAATTATAATTTGGGCGATTGGCAACCAGCTCTTATTTATGACCAGTTGCAGTTTCCCATGGTCATATATTAGCAATTTGTGATCTATTTTTTTTAGTAGTAAAATGTCCATTCAGAAGAATGGATTCACACAACTGTGACTGTGCTTGATGATAGTGGATTCACCCATAATGACCACCATAAACAAAGGTCATAAAAACAAGTCTGATTTGACTTAATACAGAAATTTCAGTCCTAATTCCAGTCGAGTCATAAATTGAGGTCTATCCGTATATGACAATTTTTGTTTGTTAATTTAGAGCTGTGCAAAATATTTGAGCAATAATGTTATCTGTGCCTGGGGATAGCTTTTGAAGATGCTGCGCAAGATTTGCCAAAAATGCAGATGATTTAAACCCTGGATCTCCATTCAGGCAAAGATGCTTCAGAAAATACAAGGCTTTCATTTTCATTTCAGGATACTAATGTGCTGTACAATTGCCCTATATTATTTGCACTGTATGAAATATATTTTATTGGAAATTCTTTTGTTAAAGTGAGGAAAGCAGTGAAGGTTCAAAGCAATATTATAATATGTTTCTTGCAACATTGCTCAGATTTAAAAGGTTGATCTTAATCAACTTAAGGTGCTGATTTTTAAATGCTAAGTTATTTTTATAGTAGACTGCAGGGCTGTGAAATCTCCGATTTTACGCGGAATTCCGATTTTTTCCCTCAAACACCAATCTACATTTTCCGCGTTTTTTTCTCCCCATCGGATCGAGATCCGAGAGTCGGAAATTCGCTCTTCAGAAAAGCGGAACACTTCAGTTCTCAGCTCAGGTATAATTGTCCCTAGAAAAGCACATAAACTTCGCACGTGAGCTGCGCTAACATTAACTGAAGTTAGCTAGTATTCTTACGACGGAAAACCACGGAAATAAACCTTTTTTCAGTAGCTTTACATTCGCACATGCCGACAAACCACCGCTCATCGTAGCCAAGCAAGTAGTACCGCGTAACTGACTGCAAAGACAATTCATACGGCTGTACATAGAGTCTGTGCACGTGCGCGCGCTGGACCCCGGCCTAAGGGACTTCGCGCTTCGCGCTCGTGATGTGCGCTTTGCGCACATGCGCTTCGCGCACCTTATTCACTTCAGATTTTTTCAGACTTTTTTTTTAACCAGCTCTCACACCCCTGAGACTGTGGTCACATGATTAAAAAAAAAAGCTTTCCCCCCCATTGTACATTAGAACAAGCTTCTCTTTATGCTGAAGTTAAAAGTATGAGGTTTTTTTTTTTTAATGGAAGCTAAAATGTGGAAAGTGGCACTAGATTGTTAGATTAGACATTATCTCTCCTGAAAGAAACATGGTTCATTTGTGGGACAAACCCTGTGTCATTTTGGTGCGGGGTGAGGGTACTGCTGGACTCTGCAGTCACAACAAATAACGTCATGTCCATTTAAGCCATTAGAGCGTGAGTGGCACATTTCTTGTCGGTAGTGTTATAGTCTGAAATGTCACGAGGCATTAAATCAGTCAGTTGTGATGGCCTACCACCTAAAGATGAACTCTGCCTTGAGATGATGTTTTCCACTTCAGTGCCACTCTTACTGCAATTACTGGGTCATTAATATCATTGCCGGCAATTAGTGACAGTACGCTGCACAGGGAGTCAGCTATATATTTCTGCCTACAATTGGAACCTTTTCTTTTAGATTCTATTTTTTTCCAACAGCAGATTAAGTAATAAACTATAAGAATATTGGAGAGATCTGTTAAGATTGAAGAAAGCTTCTCCCCCCACCCCCCACCCCCAAAAAATAGAAAATTGGGCAGGAGAGAAAAAGAGCTTGCTTCTGTTACTGTAGCTTCAATGAATCTAAATACGGCCTTCTAATTTGGGAGAAGAAACTAGCCATCGCTCAAAATACCATTTTAGGAAAGCAATTTCTCTATAAATAAACATATATTTCTCTAACCCCAATATGAATAACTTGACTATCTCATTTTATATAATTTATTCAACTGAATGTTATGCAGGAATGGTCATAGGCTAGGCCAGAAAAACAGTCTACTGGTTTTAAGATGTTTTATAATATTGGTATACATAATATAATCATCCTTAAAACTATAGCTAGAAGTAAAAATCAATCAATCTATCTATCTATCTATCTATCTATCTATCTATCTATCTATCTATCTATCTATCTATATCCTTCTGTATGTGTGTGTGCGCATATGCACACACACACAAATATGTTGCTTTAGCACATTTTGGATGGAATACTTTGAGATACATGTAACATGTATGCGTTTGTGTTTAGAATAACATCACTGCTTGCTTACAATAAGTTTATCCTTTTCTGAACACCTTTCTTCTTTGCGTCCTTATTTTTTCCTACTTCTATGCTCAGGTTTGCCAGGTGTGCCTGGTTTTCTGTTTAAAAACAATCAAGTTTTCAGGTATTCTGGATGCCATGTCCTGATATGAAAAAAGTATTAATGATACGATGTAAGCATTAATCATATGTGAGCATAATGCGGCTGGTGTCATCATAACAATATAGGAATTACCCCAAAGAAGCTTATTTTACTAAAGTTCATAAATGTATCTGTTGCAAAAGTCTACAAACATCAAAGATTGACCCTCTTTTTAGAAGTGAGGTTACCTTTCACAGAATTCAAGAAAATGCTTGCTGAAAAAACATGACCCTTGATCTTCTTAGTAGTGCTTGTGTTTGAACTTATTGAATTGACTGAGGTTTTCTGAATTGTGGGCAGTTTTCTGGCTGCTATTGGTGACCTCACTAGTGTTCCATAACACGTTTCTAGTCTTGCATTTGTACCACAAAACCCTTTTTAAATTGTTTTCCTATGTTTGCTGCTGTTCTCTGCTATAGGTGGCATAAGTGAAGTACATGCTACCCTAATACTGACCTGGACAACAAACTAGTTTGTGCCTTCCTGAAACAGGGCTGCATTCCTATTAAAAAGTAGGAGCAAATGTTTTTAATATTTTATTTGTTAAATCAAATTTATATAGCTGTCCATCTCTCAAAAGGTGATTTGGGGTGGCATAATTTTATATATATATATATATATATTATCTATCTATCTATCTATCTATCTATCTATCTATCTATCTATCTATCTATCTATCTATCTATCTATCTTTGGTAATTTGGGTTTTCTCCCGCGTAAGATTGGAAGTATCTAGGCAACGTTTCGATGAAGTCTCATTCATCATCTTCAGGCTTGGTCTTCAGCTCTGTGCTTCTCAGAGTGATGTGAGCTTGCAGCTGCTTCTTCCTTTTAACTGCTAGTGGGGGTGTGACTTGATTGGGTGGGGGCTTGGCTGTGTTCTGATTGGGTGGGAGGGTCTTCTGATTGGTTGGGGGTTTGGCTGTGTTCTGATTGGTTGGGGGGTTGGCTGTGTTCTGATTGGCTGGAGGCGTGTTCTGTTCAGGTGGGGGCTTGGTTGTGCTCAGGTTAGTCTTAGTTGCTGGGGGATTTGAGCTGGTGAGCTGTGATCTTGCTGTTTGGCTTCGAGTTCGTGGTCGTGCTGCATCTTCATGGTGGGGGTCAGTTCACTTCATGTATGGCTCAGAGGGGTTTGAAGTGGGTAGTGATGCAGCTGTAGTGCGGCTTCTGGTCCGTGGTCGTGTCTCATCCTCTGTGTGGGTGTGAGTCTGCTTTCTACGTGGAAGTGTGGTGGTGGCATCTTGTGTGGCTCTCAGGGGTGTGGGTCTGGTGTCATTCTTCATGTTCGGTACTCGTCTGTTCATGAAAGTGGGTTTCCAAATGGCTGGTAGGTGGGAGGTATCATCTTGTTTATTCATGCTGTGTGGGCGTTTTTCTATCTCTATGGCTTCTCTGATTATTCTGCTGCTGAAGTGTTTGTTTTTGGCGATAGTTCTGGTATTTTTGAAGTCAATCTCATGTCCTGTGGCTTTGAGGCGTTGGACCAGGGAAGAGGTCGGTTCTTCCTTTTTGATTGAGTTCTTATGTTCTTCATTGCGTGCACTTATTCTTCTGTTAGTTTGTCCAATGTATGTGGTGGGACAGATAGTGCAAGGGATTTTGTATACTCCTTGATTTTCTAACTCGATTTTGTCCTTAGGGTTTCTTAGGATGGTGGATATCTTTCTGTTTGTGCAGAATGCTGTCTTAATGTTGTGTTTTTGAAGGATCTTGCTGATTTTGTCTGTAGTGCCTTTTATATATGGGAGGAGGGCTTTGCCATTCTCTTGTTCTCTGTCTTGGATTTTGGTTGGGGTTTCTTTTTGGATTAGGTGGGTGATCTTCTTTCTTTGGAATCCATTGGCTGTCAGCACGCCGGTGAGAGTGTGTAGTTCGGTCTCTAGGTGTTGTTCGTTGGCTAAGCATTTTGTTCTGGAGATGAGTGTCTCAGCTACAGAATTGATCTGTGCTGGGTGGTGGTGTGAGAGTGCGTGTAGATAGCGGTTTGTATGTGTTTTCTTCTGGTAGATGGTGTGTCCTAGGGAGCCATTGGATTTTTTGTATACCAAGACATCTAGGAAGGGAAGTTGGTTGTTAGCTTCTGTTTCCATGGTGAATTGTATTTTGGGGTGTAGGCTGTTGAGGTGTGTGAGGAAGTTGTTCAGTTTTTCTTTCCCGTGTGGCCAGATTATGAAGGTGTCATCTACGTATCTGAGCCAGAGTTTGGGTTTGTGATCATATTTTTCTAGAGCTTGTGTTTCAAAGTGTTCCATGTAGAGGTTAGCGATGACAGGTGAGAGGGGTGATCCCATGGGTGCTCCTTCTATTTGTTTGTATTTTTGTCCATTGTAGGTGAAGTATGTATTGGATAGGCAGTGGTTGGTCAGATCTAGGATGTGCTTGGGGGGGTTGTATTTGTTTTGGATGGCTGTCAAGGCTTCTTTTATTGGCACTTGGGTGAAGAGGGATATGACATCGAAGCTCACTAGTAGGTCACTGGGTTGTAAGTTTTGTTTTTTTATGATCTCGATGAACTGGAATGAGTTTCTTACATGTGAGTTGATGGATTCTGCATAGGGCTGTAGTTGTTTGGCGAGAAATTTGGCTAGGTTTTGTAGAGGTGAGCCTGTGGAGCTGACGATTGGTCTAAGTGGGGTTCCTTCTTTGTGTATCTTGGGGAGACCATAAAGTTTAGGGCATCTGCATGATTTCTCTCTGGGTATATTCTTTGCTGGATTTCTTCACTGATGGGGGAGGCTTTTATTTTGGGTCTGGTGGTTTTTTCTAGGTCAGTGGTGGAGTCTGTTGTAGGTAGGTGGTGGGGTCTTGGAGTAGGTTGGTTAACTTGCTGTCACTCCCAAACACATCCCCACAGAAACCATCATATGCGGAGTTGAAACCAGCCTGACCAAAACCAACCCTGATGATGCTAATAGAATCAGACTCAAAATCACCAACATCCTCTGCACTAGCAAACCACCCAAAAGCAACTTATCCAAAGAAGAACAAACTGCACTACTTAACCTGAAAGAAGACACCAGCATAATAATCCTACCAGCAGACAAGGGCAACGTGACAGTGGTTATGAACACCTCTGACTACCAATCCAAGTTAACCAACCTACTCCAAGACCCCACATACAAACCCCTAAAGACAGACCCCACCACCTACCTAGAAAAAACTTCCATGTAGAAAGCAGACTCACACCCACACAGAAGATGAAACACGACCACGGACCAGAAGCCGCACTGCAGCTGCATCACTACCCACTTCAAACCCCTCTGAGCCATACATGAAACGAACTGACCCCCACCATGAAGATGTAGCATGACCACGAACTCGAAGCCAAACAGCAAGATCACAGCTCACCAACTCAAATCCCCCAGCAACTAAGACTAACCGGAGCACAACCAAGCCCCCACCTGAACAGAACACGCCTCCAGCCAATCAGAACACAGCCAACCCCCAACCAATCAGAACACAGCCAAACCCCCAACCAATCAGAACACAGCCAAACCCCTAACCAATGAGAACACACCCCCACCCAATCAGAATACAGCCAAGCCCCCATCCAATCAAGTCACACCCCCACTAGCAGTTAAAAGGAAGAAGCAGCTGCAAGCTCACATCACTCTGAGAAGCACAGAGCTGAAGACCAAGCCTGAAGATGATGAATGAGACTTCATCGAAACGTTGCCTAGATACTTCCAATCTTACAAGGGAGAAAACCCGAATAACCAAAGATCCACATATATATATAATATAGTATAATATAAAATATTACATTACTTATGTTATGTTATGTTATGTTATGTTATGTTATGTTATGTTATGTTATGTTATGTTTTGTTATTTGCTTTCTTATGTTTTCACTGGTATTTATATGTATGGTATTCAGCTTTGTTTGGCTATTTTCCCATGTCTTTATAGTTGTGCTTTTAAAGTTGTAGTGACGTTTCGGCAGAATCTCAATATGAGCCTGATGATGGCACATAAGATTCTGCCGAAACGTCGCTACAACTTTAAAAGCACAACTATAAAGACATGGGAAAATACCTGAACAAAGCTGAATACCATACACACACACACACATAGACACACACACACTATTTTATTATATATACAATATATTATAATAAAAACAGGTTAAAAATAGAAAAAACAGCATTAAAATGGAGATAATTAAAACTAAAAATATATACAATTTGCATGGGCCTTGCTTTACTCTCTTTTGGCATTAATACATACATGCTTTTTATTTGCATTTAAAGCTGTAAAAAATTTGCTAATTACTCTTGCAGGTGGACTGTAGAGTAACTAGAAGAGAAAATGATTGGGTAAAATAAATGTTGATTGGTTTATTTATTGCTGTATTTACAACCTGTCTCAATTCATAAAACTCCTGAAGAGATTGTTGCTTTTCAGAAATTCAAGTTTTGCATTTTTACAATTAAGCAATTTAAACACATCTTTTGATATTTTGTAAGCATTTCTTTTGCTTTGAGACATTTGTAGAACTTGAAAATCATACCTGTTCCATTGTTGATCGCAGCTATAATGCATTTAAGGCTGAATCTTAGACAAACTTTGTTGTATGTGCTCTACATGACAGAAAACAATTGCAATGCCATTCCTGTGGAGAGGAACATAAGAATTTGTAAGACTCCTATGGATTTGTGAAATGAGGATGACTACTTGTTTGCTAGCACACCAAGCACTTAACCAAACTCTGCATTGATTTTTCTTCTGTTTTTTAAAATAAATTTTGCTATATAGACTGACAGCCAGTTCAGTCTAGTGGTTAAAATACCTGAATAGAAATCTAGAAATTAAGAGTTCAAGTCCCACCTTAGCCATGAAAGCCAACTGGGTGACTTTGGACTGGTCATTCTCTCAGCCAAACTCATTTCACAGAGTTGTTGTGGGGAAAATAGGAGGAGGACAGTATGCTGGATATGTCCCCTGTATTGAGTTACTTTTAAAAATGATACAGGTAGGATACAAACAAACAAATCTCACATACAACAGAAACTAAACTAAAGCAAATGTGCTATGTGTATCAATTTAAGATCTTTTGAAGCACCATTTACAAGCATATTCTTCAAAACTAGCTTCTGAGGAGCTGTGATTGATACTCAGCACATTTTTAAAGAAGAAAATAAAGCTTGAATTTAGCTTCCCTTCTCCCAAACTATTGGTACCAGAAAAACAAATTATGTTACTCATTGTGTGGCAAAATGTTTACTATTGGTCAGGCATCTCTCTGGATTATGAATGTTTATGGATTACTCACTTTCAAATTAATGCTGTATGGACACACCCAACTAAATGAGTGATATCATTTAGTTATAAACAGAAATGCTAATATTTAGTTTATAGGAGGTGGCAATGCATACAATGAATGCTGTAGTTGAACTGGAGAGTTTCATTTTTAATTCTCTCTAAATTTGGACATACTGGACAACGTTTGAGCAGTATCTATGCCTCCCTTTGAGAGAAAAAAATGTTGAGGAAAATAATGGATGTTATCTTCTCAACAACTACAGCTACAAAAGATTCTAGAAGCAGTAGTTTATCTAAATCCTTCCCAGTTCAGGATTTATGTCCACACATAGAAAAGAGTGCAGTCACAGTCTTCATTCCCATATCTACTTGAAACTGTTTGAGAAAGATGATCTGCCAATTAACAGTGAGGAATTAAGATGATATATCTACCATTACATTGCTGCCCTAGGATGAGGTGAAAAGTCATAAGCTGGTTTTGGGAGGGGTTGGATAAATAAATGAACTCTTAAATATTTGGCAGTACTTGTCAGCAAATGTGTAGACATTCCCTAAATATCAGCTGTAACCTTGATTTTGGATAGATTTTGTTACTCCCGTTAAAGACTAGTCCTGAGGGTGCTGCTATACTCCTGGCTTTTGCTGGAATATCAGATAGAAATATATTCTTGTCATTACATGTATGTAATGCATAACAACCTACTGGATTGGTGTAGTGGGCTACCTTTGAAAATGGCTTGAAGCTGCAATTGATATAGAATTCAGCAGATATAACACATCTTTTTTGCAGTCACTGCACTGGTTGCTTTCAGGCCAAATTCAGAATGTTGGTTATTGCCTATAAGATCTTATACTTGAAGTGCTGGATTACATTAAGAACCACATTATCCAAAATGTTTTTCAAACACCTGTAAGATCTTTGAGAGCCTTATATGAAGTCCTGGCACTGTGAATGGTGTAAAGAATATGTCCAGAAGGCAGAGTTTCCCTGTGGTTTTGCTGGCAGTGTATCAAAACATGTCTCTTTTCACTTTTGACATAATTGAAGGTTGCGAAGTTTCCTTTTTTGGGTGGAAGGTTGGAAACACCAAGGTTAACTACTTTATTGTAAGATTACGTTAACATAATCTTGAACTCAGAAAGCACATTTCTCTTCTCTCATTTTTACCATGTAAAAACTAGGGAGGGTTCCTCCTGAGACATTTGCCATGTCCGTATTCTTGCTGTGGGCTAAGCTGTCTCTTCTCCAAATGTTCTCCTGGCTACAGCTCTTTCCCCTGTCTCCCATGGCCATTCCCATGTACAACTGCAACTGGTCACTTTGATTGGATTGGCATTAAGATTGTAAATGAATACAATGAAATGAAATAATGCCATGTAAAGCTGATAATAGAGCAGGGGCATCTGTGAAAAGAGAAAGGTATTAAAAGTCAAAATGGCAGCTCATGTAAAACAGAAACAGATCTTCAGTTACGCAGTTGTTGCTACTATCTTGATTTTTTTAAAAGGTCTATGAATGCCCCTGAAAAGAGGGGGTGTTATGCTGATCTCCTGCCTAATGAGTAATTATGAATCATTTCTTCTTGATATATAATTTTTATATTCTAGTGCCAGTTCTAGGTATAGAATAAGTGGACAACAAAAGCAAAAAACAATATATAAAATAGTTTAAAATAAATAGATAGGTAATCTATAAATAGATAAGGTGATGATTAGGAAACTGAATAGGGTTATGGTAGGGTGTACACTATGGATTCCTTGCAGTGTTTTTTCAAAGGGAGTTTTTGCTCTAATTCTAAATGTGACAGGATATTCAGAAACATAATCTCCTTAAAACAGACACACATACACACACAGTACGAATTTGTGGCTGTGTTTTTATCTATATCACATTCTAGCATTAGAAAACTGCTTACATCAATAATTAAATTTAAATGGAAATCTGTATTAGGAACAAAGTTTATCATAATTCAGCTAGCACAGTCATGTGAGAGCCTCTGTGGGTTTTAAACCCTGTCTGAGAGATTCTTCTGTAGCTTTCAAGCTCTTGAGGACCGAGATCAGGGGATTGTATAAAAGCAATGTAATATTTTTAAAGTTCTGTGCTTAGATCACCGCAGACAGCTGCTTATGTGCAATTTCTAGCTGCTACTAAAACAAGCACCTTGATTTGTGGTTTTTCTGCCAGTGTAAGTCTGGGTGTTTTTGAAACTGTCTTGTAAAATGAAATAACATATGTATAAGAAGTAATTACTTGATGCTTTACTAAAGTAGGCATTTAATGAAAGTGGAAGAAACTGACATCAGCTACAGCATACATACCCAATCCTATGGCAAATGCATTTTTAAAAAGATTTATTTTAAAGATTTTGTGTTTGAAAAACTGATAAATTCATAATGGACAATTAGTTTGATTATATTGGAAAGTATTCTTGTTGTTATGGGAAATGAAATAATTTTACTGTTTTTCCTTAAGTTATTTTAAGACTTGTATTTGAAGAAAATTGTCTGAAAATTCAACAATACAGATTTCTGAAATATAACTTCAATATTTAGTTATATGTTATATTTTTGAAAGAGCTTCTTCATATTACTTTTTAATCCCTAAGAGAGCTGTGAATTTTAATCCCCCCTTAGCCACAAAAGCCAGCTGGGTGACTTTGGGCCAGTCATTCTCTGTCAACTTAACTCTCTTCATAGGTTTATTGATATGAGGAAAATAGGAGGAAGATATACTGGATATATTTCCTGCCTTGAGTTATTTAGAAAAATAATAAAGCTGGCTTACAAATAAAATACATAAATAAATAATATATATAAAAATAGGATAGTAAACAGAATACATTCTGCTTAGCCACCCAGAAGGACATTTGTTACCTTGTTCCAGTCTCTGATCTCTTCACCTTTATTTATCATGGTTTATCACTATGTTTAAAAAAAGCACATCAGTTTATATGGAGCTTAAAGATGCATATGAATCATTTTTCACACCCCTTCCTATTTCATGGCTTCATGCAGAATAGTGTCATTCCATTTTTGTTTTATGTAACAGAATATCCTGAAGCATCATCTGTAGACGTTTCTCCAATTTGATTTCACCAATGTGTTGGACTTCAGTTAATGGCATTTAAGCTCAAAATAAGCTCAAAAAGCCAGAAGAAGGCTTCTAAAGCACTTTCACTTTCAAAAGTTTTTTTTTTTAACCAGTCCTTCTTAGTCAAGTTGTATTTTCTATTTTAATTAGAAAATCAACAATAACTGCAGAACATTATTGGCAATAATAAGTATATCTTAGATAAATTCTAGAATGCTTCAAGATTGAACAAGTATACAAAAAATAATATGTTTATTGTGGAACTTTGTCTTTACTGGTAAAAGATTAAAATGGATTAGATCTGGATTAGATCTACCATTCCAGATCTATCCCTGATAGTTGGCACATCAGTTGGACTCTGATGAGAGTTGTACTTTAAAAGGTTTGAAGAATGCAATATCTCATTGTTGTACAGGGATTTCCACATTTGTTCTCAGTTAACTGGGGAAAAAAGGACCATGATCTACAGTTTTATTTCCCTAGCCACTTCTTGCCCTGGTAAACCTAATTGGTTTAAACAAATGCCAAACCTTCTAGTTTCTTTTTCATTAGCTGTAATGAGGGTGGAGGAAAAGGGAGTGGGAGACTCAAGAGACACAGTAGCTTTTTCATGTCTTTTCTAAAGCACGGAGCTTTGTTCTTTTCAGGTTGAGCAGTGCACTTGTCCCTTTTAGTAATATGCTGAGAGCCACATTAAGAAAAACTGTGACAACAAAATTCCTTTACATGTACATTTCATTAGAAAGAAATGTTGCTAATGCAATCACTCTCCAGTGCTGCATTGAATGTAAAAAATGCCATTTAATATTTTTTTCCTACAATTTTCTTGTGGTTGTATGTGAGGATTTTAAGGTAACTCTTGGAAGTACAAGTTGTATGCCTTAAAAAAAATATCTTTGTCTAACATCAGGGGTGGGATGCTACTAGTTCGGATCACTTCGGGTGTACCAGTAGCTTCAAAGAGCAGCTGTCATAGAATCGGTTCAATTTGACTTGCACCGAGGAACTTCAGTTGGGCCCTTCAACCTGCCCGTGGTCCTAGGTCTTTTTTATTCTCTCAGCTGTTCGGCGTGGCAGAGCAGATTGCCCTGCTAATCAGCTGAGAGAGGCGCAAGGGTTTTACTTTAGTTTTAGGACACACATGCACAGTGCGCATTTGACACACATGTGCCAAAGCGTGCAATCACCGAACTGGTTGTTATGCCAGTAGTACCCATCCCTTTCTAACATGATATCTGAATAACTTCAGTAGTAGTGTTTTAGAATTTAGGAAAGAAAAGTGACTTCCTAGAAACCAGATGTAAATAAAATATTTTTGACTGCCCCTAACCACTGTGAAAACTTGATGATATGTTCAATTTGTTTCTCTATGCAGAAAGTTTCAGCTTTTAATTCCCTTTAGAAGATCAACTATAACATTTAGCAATGTGTGATGCTCTATATTTACAAACTCACAAACTGAGTATAGGAGGAGATCAGAGGTGGTATTCAGCAAGTTCTGACCAGTTCTGAAGAATTGGTAGTGGAAATTTTGAGTAGTTTGGAAAACCGGTAGCAGAAATTTTGAGTAGTTCGGAAAAGTACCTTTGACTGGCCCACCCCCATCTATTCTCTGCCTCCTGAGTCTCAGCTGATTGTCTGGGTCTTATTTTGTTGCCCTGTACAGGAGAATGGAACTGGAAAGCAGGTTAGCAGAGTAGGGAGAGAATGGGGATTTTACAGTATCCTTCCACTGGAGTGGGGTGGGAATGGAGGTTTTGCAGTATCCTTCCTCTGCCACGCCCACCAAGCTACACCCATAGAACCAGTAGTAAAAAAATCCCAGCACTGTAAACTTTCATCAAATAACCAAATAACTAGTCCTTTAGAAGATTTCTGCAGAGACAGTCAGTCTCTGAAGATGCTATCAGCCTATACTTCTGTTGAATTTTTCTTTATTTGATGTTTCATGTGGGGGATTTTTTCATACGTAGATCTATGTATGTTTTTAGTTGGCTGAGGATGGCAGATGAATATGGGGGAAGAAAGCCTGGTATCTCTAGCTGATGAAAACCTAATCACCTAATTTCTGTAACAAAAAAAAAAATGACAATTTTGACTGATGAAGTCTGATATATATTGTGTCTCACATTACATACAATTCAATTAAACATTTCCTGTTACTTCTACTTCCATTAATTTTACCCAGTAGTATAGCAGTACAATAAAAATGGGAGCTCCATTCCCATATTTTACAATGGAAATGTACTGAACTGTTAAAACTGTGTTTTATATACCTATTTTATCTTCCAAAATATAGCAAATACTATTTTTGAATATTTTATATTTTCTTCCATGTATCTTTATTATATGTAGTTTCTTCCAAAATTATTCACAAGGTAGTATGAATCAAATGCATCATTCATCTTATTTACTGTTAATTAAATTATTGGTTGAATTGTAGTCCAAAGGAGGATTATATTAAACTGCTTAAAAATGGGAATGCGCTTTGAGTGGATGCTAGCATCCAATTGGTAAATGATTGTTATCATCTGCAGTTTCATTGCAATCATATTTTCTTGCTTTTTAAAAAATGCACCATTTGGAATTAAGAATTGGTTTTGATTTTGTGTGTTCTGTATGTCTTGCCTTTGCTTTTAATCTCTTTGTGAATGAAAGGCTGCATCTAGGCACAAATCCAGAAGCTTAATTCTCCATCTGATTAGAGCAATGTACTAACTTGATAGGCTGAAAGCAGCCAAGAATTAGGCAGTGGCTTAGTCTTCTAGGGAGGCAGAGTAATAACAATCAAATGAAGGAGTATTAAAATGTAATATTATTTCCACAGAGACTGTATCAAAATAATACCACAGACATTCTTTGTATATATCACTCTATTTTTCCCTTTTTCATTTGGTGTGAGATACATTTCTATAAATAAGGATTTCACAGATTTCTGAAGATATATAACAAATCAAATCTTGATTGAAAGACTCCCTGCCTTTTTAATACAAGCTTGCCTCCTGAAGATGAAAATGTAGATATTCTAAGTAAATCTTGGATTGATATAGTAGTTAAAGCACTGCTAGAAACTGTGAATTCTAGTTCCTCCTTAAGCCAGTTGTGACCATGGGTCAGTTGTGCACTCTCAGCCCTAGAAAGAAGAAGGCAATGACAAATCTCATTTGAAATTTTGCCAAGAAACTACAAGAGCTTATCACTCCAACCTTGGCCATTTCCAGGAGTGAACACTGACTTAAAGATGTGCATGTGCACACCTGCACAAAATCTAGGAAGCATCTTTTATATTGACTGATTAAAGTTTGAAAAGGGGCAATTTTCAAAACACAGTGGGCTTGACTAAAACATTATTCCTGGAAGTGTTAAAGCAGCTAGATTCTTCGAAAACCTTGTCTCTGCTGTACTTGTATCCATATGGCTAGCCACTTTGTTTCACTGGCAATACCAGCAGAACTATTGTTTGTGCGTGGGAAGACAGGCAGGAAAGCAGTGTGTGCATTTGCACAAATGAATACTTGTGGGAAAGCCCTTCAAAGTTGTAATGCTGAACCTTCCTAAGGATGTGTTGTGTTGATTTGAACAGGCATGTTTTTCTACACTCCTATTCTTTGAGACATACCCATTTCAAATGCCTTGCACAACTCTTAATTTTTTATTGCTGTAGCAATGCTTTTTTTAAAAAAAATCCTTTACATTTACCAAATAAGCGGCATCATATAAATAATATCTATGTGATGGAAACAAATTTACATTTGAATATGCCAATATAGCTTATAGGCACACTGTGCTTCTATAACAGAAATATATGGTTGATATTTTGCAGTTTATACATTTTCTAACATTACTAATTTATTTCTATCTCAAATATGAGAAAAATACTTTCTGCTTCATATCATACTAATAATAAAATAGTAATTTCTATGTTGTATTCTATATGCCAAGATACCCTAGAAAATATTCAGCTTTCTCACTTTGTTGAACACATGCTATGTAGTACTAAGTCAAATAATAGAAAACCTGTTTAAAAATGCAGAAATCACTGTGTATAAACATTTATACAGAGGCATTCAAAATATGCTCCCGGTTTTTATGTTTCTCTCTATAGCAAGTTTGACTGAAATACAGATAATCTTTTAAAAAATGGGAGCAGCATATCTAAATGCTTGTACTGTGGTTTTAAGTATAGTTATCAAAAACCTTACTGCTGAGCTGTAAACATTGCAAATGTTTTTGAACATAACAGAATAGTAAATTTAGCTAATTTGGCAACCGAGAGGGGTTTTTTTTCATTTGCAAGTGTGCACAACTACCGTATATACTCGAGTATAAGTCGAGTTTTTCAGCCCATTTTTTGTGCTGAAAAAACCGCCCTTGACTTATACTCGAGTCAGATTCCCCTCTGAAAAAAAAATGGTGTGGAGCTCCAAAGCTGGGCAGCCGCTTCCCTGCTTCCGTGTTTCCTTTGCAACTTTTAAGCATGGGAGGGGGAGGCTTTTCTGAGCTCTAGGCTGAAAAAGCAACGCGAGCGGAGGTCGCTCCACTCAGTTTCATTTCCTCAGCTCCAGCTGCTTTCAGTCCACTCGGGAGGAGGGGGAGGGGGAGGAGGAGGGGGAGGCTTTTCTGAGCTCTAGGTTGAAAAAGCAATGCGAGCCGAGATCGCTCCACTCAGTTTCATTTCCTCAGCTCCAGCTGCTTTCAGTCCACTCAGGAGGAGGGGGAGGGGGAGGAGGAGGGGGAGGCTTTTCTGAGCTTTAGGCTGAAAAAGCAACGCAAGTGGAGGTCGCTCCACTCAGTTTCATTTCCTCAGCTCCAGCTGCTTTCAGTCCACTCGGGAGGAGGGGGGGGAGGAGGGGGAGGCTTTTCTGAGCTCTAGGCTGAGAAAGCAACGCAAGTGGAGGTTGCTCCACTCAGTTTCATTTCCTCAGCTCCAGCTGCTTTCAGTCCACTGGGGGGGGGAGGAGGGGGAGGCTTTTCTGAGCTCTAGGCTGAGAAAGCAACGCAAGTGGAGGTCGCTCCACTCAGTTTCATTTCCTCAGCTCCAGCTGCTTTCAGTCCACTCGGGAGGAGGGGGAGGAGGGGGGGGGGAGAGAGAGAGAGATATCATAAGAACGGCTCTTGGTTTTTTCTTGCAGGGAGAGAGTGACTCCTGCCTACCACTGTCATCATCATCATCTTTTGCGTTAGTGAATCAATCAAACCTTTCATGATAGTGAGATCGTTTCCCAAATTTCCTTAAATCAGGGAAGAAATCAGAAACAAACCTTTGGGCTGAGAATAAGCTTGTTCCTATGATGCCATTTTTGTTCACTTCAGTGTGAAAAGTGTGAAAAAACACACTTCTTTTTCTTCATCTTCTTGTTCCCTATTTACTGGTCTCTTTCAAAGAGGAAATTGTGAACATCTTATTCTCAACTGTCCTAGAACAAACTTATTCTCAACTGTCCTAGTGAAAGTTTTTATTGGCATCTATTTTTATTTTTGAAATTTACCAGTAGCTGCTGCATTTCCCACCCTCGACTTATACTCGAGTCAATAAGTTTTCCCAGTTTTTTGTGGTAAAATTGGGTGCCTCGACTTATATTCGGGTCGACTTATACTCGAGTATATATGGTATTTGATTTCCTATCAAGTTGCCAGTAAGTAGCTAGCCACCTATTTTTTTTTATTATAGTACGCTTTTGCTGTGTTCTGATTATATGGCCTTCAGCAATCCATTGTATCGCTTATATGGTGGATGAGGGTCACACTTTGAATGTAGGTAGTGTCTAGAGGGTACTGTCAGGAGCATAGCAGAAATTGAGCTCTTGTATGGTTTTTCCTGGCTCATTTCTCTCCTCAGCCTTCAAGACAGGAACTAAGGATGAAAAGAACAATCAGTCAAGGTTACCACATTGTCTTGCAGTTGCACTGGAGCTGAGGCTTAGTTTGTTTTTTTTTGGATCTTTATATGAATTTGAAATATATTTAAAGGAAGCGTAAAAGCTGAGGACTATAATAGCCTGGTGAAAACTTGTGTGTTCTAATATGCAAATGTTCTAACAGAATTAACTAAGCATTGGCACTCCTTTGTTATAAACATGTCACATGCATGCACGAATGCATACACATACACAGAATACATTAGGCAGTTCAGAAAGTACAGGAAGATACTTGGTTATTTAGACATATTAAAATAGACTCTGAAAGGAGCTACCATGTTTCTCCAACAATACGGCCTCCACCAATAGGAAGGTCCAGCATGATTTCTAGGCATGAGGTGAAATTAAGCCCCACCCCCAAAATTTGGGCCTATTTAAACCATGCGTTTCCCTGCCATTTCTCACATCGTTTGTTAGAACTACACGAGGCGAAGAGAAATGGGAGGGAAGGGGGTGGGTGGGAGAAAACTTGCCTTTAGGTGTGCCCTGCAGGTAGCCTAGGCTAGAATACCCTGATCTACTGATAGAACATCAGCCGATAGAAGCTCCCCGAAGGCAGAGTCCCCAGCCACTTCAGAGTGTGGCATGGCTGCCTGTGTCACCTTGCCTTTAGGCAGGTTCTTTTGGGCAATGGAAGCTTCCCAAGCAGTCACCAGCCACTTCAATCGGCCAGTAGAAGCGGCCTTGGGGCGAGCGCACACACACACTCCCCTCGCCGTGAGGCCGCTTCTATCGGTCAATGAAAGCCTCCCCGAAGGCAGAGTCCCCAGCTACTTCAGGACATGGCATGGCTGCCCGTGTCCCCTCGCCTTTAGGCAGTCTCTTTCAGGTGATGGAAGCTCCCCAAGTGCAGTCACCAGCCACTTTGATCGTCCGGTAGAAGCGGCCTTGGGGTGAGCGCACACACACACTCCCCTCACCATGAGGCCGCTTCTATTGGTCAATGAAAGCCTCCCCGAAGGCAGAGTCCCCAGCTACTTCAGGGCATGGCGTGGCTGCCCGTGTCCCCTCGCCTTTAGGCAGTCTCTTTCAGGCGATGGAAGCTCCCCAAGTGCAGTCACCAGCCACTTTGATCGGCCGGTAGAAGCGGCCTTGGGGTGAGTGCACACACACACTCCCCTCGCCGTGAGGCCGCTTCTATCGGTCAATGAAAGCCTCCCCGAAGGCAGAGTCCCCAGCTACTTCAGGACATGGCATGGCTGCCCGTGTTCCCTCGCCTTTAGGCAGTCTCTTTCAGGCGATGGAAGCTCCCCAAGTGCAGTCACTAGCCACTTTAATCGTCCGGTAGAAGCGGCCTTGGGGTGAGCGCACACACACACTCCCCTCGCCGTGAGGCCGCTTCTATCGGTCAATGAAAGCCTCCCCGAAGGCAGAGTCCCCAGCTACTTCAGGACATGGCATGGCTGCCCGTGTCCCCTCTCCTTTAGGCAGTCTCTTTCAGGCGATGGAAGCTCCCCAAGTGCAGTCACCAGCCACTTTGATCATCCGGTAGAAGCGGCCTTGGGGTGAGCGCACACACACACTCCCCTCGCCATGAGGCCGCTTCTATCAGTCAATGAAAGCCTCCCCGAAGGCAGAGTCCCCAGCTACTTCAGGGCATGGCATGGCTGCCTGTGTCCCCTCGCCTTTAGGCAGTCTCTTTCAGGCGATGGAAGCTCCCCAAGTGCAGTCACCAGCCACTTTGATCGGCCGGTAGAAGCGGCCTTGGGGAGTTTCCATCACCCAAAAGAGACTACCAAAAGGCGAGGGGACACGGGCAGCCACACCATGCCCTGAAGCAGCTGGGGACTCTGTCTTCAGGGAGCTTTCGTCGGCTGATAGAAGCGGCCTTGGGGTGAGGGGAGTGTGTGCGTGCGCTCACCTCAAGGCCACTTCTACTGGTTGATCGAAGTGGCTGGTGACTGCACTTGGGGACCTTTCATTGCCCTAAAGACACTGCCTAATGGTGAGGGGACACAAGCAGCCACGCCATGCCCTGAAGCAGCTGGGGACTCTGCCTTCGGGGAGCTTTCGTCGGCCAATAGAAGTAGCCTCGTGGTGAGGTACGTGCATATGGGCTGCTCTAGGTGGGGGAGGAAATTAAGTCACCCCTGAAAAGACGGCCTAGCCATTTTTCGGGGGTCAAAAAAAAATAAGGCCCGGCTTTATTTTGTGAGAAACATGGTACTAGCTCCCACAGTAAAGAATTCTGATACTTTTTATTGCAAAATCATTTACCAATATTCATAACTCTTTCAGACTACACTAAATTATAAATGTAACATGAGCATTTTTGCAAAACCAGCTTTAAGCCAAGGCAGGTTCAGTTCCTTAAGGAAAGCAAGTACATAATAGTATATATTTATTTGGCAATACTAGTTTTCAGGGGGTTTGTTTTGTTCTTTTTTGAGAATAAAGCTCTGGATTGTTTACATGATTAGAGTTGCATCTTAGTTATAACAAGCCATAACTTTTCTTTTTGAAAATCAGCATGACATTGGCTATACTCTTACATTTTAATCAGAGAAAGGTAGGTTTTTTAAAAAGTGAATTCCTGCATCTTGGCATTAATAAGAACAAGTCACAGTTTATTAACTATGCTGTCTACTGGAGTTTAATTTTATTATTTCTGTCAACCGTATGGGCACAAAGGCAAAAACCAAAAGGTCATAAAAACACAGCAAAAGATGTATTTGATTTATGTCCAAAACTGGTTCTTAGTATTGATTTTCTTTTCTCTGGGGGAAGAAAAAGATTTCAGAAAAACAAAACTATATATCTCCATTATTTTCTAGCAGTGCGAATGTAACAAATCAGATCTGTTTTCTCTTGAGTTACTCATTTAAAAATGTACAGCAGAAGTTAGAAAATGAAGAGGTGAAATTTTGTTAGTCTCTAACACCAAAAACAAAATGTACTTCAGAATCCAGAAAAATAGGAGACGGAGCTGCAAGAAAGGGAAGTTCATGTAGGGAGGAATTATGTTACACCCACAAGGAGGGAGAAGTAGAACAAAAGCAAGAAGTAGATCAAAGGCAGAGACAAAGTTCATAGATTTTGCAGCTAGTGAGAAGATTAGAGAAAGAAAAATATCAACATGGGGCTGGGAAGACCTAGTGAAAGACTCCAGGCATATGAAGGAAACGGGAAATATATATAAGGTACATTTTAAGTAAAGAAATCCCCCAGGAAAAATGTGGGATAACTAAAGGACCTAAAGAAAAAGACGACTTATGGGGCCCTATCTAAATTAGATGAAAGGGAGATTCTGCTTAGTGCCAGAAGTCTCATTTAATTACTTTTTCTCCATGGGAAACCGTACAAGTATTTTCATGGCCTTCCCTTATTCCTTTTCTTTCATACTTTGAGTAAGTGGCCAGATGTAGCATATGTGCTGTGAAAGGCTGAAGAACGCTCCGTGTGCATGTGTGTGTGAAGGGACGATTCCTTTAGAAATGAAGATCAGCCATTTGGCATGGATATGCAATAAATTAGCAATTTTAGTTCTGTAAATCAAGATGGACAATTTGCAAGACTATTTCTGGATGATTTCTGTAGTAAACATTGTGAATTAGAGTGGTAGCCTGCCAATTCCATCCTACCCCCTCTTGGTCTTCCAATCAATAACATAGCAGGAATTTTCACCTGTTCTGTTCTATTGGCAATTTTCTGAGGGACACTTTTCTTGTGTTTGGATCTCAACTGATTTG
Organism: Hydrophis major; assembly: GCA_033807585.1. Lineage (NCBI taxonomy): Eukaryota > Metazoa > Chordata > Lepidosauria > Squamata > Elapidae > Hydrophis > Hydrophis major. Next base: position 35,072,206 of record CM066332.1, on the reverse strand, counting down.
CATAATCAGTATTTTTAGAGCATGCTTTTTGAGTGTGTCAAGAGAGTGGTAAGCTGAAAGAATATGATTGCTGCAGTGAGACTTTTGCCAAGCTATATGATTCCATTTTTAAGGAAAAATTGTCCCTCTTCAGTTATGTTTGGAATATATCACTAGATAAATGTAGATAAAGGATTCATTAAGGTAAAGTAGCTAAGGAATTAGAAATGAGGTGAAATGATTATTTGAATTATTATGTTTTTTTTTTAAACATGTTTTATCTCTGATGCCCTTTTTACTGTTTCTCAAGTAAAAGGAGGCAGAACTTACCTGCCTCCTTGAAAATACAAAGCTAAATAGATGTTAGACTTTAATTCATATCATATATTACCCTGTTATTTATACTGGAATGTATAAATGAACTATTACAAACTGTCAAACAAAGATATTCACAATTTTTCGCAATTTAAAAATACTGGATCTGTGGAATTTCAGTTCAATAAAACAATTAAAAACTAAACTTCCTTATTCTGCAGAACTTGGCAAACTTCTTTCTGAACTAACTCATTTTTTCAAGGGAGTGGAGGTGGGTGTGGAGAGCAAACCTTGGCATAATAAGTCAGTTGACAGCTATGGGAAAAGGCACCTAGATGAATTAGAAACTAAAAACACAGCCTGTATTGGATGTTTGTTTGTTCTCTTAATTGCCAGTATTTCCTGGATTTTTCTGGATAAACCTGAACAACAGAAGTAAATTTGGACAAGTAACACCTGTTTTCAGCTACTGTTTTGTGTGTGTGGCTGTACCTGTTAATATCCTGAAAACTTTCATTTGGTTTCTTTTTTTTCTTTTTCCAATCAGCAACATCCAATGGATCCCTTGAAGGCTTGGATAACCAAGAGGGAGGTGTATGCCAGACAAAAGCCATGAAGATCCTTATGAAAGTTGAACAAGGTAGTTGTTGTTGTTATTGTTGTTATTGTTGTTGTTGTTGTTGTTGTTGTTGTTGTTGTTGTTATTATTATTATTATTATTATTATTATTATTATTATTATTATTATTATTATTAAATTGTAAACAGCTCTTGTTCCCCAACTCAATGGTCCTGGCTTTGCAGAGTGAATGAAACTGTCTTATATTCTGAAACAAAATGGACAACTTACTGACATTTTATAGGAAGAGTTAATTCACTGAGATCTTTTCGTTGAACAGCTCTTCTTAGAAGGATAGTATGTGCTCCAGTTATTCTTGCTTGCAGACCATATATTAAAGTACAGTTTCACAGCTCAAAATTGTTTTAAAAGGAGAGGGAGCTAATGTTTTCATAGCTTTGCTTGTAACAAAACCTCACTAAAAATGAGGGTTTTGTTCATGGTCTTTTTCTCATCTATAGATAACCTATTGTACAGGGAAAGAATGAATTGTTCTTCCTAATTAGAGGTTGATTTAGTAGTCAATCAATTTGCTTGGCTGTGCTGAAATGTCATTTGCAAAGGCTTTCTTGCCAATTTCAGGAATCCCCTTCATTTTTGCTGATAGCTTCATGATCTGAATCTCTTAAAATAACTATATAGCTTTAAAAACAAAACAAAAAAACTTGCTTTAAAGAGGAAAATTAGATTCTCATATCTCCTTATAGTCCAAAATAAAGGACCTTCTGTTCAAAACCATTCATGCCTCATGAAAATTAATAACCAGCTTAGAAAGCACATTTTTATTAGTTTGTAGTGAATCGTTTGTGTTCTTTCAGTTCCCAATTCTAGTGGGTCCCCAAATAATGCTGATCCAACTAAACGCCCGGAACAGGAAGCTGGTACCAACAGGAAAAGCTCCACAACAAGTCCCTTTGTAAAGGATCATGCAGGTAAACAGGACAACATCTAGATCCTGAAGGAGGGTCTGTTATGGGCTATCTAAATGCAATCCTGGAGACTGGGGTTGGGGGAGAGATTACCTACGGTAGAGGAGCTACCACTTCCTAAACTCCTTAGAGCTTGCAACAGCTACAACAAGAGTGACAGAATGGCTTTTTTCCCCTTTTTTTCCTCTTCTTAAAAACATGCTTCCTCCCCCACTGATTCTGTTGGAAAGAAGTTATCTATGTCTCTTCCAAGACTGGCATAACCCTCTCTCACACACATACAAATTCAGAGTATGTTGGGGAATGAAAATGCTTAGCTTCAGAGCTTCCCTTATATCATTCTGGTATGTTCCTTCGTCCGTATCACCTGCATGGCTATGGAGCTTTGGCTGCTGATCAAGGGACAATCTATGCCTCACATATTTTCTATCTGTTCATGGAAAAGTTTCCTGGGAACATCAGATTGCACCTCAAAAGCATTAATCAAACTAAGCAAATTGAATATATAACAGCCAATTTAAAAAAAGAATATACCAAACCAAGAGGATGGAGCTTCTGCAAAAATGTAATCTCTTTCTCCTTCCTGTTTGGTTTCATATAAATTTGGTTTTGTACATAGTTGCTACTGATCTTTAGGAACAGATCTTGCTCTGAAACATTTTGCAATTATAGGAAATGGATTTTGTTAAAAAAAAAAAAAAAGAAGGAAAAAATTGGTTGCAATCCAGGACATAGTTAAACACCCTTAAGTCCTCTTATTTAGTATGCTTTTTATATTTATATCTTTATATGTAATCAATTATGGGTTGCCATCATTGTGTCCTGGCAGTATTTCTGAAAGTTTCGTTTCCTGACCTGGTGAAACTACCAGCCTGCTGTTACCTGGAGAAACTAGTAATAGAGATATTGTCCTGATTTCAGCTTCCCATGCAAACGTATCATTGCTGTACAAAGGTTGTCCCTATTGATATCAGCAGCTTGCTCTTATGCTGGAGCAACTAACCACTGCTACATTCATAAAGTTTGCATGATGGTGACTCTGTGTTGCAATTTCCCATCTCCCAAAACTGATAAACGAGGTTCAAAGGCCCCCCTCCCCCTCTCTGTATTGGCATGCCATGGTGGTTGGATTTTTGCTTGGTTAATTATGTTACTAGCCATCACTTTAACATCAGCTTCTTCTCTTTACTTCACTTGAACAAGAAAGAATACACTGGAGAAAGTTAGAAGAAAGAACAGCAAACTGAGATTACTGTTCAATCACAGATACTAGTTTATTTTAAAATTCCCATTAGTTGTTTTATGGCTTCTTTTCAAATTTATTTGCCCTCATGCTTATAGATTTTTTAGTTGGTAGCTAGTAAACATCAATACTTTTATATACTAGAAATATAATTCTTTTCACCTAAATTTAACATCACAGAAATATTCCCATTGAAATGAAGCATCCAGTTGCAGCTAAATTAGTACTGATTTTCCTAGTGAGAGAGCATTTGATTTAATTAATAAAACTTAAATATACTTGCAATAAAGACTGCTGCTTACATTATGCTTGCTTCTGATGTCACAGTTTTTACTGTTTGAATTCTATAAGCAGCAAGTCCCTTGATATTAGGTACCTTCTGGAGTGGTGTTTTTTTTTTTTTTAAAAAAAAAAATTTGGCAACTTTTGAGGTGTGGACTTCAGGTCCCATAATTATGCAGCCAGCATGGCCTGGGAAATTTCCAGGAGTTGAAGTCCAGACATTTTAAAGTTGCCAAGTTTGAAAAATACTACACTAGAAGGTTCCAGTGGGCCATCATGCCCCTCTACAAAATACAATTTTCTGTGTACCAGTTAAATAACATTGGGTTTGGAAAGCTGTTAAAATTAGTTCCAAGATTTGGGTTTGAATAGAGTCCCAACACTGATAAGAAGCTATCAGTTCCTTCAGTCAGTGTTAGAACAGTAACACCGAAGCCTATAGACAGCTATTCCACTCATCAGTGTTTTCATTTTGTTTTAAATACTGGGCTACATAATAAAGACGCATATGCAGAAAGAAAAAAGCACACAGTACTATAGTTTAATACAAACTGGTGTTTGTAAAAGATAGTGCCCAATGAATCTTAAGAATTCCTGTTTCTCTATTTTATTCTACTAGCTGCCTTAAGCTGGCCAATGTCTGGGGAGACATGACATGCATCAAAGGCTGTTTTATCAGTGCTGTCCTTCTATGCTGATGGGTGAAGATAGATATAAAGTGTAACTTGGGAGCAACATGATAAGAGAATGTCTTTTTGTGATGTGAATGACTGGTTGCATCTAGCTACTCAGGTTTTCAGAAGTCAATTAAATACGGCTACAAAGTGGTGATGGACAGTGATTGTTTTGAACTTAGATTTCTCCCTTCTCTTTCTCTCTTTCTCTCCCTGTCTCCCTCCAACCTTATTCCTAGGTCCCAACTCAGATGGGAGCAAAGCTGGACATTCCAGTATCCTTGGTTCAGAGGTGGCCTTATTTGCAGGGATAGCTTCAGGGTCCATCATATTCCTCCTCATCATCATCACACTGGTGGTTCTTTTGTTGAAGTATCGAAGGAGACACAGGAAGCATTCGCCTCAGCACACGACAACTTTGTCACTTAGTACATTAGCAACCCCAAAACGCAGTGGGAACAACAACGGGTCTGAACCCAGTGACATTATCATCCCTCTGAGGACTGCAGATAGTGTTTTTTGCCCTCACTATGAGAAAGTCAGTGGTGACTATGGACATCCTGTGTACATAGTTCAAGAGATGCCCCCTCAAAGCCCGGCAAATATTTATTACAAGGTCTGATGAACACTCAGTGTGGTACCTGTTTTAAAACTCTCTCTCTGTCTGGTCAAATGCTATCCATGACACAGAGGTTGGGGATTGTGATGAGCCACTGTGTGGGTTCCTGGACCAGATGCAGAGGAGGGAACAGCAAGCTCCACCCTGTTACAGAGAGCTGCTTTGAGGGGGCAACTTTCGAGTCTGTAGAATTCCTGTCTTGGTGAACAAGCATTTACTTGGAAGCTGGAAGAAGTTACATAGAAGATTCCCATAGCAATTGCAGTTTGTTCATCACCTTCTAAGCCATGTGCTGTAGGCATTCAGGCACGTACAAAAAACCCCTAGGGAAGATGGAGCAACTCGCAGATACTAATGGTTGTTTTAGGCATTCTAGGAAGGGAGTCTTAAGTCGTCAAGCTTGAAATGCAGCCCTGTGACTTTGTGTGTGCTTCTCTTGGTGCTCATGGATTTGTCTTACAGACCTCTGCTTTTAAGTAAGATTTTAAACTTTTTTGTTTGTTTTAGTCGGTCCCTGTGGCATTTTTTACTTCAGCCAAACAGCATTCTGTCATCCTTCATATGAAAATTTATGCACTCCATATCATGCATTGTTTTTGGAAAAGTGATTTTTCAAAAAAAATAATAATATTTTCTTACCATCCCATATTCCACCTATTTGTGAAAGCAGCCTTACTTGAATGGATAATGCTTTGGGAGAGACTTTGGGCTTGCTGAAAGGAGAATCTTCCACTCAAAAGCTAGCTTGTCGGCCGAATCCACAATAGAAGTGATGTGTGGCAGAAGAGAGAGGGAAGGGCTGAAAGAATGCTACGGTCTCTGGAATATCAAGCAGACAAAGGTAGACAATTTAAATAGCACAGCACTTTGATATCCGGAGTTCAATGAAGAGTGTTAACAAACAGCAATAGGAGCAGCTGATTAGGGTCTGTACTTGAAGGATGCCAAGGTTTTCTCAAATAGCATCTTGCAGGAGAAAATACTTCTCCCACAAAGTAGTGCAAGAAAATTAATGTGCCTGGAAGACAAGACAATAGAAGGCTGCTGGTGATATATTAGGGCACGACTGCTGTGGTACTTTACCAGCAATAAGATGTACAGTTTTGAACTAGCTGTAGCAAAATCTTGGTCTGCTTCAAATGATTTTTTTTTAAGCAGACACAGCTGCTATTACTTACCATATTTTATCTAAACATAGGGAAAAAGAAAACAGCAACATCTGACATAGACAAATCACAAGCTTAATGGTCAAGAGGGCTATAATTCCATCACTCAAAACAAAGCATTCACATCTATATAAAATTGGTCAGGGTTGTATTTTTCCTTCAATCAAACCTTTTGACATTCTGATTTCTGGCAGTGCATTTTGAGTTAGTCATGTACTGCCATTCATGGGATTTTTCTCATTCTGAAATAAAGCACATATGGTAAACCACCACATAAAAATGCAACACATTCAGCTACAAGATGGGGAGGTATAATGTGACTTATTTATAATAAGTGTATAGAACCCAAGGGATGTATGGTAGCAGATTTTGTTCAGATTACTAATATATCTATATATTGAAATTGCACAGAATCCTTGCAGAAGATGTGAAATTCCTCTATGACCATGAAATCAATTTGGCTACTTCTGGGGGAAACTAGATCTTTAACTCCAAAAAGAACAATATTGAGAAGAAATGTAAAAATAACCAAACCCTCTTAGCTGTCTTACATAACCAGTAGACTAGGAAACAAAGCCCCTGAATCTTGAGAAAGAAGTGTATAACTACACAATGTATTTTAACAAGATATTCTGATATGGCTTTCCTTTTATTTTTTTGTGCTGTGTTTTCCCGCCTTGCCTTATGAGATGGAGTATTTTTTGAGCTGGATACCAATAGGAAAGTTTACTATAAAGTTCCTGCTTTGAAGCGTAGTTGTTGTTCTCCTCCAACCTCTGCACCCTGGGGGACATAAATCTACTTTTTTTTATGTGCTATGCAAAATAGATGTCTTATCACATAATTCTGTTACCATAGCAACACTTCACTTTCTGGACTCGAAAGAAGTTGTAGCTACAGCATTTTAAGGTTCTCAACTTCCACAGAGCGCATGCAAAAAAAGAAAGAAAGAAAGAAAAAGAAAAATCACCACACCACACTTCACCACAGAATCCTGTCATAGAAATGATTACTTTTGGTATTTCCTGAACCTGAAAATGACGTTGGTGTGTGAAGGGAGAGATGGAGGGGGGGGAGGAAAGCGAGAAGTAACATGGTTCTGTGGGAGGTTACTATGGTAACTAGCTGCAGCACAGAAGCAGTCCTTTCCTAAAGCTTTTCTCTCTATGAACCCATCCATGCAAAGTTTTTCTTGTAAGTCCTTAGGATTTGGAGGGGAAGTGGAAAAATAGATGGGGTAGTTTTAAAAAAACAAAACCTGAAAGAGGTTGTTTAGCCAGTTAGTTCCCTTCTTATAATGTACTAAACATGGGGAGGGGAGATTATTGAATAAATCTATAAAGGAGCAACCTGCAACCCAGGAGGATGGGGTTGGGAGAAAGGAGCCCTGTGTACCTGTGTTGTGTCTTGTGCAGAATAATGACAATCTTGCCAACTGTTTCTTGAGGTTGGTGCTTGGTTCAGCTTTGAAAAGTTACTGTAAATGCCTTGCTTGTGTTAGCCCTAACTTTTTGAAAATTTACATCATCATGTTTTAAGAGTGAAGATGCTGTAAATAAGTTGAGATTGACTGTATATGGATTTGGGGTGTTACAGTAGCCTTATTCACCTTTTTAAATAAAGATTCAATTAAAAAATACACATGGAACCGAGAATAAACATCTTTTCTTAACCAGACTGTGTATATAAAGCAACACTGGTTTTTTATAAAGTCTAAACAAGATGTTTTGTATAAAATCTGACTTTTGCTATGTATTTAGCTACAGCTTGTTTAAAGGCCGTGTCATTCCCCTTTGCGCAGTTTCCAGGATAAAGAGATAAGATTTAAAAAGGTTGCCAAATTGCTGCATATTTGTGCTGTAACTGTGTACCATGAATATTTATTTAAAAATTCCTTTGTCCAGTTTGTAAGTAACACAGTATTATGCTTGAGTTATAAATATTTTTTCTTTAAAAAAAAACTAGACTGTCTTAGTTTTGAAATCTGCTTTGTTCTATGTTGCAGTTAGCCCCTTTGAGAAATCGAAATCTATGAAAATTCACATTCCACATCTGTTTCAAACTGAATTTGTTCTTTAAAAAAAATAAAAATATTTTTTCCTATGGAAATAATGGTTTCAATAGCTTTTTATGGAGGGTGGGAAATGTTCTTTCAAGCCTTCACCTTCTTTTCCAAGTTAAAATTTTAATGTAATTTTGAGGGGTGTGAAGAACTCCCCGAGATCCTTTTCTGCCTGAGAAAAGTTTTGCTTTCATTCACCCAAGAATGTCAAGTGTGTCTTGTTAAGAACTTGAAAGAGTCTAGTTCCTACTTGCATATGCATTATATCTAGAGACCTAACCTTAATACTAAAATTGTTTGTGAGCAACGAATTGATTCATGATATCCCTTTATGGGAACTGAGTGAATAAAATTTACTTAGAATAACTTTATTGTCACTTTGAATGTACACTAATCGGTATACATTAGAATAAAATTTCATTGCATACAGTTCTCAAAGGGTCTCCACCTCTAATATACACTACATAAACATGAATAAATAAATAAACAAATAAAAATTATGCATATACCCACATATGTCTGTCCCAAATACTAGGTTTTTGTTATTATTTCAACTGTGGAGCAAGAAAAAGAGAAAATGTGTTTGCCCTTTCCCAAAGTATGATGCTGCAGGTCTTATTCCTGAGCAATCACATTTTTTTTCCTACATTGAAATTATTTGAAGACTGGAATCTAGATTCAATCTCACATTTCTAATGCAGGAGCCATTACAAAATGGCATGATTTAGAAAGCTAGGGCACCCCTTGAAGACAATCATAAGGATACTGGGATAAAAAACATAGTGCGGTAGTGGTCCTTGGTGTACTCTGAGCTTGGTTCTTTTATGCAGACATTTTGTTACCCAAACTAGGTAACGTTATCAGTGCTGTTAGCTAGTTTGGGTGTAATGTCTGCAAGGAAAAAAAAATCCAAGCTCAGAAAGCACCAAGGACCCCTCATTTCACCTTGAGGTACAAACATTTTCCTTTATAAATGTAGTGCATTGTACCTGTTTTCCAGCAAGATTTATAATGTTAACCTCTGCAAATGAAGAAGCACTGAGTTCATATTTACATTTTAGTACAGATAAGTTTTCAATATCTATAATCATTTGTTTACTAACTGTTGGAAGTTGCAACAACACTGAAAACAGAGACAACTGATCCTTGCACTTATGACCATTGCAGCAACCCCATAGTCACATGATAAAAATTTAGGCCCTTGGCAATATATTTACAATGGTTGCAGTGTCCCAGGGTCATCTAATTGTTATTTGCAACCTTTCTAATCGGCTTCTAACAAACAAATTCAGTGGAGAAATGGGATTAACAACTGCAGTAATTTGCTTCACATCCATGGCAAAAAATTTGTAATATTGAGCATGAGTCACTTAACAACTGTGTGGGTTAATAGCAGATAATGCTGGTTCCAGTTGTCATAAGTTGATGACTGCCTACATACTGATGTAATTTTTGATGGAACTTAACTTGCTATTCTCCTTAGAGCTGCTCGGGGCATCAGAGAGTGGGTGGTGCTTCCGTCTCTGCTGTTATAGGTTGAGCTAAATTCCTGAGGAACGCTCCTCCTTCCATCACGTGACTCCATCCCAGCGTTCCCCAGTTTATGCTCAGCCACTCGCAGAGTAGGCAGTGTTTTCAAAGTGCTCTTGGCCATCTCAGCAAGCCTTACTTTGACTCCGATATTTATTTTCAGGTTGTATCTGTTTATTTCTTTCCCTTAGCCCTGCACAGTGGTTTCATGAATTGTGATTTCATTCCCCTGGGAAGCCCTCACGGGCCCAGGGGATTTCAGGGGGAAGGATAGCTTACGTTACAAGCTACCCCCCCACCCTTCCCCATTGCCTTTCTGCTGTTTTTCTGGTTGCCTTCATAGATGCTCCGTTTCGCTCCGTTTCCCCCCCCCCACCGCACGCTGCTTTTCCTCAAGTTCAAAGCCTCTCGCCTCCTTCCTTCCTGGGTTCCTCTGGGGACCTTGAATTGCTCCAGACTGTTTCCCTTGCCGCTGCTAAAGGGCCCTGTAAGTTCATGTCGCAGGCGGTCGCCATTTTAGGCACCACCTCGTGGCCGGGCGCCATTTTGAATCTTATCTTTTCCGATCTGCAGTGTGCCGCTTTAAAGCAGCAGGACCCGTAGGCCTGCTCGGACATTATTTAAACAGAAAAACCTTCTGTTGCGTTAGAGGCTTGTTCCCTGCCTCCGTATTGTTGGCTTCACACGCAGCCGGCAGTAGCTGGTACGATCCACCTCCTACCACTTCCGCCCAGTATTTGCCTGGGAAGGCAGTCGGGTCTAGGCCTAGGGGCTTCTTCACCTTAAGGCCTCTGGTGTGTCTAGGTCGTTTGGACCGTTTTTTCTAATTAAAAAAAAAGAGATGGCAAGAACAACAGACCAAAGGGAACTAAGAGAGAGAAATATATATATATATACACGTATATATACATATATATATATATAATAAAACTATAAAAAAGAGGGGGGTATAACAGGGAGCAGGAGCAAATTAACTTGGGGCGAAGAAGAATTTCTCAGAGCTCCCGGCCTTGTTGTAGGTTGACCCCTAGGCGTGCCAACCGCCTCCTATTGATATTTATCTTCCTCAATTATCTAAAATGGCAGAAGGCAATCTCTGCACAGGCCCTTTGAAGGCCAAATCAAAAACCCACCATCTGCACAAGCAGGCTAAGGATCCCAAAGCCTCCCAGTGGGATGCCTTAAGGCTCCACAAGACCTTGGAAAAAGAAATTGATAAACGCACCAGGCAGGCAGGCACGGTGCCTCCCATTCTTCCTCCTTCTACCTCTTCTCAACCCCTCCTCCTCTAGTCCATTTCTTCCTATCCAGGCGCAGCTCGCCCTCTCAAGGTCACCAGGCTCCTGGAACACTGGCCAGACAAACACCAGAGGCTACCTTTACGCCCACAGCCGCCAGTCTACGCCAGGGGAAACCTCTCTTTCTGGAGGTTCTGGAGCAACTGAGATCCTGGATGGAGTTGGCTATCTGCCGTGGAATCGTGGAAGGTCTCTAACAGGCAGCCAGGCCTGGTCTACAGCCACTGGTCACCGAGTCTGTAAGATCATTCCCTCTCAGATCTGAACCGCCCCAGGATCAGGTACCCCTTCAGGGGGAGATTTCCCCCTCTATAAGGGGGGATGAGGAGGAGGCAGAAGGGGACTTAGATTGGTACAGGGAAGAGGAAGAGGAGGAGTTTGACTTGGGGTCCTTACACTATAACGAACTCCCTTCCGACATAGAATCATCAGAGGCAGAGATGTCAGAGGATGAGGGTCTCACCCCCGACCAGCCCTCCTTTGTAGGGCTCTGCAGGCCCCAACTATTCAAATCCCTCCTGCTCAAATCCAGGAATACCTCGGGTCTAACAAGTCAGAACCCTGCTGACCCTCTCCACTCACTCCGGAAGGTCCAGGAGCAGTTCAGTTGGCCTAGAGGTGGAGTTTTTGCCTCACAATCAGGAAGCTGTGAGTTTGATCCTAGGTAGAGGCTGGTTTTGGAATAGACTCTCCTGCTTGTGCAGGGGGTTGGACTGGATGACCTCCAGGGTTTTTTCCCAACTCTATTATTCTAGGAAAAGAAAAGAAAATCTTATGTGTTTATAATTGTGGAATCAAAAGGCTTTAAATTGGGGATTAATATAATTATTTTATACCTACTGAGCACCCTGGAGGTGGATGAACCTATCATGGGCCTGGCCTCTCCTTCCACCCTCAGCGACCCCATAGAAGCCCCAAGGCCAGAGGAGAAACAATCGGAGCTGGCCTTTCGCTGAGCTCATCAGTCATATGCATGGGCAATCAGATCGGCCACGGCCGCTTCCTTCTTCATCAGGTCATCCATTCGCTGGCTTTGCCAGCTTAAACGACATGTCCCAGCCTCCAATGTCCAAGCCCATCAGGACATAGCCAAGATCACGGCCGCGGCCAATCCTCGGCTGACGCTACATTTCACTCCGTCAAATTTTCCACCCATGCCATTTCCTCCCATGTCTCTGCCTGCCGTCTGCTCTGGCTAAAACATTGGCAGGCAGATCTCAAGAATAAAGTGAAACTAGTCTCCGCTCCCCTTGTGGAAAATAAACTGTTCGGATCCCCGGATCCCCTTTTAATAGAAGGAAGGAATGAAAAAAAAAATTCCTTCCATCCCTCATCCGCAGTCAGAGCCCCAGGACAGGTCCGATTCCCATGATAGACTCAGAAGAGGCCCTCTCGTGGCTCTGGCAACAGGCCCTTCTGGCACTCCAGATAAGCCACCAGACTTAATTCCCATCGGTGGGCGCCTGAAAGCCTTCTCCAGCCAGTGGGACTCCTCCACTTCTGACGCCTGGGCTAGGGACACTATCAGGTTTGGACTTGCCCTCGAATTCCAAACTTCCCTCCTCCCGAGTTTTTCATGGCATGTCCCCTCTCCAGGAACCACTCCAAGCGCAGACTCATGGACTCAGCAATTCAGCATCTGCTTGACATACAGGCGATCCAGCCCGTTCCTCTACCGCTAAGAGGACAGGGATTCTACTCCCACTTATTTGTGGTTCCCAAACACTCCGGGGGATGGAGAGTGATTCTGGATTTAAAGCGGCTTCACCACCATATCGTAAACCGCAAATTCAAAATGAACATGTTGCAATCCATCCTCCTAGGGGCTGGACAGAGAGACTGGTTGTCATCCATTGACCCTTCGGAGGCATACCTACACATCCCAATCCGGCCCTCTCATTCCAAATCCCTGTGCTTCTGCTATAATAACCTCCACTTTCAATACGTGGCGCTCCCTTTCAGGTTGGCCTCTGCCCCCAGAACCTTGACCAAGTTCTTGGCTGCTCCAGCTGCCCACCTCAGATCCCTCCCAGCGCAACTATACTGTTAACTGGATGATATCCTCATCCTTTCCCCTTCCAGGGAACAAGCAGTGAGGGACACTCAAATCACTCTGACCATTCTCCAAGAACACGGTTTCCTCATCAATTGGAAGAAAAGCCAATTATCCCCCTCCACCAGGATAACCCACCTGGGGATGGTAATAGACTCTGTGAAAGGGAGGGTGTTTCTCTCTCCGGAGAGAATCCTTAGCATCCAACAATCAGTCAGACACGCCAAATGCCTTAAAAGGGTTTCCCTTCTAGAGCTAACCCAGTTACTAGGTAAAATGATATCTTGTATTTCCATTATTCCCTGGGCCCGTTTCCACTCCAGATCCCTCCAGTGGTTCCTGCTCCCATACCTGAGAGCTGGATCAAGCAACTCAAAGTGCAAGGTCAAGGTCTCACCAGGGGTGCTCACCTCCCTCCTTTGGCGGAGCAGAGTGTCTATCAACAAGGACTGCCCCCTCAAGGAGCCCCCAAGGCTCACCGTGACCACAGACGCCAGTCTGTCCGGATGGGGAGCCCACCTCAGTCCCTTACAACACAGGGCAGATGGTCAGCAACAGAGAAACTGTGCAACATAAATTGGCTGGAGCTTCGCGCTGTCCATTTGGCTCTCTGCAGTTTCCTCCCCTAGGGACGCGGCCGCCTCATTCTCATCCTCACTGACAACATCATGGCCAAAGCTCACATCAACAAGCAAGGGGGGTACTCAGTCATCACGCCTAATGAGGGAGGCCGAGCACCTCTGTCAGTGGGCGGAGTCTCACCTCCTTTCCCTCATCTCGGGCATCTCCAACACCCAAGCAGACTGGTTGAGTAGGGCCACCATAGACCAGTTGGAGAGGCGTCTCCACCCATCTCTTTTCAGGGAGGCGATATCCATATTTGGTCTGCCAGTAGACCTGCTTGCCTCCCCCCTCAATACCCAACTTCCAAGGTTTGTTTCGAGATTCCCATCCCCAGGGGCGGAGGACCCCAACGCCCTTCGGTGTCTGTGGCCCTCGGGCCTCCTTTATGCCTTCCCGCCTCTGGCGCTGGTGCCCATAGTCCTTCAAAAGGTACTCCACGAGAAGGCGGATCGGCTCCTTGTAGCTCCTTATTGGCCCCGTCGTCCTTGGTTCGTGGACCTTAGAAGCTTATCTGTAGCCCCTCTCTGGAGGATCCCAGCAGACAGAATCTCTCTGTCTCAAGGTCCCCTCCTCCATCTGAACCCAATGGCTTCAACAAGCTGTTTGGAGGTTGAGCGGGAACGTTGAAGAGGAAAAACCTCTCTAGCAAGGTCATTGATACCATTTTAGCAGCCAGGTGACCCTCAACCACAAGGATTTATGATGCCACCTGGGCCATTTTCCGTAAAGGGTGTGTTAAACTTCTTATTGACCCATTGCTCTAGTGCTTGACTTTCTCCAGGAGGGTCTCAGCAAGAGACTATCCCCCAATACACTAAGATGTCAGGTAGCAGCCTTATCCACAGGCATCCACTGTAAAGAGGCCAGTTCCCTTTCTCACCAACCCCGTATTCGTGCTTTCCTGAAAGGGGCCACAAATCTACGTCCTCCGTCCCTCCACCGGTACCCAACCTGGGACCTCAATAAGGTTCTTACTTCTCTCACAAAACCACCCTTTGAACCCCTAAGAGAGGTCTCTCTTCAGTTCCTATCCTTCAAGGTAGTTTTCTTTTGGTAGCGATCACTTCAGCCCGTAGGATATCAGAGAGCGTTGCGCTGTCAGTTAGAAAAGACATTTGCGTAATCCATCCCGACCGGGTGGTCCTATGGCTTGACCCTTCCTTCTTGCCCAAGATTAATTCGCTTTTCCACAGGACCCAGGACCTTATCCTCCTCAATTTTTGCCCCAGACCAACTCACGTAAGGGAGAGACTATGGCACACCCTGGACGTCTGACGTGCCTTCCGGATTTACATTAAATGCACTGAGTCCTTCCATAAGTCCGAGGTCCTGTGTATATCCTTCCAATCAAAGTCACAAGGGCTGAAGGCAACCCCAACCATCATAGGCCGTTGGATAAGGGTGGCCATCACCAAGGCGTACCAGGCTCAGGCCCTCCAGGTACCCAGGGGCATCACGGCTCACTCCACTAGGAGTGCAGCAATTTCAGCTGCCTGGGCTACCCAGGCTCCAATACTCGACATTTGCCGGGCAGCTACGTGGGCCTCCACGTCACCCTTCATCAGACATTACAAGATTGACAGGTATGCATCAGCTGAGGCTTCTCGCGGTAGAAGCATTCTTCAGAGGGTTCTCAGGGAACTCGAGGGGACCATAGAGCAGACAGCGCCCCTCCCGTAGGACAGGCCCAGCTTTGGTATGTCCCACTCTCTGGATGCTCTGAGCAGCTCTAAGGAGAATGGGCGTTGGTCCTTACCTGACACACCATTTCTCTTCGAGCTGCGAGGAGCATCCAGCCCCTCCCTTTTCCTTCATCGTCTGGTGGGGTCTTGTTTTCGGCCAAGGAACCTAAGTATAGTAAGATGAGAGCATGAATTATGTTTTCCTCTCGCCTTCGCATAAACTGGGGAATGCTGAAATGGAGTCACGTGATGGAAGGAGGAGCATTCCTCAGGAATTTAGCTCAGCCTACAACAGCAGAGACGGAAGCACCACCCACTCTCTGGATGCTCCTCGCAGCTCGAAGAGAAATGGCGTGTCAGGTAAGGACCAACGCCCATTCTCCAATTCTGTCTCTGATACAATGGACAGTAAAATTAATGCAAAACAAGTCTTCATTGCATCAGATTTCCCACACACAAATGCATAATTTTTGTTTGAAGGAAAGCAAGAGGGGAGAGAATAACAAAAGAGTCACAAACATTCTTGCATTCAGAATATGAGTGTATATTATGAGATCAGAAATGGCGGTCTTTGATGAATCCATGAAGAATTGCATGAAATCTTTTAATAATTTCTGATGCTACTATTTCATCTTGAAACCAGTCTTTGCATACATCTTCTCAATTATTCTTGAGGTCAACATAGAATGTCTTGAAGGAGTGAAATGTACTGTCACTAGTTTTCAATATGGCCATTGAGGCTTATACATTTTTCTGATTCATTTTTTATTACTGCCTAAATTGCCCTAAATGGCAAGACATTTTTGAATAATGGTAGCATATGGGACCACAAAGTGGATTAAGTTCCCCAGTTGTTGTAGTTGCAACTATTAGGCTATGTAATAATATTAATGAAGATGGGAACAAAGTTGGCATTTAAGTTGCAGGTTTAGTTCTGATGTCCATGTTGCCTTGGGCAAAGTGGTTGTTTGCAAGCCAGTTTGCCCCCCCCCCAAAAAAAGCCTCATTTTTCAGGATGAATGATACTTATGTGATACTTATATGACTTATGACTCTTTGTTGCCACTTAGAGATTGTCCAGGTTTTTTTCAGCCCAGAATTGGCAGATCATTGATGTTTAATTGGCTTTACATGGGGATGGATGAGCACAAATGCTGTTCATTTCTTCTTTAACCTTGGAATAATTTATTCCTAGTATTTGTCAATCTGCTAATTCATTGGGCAGGTATTATAATGTGGAAAACACCTTATTTACATTTCTTGGTTGATGGAAGATGGAAAAAACTTATATTCTTGCAGCAACTCAGTATGATTGCAAGAAGCTCTACTTTCTGAGGCCGTATCCAGCCTGGATCACCAAGAGTTAAATGCTTGGGGAAAAAAGCCTTACAAAGTAAATAGAAATGTTTTGCATATTTCGTAGATATTATATTCTTTATATTCACTTTAAGAATTTTCTGTACTAGAATATGAGTCCTACTCCAATATTTCTTTGTTTTATTACACGTCCACCACAAATAAGTCTCTTCTTTATATTTGCATTTCCAACGTTCATTTGAAGTTGATACATTCAATAAAAGTTTTACAGAAGGAAAGAAAATAGATCCACAAAGTTGGAGTTTAGCCTAGCAAATCCCCATCTAAATATTTAAAACTGGTATGCAAATACTGTTTCATCTACTTCTATTAATTCCTAATAAACATCAAATCATTCTGCATAGTGAGATGGCCAGCATATAAATTAGATAGATAGATAGATAGATAGATAGATAGATAGATAGATAGATAGATAGATAGATAGATAGATAGATATTGCAATTATGGTTTTAAAGCAATTGCTTATCATACTAAATACTGTTGATACTTTCTCTGGCATGTGAGAAGCCATATAAATTGAACAAGATAAATAAATTCACAATCTTTGGTAAATAATACTTTTCACCATATTTGTTTTGTCAGTTCCTGACCTTCCCATGGTAACCATTACATGCTGGTATACATTTTATGTTCATTTCCAAGCAAACTGTTTCATTGGGATGCATTGGTATTTCATTAATATTTTACAATAATACTTGATGACAGTATCAGAAATAAAGGGACAAATGTATTTTTAGTGTTCCATCATCATGACACTGGGTGAATGGTTATTAAACATTTGCCTCTAAATTATCTAAAGGCCCTGTGTTTAGCTAAGCAAAATTGCTGCTTTTTTGCTGATGAAGGTTTTTGTAGCCATTATTTTCCTCTGCTTTTAAGTCTGATCTTGCAATTATCTTGTATATTATTTTGGAATCAGATTGTTAGTATTTCTTGAGTCAAGAGTTGAGGAAGAATCTTTTAACCAAGAGTTCCAGGGCTGGCAACCTTGAGTGATAGTTCGGAGTGAGACACTGCGAGGGAGCGGAGTGACCAAGCCCGAGGGAGCGAAGCGACCGAGGGGGGGATGGTGTGGAAGGGGGGTGTCCCCCCTTCCACGGTAGGGAGCTTTGACAATTTTACATTTTAAATGGTGCAATCTGATGCATACTTTAGTCATGATTTGGACATATACATACATACATACATTTTAACCCATAGGCATAAGAAAAAAAATGAGGACACATATTACAAAAACACATTTTTCTTCAGTGAGGGAACTTGACTATGAAAACCAATGAGACATAGCATAGGCCTTTTAGTTTCATAAAAGGTTTGAAAAAATAATTGGGTAATTATTTGAAATGGACTGTGATGTTTCTTTGTCATATATGTATGTGTATGTGGGTATATGCGGGTATATGCGGGTATATGCGTAATGGTTATATTTTGAGAACTGAATGCAATGAAATTTTGTTTTAATGTATGCTGATTAGTGTACATTTAAAGTGACAATAGTTTTCTGTTCTGTTCTATTCCAGTTCCATTCCAATTTATTCCATTCCATTCCAGTTTCATTCCAATTCTATTCCATTCTAACTTTTGAATAGCTGATGCAGCTTGCATAAAAAGGGCAAAAGGAAAAATAAACCAGGGAACACTTCACCAATGCCCTTAGTACAATCGAAAAACAAATATATTTTTATCGGCGAGGCGAGCGGCTGCTCGGAGCCACCGATCCCCTGAAAAATCACATCTAAAGCAAAATTAGAGGCAAGGAGCTACGGTTTTTGAAGGGTTAAAATTCAGATTAGTTTGCTAGAGAGGTGTGGCCGCAGGGGAAAGAGACGGGGAGGGGAGTTTCTTTCTGTTAAACCCGCCGTTCTTCGGCAAATTTGCAAGCGGATTAGCCTGCTTTAAATTGCAAATCTAAGATGAATTAGAAATAAAATTTGGGGTGGAGGGGGTCTTATTCCACAAGCGCGCCTTTATTCGAGGCCGGAATTCCCATTGCAAGGAAGATCTCTCGGGCCTTTAGCGTGAGATTTCGTTTATCAGAGTGAGACAGTCAAAATTGGTTGAATTGCGTGAGTCTCACTCTGATTACGTGAGAGTTGGCAGCACTGGAGTTCTATGGAGATTCTGGAATTCTTCTCTTCTCACCAATTAATGTGTCCTCTTAAAGAATATCTTTGAAATATTTGTACCCATGATTGCCAGTATAATTCTAGACTTGTTGTATGAAGAAATTGGTAACTAGCTTAGTCTATTTTCCACTCATGCCACTCTGTTATTTTACAGGTAAGTGCAGGTTTAATTATGTGGGAGTCGGTGTAATACTTTATATGGACAATGAATGGCCCTTATTTCCTTATGTCTATATTTAGGGATTTTTTTCCTGTGAGACACTGATATAATTTCTTGTTATCTGCTCTGAGACAACATGCAAACCCAATGCAATCATTTCCAAATATGAACTCTGAAGCAGGCACAGATGGCCAACCAATGGATGTTGAGTAAGGAAATGACATTGCTTCTCCGACTGCTTGCCTAATGAGTTTCCAAGAGATTTTTATCTGTGTTGAGTTAACCTCACATATACTGATGAGAGCTTGCTGAACCTTCAGTGATGTTCTTATGACTGTTGCATAATATGGTAATGTGGTGACCACTAGCATGGAAAATGTGTCATATTATCTAGAAGGGGCAGAAATTGGTTTCACTGGAAATGACAGAGAACATCTCCGTCTATGACAAAAATAGCTCTTAATTTCAATTCACTGCCGAAAATATAGACACAGTAATTCTACGTTACTCCCTGTTAGGTTTCAGATATAAGGATCTTTAAACAAAGGAGATACTCTTGTGTGACTGATATTTGAATTCTTTTTTTAATCACAAAGGATGGCAGGACTCTTATAAATGATCATATGTATTATCACTTTTTTGTATGTATGAGCATTTTAATTCAATCAGCTTTATGTAATGATACATCAGGTACACTGATCTTATGATAATCACAGCTATTGTAGCGATTGCACATAAAAGTAGATTTTGAGTGCTGCTATAGATTTCTTCTGCATTGTTTGATTCTGAAGCATTTTTTCCCCAGACATTTAAAGACTTCTTTCCACAACATTGTCTTTCAGATAAGAATTTATTTTTAGCTTCTGTTAGTGTACCTGACTCTTTGGAGATGATTAAAATTACAGTTCTATATTGCCTACTCAGAAATAAGTTCCTCTTTAAAATATATATAAAAAAAATATTTAAAATAAAGAAATAAGTCCCTCTGTGTCGATTTGATTATTAGATATTATTAGACTTCCTCATCTAGAGTATTTGTTCATTTAATATACACTGCTCAAAAAAATAAAGGGAACACAAAAATAAGACATCCTAGATCTGAATGAATGAAATATTCTTATTAAATACTTTGTTCATTACATAGTTGAATGGGCTGACAACAAAATCACACAAAAATTATCAGTGGAAATCAAATTTAGCAACCCATGGAGGTCTGGATTTGGGGTTACACTCAAAATTAAAGTCTCACAAGGTCTCACAAGGGGTCTGAGGATCTCATCTCGGTACCTAATGGCAGTCAGGCTACCTCTGCTGAGCACATGGAGGGCTGTGCAGCCCCCTAAAGAAATGCCATCCCACACCATTACTGACCCACTGCCAAACCAGTCATGCTGGAGGATGTTGCAGGTAGCAGAACGTTCTCCATGGCATCTCCAGACTCTGTCTCATCTGTCACATGTGCTCAATGTGAACCTGCTTTCATCTGTGAAGAGCACAGGGTGCCAGTGGCGAATTTGCCAATCTTGGTGTCCTCTGGCAAATGCCAAATGTCCTGCATGGTGTTGGCCTGTAAGTACAACCCACACCTGTGGACGTCGGGCCCTCATACCACTCTCATGGAGTCTGTTTCTGACTGTTTGAGCAGCCACATGCACATTTGTGGCCCAGTGGAGGTCATTTTGCAGGACTCTGGCAGTGTTCTTCCTGTCCCTCTTTGTACAAAGGCGGAGGTAGTGGTCCTGAGGCTGGGTTGTTGCCCTCCTACGGCCTCCTCCACATCTCCTGATGTACTGGCCTGTCTCCTGATTGTGCCTCCATGCTCTGGACACTACCCTAACAGACACAGCAATCCTTTTTGCCACAGCTCTCATTGATGTGCCATCCTGTATGAGCTGCACTAACTGAGCCACTTGTGTGGGCTGTAGACTCCGTCTCATGCTATCATTAGAGTGAAAGCACTGCCAGCATTCAAAAGTGACCAAACCATCACCCAGAAAGCATAGGAACTGAGAAGTGGTCTGTGGTCACCACCTGCAGAACCACTCCTTTATTGGGGATGTCTTGCTACCTGCCTATGCTTTCCAGCTGTTGTCTATTCCATTTGTACAACAGCATGTGAAATTGATTGTCAATCAGTGTGGCTACCTAAGTGGACAGTTTGATTTCACAGAAGTGTGATTGACTTGGAGTTACATTGTGTTGTTTAAGTGTTCCCTTTATTTTTTTGAGCAGAGTAGTATTTTTGTTAAATACGGATGGGAAAACTTACAACTATTTGTAAGGGGAAGAGAATCTACAATTTTTTAATTGACTTTTCGGCATCCAGCCACTATATATATATATAATGTTCAGTATTAGATCTATTTGATGTTTGTGGGGATTTTTTTTCTTTTCTTTTTGTGCACAAGAATTTCCCCCCCTCATTAGTGTTGGATACTCATTTTTCTATTTTTCTGTTTTCTATTTTATCCTTCTTGATAAAAGAAAGAAATTAATTAAAAAAAAAAGACCTTCTGAATGCAGTGACTGTACATGAAACTGCAGTTGGTTCTGAAATTTAAACTCAGGCCTTTGCAATCATATTTATTAAACCAGGGTCCCCAACTCCCACGTGCAGCCCACTATCAGGCCTCAGAAGCAGCAAGCAGAGGGCATGCAGAGGGCAGGTGAGTGCACAGCACAGCTCCATTTGTGCAAGTGGCAGGCAGCAACGAAGCTGCACATGGAACTGTTAAGTGTGGAGCATGGGTACGAAGAATGGAGACGAGCCGGTGAAATAGTGAACTTCAAAACTCTTTATTAACATGGTGTGACAGCTCAAACTGGATGGCTGCTATAGGCTTCCTTATATAGGCAACTAATTAACTATTCAACCAATGGCAACCTGGGAGCGTTAGCTCCGTTAACCAATGAGAACGGCTTGCTAATGGCCAATCAGATTCTCCTGAACGGACCAATCTGATCTCGCCATTTAACAGACAATCAGAAGAGCAGGGCCAGAACCCTGCACTTGACTTCAAGCTCTAGATAACTTTATTAAGCATTTATTCATTCACAACACCCCTTTATGGGGTGCGGTCACGTAGTCCTTGAGATAGGATGGTTGTTTTGTTAGTCTTTTTGATTTTTGCTGTGCACCCGGTATTTGGCTGCACTCTTGTTGAGGTAGGGCATTGTTTGGCAAAAGGATTGCCTCTGATTCAGTGTTCACGTTTTCGTTGTCACCAACATCTTCGGTATCACCCTGAGGTGAACTCACTCCCATCCCTGATTCCTGTTCTTGTGTTTCTGTTCCGCTATCGTTTCCTTCAAAAAGGTTTTCTGCTAATTGAAACTCATCTTCTTCTGTATCTCTCCCCCCCTCAGTTTGGTCATTAGGGAGTTTGGAATTGCCTGACTGCAGCCTTGATCGTAGTTGATCGATATGGCGCTTCCAAAGTCTATCGTCAGGGCATTGTACAAGGTATGATCTCGGGCTGGTTACACGGACCACAGTCGCTTCTACCCACAGCGGATCGCCCGATAAGTTTTTAGTGAACACCAAATTGCCTACCTGGAAGGTACGGCATCGGCCGCTGGATCTGAGTGGTTTCTCTGGTTTGTAGGCTGGGTGTAACCGGTCAAGGTGGGAGCGGAGCTTTTGTCCCATTAGCAGCTCAGTGGGAGTTTTGTTGGTGACGCTGTGAGGAGTGATATACTGCAAAAAGAGGATTCGGTTTATCTTCTCTTCGATGTTGTCATAGTCCACTTTGCTTGTCGATGCCTGGCCACCACGCGTAGCTTCGTGTGAGGGCCTTCATGCGCACGATGCCGGGGTGGTCATCGTGCAAGGTTCTTAGTAGTGCCTGTTGGAGTCGTTCTGGAATAACGACTCTATCGCCCCAGATGATGCAGCCCTTTTGAGAAAACAACTCTGTTTGTTGACTTTTGAATGGTGCAAAGTTGTCTGATACTTGGTCCAATGGCCATCCGCATTCCACCCACGTGAAGACTCATGCTAAGGCGGGGTCGTGTTTTGTTTCTCTCACGATATCACGGGCAGTTAATGGCGGTGCATGGAGTGTCTTGATCTGCAATATTGTCATTGTTGGCACGGGGTGGTCAGCAGTCTGGAAGCGGTGCACGGCTCAACGCGTCGGTGTGGGGAATAGCTTTCCCGGGGCGGTATTGCAGCTGATAATTAGAAGCAGCCAAGAATTCTAACCAGCGAGTCATCCTGGGAGATAATATATAGGGGGTTGGCTTATCCCCAGCTATTATTCCCAGCAAAGGTTTGTGGTCAGTCACTATAGTAAGAGCCCGGCCATACATATACTCATGAAATCTTTTGACAGCCGACACAATTGCAAGGGCTTCTTTATCAATCTGGCTATAATTTCACTCAGTTTTCGAGAGTGTCTTTGAAAAATAGGCAACAGGGGCTTCGCTATCGTTAGGCAATATGTGGCTCAAAATGGCACCCACTCCGAAAGGCGATGCATCACACGTGATATTTAATGGTAAGGTTTCATTGTACTGCATTAGTACAGCGTCAGAAGTCAGTAGTTTTTTTACATTACGGAACGCCTGCTCTTCTCTATGACCCCATACCCAAATTGCTTTTTTGTCCAGTAGACGATGTAAAGGTTCAGCAACAGTTGCCTTGTGTGGCAAGAATACATTATAAAAATTGATGAGGCCTAAAAACGCCTGAAGGTCAGCCTTATTTCGGGGTCTGGGAGCGTTTTTTATTGCTCTTAATTTGCTATCTGTAGGGTGAATGCCCTGACTGTCAATTAAGTACCCTAAAAATTCGACACGATCTGTACACAGCTTACACTTATTTTTCTTCACCTAAAGGCCTGCATCTTTGAATTTTTGGAGAACCAGTCTTAAATGATCCCGTAAGATTTTTGAAGTAGGGGCAGCAATTAACACATCGTCAAAGTAGGGGACAATGCCTTTAATCCCTTGTAAGAGTCTTTCCATTAGGCTCTGAAAGATCCCCGGGGCTACCCTCACTCCGAATTGGAGCCACGTACATTTAAAGGCACCTCGGTGCGTCATGATTGTCTGTGCCTGTGCCGTTTTTTCATCAACCAGCAGTTGCTGATAAGCCTGAGCTAAGTCTAGTTTGGCGAAGACTTGTCCGCACCCCAGGGAATGGAGGAGGTGTTGCACCACCGGCACCGGATATGGGTTCTGCTGCAGGGCGTGGTTCAGGGTGGCTCGGTAGTCCCCACAAATTCTAATTGAACCATGCGGCTTAATGGGTGTCACGATTGGGGTCTCCCAGGGAGAGTGATCGGTTGGCTCTAACACTCCCTGGGCTATTAACTTATCAAGCTGTTCGTCGATTTTCGGCTTTAGTGCGAACAGAACTTGACGAGGCTTGAGGCGGATGGGAGCTATTTTTGGATTAAGGCTAAAGGATATCGGGGTCCCCGTGTACTCGCCTAGCTTTTCCGTGAAGATGTCCCTGAATTCATGGACGAGGTCCTCCTCCCAGTCACTGTCGCCGATTCGGTTAATGTCTGCCACTTCAATGCCGAGTGGTGCGAACCATTGGAGGCCTAACAGGCTAGGCTTGTCCTTGTCGATCACCGTCAGGGGTAAGTACGCTGTGCGGTTCTTGAACGAAACCCGGACTCGACTGGATCCCATGACTGGAATCCGGTTCCCCTGATAGTCTTTAAGTATGAGTCTTTGGGAATGAAGGTCTTGGCGCCGGATAGTAGGGATGAGTTGCTTGAGGGTCTTCCAGGAAACCATCGAAAGAGATGATCCCGAGTCAACTTCCATTTGGCAGGGCTGATTTTTGATGGCCACTTTAATTCGGATTTTCTTGGCATCCAAGGAAGAGGTGTGACCGATAATGATAGTTTGGTGAGCCTCTTCTCTCTTCGTTAGGCGATTCATGGGTCGGTTTCTGTAGGAGTGGTTTTCTGGTTCTCGCCTTACGGGATGGTTTCCTGTCGATTGGCGATAGTTGGCCCCCTTCGAGGTCTGGCTGGGTCCTAGGAGACTTCTACAGACCCGTCCGATATGGCCTCGTTTCCCGCACTCATGGCAGAGCATGTCACAGAATTTGCATTCAGATCGGTAATGGTTGGCCCTGCAGCCAGCGCATGGTTGCTGGGACTTCGGGTTATGGTCCCGATCAGACCGTAGTCGATGGACCTTTTCTTCGTTGCTGTCTGACGACGAAGAGAGGTCCTCATGGTGGGCCGTCGATAGCTGTCCTGCCTTAGGTGAAATGTCGCAAGCTGGTTGGTGTGTCAGAGTGCGGTTGTGGCGCAGTTGGGCAGCCGACTTCTTGGTTGCTTCTGCCATGGTAGCATCAGCGATGGCATCGGCAAGACTAATGTCACCCTTTGCCATTATCTTGCTCTGCACGTTTAGCGCATCTAATCCCAGAACCACTCGGTTTCTCAAAGCCTCTTCCAGGTCAGCGAAATCGCAGAGGCTCCCAAGTTTCGGAGGTCTGCAACGAATTCGGCAACGCTCTCTCCTTTCCGCTGGTTTCTTTGGTAGAACTCGTGTCATCTTACGAGCGTTGGTACAGTCGGTGCATAGTGGGCCCTTAGTAGAGTTTCGAGGACATCCCAGTCCATAGCCTTCACTTCAGCCGGTTTTGCCAGTGCCTTGGCCATCTTGAATACGGTCGGCCCGCAATGCGTTAGGAATACCGCCAGTTTCTTCCCGGTTGTGTCATCCTTCAAATTATTGGTTTCCAAGAACATTTGGAAATGATCCATGTAGGTCTCCCAGTCTTCTTGCGCTTGGTCGAACGGAGCGGGTGGTACGATGCCGCTGGACATGGTTCCGCCGTTGTGCGTTTCAGCCACATGCTCGGTTGTCTTCTTCGTTGTTTAGTCAGCTTTGACGTCTCCACATCCCATCCTCGTCGCCAGTGTTAAGTGTGGAGCATGGGTACGAAGAATGGAGACGAGCCGGTGAAATAGTGAACTTCAAAACTCTTTATTATTAACTCTTTGTGACAGCTCAAACTGGATGGCTGCTATAGCTTTCCTTATATAGGCAACTAATTAACTATTAACTATTCAACCTATGGCAACCTGGGAGCGCTAGCTCCGTTAACCAATGAGAATGGTTTGCTAATGGCCAATCAGATTCTCCTGAACGGACCAATCTGATCTCACCATTTAACAGCCAATCAGAAGTGCAGGGCCAGAACCCTGCACTTGACTTCAAGCTCTAGATAACTTTATTAAGCATTTATTCATTCACAACAGGAACCATCCCTTCTCCCTCCTGCCGGTCCACAAAGCTGGAAAGGGTGAAAACCGCTGTATTAGACTTACAGTTCTTGTTATCTGTTTAACCCTCCAGGTGCTTTCTGTGTGCTTTCAAAGTCATGAAATCTTTCCCTCCAATAAAACTCCAGTTATTTGTAGCATGAAATAGACAGCATCATTTAAAAATAATTGGCCTGCACCGGTCATGAGATTAAATGTATGAATTTTTTGACATGGCAACTACAGTGAAAAGCTACCACTACTAACAACTATGTTGTTAATGACTCAGGAGGACTGGCTGGGAAGCTGAAAGTACATGGGGCTAGAGCTCAGCATCAGAACACATGTTGTTTAGTAAAAATTTCTGGTTCAATCCCTAGCTTTTCCAAGTAGGGCAATTTAAGACCTCGAATACTTAAGCCAATCATGGATGATGCTGACCGTGTTAAGTTGATTTTTAAATTCCTCTATTGAGTATCTGCAAAGAGAATTTTACAAATGCTGGATAGTTTTTATAACTACACATAGTATAAAACCAAGTTGACATATCCCCTATTTTTTAAACTGAATGAAAAAGATGTATTTGCATTTAAACTGTTGCTGACATTGAGGTATTGACTGAATGCAATAACAGAATGTATTGCTT
This sequence comes from Hydrophis major, assembly GCA_033807585.1. Taxonomy (NCBI): domain Eukaryota; kingdom Metazoa; phylum Chordata; class Lepidosauria; order Squamata; family Elapidae; genus Hydrophis; species Hydrophis major. Next base: position 35,045,585 of record CM066332.1, on the reverse strand, counting down.
CTTTATGAATCTGGGCTGAATCAATCTGATTTAAATGGAAAATAAGATAGTGTATATGCCTTGAACCACTCTGAATAACAAAAGGCTCTCTTTAATAGAAAATGAAAGTGTAAGAAAGTGATGCTTTCAACATCTGCTACATTAAATTTTAAAAACAAAAAAAACATTGCATCAATAAATCCCTTTTCATTGAAAAGACTGGTCACTTTGATTCCTAAAGTGTTTTTTACACTAATTTATAAATTTGTGGGGGGAAAACCCCAATTACTAGCTACACTATTAAAACATTTTCAAATTCAAGCTCTCCTATGACTTCTGCATTAGTTTGCATGCTATAATGCTAATCTGTACATAATTAAACCAGTTAGGAGCTTTGGTTCATTCTTTAGTAACTTTCATAAGATTTTGTTGTAATGTTATGTACTACCAAATATTGAAATATCTTGTAAGAATTAGAAAACTTCTATTGATTAACTCTTGTTTCTTGATTATCCTCTTTATCTTCTTCATCTTAAAAAAAAAAAAAAAACATTGTTTGGATGAAGTTTAGTGGATTTATGTCTCTTATGATACTTCTCCCATATTTTTATTATACTATTTGTATGGTTATCATTATGGTCCTTGAAGATTTATTGCTATGGGTCATTTTTAGTGGAATGTCTGCTGATTTGAAGAGTAGCCATAAAATGTACTGAAGAAGACAGATAATTTTAACTTACAGCCACTTTATTCTAGATGAGTTGCAAATAATACATCAAGACATCTGTTATAACAAAGTTAACTTACAGTATCTGCTGGTGACCACTGTCTTCCAATATATTTCAATGACATCTTAAATATTTATGTGTGTCAGTTACTTCAGAAGCTGTTTCCATATACATGCAAAATTACTGTGTCTTCTAAGTTTGATTTTGTTTCTCATTTCATTTTTAAAACCTTGATAAGTATGATTCCCTACTAGCGTACATGGCTAAAATAATGATATCCATAAAACAGACTGAATCATCCCCAAAATAGAAAATTCAATTTTAAGTTCTGTCATGCTTCAATTTACTGGATGTAGTTGCCATTCCCCAAAAAGAATGAATCAGCCCATTGAGGTATCATTAGTTGACTACCCCCCCCCCAAAAAAAAATCCTTTCACTCTACATGCTGGGATGAGATTTAGAAGACAGAGGAGGAAATTTAATCTTCACTACCAAAGCAGATCTGATAGATCCATTTCTGTGGTAGTGATTTATAACATCCACTAGAGTTAACCAACCATACTTGTGTCAAAATAATAATAATACAGACAGATTTTATATTGTTTCAGTGATAGCGTGGTGCAGACTAGCCCTAATAGTGACATTCCGGGGATGCCAGGGGATGCTGTGAGGTAAACTAGAAAGTTGGAAAAAGGATTCTTGAAGGATTCCCTGATGAGCTACTTCTGTGTTGGTGCCAAATTAAGTCAAACTCAAATTTAAAGCTTTACTTTTTAATGAGTTGCTTCCAGACTGCAAACCCAGCATGAAAACACTGAAGGGAATGACATGGGATATTCTCTGTATAATTTTCTCCTCTGATTACACATTGCCTACTAAAAATCCAACAGAAAAATAACAACCTTATATCAGTTCTTTGAAAAATATAGAAAACATACCAAATTATTATCTACACAGCTCCACTGATGAGAATTCTTGGGAATTGTATCATAACACCTTTGAAGGTACCATATTGGGGGAAAATTATAAGTTTATGGGTCCTCTAGGGTTTGATCCAATCTCTTCCCAAAGCTACTTTTCTCCCCACATACAAATGTGAATGGCATGGTCCTACAAATTTCACTTATATTTCTGACAAAATTTATTTTCACTTTGAGTTTTTGATAGATGCCAGTACTTTTATTAAAAGTCTATACTGAAGCATTCTCTTACACTGTTATTTGTCAGCTAGACAAGAGCACTAGACTTTTTTATGTTTCTTCAGTAATAAAATCAAAACCTGGATGCACAGTAAACCAATCAGAACAATGTGTGATTACACACAATCCTTTTTATACAACATGCTACTTTTCCAACTCAAACACCCATCTCTTTTCCTTATATATTTTATTCATTTTCCAGAAGAAAAATGTTACTCTTGTAGCTGCACAGATTTATCCCACCTGGTGGCTTCCAAATGGGATGTGTCTAAAGGTCTCAGCATTTTCATCTCTGTGGGTTTAAACCAGGGGTTCCCAAACTTGGCAGCTTTAAGACTTGTGGACTTCAACTCCCAGAATTCTCTGGTTTAAACCCTAAATAATCTAAAGGTTTATTTTTACCATTTCCTCTCACCAAATTCAGTGAGTCCGGTAAATTCAATGAATTGTGTAGCTTCAAAATAAAAGTTGTTCTAAAATGTTAACTTCTTGTTTTATGTATAAAACCAGATGCAGTTCATACAAATTTAACTCATAATTAACTTGTGATTACTCATGAATTTTCAAAGAATCACAAAGCTATGGGAAAAGTTATTGTAACAAACTAATATAGCTATATTCCCAAAATACAATAAATATATTCCCCAATTGGACCACATTATTTGAAGAACACTCTTTTCCTGGTTACATCTATCTGACCCAGAAAAGCAGGGAGGCAGGGAATGCTGCAGGTCCCCTCTTCTAAGTAGACCCATCTAGTTCAGCAGTGTCAAACTGGCACCCCATGGGCTGGATGCATCATGTGCAGGCCACACCCACCCCAGCTCCGCAAAAGGAAAAATGTTGTGAAACATCACGTGATGGCAATGTGATGCCACAAGTTTGACACCTGTGTTCTAGTGGAACCAAGAACAAGGGCTTATTGACCTTGGTGGCTCCCTACCTATGGAACATCATCTCCTCAGAGATAAGATCGGCTTCCACTTTGATACTCTTTTGCAAAGCCTTGAAGATTTCGTTTTGCCAATGGGCCTCAGGATTCCATAGTGAGATGGAGCCCATCAAGTAGTTTATTTGATTGACTGTTGTCTCCAGGGGTTGGGGTGGGGGTTATTGCTTTTTATTGTTTATATATTGGATTTTTTAATCTTTGTAGGCTTCCAGGAGTCACTGAGAATGAGTAGGGTGACCATATAAATGTTCTTAAATAAAGTAAAAATAAAACAAAATTCTAAACAAACATGAGCTGTAGGCTTTAGCCCATTTTTTTAAAATCCAACAATGTAGAACTAATATAATTACTGTTTGTCACCTCTAAAGAAGATCCTACATTACCTATCTGAAAACAGAGGATGAAATTTTCTCTAATGCCATAATCCTAGGGTGACTACTTAGAAATCTTGTTATGTTAAATGCAATAACATTAAATACGCCTTTTCTACCCAGACTCTGAACCCATTTCAGGAGAAGAAATGTAATAATTTCAGTTTTAACAATGATTGGGTATTTTTCTCATTGAATACAATAATACATGAAGATTTCTCTGAAACTTGGAGACTTCCGGTTTTGCGTGGCTTCAGCAGCAGCAGTAATTTGCTTGTCTGCAATTCCTGCTGTGCTTGCTGCCAAGGTGCCCCCAATCCAAATGGGTCTGGGGGATATGGCTGCCCTGTAGAGGCAGCCGAAGAGAGAGGGGATCCGGACAGGGGTTTGGGGTGTCGCAAAACCCCTCCCCAGCCGGAAAAACCCCTTTTTCCCAAGGTGGTGGAGTGGCAGTCAGTGATGGCTGTCACAAAGAAGACTGCAGCCAGGTAAGATTTGTGGTGGAGGTTGCAGGAGGAAAATTTGGCTGAGCTGAGACAATAACAACTCTTAATTACCCTGGAAACTGAACTGTTTGAATTGCCTGAGGATACATTGTTTCCCAAAGAAGACTGGAAAGCTGTGGTTAAAGCTGTTAAAGGGGAATTTTTTTTTTTTTCTTAACTCTCCCTCCCCATAGAAGTAGCAGATGGAGATCTCGAAAATCCACTTGGGCACGGAAGGTAACTCAATTTGAAATTTAAAGCCAAGGGATGAAGGATTTCTGGACATTGGATTTAGAAAAAACAACAACAACAACTTAAAATTGATTTGGTTTTCTTTGTGACTTTGAGATGTTTGTGAAATTTTGTTTTTTTTTAAAAAGGGACTAAAGACATTGGGATTGCGTTGAAGGAGAAAGGAAGAAAGAATGGCATTGTCTTTTGAAGGACTACAAATGGAATTTCAAAAACTGAAAAACGAAGATAAGGGCTCATTTGGATCTATCTTTCGCTTTTTGGAAATGGCGATTTCTACTTACCAAGAAATATTACAGGATGAAGGAGAAGAAGCCATCTTTAGTGGACAGACACACTTAGTGGAGGAAGAAAAGCGGAAGGGGGGCAAGGAAAAGATAAACTTAGAACTTAAAAAAGCAACCAAGAAAAAGAAAAAGGAGATGAAAAAGCAATATAATGTCAGAAAGCAACAGAAAAGAGAAATACAACAGAGAGAGAAGATTAAGAGAGTGAAATTGGAGAGATGGGGAGGGGTCAAAAAGTTAGAATGGAGAAGAAAGAAAGGGGGAAAGGAAAGAGAAGTCATAAAGGCTATAAACAAGATGCAAAAAAATGTTTTTTTTTTCAGAGATAAGGGGTGAGATAATCTTTTTTTAAAAATGATTCTGCAAAAGTACATAAAAATGTATTGTAGAGATTAGTATTTGAAGTTGAGCTAGAAAATTAGAATATTATATGATTTAAAAATGTATTAAAGCGAAGTCATTATTTAATTATAGAGTTTAATTTCTTAATTTCATAATAGTATGAAATAGTATATTATTTGTTTGTTTTACTATTTTGAAATGTAATACTTTGAATGTACGGAGCAGAATCAGCACGGAAAATATGTATTATTTTAAGTGTTATTTAGGGGGAAGATAAAAAGTTGTCATACTTTAATCTGGGTTTACAGGAGAAATATTGTATTAGATAGAAAGGATAAGTAGGTGATTGAAAGAAAACAGACCAAAGATACAAATATAATTATTTAATTGAGATGGAATAAATAAAATAGAATTAAAAGAATGAGTAGGAGAGAGAAAATATATGGAAAATAGAGAATGTTAAATAAGATATGAGATAGTATATTAAGTGAGTATAAATTTTGATTGATGTCTGTATAAAAAGAGTTAACTCGGGGTAAGCCGCCTTCCAAAAAGAAGTTTTATGTATTTATGTTTTGTGTAATGTTTGTTTAAGTCTGACAGGATGTGGAAGAATACTAATGAAAATATATTCAATGAGTATATATTTTTAAGACAGAAGAAATATGACTAAATGGAACGAAAGGGAGTAATAAAGAAAAGTTTTGAAAAGATATGAAGTTGATTAGATAAGATAAATATATATGTAGAAGTGAGATAATTTGGAAATCTTCTTTTTAAATAAGATGGTTTATTTGTTTCTTCTAGAAAAGATATTTTATGTTACTACATCCTATGTTTTGTGTGTGTTAAAAAAAATTAATAAAGTTTGTTATAAAAAAAAAAGATTTTTCTGAAACTTGTTTTAATTACCAGAGAGCTATACTACTTGGCGTACTAGTTGAACCAGACCTTTCCAAGTGGAAAAAAACAGTAAAGAGAAATGCCAAGACAATTTCACATTATTTTTTTCTTGAACAGTTGTTTCTTTTTCTTTTCTTTTATAAAATAGAAAATTTATTCTACATTGAACTAAAATGAATGGAGGGAATGAATACCTAGGTTCATGATGGCGAACTAATGACATGCGTGCCACAGGTGGCACGCAGAGCCATTTGTGCTGGCACGCGAGCTGCAAGCAAACTTACCTCATTGTGCATGCACGTGCCTCACAGCTGATTTTCAACCTGTTTGAGGCCTTTTTGGCTTCCCAGAGGCTTCAGGAAGGCTTCTGTAGGCTTTTCAGACTGAAAACTAGGCCCATTTCATCACTTCCCATTTTTCTGGAAATACCGGAAGTGACAAGATGGGCCTAGTTTTCAGCCTTTCAAAAGGCCTCAAACTGGCCAAAAATCAGCTGTGAGGTGCAGTACAGGTAAGGGGACAGTGGGGTGGGTGGGTAGGTATTGCGCACACATGTGTAGGGGGCACATGGGGGCTGCACATTGCCTTCTGGGTGCTGGCATGTGAGTACGAGCATGCAAGCATGCACACTATTTTTGGAACAGGAGCACAGAAAGCTTAGCCACCACTGACCTAGGTGATGTTAGCACATGAAGTCACGAAGCAATGTAAACCTTCAAAAAGTTCAAAATGTATTTTCAAAAAACTGTGTGAGATTCTGTCTTAAAGGTAGTGATTGCATTGGCAAACAAAAAGCAGGTTCTGATTCTTCTCATTATTAACATATGCTGTATTGATTTGTTTCCCAATGGTACTCTTTTTTTAGAAATAAATCGAATTCTTCGATTTCCAGTTCCATGTTTCCTGTTTGTAGCATCTCATATGAGTGCTACTGCTTCTATCTCTCCCTTCTCCTATACTTTCCAGTAAATTTGCAATCTTTTCCATATTTCTGGACTTATGTTTTTACCAGCAGTCCAATGGATGTAAATTTAAATGAAATTTGTTATGTTTTGAGCATGGGCGAGAAAGAATGGAGACAAGCCTCTGAACGGTGAACTTCAGCTTTTTATTTACATTGTGACTTCTTCAACTCAACAGCAGTAAAACCCGCCTTATATAGGCAAACCCTGTAACGTTTAACCAATAACGAGCTAGGAACGCTAGCTCTTATAACCAATAAGAACTCTCTGTTAAGGGCCAATCGGATTCCCGGAATGGGCCAATCCGGTCCGGCCGCTTAACAGCCAATCAGAAGTGCAGGGCTAGAACCCTGCACTTACTCCAAGCTCACACTTTATTAATCTTATTGCATACACAACACCCCTTCCACCTGGCTTCTTATTTCAGGGCGCAGTTACATAGTCCCTTAAGTAGGACGGTTGTCTTTTTAGTCTCTTTGATTTTCATTGTATCGGCTGGCTGCAATCATGCTGAGATAGATCGTTGTTTGGCAGTGGGGCTGTTTCTGGTTCAGAGTTCACTTCTACATCGTTGCCCACATTTTCTGCAATTCCCTGAGGTGCAACCATTTCTCCCTCCGGCTCCGCTTCCTGAGTTTCTATTAAACCGTCGTTTCCTTCGAACTGGTTTCCTAGGAATTCATCTTCTTCCATACCTCCCCCCCATAGTTTGGTCAAAGGGGATTTGCGGACTGGCCACTGAAAGCCGCAATCGTAATTGGTCGATATGCCGTTTCCAAAGTTTATCGTCAAGGCATTGCACAAGGTAGGATCTGGGGCCAGTTACACGTACTACTGTCACTTCCATCCACAACGGGTCGCCCGATAGGTTTTTTGCATAAACCAGGTCTCCTACCTGGAAGGTGCGACAGCGGCCGCTGGATCCTAGTAGTTTCTCCAGTTCATAAGCCGGGTGCAACCGGTCGAGGTGGGAGCGGAGCTTTCGTCCCATTAGCAGTTCAGCAGGAGTTTTGTTGGTGACGCTATGTGGGGTGATGTGTTGCAAGAAGAGGATTTGATTGACCTTGTCATCAATGTTGTCATAGTCTACCTTTTGCAAGGTTTTCTTCACAAATTGGACCATGCATTCTGCTCGGCCATTGGTCGCAGGGTGTGCAGGTGAGGTGAGTGCATGGCGGATGCCGCGGTCAGTGAGGTACTGCTCAAACGCTAGTGCAGTAAATTGTGGGCCGTTATCGGATACCAGGACGTCTGGTAATCCGTGGGTTGCAAAGAGTCTATTTAAAATTTTGATAACCGCCTCGGAGGTCGTAGTCATCATGCGATGAATTTCGAGCCAATTCAAGTAGGCGTTGACAGTAAGCAGGAAAGTGTGGCCTTTGGTTGGCCCCACGAAGTCCAGATGAATTCGGGACCAGGGTCCACGTGGTGTCTCCCATTCAGTAGGCATGGCTTTTGGTGGGGCGTTGCTGACTTCTTGGCATTTGGGACAAGCTTTAACCCACTATTCGATTTGCTTGTCAATGCCCGGCCACCATACGTAGCTTCGTGCAAGGGATTTCATTCACACGATGCCGGGGTGGCCACCGTGCAAAGTTCTCAGTAATGCTTTTCAGAGCCATTCTGGGATAACGACTCTATCGCCCCAGATGACACAGCCTTTCTGGGAGAAGAGCTCGGTTTGTCGAGACTTGAATGGTGTGAAGTCATCTGATAACTGGTCCAATGGCCATCCACGTTCTACCCAGTCTAGGACTCGTGCTAGGGTGTGGTCGCGTTTGGTTTCTCTCGCAATATCTCGGGCGGTCAGTGGCGGCGAGTTGAGTGCTTCAATTTGCAACGTGGTTACCATTGGTGCCGGATCATCGAGAGTCTCTGGAAGCGGTGCTCGGCTCAATGCGTCGGCATGGGGAATGGCTTTCCCCGGGCGGTATTGCAGCCGATAGTTATAAGCAGCTAAGAATTCTGACCATCGGGTCATCCTAGGGGATAATATGTAGGGAGTCGGCTTATCTCCGGCTATTATCCCTAACAAAGGTTTGTGGTCAGTCACAATAATAAAAACCCTACCATACACGTATTTGTGAAATCTGAGCTGAGACAATTGCGAGGGCTTCTTTATCAATTTGTCCATAGTTCCACTCCATTTTTGAAAGAGTCTTTGAAAAATATGCAACAGGGGCTTCGTTCCCATTAGGCAGTACGTGGCTCAAAATGGCGCCCACCCCGAAAGGCGATGCATCACAGGTTATAACTAATGGCAAAATCTCGTTATACTGCATGAGTACAGAGTCAGAAGTGAGCAGTTTTTTAACATTTCGGAACGCCTGTTCTTCACGGTAACCCCATAACCAATTTGCTTTTTTATCTAACAATCGGTGTAACGGTTCAGCGACAGTTGCTTTGTGTGGTAAAAATACATTATAAAAATTGATGAGGCCTAGGAACGCCTGGAGATCGGCCTTGTTTCGTGACCTGGGAGCATTTTTGATCGCTTTTAATTTACTTTCGGTAGGGTGAATGCACTGGCTATCAATCAGGTACCCTAAAAACTCAACACTGTCAGTACACAATTTACATTTGTTTTTTTTAACCTTAACACCGGCCTCTTGGAATTTTTTTAGGACTAATTTTAACCAGTCCTGTAAGATTTTTTTTGTAGGGGCTGCAATTAATACATCATCAAAATAGGGGACCACGCCCTTAATTCCTTGCAATAACCTTTCCATAAGGCTCTGAAAAATCCCCGGGGCTACACTTACTCCGAATTGCAGCCGGGTACATTTAAAGGCACCTCGGTGCGTCACAATAGTTTGGGCCTGTGCCGTTTTTTCATCTACTGGTAATTGCTGATATGCCTGAGCTAAATCCAATTTAGCAAAAACTTTCCCGCCCCCCAGGAAATGGAGGAGGTGCTGCATCACCGGAACTGGATACGCATTCTGCTGTAGGGCGTGGTTCAAAGTGGCCCGGTAGTCCCCACAAATTTGGATTGACCCATCTGGCTTAATGGGTGTTACAATAGGGGTTTCCCACAGGGAGTGATCGATGGGCTCCAACACCCCCTGAGCTATCAGTTTGTCGCGTTGTTCGTCGATTTTCGATTTTAAGGCAAACGGAACTCGACGGGGCTTTAGGCGAATGGGAGCTATTTTTGAATCTAAGCTGAATGAGATCGGAGTCCCCATGTACTCGCCTAAACTGTCCGCGAAGACGTCCCTGAACTCAGAGATAAGGTCTTCCTCCCAGTCACAGCCACCAACTCGGTTTATGCCGGCCACTTCAATGCCGAGTGGCGCAAAGCATTGGAGGCCCAGTAGGCTAGGCCTATCTCTATCGATGACCGTTAAAGGTAAGTACGCTGTGTGCTTCTTGAAGGAGACTTGGACTCTGCAGGACCCGACGACGGGAATTCGATTCCCCTGGTAGTCCTTGAGGATGAGGTGTTGGAAACAGAGATCTTGGCATTGAATTGTGGGAATGAGTTGCTTGAGTGTCTTCCAAGATACCATCGAGAGGGACGATCCCGAGTAGACATCCATGTGGCAAGGCTGGTTCTCGATGGCTACCGTGACTCGGATTTTTTTAATGTTCAAGGTTGAGGCGTGACCAATAGTGATAGTATGGTGAGCCTCTTCTCTCTGCAAAGCTCGATTTCTGTAGGAGTGGTTTACTGGCTCTCGCCTTACAGGACGGTTTCCTGTCGATTGGCGATAGTTAGCCCCTTTTGAGGCCTGGCTGGGTCCTGGCAAGCTGCGGCAGACCCGTCCGATGTGGCCTCGTTTCCCGCACTCATGGCAGAGTGCGTCGGGGAATTTGCATTCGGACCTGGCATGGTTGGCTCCACAGCCAGCGCAAGGGCGTAAGGGCTTCGGGCGAGGGTCCTGGTCGGACCGCAGTCAATGGAGCCCTTCTTCATCGCTGTCTGATGATGAAGAGAGGTCCTCGTGGTGCGTTGTCGCGAGCTGCCCTTCTGAACTAGGTGAGATTTCGCTGGCCGGTGGTGGTACCGGAGTGCAGTTTTGGCGTAGTTGTGCAGCCGACTTCCTGGTTGCTTCTGCTGCAGTAGCATCAGCAATGGCGTCGGCAAGGCCGATGTCGCCTTTCACCATCAGCTTGCTTTGGACGCCTGGTGCATCTAATCCCAGAACTATGCGATCTCTTAGTGCTTCTTCTAGATCGGTGAATCCGCAGAGGCCTCCCAAATTTCAGAGGTCTGCTATGAAGTCGGCCACGCTTTCTCCCTTTTGCTGGCTTCTTTGATAAAACTTGTGGCGTCTCACAAGCGTAGGCACGGTCGGGGCATAGTGGTCTCGCAGGATAGGTTCGAGGTCATCCCAATCCATGGCCTTCACTTCTCGGGGTTTTGCTAGTGCTTTAGCCATCTTAAATACGGTTGGACCGCAATGCGTTAGGAACACCTCCCGTTTCTTCCCGGCTGTGGCGTCTTTTAAGTTGTTCATCTCTAGGAACATTTGGAAATGATCCATGTAAGACTCCCAGTCTTCTTGTGTTGGATCGAACGGAGCGGGTGGTACAATGCCGCCGGACATGGTTCCATTGTTGGCGTCGTGTGTCACGTGCTCGGTGTTCTTTGAAGTTTCATTGGTTCAGATATCTCCACATCCCATCCTCGTCGCCAGTGTTATGTTTTGAGCATGGGCGAGAAAGAATGGAGACAAGTTTCTGAACGGTGAATTTCAGCTTTTTATTTACATTGTGACTTCTTCAACTCAACAGCAGTAAAACCCGCCTTATATAGGCAAACCCTCTAATGTTTAACCAATAACGAGCTAGGAACGCTAGCTCTTATAACCAATAAGAACTCTCTGTTAAGGGCCAATCGGATTCCCCGGAACAGGCCAATCCAGTCCGGCCGCTTAACAGCCAATCAGAAGTGCAGGGCCAGAACCTTGCACTTACTCCAAGCTCACACTTTATTAATCTTATTGCATACACAACAAAATTTAAATTCAAAACTAACTAGTGGAAAGCACAGGACATTTAGCAGCTCTATTTCAGCAGAGTTTGTGTTTTTATTATCGGGAGGATCCTTGTATCCAATGAAGTTTGGATGTGGTTTAGACTATAATTTCAAAAATTCTGAATCGGTATGGCATGTGGCTCTGCCATAAAATTTAAAAGCTGTCAGCCAAATACACTTTGACGACTCCAGAATGGAGAAGACTACTATTTTATGGAAAATTATATCTGCATAAATTATGATAATGATAGTTAAAGTACTGAAGATCTGACAGTCTCTGTCAAAGAGACAAACAAGCTAAACCAAAGAAAATGAGGTTCATTGTAAAGTATTCAAATCTAGGTTAAACAACCAAGTTTCAATCAAAGTAAGTAGGCAAAAATCCAGGAGTCCTGCTTTTCTTTGCATTGAGTTATCTAGTAAATCTAGTATAATATAACAAATCATAATGCAGACTACATTCAGTTCATTCACAGGTTGACATTCCCCACTGTTTTAAGAACAAAACATTTATGAAGGGAAAATACAGTGGAGATTCAATCACTTGGCAAAAATAATGCTGGAGAAACATTATAAAGCATTAGGAGCCTCTGTAGCACAGTGGTCTGAGTGCAGTATTGCAAGCTACTTCGACTGACTGCCAGCTGCCTACAATTTGGCAATTCAAATCCCACCAGGCTGAAGGTTGACTCAGCCTTCCATTCTTCAGAGGTGGGTAAAATGAGGACCCAAATTGTTGGGGGCAATAGGCTGACTCTGTAAACTGCTTAGAAAGGGCTGTAAAGCACTATAAAGCAGTATATAAGTCTAAGTGCTATTGCTATTAGCATTGAGAAGAAGCGGGATGGATAAGACAACTACAGTCAGTTTGAGAAACATAATTAGAAAAGTGGAAATTTTGCAATATATTAACTAATGTAAACATATTCATTGTTTTTTTAATAAAGCTATGTAGATCCTTTGGGACAACTTTGTTTTGTATCAAGAGACTACCCCCCTTTTTTTGTAAAGTTGACTAGATTTGCTGCTTGTTAGGTGCTAGCATTATGAATATAAGGGGTGGAAAAATCCATCTAAAAGTAGTGAAACTGAAACTGATTCCATAGTGCACTTATCCTGTGCTATATCAGAGATATGTTCTATTGGTTTGTGATTATCTATCTTTCATATCTATTTTATATTGTGTATTCTGCTGGATACACAATACAATTTTTAATGAGGGAAGGAAACTGATGGAATTGTTTAAAGATGATGATTTGTTGTCTGGCCTTGTGAAGGTAAATGCTGGCAGCTGTGGCCCATTAGAAAGCTGAAGGATATTGCTGGAACCAATTAATAATCTATAACAGAATAAAAGCAAGGTAGAGAGATGAGATGCTCTGGTCATGGGTTAGATATCTGAAGCTAAAGTGCTTTGCCTTGATTGGGAATGATTTAAGGTTTCCTGTAAGAAGGACAATTGTGGTTCCTTAAGGCCACCCTGCTCATGGAAGAAACTGTGAATGATTAATGGCTTTGTCACAAGAGAGACAGAAGTTGGTCCAATAAAAATATCACCTGACTTACTTGTAACTCTCTTGCAAGGGAGACAGGAATTATAAGGAGAAGTTGCCTCAGATGTGACAAATGAAAATGCAGACCACTTCTGCAATCTTGAGAATTTCACTTGTCTGAAAAAATGAAATCATATCCAACATAATAGAGCTGGGAATTTCTTCTCAGAGCCTTGAACAGGAATACAATGATTTTCTGTTTGCAAGTTATGCCCTAGGTTCTGCAATGGTTGGTGGCTTCATTTTGGGACACTTCTGTTTGTAATTTCTTTATCCCACATTTCAACCTGAAAAGTTGTTGGAAAGGGTTATATAATAATAAAGACCATAATCCTGAACCCAGATACAAGAGACAAGAAAATGGGAATAGAAAAAGAAGAAAAAAGAGTTGACAGTTCTTAATATTTCAGCAGTCCTGTCATAGTAGAAACAGATGGTTCTGTTGCCCAGGGCTCATAATTTTGCTGTTCTGACTCATAGAGAACTCTCTGTAATGATTTTTGTGAGAAGGAAGAACCCATAGCCCAGATTAGTGTTTCTCAACCTCTGCTACTTTTAAGACCCATGGATTTCAACTCTTAAAAATTCCCCAACCAGTGAGCAGAAGTAGCCATTTCTGAAGGCCTCTTATAGGTCCCTATAGTTGCTTGATACTGAATTCTAAATAGAGGAAGACTTTCCTGCATGACTATTAAGTGACTTTAAAAGCTTCCTTTATTTTACCTTTGATTTTCATCAAGCTGCTATTGACATCCAAATTGGAGAAGATACTTCTGAATGTCCAAGTTTTCCTTGTGTAGTTTTTTTTTCTTTTTGCAAAGAAGAGCAAAAGTGCATGTTGTCTCTTAAGAACAAGCATATGGAATTATTAGATAGATAACCTTCACATCAAAGTTTGCTGATTCCTTCATGTTTCTATAGTTTTCCCTCCCTTAAATGAGGAAAACCTCATTCCTTTACTCATGTCCCGGACCTGTATAGATGCATACAATTCAATTCAATTTTTCCCATATTCAATTTTTATTTTAATACAAGCTGATATTCCAAAATAATAATACTTCACTTTCACAAAATCCTAAAGCAAATTGCCTTTTATGCATTTGTCTCTTATTCCCATGGGCATTCATTTATGCTTCTAAACATATCCTGCAGTGCACTTAAAGAGGGTGGATGGGGTAGAAATGCACAAATCAAAGCTGGCATCATTTTCTTTTCTGTCTTTTAATCTCCAGAAATGAATTCTTGGACATTTTCCCTTAACTCTTCTATTAGCAGAGGCTACAATTTTCCATTGTTCAAATTAATGTCAGTGGTTTTCTAAAAGACAAGGATATGATAGCTTTTTGAGAAATGAACATTTTTCTCCCCTTAGATTTAATCTGAATGCAAAATTGCAGGGGGTGAGGAATACATATGTTAATAAATATATTGATTTTTTTTTGTTACTAACTGCTCAGGATTTTTGCTACTTAATTTGTAATATTAATACCATGATTATTTCACTTTTAGAGGGGTCGCTATATTTTGTGGGAGCAATGACTTGTGATATTTTAAAGACAGAACAACCTCTGCTCTTAAGGGCAATCACATGAAATTTGACTAAATATCCTGTGGCCTTCAGCCTGGTTTTAGAACCACTTCACAAATTATCAGTTTGGGCTATGACCAATACACTTTGTGCTTTTTCTGAAAAATTTGCTATGTGAAGAGGAAAAGAGATAGAAAGGAAAGAAAAATGAAGGTATCAAAAGAAAAAAAAAGTGTGTGTGTGTGTGTGTGTGTGTGTGTGTGAGAGAGAGAGAGATGCAATCCTAGCCACTTAATACATTTATGCATTGTTATTCTGGGAAAGTAGCTACGCATTATATTCTAATACAATTTAAAAGGGAGAATTCTAGAAGAAAAATGAAATTCTTCAACTTGTTTCTGTCTTGTTTCTCTGCTCCAAAGTAATCCACCTCACATTCCTTCACCCCACCCTGAAAACAAAGTTGCAATTATTGCTAGATTTGTCTTACCTTTTTTTTGCCTTTTTCATATTTATTTTGATGAAATTAAACATCAAAAGATGCGAACAGATGAAAGTGCAAAGACAACAGTGTAAGTGGCTGTCACAGTCTCTTTCAAATTCCTGAAGTTTTTTCTTTCTTTTTACAGTTATTGTACTTTTAATATACAGAATGCCTACTTTTAAAGGAAAACATTTTAAGTATTCATTTAAACATCAGCTGATAAAAGGACATGCCAAAATCTATGCAGTCCATACATTGTATACCCATTATCCCTTAAGGCAAAATTGTTGCACAGTTTATTATACTGAACTGCTTATTCAACTCAGCTTTTTAAAAAAAACCTTTAAAGAGGTCTACTATTCTAGCTTGTTTCTCTAAGCTGGTTATGATAAACACACTTTTTTTTGCATGTTAGGCTGTTTGTCTTTTAAGTTAACTTGCAAAATGTCTACCATCCCTATAACAGCCAGTTTTATAAGGAAAAGGATAATTGAGGAAAGCTGCAGCCACCTAAGGTTATCACTTAATTTTAGGGAAAGCCAGATTTTACTGAGTAAAATTATCAGTTAAAATTCGCAACTCCTCAAAGGCTAAAAATATAAGTATTTCATATGGATCATCATTTTATTAAAAAGGAGAGTAAGATCAGCTGGCTGAATTATTGGGACTTTATGACTTGCCAAGGGCCAACCTAATGTTTAGAGTCTAGTATATCCATGTCAGATTCAATTCAGATAACCACAAGTCACTCTAACCCCTATAATTTATCTCCTTCAAGCTGAGCACACAGGGAGCCTTCTCAGGAGGTTGAGAAAGAGCAAGGGTGGGGGTAGGGACTTGCCTCACTTCTAAAAGAGTTTACAAAAGCTCCCTCAAAGGAAAAATCTGAAGGAAGCCTAACCTCATGGAGTGGAGATGTCAGCCAGTCACAAGAGCAGGCCAGAGAGGTTAGGAGAGATAATGCAATCTAAAAGGGAGGTGGATGGAGGGGGAAAGCCACATATATGCTGCATGACTCACCAAAGCAAAAGGAAAATAACTCCTTTTTTAAAAAGAGAAACAATATTCCATGATAATAAAACCCTATGGCGGTGGTATTGTTATCATCCACATCTTCCAGAAGGGACTATATTTCCAATTTATAATGTGAATGAAAATAAATTAGAAAATCAACACTATCAGAAAGAATAATGGAAAGAAAGGAATAAGGAAGGTTGCCATTGTGAAGTTTATTTTATCTGTCATTGGTTTGGAATAATAACTAAATTAATGGATGTGATAGTTGTGGCTTTAGCTTTAAGGAACTTATTTCTCTCCCTGGATGTCTTCATGATTTGTTTTGGGGCCATGTTCTAAATGGTCTGCATTAATCTGGCACCCTCAAATTTCTTCCCTTCAAGAGGTCCAAAATGATCCTACCTTTATATGGGATGAACTTAATATGACTAAGTTATTGCTTTTGAAAAAGTGGCATACAATTCCATAAATTCATAATTTTGAATTAAAGACAGACCAATAATCAAACTAAGCATTAAAACCATATGAGTATTGTAGTGATTATATAAATCAACATTCATTACAAGAAAACTATTGTTAGAGAAATAGTCTCAGCAGCCCAGTCTTCAAGGTTTGATGGGATAATTGAGGTTTCCCTGACGTTTTGAAAATCAGGAGGGAACAACCTTTTTGAACATCAAGAGGATATTGTTTGGAGAGGGGTCAACACCAGAGGTGGTATTCATCAGGTTCTAACCAGTTCTGGAGAACTGGTAGCAGAAATTTTGAGTAGTTCAGAGAACCGGCAAATATACCTCTGACTGGAGATTTTACAGTATCCTTCCCCTGCCACGCCCACCAAGCCACACCCACAGAACCGGTAGTAAAAAAAAATTGAATCCCACCACTGGGCAACACATGAGAAGACATATTTCCAGGGCCTCGTGTGTGGCAATTTCTAATGAGAGGATAGAGAGAGAGCCTGCTCTGTCTGCATATATCATCAGGAGAAAGAAGGCTTGCAGATAAACAGCCTGTAAACTATGAAGGGCTTTAAAAGTAACAACCACATCTTGCGGTACATTCAGAAACCAAATGGCAGTCAGTACAATTTGTGAAATAAAGCTATTATTATGGATATTTTGAGTTGCGTGTGTATAAGATGTCTAAAGTTAACTGTATATTATAAACAATATCCAAACAACTTGAGAAATATATCCTCACCATGTCAGATCTCCCTTCAGTATAAATTGATGAGAGATAATTTGATCAGAAAAAATATATTCAATGGGAAAGAAATACTTACAAATGAATCATTCATGAACAATAGGGTAAAACAATATTCATGCAGTTATTCAGAGTCAGTTCCCAAGATTACAATAATGTAACTGATTTTTGCAGTCTAGTTATGTTGAAATGGAAAACCACCACAAGCAGAATTCAGTAACCTCACAAAAGAATTGCAGGAAGCACTTGCTATGCAATGTAACATTTGTTCAATAGTTAGAGCAAGAAGGAAAGCAATTGGACTGGGTTAATAGTCGACATGAGATGTTACACAGGATTTGCTCCCCAAATCTTATCCTAATGCATTTTGAGCCATTGTTAATCCTGGAACAAATTATTTTTATTTTATTATCAAATTTAGAAACTGCCTATCTTCATCACAGATGGACCCTGGATATACATTTCTAATAATAAATTTCAGAGTTTTGTTTAAATATACTTAAGGGAGAGAGTGGTCATATACTCTAGTCCCTGCCTTGTCCTGAAAGAGTCTTCCTGAATATAAACTGAACACACTGCTTATATGTGGTAGATCAATCTGGACTTCAAGCTACTGAACAGGAATTACATGTTGGATGTTAAAAACATATAAAACTGGTATAGAGACTAATAAAGATGACCATGTCAGAAATATGTAAGAACTGTTACCTAGGAAAGGAGGCTTAAATGTTTTAAAATCACGAGAAATGAATCAACATGCTGCCTTGATTTACTGACATATAAATATGGAGAGGTGGTACAACATGATCAGATTTACAAGCATCCATTATTATAGCTTGTCTCAGTAAAAGTAGGTTGTTGTTGTTTTTTTGCAGTTGATTTTCTGGTTTGGTCTACCTGGTGGGCTGATACCTACTGAGGTTGGTAGGCATTGATTATTCTTGCTGGAAGGTTGGAAGAATTAGTTCATTAGCTTTTTCATACTTTGATACAAAAACCTTTTGTGAGTCAAAAACTAAGAAAATGAAGTGTGCCATGATATGCCATCATTTTTTGTTTATAAATTAAACAAAAGACTGAGACTCAGGTGTTGATTATACAGCCTTGCTGACCAAGCCATGAAATCCCAAATCCATCAGGCTGCTCTATTTTCTGGAATATTTTCCTGGTTCAACCTGTAGCTCTCTACAATGTTTAATACCTTGGCCTTGTTGGACTACATCCACAGAGTTTAAAAGATAGTTGTAAGCTGCAGAAAATGTCTTGGTAAGCTCAATCAATGGGCATTTTCAGCAAACAAAAACATCACCAAAATGACAAAATCATGTGACATTGTCATACATGTTATGTCTTTTATGTAGTTCAGTGTGATATTCAAATACAAAAGGGATAAAATCTGCAATGTGAGACCTGTTTTGTCATTTGCTCCTCTACCCCCAAATCCCATATGACCCACAGGTTATAAATTGGGGGCGCTAATCTAGCCTAAGGTTAGAAGTGACTTATCAAGGTCCTTGAAAGAAATACTTTATATCCTGTTACCTTGTTTAAAGATAGAATTCCTAACCTTTTTCATGCAAAATTACTGCAGAATACAATCCTTTTTTCTCCCCAACATTATTTTGGTGGTAACTTATCATGTGGTTGAACAATTGCAACATCCCTTATGTGAGAAAAATCTGTCTTTGAAGAGAAATCAGAAGCTTCATCTGGTTCAGAATGCATCAACCAGATTGCTGGCAGAACAACCACATCAATGCAAAATAACATCTCTAGTAACCTGGTATCAGTAAAGCTTCCGGATTAAGTGTTGTTATCAAGCCCATAAGGTACAGCTGGAAGACACATCAAACATTGCATTGGTAAAATCAAATCTGCCTATCTGGTTCAAACTTCTGGAGACCGTCTATTGAGAATTCTTCACTTTGCTATCAGTACATGCTGATTGCATCAGAACTTGGTAGTCCCTATTCTCTGGAACATGTTTCTCCCATGCACATATTTGTCTCTTCTCTGCTTGTATTATGCAAAGTACAAAAACCCCAATAGTTGTGCTTTTGGCTTTAAAAAAGTTCATCTTGGTATCTCTTTTATTTATGCTTTGTTGTTCATTACCCAAAGTTTATACTAATTGGGGCACAGTATAGATTTTGTAATTTTAAAAACAGTGCAATCTAAACCACCAAACCATGATTCCTAAACAAGGATTATTCAGCTTGGCCATGATGGCATCTAATTCAGTGCAAAGGTTGTACAGTAATATATTCCCAGTCATAAAGCTTTTCCACATAACAGGATGTTACTTTGCATTTATTTCTTAGATCTTTACAATACGTTTCATGTTTAAAATCTCAGGAGCACTGTGGGTACAAAGTGCTACAGTTAGGGAAAATTATTCAATAAGAGTATGCATTTTCACTCTCCAGTGGATTTAGTCTAAATGTTGCATGAAATGTTTGCTGAAATTTCCATGCCATTTGCCATGCAGGCTGGCTTAATGCATTTTTATTTTCCTCTGTGTAGTTTGGAGAATTGATTAATAATAGAAGTTGGAAAGCTCCTATCTTTGAGCCTCAGAACTGTAATATAAGAATAATCACCTACCTTACATTCTAAAATTATTCACACTTCAAATACAAAGCTAGAGAAAAAGTGGGTTTTTTAAAAATTATTTACCCAAGTTGTAGGCCATCAATTGCATTATAATTCATCCATTACTTTTAGAGTCAATAATGTCAATAATTATCTACAATAAATAGAAATATTAAAACTTCTATGGTAAAAAAAAACAATAATCATGATTACATCCTATTTCTGCCATCATATTAAAGTAATATACCATAACATCATATAACAGTACCCAGCATATAGTATCATTCAGTAACAGAACAGTAAGATAGTGTTCAAATCCCAAATCCCAAAGACCCTCTGGAATAATTGGGGCTTTATTGTTTTTAAAAGGCCATGAAGATGGTGGATAATATTATATTTACCAAGAAATAGTTCTGTATAGAATGGAATAATGTAAAACAAAACTGGTGTGGCACTGATGAGGGAAATTGTATTGCAGCTATGTTGTATGCATTGAAAGATCAGCAATTGCTAAATCTTGCTCTATTTCCTTCTCTAAAGTCCAAAAATGAACTCTTTGAATCAAGCCCTTTTTTTCCAATAAGATTGTCTCATCTCTTATCAGTAGTTCCTTTAGTAACATAGTTTTCTTGCCAGCTTAGTTACAGTTGTTGGAAACTTCAAATCCTTTAGTGTCACCAAAGGAACAATTGTATCTACTCTTCCATGTCTTGCCTGACTAATACTTGACTGACATTGTTCGACAGTGGAACTAATTATCTGGAGAAGTGATGGATTCCCCTTTATTGGACAGGCAATGGGCGGTGAGGCAGCCACCAGTTGCAATACTTAAATTTAGATTTAGCTCTTCCAAGTCTGTGCTTCTATGCTATAGAAATAGCAATGTTTTCCATTTCTAGACAAGAGTGTTGAATTTCAGAAAGACCATTTTGCTAAATGTTCTGCTACCTATCCATGAAAAATATACTCATGGATAATATCTTTCATAATACATTCATTTTCTTGACAATAAGCCCATCCTTGTCATCTTTATAATTCTAGGGAAAATAAAGTCCCTTTGCTTAGATTTTTCTTTTTTTTGCAAGTATGTATTTGCTATGTCTGAGGTTGATGTCAAAACGAAGAATAATAAAACCATTCAATTGAAAAGAGAATCTCAAATTTTAAACATCATTAGAATTTAAAACTAGATTACAGTGGAGATCATGATTCATATCACCATATGAATCATGGTGATCAGAGGTGGTATTCAGCAGGTTTTGACTAGTTCTGGAGAACCAGTAGTAGAAATTTTGAGTAGTTCGGAGACCTGGCAAATGCCACCTCTGACTGGAGATTTTACAGTATCCTTCCCCTGTCACACCCACTAAGCCACACCCACAGAACCGGTAGTAAAAAAATTTGAATCCCACCACTGATGGTGATGGGAAAAGACAAGACACACTAAACTACACATCAGCCATTCCAAGTTAGACTAAGATGAAAATCTGAGTCATGTGGTGAAATTAGGTCTAAGTGTATTGTGCAAACTCAGAAAATTAGGTTAATATTTAAAAAAGACTAAGTTAACCATGAGTAAGTAACTATGCAAGCAAAAAATTCCTTTTTACATATTACTGAACAGAAACAAATCATTATAGATGCATCATTTGAAGGCTGACAGAAGATCAAGCTCAACAAAGAAGATGAAAGAAATTTGCCAGAGACAGAATGTTAAAAATCAACCTTACAAAGAAAAAGGTCACCTATATGAGGGATGTAGAAGGTGGAAGTATAAACATTAATTTGTTATTCCTTTAGTCAGGTCAGAATTTGCTTGTCAAGGACAAAATCCAATACTTTTTTTTCTATTATGTACCTCAAGAAGAAATATTTTCATGTGTGTCTTGACCTTCTTGCTTTCCCCATAGTTCACATCCCTTTTTTGGAGTTCCTGCATGTTCTCTTTCTCATAATTGACCCAGAAATTCTATGAAATACATTTCTATGAAATACATTTCTATGAAATGTACATTTCTATGAAATGTAATTTGTGCTTTGGGAAGTCGTCCTTTTGTGTCTAAGATCTCTGTACACAATTGCTTAGTCACTGCTATTTTTGTCTTGGTTTTGCCTTTGCTTTATCTTTTGCGGTGCTTCTTTCATAAAGTATTGAAGGACCTTTTCTAATACTTTCAATATGACTTCATTTTTAAAAAAATCTGCATGTCATTCCTCTATAATTATATACTTGGTAAGGATAAGCCAAAGCTTCAGTACTTTACAGAAATAATCAAATAA
The DNA here is from genome assembly GCA_033807585.1 of Hydrophis major. Classification (NCBI taxonomy): domain Eukaryota; kingdom Metazoa; phylum Chordata; class Lepidosauria; order Squamata; family Elapidae; genus Hydrophis; species Hydrophis major. Next base: position 35,023,480 of record CM066332.1, on the reverse strand, counting down.
TAAATTTGCATTATAAGGTTCCAATAAACACAAAACATTTTTTATTAATTCTTTATTAATTTAGATTGCATTTAACTCTTATGATGTATTATAATTGATAATTATATATAGTTTAAAAACTGATTATTATAAATTAAACTGCCAGCTACTGTAGACTCAAAATGGTTTGCAACAAAAGCATACAATCAGAATTAATATAAGATTAAAATAATAATTAAAATCCAATTAAATCAGTAATCGAAACTTTAAAAATGTGTTTTAAGGTCTTTAAATTTAAACTGAGGAATCTCAATCCTCTCAATTCAATAGGAGGTACATTCTGTAGACCAGGACAGGTATAAACAAGGTTAATCTGAATACATCCTTTAGATTAATACCAGAGGAGCCTATAAAATGTTTGGATACACCTTCCCAGATCATCTCAAAGAAGAAAGAAGAGAAACATTAGAAAAAACAATATCTCTGGTAATCTACACCCAATCTATGTAGGTGAAAACAATTTTAAATCTGACCTTGGGAAGGGGAAAGAGAACAATGAAACATTAAGACAGGAAAAGGAAAGGATGAAAAGACAACTCAATTCTAGGAAAGTAAAAGCCATAAGCAAAACTCAAAGCAACCTCACCTTGATTTTGTTTGGTGTAAATTGGGACAAAGAACAACTTCTGATGGGTTTTCAAGATTCTGTTATTCTATCATTCTGTAATAAAAAGCATTCCTGGAATCCATGCCTTTTTCTGGTTTTTGACCTTGCCTACTTCAAAGTGTGATAACAAGTCTTTTTAAAAACTAGCAGCATTATAAATTTCCCTCAGACATGGATTGGCTGACAGCGTAATGCTTTCAGTGCAAGTGGAGTAATCTGGTCTCCTTGAATTTTTCTAAATAGCAATTGATTGCTGAATTATGTACCTGTTGAGACTAGATACCAAGACTAGATACAAAGGCACCAAAAGCACATTTCAATAATCAAAATCAGAGAATAGTAGGGAGGATGTCATTGCAAAGTTTTTTTTTCTTCCAATAAAGGAATTGGGATATATGAATTAGAGGTAGTACATCTGTTAAAAAAAAAACACCACCCCACCCTGCCCTTGCTATCCTACATAATTATTGACCACTCATTAAACTACCAGTTCCTGGTAAGATTTTGAGACAGTAATTGGATTGCAACTGCAGAAGCACCTGGATTTTCTCATATACAATTTAGTTAAATTCAGGCCTGGGAATACACCACTTTCAAATTATAACCTATCCTTGTTCTTGACTGAGTGTAGATTATACCTCAAAAGAACAGAGTATTATTTTATAATATTAAAATATTCCTGAAGTTAACTTTGATATGCCAGATACTTCTACCTGAAATGCTGCTGTTCTGTGAACTTATTTTAGATGGTCCATTTTACAGTTTATAAAAACTCTTGCCTCACAGTCTAAAGGTTTTCATTGCCAAAATGAATGCCTTCTGGGTGACTTAGCAGCTTCCTTTCATTGAAATATTCTGATTTTGTTTTATTTTTGCCTATGACCAGACCAATACATGGAAAGAGAATGGTGAAAGCATTTTTTTTCTAATGTAAGAGATGGTAGTTGCCACATAATTGTTAGTAATTCAAGGTATGTCAGTTATTAACTGATGTTCTTCAGTGGTGGATTAAGGCTAAGTGGCTCCCTAAGCACTGACAAATCTTGGTGCCTCCCTCCTTTATACATACAATTTTTTTACAATCTTCATTGGTTTTTGTTATGAATCAATAAATACTTAAATTAAGATTATTAAGAGCTTGAAGCAAAGTGCAGGGTTCTGGCCCTGCACTTCTGATTGGCCGATAATAGCGACATCAGATTGATCTGTTCAGGAGAATCTGATTGGCTATTAACGAGCCTCTCCCATTGGTTAATGGAGCTAGCGCTCCCCGTGTTTCATTGGTTAAATAGTTAAGAGTTTGCCTATATAAACGGGCCCATTGCGGCCATTGAGCTGAGCTGTTTTCACATGTAAATAAAGGGTTTGAAGTTCACTGTTCACCGGCTCATCTCCTCCTTGCGCCCATGCACAGAACATAACACTGGCGACGAAGGTGGGATGTGGAGACGTCAGAGCTTACTGAACAACGAAGAACTATAACCGAGCACGTGGCTGAAATGCACCAACGGCGGAACCATGTCCGGCAGCGTCATACCACCCGCTCCATTCGACCCGGCACAAGAAGACTGGGACTCATATATGGATCGCTTCCAGATGTTTCTGGAGACCAACAATTTAAAGGATGCCACTACCGGAAAGAAACGAGTGGTATTCCTAACTCATTGCGGGCCGACCGTATTCAAGATGGCCAAGGCACTAGCGAAATCGGCAGAAGTAAAGTCTATGGACTGGGACATCCTTGAACCCTTGCTGAGGGCTCACTATGCACCAACTGTGCCAACGCTTGTTAGAAGGCATGAATTTTACCAGAGAAGTCAGCGGAAGGGTGAAAGTGTTGCTGATTTCATAGCGGATCTCCGGAATCTGGGAGGCCTATGCGAGTTTGCCAACCTAGAAGAAGCCCTAAGAGACCGAATAGTTCTGGGATTAGATGCACCAGGCACTCAGAATAAACTAATGGCAAGGGTGACATCACCCTTAAAGATGCCATAGGTGAAGCTACTGCAGCAGGAGCAACCAGGAAGTCGGCTGCCCAAATGCGCTGCACACACGCACCGGTTCGCCAACGAGCCTGCGAAATTTCACCTCAGTCAGAGGGACAGCTAGATACCTCGAATTGTCGTCAGAAAGCGATGAGGAAGAGGTCCATCGACTTCAGTCCGAACGAGACCAACGCCAGAAATTACAGTACCAATCCGCCGGGTGTGGAGCAAGCACCCCCGGTCAGAATGCAAATTCCTCGATGCGCTCTGACATGTGTGTGGGAAAAGAAGCCATATCGGACGGGTCTGTAGAAGCAAGCTAGGACCCAGTCAGCCCTCAAGGGGGGCTAACTATCGCCAACCAACGGGAAGTTGTCCTGTGAAGCAAGAACCCGTGAACCACCAATGGAACAACCACTCCTACAGAAACAAAACCCTAAACCACCCAACGAAGCGAGAAGAGGCTCACCAAATGATCACGATCGGTCACGCCTCATCTCTTGACACCAAAATGATCCAAGTGAAAGTGGCCATCGAAAACCAGCCCTGCCTGATGAAGTCGATTCAGGATCGTCCCTCTCGATGGTTTCCTGGAAGACTCTCAAGCAGCTCATCCCTACTATCCAGTGGCCAGACCTCAGATTCCAAAGACTCACACTTAAGGACTATCAAGGAAATCGAATCCCGGTTGTTGGATCCAGCCGAGTCCGGGTATCGTTTAAGAACCGTACAGCATTCCTACCCCTGACTGTAATTGACAGGGATCAGCCTAGTTTGTTAGGCCTCCAATGGTTCGCTCCACTCGGAATTGAAGTAGCCAGCATTCACCGAACCTGCAGCAGCTATTGGGAAGAAGACCTCGTCCACGAATTCCAGGATGTCTTTGCAGAAAAATTAGGCGAGTACAAGGGGACCCCAATATCATTTAACCTTAATCCCGAAATAGCTCCTATCCGCCTTAAGCCTCGTCGAGTTCCATTTGCCCTTAAACCAAAAATTGACGAGCAGCTTGATAAATTAATAGCCCAGGGTGTGTTAGAACCAACTGATCACTCTCCCTGGGAGACCCCAATCATAACACCCATCAAACCGGATGGATCGATAAGAATTTGTGGGGACTACCGAGCCACCCTGAACCACGCCCTTCAACAAAACGCTTATCCGGTACCGGTGGTGCAACACCTCCTCCATTCCCTGGGGGGCGGAAAAGTCTTCGCTAAACGAGACTTAGCCCAGGCATGCCTGTTGATAAAAAAATGGCAGAGGCCCAAACGATCATTACGCATCGAGGTGCGATTAAATGTAACCGACTCCAGTACAGAGTGAGCGTAGCCCCGGGAATCTTTCAAAGTCTGATGGAAAGGCTATTGCAAGGGATAAAGGGTGTTGTCCCATATTTTGATGATGTGTTAATCGCTGCCCTAACTCGGAAAATACTCAAGGAACGCCTGTGGTTGGTTTTCCAGAGATTTAAAGACTCAGTTCTCAAAGTTAAAAGAAACAAGTGTCAATTATGTATGGATCGTGTAGAATTTTTGGGATATTTAATTGATAATCAAGGCATTCACCCCACCGATAACAAACTTAGGGCAATTAAGAACACCCCCAAACCCCGGAATAAGGCCGACCTCCAGGCTTTTTTAGGCCTTATCAATTTTTATAACGTTTTCCTGCCTCACAAAGCAACCGTAGCTGAACCCCTACATCGTTTATTGGACAAAAAAGCAACCTTGATATGGGGACACAGAGAAGAACAGGCATTTTGACATGTGAAAAATCTATTGACTTCTGATGCTGTTTTGATGCAGTATAACGACACTTTGCCTTTAACAATCACGTGTGATGCATCCCCATTCGGACTGGGCGCCATTTTGAGCCACATTTTGCCAAACGGTAGTGAAGCCCTTGTTGCCTATTTCTCAAAGACGTTATCATAAGCAGAATGCAATTACAGTCAAATTGATAAAGAGGCCCTTGCTATTGTGTCTGTGGTTAAGAAATTTCATGAATATGTGTGTGGCCGAGCCTTTACTATAGTGACTGACCACAAACCATAGCAGGAGATAGGCCAACACCGTATATATTATCTCCCAGAATGACTCGCTGGTCAGAATTCTTGGCGGTATATAATTATAAGTTGCAACATCGCCTGGGGAAGGCCATTCCCCATGCTGATGCATTGAGCCGCGCGCCACTTCCGGAGACCATTGATGACCCCACTCCGACGATTACAACACTGCAGATCGAGACACTTCAAACGCCGCCATTAGCAGCCCGAGATATCGCGATGGAAACGAAACGTGACCCCATTTTAGCATGAGTCCTCAGTTGGGTCGAACGGGGATGGCCGTTGGACCAGATACCTGACGACTACGCCCCATTCAAGAATCGACAAAGGGAACTATTTTCCCAGAAGGGCTGCATTATCTGGGGTGATAGAGTTGTTGTCCCAGACCGGTTACAACCAGCGATACTAAGGACCTTGCATGATGGCCACCCCGGCATCGTGCGCATGAAAGCCCTCGCACGAAGCTACGCATGGTGGCCGGGTATCGACAAGCAGATCGAGACATGGGTAAAAGCTTGTCACAAATGCCAGGAAGTAAGCAACGCCCCTCCGAAAGCAACTCCGACTGAATGGGAAACACCGAGGGAACCATGGTCCCGTATTCATCTGGACTTTGCGGGACCTACCAAGGGACACACATTTTTATTAACGGTGGATGCCTACTCGAACTGGCTTGAAATCCATGAGATGAGGAATACAACAACCGAATCAGTCATCAGGAAACTAGACAGACTCTTTGCGACACACGGATTACCAGACGTTCTAGTATCCGACAACGGGCCTCAATTTACCACGCTGTCCTTCGAACAGTACCTGGCGGACCGCGGTATTCGCCATGCGCTAACTTCGCCGGCGCATCCTGCGGCCAACAGAAGGGCCGAGCGCATGGTACAATTCGTCAAGAAAACCTTGCATAAAATGGACTATGGTGATATAGAAGACAAGATTAACCGGATACTCCTTTTGCAGCATATCACTCCACACAGTGTCACCAATAAAACTCCCGCCAAGTTGTTAATGGGACAGAAGCTCCGTTCCCACCTTGACCATCTGCATCCATCATATGAACCTGAAAAACCACACGGCTCCAGAGGGAAATGCCGTAACTTCCAGGTAGGCGACTTGGTTTTTGCTTGGAACTTTTCAGGCAAACTGTTGTGGGTCGAGGCAACTGTAGTCCAAGTAACCGGCCCTAGATCATACCGTGTGAAATGTCGCGACGATAGAATATGGAAGCACCATATTGATCAGCTGCATTCAAGGCTACAGTCGGGGATCTCCAAGCCCCCTGATTTCCAAACCGAGGGGGGAGGAGATACCGAGGAAACTGAATTTGAAGCGGCAGAAAGTTTAAGCAGAAGTAATGACCACTCTGAGGCAACACGTGAAGGATCAGGAATGGGGGTGATCTCGCCTCAAGGAGATGCCGAGAGCATTAGCGGCAACGAAAATTCGAATACGAAACGGGAGGCACCCTCTTCACCAGATAACCTCCTACCCCAACAAGACTGTAGCCAAATACCGGGAGAACAACGCAAATCAAATAGACAATCAAAACAACCTGCCTACCTCAAAGACTACGTGACCGCACCCCTTAAACGGAACCCGGGGGGAAGGGGTGTTGTGAATCAATAAATACTTAAATAAAGATTATTAAGAGCTTGAAGCAAAGTGCAGGGTTCTGGCCCTGCACTTCTGATTGGCCGATAATAGCGACATCAGATTGGTTTGTTCAGGAGAATCTGATTGGCTATTAACGAGCCTCTCCCATTGGTTAATGGAGCTAGCGCTCCCCGTGTTTCATTGGTTAAATAGTTAAGAGTTTGCCTACATAAAGGGGCCCATTGCGGCCATTGAGCTGAGCTGTTTTCACATGTAAATAAAGGGTTTGAAGTTCACTGTTCACCGGCTCATCTCCTCCTTGCGCCCATGCACAGAACATAACAGTTTTTTTTTTCTTTCTCAACTTTGTGGTTTGCCCTTTGGGCCTGGTCTGGTGCCCTAAGCACGTGCTTAGTCTGCTTAATGGTTAATATACCACTGATGTTCTTTGCTTCTGTATTGAGGGGCACAGAAATTATCACCAGCGGTCTTCAAATTGCTTTTGAGGATTGGGCAGTGGAAACAGTGGAAATGTGAAAGTATTCTCAGTGAGAATTAGACCTAAAATTGCAGTTTTGATGGGGTATTCCACTGCCCATTCAAGTTCTCTGCACTATATATAGTTGGTGTCAATGTTAATTCATTTTTTGTCTGGCAAACAACAGGTGGAACTTTTTTGGTATAAGCTGTCCAAGGCTTTATCATCACTTCAGGTTCTTTTTACATTACTACTACAAACTCAGTATCACTAAAGAACATTTTAAAATCATGGCTAGGCATCACAAAAGTTCTATGGATTATATAATTTGTCCTATCCTCAGGCAACTAAGGAAACTTATAGGAAGCTTTTCTCTTTTTACAATCATAAATCAGCAAAATAAATGTAGATAAGAGATAGTGACAAGCCCTAAGTTATGCTTGAAAATGTTCATGGCCTGAAGAAGATTTGAATCCAGCTGTTGGGCAATTGTAAATAATCTTGAGATTCTTGGAGTGACACTTATTTTTTTTCTTAGGTTGCTTAATTCCATACTATTTCACCATTTTATTTTTGTTGTGTATGCAATATAATTAATAAAGTGTGAGCTTGGAGTAAGTGCAGGGTTCTGGCCCTGCACTTCTGATTGGCTGTTAAGTGGCCGGCCGGATTGGCCTGTTCTGGGGAATCCGATTGGCCCTTAACAGAGAGTTCTTATTGGTTATAAAAGCTAGCATTCCTAGTTTGTTATTGGTTAAACGTTACAAGGTTTGCCTATACAAGACGGGTTTTTACTGATATTAAATGAGCAAGTCACGACGTAAATAAAGAGCTGAAGTTCACCGTTCAGAAACTTGTCTTCATTCTTTCTCGCCCATGCTCAAACCTAACAATTTTGAAAATAATTTGGTAAAGAAAAGTACATTCATAAAATTATATTAATTGCATAGTTCTTTGAAAGTTTATTATTTATGTTTTGCTAAGTAAAATCTTAATTATCATTGTAAATTATAAAAGTATATGGTCATTATGAAAGAATGTTGGCTTATTCTATGCAAATTTTAGACCTGTACACATTGGACTTTTTCAAACAAAAAGATTATTTAAAAGATAAGTAAATTGGTTCTGTCAGCTTACATTTTTCTGTAAAATCAAAATTCTAGTTGGTAAATCCCCCCCTCCTTTTGTTATAACTTCCAACTAAGAGGAGGAAAAAACACTTTATTTTTTTTCTACCTTTTGCAAAACTCAAGAGGCAGCTGAGTAACCCTACAGCTATAAATTTATCTGTTCAGCGCCTATAAAAATCCTATTAAAATACAGAGTAAAAAAAATAACAGATCCCCAGAGGAAAACAAGGGTTATTTCTACAGTCAGTACTGAATTTTTAAAAAGACATTTCTTTAAGCTCTGTTCCATAGATATTAACAATTAGATGCTTCTGATTGGGATTGGGTTTTTTTTCTTTTTCTTTTTGCAAAACTGAACTCAGAATCAGCTGTGGACAAGAGCTGTCTTTATATTTTGGCTAAGAGTAATTAATTTTACTGTGTCTGCATTCTCTGGGGATTGTTCTTTCCATGAGGCATCTGAGAAGTGAATATGTTCTGTGTAGCTTCTCTAATTAATTAAAATGGCTTTCCATTGGGGTTCATTCATTTCCTGTTAGAATTGTATATTTTATTCCATTAGCATTTATTTAGAGTGTTAAAGATGGATTAATTGCTAGGAAGAAAATAACAATGGCCAGATTCACATAAGAATGTAGTAATGGAATTGCTCCTCCTTATAAAAAAATTCAAGTATATTTTGATAGATCTGTAGCAAATCAATTCTCTCAGGGGATTTTTCAAGTAAGGAATTGCTATTTTTGAAAGGTGTAGTAAAAGTCTATACATATTCTCTAACCGTATACAGTCAGTTTGCCTTAGAGGTTAAGTATGGAAATCAATAGTACCACCTTTGCCATGAAAGCCATTTGGATGGCTTTGGGCCTGCCCAACTCTCTTTCTCAGCCCACTTCATTTCCCAATTGTTGTGGGGAAAATAGGAGGAAAAAGGAGTATTAAGTATGTTTGCCGCCTTGAGTTATTCATAAAAATAATAAAGGTGGGATATAAACAAACAAATAATTGTCTTCATGAGTTCCTAACAGTTCCATTTCAAATTTCTAGGATTGTATGTAGGAATATAAGAGAGGTATAGAAAATTAGGATATTAAACTTCAGATTTGTTTGTCATGCTTCAAGCTACTCCATGTCAGTTGCAATATAATCAATGTATATATACAACAGGGCTCAAAAGGCTCTATTACATTACACTGTGAAATGTTCTAGAAAGAAAAACACTCCATCCTGTGAAAAGGCTTGTTATCTATCTATTTTGATGGTGGGCCTCAAAATCCTGATTCTTATAATACTCAAATTTGTGCAGAAATCATCTCAGAGGTGGTATTCAGCAGGTTTTGACCAGTTCTGGAGAACCGGGAGTGGAAATTTTGAGTAGTTTGGAGAACCAGCAAATATCACCTCTGACTGGAGATTTTACAGTATCCTCCCATCACACCCACCAAGCCTTGCCCACAGAACCAGTAGTAAAAAGTAAAATTTTTTAAATCCCACCACTGAATCATCTGTACTTTTCAGAAGTTACATTAAACATGTAGTCAAGTTATCTTGTGGTTGGGGTATTCTTTTGTATTTGAACAAGGCAAATTAAGAAGATTTTACTAAAATTCTATTTCTCAACAAATATAACCATAAAGGGTTGTTCACAGTAGTTTCAGTATGCTGCATTTGTATATTGATTTTTAAAAATCCTTAAACTAGCAAGAAAAGCCAAATTATACTCAGAATACATTATGTTAACTTTTACCAAGCTGCAGCCCTCCATATTTATTGGATAATAGCTTTCAAAATTCTCAGGACCATTGACATGGTGTCTAAGAGTGGTATAGCACATCTAGAAGGAAGGAAGATTGGCTGTGTATTATTATGATTATTATTATGGTTTGTCACATAGTCACGTATTCAGACTGGATTTGACATTTTTTATCTATCTATCTAATTCTTCCCAAGGACATGGGATAGGTAGATGTGGATGTTAATAGTGTTAGAGGTATCATCGCAGGATATAAACTGTTCCAGGTAAATCTGCATTTGCAATTAACTGATGGTGATGCTCCAGTTGTTTGGGAATTAAAACCAAGGCACCTATTGCTATTGGTACAATTTTTGCTTTCTTTTGCTGTAGTCATTCCATTCTATTTGTAGATCTTTGTATTTTATCATCTTTAGTTCTTTTTCTTCTTTTTTGCTGTTGTTATTACTATTACTATTATTACTATTAATAATAATAATAAAAATAATAACAATCCTTTGATAAAACAATTTGTCATATCATAGAAACAGGCAATGCTTTCTAAGAAGGACATTTGTGCATGTGTGCATATATGTATGTATTGTATATATATATTCCCTTCTCAGCAACATGAATGGTATGCGTCCTCATCAATCTCAAATCCTCTATTTTACTTTCCATTCTGAGTCCTATCAACTGGGAAGTCTGATTTAGATTAAATAACTAACATTTTTTTCAATTTTATTTCATTGTTACTTTATTGGGAATGGCGATAAAAAGGAATAAAAATATGTTAAGTGTGTTGGCAATTTGGGATACACAGATGTTGAGTAACACTGAAGCTATAGACAAGGAGGGAGGGAAATTTCATTCTTTTTGGAATGAAATTAGCAAGTTTGCATTTTTTGAAGCATTAGTAGGCTTACTTCCCAGAATATAGAAGGAGTCTGCAAATTATCCCAGTGAGTCAGATTCCAGGTTGCCAACTTAAGTTTAACGGGTGAGGTTCAACTTCTCTCTTGCTTGCAGTGTTTTTCTGCTCTTTCTGAATATTAGCAAGAGTTTGTACATTCTCCCAATGAATGGAGGTTTTCTATAAAGCTACATGGGCTTTCTATATCAATTAAAAATGCTCTAGGAGATGACTGCATGTCTTTTGCTATTGCTATTACCTTGCTAATTACCTTGCTAATTTCATAAGGATGCGATGCTTTTCCTTCCTTCTTCCTCTATGCTGAGAAAGGAGTAGAAAATAATATGCAAGCATCAGTAGTCACTCTACTTATGTTGTCATGGCAGAGCATAGAATATATGAAAACTGTTCAATCATAACCTATCACTTTTTGTTGCTCACGGGAGCTTTTTGTTGCTCATGGGGAGGGGCAAAGAGAGCGAGAGTGAGCGATGATCAAATATGAAATTGTTTTTCATTGGCTTTTTATTGAAAAGGGAGGAGCAAATTGCATAAAATATCCTGATTTTATAACACAGTAGATATTCAGCATCTTTACAAGTATCCTTGGATCTTGGGAATCAAGACCTAAACTCAATGCCCTGGTCCATTCCAATATCTAAGCATATCAAGACATGGCATCCCAAACAAGTAAGCAGTGGAGGAAAGCAAAGAAAGGTGTCTCTAGACAAGATGGGCAGCACAAAAAATAATAAATAAAAGAAAGAAAGAAAGAAAGGAAGGAAGGAAGGAAGGAAGGAAGGAAGGAAGGAAGGAAGGAAGGAAGGAAGGAAGGAAGGAAGGAAGGAAGGAAGGAAAAGAAGGAATGAAGGAAGCAACCAGGTAGACTTTGGTACAACATTCCACTTCCTTGCCATTTGTGAATAAAATTGCCTTCGTTGCTTGAACATTTTTCCTACCAATGGCATCTCCCCCACCCACATTCCACTAGGAAGCCAGTAATTTACATACTTGAATGAGGAACTGTGTAACTCTTACATTGCCTAAGAGATTGTTGTTTGTCTTCCAGTTCTAACTATTGTTCATTTCCCTTGCTTTCCAGAGAAACATGATTCATCCCATTCCCTTGTTCAGTGAAAGTTAGAAAAAACATGACCCAAGATAATTGCATATATTGTAACATGGTCCAATATATTCCCAAGTTTTAAAATCTGATATAAATCTGTTCCAATAGGAACTGCTGCACCCTACATTTGATATTACATACTGCCTAGGACTGTTTTATGAGATCCTAATATCACCAGCACAGTTTACTAAATAACAATTGAAAATGCATTACAGAAACAAAGATGGCAGATAAAATGGAGACCAGGGGTGGGAATCTACCAGTTCGCACCTATTTGCTAGAACCAGTTGTTAATATTCTAAGCAGTTCAGAGAACTGGTTGTTAGAAGAAATTACTGACCTAATCCTGTAAGGAAGACAGGAAGGAAACATTCTGGTGTTGTTTACAGAAACTGCCTCTCCGTTAACCCTTATTACATTCTTGGCAGGACTAGACTTCCTGTCTCAGGAACGTCTCTGGAGTTTTTTTCCCTTCCTTTGCTGGTACTTTGGTTGTGTGGAGTGACCATTCAAAGTTACAATGGCACTGAAAAAAGTGACTTATGACCATTTTCCACACTTACGACTGTTGCAGCATCCCCACAGTCATGAGAGGCCAGGTGAGGAGATGCATGCCTCAATGTGAGTGATATTGAGTTGGCCACATCCAGCCAATAACATGACCACCAAGCCATGTACACCCAGTCACATGACCACCAAGTCATGCCCACCAGCTATGTCATGCCCACAGACCCAGTTGTTAAAAATTTTGAATCCCACCCCTAGTGGGGTCCTTTAAATAAAATAAAAAGTCCTGAACAAGGAAGAACCTTCTGGAATTAAAAAAACAAAACAAAACATTTTTCCTGCAAGCAAACTCCAGAACTTTCACCAGGACAAGATTTTTATGTCAAACAAGCTCCTCTAACCATATGTACCCTGTGTTGTGTTCTTAATCGATAAGAAATGTAATTTGACAAATTATGGTATACAAATCCACTGGCTGCCATTCTAAACACATAGCAATTGCTGTCCTATTGAAGATGACATCACTGGCAAAAGTTCCCCAGCACTCAAAAAAAATTTTTTTTTCATATGCTACCTTTCTTTGTAATGAAGTAGCAATAACAGACTTTGTTATTTTTCTTTGAAGACCTTTCACTTCTCTCCAAGAAGAATGAGAAGTGAAATGTTTTCAAAGAAGAACAAGAAAGTCCAGGTGCCTCTTGAAAAAGCACCTTTGGGACAACTATGACCCAAAGATGACTGAGAATCTCCATACACATTTAGCTAGCAATAAATAGGCATCTCTATTGTACTCTATTCAGATACATTTAGTTATATTCCTCCTAAGTCACAGTCAACTAATATAGATTATGAGAATTGCGGCTGAACACCTTTGGAGATCTTGAGTTGTTGAAAGATGTCCTTGCCAAGTTTCAGGACAGAGGATTCTATTCTTGCTTCAGGATGTTTTGGTATGAAGGGCAGAATCTCTCAGTGAGTGGAAAAGATAATTTGTAGAAAAAGATAATTTGGGAAATGGAAGGAGACATTCCTACATAGCAGTCATATGGCAGAACTGGTATTTGGGTCATCAGTAGGACTCAAGTTATTTATCTATGCCACGGGTATCAAATTCATGACATTATGTTATCGTCATGTGACGTATCACAACTTTTTCCCCCTTTGCTAAACCAGGGGGAGGGATGATCAGCGTGTGATGCATCCAATCCATGGGCTGTGAGTTTGCACCCCTGATTATGCAGTTGCTTCCATAGAACTTAGAGGAAATCCTCAATATTTTTCTTAATGTGGGGTTTACTGTGGATTCCACTTGGACAATCTTCATGTAAGAATTAAGGTGTTTCAATTTGCAATAAGCCTCCATGAAGCACCCTTGCTCCTGAAGGGTAGTAGGATTATCTATTTCTGATCATTTCAGCCATTCAGTTTTGACTGGAGTGTTTTTTTTTTTTTTTTTTGTATAATAGGAATCGAAATTCTGGAGTTTTGTTTGTCTTCACCCACATTTTCTTTTTTGCTACTTGTCAAATTAATCTCTCTCTGAGTGGATGGTGAATTTGGCCCTTGTTCCACATCTCCTCTCAGGGATAGGGATACCTACAAGGTATGGTAAAAAAAGTCAAGGTGGTAACCACAACAGCGTGATTGAAACTTTGGTTGTATGTGTGCATATATGCGTGTGCATATTTGTGCACACACACACACACACACACTATAGGCAGTGCTTAAAACTCACCTTTGACTTTCAACATACTGTGTAGATATTGTAGTCCTACTCAGGTTTCTTTTCCAGACAGTTCTTCCTTTTATTTACAAAAGATGATGTCAGTGTTCCAACGAAACTCCCCGTAACTCATTCAGTACTCAGAAACAAAATTCATCCAAGTAAGAATTTATTAGAGAAGCCATATTGGCACATATTGGCCATATTTTACACAGAAGCTCCGAGGCTGCCAGATGAACTTACAAAATGGGATGAACTTAATATTATGACTAAGTTATTGCTTCTGATAAAGTGGAATAAAACACTGTGGCTTCTTTTTTTCTGGGTAGCTTTTATATTTATATTTATTTTTTGAAATTGATGAGTACAACTTTGTAATTTTTGGTCGTGACCAAATTCATAGTTTCTTCTGATATTATTTGGTTATATAATTGCCTATCTTTCTCTCTCTTTTTTATGGTTATACTATATTTGTATTTATGGTGTTGTTGCACTCAACTTTTAATAACAGCAAATATAAATGTTTTAATAAGGGGTGAATGCTTTGTGGTAATTTGTTGTCATTCCCCCCCCCCCCATTTTCAATTGAGATAAGGAATGCTACTTTTGAGCAATATGGTCAAATATTAGGGAATGAGAATTCTTTTGCTTCTGATGCCATTTTCTGGACCTTTTAAAAATATTTACAGTTTAGTCATACTGTTAAGTGTTTTTGATAGTATATTTTAATTCATAAGGTAGATTTTAGCAGATCTTCGAGAAGTACATTGTGCTTTCATTGCTATTGGCCACCAACCTGGCATTTTTTGAGAGATTTATTTAATCTATCTCCCTCTTTCTCTGTATGATAGGTTTGCACAAAGAATGGTCATACTTACTTTCTCCCCCTTCTCATACAATCAGATAGATCTAGAGTAGATGGTGATGAAGTTGAAGTACTGCAGGACCCCATAAAAATATCTATCCTGTGGATACCTGCACAGGAGGCATTTTTTTCATGTGAGGCAAATGGCTCCTTCAATTTTTTTCTCTTTCAAACTGCAGGATTTTTGCAGAAAACCAGTCGAGTAAGATTTTATCCATTCCTCTCCTTTTCCTTTATTTTCTTTGGCTACTAGTACAAGTGCATTCATATATTTCTTTTCTTTCTTTTTTTTAATTAGAGCCAATTATGTGACTGCCTATGCACATCTGACAGCCCATCAAACTATAATTGCCTCACAAATCTTCTTGTAAAAAATGTAACTTAGAGCTACTCATCAGGCTCTCTTCTAAAGCTATTTGTGAATAATACATGATAAAAATATAATTTGAGGGCAAAGTACAAAGAAGCATAAAGCAGGATGTAAATGTATGCAATAGATTTAAAATGAATGAACAAAGCTATTTTTTTCTTCACTGTTAGAAAAATATGTGTTAAATTTTTCACTTTGTTTCCCTTTCTACTACAAATGGTTTTAATCAGAACTCAGGGTTCTGGATTCTATATAATCTGATCATTATTCTATAACAGTATATAAGGGCTTCTGTTCTATATCTCATAAATATCTTTAAAGAGCACTTGGATTAATTTACAGCGGTCCTATAGTTCCAGTCAATTTCATTTAAGAGAACAAGGAATATTCAATGAGTTTTAATGTTTGTAACAACCTTACATGCACATACACGCACACACTAACCTAAGTGTTTAAATACTTGGCAGTGCTTTGATCCAGTCATTATTATCCTTTAGAAAATGTTATTATTAAAAAAGAGGATTGAATAGTTTTGCAGATATCACACATAAGCAGCACACATAAACACCATCATAACACAATGGAGTCTTCCATAAGAGAGTGATAGAAAACGACAACTTCCATGTGTAACTGCTTATTATTGAAATGACTGTCTCCCAGAGGTTTCTGAGTTCACTTCTCAATCAAACTGGAAGTAGACATTGTGAGGTTCATATGACTGTGGCTGAAAACCACAATTCCCACATTTCATTCTCTGTTAACATCTGCTAATCCAGACCATATGCCATGATGTCACTGTGTGTCAAGTTTCTCCACCCACATGAAACCATAAAAGTCAGGCTATAATGGCATCACATCAAGGATTTGTATTACAAAAATTTGTAATAGATTGATAAGAGGGAACTAATAGTAATACTTATTTGGTGCATTTTAACTTCAGTTTGAAATGCTGTCTTAAACTGTGGGTCTTGATACATTGTAAAATTGAAGAACTGAAGATAGATATATTAATGACTGTACCACATCCTCATTTTGAAAGAACACGTAGGTCATTTGTGTTTCTCAACTTTGTAAAAGTACTTCTAAGCTTCACTGAAATCCTTCTTTCTGAATAAATGCATTTTGGGTTGCACTTTTAAAAACATATAATGCTTCCTATCTTCTTTTAATATTTATAGGGAATCGTCTACCCTTTTAAAAAGTATTTATAGGATGGCCAAATAAAACAAAACTGAAATATAAATATGTAAATTAAAACAAAAAGATATTCTTCAATTGATAAAATAATCCAATCCAGAGCAGCCTAAAAATATAAACTCTTCTGTACAAGAAAGAATGTTGTATCTTGAGATTTAACAGAAGCTGTATCTCATTTTTAGATATAGGCCAGCACAGAGCAACAATTGTTTATTAAAAATGACATTGTTAATATTGAACACCACAGCTAAATGCAGTAAAGGAACACTCATTAGCTCATTGTGCAGGATGCACTGCTTCAGGGTTTAAGTTACATTCACTTAAGTCAAATATTTGAGCATAAGTCAGAAGATATTCAGGGCCAGCTGTGTAGTTTGGGGGATTGTAGTCCCAAGACATCTGGAAACAAATAGCATAGGTAAGACTGAGTGTAACTATGAGTATAGTATACATCCCTAGGTATGCACTTCATTGGTTTACAGAATATGTTGTATTTAGTAAGGGCAAAATTGTGATCAATCAATCAGTCAATCAAATCTTTCTCTCCCTCCCTCTCTCCCTCTCTCTTTCTCTGATTTGATCCAGAGTCTAAAAATAAAGACTGTGATAAATACTTATTAGCAGCATAATTCATAAGCAGTTATAATCTGGAATATTTGAAAACTTCCAGATCAGTCTTCAATGCATGTTGCTATGTTTGCTGTCCATAGATAAGTTTCTGTTTTGGAATATTATGGAAAAGGTGGTGCACACCGCATCTCATCCTTTTTACCCAGTAGGTCAAATGTTTAATAAGTCCACTTTAAAAGATTACTTTCCATTTTGTATCCTGGAGAAAGTATGACATCAGATTTCATGGTTTTATCCTATTCTACTACGTGTTCTTTGGTTGCCTTAGAAACGTGGTTGCTATGGTTTACACAGTGGGAGTTGTAAGGGTCAACCAAGATCAGAGCCTGCCATTCTTCATTCAAAAGCAATTAATTGTCCCTGAAAAATGTAACTTACTTCAATATTTAAGAGCCCAGCACTGATATTAAGCCAAAATGAAACTTCTGTTAAAAACCCATAATTAACCTTGTCTTCAACTTGAAGTCATACATTAATAGCAATTTCATAAAGTGGACATTCCTCTGTCTTTCATTCTGGAAGACTAAGATAGGCTTTAAATAACATGTCTCTGGGGAAAAAATACATAGATAATCATTGCCACTTACTTTATGTCATTATCTAAGCCCTGGAGATCTCACATTCCCAGCTCTTCTCCCAGAGATAATTGCATACATCTTGGGAATGTGTGAAATAGTGTTAATATTCAGCACACCGGCTTTTTTCAAAGCACCCTCAGCCCACAATGCTGCTCTGTGCTGTTGGATTTTTGCTGACATTGTTTTGAGTGAAGCACCAACTGCTTAAGAAGAGACCACATTTTTTAGTGGGCAGCCCCAGATGGATCTCACAACGTTTAATGCTTTCCTTATTTTATTTAGGCTAAAGGACTTATTTTAAAAACATGTTGCAGATACAGTGCAAACAAAAAGCAGCATATAAACATAGGTACACTTATACATCAGATTCCATTGTTTTGACAGTTTTTGTCTGATTTGTAAAAAAAAAAAAAATAGTGTCTGGTCATGTGAAATATATGGGGATTGGATCACAATTATGATACCGGAGCAAAATTGAAAGGGAGATTTTATAACAACAGTGTTCTTTTAGACTGAGCTATCCAGAGTAGACATAAATAATTTGCCAGCATGTAAGTAGATTAAATAACAATGAACTTCCCTTAATTTAATTATATTCATCCAGACTATATTATACTATCTTTCTCTTCGATTGTAGCAGTTATGACAGCCATCTGCAAGATTACCACATCTGAAAAAGTTTTACTAGTCTATAAAGATGGAGCATCTGTTTACAAAGTTAAGTGGAGCTAATGTAAATCTTTTATGTTGTCGAGAGCTACAGTGTTCTGCAACAGCAACCAAATGTATTCTAAAAGATTCTGAACATATGGACTAAAGAATGTGCTTTAACAAGACTTCCTTTTTATATGCTTGATTTCTATATCAAACTGAAGAGCCAGACTTCTGCTCTGGTAAAGTTTTACATACTGGATTACTTGTATTAAATAATCATCAAGCAAACAACTTCATGGCTTCCTGACTCTTCCATTCCAAATTTTGCTGCAATGCCCCATCTCTATTCTTTCCAAACAATATAAGCAGGGATACTTTTTGTTTTTGGTTCATATTTGGCTGTCACTGATAGAATGACAGTGTTATGGAGCATTATCTGAAAAAGAGCAGGATGATAAATTGTGAAATATCAACAGACAATTTAAATAGCAACTCTTGGTAAATCTTTGTAATAATTTGAATTCTTAAATAGAACCAAGCTAGACATCTATATACTACTAAAGATTTTATATCTGTTTGATTGTTTATAACCTTCAGTAGAGTGAAAAGATGCATCATAAGGGCAACAATTTTTGAATCAATATATCTCAAATGAGTTAAACATGCATTCAAAATCTAGACTCCTGTTACTCCTGTGGGATTGAAATTTGGCAAAATTGTGGCCACTTCAGAACTGCCATGCCACATTGTGTGGTCAGCCATATGCAGGTGATCATCATTTCTAACACTCCCTGCCAGTTTTGCCCATTTTATGACTTTCTTGCCACAGTTGTTAAGTGAATCACTGAAGTTGTTAAATTAGTAACTCAGTTGTTAAGCTAATCTGGTTTCCTCATTTACTTAGCTTGTCAAAAGGTTGCAGGATGCTACAACTATTATAAACGTGAGTCATTTGCCAAGTGGTCAAATTTTGATCACATGACCACGGATATGTTGCAATGGTTGAAACTGTGAAAAATGGTCATATATCACTTTTTTCAGTGATGTTGTAACTTTGAATAGTCACTAAATGAACTGTTGTAAGTCAAGGACTCCCTGTATTTCCTGACCCTCTTGGCCATATAGCACTAGATGATGCAGTTATCTTATGTGGTGTAAATTGCTTCATGTTATGAATTTTCCAGGAAAACCTGTATAAAAACCCCAAAGAGCCTTTTCTGGATTTGAGTTACATTTTTCTGTATTATTCTTGCAATAGAGTATTTGTTATTGTGATAAGTTGGAGGTCACTGTATCAATTGACAAGGAAAATATGTAGGAGGAGCATCAAAACATTCATTAGATGAAGACTACCAATTAAAAGGCAGAAATACACTATATCCTGATCAGGGGTGGGATTCTACCGTTTGCACCTATTCACTAGAACCGGTTAACTTTCTAAGCAGTTCAGAGAACCGGTTGTTAGAAGAAATTACTGGCCTAATCCTGTAAGGAAGACAGGAAGGAAACATTCTGGTGTTGCTTACAGAAACTGCCTCTCCATTAACCCTTATTACATTCTTGGCAGGACTAGACTTCCTGTCTCAGGAACGTCTCTGGAGTTTTTTTCCCTTTTTTTGCTGGTACTTTGCTTATCTAGAGTGTCCATTCAAAGTTACAATGGCACTGAAAAAGTGACTTATGACCATTTTTCATACTTACGACTGTTGCAGCATCCCCACAGTCATGAGAAGCCAGGCGAGGATATGCATGCCTCAATGTGAGTGATATTGAGTTGGCCACACTCAGCCAATAACATGACTAACAAGCCACATCCACCAGTCACATGTCTACCAAGCTATGCCCACCAATTAAGCCACGCCCATGGAACTGGTTGTTAAAAAATTTGAATCCCACCCCTGCTTCTAATATATACTTAATGTCATGCCAAATGATTTTGTCTGCTGATCAATAACTTTGATCTTCATTCAGATGAAAACAAAAGCTTCAAATTTAGTTCATATGTTTGATTTTCTTTCAACATACTTACTGATGAGGTGAGGTAAGTTATTGTCAGCTTTGAAATTCAGCTGCCACATTTTTTAAAGAGAATTTGGAGGAGTTGAAAAGTTCAAGGTTATTCTGTATGTCGTACTAAGAAATTCCAGTGGCAGTTAATTGGTTCTCATGATTTATGAAGTGTAGAAGTGGGAGGAGAGAAGGTGGATTCTGTGTAACACGCAAAAAATTTTCACCTTGGGAAATTGCCTTTGACATGCCAGATCTGTTTCTAAATAAATCAATTGGGGAGAAAATGTCTTAGAGTGATTGATATCATGGATACTTTCTGGATGTCTTATATTTATTTCCCAAAGTTATCTTTTATTTTTTGAAGGGGGCTTGGCTGATACCCCGGAGTTTTTTTCCCAGAGATGGATAAAGATCAACAATCAGCTGAAGTTGAAGATGTGCAGGGGGGAGCATGTGGGGCCCTCCCTCTGGAGCATTAATTGAAACTGCCAGCCCTTGTTTGGAGGAGATGATGGATGCTTTCAGGATGGCAGTAGGAGAAAGAGATTTGGGAGCTATACCGAAGCGTTTCAAATCAATAAGTTGTTATAACCCAGATGTAACCCAGCTGTCTGAAGAGAAATCTTTTTCTAGCCCCAGGCATATTGCTATTCTTCCAGATTGGAGGGAAGAGAGACAATTGGAGTTGGAATTCTCCCAAGAAGACACCCCCAAGATTTTATTCTGGAAGTCCATCAAGGGCAGATTTACATCAACAGTTCCAGAATTTAAAGGTGACAGTTTGGTCTCACAGTCTGTTTGGGAGGGTGGAAGCTTGAGACCACCCATATTCACTTACCCAAGTATCGTGAGGAATGAGAAGACTATACAGATGCCAGTTGGTGGAAGCCAGAAAGAAGCATCAACTGACAGAGGTATGTTACAGCCTCTGAGGCAATCCCCTCATTTTCCAGAAGGAATTTTGCCCCCTGCAGAGAATACC
Source organism: Hydrophis major (assembly GCA_033807585.1). Taxonomy (NCBI): domain Eukaryota; kingdom Metazoa; phylum Chordata; class Lepidosauria; order Squamata; family Elapidae; genus Hydrophis; species Hydrophis major. Next base: position 35,002,287 of record CM066332.1, on the reverse strand, counting down.
CCTCCAGGGTGGGGATTTTATTCAGGCCAGGGTGGATTCAATGCCAATGGCAGCCAGTACCAACACAGCCCTGGTCTGAAGGGGGGTTGCCCAGACAGCAGACAGAAGCCACTTCCCCTCTACCTGACCAGGGAACCAGTCCACACCCAACTTCCTCCTGGCAACCACAATTTCAGCCCCAACCAACAGCAAGGCCCTATTCCAGAGAGGCACCACCCAGCCAGGATTCGGGGGCCTACCCAGCCTATGTACACCACCTGGCCTGTTCCTTTCATTCCAGTACAACCTGCAGGGGCCTGGCATGTGCCACCTCCATAACCATGACCGAGGCTGGACCCAATAACCTTTGAGGCCATATTCAATGGCCACCATGAACATTTCAATTATTTCCTTACTCAAATCCAATCCCATATAAAGCAATTTGGAGATCAATACGCCACAGAGTGTGAATTGGTTACGGCCATAACAAATGGGATGAATGAAGGGGATGCTTCAGACTAGTGGCCCAACTACACAATGAACAAGCCCCCGAATTATATGATGTAAATGGATTTATTCAATTATTAAGATGCAGATTTGAAAATCCAGACAGGGTATCAGAGAATGAAGAGAAGTTAATTGAAATGAGGCAAGGCAAGTGACCCTTGTCAGAATTCATTTGGGACTTTAGAAGGGTCGCAAGCCACTTTATGGATTGGGCTGACTTTACACTATTTTTAAAAAGCCATTGATCCAGAAGTAAAGAAGGCCTATGAAATTAGGGGAATCTCAGAGAACTTACAATTGTGGTATGCCACCTCCCTCAGCTTAGATCGCAGCATCAACCCACACAGGAAACCCCTTCTGGCAGCCCTGACTAAGAGAATTGTGGTGAGGAGACCGCTGACTAGACCAGCCAAAACTGCTCGTACCCGACCCACCAGGGTGCTGAAATGTTACTGATGTGGCCAAGCCAGTCATAGGGCAGCAGATTGTCTGGTCCCTGCTCCTGTAACACAAGCTCTGCAGTCAAAGCCTGATACAGCTGTTAGAGGTCAGAAGAATCAAGGAAGACCTCCAACCAGGGGTGGGTTCACCAAACACAGCTGGGAAAGCCCCCTCTGTGCAGATGGGAGCAACGTACCACTGGACTGACACCACGTCACTGAGAACCCAACCTGCGAAGGCAACCCAATGGTGAGTGATCCCATCATACCTTTTACAGTAAAGGTCAAGTTAGTGGTACCAAACACAGGGGAAGCTGGGGAATTAGAAGCTGTCATTTATACTGGGTGTTCTAGGTGTCTTATTGGGCTCCCCATCATTGAACAATTGGGCATAAAGACTAACCCACTAAAACACCCAATCAGATTTGAACAAGTGGATGGAACCTTAATAGGGGGGCCCCCAGCCACTCAAATGACATAATTGATCAAGATGGAATTAGGGCTCCATTGCGAACTCATACGCTTCATAGTGGCCCCCAAGATGTCAGAATCAATCATACTAGGACTTGTTTGGTTAGACAAATGGGCCCCAATGATCAAATGGGAGGATGGATTCAGAAAAATCCTCATTGGACTGGGCCCATTGTCGTCTCTTCCACCCACTACAAAGCCACCAGTCAGCTTGAATCCAGAGCCTGAGCCAGCATCTATGGCATCCCACCTTCTCCCAGATAACCCCCAGGTACCCAACCAATACAAAGACTTGGCTGAAGCATTCAGTGAAGAAGAGTGTAATGTATTACCTCCCCATCGAGCCACTGATTGCGCCATAGAATTAGAGCCTTGACACCTGCTGAAATTAAGGAAATACATCGACAGCAATTTGGAATGAGGTTTTATTGAGCTTACCAAATCAAGATTAGCTGCCCCCATGTTGTTCAAGGAGAAGAAAGATGGCGGGTTGATATTGTGTGTTGACTTCAGAGACGTGAATGCCATATGCGTCAAAAACATGTACCCTCTCCCTCTTATGAAGGACTTATTGAACCACCTGTCGAAGGGCAAAGTATTCACCAAGCTAGATCTCAAGGAAGCTTACTACCGGGTCCGCATCAAAGAGGGACATGAGTGGAAAACTGCTTTTAACTGCCCTCTGGGTAGTTTCCAATTCAAAGTCATGCCTTTCAGACTTCAGGGGGCTCCTGCAGTGTTTATGCAGCTCATCAATAAGGCGCTACACCTGCACCTTTACTGGGGGCTCCTCGTGTACCTGGGTGACATCCTTATCTTCAGCAAAACCATGGAAGAACATGTTCAATTGGTCCGACAGGTTCTAGAAAAACTTCTAGCCACCAAATTATATGTGAAACTCTCAAAATGCGAATTCCACAAAGAGTCACTGGACTACTTAGGCTACCAAATATCCAAGCTGGGGATTGAAATGGATCCCGGAAAGGTGAAAGTGGTGCTGGACTGGCAACCCCCAAGAACCCAAAAGCAATTTCAAAGTTTCTAGGGGGTTGCCAAGTTCTATAAACAATTCATTCCATTCTTTGCTGAAGTTGCCCTCCCATTGACAGAGCTATTAAAAACGGGTCCATCACCCACCAAACCAAAGCCGAGTCAACCCCTGGCTTGGACTATGGACTGTCAGAAAGTTTCAAGACCTTAAAACGCCTCTTTGCAGCTGAGCCCATCTTCCAGCACCCAGACGCGACCAAGCCTTTTATTGTCCAAACAGATGCAAGTGATGTAGTGATGGCAGCCATTTTTCTGCAGAAAGACTCTCAAGGCTGACTGATGCCATGCACTTAAGTGTCCAAAAAGCTGACAGACACAGAATGAAGATGGGTGGTCTGGGAGAAAGAAGCATTCACTGTACAATGGGCTTTATTGACTTGGAGGCATTTTCTAGAAGGGGCGCCAGAGGCTTTTGAGGTATGGACGAATCATAAGAACCTTGAGGCTCTAAAGACCCCTAGGAGATTGTCACCCAAACAAGTCCGCTGGGCCCAATATTTCAAGCGACTCAATTTCAACATTAAATATATCCCCAGAGGGAAAAACGTACTGGCAGATGCTCTGTCCAGAAAACCTCAGTTTGACAGCCACCAAGAAGAAATAGTACAAGCCTTAAATTCAGATGCTCAATTGGCAGGCCAAGTGACTAATCGAACCCAAGCCAACCGCAACCCCAAACACCTGGAAGATAAGCTGACTGCGAAATTGAAAATGGGTCTTTTGACTGATCCTTGGTTCCTGGACCATCAAACTGAGTTGACAATGAATGATGGACTAGCTTGGAAAGGGACTAAGCTATACTTACTCACAACCCTAAGACTACTGGTACTAAAATGTAGCCACAACTCCCAGCTGGGAAGCCACTTCAGATTCCTAAAAACCCTACATTTACTGAGAAGACAGTTCTGGTGGCCAAAAATGAAATCTGATGTCAAGGACTATGTAAAAAGTTGTTCAATTCATGCCACAATGAAACACAGAACTGGAAAAACCCCTGGCTTCCTGCAACAAGTCGCTGAATCAACACAACTTTGGGAAGAAATCGCAATGGACTTTATTGTTGAACTATCTAAGAGTGAAGGGAATATGATCATTTGGACCATAATTTACTTATTCTCTAAACAGGCCCATTTTATAGCCTGCAAAAGACTTCCATCTGCAAAAAAGCTTGCAAAGCTGTTTGTGAAACATATCTGTAGACTACATGGAGTATCTTATACAGTAATATCAGACAGAGGGGTACAATTTACCGCAAAATTTTGGAGGGAATTTCTGAAATCCATTGGATCCTCTCAAGGGTTATCCTCAGCTTTCCATCCTGCTTATAACAGAGCAGCGGAGAGGACAAATGCCATGATTGAACAATATATTAGATGCTATGTAAATTATCAACAAGAAAATTGGACTAAGTTATTATCTTTTGCAGAGGTTGCTTACAATAATACAGTACAGAGCAGCATGGAATTGACTCCATTTCAAATCAACACTGGAATGGATTTTGTCCAGATGCTGGAATTACCTAGACAACCTCCCTCATCCATGTCCCTAACAGAATGGATGAACTCATTAAATAAAGGGTGGGAGGATACAAAAAAAGCTTTGAATGAAGCTGCAAACAATTATAAAAAACAGGTAGATAAACGTAGATCCCTTCAACCGCCTTTTAAAGTGGGGGACAAAGTATATTTGTTGACCAAGTATCTTAGGTTGAAACTGCCCAGTAAGAAGCTGGGTCCAAAATTCTTGGGTCCATTTCCAATTTCAAAAATAATCAATCCAGTCTTCCTTGACTATTGGGGAAAATTCATCTGGTGTTCCATTGTTGTTTACTAAAACCAGCTACTGCATCAATGATAAGACCACTGCCAATCACTCCCCCTAAACAGTTAATGGTACAGGGGGAAAAGCATTATGAGATTCAGAAAAATCTCGATTCTAGATTACATCGTGGCCGATTGCAATATTTGGTCTTATGGAAAGGAAACCCCCTCTCAGATCCTAGTTGGGTAAAGAGTTGGGATGTTCATGCTGATCAATTGGTTAACCAATTCCATGAGGATTTTCCCCACAAACCGAAGGGTCCTTGTGGAGGGGGGAGAGGGGGGTAAGGACAATGTATTAACCCCTGTATGTGTTTTTTTTTCTTTTTCTTTAAGGAGGAAGAGTTTTCAAGGGGGGACACCTGTCAACTTTGAAATTCAGCTGCCACATTTTTTTTAAGAGAGTTTGGAGGAGTTGAAAAGTTCAAAGTTATTCTGTATGTCGTATTAAGAAATTCCAGTGGCAGTTAATTGGTTCTCGTGATTTATGAAGTGTAGAAGTGGGAGGAGAGAAGGTGGATTCTGTATAACGCGCGAAAAAGTTTCACTTTGGGAAATTGCCTTTGACATGCCAGATCTGTTTTTAAATAAATCAATCGGGGAGAAAATGTCTCAGAGTGATTGATATCATGGATACTTTCTGGATGCCTTATAGGCATTGGATCAGTATCTCCATTGTGACACAGGCAAATATATAGACAAAGGCACTGTGCAAAGGGTCTGGAAACAGATATACAGTATGTGTCCATTGTTACATAGGCAGTTTTAAAAGCTTCTGCTTTCCATGGTCTTGTGAATGCATGCACCTCTCTCAATGTGTTTTAAATAAGCTGTGATGTTTTTCAATTGCTACCCTAGTCATTAAAATGCCACTGCTTTTCCTTTCTCCCCTTTTTTGCTAGAATGACCATGTGGCACTTCTTGAATGACAATGGTCCTGTAAAAAGCACAATTTAACAAAGAGATCAAGAAACTGTAATTGGAAAAATGGGTGGTGGATATTTTGGGGGGAAAGGGGGACAAAACGTGTTGCTTCTAAAGAGGTACCTATGGTAGGTGTCCTATTTGTGCCTGCACACAAGCTCACACTTGCCCTGGCCAATGGGCTTTAAAACCAGTTAGACCACAAAACAGGCAGGGTATTTATTGCCTTCATAAACAAAGCTTGTCTTCTTGTCTTCTGCCAGCTCACTGCTGAGTGAGAAAAGCAGGCCTCCTACTGTTGAATTATCATCTTGCTTTCAGGCATATGGCCCCAGGATCTGTAGCAATTCCCCCAACAGCTTGAAAAATTGAAATGCTTTGAAAGAAGATGAGTTTGCTAGAGCTGTGACTGGCAGGCAGTGAAATCTTCTCATTGCTTAGGTTGGAAGAAAGGGCAATCCATTTCAGTTTCAGTTAGCTCTCTTTTAGGGTTTGCAAGGTGCTAACAAGAATGCAGAGATTGCAATTTATATATTGCCGCCTTAATTATGGAAAATTTTCTCCTTCGTCCCTACCCCCATCTCCCTTTGCATGGGATCTTTTAATAGTGTCTGCATCAAGATGCAAGATGCAGTATTCTCAAATATTAAAAGCAGTTTGGTGCATAGTAGCATATAAACTGCTGGATTCCTGAAGCAGCCTTTTTTATGGTCTTTTAAAAAAAATATAGCATATGACACGCTATAAAATTGATGACAAAATATGTAGATGTATTTGCTTGTCTGCAATACAGATTGCATCCATTCATGGTAATAAAGTTCATTGATATCAGTAAAATTTACAGTTATGAAACCTTCATCAGATGTATTTAGGTGGCCTTTGGTGGACTTCAAATTACTTATTATCCAAAGATTCTTATTGGGAAAAAATAATCTAAAATCAAGGCATTTGAATTAGAGTATATTCTCACATATAATCATGCACTTATTTTAGCCACATAGAAAATATAGAACCTTTTTCTCTGACATTGTAGACTTCCTTGTATTCTTCAGCATTGGAAAAAGTGCAAAAAAGAGCAATAAAGATGATTAAAGGCCTGGGGACTAAAACATATCAAGAATGGTTGGAAGATTGGGGTTTTGCTAGTCTATAGAAAAGAAGGACTGGGGGACATGATTGCAGTATTCCAGTATTTGAGGGGCTACCACAAAGAGGAGGAGGTCAATTTATTTTCCAAAGCACCAGGACAAGAAACAATGGATGGAAACTAATCAAGGAGAGAAGCAACCTGGAATTCAGGAGAAACTTCCTAACAGTGAGGACAATTAACCAGTGGAACAGCTTGCCACCAGAAGTTGTGGTTGCTTCATCACTGGAGGTTTTTAAGAAGAGACTGGACAGTCACTTGCCTGAAATAGTATGGGATCTCCTGCTTGAAGAAGAGGCTGGATTAGAAGACCTCCAAAGTCCCTTCCACCTCTATTCTGATTCTTGATCAATGTGACTAAGATGTCCAAGTTTACAGAATAAAGGGCAGAGCATAAGACAATTCTGTAACATTTAATTTGAGTCTACAATACAAAACTTCCCTTTAATTCAGAAATGCAATAGCATAAATAAAACATTTGCACTAAAGGGCTGGGTTCAAATATCACACCAATAATTTGCCCTAAACCCACTGAACTGGGCAATCAGATGGAGGTGGGGGACTTTTTTTCGTGAGGACTTTTTTTAGGTGAGAATTTTTTTCTTTTGGTGGGACGAGAGTTCTTGTAGCTCACTATTGTAATACTTTATCTGTGTTTGGCACAGTAAATATTTAATTTAGCTATCAAAAAAGATTTAACAGACCCTTAACAAGTTATTATCCAATTGTATTGCTGTTCCAGTCAATTATTCAATCCCCCTGATCAACAAAAATCATCAAAGGTATTCATGCCAAATGAAGTAAGCTGTTGCACATTTTATTTTTAAACCCCCAATATCACTGAAAAAATAAAAATTCTGAGAATGAATTTGAGAAACTTTCAGAAGAGATCATGGATGGCAATGAAAACAATATTCAAATTAGATGTTGTATGTGGGAACACTTAAACTGATAGAATTGGGATAACAGGGAACAAAATACAGAAAATCGGTTTGCATTATTGCCTTAAAAGAAGCACATACTATTATCCCTGTTGAAACTCCTATTTCTCTGAGAATTTTAGCATATAATGAATGGAGGAATTGGATGTGGATTATCTCCAGGCTTAAGTTAAACCTTTCTGGATCTGTCTTTACTTAGTATTTATCTCATGTGAACTCGGTTACATTTTTTATTCTTTGAACTCGTGCATTACAACAATTTTTGCTCTATACCACTTTCTATTGCTAGTCCTTATCTTGGCTTTTCCAGTATCAGACATTTTATTCAAACTGAATTTGTCACTAATCTTCTCTTGCAATGAATCTCTTACATTTGGAATATGAGCTAGTATCTAAGTAGCCTCCCCAAATTAACCCTCTTAGGGTTTTCAGCTGCTATGGCCAAAGAAAGTTCTGGAAACTGCAATTCTAGCAACTTGCAGAAGGCACCAAGTTGATCTAAGTTTTAGGATGCACAGTAATATCTGTGCCTTCATACCAACACATGGAACTTTTTTTAGAACTTTCTTGTAAAATAGCTGTTCTTTTAAGACCCCAAAGGAACTGATGTCTTTCTTTTGTATGTCTTCTGTGCAAGTTGTTTCTGAAAAATGAGCTTCAGTGACTGTTTCTAATTTTAAATCTCTTCCAAAATATTTTTTGGACTCTTCAGTCCCTTACTAATCTTACAAGTATATGTTTGGCTGAGTGCTTATAAATAAATACATGAAACCATAAAATGGAAATGTTTGCCTGGAAATATGCCAGATAAATGTCCCCAATTAATACAGATGGAAACAATATTATTTTCATTTGGTCTTAAGAAATAAAGTGTAGAGAATTTTTGTTCTTTATTTTTTTTAATAAAAGTTTTTCAGTAGCTTCCCTTGAGCCATTAAACTTAAAATAGATTAGCCTCTAGGGAGTGTCAGCTCCTCAGACATGTCAATTACACAGAAGGATAGCAAGGAAAATACATCCATTTAATGGAAACCTACAGACTAGTAAAGCTAACTGCATCATTCTAGCTTTCATCCTCTCCATACTAAAACCTCTGCCATGTGTTGCCAGATCTTTTTGACACTTTTGTGTTCCAGGTTAACAAATGGAACATTCAAATTTTACAGGTTTAGTTCCATAGAAAAATAAAGCAGCAATGTCTTGGTTTATGATTGCTAGATCAGAGAGATCTCAGAGTCAGATTAGATCAGTCCTACATAAAAAGTAAGTTACAGTATTTAATTTCTGCACAGATTTTTTAAAACTGTGCTAGTCCTTTTAGATATGGTAGATCAGTTTGATGATGCTAATTTATCCAAGTTTCTAGTTTATAACCCTTCATTCTGTATTCCCCACATGCATTTTTCCTTTCACCAAGCTCTTATAACATGAACTGACTGAGAGAAAAGGGAATCTCCCATGAGATGAGTAGTGCAGATAGAACAGACAGCACTGTTAAGTCTGGAGCATGGGTGCGAATGATGGAGACGAGCCGGTAGAAACAGTGAACTTCAAACTCTTTATTTACATATTGTGACAGCTCAAACTGGAGAGCTGCTATAACCTTCCTTATATAGGCAACTTATTAACTATTCAACCAATAGCAAACCTGGAGCGCTAGCTCCGTTAACCAATGGCAATGGCCTGTTAATGGCCAATCAGATGCTCCTGAACGAACCAATCCGATCCTGCCATTAACAGCCAATCAGAAGTGCAGGGCCAGAACCCTGCACTTGACTTCAAGCTCAAGATAACTTTATTGGTATTATTCATTCACAACACCCCTTTCCCCCGGCTTCTGCCCATGGGGCACGGTTACATAGTCCTTAAGGTAGGACGGCTGTTTTGTTAGTCTTTTCGATTTTTGCGGTCAGCCAGTTACTGCTCAAAAGACAGCGCGGTAAACTGGGGCCCGTTGTCGGGTACCAAAACGTCTGGTAATCTGTGGGTTGCAAACAGTCTTTCCAGTCTTTTGATGACCGCGTCAGTGGTCGTGTTGCTCATTCGGTGAATCTCGAGCCAATTCGAGTAGGTGTCAATGGTTAGTAAAAACGTGTGGCCTTTGGTTGGCCCAGCAAAGTCCAGATGGATGCGGGACCAGGGTCCCCGCGGCGTCTCCCAGTCAGTTGGGGTTGCCTTTGGTGGAACATTGCTTACTTCTTGGCATCTCCTGCAAGTTTTAATCAATGATTCGATTTGTCTGTCAATGCCTGGCCACCATGTGTAGCTTCGTGTGAGGCCCTTCATGCGCACGATGGCCATCGTGCAAGGTTCTTAGCAATGTCTGTTGGAGTCATTCTGGGATAACGACTCTATCACCCCAGATGACACAGCCCTTCTGTGAGAACAACTCTGTTTGATGACTTTTGAATGGTGCAAAGTCGTCTGGTACTTGGTCCAATGGCCATCCGTGTTCCACCCATGTGAGGACTCGTGCTAAGACGGGGTCGCATTTTGTTTCTCTTGCGATGTCACGGGCAGTTAATGGCGGCGTGTGGAGTGTCTCGATCTGAAACGCTGTCATCGTTGGTGCAGGATTGTTGATAGTTTCAGGGAGCGGTGTACGGCTCAGCGCGTCGGCATGGGGAATGGCTTTACCGGGACAATATTGAAGCCGATAATTGTAGGCAGCCAAGAATTCTGACCAGCGGGTCATTCTGGGAGAAAGTATGTAGGGAGTTGGCTTGTCCCCAGCGATGATCCCAAGCAATGGTTTGTGGTCAGTTACAATGGTGAAAACCCGGCCGTACAGGTACTCATGAAATCTTTTAACAGCTGATACAATCGCCAGGGCTACTTTATCGATCTGGCTGTAATTTTGCTCAGTTTTCGAGAGCGTCTTTGAGAAGTAAGCAACAGGGGCTTCGTTACCGTTACGTAACACATGGCTCAAAATGGTGCCCACTCCAAAAAGCGATGCATCACATGTAATGTTTATTGGCAAAGTCTCATTGTACTGCATTAGTACGGCGTCCGAAGTCAGTAGTTTTTTCACATTACGGAGCGCCTGCTCTTCTTTGTGACCCCACTCCCAAATCGATTTTTTATCTAATAGCCAATGTAAAGATTCAGCGACAGTCGCCTTGTGCGGCAAGAATACATTATAAAAATTGATGAGGCCTAAGAACGCCTGGAGGTTGGTCTTGTTCTGGGGTCTGGGAGCGTTTTTTATTGCTCTTAATTTGCTATCAGTAGGGTGAATACCCTGACTGTCAATTAAGTACCCTAAGAATTCAATACGATCAGTACACAGTTTGCACTTATTTCTTTTGACTTTCAAGCCTGCTTCCTGGAATTTTCGTAATACCAGTCTTAAACGCTCCCATAAGATTTTTGGAGTGGGGGGTTTCCGGTTTCGCGTGGCTTCGGGGCAGCAGGAATTCGCGACAGCTCGCGATTCCTGCTGTGCTAGCCGTCGAGGTACCCCCGACCCAGATGGGTCAGGGGGATATGGCTGCCCTGTAGGGACAGCTGAAGAGAGAGGGGAGTCGGACAGGGAGGTGGGGGTGTCGCAGACCCCCCCTTCTCTGGAAAAAACCCTTTTTCCCAAGGCGGTGGAGTGGCGGTCAGCAATGGCCACCACGAAGAAGCCAGCAACCGGGTAAGATTGCGCTGGAGGAAATGTGAAGAGTGAAAGTTTTGTCTGAGCCGGGTCAAGTAACATCCTTTAAATTGCCTGGAACTGAGCTGTTTGAATTGCTGGAGGATACATTGTATCCCTAAGAAGAGCGAAAGCGGCGGAGAAGCTGTTAAAGGGAACTTTCGTTTTTTCTTCACTCTCCCACCCCATGGAAACAGCAGAAATGTTTGGATTTATTGGACATCGAAAGTGAATTGTTTTGAGAGTTGAAGCTAAGGAACAAAAGGATTTTTGGACATTGAAAAATTTAAGAAATTGGAAACCCTTGTTGGAGGTATGGATTTCTGATTATTTAAAATTGATATTGCAAGTGGGAAGGGAGAGGAAAAAAAAATTGGAGCAGAAGCTGAAAAAGGAGGAGATTGCCTAGAATCCCAAAGAAAGATATATGGTAATTGGACCTCTTTGACTAAACATTAACCCCAGAAAGAGAAAGAGAAGAAGGAAGAAAAGTATTAACTTTTGGAATTTTTTTTTAATTGTTTTTGATTAAAAATAATTGTGGTTGTTTTGGGAAAAGTTTCTCTTTTCATAATGGCATTGTTTGTGGATGAACTAAAGACTGAATATCAAAAATATAAAAAGGAAGAAACTTTGGGCGCTTTGTTTCAATTCTTGGAAATGGCGTTATGTACTTATGAAAAGTTGATTACGCAGCAGAAGGACTGGGACAAGGAAGAAGAGGAAGAAGAAGCCATCTTTGATGAACAATGGGTCCCTTCCGGAGAGGAGGAGAAAAAGGATAAGAGAAAGGGGATTTTAAGAATTGTAAAAACAACCAAAGGAGAGAAAAATGAGCGAAAAGGTGGAGGCAAGGTTAGAAAGCAAAGGAAAAGGAGTGGAAAAAGAGAGGAGAAAAAACAAAGGGGTTAAAAGGGCAAGGAGAAGAATAAGCAGGAGAGAAAGGGGGGGAGGAGAGGACTTGGTGGGGGGAAGCAAGATCTAAAGAAAAAAAGTTTATTTAGAGACAATGGGTGAATTTAATTTAGGATAAGAGAGGGATTCTGGATTTGTGTTTTTATATGTGTATTTAGAGTATAAAATTCATTATGTAATTTTAGAATCTTTTAAACAGAATCCCAAGAAAAATTGTTACACGAGGTATTTTTAAGTTAGGGTAATGAGTTATAGATGTTACTCCAATTGGTGTACAGGAGAAGTATAGTAAAAGAAAAAAGATGAATGGATAGTTGGAAATAGAACAGGCAAAGAATGTTATTGAAAATGGTAATAAGATATGGAAGGATATATAAAGGCTTTGTTATGGTTTTTTTTTTTTTTTGGATTTTGTATATTGATAAAAGGCAATAAAATTTTAATTAACAAGAAATAATTTGGATGAAAAGGAGAAGTAGGGATAAGATATGAAGTTAAATAGATAAAGTATTGATACTATAATTTGGAATTGTTATGCTCTATTGGTTTTTTACTATTATTTTTTCCAAGAAAAGAATTTATAAGCTGTTATGCCTTGATTCTTTGTGCATTGTTTTTATAAAAATGGTTTTTATATATATATATATATATAAAGAAAATGATAATAAGATATGGAAGGATATATGGGGTGAATATGATATTTGAATTTGTGTCTGTGTGAAGAGTTTTAACCCGGGATCAGACAATCTTCAGAAAAAATCTTTTAGTTTTGTTTATGTTTTGTGTTTTGTATGTTTGTGTATTGTGTCTTCTGTAAAATTGTTAAAAATCTTTAAAAAAAAAAAAGAATTCATAAAACCTTGGAGGAATGTAATTGTAAACAAGTCAGAAAGAAATGAATACGATGACTATAAAATGGATAAATATAGAAAAGAAATGAAATTGAATAAGAGTAAAGAGAAATAATGAGAAATTTGCTGAAAGATATTTATGTGTCCATATGGAAATGGGATAAATTAGAATTATGTTGTATAAAAATAATGTTTTATCCGACTTGTAAAAATTTATAACGTTAAGAGGTTTTATGTACTTAATGGTTAATGATGTGTTGTTTGTCTTTAAAATTAATAAAATTTGTTTCAAAAAAAAAAAAGATTTTTGGAGTGGGGGCGGCAATGAGCACATCGTCAAAATAGGGGACAACGTCCTTAATCCCCTGCAATAGTCTCTCCATTAGGCTCTGAAAGATCCCCGGGGCCACACTGACTCCGAATTGAAGCCACGTACACTTAAAGGCACCTCGGTGTGTTACGATAGTCTGTGCCTGTGCCGTTTTTTCATCAACCAGCAGTTGCTGATAAGCCTGAGCTAAGTTTAGTTTAGCGAAGACTTTTCTGCCCCCCAGGGAATGGAGGAGGTGTTGTACCACCAGCACCGGATATGGGTTCTGTTGCAGGGCGTGGTTTAGGGTGGCTCGGTAGTCCCCACAAATTCTAATAGAGCCGTCCGGCTTAATTGGTGTTACAATCGGCGTTTCCCATGGGGAGTGGTCAGTTGGCTTTAACACTCCCTGGGCAATCAACTTATCCAGCTGCTCGTTGATTTTTGGCTTTAGAGTGAATGGAACTCGACGAGGCTTAAGGCAGATGGGAGCTATCTTTGGATTAAGGCTAAAGGATATCGGGGTCTCCTTGTACTCACCTAGCTTTTCCTCGAAGACGTCCCTGAATTCGTGGGCAAGGTCTTCCTCCCAGTCACTGCCGCCAATTCGGTTAATGCCAGCCACTTCATTGCCGAGTGGTGCGAACTATTGCAGGCCTAACAGACTAGGCCGGTCCTTATCGATCACCGTCAGGGGTAAGTACGCCATGCGGTTCTTGAATGCAACCCAGACTCGACTGGATCCTGCGACTGGAATTCAGTTCCCCTGGTAGTCCTTTAACACGAGCCGTTGGAATTGAAGGTCTTGGTGCCGGATAGTGGGGATGAGTTGCTTGAGGGTCTTCCATGAGACCATTGAAAGAGATAATCCCGAGTCAACTTCCATTTGGAGGGCTGATTTTCAATGTTCACATTGACCTGAATTTTCTTAGCGTCTAGTGAAGAGTCATGGCCAATAGTGAGTGTTTGGTGGGCCTCTTCCCGTCTCGCTAGACGATTCACGGGTCAGTTTCTGTAGGAGTGGTTTACTGGTTCTCGCCTTACAGGGCAATTCCCTGTCGATTGGTGGAGGTTGGTTCCTTTCGAGGTCTGGCTGGGTCCGAGGAGGCTTCTGCAGACCCGTTCGATGTGGCCTCGTTTCCCACACTCATGGCAGAGCGCGTCACGGAATTTGCAGTCGGAGCGGTAATGGTTGGCCCCGCAGCCAGCGCACGGTTGCTGGGACTTCGGGTAACGGTCCCAATCGGACTGCAGGCGATGGACCTCTTCTTCGTCGCTGTCTGACGACAAAGAGAGGTCCTCATGGTGGGCCGTCTGCAGCTGCCCTTCTGCGTTAGGTGAAACTTCGCCGGCCGGTGGGTGTGCTGGAGCGCGATTTCGGCATAGTTGGGCAGCCGACTTCTTGGTCGCCTCCACTGCTGTAGCTTCAGCTATGGCGTCTTTAAGGGTGATGTCGCCCTTTGCCATTATTTTGCTCTGTACGTTTAGAGTGTCTAGCCCGAGGACTACTCGGTCTCTTAAAGCCTCTTCTAGGTCGGTGAAATCGCAAAGGCCTCCCAAGTTCCAGAGGTCTGCAATGAAATCGGCGACGCTTTCTCCTTTCCGCTGGTTTCTTTGATAGAACTCATGTCGTCTTACGAGCGTTGGAACGGTTGGTACATAGTGGGCCCTTAGTAGCGGTTCGAGGACCTCCCAGTCCATGGCCTTCGCTTCCGCCAGTTTCGCTAATGCCTTAGCCATTTTGAATACCGTCGGGCCGCAGTGCGTTAGGAATACCGCCCGTTTCTTCCTGTGTGTGGCATCCTTCAGATTATTCGTTTCCAAAAACATTTGAAAACGATCCATGTAGGACTCCCAGTCCTCTTGAGCTAGATCGAATGGAGCGGGTGGTACTATGCCGCCGGACATGGTTCCGCCATTGTGCGCTTCAGCCACGTGCTTAGTTGTCTTAGTTGTCTCTGATGTCATTCAATCCCACCTTCGTCACCAGTGTTAAGTCTGGAGCATGGGTGCGAATGATGGAGACGAGCCGGTAGAAACAGTGAACTTCAAACTCTTTATTTACATATTGTGACAGCTCAAACTGGAGGGTTGCTATAGCCTTCCTTATATAGGCAACTTATTAACTGTTCAACCAATAGCAAACCTGGAGCGCTAGCTCCGTTAACCAATGGCAGTGGCCTGTTACTGGCCAATCAGATGCTCCTGAACGGACCAATCCGATCCTGCCATTAACAGCCAATTAGAAGTGCAGGGCCAGAACCCTGCACTTGACTTCAAGCTTAAGATAACTTTATTGGTATTATTCATTCACAACAAGCACCATGATGAGGAAATAAACACTTTGATTTTTGAGTTTGGCTCTGCCGTGTATATTGTTGGCTTTCTCATGCCACTTGTATAAATCGTTCCAGCAGCTATGGTTTCTAAAAGTGTAAGATTATGCATGAGTGCTGCAATTACAGAAGTTGTGTGTTGGTAAAGGGAGACAGTGCAAGATCTGAGGAATGGCAAAGGTTTTGGTGCAAAATGGGCAAAAGGAAAAAAAAAATAGGCGAAGAAGACAGATGGGGCAAAGTTGCCCCAACTAAATGGTAACATCTCTCCAATCATTGTACAGTTGACATGCTTTCTATTCTATTTCTTCAGAACAGAGCTGGCAGAGACCTTGGAGGTCTTCTAGTCCAACCCCTGCTCAAGCAGGAGACCCTATACCATTCCAGACAAGTGGATATCCAGCCTCTTCTTAAAAGTGTAGCTTTTTCTCTGGTAATATCACACTACTAAGTAGAACATACAAAACATTTGCTAAAGCAATATTTGAATACAACTCATAAGTCAGGAACCCATATTACGTTTCTGATATTAATACAGTTGAGAAAGTCCGGAAATATTTCACAAGAAGAGTTCTCCACTCCTCTACTCGTTGCAAAATACCTTATGCCACCAGGCTCGAAATTCTAGACCTAGAAAATCTAGAACTACGCCACCTTCGGTCCAATCTAAGTATAGTACATAAAATTATATATTGCAATGTCCTACCTGTCAATGAATACTTCAGCTTTGACCATAACAACACAAGAGCACACAATAGATACAAACTCAAGGTTCATAGTATCAAACTCGATTGCAGGAAATACGACTTCAGCAATAGAGTGGTCAATGTCTGGAATACTCTACCTGACTCTGTGGCTTCTTCCCCAAACTCCAAAAACTTTAACCTTAGACTGTCTACTATTGACCTCACCCCTTTTCTAAGAGGTCTGTAGGGGGTGTGCATAAGTGCACCAAAGTGCCTACCGTCCCTATCCTATTGCTTCTTTTTTATTTTTCTTATATGTATCCACTTCATGTATTCATAACTATGTATATACTTATACCTGTTATCTTATAATCGCTTGACAAAATAAAATAAATAAAAAAATAAAACCTTCAGTGATGAAGCACCTACAACTTCTGAAGGCAAACTGTTCCGTTGGTTAATGGTTCTCACTGTTAGGAAGTTTCTCCTTAATTCCAGGTTGCTTCTGTCCTTGATCAGACAGAAGAGAACACTCATACTCCTTCTCTTATAGCAGGGATGTCAAACTTGCAATCCAAGGGCCAGATGTGTCACCCGCTGGACATGCACACCCCTGGTTTAGCAAAGGAGAAAAGAGTTGTGATACATTCACATGACAACGACATGACAACATGAGTTTGACACCCCATCTTACAGTATTCAAAATCTTATATTATGACAAAATAACTAATGATCAAATGAACAATCCCAACCAGAATATTTTCATCTATTCTTTTATTCAATCCATTTATTAAATGGCATATTTGTCATGCTGCCTAGCATACTTTATAGTGCATTTTATACTTAACATATTTCTTTCAGAGTCACTTAATATCATTTTCGAAATCTTTTCAACCTATTTTCTCCCCTTGCATATATCTTATCAATCTTTGATCCATAATAGTTTTTTTTCCCCTCACACCTCTATTGTTTAATCAGAATTTATCTGGCTGCCACAGCAGCACTACTTCAAAGCTCTTTAATCATTGTATTGAATTAATGCAATTACACGCCTGATGCATTAGAATTCTCACCTCTGGTCCCTGTATTTACAACCCCTCTTGAGTCTTTTGTAGCCTTTTTAGTTTTCCATCCCAAATGCTGGATTTTTACATCCCATATGCTTATCTCTCTGTAAAGAATGGCTGAACAGGACTGCAACTACAAAGGTCTTTCAGAACTGAATGATAAATAGATCCAAGGCAAATGCAGTAAACTGTGTTTTATTATCTTAACTTGGAAGATCAAGTTTCATTAAAATTGAATCAGGTTATGTACTGTGAAAGAAACATTTACTCTGTATTAAATTTAACTGTGCTCCTTTGTTTTGAAACCCTGGAATATGAAAATAGCTACAATTGTTAAAGAGGGCATATTCTCCAGGCATCTTAAATATTATCTATGTCAGCAAAATTTAATGATTCTCTTTTAAGAAAATGTGGCTTCAGCCAAGCTTTACTTCTAGTGCAGGACCATCAAACTTGTGGCCAATGGGCTGGATGCATCATGCACTGGACACACCCACATCTGGTTTAGCAAAGGGGAAAAAGTCACGATACATCATGTGATGCTGCTGTGGCACCACGAGTTTGACACCCCTGTTCTAGTGGCTCGGCCAGTGTTTCTTAAACTCTTAGGACCAATTCCTTTTCCTGCTCTTGAATAATGTCATTATCCTTTCCTCCAAAAAAAATCCTCCCTCAGATTCTGTTGTTTTACACGAACATTCTTTGCAGCAAAATCCCAAACTTTATTCACAAAAGAACAATTATAGATTGCTCCCTTACCTCTAGTATGCTCAGAAATTCCGAAAACTTCAGTTTAAGAACTATTGACTCCAATTGATAGATACCTCCATGATGTTTTTTTTAACAATACAAAAGCTTCACATGGTCTTAATTTCTTGCGCTCATTACAAAAAAGGTATTCTCCAATGGTCTCCCATCCAATAATAAGTCCTAACACTAAGTATTTCTGACCATAGAGTGGGGCCGTGGGGCCTCACATGGTAAGACACTGGGCTTGCGTATGGCTGAGGTTGGCAGCTCAGCGGTTTGATTCCCATGAGTGAATAAACTGCGTAGGGATAAGAAAGGAGCCTCTCCCTACTGGCATTTCTGTTGCTAAGCAAGATGGTTGTTAAGTGAATCCTATCTATTTTTCAATCTTTTTGCCATGGTTGCTAAGCAAATTACTATAGTTGTTAAGTGAATTATGCAGTTGTTAAACAAAGGTCATTCCTCCATTGACTTTGCTTGTTGGAAATTGGCTAGAAAGGTAGTGATCATGTGTTCCCAGGTATTAAATATGATTTCAAGTGAATGAAACGTTTCCCATCTTGATTTTAATATTGTGTACTTATTTTTGTTTATCTTTGATATAAATCCAATTTTTTCTCCAGAACACTAGATATCCTACATTACATTTTCTCTTCTGTTTTGTCTCTGTAAAACACCACAGAAGATCAGAGAAGATGAGCTAATGCAAATAGTTTAGAGACTCAAAAGCTTATGCTAATGCTAATATGATAGAGTATAATTCTACTTCTTGCAATCTGTACTTT
The DNA here is from genome assembly GCA_033807585.1 of Hydrophis major. NCBI lineage: Eukaryota > Metazoa > Chordata > Lepidosauria > Squamata > Elapidae > Hydrophis > Hydrophis major. The sequence goes on along the minus strand of CM066332.1, from coordinate 34,983,668 downwards.
CTGGTGGAGTGAAGACAATTTTGAAACACAAAAGATGAGTGTATATCCTACAACCTTATGAAAAACTAATCACTTCTTAGATATGTATTTGTTTATGCCTGATGAATTAAATAATACATTTACATTTTAAAAATATTTTCTATTTTTAATTTCAGAAACAATTTCTTAGAATGTGCTGTCATTTCTGATTTATGGTATACTCCAAGTTCCACAGTTCTAATCATCATATATTTTGCTGTGGAAACCAGATGAATTTGATGTTCTAATATTCAACTGCAGACAATAAGTTCTTGCTTCTCCTAATACTCCCTTGTCCTCATTCATGCAATTCTTCCTAATTTTCTGGTATGCTTTTCCACCCACCAAAATTTAAATTCCTGCTCTGCCATTAATTGACAAATGCAACCAAAGGTCAAAATGGCAAATGGTGATTAATATGCACCCTAGGGTCCAAGTGTGACAGCTGATCTATGTCAATTAACAATGGTTATGCTATGCTGGTGTCACTATTCTTCCCACCCAAATAGTTTCATGGCACTCCACTTAATTTTTAAAGAGAGAGATTCTTTAAAAAAAAATAATTAATGATTTTTCATGTTTGAAATAGACTCTTGTGATAGTTAAGTTCATTAATTTTTGCCTTAAAAAGAAGCTTAATGTTTTTAGAACAATCAACAGGAACAAAAATAAAACTCGATATTTAAGTTCTAAAAAAAAGACAGGGTTCCTGGCACAGTGACAAATCCTTTCTTTTTCATTCCTTTTCCAAAATCATTCTTTTTTGCAAGCTATAGAAGAGTCCAGACAGCAAAATTTTCCAGGAAAGCAGGAAAAACAGCTTGTTATTGAAAATCTGGATTTATTGGAATTATATCTCTGAAGTTTCTCTGTTGGTCAAATATCCAGTACTTTACTTTCTCCTCATCTGCATATATGAAAATATCAATATTCTATCTTTACCCAGGATATGTGAGGAGGAATTCACTATATTCAGGAAGAGGGGCTTGAAATAAAAAAAAATTGGCTTGAAATAAAAAAAATAGTATGCATGATAGTTAATATTTCAAAGTTATAGCTTTGGGGGTTTGGAATTGGGAATATAATTATATTGTTAGGATATGGAATCTTCAACAAGCAGTATGTTGACAGACTGACCATAATGATGAAGAGATTTCAGTCATGAATGACTGTCATCTAATTTCAAAAGCCTGAGATGGCATTTGGGGATCAAACATGCAGACCCACCCATCTGGCCTTGTCTAGTTTATGCAATGGTGCAGCTGGATACAGGTTTAACGCTACCATTTCATCCGAATCCTGCTTATTATATAGAGGATGCTTTCTGTCCATGACTTAGAAAATATTAATGTAATATTAATCAGCCTTGTTGCCTGGTGAAAGAATTTCCAAAAAGATTTATCTTTTTCTTATTAGTTTGAATCAATAGCACTAGCACTTATATACTGCTTCAACCTTATTTAGTAGCATGAAGTATGGAACGACAAGGCAAAACTCACCCGGTTGCCCATAAAAGTTTTAATTAATTTGTTTAATGTTTTCCACTTTTTCATCAGTCTTCTCTATTCTTTGTTCAATATTTTCTGTTCTTTGTTCAATATTTTCTGTTCTTTGTTCAATATTTCCTGTTCTTTGTTCAATGATGTCTGATTTTGTCTTGAGATCTTGGATTCCTTGCATAATCATCTGTAAAGTTACTCTTTCTTGTTCCTTATCTTGCTTCAACATTGTCTGAATTAAACGTTGTCCTCCAGCTGGTGGGGATGCAGAGGTAGAAGTAGAAATGCCAGATGGTATTGGTTTCCTGCTCATTTCAATGCTTCCAAAGCTTCAAATTCTTGACTTTTAATCCAACTGGTAGAGCAGCCAATTATAATCCAAAATAGAAAACTCCAATAGTAAAAGGCACGAAACCAAAAAAGAAACAGGAAAAAAGGAAGAAGAAAGATCTTCAGGTTCTTCTAGACCCTAATCCAATTACGAAGTAGTCCACCATAAAAAAGAAAAAATAGAAAGGAGAAAAACAAACAAATCCAAAAATAATAATATTGATTAAGAGCAAAAAAAAAGAAAAGAAAAAAAAAGCAAAAAGAGAAAAAACAAAAAGTTCCTTCAGGTTCTTCACACCTTAATCCAGTTGAAAAGTCTCATTAATCAAAAAAGAAAAACAAAGTGGTCCAAAAACATGGATAGGAAAAGCAAAAAAGTCCCAATAAAAAAGAAAAGAAAAATAAAGAAAAAACTCTGAGGCTTTCCCTTTAAAATAAAAGACAGAAATAAAAATATTACTTTAATTGAAATTTAGAAAAAGGCTGGCGAATAGGGTATATATATATATAGGCACACTGCACTTTATTTATTTATCCAAGGCTCTTGTTATGACTCCCTTCTCCAGCAGCTTCAAAGCCAAACCTCAAGTGTTGAATTATTGATAACAGTTCAGGAAAGCACCTGCAATAATATTTTGCTGTGCTCTCTCTCTATCTTATCACGTTAAAATGTCCTTGAGAAGAGGTCTTTTTGCAATTCTCTCCAATTCAAATAAAATACTTTCAAGCCTCTAGTTGGCAGTGTTGCAAAGTTTCTTAATGCTCTTCCTCCCCCCCAGCCAGAAAAAGGGAGTAATTTTTACAGAGACAAAAAAAAAAAAAAATAGCCAAAGGGAGCCTCTATCCTAAAGAAAGTTAAAAAATCAAAGGGAGCATAAAAATATATATAAGAGAGAATTCAATCCAGTTACCTACAAAGTCACACTAAAGTCCCCCCCAAAAAATATAGAGAAAAGAAAAAAAAAAAAAACCCCAAGCCTCAATTTGACACCACTTTAAAAAACGCCGCTCAGACAGTTTCAGTCAAAAAAAAAAGTCTCACAGATTTCTTCTTTGATCAGGATGTCCTTTCCAACCTCAGCGAATTTACAACACAAAAGAGTTTTTCTCACCCAGCCGACGCACTTTCACTCCAGCCACTTTCTTTCCGGAGCTGTCCTGACTTCAGCAGCTATAGAGGCTGCCTCTCCGCTGCCAGCAAAAGGGCTTCTTCCGGATCAAACCAGAGATTTTGCGATATCTCTGGGATCCTGGAACAGTACCCTTCTCAGTCCCCGTCTCTACGGGACGGTTTAGGTCCGTTGGGACCGACCAGGGGCGAAAATATTGGCTGCGATCTCAGAGCCCCGAGATCGCAGCTGTATCGCCAAAATGAAGCTCCGCCTTCTCCTCAAGTATGAGGAGAGATTCCAAAAAATTGAGGAAGAAGGAAAACAAAGAGAGAAGAAGATTGGAAATATTGACAGTAGATTAACAGCGGTTGAACGAAAAAAAGTGGGATGTTGAGGTGGAAGATGGAAAGGTCAGAATTTTACCTCAGATTTCAAAATATAGAAGAGGAAAAAGGAGAAAATTTGGCAGCGGTAATGATAGAAATTTTGGCAGATGCTTTGGAAATTACAGAGGAAAAGATGATGGATGGAATAGATGAGATATATCGAGTCTATACAAGGTATGCGATGAGAAATAAATTACCCAAGGAAGTCCATATTAGATTTACCAAAAAATCCATTAAAACGCATATATTACAAGTAGTAAGAGAGAAAACATTGAAATACAAAGGTAAAGAGGTTGTGGTTTTAAAACAAATACCCAGAAGAGTGAGAGAGATGAGAAGAGAATATCGATTTCTGACCAAAATGCTATTGGAAAACGAAGTGAATTTTTAGATGGCTGATTCCAGAAGGACTAATGTTTAGGTGGCAAGAGCAGAGAAAAAGAATTGATTCAATTGAGAAAGCGGAACTTTTCCATGCAGAATTTTTTGGAGGAAGAAGAGAGGAGGCAGAGAAAGAGGTCTCATTAATTGAGTTTCAAGAGGAACAACTGGAGACTGAAAAAGAGAAAGGAGAAGTAGGGGGACAGATGGATAGCAAAGAACAGCGTGAAGTGAGATCCACAAGAGCGGTTAGACCTAAATATAAAGCATAATCATGGAAGAAAGAAAACTGATTACAATGAATATAAATGGACTTAATTCAGCTGTTAAAAGAAGGAAAACTTTTCATAAATTAGAGAAATTAAAATTTGATATAATTTGTCTACAAGAAGTTCATATTAAAAAACAACATGAACAATTGTTAGTACAGCCAAAATTGGGGAAAATATTTACTTCTTTGACTCAATGTAAGAAAAGAGGAGTGGTTCTATACATTAAAGAGGCTATCCCAGCAAAATTGATTTACACGGATGAAGACGGAAGAGTATTAATGGTGGAAATAATGGACAATAATATAAAAATACTCTTGATTGCAATTTATGCTCCGAATGATAAACAAGAAGAGTTTTATAAAAAGTTACACATGAAAATAATTGGGCTGGACTATGTTAATATAATTATGATGGGAGATTTTAATGGAATTGTGGACAATAAATTGGACTATATAGTAACAACAACAAAGCAAAATAGAAAGGCTCTCCCAAGGTCTTTTTTTAAAATGACAGACGAATTAACTTTAAAAGATATTTGGAGAGAAAGAAATGTTAAAGCTGAACAATATACTTTTTATTCAAATAGACATCTATCATGGTCCAAATTAGATATGATTTGGATCTCAACAGAATTAATATCCAATATTCAAGAAACAAATATTGAAACAAGTACTTGGGCAGATCATAGCCCAATGACAATTAAATGGAAGGGACAAAAAAAAGAGATCGAGATGGACATTAAATAATACTATTTTAAAGGAGAAAGATTTTATACAATGGATGGAGAAAGAATTGGCTTTTTTCTTCAGAGAAAATAAAAAAGAAGATACTTCAACGCAGAATGTGTGGGATACAATGAAGGCATACGCTAGAGGTTTGATAATAGATTATACAAGAAAAAAGAATATTAGGAAAAGGCAAGCTTCTAAGGCCTTGGAAGATGAGTATAAAATTCTTGAAAAAGAATTACAGAAAATGCCACAGAAAAAGGATATTAAATTGAAGCTGGATGTAATTAAACATAAAATGGAATTAATAGAGAAAGAAGAACTGGCACAGAAAACCAGAAACTCTAAACAGAATTATTTTGAAGATGCAAATAAAGCAGGTAGATGGCTAGCATATAAATTGAGAAAAGAGAAGGAATCAAGAAAAATATTGAAGTTAATAGATGAACAAGGCCAAGTTTGTTATGGGAATAAGGAGAAAAAAGAAATTATTCGAGATTTTTATGGGCAACTATATAAACAAGAGAATATTGATGAGGAAAAAGTCAAACAGTATTTACAGGAAGCTAATTTACTGAAGATACCTAAAGAGACTGAAGAAATGCTAGAACGCAATATAACAATGATGGAATTAAATGAAGCATTTAAGAGACAAAATAATGGGAAAGCACCGGGTCCAGATGGGCTTCCAGCAGAATTCTATAAAATATTTCAAGAATCTTTGAGCACCTCATTGTTAGAAGTTATGAATGAAGTTATGTTAAAAAAGATGATACCCAAAACATGGTCAGAGGCTTATATTACACTTATACCGAAGGAAGAGACTGACCCACTGCAAATTAAGAATTATAGACCTATTTCTTTATTGAATGCAGACTATAAAATCTTTGCTTCAATCTTAGCAGAAACACTTAAAAAATATTTAAATAATTTTATTCACCCAGATCAAAATGGATTTCTGCCAAAGAGACAAATTAGAGACAATATGAGAGTAATCTTGGACACTTTGGAATATTATGAGGCTCATCCTGAAAAGCAAATGGCTTTGATATTCCTAGATGCTCAAAAAGCATTTGACATCGTGAACTGGAGATTTATGTTATTATTATTGGAGCAGATGGGTTTTGCTAAAAAATGTATTCAAGCAATAGAAGCCATATATAATAAACAGACAGCAAGGGTAATGATGGAGGGGGAACTTACAGATTTTATTAATATAAGGAAAGGCACAAGACAAGGATGCCCCCTATCTCCTTTGCTATTTGTGTTGACCTTGGAAGTGTTGAATAGAAATATTAGGGATGATAAAGGCATAAAAGGAATGAAAATTAAGAAGGAAGAATTTAAGCTACAAGCTTTTGGTGATGATTTAGCTTTTATTTTGGAAGACCCGCTAGAAACAACTCCAAAGTTATTGGAAAGGATAGAGACATATGGAGAGGTGGCTGGTTTGAAAATAAATAAAGATAAAACAAAGATTTTGACAAAGAATATGCTATTGAGACAGAGAGAAAAACTGGCAGATCTTTTGAAAATTCAAGTTACAAATAAGGTTAAGTATCTGGGGATATATTTGACAACAAGATGTAGAACATTAAAGGAGAATAATTATATTAAACTTAAACAACAGATAACTACAGATTTGAAGAAGTGGGAAAACTTGCAATTGTCATTAATAGGGAGAATTTCAATAATTAAGATGAATATTTTACCTAGAATTTTATTTTTGTTTCAAACAATACCAATTAGGCTTGGAAAAGACTATTTTGAAGATTTAAATAAAATTATGTTGAAGTTTATATGGCAAGGTAAAAAAGCGAGAATAAAGCTAAAGCTTTTGCAAGATGCTAGAATTAGAGGAGGTTTTGGCCTGCCTAATTGGGAATTGTACTATCAAGCTGCAAGTTTGATGTGGGTCAAAGAATGGATAACATTAAGGAAACATAGGTTGTTGACATTAGAAGGGCATGACTTGCTGTTGGGCTGGCATGCTTTTTTATGGTATAAGGGAACTAAAACACAGGGTTATTTTAGAAGACATTATGTACGGGAGTCTTTGTGGTTAAATTGGGAGAAGATAAAAAGACAATGTTATTTGAAAATTCCAGTTTGGTTATCGACCATTGAAGCATTTTCCTATCCTATAATCTACAAGAAGGAACAAACAGTTAGATATGGGGAACTTTTGGATGAAAAGGGTGAACTTAAATCGATCCAAAACTTAGAGGAACAAGGTATAAGGATGAATTGGTTTTCATATGCACAAATACATTCAAGGTATGATGAAGATTCCAAAACGGAGGGATTTTATGATAAGCAGACTTATTTAGATAAGATTTTGATGGGTACTGATGAGAAGGTGATTAAAAAATTATATGGTTATTTACTGGGAATGAAATTAGAGGAAGCGCAAGTCAAAGAAACTATGATTGTTTGGGGGAAGAATTTTGGATATGGGATTGATTTAGAGAAATGGCAGAAATTGTGGTCTCAAAATTATAAAATGACAATGTCAACAGCATATAAAGAAAACTTGTATAAGATGTTTTACAGGTGGCACTTTCCTCCGACAAGAATAGCAAGAATGTTTAAGAACAAATCTGAAAAATGCTGGAAATGTCATCAGATACCCGGCTCGTATTACCATATGTGGTGGACTTGTGAGGATGCTAGAAAATTTTGGACTATAATTCGCATGTGGTTGGAAAAAATGACAAAGAAACATATAGACTTGAAACTAGAGATCTTCTTATTGGGAATTTTACCTGATATATATAGTAAAGATTTGAAACACCTGATTGTAAATGTAGTAACAGCGGCCAGGATTGTATTTGCTAAAAATTGGAAGAATGAGAAAATATCATTACAGGAAGAAATTATTTAGAAAATATTGGAATGTGCTGAGATGTGCAGATTGACATTTGAAGTTAGAGAGCAAGAGGATAAACAATTTTATGAAATTTGGGATCTTTTTTATAAATGGCTAGATGATAAAATACGATAATAGAATATTTTAGATAGTAAGAAATATCTTTATCTTGCTATTTTGCTATTATTTTGTTGATATTATATTTATAAAGGTTTTTTTTAGGATTGATTTGGTATGTTTATATGATTTGTTGAATAATCTGCTTAAAGTATTGTTAGCTCATAAAGCATGAATGATTAAAGGTATAGTCAAAAAAATTTTTTTTTTTTTTTTAGTGATTATAGGATATATAAGTTTGGATTGATAATATGAGTTGTTATGTAACATAATTGTAACTGGGACTACAGAATGAATGCACAAAAATGATGAACCAAGTGACACACTGGATGTACATACAAGAGTTGAATGTTTTAATGTTTTGTTTGTCTTGTTTGTTTGTAGAAAATTAATAAAATTTTCTTTAAAAAAAAAAGTTTTAATTAAGACAATCTACTTGATAAATCATCTCAAAATCATAATAAACATGTATTTTATTTTATTTATTTAATAAGCATTCAAAGACCAGAGAAATAAAAACATAAACATTTAAAATTCATGACTAGTGTATATAAGAAAGAAAAACTGGATTGCACTGCATCAAATACTTTCTATAAGGGATTGACAAAACCACCACACACACAACCCCATATATATTGTCGTGTCCTCGAAAAATGATGCCAGGAGTCATGCTCTTTTATTAAAGTAGGAACTGAACTGGCGCTTTGCACAAGGTTCGCAGCTTTTATTCTTTTAGCCGCGGCGGCCATGGCCAATGGCACCGCTTTGAATCTCCCGCGATTCGAATTGACCAATCGCGGGAGATCCTTAGCGAGCCAATCGGCGCAGCTCGCCTGACCAATCAGAGTGCCCCGCGCTTTGGCCAATCAAAGCGCGGGGATCTCAAGAATGCTAATTAAGGGACAGAACACCCCTCCCCTCTTGGTTTAGTCCTTACGTCGCGTCGTCACGTAGGTAGGCGGGGCTCCGTCTGAGCCTACTGGACCTGCGCAGCTCAGTCGTAGGTTGGATCCCGGCCGGTTCGGTCGGGATCTCTGCTGCTCCTGATGCCGTCATGGGAACCGGCTGGTCGGTTGGGCCGGGCCGCTCTCCGTAGCTCCCTCCTGGGCCTCCCGGGTTGGTTGAGCTGCGGGTTTCGCCGCTCCCGCTCGGTCTCCCAGGGTCGGTCGAGCTGGCCTGGCTGTCTCTTCCTGGCGAGGGGTCGTGCTGGCTGCTTTCCGGTAAGTATGGCTGGTTTATTCTTCTTTGGTTTTGGTCCCCTGGGTATTCCCTCCCCCCTTGGTTTGTGTTGTGGGGGTCGGTTTCGCCTGTTTGTGCGTCGGTGGTCTCTTGGTTGGCAGTCCTCGACCTTAATTGGTCGATGTGGCGTTTCCAGGCTCGTCCGTCTGCTGTTTGTAGCCTGTTTGAGTGTGGGCCTGTTATTTGTGTGATGACGGCCGGTACCCATAGTGGGTCTCCTGTCAGGTTTCTTGTGTATACGGGGTCGCCTGGTGCGAAAGTTCGGTGTTTGCTGTTTGAGTCTGGGGGCTTCTCCGGGTTATACGTGGGGTGTAACCTGTCGAGTGGGGACCTTAATTTCCTCCCCATTAATAGTTCGGCTGGGCTCTTATTTGTTGTGGTATTTGGGGTTATGTGTTGGGTGAAGAGTAGTTTGTTTATTTTCTCCTGGATCTCCCCGTGGTCTATTTTCCGGATGGTTTTCTTAGTGAATTGCACCATCCGTTCCGCCCTACCGTTCGCCGCCGGGTGCGCCAGTGCTGTCAGCGCGTGGCGGATGCCCCTTTCTGCTAGGAATTTTTCGAATTCCAGCGAGGTGAATTGGGGCCCGTTGTCGGAAACGACGACGTCTGGGAGGCCGTGCGTTGCAAAGAGTTTGCAGAGTTCCTTGATCACGGCCTCCGTGGTTGTTGTTTTCATGTTGCTTAGCTCCAGCCAGTTGGAGTAAGCGTCTACTGTTATAAGGAAGGTGTGTCCTTTTGTGGGCCCGGCGAAGTCTATATGGATCCTAGACCAAGGTCCCCTTGGGGTTTCCCACTCTAGGACGGGTGCTGTGGGTGGGCTTGGCCTAGTTTCCTGGCATCGTTGGCACCTTGCTACCCAGGTCTCAATTTGTTTGTCCATCCCTGCCACCAAGCGTAACTTCTGGCCAGGGCTTTAGTCCTAACGATGCCAGGGTGCCCCTCGTGTAGTAGTTCCAGAACCTTCCCTTGTAGTTTTTCTGGAATGACCACCCTATCCCCCCATAGTATGCACCCTTTTAATAATGAGAGTTCCGTTTGCCGGTTTCGGAATGTTTTGACGGACTTGTCGTCTCTTTCCGGCCACCCTTTCTCTATCCAATGCAACACCTGCGCCAGACGTTTGTCTTTATTAGTCTCTCGGGCAATGTCTGACGCGGTTATGGGAAGGTTGGGTAGAGTCTCTATGCTGAGGGTGGTCGTCGTGGGTGCTGGGTCGGTGTCAGGTTCTGGTAGCGGTGAGCGGCTTAAGGCGTCTGCATGGGAGATTGTCTTACCCGGTCTGTGTATGAGTCCGTAGTTGTAGGCTGCCAGGAACTCGGACCACCTTGTCATTCGGGGAGACAGAATGTTCGGGGTGGCCCGGTTTCCTGCAAGGATTCCCAGCAGCGGCTTGTGGTTGGTTATGATGATGAATGTCCGGCCGTAGAGGTACTCATGGAATCTTTTTACGGCGGCAACGATAGCCAGAGCCTCTTTGTCCAGCTGGCTATAGTTCCGCTCCGGTTTGGTGAGGGTCCTTGAAAAGAACGCGATGGGCGCGTCTTTTCCGTCGGGGAGGGTATGGCTGAGGACAGCGCCGACGCCGAAGGGTGATGCTTCACATGTGATGGCCAGAGGTAGGGTCTCGTTATACTGTATAAGGACGGCGTCCGAAGTGAGGAGGTCCTTTGTTCTTTGGAAGGCGGCTTGCTCGCGTTTCCCCCAAGTCCAAGTCGCCGCGTTGTCCAGGAGCCTATGCAAGGGCTCCGCCACCGTCGCCTTTTGGGGCAGGAAAACATTGTAAAAGTTAAGTAGCCCCAGGAATGCCTGTAGTTCCATCTTCGACTTGGGTGTGGGGGCTTCTTTGATGGCCTTGATTTTTTGGTTTGTGGGGTGAATGCCGTGACGGTCTAGGAGGTATCCTAGGAATTCAACCCATTCCGTGTATAATTGGCATTTCTCCCTCTTTACCTTGAGCCCGGTCTCTTTGAATTTGGTTAGGACCTCCCTTAGGCGACCCTCTAGTTCGGCTTGGTTGGTTGCCGATACTAGGACTTCGTCGAAGTAAGGTACCACCCCCTTGATGCCTTGCAATAGTCTTTCCATTAGGCTTTGGAATATTCCCGGTGCCACGCTGACTCCGAATTGGAGTCGGTTGCATTTAAATGCTCCCCGGTGGGTGACTATGGTTTGCGCTTCTGCCGTTTGCTCATTGACTGGCAACTGTTGGTATGCCTGGGTGAGGTCGAGTTTGGCGAAAACCTTGCCCCCTCCCAGTGAGTGCAGTAGATGTTGCACTACTGGGACGGGGTAGGCGCTTTGTTGCAGCGCGCCATTTAGGGTGGCCTTATAGTCCCCACAGATCCTCACCGACCCATCGGGCTTGATCGGGGTGACTATGGGGGTCTCCCACCGGGCGTGGTCTATTGGCTGTAGGATCCCTTGCTTGACGAACTTGTCAATTTGCTCGTCTATCTTGGGTTTAAGTGCGAATGGCACCCACCTTGGTTTCAGGCGTTTTGGGGGGACATTTGGGTCTAGGTTGAAAGATATAAGGGGCCCTCGGTACTTGCCTAGGTTTCCGTCGAAGACCTCTTGGAATTCCCGGGCCAGTTGTTGCTCCCAGCTGTCGTCGGTGACATGGTCGACTCCTGTGACTGCGATGCCGAGCGGGGCGAACCATTGCAGTCCCAGTAGGCTTGGGCGGTCGCGGTCGACAATTGTCAGGGGAAGCCTTTCGGTGTGCTCTCTCTCCTCCAGTCGCTCTGGTCCCATCGGGCCGGGCTGCGGTTCTTTTTAAGGCAGCAGACATGGGCGATGTGTCCCTTCTTGTCACAATGCCGGCAGATCGACTCGAAAAACTGGCATTCGGACTTGGGGTGGTCACCTTCGCAACCGGCACAGTTGGTCCTCGACTTCCGACCCCGCCGGTTCCGTGGGTCGCGGCCTGTCTGGAGGCGATGAATGTCCTCCTCGTCATCGGAAGTGCCCGCTGCCGAGTGGAAATCACCCTGGTGGGTGGTCATCTCGGATTGGGCCTTGGCCGACCTTGCAGGGTTGTTGTTCCCGCTGCGGTCCCCAGCGTTCGGTCTGCGCCTGCGGTCGGCAGATGTTCGGGTTGCTTCGGCGGCTGCGGCTGCGGTGAGGGTGTCTGCTAGGCTGATGTTGCCCTTGGCCATCAGCCGGCTCTGGAGGATGGGGTCTCACAAGCCGAGCACGATTCTGTCTCGCAGGGCGTCGTTCAGGTTGTCGAATTCGCAGAGCCCCCCTAGGTGTCGTAGTTCGGCGACGAAGTCGCTGAAACTCTCACCCGACTGTTGGTTCCGACAGTAGAACTCGCTGCGTCGGATCAGGATGGGTACCTCTGGAGCGTAGTGCCGCCGAAGTATTGGCTCGAGGACATCCCAGTCCATCGCGGTCGCATCGGCGGGTTTGGCAAGCGCCTTGGCCATCTTGAATACCTCAGTCCCGCAGTGGGTCAGGAAGACGTCGCGCTTCATGGGGCCGGTGGCGTCCTTCAGATCGCTGCACTCGAGGAACATGCGGAATCAGTCGGAGTACGATTCCCAGTCCTCGGTGGCGGGGTTGAAGGGTGCAGGGGGTGCGATTTTCGCCATCGTGGTGGTTTGTCTGGCTTTCGTCGGACACGTGTTCAGTTCAGGGTCTGGATCCTACCTTCGTCGCCAGTGTCATGTCCTCGAAAAATGATGCCAGGAGTCGGTGACTTCAAATCATGCTCTTTTATTAAAGTAGGAACCGAACTGGCGCTTTGCACAAGGTTCGCAGCTTTTATTCTTTTAGCCATGGCGGCCACGGCCAATGGCACCGCTTTGAATCTCCCGCGATTCGAATTGACCAATCGCGGGAGATTCTTAGCGAGCCAATCGGCGCAGCTCGCCTGACCAATCAGAGTGCCCCGCGCTTTGGCCAATCAAAGCGCGGGGATCTCAAGAATGCTAATTAAGGGACAGAACATATATAACAACCTTTGTAAAGAAAGATGCAAAATGGAAACTAGGCTTAAATAATTGTAGGACAGACTTGGAAGCTTCTAAAGGTAATAGCAACAATTAGGAATTTCACAATCCTCCTAAATATTTCAATAGATTGATTGAGCAATAGTTGTTCTCTAGTTGATGATTAAAATTGGTCTGTGAATTTGCAGACATGCCACACAAAAAGCTTGAGATATCAGATGTGAGACAGAGCAGTTTTGTAGCATGAGTCACTGACTCAACTTCGGTGTCTGGACCAGGGTTTCTCAACTCCCAGAATTGGAGTTCAACTTCCAGCAACACTGGCTGGGAATTCTGGAGGTTGACATATGCTAAAGTGGTCCAGGTTGAGAAACCTTGGTCTGGACAAATGCAAAGGTGGCTCTGGTAAGAGGCATTATTGTCACTTCCCATTGTTATCTTCAAGGGCAAGACATCAATGTGCAACAATTTAATTCATTAAGTAATTTAATGGCATCTAATGAATGAAAGTATTAGAGATGTGAACCAATTATAAGAGTTTGTAACTTAGAATTTAACTCTGCAATTAAAAATATTTACAAATTAATTACATTTTATATGAAGAAACACAGTTGAAAGAAATCTGGGCTTATCATTTGTTTGGTGGAATTCTTTTAAAACATACATTTTTGCTCTCCTGAAAAGTTCCCCTCTTTCAATTTCTCCAAGATCAAAATAGTCCCCCATGAGTTCTTGCAATAATTAGGTTTGTTAGGTGTGTGTGTATGTGTGTTCATGTGTGCTTATCTATAGGCCTTTGTATGCAATTTGTATTCTCTTTCCTGAAATTGCACTGCAATAAAGCAAAAGATACCAGAGATTTTGCTCCTGAATACCAATGCAAAGCTTCTTTATAAGAAACATTAAAAAAAAAAAAAAAAAACAAGCTGGTAAAACTCTAAGGATTTGATGCTTTCTGGAAACTTCCAGTGTTTTAAGCAGATAAACACATTTGCTAAACAATACCCATGCAATGACTCCAAATAACACGATTGTCTTTTATGCACAGAACGATTTTCAGTCATTAAATATAGGAGTCAGAGAGAGGGAGAGTGCGAAAATGAGGAGCCTTTGCTGGAATGAATTAACTATCTTCTGCCCAGGATGCATCTTTGGCTTCTACTCTGGGTCTTTGGGAGTTGCCACCTTCTAGGAGATTGGGGTGCTGTTTTTCACTTTGTCTGTACAAATGATGTTTAAGGACCTGGCAGGTTTGTTTTTTGGAATTCATTGTGGAGAATTTGTCAACTGCTTGATATAAATGACAGATGTTTCAATGAAATGGAGCAGTGGAACGAATCTGGCTGAGAAGGGTATGAAGCAGATGTTCAGAGCACAGGCCTGGTGTGTGTGAGGAGAGAAGTGTTTTTTATTCCTTCCTTTCTTACATTTGTTGAGACATGGTAAGCAATAGGGAAAGGGTTTATCACAAGACATGAGTTTTGTGCCTTACCCTTTCAGCAGTGACATAAAAATGATGAAGGAGTAAAGAGTTAAATAGTTTTCACAAATGCTTGTGGGACTACGTTCTGGCAGTTGTTGAATTCCCTTTAACCTATGCGATTTCACATTTAAACCTGCTTATTAAGTTGTTTAAAATCTGGCCTGTTCTGTCCTGAATTTGCATACTCGAAATCCCCGCGCCTTGATTGGCTAAGGCGCGGGGATTTCTGATTGGCCAGGCGAGCCGCGCTGATTGGCCCGATTGAAGTCTCCCGCGATTGGCTCGCTCCAAGAGCGGGAGACTTGAATCGCTGCCATTGGCCGCGGCCGCCGCAGCGAAAAGGATAAAAGCCGCGGGCTTTTTCCTTTTCGCCGGTTCGGTTCACAACTGTTTAATAAAGAGCTTGAATGATAGTCACCGACTCAGAGCGTCTTTTTGCGGACACGACACTGGCGACGAAGGTGGGATCCCGACCCTGAACCGAACCCCGTGTCCAACAAAAGCCCAGCCGAATTACTAATGGGCAGGAAGCTGAGGTCCCCACTCGACAGGTTACACCCAACATACAACCCGGAGCGGCCCCCAGACTCCAGTTCCAAATACCGGACATTTACCCCCGGTGACTTAGTCTACGCAAAAAACCTGACAGGGGACCCCCTATGGATCCCAGCCGTCATCACTCAAATCACAGGTCCACGGTCGTACCGGCTCCAAACCACCGACGGGCGAGCCTGGAAACGACACATCGACCAGCTCAGGTCACGAACGGCAACAGACCTCAACCCCCAAGACTCGAACCAAGGGGGGAGGGAATACCCGAATAAAATAGCACAGGAAAAAATCCAAAAATACTCACCGGAACGCAGCCATCGCGAGTCCCCACCAGAGAAGAACCACCTGGCCAGCTCAACCGACTCGGAGAAACCAAGCGGGAGTGGCGAAACCCGTAGCTCAACCGACCCGGTAGGCCCAGGCGGGAGCCACGGAGAACGAACCGGCCCGATCATCCAGCCGGTTCACACAGAGGGAGGAGCAGCCAAAAAGATGACCGCTCCGGCCGAGATACAGCTTGCAACTGAGTTGCGCAGGTCAACTAGGGCTAGACGGAGCCCCGCCTACCTGCGTGACTACGCTACGTGATGGACTATACCAAGAGGGGAGGGGTGTTCTGTCCTGAATTTGCATACTCGAAATCCCCGCGCCTTGATTGGCTAAGACGCGGGGATTTCTGATTGGCCAGGCGAGCCGCGCTGATTGGCCCGATTGAAGTCTCCCGCGATTGGCTCGCTCCAAGAGCGGGAGACTTGAATCGCTGCCATTGGCCGCGGCCGCCGCAGCGAAAAGGATAAAAGCCGCGGGCTTTTTCCTTTTCGCCGGTTCGGTTCACAACTGTTTAATAAAGAGCTTGAATGATAGTCACCGACTCAGAGCGTCTTTTTGCGGACACGACATGGCCCAACTCCAAAAACAACACTGTTATTTTCTGTCAATCATAATTCATATTTGGAGGGGGTGCTGTGATAGGGATAGAGAAATTATAGTGCATGCAGCTGAATACAACTATTTTTTAAAGTCAGAATCATCTCAGTCTATGGTGTTTCATGTGCTGAGGAATAGATTTGTGTTTAGAAGTGTTTTTCTGACTGTGAGAAAAAGAAAAAAAATCTTAATAAGATGAAAAATGGAAAACTTCAGTTTCAACAAAATCGTCAACTATATTTAAGTTTTGTTCTTTGCTTTAAAAACAACAAAAACCACCAGTCAATGGAAAAAATAAAATTGGAAAATTATGTCATTATTTCAGGCATTTCCAATCATCTAAACAAAATTAAACAATGTACTATCTTTCCTATGAAAGATAGTGTCCACAGAAGGGGAATTTGTGTCAAAAAAGTCAAGATGGTAGCTGTATAATCAAAGTTCTGTCCCTTTTTACAGGCATCATGGGACTTTGGCTGTGGCTGCCATCTTGACTCTCCTGCAAATATCTTTGATCTATGCTGAATTTGTTCTACATCTCAAACTCTACATCTCAAAGATTGGAGGGGCTGCCACAGAGAGGAAGGGGTCAAGTTATTTTCTAAAGCACCCAAAGGCCTGACAAGGAATAATGGGTGGAAAATGAACAAGGAGAGATTTAAACTGGAAATAAGGAGAAACTTTCTGACAGTGAAAACAATCAACTAATGGAACAGCTTGCCCTCAGAAGTTGTGGGAGCGGCATCACTTGAGACTTTCAGGAAGAGATTGGACTGCCATTTGTCAGAAATGGTGTAGGGTCTCCTGCTTGGGCAGGGGGTTGGACTAGATGACCTACAAGGTCCCTTCCAACTCTGATTATCTGTTAAACTATACAGTCTTACTAGCTTTCTAAAAAGTGGCTGTCTTCTCCAAGTTCTTTTTACATACTCTTTTTTGGTTTTAATTTAGAAATTATATGGGCTTTGTCGCAGAAGAGAAACAAAAAGGTTTATATCTAATGGATCCAGAGTTACCACTAACTTCAGAACATTAATATTTGGAGACGCTACGTGGTGAAAAACAGCTAGAAATAGCTCTATCCTTGCAGAAAGTTTCTTCAAGGGGAAATGGCTCAGTATATGTGGGAATTAGCACTGTTTCCATAATTTAAATTTCACCGGAATCCATGGAAGATGTTAGCTGCAAATAAGTCCTTCAGATTCCAACAGGATCTGTGAATTTACAGTACGAATAACCTAATTTAGGAGTGACCCATTCAACCCATTTTCTCTCAAGAAAGTGACTCTAAGATGGCATTCTTATTCAGCATAGGAATCCAGTATATTTGATCTGGAAATTATCCATTGGATAGAACTGTTTTTCTGAGCAAGCTTAGAAAACTTGATAAGCAAACAAATTTAGCTTCTGGAAACATTTTCCCTTATCTATTTATATTTTTTATAGATTTTTCTCAAGATACTATGCTGTACTGGTTTTTTTTTTTAAGAACTCAAATGCAATAAACTCAAAAACACAATAAAGCCTTTTCTCACATTCTCACATTCTTGTTCTTATTAAATGCTTCCAGGAAAGAGACTAACAGGAAAGAAACTAAGCAGTTTTTCTGAATATAAAAAATAACACATCTTTTCATAGTGATCAAAGAATATCAGTAACACAGGACTCCAGAGAACACAATGCTATTTATTTTACAGGAAATAGGGAATCTAAAAAAAGAAGCAGCAAAAAAAAGTTCTTTTCAAGAATCAGGTCAAATAGACATGCTTGCAAAACAGAAGCCACTATTTTGTGTCACTTTTGTGACCCAGGCAACTCCATCATTTATGGTGTGTTTCTGAGATATGATAGAAAGATAACACACCACTCTAATCAAATCTGCATTTTCACAATGTAAATAGAACAGTTTTTGTTTTGTCAAAGTGTTTCTATTTATTTAATATATGGAAACACTTTGACAAAACAAAAACTGTTCTGTTTACATTGTGAAAATACAGATTTGATTAGAGGGGTGTGTTATCTTTCTATCATATCTCAGAAGCACACCATAAATGATGGAATTTTCACATGCAGCTAAAGATTTTTAGATTAGTGCATCCTTCTTCAACATGGTGTTCCACAGGTGTATTGAGCTGTTGCCAGCAGGACAGAGTGAGAGTTATAGTCCTTCATATCTGGAAGATACTGGGTTGGCCAAGGCAGAATCTGAGTGAGTTCATTTTCAGTTCTAAATAGCACTTTCACTATCAGTAAAGCCCAAAGATTCAGAGCAGAGCTGTTAAATTAGGAATTTACAGCTTATTTATTAGCATTCTGCCAAACCACAAAATAGATAAAGCTATTTTTATGGTTTACATCTGGGTGGAATAATAAAACATATGGTCATGGCATAAAGGCATATGCAGCTGTGATTTTCTGTAAATACCCCAACTTCTAGATAGCTGCAGAGATAAAGAACTTCTGGCATGTGCTTCAGGTTTATCCTGCTATCCATCACTAGCTGGAATATTTATGAATACTCCAACATCTGTGACATATGTGTTAATTAACCACTTTTTTTAGGAGCTGTCCTTGAGGCTTTTCTTTCTATGTAGAACAGATCAGGATAATTCCATGTGACATAACTGCAGAATGGTTCCTATGCTGAAAAGCTATTAAAACATTGGACTTTCCTGCCCTTTCCTTTGCAGATGCCATTCATTGCCACCTTCTCTTCAGATGCTCTCTGAACCCCATCTTTCTATGATTTCTGCTCTTAGTCTCCAGCTATGCCGATCAGGACATTCCTCTGAAGTTGAAAGAATCAATTCTTTTATTTCTTTCTCTGTTTCTTCATGCCAGGCAGCTCTTCAATGCATAGCTAACTTGCCTGAAGACAGTTTGAGTGATGCCATACAAATCCTATGAAAATAACTATTTTTTATCACAGCTATGGCAATTTTGGTGGCTTTGGTTATTTTTGCTTCCTCCTTCTCAGTGATTGCCAAAACAAGAAAGGTAGGAAGGGGGAAGTGGAAAGGAAAAACATCAGAACAAAATATGGTTTTGCCAGACATAAAATGATGCTATATTGGTAGAACGAGCCACTGTCTGGGAACACAACTTCAAAACATACATCTCTGCTTACATGGCACGGTAATTTTTAAACATATTTTCAAACCTATTTGCTTTACAGATATGTACTTCCTGCCCATGTATTTAAAAGAGTATGTGTGCATTTGAGTAACAGCTTAAATTAAGCTCAAATCCAGATGATTTTTAAGGAGATGCCTGGTTTCCTCCAGATTTTTACTGTACGATATTAGCATACGCCAAACCCTCTTAGCTGATTGGTCCAAAAGGACAGCAACCTGATTGGTCGAATACTCGGCTGGGATTGGAGCGCTGGGAATCTGCTGCGATTGGCTGTGCCGAGATTCAAAGCGCTGCCATTGGCCGCTGAGCCGCGAGCCAGTCCTATATGAAGGGCTGCCGCGGCTTGCATTCTCTCAGACTATTCTCATCTATAATAAAGAGCTGAAATCACAGAATGGTCTCGTGTCTCCTTCGATCTGATCCACCCCAGATCTAACATTTACCTTCCCAGATCAATTATAGTTCGAAAATTTCCTGATAGTCTTCCATCCAATTACCAATTTAGGTTGAACTAAAGATTACCCAAGACTCAGAGTGGTTAAAATTGCATGCATAAAATAAATTTGCACTGCTTTGCTTTCCGCTCTAATTTTGGCAATAGATACACAGGTAGCAAAAGATGCATGGCAGTAATTTGCAGTTAGCTCCTTTCCTGTTTTCCATTTTCTCTTCTGGAGTTAATTTCCTCTTCTCAGATTGGGCAAAACTGTAATTTGCATTAAGTGATAATCTTTGATGAAATGTTGGCATGGTGCAAATGAATGGCACATTCAGTGATAGAAAAGTAATGAATTTGATTCTGTTACCCACAGGATGCATCTAAAAGTCTCTCTCTCTCTCTCTCTCTCTCTCTCTGTGTGTGTGTGTGTGTGTGTGAGAGAGAGAGAGAGAGTTGTATAACAAAGTATCTTGGGACAGTCTTGGATATGAAAGATGTGCTTTTAAATTCAGCCTCTGAGTAAGTATCTGGGGATATTTACAGATGACTCATTAAACTCCAAGCCATTGCTGTCTTCTCTAAGGACAGGTTTGGCATATATTGCTGAAATGTATTACTGGATGGAGCCATCTCACTGTCTGCATCTTGGTGCTATCATTCGTGGTGTGAATTGAGTGCTTCTGTCAGGGTATGGGTTCATTTTATGTTTTGTTTTGTGTTTTTCTTAATTTAATTGTGTACCTAGCAAATGGAATCCTCTGCCAAGGAAAACTGGATTCTGGGTGTGATGTAAATTATGCAAAATGAATAACATCATCTAATTTGGATACTGTCTTCTATGGTGATACTTCCTGGTGTGTTTAATTTTGATTTTACTCATGATGATGATGATGATGATCAGCAATGACCTTTAAAAACCACAGGGACCTTTTTTTTTTTTCTCTCTTCCTGTCATAGATTTCCATCTTTTAAATTTTTTGTGAGATCCAAAATACTTCAAAACACATATTAAATATTTTCTTGGCCGTATAAAGAAATGCCCCAGCTATTCTTGGCTGAGTCAAGAAGCATGTGGTTTGTTTGAGGCATCACTCCATCTTAGGGTTCTCTTTTGGTCATTGGATACAGGCAAGGACAAACACAATAGAAACATGTGGGCAGAGTATGCCTGGAAAAGATGTAAATTTTTTGCACAGTTATGTAGATTCTGTAGTCTAAATAAACTATGCCAAGGACATTTTGTATACCTTGTATTTGACCCATTGATTAAAACATTATTTCTTGATTTTAGAAATGTCAGCAGTTAGCTCTACTCCAGTATAATTTTAAGCAAATGACTGTATTCATTTTGTTTTTGTTTTTAA
Organism: Hydrophis major; assembly: GCA_033807585.1. Taxonomy (NCBI): domain Eukaryota; kingdom Metazoa; phylum Chordata; class Lepidosauria; order Squamata; family Elapidae; genus Hydrophis; species Hydrophis major. Next base: position 34,962,859 of record CM066332.1, on the reverse strand, counting down.
TCTTGGCTTTTTCTCCCCATAAACTGGGGTTATCCCAGTTCTTGCTCTGGTTATCTCCTGGAACCAAAGGGCAACTGGAGCTTTGGACAGGATCTATGGAGATTCTCAATCATCCAGATCATGGTTGTCCCAAAGACGCTGTTTCCAAAAGTCAACTGGACTTCATTTTTTTCCCTTTAAAAATGTTTCACTTTTTATCTAAGAAGCTTCTTCACTTCTCGAACACTACTGGAGGAAAAACAAGGGATGAATCTGACCAGACTTTATATAGAGGAACTATCAAGACCCTGCCTCATTAACTGTTGAACTAAAAATGGAGGGGCTCGGTTGATCATATTCAGGGCCATGCAGAAGAATTTGTGGAACGTTTGGCAGACAAAATCATTTAAATCTATTCCCAGTTGAAATCCATGCATAGTACAGGTTCATTAGAGATGTCTGGGAACAGTTTTATTCTGTTGGAGGTCCTGGCTGGTGAAAGCCTGTGGGTTCAGACAGTGAAAATTTTCACTGCAGGAGGAAATGTTTCCAGAATTTTTCAAGGAGGCCCTGGTTTACCAACTCCTGAAAAAACCATGTGTTGATCTCGTCTGTTTGGACAATTTATGTCCAGTCTTCCATCTTTCTTTTTTTTAGGAAAGATGATAGAGAAAGGTTGCACTGCACCTTCAAAGGGTTGTACATGAAATGGATTATCTGGATCCTTTCCAATCAGGTTTCAGGCTTGGTTATGGGATAGAAACAGCAATGATTGCACTTGTTGATGATCTCTGGCATGAAATAATCAACAAATGATTTTTGTTCTCCATGACCCCTCATTGGCCTTCAATACCATTTGCTTTCTTTTGGACCAATTATGGGGCTAGGCTGGGCAGTCTTGTGTTGGTTTGACTCTTTTTTCCAGAGCCAACTTTAAGTGAATTTTAAATGTATGGTTTCTATTATTTTTTAATGTTTTATATGGTATTTTTATTGAATGTTTGGCAAGGTGCGTGGCATATAGGTTTAATAACAATAGACAAACAAAGGTAATACCTTCCTCCTATTTTCTCCACAACAATAACCCCAAGGTGGATTGGGCTGAGAGAGAATGACTGGCCCATGGTTACCCAGCCAATTTTCATGCCTAAAGCAAGAGTAGAAGTCATAGTCGCCTAGTTTTTAGGCCAGCACCTTAACCATTGCTCCAGGCTGGCTGACTTTTAATGTGAAAAACCAGATTCTCAGAAAACTACATGTTGGGCTCATGCTGGGGGCTTGCAGGAGTTCAGGAGAGACCCTAGCTAAGATTCTGTGCAGTTTGGAGAAGCCCCAAATCCTCACCCACCCTACCCCTCCCCTTCCAGGAGTCCCCACATGGCCCATTTTGGATGCAGGTAAGCGCAGGGTGCACACAGAGGCTTGAGAAGGGTAAAAGATGGGCCTCCCAGAAGTTTGGTAATGCCAGAAATGGGCCCATATCCAGCTTCCAGAGAGCCCCTGGAGCCCAGGGAGGCCATTTTTGCAATCCTGGAGGCTTGAGAAAAACCTCCAGAGCCCAGTGAGGGCAAAAATGTTCCCCCTGCCATGGCGCAGGAGATCGACTAAGCCATGCACACTGTCACCACACCCACCCAACAACCAATGGAGAACCCTTTGCTAAAATTTTTGAAGCCCACCCCTGGTTGTGCTCAAACCTGCAAACTTGTATGCATTTAGAAGTGGTCTCAATTCAGAGTGTTAAATTTTTAAAAGATTTATTTTTACTCCCTATCAGTGGTGGGATTCCATTTTTTTTTTACTACTGATTCTGTGGGCGTGGCTTGATGGGTGTGGCAGGGGAAGGATACTGTAAAATCTCCAATCAGAGATGGTATTTGCAGGTTCTCCAAACTACTCCAAATTTCTGCTACCGGTTCTCCAGAACTGGTCAGAACCTGTTGAATACCACCTCTGCTCCCTACCCCATACCACCAGAGATTATCGAAGGAAAGACTCAAATATAGAACAGGGGAAGCATATCAAATGTTTTCCTTAGACAGAAGTCTACTTTTCTTTGGGGGCAGGTGAAAAAGAGGAGTGAAACAAAGACAAGATTCATAAGTCAGTCTTCTCCTTGCATCTGATTTGTCTGGATAGGAACTTTAACTCAGCAGGGAGTGATGGCAAATGTTTCTCAATTTCTCCTCCCACCCTCAACCCTTCACACTTCTCTGACAAGGCCTGGGGCCACTGAATGGAAAATTTCCTGTATCTCTGAGTCACTAAATAAAAGTGTTTTGCCACAATATGTATGAAAGAGTGCAACAGATAAGGTAGTGAAACTAATAGATGGGGAAGAATGAAAACTTGAAACCCAGCATTTTTCAGGGAGAAGCCTTCTCTGACACGATAAATCAACAGTGTAACTGGCACATCTTGATCTTGCAGAAATGAGATGAAGGAGATTGCTCTGAAGAGAGAGAAAAGGAAGCCTGTGTGTGTGCTGAAGGAAACACCCTGCCTTTAGGACTCACCCATGCTTTGAATTCCAATACGAGTGTAAGTTTAGACTTGATGCATCCAAAGGAATCTCTTATTGATTCTTGTTGATTTTCAAAGCAAAAAAGTTTTTGTATTTATATTTACTGTCAGCTTTGGACATTCTGGAAAAGAATTTCTCCATATTGGCTAAACTCTTAGAATAGTGGATATAAGTACCTAACGTGCACACAAGCAAAATCTCTAAATTATTTATCTTTAGATCATGATTACTGTTGTCAAATCACAGATATGAAAAGTTTCCTTCTCTTTATCCTTAACATATTGCAGCTGAGCTGAGACCATTTTCAAAGAGAGAATATCATGAGCTGAATCCAATTGAAATCAATGGGCTAAGATGCTGGAATGTTGCATAGGGTTATGGTGGATTAATAAAAAAAGATGTCAAATACATATTTTATCAGCACTTAGAAAGTTATCGGTATTCACCGGTGGGTAGAAATCCTTACCATTGTCATTATGCTGAGTAAGAAACAGTCAAAAAGAAAGGAATTTCAACCATAGCAGAAAAATTAAATAGTAAACTAATCAATAATGTTTAATTGAGAAAGAACAGCTTTACCTCCAAGATTCTCCACAAAACAAGATGAAGTCCTAAAGAACTGCACTCAAACAACTAACCAAGGATAATTGGTGTTAGCAATAGGCAAGAACAAATGGAAATGATACAAAAGGCTTGCTAGTCTGCCTATATAGGTAGTCCTCATTCAGTGACTGCCTCACTTAATAATTGTTCAGTTATGATATTAATGAAAAAGTAACTTTATGACCAATCGTTGCATTTACAACCTTTCCAGGTCAGTTAATCATGAAAAAACTAAAGTTTCACTTAGTGAACCGATTCACTTAATGATTGAGTTGTCCATCCCAATTCTGTTTGCTAAATGAGGATTACCAGCATAGTCGCATTAATTCTGAGAGAGGCACATTTAGCCATTCAGCTGATTGCTGCCTGAGCATTTGTTAAGTCCTGTATGAAAGAAAGGAGAGCAAACTTTATCAATAAACTTTCTTCAAGGCTCAAGATATAATTTGAAATGCAAATTAATAAATTAGCCATGTGATTAATGCACGGTAGAATTTCTTTGGCCATTTAAATTTGCTGTTTGTCCTGATGTAATCTACTGAGAATTAATAGTGGGAATCAGAAAGGAGCCACATTCTCACTGAAGATTACCCAACCATCTATCACCAAGTTCTCAGTTTGCTATTTCAAGGAAATCTGGCTTCCAAAGCGAAAGTGCAGATTAAAACACCTTGGCAGAGACTTTAAAGCAGGGTGAAGTGGGCAGCATTTTCCTGAAAGTGGTCATGGATTGTGCTCTGCTTGATATCACCTAAAAGACAGTTCTTTTTGAAAAGGCTTTTGCTTCTGTGTTTGGCATGTTTTCTTTGGAAAGACCAATTTCCAATTATATTTGTTTTTGTTTAGTTGCGTACCCTGTGTCTCACTCCAATATCACTTTCTGAGTTCTATATTTTTTCAGTTCCCACAGTTAGCCATGAAATCTTTTCCTATTCATACTTTCTCTTCAAAGCTTGGGTGGTTTCTTTCATTAAGGGACATATATTGTATGTCTCAGCTTCTTTTTCATATCCTCCTGAATCTACTCCAAACAAAATTTCTAAAAAATGGGAGGAATGCTTCCCAGCATTTTGAGGTAAGATATGCCAAGTTTGTAATCCAAGTCCTAAAATAGACTTAACATACATTTAAAAATAATTAAGCAAGCAGGAGACTCTGCTGGAATGTGTAGGTATCTAAAAAAAAAAAAAAGAAATCAAGATGGTGGCTCTGAAACTGCCAATTGAAGCCTCTGGAAAGAAGTACCTTTTTCATGAAACCGTAATGAAGAACCCTGTCTAGGTTGGGTTTCAACTTCAGAAGAAGTTTCTCATGCTTAGAAACTTCTCCTGAAGTGATTCTATATGGTAGATTTGAGGCTGGCACTGAATGCAAAACTAATTTATTACTAGGTGAATTCAAGACATAATAATGGAGGGAAAATCCAGTTTTGGTTGGGTCTCTAACTAAAGATTGTCTTCTGAAGACAGTGCCTCTACCTGCCTGTCCAGAGTTTTTCCTCTTAATATTTGTTCTGCTTTCATCATTTGCTATTATGTGTGCATAAGCCAGCACTTTTGATTGTTTCATAATTTTTATGTTCCAAAACACTTCCACTTAAAGACTTCTGATTATCGGGAATGAATGAATGATAATAAATAAAATACAATAAATAATAAACAAAATGCAATAAAATGAGGGACTAAGTGATAAATTAGGAGCTCACTCCTTCATACACATGCAAATTTACTGTCTAGTTAAAAGGGAAGTTGTTATGTCCTGGGCATGGGCGCAAGGAATGGAGACGAGACATCAAACGGTGACTTCAACTCTTTATTGTAAAATAAGAACAGAGCAAATACTTGGGCGGCAGCAGCTCTTTTACAGAGCTGACTGCTGTCAAAACAACCAATGGTTTGAGTTTACCGCTTTTGCAAGCATCCAATCAGAGGGACCCGTTAACAGCCAATCAGACTGGCCAAAAACGACCAATCACGACTCGCTATTTGTGGGCCAATGAGAAGTGCAGGATTACAAGCCTGCTGTAAAGTAAAAGATGTTTAGGGTTGTATCGCTGTGTTGGCTTAGTCCATAACAGAAGTGCCACTCATTAAATTTCTTCTTCCTCCTTTCTTATGTACTTGATGCAGCTGAGAATGTGAAAAAAAGACTAGAGCTCCTTCTTCCAATTTTCAAGATTTAGCTTCTGAAGCAACTCTCAATCACTCCAGAATCAGACTGTTAGACCAGGAGTCTCAAACTCAAGGCCCGAGAGTCTGTGGAGTGCTTAGATCTGGCCTGCAGGCCCACCCTGGAAACAACAAAGGACCGGCCTGCAGTGCCTCTGCCAGTGAAAAGGGAGCTGGGGGGGAGGAGTGCATCCATGGCCTCCCCAAACTCCATTTTCACTGGTAGAGGGCTCCAAGAGGCCATTGCGGCCAAATACAGAGTCCGGGATGGCTGATGTGGCTGAAAATAGAGCCTTGCTGAGTGACATTGAGCTGGCCATTCTCACGCCACTTCCCACCTCCATCCCCAAGGTCAAACAAAACCCTGGTGCAGCCCTCAATGAAATCGAGTTTGATACCCCTGCATTAGACAGTTTGTCTTTGCTTGCAAGAAGAATGGATGGTCCCAAGACTTTAAGTTTTTTTTTTTTTTTAATGTATTTGTCTTTCAAGGCTCAATGACTATAAAGCCACTTAGTACATATGTCACTGTGTCAATGGCAATCCTGGGCATTTACAATTTTGGCAAATCAGGATGATACAACCAAGTCAAGAGGGTGGGGGATTAGAGGCTAAGGCAACATAAATTTGGATGATCATGCCAATAGCATCATAAACGGGTCATAGTATTGTAGGAGAAAATGCTGGCTATGCTGGCTAGGGATAATGGATATCATAGTTAAACATATTTAGGGTTTCAGCCTAGGAAAAGCTAAACTATTCTGAAATCAGAATCATTGCAAAGGTTCCCAAGTATTGCTTCTGAAATGCTGGATGTGCATTTTAAGGATGATGTGGTGAGAGATACACCCTTTTTCCTGATGACTTTCTGTATCCAAGATTTTACCATCATGTTTGTACCAGTGCTGGGATTCAAATTTTTTTACTACCGGTTCTGTGGGCTTGGTGGGCCTGGCAGGGGAAGGATACTGTAAAATCTCCAATCAGAGGTGGTATTTGCCGGTTCGCCGAACAACTCAAAATTTCTGCTACCAGTTCTCCGGAACTGGTCAGAACCTGCTGAATACCACCTCTAGTTTGTACCCAGCCCTATCCAGAATCTCACTTACATGCAAGGAGCATGCTAAGGAGCTCTCTAGGCAGATTTCTTAATCCTGAGGTTTTCTATTTGTCCATGGCTGCCCCTGAAACATTTTTCCTCGCTACTCTCTCCTCACCTTGCCATCTGATCATGCATGGTTGCCCTCTCCCATCCCAGTCCAGGATTTTGGAGCTTTGGTTGGAACCACCACACTTTGGAATGAGTCCAATATTCCCTAGGATAGTCTTTGCGTACAGCAGGGCTGTCAAACTCCCAGCCTGCGGGCCTGATGCATCACGTACCAATGCCCAGTTTAGTGAAGGAAAAAAGTCTCAGTACATACTTGAATTTTGATATGCCTGGCCTAGAGGGAGAGAGCTTTTTTTTCCCATGATGCAAAGAAGCCCCGGGGAGCTACTCTTCTGGAAGAAGACACATGTGCAGTACATTTCTGGAGGAGGAGCAGATAATTAAGCACCCAAAAGTTCCAGATTTCACAGATTTCATATACCATCAATCATGTTATTGTTCTACTGAAGGAGATACGTATTTCTTTGAGGGTTCTCATTTTTCCTCCAAGACTAGTTTCAATCAATGTAAATGTGGGGAAAGAAATCTAGTCCTGGGCATCTGCTTTGAGGGTGGCCTAGGTTAAATTATCTCTATCTCTCTCCTCTATATCTATATCTATAAAAAATATCTGGGCATGAGCTATGTACTACTCAGCTGTTAATCCCAAGAGATGCTATTAAAATGCTTTCTCAGTGCCTTAGGCCATGTGGCTTTCAGATTAACCCTGACAAGGCTGAATGGCTGTGGTTTTTAAGTCTATTACAGATTTTTTTTAATTTTTTTTGAAATTTATTTTATTTTGTCAAGCGATTATAAGATAACAGGTATAAGTATAAACATAGTTATGAATACATGAAATAGATACATATAAGAAAAATAAAAATAAACAATAGGACAGGGACGGTAGGCACGTTGTTGCGCTTATGCACGCCCCCTACAGACCTTTTAGGAAAGGGGTGAGGTCAATAGTCGACAGTCTAAGGTTAAAGTTTTTGGGGTTTGGGGAAGAAGCCACAGAGTCAGGTAGAGTATTCCAGATATTGACCACTCTGTTGCTGAACTTGTATTTCCTGCAATCAAGTTTGGTATGGTTAACCTTGAGTTTGTATCTATTGTGTGCTCTTGTGTTGTTATGGTTGAAGCTGAAGTATTCATTAACAGGTAGGACATTGCAATGTATGATTTTATATACCATTCTTAGATCAGACCGAAGATGATGTAATTCAAGGTTTTCTGGGTCTAGAATTTCAAGTCTGGTGGCATAAGGTATTCTACAATGGGTAGAGGAGTGGAGAACTCTTCTTGTGAAATATTTCTGGACTTTCTCAACTGTATTAATATCAGATATGTAATGCGGGTGACTGATGAGCTATATTCAAGTATTGGTCTAGCAAATGTTTTGTATGCTCTAGTTAGTAGAGTGATATTACCAGAGAAAAAGCTATGCAGGATTAGGTTAACAACTCTTAATGCCTTTTTGGCTATGTAGTTACATTGGGCTCTAGCACTCAGATCACTAGAGATGAGTACTCCAAGGTTCTTGGCAGAGTTTGGATCATCAACAAGGTCTTGACTATTCAACTTGTATTTTATTTTCTGATATTTTTTTTTGCCAGTATGTAAGACAGAGCATTTATTTGTTGAGATTTGAAATTGCCATTTGTTTGACCATTCTGATACATAGTCAAGGTCTTTTTAAAGGGTAGCAGTAATGTCTGTGGTATTGAACAGCTTTACATCATCAGCGAAGAGAACACAGTTGCTCTTAATATGATCACAGAGGTCATTTGTGTAGCGTATGAAGAGAGTTGGTCCTAGAACACTGCCTTGGGGGATACCACTGTTGACAGGAACAGAATTTGATAGGATGCTCCCAATTTTGACCATTTATTGCCTGTTTGACAGGAATGCCTCTATCCAGTTATACAGGTGTCCAGAGATACCATAAGATTTTAGTTTTAGGAGTAGTTTGTCTTGTACCACTGCATCAAAGGCTTTACATAAGTCTGTGTGGATTGTGTCTATTGCTTTGCCGTGATCAAGTTGTGTAGCCGATATATTTTTGCAGTGTAAGAGTTGCAGATTACAGGATAGTTTTTTCGGAAACCAAATTTTTTGTTAGAGAGTAGATTGTTTGTCTCTAAGTGGAGGATAATGGATTAATTAATAATTGATTCCATGACTTTACAGGTGATGCAGCATAAAGAGATTAGTCTCTAATTTTTAACTAGGTTGGGGTCTCCCTTTTTGAAGATGGGAATGACCGTGGCCAGTGGCCATAAGTTTGGCAAGGAGGTAGTCCTGAAGGATTTTTCAAAGATTATGCTTAGAGGTTCAGCTGTGGCTGTGGATAGCTTTTTAAAGAAGTAGGCACCTATTCCATCTGGTCCAATAGATAGAGACAGTTTTAGATTGTGTAGTGCTTTTTCAACATTGTCTTCTGTAAAATCGATATGTATTAGATCATTGTAGTTGTCAGTGGTTCAATTTGGAAATACTGGGCATGATCCATTGCTGTTTACAAATACTGAGCCAAAGAATGTGTTAAAGAGGTTGGCTTTAATGGTGTCTTCATTGCAATCTTTATCATTAGGTCCTTTCAGGGGTGGGATGGACCTTGAGTCTTTTAGTTGTTTACAAAATTGTAGAAAGCATGGGTGGAATTGGTTCACAGAAGGTTTTCCTCTTGTTTAATGTGATAATTGGTGCATTCAGTCTTTATCTGGTGACATACAGTTTTGTATTTGCTTTTGAAGTTGGCAACATGACCAGATTTGTTTTTCCACTAAAGTGATTTCTTTTTGAATTGAAGTTTCCTTATTGTTATGTGTAATTTGTTTTTTCTGGTTTTGGGAGTTGTTATTGGTACATATAGTTTGATGACTCTTTTGACTTCAAATAAAAATATGTTGTCATGGTATTCAACAGTACTGCATCCAGTGAATAGAAGTTGTCAATCAAGAGATGAGAGATCGTTGTCTATAAGATCATAGTTGCCTTTTTTGAAATTATAATTGGGGATCCCATCATTATGATAATTTTTGTGTGGATGTATGTTGAAACAAAAGTCAATCATGTTGGTCCTCCTGAACTTACAGCTTCTGCTTGAGGATCAAGTAATGGAAGGCCTTCACACAATTACATCTTGTGCACCATTTTCATTTATGCTTGGATTGGGGAACACTCCTCAATCATCCATACCTTAATAATTTTTCAGTTGGAGTATTGCAATGCAGTCTATATAGGGCTGTCCTTGAAGAGTATTTTGAATTGTTATTTGGTATAGAATGCAGTGGCAGATTGGGTGCTTTGTGGGAGATCTATGTAACACTACTTCTAGTATGAGTTGCACTGGTTTCCATTCGACTTCCAAGCAAGTCTAATGAACAGCACCTTGAAGCAATTCAAGGTGCTGTTTGTCACCCTTAAAGCACTAGTGGAGTCCTAGGTTTCTTGTAGGATTACCTGTTCCCAATATTTTCTGTCCATCTCATTAGTTATGGCACTGTAAGCATGCTTTGGGTTCTGTTGGTAAAGCAATGTTATTTGGTGGATCCTAGGAAGTATGCCTTCTTTGTAATGGCACTTGTCTCATACAATAGTCTGAGATATGCATAGGCCCTTTGGGTCTTCTGGAAGGCCACGAGGACCTAGCTATTTCCACAGGCCAGGATGTTACTGGAACTCTGGTAGGAGTGTTGGTGTGTCATTTCATACTGAAATTTTGTCAGGGGTATCAACATGAAAGTGGGGATTTCCAGTCTGCAGTGCTTTGGAGCAGGTAGGAATCCATGATTGTGTGCGGTTTCTGCCTGTGTTCACTGCCCGAGTGCCCAAGCCATTTGGCTTCAGGGCTAAGCCACCTCCGTAGAAGGTGGTGAAGATGGGGGGGGGGTCTGGCAGGGTTGAGAGATATTGCACCTCTCTTCCCTAGCCAGCTAAACCCCCTTTTCCAAAGGCAGCTGAGCGACGGTCAGCAATGGCCACCACATAGAAGAGCTGAGCCAGAAAAAGAAAGTGCAGGAGGAGCTGTGAAGAAATGAAAATGATCTTTGCTGACTGGAACAAAGTAACAGTGAAAGTAGCCTGGAATTTAAAACTTATTAAAGATACATCGTTTCCAGAATGTGTCAAGCGGTGAATGGAAATTAAAGGAAAAGCTTTTTTTTCCTTTTCACTCTCCTTCCGAACGTGACAGCGATAGAACTTTGAGAGAAATTGGAAAACCCGCATTGGAGGTATGGATTTCTGAACATTTAAAGGAAAATTATTTTGCTGTAAGTGGGAAAGGAGAGGAAAAAAAAATTGGAGCAGAATTTGAACGAGGAGAATGCCTAGAATTCTAAAGAGCTATTGAATATTAATAAGACTTCTAAAATATATATCTTAATTGGAACTTTTTGATCAAACAGCAATCCCAGAAAGAGAAATGGAAGAAAGAAAAAAGTATTAAAAGAAATAACTTATTTGGATTGTTTGGTGACTTTGGAATGCTTGGGAATTATTTTTGATTAAAAGCACTTGGGTGGTTGTTTTGGAAAAAAATTTTCTCTTTACAAAGGCATCGCTTGTGGATGAACTAAAAATTGAATATCAAAAATATAAAAAAGAAGACAAGATGGGAAAGATACTTTGGGCACTCTTTTTCAATTTCTAGAAATGGCGGTATGTACTTATGAAAAATTGACTGCGCAGCAGGACGACTGGGACAAAGAAGAAGCCATCTTGGATGAACAAATGATTCTATTTGGGGAGGAGGAGAAAGAGGAAAAGAAAAAGGGGATTTTAAGGCTTGAAAAAACAACCAAAAAAGAGAAAAATGAGGTGAAAGGTTAGAAAACAACAGAAAGGGGGAAAGCAGAAGAAGAAAAGGGAGAAGAGACAAAGGGGTAAAAAGGGCAAGGAGAAGAATAAGCAAGAGAGAAAGGAAGGGATGAGAAGCCTTAATGGTGGGAAGCAAGATTTAAAGAAACAAAATTCATTAAGAGACAATGGGTAAATTTAATTGAAAAAGGGATTCTGTAAGGTACATAAGATTGTGTTTTTATATGTGTATTTAGAATAAAATGCTTAAGATATAAATGAATATTAATATGTATGATTAGTTTTTTAATGGCATTGATAATGGACTTATATACCTATAAATATGTTTTTGTTGTTGTTGTTGTTGTTTTTCTTATAAAATACATTGTGTAATTTTAGAATGTACTAAACAGAATCCCAATAATAATAAGTTAGGTGTTATATTAAGTATTATTAAGTTAGGGTAAGAGTTAAAGGCGTCATACTCCAATCAGTGTACAGGAGAAGTTTGTCTAAAGAGAAAAGATGAATGGATAGTTGGAAATAGAACAGGCAAAGAATGATAAGTATTATGAATTGAATTGAGATGAGATAAATAAAATAAAATTAAGAAAGATAAAAGAGGGAAGAAGCTATATAGAAAATTGAAAAGGGTAATAAGATATTGAATGATATATAAAGTGAATATGATTTTTGAATTTGTGTCTGTACGAAGAGTTTTAACCCAAGATCAAGCAACTTTCAGAAAAGATGTTTTATGTTTTTATGTTCTATGTTTTGTTTGTTTGTGTGTTGTTCTTGAAAAGCAATAAAATTTTAATTAGCAAGAAATATAATTTGAATAATAGAATGAAAGGGAGAAATAAAGAGAAGTTGGGATAAGATACGAAGTTGAACAGATAACGTAAATATATATATTATAATTTGGAATTATTCTGTATGTTCTATTGGTTTTTTTAGAAAATATTTTTATGTTATTATGCTTTGTTTGTTTGTGTATTGTTTTATAAAAACTAATAAAATTTGTTTTTTTAAAAAAAAAAAAACATGAAAGTGGGAAATGCTGAATACATAGGAAAATGCTGAATACATAGTCATCCAGAATGTATTGTGTTATGTTTGGAGCATGGGTGAGAAAGAATGGAGACAAGCCTCTGAACGGTGAACTTCAGCTCTTTATTTACATAGTGACTTCTAGCTTCTATAGCAGTTTTAACCCACCTTATATAGGCAAACCCCGTAACTATTAACCAATAACCAACGAGGAGCGCTAGCTCTCATAACCAATAGGAACTCTCTGTTAAGGGCCAATCGGATTCCTCGGAGCGGGCCAATCCGATCCGGCCATTTAACAACCAATCAGAAGTGCAGGGCCAGAACCCTGCACTTTACTCCAAGCTTATGCTTTATTAAATCTTTATACATTCCCCTTCCCCCTGGCTTCTGTTTGCAGGGCGCAGTTACATAGTCCTTTAGGTAGGACAGTTGTTTTATTAGTCTCTTTGATTTTCGCTGTGTCATTTGGCTGCAATCACGCTGAGGTAGATCATTGTTTGGCAGTGGGGCTGTTTCTGGTTCAGAGTTCATTTCCCCGTTGTTGCCCATGTTCTCTGTAATTCCCTGAGGTTCAACTGTTTCCCTCTCTGGTTCCACTTCCTGAGTCTCTATTATACTGTCGTTCCCTTCGAACGGGTTTTCTTCCTCTTGGAATTCATCTTCTTCCGTACCTCCCCCCCCTCAGTCTGGTCATAGGGGAGTTCAAGACTGCCCGCCAGAAGCCGCGATCGTAATTGATCGATATGGCGTTTCCATAGTCTATCATCAAGGCATTGTATAAGGTAGGATCTTGGGCCGGTTACACGAATTACTGTCGCCTCCACCCACAATGGGTCACCTGATAGGTTTTTGGCATATACAAAATCTCCTACCTGGAAGGCACGACAGCGGCCGCTGGATCCTAGTAGTTTTTCCGGTTTGTAAGCTGGATGTAACCGGTCAAGTTGGGAGTGGAGTTTTCGTCCCATCAGCAGTTCAGCGGGAGTTTTGTTGGTGACGCTATGTGGTGTGATGTGTTGTAAAAAAAGGATTCGATTGATCTTGTCATCAATGTTGTCGTAGTCTACCTTCTGTAAGGTTTTCTTCACAAATTGTACCATGCGTTCTGCGTTGCCATTGGTCGCAGGGTGCGCAGGCGAGATGAGCGCATGTCGAATGCCGCGGTCAGCGAGGTACTGCTCGAACGACAGTGCTGTAAATTGGGGCCTGTTATCGGATACCAGGACGTCTGGTAGTCCGTGGGTTGCAAATAGTCTTTCCAAGGTTTTGATAACCGCCTCGGAGGTTGTAGTCGTCATGCGATGAATCTTGAGCCAATTTGAATAGGTGTCGACGGTTAGTAGAAAGGTGTGGCCTTTGGTCGGCCCCACGAAGTCCAAGTGAATTCGGGACCAGGGTCCATGTGGTGTCTCCCATTCAGTAGGAATGACTTTAGGTGGGGCGTTGCTCACTTCCTGGCATTTTAGACAAGCTTTAACCCAATGTTCGATTTGCTTGTCAATGCCCGGCCACCATGCGTAGCTTCGCGCAAGGGCTTTCATTCGCACGATGCCGGGGTGGCCATTGTGCAAGGTTCTCAGAAGCGCTTTCTGGAGTTTGTTCTGGGATAACGACTCTATCGCCCCAGATGACACAGCCTTTTTGGGAGAACAACTCAGTTTGTCGAGTCTTGAATGGTGTGAAGTCATCTGATAATTGGTCCAATGGCCATCCGCGTTCTACCCAGCTTAGGACTCGCGCTAAGGTGGGGTCACGTTTGGTTTCTCTCACGATATCTCGGGCGGTTAATGGCGGCGAGTTGAATGCCTCAATTTGCAACGTGGTTACCATTGGTGCAGGATCATCGAGAGTCTCTGGAAGCAGTGCTCGGCTCAATGCGTCGGCTTGGGGAATGGCTTTCCCCAGGCGGTATTGCAGCCGATAGTTATAAGCAGCTAAGAATTCTGACCATCAAGTCATCTTAGGGGATAATATGTAGGGAGTCAGCTTATCTCCGGCTATTATTCCCAATAATGGTTTGTGGTCAGTCACGATAGTAAAAGCCTGGCCATACACGTACTCATGGAATCTTTTAACGGCTGACACAATTGCGAGGGCTTCTTTATCGATTTGTCCAAAATTTCGCTCAGTTTTTGAAAGTGTTTTTGAAAAATATGTAACAGGGGCTTCGTTCCCATTAGGCAGTACATGGCTCAAAATGGCACCCACTCAGAAAGGCGAAGCATCACATGTTATATTTAACGGCAAAGTCTCGTTATACTGCATGAGTACAGAGTCAGAAGTGAGCAGTTTTTTCACATTGCGGAATGCCTGTTCTTCTCGGTGACCCCACAACCAATTTGCTTTCTTATCTAACAACCGGTGTAACGGTTCAGCGACCGTTGCTTTATGCGGTAAAAATACATTATAAAAGTTGATGAGGCCTAGGAATGCCTGGAGATCAGCCTTGTTTCGTGGCCTGGTAGCGTTTTTTATCGCTCTTAGTTTACTTTCAGTAGGGTGAATACCCTGGCTATCAATTAGGTATCCTAAAAACTCAACACTGTCAGCACACAATTTACACTTGTTTTTTTTTTTACTTTAAGACCGGCCTCTTGGAATTTTTTTAGGACTAATTTTAACCGGTCCTGTAAGATCTTTTTCATAGGGGCTGCAATTAATACATCGTCAAAATAGGGGACCACACCCTTAATCCCTTGTAATAAGATCTCCATAAGGCTCTGAAAAATCCCTGGGGCTACACTAACTCCGAATTGAAGCTGGGTACATTTAAAGGCACCTTGGTGCGTCACAATCGTTTGTGCCTGTGCCTTCTTTTCATCAACAGGTAGTTGTGGATATGCCTGAGCTAAATCTAATTTAGCAAAGACTTTCCCGGCCCCCAGGGAGTGGAGGAGATGCTGCACCACCGGCACTGGATATGCGTTCTGCTGTAGGGCATGGTTCAAAGTGGCCCGGTAGTCCCCACAAATTCGGATCAACCCATCTGGCTTAATGGGTGTTACGATTGGGGTTTCCCAGGGGGAGTGATCGATGGGCTTTAACATCCCCTGAGATATCAGTTTGTCGAATTGTTTGTCGATTTTCGACTTTAAGGCAAACGGAACTCGACGGGGCTTAAGTCGGATGGGAGCTATCTTTGGGTCTAGACTGAATGAAATCGGGGTCCCCTTGTACTCACCTAAGCTGTCCGCGAAGACGTCCCTGAACTCATGGATGAGGTCTCCCTCCCAGTCACTTCCGCTGACTTGGTTTATGCTGGTCACTTCAATGCCGAGTGGCGCGAACCATTGGAGGCCTAGTAGGCTAGGCCTGTCTCTATCGATGACAGTTAGTGGTAAGTACGCTGTGTGCTTCTTGAAGGAGACTCAGACTCGGCAGGAACCAACGACGGGGATTCGATTCCCTTGGTAGTCCTTGAGGATGAGTCTTTGGAAGCGGAGATCTTGGCGTTGAATTGTGGGGATGAGTTGTTTAAGGGTCTTCCAGGACACCATTGAGAGGGACGATCCTGAGTCGACTTCCATGTGGCAAGGCTGGTTCTCGATGGCTACTGTGACTCATATTTTCTTGGTGTCTAAAGCTGAGGCATGAGCGATAGTGATAGTATGGTGAGCCTCTTCTCTCTGCAAAACTCGATTTCTGTAGGAGTGGTTTACTGGCTCTCGCCTTACAGGACGGTTTCCTGTCGATTGGCGATAGTTAGTCCCTTTTGAGGCCTGGCCGGGTCCTGGTAAGCTTCGGCAGACCCGTCCAATGTGGCCTCACTTCCCACACTCATGGCAGAGTGCGTCGCGGAATTTGCATTTGGACCTGGCATGGTTGGCTCCATAGCCAGCGCAAGGGCGTAAAGGCTTCGGGTGGTGGTCCTGGTCGGACCGCAGTCGATGGACCCCTTCTTTGTCACTGTCCGACGATGAAGAGAGGTCCTCGTGGTGCGTCGTTGCAAGCTGCCCTTCTGACCTGGATAAATGTCGCTTGTCGGTGGTGGTACCGGAGCGCGGTTTCGGCGTAGTTGTGCAGCCAACTTCCTGGTTGCTTCTGCTGCAGTAGCATTGGCGATGGCATCAGCAAGGCTGATGTCACCTTTCACCATCAGCTTGGTTTGAACGCGTGGTGCATCTAGTCCCAGAACTATGCGATCTCTTAGTGCTTCTTCTAAATCGGTGAATCTGCAGAGGCCTCCCAAATTTTAGAGGTCTGCTATGAAGTCGGCCACGCTTTCTCCCTTTCGCTGGCTCCTCTGATAAAACTCGTGCCATCTCATGAGCGTAGGCACGGTCAGTGCGTAGTGATCTCGTAGGAGAGGTTCGAGGTCGTCCCAATCCATCACCTTCACTTCTCGGGGTTTTGCTAGTGCTTTAGCCATCTTAAATATGGTTGGACTGCAATGCATTAGGAACACTGCCCGTTTCTTTCCTGGTGTGGCGTCCTTTAAGTTGGTTTCTAAGAACATTTGGAAGCGATCCATGTAGGACTCCCAGTCCTCCTGTACTGGATCGAACGGAGTGGGTGGTACGACGCTGCCGGACATGGTTCCATTGTGTAGCGTCGTCTGTCACGTGCTCGGTGTTCTTCGAAGTTTCATTGATTCAGATGTCTCCACATCCCACCTTCATCGCCAGTGTTATGTTTGGAGCATGGGCGAGAAAGAATGGAGACAAGCCTCTGAACGGAGAACTTCAGCTCTTTATTTACATAGTGACTTCTAGCTTTTATAGCAGTTTTAACCCGCCTTATATAGGCAAACCCCGTAACTATTAACCAATAACCAATGAGGAGCGCTAGCTTCATAACCAATAGGAACTCTCTGTTAAGGGCCAATCGGATTCCCCGGAGCGGGCCAATCCGATCCAGCCATTTAACAACCAATCAGAAGTGCAGGGCCAAAACCCTGCACTTTACTCCAAGCTCACGCTTTATTAAATCTTTATACATTCACAACATATTGTTATGTTCATGCTTTAGTAGCCAGTTAAGTGGCAGAATCTAGCTGACCTTGGCTGATCGCAAAAAGCAACCCACTGTCATAATTGGTGAACACCTGGATAGAAGACTCTGCAAAACATTGAGGCTATAGGCCAGGCAGGTAATTTAAAAAAAAAAAAAATGAACGGAGTTAATCTTATATCTATATTGTTAATGAGCTAAATAATAATCCATGGGCCATGAAATCTCCAAGAATTGGGCTCAATTTATAAATGACTTGACTTATTCCCAAATAAGTGTCTTTGGAACTGCAGGTTGAATTACTCTGAAAGTATATTTGCAATTTGTATGTAATTTTCATTCCACTGAAATGATATTAATGTAAGAAAATATTTTACCTGAAACAGAACTGATTTATGTTAAGGTTCTAAGCAATATTTTTGTTAATATAAACCCTATTAATCTGAAATAATTTATTTCTAGGGAATAATGCTTAAATTGCATCTTGAGTCAATGACCCTCAATTCAAATGATGAATATAAAAATGTATTACAATGCTTCCTGAGCCACAGGAAGAATGGCAACTTATTTTTAGAAAGGCCAACCACAATGGGGTGATTATTTTGTAAAATCTAGCAACTATCAACAACTCTGACATAGGAGAAAGGTTGAAAGACCAAAGTTGTAAATTTTTCAGGAATAGGAAATAAAAGAATATTGCCTAAGTAGGTGAAACTTTCTGGCATACTAAACTGCTATCAGTGGGATGCTGTAAGCATTTTTTATTACAATATCAAAGGATAGAAATTAGATGAATACATGTAGCGGTTGAAATCTAATTTCAGATGGATTACTGCAGCCTGAAAAATTAAAGCATATTGTAATAATATATGATTTCAGCACTGCACTCCCCTTGGCTCTTCAGGCTCTGATAATCTTGGAATGTAAACTTACATTTGGCATCACGGCTGAGCATCCTTTCACCAGATGTCAAGTTTTTTGGCTTATCCTAGAATAAATTGTGTATGTTTCTGCTATGAAGCCAAATTAATCTGTATCTTCCTTTGCCCAATTCAGTCTGAAGTGCAGGTCTGTCTAATCTTTCTTTTTAAGAAGATAATAGATTGGTCCAAGCAAAGAAATGCAGCTTCTACTGGACAGGAAATAATTATTTTTTGACTATGATCTAATTAAACTTTCAGTTCTTCTTTGTTTTATTTGATCTGATGTGACCTTTCTTTAAAAACCTTGTGGTCATAGAAACAATCCAGAATACGGAAACATCAGGCAGTAAAGATTTTTATTTCTTCTCTCCTCAAACCTCATTGCAACTCTTTTGACATAAGATGATTGGATTTTTATCCGTTAAAAGTTGTGATCAAGATGTCATGTTTCTATGTCTCCAGGGAGTTGCTTCAAGTACTTCTTTTCAAGTTCTTCTCATTGGTAAAGTTCACCCCCTTTGCATTGGTGACTCATGGGTGACACAAACATTCATCCATATCATCTCTTACCTATTTAATACCATTTATTCATTTAACCTGTTGTGAATGTATAAAGTTTTAATAAAGCGTGAGCTTGGAGTAAAGTGCAGGGTTCTGGCCCTGCACTTCTGATTGGCTGTTCAACGGCCGGATCGGATTGGCCCGCTCCGGGGAATCCGATTGGCCCTTAAACAGAGAGTTCCTATTGGTTATGAGAGCTAGTGCTCCTTGTTGGTTATTGGTTAATAGTTACGGGGTTTGCCTATATAAGGCGGGTTAAAACTGTTATAGATGTTAGAAGTCACTATGTAAATAAAGAGCTGAAGTTCACCGTTCAGAGGTTTGTCTCCATTCTTTCTCGCCCATGCTCCAAACATAACATAACCTGTTATCCAATTCAAGGCTAATGTAAACTATAGTACTTCTACCCTTCAGCAAGTACACTTCAACAATGTATCTTACATAGAAACAACCCAGCAGGCTAATGCTGGCCAAAGTTGCAGTCTTAACACAGAACAATCTTTACAAGCACCAGATTTCACCAGCACCCCTTTTGAAAAATATGGCTGAATCTTGAAAGATCCCCCAAACTCATGAGACTTGGAAGATCTCATTTGCAAGACCTTGTACATTCCTATGTGAATGATGGTAATATTTTAATGTTCTTATGTGATTTCACACACTATTTCATCCAAGGATGCCAACATTTCCTGTAAGTTTCATCATTTCAAAAAATATTTTTAAATGACTTTTAAAAATAGTGAGTCTGTGTGTGTGTTGTGAATACCCTGACACCCATTGGTAGGGTTTTGCTTGCCCCTATCCTAAGGCTATAATACAAAACCATAACTGGAAATAGAAATTCCAACAGCTTTCTAAATTAAAAGTAAAATAACAGTTTTGCCTTTGTTGGTGCATAAGAAGTGTCATACATTTCTTCAGGACAGTGTTTTGCATCACATTTTCCCACTTGCAGTGTTCTCCATGGGGAAAAAGTTGTCTTTCAGAGTTCTGACCAGTTCTGGAGAACCAGTGGTGGAAATTTTGAGTAGTTTGGAGAACCTGCAAATACCACCTCTGACTGGCCCTGCCCCCATCTATTCTCTGCCTCCTGAGTCCCAACTGGTTGGCTGGGTCTTCTTTTGTTGCCCTGCACAGGAGAATGGAACTGGAAATCAGGTTTGTGGGGTGGGGAGGGAATGGGATTTTGCAGTAACCTTCCCCTGGAATTGGGTGGGAATGGAGATTTTGCAGTATCCTTCCTCTGCCACACCCACCAAGCCATGTCACACCCACCAAGCCACATCCCAGAACCGGTAGTAAAAAAATTTGAATCCCACCACTGCTGTCTTTCCATATGGTATCATGACTGGGTTGAATAAGGTAAACAGGGTCTGCTCTGTGCTAGATCTACTGCTTGTGGAAGTCCTCTGGTTCCATCTTTGGCATACCAAGGTTGGATGGAAAGCAGATTTTTCCAGCTAGATGTGGTGGGTACAAACTTCCATCATTCCAGCCAGTATGCCGACTGGACACGGCCAAACTGTCTTAGATATGGGTAACACACTGCTCCTGTTTTTATTTACAATAGTAAACAAATAAGATGATCAATAAATATATTGCATATATCATTTTATATTCATGGTAAAAAGGTTTTCCACCAAAGAAGATATAGTGAGTATTGTACTATTATTATAGTAAAATTATTAATGTCTGTTTATAATTGGAACTGTACAAAAATGCTTATGAAATACTTTAAATATTTGAACAGGCACGTTTCTTCCAACAGCTTTGTCTTGTCAGTTTGCTTTTTCATTTCTATAGATGCTCTATAAATGCTCTGAAGTATGTCCATGCAGAGTTGCAGTACAATTTGTACTGATTTTTTTTAGAAAGGTAACTGCTAATATGACCATCCCCACAGCAAGGTTATCTTCTCTACAATAAGGTTATGTCCATCTGTTATGATGTGGGATGGAAAGTCACACTGTGACACTAAAATAGGTTTAGTGCAATAACAACAAAACACACACACATTAATGGGAGAATCTAGTTCAGGACCTTAGAACATCTTTAAATAAAACCTCGGACTACAGAAAATGGATGGGATTCACAGTGAAAATTCAATCTTAATTTTAAGGTTAAATTTGGCATTAAAGGCTATATATTTGATCTAGTGGTGTTACCTGGTTCATTGTGTTTTAAAATTGAGAACAGTAACACAGATCTCATTTTTACAGAGAAAGCATTAGAAAAATAGATATAGTAGAATGGACAAAATAAAACTACACATTTAAAATTGCTTGCTTGAGTGAATAACATGGACCTACACTTATGAACGCCCACTTAAAACAATGCATTTTCTCAAAAAACTACTATTGTTCTTTAGTAGCTGATTGCCATTTTGTTATGTTTATTGTATGATTTGGGGGTGGGGGTATTTGTGTTAAAGTGAATCTAATCTGAGAGCTAGAAATATAAAGACGACTTCCTGTTAGATAGCACAATTAATGTATTCTTATTTGTTGAAAGGCATGTAATCAGAAATAAACAAATGCAATTCAAAAGATGGTAACATTTTTATTGTATAAAAATGTGAAAGGCATTGGAATCAAAAGTTCAAATTTTAAAATAGTTGCTTTTCTCTTTCTTATAGAAATCCACCCAAGAGTTTGTCTGACCATTTTGAACCAATACATGAAAATTAGCCTTTGTCATGCATTATTATGGCCTTCCATAGTTTCCATTGAGCCAAGAGGAGTAAGGGTAAAATGAATGCCAATGTGGCAAGTATAGTGACTCATATACATTTACATTTTACATTACTCCAGAAGCACATGCATGACCGAACTGCATGACTGAAAAAGAGTAAAAGAGGAATGATGATGATTATTGTTTAAATAACAGTGCCATACATTAGTGGGGAGCACTATGATAAGTTAATAGATAATTTTAGAATGCTGAGGACCAAAATGTCTAAATAAGGACCAAAATGTTGGTGAATATCATTTATTAAATGTCATTTATTAATGAAATGGTGGAAATGAACATAAGTAAAGCTAGTGTTGTTCAGAAACTAAAATGAAAGAATGCAAGATGTCTAGGAGAATTTTTTTGGGCAGGGGGGAAATAAGCTAGCATGAAATAAAAAGCGGTCATAGGTACAGGGAGTAATGGGTGAAGAGGAGCATCAATTTCAAATTTAGCTGCAAAGGCATGCCAACTTTTGTTAAAACTGAGAGCTAGTCTGGCCTCTGCCAATTAACTACTTCAGGGGTGAGATTCAAATTTCTTAACAAGCGGTTCTGTGGCATGGCCTAATTTATGGGTGTGACTTGGTGGTCATATGACTGGCTGGGTGTGGCTTGCTGACTGGGCCTGGCTTGGTGGTAATGTGACTGGCTGGGTGTGGCTTGTATGTAAATATTGTAAATATTGATGTAAATATTGGCTTTTTTTTATTATTAAAAAAGAGCAACTTTTACCCAAAATCAGGCAAAGCAGGCAGGCAGATTGAGTTGCTCACAGAATCATAGATTCACTCAGAGATCTATCTTTCTACAATCTGCTACCTGAGTCTGCACTGAAAAATAGAAGCTTCAGTCCTAAAGAAGGTTCAGCTCTGCTTTTAGATTAGCTAGAAAGCAAGAAATTCAACGATTTCCTGCTTTCTAGCTAATCTAAATCTCCCGGCACAGCAGAACAGCTGATGGTTGTGGAGAAAAAAAGTAAAAATAGAACTTAGCAGGCAAGTTTGATGACGTGCATTCCAGGTAAGGAGTGAGTGGGTGGGGAGGGGAGGGGCCAGCCAGTAGCGCAATTTGCCGGTTTTCTGAACTGAGCAGAATCATAACAACCGGTTCTATAGAACTGGTCCGACCAGGTAGAATCCTACCCCTGAAATGCCTCCAAGACATCACAGGGCAATTGAACATGGCCAATTTGATGCAGGGACAACTCACTGTGGGCAGCCGGAGGGAGAGTTGCTGGCTGAGTCAGCAAGTGAATGGGAAGAGTGCAGAGCAGTGGCAGTGGCTGGGGGCCTCCTATTTTCACATGCCCTGCCACCACTGCCACTCTGAGATCAGGTCAGTTTTGAGTTTGTGGGCATTTGAGGGCAGTGGTGCTGGGCAGGGTGGGTGGTGGGGAGGCAGTGAAAGCCAGGCTTATCCCATTTTCATATCCCGGCTGCCGCCTGCCCCACTGACTGCCACCACCACAGAACAGCTGAAAACTCCAGCCTGGAGTGTGGCAACAGTGGCAGTGGTAGCTGTGGTGTGTGTGTGGAAATGGAAAGACCATGGCCACCACCACACTCTGCACTCTGCCCCCCTGCTCACCTGTCTGGCTTCCCACCCACTTGTTCAGCTGCCGACTCTTCTTTTGGTGGGAAGTCTTCAGCCACTGGCACTGCTCTGTGCTTTGCCCACCCACTAGTTGATGATCCAAACTCTGTCAAGGATCTTGGAGTACTCATCTCTAATGATCTAAGTGCTAGAGCCCACTGTAACTACATAGCCAAAAAGGAATTAAGAGTTGTTAACCTAATCCTACGTAGCTTTTTTGCTGGTAATATCACACTACTAACTAGAGCGTACAAAACATTTGCTAGACCAATATTTGAATACAGCTCATCAGTCTGGAATCCACATTATGTATCTGATATTAACACAGTTGAGAAAGTCCAGAAATATTTCACAAGAAGAGTTCTCCACTCCTCTACTCATTGTAGAATACCTTATGCCACCAGACTTGAAACTCTAGACCTAGAAAACCTAGAACTATGTTGCCTTCAGTCTGATCTAAGTAAAGTATATAAAAAATCATATATTGCAATGTCCTATCTGTCAATGAATACTTCAGCTTCAATCATAACAATACAAGAACACACAATAGATACAAACTCAAGGTTCATCGCATCAAATTTGGTTGCAGGAAGTATGACTTCAGCAACAGAGTGGTCAATGTCTGGAATACTCTACTTGACTCTGTGGTTTCTTCCCCAAACCCCAAAAACTTTAACCTCAGACTGTCTATTATTGACCTCACCCCTTTCCTAAGAGGCCTGTAGGGGGCATGCATAAGTGCACCAATGTGCCTCCCATCCCTGTCCTATTGTTTCTTTTTATTTTTCTTATATGTATCCATTTCATGTATTCATAACTATGTTTATACTTATACCTATTATCTTGTAGATAAATAAATAAATTGACAAATCAAATAAATCAAATAGTTTGCCTACTTGTCCACTTCCAGTGATCGTAGCAAGTTGTCTCCATGGTGAACAGGCTGTGTTCAGTTGTCCAGTGATGACTTGGCAGCAGTGAGCTGGCTCTGTTGAGCTAGCCACACTGAGAAGGCCACACTAAGTTGTCCCATTCTGACCAGGAACTCTATCTTTAATGTTAGTTTATATTAACAGAGTTGTGTAGGACTGAAAGTATTTTTGCTTTCTTTCCTTTTGTTTTCTGGGAAATGAGAAATAGTCCTTTTTAACAATTCCCCATACCATTCATTTTCTGTAGGATGAGACATCTTTTACATGCCGATTGTCCCGTATATGGCTCTCCCTCCCATATTCATTCCCACATACCATGAACTCATTTTTAAGAGTATTTTTAAAGTGACCCAAACCTGCTCATTTCAAAACAGAAATACAGCTGTTGTAATAAAGCTTTCCAAAGTATTTGTATTCATTATTTGTGCATGTATGGTCCAAAATTATCATGTTTTAAAATATCAATTTCTTAGATTTAAGTTAGATTGCATTCTAACTTAAGATAAACATAAAACATCAAGGTCCCTTCCAGCTCTATTCTGAAATTGAATTGGCTTCTCTCTAATTAAAAAAAATCTGTTGTACTGAACAATGCTACTCCTTCTTCTGGAGAGCACAAGAGAAAAGCTTTGTATCTCTGTTTAAGAATGTGAGGACCGGTAAATCTTCTTTGGAACAAGCGCTTTAACCTGCCACTTCCTAAGCTGTACTTTGGGCCATTTTTACAAGAAAGGAGATAGGCCCTTCAACTCGCCAGGAAATGCATACAAAAGAGCTGGCATGGCTGAGGAGAAAGCCACTTTCTTTCCCGCAGCCACTTTCTGTGGACCTTACTTCATACTTAAGTGGTCAGTAGAGGGGGCGTGCATAAGTGCACTAATGTGCTTATCATCACTTATCATTGTATTTTTATTCTCTTATTCTTGTTCTCATTTTTGTTTGAAAAATTCCAATAAATAAACAAATAAAATTGAGTTGCTATGAAGTAATGCTGCAAATGTGCTTCTAACCCAAATTCTGGGGAGAAAGATGAATTATACAGAAAGCAGAGCTTTTTAAAGGCACCTGAACCCAAGGCAGGAAGGTCGTCATCCAGTGGTGGGATTCAAATGTTTTATTTCTGTTCTGTGGGTGCGGCTTGGTGAGTGTGACTGTTCTGCAGGTCATGGCTTGGTGGGCATGGCAGAGGAAGATACTGCAAAATCCCCATTCCCTTCCCACCCCACTAACCTGCTTTCCAGCTCGGTTCTCCTGTGCAGGACAACAAAAGAAGACCCAGCTGATCAGCTGCGACTTGGGAGTCAGAGAATAGATGGGAACGGGACCAGTCAGAGGTGGCATTTGCTGGTTTTCCAAACTACTGAAGATGTCTGCTAACAGTTCTCCAGAACTGGTCAGAACCTGCTGACTACCACCTCTGTTGTCATTAGCCCTTTGCACTTCTCCTGGATCTAAATTGGCCGCTAGAGCAATTCTGTCAGCATAGAGCTAATATACTCTTCAAGCTCTTCCAGGGATTTATCTGGTCCTTGAGGTTCAAACTAGAGTTTCTGGATCAGACAGTTTCTAGCAGCTCAGATATAGTTTCAACAACTTCTAATTACTCATAGCTGCCTTCCCATCCTGCTTCCCTTGTTGTTGGAAGTATAGACCAACAGATCAGGAAAGCAACCAACTGGGGATGGCAGAC
This sequence comes from Hydrophis major, assembly GCA_033807585.1. Taxonomy (NCBI): domain Eukaryota; kingdom Metazoa; phylum Chordata; class Lepidosauria; order Squamata; family Elapidae; genus Hydrophis; species Hydrophis major. The sequence continues at coordinate 34,937,192 of CM066332.1, read as the reverse complement.
CTTATGATAGGGTCAGCCATTCTCTTAAGCAGTGAACTTGAGGTACCAAAAGGTCACTACATTATTATCACTTGTTGCTTGCCCAGGGATTTTTTTAAAGTTTCTTTCATTATGGGCATATCTGCCATATTGAGGCAATTGTCTAGATATAAGTTAAGAAAATGCCCATTCCTGTCATGTTTTATGAGTAATCTATACCCAGCCCTTCCAAAAAATATCAGCAGGGAAACATCTGGACCATACACGACACCTATTACCACACATTTTATCAGATGAATGAGTGGCATTGTTGCACTATGTCTCTGCAAAATAATAATAAAAATAATGATGTCGAGCACAATGAGTGCATATCCTTTTCCATTCGAGCCAGCATTGCCATCACAAAAGTGTATGTTGGCTATGCTTGCCAAGAGAAAGGCCTTAGAAATCAAAAGTAAAATCTAAGGAAACAATGGGTGTGTGTAAGGATAGATTGCAACCTATTGATCACGAATGCTATTTATTCTACTCATCACTCATTAGCCCAAGAGAAGAGAAACTCAAGCAACAGGGGTTTTGCTGTTCAGCTGACAGCTAGACAAAAAAGAAAAAAAAAACATTTCCTGCAATTCTATTTCTTTTTAAAATGTACCCAGAAGCTTGAGCCAAAGCTACTGTTGAAATTACTTCATGCATTGTGTAAAGGCAAACCCAAGTATGAATATGAAGTATGCAGCCAAGATAATCCTTCAGCCAGTCATGTGTCCTGAACAATGTATCTGTACAATTCGCATGAAAATTGTGGTTACATTAACTCTTTTAAAAAGATAGATGTGGAAGTGGTACTGCTTCAACAGGACTACTATTAAATAGAGAGTGCTAATCTTAATGTGCAAAGAGATAGAGCAAACCCCCTCATGCTTCTGTTATAATGAGCTCACATATCCACTTTTTGCCACTCTTGAGACATTTTAGCACATCATTGTACCCTCATGTAGAAGTGCACTCATGCCATTGCACTTTGACACCTTTTACTTTATGGTGTTAATGGGCAGAGGTAATAATTTTCTCAACCAAGAGAGCTTATGCATACAGTATGTTTAGCCATCAAAATTGAGATAGACACACATTCATTTCTGATTGTCCTGTCTGTCGGCTTGAAGGACTGAACTAAACGTCCCTGTAATCATAAATTCTTCAGACTGGTCCCAAAAGGCAATTGTCTTCTTCTAACATTGTTAAGTCTTCAGAAAAGTGGCCAGATGTTATGCCATAGCAATTGCTAAGTCATTGTTATTTCAAAGTCTATTTTGTTTCTGCAGTGAATGAAAACTTTTTTGCTGGATGTTTTGTATTTTAACACTTGTTTGGGTCTGTGATTGTACATAATGTAATAAAACAAGACTGGGAGCAGGTTTTTCCCATTTAATGAACATATAGTAATGCCTTTTATGAAATACCTTTTTAATGAGAAGACTGTAAATATATTTAATTTGGTGCATTAATAATTTGGTTGCTAATCATGTGAAATGTTGGAAAGCTTTTCACAGAGTGCATTTGCATGTCCAGTACAATGAATCTAGTAGTGTATATTTAACTTGGCAAGGTCTTGTTTTCCAGAAAAGTGAAAACTGAATTTCGTATAAACAAAACACATGAATTGGGCAGAAAGATATTATTAGAGTGAATGTGTCTCATCATAAGTACCATCCAGAAATATCTATAGTATTTGCTCCAATTTTTTTAAAGCAAAAAACGTTCAGATACTTTAGAGGTGTGATGAGAGAGCAATAGGGTGGACAACACAATTACTTCAGAAAAGATGACACAAACAAGACAGAACTTTTGTCAAGTTAAGTTCAGTGTTTATTCCCTTAAAAGGACCAATTTGGGCTTTTGAAGCTCAGGGACCAGAACAGTGGTGGGATTCAAATTTTTTTTACAATTAGTTCTATGGGTGTGGCTTGGTGGACGTGGCAAGGAAAGGATACTGTAAAATCTCCAGTCAGGGGTGGTATTTGCCGGTTCTCCAAACTAGTCAAAATTTCTGCTACTGGTTCTCCAGAACTGGTCAGAACCTGCTGAATATACCACCTCTGGACCAGAAGGAGGATAAGAATTTCTTTCAATAGGAAATGAGACTATCCTATGCTCTGCAGAACTTTACTGGTTCAAAACAAAAAAAACGTGTTTTTTTTTTTTTGTGTGATTTGTGTTACACAGTAATTGAGTTAGAATTAAATCAGTTCAATTCTTGAACTCAACCAACTCTGAGTTGGACTGGAGCTTCTTTTAAACTGGGGCAGTTTAAATCTTCCTCTGAAGGAAGATTCTGTGATAGAATCATCCTCTGAAAGTTAGTTCTCTATCACTATGATGCACTTGAGGCAGTTGGCTGGAACGAATGAGAGGGCCAAAGAGGAAGGAGATATATAATTCCCGATGTTTGGAGATCTTACTTCAGCCTGTTGCTTCTATTTGTTTTAGCCTGCCCTCATTTATTTCTGCTATGACCTGTGTTTGGAAATGAAGTTTACCATGTAAAAGGGAATTGTGAATAACAGTTTGGGGCAAGAGAGAAGAGTTTAAGCATTTTTCTCCTACCTTAAACTGTTTGCCCCCCTATGATCAGTTTTGGAAATATAACTTATTACAGTGTTTCCATCCTTAAGTGTAATATTTACTTTAAATAATTTAATATTTACATTTACCTCACTTCCATAGCAGTGTGCAGTTACTGTATATTTATTTTAAACCTTTTGCTTTTCAAAATACAGCAAAGGACCTGTACACAGATTTCTCACCTGATGGATTTAAGCTGGCTCAGGCAAATGTTGCCTGTTCTACAGATTCCAATTTTGAGCTATTGTTTATCTTTTCCTCTTGGAGCTTCTGCTAGCCTAGACATGTTCCAGTTAAAGAAAGAAAAAGCTTTATTTATAATTCCAGATATTTAGGGGATTTATCCTGCAAGCCAGAAATGTTGGAGTGAAGGGTGAAGAGAACAGACCCAATGATTTTATCAAGGATGAGGGAATAGAATAAGATAGGACAGGGTGGGATAGGATAGGATAGGACAGGACAGAACAGAACAGAACAGAATAGAATAACAGAATTGGAAGGGGTCTTGAGTGTGAATAATATATTAAGAGAGAATATGAACAAAATGGGAAGCTATACATAGAAAATAAAGCTATACAAATTGGGAAGAGATTCAGTTCTCATATGTTGCAAATGTCTCCTTCTTATGGGCTTCCTATCCCTCAAACAGCTAAAGGCACTACTGCTGGCCAAAAATTATTCTCCATTACATACATGAAAATGGGGGACCTGGGCTCCACATGTGGGTATTCCTTTCTCAGAATTGCTTATCATGGAACTGTAAGATCATCTTATCTAAAAACCAATTATCATTCCCTTGATAGTACCTTATCAGTTTCCATTCATAATGCAATGTTGTGTAGCAGTAGTAGCATGCAGAACACTACCTGTTTTCCTTGTATTTCAAGGAGGCAAAAAGATGTATAGTGGACATTACCATGGTACCCTTCAAAAAGACCTCGACTATGTATCAGAATGGTCAAACAAATGGCAACTTCAAATCTCAACAAATAAATGCTCTATCTTACATATTGGCAAAAAAAATCAAAAAATAAAATGCAAGCTGAATAGTCAAGACTTTGTTGATGACAAAAACTTTGTCAAGGACCTTGGAGTACTCATCTCAAATGATCTAAGTGCTAGAGCCCACTGTAACGACATAGCCAAAAAGGAATTAAGAGTTGTTAACCTAATCCTGCACAGCTTTTTCTCCGGTAATATCACTCTACTAACTAGAGTATATAAAACATTTGCTAGACCAATACTTGAATATAGCTCATCAGTCTGGAACCTGCATTACATTGTAGCAGCAAATCGTGTTTCCAAAACAGGACCCAAGACCACGAAAGGGTAGGAGAATACAAGTTTATTTGTGCAAAGCGTTCAGAGCATTAGCATGACAAATTCTGAACTCCCGTCCCTCATTTAGGGCAGTTCCTTTATACTTCTGGTGACCAGCCGAAGTCTGGGCGTTCATCTTTGACATATTTACCAAATAGGATATTGTGCTTACAAGATAACACCGAAAATTTGAAAAACATCTTTTTCCAAGAAGGAACTAGAAAGAAGATATGATAAGCATATTTTGCATACTCTGTTATCTTACACCATCAGATACTTTCCATGCCCACCCTTGTTTATAGTGACAGCTAAGTTACTACTTCCCTAAAGTTACAGGTTGCCTAATATCTGAGCAAGTAAAAGCAAAGGCACTCTGACCCCCCTCTGGCCATGAGTTTATGACCTTTATGATCAATAATGCTTATTATTTTATATGTCTTTTCAGTTATGCTTCATTCCCCCCTTTGAAACTTCACCTTAATCGATAGATTTACTGTGCAGTTTCATATTCCTGATTGGGCCAGTATAGGGGAAGAAATTCCTCATATGTGTTTGAAGGGTCTTGTTTCACAAGGCCAGTACCTTTTCGGTGGTTTTCTTTTTGACAAGGAGTGAAAGACTACTGGAAATGGTTCACATGAAGACAGGAAGTATACAGGGCAGGATTACACAGCCTGCAGCAATCAGACCTATAAGTGCAACAATGGCCTGTAAGCCAGGTAAATTAGGGAACCAGGAACCAAAAAGATCACCAAAATCCAACCCATTCCATTTTTGAACAGGGACATGGGCAAGATTCTCAATGCACCTAGCCCGTTGTTCAATGATTTCACCCACATCATCAAATTCCAGGCAGCAGTTAGTGAAGTTGAATTTTCCACACCCCCCACCCTCAGCTGCCAACAGATAGTCCGATGCCAGACAATTTTGATAAATGGCATCTCTAAATTTGTTCTGTTGGGCCACCAGGGCGCGCAGAGACTGAGCAGTTTCGTTGGCAATCAGTTCAACCACAGCCTGAAGCCTAATAATGCAGTTCAGCATATATATAGGGGTACGGTACCCCCAAGACCCATCCGCTGCCCACATGTCCGGGTCATAATAATGAATGATTCTCACTGGGGGCCACTTGTTGTCCTTCCAGTCCCCTATCTTGTAATCGTCCTTCAGCTTTCTACTCTGCCATAGATCAGCATTCAATGCTTGGGGTATGTTTAATGGCATCATAAAAAAGGAAGGGTTAATAATCCCCAGGGTGCAAGTCCCTTTCCAATTAGAGGGGAGAGAGCTATAGGCCACATCTCCACATATCCAATGGACTCCAAGGGGGGTTTCAGTAGCATTTTCCAGAGAATAGCTATTGGCCCAAAAAAGATTAGTTTTATTCGGCCAATAGTCCCATGCTTTTGTGGAGTGATTCCATTCATGGACTTCCAAACATTCTGTCTCCCCCACTGATGGACCCTCCCCCTGTGTGTTGGCTAGTCACTAGTGAGCGACTATTGGGTTAGTTAACTCCCACCGTGAGAGAGGCTGGTGTTGTGGCATTGCCGTGAGATTATAAGGTATGGAATAGTTCCACTCTTGGGCTGCCCATGGCCATTGATCCCCAATTTTGGTTCCCCCGCAGATGTAACAGTTAGTAACATTAAAGGTATGAGCTATGGTGGAGGCTAGTTCGAGGAACAGATTTCGTGCCTCATGTGAGGGCTGGAATTCTATATCCACCTCCTGCCAAAATTCAGAGAAGTACCTCAAGTGACAATTGGGTGCGAGCCTTCTAGTTTCTACAGAAAAGTGAATGATGTCCCCAGGGTCCGTTCCTTGTGCATATAATCTGATTCCCAAAGTTGGGCCATACTTAGCAATCCAGGTTTGGGGATTGGGTATAGTGATGTTAACCCAATTGCAGTTATAAAGAGTACAGTCTTTAGACTGAAGTACTCGAGATATATGAAGATTAGTACCTCTACCCGAAGCTGTATATGTGGCCCAAAGGGCACAATTCCAGTATGGGCAGTACCTCTCGGCAACATTGCTACTGCAATCCCATTTTCCCCTCTCCCCAGGGTATTGGTAAGGGCAAATGTATACATCAACTTGGGAGTATGTCCTATGCCAGGACAAGGAAGTTCCGCATGACGTGGACCATTGGGACACCTTGCAGACATCAAACAGGATAGTGCCTGGGCTATTAGGTGTCATAATCCGTGTTTGAGCAACGATTGGACCATTGCTGTCGCCCCAGCTTCTGACCATCAACCAGGTTTGGGCAAGTTCTACCTTGGGATCATAGCATTCATTCTTTTGTGGACAGATGGAGTACCAGGTCCCATTGTAACAACAGGGGGTGGAAGTTGTTGTACACGTGTAGTGAGTATGGTATATCAAGGTAGTGCGGATCTTCCTTCCCCTTAATACTGTTTTCAGACATACAGTACAATTGTTAAGACATAATGGATCCTTGTCATGCGGGACCCGAGCTGATCTAGTGGGGATCCTCTTACCTCCCCTGTCTGGGCCCTGGGGCTTAGGTAGTTTGGTTGCTGCCAGCGGTGGAACAGTGGCATAGAATTTGGGGTTCTTCCAATAGGGAGTGGGTATGTTCCCACCCTCAACATAACACATGAGAACCTGATTTCCCATTCATCGCTTTAGGGATTTGTTAATTCGTACTATTCCCATGCACTTAGTGCCACTGCAGCTTGTAGGAGAACTCCAGGTGCTATGGGTGCACTGGGGTAGACTAAAGTCTATGCAGGTTGGCGGTTTTCCCATGGTATATCTGAGGTCACCCCGTCCATCCTTACATTCAGGGTGCATGTCACATTTTTGCCTCTCAGAGAGAGTCATTGAGCTATCTCTTGGGGTCGCTGTGTAACACTGCATCCCCTGATTTCCGGAACATTTCAGCACCAATGTGTTCTGCATTTGCCCATTGTTCGCGGGTAGCATATGATAACATGTATAGGTTATGTTGAAAATTGTACAAGTAGGCGGTGTCCCAACGTACCCTACCAATATCCCCTGTTCATCTATACACCCATCACATGCGGGGTCATGTTTGTATGCTGCTAGCTCATGACCGGGATTGCGGGGGAAACGGGTGTGCTTAACCGAGACACAAGGGGAGCATAGAAAATAGCACCTTATCGTGTTGTTTTTCATACATTGCCAATACTTTGTTCCCTGGTATTCGCACTGAGGAAGATTAGTGATAGAACAATTAGGGGGTCTATTCTTGATGTAAGTAAAATGGTTTCCAGTAGATCGTACCAGGAAACAATTCAGACATGTTTCAATTTCCCTGACATTCACCATTGGTGGGGGGCCATCCTCAAAGGAATCTGGTGAATACCATTCTTCCATCATGTCATCATCAATGGGCAGCGGCTCATCCAAGACCGCCTTTTTCTGCATCAGCATTGAATATAAGTACAGTGAGTTGATCCCAACACTTAGCACAAGCAGAATGGTCACAATCCAGACAGACGGCATGAGCCCTCTGCAGATGCATGCGGTTTCTCTAAGCCTCTGACTGGCTTCCATTTTCCCCCTATTCCCCCCTTTCCGTAGCCAAGTACTATGTATGTCTGGCCCTAGACCTCAGTTGCCAAGGAAGACCCGTGCGATCGGCGTCAGCTTCCAGAGTAATGCCGACAGGGGTCTGATGGTCTTTGCCTCCATAAGTAGAGGGAAAGCTTCCGGTGTGTCACCACTAAGAGAGAGCAAGTCCTCTTCGTCTCCTGTAGGTAGAGGGACAGCTTCCAGTGTGTCACCACTAGGGGAGATATCTCTCTTTGCCCTTTTCAAGATCACCTTAAGCGGAGAACCCGGTCAGGATTCAGCTTTCCAACGGGTAGGTGCAGCCAATTTAACCCGGGACCAGTGAATCCACGACTTTATTTCAGCTACCTTAACAGCAAGGGGAGAACACATGACCATGGTTTAGGGCCCTGTCCATTTAGGACTCAACGTCTCCCTCTTCCAATCTTTAACCCAGACCTCCTGCCCGGGATGTATATCATGTGGGGAAGTCACCAGCACATGAGGTTTACACGTGAGGACGTATCGATGTAATTTTCGGACGATCCCATTCAGGGCCTCAAGTTGTTGTAGACTAAAGTATCCAATTCCCTGGTATCACCCTGAACATCAAATCTGACTAGATTGGGGACCCGACCATATAACAATTCAAATGGTGAGACAGAGACGTCTTTGCGCGGGGCACAGCTACCAGGGCCAGACTCAGAGCATCTGTCCATTTGATGTCGGTTTCCTGACATATTTTAGCCAATTTGTCCTTGATGGTGTGATTTACCCTTTCCACCCTGCCCCCCAAAGGGGCATGGAAACTGCAATGTAACTTCCAAGTAATACCCAACACCCTGGCTAATTGTTGGGTTGCCCTGTGGATGAATTCCAGACCATTATCAGAGGAGATCTGAGAGGCCAACCTGTATCTAGGGATTACAATATGGAGCAATTCCCTAGCAACCTCGGTGGCCTTCTTTGTGCGTGTGGGTACACACTCAGGCCACCCTGTATACGTACACACAATAACTAGAAGCGCATTGTACGGGCCACAACAAGGCATATCAGTGAAATCGATCATTAATGAATTGAAAGGGTAGCAGCCTCTAGGTTGATGGCCTGGAGGTGGTTGCGGGCCTTGCCTAGGGTTGTTGGCTGCACATATATCACACCAGGCACATATACTGGTTGCTATACTACTGATTTTATCTATATATAATTCCCTCTTTAGTGCCCTCGTTAAGGTGGTTTTTTCCAGGTATAGTTGCTGATGTACTTGGCGTACAATGTCCCAGGCCATGTGAGCGGGAATATACACCCTATTGTCTGGTAGGACCCACCAATGACCGTCTAGGCATTCCTCAAGTGCTTCCAGCTGAGCCATGTCATCACTGGAGTAATGGGGTGGAGGGTGGTCATCTGGCACCCATATGGCGAGGTTCCTTTCTGTGGGGGTGAAATCTACCAGGGCAGCCTCATGTGCGAATCTGTCAGCATGCTTGTTTCCCCTTTGTATGTCCGTGACCACCTTCTGGTGTCCACGACAATGCATAACCGCCACCTTACTCGGAGCCCACACACTGTCTAAGAGGCGTAATATCTGAGGACCATATTTAATATCCTTACCCCCTGCAGTGATGAGCCCTCTTTCCTTAAACAGGGCTCCATGAACCTGAACTGTGAGGAAGGCATACTTTGAGTCTGTATATATGTTCACCACCAGTCCTTTAGCTAGTTCTAAAGCTTGTGTGAGTGCATGTAACTCAGCCAGCTGTGCACTTGTCTCAGGGGGTAGTGGTTCCGCGTCCCATACCTCATTTAGAGTAACCACTGCATAGCCTTCCTTCCTCATTCCCTCCTGCTGGTAACTGGTCCCATCTGTGAATAGGGTGTAGTTCGGGGCGGGGTACATCTTTCATGTCAGGGTGACTGGCATATGTTTCCTCAATGGTGTGGATGCAATCGTGAATCAGTTCTGTGTCAGGTTCGGGCAACAATGTGGCAGGGTTCAAGGTGGTGGATTAGGTAAGAGTGATCATCAGGTTGTGAGTGAGAAGTCCCTGATACTTAAGCATGCAGGGGTTGGTCAACCACAAGTGGCCCTTCATTTCCAAGACAGATTTAAGAGCATGAGGGGTACAAATATCCAGTTGTTGACCAAAGGTTAATTTGCTGGCCTCCTGGGTCAAAAGGGCAGTCCCCGCCACTGCCTTAAGGCAAGTGGGCCACCCCTTGGCAATGTTGTCAAGCTGCTTAGAAAGATACGCCACAGGGTGGTGCCAAGTGCCAATAGTCTGAGTGAGGACACCCACAGCCATGTTTCCTTTAGTGTCTACAAACAACTGAAATGGTTTCTCCAAATCCGGGAGGCCTAAACTGGGGGCTTGTAACAGAGCTTGTTTGAGCGACTGGAAACTGGCCTCTTCCTCAGCGTTCCACTGAAGCGGGTCACTATTGGCCCCTTTGGTAGCCTCATAGAGGGGTTTCGCAATAAGGCTAAAATTGGGGATCCATATACGACAGAAACCAGCTGCTCCCAGAAACCCTCTCAGGTCTCTTCTATTTGTGGGTCTAGGAAGTTGACATATGGCCTCCTTCCGCTCATGGCCTAATGTCCGCTTCCCCTGTTCAATATCATAGCCCAAGTATCTGACCTTCTGTAAGACTAATTGTGCTTTTTTTCTAGATGCCTTATATCCTAGACTCTGTAAGAGGGTGAGTAGCTCACTGGTATTGTCCCAACAAACTTCCTCAGTGTGTCCTGTTACCAGCAGATCATCTATGTACCGCAGCACTATGTCAGGGGCCGGTATGTGTGAACCCTCTAGGTCTTTTGCCAATGCTGCCCCAAAGAGAGTTGGTGAGTTTTTAAATCCTTGAGGCAGCCTTGTCCAAGTGTATTGTTGTTTCCAACCCATGACGGGGCTCTCCCATTCAAAAGCAAACAAGTGTTGGCTGTTTTTGTGTATAGGTATAATGAAAAAGGCATCCTTCAAATCTATGACCGAGAACCACGGGGCGGCTTGGGGAATTAGGCCTAATATCACATAAGAGTTGGGGACCACTGGATGGATGGTCATGGTGGCCAAATTAATGGGCCTCAAATCCTGGACTGGGTGGAAGCGGCCATCCCCTTTTGGGATGGGCAATATCTGGGTATTCCAAGGTGACTCAGTGGGCACTAGGATATGTTGTTCCAAGTATAGGTCAATAATGTCTTGAATGGCTTGCATGATGTGACGGGGGTATGCCCATTGTCGAATTCTCATAGGTGTCTTCATTGGCACTTCCTCAACTAAGATAGGCGGATGGTGAGCCGCAAAGCTGGGGGGGGGGGGGTTATCTTCCGCCCACAAATGAGGAACTTCAAACTGTCTCCATTTTTCTTCATCCCCATGCCCGAGATCTCTGGCTACCATAAATCACCATGATTCCTCTAGAGGTACGGACAAGCTTATTTTTCCATACCCCAGGTTCATAGAGCCATCCTCATTAAAAGATATCTGTGCCTGCATTTTGCAGAGTAAGTCCCTGCCCAATAACAGGACAGGGCAGTCGGGCATGTATACAAACTGGTGCGTTATCGCCTGTCCCTTTAAGGTACACTCAAGGGGTTCCAAAAAGGGACGTTGCAATGTATTCCCAGTTTCCCCCTGGATGTTAATGGTCTCGCGAGATGCTTAGGCTAAAGGTTGGGTGAGGACCAATCTGGTGGCTCTGGTATCTACCATGAAGGTGACAGGTTTGCCTCCAACATTTAGGCTGACCATGGGTTCCGGGAGGCTTTCTGAACCCAGTCGGCCTCAATCCCATTCCTCCACCTGTGCTAAACCCATTAAGGGGGTCTACCCAGGCCCCTCCTACCTTCCGGTCTTCCCCGGCCTCATTGCGCTAGTCTCCTCTGGTCATCTTCCACTACAAAACTAAGATTCCGTGGGGGCCCTCCTTTATCTCAAGGCCCCTCCTTGCTATTTCTTTCGGGGCACTCTCCTTTCCAATGTCCCTGTTTCTTACAAAAGGCACATTGGTTAGGGCCAAGTTCCCATCTGCCCCCCCCTTTGCAGACTATCTCCCCTGTGGGCCAGCCCCTGCACCACATGGTGTGTTGGCCCATCCTCTTGGTGCCCACATCATGGCTGCTGCCATTAGTTCGACCTTCTGCTGCATCTTCTGGTCTTTTTTCCTGTCTTCCTCTTTGTCCCTGTTTGCAAAAACCTTTTGGGCCACTTCCATCAGCTCGCTCATAGGCTTCCCCAGAGCGCCCTCGAGTCGTTGTAATTTGCGTCTTATGTCCAGGGCACTTTGGGAAATGAACGCCATCGTCAGCATCCGAGCATTCTCAGGGGCTGAGGAAGCTGCCCAGAGGAAGTGCCCCATCCTCCACTGTATGTGCCACCGGGTGGGTTTGATAGTGGGTCGGAGGGCGAGGAGGTATACATGGGAGTATACATGCAGTAAGCATCAATAGGACGGGAAAAAAATGCCTCTGGGCTCTCAGTAGGTTCTTGCAATACTAGAGCGGGCTTTGACATATTGATCACAGGTTTCCCCGCGAGGCGAATAGCTCGCATCACTAGGGACTAATAGTCTCTTAGGCGTTGCTTTCCTTCGTCACTATACAGATCCCAATCTGGATTACTGGACGGGTATTTTACTCTCAGAAGATCTTCCATGGAGTTATATAGTGGAACATCAGGCTTCAGGATTTCAGTTACTGCATTCTTAATTTTCTCCCTTTCCTCAGGACTAAACAATGTTCCCATGAGTTGTTGGATGTCTAGTCAATTGGGGTTATGGGCATCCATTATCGTTTTTACCAGATCCGCCACTTCTGTGGGTTTTTCGCTAAAAGGGCCGTAGTGTAGTTTCCAATTCAGCAAGTCTGAGGAAGTGAAGGGCACATGCTGGAACAGTGAGAGTGTGATTGAATCGGATGGGTTCTTCGGGTTAATGGCCAGTTGATCCACCTGCCTCAAGGGGGCTACCAGAGAAGTCTGTTGTTTTAGCCCTAGTCCTAGCCGTGACTGGTTCGGTCATAGAAGAAGTCCCTGGACTTGCCAAATCTTGGTCCAGAGAGCTTGGTCCGGATGTGGATGGGGCGGAGTCAGGCAGGTCCTCCACCCATGTAGAGGCTACCCAGTGGGATCGGTTGGCCTGAATGGGCCGATCTGTCCTCGAGGGTTTAGCAGGGCTTTTCACATAGGGGGATAACTGGTCCAACTGAGCCATGAAGCCAGGTACCCCTGGCGACTCCTCGCCCTCCGACCCACTATCAAACCCACCTGGTGGCACATACGGTGGAGGATGGGGCGCTTCCTCCAGGCAGCTAGGCAGCACCTGTGCGGTCTTTCGCAGCATTTTCAGAGTAACATTTCATGATAACAGAGCCTTGCACCATTGCATTTTGAGCTTCCGTAGCCAAGGGAGGGTGTTATTCAATAGATCTAGCTACACGTCTATGTATGGTGCCTGATCTGGATGTCCCAAGGTAGGGTGGAAGACAAGGCGGTATACCTGCACTGCAGTGGGGATGTCAAGTGTACCTATTGGGGGCCACCCAAACCCAAATGTGGGCCAATCTGTCTTGCAAAACTTCCGCAGTTTCAGTCTACTCCACTTATACCCGTAATCCTGTGACTGGTATGCTTCTTTGAAATGCTTTAGCATAACCTCCAAGGGAGTCACAGGTTTACTCTCTCTACCACCCATGAACCACCCAAATAACCAGACAAGACAGATGGGGAAAAGAGTTGAAGAGGAGAATATGGGGTCCCTCCTTCTCCGGACACAACAAGGAGTTACATACACACGTGCCCGACCCAGGGAGCCGGATGCACATGGTCTCCGATGGGAACTGCGGACGCCACTCGCTTTCTACTGACCCACGGCACTGGACACTCACAGTCACCAATGCAAACTGCAGTAGTCTTTCTTCACAATTAGACTTGACAATTCCACCCACCTTACCTCTCAAGAGAGGGTGATCAGTCCTCTCCTCCGTCCCTGCTTACAGGGAGGGATTGTTTCCCCAGTCCAATACTTGACTGCAGGCGTCTTCCTTCTTCACCGCTGGCCAGCCCCCAGTCCTGTTCTTCTCACCTTTCACCAGTGGTTCTTGGAAGTGTCGATCACCGACGCCAGGGAACAGAAGTTTGAGGAAGTCCCTCAGATTCAAGGGTCCGATGGTGCCTGGGATGTTCCCCGCAACTCACCGATATGCTGGCAGTTGGGATGGACCCCCCTCCAGAGGGCCTTAGGGCCCCTTCAGTCCTGCCGCGGTTGCCATTAAATGTAGCAGCAAATCGTGTTTCCAAAACAGGACTCAAGACCACGAAAGGGTAGAAGAATACAAGTTTATTTGCGCAAAGCGTTCAGAGCATTAGCATGACAAATTTTGAACTCCCGTCCCTCATTTAGGGCAGTTCCTTTATACTTCTGGTGACTTCAGCCGAAGTCTGAGTGTTCATCTTTGACATATTTACCAAATAGGATATTGTGCTTACAAGATAACACAGAAAACTTGAAAAACATCTTTTTCCAAGAAGGAACTAGAAAGAGGATATGATAAGCATATTTTGCGTAATCTGTTATCTTACACCATCAGATACTTTCCATGCCCACCCTTGTTTATAGTGACAGCTAAGTTGCTACTTCCCTAAAGTCACAGGTTGCCTAATATCTGAGCAAGTAAAAGCAAAGGCACTCTGACCCCCCTCTGGCCATGAGTTCATGACCTTTATTATCAATAATGCTTATTATTTTATGTCTTTTCGGTCCTGCTTCAGCATATCTGATATTAATACAATTGAGAAAGTTCAGAAATATTTTATGAGAAGAATCCTCCACCCCTTTATTCGTTGCAGAATACCTTATGCCACCAGACTTGAAATTTTAAACTTAGACAACCTAGAACTACGCCACCTTCCATTCGATCTAAGTATAGTATATAAAATTACATATTGCAATGTCCCACCTATCAATGAATATTTCAGCCTCAACCAAAACAATACAAGAGCACAAAATAGATACAAACTAAAAATAAACCACACCAAACATGATTGCAGGATATACAACTTCAGCAACAGAGTAGTCAATGTCTGGAATATTCTACCCGACTCTGTGGTTTCTTCCCCAAATCACAAAATCTTCAACATTAGACTGTCTACTATTGACCTCACCCCTTTCTTAAGAGATCTGTAGGGGGTGTGCATAAGCGCACCAAAACGTGCCTACCATCCCTCTCCTATTGTTTCTTTCTTTTTTCTTATTTGTATCCATTTCATGTATTTATAACCAGGTTTATACTTATACCTGTCATCTAATAATTGTTTGACAAAATAAATAAGTAAATAAAAATAAATAAAATAAATGTCAGCTTTCAAATTTTTTGGCCTACAGTTCCAGTCATTGGTGGAATACATTGTAGACAAATGGATGTAATTTAACTGTGGCCTAGAGATTCTAGCAGAATGATTCTGGAAATTATTGGCACTGGAATCTCCTAAAATATGAAAGCTCTATAAAGGAAATGTAGAAGATTGAAAGAAAGAAAAGGGTGAATATGTGACTTATTATCTCACCACATCAGTACCATTTTGTTTTTATTTTGCACTTATTTTCTCACTGAAATCGATTTCAGGAGGAGGATCAATTAGTAGCTGACTTGAAGGCATATTGAAAGATCAGAAGTATGGCTTCTGCTGTTCCGTACATTGTCCAACATACTCTTAAGTGGATTCATCACTCTTCATTCACCCACCAATCCTTTAGCAAGTGTTGGAGTTTATTGTTTCAAAAGTGACCAGGGAGGAATACTCAGTGCTCAAACCTGGACCTGCTTCTCCATTTTTGCTGATTTTAGAGATGAAGAATTGAATTATTAAATCCTGAGTCCCTTTGTAGCATTATAGAATTACAGCCTAAGAACATGTGAGGATAACTATAAGAGGAAGGCGAAATATACATCCCAGGCAAAGAGTTAGGAACCAATTTCAAATAGTTTAAACCTGGTATGGGAATATGACCTTATTGTCCTTTCTGGGTCATTGCCAACCTACAGAAAAGTAAACTTTGGAGGTATATTGTGTTCTGCTTTGTAAGGAAGCATCAAGCAAATGGGAAGCTAAATAAACACATTTTGATATAATCCGTCTTTTTAAAAGATAATAAAATAAAGTTCTCCAAGCACCAGAGTAATTAAAATCTGCAGGCCAGTTTTAAATCAAATCACTCCCTCTCAGGCAGGATATTACTTGAAAAATTCCTTAGATATATAACAGCCCTCAATCTCTTCTTTAATCTAGGCTACACTTTGTATTAAAACCACAGACTGAAGTCATTGACTTTGATCCTAGTTCTAACTATAAAGGCTGAGAGAGGTTAAGAATGGCCTTTCTATACACCTTTCACTACAGCTAATTTAATCTCCACATATTTTTAAGAAATCCATATATCAGCATAAAATGGTTGCAATCATTGTCAGTTACTATCTTGTCTGAATATGTTCCGTTCTTGGTTGCTCTAGTCACCTGATTTCCCTCCAAAGCAATAAAAAATAGACTTATACATCTATTATGTATATCTATTATATATATCTTGAGGCTGCCCTCAGATGTTGTTGAAATAAGGCAAAAAATGTTTATCAACAGGACATCTAAGAACTGAAAACTTCTGAAAACTGTCTCATGAAATGAGATAAAGGAGGCATGGATGGCCAAGAGAGATTGGAGCATGGTGAGATTAAAATAGTGGAGTGGGAACTGTAGCACATGCACTAGGGCTTTGGTAAAACATCTTTGTGAAAAGCTTGTTAAATTTTGGCTTGTCTGCCTCCCCTACCCTCTACAGCAAGAGGATCTAGGTTTCAGCTGAGTACAAATAATTAAAAGTGTGATGGGCTACAATACAATATAGTTAGTTCTAGAACTGCATATTTGTAATTCTCTAGTTTCAATAATTAAACAGTGAAAAGATGAAGAGACTTAATTTTTCTAGGCTCAAAAATTCCCCCAAACAATCTGTACAATCAGTCTTATTTTGGTATACCTATTCAAAAGAAGTGAATTTAGATGTATACTTTTACAGTGGACAAAAGAAATCTGAAACTGTAGACTTGGAAGTAAACAAACAGAAATCAGACAAAGCAATGACAGACCACTTCTGTTTTGCTACCAAGAGTGTTTTCATGACACGTGTACATCCATCCAGTCACCAAAATGGAATATTGTGGTTTGCCGGCAGCAGGTGAGGATGGCAGAGATCTGACAGTGAGGATGAAAGGGAACTAGTCAGGGAGCCTGGTGAGGACTTGGACAAGGGTCCTGCGTCTGATGCAGGGATGGAGCCAGGACTATCGGAGGGTGGGGTGATGCCTTCAGAGCTTTTGGAGTCTGGCAGCAGTGAAGTAGAGGACCCTGGGGACCCTGTGCCCAGTGCACATATTAAGTGGGTGCAGGTAAGGAAAGAGCTGGACCCCATGGTGTATGGGAACTCTTTATTTGAAATCCAGAATCAGGAAAAAAGCAAGCAAACCGTGGCAGAGCCAGCTTATACAGCTGGTGCTGTCCAACACTTCAGCCACTGACAGGGACTCAATCCTCCCGCCAGTGGCTGGACCAATGAGTAGAGTCTGACATCAGACTCCACACATGTAAATGAGGTGTCATGCAAATTTAACAGCACTTGTGCTCGAAGGAGAGAGCAGCTGAAACAGCAAGGGCAACTCGGGAATAAGGCTGGAAGGTGATTGCCCTTCCCATAAGGGATAAAAACCAGCCCTCGGGGATGTGTTCTTTGCGGGAAGCAAAGAAGTTCTTTAGACTCTGAGTCCTCATTAAATCCCTGCGAACTCCAGTTTGTTTTCAAAACTTCTGTCAGTTGATATTTATCAATAGTTAAATTTCTGTTCTTGGCAGCCTTTTACAACCTTGAAAGGGCTTGCTTTTATCTTAGACAACTAGGTTTAAATGACTCTTGGCTGGGAATGCAAAGAATTCCCAGCACTGCATTAAAAAAGGTTTGCTTTTATACACAGTTTGTGTTTGTTTAATTTGAACAAGGCTTGGGTCAGAACACTGAACTTGGCTCCAGAGTGAATGTATCTTACCTTATTTTAGAACTTCCCTTACTTGTTTTGTGTGTTTCTCCCCACATGATAGCTGTGAAATTGACTCTGAGATTCTTAAGTTTATACATCTAAAGGTCAGAAAGCAACAATATTAATCTGGGCTATTGAGTATTTAATTCATGTTGAGGTTTGTTTGGATTATATCACCGAAGCTTCCAAATTAAGACAAATAGGACAAATGATGCTATCCTGTAATGTAGAGATTCTCCAATGTTTCAGTTATTCTGATAGATGATAGATAGGTAGATATATATATATATAGATAGATAGATAGATAGATAGATAGATAGATAGATAGATAGATAGATAGATATAAAATGCCAAGGAAATTAAATATTTTTTTAAAAAAAAGATAATTTACCCAAAGATTTTTTTTAAAAAATACTACTTGTTCATTTTCACTGTCACTGGGAAAGCATTTAGAAATCTCCAGCCACTCCCTCAATTAATCATTCTGGCTTCTTCTGCAAACACAGACATTTTTGCCATTATGCTAAAAATAGATGCTTTTCAGACAGCAAAACCAGTTTGTCTTGTTTTGTTATTATTTTTAATGTGCTGTTTTTACTTGTAGTTGTGATAACAGGATGTATCCACTATTCCTCAGTTCAATAACCTGATACTTTGGCAATATGGACGGCCTCTGTAACTTTATAATATAATCATGAGGAAATAATTTCTTTGGGAAAAAGGAACCACATTAATTCTGGTTTGTTTTTTGTAAATTGCATCACCAATACAATAGGTCTAGCTAATTTCAAAAATCCCTACTATTATCACACTGCTTCAGTTAGCTGCATTTCCTAGTAAGAATTTTTAGGATTCCAGCTGAAGGGCATAACTGCACATGTTATGTTTATTAGTTTTATTAAACCAGCATAATGTCAAAATTGTGTTATCTGAAATGTAGAACTGCCACAATTACACCTAGATATGGGATAGAGGAGAACATCATGTCCATGTGCTTTTGGCATGTCTTGGGCAAACTTTAAAAATACTAGAGATGTTTACATTAATAATATGGTGTTGGAAGGAATAATGGGGTGATGCCCAGGAGGTCTGCTACCTGCAAAAACTGAATTCTTTGTGTGACATGTTTTAAGGGACTCTGGGAAGGAAGCCTACACAACACCTCAATAGAAGCTAGAGGTTTTCCATAGAAGATGGGACATTTTCTTGCAGACAGAAACTGGCCTTGAAGTGAGGGGTGGCGGAAGGATTTCCAAGAGCCACAAGAAGTCATGAAATCACCAGAATGCTCAGAACTGTAGGTCCTCAGAGGAAAAGTTCAGATGCTTTAAGGGTACAAAGTTGCTATTTTGTCTACATTTTCCCAAACTGGAAAAAGAATCCCAGTTGTTCATAAAAGAGTATCTTGATCATTTCAAAAATGCCCAAATTATGGAGTGAAAACTTTGGCTTTGCTTTCTCAAGATGATCCAAAAGGTCTGGATATAACCTGGATATTCATCCATGGTATGAAGATGATGTATGAGCTCTCTTTAGGAGTTTTAGTCTGGAAAAGAGCTGATGAGGTGCTTTTAGACTATCTTCATGGAATTTCACAGATGATGCTGTCTTCTATTTATAATTATAATCCAGTGTTTTTCCACTTCTATTTTTTCTATTTCTTTCTACAAGAATATATTAAACAAGGAAAAGTTGAACAGCTGTATAATTAACTGACAGCTTTAGGAAATGCTAGTCTGGAATACCTAAACATTCTTGCTTATTATTCTAGCTCTGGTAAACTATGCTTATGAAGCAAACTATGCTTATTTTCAAAGCTTTCAAATTTTTGAAGCTCAAGCTGGTCTTACAAAGACATCATTCCCTTTAAATGAATGCTTCAATTTTTGCATATAGGCAAGGTTAATAATGCCAGGCAAAATACTTGAAAGTCTTTCTTAAATAAATTGATAAAATTAGTTACCTTGCTGGTGCTGATTTTCAATATTCCATTAAACTGATTGATGCATTTGCTTTTTATTGTTCTTGCATTAGTGAAAAGTTAGTCATAAACGTACCTCCTTTCAAACTAAATTAAATAAAAAAGGAAGGTAGGTTGAAATCAGCAAATAATTCTTGGAAGTAACAAAAGACAATGATGTTTGTATTTTCTATAAGCATCTTGCTATGCATCTATTACTATATATGGAAGAAAATTCTATAATCCAGACATGGAAATTTTTAGAATAAATTTTTAGAATTTTCAGAATAAATGCAGGTCCAACTCAATAACTGCCTTCTGTTTTGGTCTGGCTTGCTCATTGTTTATCATCAAAAGCCATCTACTGAATCACAACACCATCTTCAATTAGTCTGTGGAGAGGCCTCTTCAATCACCAGATGGATAGACATTTAAATTAGAATTGCTGACCTCTGCTGCCTCTTTAATTGCCCTAACCACCATCTGTGGAATGTGCCTTCTGCATCAGAACAAAACATCACCTGGATTTTATGATCCTTGTTGTGTCCGTCACGACAAGGAGACCAGGACTCAGTGACTTGATTCAGCTATTTTATTGGTCCCGAGAACGGCTCGGGTTCCGGGGGAAAAACAGCGGCTTTTCATTCCCAAGCCGCGGCGGCCGCGACCAATGGCACTACTTTGAATCTCCCACGATTGGTTTCCACCAATCGCGGGAGATCCGCAGCGGGCCAATCAGTGCGGCTCGCTCGACCAATCGGATCCCTCCGCGCTTTGACCAATCACAGCGCAGCATTTACAAGAATGTAAATGACCGTACAGAACACCCCTCCCCTCTTGGTTCGGTCCTACGTGACATAGTCCCGTAAGTAGGCAGGGCTCCGTACTTGCCTACTGGACCTGCGCAGGTTAGTTGTTGTTTGGTTCCCGGCCGGTTCGGTCAGGTTCTCTTTTGCTCTCGGCCTCGTCGATGGAACCGCCTGGAAGGTGTCGCCGGGCCTCTTGTCGCAGCTCCCTCCTGGTCTACCCAGGCTGGTTGAGCTGCGGTTTCCGCCGCTCCCGCCTAGTCTTTCTGGGCTGGTTGAGCTGGCCTGGCTGCTTCTTCCTGGTGAGGCTTCGAGCTGGCTGTCCATCGGTAAGTGTTGCTGGTTTCTTTCTATTGGGTTTTGGTTCCCAGGGTATTCCTTCCCCTCTTGGCTTGTATTAAGGGGATTGTCTGTGTTTGGTTATGTGTCGGTTGTGTTTCCTGTGATTGTTCTCGATCTTAGTTGATCGATGTGGCATTTCCAGGCTCGTCCATCAGTTGTTTGCAGCCGGTACGAGCGGGGGCCTGACAGTTGGGTTATGGTTGCTGGTACCGACAGTGGGTCTCCGGTTAGGTTCTTTGCATAGATGGTATCGCCTAGTGCAAAGGACCGGTGCTTGCTAGAGGAGTTGGGGGGTTTCTCCGGGTTGTATGTGGGGTGCAGCTTGTCGAGTGGGGACCTTATTTTCCTCCCCATTAGTAGTTCTGCTGGGCTTTTGTTCGTTGTCGTGTTTGGGGTTATATGTTGTATGAAAAGCATTTTATTTATTTTTTCTTGGATTTCCCCGTGTTCGATTTTTTGGATGGTTTTTTTCATGAATTGAACCATCCGTTCCGCCCTTCCGTTTGCCGCCGGATTGCTGGAGCTGTCAATGCATGTCGTATGCCCCGTTCCACTAGGAATTTTTCAAATTCTAGTGAGGTGAATTGGGGCCCATTATCCGACACGATGATATCTGGGAGGCCGTGGGTTGCGAATAGCTTGCTAAGTTCCTTGGTCACGGCCTCCATGGTGGTGGTTTTCATGTTGCTTACCTCCAATCAGTTGGAGTAAGCATCTACCATTATAAGGAAAGTATGTCCCTTAGTGGGCCCGGCAAAATCAATCTGGATCCTGGACCATGGTCCCCTGGGGGTTTCCCATTCCAGGATCGGTGCCGCGGGAGGGCTCGGTCTAGTTTCTTGGGAGCATTCACATTTTGCCACCCAGGCCTCGATTTGCTTGTCCATCCCTGGCCAGGGCTTTCATTCTAACTATGCCCGGGTGCCCCTCGTGTAACAACTCCAATACCTTCCCTTGTAGCTTTTCCGGAATAACAACCCTATCCCCCCAAAGTACACACCCTTTTTGTAGCGAGAGTTCTGTTTGCCAGTTCCGGAATGTCTTGAATGCTTCATCGTCGTCTTTTTCCGGCCACCCTTTTTCTACCCAATGTAACACCTGCGCCAGACGTTTGTCTTTATTAGTTTCTCGGCAATGTCTGATGTGGTTATGGGTAGATCGGGCAGAGTCTCTATGTTGAGGGTGGTCATCGTGGGTGCTGGGTCAGTGTCTAGATCGGGTAACGGCGAGCGGCTCAAGGCGTCTGCGTGGGTGATAGTCTTACCGGGTCGGTGTGCGAGCCGGTAGCTGTAGGCGGCAAGGAATTTGGACCACCTTGTCATTCTGGGAGATACAATGTTCGGGGTGGCCCGGTTCCCTGCCAGGATGCCCAGCAGTGGCTTGTGGTCTGTGATAATGGTGAACGTGCAGCCGTAGAGGTACTTGTGGTACCTCTTCACTGCTGCGACGATAGCCAGGGCCTCCTTGTCCAGCTGGCTATAGTTCCTCTCTGGTTTGGTGAGTGTCCTCGAGAAGAAGGCGATGGGTGCTTCTCTTCCATCCGGGAGTGTGTGACTGAGGACGGTGCCGACGCCGAAGGGTGAGGCGTCGCATGTGACGGCAAGTGGTAGGGTCTCATTGTAATGGATGAGGACGGCATCCGAGGTGAGCAGGTCCTTGGTTTTCCTGAAGGCAACTTCCTCACGTTCCCCCACGTCCAGGTGGCCGCCTTGTCCAACAGCCTATGCAAAGGCTTTGCCGTGGTCGGCTTTTGGGGCAGGAAAACATTGGAAAAATTAAGCAGTCCCAGAAATGCCTGCAGTTCCATTTTATTCCTGGGCGTGGGGGCCTCCTTAATGGCTCTGATTTTGTTTGCAGTTGGGTGGATGCCGTGCTGCTCTAGGAAGTATCCTAGGAACTCAACCCACTCTGTGTAAAGCTGGCATTTTTCTCTCTTCACTTTTAGCCCGGTTTCCTTGAATTTTGTAGCACCTCCCTTAGATGACCCTCTAGTTCTAGCTGGTTGGTTGCCGACACCAGCACTTCGTCGAAGTAGGGCACCACCCCCTTAATTCCTTGCAAAAGTCTCTCCATGAGGCTCTGGAAAATTCCAGGTGCCACGCAGACTCCAAACTGGAGTCGGTTACAGCGAAACGCTCCCCGGTGGATGACTATGGTTTGCGCCTCAGCGGTTTCTGTGTCGACCGGCAGCTGTTGGTATGCTTGCACCAGGTCAAGCTTAGCAAAAACCTTGCCTCCCCCCAGTGAGTGTAGAAGGTGCTGCACTACTGGGACAGGGTAGGTGCTTTGTTGTAAGGCACAATTTAGGGTGGCCTTATAGTCCCCGCAGATTCTTACCGACCCATCGGGCTTGACTGGGGTGACTATTGGGGTCTCCTACCAGGCGTGGTCGATTGGTTGTAGGA
Organism: Hydrophis major; assembly: GCA_033807585.1. Classification (NCBI taxonomy): domain Eukaryota; kingdom Metazoa; phylum Chordata; class Lepidosauria; order Squamata; family Elapidae; genus Hydrophis; species Hydrophis major. Next base: position 34,914,128 of record CM066332.1, on the reverse strand, counting down.
CCCCTTGCTTGACGAGCTTGTCAATTTGCTCGTCTATTTTTGGCCAGAGTGCAAAGGGTACACGCCTTGGTTTTAGGCGTATGGGGGGAATGTTGGGGTCTAGGCTGAAGGAAATAGGGGGCCCTCGGTACTTGCCTAGGGTGCCATCGAACACTTCCTGGAAGTCCCATGCCAGTTGCTGTTCCCAATCGGTCTTTGCGGTGTGGTTTATGCCCGTGACCTCGATGCTGAGCAGTGCGAACCATTGTAGTCCCAAAAGGCTGGGTCGGTCTCGGTCCATGATTGTCAGGGGAAGCTTTGCAGTGCGGCCCTTGAATGTTACCTTGAATTGTCCGGTTCCGACTACTGGGATGTGGTTTCCCTGGTAGTCCTTGATTATTAGTTTCTGGTTCTCCAGTCCCTTCTTGTGGATGGTAGGCACCAAGCGTTTGATTTCTTGCCAGGTGACCATGGAGAGGTAGGACCCGGAGTCCACCTCCATTTTGCATGGCTTGCCTTCAATGCCTACCTCCACGTAGACTTTTCGGGTGTCGGTGGTTGATGCGTGGCCGATGATGACCATCTGGTGAGTTTCCTCCTTCCGCTGGGTTTCGCCACCTCTTCGGTTCCGTCCGCTCTGGTCCCATCTGCTGTTGGCTTGGTGATCTCTGGCTCTGGGAGGTGTGCTGTCACGTCTCCGCTTGCTGTGGTCCTGCCATTTGGGGCTGTAGGCCTTCCTCAATCGGCAGACTCGGGCGATGTGACCCTTTTTGTCACAGTGCCGGCAGACTGCATCGAAGAAATGGCACTCTGCTCGAGGGTGGTCACCTCCGCACCCGGCACATGCGGTCCCCAACTTATGACTCCGCCGATTTCGCTGGTCCCGTCCTGTCTGGAGCCAGTGGATTTCCTCCTCCTCGTCCATGGTGTCAGAGGCGGAGTGGAATTTGCCATGATGGGTGGTGGTCTTGCGGTGACTTGCTTCGGGATGGGCCTCAGTCGCCTGTCCTGGGTCAGCGGTCACGGTGCGCTCTCCAGTGTCTGGTCTCCGCATGCGGTTTGCCGATTTTCGGGTTGCCTCGGCTGCGGTGGCTTCAGCGATGGCATCGGCGAGGGTGATGTCACCTTTGGCCATCAGTCGGCTCTGTAGGACTGGGTCATGGAGTCCGAACACGACGCGGTCCCGTAAGGTCTCATCCATGTTCGAGAACCAGCACATGCCCCCTAGGCTTCATAGCTCAGCCACAAAATCGCTGATGCTCTCACCCGATCTCTGGTCCCGCCAGTAGAAATCGTGCTGCCTGATGAGGGTGGGCACAGCGGAGGCATAGTGGTTCTGGAGCAATGGTTCGAGGTCGGCCCAGTCCATGACGTCCGCGGGTTTCGTTAGAGCTTTTGCCATCTTGAACACTGCGGGCCCGCAGTGTGTCAGGAAGACGGCCCTTTTCTTCGGCCCGGCAGCATCCTTCATGTTGCTACATTCGAGGAACATGAGGAATCTGTCTGTGTATGATTCCCAGTCCTCGGTAGCGGGATTAAAGGGCGCGGGCAGTGCGATGCTGGCCATCTCGTCGGTCTCGCTTCCGCCAGACACGTGTTGGTGGGGAATTAGCCTTGGAATCCCACCTTCATTGCCAGTGTTGTGTCCGTCGTGGCAAGGAGACCAGGGCTCAGTGACTTGGTTCAGCTCTTTTATTGGTCCCAAGAACAGCTCGGGTTCCAGGGGAAAAACAGCGGCTTTTTATTCCCAAGCTGCGGTGGCCGCGATCAATGGCACCGCTTTGAATCTCCCACGATTAGTTTCTACCAATAACGGGAGATCTGCAGTGGGCCAATCAGTGCGGCTCGCTCGACGAATCGGATCCCTGCGCGCTTTGACCAATCACAGTGCGGCATTTACAAGAATGGAAAACCAATGCCATGTAGGTCAGTATTACTTTTATTGTAAAGCTATAGTAACATAATAGTGCAAGCCTGAGTGTGTGTCTCCCTCCTTCTCTTTATCTGAGGGATGTGCTTGAAATTTTTACTCATATTAATTCTTGTCTTGAACTGAGACCCTTTTTATCTACCATTGACTTGATAATGATTCTTCTTCTTGGTCCTCAAAGCCAGGAGAATCTTAGAGAATCTTGAAAACTTTTCACTTTTTGAGTGCTGCTGAAGTGAATAGTCAGCTTCCCAGCTTCCCAAATATTTGTACTGCAGGCATCGACATCCAAACCTGGAGCAAGCTTGTTCTTGTGAATGAATAATACCAATAAAGTATATTGAGCTTGAAGTCAAGTGCAAGGGTTCTGGCCCTGCACTTCTGATTGGCTGTTAATGGCAGGATCGGATTGGTCCATGCAGGAGCATCTGGTTGGCCATTAACAGGCCATTCCTATTGGTTAACGGAGCTAGCGCTCCAGGTTTGCTATTGGTTGAAGTTGCCTATATAAGGAAGGCTATAGCAGCCCTCCAGTTTGAGCTGTCACAAAATGTAAATAAAGAGTTTGAAGTTCACTGTTTCTACCGGCTCGTCTCCATTATTCGCACCCATGCTCCAGACATAACACTGGCAATGAGGATGGGATTGGATGACATCAGAGCCAACTAAGACAACTAAGCACGTGGTTGAAGCGCACAACGGCAGAACCATGTCCGGTGGCGTAGTACCACCCGCTCCATTCGATCCAGCTCAAGAGGACTGGGAGTCCTACATGGATCGTTTTCAAATGTTTTTGGAAACAAATAATCTGAAGGATGCCACACTCGGGAAGAAACGGGCGGTATTCCTAACGCACTGCGGCCCAGTGGTTTTTAAAATGGCTAAGGCATTAGAGAAACCAGCGGAAGTGAAGTCCATGGAATGGGACATCCTCGAACCTCTACTAAGGGCCCACTATGCACCAACCGTTCCAACGCTCGTAAGACGACATGAGTTCTATCAACGGAACCAGCGGAAAGGAGAAAGCGTCGCCGATTTCGTTGCAGACCTCCGGAACTTGGGAGGCCTTTGCGATTTCACCGACCTAGAAGAGGCCTTGAGAGACTGAGTAGTCCTCGGGCTTGACACTCTAAACGTACAGAGCAAAATAATGGCAAAGGGCGACATCACCCTTAAAGATGCCATAGCTGAAGCTACAGCAGCGGAGGCGACCAAGAAGTCGGCTGCCCAACTACGCCGAAATCGTGCTCCAGCACACCCACCAGCCGGCAAAGTTTCACCTAACGCAGAAGGGCAGCTACCGACGGCCCATCATGAGGACCTCTCTTTGTCATCAGACAGTGATGAAGAAGAAGTCCATCGCCTGTGGTCCGATCGGGAATGATACCCGAAGTTCCAGCAACCGTGCACTGGCTGCGGGGCCAACCATTACCGTTCCGATTGCAAATTCCGCGACACGCTCTGCCACGAGTGCGGGAAACGAGGCCATCAGACGAGTCTGCAGAAGCCTCCTCGGACCCAGCCAGACCTCGAAAGGAACCAGTCTCCGCCAATAGACAGGGAATTGCCCTGTAAGGTGAGAACCAGTAAACAGAAACCGACCTGTGAATTGTCTAGCGAGACAGGAAGAGGCCCACCAAACACTCACTATTGGCCATGCCTCTTCACTAGACGCTAAGAAAATTCGGGTCAACATGAACATTGAAAATCGGCCTTGCCAAATGGAAGTTGACTCGGGATCATCTCTTTCAATGGTCTCATGGAAGACCCTCAAGCAACTCATCCCCATTATCCGGCGCCAAGACCTTCAATTCCAACGGCTCATGCGAAAGGACTACCAGGGGAACCGAATTCCAATCGCAGGATCCAGTCGAGTCCGGGTTGCATTCAAGAACCGCACGGCGTACTTACCCCTGACGGTGATTGATAAGGACCGGCCTAGTCTGTTAGGCCTGCAATGGTTCGCACCACTCGGCATTGAAGTGGCTGGCATTAACCGAATCGGCGGCAGTGACTGGGAGGAAGACCTCGCCCATGAATTCAGGGACGTCTTTGAGGAAAAGCTAGGCGAGTACAAGGAGACCCCGATATCCTTTTACCTTAATCCAAAGATATCTCCCATCCGCCTTAAGCCTCGTCGAGTTCCGTTTGCTCTAAAGCCAAAAATCGACGAGCAGCTTGATAAGTTGATTGCCCAGGGAGTGTTAAAGCCAACTGACCACTCCCCATGGGAAACGCCGATTGTGACACCAATTAAGCCGGACGGCTCCATTAGAATTTGTGGGGACTACTGAGCCACCCTAAACCATGCCCTGCAACAGAACCCATATCCGGTGCCAGTGGTACAACACTTCCTCCATTCCCTGGGGGGCAGAAAAGTCTTCGCTAAACTAGACTTAGCTCAGGCTTATCAGCAAGTGCCGGTTGACGAAAAAACGGCACAGGCACAGACTATCGTAACACACCGAGGTGCCTTTAAGTGTACGCGGCTTCAATTCGGAGTCAGTGTGGCCCCGGGGATCTTTCAGAGCCTAATGGAGAGACTATTGCAGGGGATCAAGGGTGTTGTCCCTTATTTTGATGATATGCTCATTGCCACCCCCACTTCCAAAAATCTTACAGGAGCGTTTAAGACTGGCATTACGAAAATTCCAGGAAGCAGGCTTGAAAGTCAAAAGAAATAAGTGCAAACTGTGTACCGATCGTGTTGAATTTTTAGGGTATTTAATTGACAGTCAGGGTATTCACCCTACCGATAGCAAATTGAGAGCAATAAAAAACGCTCCCAGACCCCAGAACAAGACCGACCTCCAGGCGTTCTTAGGCCTCATCAATTTTTATAATGTATTCTTGCCGCACAAGGCGACTGTCCCTGAACCTTTACATCGTCTATTAGATAAAAAATCGATTTGGGTATGGGGTCACAAAGAAGAGCAGGCATTCCGTAATGTGAAAAAACTACTGACTTTGGATGCCGTACTGATGCAGTACAATGAGACTTTGCCAATAAACATTACATGTGATGTATCGCCTTTTGGAGTGGGCGCCATTTTGAGCCATGTGTTATGTAACGGTAATGAAGCCCCTGTTGCTTACTTCTCAAAGATGCTCTTGAAAACCGAGTGAAATTACAGCCAGATCGATAAAGAAGCCCTGACGATTGTATCAGCTGTTAAAAGATTTCATGAGTATGTGTACGGCCGGGTTTTCACCATTGTAACTGACCACAAACCATTGCTGGGGATCATCGCTGGGGACAAACCAACTCCCTACATAGTTTCTCCCAGAATGACCCGCTGGTCAGAATTCTTGGCTGCTTACAATTATCGGCTACAATATCATCCCAGTAAAGCCATTCCCCACGCCGACGCGCTGAGCCGTACACCACTCCCTGAAACTATCAACGATCCTGCACCAACGATGACAGCGTTGCAGATCGAGACACTCCACACGCTGCCATTAACGGCCCATGACATCGCAAGACAAACAAAATGCGACCCTATCTTAGCACGAATCCTCACATGGGTGGAACGTGGATGGCCATTGGACCAAGTACCAGACGACTTTGCACCATTCAAAAGTCATCAAACAGAATTGTTCTCGCAAAAGGGTTGTGTCATCTTGGGCGATAGAGTCATTATCCCAGAACGACTCCAACAGACATTGCTAAGAACCTTGCACGATTGGCACTCTGGCATCATGCGCATGAAGGGCCTTGCACGAAGCTACGCGTGGTGGCCAGGCATCGACAGACAAATCGAATCGTGGGTTAAAACTTGCAGAAGATGCCAAGAAGTAAGCAACGCTCCACCAAAGGCAACCCCAACTGAATGGGAGACGCCGCAGGGACCCTGGTCCCGCATCCATCTGGACTTTGCCGGGCCGACCAAAGGCCACATGTTTTTGCTAACCATTGACGCCTACTCGAATTGGCTCGAGATTCACTGAATGAGCAACACGACCACTGATGCGGTCATCAAAAGACTGGAAAGACTGTTTGCAACCCACGGATTACCAGACGTTCTGGTATCCGACAATGGGCCCCAGTTTACCGCGCTGTCTTTTGAGCAGTACCTGGCTGACTGCGGTATCCAACATGTGCTCACTTCACCTGCACACCCTGCTGCCAATGGTAGGGCTGAGCGCATGGTACAATTCGTCAAAAAGACTCTCCAAAAGACTGACCATGACAACATCGATGAGAAAATCAACCGGATCCTTTTCCTACAACACATCACACCTCACAGCGTCACCAACAAAACTCCCGCCGAGCTGCTAATGGGATGAAAGCTCCGCTCCCACCTCGATCGGCTACACCCAGCCTACGAGCCGGAAAAACCACTCAGATCCAGCGGCCGATGCCATACCTTCCAGGTAGGCGATTTAGTATTCGCTAAAAACTTATCGGGCGATCCACTGTGGGTAGAAGCGATCGTAATCCGCATAACTGGCCCAAGATCATACCTCATTCAGTGCCCTGACGAGAGACTTTGGAAGCACCACATAGATCAACTACGATCACGGCTACCATCGCGCACTTCCAAACTCCCTTATGACCAAACTGAGGCGGGGGGAAATACAGAGGAAAGCGAATTGCAATTTGAGGGAAACCTTTTTGAAGAAACTGATAATGGGACTGAAACGCAGGAACAGGAACCAGGGACTGGAGTGGGTTCACCTCAGGGAGTAGCCAATGATATTGGTGACGACGGGAACGCGAACTCGGAACCAGAGGCACTCCTACCGATAAACAATGATCTACCTCGGCAGAAGTGCAGCCAACCGCCAGGCACTTTACGAAAATCGAAAAGACTAACAAAACAGCCGTCCTACCTTAAGGACTATGTAACCGCGCCCTGTGGGCACAAGCCGGGGGAAAGGGGTGTTGTGAATGAATAATACCAATAAAGTATATTGAGCTTGAAGTCAAGTGCAAGGGTTCTGGCCCTGCACTTCTGATTGGCTGTTAATGGCAGGATCGGATTGGTCCGTTCAGGAGCATCTGATTGGCCATTAACAGGCCATTCCTATTGGTTAACGGAGCTAGCGCTCCAGGCTTGCTATTGGTTGAATAGTTAATAAGTTGCCTATATAAGGAAGGCTATAGCAGCCCTCCAGTTTGAGCTGTCACAAAATGTAAATAAAGAGTTTGAAGTTCACTGTTTCTACCGGCTCGTCTCCATCATTCGCACCCATACTCCAGACATAACACTTATGGTAAACGATCAGATTAGAAACTAGGAGTCCAGGAGGTTCTAGCCTGCCTTATGCACAAAGCCAGCTAGATCAGGGGTACCCAATTCCCCCACTACCAACATGGATCGGTACTGGTCCATGGTCTGTTAGGAACTGGACCACACAGCTAGAAGTGAGTGGCAGGTGAACAAATGAAACTGAAACTATCTTCAGGAACCAGCCTAGATGCCTTTACAGTATCCAGCTTTTATAAAAATAACCCAGAATATTTGGTGACTTAGAGGTGGTCAGTTGTTTTAGATGCATTTTTGCAGTTTGTGCACTAGTAAATTGCATTCATTCTTAGCTACATTTGAATTGACTTATATGGTGTTGATTTTGTATGGTGCTTCATGGTACAATTTTAGTGCTTTTATTTTGCATTGAACTGTATAGTAAGAATAATTGACTAAATGAATAATAGAGTTGGAAGGGACTTTGGAGGCATCTAGTCCAACCCCCTGCTCAAGCAAGAGACTATACCATTTCCGACAAATTGTTGTCTAATCTTTTCTTAAAATCCTCCAGTGATAGAGCATTCAAAACTTCTGAAGGTAAATCATTCCACTGATTAATGGCATATTCATATACAGTAATTCCACTGATTAATAGTGTAGCAAATATAATTCATATACAGTATATAATTTTACACACACAGAGACACACACACAGGGACTAAAGCAATGAATCAATTGCAGTTCTTACTTTAAATACTGCATGGTTTTAAATGAGGTGTTGATTCAGATACATGATGTGTCTAACAGCCCTCTTCCCCCTTACGAGGTATATAGAATTCTAGATAGTCATGCTTGTTTTAACACTAACCCTCCTATCATCCAAATTGTGCCTCTAGTCCCAGTTCCAACCCCAATATCAGGCAAAGTTATCATTCTCAAGAATAGCTCAATTCTTTCCATCTTGGAAAGCTCTCACTAATTGAATTGCTTTGGTTAGTTTCCTGCTAGTGGGATGTAAGAGAGAACTACAGTTTAAATTGCTCTTCCTGCACAGTTGTGTCTGTGTGGTAAAGAAAGAATGATGAAGTAGAGAAACTGTACTTTTGTTTAGTGGAGATTCTACTTCATTGCAAAATAACCTTGTGGATGATATCTTTTACTGTGTAAATGGATATACGTTGTACAATACTGGGGGTTTCTAAAAAAAAAAAATTCATGAGCTTTTATGCATTATTTTATTACAGATTTAAAAGAAAAACATTTTAAGTCATTCACTTTTTAATGAATCAGATCCATACATATTAAATAAAATGCACCTATAAAGTTCAAAGCATCTTAATAGGAACAAATCTCTTAAGTGAAACATTAGGTAATGACTAACATAAAACAGAAATCTTTTGAGTGCAATTATGTGTTCTAAGTGAATTTCCTTTCATATCTGAACTCAGAGGAGAATTTTTTATTATGCCTGATAGTAAATTTATTCCAATATTAGACTATGGTTGCAATTTATCTTTGTCGTACTTTTGAACCACATATGAAAGGATCCTCAAACCAGCACTGTAACCAAATGCCAAAAAATGTAAATCTTAGGGACACTTCTGACTAAACTTCTTTCATGTATTACTCAATATATTGCTCTAATATATTTCTGCTTGAAGTGTTTTACATGCAAGTTGTAATGAGAAGAATCTTTTGACATATCATCCCATCTCACTGCATTTCACTGGACTTCCTTTCTCTCCACTTCTATTCTTATTACCCGTAGTCCAGTAATAATTAGCTGCTTCATCATTTGGTGCTTTGTCATGCTCTACAGCAGGTTTATAAAGTCTTATCATTCAGTCATTGAGTGAATTGCAGCGGACATCATCTGTGTGAAGTGAACTATCAAGTGACTGCAACTTGGGATGTTACTTTTGCATTCTCTATTAAATCTTGCTTGTTGGAAGGTAGAATAGAATAGAATAAAAGAGTTGGAAGAGACCTTGGAGGCCTTGAAGTCAACACATTGCTCAGTCAGGAAACCCTATACAATTTCAGACAAATGGTTGTCTAATCTCTTCTTAAAAACCAGAGTTGGAACATTCACAATTAATCAATTGTTCTAACTGTCAGGAATTTTCTCCTTAGTTCTAGGTTGCTTCTCTCCTTGATTAGTTTCCACCCATTGCTTCTTGTCCTGCCCTCAGATGCTTTGGAGAATAGCTTGACTCCCTCTTCTTTGTGGCAGCCCCTGAGATATTGAAACACTGCTATCATGCTACCCCTAGTCCAGGGGTCTCCAACCTTGGCTCCTGGAAGCCTGGCGGACTTCAACTCCCAGAGTTCCACAGCCAGCAAAGCTGGCTGTGGAATTCTGGGAGTTGAAGTCCGCCAGGCTTCCAGGAGCCAAGGTTGGAGACCCCTGCCCTAGTCCTTCTTTTCCTCAAACTAGACATATCCAGTTCCAGCAACCATTCTTTATGTGTTTTATCCTAATCATCTTTGTTGCTCTTCTCTGCACTCTTTCTAGAGTCTCAACATCTTTTTTTTACATCGTGGCGACTAAAACTGGATGCAGTGTTCCAAGTGTGACCTTACCAAGGGTGGTTGTGAAGCACACAAATAGCAATCAGATGACTCTATAATGCTGCAATGGTCATAAATATGCATTAGTAGCAAAACACCTGAATGGTAATCAGTGGGATAATGTGACAATTGGAAATTGAGACTTAGTCATAGAATTGTTTTAGTTTTACACTGATGGGTTAAATGGGGGAGTTGGTGAGGGCTACCTTGATGCTTATCAAAAAGTTTGGTTATTACATTATAGTCGGAGTGAGCCAGTGTTGCTTTCATCTGCACTTTGCTATGGCTTAAGTGGAGGAAGTCCAAACATACATAAGGCCCTTTGTGTTATGGGTACAATTGCTTCCAGTGGCTCTTTTTCAATATTTCGCTAAGATTGCCTTATAATTCAGTGGACAGTCAAAAATCCTTCTTTTTGTGAAGGTGATTTTATTCCAAGTCTCACTTCAACAAACCTAGGAAAGATGGAAGAAAGGCTTAAGGTTGCCCTCTACCTAAATAGCAACTTAAGTTGGCACTTAGATCAGTGTTGCCTTCACTGTGGCAAGATGTATCACAAGTGTGTTTAATTATTTCTAAATTTTCAATTAGATCAGTCTATGCAACATCGAAGCACATTCCTACATCCTTGGGTAAGATCTAGGTAGCCAACTTATGCTTTGCTTACATTAGTGCTCATGGGAGAACTGACGATATTGTTCCTTATCTACTATTATTCCATTTGGAACTTGGGAAATGCTGCCATAGAAGAAATCTTGCTGACTCTTCACATGCAAACTCAGTGTTTTAACAGTGACAGAAGAAGAAATGGAACGGAAACACTGATAAATTTTACATATATTTGTTGAAGATGATTAATTTCAATTTATGTTTCAAAATTAAATTGTCATAACAAATGATATAATAGATTAAATTAAAACTTGCATGATATAAAGGAACGTAACAATAATTAAATGCAATAAAAATAATGCATCTTCATTAAAAAAAAGTATGATCATTTATTTCTTTTTTCAAAAAAATTTTTGACATTGAGTTTTTCAGTATTAGGGCATGGGGTGAAAAACAAGCATTTGAAAATAAGATATGGGTGCTGATCTGTAGGTGAGCTATGACCTATTATGAGAATTTTTTCAGGAATGACTTATGACAAGCAAAGTAACTGCTATACAGTATACATATATATATTGAACATCTGTGTCTGTGTGCACATACAAACACACACATACACAAAACATACACACATACATATACTGTTCAGTGTTTTATATAAACACTGAATTTTAGAATTAATCTTGAACCTTTCCAATCTAGTGATTTATCATAGGATAGAACCATCATAATGGTGATACATCACTAAGGTGATCAAGCTTTATATTACTACAATGATGGCTAGATAATGTAATAAATTGCAAGTGTGGACAACTTTGAGAGATCCGACCTTCTCTACCATAGATGATTTCAGTCAGCAGAAGAAAGTGAAAGCATTCCTAAAAAAAACGAGAAATGTTTGCATATCTCTCCTTAACATCTCTGAAACATACACAAAAAGCTGCTTCCCTTAAAGCCATGAGACAGAAACCTCTTACAGATTCACTATTATGATGGTTATCTCTTGTCTCAATAGACTAAGAATTGCAATTTCGTACAACTCTGTATCAGTTTTTACAATCTGAGTCACCACTTACTGCAATGATATTGCAAGAATCCATTGACTAGTTGTTTCATATTCCATTATTATTTATTTTTTGAACCAGTGCCTACACACACACACACACACAAATCTTTGGTAGCTCTACCTCTGAAACTTTTTTTTCCCACTGAGTCAGGATTACTGATATATTTGGAATGCACTGAAACATTCAAATCAACTTCTCTGTCCTGTATAAATTTCTACTTTAGTCAATACGTTGATCCTCAACAATAGAAGATTTAATGGATAATGTAAATTTGGAGTTTAATGATATCAAGAAAAATTAAAACTGAGTATAATTGACTGCAGATCTTATCAATCATGAAAGTGTTTTTTTAAAGGTCAGTCTTAAGTACTGATGGAAGGAAGTTATTAAAACAGAAGAAAACAAAGCACAATTGTAAACCTAGAAGAATACACAGCAAGCTTAATAAAGATCTGAAAACCAAAAAGAATATAAATACAAAGAAGAATACATATATATTTAATAATAAATACATAAAGGAAGTGGAAAAAGCAGGGTGCCAAAAGAAACAGAGATATCCCACAAGATATCCCACAAAGATGATATATCAGAAATTTTAAAATTCCTGGAAGATAATGGGAAGAACTTTTTACTGCAGCTCTTCAATCAAATATATGAAACAGGAAAGATACCAAATGATTGGCTAAAGTCAACCTTTGTGACAATTCCTCCCCAAAATAAATGCAAAGAAGTGTACCGAATATAGAACAATAAGCTTAATAAGTCTTACCCTGAAAATATTCCTGAGAATAATTCACACAAGAATATACAACAAAATTGTGGAGCGTCTAAGAAACAATTTGGTTTCAGAAACAATCTTGGTACATGAGATGCAGAGGTGGTATTCAGCAGGTTCTGACCAGTTCTGGAGAACTGGTAGTGGAAATTTTGAATAGTTCAGAGAACTGGCAAATACCACATCTGACTGGAGATTTCACAGTATCCTTCCCCTGCCACGCCCACCAAGCCATGCCCACAGAACTGCTAGTAATTTTTTTTGAATCCTACCACTATGTGAGATGTCCTATTCAGCATTCTTGTACAGCATTATAGAGATGTCAGTCATAGTGTTTACATGTGCTTCATTGATTTTGAAAAAGCATTTGATAAAATAAGACACAGAAAACTATTACAAATCCTGAAACAAGTGGGAGTAGATGACAAAGACATCCAAACCATGAAGAATCTATACTGGCATCAGGTAGCAAATGTGAGATTAAGCCAAAAATACTCAGATGATGCAGAAATATTGTTCTGTCCCCTCATTAGCATTCTTGAGATCCCCGCGCTTTGATTGGCCAAAGCGCGGGGCACTCTGATAGGTTAGGCGAGCCGCGCCGATTGGCTCGCTAAGAATCTCCCGCGATTGGTCTATTCGAATTGTGGGAGATTCAAAGTGGTGCCATTGGCCGCGGCCGCCGCGGCTAAAGGAATAAAAGCCACGAACCTTTTCTATAGCGCCAGTTCGGTTCCTACCCCAATAAAAGAGCATGATTTGAAGTCACCGACTCCTGGCATCATTTCCGAGGATACAACACTGGCGATGAGGGTGGGATCCAGACCCTGAACCGAAGCACGTGTCCGACGGAAGCCAGACGAATCTCTACGATGGTGAAAATCGCACCCCCCGCACCCTTCAAACCCGCCATCGAGGACTGGGAATCGTACTCCGACCGATTTCGCATGTTCCTCGAGTGCAGCGATCTGAAGGATGCCACCGGCCCCATGAAGCGCGCCGTCTTCCTGACCCACTGCGGGACCGAGGTATTCAAGATGGCCAAGGCATTCGCCAAACCCGCCGACGTGACCGCGATGGACTGGGACGTCCTCGAGTCAATACTTCGGCGGCACTACGCTCCAGAGGTACCCATCCTGATCCGATGCAACGAATTCTACCATGGGGACCAACGGTCGGGTGAGAGCACCCAGGGGGGCTGTGCGAATTCGACAACCTGAACGACGCCCTGCGAGACCGAATTGTGCTCGGCCTGTGGGACCCCGTCCTCCAGAGCCGGCTGATGGCCAAGGGCAACATCAGCCTTGCAGACACCCTCACTGCAGCCGCAGCCGCCGAAGCGACCCGAACATCCGCCGACCGCATGCGCTGACCGAACGCTGGGGACTGCAGCTGGAACAACCACCCTACAAGGTCGGCCGAGGCCCAACCCGAGACGACCACGCACCAGGGCAATTTCCACTCGGCATCGGGCACTTCTGATGAAGAGGAGGAAATTCATCGCCTCCAGGCAGGCTGCGACCCACGGAACCGGCGGGGTCGTAAGTCGAGGACCAACTGTGCCAGTTGTGGAGGTGACCACCCCAGGTCTGAATGCTGGTTTTTTGAGTCGATCTGCCGCCATTGTGACAAGAAGGGACACATCGCCCGCATCTGCCGCCTGAAAAAGAACCGCAGCCCACCACGATGGGACCAGAGCGAATGGAGGAGAGAGAGCACACCACCCCGGACCAGAGATCGCCCCTCTGATAACAGATGGGACTGGAACGGACGATCCCTACGAGGCGATGAGACCCAGCGAAGAGAGGAGACCCATCAGATGGTCACCATCGGCCATGCCACAACCAATGACGCCCGGAAGGTCTACGTGGAGGTAGGCATCGAGGGCAAGCCATGCAAAATGGAGGTGGACTCCGGGTCCTACCTCTCCATGATAGCATGGCAAGAAATAAAGCGCTTGGTGCCTACCATCCAAAGGAAAAGCCTAGACAGCCAGAGACTAATCGTAAAAGACTACCAGGGAAACCGCATCCTGGTAGTCGGAACCAGACAGTTCAACATAACATACAAAGGGCACACCGAAAAGTTTCCCCTGACAATCGTCGATCGCGACCGCCCAAGCCTACTGGGACTGCAATGGTTTGCCCTGCTCGGCATCGCAGTCACGGGAATCAACCACGTCACCGACGACAGCTGGGAGCAACAACTGGCCCGGGAATTCCAAGAGGTCTTCGACGGAAACCTAGGCAAGTACCGAGGGCCCCTTATATCATTCAACCTAGACCCAAACGTTCCCCCAAAACGCCTAAAACCAAGGCGGGTGCCATTCGCACTTAAACCCAAGATAGACGAGCAAATTGACAAGCTCGTCAAACAAGGGGTCCTACAGCCAATAGACCACGCCTGGTGGGAGACCTCCATAGTCACGCCGATCAAGCCCGATGGGTCGGTGAGGATCTGTGGGGACTATAAGGCCACCCTAAATGGCGCGTTGCAACAAAGCGCCTACCCCGTCCCAGTAGTGCAACACCTACTGCATTCACTGGGAGGGGGCAAGGTTTTCGCCAAACTCGACCTCGCCCAGGCATACCAACAGTTGCCAGTCGACGAGGAAACGGCAGAAGCGCAAACCATAGTCACCCACCGGGGAGCATTTAAATGCAACCGGCTCCAATTCGGAGTCAGCGTGGCACCAGGAATATTCCAAAGCCTAATGGAAAGACTATTACAAGGCATCAAGGGGGTGGTACCGTACTTTGACGACGTCTTAGTGTCAGCAACCAACCAAGCCAAACTAGAGAGTCACCTAAGGGAGGTCCTAACCAAATTCAAAGAGACCGGGCTCAAGGTAAAGAGGGAGAAATGCCAATTATACACGGAACGGGTTGAATTCCTAGGATATCTCCTAGACCGTCACGGCATTCACCCCACAAACCAAAAAATCAAGGCCATCAAAGAAGCCCCCACACCCAAGTCGAAGACAGAGCTACAGGCATTTCTGGGGCTACTTAACTTTTACAATGTTTTCCTGCCCCAAAAGGCGACGGTGGCGGAGCCTTTGCATAGGCTCCTGGACAAGGCGGCGACCTGGACTTGGGGGAGACGCGAGCAAGCCGCCTTCCAGAGAACAAAGGACCTCCTCACTTCAGACGCCGTCCTTATACAGTACAACGAGACCCTACCTCTGGCCGTCACATGCGACGCATCACCCTTCGGCGTCGGCGCTGTCCTCAGCCATACTCTCCCCGACGGAAAAGAAGCACCCATCGCGTTCTTTTCAAGGACCCTCACCAAACCGGAGCGGAACTACAGCCAGCTGGACAAAGAGGCTCTGGCTATCATTGCCGCCGTAAAAAGATTCCACGAGTACCTCTACGGCCGGACATTCACCATCATAACCGACCACAAGCCGCTGCTGGGAATCCTTGCAGGAAACCGGGCCACCCTGAACATTCTGTCTTCCCGAATGACAAGGTGGTCCGAGTTCCTGGCGGCCTACAACTACGGACTCATACACAGACCGGGTAAGACGATCTCCCATGCAGACGCCTTAAGCCGCTCGCCACTACCTGAACCTGACACCGACCCAGCACCCACGACGACCACCCTCAGCATAGAGACTCTACCCAACCTACCCATAACCGCGTCAGACATTGCCCGAGAGACTAATAAAGACAAACGTCTGGCGCGGGTGTTGCATTGGGTAGAGAAAGGGTGGCCGGAAAGGGACAATGACGAGTCTGTCAAAACATTCCGGAACCAGCAAACGGAACTCTCGTTATTAAAAGGGTGCATGCTATGGGGGGATAGGGTGGTCATTCCAGAAAAACTACAAGGGAAGGTTCTGGAACTATTACACGAGGGGCACCCTGGCATTGTTAGGACTAAAGCCCTGGCCAGAAGTTACGCTTGGTGGCCAGGGATGGACAGACAGATTGAGACATGGGTAGCAAAGTGCCAACGATGCCAGGAAACTAGGCCAAGCCCACCCACAGCACCCGTCCTAGAGTGGGAAACCCCAAGGGGACCTTGGTCTAGGATCCACATAGACTTTGCCGGGCCCATAAAAGGACACACCTTCCTTATAATAGTAGACGCTTACTCCAACTGGCTGGAGGTAAGCAACATGAGGACAACAACCACAGAGGCCGTGATCAAGGAACTCGGCAAACTCTTTGCAATGCACGGCCTCCCAGACGTCGTCGTTTCCGACAACGGGCCCCAATTCACCTTGCTAGAATTTGAAAAATTCCTAGCGGAAAGGGGCATCCGACACGCGCTGACAGCACCGGCGCACCCGGCGGCGAACGATAGGGCGGAACGGATGGTGCAATTCACTAAGAAAACCATCCGGAAAATAGACCACGGGGAGATCCAGGAGAAAATAAATAAATTGCTCTTCACCCAACACATGACCCCAAATACCACAACGAATAAGAGCCCAGCCGAACTATTAATGGGGAGGAAATTAAGGTCCCCACTTGACAGATTACACCCCACGTATAACCCGGAGAAGCCCCCAGACTCAACCAGCAAACACCGAACTTTCGCACCAGGCGACCCCGTGTATGCAAAAAACCTGACGGGAGACCCATTATGGGTACCGGCCGTCATCACACAAATAACAGGCCCACACTCGTACCGGCTACAAACAGCAGACGGACGAGCATGGAAACGCCACATCGACCAATTAAGGTCGAGGACAACCACCCAAGAGACCACCAACGCACAAGCAGGCAAAACCAACCCCCACAACACAAACCAAGGGGGGAGGGAATACCCAGGGGACCAAAACCAAAGAAGAATAAACCAGCCATACTTACCGGAAAGCAGCCAGCACGACCCCTCACCAGGAAGAGACAGCGAGGCCAGCTCGACCGACCCGGGGAGACCGAGTGGGAGCGGCGAAACCCGCAGCTCAACCAACCCGGGAAGCCCAGGAGGGAGCTACGGAGAGCGGCCCGGCCCGACTGACCAGCCGGTTCCCACGATGGCATCCGGAGAAGCAGAGACCCTGACCGAACTGGCCGGGATCCAACCTACGACTGAGCTGCGCAGGTCCAGTAGGTTAAGACGGAGCCCCGCCTACCTACGGGACTACGCGACGTAAGGACTAAACCAAGAGGGGAGGGGTGTTCTGACCCCTCATTAGCATTCTTGAGATCCCCGCGCTTTGATTGGCCAAAGCGCGGGGCACTCTGATAGGTTAGGCGAGCCGCGCCGATTGGCTTGCTAAGAATCTCCCGCGATTTGTCTATTCGAATCGCGGGAGATTCAAAGTGGTGCTATTGGCCGCGGCCGCCGCGGCTAAAGGAATAAAGCCGCGAACCTTTTCTATAGCGCCAGTTCGGTTCCTACCCCAATAAGAGAGCATGATTTGAAGTCACCGACTCCTGGCATCATTTCCGAGGATACAACAAATATGAAGAGGGGCTCAGACAGGGCTGTATCTTGTCTCCAGTGTTGTTGAACATCTACTCTGAGTCAATTGTCAATGAAGCACTGGAAAACATCAATGTTGGCCTTAAAGTAAATGGTATTCAGATCAACAACTTAAGATATGCTGATGATACAGTTTTGCTTGCCAGTAAGCATGAAGACCTTCAGCTCCTCATCAACAGAGTTACAGAAATATCTGAAAAAATATGGCTTGAAGCTTAGCACCTCAAAAATCAAGATCATGGTAATCAACAAACAACCCATTAATTTACCATCAATAAATTTGGAAGGAATACCACTTGAAAAAGTTGAAAGGATCACGTACCTCGGTTCTAATTTACATGAAAACTGTGGCATGACTGCTGAAGTAAAGACAATAATAAAAAAAACTTGAACAGCATTCTTCAAAATGAAAAAGGTTTTCTGTAGTCATGATATAAGCTTACGATTGAAAATCAGATTTGTCAGATGTTACATCTTTTCTATCCTGCTCTAAAGAGTAGACACTTGGCCTCTGACAGAAAGCCACCTGAAGAGACTAGAAGCATTTGAAATGTGGATTTACAGACAGCTGTTACATATAAGCCGGGATGACAAAATCAGAAATGGGGAGGTGATAAGCCACCTGAGAAAGCCAAGGGAAATAATCAAAACCATTAAAAAGCAAAAGTTGGAGTATTTTGGACATGTGGTGACACACCTGGAAAAATTCAGCCAACTTCACTTAATCTTTCAGGGAAAGATTGAAGGCAAATGAGGTCCAGGTAGAAGAAGAACATTATGGCTTCAAAATCTAGGGGACTGTTTTGGACAAAACTCAGCAGTACTTTTTCATGCTGTTGATAAAAATAGGATTGCCAAAATGATTTGCCAACGTCCGATGATGGATATGGCACAAGAAGAATAAGAATAAGAAAGGCTAGATTGCATGATGGCTGAACTTGACGGGGTTCTATTTTAGATATGTTCAAGTTAAAAGAAAAACAAAAGAATAGTCTATCAGTGCTCAGTGACAACTCTTTTTATTTTCTTTGATAACTTGAAGAAATAATTTTTAAATTCAGCTCCATTTGGAATTCGGTATAAGAATTAATATTTAACCTTGTTGACATCCTGGCAAGTAATGGAAATCATGTGTTTGCAGAGTCAAATATTAGCCAGATTGTGCAGTCCACACTATACAATATATACAGAAATTACTGTATATTGACTCTCTTAACCATGAAAAGCTATTATGATGGTCTAAATCTAGTTTAAAGACAGCAAGTAAGCTTCTTTTCTGACTAAACTGGTGGCTCATGATATTTTTATTCTGGATCGTATAAGTTCTGATTAAACTGTTGTTTGTTTTTTTTTTACAATTGTAGAAGTAAACTAGGAGGTTATCACAAAGTACTTCTTGGTACTTCTGATGCACAATTCTTATTTGGAATGTTTGGTTCTGCTCCGTTCCTGCTCCTTGAAATTTCATAAAAATTAGAGGTTTTGAAGGAGTCTTTTAAGTCTTCTAAGCCTATAAGCTATTTTTAGTAGGAAGTTGAAAAAATATGGAAAGGACTTCAATTATTTATATGACCTCAAAAATAACAGGGTTGAATGTGTCTCCTTCATAAACTAATGAAAGTTTACTTTAAAGGGTGTAACATTAGTTTCCTTTAATCTAAAACTCATTTAATATAAGAAAAACACTGTTTTGTGTATACTGGGTTTGATTGTTTGCGCTTGCCTTGCTCTGCATGTGTATTGATTCCTGGCAACTGCTTGGACTACTCCCTGTAGTTTTCTTAGGAAGATTTCAAAAGTGATTCACCATTGCTTCCAAAGGTGATATTCAGCAGATTCTGACCAGTTCTGGAGAACTGGTAGCGGAAATTTTGAAAAGTTCGGAGAACTGACAAATACCACCTCTGATTGGAGATTTTACAGACTCCTTCCCCTACCAAGCCACGCTCACAGAACTGGTAGTAAAAAAATTTGAATCCCAACAGTGATTGCTTCCTTCCTTTGGCTGAGGGAGAGTGTCTGGCCCAAAGTCACCCCGCTAGCTTTGTGGTTAAAGTAAGACTAGGACTCACAGTTTCTCAATTTTTAGCTTGCTGCCTTTATCTGCTACAGCATACTGGGTCTTGAGCTTTGTCATATTGTTTTAATAATTTTATTGATTTTCAAAAATAGAGCATTAAAAAGATAAACAGATGAGAGAGAAAAAGGTTTAAGGAAGAGAAGAACACCAAGAGAGAAAGAAGAAGAAGAAACACCTTAGAAAGAGGATGACTGTAAAAATACATCAAACTCTCACTTTATGTTTAAAATTTGCTGTATGTTTGATTACATTTCCAACAAATATTTGAAATGTGTTTGTACATTTTTGATGTTTACCTTGTGTGGTATATGAGTGATACATCGTTTTATATAAAAGATCTCCTTTGGATTATAATTCAATGTAAATTTCAGTCCTTTTTCCAATGTGTTCTCCCATTGACTTAATAGTATTTTATATCTATTTTTGCCCATTTTTATCATACAACCTTTAGAATACAATAGAAAGAACCTTACTGTCACTTTATATGTATACTAATCAGCATATATTAAAATGAAATTCATTGCACTAGGCTCTCAAAGTATAACCATTATGCATATACCCATGTACATACACATATATGACATAGAGAAAGATCCCAGTCTAGTTTGAATGTATACATATATATATAAATTGTTTGTGGTCTTTCCATTTTTAATAACAAAATTGTACATCTTAATAATAGTAAGGTCACCATTTGTAAAGTAAAACAAAAAGGCAACAATTTCCCTTGTCCAGTTGTGCCCAACTCTGGGGGGCAGTTCTCACCTCCATTTCTTAACCGAGAAAGCCAGCAATATCCAAAGATGCTTCTGTGATCATATGATCAGCATTACTATATGCTGAAGTGCAGAAATGCTGTTACGGTCCCACCGAAATGGTACCTATTTACCTACTTGCATTTGCATGCTTTCTAACTGCTAGGTTGGTAGGAACTGGGCTAGAATAGGAGCTCACAGGACAGACAGGACAGGGAAGGAAGTCAAATATCATTTAGAATGCATCAATAGCAATACATCTAAATCATAGGAAATAATATATACATGGTCAGACCTCATCTTGACTATTATGTACAGATGTGGAAAAATAAAGATACTGGACCATATTCAGAAAAGAGAAAGAATAATTAGAATGCTGGAAATTAAGTTCTAGGAAGAATGATGGGAGGAACTGAGGATGGCTAACTTTGAGAAGAGCAGACTTACGCAAAATAGGATACCTGAAAGGATATCAGCAAAAGCCAAGCTCTAGAGGGTGAAAAATAGAATGATAGGTCTAGATTACAGAAAAGCAAATTCCGGTTGGAAGTTAACAATAAGAGCAATTCAACTGTGCAACCAATTACCCAGAGAGAAGGATCTTTACCCAGGGGTTGCCAGCTATCTGTCATAGATGGCTTATTTCAGATTTCTTTACAGAGCAAACTATCCCTAATGGTTTAAACATTTTTTTCAAACTCTATTTTTCCCTCCCCACTCTTTCACACACAAACATATACAAAGGCATGAGGTATAAAACTATAACAAAAGTTGTCATGTAATAAAATCAAGATAAAGCAAAGAAAGAAGGGTTAGTAGTTATAAGACCAACTCCCTCTTCTTTTCCTCTTCTTTCTAGCATTATTAATTTTAGAACTGTTTAATCCTACATTTCTGCTTCTCTCAATAATTATTCTTCTCACTGTTGCACCACTAAACCTGCAGTATATTTCTTCTGTTACAATTATTAGCGGTGCTATGGCTTTTGTAGGTATCTGTATTATAACCGTTGATAATAATAAACATTACATAACCAGATAGTCGATATTGCAACAGGTCTAGAAGTAGAAAATGCCTAATAACAGACAAGCTAGGTAAATAATAATACAATATATGATAGATTCCAGCCTTCTCTAAGTCCTTCCTTCCTTCCTCCCTCCCCCCCATTTTTCTCTCAGTATGCACTCTGCAAATGGATATTTTGATTTTGGGTGAAGAATTCACCTTTCTTCTGTTAGAAGTTAAAACCCACTCCTCTCTTAGAAAAATGAAATATTTTAGAATATACTAAAAAGGCAGAATATTTCCTCTAAAAAGAGAAGTAGAAACTCAGAAGCAGAAACTCACCTCAGAAGCTGAAGCTCACCCCGACCTTTGTTAATGGGCAGGCCATTAAGGCCTGGGCCAGAGTATTCTACATAACAAAGCCCTCTACCCATCTCACTACATGGCCTGGGAAGATTGCATCAGCCAGGACTCAGGTGAAGCCATGTGGTCCAGATAAAGCGTACAAAGTTAGCTAAGACCCCCACCCCTTGGAGTCTGACAGCCAATGGGATACATTTCTTGCACAGGAATAGGAAACACTAAGGTGGGGCCCAACAGAGGGTATATAACTAAGCGTCTCTCAGCATCTTGTCCCTTCCCTTTTTTTCCTTCACCCAACATCTTGAAGCATGTGATCATCCTTTTCACTTTGGATCTCCAAGCCATGTGGTCCTGTCCACCATTAAACAATCTTTCCAAACAACTGACATGTTTCCAGTGTCTTTCTTCCCCACTTGGAACTGAACAAAGAAGGATAATTCTTCCAATACTCCTATACCAGTTTATATTTTAAAATTTCAAAATCCAGCCCCCGTGTAGGTTTTGCTAACCCCAGTGTAAAAACTGAGAGCATAGTTCATGCTTCTTTAAGCTGATGGGATTCACAGACCAGTTCTTTGGATGAAAGTGAAGTCCCACTGGGTTCAATGGTGCTTTAGTATGTTTACATTTAGGAAAGTGACAGCAGATGAGCAACCAATCCTTTTCTATTCTCCCAGCTTATCCTCAGCCCAAATTCTCTATGCTTGTCTTAAAGCAGAGATAGAAAGGAGACATATCCTTTTGCCTCAACTCCAACCCCCTTCAACTTGGAGATGAAATTAAGCAGAAAACATAGGCTTGATCCTCTGCCCTGTTATTTTACAGTTCAGTCCACAGTACCTCTGATGCCAGTTGGGATATTGCTATAATTTTTCTACTTTTATTCTGTGAACGTTGAAAAAAACAAAACAAGAGCTGTCAGACAAGAAAGGCAGTTTGATCTTTAGCTCCCAGAGCCCTGAATTTATCTACTTCCATATTGCTACTTAAAGGATCAGGTAGATAGTTAACCAGATATAGCAGCAGACTGGGATGAACACCATGGACAAGCACAATCAAAAACAAGTTTGTCTAGGTTCAGTGACTTACTCTCAGGTGAGGCTTGCACCTGAACAAGGATCACAAGTGTCGCTAATAGGGAGACTGAAGTGGCTGTTCCTTCCAGGGCCTTTCCATACCTTGCAGATTTCTCTCCCAAGGTCCAAACCTCTCCTCTTTCATCCACTGTCCTTGTTCCTGTTGTTGTTTTGCATTTTATCCTTCTGCCACTATCCAAAAGCTGAGTTTGAAGTACTAGTCCTGCCTTGAAATTATTTATAAAACTTATAAATATTTCTTTATTTCTTTATAAAATAAAGGTAGAACAAAAAATCTTGTTGAAATAAATCTGTTTGGACAGCTTTATGAAAAACCATCAGGTTAGGGGATCAAAGAAAGCTCAAGTGTTAAAAACTATTCCACAGTATTAGGATCATCACCAAGAAGATTTGGTGGACCATAACTAGCACTAGCACTTAGACTTACATACAGGGGTGGGATTCAAATTTTTTAACAACTGGTTCTGTGAGCATGGCTTAGGTGGTAGGTGTGGCTTGGTGGTCATGTGACTGGGTGGACATGGCTTGGTGATCATGTCATTGGGTGGGTGTGGCCAACTCAATATCACTCACATCAAGGCACACATCTCCTCGCCTGGCCTCTCATGACTCTGGGAATGCTGCAACAGTCGTAAGTGTGAAAAAGGGTCATAAGTCATTTTTTTCAGTGCCATTGTAACTTTGAATGGTCACTCCACACAAGCAAAGTACCAGCAAATGAGGGGAAAAATACTTCAGAGATGTTCCAGAGACAGGAAGTCCAGTCCTGCCAAGAACGTAATAAGGGTTAATGGAGAGGCAGTTTCTGTAATCAACACCAGAATGTTTCCTTCCTGCCTTCCTTACAGGATTAGGCCAGCAATTTCTTCTAACAACCGGTTCTCCGAACTGCTTAGAATGTTAACAACTGGTTCTAGTGAATAGGTGCAAATGGATAGAATCCCACCCCTGCTTACATACTGCTTCACAGTGCTTTTATAGCCCTCTCCAAGTGGTTTACAGAGTAAGCATATTGCCCCCAAACAATCTGGGTCTTCATTTTACCCATCTTGACTCAGCAACCATTTTACCCAACCTTGACTCAGCAACCTGGTGAGATTTGATCTGCCAAATTGCAGGCAGCTGGCACAACCATCTTGTCTTGCAATGGTACATGGAAAAAGCAGAATCTAGACAGAAGACATGGCTCAGAAGACAAGTAGGCAGAAGCCAAGTCATTGATAAACACTATCACTTTGGATTGGAACTGGAAACTAATTGCCAACTAGGCAAAAATTAAAACTTATATATAGAAACCACCACCACCACAAAAAAGCATGTCACATAATGCTTGTGTTATGCAGTCACATGGAACTGTGAAAATCTTTGGCCAAGAGATTTGACTTCTGTATAAACATGATACGGTGCTCATTTAAAGCAAAAGATGAAACATTAACATTTAAGTTGGGTTTTGATTAAAGATATAGATTGTATGCAAGAAAAATAAAATGAAGCAGTCATAGATTATGTATTTTCTATAGAATTGAATCACATATAAAATCAATCTCTAAATTAATTTTTATGATAGATAATTAGCAAGAAATAAATATTTCAGTTTTAGAATTGCACTGAAATGGCAGTTTTAAACTGCAAAGAACATATTTTCTCTTTCTGTCACATGAACTTTATAAAGAAACTTTTTTGATCTCCCTCTCTCCTAACCATGTTTTAAATATGCTCTGACATAATTTTTTTTTCTGCCACTTTGTTTGGCGTTGCTATCACTTCGTGACATAAATGAGAAAGCAATACATTGTTCTGAGCCATCTCTCTGCAGTGTCTAAGTGCAGCCTCAGAATGGATAAAATCTCTTTAGGCTTTGTCATCCATTCATTTTAGAGGTAAGCCAAATGACTGTCAGCAACTGTAACAGAGACAACAGAGGCAGGATAAGGATCAGCAATGGAGACAGCCAATTTCATGCTAGTCTAGTTTTTTGCTGACTCAAAGATGGGCGGATAGTGGGGAAAGGCTCAAAACTTCACACATCAGGATTTATTTTATTTTTTTTTTTTAGCAGATAGCTATCCTGCATATGCTAGCAACAGTAAAGCAACCAGCAGTCATATTAGTATTTGGTTGAGTAGCATGAAGGCATTAGAAAAGTCACTCAAATGCTGGGAGTTTATACAAGATCAGAATTGTTCAGGCAACAATTTTGCCAGTGATACTCTATGAAAGCAAAAAATTGGCTTTGAACAAGAAGATAGAGTCTTGAAGCTTTTGGAGAAGGCTTCTGAGAATACCATGGATGGCTATCAAAATAAACTAATGATCATAGAGCAAACTAAGCCAGAGTTGTCACGTGGTACACATGACCAGGTCTATATTATATTTTGGACACAATCTGTGAAGCCCCAGTTGCCTTGAGACATCCATCATGATGGAAAAGAGAAGAACTCAACCAGCAGCAAGATGGATAGACTTAATCATGATGCCAGTAGGTTAACCATTGGAAGTCCTGAAGAATAGGTTGAACAAAACATTTCTATGTAATTGCTAGAAGTCACCACAATATATCAATATGCCAGAAAATTGTGTTCAACAGCAATGATTGAAATATGATACATGTCATAGTAAGACTATGGTTGTTGTCTGCTTTCTACACATGGCTCTTTTCACTGTTGCACAAAGCTGCTATCACAGACACCTCTGAGTCCAAGCAGATGTTTTACATTTGGGAAAAAATAAATAAGAGACACCCTGGGTGGCCTTATGTTTATGCAAACTTCTTCACAATTTTATTTTTACTCACCAAAGAAGAATGACTTAAGAGCTGACTGATTGGCAGCAGCACAGCAGATAAAACTTTTCCCATTTCTTCATTGTTGTAGTTTAACAGTTGTACCTGTTACATTTTTATAGATTGTGCTGCTATCAGAAGCACAGTTTTTTTTTACTAAGAAGGAAAAGGGATGCAAATAAAATAGACTTTTAACAAGTGCTGTACAATATTGCTGTAGAGTCATTTATGGTTTTTTGTGTCCAGGTTTCTGTACTGTTTTCAATTTTATAATAATTCATTTATAATTTATATATTAGATTATTTATTTCCTGCCTTTCAAGACCAGTGTTGGACTGGAATGAAAAAATCCTTACCACCATGGGATGGCAGGAAAGATATATAGAAAATCTACAATTTTGCTGCCACTTAGTGGCCATCTGGATTTTTAAAGATGTGTTGCCTCCTGGGTAACACAACTGCGAAAATATGGGTCTGCTACTTTTTTAAAAAAGAAGCCAGCAAGTATACATTTCTCAATTCTGAACTATTGTGAGAGCAGAAGGAACTCTTTAAGACTTTTTTGTATAACAATCGCTGACTGCAAAACAAAAATGGCCCTCTATAAAATTTGATAGCTGTGTCTATACCAACAAAAATATGACTATAAATTTCCCATCAAAAAATATGGGGGATTTGTGAACTGTACAGAAGTAAACTGGCCAGATGTATTCCTGTGCTTTTGGTAATAGCTGCAAAGAAATGACAGGAGGGCTTATTTATCCTGCAGTTAGGAAAGCTGTGATTTTCCAGATGTTGCTAGACTATAACACCCAGTACCTTGAGCATTATCCAAAAACACCGAAAAGGCCCTTTTTCCAGATACATCTCCACACACAAAAAAGCTTGACCTGCTACCTGGGTTGCCAGACAAATTATTGTTCTAGTCTGCTTGAGGGGCATCCAGAATAAAGTGAAACCTCACATTCCTTTTTCTCCAAGAAGAAGTGGAGCATGATTGGAACTTGCTGTACTTGTTCAGGGAAAGCTCCCAGCATTTCAGAAGCCTGGGAACATCTTAAAAGGGAGCATTGAAGAGGTAATCTGCTGTTTATGGTGCATTGTGAAATCTAAAGCAACAAGTCTAGGTTCCTTGCTTAAGCAGCAAGAAAGGACAAAAGCAGCCTAAGCTTTCCCTTTGGGTTATGCAGAGTTCATTTTAGTGTATCCTATCACAGTGTTGCTTCTGCTTCTCTTCCTCTGCTTCAAAAGTGACTTGTAGTAAATACTGTTTAATAATGGCAGTTCAAGCTCTTTTGCAACTGAAGCAATGTGAAAGTGCCGTGGGAACAGGTTTGTGTTTAATAAGGATCTTCCCCCTCCTTTTCCCCTCCTTATCCCATCTGTACTGATATTATTATGCTTGGTCGCACATTCAGCCAGATGTTGAGACCCTATTTGGCATTTTTATCCACTTATCAAGTCCTTCCCAAGGACTTGGATAAGTTATAGGTTATTATTACTGTGGTTGGTCACACAGTCAGCCAGAAGTTTATACTTGACTTGGCATTATTGTTGCTATTATTATTACATCAGCAGCTCCAGAATGCCCCTATTTTAAGAGGAGTGTCTATAATTGTTTAGATGACTCAGTAGGAATGTTGGCAGTTTCAGCAGGGAGTTTAATAGAGAAAGAAAGAAAGAAAGAAAGAAAGAAAGAAAGAAAGAAAGAAAGAAAGAAAGAAAGAAAGAAAGAAAGAAAGAAAGAAAGAAAGAAAGAAAGAAAGAAAGAAAGAAAGAAGAGGGTGGAGGGAGGATGTGGTGACTGGAGTTTTATTAGTGTTTTCACAAAGTGTTATTGTTCTCACCCCTGTGAATATTTGGCATAGCAGGTGAAACTCTGTGGGGCTGATATCTTGGCTTGGCACAGGCTGTCAAGCTCAGCAGGGAGTGACAGGCCATCAGCAGTGATGTCCAGGGCAAAGCTGTGAAAACAAACCCTCCTAGATTATCTGGGCTGCTGACCAGACATGTTATTTATTGCAAGCCACTTTGCGGGTCTATCCATCTCAAACAAACAATGGCGCTTTTCCATTCTCTTATTTGTGCAGGAGCTTATCCATGAAAACAGGGTAGAGGAAGGTGTCTATGGCAGCTTTGCCAAAGGGTTGATTCATTTAAGCAGGACTTCCTATAGTGCACAAGTCTAATAAAGACTTCAGTTTTCATTAAAATGAAAGCGAGGCAAAGAGAGCCCAATCGTCTTTTTCTTTCTCTACTCTTGCAGCAGCTCAGGGCTCTCAGATCCTAGGAACAGATTGCCCTTCAGACAGGGCCAGATTAAGGCCAACTGATATCCTGAGTGCAGCCCAGCTATGGTGTTCTTCAACAAAGCAAAACTTCCACATTAGGAGATGCAAACAAATGTGATATCTGATGACAACATGAAATCATCCTTTTAAACTTTAGTCATCGTGTCAAAGCAAATACTTTTTAACAATACAGATTAAACAGGACACTTAAGGACAATGATGAAAAGTAAACTAAAGTCCCTAAAGTATTAAAGAATTAAGGGCATGATATTGAGAAGAAACAAAACCCAGAGTTGTCCTCTTTCCCTTGTGTCTTAAGCATGTTCTTATTTTGCTTCAGGTTTGTCTTTGGACATCGCTAAGCTATAACTCAGCAGATTTTGGTAGCCTAACCAACCAAGAAGGATGGGGCCTCTTTCCCGAAAGACTGGCTGCTGTTCATGTTAAAAAAAAAAAAATCCCAAGGGAAGAGCCTTCTGAAAGGCCAACAGGATTTGGGGTCATATGAACCTTGGGCTGTTTCTCAGGCAGGCAGTATGATAAATTTAAGCATCAAGGGTGTGGTTACCAGGAAGAAAAAGTGGAGGTTTGTTTATTATGCATATTTTTCCTTTGCAATGCAAATGAGTGGATTCTACTTCCAGCTCAGTTATGGATTTCTCTCATGACCAGGATATATGTCAACTTTTCCCCGCCTCTTCACTTCCATGATTATGAAATTAAAATCCCAGGGAGGAAGAATGACACTTCAAAAGGTATGTAAATACTTGAAGAGAAGTGCTCCCAAGCACCTGACAAGGCATGTGAAGAAATTTCTGCATTGTTCTTATGTGGATTCCATCAAATTAGGAGTGTTTCCTTAAAATGTGGGGTAATTCCCAAGCCCTCAGATTTCACCAGAACCATTGATCCCCTGTATTACCCACATTCTTTTCCTTCCACTCAAACTTGTCTGATTCCTGGTGACTGGACAAGTCCCTGGAATTTTCTTGGCAAGGTTGACAAGAAGTGATTTTTCTGGAACTGACCTAAGGTCACCCAACTGACTTTGTACCTAAGGTGGGACTAGAAGTCACAATCTCCTGGTTTCTGGCCTGATGCCTTAACTACTGCACCAGATTGGCTCTCATTTATACATATAGAGGAGGACAAATATGATTTGTATGAAGAATATAATTGCTTGTATTTATCTCATAATACAAAATCTCTTTATCTCTCCAAAATATAATATCCATCCAGTGGATATTTTAGTGGTTTACGATATGCATGTCTCTCTCTGTGTTGAAAAAGCAAATTAAGTCAAAGAAATAATAATTTCACAAAATACCTCTATTTATGATTTTTTTTTCTTTTTACAATGCTGCAGTTCCTTAATTCGGGGTAGAGTCAGGGCAACGGAATGGGAGCTGAATTTACCAGCTGGATTCCCTTCCTGATGCCTATGTGGAATTTGCAGCAGATATTTTTTTTCTTTTTCTATGTATGATTTAGTTTCGCTTTATTGGCCCTCATCTTCTGCAGTAGATTGTCAAGAAATTGCGCTAACAGCTTCAGTATCTTACTTGACTTTTAATGACAGGGAGAAATAGATGTTGAATAACAAGGTAATTGAATAAATCCTGTGGAACTCCTCAATTGTAACAGCTATGAAGCTGAGCAGAAATCTCCTAAAGCCACATCTTCTGGGAAATAAGAGCAACTTCACTGAAGAAATGTGCTTTTTACTCAAATTGGTCTTCTCTTTTCCCAGTTGTCTCACCTTCAGGCTATTAAGTGAATGAGAGATAGATTCTGTGTTACAATTCATTGGTATCTATGATTATTTTTAAAATCATTAAAAATAAGTGTGCATTAAAAACTGTGTTATTTGGGTAAATGCTTATTCCCTTGTCTACATTGTTAAGCTATGATTCTAGGAAGACTGGAAAAAAAGTGGAAAATCATTTGTGAGTTATTAATGAAACAGTTCAGCCAGAAGTAAAAGCTAGTAGCCTTACTCAAAATAGGTTAAATGACACAAGTCTTTCTGAGGTTGTTTAGTACATTGGATTATGTATGTATGTATGTATGTATGTATGTATGTATCCTTTTCTCCTTCCTTCCTTCCTTCCTTCTCCCTCCCTCCCTTCTTTATGGTGGATTCTTTTTTCTTGTAATTTCTTTCCCTCCCTGAAGTGTGCCAGCAGCATACTTATCACTAAGGATTATTGCTCATGGTATAAGTTGCAGAAGTGAGCTTGAAAAAACTCTACAAGAGTCCCAAAAGATTTCCTTTCTGTTGGGGGAAACATTTTCACACATGTTCTTGGTGAAATCAGTAAAGCTTGATTTGTCATTATCTTTATGCCATGAAATGTTTCGATTGTTAAAAGCACAGGAGTCACATTCCCCTAAAAGGTGGGAAGTCTAAATCAGTGGAAGACTCTGTTATCCATGCCTAGAATAGATCATGAGGAAGGACCACCTTTTCAAGAAAATCTATCAGCTGAAGCTTAAGGTCTTAGAGTTTGTTTGTAAGTGGTAAATCTAAAATGTTCCAGTATACCATCTCATGCAATATTATTTTATAGTCCTTAAGATTGTCCAGTCAGAATCTGGGTTGTAAGGCTGAAATTGGTTTAAAGGCAGGAGAATTTAATCTATGAGGTATCCGTGTTTTAGAAAAATATGTCCAGTTTTTGTTTTAAAAAAAATCATCCAAAATTTGTATTTCTTTTCAGATTTATGGGTAATGATAAAAATTAAAACTTAATTTTGATTCCGAAAAGAAATAGCAATAATTGTTCTCAACAATTCCCCATATACAATGGTGGCACTTTGTAATGCCCAACCAAGATGAATAATTTATTGGTAATCCAAATGACTCATTCTTGACTTGCTAGGCAAAGGAGAAAGAAATCCATTCCCACACTGCACACAATGGATTATACATCTGTTCTTCCAGAGAAACAAGCATGACAAATGACCTGAAGATTTCCCTGCAGCGATGGCACCACGGGCATCATATATGATACTTTCCCCTGTTCTGAATTGCCTCTAACTTATGGGACAGATAAGAAAACTGGGAAAAGATGACAGACTAAAAGAAACTGCTCTATATCTAGGTGTTCTTATCTCTTTGGAGAATGCATACACCTCTGATATTCCGCTTTGTAAGTGCTTTTTGACTGTATCTGTTTCTTGTACAGTGGTATGAATTTCTGCAGAATCATCTAGCATATCTTAATAAAAGTTATGTAAAAACAGGATATCAAATCAGAATATTGATTCACAGTTGTTTCATCTAGTGCATCTAGACCTAGAAATGGGCAACCTATTTCAGATGTCCCTGAACTTCAGTCAGGCTTAGGAAGCATAATTTATGATGTAATGGACAGAAGGAATAACTTTGAGAAATAGGAGGAAGAGCTGCAAGCACGGCAACAATCAGATAAAAGAAATCGAAGGCCATGCCAGAACTGTAACCTGAGAGAAAATCTTGGAAAAGACCCTCCATAAAGGGAGAAGAGATATACATTCAGACTTGGAAGATTCTCTTACTGTAACTTTACAGCAGGGGGTTCCAACCTTGGCAACTTTAAGACTTGTGGACTTCAACTCCCAGAGTTCCTCAGCCAGCTGGTTGAGCAACTCTGGGAGTTGAAGTCCACAAGTCTTAAAATTGCCAAGGTTGGACACCCCTGCTTTCCAGTATAACAAAATTAGCACATGATGCATGATTTGATTTCCTTATTTGGTCTACCTTGGAGGGCTGACAGTACAGGAAGCTATGAGATGCAGACTAATAGCATCTAGAGAGCCACATTTTGCTTGCCTGCTCTTGGTCTATATTGAAAGGTATGGCTTTTCAGGTCAGAATACATGATTTCCATCCCTATTGGTACCAGAGATTAGACTTGGAACGTTCTTCATATAAAACATGTGGCTTGTTTTGATACCACTGATCACTAGGTCTCTGCAGCCGAACATCACCAGATCAAAGGATGAAGTTTGAAGAGTTGGGGGTGGTATATAAATTTAATACATTATTATTTTTCATTGTGCATGTTCTCAGAGCTATCTAAAAGTAGAAAGAGGGAGGACGTTTACAGTCCTATTAATAATGTGCTCATGCATAATAATGCATATTTCTCACAAAAGTTGCTCTGTTGTCATGTTTTTGCCTTGACAGCTATGTGTTAATTCCAGATTTCAAAGCAGCTTGGTCCAATTGTCAGGAGGCAGGACTTGCCTGAGACCTTTCTAGGCCTATCTGGATGCGAACAGTCCAATGTGAAACAGAATGCTGTATTAGGCTGCTGGTCAGATCCATCAGATCTCTTTTTAAGTTCTTAAATATGCTCTTTTCAACTAAGACCAGAATGGAAAAGTTCCAGACTCATTTGGAATAAATGTGAAACTGAGATAGACATCGCTGGCTGAGGGAGATGAACAATTGAGAATGTAGTCATCAAGCACCTTTGCACAATTGCCAAGAAAAGCTGGCAATTATGAACCTTAACTCCAAGTATGCATCATATCAGACCCAATCAAAGCCATTTAAACCCAGTCAAGCATTGCTTTCATATATCAGATCTCAACGTAGCCTTGATTACAACTCTGCATCCCAGGTATTTAGCCTAAGGTGTTAGCCAGTAACAATATGCCATTGTCTAGGAATGTTAATCCCTATACCCATATTTATAAATGTCATAAATTTGATGGCAAAAGATTAGTTATCAAAATGCTGGCTGTGGTCATGTTTTATCTATACTTTAAAAATATTTGAGTTTTAAAACAAAACAAACTTTCAACCCTGATAAGATGTCAGAAGTATGTGTTCAAACTGGATCTAATAGTGGTTTCACGTTGTTATAAGGCAGCAATGAAATGTCATGTAGCTTCCAAATATTTTTATCCTCAGGGGAAATGTTATTTCTTTGCAGACAAGAAAATAATGCAAAACCATTCTTGTGCAATTCTCAATATAATTATTTGTCCTTTTTTTATTAAAGAACAGTAACATTTTGACAAAAACCAGGATTTCAATTGAATTCAACATTCTTTCTTGAAACACTGTAATTAAAAGTATGTAACAGATTTTTGCTATAAATTTGCAAATAAGATGCAATGAAATATTTGTAGGTTCATAGTTCAAACAATCCCATTGCAACAAGGGAATCTTACAGTATTAAGATTTGCTGGTTTAAAAGTAAACTACAAAGTCCAAAATGAATATTTTTCATAATTTGACTCTAAGAATCAAATGGCCCAAATTGCAGCTATTTTGGAGCTGAGGAAGAAATCCCTCTTTCTCAGGTGACTTGAAAAATGGTAGAATAGTATACTATTGGATTTTTTTAATTAAACAAAAGCTTACAGGAAACAGTGGAAAACTCAAGAACAAAAGACAGTATTTAAAAAGTCTACCAAGTTTTGAACTAGCAACCTACTATTTGCAAAGCAAATGTTATAAATATTGTGCTATTATGAAATTTACCAGACAAGATAGCTTTAAAAAGAGTTAGGGAACACTATAAAGTTGACTCAGTTGAAATGGCATTCCTTCCTCTGCAAATCTGCAATGAACTCCAGGCTTAGCTTAGAAAAACTACTGTCAGGAACACTCAAGGTAACACAATATGTGAAAGTGTACTTTGGATATGAAGCAGAAAACAAACACCCTGAGATTGCTTTGAAGTGAAGTGGGGTTTCGGTATGGAGCAACCTCATTGGTTATTGCCTTCCAGAACACCTGCCTGCCTGTGTTGGCCCTACAGTTGGACTACCCCCCCCCAAAAGGATTTTATAATATTCAAATAATTGTGAAGTCTTTGGTGTTCTCTGAGTCAGTTTGCTTGCAGATTATTTCCTTACCCATCTGAGTAACACCATCAGATAGTGAATCATCTGCACAAAAACAACCAAGTTGATTCCAACGGTTGAAGTTGAATGCCACATATGATCTTTGTGTAAGTTTGGGTATGTGCACATGTATTTAAATAATGGGGGACTGAAAATTATTTTTTGAAAATGGACTAAGTAAAATGTGCACTTTTGTTCACTCTTTCACACTCTCTTTCACACTCTCTTTCACGAAGTGAAAGGCAAGCATGACATCAAGTGGACATTAAAAAATAATGTCAAATGGTGTTATTCCAGACTTGCATGTAATTGTATTTGAACTCAATTTTTTTCCCTCTAACATACTTATTGCTTCTTGGTTTCTTCCTGAATTGCAGCCCTTGTTTTATTCTTCACTCTCAATAAAATGTCAAATGCGCATTGAAGGGAATGGAGTTATAAATGTTCTCCAGAGAGCTCGCATCTTCAGTAAATGGAACTATGTTTCGCAGGCAGCTGCAGGCATAAAAGCTACTGCAAAAAGTGATTTCAATCTGAAAAATGTAATAATTTTCCCTAGAAAAATGAACATGAAAGTTAAAATGATGATTTAACTAACAGATACACACTTACACACACACACATACACACTTTTTCATGCTGCTATATTTACACTCAAATTAAATCTGTGTCATTGATCCAATCTTCCTTTTAAAAGTTTTGGTTACAACCTTTTAACTCAGGCATGTATGCATGCCTTTAATAAGCCTATAGCTTTTTTTTCTTGTGAAAATATTTCATTTTTTAAGTGATTCATAATTTAAATAGAAATACTCTGAAGAATTCTACAGTCAGATTTAATTTAACTCTGAATTTTCTCTGAATCTTATATTATGTGGCATAATTCACAATGGCTTGAGAGATCAAACGTTTTAAACCAAAAATGCCAAAAACAGCAGTATGTGCAATAAGGTAGGATCTTCAAGAAAATATTTGGTGCAAAACAGTGGTGGGATTCAATTTTTTTTGCTACCTGTTCTGTGGCTTGGTGGGCGTGCTGTGGCTTGGTAGGTGTGGCAGGGGAAGGGTACTGTAAAAATTCCATCCACACCCCACTCCAGGGGAAGGATACTATAAAATTTTCATTCATTCCCAACTTCTGGAGAAAGATTAGTGCAAAATCTCATTCCCTCTCCGTCCCACTAACCTGCTTTCCAGCTCCGTTCTCCTATGCAGGGCAACAAAAGAAGACCCAGCTGATCAGCTGGGACTCGGGAGGCAGAGAATAGCTGGGGGTGGGAACAGTCAGAGGTGTTATTTGTCAGTTTTCCGAACTAAACAAAATTTCCACTACTGGTTCTCCAGAACTGGTCAGAACCTGCTGAATACCATCTTTGGTGCAAAATATCCACTTGCACTTTGCAAATTATCAAGAGGCCTTAAAAAGTAGATTATTTATTAGGCTAATAATAAAGGCTGTTTATTATGCTGAAAGCTGAGACCCAGCCCTGGTTTTTGGCTGTTTGGCTGGGACCTGCTGTGCAATAAAGTAACAGGCAAGTGTGTGTAGTATTATCTTGGTTTGGTCATGGAGATTTACAAGCTTCCAGAACATCTGACTCTCCATTGTTAACTATCTAATGCAAAACCAGAAAGCTTTTGGTCTCACAAAACATGGCAGTTCAATTCTTCTATTATAAAAGTACTGGAACATTTTGTTATGGATTAATCAAGCTGATTTCTAGCAATACTGGGCAATTAAATCTTAATTTGAAATTCAATGTTTTGTAAGCTGTTGGTGTCAGAGTGTATATTTAAGAATAACCTTGGGAAATGGAGGAAGAACTGCAGATTAGACAACTGTCATGCAAAAGTTATGGCAGTTCACAGAAGAAAAGGGAAGGGGGACATAGGAAACACTTCAGAAGGACTTCCCCATAGTTTTCCAAAGATTAAAGGAAAGGAGGTGAGGTGAAAAACACTTGACAGTAAAGATAGCGTTAGTATTCATAGTTGTGCTTTTTTGTCTGGACAACCTTGAAGAACTAACAGAGTATCATATACTCTGGTAAGAAACCTTTCTGGGTTTTTTCTGTGGACCCAATTCCACTATTCATCCTTAATTCATTTCTTAGGTTCTTAGCTCCATCATGGAAACCATTTTTCTTACATGGTAGTGACTTTAGGAATTATCTTTCATTTTCCAGTAAGGGGTGTTGACTGGTAATTGAAGAGCAAATGTAGCTTTGTTTCCATGATGAGAAAAATCCTCTAATTGAAAAATGGGGATCCTATCTAGTGTTTTGAATCCATGGTTGTTTCCATTGCTGGTTGACAGGTTTCCAACACCATGGTGTTATAGTCTCTGGTATAACCATGGAGTTACAGTCTTTGGTATAACCTATCCAACAATGGTTGGATAGAAGGACACAGATTTTCAATTGAAATAACATTTGTAATGGTATGTGACAATGACCTTGAGTAAGGAGGGCAAAAGAGGGTGCCTAGAAAATGATTATGCAAGAATGAGGGTTGAGGGAAGCGGTAAGAGAAAGAAACTTAGGAAAAGACCTGCCCTAATGGATCAAGTAATAAAAATGCATGGTGGGAGATTAGTACCTTCAGAATTCTGTTAATATTGCCTTACAATAAAGTACAATTAGCTCCTTTGGTCATACTTCCTGTATGGTTTACGTAGAAGAGCGAACACATTTTCTGCATACCCTATACAGGGGTGCAATACCCCTTACAGTTCCCAATATTTTGGCAATACTGACAACCCACAATGTCATTCAGATCATGAGGTTTTCTTCTCTTTGGCCATTTTAACCTTGGTTTCAAGTGAATGATGAACTGAGAAAAGAATATGGGACAGGGACTCTACCATCAGCAAAATGTAATCGCTTTGCTGAATTTAGACTGAATGATGCTCCCAACTTAAAGATATCATTGAATGCACACATGACAGGGCATCGTTTGTTTCCTGTCATCTGGAATATACAACTTTTATGATTGTTGATTGTGATTGTTTTTACTTTTCGGCTTGAAATAAAAGTCTTGTAATGAAGCTGTTTTCTTCCTTTTGAAACATACTGGCTTTCTTCATGAAAAGTGAGGAGCTGCATAGAAAAGGCATATCTAGAGACTTTATCTAGCTGGCATGACTCCCTAAAGTTTACAGGTACAAGTACATGTCTACATAGACTTATTAGAAGAACTGAGCCCCAATTTAATTATAAAATGGAGAGAAGGAAAAAAAAAAAGCCTTTCTATACGATTGAGGAATACCAAGTACCATGTTTTAAATGCTGGTTTGAGAAATGTAATGCAAAGTATTCCAGTAGTAATAGCGGTATTCTTGCCATTGTTCACATTCTTGGATCTGGCATTGCATGGAAATTTCCATTTCAATTCTTCCCCTGCCTTTGCTCTTCCACACTTTTTTTTTTTTCAGGCTGCTGCCTTGCTCTCTTTTCTCTCTCTGTTTTCTGGTTTTGCTATTGCACTTAAGCGGAGGAAACATTTTGTGGAGCAGAATTTGTGGCTAATTCCTCCACAGATGAAATGACCTCAATGAAGATTAGGATGCAAGGATCTAGGAAACATCATCACTATTTCCATGATTTCAAGCTTTAATGAAAATGTGCTTCCATCCACCCACCATGGTAAAAAAAATATTAGGGGTTATTTGTTTTTGCCAAAGAATCACATTTGAGATTGTACGTAAAATATAGAAACAAAATTATTTTAGGAAGAACAGTTTTGAATATCCTTGAATATAATGTTCAAAGTTATATGCTCCTTTTAGACAGTACAAAAGTTGGAATCGAGTACATTGTTATTCTTTAAGTGTCATAAAATATTGGATTCTGTCTAGCACAGGGTCAGGTTGAGAGGTGACCCCAGCATGTTTCGTGGTTTTGTGCTTTTTAAAAGAGTACTCTTATGGCACTGATAATGTGTTAGAGTTTTAATCTTATGTTTTTATTCTTTTATTTATTTTTAGCTAACTAGGGTTGTTTTATGTAATATAAGTTGCCATATGCACTTGTTTTCAAATAAACAAACAAGTAATACAATGATTAGATAAACAAATAGGATAAATTGGTGGTCTGTTTTAGGAAGATTTGGATCACAAGACAGCTATTGACCAAGTTGACCCATCTGATAACTTGGAAAATAATCACATTCAGTTTTGGGGCAAACTAAAAGTATGATAAGAAAAGTTGCCCATAAAAGGAAAATGCTGGAAAGACAAGATTTTGTGACTTACAATTTTAGTTCTAGTTCATCAGGTTTCTGGCTTCATCAGGTTTTTTCAGTTGTGGAATTTCAGAAAAAAACTTGCTTCAGAATAGTGCTGTATACAAATTGAACCTACTTAACTTCAGAAAAATGAAAATCTCATAAGAAAGTGTAAGCTATTCTATGACAAAACTCACCTTGGCCATGACAAGGTTTCTGGAAAGGAAAGAAGAAAGAAATGGTTGGTTATTCATTGTGCTTCCTTAAACCTGTAATTATTTCCTTATGAAAACCCTTCCTTCTTGCTAATGGCTTTTCAAGGACAAAGGGATCACAGTACCAATGAATCTATCCTTCTGTTTGCACAAGGATCAATAACATGAACATTTTAGGAGCATTTGTGGCAATGGTTTCACTTATTATTTTATTGCTCATAAATATCATAATGCTATCAAACCAGAAGTAGCATGAATTTACTGTGAATATGTTGGCTGTCTCTATCCCCAGCTAGTGATCTCTGCATTGCTACTCCTTTTATACAAGCAAACCAATGAATGAAAAGCTATCTTGGTAAGAACAAATGTTTTCTTTCCTGTGATCTGCTATCTTTTCATTCACACAAAGCTTACATAGAGTGCTGATGTTTTTGCAGAGATCTGAGTGTAGAGAGATCAAGGG
Source organism: Hydrophis major (assembly GCA_033807585.1). Taxonomy (NCBI): domain Eukaryota; kingdom Metazoa; phylum Chordata; class Lepidosauria; order Squamata; family Elapidae; genus Hydrophis; species Hydrophis major. The sequence goes on along the minus strand of CM066332.1, from coordinate 34,875,444 downwards.
AAACATAGATTTATGGTTATCTCAAGATTGCCAAATAGCCTGTTCTTCATGTTTACCATATAAATCCTACTCAATTTTTATAAACTGGGCTGCAATCCTAAACAAACTTACTAAAAATGGATCTCAATATAAAAAAAAAATCAGTTGGATTAAAATATATGTTAAATCCATCTAAAATATTTGTGAGGGTTAATGCCGAGTTTGGTTATATGTCTGTGATGGAGACACCTTTGGAATTTGCAAGATTGAGAAACTAAGCTGCATGTCACACATCAAGCTTCTGGCTCATTACCTTTAATTGTACCATCCTATCTGTTGTTGTATGATATGAGAACATTTGCCTTTTGCCTGGGATGCCAGTAGATAAGGAGCTTTATCACTAAACACTGGATGACAAGGAACAGATTCTCATCAACAGCCCCAGCCTCCTCCAGCTCTCTGAACTTGCCTCGGGGGAACAGAAACCAGAAACTTTTGGAGAACTGGAAGCTCTCACCTTCCATCTTGCAAATGCAAAGGATTCATAGTGGGTGGTTACAAGAGAGCTTTGTAAGCAGCACCTGGATCATCAGAGACTCCCTGCTATTTTTAGCATGCTCTTGGAATGCGTCAACTGTTTGCTCTTGACTTTTGCACCTTGTCCACCATGAATTTGGGCATAACTTCAGCAAGAGGAATTCTTCACTCCTTTAGCAGAAGAACAGGGACACAATTTACAACATGTCTCCAGGAGATCAAAAAGACCTGAAACCTGCCTTATCATGTAAAAGATGATGGGATCCTTGAAGACTTGGTTACAACATGACACAGACTATTCCTCATTTCTTTTTTCTTTTTGGTATGTTTGTGTTAACTAAAATTTCAGAAGCTTCCCTTAGGCAGACTGCCTGTCTTCTGTTACACTTTTTAAAGATGTTGTGTAGCTGTGAGAGAGACGCCATTTCCGCATTAGTGATTTATGGCATTTTCTAGTGTCATTCAGTAATTACTGGGATGATATGAAGTCTGTCTTCATTACTAGTGGATTGATACAATGATAGTTGGATGATGCTAGAAGACATTATTAATTACTAGCGTGCAAGTGGGTGTAGAAAAGCTTGTATTAGTTTTTTTTAAATTAGCCCAATGCTTACATTCCCTGATTAATATGTTACATGAAGTGTATGAAGTGAAGGATGTTTTGCATGTACAAGGTATTTCAGGGTTTCTTCATAGTCTCTCTACCTGGTATGCCTCAGGAATCAGCTTTGTGGAGAAGGCGGAGCTTCGTTTCGGCGATACAGCTGCGATCTCGGGGCTCTGAGATCGCAGCCGATATTTTCACCCCTGGTCGGTCCCAACGGACCTAAACCATCCTGTAGAGATGGGGATTGTGAAGGGCACTGTCCCAGGATCCCAGAGATATTGCAAAATCTCTGGTTTGATCCGGGAGAAGCCCTTTTGGGGAGAGGCAGCCTCCATAGCTGCTGAAGTCGGGACAGCTCCGGAAAGAAAGTGGCTGGAAAGAAGTGTGTCGGCTGGGTGAGAAACTTCTTTTGTGTTGTAAATTCTCTGAGATTTGAAAGGGAAACCTGAATAGAGAAGAAACCTGTGAGATTTTTTTTTTTTTTTTGACAAAAACGTTTGAGCGGCGTTTTTTAAAGTGATGTCAAATTGAGGCTTGGATTTTTTTTTCTTTTTCTTGCTTTTTTTGGGGGGACTTTAGTGTGACTTTGTAGGTAACTGGATTGAATTTTCTCTTATATATATTCTTATGCTCCTTTTGATTTTTTAATTTTCTTTTAGGATAGAGGCTCCCTTTGGCTATTTTTTTTTTGTATAAATTATTTCTTTTTTCTGGCTGGGGTGGGGAAGAGCATTAAGAAACTTTGCAACACTGCCAACTAGAGGCTTGAAAATATTTTATTTGAATTGGAGAGACTCCTTCTCAAGGACATTTCAATGTGATAAGATAGAGGGAGAGCACAGCAAAATATTATTACAGGTATTTTCCTGGACTCTTATCAATATTTCAACACTTGAGGCTTGGCTTTGAAGCTGCTGGAGAAGTGAGTCATAATAAGAGCCTTGGATAAATAAATAAAGTGCAGTGTGCTTATATATCTATATCTATATCTATATCTATATCTATATCTATATCTATATCTATATCTATATCTATATCTATATCTATATCTATATCTATATCTATATCTATTTGTTTTCTTAAGTTTTCGCGGGTACTTACATGTCTGGCATTCAGCTTTATTTGGGTATTTTCCCACGTCATAGTAGTGGTGCTTTTAAAGTTGTAGCAATGTTTCAGCAGAATCTCATCTGCCATCATCAGGCTTCTGTATAGTGTTTGTCTGTGAGTCAGACTTTTACAGTGGTTTCAGATTTAAATTTGGGGCAGCCTATTGCTGTGTCAGAATGGTTTTTTCTTCCTCCTGATTGGTTGAGAGTCTTGGTCTGTGTTTATTGGTCTTGGAGTTTGCTATGTTTTGCTACTAATATCTTCTGTCTGTTTTTTTTTTTTTGGGGGGGGGCTCTTTTTGTATCTTGATTGGCTGGCAACATTGTGTTACTTTATTGGAGGCCTTTAGTGCAGCTTGGCTTTGGGTAAATGGACGGCTATCATTAGTTAGGAAGCTGGGTTTCATCTGGGTGCCTGGTTGGGGTGTGTTTGAGCTGGAGGTATCAGGGGGAATCTGTTTGTGCCCAGGTGTTGGCCTGGCTTGTGGTGTGGAGATTTTTTTGTTTGTGAGTGCAGGCTTCCAAATGATTGACAGCCTGGTGGAATCATCTCTTCTGTTCATGCTTTCTGGTCTTTTTTCAATCTCTATGGCTTCTCTGATGATTCTGTGGCTGGGATTTTCTATGGTGGCTAGGGTTTTGGTGCCATTGAAGTTGATGTTATGACCTGTGGCTTCCATGGGTTGGACAAGTGAGGAAGTGTGTTCCAGCTTTTTGACTGCATTTTTGTGTTCATCCAGGCGGGTGCTTATTCTTCTATTGGTCTGTCCAATGTATGTGGCCGGGCATGATGCACAGGGGACTTCATATATGCCTTGGTTTTCCAGGTCAGTTTTGTCTTTGGGGTTCCTGAGGATGGCTGCTATTTTTCTGTCTGCTTTGAAGGCAGTCTTGATGTGGTGTCTGTATAGAATCTTACTAATTTTGTCTGTAGTGCCTCTTATGTAGGGCAGGACAGCTGTTCCATAGGTCTGTTCATCTTCTGGGTCTCTATTACGTCTCAGTGTGTTTTTGTGGATCAGGTTGGTGATTTTGCTTTTGTGGAAGCTGTTGGCTGTCAATATTTTAGTCAGGGTGCATAGTTCAGTCTTAATGTGTGTCTTGTCTGCCAGGCATTTGGTTCTAGTAATTAGTGTTTTAGCCACGGAGTTGATCTGTGCTGGGTGGTGGTGGGATTGGGTGTTGAGGTAGCGGTTGGTGTGTGTTTTCTTCTGGTATATGGTGTGTCCTAGTGTGCCATCTGTTTTTTTGTAGATTAGTACATCTAGGAATGGTAGTTGTTTGTTTGTTTCTGTTTCCATGGTGAACTTGATTTTGGGGTGTGCGCTGTTTAGGTGTGTTCGGAAATTGTTTAGGTTTTCTTGTCCATGGGGCCAAATCACAAATGTGTCATCGATATATCTTAACCATAGTTTGGGTTTGAGTATGGCATTAGCCAGGGCTCTGGATTCGAATTCTTCCATGAACAGGTTTGCAATGACAGGTGACAGTGGTGATCCCATGGGGGGTCCTTCAATTTGTGTGTATCTTTGTCCTTTGTAAATGAAATATGTGTTGGTTAAGCAGTGTTCTGTTAGTTCTATGAGGTGTTTAGCTGGTTGGTATTTGTTTTTGATGATTTCGAGAGTCTCTTTTATCAGGACTTGAGTGAATAGTGAAACCACATCAAAACTTACACGCAGATCATCTTGCTCCACGTGTAGATCTTTGATCATTTCCAAGAAGTGGTATGAGTTTTGTACATGAGAAGCTGCTGTTTCAGCATGGGGCTGTAGCTCTTTTGCTAGGTGTTTAGCTAGGTTTTGTAGTGGTGCTCCTCTGGAGCTAACTATGGATCACCATTGTCACCTGTCATTGCAAACCTGTTCATGGAAGAATTCGAATCCAGAGCCCTGGCTCTGGATACACATACACACACACACACACACACACACACACACACATATTTACTTGTGCTATCCCCACTCACCAGCCTCTTTGTAAATTTCAATTCTAGCAATATTCTTATTTTTGCTTTTTATTTTAAAGGGAGAGCCTCAGAGTTTTTTCTTTATTTTTCTTTTTTTTCTCCTTATTTTTATTGGGATTTTTTGCTCTTTCTATCCATGTTTTTGGACCACTCTGTTTTTCTTTTTTGATTATTGAGACTTCTCAACTGGGTTAAGGTGTGAAGAACCTGAAGGAATTTCTTCTTTTCTTTTTGTTCTTTTTTGCTCTTCATCAATATTATTATTTTTGGGTTTGTTTGTTTTTTCCTTTCTATTTTTCCTTTCTTATGGTGGACTACTTCGTAATTGGATTAGGGTCTAGAAGAACCTGAAGATCTTTCTTCTTCCTTTTTTCCTTTTTCTTCTTTGGTTTTGGGCCTTTTACTATTGGAGTTTTCCATTTTGGATTAAAATTGGCTATTCTACCAGTTGGATTAAAAGTTAAAAAGAATTTGAAGATTTGGAAGCATTAAAATGAGCAGGAAACCAATACCGTCTGGCGTTTCCACTTCTACCTGTGCCTCCCCACCAGCTGGAGGACAACATTTAATTCAGACAATGTTGAAGCAAGATAAAGAACAAGAAAAAGTAACTTTACAGATGATTATGCAAGGAATCCAAGATCTCAAATTAAAATCAGACACCATTGAACAAAGAATAAAGAAGACTGATGAAAAAGTGGAAAATATTAAACAAATGATGGTGAAGTATGAGGAGAGATTCCAAAAAATTGAGGAAAAAGGTAAACAAAGAGAGGAGAAGATTGGAAATATTGACAGTAGATTAACAGTGGTTGAACAAGAAAAAAGTAGGATGTTGAGGTGGGAGATGGAAAGGTCAGAATTTTATCTCAGATTTCAAAATATAGAAGAGGAAAAAGGAGAAAATTTGGCTGCGATAATGATAGAAATTTTGGCAGATGCTTTGGAAACTACAGAGGAAAAGATGATGGATGGAGTAGATGAGGGATATCGAGTTTATACAAGATATGTGATGAGAAATAAATTACCAAAGGAAGTCCATATTAGATTTACCAAAAAAATCCATTAAAACACAAATATTGCAAGTGGTAAGAAAGAAAACATTGAAATACAAAGGTAAAGAGATTGTGGTTTTAAAACAAATACCCAGAAGAGTGAGAGAGATGAGAAGAGAATATCGATTTCTGACCAAAATGCTACTGGAAAACGAAGTGAATTATAGATGGCTGATTCCAGAAGGATTAATGTTTACGTGGCAAGAGCAGAGACATAGAATTGATTCAGTTGAGAAAGCAGAACTTTTCCATGCAGAATTTTTTGGAAGAAGAAGAGAGGAGGCAGAGAAACAGGTCTCATTAATTGAGTTTCAAGACGAACAACTGGAGACTGAAAAAGAGAAAGGAGCAGTAGGTGGACAGGTGGATAGTAAAGAACGGCGTGAAGTGAGATCCATGAGAGCTGTTAGACCTAAATATAAAGCATAATCATGGAAGAAAAAAAACTGGTTACAATGAATATAAATGGACTCAATTCAGCTGTTAAAAGAAGGAAAACTTTTCATAAATTAGAGAAATCAAAATTTGATATAATTTGTCTACAAGAAGTTCATATTAAAAAACAACATGAACAACTGTTAGTACAGCCAAAATTGGGGAAAATATTTACTTCTTTGACTCAATGTAAGAAAAGAGGAGTGGTTCTATACATTAAAGAGGCTATCCCAGCAAAACTGATCTACACGGATGAAGACGGAAGAGTATTAATGGTGGAAATAATGGACAATAATATAAAAATACTTTTGATTGCAATTTATGCTCCGAATGAAAAACAAGAAGAGTTTTATAAAAAGCTACACATGAAAATAATTGGACTGGACTATGTTAATATAATTATGATGGGAGACTTTAATGGAATTGTGGACAATAAATTGGACTATATAGCAACAACAACAAAGCAAAATAGAAAGGGTCTCCCTAAATCCTTTTTTAAAATGACAGACGAGTTAACTTTAAAAGATATTTGGAGAGAAAGAAATGTTAAAGCTAAACAATATACTTTTTATTCAAATAGATATTTATCATGGTCCAGATTAGATATGATTTGGATATCAACAGAATTAATATCCAATATTCAAGAAACAAATATTGAAACAAGTACTTGGGCAGATCATAGCCCAATGACAATTAAATGGAAGGGACAAAAAAAAAGATCGAGATGGACATTAAATAATACTATCTTAAAGGAGAAAGATTTTATACAACGGATGGAGAAGGAACTGGCTTTTTTCTTCAGAGAAAATAAAAAAGAAGATACTTCAACGCAGAATGTTTGGGATACAATGAAGGCATATGCTAGAGGTCTGATAATAGATTATACAAGTAAAAAGAATATTAGGAAAAGGCAAGCCTCAAAGGCCTCGGAAGATGAGTATAAAAGACTTGAAAAAGAATTACAGAAAATTCCACAGAAAAAAGATATTAAATTGAAGCTGGATGTAATTAAACATAAAATGGAATTAATAGAGAAAGAAGAATTGGCACAGAAAATCAGAAATTCTAAACAGAATTACTTTGAAGATGCAAATAAACCAGGTAGATGGCTAGCATATAAATTGAGAAAGGAGAAGGAATCAAGAAGATCAAGGCCAAGTTTGTTATGGTAATAAGGAGAAAAATGAAATTATTCGAGATTTTTATGGGCAACTATATAAACAAGAGAATATCGACGAGGAAAAAGTCAAACAGTATTTACAGAATGCTAATTTACCGAAGATACCTAAAGAGACTGAAGAAATGCAAGAAAGCAATAAAACAATGATGGAATTAAATGAAGCATTTAAGAAATAAAATAATTGGAAAGCACCAGGTCCAGATGGACTCCCGGCAGAATTCTATAAAACATTTCAAGAATCATTGAGCATCCCATTGTTAGAAGTTATGAATGAAGTTATGAATTAAAGAAGATGATATCCAAAACATGGTCAGAGGCTTATATTACACTTATTCTAAAAGAAGAGGCTGACCCACTGCAAATTAAGAACTATAGACCTATTTCCTTATTGAATGCAGACTATAAAATCTTTGCTTCAATTTTAGCAGAAAGACTTAAAAAATATTTAAATAATTTTATTCACCCAGATCAAAATGGATTTCTGCCAAAGAGACAAATCAGAGACAATATGAGAGTAATCCTGGATACTTTGGAATACTATGAGGCTCATCCTGAAAAGCAAATGGCTTTGATATTCCTAGATGCTCAAAAGGCATTTGACAACGTGAACTGGAGATTTATGTTATTACTATTGGAACAGATGGGTTTTGCCAAAAAATTTATTCAAGCAATAGAAGCCATATACAATAAACAGACAGCAAAGGTAATGATGGAGGGGGAACTTACAGATTTTATTAATATTAGAAAAGGCGCAAGACAAGGGTGTCCCCTATCTCCTTTGCTATTTGTGTTGACTTTGGAAGTGTTGAATAGAAATATTAGGGATGATAAAAGCATAAAAGGAATGAAAATTAAGAAGGAAGAATTTAAACTACAAGCTTTTGCTGATGATTTAGCTTTTATTCTGAAAGACCCATTAGAAACAGCTCCAAGTTTATTGGAAAAGATAGAGACATAGAGTGAGATGGCTGGTTTGAAAATAAATGAAGATAAAACAAAGATTTTGACAAAGAACATGCTATTGAGACAGAGAGAAGAACTGGCATATCTTTTGAAAATCCAAGTTACAAATAAGGTTAAGTATCTGGGGATATATTTGACAGCAAGATATAGCACATTAAAAGAGAATAATTATATTAAACTCAAACAACAGATAGCTACAGATTTGAAGAAGTGGGAAAACTTGCAATTGTCATTAATAGGGAGAATTTCAACAATCAAGATGAATATTTTACCCAGAATTCTATTTCTGTTCCAAACAATACCAATTAGGCTTAGAAAAGACTATTTTGAAGATTTAAATAAAATCATGTTGAAGTTTATATGGCAAGATAAAAAAGTGAGAATAAAGCTAAAGCTTTTGCAAGACACTAGAATTAGAGGAGGTGCTGAGATGAGTAGATTGACATTTGAAATTAGAGAGCAAGAGGAGAAACAATTTTATGAAATTTGGGATCTTTTTTATCAATGGCTAGATGATAAAATACGATAATAGAATATTTAGAATGCTATACAGTAAGGAATATCTTTATTTTGTTTTACTTGCCTTTGTTATTTGACATTATATTTATAAAGGGTTTTTTAGGATTGATTTGGTATGATTATATGATTTGTTACAGAATAAGCTGGTTAAAGTATTGTTATCTCATAAAGCATGAATGATTAAAAGTATAGTCAAAAATTTCTTTTTTTTAGTGATATTAGGATATATAAGTTTGGATTGACAATATGAGTTGTTATGTAACATAATTGTAATTGAGACTACAAAATGAATGCACAAAACTGATGAACCAACCGATATACTGGATGTACATATGAGAGTTGATGTTTTAATGTTTTGTTTGTCTTGTTTGTTTGTAGAAAATTAATAAAATTCTTTTCAAAAAAAAAGGAATCAGCTTTGTAGTCTGCTTAAGTTCCCTCAGTTTCAGAAGACGCTGAAAAATATCTGGAATACTAGACTACATCCTGTTGAAATGAATATAGAAGAAATATCCTGCATTTGCTGCCCCCTTTTCTGGCTTTCAGTAAGTTTATTGAAATAAATTTTGCTTCAGAAATTGATTCAGCAGAGAAGAGAATTTAGAGAAACGTTCATGGATGGAGTGTGATGAAATTGCATGCTGCATGGGTCCTACAGGGTGCTTGGAAGTACCCTGTCTTTTGGGCTGTGATGATTTTTGAATCAGTCTTCTCATGGGAAAATTCCAGGATAAGATTTTGTGAGATACTCCTTGTTCTGTTTTTTTTTTTTTAAGCAATGGTGCTTCTCTTCCTGCCAAAGAAAGAATTCTGTCCCTGGGAAATTGTTGTAGAATGTTTCCTTCTTAGGATTTGGAAAAATTTCACCAACAAACGTAATAGACAATTGTGAAAGGTCTTTTGTACCTACTTCTATTTGGGCGTCGTTGGGAACATTTTAAGAAGTACAGATGAATTTGTATCTGAATTGCTGATAATTCTTCCCTTTCTTGCCTTTTTATCATTGCCTAGCAGGGATACTTTGCTTCCTCCATGTATTTTTTTTTCCTCCTGTAAAGATAAGGTCACCTTACAAAAGTTTTGGACCTTAATTTCCAGCAGATCAAGCCTAAGTCATGCACGTCTGGAAGTTACTGTGTACCCCTTCTTTATTGCTTCCTTTGCATCTTATATTTTTGAGGGCTGGGTAGATTGGAACCTGTTTTAGGTAGAGATCTTTGAATTTATCCTGATAGCCCCCAGAGCTTTGGATTCAAAGGCAAAAAACTGCTTCAAAGTGAGCAGAGGCACTTGCCTTCAACTCTTAAATCAAATACATCTTTTCTTAGAGCTGTGCAATAGGCAGCTGTTACATCCCAGGAGAAGACATCACTATTTCAAAGAGTAGCAGAGAGACAATCCCTCAGTCCTCTTGAATACTCCAAAACAATTTTTTTGCCACTGAATATAAATTTATGGAGAGCTTAGCATCTGATGCTTCTTGGTGTATAGAATGACCCAGCTCTTTGGGATCTATAAGCTCTTACCATATACTTTCCTTACTACATAACTGAAGCTACAAAAATGTGATACTTCATTCAGGAATATAACTGAAATGTAGCTTGAATTGTTTCTCTTGATTCTAATTTCTTTGCGCTTCTTCTTTTTAATAACTTCTTTGTTCTTCATGATGTTCCTCACACTAAACCCAGTGCTTTCTGGTTATCTTCAATTAAAATTCCTATTATTCTTATCTGGCAAAATGAAATACATCTGCAAGGAATCAGATCCAAGATGTGTGACACTGAAAACTGGGTCTCTTTCAGTTGGCTTAAAAGGACTGAGTGAGAGCCGTTTAGAATTGTGCCATGAATATTTACTTCTGTGTCATGTTGCCTGATTCCTTGGTCAGATGAGACTCTGCAATGCAGTTTAATGTACAATCAGAAGCCTTTAGAGAGTATTTCCAACACTATATCCTTATCTTCGGAAGAATCATATACAAACTATAAAGCACTGTTGGCTAAACAGGAGCAATAATTTCTCATTTTTTTAAATAAAAAAGGCCATTGATAAGTATAGCAATAGTGTGTTAAAGGTACAGTTCCTGAAGACCAGATCCTGAGTAGACCTCATGAAAATGGATTATAGATAGTTAAAGAGAACACCATGTGCTGCATCATTGTTCCGCCAAATTTTAGGATTTGGAATAGGGGAGGGAGAAAGATGGCTTATTGCATTCATACAGCATAAATTCAAACATAGCAAAATAGCTTTGAGGTATATACTGAAGCTTGGCAGATGATGAATCCATAACGTGGGCATGTCATTAAAATGCATGAGGCATTATTGTTTATTAGATACACATTTTTATTGAGACGGGTAAGATGCTTTAAAAGTAAGCAAAGGGCAAGTCTTCGAGTACATTCAGATCTCTGCCAGATGGAAACTTCTAAAGGACATAGGATTTGTTGTGCTATGTTTGTCTCAAATGTGGTGGTCTGGAACAAAGCAACTCCCTTAAAATCAAGGAACAGCTGTGCTTACCGTCCTTACCGCTATTCTATGAAGTAACAAAAGAAAGCATGAAGCAAATTGAATGGACTTTGTGGAAAGACGCAATAGTTATTTGCTAGAAATTTGGTACATTTGATGGAATTATGGTGGCTTGTACTATGCTATAAAATACAAATAGGAGGCAGCCAGAATTAACTACTTCATTTTTCTAAATTTAAACAAGCGAGTTAGTTTTTTGAATGAGGATGCTTTTAGAAGTAAATTGTGGCAAGCTGAAGGCATTCACACCCATTCCATCCTTTTAAACATTTTAATGGTAAAATAAAATTCCTATAATAGATTTAAGAAAATATGGTCTGGAAACATATGTACAATCCAAGTAGAAGTTGCATTCACAAGGGGGCAATAATCTTGTGTCTTCAGCATTTTAGAACTTTCCCTGCTGTCCATCACATCCTAGATGATTCCTTGTAAGTTTATTTTCTGACTAATAACCATGGAAGTTTTACACCACTGGATCATGGGGTTTCAAACATCTGTACATTATTGCTGATTTCCTCGGGCTATAACTGCAATTGAACATGATAAACTACACATTCACCAGCCATTTTCATGGTGACCATTTGACTGCAACTGCTGGAACCCTGCAGGACTTCTGGATATGCCTTTTTTTTAGAGATAAGTCAGATCAGATGATTTCCTTCCATAGTTTGATCATGTATTCTTATAAGCTCTTGTTATCAAATGGTCTGATGGAAGGTAAAATATCTGAGAGATACCAGAGACATTATCTCTGTTCTGTAGCAGTCTGCACAAATATGGTGCCCTCCAGTCTGTCCCTCAGTTCCCAGTGACAATAGAAGGGACTTTTCCAATTTATAATTTCACACTCATCTGAATGATTCCTGAGAATGTTCATAAAATTTCCTGTAGGGGACTTTCCCGCAAAGTGATTTTATTCTAATTTCACTGGTAGAATTCTTATTTTGAGTGTTCCATGAGAAACTGAGATCATATTTTTACAGTTAAATGTGTATGAAGAAGGGGAAGCATGGATTGGATAAAACCCTCCAGAACATTTGTGCAGATTTTGCAGCCACATAGAGAACAAACTGCTAAATTCCTGTAACAAATGATCCAAAGTTTGAATTGCCAAACTATGATACACATGTGGAATTTATTCTAAATAATAAGATACAAAAGAATTGTAGGGTTTACTATTATTGCTTGATAGTAAAAGCAATGAGCAAACCTTATAGAGAGAACAGATACTGTAGACGCTAGGAACCTGTTAGACAACTTCACAGCACATTCTATGTGTTTTCACAAACTAACTGCTGAAGGAAGAACATTCTTATTATTTTTTTGACAGTCCCACTTATCAAAAAGCAAACTGGGTTGCTTCTTCTCAGTTATTGCGCTTGCTCTGACCTTCAGAATGCCTCCTTATTAACCCACCTTATTTTTCCTGGCCTTTAAAGCACTGTCATTTTTGTTTTTCAAAAATGTCTGCTGAACCTGTGGGGCTCCAAGATGTTCTTATCAACAATGACATTGTTAAGCTTCAACTTCTTTTGTGTTGTTATCTTTTAATTGTTTACAAGTAAATCAAGTTGTGTAGGGAACCTAGAAGGTACTAAGGCAGGGGTGTCAAACTCATGTTGTCACGTTGGCATCACATGACATATCAAGACTTTTCCCCCTTCACTAAACCAGGCATGGACATGGCCAGCGCATGACACATCTGGCCTGCAGGCCGAGAGTTTGACAGACCTGTTCTAAGGGAAACACCTGAAGACATGAAGCTTGTGTGACCTATAGTTGCCCTACAAAAGGGCTGTCAAACTCACGGTCCATGGGCCAGATGCGTCACATACTGGCCATGCCCACACCCAGTTTAGTAAAGGGGAAAAAAGTAGCAATATGTCCAGCGGTGGGCTGCAAATTTTTAAACAACTGGTTCTCTGGCTGGGTGGGTGCGGCCAGTTGATCATGTGACTGGGTGGGTGATGTCACTCATCGCTGGCCTCCCAGCACTTGCCTCAAAAGAACAGGTAAGATTCAGCCGGTTGGGGTTAATCCCATCAATGGATGGCCCCGCTCCCACCCCTGAAAATGGGGGCCATTTTCAGGCCATTTTTTCCAACCAAAATTGGCCTGGAAACAGCTTGAAAAATGGTCTCAAAACAGACTGAAAAACGGCATATTTTTTGGGCTGTTTTCAGGCCATTTTGGCCCCTTTTCAGGCTGTTTTTCACCCCAAAAACGGCTGGAAATGGCCAAAAAAGGGGGGGCAGGCAGGGGCAGGTGGGGGCGGGACCAGCCAGGGTTCTCTGAACTGTGTAGAATTGGAACAAGGAGTTTGGGCAAACCTGTCTGAACCTGTAGCAGCCCACCTCTGGATACATCATGTCATGATGCCATGACAATGCAAGTTTGACACCCCTGCCCTACAATATTCTGTAGTCAGTAATTCTAAATGTTTTAGAGTGTGGAAAATCCCAGGATTTCAGGTTTCAGAACTGTAAACAATGAAGCACATTGCTTTTCCTGAAAGCTTGGATGCCTATTTACAGAAGCATATTTTTTTTTAATGTGGCTCTTATTCAGAAGCCTGAAGAAAGATATGCATGTTTTAATAAAGAGATGAGAAGTGCTATATTCATACTCACCTAAGGGCCAAAGTGTTTTTCCAAATCATTTTTTCAAAGCACTTTACTAAGCCAGAATATGTTTTATTTACTCTGAGCATCATTGACCAAAAATAGCAGCCATTTTTTATGGTTCCTTCCAAATTAAATCTGTGTTCCCCTGCCATTCTCATCACCTCTGTTTGAAATGTTCTCAAGTATTTTGAAATGAAATAAATAAACGCACAATCTTCCCCATCTCTCTTTTAGCTGTAATTCAGTTATAACCAGAATCAGATGTCCCATTTGGATGGCAGCTGTTCTACCCATTAGGTCATCCTTCCTACTTTTTAAAACGGTCTTTTCCCTAATGTATTTCATTGATGAATTGCACTGCACTGCTGATATTGATTAAGATATTTCCGTGGTGAAAGTTGTCAAGGTCCAGAAAAGCTGTAGGCTCTGGAGGTCAGTCCATGTGCGGAAATCCTACAAAGATGGGTCTAAGCTAATCTCATTTGATGAATGCATTGCAGAGTTTCCATGGATAAGTGGAGAGCATTCAGTGTCAGTTCATCCAAACTGATGAGCAGATGGAAGACGATCTGCTTCAGATGATTGTTTTAAAGAAAGAAACAAATGGAAAGCACAATAAATCGCCAAGTTGTTTTTATTCAAAACTTAACATATTTTGTAACTGCTGAGACAAATTTCCTGTTGTAATTACAGTTACATTTGTGTGTTTTTAGTTGCATATTGGAACCATTAAGGGGATCAGGAGATGGGAATAATTTGCTGTCTTATTTATATAGCATGTGGTAGTTGGTTTTGGATAATAAATAAATTTTGATTGATTAAAGCATGGATCTTATATTTTTAGTTTGTAGCTTGATGAACTGTAAAAGCAATATTGTATTCACTTATAGTCCTGGTCCTCTTCTTCATTTTGAATGGCAATATTGATTAAATTTTAGAAATTTGGAAATCCTAACCCCTGGAATTGCAGAAATGTGATTTATGGCTTGATCAAAAGTATGACTGCTCTGTCTGAACAGCTGATTTTCTATTTCCTCTTTTCAGGAGTTTTATTTTGTATTTTATTTGTTTTTTTCTCCCCACTTCCCACTTTTGCTATACTTATTGGAAAACACCTTGCCGTACATGATAGTCTACAGCTAATGGAGTCAGTTTTTGCACAAAGCCAGCTCCTGTCAAATAGAACACTGGGCTGGATAGACAAATAGTTTGGTCTGTATTTCAGCTTCCTGACTAGCCTTAGGCTTTTCATTTACTTAGAAAAGGCAACTATGTGATAAGGGTGATCCAAGGTATTTGGCAGCCTGAGGCAAAATAACAAATGGTACCTTCTCTCTAGAGAGTCAAAATACCAAGATCTGGTCATGCTATTTGGATACCTGAGCAGAAAACTCTGCAAAAACACTTGTTTGTATCCCTGAAAGCAACAATGACGTATCACAGTGATGAACAATATGATTCATTTTTATGACACTCTGACCAAGTTTGCTTCTTCATTTTGCCTGCCAAGCCTTGCTGTGCAAGCCTTGCTGTGCATTCATGTTTAAGCCTTGATCTGCCAGCAGTTTGTAAAGAAGTCGGGATTCCATTTAGAGTATTTGCATTGCTTTTATTATATATGGAGTTCTGTGCTTTTTAGTGCAATCTTATACATGCCTATGCAATCATTATAATGCAGTGAGTCTATTTCCATGTAAGTGAGTTTAAGCCTGGAGATTTAATGAGCTTATAAGGTTGTATGCATGCACATTCACATACAATCCATGCCTTTTAATGCCTGCCATAAGATGCCAGATTTATTTCCTTTGCAAAATGGCCTGTTCTGCATTGGATGTAAACCCATACATTTCCATTGCTAATAGATTTAAGAAAAAACATTTACAAAAATATAATAAGTTTGGTTTTTATCATGGATGACAGCCAGCAGTATTATTCCTGTTTTTGGAGCGGTCCCATTAATTCAGTGGAGCTTACCCTGTCCTTTGCAATTCTTTGTAAACTGAACTAAATGAGATGCAAGATTGTTATTTTTTGTTTGCTTATTGGTAGAACCCAACTTTAGGTACAATGTTCATCTGCAAACAAAGAGATGGAAAAACTGAAGTGTGCATTTGAAGAACATGATAAATTTCATTGGATTAAATATGTTTAGAACTGGTTAAAAATTATTAAGAATTAGCAGTCTGTCATCCATCCCATTTAGCTTAATTATCAAAGGAAGATTCTTGGTTCGTTTCTTTTTACAAGAGTATACTTTACTAAGAACAAAGCAGTTGCAGATTAAACCATGCAGAATCTTGGTGATGTGAAAACAATGTAATTAACTTTCCCTTTTCCCTGGCCATCCCCCTGTTATCAGTCAATATCCGGTTACAATTTCTCTGGTTGTTTTGCAAACGGATCCTGCGATTATGCCTTTCCCATCTCCGTATTCCTTTTGCTGACCTTGTGCTTGATTGGTGCTCCTCATAGTCAGGGCCAGCTCTGCTTCAGTCCCAATTCCCATTAACCACCCCCATTCCAATCTCTTCCTCCCACCATTGCAAATGTCAAGCTGGCAAGATGCAATGCGAAGCAAACAGCAGCTTTCAAACTTCTTCCTTCCTTTTACGACAAATACTTTCTATTCCTGAGTAAGTTTTGTTCTAATACTGGCCATAAAAACAACACTGGCTGATTTCAGTCTAATGGCTTTTAGGAAAATTTGGTCAGCTAAGAAATTCCATCTTCTCCATCAACAAGGTTATCTGGTGTACTAATGTACTTAATTTCCATTGCTTGAGAGTGGTGCAGCTTTATAGTCAAAAAGAGAAATTCCTTAGATTTATTTTGAAAAGCCGCAGAGTATTTGGTAAAATTATGTGGAATTTGCTCTTCCTTTTCCTTCAGAAATAGTATTAGGAGACAGACTATATCCAGAGACATCCTAAAACTATATGCCTAGAAATATATTCAAAGCAAGCTTTTGAAATTGTTTGAATACTAGAAGAGGAAAGTTGAGGTAGCATCTGAAGAAATGCTAAAATGGGTTCTATCCTCCAAATATGTTTTATATCTTGAAGAATTCTGCCTCATCCATATTTGCATCTCTATAACAATTCCCTGCAAACTATATTGAGAAGGATTATCTGTCATAATTTGTTTTGTTTAAAGGATGGCCTGCAGTTGGATGGTAGCAGCTAATCATCCTTCACTGATGGCAAAAAGCTAAGCAGCATTGGGCCTGCTTAATCTTTGGATGGGACAATGCCAGCCAATATCAAAGTGGTGTGCTAAAACTGGGATGTTGAGAAGAGACGGCCTGGGAAAAGGCATTAGAAAACCATTTGTATATATTGCCATCAAGAAAATAACATTAATGTAGTTCCCATGGGTCAAGCTTGCTTCAAGATTGTATTATTCTTTAAATAAAAACTATCAGAAAAAAAACATTGCATGTAGTTCTTGCTTTTATTCCAATACTGTGCATAGATTCTGATGCTGTGATCAGTTTCTTTTCTTGCTTTTAGTGTTATTATATTCTTTTATTTCCTTTTTATCTATCCAAGCTCATCTCTCTCTCTCTCTCCACCACCCCCCGCAAAATATGTTTGGGCTTTCTTTGCCATAAAAGAAGAGAAATAAAAATCCCCTTATTTTTCCTTGTTTATAGGAATATTTTACATGCAGAGCAAAGCCAGCTAAATAAAATAATACAGTTAAAAATCTACTTCTTATTTTTCATTGTAAAGAGGATATTATTTGGTCAACTCTCCATTTTAGAGACTCTGCTTCAAACTCAAACTTCAAAGTTTTGCTTAAAAGATCTAATGTTTTCATTATTTTAGCCAATATGTTCAAAAGGTACAGTCCTGTTTGCAAGCTCCTAAATATTAGATAACAATGACTGTAAATTAGACCTCCATTTAGTGTATAATCTATATCTAGTTGCACCCTGTCATATATAATTTCAGAATGATTATATTTATTATTAACATGGCAAATTCAATTTTTCCTCTTCAGATGGCTTTTCAGGGATAGAAATATAGGGCTGATCATTGTGAAAAAGCTTCTTCAGCTTATTATGGGTTTTAAGGTCTGACTTAACACAAATCATTAACACCTCAACTTCTAAACTATTCAAGGTGGGGTTTCCCTTCCGAATGAACTAAAATTGGCCAATTAACATAAGAATGTTCTTTCATGGGAATCTTACATAATGTTAAAATCACATTATTTTTTATAGGAGGAAGGCCAACTATTGTACACTTTGTGAAAACAAGCCACTCCTCTGTGAGTCCATTGAAGCATTTTCCAGAAGGAGAAGAAAGGGAAATGCTACTTCTTTGTTCCTTTCATGACAAACGTGAAGGCAGAACTGAGTACATGGAACTATCAAGGGATGGATTCCAGAAATCCACATCCAGAAATTCATTTCATTAGCGCTGAAAGTCTCAGGAAAAAAGGAGAACAAAAAACAACATAACACATAAAGGACATGTGACAGCAGAGCATATAAGGAACTAAGTAAAAGGAAAAAGTGCAAATGGGAAAAAGTGTGTGTAGGGGGGAAAGTGCAAAGAAGAGCAACTAAAATGATTAAAGGGCTGGAGATATAACAGTTGCAGGATTTGGGTTTGGCTAGTCTAGAGAAAGGAAGGACAAGGGATGACATGATAGCAATATTCCAATATTTGAGGGCTGCCACAAAGAAGAAGGGATCAACTTATTTTCCAAGCACCAGAAGGCAAGAAAAGAAACAATGGATGGAAATTAATCAAGGAGGGTAGCAACTTCCTAACACTGAGAACAATTAACCGATTCTGCCTTCAGAAGTTGTAGATGTTTCATCACTGGAAGTTTTTAAGAGAAGACTAGAGACCCACCTGTCTGAAATGGTATAAGGTCTCCTGCTTAAGCAGGAGGCTGTACTAGAAGAACTCCAAGGTCCATTCCAGCTCTATTCTGATTCAGATTCAAGAGTTAGCTCAAGAGACAGCCTAAAGGAAGAATGTAGGATTATTTGGAAGGGTAAAGAAAGTCTATGGGAGGACTGATGTAAGATGCTTAGATCTTTTCCAATGTCTGAATTGAAGTACAGGTAGTCCTCAACTTACAACTATTTGTTTGGCAACCATTCAAAGTTCAAAGTTACAGTGAATTGGACTTATAACCAATTGTTGCATATGTGACCATCACAGCATCCTCACACTCATGTGAACAAAATTTGAGGGCTTAGCAACTAGCATCTATTTATTATTATTATTGTAAATAGTCTTAGGATCATGTGATCACCATGCCCAGCCAGCTTTCAGCAAGTTTAATGACTGCATAACAACTGCAGTGATCCACTTAACAATTGTGATAAAAAGGGTTATAAAATTGGGCATGACTCACTTAACAACTGCCTTGCTTAACAATGAAAATTCTGTTCCAAACAGTAATCTTAAGTTAAAAACTTCCTTTAACAATGCTTGGATCAGCAAAAATTTATGATTTTGCTTTCCTTGTTGTCAATACTTATTCTATCCTTTTTGCAATTCACAACAGCAACCTGATTTCTTTCCAGAGACTTCAAGGGACTAAAAAAAAATAAAATAAATTGAAATGGATACTGTAACCTCACAGCACATGTGAAAGGCAAGGAGTTTCTGTTGTACAGTCATAATTGCTATTTTAACTCTTGAAAATAATACCCCTTTCCAGTGTAGGTGGTAACATATAAGAAACTGAGGCTGCCTTTGGTGAAGTTGCAATAAGGGGTTGAAGAATAATATTTTAACACTGGTATAACTAAACATGATTTCATCTGACTTACTCATGGGTTAGATGGCGTGGTGGCTCAGCGGTTAAGACATCAGGTTTGTTGGCTGGAAAGTTGGCATCCCAGGTTCGAGACCCAAGCACTACATGAAGGAGTGAGTTTCCATCTTTACCCTACCTCCTGCCAACCTAGCGAAAGCATACAAATGTGAGTAAATAAATAGGTACCATTATAATAGGGAAATAACAATGCTCCATGGTATCATGCTGATCACATGACTGTGAAAATGTCTTCAGGCAGCACTGATTCATTGGTCTTGAAATGGAGATGGGTATCACTCCCTATAGTCAGCAACAACTAGTGGAGTAAAATCTACAGGGACTTCTTTACCTTTACTCATGGATTGACTGTTGAAAGCAATTTCATGGGGATACACAGAAAAAGTTGTTACCAGAGCATATTTGTTCTGTTGTTACATACATATGAGGAATAGCTCTTAGGGCATGTGGAAAGTTACCAGGAGAGTTTGGGATGGACTTGATAACACATGGGATACATATGATGACACAGAAGAATGGAGGATCAAGAATTGGGCTCCAGCTAAGAAAAGACAAAGAGAAAGACTGGAAAACTTTCATTTTTATGTGGATGTTTTAGGTACCAAGCTAATACAGGGTGCAATGCTACATATGAAATAATGTGGAAAATAAACTAGAAGACCCAAACTGCAGCTTGGCCACAGAAATGTATTGAAATAACCATTTCATACCAGTTCAATAAGACTGACCATAAGATATGAGGACACAGCCTTATGTAAGTGAATATGAAAGGAAATAAACATCAGAATGTTAGGCATAGACTATTTTGGCTGCAGAACAAATTGGATTAGGTGACAACATGTGAAGATTTTGCATGTAAAACACTTATATTCAAAAAAGATTTGCCTTGAATGGGTCAGTGGATATTTCAAGGGGAGCCCCATGGATTTGGGAATCTAATAGCTGCTAAGTTAATCAGATAATGCTCCTGGGTAATAACATTATTGTGTGAATTGGTCCCTCAACACAGGAGGTGCATTTGCAATCTTGTGAGTTGCACAGCTAGGCAGTTTTTTTTTAAAGTCATGGTGGTGTGAGGAAATGGCAAACTAACCTTGAGAATATGGAAGGAATTGGTAAACTGTTAAGGGGATACTGGCAGAATAGAAGATATAATCCTGAGAAAGAGGAAAGCATAAAAATATAATGCAAAGTAAACTTGCCTTTATTTTGTTCAGCATAAGGTGGGGCAAAGAGAAATTTGTACATGCTTTTAATATGTTATTATTCTATCTGACCACTATGAAGGACATCCCTGGAACAATGGCCTGAAAGGACTGAGAGGTGAGGACAGGCACTGAAGCACACTTAATGTTTCTGAACAGGCAAAGAGCAATTTGAAGTCACGTCGACCAGATCTCCTAATGTGAAATATTAGCCTTTCTAAATCAATAAAAAGGAACTAATGTTAAATGGAGAAATCCCTGAAGGCACAAGAAGTTTCTTCTGAGCTTTTCTTTAGCTGTTCAGAGAAAGATGGTGTGTGGAACAAATCACCTGGGAAGTTAGGATTGGAAAGGGCCAGGTTTAATTTTCATTCAGTTCAGCTCATTGACTGTCCTTGGAATTTTTGCTGAAATAAGGGTTGTTCCAAACCAGTTGAGAATTGCATTTATACTTTGTGGCAATCCAATTTTGGGGACGAGAAGGAGTGAACTTTTTCAAGGACTGCAAGGTTCATTTTAACCCCTTGCTGGGTTTAAAGCACTCAGTTTTGCCTTTAAAATCCTTCCCTACTCATGTCCAAATTGTAAAAGTGGACAATCTTTGTCCAACCACCTAATGGATGTTTTGGGCTATGAGACCCCTGGGCTGCCTTTGTTACCCCTCTGTGATACAGATCTCTAATGAATGGGTGGAAAGCCAATAACATAATCCCATATAATATGTCTATAGGCAAAATGGCAGAGGAAGCATTTTTATAGTTAGGTCACATATGGATTGTTAACCAAATGGATGCAAATGTAGATCTCTTTAATGCATATATGGCACATACAAATACAAACATCCCTCCAACATGAAGGCATTTTGTTAGCTGCTTTATTACATCTTGAATTATGATTAAAATTTTCAGCAAGTGATTGTGGTGAGAATTACAAGTATGCTGCTAGCCGTGATATTGCAAAGTAGTGAAGGATAAGTGGTGACCAGCAATGCCCATTTGATGCTGTGATGTTATCCTGGTCTCCTTATTTACTATTTCACTTAAGTATTAAAAAGGAAACAAATCTGGCTGAACTTGGAGGCATGAGCATTTTGTAGCTGTCCCCTAGAAGCTTTTGTGTTTAATCTTTGTAAAAGGCCATGAGGTTAAAACATATATTTAATAGCAGCTCCCAACATGGTTTTTATGATTTTCTTTTAAAAAAATATATAATTTCACAGTGTCACTTTTAGTTCAGGTATAAACTGTGCTTGCTTTGTCAAAGGAGACCTCCAAAGAACAGTGTCATGCTAAAGGCAGAGTTTTTCACAGATGAAATGCATCTGGAAATTCTGAGTGGAAGCAGACCTGTTTTGTGTGTGATGTCAGGGGGACTAGTTGGAGAAGGAAAGCAAGGAACATGCTGTTTCTGGGAGACGGTGGGATAAATTTGCATTCACTTTTCCAAGCAAGCAATGACACTGTAGAATTGCTGTTTTTAACATCCTGCATCCTTTTAGAAACAGCATAATTACCAGTGCAGAATTCAATGAAACATACGGTACATATTGCACTCCCCCCCCCACAAAGTGTTCTGATTTGCACATAATAAAATATGAATTAGGCTACATTTCACTTTTACTTTTTGTTGTAGTGAAAGAGTCAACCTGATATTCAAAAATAGGTCTTGTGTCTTAAAAGCCACAAGAAAAATGATCGTGCTTATTTAGATTAACTTGCGTACTTTTAACTATCTTTCAGCACAGGGCTGACAAAACCCTTGGCCCATGTTTGCATCACGCACTGGCCACACCCATGCCTGGTTTAGAGAAGGGGGAAAAAGTCACAATATGTCACGTGATGCTCCGATGACGCTGTGAGTTTGATACCCCTGTTCTAGCAGAATAATGTGCTGCTTCCCAACCTTGGTGATTTTCAGATATGTGGATTTCAACTCCCAGAATTCCATGCTTTCTGGCGATTCAGTTCAGTTCAATTCAATTCAAGTTTATTACAATCACAGACTGGCACGAGCAGATTATTCCATGAATGTATTTATGAACATATCTAGGCATACATACACACATCTTAATAGATAACAAACATAGAAAAGATTAAGACAAAATTAAAATACATTTATAAAACCATCAGACTAATATCTATAACCCAAGGTCCAGGATGCAGCCTGTGATAATTTATAATGCAGACACTAAAATTAAGTGTAATAACATGAAAAAAATTAAAATAAGTGATAATATATAGAGTTTAAATAATACATAAAACACAGTGGTGGGATTCAGCCAGTTCACACCAGTTGTTAACTTTCTGAGCAGTTTGGTGAACTGGTTGTTGGAAGAAATCATTAGGCAGAGAACCAGTTGTTAAATTTTTAAAATCCCACCACTGATAAAACACCTAATTGGCCCACCAGGTTCCAGTTGATCTCTGGGGCTGCTACACAAAGCCTAACTACATGCTCTTTAACAAACGGCAACTCATCAATGAGCAACATCTGGGTATAGATTGAGTCTGGGACCAGGATATGTATTAATCAAAGGTTGGATGAATCTGGTTGGACCCAGGATGAATCTGATTTACTTGCACTGCTCCAATGTAGGGATGTCAAACTCAAGGCCCATAGTCTGGACCTGGCCCATGGAATGCTTAGATCTGGCCCATGGGACCATTCTGAAAACAGTGAAGGACCAGCCTGTGGTGCCTCTGCCACTGAAAACGGAGGTTGGGCGGGCTGCAGGAGGACGTCGCAGGCAAAAATGGAGTCTTAGAGGGCTGCACACAGCCCTTCAGGGTTCTGTTTTCACTGGCAGAGGCTGCAGGACATTGAGCTGGCCATATCCACCAAGGCCATGTCCACCCCTGCCATGCTTACTTGGCCCCCGAGGTCAAACACAACCCTGATGTGACCCTCAATGAAATCAATTTGACACCCCTGTTCTAATGTATCTGTCTCCATGATGGCATAGTCTTTGTGATGAAGGATGTTCAATATTTACAGAGAAAGCTATGCTTTTACAGGGAGGAATTTAATATGATATGCTCTGTGCCATTACTAAAAGACATGTGGAACAAGTTATAGATTTAAAAAAATGAATGAGACAAAGAAGAAATCATCTTAAGCAGCCTCTGAAGGTGTATCTGCAGGAGGTGATTGAGGAATAATGATGGAAACAGCTGGGAGATGGAGGCCTTGTTGGTTTTCCATTAATCCAAAGTGTCAAATGCTTTGTGCACATTTCTCATGAGGGACAAACTTCAGGATCGTAATGACTTATCCCTGTCATTTTTATTGCTAGATCTTTGCCTAAAATTCATGAGCATTTCAAAATAAACTGAACTGACTGAACTCTTTGACAAATTGCCTCCGGCCTTTAGTCCAAGTTATAATGGTGCAAAGGGGACTTTCTCTTTACAGTAGTCATTTTCAAAACTTGTGCCCCAATTTCATGATGATGGCAATTTTATTGCAAACGGGGCTACCTTCTTTCCAGTGAAAAGTCGATTCTTTTCTACTTGTTTTGAAATGCTTTTGAGGATCAAGTTTTCCTGAAATTGGAAAGTGATATGCTTTGGAGTCCCTAGTTTTATTTTTTTTAAAAATGCTCCATTTGAAGCAAGTTGTGAATATTCTTTTTTTGCCTAGCTAAAAGATATGCTTCCTTTCTGTCTAGCACGTCTCTACACTAGTAGCTCAATTAGATTAGTTTCTGTTAATTAGGAACTGAAGAAGGAAAGTGCATAATATTGAACCACACCAGAAATTGAAGGATTTTGCTCCGAAATAGTCAATATGTAGTTGTACTATTAGCAGGAGGAAAAGTACGACAGCAGACAGTTGTTTTGTAGAATAAAAACAGGATGACATTATGAAACACTTTCTTAGCACACTGGAAGTTATTTCCTTCCTCCAGATTTGTTATTTTCTGAAAGAGCTTTTTGACAGAGCATATAGAAGTTGTTTGTAGGAGAGACCTGTTTTTCGGAGGAAAAAAAATGTAGTAACAAAAGCATCTCATTTAGTTTGGCCCTTGGCTACCTGGATGAAGATGGGATTGTGAATTTGCCAAAACCAAGAAATTTACAGCAAGCATATAAATGAAGCGCTTTGCTTTTCCTACTTAATTTTCCATAACTAAAATTATGTGATTGATTTTCTTAATGCCACGTGTCTCTGCTGAAGATAATGGAACATGTTAATAACCTTTGCTAGTTGTTATTTACAACTCAATAAAATATGTACTGGAGAATTCTGCTTTTAGTAGTCATTAGTTCACCGTTTATAAGAAATTCAAATGCAGGCAGTGGCACCTGCAGTAATGATGCAAAAAATAAAAAATAAAAATAAAAGATAGGCTGCCCTTATATACCTGTGTCCCAGTACTTGAAGCAAGTAAGTTTTGCATGTATCAGAACGTGCACTTCGTCATTTGTATCCCCTTTATACACTGATAAATAAGGCTATGAAAAGGATGGCTTTAACTGTTAGTTTCATTGAACCACAGTTTAACTATGGGTCACTGAATACAGTACAACTGGCTGGATTTGTAGAAGGTTCTAAGCCTGAATTGTGACTATGAACCATGATGCAATAAGCTAAAATCAGACCCTCCATGTCACAGTTTATGGAGCTGAAGTAACCAGGAAGTTGAAAGCTCTATTTAATTTACCAGGAAGTTGAAAGCTCTATCTATTTAATTTAATGACTTATTGCTAGTTGATCCAGGAATAAAAGAACTGTGGCAGATACACAGAAAGGGAAAAGAGAGAATCCAAATATGTTAGCTAAAAGATTTGCTGAATTTCACACATTGCAGAAGAAGAACCATGTTAGCATATGGTAGCCAGTCATTAAAAAGACTCTTTTGGATTTTTAGCTAAACATACTGCTGTACACTTTAATATTATATGCAGTTACAGACTCAATACCAACATTTTTGAATAGATTTTGTGAACTATTAGAAGTACTTTTTTTGCAGATTGAATATAAACAGTTCAGTCTGTGGTATCCTACAAGGATCACATGCCATTCATTCCTCCTCCTGTGCAACTGTTGGCTTTGTCAGAGTTCTAGTATTATTAAAAGAAGAAAGAAAATTACCCCTAACACTTGAACTTGGAATAAAGTAGATGATGATGATGACTCTGTCCATCTGCCCTATTATTTAAACATTTCCAAATAGAGAACTTTGTGATTCAAGGTCTCTGAAGATAGGTGTCCTTTCTCTCTCCCTCTGCCCACCCCCCGCCTTTCTCTGATGACTGTTCCAATGAGATGGTGCAAAGTCTGCACTTTTGTACATATATCATGATGATGCATGGATATAAAGGGCAGGGCTTGCATTGCAATGTTGCAATGCTTGTTTTTTTATCATTCATTAGAAAGTGTCAGAATTTGCAAACACCCTTGTCTCTAGGGGTTTTTCTTTTCTTTCCTGGATGAAAGCCCAATTCTTGGGTGCTCATATTTTTAATAGGATGCCTGAGAGTTCATCTCTCTCCTTCCCCTACTCCAGCCATCTGAGTGCTAGTTGGGGGTAGAATAAAATGAAGTTATAGACTAGCTGCCAGAGTTCTAAAATTATATATACTTACATTCAGGCCCCCATTCAAACTTGGTGTCAACTTAAATAGCCTTCATTGATTCCATCCTCTTTATGAACAGGATTGTATTCTAAACTTGTGAAATATTTTGCTCTAAATGTCCAACAGAATGTTCTTCTGAGCATAATAGCAAGATGTTATTCCATTTCAAATCTTTGGCTCCTCCAGTTTAATTAAACCTGAAGATGACGATTTGTTTGTTTTTAAGGGGCTTGGCAGAAGAATGGATTATGCTTCTGATGAAATAGTTAGGGAAGCAATTAATATATTATAGCTTGTAACCTAATTTAGTATGGATTGTTTTAATAGCTGGAATTAAAAGAAGACAACAGTTTGCTGCAAACCAAATAAGGTATTATTAGCAAGCTACTAATGAATTCTAATCATTGTGTATTTTTACTCAAGAGCTGCCACATTAATGTTCAAATCTTCCATGAAAACAATAGCCTGAAATGCTCTTTGTATGGATTGGAAACCAAATAATACATCCTCTTGGATCTAGAAAAATGCAATCGTCAACCAGTAATATGGCAATGATAAATATGGTTCAAAATCTATATAAATACTAGTAGGTAGCAAATAGTTAAAGGTTTATACATATCTCTTTGCTGTCATCTAGTGGTGAACCAGATTTTTATAGCATATATATTGTAACCATTTCTACTTCTTATTTGTATTACTGCAACATGTTCCACAGGGCATTGTTCTTTAAAAAAAACCTTTGGAAACCTCAACTGGTGAAAAGGCACTTGCACAGGTAGTAAATGGTGCTGGATATTTGTCATGTGTAACACCACTATTACGTGTAACACACTACTATTTGATTTGCATTGGTTGCCTCTGTGTTTCTGGATGCAATTCAAGGTGCTGGGTGTCACCTTTAAAACCCGTCATGGTTTAGGACTGGATTATTTAACGGACCAACTTCTCCCAATGATTTCTACACATCCAAATTGGTTCAGCAGGCTGGACATATTACAGGTCCAAGGAATGTTAGCTGATGGGATTGTAGGCTGATGGGACTTGCACTTGGAAGCATGCCATGTCTGCTTTAGTCCCTGCACCCTGTGGAACATTTCCCCCCATAGAGTTGAGGAGGTCTTAAAGACCTTGCTTTGTGCCCAGACGTGGGGACCCAAGGACATAAAGGGCCCTGTTAGGGGTGGGCTTCAAAAATTTAGCAAAGGGTTCTCTGCCTGGTGGCTGGGTGGGCGTGGCTATGATGGGCATGACCTAATCGGCCTCCTGCATCAAGGCAAGGAGGGTGTTTTTGATCTCCCTGGGCTCCAGACGCTCTCTGGAAGCCAGAAATGGTCCCATTTCTGGAATTTCTGGGAGGCCCATTTTTTTTGCCCTCCTTGAGCCTCCACACACGCCTGAACTTACCTGCATCCAAAACGGACCGTGTGGAGACTCCTCGGCGGGTAGAGGCAGAGTGGGTGAGGCCAACCAGGAGTTGGATTTGGGGGTTCTCCAAACTGCACAGTATCCTAGCTGGGACTCTCCTGAACCCCTGCAAACCCACAAGCAGCCTACCCCTGGGCCCTGTTTCCTGGATATATTGATATCTATGATTTTTTTTTTCTTGGCTGTCATATATAATTCATTTGTATTATATTGTAATTATTTTTAATTGTTTTGTAATTGTTGGCTGTTTAGTTACTTGCTTGAGATGGGTGATGATAGAAATGGAATAATAAATAAAAATTTAGCATGTACTTAAAAATGGAACATAGGCATGCTAGTGAGAAGCTATTCTGCTGATATATCATCCCAATACTACGTAAGATCTTGAAAAAAGAAAAGGTTAATTGTTCAAACTTCCTCACAGTGAGAACAATTAACCAGTGGAACAGCTTTCTGTCAGAAGTTGTGACTGCTTTATCACTGGAGGTTTTTAAGAAGAGACTGAACAGTCACTTTCTGAAATGGTATAGGATTTCCCGTTTGAGCAGGGTGTTGGACTAGAAATTCTTGAAGGTGCCTTCCAGCTCTATTCTAACTGAATGAAACCAACCATGTATATCATAGTTCTTATTTCTGCAATACTAAGCAGAGATGAATCAATGCATTTCATGTTTCAGTTTTTTACCTGACTGCCACTAGCAAAACACAAATAGTCCTATTTAGAGTTTTGGCAGTTGTGTTGTTCAGATTCTTGTAGCCAGGTATATTATACCTTGTCAATATGCAGTTTATTTTACCCAGAAACTCAGAATAAAAACCCACTGCCATATATGGTAATTGCAACTTCTTTGCTGCTACACTCTCTTTCAAGGAATGTCCCGAGTTTGTCCACTGTTTGTTATTGCTTGTTGTGCTGCTGAAATGTCTTTTCTTATTGGTTCTGCTGTTAGAGCTCTTTTGTTCTGAGCTTTATTTTTTAAATCCATCCCTAAAAGACCATTGTATAGATGGTCTAGATTCAAGCATTTGATGGAGACTTCTGTTTAACCTGCCCCTCCCAACATTTTCCCATTAATAATACCCCTGTAAATATGTATTCAAATTCCTTTTCATGGCAAAGCATCCTTTAAATAATATGGCTGAGGATCAGAAGATGGGTTCTCCTAATGATCGCAAGATGATCACAAGGACAGAGGAAATTGTGGAAGAAGGACATACCAAGATAAAGTAGAACATACATTGGCTGTACTTCCAAGTTTGTTATTTATTGTCAAACATACATGTTTCCATGTTCTGAATATAGGCCAATAACATTTATATGGCTAATATCGAAATCAGTTTTTAAAAAACTCTGCTTGAAAGACTTACCATATAAATTGTAATTGTAAAATATGAACTAAGGAATTAAATTATTTAAAATATTCCTAAGGACTTATTGTTGAACATCTGGAAAAATAACGCTGCCTTCTGCTCAATCGTGGGATTCATTTTTTTTTTTTTACTATCAGTCTGTGGGCGTGGCCTGGTGGGCATGGCAGGGCAAGGATACTATAAAATTTCCATTCCCATCCCACTCCAGGGGAAGGATACTGCAAAATCCCATTCCCTCCCCACCTCACTAACCTGCTTTCCAGTTCCGTTCTCCTATGCAGGGCAATAGAAGAAGCCCAGCCAATCAGCTGGGACTTGGGAGACAGAGAATAGATCAAAGTGGGGCCAGTCAGAGGTAGTATTCCAAATTATTCAAAATTTCCTCTACAGGTTCTCTGAACTACTCAAAATTTCTGCTACTAGTTCTCCAGAACTGGTCAGAACCTGCTGAATACCACCTCTGCTTCTGCTACTATGCTGCCTTCTGTTACTATGAGGAAGGGAGGGAAGGAGGGAGGAAATTCTATCAAACTTCGGATGCTCCCTTCTGAAAATGGAGTTTCCTTAAGTGGCTCACAAACCTAGAATACTGTATATAAGAACACTAACCACTCATCACACATTTGCAATAAGTATAAACTGACAGGAAAGACAATGTGAGAAACTGAGACTAAATATTAGTAAAATTAGACAGTGGTAAATGTTTATTAAAAAGAAAAGCCAAAGTTGTTGGAAAATTAAAAAGAAGAAGAAGGGAGACTTTTAACCTATAAAGTGGGATGATCAGTATGTTTCTGTATGTTCCCCTTTGCTAGGAAAGATGTAGTGGCCCACAGAACATGAGCATAATAGCTGATCATAAAAATGGACGTGTTAGCACAGAAGCTGAATATTTTTCAGCTGAACCCTTTAGTGCTTTAGAAGTATTAGCTGGCAATTTAAATTGAAGTCAGAAGTCTACGACTGTGATCTTTGTAAGTGTTATTGTATTATATGTCTTTTCTAATGTATTGTATATGTTATTTAGTAAAGGATGATATCACTGTCTTCCCCTTCTATTTTAATTTTAGCTTCAAGCCAAAATGCATTATTGACCCATATGAAATACGATAAACCTTTTTACTGCCTGTTTCGCCTTCTTTAGTTGAACCGCAAATTCACTTTTTTGCCAAACAGTAATTTTTGCCAAGATTCTTTGCCAAGATTCAATATACTTTGGCTATGGCAATATATATGGGTGGCAATATTACTGCTGTTCCACAACAGAAAGAAAACCAAAATATAAACTTCTTTTATAAATGTAAAATTGTAAAAGAAGGAAGAATATTTTGGGCTGTGTATGTCATTCATATAAACCAAAATCGTTGAGATGAAAAGATAATCTTAAAATGTAGAAATTTGAATGGGATTGGAATGTCAATATATCTGGAAGACAATTACTTGGATTAAGCTAGTCTAGACATTTTCTTTTTCAGGAATGGGGAATACATAGTGAATACACATAATTTCTCAACCATTTGTTTTACTATTTGTGAACTTCTATGACCATGGTTATGTCATCAACTCAATATTTTGTTCTACCATTAAAAATGTGCCAAGAGAAAATTGGAGTCTGAAAACTGGAGAGAGTATGAGATGGAATTCTGAAAAGGGAGATCTCAAACATTGAATCTATATTGGCGTGGAATGACTTTTATCAAATTATGCTTTAGGGTGGCCAACAACAATATTTAGCTTAGTTTTTCTTTAATTCAATCTTCTCAGTGATATCTCTAAATTATGGAGTTGTAATCCAATACTTTTCTTTTTTACTTTTCAAAAAACTTTAGTGCTTGTTTATCTTGAAACTTTTCCATCAAATGCTCTTATTCTCCATGTGAGATTTGTGTGCAAATCTAGAATGTTGGAATTTTTAAAGCATTCTACTACACTTCAGCAGTAAAGGGAGAGGAAGTTAATTATGCACTAATACTTTTAAAATTTCACGTAGTTATAATTAACATTTCTATTGACTCTAAAGATTTTCTTTGGTTAAATAATCCTACACACCTGGAAGGCATTAGTTCAGAAAGGTTAATTTTTATCTGAAGTTTTATTTGAAGTCAGCTCGTGCCTTTTCTCAATGCTGCTCCTTCTGAATAGTCTCTTCCTAGCCCAGTGATGGCAAACCTATGATGCACCTGTCAAAGGTGACAGACCATGACATTTTGGGTGACACACCAGTGTCTACCAATCCCCTGACAACAGCTATTCCCCCATGTGAGTTACCAAAGAAACCCTATGAACACAAATATAGGAATTTGTGACCCTGCCCCACCCAAAGCTTAAAATGGATTCTCATCATCCACATTAGCATGTGATCTGTCATCTTCTGCATTGTGATCAGGTGGTGGTGGGGTTGAAGGGGATCGGGAGAGCCCCTAGCTAAGATTCTGTGTAATTCAAAGAACCCCCAAATCCCACTCCTGGCTGGTCCCACCCCTCCCAGGAGTCCCCAAGCAGCCCATTTTGGATGCAGATAAGTGCAGGGTGCATATGAAGGCTTGGGGAGGGTGAAAAATGAGCCTCCCGGAAGTTTGGGAAGGCCGGAAATGGACCCATTTCCAGCTTCTAGAGAGGCTCCAGAGCCCGGGAAGGCTGTTTTCGCCCTCCCAGAGGCTTGAGGAAAGCCTCCAGATGCCAGGGAAGACTAAAAACACCCCCCCACACACACACCATGGTGCAGGAGGCCAACTAGACCACGCCCATCATGGCCATGCCCACCCAGCAACTGGGCAGAGAACTATTTGCTAAAATTTTTGAATCCCACCCTTGATTGAGATTGGTGGTGACAATAGGAACATGTCAGCTGCCCAGTTCAACTGTCTTTCAAGCACTACACTAGGTTCATTTTCAAGGCATAAGCCGAGAGGATTCTGTGACTGCAATCTACCAATGTCTGCACTATCAGCGTTCATAGGAAATTAGCTTTTACATTCATGTCGACAAGAAATGTGTTTAATTACAAATGAATATGTTAAAAATTGTTCCTCTTTAGTTTGCAGGGCAAGGCTGACATGCCAGCAGAATCAAATTAGGTGCTTTCCAAATTCCTAACATGCTGAGCCCAAAAGGTTTGCCACTCCTTATATTGTTAATATGTGGTTGAACAGTTAGATTCTGCTACAATATGTGTAAAGTTCAACTATTCAAAGCAACCCTGTTATAATTGCATTTATAATTTTAGCTGCCAACATCATTTTTTAAAAGAAAGAAACATAGAGCCATGGTAATGATGGGCCTACAAACAAGACTTAAGTACCTTAAAGTGGTTTTATTGCAATACTGCAGGCTACTTCTGCTGATTGCTGGCTGCCTGAAATTTGGCAGTTCAAATTCACCAGGCTTAAGGTTGATTCAGCCTTCCATTCTTCTGAGGTCAGTAAAATATAGACCCAAGTTGTTGTGGGAAATATTCTGAGTCTGTAAGCCACTTAGAGAGGGCTGTGAAGCACTGTAAAGTGGTATATAAGTCTAAGGGCTAATGCTAAGTGCTATAGGTCTTTCTTTTAAAAAATAGCTATCCATCTTGATAATTGAGAGTATGTGAGATTTTGAACATATATGTGGCATATATAACATATAAATGGTATTATAGAATTATAGGTAGTTATAGGTGTAGTCTATCATTGCATCCAATATAATTTCTTTTCCAGGCAGGCTTTTGGCATCAGTAAAGTAAACCTTCCCAAACATGCTGACAAACTTGTGTTGTATCACGATGCAAACCTATCAAACTCAATCAGAATAGTTAATGGTGCTGGTATGGGAAATCCTGGGCAAAGTTTATTTCCCTATTTTTGATGACTTGTGTTACTTTTAAGGCTTTACCAAAACTAGTGAATGCAAAATAATTACTCCATACAAAACAGATCCCAATAAGAATAATAATTGCTGATGTTCTGGCACCAGAGATTAAGAATGAATTTATAAACCAGTCTGGTTTATTGTCTGAGTCTGGATGCCAGGTAGTTGCCAGAGTTAATTGGAAAGTAATTACTGCTTCTTTTCTTCTTTCAGAATACATGAAGCCCAAATGCTTATGCAGGTATGCAGGCAAGCAAGTTTGCAACGATTTATGTGGGATGGGCAGGTGACTCATACAGTACAGTGCTGTCAACCGGGAATCATATTGGTCATTCCTAGCAACCAGCAATGTTATGCTCCAGATAATATATTTAATCCTCAAATACTCAGATGGTGACTCAAGAAATATTTTATTAACTAATTAGAGCTATTAAACATACACAAATATCTACTACAAATAACACCACCGCCCTGTCCTTGTCAAGAACCTAGAAGATTTCTTTTGATAATTGGTGAGGAACAATGGATGAGAACATCATGCCTCCAAAACTTCCTCTTTCTTTTTGTTGACAGAGTGTTTAAGAACAAAATCTTATCACTATAATTGGAGCTAAGGTGTAGGTAAGGTGCAGAGGGTCTGCTATATACTATATTGCCTGACATTTTAAAAATATATAAATAATAAAGTATGTCCTTTAAAATGTGGATTAGATAGCTTAACCCCAGATGGATTTGTAACTGGCTGACAAACCATAACTCAATGAGTAGTCCTTAATGGTACTACATCTACATGGAGGAAGTAAGTAATGGGGTACCACAAGGTTCTGTCTTAGGCCCAGTACTCTTCAATATCTTCATAAGTGATTTAGATGGGGGAATAGAAGGGGAACTCATCAAATTTGCAGATGGCATTAAGATGGCAAGAATAGCCAACACAAATCCAAAAAGATCTTGACAGACTTCAACAATGGGTCCTGCACATCAAAATGAAATTTAATGTGGAGAAAAGCAAAGTTTTACACCTGGACAGGAAAAAACAAAGGTACATGTACATATTAGGTGAAACCTGGCTCAAAAAGAGTAACTATGAGAGGGACCTTGAAGTCCTAATGGATGATCACTTAAACATGAGTCAGCAGTATGCAGCAGCAGCTAAAAAAAGCTAATACAATCCTTGTTTGTATAAACAGAAGCATAAAATCAAAATCACATGAAGTATTTGTACTGCTTTATAAAGCTTTAGTAAGGCCGCACCTGGAATACTGCATCCAGTTTTGGCCACCACATTACAAAAAAGATGTTAAGACTTTGGAAAAATGTGCAAAGAAGAGCAACCAAGATGACTAAAGGCCTAAAGAGTAAAACATATGAAGAACGGTTGCAAGATTTGGGTTTGGCTAGTCTAGAGAAAAGAAGATCTAGGGGTGACATGATAATGGTATTCCAGTACTTGAGGGATTGCCACAAAGAAGGGGTCAACTTGTTTTCCAAACTACCAGAAGGCTAGACAAGAAACTAATAAAGGAGAAAAGCAATCTGGAATTACTGGAATTACTTAGGAGAAACTTCCTAACAGTGAGGACAATTAACCAGCAGAACAGCTTGCTTTCAGAAATTATGGGTGCTTCATCACTGGAAGATTTAAGAAAACATTGGACAGCCATCTGTCTGAAATGGTGTAGGGTCTCCTGTCTGAACAAGGAGCTGGACTAGAAAACCTCAAAGGTCCCTTCCAGTTCTATTTTGATTGATTAATTTACTAACCAATGCAAGAAAATTGATATTCAAATGTCCAAATTATCCAAAACTAAATAGACAAAGTCAGGATGCTCAAGAAAAGTACTTATAGGCAAAAATTTGGGGTAAAAAACCAATATTGGTCTTTGGGACAAGTTTTAATAAAATTAAAATATGGTAAAATGCTCGCTCATGCTACACACAGCAAGCAGTTATTTGACAAATTTGTTTCCAATTTATAATAATTTATCCAAGCTAATAACCATGGTTTATGATCATTGGCCCTAATTATAATAATCAATTCTAACTAATTATCATAATGTATGATAATTGATCATAATTGACATAAATTATTTATTTTGCTGACTTATAACAGGAGCAATTATCATAATTTATGTCAATTAATCGTTATTAATTGCTTTTTTATAATTAAATATCAAAAGTATGATTGTTTCTAATTATCATTTATAATTATCATTGTCAAAATTTACAAGCAACCATAATCATGATAATTTGTCATAACCAATTATTATAATTTATGATAATGAACCCAATTATCATAATTTATTTGACTACTATGGTGATACAGTGATTAAAGTGCAGTATTGCAAGAAAACTCTGCCTACATTTTGAGTTTGATTCTGATGGGCTCAAGGTTGACTCAGCCTTCCATTCTTATGAGGTTGGTAAAATTAGATTATTGTGGGCAATATGCAAATAATGCTTCAATATTGTCAATCTTTAAGAGAGTGCTGAAAAGCACTATGGGGCGGTATATAAGCCTAAATGCTATTGCTATTGTTAATGCTACTATAATTTATGCTACTCTAATTGCCTCAAATTATACTTTTCAGTCTAAAAATAATATATGATAATTATCTCTAATTTCTATTCCACCAGATTTATTTATTGAATTTATACCATCTCTTTCTACTTACAGAACATTCAACGCATTTTACATTATTTTAAAAAAATACACTTATTCATTGTTTCTTAATTTCTTTAGTAAATCTCATATCACATAACATCCTGTAGCCTTATCAGTCTAAACTCAGCAGATGAGAAAAAGTGCTTTTTCTTAGACAGACTCGTACTGACGGAAAACAAATTAAAACCATCCTTTTCTTAGTTTTCTCCATTGAAGTATTTATTTTGTATATTTATTTTTCAAATTTATATAGCTGCCCTTCTCACAAAGCAAGAAAAGCTATATCCAGGTAACTAGTAGCCTAATCTCAATCTGATTTCAGAATGCACAACCAAGGGTATTTTCTAGGAAAAAAATAAGAATAAATATACAGAAAACATTTTTTTCCCTGAATACTTGAACCACCAGCCACCTTGAGGGATGTGAGAAACTAAGAAAGGTAGAAGAAAGGGGAAGAAAGTTCTTTCCTCATACATCTGACCCTCCAATTCTCAAGGCTAATGATTTATCATAATTCACAAATGGAGGATTAACTTTGATTTAATCCTGAAATTGTGTAAAATACTAACCATGTGACTGCCAATATATTGGAGACTGAGAACACTTCTTCGTTCACAGAAAGGTTGAACTCATGAAATATGAATAATGCCCTAATTGTCACCAGATACAGTTCCCCAGCTAAAAATAGCCACAGAGAGAAATGGAATCCATTTTGACATGATTTTGTCTGCTGAAATTAATGGGATGAAATTGTAAGCCCACCTGGAGATACCAGGAACAGAAAAAGATCCTTCTTAATCAGTTTCAGTGATTGACTTTCCATACAGTCCTCTTTTCCACTGTATTCAAGTAGATATTTATTCATGAAAGCAAACAGTCTTGATTTGTTTTCCCAACAATTTACTACTCAAAGATATATTGCATCTGGAACTTAATCCACTGTCTATGTTTTTACCCCTCTCCAGGAATTCTCTTTTTATATTTTATTTATTTGTTTGTTTGTTTGTTTATTTGGTCAAGCAATTATAAGATAACAGGTATAAGTATAGACATAGTTATGAATACATGAAATGGATACATATAAGAAAAATAACAAGAAACAATAGGACAGGGATGGTAGGCACGTTGGTGCGCTTATGTGTGCCCCCTACAGACCACTTAGGAAAGGGTTGAGGTCAATAGTAGACAGTCTGAGGTTAAAGTTTTTGGGGTTTGGGGAAGAAACTACAGAGTCAGGTAGAGTATTCCAGACATTGACTTTTAAAATAGTCTTAGTTATATCTTATGATGATAGCTCTAAATTAAAAGAAAGTGCCTACAAACAAGACTTCTATTTTTCTTTAGTGTCTAGGTGGTTCTGATTTTTTAAAACATTAATTTTGCTGACCTTTTTGAGCTTGCTTTACTGCTGAGAAGTGGTAGGATGGTGATAAGGGTGCTTGCTTCTGTTTCACATTTCTCCAATTACATGGAATCTATTCTTTTTGTGACCTGAAGAAGTCACTGATAATACCTCCTCTTGCTATTGAACAGAAACAGTGGAAACTTGGGAAATTGCAAACAAGTGAAGAAATGGTGGCATACCAAAATACACACACATATGTACCTTGCAAACCAAGTTCCTGAGACCCTTTCAAGAGAATTTCACAATGTTTTGTTTAATAAAATAATTTCTATCAAATTGAATAAAAATGGTTTTAAAAATCCATAGCTACATACCATTTAGGCTTATACATCACTCCATTTGCTTTACAGCACTCTCTGAGGAGTTTACAATGTCAGCATCTGGGTCCTTATTTTATCAACCTTGGAAGGATGGAAGGCTGAGTCATCTTTAAGCTCCTTCAGAATTAAACTGCCAGCTGTATAAGTAAAGTTTGCATGTAATCAGTGGTGGGATTCAATTTTTTTTTTACTACAGGTTTTGTGGGTGTGGCTTGGTGGGCATGGCAGGGAAGGTTACTGCAAAATCCCATTCCCTCCCTGCCCCAC
This sequence comes from Hydrophis major, assembly GCA_033807585.1. Lineage (NCBI taxonomy): Eukaryota > Metazoa > Chordata > Lepidosauria > Squamata > Elapidae > Hydrophis > Hydrophis major. The sequence goes on along the minus strand of CM066332.1, from coordinate 34,838,041 downwards.
TAACCTGCTTTCCAGCTCCATTCTCCTGTACAGGGCAACAAAAAAAGACCCAGCCAATCAGCTGGGACTCAGGAGGCAGAGAATAGATGGGGGCAGGGCCAGTCAGAGGTGGTATTTGCTGGTTCTCTGAACTACTCAAAATTTCTGCTACCAGTTCTCCAGAACTGGTCAGAACCTGCTGAATACCGCCTCTGCTTGTAATACTGCATTCTAACCTCTGTACCACCATCAACAAAAATCCAAAAACAAATAAATGCTCTCTACTTCCTACTAGATGATTCCTTCACTTAACCATGCACTGCATCAAGAAATATTGGTTGTAAATACACCAAGAAATTGAGTTCTTACATTTGGTGTCCCTTTTGCAGTCTTTCTGAGGCACCACAATCATTCCTGTAGCTTTCAAAGCAAATACCGAGAACAAGTGAAATCTTGAGTATTTTTCTTTAAGGAGAAACTGATTCTGGAGCCAATGGTTTGAAATTGAAAAGATAATGAAGGTGTTTCACTTGAGCAAAGGAGGCAAGAGTATTAACATTTATTAAGAAGATCAACAGTTTGCTGAACCATAAAATACTTGTTTCAGAGCATTGAAGCTGTAGAAATGAGCCCAGGTCATGTATCTTTTTCATTATTATGTGACAAACTATATTTTTATTTCCATCTAACTAACTAAATTGCTCATATATATTCTTGCAAGGAATGGATTTGTAGAAATTTCTTCCTTGTCTGATTATGGTATATATCATATTTTTGGACTATAAAATCAGGGTTGGGCTTAAAAATTTTTAGCAAAGGAAGCTCTGCCATGCTGGTGTGTGAGTGTGGCCATGGTGGGCATGGCCTATTCGGCCTCCTGCATCAAGGGGGTGGCACTTTTGTGTTCCCTGGGCTCCAGAGGATTTCATCAACCCTCTGGGAGGGAAACAATAGCCTCCCTGGACTCCGGAGCAAGGGTAAGTTTCTACCGGTTCTGTCCACCTCTGTACAATCGGTAGCTCGGAAGAGCAGCAGACATAGAACCGATTCTATGTCTGCTGATGTTTTTGCCCACCTGGGCTCTTACTGATCCTTATTTCAATTTTTCAACTTCAGCTGCTGAATGAGGCACAGCTGCAGTTAAAAAAGCAGGAAAAGAGGGCTGTTTCAAAGGTTGTGTCTCTGCACGCAGCATGCTGATGATGATTTACAGGTGTGCAGCTCACAGTGTGCAGGGAAGCTCGTAAATCCCAAACCAATAGTTAACCTTGTTGTATCCCACCCCTGCTATGGAGGTTTTCTGGAAGCCAGAAACGGGACCATTTTTGGCCTTCCTGAACTTCTGGAAGGCCCGTTTTTTGCCGTCCCCAAGCCTCCATGAGCACCTTGTACTTACCTGCATCAAAAACGGGCCACATGGGGACTCCTTGGAGAGGTGGGTTTGGTGGACAGGGATTCTTTGAACTGCATAGAATCTTAGCTAAGGGCTCTCCCAACCCCCTGCAAACCCCCAGCAGCTGACTCCTGTATAAGATGCACTTCCCTTCCAAAAGTGGGTGGAAATGTCTGTGTGTCTTTACAGAGCAAACATTGCCAAAGCCCCGCCCACCCACCAGCCTGCACCCTTCAGCCTCTGCCTCTCAGTAATTTGTCTTCTTGCACAAAACAGGAAACCACCTGGTGAGCTTCAACACAGCCTGATTTAGCACAAGCAGCTGATTGGCAGTTGGATCAGCCTCCCAGAATACCACTGATCAGCTGTTCCAGGTTGCAGGGATCACTGCCACTCATCGGTGCCAGCGCTGCCCATCACTGCTGCCACCTATCGCCACCTCCGTGTGCCACATTTTTTGGTCTCCGCACATCCCATTTTTGGCTTCTGCATGTCCTATTTTCACTCTGTTTCACCCCATCTGGAAGGGGCTGAAAATGGATGCACAGAAGCTAAAAATGGGGGTGGAAGTGGCAGCCAAAAAGGGGATGCGGGGAGGCTGAAAATGGGATGCACAGAAGCAGCGATAGGTGGTGATGGATGCCGATGGGTGCCGATGAGTGGCGGTGATCCCCACAGCCTGGAACAACTGATTGGTGGTATGCCAGGAGGTTGATTCAACTGCCAATCAGCTGTGCATACTAAATCAGGCTGTCCTGAAGCTAACCAGGCTGTTTCCTGTTTTCTGCAAGGAGGCAAATTGCTGGGAGGTAGAGGCAGTTTTTTTTTCCTTGTTTTCCTCCCCGAAAACTAGGTGCATCTTATAGTCTGGAGCGTCTTATAGTCTGAACAATATGGTACCTTAAAATTACAAATGCATTTCATTTATAAATTTTCTCACTCTTCTAGTATCATGGCAAATAACATTTCTACAGGACAGAAGCCATTGGTTATACCTGTATGTAATTAGTGTAGAACCTTCTTTACCTCTGTATTACGATGATTCATCTTAGTAAACATAAGCTATTTAACAAAAGGGAAATATGATCAAACATAGGTGTGAAGCCACATTCAGGCCCATACATGGTGATAAGGAGATTGAAACATATTTATTTTCCCACCCACGTTGTGATCACAGGTTTTCATCTAGCAGCCTTGGACAACACAACACTCCTTGTTCAGATGAAAGTAAGGCACTGTGTGACATGTTAGCCAGAAGTGCTCATAGTCACTTGGAATTAAATGCTTTTGGATTGAATCTAGGATAGTGACTAGGGTTCATTTGAACTGAGGAAGTGGATAAAATCCATGATAAGGTTCTCAGGGGTGCAGAGGTGGTATTCAGCAGGTTCTGACCAGTTCTGGAGAACCAGTATGCAAAAATTTTGAGTAGTCAGGAGAACTGGCAAACACTACCTCTGACTGGAGATTTTACAGTATCCTTCCCCTGCCATGTCCACCAAGCCACACCCACAGAACCAGTAGTAAAAAAAATTGAATCCCACCGCTGCAGGGGTGTCAAACCTGAGGAAGGATTTGAACGAATGTATAAGAAGTGATAGTGTGTCTTTGGGAAAAACCTCAAAAGAGGTAATGGTGTATCCTATTTTGAAATCCACCTTTCGACCCAGTTTTGCCTGATGATGACCATATGGTCTCCAACTTCTCCATCACTGATGGTGATGACTCAGCTGCATAGATACTGGTTGAAATGATCCTTTGCAGTCAAGGATTCAAGCTGGGCTTTGGATGCAATTAGTATTATTATTCTCATTGACAATCTGCAGCAGGAACTGTAGAATATGTGCATATGTGTGTGTGTGTTCTTTCTGATGCTATTATACTTCTCAGTAACTTTTGATATCCTTGACCTTAGTTCTTATAGAATTTCCTGCAGCGGTTGAAAGTTGTAGAGATCATTTTATGTGATTCTAATTTTAAGTCTGAGTAGTTCCCGTCAGCTGCCACCTCAATGCTTGCCTGTGTTTGGCTAATTTGGTGACAGAGTACCATGAAGAGAGAGGGAAAGAAGACAAGAGGAAAAATGAAAATAAGTTCTGTATCTCTTTGATACAGGTCACCTGGTTCAAGGTCACCTGGTTCAGTAGTGGTAGGCAAGGAACAATGAAATCTCTTTGAGGGGCTACTTCAAGGTCACCTGTAGCTATATGGAAACCCTGCATGGGTTTCCATACAGCTTCCCTTATCTAGAAGCTTTTAGAGGAAGACATACATCAGTATGGAATGAGATATCATTAAGTCAATGATACTAGCATGGGCATTCGAATTATTAGAATGCTCTGATGAAGATTTTTATTTAATTCTATTAAAAATAATTTGGACTTTGCTTGTGTTCTAATCATACATGCACATACATAAACTCCTTTGGGCTTGAAGAAGACATGTTCTTGTGCAGTTCATCTGTGGATAGGGAGGTGGGTCTGCAGCCTCAGTGGAAAAGCACAGTCTAGCATAATGGGGGTACTAAAAGGTCATTGTCCAATCACTCTGGATGGTACCAGACATGCCAGCAGCCCTGGGTACTGAGATGAACAACCGCTGGTCCACAGGCTGCTCACATGCAGGTTTGTGACACTTGACAGTGGTTATTTATTCATTTTTTCTTGCCACCCATCTTGGGACAAGGTGATTCTGCCAATTCTTTTGCCACAACACTGCAAAGCTCAACAAAATGAGTTTGGACTGAAATGATTTTCAGATAACTATCTGTGTATAATGGAGTTTTAAGTGGAACAGCCTTTGCATAGCAGTCCCACTCTGCCAGTGATATGGAGAACTGCAGTGATATGGAGAACTGTTAGAGCTGGTGTCCTATCCTGCTGCAGTGGATGACCATAACATATGGGTCATCTTGCTATGCTCTTAACACTCCATGCCTGACCATTGGTCTGTAGATCTGTCTCTTCCTCTCAAACTGCAACAGCCAGACTGCTAAGTAGACAAATTCCTTACTTCCATGATAGCGAACCTATGGCACGTGTGCCACAGGTGGCACGCAGAGCCATTTGTGCTGGCACGAGAGTCGCAGGCAAACTTACCTCACTGTATATGCACATGCCTCATAGCTGATTTTCACTGGTTTGAGGCTTTTTTCAGCCTTCCAGAGACTTGAAAAAAGCCTTTTCAGGCTGAATAGGTCCATTTTGTCACTTCCTGTTAATACCGGAAGTGATGAAATGGGGCTATTTAGCCTGCAGAGGTTTGTTTCAAGTCTCTGGGAAGCCAAAAAAGGCCTCAAACCAGCCTAAAATTAGCTGTGAGGTGCAGTGCAGGTAAGGGGGGTGGGTGGGAGGATTGCGTACACATGCGCCGGGGCATGGGGTGCACACATTGCCTTCTGGGTGCTGGCACACGAGTTCCTGAGCTCCAGCATGCATATAATTTTTGGCATAGGAGCCCCAAAAAGTTAGCCACCACTGCCTTATTTCAACAAGGGTCAAAGACTCATTGGCTACCCTCACCTGGTTTGCCCATCTGCAGAGATGATTTACGGGGCTGTGGCCACCACACAGGTTACAGTTATTTGGAGCCATAGGTGAAAGTTTAGCACCAGGTGGGGACCAAAGGTAAATGAGAATAAGTAGTCCTCGACTTACAACAGTTCATTGAATGACTGTTTGAAGTTACAATGGCACTGAAAAAAGTGACTTATTGTGGTGGTCTCTCATGGAAAGGATAAGACACAAGCAAGTGTTTTCGGGATGAGAGCCCAGAGCAAAATCCAGAGCTCCTTTTATTGAGATTTTAATACATGGTAAACATAGCAAGCATGACCCCCTTAATGGGTTACAATAATTAGATATAGTACAAACTTGTTTACAATAGTCCGAGCTGCTTCCTTAATCCTTGTGTTTGTTTTTTTACCATTCTCATGATGAGATTTCCTTGCACTATCTCAGTGACCTTTAAACAAACATGTGTGTATAAAGCATTAGATTAATCATTATTCAAACCAAAGTTTTATTCCCACATGTTCCCTGTTTTAGTTTTTTGATGATCGCGGATGCCTCGATAGCTTTTCGCCATCTGCAACAGCAGTTCTCCTTCCAGAGGCTTCACCCGACACATGTCCTGGGAGACATTGGATAATACAGCATGCACAGAGAGAAAATATAATAAGCAATATCATTCCAACAATGAGGTGACGAATCCATGAACCATTTGGCAGCCAGGACCAAAGTGCAGACCACACGTCCAGTCCCTCACCCTCCGATTGTAATGGATTCTTCTTCAAGTTTTGTTCCATATACTGTATAGTAGCTGTAATGTTTGGAGAATAATCTGAGATATACATGCAACAATGCGTATGAACCACAGCGCAAACTCCCCCTTGTGCAGCCAGAATAGTATTCACCGCATATCTGGTTTGCAGGACAAAGTCATGAATTTTGCCTTGCTCTTCTTCAAGCAGCCTTAGCGTTTTAATGGTGTCATTAAACATAGTCATTGTCCAATTGTTTAAACGATGCAAATCTCTATAGTTCATCATGATTCCTAAAGGGGAAATAACTCCTCTTGATATTTGTGTCCAGTAGTCATGGGTCAAAAAAGAGTTTACTTCTGTTGCAGAACGTGCATTGCAGATATGAGCAGTCCCCAAAGATTTTGAAATGACATGAGATGGGATTACTTTCCCAAAGATGCAGACCCCTTTCCATTGTGCTGGCATGCGATCATAGGTCATCCAGCCACTAATGATGTAGGAGTATCAGTGTACAGTTGTACCTTAATAACCCTTTTATAATCTTGATCAATAATCCCTGGAATAACAAAGAACCCTTTTTTTGATGCAGAAGACATGGGAAGTATCAATCCCACTGTATTTTCTGGCAGTGGCCCATGCAAATGAGTGTCCTCAATGTACACTTGATTAGGAAAAGTCACATCAATTGAGTGCAACATTTTTAAACCCAAACCTGCACTCCCGGTAGTTGCAGGCGATGTCTTTGTGACAGCCTTGGGAGCGGGCCTAGCTGCACGCCCCATATTTAGTTTCCCAAATTTTGGTTCTGATCAGAGCGACATTGATTTGCCCAATGAAACCCTTTTTTGCATTTCGGACAGACCGACTTCGGGTGGACGTCCTTATTTTTGTTTTTGTTAAATGCCATTCCCTCTCCAGGGGCTCAGCATTGGGCCAGGCTTCCCACAATTGGCCAGGCTTCCCACAATTAAAAAAATTCCCCGTAGGTTTCATCCCTTTTTGTAATGCCATAGCCAAAGTCTCCATGTTGTAAGCCTGAGAACCCACCACTGCACATGCCTTTAACAGATCAACCAGAGTAACCTCACCTCTAGCCACCAAAGGCCATGAGATATGCTTGCAGTCAGCGTTTGCATTTTCAACTGCCAATTTCAGCAAAAGTTCCTTTGCCGCTTCCTCATTAGAGATTTGCCTGGTAATAGCCAATTGTAGCCTTTCCACAAAATCATTACAGGGCTCAGATGCTGTTTGCTTAATTTGAGAAAAAAACCGTGCCGGGGTTCCCACATCCTGGATGTGGGACAGCGCCCCAAGGACAGCGGCCATAACCATGGGAAATACGTGATCAGGCAAATTAGTAGCTTGATCAGCAGTGGATTCAAACAAGCTTGCCCCATAGATTTGGTCTGGCGTATACAGCCCCCCCCGAATTCCGTCCCCTAGTAATAGCTTCCCTTTGGTACTCTGAATCAAAAACCACATATTGAGTAGAGCTCAATATCATTCTCATTAAATCTTTCCAGTCATTAGGAATCATGCGTGAGGTAGCCAAACTTGTCCGGAGACCTTTTGTAAAAGGACTTTGAATACCGTAATCTTTAATGGCTTTCTTGATTTCCCTAAGTACTGCCAAAGGAATCGGAACCCATTCTGCTTGCAGGTTGCCTTGAGCATCCACTTGCCTATTAACTGGAAACAAATTTATCTGGGGAATCTCATCAGGCTCTAATTTCCCCTCATTGAAAGCCTGATGTATCATTGCTTGAACTTTTCCCATTTGTGGCTGGAGTTTCTCCTCCACAGGCGTAGGCGCTGTTGGGGGTGAGAAAACATACTCCAGTTTTGGAGTTGGAGGGTGCAACACAACTCCTTTATAAGGAGGAGGTTCCACTAAAGATTTTAAAAGAGGTTGTTGCTGGGTCTCTAAAGCAGTCATAACAACCTTCCAATATGTCAAAATTTCAGCTATTGCCCGTGGTTGCTCATGAAGGATAGTTCCAATTTTCCTCCACATGTCTAACTTTAAAGAGCCCCTCTCTGAGTACCAGGGGCATTGCTGCCAGATCTCTTTCATCAGCCTTTTCACATTACCTTTTGAAAGAACTATATGCTCCCCTGCAGAGGGTTTAAAGATAAGGAAATTTGTCCTGACAAACTTCAGCAGCTCACTAACATGATGTTCCTGTGGCTGAGAAAGTTTTCCCCCCATGTTCCCTGAAAAATCCTATTGTCCAGCAATAGTTAAGTATGTACTTTACCTATTCCAGGCGAGGAAACACAGAGGTCCGGACACATACCACCTGCAGTTGATCACGTCGGGGTCACCACTTGTGGTGGTCTCTCATGGAAAGGATAAGACACAAGGAAGTGTTCTCGGGATGAGAGCCCAGAGGAAAAAACCAGCGCTCCTTTTTATTGAGATTTTAGTACATGGTAAACATAGCAAGCATGACCCCCCTGATGGGTTACAATAATTAGATATAGCACAGACTTGTTTACAATCGTCCAAGCTGCTTCCTTAATCCTTGTGTTTGTTTTTTACTGTTCTCATGATGAGATTTCCTTGCACTATCTCAGTGACCTTTAAACAAGCATGTGTGTATAAAGCATTAGATTAATCATTGCTCAAACCAAAGTTTTATTCCCACAATTTATGAACATTTTTCACACATATCATCATTGCAGCATCCCCATGGTCATATGATCAAAATTCAGATGCTTGGCAATTGGTTCATATTTATGACAGTTACTGTGTCCTGAGGTCATGTGAACACATTTTGTGACCTTCTGAAAACAAAATCAAAGCCAGATTCACTTAACAACGCTGCTACTTATTTAACAACTGCAGCGATTCACTTAACAAATGTGGCAGGAAGGGTCACAAAATGCGGGGAAACTCAGTTAACAAATTTTTCACTTAGCAACATAAATTTTGGGTTCAGTTGTGGTCTACTTATAGTCCCAAAAATGACACAGAAGGAACAGAGGAAATACTTGTAAGTAAATCAGTAATATGCTGAATGGTTCAGATGTTTACCTTTATTGATTCTGATTTGAAGCACATTTTGAATAAATATTGTTTTATATTGATTTGAATAGTTATTTCTACAGTTAAACAGGAAGAGACAGCCCATTTCAGATTGCTGGCTTCTGGCTAAATTACTAAAAAATTGTATATTTATACTTTTTTATTAGCACATCAGTTGCACTGAGTATCTAGTCATCACTATGATTTAAGTTGTAGCTGCAGTCAAACATAGGTATTTATTTTCCTGTAGCCTTTCCCATATTGCTTATACTTCCATAGTTGTGAAGTTTTATCAGGCATTTATCTCATTTATTTTGAAAAAAAACAACACAAACCCACACGGATGATGTCAGTAATGCCATTGAATTTGACTGCAATGACAAACTGCTGTTTTAGCAAATGAAATGTTCTGCTTGTTTCATAAAATATATTTATTCCCGGAGCAAGAAATGATATCTGACTTTCATTTTACTGATAGCCGCAACAACAAAACATGAAATAAAATTATGTACAGAGAAATACAGATCACTTAGATGGTAGTTGGTGACATTAATTATTAAAACAAGTAACCAATTTAGTTCCTGCTTCATGAAGCTGTAAATTTTCGCTATTGCTTCACTCATTTTTCCTTTCCTGCAATCGCTTTTAGTAATTTGCAATTTTCTCTTGAAAGATAGCTGTATACTTTAATATTAAATAAGATTAGGTTTGTCTCTAAATTAAAGGAGGAGATGTTGATTCATCCTTCCAAATTGTAATAGACTTTTAAAAACTTGCAACATTTGCACTCTGTTTTTAGATGTGTGCAGAGGTGGTATTCAGCAGGTTCTGACCAGTTCTGGAGAACTGGTAGTGGAAATTTTGTGTAGTTTGTAATATCACCTCTAATTGGCCCCACCTCTATCTATTCTCTGTCTCCCGAGTCCCAGCTGATCAGCTGAGTCTTCTTTTGTTTCCCTGCACAGGAGATTGGAGCTGGAAAGCAGGTTAGTGGGGTGGGGAGAGAATGGGGATTTTACAGTATCCTTCCCCTGGAGTGGGATGGGAATGGAGATTTTGCAGTATCCTTCCCTTGCCATGCCCACCAAGCCATGCCATACCCACCAAGCCATGCCCACAAAACTGGTAATAAATTTTTTTGAATCCCATCACTGGATGTGTGGAACCTTAAATTATATGACTCAGTGTGGTGTGGTGCCTAAAACTGGGATCTCTTCACTGCCAGCCAGCATTCATAAGCCTACGTAAATAATCAGCTTTAGCCCTGCTCATACCTTCCATATTAAGTTGTACAATTTTCAGGACATCCCCTATGTCTTTTTCCAGTTGGTTCTGAAGAGAATCGTTCTTTTCATTTTTGATATTCATGCTGCTTCTTCTCCCTGGGAGATCCTTCTGAGGTCCAGCAGTCAGAATGTAGACTATTTAACTGAAGAGTCATGTAGACTAAATAGCCAGTGTAGACTATTTAACTGAAGAGTCATGTTGCCTGGGGTGTATCATGAGGATGAAGCTAGCCTACATTGCAACCCAGTAACTGCTCACACAAAATTTAACTTTAGTCATAATTTTATTCATCACTCGTACTGCGTGATTTTAAAATAATTCACTGGTTTGGTGTTTTATATCTTGATACATATTTTATACAGGTAGTCCTTAACTTACAACAATTCATTCAATGACCATTCAAAGTTACAGCATTGAAAAATGTGACTTATGACTGTTTTTCACAGTTACAACTTTTGCAGCATCCTCATGATCATGTCATCAAAATTCAGACTCTTGGCAACTGGTTCATATTTATGATTGTTGCGGTGTCATATGCTCACTGTTTGTAACTTTCTGACAAGCAAAGTCAATGGGGAAGCCAGATTCACTTAACAACTGTGTTACTAACTTATCAACTGCAGAGATTCACTTAACAGCTGTGGCAAAAAGGTCGTAAAATGGGGCAAAATTCACTTAACATATTCTCACTTAGCAACAGAAATTTTGGGCTCAATTGTCGTCATAGGTCAAGGATACCTGTCATACCCCCATTGGAGTCTGAATCCAAGGAGGAAGATGAACAGCTGACAGGGAGCAGCAGAGTGGCTCCGTTGGCTGTGGAGGAAAATGAGTAAGGGCAAAGTCAAGCTGGATAGAGCAGGGGAGAGGTAGAACAAGGGATGGGAGTTCAGAGGAAGACCGAGAGAGAAATGTGGGTTGTGTGGCTTATGAGGGAGGAAAGGTCCCTGATTTCCTTCACAAGGCACACCTGGGGATGGAGTTTAAAGGAGAGGCAGATGGGAAGGGCGTTTATTGGGAACAAATGTTGAGTTTATCTACTGTTGGCTGTTGTTATCTGAGTTCCTGGCATCCTCCCAACTGGTTTGATTTACCGCTGTGTTACTTCACTTCTGGAACTCCTTATCTTACCCTGTCAGATTTATTACCTTATCTCGACTTATTGGATTTATAGTTTAAAGTTTCTGTTTACAATGTTTGGACTGGAATATTTGCAGCCAAAGGCTATTGCAGGTTGGTAGGAGAGTTTTTTCTCCAGACCTAAAAGTAACTGGGAGATTGGGGGCAAAGTTGGAGCTAATAAAGGGGCCAATACTTATTCTCTGGCTGAGTTGCCTTTGTGCCATGCCCTGGGTCGCCACTGTTGTGTATGTATCATAGTTAATAAAGTATGAGCTTGAGGTAAAGTGCAGGGTTCTGGCCCTGCACTTCTGATTGGCTGTTAGGTGGCCAGATCGGATTGGTTAGTTCTGAGGAATCCGATTGGCCCTTAACAGAGGATTCTTATTGGTTAAAAGAGCTAGCGTTCATAGCTCACTATTGGACAATTCTTACAAGGGTTGCCTATATAAGGCAGAGTTCACCGTTGTTGTTTTGAGAAGTCACTATGCTAATAAAGAGCTGAAAGTCACTATTCAGAGGCTGTCTCCATTTACTCCGACCCATGTCCAAGTACTTAACACTGGCGACGAGGGTGGGATGTGGAGACGTCTGAACCGAAGAATCCAGGAAGCGATACCGAGCACGTGATAGATGACGCCAACAACGGAACCATGTCCGGCGGCATCGTACCACCCACTCCGTTCGATCCAAACCAAGAGGATTGGGAATCCTACATGGATCGCTTCCAAATGTTTCTCGAGACGAATAACTTGAAGGACGCTACACCAGCAAAGAAGCGGGCACTGTTCCTGATGCATTGCAGCCCAGCTGTATTTAAGATGGCTAAAGCACTCGCCAAACCTTGAGAAGTGAAAGCCATGAGCTGGGACGACCTCGAACCCATCCTGAGAGACCATTACGCGCCAACCGTGTCTACACTCGTGAGACGCCATGAGTTTTATCAGAGAAACCAACGAAAAGGGAAGAGCGTGGCCAATTTCGTGGCGGACCTCTGAAATTTAGGGGGTCTCTGCGGGTTCGCAGATTTAGAAGAGGCACTAAGAGATCAAGTAATTCTGGGATTAGATGCACTAGCCGTGCAAAGCAAGCTGATGGCGAAAGGTGACATCAACCTTGCTGACGCCATCGCTGAAGCCACGGCTGCGGAGGTGACTAAAAAGTCGGCTGCACAACTACGGCGAAGCCACACTCCGGCAACACCACCGACCAGCGAAATCTCACCCAACTCAGAAGGGCAGCTCTCAACAACGCACCATGAGGACCTCTCTTCGTCGTCAGACAGTGACGAAGAAGGGATCCATTGACTGCGGTCCGACCGGGACCCTCACCCGAAGCCCTTACATCCTTGCGCTGGCTGTGGAGCAAACCATGCCAGGGCCGAATGCAAATTCCGCGATGCACTCTGCCATGAGTGTGGGAAACGAGACCACATCGGCCGGGTCTGCCACAGCTTACCAGGACCCAGCCAGGCCTCAAAAGGGGTCAACTATCGCCAATCGACAGGAAACCGTCCTGTAAGGCGAGAGCCAGTAAACCACTCCTACAGAAATCGAGCTTTGCAAAAAGAAGAGGCTCACCATACTATCACTATAGGTCACGCCTCAGTTTTGGACACTAAGAAAATCCGAGTCACGGTAGCCATCGAGAACCAGCCTTGCCACATGGAGGTCGACTCGGGATCGTCCCTCTCGATGGTGTCTTGGAAGACACTCAAGCAGCTCATCCCCACAATTCAACGCCAAGACCTCCAATTTCAACGCCTCATCCTCAAGGACTATCAAGGAAATCGAATCCGCATTGTCGGGTCCTGCTGAATCCGAGTCTCATTCAAGAAACATACAGCGTACTTACCTCTAACGATCATCAATAGAGATAGGCCTAGTCTATTAGGCCTCCAATGGTTCACGCCACTCGGCATTGAAGTGGCCGGCGTGAACCGAGTCGGTGGTTGTGAGTGGGAGGAAGACCTTATCTCTGAGTTCAGCGACGTCTTCGCGGACAGCTTAGGCGAGTATAAGGGGACCCCGATCTCATTTAGTCTAGATCAAAAGGTAGCCCCCATTTGCTTGAAGCCCCGTCAAGTTCCATTCGCTCTCAAAGCAAAGATCGACGAACAACTTGACAAGCTAATTGCTCAAGGGGTGTTGAAGCCCATTGATCACTCTCCATGGGAAACCCCTATTGTAACACCCATTAAGCCAGACGGGTCAATTCGAATTTGTGGGGACTACCGGGCCACTTTAAACCACACCCTACAGCAGAATGCGTATCCAGTTCCGGTGGTGCAGCACCTCCTCCATTCCTTGGGGGGCGGAAAGGTTTTCGCTAAATAAGATTTAGCTCAAGCTTATCAACAACTACCAGTGGATGAAAAAACGGCCCAAGCCCAAACAATTGTAACGCACAGAGGTGCCTTTAAATGTACCCGATTGCAATTTGGAGTTAGTGTAGCCCCGGGGATCTTCCAGAGCCTCATGGAAAGGTTATTACAGGGAATCAAGGGCGTGGTTCCTTATTTTGATGACGTACTAATTGCAGCCCCTACAAAAAAAAATCTTGCAGGATCGTTTGAAATGCGTTCTTAAAAAATTCCAAGAGGCTGGACTTAAGGTGAAAAAAAATAAATGTCACTTATATACTGACAATGTTGAGTTTCTAGGATACCGAATTGATAGCCAGGGCATTCATCCTACCGAGAGTAAATTAAAAGCAATCAAAAATGCTCCAGACCACGCAACAAGGCCGATCTCCAGGCATTCTTAGGCCTCATTAATTTCTATAATGTGTTTTTACCGCACAAAGCAACTGTCACTGAACCGTTACACCGACTATTAGATAAGAAAGCATTGTGGGTATGGGGTTATCGGGAAGAGCAAGCATTCCGGAATGTTAAAAAACTGCTCACATCTGACTCTGTACTTATGCAGTATAATGAGACTTTGCCGTTAGTTATAACCTGCGATGCATCGCCTTTCGGGGTGGGCGCTATTTTAAGCCATGTACTGCCTAATGGGAATGAAGCCCCTGTTGCATACTTTTCGAAGACTCTTTCACAAGCAGAGCGGAACTATGGACAAATTGATAAAGAAGCTCTCGCAATCGTTTCAGCTGCAAAGAAATTTCATGAATATGTGTATGGAAGAACATTTACCATTATAACTGACCACAAACCGTTGCAAGGGATAATAGCCGGGGACAAGCAAACCCCCTACATATTATCCCCTAGAATGACCCGATGGTCAGTGTTCCTAGCTGCTTATAATTATCGCCTGCAATATTGCCCGGGGAAAGCCATTCCCCACGCCGACTCATTAAGCCGAACACCGCTTCCAGAGACTCTCGACGATCCGGCACCAACGGGAACTACGTTGCAGATCGAAACACTCAACTTGCCACCTATGACCGCCCGTGACATCGCGAGAGAAACCAAATGAGACCACACCCTAGCTCGAATCCTAGGCTGGGTAGAACGCGGATGGCCATTGGATCAAGAACCAGATGACTTCGCACCATTTAAATCCCGACAAACTGAACCTTTTTCCCAAAAAGGCTGTATCATCTGTTGTCCCAGAACGACTCCGGAAGATGCTGCTACGAGTTCTGCATGAGGGCCACCCCGGCATCGTGTGGATGAAAGCGCTTGCACGAAGCTACGCATTGTGGCCAGGCATGGACTGGCAAATCGAGCAGTGGGTCAAAGAGTGTGCCAATTGCCAACAAGTCAGCAACGCCCCACCAAAAGCCATGCCTGCTGAATGGGAGACGCCACGTGGACCCTAGTCCAGAATCCACCTGGATTTCGCAGGGCCAACCAAGGGCTATACCTTCCTGCTGACAGTCGACGCGTACTCCAATTGGTTAGAAATTCATCGTATGACGGCTACAACGTCCGAGGCGGTGATCAAGATCCTAAACAGACTCTTTGCAACCCACAGATTGCCTGATGTCCTGGTGTCCGATAACGGGCCACAGTTTACAGCTCTAATGTTCGAGCAGTACCTCGCTGACCGCGGCATCCGCCATGCAATCACCTCGCCTGCGCACCCTGCGACCAATGGCCGAGCGGAACGCATGGTCCAATTTGTTAAAAAGACTTTGCAAAAAGTGGACTATGACAATATCGATGACAAGGTCAACCAAATTCTCTTTTTGCAACACATAACTCCACATAGCGTCACCGGCAGAACTCCCGCCGAACTACTGATGGGATGAAGACTCTGCTCCCACCTCGACCGGTTGCACCCTGCTTACGAACCGGAAAAGCCAATAGGATCCAGTGGCCGCTGTCGCACCTTCCAGGTAGGAGACCTCGTTTACGCATGAAACTTATCAGGCGATCCATTATGGATAGAGGCAACAGTAGTATGAGTGACCAGCCCCAAATCCTACGTAGTGAAATGCTGTGACAATAGACTGTGGAAATGGCATATCGACCAATTACGGTCACGACTCACAATGATCAGTCAACAACTCCCCCATGACCAAACCGAGGGAGGGGGAGGTACAGAAGAAGATGAAGTTCCAGAGAACCTGCTCGAAGGGAGCAACGAACTAAGTGATACTCAGGAAATGGAGCAGGAAAGAGAATCGTTTGCACCGCAAGAAATTGCACCTGAGCAAGTAGCATATACACTACCAAACAACAATCTACCTCAACAGGATTGCAACCAACCAGTCCAACGAAAATCTGAAAGACTTAAAAGACAACCGTCCTATTTAAAGGACTATATAACTACACCGTAATTAAGAAGCCAGGGGGAAGGGGTGTTGTGTATGTACCATAGTTAATAAAGTATGAGCTTGAGGTAAAGTGCAGGGTTCTGGCCCTGCACTTCTGATTGGCTGTTAGGCGGCCAGATCGGATTGGTTAGTTCTGAGGAATCCAATTAACAGAGGATTCTTATTGGTTAAAAGAGCTAGCATTCATAGCTCACTACTGGACAATTCTTACAAGGGTTGCCTATATAAGGCAGAGTTCACTGTTGTTGTTTTGAGAAGTCACTATGCTAATAAAGAGCTGAAAGTCACTATTCAGAGGCTGTCTCCATTTACTCTGACCCATGTCCAAGTACTTAACAGCCACATTACCTTATGTTGTTCCTATGAGTTTTATGCACTATGCTACATGTTGCTACATCAGTTGAAGTAAAATAAATCACCACCATGGAAGTGTACTGGGTGCCTTTGGGCAAGATACTAAGTCCAGGTTAACACAGCTGGCTGTTGCTGTGGAAAAAAAGGAATGCTACATACTCTACATTGCCATTCATTCCAGGAGGAAGACTGGTATATAAATTATATCAACAAAGCAAAGCACTCATAAGATGGAAGGAATTTTTCTAACATGCCAGAGTTTCCAAATAGAAAACCCAAATGTTGCTTTTTGTGGATGCTATGTGATTTACACACTCTGAACATATCATCTTACATTTTTTTCCAATATCTACAAGGAACACTAGAATAATAACAGATTATTTATTTCTCATAAATATCTCAGATAATCTTTCTTGCAACAAAGCATTTGAGAAGTACATCTAGTTATTTTAACACACATTTTTCCCTCAAGTAATATATTAACCAGTCAGGAACATCCCTTGGAAATCTAGGTGAAAATCCAGATTGGAGCTTTAAAACCTAAGGATTCAATTTGTCTTTCAATATCAAAGAGTCAGTTTTGGCATCTGCATTGACTTCAATGCCCAGATTAGTTGCCGGGTTCTGTTATTGCTTTTTGGTTTTGCATTTTGACAAGTTTAGCTCCGGGGAATCTTTTAATTCTTAGTCATGTTGTAATTTCACTTAGGTAGGGAGAAAAAGAAAAGACTTCTGCCAACTTCTCTCAATTCCAATAATTTTCTTTTCTAAAACTGGTTTAATTATGAGAAAGTGGCATTGGCTTTCTTAGGCATATTTCAAACAACTGGAGTTCAGTTTTAAGAAACTAAAAATTACAGTAGTTCTGTCAGCTTTCTGATTCCTAATCCCATTTTATGGCAACAGTTCTAATAACTTTGGAGAAGACAGCCCTCAGCTCCTTATATTCCCTCCCCAAACCCCTTCGTGACAAGAATTGTTAAAACTGTTGGCAAACTGTTTCTTTTGGAGGTAGAAAAATGAAAATAAGTATCTTGTAAGCATATTGGAGTTAAATACAAAGCAAAACAATAAAGTCCTATCAGTGATGCAGTGGTTAGACTGCAGTATGCAGGCTACTTCTGCTGCCTGCCTGCAATTTGGCAATGCAATCTCACTAGGCTCAAGGTTGACTCAGCCTTCTGAGGTGGGTAAAATGAGGATGCAAATTGTTGGGGGCAATATGTTGACTCTGTAAACTGCTTAGAGAGGGCTATAAAGCACTGTAAAGTGTTATATAAATCTAAGTGCTATTGCTATATCCACAAGGGTCCACCCTGCATGTTCGATGGCCAGTAGAAGGTTGCTCACTCTTATCTAAATAGAATTTTCTTCCATCAGGGACTTACCATGGCATGTGTCTTAGGCCATTTATTTTCTCACTAATTTACATTCTATGCATCTGATGAAGTGGACTGCAATTGATGAAAGCTTATGCTTTTGAATAAATGTGCAAGTTGGAAGAGGTGCTACTGGATTCCTTATTTTTTGCAATCATAGACTACCATGGCAATTCTCCTATTAAGAGCCACAGTGGCACAGTGGTTAGAATGCAGTACTGCAGGCTACTTGTGCTGACTGCCAGCTGACTGAAATTTGGCAGTTTGAATCTCACCAGACTCAAGGTTGACTCAGTCTTCGATCCTTCCAAGATGGGTAAAATGAGGACCAGATTGTTGGGGACAATATGCTGATTATGTAAACCACTTAAAGGGGGCTGTAAAGCACTGTGAAATGGTATATAAATCTAAGTGCTATTGCTAAATGCTATTGCTATTGCTATTTCATGTCCTTTGAGATCATGAAACCCAAGGATAACTGCAACACTACTATTTTAGGTGATAATAGCAGAATCTTAAAAGGGATTGTCTTGTTTCCTGATACCAAGAGGATCAAAACAGAGCAATCTTGTCTTCTTCACTTCCTCCTGCCTCTAACGGCTAAGCTCGTGTTGAATAATTTATTCAAGGCCATCTCCATATTCCTCCACACTGTAAAATTAAGAGAAAGAAGGGGTTGTAATCAATCTAAATAAAAGTGGAGAGGAGATGATGTATGTGGTGAAAGTATAGATTTAATTAGGAATTAAAGGGCCGAATATGTCAGAAAGCTTAGAATTAGTATTATCTAGTTCTTGTTCATGCTTAACAAAAGTATATATCCATAGGTTGACAATAATTACATGGCATGCTTCAGTGAACCAGAAATAAATTTTGAGGTAAGCTATGCAAGTTTTTGTATAAATTTGGGGGGGGGTATTTATTAGTTGAAATGGATAGGTGAGTATAAGATGAAAATTACAGGCAAAATTCTGCTTATCTTCAACCTCAGAAAACCAGTCCTTGTTTCATTTCTTTCATTTCAGTGAGATCTTCCTTGTTTTGGAATATGTATATTTATTGGAGAGACTGCCTCCCAGATCATTTTCTCTGCTTAGAAAACTTTCAACATCATCTTATGCTATTCATTACAGCAGGAGTCTCCAAACTTGGCAACTTTAAGACTTGCGGACTTCAACTCCCAGAATTGTCTAGCCAGCATGACTAGCTGAGGAGTTCTGGGAGTTGAAGTCCACAAATCTTAAAGTTGCCAGGTTTGGAGACCACTGCATTACAGCAATCTGGCTTTAATGAAAGCTTGAACAAAAGATGCTGCTGCTTTAAATTTCCCCCTTGAAAGTGCAGTACTTAAAGCAGTTGTATCTTCTTCTAAGACACATGCAAAAGACTGAAAAAAAGGGAACAGTTTTAATGAATAGCATGAACTTTGTTGAACTGACATGGGTGCTAGACCCATAACACTTATTTGGAATTGTTTTTGAAGTTTGCACACCCTTGTTTGCTATTGATCTTTAGAAAAAGTAATCTCTAACCTGATAGCTGGCTTATCTGAAGAAATGTTTTGCAAACTGTACATTGACTACCGTGCTGACTATATCAAAAGTAAGTCACACAACCCTCAACCCAGCATTCAACCCTACTTCAACCAATCCACCATTACCCAAGACTAGGCACGCACACCCCTAACTACCTCAATTCAAACTACAAATGGCCTTAAATGCAAGCTACTCAATGCAAGAAGCCTTGTGAATAAAATACCTGAATTTCTCCTCTTACTAAATATGGCTAAATCTGACATCATATTTGTCTATGAAACATGGCTCAATGCATCTCCTCCCTGACTCCATTGCCTCAATAAGAGACTATCATGTTTACCAATCAGATCGTAAGAACATTAGAGGTAATGTTGTTGCTATCTTCTATAAAAAGTCCTTACATCTAAAAAACCTCCAAGTAACCCAAGAGCTTGCTCTTCCTGAGACCATTGTTTGTGAACTGTCCTTAAATATCACATTTCGATTCTTACTATGTACAGAGCCTGTGATTATGACATCGAACATCCCCAATTATAACTTCAAAAAAGGAAACTATGATCTTATAGACAATGATCTCTCATCCCTTAATTGGCAATTTCTATTCACTGGATGCAATATTGTTGAAGACCATTACAACATATTTTTACTTGAAGTCAAAAGAGTCATCAAATTATATGTACCAATAACAGCTCCCAAAACCAGAAAAACCAGATTACCCATAACAATAAGGAAGCTTCAATCCAAAAAGAGATCACTTTGGCAGAAAAATAAATCTGGTCACGTTGCCAACTTCAAAAGCCAATACAAAAATTTATGCCACCAGATAAAAACTGAATGCACCAATTATCACAAGAGGAAAACAAGAGGAAAACCTTCTGCGCACCAATTCCACCTGCACTTTCTACAATTTTGTAAACAACAAACTAAAAGACTCAAGGTCCATCCCACCCCTGAAAGGATCTAATGGTAAAGACTGCAATGACGACACTATTAAAGCCAACCTCTTTAACACATTCTTTGGCTCAGTATTTGTAAATAGCAATGGATCATGCCCAGTATTTCCTAGTTAAACCACAGACAACTACAATGATCTAATAAATATTGATTTTATGGAAGACAATGTTGAAAAAGCATTACACAATCTAAAACCATCTCTTTCTATTGGACCGGACGGAATATGTGCCTACTTTTTAAAAAAGTTATCCACTGCCATAGCCGAACCTCTTAGCATAATCTTTGAAAAATCTTTCAGGACCAGCTCCTTGCCAAGCCTATGGTCACAAGCCATGGTCATCCCCGTTTTCAAAAAGGGAGACTCTAGCCTAGTTGAAAATTACAGACCAATCTCCTTATGCTGCGTCACCTGTCATGGAATCAATTATAAACCAATCCATTATCCTCCACTTAGAGACAAACAACCTACTCTCTAATAAACAATTTGGTTTCAGAAAAAAAAAACTATCGTGTAATCTGCAACTCTTACACTGCAAAAACATATAGACTACACAACTCGATCAGGGCAAAACAATATACACAATCTACATAGACATCTGTAAAGTCTTTGATTCAGTGGTACATGACAAACTACTATTAAAACTAAAATCTTATGATATCTCTGGACACCTGCATAACTGGATAGAAGTATTCCTGTCAAACAGACAACAAATGGTCAGATCAAATTCCTATCAAATTCTATACCTGTCAACAGTGGTGTCCCCCCAAGGCAGTGTTCCAGGACCAACTCTCTTCATACGCTACACAAATGACTTCTGTGATCATATTAAGAGCAACTGCATTCTCTTCGCTGATGATGTAAAGCTATTCAACACCACAGACAATACTGCTACCCTTCAAAAAGACCTTGACTATGTATCAGAATGGTCAAACAAATGGCAACTTCAAATCTCAACAAATAAATGCTCTGTCTTACATATTGGCAAAAAAAATCAGAAAATAAAATGCAGGCTGAATAGTCAAGACCTTGTTGATGATCCAAACTCTGTCAAGGACCTTGGAGTATCATCTCTAATGATCTAAGTGCTAGAGCCCACTGTAACTACATAGCCAAAAAGGCATTAAGAGTTGTTAACCTAATCCTATGTAGCTTTTTCTCTCGTAGTATCACACTACTAACTAGAGCATACAAAACCTTTGCTAGACCAATACTCGAATACAGCTCATCAGTCTGGAATCCACATTACGTATCTGATATTAACATAGTAGAGAAAGTCCAGAAATATTTCCCAAGAAGAGTTCTCCACTCCTCTACTCATTGCAGAATACCTTATGCCACCAGACTTGAAATTCTAGACCTAGAAAACCTAGAACTATGCCACCTTCGGTCCGATCTATATAAAACCATACATTGCAATGTCCTACCTGTCAATGAATACTTCAGCTTCAACCAGAACAATACGAGCAAGCAATAGATACAAACTCAAGGTTAATCGTACCAAACTTGATTGCAGGAAATACAAGTTCAGCAACAGAGTGGTCAATGTCTGCAATCCACTACCTGACTCTGTGGTTTCTTCCCCAAACCCCAAAAACTTTAACCTTAGACTGTCTACTATTGACCTCACCTGTTTCCTAAGAGGTCTGAAGTGGGCATGCATAAGTACACCAACATGCCTACCATTCCTGTCCTATTGTTTCTTTTATTTTTCTTATATGTATCCATGTATTCATAACTATGTTTATACTTATACCTATTATCTTGTCAGCAATTGACAAATCAAATCAAATCAATAAATAAAAAACTACCAAAGAAAGAACACTTTCAGACAAAGGCATGTCCCTTGTCTCATTTTGGCCTGTGAGCATGTGCATGGAGAATGCTGGAAATGTTTTTGCTTCTCCTTTATGAAGCAGGGGAAAGCTTCTTTGCCCAGAAGGGGAGTTAAATTAACAACTAAAAGCCTGAAGAATGAGAGTTGAGTGGTGGTGTTCTTGGCACTTGGCTACTGGTTAATTTGAGCTGAGCTGAGATTGCCTGAAGAGTTAACCCAACACCAGACTAACAAGCACATGGGACCACCGAGTTGAAAGAATTTTGATCTACAGATGATGTGGATAGCAACCAATGCATATTGGTTTTAAAATGTATTAGATTTGATTAAGAGTTGGAATTACTGGTAGATTAACAGTATCCAACACTTCCTACTTTAAGCAGATTATATTTCATTGTGCTTTTGAGAAGAAAAATGACACCAATTACTCAAAAAAATTTCCTTTCCAACCTGTTATTTTTACATTAGATGTGACTAAATCTTACATCACCACATGTATACAAAACTAGAATTATACATAACTTCTGGAAAAATAGTCTACATATATGATTGAAAAGCATGCATAGTTCCTTCTGCAGAAGAATAGCTAATTAAATTGTGGGAGTAGATCTTGATGTTCAAAATAACTTTACATTTGAAAAGTAAATCTGATACAAAATATAACTTAATTTGGAAAACATTTTAAAATTATATTTCCGTATATGAATTTGTATCACTTCTAAAATTCTGTATTTGCTTCACATAAAATCTTAATTTTCTTGTTTTTAATGATCTGCTACAATGAAGGTAGATTTTCAACTTCTTAGAAATTGCTGTAATTCATAATCTCATTTTATGATTTGTAGTGAGCTGATTACTGCTTTTGATATTCATATATCACTTGGATTTTAATAATGATTTATATTTTTAGGGACTTCCGGTTTGCAAGCTTTCGGCGGTGGCAGGGATTTGCGATCGCGCGATCCCTGCTGCGTTCGCTGCCAAGGTTCCCCCGATCCATTTGGATTTGGGGGATATAGCTGCCCCGTAGAGGCAGCTGAAGACAGGGGGATCTGGCAAGGGGTTTGGGGGTGTCACAAACCCCCTCCCCAGCCGGCTAAACCCCCTTTTCCTGAGGCGGAGGAACGGCGGTCAGCAATGGCCGTCATGAAGAAAGCTGCAGCCGGGTAATCAGGTGCAGGAGGGAGAAAGCTGAAAGAAAAGTGAAAGTTGCTTCTAACCGGGACAAGACGGGAGAAAGTGACTTCGAACCTGGAAGGCTACTAAGTATATATTGTTCCTTGTGAGAGTTATAAGCTGCAAATACTCTAAAAGGGAAAGTTTTTTCCTTGTTCTACTTTCCTTCCTAAAGTGACAGCGGGAAAAAAAAAAAGAAAGAAAAAACCTTTTGGCTGTGAGTGGGAAGGGAGAGTGAAAAAAATAAGAGCCAAATTTGAAAATAAGGAGAAGACTGCAATGAATCTAAATTGCAAAGAGTTTAAAAACTTCCAAAAAATATATTTGAAAAGGATTTGTGACTACTTTAACCCCAGAAAGAGAAAGTGAAGAAGAAGAAGGTATCTAAAAGAAACAGTCTGTTTGGATTGTTTGGTGATTTTGGAACCTTTGGAAATTACTTCTGATTAAATCATCTGGGTCGTTGTTTGGGAAAACTTTTTCTCTACATAATGGCATCATCTATGGATGAATTGAAACTTATATATCAAAAATATGAAAGAGAAAAACAAGGAGGGGAAGATGGTCTTGGCACTATTTTTCAATACTTAGAAATGGCGGTTTATATTTATGTGAAGCAGAATGAGGATGATGAGGACAAAGAAGAAGAAGGAGCCATCTTTGATGAACAAGTGACTTTGACTGGAGAAGGGAAAAAGCAAGAGAAAAAGGAAAAAAGGTTTTTGAGATCTGGAAAAACAGCCCAAAAAGAGAAGAATAAGGTGAAAAGGGGACATTGTGTTAAGAAACAACAGAAAGGGGTAAAACAGAACAAAAGGCAAGTTAAAGGGGTTAAAGAGAACAAGGAGGAGAAGAAGCAAGGGAGAAAGGAAGGGATGAGAAGTCTTAATGGTGGGGAGCAAGATGTTAAGAAGCAAAAGTTTTTTAGAGATAATGGATAAATTTTATTGTGAAAAGGATTCTAGAAAGGTACATAAGACTGCATTCTTATACTTGTATTTAGAAGTAATCATAGAAAATTAGAAATAATATATAACTTAAAATGTGATAAAATATTTAACATAAATTAGTGAAATTTTTGGTTAAGAAAAGGGAATACTGTAATGAAACATGATTTAAGATTGTGATGTGGGCAGGGGGGGGGGGGTAATAATCTTTGGAAAGCATATGTGTTCCCACAAAGACTTGATATCTTATTGAAACGGATAAAATGTTCAAGATATAAATGATTGTTAATATTAATGATTAGCAAAATCTTCGTGAAATGAGATTTGAAGTAGAAGAAGGAGGAACATTTTAATGAAATATAGCTATAATATGTGATTGGGGGGGGGGATAATTATGGAAAATAGGGCTCCCATAAGAGTATGTGATTTAACTGAAAAGCAATGAGTTAAATGTTTAAGATATGAATGAATATCAATACTAATGAATAGATTTGTATTATTTTTGATAATATAGTATAATTTTAAAATGTACCAGACGGAATCCCAATGTTTGTTATGTGTTTTATATTAAGTATTATAAATATAGGGGAAAGAGATAAAGGCATCATACTCCATATAGTGTACAGGAGAAATACTTCTTTTTTTTTTAAAGAAGAAAAATAAATGGTTGGCTGGAATAGAACAGACAAAGAATAATAAATATTATGATATGAATTGAGAGGAGATAAATAAAATAAAATAAAATTGAGAAAATTTAAAGGAGAGAAGTTATATAGAAAATTGAAAATGTTAATAAGATATGAAATGGTATGTAAAATGAATATGAATTTGAATTTTTGTCTGTATCAAGAGTTTTAACCCGGGACTAAGCAAATTTCAGAAAAGAGATTTTTTATGCTTTTATGTTTTGTGTTTATATCTATTTATGCATTGTTTGTTTTGAAAATAAAACTTATTAAAAAAATAATGATTTATATTTTTTTAAAATAATATAATTCAATCAGTTATATACAACTAATAAATGAAATATTGAAAATTGTACCCTAACTCTTTGATGTTTGCATATTCCTTGTTTATACACTTTATATCTTGGTTTTAGGTTTTTTTGCCTTTGTTTCTTTTTGTTTTCCTCCAACAACTTAACAAAAATATAAAAAAATCAGTGAAATATGAGTAAGGATTAATAGGCAATTGTTACTCCTCCCAAGCTGGCTATTGAATGATAAGGGGAATTTTTGTTCTTGCCAATGATATGCTGATTTTGCTGCCAAAGTTTTTTTTCTTTTTTGGCAATATTTCTCCAGATTTGAATGGGAGGACTTAGGAATGACCCAAGACAGCTTTTGGATAGGCATGGACCCATCTGGGAAGTGAAGTCTTGAAGATTCCAGTTCCTTCTGGGAGTGGTCAGAAAGCCACTGAGCGTACATCTTTCTCTCATCAATTCATTTTGTTAAGCCTGGGTTTTAACTTTTTAAATCCTCTGTTTTGCTTTGCTTTTTATCTTTAAAAGTTGATCAGTTGGCTGAATGCTGATTTGTTTTTAACAACCTGCTGGATTTTATCTGTATTTTTTTCTTTCCTCCCTTGATTTATGCTGTTGTTTTGAATAATTTTTGCCTTTCTGCAAGGCATGTCCTTGGATAGTGCTTTTATTTGATTTACATTTCTATTGAACATGCACTATAGAGATTTTGTATTTTATAAATGTGCAAAAAGTTTTGTATTTAATTTTCTTAAACTTTCTTATAATTTTTGGATTAAAATATCATTAATTCAATATTTAGGGGTTAGGGTTAGGGGAACATGTAAACATAGAGTAGATTAATTCTAGTTTACTTGACTAGGTCATTAGAAATCTAGGTGCATTAACTCAAATTTGGAAGAAAGGTGTCCAAATCAGGTTTAGAACAGGCAGTAAATGCTGTTAATGTAATGTTTTATACATGTTTGTCAGCAAATCAAATAAATATTTATATTTGAGAAATATAATCTACTCCATTCCATGGTATCTAATCTTCTGAGTTTGGTGGTCATTGATTCTAGATGTCATCAAAATGATATACTATAGCAATTCACCTATAATCCCCATTGACATAATTATGGAACCTCAAAAGAAAATTAAGAAGCACTAATCTGTGGCAAATATATTACTCTCCATCATTAAGCATTCAAAAGGTGTCAAATCTTCCTATTTCAACATGACAGAAGCTATATTGTCTTATTGATTAATTATAAACAATTTTCGGTCACCTTTTCTTTTCCCCCATTTCTCCTCCACAAACAAATTTTTTTCTATGTTTTATGAGTTGTCAGGTGTCTCTAGGCAGTACAAAAACCACCTGAAGTAAAAGGTTTGGGATTATGATTGACAAAACATGGCTATACCTGCACCTTCCTGACAAGCAGTAAATTCTGACTGCATTAAAATATACAGGTGTTTTTGAAGAGAGATTCTGCTAGATAATTTGTGAACAGTAGCCCATTTATCAATTGTGTCTGGACATAAATGCCTTTGGCAGAAGATACATGGGCATCCTTCCTTGAAAGAAGCACAATTTTTTGTCAAAGCTGAAAGGAGACAGCCAAGCATTTGTGACAATGAACTCTCTCCAATGAAAATAGGATTATGGGTTATGCTTCCGAAAACTTCAGCTGTCAATCAGATTCTGACAGGCCATGGCAAGCAAGTTTCTATTTCTTAGCTTTGACAGATAGGCTCTGCAAAAGAAAAAATAAAAAGGGGGGAAAAAGAGAAAAAGAAAGAATAGGAAAAAAAAAATAAACTATTTTGAATTAACTGCTTAGTTGGCAGCCACCATCCAAAATAAAATCAAGATACACTTGACTACTTTTCTCCTCTTGCATTGATGTGGTAACACTGCCTGAATAGGTTTAAGACAGAAAAGCAATTTTTCTTCAGAAATATCTATAAAGTTGGAATGGTTAGGAAGTTATCACTATATTACGACAGAAAGCATTTACATCTCTCCAGCCACTTCAGTTCTATTTCATATCATTGTCCATTTGATTTATGTGCCAAGCCATTTCCAACTCCCATGGACCACCTAGATTTTCTTCATGATGATTACATAACATTATAAAACTGTTAGAAAGTACATTATTTCAAAGCATATCCTGTTTCAATAGGTCAAATTAGGCTAATTAGTGCTGTCCTTTCTTGCCTTTCTGCTTTATTCAAATTTGGACTATTTAAAGGACTTGAGACTTTAATGTTCGGTTCCATAATTTGTTCTGAGGAATGTAAATTAAAGCTCCAGTATCGTTGCATATGCATCAGGTATAACTTATGTCCACCTGTGACTTTTTAGTGAAATGCCAAGGACCGTAAGAAAACATGGGTGGAACAGGACAAAAAATAATGCAATTCAGCCAGTGCAATTAGTCCACATTCATTTAACAATTTTGTTCTTTTCTCACACCTAAACTTAGAATTCAAGAGCAACTTTGAAAGATTCTTCATTCACACCCTTTGGAATGTCACAGGCTATTTATTTCTCTGCATGCATGTATGCACAACTATTATTTTTATTATGTGTAATAAACAAATAATAATAAACACATTTGACAACAAAGCATTTTTGAGAATGATTTCTTTGAAAAGTGAAGGGCTTTCAAATGAAATTCCTTAGTTAAATAGAATTATTATTATTATTGTTCATAAATAAGCAACTGTTTAGTTTTACTTGGCTTTTTTCCCTATTTGGTTGCATAATGAGAAGCTGCTTAAAGAGATGTGGGCAATTCTTCCCACGACTAGATAAACATAAAGATAAAGATACCTATGTACACACTGGCACATAAGGCTTCTCAGTCCAATAGTTTCTGCATCTCTTTTTTGTTTTCAACTTTCTCCTTTTGTGTACTGTGGAATATTTGCATAAAAATAGTATCCTTTGAAATCTTTTGTGGTCCTGCTGCTTGCTCCTCCTATAAAATTATAATCCCTCATGACATCATAAGATTGCTGCAGCAGCTAATTATTGTTTCTAAAGGGGAAAAATGGAGGCATTGTGCTGTAAATTGTCTGCACCTGAAAAAAGCATGGCAGGCTTTCTAAAGGGTCAGACAGTTAGCAACTGTCAGCCTGGGGAGGACCTGTTCTACCAGCCTTTAAATTGAGTAATTCATGTTCACAGAAATCAAATGGTTCCCAAAACTGAAGGAAAGGCAACAATAGAAAAGAAGGCTCTGTTTTCATGCAAATGTTCTTATTTAATAAGTATGTTTCAAAATGGAATTGAAGCTAAAAAATGGCAGATGCTAAGAAAATGTTGGCTCAAGAAAGCTTCCAGATCATCCAGTGAAATAGTAGCTAGTCCAAGGAGTGTTTCTGTGCTCAGCTGTAATAACTATACAAAACAGGGAAGGAAGGCAACTTTTCAGGTTCCAGGGGATAAAAGTTGGAAATATCTTTGCAAATGGACACACAAAGGTTGAGAACAATTTGGGAGGAATGATTTAATGTGTTTTTGTTTGTATCAATAAAATCCTGCAGGATTTCCGGTCTGCAGCACTTCGGAGTAGGCAGGAATCTGTGACTGTGCGCGGTTTCTGCTTGTGTTCACTGCCCGAGTGCCCCGAGCCATTTGGCTTCGGGGCTAAGCCACCTCCGTAGAAGGTGACGAAAACAGGGGGGGGTCTGGCAGGGTCGAGAGATATTGCACCTCTCTTCCCTAGCCAGCGAAATCCCCTTTTCCAAAGGCAGCAGAGCGGTGGTCAGCAATGGCCGCCACATAGAAGAGCTCAGCCGGAAAAAGAAAGTGCAGGAGGAGCTGTGAAGAATTGAAAGTGATCTTTGCTGATCGGGACAAGCAACAGTGAAAGTACCCTGGAATTTGAAACTTGCTAAAGAAACATCATTTCCAGAATGTGTCAAGCGGCGAATATAAATTAAAGGAAAAGCTTTTTTTCCCTTTTTACTCTCCTTCCAAACGTGACAGCGATAGAATCTTAAGAGAAATCAGAAAACCCGCATTGGAGGTATGGATTTCTGAACATTTTAAGGAAAATTGTTGCTGTAAGTGGGAAGGGAGAGGGGGAAAAAATTGGAGCAGAATTTGAAAAAGGAGGAGATTGCCTAGAATTTTAAAGAGCTTTGAATATTAATACAGCTTCTAAAAGATATATCTTAATTGGAACTTTCTGACCAAACAGCAACCCCAGAAAGAGAAATGGAAGAAAGGAAAAAATATTAAAAGAAATAGTTTATTTGGATTCTTTGGTGACTTTGGAACTTTGGGGAATTATTCTTGATTAAAAACACTCGGGTAGTTTTTTTGGAAAAAAAATTTCTCTTCATGATGGCATCGCTTGTGGATGAACTAAAAATTGAATATCAAAAATATAAAAAATAAGAACAAGATGGGAAAAATACTTTGGGCACTCTTTTTCAATTTCTAGAAATGGTGGTATGCACTTATGAAAAATTGACTGCGCAGCAGGATGACTGGGGCAAAGAAGAAGCCATCTTTGATGAACAAATGGTTCAATTTGGGGAGGAGGAGAAAGAGGAAAAGAAAAAGGGGATTTTAAGGCTTGAAAAAACAACCCAAAAAGAGAAAAATGAGGTGAAAGGTGGATACAAGGTTAGAAAACAACAGAAAGGGGAAAAGCAGAAGAAGAAAAGGGAGGAGGAGAAACAAAGGGGTAAAAAGGGCAAGGAGAAAAATAAGCAAGAGAGAAAGGAGGGGAACAGAAGCCTTAATGGTGGGAAGCAAGATTTAAAGAAACAAAACTTATTTAGAGACAATGGGTAAATTTAATTGAAAAAAGGGATTCTGTAAGGTACATAAGATTGTGTTTTTATATGTGTATTTAGAATAAAATGCTTAAGATATAAATGAGTATTAATATGTATGATTAGTTTCTTAATGGCATTGATAGTGGTCCTATATGCTTTTTCTTTGTTATTGTTGTGTTTTTCCTTTCTCATAAAATTCATTGTGTAATTTTAGAATGTACTAAACAGAATCCCAATATAAGTTAAGTGTTATATTAAGTATTATTAAGCTAGGGAAAAGAGTTAAAGGCATCATACTCCAATCAGTGTACAGAAGAAGTTTGTCTAAAGAGAAAAGATGAATGGATAGCTGGAAATAGAACAGACAAAGAATGATAAGTATTATGAATTGAACTGAGATGAGATAAATAAAATAAAATTAAGAAAGATAAAAGAGGGAAGAAGCTATATAGAAAATTGAAAATGGTAATAAGATATGGAATGATATATAAAGTGAATATGATTTTTGAATTTGTGTCTGTGCAAAGAGTTTTAACCCGGGATCAAGCAACTTTCAGAAAAGATGTTTTATGCTTTTATGTTCTATGTTTTGTTTGTCTGTGTATTGTTTTTGGAAAGCAATAAAATTTTAATTAGCAAGAAATATAATTTGGATAATAGAATGAAAAGAAGAAGTTGGGATAAGATACGAAGTTGAATAGATAACGTAAATATATATATTATAATTTGGAATTATTTTGTATATTCTATTGGTTTTTTCAGAAAAGATCTTTTATGTTATGATGCCTTGTTTGTTTGTGTATTGTTTTGTAAAACTAATAAATTAGTTTTTAAAAAATAAAATAAAATCATGCACATTTAGGTCTGAGAGAGTCGCCTACTAAACCTAATATTATGTGCTGGATCCAAAAGGAACAAAAATTATTTCTTGTACCCAAAAGTCCTAGATTTCCAACCTTGAAATCTCTAATGCTTTAAAGAAGAGTGCATGGATGGCCAAAGGGATTCTGGGAGCTGAAGTCTACAAGCCTTAAATTTTGCAAGGTTAGACATCCCTGCTTTAAAGCATAGTGAAACATACGAGTGGTTCTTCTCTTAAAATTTGTAGATTCATGTGAGATCCTGTCCATTTTCTCCAGCTTAGTTGACCAACTAAGTTCCAGAGACATTGGAAGGTTGAGTGGGACAGATTCCAAAGCCTCTTTCCCCTGCCATCTGCTCCAACTTCCACGGAACTTTGCAGGCATTGCAAAGTAGAAGTAAAAAAATAGCAATGTTGATTTTGATTGCTGAAGAACAGGAAGGAATATGTGTAACTCATTTTAATTTTGATTGTGATTTTAGTTGTAATTATTTTGCTTTATTTTTTGTGTTTTTATTTCTGCAATTTACATTGTGTGTTCAGATAAACCAGAGTAGGTGAATATAATCTTTTGAGGGAGGAAGGAAGGAAAAAGAAAGAAAGACCCTTTCTTCATTTCAGGAATGAACAAAAACAATATGAAGTAAAAGATTACTTTAAGAATGTAGCTAAGCAGCTTAACTTGTTTTAAATGCTACTGAAAAGAGAATTCCTGCTACTTATCTGTATAGTTTATATGTATGGATCTATACTACTTTAAAAAATTGGTCATGAAAAATATTTTATTAAACTATAGGTATGCAAAGAAATATATTATTCTGATTAGTGTTTTCTTTTTGCCATTAATTTGTTCAAATCATTTATTAGAATGTACCTCTTTTTGTTTCCACTTGACCCAGTCAAAGCAGTTTGAAGACATTTACAATGATGAAGAAAGAGCTTCAATTAACCTCCTTGCCCAAGATATTTGATATGCATGAGTTAATATATAACACCCTAATTATCTGTATTTTTCTGAAGGATTTCTAATAAAGAGTGGAATTGATTTATAAATTATGAGATCATAATCACTTATTTAATTCCTCATCATAATTTTCTGATAAAGTGCAATGCATACTAAGTACATTTCAATCTAAGGGACTAAAACTATCATCTCAAAAGGTTAGGCCATTTTTCCTATCCTATCTCCCCCTACAGCTTTTGTATCCTGAAGGCAATTGAAAGATAAGACTTCTAGGTGCTGTAGCAAATATTTATTCCCTTTCACTGGGAATGCAAAACTGCTCTTTTAGTGTAGAAAGTATGATAAGATTCAATAAGTTTTCAGAAAGAAAGTGGATACTGGTTTTTCTGTGGCATTTTCTTCACCCATTTGAAAACTTACACAACAAGGGCATATTTTGTTTTAAAACTTACATTAGGGGTGTCCAACCTTGGCAACTTCAAGATTTGTAGACTTCAAGTTTTCATTGGTGGCTGGGGAATTCTAGTAGATCCTATGTCCTACTACTGAGATAATGTATCACTCTTCTGTATGAAGCAAAACTAAATTTTGAGAGTCTATGGAAAAGTCCCTTGGCTTTTAGAAATTGCTTTAATTTATCTAAGGGAGAGACTTTGTCCTGAGAAATTAACATGATGCATATTAAGAAAAAGAAATCATGATTTGCATTCATTTGCCAATGCTGGAAGAGACTTTAGCATAACTCATAACAACTTTGATACTTTTGTGGTTGAAACGAAGTATCCTTTTAAAGATTGGCATAGGTCTTTTTGGAAATGTCAATTCTCTGTCCTTACACCCCTCAGAATTAGCAGAATAAGGAATTGGATCAATCTTCACATGTATATGAGTTGAGTACATATCTTTTTTGAATCATTACATTATATTTCCCCCTTTGTCTAAGACTTTAAGATATTGTAGGAAGACTCTCCTTTAATTTAACCCAAATTCCATAACAAATACTGAGGTAAACTGGATTAAGGAAAAGTCAGCTGGTGAATTTCATAGTTGAGTAAGGACTTCACCTGGTTTCTTTCTTACTCCTAGTCCAACATTTTACTGGCATTATTCTTATATTTCATTCCAAGTGTGGTCTTACTATGTCTGTGAAGCCACATCTATTTCTGATTTCATGTGGGATGAAATTTGTAAATCTGTGATAGATCTATTCAGGAATTCAGAAGGTTATGTTATAAGACTGCTCCTATTCAGGCTTTTAGGAATGGCTTTGATTTACTTAAGGGAGAGATAAATAAATGACTGTACTATATTACATCTTGCATTTCATGCAGCTTCCCCCTTCAGCATCCTGTATATAGCATGAATTTCTGTAAGGAAGGTGTCTGTACAAGAACAGCTAGGACATGTCCATGCAAAGCCCACTCCCCTCTGCCAAAATCTTTGCTGCAGGCTTGGAGGCCTGGTGGATGGAGGAATGCTGATGTGAATTATTTTGGAACTGGAGCTTCAAATAAGCCTCACTCACACATGTAGCTATCCTTTTCAGTAATATCTGAAGATGGCTATGTGTTCTATCAAATAAACTTCTATAAAATCAATACATTCCAGTTTGTCAATTCAAAATTTTCTCAGATCAACCTTGATCAGCTAATTATTGGCTATGTTCATACAACATGTTAAGATTAATATTATGATTAGTATGCTATATGAAGGAAGCAGCTAGATTTATCATTGGCCTGGCTAAATAAGTTTTGAAATTGTGTTAGACACTGTGTTAGACAGGATCCTCACTGTTGTCTTATAGCACCTCCCAGAATCATTGTTACTCTGATATGGTAGTAACAAGATCTGATTTTACATTATTACAACAATGGCTGGGCATTGGCAGAAAATGCTATTAGCCACCACTTGACAATAGTTCCTATCCAGATGTTAAAGTTCAAAATTACAATTTGGGAACCCTGTTATAGCAATGGCTTGACATCCAATTGTATAGTTCTTCATACTTACTCTTCTTTTGATGACAGTAATATTATAAATCACTATTAGAATCTGTGTTATAACTTATAAAAGACTGAAATACTGAGACCTATGTTGACATTATTTTGATTGAACAGAGAGCTGGTAAGAGAAATAAGAGTTAAGATACATTGTTAAGTTAAATCCTGAAAAATTTGAAACTTTATTGAAGGATAAAGAATTTCAGATTTATCACACATGGGCAGCAGCTAAGAAGATTGTTTTACTCTGAGGGAAATATCTAGTATACCTCTTTAAATTTTGAAAACATATACCCATTTCTATTTATGAACTGACTGTATATTGATGCCATATAAAGTCTGTTCAATATGATTCCATCTTGTCAAAGCTGAAATTGTTTAAGACTTGTGCTCCATTGTGGATAGGTGTCCTTCCTTCCTTCCTTCCTTCCTTCCTTCCTTCCTTCCTTCCTTCCTTCCTTCCTTCCTTCCTTCCTTCCTTCCTTCCAGATTTTTATTGAATCCTACATTTGCTTGTTGTTTGCACTTTTGTTAAAACATTTCAACCAATTAAAAGGAATAAAAAGTGAAGGAATATTGAGACCTAACTACTCACTGTGGCTTTGAAGCTATGCCAGCATCTACTCAGCACTCATGTTATGTCTGTCAACATGCAAATGAAGGGACCTTTCAGAAAATGGAATGACTTTCTTTTGTTGTGTATGTTTTCTATTTCTAGCCAAACTATGCAGGTTGTAGCATCACGGAGAACACACAATGGTAGTACAGTTCCTCTTGTAATGCAGTGAGACATACAAGAATCACTTGGCAGTGATGACTTTGGAGGCTATCAAAAGGTCTTTGTTCGGTGCCAGAGTTAACTTTCTCTTCAAACAAAGTGTAGTAATAGGAATGCAGGACTGGTAAGAGAAAAATGCTGTTGGGACATAAAAGTGAATTTTGGGCACATAGTTTTATGTCTGATTTGAAAATGCTGAAGTGAGCTTTGTGTCTCCAAAGTTTTTATTTTGGTCTGTTAAACTTTCATTTTAATGTTTGCTTAAATCAATGATTTTGATCACCACTGATATGCCAATGGGCCAAACAATTTGTGGTGCATAAGGGATTGATCCGCAGGTTATATGAAGAAAACCTGAAGCCTGATATACTTCTTGTCCAAGAAAGCAGAAACTAACAACTATTGATAGGTATTGTATACCAGAATATGCCTTCATCTGAGGTGGACTTGTTTTTTAAATAGCATCATTGTACTCTTCTCCATTGTAAAACATTGGAAGTTCCTAGCTAAACAATCAAATTATTTGAAGAATTAGAAGCCAGGCCTTTTTAAAAATTTGAACAATTTCTTTTTTATTTTTATTTAACATATAAGGTTATTGTAATATGTATGTGAAACAACTTTTGCTGTACAGCACAAGGATTGTAGCAGATGTAACAGATAATCAGAATTGGAAGGGACCTTGTAGGTCATCTAGTCCAACCCAAGCAGGAGACCCTACACCATTTCTGACAGATGGGAATCCAATCTCTTCTTGAAAGTCTCAAGTAATGGCACTCTCACAGCTTCTGAAGGCAAGCTGTTCCACTGGTTGATTGTTCTCACTGTCAGAAAGTTTCTCCTTATTTCCAGGTTAAATCTCTCCTTGTTCATTTTCTATCCATTATTCCTCGTCGGCCTTTAGGTGCTTTAGAAATAGTTTGACCCCTTCCTCTCTGTAGCAGCCTCTCAAATATTGGAACACTGCTATCATTAATTTGGTTAGTAAAGAAATGTCTTCAAGTATTAATTGAAAAATCCACACAGTGCTTTAAAAGTAAAATGGGTTTTAAGAAGGCAGAGCTTCATTTCGGCGATACAGCTGCAATCCTGGGGCTCCAAGATCTCAGCTGATATTTTCACCCCTGGTCGGTCCCAACGGACTTAAACCATCCCATAGAGACGGTGACCGTGAAGGGCACATTCTGCAAAGTCCCTGATTTGATCCGTGAGAAGTCCTTTTGCTGGCGGCAGAGAGGCAGCCTCCATAGCTGCTGAAGTCAGGACAGCTCCGGAAAGGAAGAAGCTGGAAGTGAAAGTGTGTCGGCTGGGTGAGAAATTCTTTTTTTTTTTTTTTATAAATTCGCTGAGATTTGAAAGGACACTCTGAATATGAGAAGAAACCTGTGAGATTTTTTTTTGACAAATCTGTATGAGCGGCGTATTTTAAAGGGCCATCAAATTGAGGCTTGAGTCTTTTTTTTTCTTTCTATTACTTTTTCTTTGGATTTTAGCATGATTTTGTAGTTAACCGGACTGAATTTTCCCTTATATATATATTCTTATGCTCCTTTTTGATTTTTTAATTTTCTTTTAGGATAGAGGCTCCCTTTGGCTATTTTCTCTTTATATATATATATATGGATCTCAACAGAATTAATATCTAACATTCAAGAAACAAATATTGAAATAAGTACTTGGGCAGATCATAGCCTAATGACAATTAAATAGAAGGGACAAAAAAAAAGACCGAGATGAACATTAAATAATACTATTTTAAAGGAAAAAGATTTTACACAATGGATGGAGAAAGAATTGGCTTTCTTCTTTAGAGAAAATAAAAAAGAAGATACTTCAACACAGAATGTTTGGGATACAATGAAGGCATATGCTAGAGGTTTGATAATAGAATATATAAGAAAAAGGAATATTAGGAAAAGGCAAGCCACTAAGGCCTTGGAAGATGAGTATAAAAGACTTGAAAAAGAATTACAGAAAACGCCACAGAAAAAGGATATTAAATTGAAGTTGGATATAACTAAACATAAAATGGAATTAATAGGGAAAGAAGAATTGGCACAGAAAATTAGAAATGCTAAACAGAATTATTTTGAAGATGCAAATAAACCAGGTAAATGGCTAGCATATAAATTGAGAAAGGAGAAAGAATCAAGAAAAATATTGAAGTTAATAGATGACCAAGGCTAAGTTTGTTATGGTAATAAGGAGAAAAAAGAAATTATTCGAGATTTCTATGGGCAATTATATAAACAAGAAAATATTGACGAGGAAAAAGTCAAACAGTATCTACAGAATGCTAACCTGCCGAAGATACCTAAAGAGACTGAAGAAATGCTAGAAAGCAATATAACAATGATGGAATTAACTGAAGCACTTAAGAAACAAAATAATGGGAAAGCACCAGGTCCAGATGGGCTTCCGGCAGAATTCTATAAAACATTACAAGAATCATTGAGTATTCCATTGCTAGAAGTTATGAATGAAGTTATGTTAAAGAAAATGATATCCAAAACATGGTCGGAGGCTTATATCACACTTATTCTAAAAGAAGAGGCTGACCCACTGCAAATTAAGAACTATAGACCTATCTCTTTATTAAATGCAGACTATAAAATCTTTGCTTCAATTTTAGCAGAAAGACTTAAAAAATACTTAAATAATTTCATTCACCCAGATCAAAATGGATTTCTGCCAAAGAGACAAATTAGAGACAATATGAGAGTAATCTTGGATACTTTGGAATATTATGAGGCACACCCTGAAAAGCAAATGGCTTTGATATTCCTAGATGCTCAAAAGGCATTCGATAATGTGAACTGGAGATTTATATTATTACTATTGGAACAGATGGGTTTTGCAAGAAAATTTATTCAAGCAATAGAAGCCATATACAATAAGCAGACAGCAAAGGTAATGATGGAGGGAGAAGTTACAGACTTTATTAATATAAGGAAAAGCACAAGACAAGGATGTCCCCTCTTTCCTTTGCTATTTGTATTGACTTTGGAAGTGTTGAATAGAAATATTAGAAATGATAAAAGCATAAAAGGAATGAAAATTAAAAAGGAAGAATTTAAACTGCAAGCCTTTGCTGATGACTTAGCCTTTATTTCAGAAGATCCATTAGAAACAGTTCCAAAGTTATTGGAAAAGATAGAGATATATGGTGAGATGGCTGGTTTGAAAATAAATAAAGACAAAACAAAGATTTTGACAAAGAACATACTACTGAGACAGAGAGAAGAACTGGTAGATCTGTTGAAAATTCAAGTTATGAATAAGGTCAAGTATCTGGGGATATACTTGACAGCAAGATGTAGCACATTCAAAGAGAATAATTATATTAAACTTAAACAACAGATAGCTTTAGATTTGAAGAAATGGGAAAACATAAAATTGTCATTAATAGGGAGAATTTCAACAATCAAGATGAATATTTTACCCAGAATTCTGTTTCAAACAATACCAATTAGGCTTGGAAAAGACTATTTTGAAGATTTAAATAAAATTATGCTGAAGTATATATAGCAAGGTAAGAAAGTGAGAATAAAGCTGAAGCTTTTGCAAGATGCTAGAATTAGAGGAGGTTTTGGTCTGCCCAATTGGCAATTGTACTACCAAGCTGCAAATTTGATGTGGGTTAAGGAATGGATAACATTAAGAAAGACTAGATTGTTGACGCTAGAAGGTCATGATTTGCTGTTGGGTTGGCACGCTTTTTTATGGTATAAGGGAACTAAAACACAGGGTTATTTTAGAAGACATTATATACGGGAGTCTTTGTGGTTAAATTGGGAGAAGATAAAAAGACAATGTTATTTGAAAATTCCAGTTTGGTTATCGACTATTGAAGCATTTTCCTATCCTATAATTTATAAGAAGGAACAAACAGTTAGATATAGGGAACTATTGGATGAAAAGGGTGAACTTAAATCGATACAAAATTTAGAGGAACAAGGTATAAAGATGAATTGGTTTTCATATGTGCAAATACATTCAAGGTATGATGAGGATTCTAAAACAAAGGGATTTTACGATAAACAGACTGATCTAGATAAGATCTTGATGGGTACTGATGAGAAGGTGATTAAAAAATTATACGGTTATCTACTGGGAATTAAGCTAGAGGAAGAACAAGTTAAAGAAACTATGATTGTTTGGGGGAAGAACTTTGGATATGGGATTGATCTAGAGAAATGGCAAAAATTGTGTCTCAAAATTATAAAATGACAATTTCAACAGCATATAAAGAAAACTTGTATAAGATGTTTTACAGGTGGCACTTTCCCCTGACAAGAATAGCAAGAATATTCAAGAATAAATCTGAAAAATGCTGGAAATGTCATCAGATGCCTGGCTCATATTACCATATGTGGTGGACTTGTGAGGACGCTAGAAAATATTGGACTAAAATTCGCATGTGGTTGTAAAAAATGATAAAGAAATGTATAGATTTGAAACCGGAGGTTTTTTTTATTGGGAATCTTACCAGATACTTGCCAGTAAAGACTTGAAATATCTGATTGTAAATGTATTAACAGCGGCTAGGATTGTATTTGCTAAAAATTGGAAGAGTGAGAAAATACCATCGCAGGAAGAAATTACTTACAAAATATTGGAATGTGGTGAGATGAGTAGATTGACATTTGAAATTAGAGAGCAAGAGGAGAAACAATTTTATGAAATTTGGGATCTTTTTTATCAATGGTTAGATGACAAAATACAATAATAGAATATCTAGAATGTTAGACAGCAAGGAATATCTTTATTTTTTCTTTTTCTTTTGTTATTTGACATTATATCTATAAAGGATTTGTAGGACAGATCTGGTATGATTATATGATTTGTTATAGAATAAACTGTTTAAAGTATTGTTATCTCATAAAGCATGAATGATTAAAAGTATAGTCAAATGATTTTTTAATAGCGATATTAGGATACATAAGTTTGGATTGACAATATGAGTTGTTATGTAACATAATTGTAATTGAGACTACGAAATGAATGCACAAAACTGATGAACCAACCGACACACTGGATGTACATAAGAGAGTTGATGGTTTTATGCCTTGTTTGTTTTTGTTTGTTTGTAGAAAATCAATAAAATTGTTTTCCAAAAAAAAAAAAGTAAAGTGGGTTTTGCCCCTGAAAGAAGTAGTATCTGATGCAAATTAACTTAAGCATAAACTCTTTCTGTAAATTCAATTTGTCATCTCCAATTGTGTTAAAACATGTGTATCTTTTAGCATTTGGTATAGTTACATTATAGTGCACACAGAAGTGCTTAGAAGAATCTGCCATTCTGGGCAGATGCTATTTGCTAAGTGATATTAGAGTGGGGCAACAGCAACTAAAAGAAGAGAAAATCGGCTCTGAGCTGTTTGTCCAAAAAATAAAAAAAATCAAATCATCAGGCATGTATAACTAAAGACTACTAAAAAAAATGCACTTTCCCAAACTCACATTTGCTAAATGGGCAGCAATACAATGATTTTGAGGCTTGATGAGGACTTGATTAAGTCTACTGAGATCAGATTCAAGGCCATTGTTCAGTCACGAAAACTCATTGGATGACCTTGGGCTTGTCTTTGACCAATTTAACTCAGAGTTTTGATGTGGGGACGCGTTGTAGGAACTGAGTTTCTGAAACAAAAATAAGTTATAAAGCTGAGCCATAAATTTAATAAATACTTTGTATTTCAGTCAGATCTATGGGACAAATTCTCAACTCTTCTGTAATGGGAAGATTACCTACCACAAATTATGCATGGAGACAAGCTGAGGAACAAGGGGACTTAAAAATAACTTCAGTTTGGGACCATTTCTTGATGAGAATCAGTGAATGGAAAATGATCCTCTCCTCTCCCATTATCTCTTATTTGTTTTACAAGGCACTTTGAATTGTGCCTTATATTAAATTGCTTAAATTGTAATACTCCCCCTAGAGAAGGAAATGATTACTGTTACAAAGAATATCACTGAGGAGAAGTATTCACAGCTTCAACTTGGAGAGGGGACGAATGCTGAGTTTCATATCAGCCAAACCCCAGGCTTCTAGCCTCTATTACAGATGTCTTACTATGTCTCCTTTAGGGAACTACCTTATTATATAAATGTTCAGAACAAACCTCTAATCCTGCAGCACACGGCACCTGCTCCTATGTTGCAGACAAGAGAAAGTAGTGACAAATTAGTTTAGAGCTTTGTCCCTCCAGAATATGCTGCTCTTTGCAAAATCGCAGGAGCAGTGACATTTTGCAATTCATTGGCCAGGCAATTTTGTGAACTCTTAGCAAAAAACTGAATGTGCAGAACACAGCAAGTTCTTGAGGAAAGAGTCCTGACTTGGTGGGAACAGGACTTTAGCACCAGGGAAAAGGTCACTATTGTAAGTAGGGTTAGAATGGATAGGCAATTTTCTCCCCATAAAATAAGTTTATAACTGGTAATGATCTGATAAAGCATAAGGTTAAAGATTTTTCACTGGCAATACAGCACACAACTAGATGTAGATTTATTCTTGCATCTACCTGAAATGCAGCCTTCTTTTCATGCTCAAAGTTGAAAGAGAGATGTGGACTGTAAGCACAGGATCATCTTAATCACTCATCCATTTGTTTTAAGGCCAGAATTTACAATGGTACTTCTGTTGTGAACATAATTCTTGCTTGGAGATTGTAATGTTGATTGTTCTAAAAGGCTAAACATCATCAGTCCTGATTAATATTTGCATGGAAGATTATTTCATAATAGCAGGACTGTAAATTAATTTAGAAAGTTGGGGGGAAAAACCTGTAGAAGATGACAGCAGCCATCCATTTCTATATTATTGTCAAGAAAACTCCAATTGGAAAATCAACTCAGCACATGAATGTCTTTAATCTGAGAAGGTGTGTCAGGAATGAGCATAGTTCATACAAATCTTTTTAGACTGCTATACCCTTTGCTTTAAGAAGACCACCCTCCAACTGAAATACAATTAAAACGATCTCCTTATTTGAAAAAAAAAAAACTCTTCTATTTAAACCATTGCCTGCATTTGATTTTATTTGTCATATAAAATGCAATAAGAAGAAACAGCAGGGACCATGAAATTCTTTATCCACTATTAGGGAGCAGACATAGCTGACAAAAGGGTAAGATATTTTCCTACTAGGTAATGATATATTGTATTTCAACATAAATTACAGTAATCATTTCTAAATGTACATCTCGACAAATTATTAACACATGCAATTTTCTTTCATGTTTATGACATCTCTTATCTTCTGATTTGGCAAAGTCTGTTCTTTATTTTGGCAGAACATAGATAGTCATCAGAAGGACTGACATCATGGGCACATCACATCATGTCCAGACAGAAAAATAGACTAAGAGGATTGATATAATACATGAACCAAAGTTACCTACTGGACACCAATAAAATGTTGCATCTCTTCTTCTAAAATTGCTAAAATATTATAGAATCTTTGATGATAATATCATGAGATTTTAACCACTCAACTATCTCATTGTCTTCTATAAACTAAGGAAGCCATATTGTAAAGCATAATTATTCCCTATAAGTACATTGGTCACCATACTACAAAAAAGATGTTGAGACTTTGGAAAAAGTGCAGAGAAGAGCAATTAAGATGATCAAAGGCCTGGAGACTAAACCATACAAAGGACGGCTGCAAGTTTTGGGTCTGGCTAGTCTAAAGAAAAGAAGAATTAGGGATGACATGATAGCAGTATTCCAGTATTTGAGGTGCTGCCACAAAATATCCAAAACAGGGCAGGACAAGAAATAATGGTTGGAAACTAATCAAAGAGAGAAGCAACCTGGAATTAATGAAAAACTTCCGAACAGCTTGCCTCCAGAAATTGTGAGTGCTCCATCACTGGAGGTTTTTAAGAAGAGACTGGACAATCACTTGTCTGAGATGATATAGGTTCTCCTGCTTGAGCAGGGGGCTGGACTAGAAGACCTCCAGGTCCCTTCCAGCTTCTATTCTATTCTATTCTATTCTATTCTATTCTATTCTATTCTATTCTATTCTAGTCTAGTCTAGTCTAGTCTAGTCTAGTCTAGTCTAGTCTAGTCTAGTCTCCACATAGTGGGTACACAGGGTTTTGTGCAATAGCTTGTCTTCTGTGACTCATCTTCTCATCTTCAATCCTGATGAGAAGAACATAGTTTATAAACTACTGTTTTATAGTTCATGTTTCATTTCATTATTTTTCTACTCTTAGATTCCAATAAGCCATTCACGGTCACTTTGGTAATACCTGTGGGGACAGACTATGTGAACATAAGGCTAGTTCATCAAAAACAGTTTTTTCTTGAAAAGGTAATCTTGTTAAGGAACATTTGGGCATTATTGAAAAAGCATTTTCTGTCAGCACGTACAGGCTTGTAATCTGGTCTTTGTCCTGCCTGCCTGCCAGCCTAAACAATAATTGTTTTGGCAAATGTTTAATATTGGCAATACTTTGAATGAGATATCAGATGCCAGTTTAAGGAGTTTTGTACAGGAACGCCAGATTGCCAGCAGCTCAAGATATTTTTTCCCCACTGAAAACCAATGCTGGGCCTATGTTAGCAGTAGATTTCTCCTTCCTAAACATATTATGCTTACTGTCAAATTCAGGTATTTTTGAATGTGAAAAAGTTATAAAATAAATTTACCTAGCATGTGATAATTGAAAAATGTTACATTCTTAAAATGGAAGCTTATCTCAAGGTGTTATGTTTGGAGCATGGGCGAGAAAGAATGGAGACAAGCCTCTGAACAGTGAACTTCAGCTCTTTATTTACATAGTGACTTCTGGCATCTATAACAGTTTTAACCCGCCTTATATAGGCAAACCCCATAACTATTAACCAATAACCAACGAGGAGCGCTAGCTTTCATAACCTCTAGGAACTCTCTGTTTATGGGCCAATCAGATTCCCTGGAGCGGGCCAATCCGATCCGGCTGTTTCACAGCCAATCAGAAGTGCAGGGCCATAATCCTGCACTTTACTCCAAGCTCACGCTTTATTAAACTTTATACATTCACAACACCCCTTCCCCCTGGCTTCTGTTTGCAGGGCGCAGTTACATAGTCCTTCAGGTAGGACGGTTGTTTTATTAGTCTCTTTGATTTTCGCTGTGTCATTTGGCTGCAATCACGCTGAGGTAGATCGTTGTTTGGCAGTGGGGCTGTTTCTGGTTCAGAGTTCATTTCCCCGTCGTTGCCCATGTTCTCTGTAATTCCCTGAGGTGCAACTGTTTCCCTCTCTGGTTCCACTTCTTGAGTCTCTATTATACCGTCGTTCCCTTCGAATGGGTTTTCTTCTCCTTGGAATTCATCTTCTTCTGTACCTCTCCCCCCTCAGTCTGGTCATAGGGGAGTTCAGGACTGCCCGCTGGAAGCCGCGATCATAATTGATCAATATGGCGTTTCCATAGTCTATCGTCAAGGCATTGTACAAGGTAGGATCGTGGGCCGGTTACATGAACTACTGTTGCCTCCACCCACAATGGGTCGCTCGATAGGTTTTTAGCATATACCAAATCTCCTACCTGGGAGGCACGACAGCGTCCGCTTTATCCTATTGGTTTTTCCGGTTCGTAAGCTGGGTGCAACTAGTCGAGGTGGGAGCGGAGTTTTCGTCCCATTAGCAGTTCGGCAGGAGTTTTGTTGGTGGCGCTATGCGGTGTGATGTGTTGCAAAAAAAGGATTCGATTGATCTTGTCGTCAATGTTTTCGTAGTCTACCTTCTGTAAGGTTTTCTTCACAATTGTACCATGCGTTCTGCTTTGCCATTGGTCGCAGGTTGAGCACATGTCGAATGCTGCGGTCAGTGAGGTACTGCTCGAACGACAGTGCTGTAAATTGCGGCCCGTTATCGGATACCAGGACGTCTGGTAGTCCGTGGGTTGCAAATAGTCTTTCCAAGGTTTTGATGACCGCCTCGGAGGTTGTAGTCATCATGCGATGAATCTCGAGCCAATTTGAATAGGCGTTGA
Source organism: Hydrophis major (assembly GCA_033807585.1). Lineage (NCBI taxonomy): Eukaryota > Metazoa > Chordata > Lepidosauria > Squamata > Elapidae > Hydrophis > Hydrophis major. The sequence continues at coordinate 34,793,682 of CM066332.1, read as the reverse complement.
CGGTTAGTAGAAAGGTGTGGCCTTTGGTCGGCCCCGCGAAGTCCAAGTGAATTCGGGACCAGGGCCCACGTGGTGTCTCCCATTCAGTAGGAATGGCTTTAGGTGGGGCGTTGCTCACTTCCTGGCATTTTAGACAAGCTTTAACCCAATGTTCGATTTGCTTGTCAATGCCCGGCCACCATGCGTAGCTTCACGCAAGGGCTTTCATTCGCACGATGCCGGGATGGCCATCGTGCAAGTTTCTCAGAAGCGCTTTCTGGAGTCATTCTGGGATAACGACTCTATCGCCCCAGATGACACAGCCTTTTTGGGAGAACAACTCGGTTTGTCGAGTCTTGAATGGTGTGAAGTCATCTGATAATTGGTCCAATGGCCATCCGCGTTCTACCCAACTTAGGACTCGTGCTAAGGTGGGGTCACGTTTGGTTTCTCTCACGATATCTCGGGCGGTTAATGGCAGCGAGTTGAGTGCCTCAATTTGCAACGTGGTTACCATTGGTGCAGGATCATCGAGAGTCTCTGGAAGTGGTGCTCGGCTCAATGCGTCGGCGTGGGGAATGGCTTTCCCCAGGCGGTATTGCAGCCGATAGTTATAAGCAGCTAAGAATTCTGACCATTGAGTCATCCTAAGGGATAATATGTAGGGAGTCGGCTTATCTCCAGCTATTATCCCCAATAATGATTTGTGGTCAGTCACAATAGTAAAAGCCCGGCCATACACGTACTCGTGGAATCTTTTAACGGCTGACACAATTGCGAGGGCTTCTTTATCAATTTGTCCATAATTTCGCTCAGTCTTTGAAAGTGTCTTTGAAAAATATGCAACAGGGGCTTCGTTCCCATTAGGCAGCACGTGGCTCAAAATGGCGCCCGCTCCGAAAGGCGAAGCATCACATGTTATATTTAATGGCAAAGTCTCGTTATACTGCATGAGTACAGAGTCAGAAGTGAGCAGTTTTTTCATGTTGCAGAACGCCTGTTCTTCTCAGTGACCCCATAACCAATTTGCTTTCTTATCTAACAACCGGTGTAATGGTTCAGCGACCGTTGCTTTATGCAGTAAAAATAAATTATAAAAATTGATGAGGCCTAGGAACACCTGGAGATCGGCCTTGTTTCGTGGCCTGGGAGCATTTTTTATCACCCTTAGTTTACTTTCAGTAGGGTGAATACCCTGGCTATCAATTAGGTACCCTAAAAACTCAACACGTCAGTACACAATTTACATTTGTTTTTCTTTACTTTAAGACCAGCCTCTTGGAATTTTTTTAGGACTAATTTTAACCGGTCCTGTAAGATTTTTTTTGTAGGGGCCACAATTAATACATTATCAAAATAAGGGACCACGCCCTTAATCCCTTGTAATAAGCTCTCCATAAGGCTCTGAAAAATCCCCAGGGCTACACTAACTCCGAATTGAAGCTGGGTACATTTAAGGGCACCTCAGTGCATCACAATCGTTTGTGTCAGTGCTGTCTTTTCATCAACAGGTAGTTGCTGATATGCCTGAGCTAAATCTAATTTAGCGAAGACTTTCCCGTCCCCCAGGGAGTGAAGGAGATGCTGCACCACTGGCACTGGATATGCATTCTGCTGTAGGGCGTGGTTCAAAGTGGCCCGGTAGTCCCCACAAATTCGGATCGACCCATCTGGCTTAATGGGTGTTACGATTGGGGTTTCCCAGGGGGAGTGATCGATGGGCTCTAACACCCCCTGAGCTGTCAGTTTGTTGAGTTGTTTGTCGATTTTCGACTTTAAGGCAAACGGAACTCGACAGGGCTTAAGTCGAATGGGAGCTATCTTTGGGTCTAGACTGAACGAGATTGGGGTCCCCTTGTACTCGCCTAAGCTGTCCGCGAAGACGTCCCTGAACTCATGGATGAGGTCTCCCTCCCAGTCACTTCTGCTGACTTGGTTTATACCGGCCACTTCAATGCCAAGTGGCGCGAACCATTGGAGGCCTAGTAGGCTAGGCCTGTCTCTATCGATGACAGTTAGTGGTAAGTATGCTGTGTGCTTCTTGAAGGAGACTCAGACTCGGCAGGAACCAACGACGGAGATTCGATTCCCTTGGTAGTCCTTGAGGATGAGTCTTTGGAAACAGAGATCTTGGCGTTGAATCGTGGGGATGAGTTGTTTAAGGGTCTTCCAGGACACCATCGAGAGGGACGATCCCGAGTCGACTTCCATGTGGCAAGGCTGGTTCTCGATGGCTACTGTGATTCGTATTTTCTTGGTGTCTAAAGCTGAGGTGTGACCGATAGTGATAGTATGGTGAGCCTCTTCTCTCTGCAAAACTCGATTTCTGTAGGAGTGGTTTACTGGCTCTCGCCGTACAGGACGGTTTCCTGTCGATTGGCGATAGTTAGTCCCTTTTGAGGCCTGGCCGGGTCCTGGTAAGCTTTGGCAGACCCGTCCGATGTGGCCTCGCTTCCCGCACTCATGGCAGAGCGCGTCGCGGAATTTGCATTCGGACCTGGCATGGTTGGCCCCACAGCCAGTGCAAGGGCATAAAGGCTTCGGGTGGTGGTCCCAGTCAGACCGCAGTCGATGGACCCCTTCTTCGTCGCTGTCTGACGACGAAGAAAGGTCCTCATGGTGCGTTGTTGCAAGCTGCCCTTCTGACCTGGACAAAATGTCGCTTGTCGGTGGTGGTACCGGAGTGCGGTTTCGGCATAGTTGTGCAGCCGACTTCCTGGTTGCTTCTGCTGCAGTAGCATCGGCAATGGCGTTGGCAAGGCTGATGTCGCCTTTCACCATCAGCTTGCTTTGAACGCCTGGTGCATCTAGTCCCAGAACTATGCGATCTCTTAGTGCTTCTTCTAAATCGGTGAATCCGCAGAGGCCTCCCAAATTTCGGAGGTCTGCTATGAAGTCGGCCACGCTTTCTCCCTTTCGCTGGCTCCTCTGATAAAACTCGTGCTGTCTCACGAGCATAGGCACGGTCGGTACGTAATGATCTCATAGGAGAGGTTCGAGGTCGTCCCAATCCATCACCTTTACTTCTCGGGGTTTTGCTAGTGCCTTAGCCATCTTAAATGCAGTTGGACTGCAATGCGTCAGGAACACCGCCCGTTTCTTTCCTGGTGTGGCGTCGTTTAAGTTGTTGGTTTCTAAGAACATTTGGAAGCGATCCATGTAGGACTCCCAGTCCTCCTGTAGTGGATCGAACAGAGCGGGTGGTACGACTCTGCCAGACATGGTTCAGTTGTGTAGCGTCGTCTGTCACGTGCTCGGTGTTCTTCGAAGTTTCGTTGGTTCAGATGTCTCCACATCCCACCTTCGTCGCCAGTGTTAAGTTTAGAGCATGGGCGAGAAAGAATGGAGACAAGCCTCTGAACGGTGAACTTCAGCTCTTTATTTACATAGTGACTTCTGGCATCTATAACAGTTTTAACCCGCCTTTTATAGGCAAACCCCGTAACTATTAACCAATAACCAACGAGGAGCGCTAGCTCTCATAACCACTAGGAACTCTCTGTTTACGGGCCAATCGGATTCCCCAGAGCGCGCCAATCCGATCCGGCCATTTAACAGCCAATCAGAAGTGCAGGACCAGAACCCTGCACTTTACTCCAAGCTCACGCTTTATTAAACTTCATACATTCACAACACAAGGTAAACCATGTACAGTACAAAATATGTCTTATACTTTAATATTCCAGTTCCAGTTATGTTTAGAGCTAAGAAAGCATCAAAGGTCAGATCCTGCCCTTAAAAGGGGGTAGTGGGAGTTCACAAAAGGATATAGGATGAGATATCATCAATTAATTTTGAGAGGGGGTAAGACTGGTTTGGATGTATGTATGGTGAGTTTAAGATGAAGTTTTGCCTGCTATTTTAATGCTATTTCTTTGGGAAAAAAGGTGGGATTTTTTCTTTTTTGCTGAAATTTGATATTGAAATGTATAGATAGACTTTTAAAAGGTAGTTTAGGCTGAAATAAAAAAGGCTGCTTATTAGCCATTGATTTCCTATTCTATACTAACATGGTAGTTAGATTTTAAAAAGGAAAACCACAGGACTGATTGCACTGTAATCCAAAATATTTTTATAATAAATAAACCCCTCTAAAATCAGAGGCATCATTTGAATTGGTGCTTCCGGATAAGACCTGAAGCACAAATTATCCTGAATGTTATATTCTATATCAAGTATTTTAAATGCTACCTTGGAGCATTTCTACCAGAAAAATCGAATTATGGAATGTATGAAAATATGTCAGCACTCTTTCAAATGACTTTATAGGCATATTAGCAAACTTGACTTTTACCATGAAAGCTGTGCAGGATACAGGTAAGGAAGATTAGGTGGTTGATCAGATAAAAAGAGGACAAATAGTTGCCCATATTCCTAATTATCCCACGGAGAAAAAAAAATCCAAAATATCCATAGGGAACCCCAAGAATGCCAACTAAAAGAAATGCTACCCTGTTTCCTGTTAACATCATATTTCTTTGGACTAAGGTGGAAATATTTTTTCTTTGATGCAAGAAGCAACCAATTTCATTGATCTGTCATAGCCAGACTATAAAAGTAGAACCAGTGTATGGGAATTCATGAAAAATTAGATACATGGGTCTTGGGTCAAACAAATGATAGTAAATCATCATAAGCTACCTTAGAAGTGTTTGCTTATGAAGATCTGTTCTGTATTTCTCTTTTGGGATGGTGCTATCCATTAGAAATATATTGATGTATTGAATAAACCATAAAGAACACTCCATTTGAAAAATGTGCCCATCTAATCTTTCTCAGATGGTTATTTCCAGAATGGACTATAATATATGCTTACTTTTGGTTCCTTAACAGTGCTGATAAAAATCAGATTTTTCTTTTTGTTTCTGTTTGACATGCCTACATCTCATTTATAGTGAGGAAGCAAAACAGCATGTAAACATTGAATATATTTGCTCACACAACTTAGATTCCTCCCCCCCACCTCCACTGCCCCAGAGTTACTTTTGGGTGGAAATTGCAGGTAATGGGGTTAATGATTTGTGATTCTTCTTTTTACCTCTGCCTCAGCATTAACAGCAGCTTCCTTTGGAAACTACAGTGACGTTGGCTTTAAACTTTGTTTAACTTCAGAAAATAACAAGCATGATTCTGACTTTTCCTTTCATAAAAGTTGTTCTGATGCAGCAGCATTCATTTGCATGGCACTGCTTCTGTTGTTTTGTGGCAGAAACAACATACAGTTTTCTGAAAGTAGAAATTTCTATTGCAAAGCTTTTTATTTATTTTTACTTATCAAATTTAGATATCTTTTATCACACTATCCAAGTGATTCCAGGTGGTTTACAGATACAAAGCATAAAATCATATAAAATAGACATAATAAAAAGGGAATTAAAGTAATGTGTGAAATAAAATAAGAACATAAAGGTAAGTTAAAAGGGGAGAGACATGGTAGTTTTCTTTAGCAAATGGAAGGCTTGACTTTTTAGATCAGGGCTGTCAAACTCCCAGCCCATGGGCTGGATGCATCATGTGATGGCCACGCCCACGTCCAGTTTAGTGAAGGGGAAAAAAGTCCCAATACATCATGTGATGCTGCCATGATGCTGTTAGTTTGACACCACTGCTTTAGACTTTTCTCCTCCAGAGTAAATTTGGTGTCCTTTAAATTTACCTGTGAAGTATATGTTGTTTCTCTTCATGAAAAGTGACAATTGGTCTATTTTATGATGTTATTCTTACTAAATTGGGGGGAAACGATTTAATTGCTCCTTGTTTTGAATATTTGATTTGCAATATTTTAGTTTTATGATGCCAACTCTTGAATCACATTTATGTTGTGAGCTGGCTGTAGAACTGTGATATTTGGCAGCTTGTCTAAATGCCACAAAAACATAGGTCGATATTTGTGGGTAAATATATGTGGATTGCTCCTTATTTCCTAATGCATAACTTTATTAATAAAAGTACTTTCTGTGAAGGAAAGAAAAACAACCTGTGAAAGGGAAGACCCAAATAACAATATCTAAAGTTGTCAGAAGGTCTACCAGTCTGCTAGGTTAAGTGGCCACTTCTTAAAGAAAAAAAAAATCTTCGCAAGGAAATGCCATAATGTTTAATGAAATAAAGACTGGCTTTATTGTTAGGTTTTTCCCCTAATATTTACCTCAGATAGCATCATAAAAGAAATCTAAGAAGTTGGCATTCAGGTTCTATTTGATAAAAGCAGCCTCAAAAACATGTATGCTTTCCAGGTAGTTACTTAATTCATGGGGTTCTAGTGTTTCCATTGCTCACACCTGAGCCTGGGAAACCTGAGAAGAAATCTGTCTCCATACATGCCAGACCTATCCTTCTGATTTCCTTGTCACAATTATCATTCCTAAAGTGATTTGCTACTGAAGAATTCAGCCTTGCTCTCATTAAATACTACCCCACTGTCTTGACTCTCTTTTTTGTCTGGAAATGCTAATTAAACAGACCCTAGGAGTATTTTAGATGAGAAAATTGCAATCCCTAATCCTCACTAGATTTAGTACAAATTAAGCCAATATATCACCAGATATATCTTATATCCTGAGATTCTTAGATACATGCAGGTGTCTTCTTTCAGACCCCATTTAAAAAGAATCACTCTAAGATCTTGGCAGGGAATGTACATCATCTGAAGGTCTGCCATTACTGGTGAATTCATGAACACTCATTAAATACTTAAAGTATGCTTACATAAGTCCATTTTGCATGCCATCGGTAACTGACGGCTCCCATGGTTTTTGAACAAATTAAGACTTCCTTCCAATTACTATACAGTCTGTGACCAACTTTGAAGAGAATCCGCCTCTTTCTTTCTCACTCTTTTGCCAGTACTTCTCTCCCTTCTCTGTTTTTCTTATTCTGTATTCAGTTTAGTAGGGAATATATATGGAATATATGGCTGGTGGATAGATGCTAGGCAAAAAGACTTCAGCTTGGTCCAGTAACTTGGAAAGCAAACATCTGAATGACCACCAGATGACAGCAAAGAGTAAGAATTTCTTCATATCTTTTTTGTTACATGATGATTGCCTAGAATTTTGTAATTCAGGGCTGTTAAATCTTCCATGCCTTGAAATGAATCCAAAGTAGCCATCTGTGGCAACTTCCAAAAGAAGAAGAAAAAATCCTCCATCTGTTTCCTAAGAGAAAAAATATTGTTATGACTGTTTTTTCCCCCTTTATTGCTCTTCCTCCATTCTCTCTTCCATCAGTGCTACAGCTAGATTATTAATGTTTCACATTAATTTAAATGCATCATTGCGGTGATGGTACAGTTAATATGTCATGGGACACTAATGTGAACTCAATTGATCAAATCAGCTACACCTAACATATCTAGGCTTAACTTCAAACTGTCTTTCTAATTTTCAACCTAACTCTTCTTCCGCAGTTTATGGAAAATATTTACCAGAAGAGTAATTGTCTCTCCCAAAGTCTCTAATCAAGGTAATATTCTAGAAAGACTTCAAGAAAATTGGTTTCCCTAGAAATTTAATCTCCAGGATAGTTTTGGTTTCATGACTTTTATGACATGGTATGGAGACAGATTGGGAAGACAAAGACAAAATATATTGCCCAGCAACTTTCTCAGTTTTACTGATCCCAGTTACACAGTGATTGTTCTCATGTAAAGATGAATTAATTGACTTCAGGAGGCACTGTGGTGTTTGTGTTGTGGGAATAGGATCAAAATGACTATATTCAATTTCATATTCTAAACTCACTTCCTTCATAATTAAATATGATTATGTCTTTATAATGAAGGGAACAACTCAGTGTTTCCTTTTGCTTCCCAGATGCTGAACATTTATACCACATCAATACTATTGTGGTTTTTAAAATGGGATTATATTAAAGCAAATATAATGTTCAGGTGGCTACTGTTTGACTGCATTTACGTATATTGAAATATCAGCATAATCTACTTGTACTCCATGACTTTTAGGAAAAGACTACCAAAGCATATGTTTTGATAAATGAGTGCATAGTAATATTACACATTGATATTGTAATACATGAAGTAATTTATATTTCAGCACAATTTTTGTGAGGTTATGAATGACTTCCAGTTCAATCTATTTGACCAAATAACAGTCATTCATGGCTTCATTGTTAGCAGTGATGTTGTGTGGAAGTCAGAAAGAACTGATGGTTTCTATCTGAAAACCCCATGATGCTGCCATGATGATGTGAGTTTGACATTCTTCCATTGGGATTCTTCCAGTTCGCAGCTATTTGCTAGAACCGGTTGTTAACATTCTAAGCAGTTTGGAGAACCGGTTGTCAGATGAAATTACTGGCCTAATCCTGTAAGGAAGGCAGGAAGGAAACATTCTGGTGTTGCTTACAGAAACTGCCTCTCTGTTAACCCTTATTACATTCTTGGCAGGACTAGACTTCCTGTCTCAGGAACTTCTCTGAAGTTTTTTCCCCCTCCTTTGCTGGTACTTTGCTTGTGTGGAGTGACCATTCAAAGTTACAATGGCACTGAAAAAAGTGACTTGTGACCATTTTTCACACTTATGACTGTTGGACCATCCCTACAGTCATGAGAGGCCAGGCAAGGAGATGGTGCCTCGATGTGAGTGATATTGAGTTGGCCATACCCTGCCAATAACATGACCACCAAGCCACGACCACCCAATCACATGACCACCAAGCCACGTCCACCAAGTAAGCCACGCCCACAGAACCAGTTGTTAAAATAATTGAATCCCACCCCTGTTTGATACACCTGTATTAGTTGCTCTGGCAACATTTGGTAATGGAATGTGTTTTCTGGTAATTAACTCCTATTGACCAGAAGCTGAAATGGTGATTTATAGGCTAAATTCTTGCTATTGTATTCTTATGGCCATAGTATGAGCCATCAGTGTCCTGCAGCTGCCAAAATAGGCCAACACAGTTCTAGGCTGCTTAAACAAAGGGATATAATTAAGATCATATGAAGTGTTAGTCCACATTATAAGACCTTGGTAAGACCACACTTGGAATACTAGATCCAGTTTTGGTCACCATAATATAACAATGATGTTGAGACTCTGGAAAGAATTGGGATTGGGGGCTAAAACACTATGAATGGTTGCAGGAATTGGATATGTCTAGCCTAGTGAAAAGAAGGAATAGGAGTGACATGATAACAATATTTGAAGGGCTGCCACAAAGAAAGGTCAACCTATTTTTCCAAAGCACCAGAAAGTAAGACAAGAAGCAATGGACAGAAACTAAATAAGGAGAGAAACAACCTAGAATTAAGGAGAAATTTCCTGACAGTAAGAACAATAAACCAGTGGAATGGCTTGCCTTCAGAAGTTGTGGGTGCTTCAGAAGTTCTTTGGACAAAAACACAACTTTTTCAACAGCCACTTCAATGTCTGGCTTTTACAGAACTAGTTCTAAATTATAGTCCTTTTCTGCAATTGCCTCCATGGGCATACTTCTAAAAGGCCTACTGCTTACATGTTCAGCATAACTTGGGACATGTCTATTCATGCAAGATGTAACAGAAACATCAGTAAGCAGAGATTTCTGATCTCTGCTTCATCTTTCATGACTACTACTCTTCTACATTCTACCACTCTAGTAAGAAACCAAGTTACATCAGCTATTAGTTACACGATCGGTGAGTTCCCTCCTCCTCCCCATGCTCCAAAAAAAATATATCACACGAATCAGTTGCCTTTGTGTGATGCTCACAAAGCTGAACTTGATGCTCCTTTATAAATTAGAATGGCTAAAGTTCTTGTCACAGCACTGTAACAGTTAAATTTTTCTTTACCTTTTGAGGTTTATCTATTGTCCAACTGTGGCCAAGGGTAAATTGATACATCTTCTGTAGTTAAACCCTGCTGTCTCTACACAGTTTCAAAGAATGATTGATTACAATGTGTTCTTCGTGCCCTTTACCATCAGGAAAAGACACCAAGCAAGGATATAGACCAGACAGTCATCTCTTTCTCTTGTCTTTTATGCAGGAGACACATGATTACCTGCTCTGTCATCCTGACTTTACTGACATTAAACTGATTTGCAGGTTGCTGAAGGCTACTCTCTAACTTTCATTCTCAAAATACCAAAGAGTTCACTAAAAGGGGAGATACAGTCCTATTGACTCTAGCCATGGGACTGTCTGGAAATGGCTTTGTATCCATCAGCAAATCAAACTTCTACACAATAATGTTGCCTACTTCACTGGGATAATTTTGACCACTGAAGAAAGCCTGACCATCTGCTAAGTCACAGATTGAAAAATTATAGCTCTTGCTGAATACTTCCAAGAAACCCTCAGGACTCAGGCATGCCAGCTGAGATTGCAGGAGATTGTGGTTTAACAATAGCTAGAACAGAAGTTATCATTTTTTTTCAGGCTATAAGATTTATGTTACCTTAAAATAAATCCAGCAACACCTGGAATCCCTGATCAAGAACCAAAGTTTTAGTGATAGAAAAATTGGTTGTGTACAAGTGAATTTTGGTGTGATTTGGGTCAAATAAAATGCCCAGTATCAGAAAAGTCAAGATCCATGGTGACCTGCCTGTTTGTAATTTTTAAAGAAGTAATTCTTAAGATGTCTCTGCACAACTAAGGAATTAAAAAAAAAAAAAAGGTGATGTATATCTCAATATTGACTTTGTGTTATCATGTTATTCCACCATTTCTGATTATCTGACTTGTAGATGGTAGTTAGAAATAATTGTATTCTCCCTTATTTAAAACAAGTACATTACATGCTTCTCATCTTCAAACAAGCTGCTAAAACATGGCTCTTTCTGAAGCTTTGGTCGAGGTGTAGCACTCTTTTTGTTGGGGTGTATGTGGAATAATGGGGGTGGAATTTTGTTTGATTTTGTTATAAGTCTGTTCCTTTAAACTACTGTGGTTTATTTATTTGTATATCACATTTATACCATGCCATAACTACTTTTGATGGCTCATAACATAAAAGCACCAGTAACAATTTTAAAATAAAACCCAACAGCCAGAAATATATAAATCTATTGTGCAAGGCATCTGGCAGCAGCCCTCAAAAATCTTCTGGAAAAGCTTGGTTCTAAAAACCTCTGGAAGATGACTAGAGTTGGAGCTAAAAAAGATTTCTCTTGAGAAATCATTCTAGAGGGTCAGAATGATGTATGCCTCTGATCTCCCCAAAAAGGAGGATAGTCACCTATTTCTCTTGGCATGGTTGAAATTGCTGGATCTGTTCCAATGCAGTCCTGGGATTACACAACTATACTGTAACTATGTACATGTATATACAGTTTTTAATCTTGTGAAGCCACTTCTGAAGCCAGAATAGGGTCTCCTATGCTCATGCTTAGTTAGCCATTGCAATATCCGTGAGCCTTTATTTTATATACGTACATGTTATCAAAAAAGAGTATGAAACAATTCGGGAGTTGGGGAACGAAGGTACATAATAAGTATATCCTTGTATAAGATGCCTAAAGCTAGGAGATATATCAGTTCTCTCTTCCTCCTTGAATTAATGTAGTCTTTTGAATAAGGAGGCTTGATGGTTATTGATCAACTTCCAGACATGGAAGGAGTTGTAAGATAGAGCTTATCTATAACAAATTGCCTTTGGCTCAGAGTTTTGACTCATCAGGAAGATAACACAATTTCTGTCTTGAAAGCAGTGATGCTTAACTCACGTATGTCTGAAAATGAGCCAGTATCACATGAGTATTGTTGGTGAGAGTGGAAAGCTGTTTATTGGGAGTGCTGACGTGGGGATTGTTCCAGACATTGGAATGCCTGAAATAAGTTATGCCTGTTTGTCATAGTTTGCTCCATAGTTTGCTGTATGTAGTTTGCATTGAATTTGCCATGTATATTTAAAAGAGCTGAAATATGCATTAAAATATGAAGTTCCTAGTTGTCTATATTATTGCATATATTACTTTAGCTTTAAGTATACCTTGCTCTTATACTGTAATTCTGCCAAGGTGACTTGCATACATTTATAAGATTTTATTTCTATAGGAAAAAGCTCCTGTTTTTTCATATCACTTTCTGATCTCTTCCTCCTCCCCAGAGGGTTAAAAATAGATGGCCATCTTTACCTTACAGGTAGCTCTTCATTGACAACCTCAATTGAGCCCAAATTTTCTATTGCTAAGCAAGACATTTGCTAAGCAGATTTTTCTCCATTTTCTGACCTTTCTTGTCATAATTTTTAAGTGAATCACTGCATTTGCTAAATGAGCAGCATAGTTATTAAGTGGCTTCCCCATTGACTTTGCTTGCCAGAAGGTCACCGAAGGTGATCACATAACTCCAGGACACTGCAAACACCATAAATACAGTTGCCAAGCATCTGACTTTTGATTACATGACCATGCAAGTCAAGGACTACACTTACAGGCTACTTCCCTTGAGCCAACTCAACAGATATCCTTGGCCTTCCCTCAGAATTTGGATGAATCCTAAACCAAAGGGGAAATGGTTGCATAATTAATAACAAAAGGTGTCTTTCCTTGTAACCAAAAGAAGATGTATCATTTTTTTTTGGGGGGGGGGGGATATTCTAAGCCATTTCATTTTCAATGAAATACACCAGAGCTTTATTTAAAAGAATCCAGAAGACTTAATTCTAGTTAACCACAAATCATCTTTATTAAGGAAGCAGCCAAAGTGCTACTTCTGGATAGTACCATTAATACAGTAGTATCACACTACTAAAAATAAATCTCATTCTCTTGGGTATAAATAATTTACCCACATAAGTAATATTAAGTAATACCTAATTCGATGTGAAGAATATTGGTGGTGACACATTAAACACAATGCTATTTGTGCGGTTCCCTCTCCCCCTCAATCTTAGTTTCTCAAATACAGTCTTGCTCAGGATTTAAAACTATTTCTACTTCTTCTTCAAGAAAAATCCCTCAGTCGTCACTCTTCTCCTTAGTGCTTCAACTCTCCCTTCAGATGTTGCACCATACCAGGATTTGAGCCCTTTGCTGTCTTGAACTACTAGTAAATCTGTCCTAAGGGGATTGATGTTGATGGGATATGGATGCTTAAAAGACACCATTAGCTAAAAGTGGAAAATAATAACCTAATAATGCCTATATATAAATTAAGGCAACTATCACTGTGGGGAGATGCAGCTTTGCCCTCTTAAAAGCTGTTTGCAGAGACAAAACCCTGATCCCAGAGGTAATGATGGAAAGTAATGTGTGTAATGCTTGTCAGACAAAGTGCTCTGGGGTCCTTTTTACCACAAGGGAACCTGTTAATGTTTTCCTTTTGCAGAGGGTGAGGGGCATTTTTTTAAATGTCATTTTTTTTCCTAAAATGCCTGGTAAAATTCGCTACTGCTCTAAGAGTATTTGTAATCTGTTACAGCACTCAGCTGAGGGCTGATAAATGGGAAAAGTCAATCTAAAGAGTAACACAAGTGATTGTTGGTGTAAACATGAATGATGCCGGGTGAATTTGAGATGTGAAATACAATATGCTTCTATTCTGGTTTGTTTTCTGAAATAGGATGAGGTGGGAAGAGGACAGAATACGAAGGTTGCAAATATTTCATGTATATTTATTTATAAAACCCATTTACATAGTTACAAAAAGGGACTCTGCCAATAATCTCTGAATTGGCAAAAATCAAAATTTGGCAACTTTAAGATGCATGAATTGTAACTCCCAGAAGTCACCTTGGTTCAGAATTGCCCAGTCTCATTTGTGCTGGCTGGGAGATTCTGGGAGCTGAAGTCCACATATTTTAAGGTTACCAAGTTTAAAAATTACTAAGGTTAAATTCTGCAATGATTAAATCATTGTCTAGAAGCATCCAACTTGTTAAAACAAGACACATCATGTTTACATTTTCTACTTGAAGTTTAAGATAGCTTGCTTTAGCCTTTTAGATATCCTTCAGAGTCACGTATGGGAATTATGCCATATGTGCTTCCTGCCATCTTTTCCCCAATCCTGCACATTTGTTAATGAGCAAAAACTTCACTTCAACTCTACCTGGCAGTAATTTATTGGTCATTCAATCTGTTTTACAACCCTAATTTGTGTTTTGATGATTAATCCTTGGATCTTTTCCAGGGTTCTAGGAGCTTTAAAAAGCATTTTTATTTTTATTTTATTCCCTAGCTTGTTTCAATTCAGTTCATTATGTCTTATGAAGATCTTTTACCAAACAGCTTTTAAAAGATAGCATAACCAGATTATCTATTTTTTTATGTTAAAAAAAACACATGACAATTATTTTACCTTAAAATGTTTGACAAAAATATATGTATGTTAAACAATAAAGCTTCATCAGCTGACTTGAAAAGAAACTTTTGATTTTAAACTTTTATTACAGGTGACAAGACTTTTATCAAAATAATATAATTCTAGTTTTTGCTTAGTTTTCTAAGATTAAGTTAACAGTATCAATTTTACTATGATTAAGCAAATTGATATTTCAAGTATATCACTAGTGGAAACAGGATTGTGGTTGTGTTCATATTGCTTAGATTAATTTTACTGACCAACTTTTTTTTTCAAAAGCTTTGCTTCTTGAAAAACTTTTGGTGATTATAATAGATGCCTTCAGGCTAAACAGAATAATAATTTCAGAATGACTGTATCATGTAGGAATCTTGAAATATATGAAATTAACTTTTAATGACTATAATGTATTTAATTGCATAATGTTTCTGACATGCGGCATGAGTTCAACTGGGGCTAAAAGGGTTTTGTTGCTGATTTTCATTTGTAGTCAGTGTCCAGTGTGTCTCCATGCATTGTCCAGCAATGTTCAGTCAACATTGATAAATTCCAGTTGTCCTGATACCATTTTTCCATTGTGACAATGTCCTGGTGAAAGCTTTCACCATGTTCATCACTGGTTGCACCTAGATTTTTGCTTAAGTCCAAGTGTGAATGCAGAAAATGAATCTTCAGTGAGATATTGCATTTTATGGTCTTGTATGCTGTAAGAAGTTTGTCCACCAGCTGAATGTAGTTTGGTGTTCTGTAGTTGTCAAAAAAATTTTCAACAACATCATTGAAGGCTTTCTGTGTGATCTTATCTGGCCCCACTAACAATTCTTTGAACTGCTTGTCATTGATGACATATGTGATCTGTGGACCAACAAAAATGCCTTCCTGAATCTTGGCTTCAGTTATTCTTGGAAATATCTTTCTCAAAAAATGAAATCTTTTACCTTCCTTGTTTGTCACTTTCACAAAGTTTTCATCAGTCTGAGCTTTAGGTGAAACACAAGCAAAAATATCTTTGTCAGGTCAATAGTGGTTCATGTGTCGTGTTTTTCTGTCCAGAAACCAAATGCTTTCAGAGTTGCCATTCTTTTTAATATAATGCAACTCTCTTGCACAACTGTCCAATTCACACATGTAACAGTAATTGGTATATCCAAGCTATGTTCCAAGCAGCAGAGTTACTACTTTTAGATCTCTACAGATATTCTAGTTGTACTTGATGTACAGGATGTGCTTCAACAGCAGCTCCATGTTTCCGTATGTTTCTTTCATGTGTGCTTCAACAGCCAACAGTTACTGAAGGGTGTATATTTCTATTGTGTAAAAACAGAGGATTTCTATAAAATGGTACATAATAGGTTAAATTTCAAGTCATTTTCATGACTAATAACTAAAACTCTATATGAAAACTCCAAAGTATTCAGGAAGCAAAATCTATATTGTCTGGTGATTTTTAGCACTAGCAGCTGCAGAAAAGCAAATGATAAAATGCACACAAAAATATTACAACACAAACGATACGGTTCACATATATGCATCAGAATTTGGGATGTGTTTTCCAACTTTAGGAATTTAGGAATTAGATAGGAATTTTTGTTGTAACATCACAATGTACATTGATCATTTTTGTATCGCTATGACTTGAACCAGATGCCAGTGGCTTTTGTATGATGTGTGCATTTGCAGGGTGGGAGTTGGTTATATAGTACTAACTTTGCCAAAGATTTCAGAATCAATCTTTGCTTTTTTGACAGGCTATAAAAGGTCTCTGCTAGAAAGAACCATTTTATGTAAATCAAATAACATTTAGAGGTCATAATCACATACGGATTTTTCAGAGGCAGATTAGTCTTCCAATTTCAGAATGTCATTCTTACTAAACTGCAATCACGAAGATCATATATCAATTTCTTGAACAGGTAGATCATAATGTTGAACTAGCTCAACTATTCTGCAACATATATGTTTATATAACAGAACATCAATCATATTTAATAAAATATATCATCCTAATTCAGCACTGGTCTCTATACCCTGTGCTATTTTATGTGTCATGAATGACCCTTTGGGGCACAAAGCTATCAGAATCAGGATCAGCAGAGGCTGTACTGGAACAAGGTTTTCAAATGTAATCCTGAATTGGATTCAATTGGGGGATCGATTAATTAATTTGAATCCTGATTAGTTGGACATCCTATGAGTGGATAACTGAATATATAGATTGCCTTGGCCTGCATGTCTTGGTCTGCCTGTATAGGTTATTTGACAGGAAAGAACAGGTAGCTCTAATGTGCTAATAGAAACATCAGTGTCAAAAGCAGCTCAAATAGCTGCAGTGATAGGGAACATTTTTTTTTTACTGTACTATCATTATTTACAGCTGTTTCTGAGCAAGAATTACTTAGCCATAGTCACCCCTGCATTGATAACCTTGTTACTTTATTTTATGTGGGTCCCTTATTTATAGCCCAGAATCTGAAGCCACTGACAAATGAAGTGGTCGTCCTGTAAGATGACATGTTTATCTCTGACATATAACTTCATAATTGAGAGTGTTGGCCCTTTACTGCTGTACCACACTTATCTTTTGACATTAACTTATAAGGCTTAAGCAGTTGATCTATATATGATTCTTCCATGTAGATCAGGGGTGTCCAACCTTGGCAACTTTAAGACTTGTGGACTTCAACTCCCAGAATTCCTCAGCCAGCAAAGCTGGCTGAGGAATTCTGGGAGTTGAAGTCCACAAGTCTTAAAGTTGCCAAGGTTGGACACCCCTGATGTAGATCTACTGGGATTCTCCACATATGGCACAATTAACTTCCATCAATCAGAAAACAGAACATTTCTGCCATATTGCCACTCCATGGAACATCCTATTCTTAAATCATATGGCAATTTTAATTTAGGCAAATACACGATTTCAAAAGTAGGAAGAAATATCTGATCATGACTAGTAATTACACTGGGGAAAAAACACTCCATCCTTCCATAAAACAAAGCTGAGGTCAAGGATATTAAACTTCAATCAGGAGGGAAAATCCTGAGGGCTACAATTCCCAGAAGTTCCATCAGCATGTATATGGAAAGGAAGTTGAGGAGTGAAATTCAGAAAAATCTGCTGAGTCACAATGCACCAAACTTAATCTCCATTTTATCTATGAGAAAACCATTCTACTTAATGCAGGGACATCAAACTCACACGTCATGTCAGCATCACATGACACCCCTGCATTAAGTAGAATGGTTTTTTCCTTTTGCTAAACCAGGTATGGACATGACCAGTGCATGACACATCTGGCCCACAGGCTGGGAGTTTGACAGTCCTAACTTAATGGATCAGAAACATGTTTTAAGAGGGTACTTTATGATGGGCTCCAGCATGAGTCTGAAAGCTCAGAAGACAAAACATCTGGTCCCAGTGAGTGACCCAGATTGAATCCTGTGCAACATTATCCTGGGACACATATATTCACCATTTGTGGGAGTCCTTTATTCTTCTATAATATGCCATGTCAAATGTCCTGTAGGTACCTGGATTTAGAATTACATCTGGAGATGGTAACTGTTTAATGTGTGGCAGCCAATGACAGAAAATTAACTGTAATCTGACTGATACTTCTCTGACTTAAACTAAAGACTGGGCAGATGGTGGGGCTTGATAACTGTACTCCTAATTGCCATTTTTGGTTCATGTGAAGAAAATAACACTGATGGTTTTACTAGCTTACTCAGTGATTGATATGAGATTTCAAATATTTGATCTATGTGTTCAGCTTTTCTGAAACTCAGATTCCTCTAGCTATTAGGTTTGCCCTAAATAATGGAGACTTCAATACTAGTCAAAGTTTTTTTTTCTTAGCTTCTATGCTAGCCGATCTTTGAGAAAGCTTTATGATTGTTGCTAGTGATTATTCTGGTTTCTGGCCAAGCATAAGAGAAATATCTGGAAGCTTCAGCTAGTCTAAAATGCAGTGATGTGGCTAATGGTATGGTCTTCTAGAACAACATATATTATGCTTCAGCTCTATGAGCTGCATTGGTTGTCTGTCTGCTTCTGGATCTAATTTAAGAACTGATTTGATCTTTAAAACCCTTCATGGCATGGAGCCAGCCTGATTACATCTACTCCTCCCATCAGATATGGCAAAAGAGGCTTGCTATGGGCTCCATCTCTCAAGGAACTACATTTGGCCAGATTAAAGAGGTGGGCCTTCTCTGTCACAGTGCTTGTTTTATGGAATGTTCCCCCTCCAAAGTGAGATAAACTCCTTCCCTTCACATTTTCCAGAAGTCCTTCAAGATCTGGCATTGTCCATCACAAGGGACTGGAAATACCTTGAGGTGGCTCTGTTGCTGATTGAATCTTATGCTTGCTTTAAAAAAAAAAAAAAAAGAATATTTATGTCTGTATACTATTTTGTACCTTTTTTTGTTGTACACCACCCAGAGTCATTTCTTGTAAAATGGATTGCCATAAAATTTGTTTAGATAAATAAATAATCTCCCTTGTGATGTCATAAAAATGTCATAGCAGCCTGACTTGAATATCTTCCCACCAATTTCTTTCCAAGAGAAGACTGTGCTCCTAAATGGCATTGCACTGATGAAATAAAACAGAATAATTTTGTCAGTGTCTTCCAGATCTTTTAGCTGTGTCCCATTATTAATGATTGCCTTCTGCTACCTTTGCTGTAGGAATTTCTTCTGTTACTTTATCTCTTTATAGTTGAAGGATCATCCTGCAACTGGTGCACAGAGAGAAGCTGCTTGGAAACAATCTTATCCAACACCCTTCTCATTTCTGCATGCAAGAATTCAAGAAGTACCTTGGCTAAGATATGCATCCTAATACAAGGAAGAACTAAAGGCACCCACTGGAAACCAAATGGCCATTCTTACTTAATCTCTTGTCCCTGTAGAAATCAGTGATAACAACAAATGGTCAGTGTAGAATAACACAACCTGTAAATGATAAAGGATGCTGTTCTTCCCATTTAGATTTGAAAACACCACCTTTCGGATGAAAAATAAATCCAATATGTACCCACCTCAATGCATTTGCCCAAAATCAGTTGGAATATGTATTTGTCATGCAGGCCATGAACTTCTGAGCCAATGCAATGTCCGTGCCTCTACCACACAGGGGCATGGATATTAATAAATCCATTACAACTAACTGAGAAAGTTGAACAACAAATCCCCTACCATTCCTCATTTTTCTCCCCCCCTTCCCCTCCCTTCTCACTGCTCTTTTATTTACTTTTGTATTTTGCATTTTATAATATTTTATAATCTAATTAAAAATGTTGAGAAAGTTGAACAACAAATTCCTGAACTCAGATAGGGTCATGGCTGGGCAAGAGAATGGTTGGTGTACCAATAATGTCCCTTGTTTACCTCTACATCTCAACTTGTAGCAGAAATATGCCCAATCAGATATATACCTGCTAATCATCAATATTCCATGCATGATCATCTCTACAATATTGCAGTGGACCAAAGATACAAGATCTGAGTAGCAAAAATCCAGATGACCACTAGATAGAAGCAAAGGGTTAACATTTTTTTTACATGATTGGTCATACAGTAGAGCTGTTTGCAGGTTAGAATACAAGACCATGGCTGTCATGGGGGAAAGGGTTCTGAATCTCCAGGTAAAGAAGGTATTGAGACATTAGTCCTCATAATTGGCAGAAGCATGAGGCCTGTGGATGAACTGAAATTTATCTGTTATTTATAATATACTTACTGGCCCTGGCAGGAAATTGCAACTCTGCTTCAGAGGATCACATGAATTAGCTTCAGTTAACAGATTCAGTTAGTGGGAAGAAATATTCTCCCCCTTAACATAACACAACAATAACAATTTTCAGAATCAGGTCAAGAGGATACCAGAAAAAATATTACAATAAAATAGTATGTCCATATAAATCTGTCAGTTGAAGGATACAGCTGGATATGCTGTGTTGGTTTCTTATCTGCCCCATGAAAAATATGTAATTCCCCATGAGTGGATCTGAAGCCAATTCCTGCAAAACTGGCAGGGATCAGCTGGGTTAGTGTGCAGGCAGGATTTCAGCATGCTGTAGGCATGACACCAAGTTTCCAAGCAAAGGACCGCCTACAACTTCTACAGTACTCTCCCTTTTCCTTTCTTCACTCATATTCTTCTCTAGACTATTTGTGTTTGACTTTCCTGCAGAGGTGGCATTCAGCAGGTTCTGACTAGTTCTGCAAAACTGGTAGCAAAAATTTTGAGTAGTTTGGAGAACCAGCAAATACCACCTCTGACTGGAGATTTTACAGCATCCTTCCCCTTCCATGCCCACCAAGCCATGCCCACAGAACTGCTAGTAAAAAAATCAAAACCCCACCACTGCTTTCCAGTCTCAATCATTTAGATGTGCTTATTAATGTCATCCTGAGGTTGCTTGAATGAGTTGGGTAGAAGTGTGGCATGGTAATTTTAATTAAGTACTGGTGACTAAGGATAAGGGTATTTCCTGGAGATTAAATGATCAGCTGGGAGAGGTTGATGGCTCTTGATTGTTCCTCAGGCCATAGGCCTAACCTGTCATTAGACCCCAGGAGATTTCTGAATCTAAAATTAACCCACATGCACAATTAATATATAAGTGGTGTGATGAAACCTAGGAGAGCAAAAGCATAGAGGTTACTTACCAATGGCAAAGGTTTGGTGTTACTTTCATGTCATATAAGTGAGACATCATTGATCTTATCCAGGAACACAGGGATTTATCCCCCCCCCCGAAAATAGTTTTATTATATTTTCTTAGATAACAAAGAGAATGAATGCCTACATTTATTCTGGCTGAGAGAAGCTAGAGAGGCACTCAAAAGAGTGCATATAGATTTCATTTGTTTATTATTGTTATATTTATATGATTTATGTTGAGATGCCACCTTAGAAAAAATAAAAATAAATATTGTAAACAATATGGGATCTGAAAGTTCATGACATGGTGTGTTTTTAAAGCTAAGCAGGCTGAAGGGAGCTAGAAGATGAATAAGATACTGCTTGGGAAACCCAAAAATATTACTAAAAATTCCATGCTGGAAAAAGATAAGCACAATAAATTCAATAGTTTTTTTTTAAATTGATTTAGCCTGTTTAACCTTAAGAGGAAAACTTCATCTGGCATGTTTCCCTTCCCTTTGTAACATTTAGTGTGACTTTCATAGTGACGTGATTTATCATGCTGTGGCATGTAGAGACAATATGAGTAAATGCTTGCAGTCTCGGTGTGGTGCTCTTGATTTAGTTAATTTTGAAGAAAAGAAATTTTACCATTTTTTTTTATATACAGTATATAAAACCCATGCTGCTTTTTCACACATGTACAACCTTTCCCCCTAAAGTACATCTAGATTCTGCAACAAGAATTTATAATCCTGATATAACTTCAGGATATGAAGTTGGGAAACATCCACTTACTCTCTCAGGCTCATATTTGTTCATCTGTCTTCCTGTCTACTGGTTTATCATTCCATTTGTCAGACTGCTTTCACTCTTTAGAACTTTCTGCCAAAATCATATTTATTTATTTGATTGATAGATAGATTGATTTATATCCTGTCTTAACTTTGCAGAGCCTCCTACTTTACTCCACAAAAAAGCCCTATGAGGTAGATTGAGCTGAGAGAGAATGACTAGTCAAAGTCACCCAGCCAGCTTCCATTCTTAACTGAGGTCTAAAATCCAGAGTCTTCTGGTTTCTAATCTATCACTTTAGCTACTACACAAACCATCTCTCACTCATAATCACTTCTCGTTTGGCTCAGTTAGCTGTGCAAAACTAAGCCTCTTATTTCAATGTATAAAGAATGTTTCTTTAAGATAAAAAGAGATGGATTTGACATGAATGTCATTTTTGTTTTCCTTCCTAGATTTCTTGATTAGAAAAACAGTTCCGTCATGATGGACTAATGGACTAATGCTTCTTGATCCAGGGGTATAAGAAACAGAATCCAATATAGGCATTGAAAGATGTTGCCTAGATGTATGGTGTATTGTAAATTTTAGGAATGTCAGCAGAAGGTGATACCTTGTTTTCAGCCATATACAGTAGACCAGACCTAGAAGCAAGGTGAGGTATGTGCTGAGTTGTTTTATTTTTTTATTTTTAAGAGGAACTAAATAGGCCATTTTCTGAACCCTCTACTTTGGCTGACATATTTTGGATTGAGAAACTAACTGAACTTGGTTAAAGCTGGACAACCGACCTTGATGAAATAGTCGGGTTATGTGCTAGTCCAGAAAGTTGAAAAGTATCCCACAAGAAGGCAATGAAAAACAAGTTAAACATCATTGCCAAGAAAACTATATGGTTTTTTCCATAATGTTGATCGGATTTGAGTTTTACTTTAATGCAAGGACATGTCTTAAACAAATAGTTTGTAATTATCATTTTGATGATAAAAGGAAATCTGTAGTTACCATTTTCAAATATATGATTATTATTTATCAGGACAAGGAACAAAGCATTTCATGCAATTCAATATATATTAGGACTTCAATATATATTATTCAATATATATAATTAGGACTGCAGAAAAAACAGTTACTACCAACCTGCCTTCAATTGAGGACCTGTATACTGCATGAGTCAAAAAGAGGGCTGTGAAAATATTTACAGAACTCTCATATCCTGGACATAAATTGTTTCAACTCCTACCCTCAAAATGATGCTATAGAGCATTGCACACCAGAACAACTAGGCACAAGAACAGTTTTTCCCCAAATGCCCTCACTCTGCTAAACAAAATTCTCTCAACACTGTTCAACTATTTACAAAGTCTGCACTACTATTAC
Source organism: Hydrophis major (assembly GCA_033807585.1). NCBI lineage: Eukaryota > Metazoa > Chordata > Lepidosauria > Squamata > Elapidae > Hydrophis > Hydrophis major. The sequence goes on along the minus strand of CM066332.1, from coordinate 34,770,619 downwards.
TATTAATCTTCTCATCCACTGCTTATCACTCATCCCCTCCCACTTGTGACTCTATGATTGTAACTTTGTCGCTTGTATCCTTATGATTTATATTGACTGTTTCCTAGTATGATTTGATTGATTATTGTACCCTATGACTATTATTAAGTGTTGTACCTTATGATTCTTGACTCTTGATGACTGTATCTTTTTTTATGTATACTGAAAGCATTTGCACCAAGACAAATTCCTTGTGAGTCCAATCACACTTGGCCAATAAAGAATTCTATTCTATTCTATTCTATTTCCAAAACTGGGTTGCAAATTCTTTTCAACCACAAGATGGGAGCAAAGGGTTCAAGTTTTAAGCATCTCTGCTCCTATCTAGTGTTTTGCTGAGGGCCAGTTTGGTCTAGTGGCTCAGGCACTCAGCCAAGAGCGGAAAAACCTGAGTTCTAACCCTGGAGTTCTAACCCTTAGGCATACAAAGCCAGCTGGACAACTTCCTGGGATAAGAGTCCTTGCTATCACCCAAGGAAGAAAACAATGAGAAACAATTTCCAACAATGTTACCAAGAACACTGTATGGATTTGTTCATACATTTTCCAGGAGAAAAAACTAATTTAAAGGGCCTCCCCATCTCTTCCCCCCAAAAGCTCATTGAATATTTTTGCAGCCCAGATTTAGGCTTTAATAATTATTGAATGTAATTGCTCATTGTTAGGAAAATTCTCTTTGTTTGGAGAAAAATGTAGTGCATTTAATGCAGAGTCTTCAATCTTGGCAAGTTTAAGACTTGTGGACTTCAACTCCCAGAATTCCTCCTCCAGTCATGTTAGCTCAGGAATTCTGGGAATTGAAGTCCACAAGTCTTAAACTTGCCAAGATTGAAGACCCTTGATTTAATGTCACATATGAAGAACTATTAACTTTCAGTTTTAAATGCTATGACTTTGCCCTTCGTGGAACTTATTTCTGAACTGACACGGATAGGGTTGTATTGTAACTCAGGTAGAAATATGTTTAAGTCTAAATCAATTTCAATATATATTTTCATTCATTGTTCAAAAAGAATCAAACAACAAACTCTTCATGATTACAAAATATAATTAGCTCAGCCCAATGATATCAATTACTACTACTAAACCTGGAAGGGGCATTTGACATTGCTTAATTAAATCCATATGAGCTTTTTGTTCCCAAGTCTTGAAATAAAACTTGCCCTAACACATTGTGAGCCAGGATGACTTCATGAGAAAGTGCCACCCTGGCTTGCAAATTCTAATTATGAAATCAAACCCATAAGATAAACTTCAGAAATCAATATATAGCTTTATTTCTCTTGGTGGGTCATCTGCTGCATTTAATCATCATTTAACATCTTCAATGCTAGAAATCTATATAACATCTGGAAATAATATTTTCCCATCTTTTTAATGTGCACTTTGTTAAATCATTTTGTGGCTCCAGTTGAACTGAAATGTTACTAAGTGGGAGTTGGGAGAACTTAAGTTAAGGAACATCCTGTTGTTCCTTACTGTTTTTGTTTTACTCTGTGATATTATCTTTTGGTGTAGTAGTTCTCTTTCTTTTTTTGCATGCCAAGCTGGATTCCAGTTGTAATTTGGCTAGCAAAAGAGACAGGGGAATATTGGGCACCCCAAGGGCTTGGCAAATCTCAGCATGCATTGGCAAAGAGGCCTGTTCCAGCCTTAGAACATGTACTGATCATCCAGGAGATCAACTGAATCTGATGGGAAGACCTCTCAGTGTACCACAGTTGACTTCCTAGAAAAGGAATCTGATGATTTCAGATCTGCATGAACACACATCAAGGCCAACTAGCCCTTCAAACTGTCCACCAGATTATCAGCTGTAATTTTAACTCCTTTGATGCCACTGGCTATCTTGAAACATGCAGCTGATTTTTATCTCCCCAGTATTTTGTTTGCTTTCAAGATTATAGGATTTCAGCTTGACACTTACAGACTGAAAGGCAGTTTATCACAGCTTTCTTTAATATTGCTGCTGAACTGTAGAAACAGCTGCTGCCACCCTGGGTGAAAAGGGAGATCTGACATGAGATCTGAATTTACAATCAAAACCAGACTGTTGTTGTTGCTGCTGTTCTCACCAGAATTACTGATAACAGAATTTAACTTTGATTGGAATAAGAACAATTATCCAGTTCCTGTTTTACATGTCTGGGAGATGAGAATCATCTGCTTTGCATCCCAAACAAAGTATAGTGAATATAAGGCAGATTTGAAAGAAGACTGAACCGATCATATAATATCCTTTCATTGATTAGATAGACAAAGAGAAAATGTGGTAGCTCCCTTCCATAAAGATCAAGGTTTATGTTACTTTTTATAACAATATTTAATAGTTAAAAATGATAGAAGCAGATACATATGAAACTCCAGTACAACTGTGTTACTCTGAAATCTCACCAGTCACAAAATGAATTGTATCATAATAAATGTGCAGTGTTTTTTGTATGAGACTTCTTGCAGAATGTGAGCTAATAGTTTTTTTTTGTATTTAGCACTGTTTGCATGATAATTCATCCTTGCAGTTCTTTTTTTAAATAACAGTATTTATTTCCTTCCTTCCTTCCTTCCTTCCTTCCTTCCTTCCTTCCTTCCTTCCTTCCTTCCTTCCTTCCTCCCTCCCTCCCTCCCTCCCTCCCTCCCTCCCTCCCTCCTTTCCTTCCTTCTAAAACTTTTTATTTTATCTCTTTTGGCATAGTCTATGCTTGGAAACACGACATCTGATTACACTTACATTCTCATTTCAAAGTATTCTCCTCCCTTTTACTCAAGTATGATCACATTTATGTTGTGTGGGGTAGGAATGCAACCCTGCAAGTTTAAATCCTGAATTATGAGCTTTCTGCTTGGGAGGAAAAGGTATACGAAAATGAGAAGATTGGTACTGGTAAAAGAAAAAAAGAGCAATTAATTAAAATTACATGAGTATATAACCATGAGTGTAAGATTCTCCCATTAAAATGTTTCTCTTAAACTTGAAAATAATGCTATTCATATCTTAAGAATCTCAAGAATCTTAAGAATTCAAGGTTGGTTGACATTTAAGTAGCTCTTCTTCAATGACCTAAAACAAACTACTCACACAGTGTTGATCTGATAACTCCTTTGGTACAGATGACAGTAATTGTTAATCAGGGGTGCCAACAATTACGCAAGCAAAAATCATCCACCATTTTTTTTAAAAAAGTGAAATAAAAAATAAAAAAATGAATGCAAGGAATTGGTTTCTGAATGCATAACAAGCACTCAATCCAATTTTTGCTGTGAAATAAATTGTGTTGTGGATTGAAAAAGGTTTTGCATGTTGCTTTGTAGATTTCTTTAGAAATCTTTCTTTTGTTCCAAACATTGAGCTTCCAAAATGTCTTGATTTAAATTCCATGTTCAAGGAATGGCACAGCTCATGGAAGTCCATGATGATAGATCAGACTGGATGATAGAAGCCAGTTACATCTTTGTCCAGTGCAATAATTCTTTGTGCTTAGTGGGCCATTCTTTTGAACAGAATGTGATCAAACTCTATTCAAATGTTATATAAATATAACCATTTGTTTTAGAACAAAAGATTTTTTTAGATAGGGAGTAATACATATAGTTGACTCCACCTTTTTCCTCTCCCGACAGAGACACCTTGGTTTCACCTATTATTAGTTGCCCTTTGCTCCACAAACTCCAAAATGTAGCAACCGCCATTCAATACTGGCATTCATGGAAAGTAGATACTTAAGAAACCATGTGTTGCAATATTTCTCATTGCTGCAGAGTGTAGGCTGCTTCATTCAAAAAAACAGAGTTGGAATCAAATCCAAAAAATAATAATCAGATTTTTATGCATGTTTTATAGACTTCTATTTGATTACAGTTAAAAATCTCAATGAGGAAAGATCTGAGTCAGTTAAAGAGGCTGAGTTTTAGAATTTTTGGTTTATTTTGTTTATTTACTGGAACACACCACACACATACCTACTCCACCAAGAAATTATAGGTTAGAACGCATTTAACCCTAGGCTGATCTATGTTGGAAGATTGATTAATTAATTAGGCTACTACATTGCATAGGAATGCAGAGAACTGTAAGACCAATGAAAGATTATTTAAAAGAGCAATGAAGAATTACTTAAAAGAAGTTTCAGCTATTTCAATGATAGTACTACAAATTTAAATCATTGGCTGATTTATACTAGAGTAAGCAGAAAAATAAAAATAAGATTGTTTGTTTTAGCTGGGTGCTAGCTTTCAATGCTTTCTCAGTGGTTCTTTCTACACAGTGTTGAATGAGCTCACTTCCTATTCAGTCGTGCTGCTATTTTTATGCAAATAATTATGCTAATAAAATGATGGAGAAATAATCTCCATTGTTCCTGAGTATGGCATGCTATAACAGATCGCAATTGGAACTGCACGTCTGGAGCAAGGATTTCTTATTTCATATGTTTAGTTCAGGGCAAAGAAGTCCAAACCAAAGTGCTCAGCAGTATTGTTTTGTCTTTCAAAACTATATGAGAACATCTGCCTATAATGTCGCATTTTTAAATCACAAATCTGCTTGCCATTCCTTTTTCACTGTCACCTATCCAGAATGTAATCTAAAGGGAAAACACAGCATTTAATAAGAACTGCTGTTCACATTAGCAGTGCAGATGGGCATGTGAGTATGTGTGCAAGTGTGCAAGAGAGATCATGACAGTGATATAACCCTATTTAAAATGATGCAAAATGACCAATACATCAGGAAAACAAAGCTTTCTATTTTCCCAGATCTATTGAGAGAAATGTGTGCTTTTTCCTCCAATTCAAATACTTTGATAAGCTATACTTCTTGGCACACCTACTATTTTTTTTTCTTTTTTCTTTTCTTTCTCTGACAATTCGTTTTTGTCTTGTGTGTTGGTATCACTTTCCGTTCCATGGCACTCCCCTGTTTAATCAGTCAGCTACCCTATAATTATATTGAAAAGACTATATAAATACTGAATTATTTTTATGCAGATTTCTTGATAATTATAAGCGTAGTAACCAAAAGCTCATTATGATGTAACTTCCACTTTTTAGATGTTAGGATAAGCCTTTGTTTTATTTTTTTCATTTTTTAAAAAAAGATAGAGAGAACCAGATAATTACTCCATAGTTCTGAAGCATTTACTTTGTCACCAGTCATGTATTTATCTAGTATTACTCTGTAGTTAATTGTCCCTTTTAATGGAAACTGGCACCAGTGTTCTTGGCTTGTCTGCTTCTTAAAGTAGCTTTAAATATTACCAGTATTTAGTGAATTTTTCATGTTTTAGATAATGTTGGGCTAATTTAGCTTCCAGACATGTTTCAAATTAATCATGCATGAAAAAGCACACAAAGATAAAATAATGTTACTCATCCACTTTTTAACAGACAGTTAGCTTGTGAAATATAAAGTGTCCTATGCAGTATATCTCTATATTCTTGCTTAAAAATATGTGGTTCTGCAGTCTAAATCTCATTTTTCATTTATTTTATTTATGAGTCCAGAACATAAACGAAAGAAATATAAATATAAAATTTAAGATACAAGGAAAAAAAAACAATGCCTGAAAAAATTAATCAAAAATTAATAATTAAATAATAATAACAATAATGAAAAGAGGATACCACTTAATTTTTTCAGGCAATTGCTATGGATTTATCATAGTTATCTAAGTCTATCCTAAACAAAACAAAAACAAAAAGTCGCTGCAAAACAAACACAGCAAGTAAAATACAATTAGAAATACTTGCTTAGAGCGAAACATTGGGCAACATTAAAGAATGGTATACAATAAAACCAAATACAAAATATAAAAAAAAATGTTCAGAGTAATCGGAATAGGTTTGGAGAAGGGCCATGAAGATGATCAAGAAGTAGAAATTAAATCTTATAAAGAGAAATCAAAGGGGGTGGATATGGTAATCCTTGAGAAAAGGTAGCTGATGATAGGTACAATTTCACTCTTCAAATATTGGATCTAGATTGTTCTTTTTGATTCAAAGCACAAGCAACAGAATTATGAATTTAAGTTGCAGGAAGGTAGATTTGGATAAAACATTGGGAAAAATCTTTGTAACAATAAACTTCTTAACAATAAAAGCAGTTAAAAACAAACATATTATTCAAAGAGCTGATAAGTTTCTTTTTTAACATTTCATACATACATAGGAGCCAGATGTAGATAATGTTTTAATCTGGATTCTTGCACTTAGTAAGCAGGGATGGGATTCTACCAGTTTGCACCTATTCGCTAGAACCGGTTGTTAACATTCTAAGCAGTTAGGAGAACTGGTTGTTCGAAGAAATTACTGGCCTAATCCTGTAAGGAAGACAGGAAGGAAACATTCTGGTGTTGCTTACAGAAACTGCCTCTCCATTAACCTTTATTACATTCTTGGCAGGACTAGACTTCCTGTCTCAGGAACCTCTCTGGAGTTTTCTTCCCCTCCTTTTCTGGTACTTTGCTTGTGTGGAGTGACCATTCAAAGTTACAATGGCACTGAAAAAAGTGACTTGTGACCATTTTTCACACTTATGACTGTTGCAGCATCCCCACAATCATGAGAGGCCAGGCGAGGAGATGGTTGCCTCAATGTGGGTGATATTGAGTTGGCCATGCTCAGCCAATAACCTGACCACCAAGCCACGTCCACCAGTCACATGACCACCAAGCCACGCCTACCAACCAAGCCACGCCCACAGAACCGGTTGTTCAAAAATTTGAATCCTACCCCTGCTAGTAAGAGGTTGGATTCCATGGCCTAAAGGTTTGCTACCCCAGTGTGCTCACCTTTGACAAAGTTATTGTGGCTTTTTAAAAAATCCACACAAACACATTATTTTGCAGACTTCCTGGATGTCCATGTAGAAGTTCATAAAATCAAAGGGGTAGAAGACACCTTAGAGGTCTTCTAGACTGAACACTCTGTCCAGAACAGGAGATCTTATTCTATCCTAAACAAATGGCTGTCCAGGTTTTTCTTGGAGATCTGCTGTGATGGAGCATCCATAACTCTGGGACGCAAGTTGTTCCAATGATTAATTATTCTTTGTGGGAATAAACTTTGACTTCAGTATTGGATAATGATTAGTCTAAGACCTTATACATACATGTCTGCCTAAGGGTCACTGAGATAAGCAAGGAAATTAAAAACAAACACCAGAAACAATTAAGCAGCTCAGACAATTGTAAACAGTTTTGTGTGCTATATCTAATTATTGTAATCCACAATGTGAATGCTTACTATGTATGAATTTCTCAATAAAAGGGGGCACTAGAATTTGCTCTAGGTACACCTTGGGGTCCTTGGGGTGTTGTCCTGCATTCAGGATGTGGGAACCCCAGCACGGTCTTTTTCTCAAATTAAGCAAACAGCATCTGAGTCTTATAATGATTTTGTGGAAAGGCTATTGGCTATTATCAGGCAAATCTCTAATGAGGAAGCTGCAAAAGAACTTTTGTTGAAATTGGCAGTTGAAAATGCAAATGCTGACTGCAAGCGTATCTTGCAGCCCTTGGTGGCTAGAGGTGAGGTTACTCTGGCTGATCTGTTAAAAGCATGTGCAGTGGTGGGTTCTCAGGCTTACAACATGGAGACTTTGGCTATGGCATTGCAAAAAGGGATGAAACCTACAGGGAATTATTTTAATTGTGGAAAGCCTGGCCATTTTAAAGCCCAGTGCCGTGCCCCTGAGGGGGGGGGGGGTAGGCATTTTGCTTCCTCCCCTTCTGCAGGTATGCCAAGACCGAAAGTTCGGTATAAGAGACTACCAGATCCAACGTGGAAAGAACCTGTCCTGCTGATACGCTGCTGTTAAAAATGAGGGGACAGTTGTTTGGGTTCCTGCTCGCTGTGTGCGTCCTTATCATCAGCCAAAGGGGCAAGGGGATGGATTTGGGGGAATGGAAAAGAAACACATTGATCCAGGACATGGGGAAGCTAGAAAACCTTCATAATAAAACTGATTGTTGGGTATGTATGCACATGCCAACTCACAAAACATCAGGACTTCCAATGGTTGCAGTACCTTTGGCCGAAGGTGACTGGTATAAGGGACAATGCTATGGTTGTTCAGGGATGTGGTCTAACAGTTGGACTAAAAGTAACATAAATACATTGCATCTTGGAAGCCGAATCCAAGAGGTGGCCGGAATCTGCTGGACTCATAATGAGACAGTAGAGAATATGACTTACTTGGGAACATATCCATTTTGCAACAAAATAATTGTTATTGGCAATGAAAGTCGGGTTTATCCGGATGACATGAAAACTAAAAATCTCACTTACTTTGTACATAATATTTCTAAATTTGATATATCTTTGATCAATGAAAATGGGTGTCCAATTATCCCTGCCACATGTTGTCCCATCATGACAGAAAACCAGCTGCCCAAATGTGCAAATGGGAAATACGCACCACCGCCCACTTATTTGGCTATGTTAATGGAATCTTTTGTACGATTAATCTATGCTGAACCAAATACGGTTGGTCATCTCTTGGGAGCAAATCTATGGTTGCTGTGTGGACGGATGGCCTATGATCGCATGCCAGCACGATGGAAAGGAGTCTGCACCTTTGGGAAAGTAATCCCATCTCATGTCATTTTAAAATCTTTGGGGACTGCTCATATCCGCAATGCGCGTTCTGCAACGGAAGTAAACTCTGTTTTGAATCATGACTACTGGACACAGATATCAAGGGAAGTTATTCCTCCTTTAGGAGTCATGATGAACTATAGAGATTTGCATCGTTTAAACAATTGGACAGTTACTATGTTTAAAGACACCATTAAAATGCTAAAGCTGCTTGAAGAAGAACAAGGAAAAATCCTTGACTTTGTCCTGCAAACCAGATATGTGGTGGACACTATTTTGGCTGCGCAAGGGGGAGTTTGTGCTGTGATTCATACACATTGTTGCATGTATATCTCTGATTATTCTCCAAACATTACAGCTACTATACAGCATATGGAACAAACCCTGAGTGAGAATCCATTACAATCGGAGGACGAGGGACTGGATGTGTGGTCTGCACTTTGGTCCTGGTTGCCAGATGGTTCATGGATTCGTCACCTAATTGTTGGAGTGATATTGCTTTTTATACTTTCTCTTTGTGTATGCTGTTGTATCCAATGTCTCCCTGGACTTTTAGGAATGTGTCGGGTGAAGCCTACAGAAGGAGAACTGTTGTTGCAGATGGCGAAAAGCTACCGAGGCATCCGCGATCATCAAAAAACTAAAACAGGGGAGATGTGGGAATAAACTTTGACTTCAGTATTGGGTAATGATTAGTCTAAGACCTTATACATACATGTCTGCCTAAGGGTCACTGAGATAAGCAAGGAAATTAAAAACAAACACCAGAAACAATTAAGCAGCTCAGACAATTGTAAACAGTTTTGTGTGCTATATCTAATTATTGTAATCCACAATGTGAATGCTTACTATGTACGAATTTCTCAATAAAAGGGGGCACGAGAATTTGCTCTAGGCTCCCATCCCAAGTACACCAGCCTCTGTGTCTCATTCTTTCCATGGGAGACCACCACAGTTCTTACAGTCAGAAAACGTTTCCTTTACTCCAGGTTAGATCTCTCTCTGACAAGCTTCCACCCTTTGGTTCTTGTCCTGCCGTCAGGTACTTTGCTGAATAAGTTGCCTGTTCTTCTCTGTGACAGCTTATCCAGTACTAGTAGACAACTGTCATGTTATGTCTAATTCTTCTCTTTCATAGGGTAGACATGCCTTAACTGTTCCCTTAACAGTTACCTTATCTGTTCAGCATATGATTTAGACTCCAGACCATTATCATCTTTGTTGCTCTTCTGTACACTCTTTCTAGGGCTTCATCATTCCAAGTATGGTCTCACTATATGGGTAACTACATGACACATATATTTGTGTGAGTGTATATATACACTCTTTCTAGGGCTTCATCATTCCAAGTATGGTCTCACTATATGGGTAACTACATGACACATATATTTGTGTGAGTGTATATACACAAACACACACACAGAGGTTTCCCCGCTCCAGTCGTGTCTGAGTCTAGGGGGCAGTGCTCATCTCTGTTTCTTAACTGACAGAGCCAGCATTTTCTGAAAACATTTCCACAATCATGTGGCCAGTATGACTATATACCAAAGGTACATGGAGTCCTACTACCTTCTCACCAAATGCTATTACCTTCCCAGCCTTCCTATCTATCTATTTGCATGGTCTCAAACTATTGGATGGGCAGGACCTGGGGAAAGTAATAGGAGCTCACCCAGTTGCAAAGTGCTTGGGTCTCAAAACTGGACTGTCAGCTTTCTAGATGATAAGGTCTGCAACTGCTGACCCATTGTACCCCATGTGTGTATAGCAATAGCAGTAGCACTTAGGTTTATATACCATTTCCCAGTGCTTTACAATTCTCTTTAAGCGGTTTACAGAGTCAGCATATTGCCCTCAACAATCTGGTCCTCATTTTACCAACCTTGGAAGGATGGAAGGCTGAGTCAACCTTGAGCCTGTCAGGATCAATTGCCTGGCAGTTGGCAGAATTAGCTATATATCCTGTATGTATAAAGGATTAAAAAGATTCATGAGAAGACTGCTGTTATGTAGTGTGTGTAGAAATGTTTGGATCTGATTCCAGTCCAACAGAAGTCATGGCAAGGAAAGGTAGAGTCACACCGTTTATTTGTTTCTGCATAATTAAAATAAGTGCAAAATTCTACACTTGCAAGAATTTAACCAGGATTATTTTTTTCTTCTTTGAAAATAATTCTGAACCATTTTCCCCTTCTAGCTTTTCCCTTCCAATTAAGGAAGTGACAGACAAACATTTCAGTGCAGAACTACCCTGGGCAGTTGTGTCTGTTTTTGTTTTAATTAGAAAGTGGAAAGAAAAAATAATAAATGTTTCATACACAATTGGCAGCTTACAACAGTACAGGTTTGTGTTACTCTGGCTGACTTTCTGCTGTACGATAATTAGAATAGTAGAGTTGGAAGGCATCTTAAATGTCACCAAGTTCATTCTCCTGCCAATGCTACTGTTAGGCATTATGAGGCATCTGCCTAAGCTGCAAAAGCAGTGAGAGAGGAAGAAATAGCAACATGTTGGAAGCAGAAATGTTTGGCCAACAGTTTCCCAGGGCTCCCAAGCTGGCTCAGTCGCCTTTGGTTAATGAAGGATTCTGTTCCCCTCACACTGTTGAACTAACATTCAATAACTCCACCAGTTGAATTTGCCCATAGAATAAGAAGAAAGATACCAAATCCCTGGATATCAAATGCCTCGATAGAAGTATCAAGCAGTGGAGAATTCAGTATCTAACTGGAGGCTAAGGAAACTAAAATAATGCATTCTGATATATCATAAAGCAACCATATAGAAGTAGTAGACAAGATCACGTATTCTTCTTGTTTGCATGCCCCAGCATATTCAAAAACATACAATGATTATAATGGTTCTTTAAACAATGTTTTTTTGAATGGAGCAAAAAGGCCTAGTGTGCACATCATAATTCCACATGTCATAGAATTTTTAGAACCGAAACTTGAACCATATAACAGCTTAAGAATGATGTAATGTGGTGGAAACTATCTGCTCTTAAAGTATTCACATTATTTTGTTTTGCAAAATTCCTACCATTTTAAAACTGGAAACTAAAACTAAAGTAAAAGTATAGGAGTTGCTGGGAGAGGGGGAACATCCCAGGGCAAGATAAAAATTAACTTTCTCTTCAACTGTCATTCCATGGTTTCATAGGTGGAAGTAATTTATATATGAATGGAACATATGGATACTCCTGTGAGAAAACTCATACTGAAAAGCAGCCACATTATTTATTCCATTTTATTCCTAAATATGAAAATGTCAGTCTTGTTTCATGAAGTGATCCTTCTTACTTTTAAAATGAAAAAAGGAAAGTTTTCCTAATATAAAACAAAATTGCAACATATTTTAAGAATGATACTTTGTTCTTTAACAGATTGATAGCCATCAAAGATAAATTTATATAAACTTCTTACATGGTTAATATAGATTCTTTCGGTGAATTGCACACATATTGGCTTCCTTGCACTATGAGGTAAATATTTTATGTTAACAAAGTAGTTTTTGTACAATTTATGTTTAGGGGGTGGGAATAATAAAATGAAGCACACCTGGATAATGAGGATCTTTTTAATACGCATAAACTTTTTAGTTTGCAAGCTTCTTTTACCGTAGGCTTTAACCTTAAATAGTTAAATTATTGAACTCTATTTCTTTGACTATTGTAATATTTAAGCCGTATTGTACTCAGAAGTACTACTTATAATGAGCATTCCAAAATCTAGGTGGGGCACTGACCAGCTGTGGGATGGAGTTATACCTGATATATAAGATATATAAATATCTAGAAATGAATATTTTAGAAAATTGGTAATAATACTCTGATTCATATAGTAATTGATATAATTAATTTATAGTTGGGCTCTAAAGATTCAGTTACTTGATTAACTGAGTAAAAAAATAAGCATAGTTAATTTTTTTTTTAAAGCCAGTATTTAGAAAATTCATATTCAATAGAGAAAAAACATTTGTCATCTCATGTTAAGCTGTACTCAGCTTCCATTTCTTGACAGGAAAAGACATTAAAAACGGTTGCTTTTGCTCTATCAGAATTATATTTTCTAGTGTAATACTCATAAAGCACAAGATAGAACCAGTTCATGCATGCATTTGTGCTACTTGTTTATAAATAAACAAGTCTTGTTCCCTAATAGCTGATTGTGTGAACTGATTCAGCTAAAAAGAATGAATATCTGCTGAAATCAGGCTGAACAGATCTTGGCATGCACATAAGCACGTAGAAGTTGTCAGTTGTCCCATCAAGCTTGCCAAATCAGGAAGTTTGAGGCTAAGTTGTAGGGTGCTAGATTTGTGAAGGTGGAATTAAAAATTCAAGTTATGCCTGATGTAGCCAGCTGGAACATTTACTTATGTAAACAAATTCAGAGATGTTTGATGCAAACAGGAAGGTGCGTAAAATAACAGAGACATGCATTTTTTCCTACATCTACATCAGTAGTCAAATGCAAAGATACCTTAAACTTATTATGGTGTATGGAGGTGATGTGGAATTAAAAAGCAGATGTCCCTTTAAAAAAATCATCATTTGGACTTCAGATGCCCTCATGTGAAGTTTTTCAGGAAAGCAGTTTTAGTTGGGTATGAATGATCCAGAAGGGATCTTCGTGACAGAAATGAGAATTGTGGCTGGAAACAAATTCAAACACATTAATGCTGCATGATACATTATAATAGATTAGCCCCTTCGGGGAGATACATAACTCAGAAGCAACTTCTGACATTCTAAAGGAAGACAACATTTTTGAAAATGTAGCGCTTCATATTCAGCAGCTGATTCATATGAATATTGAAAGGGGATTTCTAAAGAAATTCACTGAAGTGCACTAATAGCACACACCATATTGTTCCTGATAGATAATGTGGTACATGGTTGTCTCAGTGAAGTAAGATAAGCTAAATTTTAAAAATCCATTTCATGTATGGGACAGAGAAAGTATATATTTTATTTGGATTCAAGCATAGGAAAGGAGCAGGATTACAAGCATTACAAGATTTACAGCACTGTAAAACAGACAAAGATTCACTTCCATTGCTTTGCTGAATTGCAAAAGGATTTCTACTTAATGTTTCTTTCAGCTCTGTTTTCTTGAAGGAGTGTTTAATTATCAGTGATTTAGTTTTGAGTTGCTTTGTTAGGTGGTACAGAATACATTTCTAAGAAAATAAGTGAGGGGGAAAAAAACCAAGCTGCTTCCCCTGCCCTTAATTAGCAAGGGAAACCTCAGCAGCTACTTTATTTCAAGAAACCTCTGATAGTCAGCAAAAACATCAAATGTCTGAACTTAATTGCTGGAACAAAACATGAATTAAAGCAACTGCCTCATATCTAATATCTATTACTGTTCTGGGAAACAGGTTTAGCTGGGTCTTTCATTTGAAGGAGCCAATAAGATGGCTCCTTTTTCTTTGCTCTGTTTTGCTTTTTTTAGGGAGAAAAATGTCCACAGAGTGGCTACAGCCATGACCACATTTTTCCTTATATGCACACACCTTTTCTCTAGTGGTGTCTGGGAGGACTTCAGGAGAAATATTAGCAAAAATCTTTTACTAGAATTCTTAGGCTCTGGAGAAAAAAAAACACAGAAATGACAGAAAACAGCAAAACAGAGTGTGCAGGAAGTGATTTTCCACCAGTAGCCCATTTATTTATTTATTGGTGCATTGATTTGCTTGTTTGCATCACCCTGCATTGGTCTCCATGAAGATTTTAAACACCTTTAATACCCATGAAGATGACATAGTCTGTCCAGTTGTGCAAACATTTTTCTTAGGCAGTTAAAATGTTTGATGAATGTGTATAATAGTGGGTAACTCTATTTTCCGATTACAGTCAATGGAGAAAACCAATCACCAATCAAAAATAGTGAAATCCAGTTTAATAAGTTCTGCCAAGTTCTGTTACTTGCTTCTCTAGCCAGACAATCACCATGAAAAATTGTAGAAAGTAACAGTGTTTGGGATTTGCGGGGGGGGGGGGGGAATGGCACTGCCATGTTTCAACCTGTCACCCACTACTGGTAGCTGCACTAGAGTCATCACTGCATATAAAATACCATTCTAAAGGCATCCACTTCTGATACTGATTCCCATGATGGGTGAAAATGAACAGTGTGAGAAACATATAAAGCATACATTCATTACCAGTGAAGATGGTTAAACAAAACTATCCAAACACTGTCGCAGTGTCTTCTGTCTGGGAGCCGCTCTTCAGCACTTCAGCAGGTTCAGCTATCACTCTGTTCACCACGAGGGCTTCTGATTTGGGACTGTAAGTAAAAGTTTGATTTCCCATCATGGAATCATGCTAACATTTTAAAAGGCATTTTAAAGACATTTGGATTCCTAGATGTCAATTGAAGAATTTGAATTTAAAACTGCAGTCTGGGCTGTGATTGTTACATTTAAGCTCAATTGATTACGGTGCTTTAGTGTCCAAAACTGGACCCTTGATTGCAATTAGATTAGGAGTTTCCGGATTTAGATTTGCTTGTTGGTCTATCAACAGGTCTTCCCTCTCTTTATTGTTGCTTGTTACTTGAAATTTCTGAAGTTTTTTTTTTTTTTTTTTTTAAAGTAAAAGCTGATTTTCAACATGAACAGCAGTGGAAAAAGAAGCTTTTAAAAATTTATTTTTCAATTGATGCACGGTGTTTTATTTCATTTTCTTTTCTTGGTTTTGGTACAAAGTATTTACAAAGTGAGGCCATGAAATTATGATCCAACATTTGCCATAGGGAAGTTTTGGAAGATGAAAACACTAAACTTCTGATGTGACCTGTTGAGTGACTCCAAAGTCACCAATCAGTTCCCAAATATAAAAAAAAGACATCTGATCAGATTGTCATGCTTTGTGTTTAATGAAGTGTTACAAGGACTTTGACACAAGCCATTACCCAGTATTTACTTATCCAAGGCAGAAACCTATTGGAAAATTGAGTGAAATTATCCATAGTTTAACAGCTTCAAGCAGAGTGCAGTATGATACACATTTTTAAAACATGACACTTTGAGTTTGTTGGTGTTCACATATTATTGTAGTGCAATATTGTGCCTTAATAACCATGTTTTATTGACTCTTTTTAAACTTCAGGATACTTCATTCAGGAAAAACAGTTTGCCAGTGTTATATTCAAGCAAATACTAATATCCTATTTCATAACCAAGCTGATCTATTCTTTGATTGAGCTAATACATTGTGATAGCATTCCTTAATCAAATTCATATTAGTTACAAGCCTTATTGTTTCATCCATTATCAGCTGTGTCCATAAAAAGCAATTATATGCAGGTAAAGCAGAAAGAATTCAAGTAAATGGTTGGGATGAGTGATAATAATGCTATGCATTTTATAAATGTCCAGGTATTGATCTATATTTTCCTAGTTAGTTAGTGTACATTGATGTATTTTCTCAATCAGGACATCCAACTCTGTTCTGCAGAATGTATTTGGGACCATTAGCATTATGTGATACATTATTTCACAATCATTAACATTTATCAATGAGAACTTTTAGTTGCCTGAAAATTCTGTCTGGGAAAGTGAATGTGCAGATATCCAATGTGATGTAGCTATGCTAAGATACAATCATGCAATCATCACAGATAACAAGTACAGTCTGCAGACCCAGGAATTTTATTTTAGATTTCAGTACATTTAAGAAAGCATATTAGCATTTTCCTCTATGACACAAGTATACTTTCAAAGACTTTCCTATACAGCAGACTCAGATTTATTTATTTACTTATTTAATTTTATTTATATTGCCACCTATTTGCCCATGGCAATTTGAGGCGGCTTACACAATGTAAAACAATATTTAAAATAAAAGAACAAAAAAAAAATCAATAAAAACTAACAAAAAGAATCAAATAAATTAGTAAAGTACAATGGAACAAAATTTGGAAAAAAAAATTTTTTAAATTAAAAACCAACTCCCAGCCCCCCGCCCCGATGACAGCAGATCATACTAGCCATTTGATGGGCTCCATCCCTCTCTGGATTCCCCAGGCCTGCTGGCAAAACCAGGTTTGCAGTGCTGGAAGGCAGGTTAGCGGGGTGGGGTGGGAATGGGGATAAGTTTTTGTATTATATAAGTGAGGATTAGAGACCTAAAGGTATTTAAACAGAGGCTGGATAGTGTTCTGTTTTAGGTATTGTAGTGGATTCTACACCAGAAAAGGATTGAAGTAATTGACTTTTAAGATCCCTTCTATATTTATGATTCTATGTTAATAGTGACTTAACAAGTTTCAGGATAGTCAAGAACAGAGAAAAGAAGATTTAGATTTCCTGTCCCTGTTTGTTCTGCTTCCAGAATGGCAAAGCAGTTTGCTGGGACTTGCAGTCTAATGTAAGAAAGTCAAGAGTCAAGCACAGCTTACAAGGAAAACTGACCAAATTAAGGTCCGCAAGAAAAGTCTGGAGGAGATCTAAGTTGCAGATACCAAAGATGTAAGACTAAAATAACCCAATTAAAATCATCCAACAATAATCCAGTGGTCCAACGTTTTAATAAAATAAATACATCCTCCAAAAGGACCCTTCTCATTAAAATCCTTCCTTCTTAGAAATATTAATCATCCCCTGCTCAAATATATGAATAATACTAATATAGTCCCAGCTGTAGGAGCATTGCCTAAATTAAGTCTAAGTACATTGTGGGGATCTTCCAGTTTTGTGCCAAAATAAAGGATGATAATTACTGAGCATTTATAAAGCTAACAGATTTTTTTTCCCTGTTCAATTGTATGATTTTTTTTTTCCTGCTCAACTGTATAGGGAAAATATAAAACTAATTTATAATCTAATATATAAATATCAATTCCCATTCCCTGATGGCCCCAAACAAAAATGGAGTACACTGTTTGCCTCAATGTAATTAACACTGCATTTAGTTTAGACAAGTAAGTCTCAGAAGGTATGTTACATTTGCAGTGCAAGATACCAACCCAAGCTTTCTTTCTTTACATCCACTATGTTTTAGAACAGTTTTCTAATAATTAATTAGAATAAACAGGGACAAAGCTGAACATTCTTGAATATAACAACTGAATATCAAACAGAGCCTGTAATGCTAAGTTACCTCTTCAGATAAAGTCAAAGATTAAACTTGTTTTTTCATCATATAATGTAGCTGCACTAAGATGAGACCCAGAGGTTAATCATATTAACAGAATCCAAATATGGGGAGGAAGTGGGTCAACAGAAAAATGCTTGAACATCTGCACTAACATTTGAAATAATTGGCCAGGCTCAAATGCCATCTTTTAAAAGATGAAAGTTACAATTTCCTTTTCCCACACCAATCATCCTGGTTGAAAGAAATATGGTTTGCAACAGAGACTAAATATATGTGCACGTTTGGCAAGGCATAGAAACTTTCCAGCACACTCCTATCATTAGGGAACAACTCTATACATATTTACGAGGAAATAAGCCACTCTAGCAAAGTGAGACTGACTTGTGGGTAACATGTGTCATTTCATATTACTTAATCCAATACTTGTGCTGATGCTTTGCTTTGTGTGTGTCTCTGTCTGTGTGTGCATGCATACACATGTGTGTGTCATTAAGTCAGCATTGACTCCTAGCGACTGCCTGGACAAATAGCATGAAAAAACCTTGCAGTTTTCTTAGCAAGGTTTTCAATAAGAGATTTGCTGTTGTCTCCTTGCTCGGGCTGATGGGAAAGTGACTGTCCCAAGTCCAAAAGCTCTAAATTATTCCCATGCTCATGGATAGTTAAAAGAATAAGATCTCCCCACTCCCCTTTGTCCCTCAGGTCACATGGACCAACCAGGCCAGATGTAGACTCCCGCTCAACTTCAACAACTCTCCATTAAACAATCTTGGTTCATACGCTGGCTGGGTGATGTTATGGCTAGCTGGCTGAGGCACCACATTCCTCCATGCTCTCCTCCCTCCCCCTTGAACGGCAACCAAGAAACAAAGTAAGCATGGCTTCAGCTGAAGTTGTTTTGCAGGTTGACAATTAAAGTAGTATTAAACAATTTTTCATATAATAATGTTTGGGCATTGCTGAACAATCTGCATCTTCATGAAGGGGTCCATGAGCTGAAGAGTTTGGGGATCCCTGATCTAAACTGTAGTTTACAGTATCCATATACTTTTGGTTTAAGCAAAAATAGAGAATAGATGGGGGCGGGACCAGTCACAGGTGGTATTTGCCGGTTCTCTGAACTACTCAAAATTTCTGCTACCAGTTCTCCAGAAGTGGTCAGATCCTGCTGAATACCACCCAGTCTGGATTACACATACTTCTAAAACATACAGAGCAAGCTCCATTCTGCCAAAACTGATACTTCATAAACCTGTATCTTTTGGGAGCTTGTTTTGTGATCTTAAGGTACTTCAAAGAGTGTGGGGAAAACTCACCTTTCACTCTCCTTCAACAGTGAGAAAGTAAAATTTTTAAGAGCAAGAGTTTTGTTCATAGCTTCCATTATATAAAAGAAAAAAGAGCACTATCTTTCTTTTCATTATTTGCTCAATTGAAACCCAGCTTCCTATTCATAAAACAGTCAAGACAGCCCTTGTCCAGCCATTTGTTTCAGAGCAATTCATGAAGGTTGAAGGATTAGACATAAGCCACATTTACTTATAAAAATAATAAAAAATCTTCTTGCAGCTAGTAGGTTTCATAGTCAATAGTGTTTCTCCCTTAAGGTGTATCTGTTCATAGGCTTCAGATTTAATGCCTTGAGGCTTAAATTATAATTTTGTTTCAAGATGTTTGGCTAACAATAGCAACCAGCAAAGTCTTCTTAAGAAAGATTTGACTCAGATGAAATTAATGAAGACTAAACAAATACAACAAGGACCCAGGACAGTTCTTGTGGTTTGGGAGAGGAAAAAAAGAGAATGCATTGATTATAGTATACTGGCAGATGTCTGTGTGAAACAGGGAAGGGGAATGTGTTATGAACAGAAATAAAGCTCATAAGCCAGACAACATTTTAAAACAGATGCAGACTGGTTGCATGGCTTCCAGAAATGGGTTTGAGACATGCTAAGTAAATGTATAGCTGTCACCATGAATATAGCTTGCATTCTTGCTGTCTTAACCTCAGGCAGAAAAAAATTAATGCTTAATGGCATAACACATTTTCCCCTCAAAATCAGCACCGAAATTAATGTCCTAGGTGAAAGGTGGGGTGGGGAGAATTTAGTGAAAAGATAATTATTCCAAAGAGCAGTAGGTTTTTAGTATGGAAGGAATGCACTGTACTTGCTAAAAAAAATTCTTTTCCAATTAAGTAGTTATTCTTTTCCCCCAAGAGTTGTTTGTTTGAAAACTCATTTAACATGTGTTCCTCATCTGGATAGTGAAAATCTGAATACAAAAGCAATTTTTGGCAAAACACTTGAGACAAGGATGTAGCACACATGTGTGATACTATCTCTTCTAAGAGAAAAAATCCCTTACTCCCCCCAAAAAAACTTTATTTTAAAAAATCTTATACAGCCTTTTCTGATCAGGCCTGGATTGGTTTAATGCAGTGACCATCTATAATATTATATTGTACGTTCACATTAAATTATAATTATAGGGATTTGTTAAAGGAAAGCAAGGAAAGCTTGTTCCCTGGCTTATCCCATTAAAATCTATGAACAAAGTTGAATTATGTTGACCATTTGTTTGAGGTATCCTTCCCCAATAAATATTCCTGTTTTATTCCAGTCTTTCACAGCTTAGAGTAATTGTTTTGCAGAAATATTAACACATTTCTTATCCCATTGTTTATGAAAAGAAAAATGATAGAATTGTAAAAGGAAATTAAATCAAAAAAATAAGTAAACAAAAAAAAAAAAACCCCAAACAAACTTGGGAATAGGGATGCATATGGTAAAGATAAATATTTTAATTATATATCCAGAAGAGTGTTTATACAGGTACAGATTTTCTCAATGATGTGACTGGTAGTAGAAATAATGGAAAACTAAGACAACAAATAGAGATTCACAATTTAAAACTAGTCCAAATAATGGATCCTATTAAAACAAAAGCAAAACTAAGTAAAAAAAACATTTATTTTGAAAAGCCTATATATATATTATATGTACCTGGATTTTCTTTTCTTTTAATGATCATCCTTATTAAGAACATAAATATTTAATTACAGAATATAACTATTTAAATGAGAAGGCCAGCTAGTTTGATCTTATATCTTAAAGTGACAAAACTTGGAGGCAAATAGATTTGGGACAGTTAAAAAAAAATTCAGAGTGACATGTGTTTAAATAAGTTTGATTGGGAAGGATATTCAGGAAGTCACTAATATATAGTACTCTACAACTGGGCATTTGTAGAAGACACTTAAATACATTCCTAAAAATATCTGGTATTTGCTTCTCTGTATACTACTTATTTCTCATTTTAAAATAGCCCCCTTCACATTACTTGACTATTATGAGATTAAAACTGTGCATGCTTTAAACTCTTTGTTCCGCCCTTTGGTCACCTCAGGTGATGTTCATACATGAGATAAACTATCTTGATTGGGCAGAAATGGAAAATTGAGATGTGCAAAACTTGGGGAATTCAAAGATGTTCTTAGCGCCAATGGTATTGGGGCCCTAGAATTCAAATCTGAAATAACAACATTGAGATTGGGTGACTTCTGGTGTTCTGAGCCTGACATGTGGTTGGCTTGAACTCAGAAGAACTTCTGGAATCAATGAATCATCACAAATGCATTCAAGACAGGCAGACTAGCCTTTTAAAACCTGAAACATAGCTTTGATCTTAGAACTTTTTGAATTCAACACATGGAGGATTCCTTTGGAGGATTCCAAAATTGCACCAGTGAATTTGGGAGGCATTTTTTTCCCTAAGCACACTTTTGTTTGCATCTCAAAAACTTAATAAGCATTTTGGGGGAAGAATCTTGTAAACCTATATTATTTCTTCAATATCTATTTGATCATCCAAAAGACAAATCCAGTGCAAAAGAGTTACCCATCCCTGGAATATGTGTATAGATTCCATAAGAAACTATTTGAGGTCCATCTCTCAGAAAAGCTAGAAATATGAGGAGTTTGATAAAAATGTATTCCTGCTTCTTTGGAGACCTTGAGTTTTCTTTATCTGTTCTAAGATGCAGAATCAAAATTGTGGGGCTTAGGACCTCATCAATAACAAGAAGTATTATCCTCAATATTAATGATTTTGCCATAGATTCCTAAATTAGAGTATCTACTGTACATTTTAGTTCTTTGGTTGTTTGCTTTTAAATGTCTATTTCTTAAGTAATACATAGCAAGAAAGAAAAACTTTTTGATGATGTATGAATGAACTTTCTCCAAAGAGATACTGGGTGATAAAATGCCTTGCTATTCAAACATGTAAAAGCCATTACAACTTCCCTACTTCCTCTGTTAAAATCTCTTCTAGGAATAGCCGGTAAAGAGATGAACTTTGTAATATACAAAAATGCAGAAAATGAATGTGAAGACCACTAATGAATTAAATGTCTTTTTATTACTTTTCTGTCTGGTATGAAAATACAGGGCTAGTGAAAACTAGTAAAATGATGATTGCCTAGAGAGTACCTAGAAATAAGGAATGCAAGCTTATAGGAATGTTACTATTTTCAAATGATAAACTGGGGGCTATTTTGCACATTACATTATTAAAGGGATGCACCTAACATGTCTTAAGTGCCACTGAGGTTGGTGGTTCATTTTTTTATTGTTCAATTGTTGATAATGAAAGCATTTTATCAGCCCAAAGTAATAAAATAAATGTTTCAGCATTTATTTTTGCTGCAGCTTTGTAGCACATACTGGAAAGACACCATTCTGTCATTTTGCTTTATTTATCTATTGTTTCTATATCTAGACTATCCATCACCAAAATCCTTCATTAATGTAGAAAATGCCCAAATGTCCAAAATGTCCAAAAATTACACAATCTGGCATTTAAATAGTGGTGTCATGTTGGGAAGAGACTTAAAATGTTGAAGAAACGAGGTCAGATGAAATATATGTTTTTTTAAAGTCTTTAATATATTTTCTATCACAAGGTATAACAAACAAACCAAAATAAAATAATCCATCAGTGACTGTACAGTAGAGGAAAATAAAAACAATTGCATATTTTGAAAATAATTCCATCTCTATAAACTGACATTCATTATTAGAAGGGTCTCTTTAGATAATCATTTCTGTTTCACTTTTAATAGTCAACATACTTCTTCATAACAGACAGAAAAGTCAGAAAAAGAAAGATATATAATATAGTATTGGTCTTCTAGTTCATTTTCTGTATTTCTGTATGTTACCAAGTTCATCTCTTCACTGGGAAAAAAAAAGAAACAAAGAAAAAGGGGAAAATGTTCTTAAAAATTACTGTGAATAGCATTATCCACATTATTTTAGAAGCCACCGAGAAGGCTTGACCCCAAGTGACAGACATAATTGTTTGGCTGCTCCCAGAGATGTACCTCCCCAAATGATTTTAGAGGACAATGGAAGTCCTGAAGGACAAGGCATTATATCTCAAGCCACGCGTGGCTCTGCAAGGCATGCATGGCTCTACAAATAATAAGTAGCACTTTGGATCTTACCTGAAAGCTAGTTGGCATCTGGTATAATTTTTTAAAAAGTGATGCAGTCTGGTCTCTGTGGTGTACTTTGGAAACCAAGCTGCTGCAGTTTTCAAATCACACTGAAGGACAGATCTTCAGAAACTAAACACATACTACTGTTTTTCGTGATTTTATCTGGAGGAAGACAGCTAAAGATAATACAGGATGTCTCTGGCCATGGTCTCCACCTGAAGGATGAGGATCAAGGAGAGATAAGGATCCAGGATCATTAACCAAGTGGCACACCTGCTTTTTCTGAGAGTGTGACTCTATCTATCTAGAATAGGGAGGTTTAGCACAATCTTAGAATTATGAACCACTACCTTTCCCCTATGTGTGATGAATCAAGGAAAACAGCTTTTTCTCACAACATTAATATTTTCCAGACATTCTTCAGAGCTCCAAGCAGGTAGAAAAAGCATAAATCAAGGGGACAGTAAGTAGATCATCACAACTATCTCCTCATGACTTAAATATTGAAACTAGTCCTACAACTAAGGCACATAAGGACATTTCTGAACACTTCTGACTAAATCTAATGCAGGATAGCTGAGAACTGAAAAAATGCATTGCCAAAATTCTTATTGAAAGTACTACATTTTGTTCTGTCCCCTCATTAGCATTCTTGAGATCCCCACGCTTTGATTGGCCAAAGCGCGGGGCACTCTGATTGGCTAGGCGAGCCGCGCCGATTGGCTCGCTAGGAATCTCCCGCGATTGGTCTATTCGAATCGCGGGAGATTCAAAATGGTGCCATTGGCCGTGACCGCCGCGGCTAAAGAAATAAAAAGCCGCAAAGTTTCTCAATAGCCTCAGTTCGGTTCCCACATCAATAAAAGAGCTTGATACAAAGTCACCGACTCCTGGCATCATTTCCGAAGACACAACACTGGCGACGAAGGTGGGATTCTGATCCTGAACCAAAGCACGTGTCCGACGGAAGCCAGACGAAAATCCACGATGGCGAAAATCGCACCCCCCGCAACCTTCAACCCCGCCACCGAGGACTGGGAATCGTACTCCGACAGATTCCGCATGTTCCTCGAGTGCAGCGACCTGAAGGACGCCACCGGCCACATGAAGCGAGCCGTCTTCCTGACCCACTGCGGGACCGAGGTATTTAAGATGGCCAAAGCACTTGCCAAACCCGCCGACGTGACCGTGATGGACTGGGACGTCCTCGAGCCAATACTTCAGCGACACTACGCTCCAGAGGTGCCCATCCTCATCCGATGACATGAGTTTTACCGTCGGGACCAACAGTCGGGTGAGAGTTTCAGCGACTTCGTCGCCGAACTACGGCACCTAGGGGGGCTGTGCGAATTCGACAACCTGAACGACGCCCTGCGAGACCGAATCGTGCTCGGCCTGTGGGACCTCGTCCTCCAGAGTCGGCTGATGGCCAAGGGCAACATCACCCTTGCAGATACCCTCACCGAAGCCACAGCCCCCGAAGTGACACGAACATCCGCCGACAAAACGCTGGGGACCGCAGCGGGAACAACCACCCTGCAAGGTTGGCCTAGGCCCAACCCGAGATGACCACCCACCAGGGCGACTTCCACTCGGCATCGGGCACTTCCGACGAGGAGAAAATTCATCGCCTCCAGGCAGGCCGCGACCCACAGAACCGGCGGGGTCGTAAGTCGAGGACCAACTGTGCCGGTTGCGGAGGCGACCACCCCAGGTCCGAATGCCGGTTTTTCGAGTCAATCTGCCGGCAT
Organism: Hydrophis major; assembly: GCA_033807585.1. Lineage (NCBI taxonomy): Eukaryota > Metazoa > Chordata > Lepidosauria > Squamata > Elapidae > Hydrophis > Hydrophis major. The sequence goes on along the minus strand of CM066332.1, from coordinate 34,745,624 downwards.
TGCGACAAGAAGGGACACATCGCCCGTGTCTGCCGTCTCAAAAAGAACCGCAGCCCGCCACGATGGGACCAGAGCGAACGGAGGCGAGAGAGCACAACACCCCGGACCAGAGATCGCCCCTCTGACCACAGATGGGACCGGAACAGACGATCCCTATGAGGCGGTGAGACCCGGCGAAGAGAGGAGACCCATCAGACAGTCACCATTGGCCACGCCACAACCAATGACGCCCGGAAGGTCTACGTGGAGGTAGGCATTGAAGGCGAGCCATGCAAAATAGAGGTGGACTCCAGGTCCTACCTCTCCATGATAGCATGGCAAGAAATAAAGTGCTTGGTGCCTACCATCCAAAGAAAAGGCCGAGACAGCCAGAGACTAATCGTAAAAGACTACCAGGGAAACCGCATCCCTGTAGTCAGAACCGGACAGTTCAACGTAACATACAAAGGGCGCACCGAAAGGCTTCCCCTGACCATCGTCGATCGCGACTGCCCAAGCCTACTGGGACTGCAATGGTTCGCCCCGCTCGGCATCGCAGTCACGGGAATCGACCACATCACTGACGACAGCTGGGAGCAACAACTAGCCCGGGAATTCCAAGAGGTCTTCGACGGAAACCTAGGCAAGTACCGAGGGCCCCTTATATCATTCAGCCTAGACCCAAACATCCCCCCAAAACGCCTGAAACCAAGGCGGGTGCCATTCGCACTTAAACCCAAGATAGACGAGCAAATTGACAAGCTCGTCAAGCAAGGGATCCAACAACCAATAGACCACGCCCGGTGGGAGACCCCCATAGTCACCCCGATCAAGCCCGATGGGTCGGTGAGAATCTGTGGGGACTATAAGGCCACCCTAAATGGCACCTTGCAACAAAGCGCCTACCCCGTCCCAGTAGTGCAACACTACTGCATTCACTGGGAGGGGGCAAGGTTTTCGCCAAACTCGACCTCGCCCAGGCATACCAACAGTTGCCAGTCAATGAGGAAACGGCAGAAGCGCAAACCATAGTCACCCACCGGGGAGCATTTAAATGCAACCGGCTCCAATTCGGAGTCAGCGTGGCACCTGGAATATTCCAAAGCTAATGGAAAGGCTATTACAAGGCATCAAGGGGGTGGTACCTTACTTCGACGACGTCTTAGTGTTGGCAACCAACCAAGCCGAACGAGAGGGTCGCCTAAGGGAAGTCCTAACCAAATTCAAAGAGACCGGGCTCAAGGTAAAGAGGGAGAAATGCCAATTATACACGGAACGGGTTGAATTCCTAGGATATCTCCTAGACCATCACGGCATTCACCCCACAACCCAAAAAATCAAAGCCATCAAAGAAGCCCCCACACCCAAGTTGAAGATGGAGCTGCAGGCATTTCTGGGGCTACTTAACTTTTATAATGTCTTCCTGCCCCAAAAGGCAACGGCGGCGGAGCCTTTGCATAGGCTCTTGGACAAGGCGGCGACCTGGACTTGGGGGAAACGCGAGCAAGCCGCCTTCCAGAGAACAAAGGACCTCCTCACTTCGGATGCCGTCCTTATACAGTACAACGAGACCCTACCTCTGGCCGTCACATGCAACGCATCACCCTTCGGCGTCGGCGCTGTCCTCAGCCATACTCTCCCCGACGGAAAAGAAGCACCCATCGCGTTCTTTTCAAGGACCCTCACCAAACCGGAGCGGAACTACAGCCAGCTGGACAAAGAGGCTCTGGCTATCGTCGCCGCAGTAAAAAGATTCCACGAGTATCTCTACGGCCGGACATTTACCATCATAACCGACCACAAACCGCTGCTGGGAATCCTTGCAGGGAACCGGGCCACCCCGAACATTCTGTCTCCCCGAATGACAAGGTGGTCCGAGTTCCTGGCAGCCTACAATTACAGACTCATACACAGACCGGGTAAGATGATCTCACATGCAGACACCTTAAGCCGCTCGCCGCTACCGGAACCTGACACCGACCCAGTACCCACGACGACCACCCTCAGTATAGAGACTCTACCAAACCTACCCATAACCGCGTCAGACATTGCCCGAGAAACTAATAAAGACAAACGTCTGGCGCGGGTGTTGCATTGGGTAGAGAAAGGGTGGCCGGAAAGGGACAACGACGAGCCCGTCAAGACATTCCGGAACCGGCAAACGGAACTCTCGTTATTAAAAGGGTGCATACTATGGGGGGATAGGGTGGTCATTCCAGAAAAATTACAAGGGAAGGTTCTGGAACTGTTACACGAGGGGCACCCGGGCATCGTTAGAACTAAAGCCCTGGCCAGAAGTTACGCTTGGTGGCCAGGGATGGACAAACAGATTGAGACCTGGGTAGCAAGGTGCCAACGATGCCAGGAAACTAGGCCAAGCCCACCCACAGCACCCGTCCTAGAGTGGGAAACCCCAAGGGGACCTTGGTCTAGGATCCACATAGATTTCGCCGGGCCCACAAAAGGACACACTTTCCTGATAACAGTAGACGCTTACTCCAACTGGCTGGAGGTAAGCAACATGAGAACAACAACCACGGAGGCCGTGACCAAGGAACTCGGCAAACTTTTTGCAACACACGGCCTCCCAGACGTCGTCGTTTCTGACAACGGGCCCCAATTCACCTCGCTAGAATTTGAAAAATTCCTAGTGGAAAGGGGCATCCGACACGCACTGACAGCACCGGTGCATCTGGCGGCGAACGGTAGGGCGGAACGGATGGTGCAATTCACAAAGAAAACCATCCGGAAAATAGACCACGGGGAGATCCAGGATAAAATAAATAAATTACTCTTCACCCAACACATAACCCCAAATACCACAACGAATAAGAGCCCAGCCGAACTGTTAATGGGGAGGAAATTAAGGTCCCCACTCGACAGATTACACCCCACGTATAACCCAGAGAAGCCCCCAGACTTAACCAGCAAACACCGAACCTTTGCACCAGGCGACCCCGTGTATGCAAAAAACCTAACGGGAGACCCGTTATGGGTACCGGCCGTCATCACACAAATAACAGGCCCACACTCGTACCGGCTACAAACAACACACGGACGAGTGTGGAAACGCCACATGGACCAGTTAAGGTCGAGGACGACCACCCAAGAGACCACCGACGCACCAGCAGGCAAAACCAACCCCCACAACACAAACCAAGAGGGGAGGGAATACCCAGGGGACCAAAACCAAAGAAGAACAAACCAACCATACTTACCGGAAAGCAGCCAGCACGAAACCTCGCCAGAAAGAGACAGCCAGGCCAGCTCGACCGACCCGGGGAGACCGAGCGGGAGCGGTGAAACCCGCAGCTCAACCAACCCGGGAAGCCCAGGAGGGAGCTACGGAGAACGGCCCGGCCCGACCGACCAGCCGGTTCCCACGACGGCATCCAGAGAAGCAGAGACCCCGACTGAACCGGCCGTGATCCAACCTACGACTGAGCTGCGCAGGTCCAGTAGGCTAAGACGGAGCCCTGCCTACCTACGGGACTACGCAACGTAAGGACTAAACCAAGAGGGGAGGGGTGTTCTGTCCCCTCTTTAGCATTCTTGAGATCCCCGCGCTTTGATTGGCCAAAGCGCGGGGCACTCTGATTGGCTAGGTGAGCCGCGCTGATTGGCTCGCTAGGAATCTCCCGCGATTGGTCTATTCGAATCGCGGGAGATTCAAAGCGGTGCCATTGGCCGTGGCCGCCGCGGCTAAAGAAATAAAAAGCTGCAAAGTTTCTCAATAGCCTCAGTTCGGTTCCCACATCAATAAAAGAGCTTGATACAAAGTCACCGACTCCTGGCATCATTTCCGAAGACACAACACATTTGATCATGCTGGATTCTAATCTGAATCCAGAAGTTAAGAAGCACATATTATTCTCTCACAGTTCTGAACAGCTCAGCTGGAGGAGTCTGCAGCTGTGATGTGTGCATGACTTCACCTCTGAATGCACACAGGATCTCAAATATTCTCCATAACCTCTGCATGGGAGTCAATTTTCTATCTCCTCCCCATCAGTCATTTGCTGTTGCTACTTCAGGCCTCAGATTTCTTCTCTAGCGCTGGGGTTGATCTTGAATGGTTTGACAAAATTATTGGAGGAAGCTGTGTTTACTATTCCAGGGACTCAACCAGACTAATCAACAGAATTTCCTACATACTCAATATTAAACATTAAAACCTTCAGGCATAGGGAAAGCCTGAAACTGAATTGATCCTTTCTTCCTTTGGAGGTGGAATGTAGCAGTAAATCAAATCTTAATCAAGTTATTCTCTGAAAATCTAATCATAATAAAGTAGCAATCCACCCCAAATGGACAAATTATCATCCAAAGACGGGAAGGCAGAAGCTAGTAGAATAGAAGACTCCTAGACTCCTTCCTCCTTTTCAAGAGCCAAAGCAGGTAGTTTCACCACTCTCTTGCCAATTTTAGATGATCCTCCTTTAAATCCTATTTTTGTCCCCCCCCCCCCAGGATTAATAACATTTTTTGGAGAAACAGGGAATCTTGCATTGGACAAGCCAAAATTTACATTCCATTAGAACAGTGGTTCCCAACCTTTTTTTCACCCCACATCCCTAAAGAAATTTCACTCAAACCTCGCACCCCCTGAAATAAAGAATAAATAAAAATGCCAACATATAGCCAATATCCTATTATTTACCCGGACTTTTCCTGCACCCCCTGGAATATCATCTCGCACCCCCAGGGGGTGCGAGCACCCCAGGTTGGGAACCCCTGCATTAGAAGCAGAAATGGCAAAATGGTTTTTTATGAAACTATGTTGCCACTCCTTTTCACCCATCCCCTCTCACTTGTGACTGTATGACTGTAACTTTGTCGCTTGTATCCTTACAATTTTTATTGACTGTTTCCTAGTATGATTTGATTGATTATTGTACCCTATGACTATCATTAAGTGTCATACCTTATGATTATCGATTCCTGATGAATGTATCTTTCTTTTATGTATACTGAGAGTATTTACACCAAGACAAATTCCTTGTCACACTTGGCCAATAATGTATTCTATCTATCAGATGTGGGTAGTTTTCATCAAAAAGATATTCCAAGTTTTTGTAATTCTAACTTTTTCCCAGGAGGGCAACTGCACTGTAATGGAGAGAGTGAGCATTGAGTAAAGATAGCCTGCATTTGGAAATAGCTTGCAAGACCTTTTGCAATATTGCTTTCAGGGAGGTAAATGTACACAAAACATGTTCATTGTACTTGTCTGTGTCTTCTCCTTTTTGTAAATGAAATTCTAGTCAGGATTTCATGCTGAACTTTAGAATAATCACTTCATTTAGGCATTAAATTATTCAGTGTTGCAGTGTCTCAAGAAAAAGGCTGGCTTGTTTTTAAAGAGAGTGTTAAGGTTTTATTCAGCACTTGGAAGTAATCATGTGAATTTTTTGGTTTAGTTCTTAGTTTAAGATACATTAAGTATCACAAAGGAATAAATCTAGAGCAATGCTCACAAGATGTATGCATCTTCATGCATTTTTTAAAAATACAAATCAAAACAGGACTAATGAGCAAATCCAGGAAATGAGAAAGTGTAGATTTGCAACCCACTAATCAGTTCATAACAACATTTTCAGTATGATTATATATGCCTGTTTCACAGATCTATACAGTAGGTCTAAGTCTGACCTAATGGGGATTGAAAATTTAATACATATGATAAAGAAAGAATAAAATGTTGGTACTTTTTCATTTTCCAGCACAAAAAAAATTATTCTATAGTTCTTATAGCATTTTATTTTATTTTATTTTATTTTATTTTATTTTATTTTATTTTATTTTATTTTATTTTATTTTATTTTATTTTATTTTATTTTATTTTATTTTATTTTATTTTATTTTATTCATTTATTTGTCAAGCGATTATAAGATAACAGGTATAAGTATAAACATAATTATGAATACATGAAATGGGTACATATAAGAAAAATAAAAAGAAACAATAGGACAGGGATGGTAGGCACGTTGGTGTGCTTATGCATGCCCCCTACAGACCTCTTAGGAAAAGGGTAAGGCCAATAGTAGACAGTCTAAGGTTAAAGTTTTGGGGGTTTGGGGAAGAAACCACAGAGTCAAGCAGAGTATTCCAGACATTGACCACTCCGTTGCTGAAGTCGTATTTCCTGCAATCATGTTTGGTGAGGTTTACCTTGAGTTTGTATCTATTGTTTGCTCTTGTATTGTTATGGTTGAAGCTGAAGTATTCATTGACAGGTAGGACATTGCAATGTATAATTTTATATACTATACTTAGATTGGACCGAAGGCAGCGTAGTTCTAGGTTTTCTAGGTCTAGAATTTCAAATCTGGTGGCATAAGGTATTCTCCAACGAGCAGAGCAGTGGAGAACTCTTCTTGTGAAATATTTCTGGACTTTCTCAACTGTGTTAATATCAGATATGTAATGCGAGTTCCAGACTGATGAGCTGTATTCAAGTAGTGGTCTAGCAAATGTTTTGTATGCTCTAGTTAGTAGTGTGATATTACCAGAGAAAAAGTTACATAGGATTAGGTTAACAACTTTTAATGCCTTTTTGGCTATGTAGTTACAGTGGGCTCTAGCGCCTAAATCATTAGAGATGAGTACTCCAAGGTCCTTGGCACAGTTTGGATCATCAAGGTCTTGACTATTCAGCCTGTATTTTATTTTCTGATTTTTTTTTTGCCAATATGTAAGACAGAGCATTTATTTGTTGAGATTTGAAATTTTAGAAAGACTTCATCCTACTTTACAAAGCAGTCCTTAAATATTGCAATTGTTAGTGTCAATTCTGCTAAAAAAAATCTGATACTAGCCCTGTTGGAAGCACACCATGAAGCTACTTATGTGTCACCATTGTTAATCAGTTCTAGAATATATTTTGACTACTGTACAGTATATCCTTAATGTCAAAGAGTTTATTTCCAGGACCTTCTTCTATTTGCCAGTAGCCTTGAGTGACTTTCCAAAAATACCTTTAGCTCTTGAATATTTATAAATGTAGTGCCAGTTTACTATAGTAGTTAAGGCATCAGGGAAGAAACAGGGAGACTTGGGAATTCTAGTCCCACCTTAGGCACAAAGTCAGTTGGATAACCTTGGGATAGTCACTTTCCCTTAGTCCTAGGAAGGAGGCAATGGCAAACCACTTCTGAAAAACCTTGCCAAGAGAACCATGAACCACTTGTTCATGCTGTCTCTGGGAACTGGACATCATAAATAAGGAAAGAAAAGTAAGGAAAGAAAAAAAAACCACAAATATAGAGTGTTTTCATTTGCTACAACATAACAGCATTAAAATACTCTTCAGGGAAGGTACCATATCCATGGATAAAGTACAATTTGGCTTCAGAAGGAAAGACAGTTAAAGTAGTGTAGACATACGTTAAAATTGAGCATCAGTGTGACTGCAGAACTTCTTGGTATATATTTATTTATTTATTAAATTTATTTACCGCCCATCTCTTTGCGAAGCCAATGTAGTTTAAAAGAAAAAATCTCAAATGGGAAAGTAAGACCTTTGATATGATTCAACAAGAGTTTCCCCTTATATAGCAGATAGAATCAGTTGTTTAGGCAAAGAGTGTATAATATTTCTCTATACATTATAGTGATTATTCATACTCTGGCATCTATGTATATTAGTGCAGTTGCACTCAGAAGGCATGTGTCCTTCCTGCTTTAAACTCACAACTGGTGGATTTTCCAAAAGTATACTCTGTTTTGAAAAATATTTCTTTTTTGCTCAGAGACTTTAGTGAATCTAGCCAATATGCAGCCCTTAATTTTTGCTACTTACTCTATTCTTTCCAATTTATGCATCTGTGTTGGATAGTCCAGTTTGAGACATGTCTCCTTCACATATCCTGGACTGATTATGTTCCTTTGGAGACGCTTACCCTAAGCAACCCTTGTGCAAAGAAACTAATGGCTAAAGAAGTTGATTGGCCATATAATTTAATTGACATTTGTGTCCTAAAATTCACCTTCTAAGTCAACCTGGTTTTCTTATTCCCCTCCTAATCAAGAAATTTGACTGCTTCCTGTTACTGGCTATAGCCTCAAGGTATCCACAAGGAATTAAATGCAACATTTCTGAGTTGATTAGCATTACATTTCATCTGTTGAAGGCAGAGACTGTGGATGGCTTTACTGTGCTGATCCAACAATTAATGGCCATTTTGTTATTATTTCAGGTCTTTATCTTTTCCTCTTCTGTAGGAACATGACACACAAGTTTCTCCTGGAAAGATACTGAAAAAGAGTTTCTTTTGGCTAGCCTTAGGGAACTGTTTCTCTCTGTTCTTCCAATTTTTTGTGCCTGACGTCAGTGACAACTGGTTCTAATGGAAATCTGATATGCCTGTCCCCTAATGTATCAAAACAAAAAGACAATGTGTGATGTGATACAAAGACCAAGCTTAGGTTATGTACCAGATACATCAAAGGCAGAGGTATTTTAACGAAAGGTTACCTATGCCTAGAAAAACATTTCACTTTATTAGGAGCAGTTAAATAGCACAACCTTTACATTAAATAAAAAGAAAACTCCCTCCCTTTGTAAAATAAACAGGGCTATGAGAGATTATGATTGAGAGGCTGCCACTTCCAAAGCCCCTGTCAACTCTCACCAGTTAGGATGAAACAGGAAATAGGTAGTTAAACAGGAAATAAGAATGCTCAGCTGTCTTTTCAGGAGTACTTCAAGAGAAGTCCATTTCATCAGAAGTTTAGTGATCCATATTTTACATTCCCATACACAATATTACCTTTGCTAATAGTATAACCCATTCTTATAAACCCCAAAATCTTTTCATAAGTGCAAATCTTTGTGCAAAGCCAAGATTTTGTGCAATTGTGGGAAGCAGCTTCCAGATTGTAGGGATCTGAAAAGAATGCCTTTGAACATGTTTTTCAGCTGTAGTATTCTTTGGTTATATATGCATTCTTTGCTTTCCTGTATTCACAACTGAACAGATGTACTTTAAACAGGGTTCAGAGTTCCATCGTGAATAAAGGACAACTGGGAACAGGCAAGCATCAGTTGAGTTCCCCACTCTCCTCATGAGTCCTATGTTGTAACTGTAGCCATATTTTTATATCATTCAACTTTTATGTCATATTTTACATTTATATCACTTCACTCAACTCTGGTAAGACAGAGTGGATCTGAGTTTTTGTCTTTCACCCCCAAGCCCAAGTGATATTTCATCCCTGACTCTGGATGAGGTGGCATTCTGCTGGACTAATTTGGGGTGGTGATCCTAGCCCCCTGGCTCCTCCTCAAGGAGCAGGAGGCAGCCAAAGTTAAAGGGACCTATGCACAGATTCATCTGGTGCACCAGTTGTGTGCTTTCCCATATGGGGAGGTCTTGCTCATACTCATTCATGCTTTTGGTCAATTCCGCTTGGATTTCTGAAATGTGGTCTACATAGGGTGTACTTGAAGACCATTGAAAAGCTATAATGGGTCTAGAATGCAGTAGTATGCACAATAATGAGTGCCCCTAAGTTTACCCATATAACCCCTCAGTTGCATGAACTGCATTGGCTCCCAGTTTCCTTGAATGTAATTCAAGATGCTGGTTATTACCTTAAAAGCCCTACAAGGCATGGAGTCAGGTTATCTGTAGGATTACCTTGTCCTAAGGTCATCACCCCATTGTACCAGATCAAATAGGACAGGCATGTTCCACCCTTCCTGTTAAGCCTGGGTTCCCCAACCAGGGTTAAGGAAACAAGCTAAACAGAATGTGCAGCGTTAGTCAGATAGGCACACAGATAAATGAGTGAGATAAGTTTGTATGTTTGTTAACATATAGTAAAAATAACAGATACGCTTGTGCTATAAAAATATAGTTTATTCCATTTATAGCATAGTCAAAATAACAGTCCATTAGTTATGTATCATTTAGTCAGTCCATTCAAGGATATTCAGTTAGCAAAGTCCGTGTAGAATATCCTATGTCAGTTCACTTACAAATCAGTCCTTTGTTTATCTCTCCCGTTCGAGTAACGCAGTCTTGAGTCCATGCAGTAATTAGGGATCATCAAAGCCAGAGAGTGAGTAAGCTGTCATCTTGCTTCTTTTAAAGTGCTTTCACAACCACTCCCTTAATTACATTCCTATATTTAAAGTTGCAGACACTTTAACTTATAAATCATGATTACATATTTATTATTTTACCTAAACCAGTTAGGGTAAACAATGTTATCCCTAACACTTCCCTTAAACATTGCTATCTTATGGGATCCAGGAAGCCTGCCTTTTCCATGGCAGCCCCTACCCCATGTAATATTCTTAGGACTGCCTTTCCCTCCAGGCACTGAGATTGAGGAGATAACTAAGCGATGGACTGCATGTGAAAGTTTAACTTTGTGTCCGTTTTTAATATGATTTTAATAGATATAGGTAAGTTTAAGGGGATATTGATATCATTTTAATGGTTGGTTGAGAACCACATAGAGTTCAATGTAAGGTGGGTGGCTATATAAATGTTTTAAATAAATAAATAAAGCATTGCAAAAAATGTTAAAGTGTTTGTTTTATGTAATCCAGAACGAAACTTGCAAATTAGGTATGTAAATAATTACAGAATTAATCTCACTTCAATATATATTTTCCTAGCATGGAACATGAATTTTCATCTTGTCTGGTGTGGATGGCTGTCTGTAAAAAAGTAAATTGTTATTCTGATATAAAGTTCAAATGTTTTATGATTGATTGGGTGTTAAATGACAACATTTGCTCATCAATCTCTTGCACATAAAATGGCTTAGAAAATATATGCAAATGAACACTTTGCAGGACAATCTGGCAAAAGACATTTCAATGACATTTCTCTCTCCTTCCAAAAAGCTTGTTTATTTTCATGCTACTATAGTTATTAAAATTTGAGAAGAAGTTCTAACCAGGTGAGTTGATCAAGAAACTCATATTGCATGTCTTCTATTATTATTTATTTCAATTTACTGTGCCAAGCTTTCCTTCCCATTAGGCCATCTCAAGTATCAAAGTCTGATGTCACAAAGGAAGGACAACAAATTTGATCATCTATATACTACTAATTCTCCAGTTTGTATGTTAAATTTAACTGGATGAAAGACTGTATCATAGGGCAATCATTTTTGAATCAAGTACTTCAAATGGATTGACTTACAGAATGATGCCAAAATTCAGAACCTATAAAATTTGGCAAATTTAATAATTAAATTTTTGTGACAAAAATTATCATAAAGCATTTTAAAGATATAATACAACATGTTGCAAAATATTTCAGCTTCTGATATTTGACTGTGCAATACAGTTCAATATGGGCTCTTGGATATCTATCTGAATTTTTAAGAACTTTTCCAGTGCATCAGAAACATTGACATTGTGGAAGGCATTGAAAAATCCGGTAAGGAAATATCTCTAAAATGATGACCTAGCAGGTCATAGGTAGTCTATTAATTATTAATATTGCAGGATTTTCTGCTTCATGTGCCAAAATAATGTGGATTATATTTTATAGCTTGTACTTTGATAAGGCAAGAAAGAAATATGATTCAGCTCTTCCAATGCATGGAACAGGATATTTTGAATTGGCTTTGGTTGTGTGCAGCAATTTCCAGGTGGTAAATATTGACATTCTAGAATATTTGATGTCAAAATCAGTACTGTATCCAATTCAACTGCAATACCTATTTTCTTTTAGTGTGCATTTCACCTCTGCCATTCGAGCATTACTTCAGAAAGTCTGGCATTCTGGAAACCTTTTAAAGAAGTTGAACAATGACATTGAAATTGTTTATGTGTCTCTGGCTGTAATATGAAGCAAGACACTGCAGACCATTTTACCCATAATGCCATATGGAAAATCAATGAATTATATTGATACAACTTCCTTCTGATTGTCTCCCCAGTGGAATCAATTCATATTTACTTTCTTAGTTGGTTTTGTCCTTGGGATTGTCCAATTCATCCCTGTCTGAAATACATGATTTGAACATTTCATTAATTATTTCACAATAGGATGATTAAGTAAAAATAATGTTGTATGGCCTATTAAGTCAAACACTTAGTAATTATAGGAACAAGGCTCTGCAGAATTTTTTTTGTAACATCTGGGGGAGTAGCTTGCCTGTATTTTCTTCCTACGTTGATATAATGACTCCCAAATGCATCCTGTTGGATTTCATGTCTAAGGCAGGATTAGAACTCATGAACTCTTTGTTAAGCCTGTGTTCCCCCCAGGGTTAGGGAGACAAGCTAAACAGAATGTGCAGCGTTAGTCAGATAGGCACACAGATAAATGAGTGAGATATGTTTGTATGTTTATTAACATACAGTAAAAATAACAGATACGCTTGTGCTATCAAAAATATAGTTTATTCCATCATGAGTTCATAGCATAGTCAAAATAACAGTCCATTAGTCATGTATCATTTAGTCACTCCATTCAAGGATATTCAGTTAGCAAAGTCTGTGTAGAATATCCTATGTCAATTCACTTACAAATCAGTCCTTTGTTTATTTCTCCCGTTCGAGTAACGCAGTCTTGAGTCCATGCAGTAATTAGGGATCATAAAAGTCAGAGAGAGAGCAAGCTGTCATCTTGCTTCTTTTAAAGTGCTTTCACAACCACTCCCCTAATTACAGTCCTACAGTTAAAGTTGCAGACACTTTAACTAACAAACTATGATAACATATTTATTATTTTACCTAAACCAGTTAGGGTAAACAATGTTATCCCTAACATTCTCCCCTTTTAGGAAATAATAATACTATAACTATTTACATCTTTAAATCATATTTGTTACAACTCTCTTTAAACTTAATTACTCCTTGAGCTTTTGTAAATTGGTCTGCAATATTTTCTTCTGTCATACAGTATTCCAATTTAATTAGCCCATTCTTTACAGATTCTCTAACATTTAAGTATCTTAAATCAGTATGCTTTGGTCTAGTTTTTACAGCAATACTAGTAGCTAACTTTATAGCTGCCTGGTTGTCCTCGTACACAATAATGGAATCTTTAACAGTTACACCCATGTCCAATAATAACTGTTTGTACAGAATTAAGTCAGTGCATAGTAATGACAGACATGAAAATTCTGCTTCCATCGTGGACAAACTAATATGCTGTTGTCTGATTGACCTCCACCCTATTAGTGTCTTACCAAAAAATATAGCCATCCCAGATGTTGATTTTCTAGTGTTTATGTCAGTTGCAAAACTTGCATCTGCATAGGCACTAAGACTCAAATCACCCTTTGGTTCTATATACAATGCATGGTTCATTGTTCCTTTAAGATATCTTAAAATTCTCTTTAATGATTGCCAATGACATTGATGTGGATCCGAATTAAAACGTGCCAGCTGATTTACACTATAAGCTATATCTGGCCTAGACCAATTGCTTATATATGATAAACTACCAATCAAAGATTGATATATGGACTTATCAAATTTGGGACTTTGATAATCAGTTTGGCAAACTTCCTGACTCATTGGAATCTTTGCCGTTTTACAAAGTTCCATTTTATACGTTTTAATTAATTGGCAAATTTTATCTTCTTGAGATATCTTAAATCCATTTTTTGTTTTGTTAATTGTCAATCCTAGATACTTTTTAATTTCACCTAAATGCTTTAATTTTATCTTTTTAGCTAATAATGATATAATCTCATTAGCTTCATTATTAGTCTTAGTTATCAAATCAATATCATCTGTAAATAATAACAATAATGACACCATTCCATTATTTTCTCTTTTAAACACACATGGATCTGCTAATCCAGATTTAAAATCTATATTGTTTAATTCTTTCACAATATATTGGTTCCACTCAAAACCAGATTGTTTCAACCCGTAAAGAGTTCTTTTTAGTTTCCAACAATCATTACTATTTACTTTATTGTCTTTTATAATAAATGGCTTTTTCAAATATATAGTGTGCTGCAATGGTGCATGCAAATAAGCAGTTTCTACATCTAAATGGTTAATGACATAGTTTTTCTTAGCTGCCCACACTAAAGCTGCTCTCAAAGATGTTGCTTTAAGACTTGGTGCGAAAACTTCATCATAATCAGATGCAGTTTGATTAAATCCTTGAGCTACTAACCTAGCTTTATGGGAAATAGTCCCATCATTTCCAGTTTTTACTTAAAATATCCATTTGCATTCAATGGATTTTTCTCCTGGAGGTAATTTAGCATCTTCATATACTTTCATTACCTTTAATGAATTTAGTTCTTTTTCCATTGCCTTTTGCCAATTCTCCTGATCCTTAGCAGGATACATCCTAAGTTCATCTACACTAGTTGGAACTTAGTTACTTGGCAAACTATACTTGCTTGATACCTATCAGGTGGTCTAGTTACACGTGTAGTACGTCTAGGTATTACAGGACTTACAGGTGGACTTTCATTTATTAACTCTTCTTGATTATCTAACTCTTCCTGATCAACTGTTTCCTCTTGTTCTGGTCCTATTTGCTCTTCATGGACTTCTTCTTTTATTGGACTCTTCTTATAACTAGTCTGTTCTTTCTGCCTTTTGTAGGGTTCAATAATTACTTCATTATTTAAATCTCGCTCTAATCTTTTCCATCCTACATGTTCTAGGAATTTAGCACAAGCACTGGTGTAAACTCTAGATGTACCTGGTTCCCAGAATCTATAAGATTTATGATTAGATTTATATCCTACAAAAAATAATCTTTTAGCTGTATGCTGTCCTTTTTGTCTGAGTTGTGTAGGGATATGCACCCATGCTGGTGCTCCAAATGTGTGCATGTAACTTAAATCAGGTTTTGTACCATGCCACAGTGTGAATGGTAATTCACCTTGAATTAACAACATTATTTAATATATGATTACCACACATTATTGCTTCTCCCCATAAATTGTCAGGTAATCCTGAATCAGACATCATAGTACGTGTCACTGACTGCAGTGTTTGGCCTCGTCTCTCTATAAAGGCATTATGTTGTGGCCTATATGGTGCAGACTTTTTATGTTGAATACCTAACATTCTTAGTCTATTCTGGAATTTATTATTTGTAAATTCTGCACCATTATCTGTTATAAGAGTTACTAATTTCTTTTTAGTTTTCCTTTTAGCAAATTTTATCCAATTAAAGAGATTTTGATACGTTTCAGTTTTGCTCTTCATTAAATAGCAAAACCCATACCTAGAATAATGGTCCATTATACTTAGTATGTAACGAGCTCCTCCTACACTTGGTTTTTTCGGACCTATTAAATCAGCAAATACTACTTCTAAAGGCTCTTTAGTAGTAAATCCATCAATTCTATTAGCCGGTATGACCCTGCTCTTGCTTTGATTGCAAGCATTACATTGCAAATACTTATTACAAGGTTTCAAACTTATTCCCTTAGATAATTCAACAGTTTTCTTAAGCATTTTAAAATTTAAATGCCCTAGCCTTCGATGTAACAAGTGAATACATTCATCATGAGGTTTCTTATTATC
Source organism: Hydrophis major (assembly GCA_033807585.1). Taxonomy (NCBI): domain Eukaryota; kingdom Metazoa; phylum Chordata; class Lepidosauria; order Squamata; family Elapidae; genus Hydrophis; species Hydrophis major. The sequence goes on along the minus strand of CM066332.1, from coordinate 34,730,163 downwards.
ATAAACCGTGTTAGCCACCTTTAAACCATTATCATTTAACACATATAATTCACCTCTTAAAGATGCAGTAATTTTCTTATCTTCTTTTTCAATTACGCAGTTATCTCCTTTAAAGGTAACTACATATCCTAGTTTAACCAAAATTCTAATTGAAATTAAATTAAACTTAAGTTGTGGTACATATAACATTTTTACATTCTCTTTTATGAAAGAACAATATGCTATACCTTGACCTTTAGCTTTCAGTTTCCAGCCATTGGCTAACGATATCTGCTTTAATAAAATTTTTGTTATCATTTGTTATATAGTGGGATGCTGCACTGTCAACCACCCATAAATTATTTTTTACAGCTCCGTTACTATACATGGCTAACTAAATTTTTATTTATCTTTTGATGACTTTTAGTATTCTGGCCAGTGTTCTGGCGCTTTGCTTTTTTACAAAATCTTGCCAAATGTCCTCTTCCTCCACAATTAAAGCACTTTTTAATTGTGTATGCAGTAGGAGATTCATTATCTTCTTTTTGAGGTTGCTTCCTCCTTAAATCGTCTCTTTCAAGTCTTCTTCTTGCCTCTTCAATCAATCTTCCAGTTATATCAGTTAAAGTTAAACTTTCCTTTGGCAAAATTTCAAGGGAAGTGACGTAGTTGTCATAACTTTCATTTAGTGAAGATAGAATTATGTAGACTTGGTGTAGTTCAGAGAAAATAAGCTCTTTCTCGTGCAATTCTTGAAAAATGCTTTGCATAGTTTTCAAATGACTCAGCATATCACCATTCGTCTGGAGATGCGTCCTGAAAAGCTTCCGTGTTAGATTTATGTGAGCACCAACATTATCTTGGACATAAATCCTCTTCAGCTTCTGCCAACACCCAACAGCCGTTTGCTCTCCATGGATATGAACAAGTTGTTGGTCCGTTAATGGTAATCCTATTATGCAAATAGCTTGTTCATTTTTCTGCATAAATTATTCTATTTTTAGTCTATCTTCATCATCCTCTGGATCCCATTCCTCTACATTTGGTGGATTTTCAATTATGTTCCACAGACCTTCTCTTCGTAGAAGTAGACTACATTTCATAGACCATGGTACATAGTTTGTTCCATCCAGCTTGGATATAAGGGACAAACTTTGTAGATTGACTTGTGCCATGTTTTTCTTATATGGATATAAAACTATAATTAATAAAACACAGCTGTCTGTTTACTGTAATGTTTAACAACACAAACTCTCACTTTTTACATAAATCTGTTTTATCCTAGTTAAACTGACTTTGCAGCCTCTGGGCCCATAACCAGTGTTAAGCCTGTGTTCCCCAACCAGGGTTAGGGAGACAAGCTAAACAGAATGTGCAGCGTTAGTCAGATAGGCACACAGATAAATGAGTGAGATATGTTTGTATGTTTATTAACATACAGTAAAAATAACAGATATGCTTGTGCTATCAAAAATATAGTTTATTCCATTATGAGTTCATAGCATAGTCAAAATAACAGTCCATTAGTTATGTATCATTTAGTCAGTCCATTCAAGGATATTCAGTTAGCAAAGTCCGTGTAGAATATCCTATGTCAGTTCACTTACAAATCAGTCCTTTGTTTATTTCTCCCGTTCGAGTTACGCAGTCTTGAGTCCATGCAGTAATTAGGGATCATAAAAGTCAGAGAGAGAGCAAGCTGTCATCTTGCTTCTTTTAAAGTGCTTTCACAATCACTCCCCTAATTACAGTCCTACAGTTAAAGTTGCAGACACTTTAACTAACAAACTATGATAAAATATTTATTATTTTACCTAAACCAGTTAGGGTAAACAATGTTATCCTTTAAATCAAGCAACATTGGCTCTCTTCTGTCACAGACATCTACACATATCAAAAAAATACCATATAACAAAAATACCATAAGATTTTTTTTATTTTATTGTTTTTGCCTACATCACTACAAATGCAGGTAATTTATATATATAACTCTGAATTAACTTTCTCCCCCTCTTTAAATAGGCAATACCTTTAGATAGCCATTCAAAGTTACTAAATAATATAGAAAAAGTATTTGTTAGTAATCTAGCATTTGAGACTTTGGATTTCTTTTTTCTCAGTCAAATAAATGTTTTTGTCTTTTTTGTAGATAAAAACCATAAATAATAGACATCTCAAAATTAAAATTCAGAGTGATATTTTTTAGTAACCGGTACTTACCTTCAAATTAATGAAGGTTATTTCTGGAAAAAAATTGTGAAAAATTGCCACTTTTTAATCAATGCAAAATAAATAAGATGTTTCTGTAAAGTGAGAGTCAGGTTGCTGTAATGGATGAGGCACCAGATTGGAAATTGGAAGTCTGTGAGTTCTACTCATGCTTTAGGCAGGAACCCAGCTGGGTAACTTGGACTGCTCATACTATCTCTTCCAGCCCTGCGAAGAAGGCAATAACAACCACTTTTAAAAATCTTGCCAAGTAAAACTGCAAGAACTTTCCCACATAGTCACCAGGAATGAGAGAGAGGGAGGGAGGGAGAGAAAGAGAGAGAAAGAGAGAGAGAGAGAGAGACAGAAAGACAGAGAGGTGGAAAATCAAAGCTTATCATTTAAATAGGTTAACTTTTTAAAAAAAGATTTTAACTCACCCCATCTTACAGGGTAAACAGGGTAAATTTGGAGTATGATCTTCTATTTTGAAACAGGGGTTTATATTTCATTTGATTTATAAATAAATACACCACTAAGCCCTTTATGCAGTTTTTATTGATCTCAAATCTGAAGTTCACTTTATTTTTAGAATGAAACTGTAGAAGAAACTAAGAATGCCATAACTGGTAGATACTTGTTATTACTTATTTATAGGTTACATTATAGTGCAACTTTGAGAGTGATTTGCAATGTGAAAAGATCAACTATTTCTGATTCATCCTAGCAATCATACTTTTAATTTTTTATGTTAATTCAGAATACACCCACACACCACCAAAACAGCGGAAAGAGATTACTTATTTTATTTTACAGTATGGTTACAAATGATTCCAGATGATGTGATACTCTTAAATTAGTCTCTGAAGACTAATACTGCCATTTTGATTAATTTGTAATTGGTAGTATAATAAAACCAAGATTATGATATTTTTCTAAGGAACCAAATTTAAATATATATATATATATATGGCGTATAACTGAAAAAATGATGATGTTATTGAACAGTTTAAAATTATATATATATATATATATATATATATATATATATATATATATATATATATATATATATATATATGGATAGATAGATAGATAGATAGATAGATAGATAGATAGATAGATAGATAGATACATTGAGGAGAAGGAGAAAGTGAAGGAGATTATCATTCCCAAATGGCCAAAGGGTAAACCCATTTTTTATGGAGCTCAGTTTGACCCAGTTACAAAGTCAACTTCACCTCATTATGGATTTACACTTCAAATTTCTGATACTTTTGCTATATGGTCAAACATGTTTCAACTGGGAATGATGTTACTTATGTTTTAGAGAACAATGTGGTTTTTTTTTCATGTTCAGGTACTTGTTAAAATTAAAGTATTCTCTGTCAGGTCTAGCTCCTTCCTTCTACATTTATTTATAAGTCCTAAACCCTATCAAACTGCTGATATTATCTATCAGCAGATATGCCCTAGGAGGCAGCAGGAGAAGTTTTTTGGTTTTTTTTTAAGAAAATCATCACAAACATAGAACTGCAAAGTGATCTAGCAAGTGCCTTTTCCTATTGTCAAACATGAAACCAAACATGGGAACCAAATCTTCTCTCAACCCAGCTGGTCTGTTATTCATCCCTTGGCTCTGCACAAATTTTGGAATGCTTTTTATTAAGGTTCACTCCAATATTCTTCCATCTGCTGTGCTAGAGGACAAATATAACAGACTAATATTTTCCAACAAATGTGGTGGCTTCTGTGGTTTAGAAGCTGTTGAAATCATTAAGCATTCCTTTTTATACCACTCTTTTTGTAAAATTCTTTGAGTGGAAATTATATCACTTTTAACACTGCACTTCTGCAAAAGCTTCCTATATTTCTTTTTTTTTAGCAGAGAAATTTCCTGGTACAAAGTAGTCAAATCTTGGTTAAGGCTTCTAAAACCCACTGGAAGGTTATAAAGGCACATGTCGATGTCTTTATGACATTTCAGTTGAGTTTTTGATCAATAGCATCTGTATAATTATGTATGAAAGCTGGTCTTATTTTTAAGTGGTATTAACACTGAGCTGAGATATTTTATGTGCTCTTTCTGGATGAGGATAAAACACAAAATATGAGTATGAAAACATGAGTATGAAAATAAGTTTTTTAAAGGATAAAGATCAACCAGGGGAAATTGATGCTCTCTTTAACCATAAAGAGGTGGTTTGGGGATTATTGGTATGAAATGTGTGGAAATGGTCTGAGACTGATGCAAAAAAGAATGCAGATGCAGATGTAGGAGATGAGCAGGCTAAGTTAGAAGGTGGAGTTAAACGCATCATCAGTTTGAAATCATTGTACAACCAGAAGAGACCTCAAGTCCAGTTCACCCCCATGAATTCAATTGACCCTTATCTAGTGCCAATTTGGCTTGGACCATTAGTTGCTCAGATTCTTGTGTATAGGTACAGAATAAACTCTCAGTACTAGATCTCAACTTCTGTTCCTGGTTATTTGCATCTACTAGCAGACGATAGGTAGGGATCACTAAAGAAGCATGTTTGAAATTTGTCCATAAAAATACCAATAATTTATAACTGGTTCTCCATTGCCTCCTTTTCCTTTGCCTCTTTTCTAAGGAAACTTAGGTTTCCAGGGACAACCCAGCTTAGTTTCTGAGTTGTAGCAAGTTCATCTAGATGCTGCTGACTGCTGAGATTTAGCATCTGGTACCCCCTCAGTAAATCACAGGTGTTCAAGGTTCTTCTTGAAACGACTCATGTATTACCAATGGTGTCAGCAAAATTATGTATGTCATAATTTTGCTTACATTTAAACTTTTTTCTGCAGCTTGACATTGAGAAGGATATATACTACAGGAGATATACTGCTGGCTTGGTGTTATTTATATCCTGATGACAGCAGGCAAATTGTGTTCAACTTATGTCACCTGGCGTGGTGGTTAAAATTAGGTTACTATATAAATAGTTGTGATTATGTGACTTTGTAAAAAATGCCATTAACATTAGTATTCCAGAATTTATAAATGAAGCACTAATGTTGTTTCGGTCAAAAAGGTTATATTAAGACTCTGTCCAGGAAATCTTTAATGATATTTCCTACACTATGCTCCACAAGGTGACTTTGCAGGATTTTTATTGGCTGAAGTCTGTCTGTGCATTTTTATTGTAGAAGGCTTAAAAATCAGGAGAGATTCTCCACATTTTCACCTGAGAGCTGAATTCCTAATTGAGCACCTCATATCACAGCTAAATTATTCCTTCTTTGGGCCTAGGAAAATATAAATGCAAGCTGTGTATACATTTCCTCAAACACCTTTCATTGTGAAATGTAAATTTCCCCTCACTCTAATGGCTAGAAAAAAAAAGCTATTTTTCAAAAACCTCAATACATTTTCTAAGGTACATTTTTCAGAGTCCTTTGAAAGAAAAATGTTCTCCCAATTTTACTTTTTCCAACCCAATGGCATGTGGTAAAGAAATTATGCAAAGCAATTTTACTGTCCACCTATCTATCTGTCAGCACGTCAGCAGGATAATTTTCCAAAAGTTGAACAGCACAGCACCAGATTTGGTATGGTGTGATAAATGAGCAAAAGGAAGATTAAGTTTAAAAATGGATTGGAACTGGTTTAAGGCTGCAGAAAAAAAAATCTGCAGATAATTGGGCAGAGGCTCACAATGCTACTAGCTGCTCCATTCTAAATCCTTTTGTCCTGGTCATGTGATCCAAAGTAGGACATATGTCATTCAACCTATGGTTCCAGTGTGTGCATGCACACAAACACAGGGAGAAACAACACAAAGTGAAGTAGAAATCTACATACTGAAGTAAGGCGTTATTTCGTTACATAATTTATGTCGCTATTAGTAAAAGGTTTGAAGAGAATTCCAAAAACTATGCTCAGCGTGCTTTCCCTAATTCATTTTAAAATGTTCAAGTAGAAATTGAAATGTTCTGAAGCAATGTTATAGTTTGCCTTGTTAAAATTAAAATTGCCTTGTTTAGTTTATTTTATCTTAAAAGCCTATCAAATTATGCTTGGGGATGAACCTATACTTTGGTAAAAATATTATTGTGAATGTTTTAAGAGGTGAAGACATTTATTTTGTTTGATGGGCAAATATTTGGTGTATTGTTCCTGGCAAACTGGGACGATGACTTTACAAAATGCTAGCGCCTGCCTGCAGGGTAAATCCACAGAGCATTCTCTATAGGATAGAGGGGATTGCCAGGATAAATTTAATCTTTGAGAAGTGAGTTTATTTATGAGCATTAGGAGTTCAGACAAAGGGAAAGGATGGTATAGAAAAATATTTAAGAAAATATTGTAGCAAAGTAAATAGGAGATAAATGTATTGTCATTTGGAATAATTGTGCAAAACTGGGAAATAGAAAGAGAGATAGCTGTTTGCATGTTGTTGGATAGAGGGATTGAGTTATTGCAGTGTCAGAGTTTGTTTAGTGATAAGTTGTAGATTTAACCTTGAGGCTCTCCTTATGTTCCTTTTGATAAGGGAAAGATAGCAAAAGGAAATGCATATCACACCTGGACCACAGAGGGTCATTACTTCTCTGTTCCTTTTCTGTAATCCAGAAATGGCTTTGCTGGTTAAAGATTTTCAAAAAGAGTGTAGCATGCTGTGAGTGGACCTGGGTGCTTGCCTTTTTATAGATCACCTGCAATACATTTATCACACTTTCCCAAGTCATGGGAGGTTAACTATCTTGGCATATGCCCAGATAAAAGCTTAGTTCATGAAATCAGTCCTGGAGAGGTTTTGACTGAGCTATCAAATGATGAGTTTAAGGTATCCTTATTCTTACATAACTTGTATTTATCTTAACCCACAACCACAGATATACTATTTCGGCTATGCTATTATAGACATGAGGTAATAATGACTGCTCTAGCTGCTGGCCATAGTCCAGGTAATTGCACTACAATATTGTGACTAGTGGGTCTGGATCTATTGCTTCCAAAAGATACAGAAGACAATTCGAATTTGTTTTTGTCATATAAATTATTGCACGACATAGATTGTACCTGGTCATCAATTTCATCAGGAGCTTCATCATTGCTATTGTTATGGACTAAGCCAACGCATCAGTAACAACCCTAATAGCTTTACTTTGCAGCAGGCTCGTAATCCTGCACTTCTCATTGGCCCGTGAATAGCGAGTCGTGATTGGTCGTTTCTGGCCAGTCTGATTGGCTATTAACGGGCCTCTCTGATAGGACGCTTGTGAGAGCGGTAAACTCAAATCATTGGTTGTTTTGACAGCAGCCAGCTCTATAAAAGAGCTGCTGCTGCCCAAGTATTTGCTCTGTTCTTATTTCACAATAAAGAGTTGAAGTCACCGTTCGATGTCTCATCTCTGTTCCTTGCGCCCATGCTCAGGACTTAACAGCTATTGTCAGAATTGGTGGGTTCCTTATCGTCCATTACAAAATTTCTCATTGCAATCCAACTCCCCTTCACTCATATAACCCTCTGCTTCTTGATACCATTTTAGAAAAGTTTCTCCGAAGGTTGGATCACCAAATCACACTCTGTTTGGCAGAAAACGTGACCCCCGATATTATAAAAATATATTCGTTAACAAAGATCTGTGGTCAAAATGACCACAACTCACTTTGTAAACTGCTTAGGAGGGCTGTGAAGCACTGTGAAGTGGTATATATAGTAAATCTAAGTGCTATTAATTTTGCTAGATTAAAAGATAAATTAACAATACTAAGAAATATCACAATAAGATACACTGTAACACTGTATGGTTAAAAAAAGTCCCTTCTTATCCCAATGGGTGGTCTGTGTCTTCCTCAAATTTGAATCCTTTTGGAAATAAATGGGTAAATTCTCTTGTGATCCTTTGAGAGTTTTGTCTAGCTCACAGCCTTCTAGGAAATGGTCTGAAGTTCTGCCATGTTCAATTTTCTCCTTGAGGCTGGGAGTCTCTAGCATAGGAGGAACATGACTAAGCCTGCTAGATAGTAAGTTTATTGAATGCAGTTTCCTTGACTTTGCCATAATGAACTTTATAATTAGGTTCAAGCTTAATCTGTGAAAAGAACATTATGCTAACTTAACCATAAATTCATTCAGAAGTCTTGTGGAAGTTATGACTTTGTAGCTTGATCCTCCATCATTACTTCAGCTTTAGGATTTGTTCAACAATAGTGAAAATAATAAATTCTAATGACAGAAAAATGCTCTCAATTGTTTTTTCTCCTTATAAAGTATAAAGGGACAGTACACATTTTCTTCACCCTCCTGTAGTATTTGCCCTCTTCCATCAGTCCAGCTTTGTTTGTGATGCTGACCCAAACCCAGAAGAAGAACTAAGCCCAGTCAATGTATGAACATCTATGGGCATTGCTGAAGTTGGTATTAAAAGAGGAACTGCGCTGCCATGCATCTCACAATTCAGTGCCTTAAGGAATTTATTAAGACTGCTTTTCAGTGCAGGAAATCAAACCTGAAACAGTGCCCAGGGAATGAAATATGTAAGCAAGAAATGAATGGTTATCCTCAGTAGAAATCTGAAGAGGAGATATTTTGGATTAGTTTGTGTCTGATGATGTCTTCTCATCTCTCTTGGGTACAGTAGTTGAGAACAGATATGCCAAGTAAAATCTCTTCAGATTGCTGGGACATGAGCACGCTTATTATTAGTTAAAAATAATTTAAATTGCACTCTTGGGGCAATTTATGAGCTTGCTCATGGCAGCAAGTTATTATTTTGATCAGGCTGCTCATTTCTGAAGTCTCTTGGCAACAGCTTTAAAATAACTTTCCCTTGGGAATGAAGACCAATCGGCACTAACAAATTAGAATGTACTAAAATAAACACACATTTATACTCATCTTTGCAGCGGTATTGCGAGACACATTTGAAATCTGACTTAAATTTGCTAACAAGGAAAACACAATGAAGTATCTGGTTCAGTGAATTTTTATTTGCTGCTGGCTTGGTTTCTTACTGATTAAATGCAACTCTATCAAACTATTCTCCACCCTAGTTAGTGGCAGTTGCCATCAGCAATGCGGGAATCATCAGAATATTGCCAGAAGAACAATGGTCTAACAAACACAAATTTGCCACATAATAGATGTTGTCAGCTAATTAAAAGGGTTCTGTATAATTCCAGTTGCAATTCAAATAATATTGTTTTAGACATGTGTTTTCCCTCCAGTTATTGGGAGACCCAGTTCTACTTTCCTATTTAGCTGCAAAGGGAAAATATATCCTATTTATCTCTTAGAACAAGATAATCAGTTACAGCAGATGTCTGGTTTTAAGTCAGCTTACTATTAAGATGGATTCTTGCAAAATTGTGAGAGCAGCCACTGAAAAGATAAAGTAAACTAATTAAAAAATTAGAAGGTGCAGAAAAGGGAAATATTGAGAAAGAAAGAAAATAAGAATATAATAAAGAAAAGAAATATTTAAGGAAATAACTTCTTCCTTCATCATGAGTATAAGCAATTTCAGTAATTTATCACCTTTAAAATACAGCAAATTATTTCTTCTTCCCGTATCCCAACTCTTATCTATAAACAAATCCTTAAAATCTTATCACATAAGTCCTGATCAGCAAAAATCCATTAAGAGTTATTAGAGAAAACACATCTACTTTAACCTTGATTAAATAAATCAACATTACAGTATATTCTCTCCTTTTACTTTTAATAGTTTTGATCTTTAGTTCAACAGTTCTAGTTAACAGTTTTGATCTTTAGTTCCTTGAAGATCTTTAGAACTTGAATATTTTTCATTTTTTTTTTGTTTCTTGTCACAAAATTCTTCAAAGTTTTACAAGTCTCCTTTGTAAATTCGATATAGGAAAATTATCCAGGTCACTCTTTTGGTATCTCTGTTTTAAGTATTATGAAGTCATCCAATTTTGTAGATCCAGTGTAGCTTTCTTTTCCATATAATTTTTGTAGACTGTCATTTTTCAATGCAGTTTCCAAGCAGTCTCAATCTTCAACAACATGTTTTAAACACAATCTATTTATAAAGGCAGACACTCTTAAAATTAATTTCTGGGTCTATTGTTCAAAAATGTCCTTCAATATCTTTAATGTTAAAATATTCTGTACTAATAAGAAAATTGTAAAATTTGATCTCCAACTTGGCTGGCACGCCTTCATGTGGAATGGAAAATCTAAACAACATTCATATTTCCAAATGCACCATGTAAGAAATGTGTTGTTCAATATCTGGGAAAAGATTAAAAAAAACCACAAAGGTTCCATTGTGGTTATCTACATTGGAAGCAGTCACATATCCAAATCTATTGGATTATGAAAATATTGTCAGGTATGAAGATTTACTATATGATACTGGAGAGCTTAAAAATAGGAACCAAATACAAATTCAAGGAAAAGAGATAGCATGGTGGCCCTTTGCACAAACACAAATCCATTATAAAAAAGATAGAGAACGATTTGGCTTTAAGAAGAATTAGGTAAAATATGGCTAGGAGAGGAAAAAAAGACAATTAGTAAAACATATAAATATCTTTTGGATTACAAATTAAAAGAAGAAATAGTCACAGAATCTATGATAATTTGGACTAAAAATGTGGGTCATAGTATTGAATTAGATAAGTGGGAACACATTTGGCAAACAAATTACAAATTAACCATGTCAGTCTCATATAAAGAAAATTTATATAAAATGGTTCATCGTTGGCACCTACCTCCCGCGAGACTGGCTAAGATGTTCCCCAACCTACCACCCAACTGTTGGAAATGTAACTATGCACAAGGAACATATTTTCACATGTGGTGGACTTGCCCATGTGCTCAGAAGTTTTGGAGAAATACTAGAAATTGGATTTTAAATATAACAAAACAAAATTTAAAACTTGAACCCGAAACCTTTCTGCTAAGTATGATAAATTTAAACATGGAGAAAAAATATCAATATTTAATTTTGCACATCATAACTGCAGACAGAATAACCTATGCACAAAACTGGAAACTGTCTTTCATTCCTTCAGAGGATATGGTAATTAAAAAAATACATGAATGTGCTGAGATGGATAGCCTAACCAAATTGTTAAAAAATAAACAAGATAGTGACTATTATGAAATATGGAACATTTGGTATGATTGATTAAAGAAAAGGTAATATTTGATATTTGGATAAGTTATGGAAATGATAGAAGATGTGCATTTAATTATAAACTATATAGAGAAATTAAAACATTAAAAGAACGAAGGAGTTATTGTAACAAGGCAGATCATGTCAATGATAAAGATAAAGAAAAAAAATTTAACCATTGCTCAATATATGCTGTAAAATGTATATATGTAAATAAATGTATGTCAAATAAATGTTTTTTATCTAGGAAAAAAAAGAAAATTGTAAGTATTACTTACCTTTAATTGTGACCTTTAGTTCCTCCTAGTTCCCTCTAGTATTCAATCTTCAAAGTCACAAAGGTGCTTTTTCAAAAGGCAAATGGACTTTATTATTATTATTATTATTATTATTGAAGATAGTTCACTTCTCACCCAAGAAGCTTCTTCAATTCTGAATGAATGGGGTGGTGAATAGAAATATTTATAGTCCTTGTTGTCATCTGGTCATTAGAATTCTCTCTGAGAGTTGTTGAGGCTACTTAGGAGTTTATCTGTGTCTTCAGCCAATAACTTTTATAAAAAGAGTTCTAAATAAGCAAGAAAATGGTAAAAGAGCACCTTTTACTCTAACCAAGTTCAAATCAGCGGACTTGATAGATTACATCCCAGAGTTTTGGAGGGGTTGACAGACATGATCTTAGAAACTTTGAATCATATTTTTCAAAGATCCTGGAGCATTGGGGAATACCAGAGGACTGGGAAAGACCTGACATGGTTCCCATCTTCAACAAAGGGGGGAAAAAAAGATCCAGGAACCTACAGACCAATCAGCCTAACATCAGTACCAAGGAAGATCCTGGGAAAGATAATCAAGCAACAGATCTGTGAACATTCAGAAGCAAGTAAAATTATAACTAGATGCCAAGATGGACTTGTCAAAAACAGATCATGCCAAACCAATCTTATTTCATTCTTTGAAAAAAATGACTAGATTAATAGACCAGCAAAATGCTGTGGACATAGCATACTTGGATTGCAGTTAGGCATTTGACAAAGTAGATCACAACCTACTTCTTGGTAAGGTAGAAAAATGTTAGACAGCATCACCAGCAAATAGATTCATAATTGGCTGACAAACTGTACTCAGTGTGTACTCCTTAATAGAACTACATTTATGTGGAGGAAAATAAGCAATAGGATACCCTAATGCTTTTCAATACTCTTAAATCTCTCTCTCTCTCTCTCTCTCTCTCTCATCTATCTATAAACCTATCTAGTTTTCTATCTATCTAATCATGTACTGTATGTATACAGGTATGTAGATAAATGGACAAGGCAACCAGAGGAAGTAACTTTCCACAAGAAGAAATGTCAAATTAAAGAGTATCATGGCTTCTTTTTAAAATTGTACCCCAGTAGATTAACCCACACTCAAAAGAACAGTATGGATCCATATTTTTAAAAATATTTCCATATGAAGGTTGGGAAGATATTATATTTTGAAGAAAAAAGATATAAAAGTGAAACATGAAATTAATCTATATAGTATTGCTTTCTATTGTCTGTATTCTATATTGCTTTTCATTGCTATTGCCATTACTATAATAATTACTATGCCTTGTTATACTGCTATTTAATTATATTATTACTATTACAATATTTCTTCTACATTATACTCTATAGTAATTCTAGCAATCTTTTCTTTTTAGAAATCTATTATGCCTTCTGCATTAATTTCCCCACCCTCAGATGCCTTCTGCTTTTTTCTCTCTTAATAGTTAGCATGTAGAGTATATGTCTTTCCACATTGTGCTTTGCTTTGTTGTGTGCCTATACTTTCTCTTTATTTTATTTTATTTATTTATTTGCCAAACATGTACAATATAACAAGTATAGATATGAACATAAATATAAACAAAGGAAGTTAATACAGATAAATGGGGCCAGTAAGACAGGGACGGTAGGCATGCTGGTGCACTTATGCACGCCCCCTTTAAGGACCTCTTAGTAATGGGGTGAGGTCCATGGTAGGCAGCTTGAGGTTGAAGCTATGAGAGGTTGAGGCTGTAACAACAGAGTTGGGTAGGAAGTTCCAGGCATTGACCACTCTGTTGCTGAAGTTGTATAATCTCTTCTTCTGGACCATACAGGCCCTTTGAAGGAAAGACATCTTTTTCCATTTGGCTGCTTTTCTCCATTTACTCATAGCTGAAGAGTTCCAAAACCATTCTTCTACCCTTGCTTCCCACACCTGTGTTCAGGTTGCAGCTTTATTGGCAACTCTGTTGTGCTGTCACCAGGCAGGAGGCTCAAACGAGATGGAGGAAAGCAGCACAGATGCCTGACATTTTGCTAAAGAGCTTGTTCTTCCACAAAGACCAAATGGATTGGGACAAGAGATGGAGTTCAAAAAATGCTCTGAAGGATTGGAATTCAGAAACAATTTTTAGACCCCACTGGAAGAATCAGACTTGAGATTACAAAGAAAAACAAAATATGGTCCTAAAAAAGAGACAAAAGGCTTGGTAGCAAATGAGAGAATATGGAATGGAAATGCTAAAGATAATGACAAAGAGGACAAAGAAGCAAAGAAGAGAACAGCAGAAGTTGGTAACTCTTTATTACAAGGAACAATAATGTTATGTAGCAGTCAAACTCTCTGGATCATGAAATACACTGCTCAAAAAAATAAAGGGAACACAAAAATAAGACATTCTAGATCTGAATGAATGAAATATTCTTATTAAATGCTTTTATTAAATTTTTATTAAATTTAATTTTTATTAAATTTAATTTTTATTAAATTTTTATTAAATGCTTTGTTCATTACATAGTTGAATCAACAAAAATCACACAAAAATTATCAATGGAAATCAAATTTAGCAACCCATGGAGGTCTGGATTTGGAGTTGCACTCAAAATTAAAGTGGAAAAAACACTACAGGCTTATCCAACTTTGATGTAATGTCCTTAAAACAAGTCAAAATGAGGCTCAGTAGTGTGTGTGTGGCCTCCATATGCCTGTATGACCTCCCTACAACACTTGGGCATGCTCCTGATGAGGTGGTGATCAGGGATCTTCTCCCACACCTAGGCTAAAGCATCTCTCAACTCCTGGACAGTCTGTGGTGCAATGTGGCGTTGGTGGATGGAGCAAGACATGATGTCCCAGATGTATTCAATTGGATTCAGGTCTGGGGAATGGGCAGGCCAGTCCATAGCATCAATGCCATAGCTATCTTGCAGGAACTGATGATACACTCCAGCCACATGAGGTCTAGCATTAGGAGGAACCCAGGGCCAACCGTACCAGCATATGGTCTCACAAGGGGTCTGAGAATCTCATCTTGGTACCTAATGGCAGTCAGGCTACCTCTGGCGAGCACATGGAGAGCTGTGCGGCCCCCTAAAGAAATGCCACCCCACACCATTGCTGAGCTACTGCCAAACTGGTCATGCTGGAGGATGTTGCAGGCAGTGGAACATTCTCCAGACCCTGTCACATCTGTCACATGTGCTCAGTGTGAATCTGCTTTCATCTGTGAAGAACACAGGGCGCCAGTGGCGAATTTGCCAATCTTGGTGTTCTCTGGCAAATGCCAAACGTCCTGGGCTGTAAGCACAACCCCCACCTGTGGACATCGGGCCCTCATATCACCCTCATGGAGTCTGTTTCTGAAGTTTGAGCAGCCACATGCACATTTGTGGCCTGCTGGAGATCATTTTGCAGGGCTTTGGAAGTGCTCCTCCTGTCCCTCCTTGCACAAAGGCAGAAGAAGCGGTCCTGATGCTGGGTTGTTGCCCTCCTATGGCCTCCTCCATGTCTCCTGATGTACTGGCCTGTCTCCTGGTAGCACCACCATGTTCTGGACACTACACTGACACACAGCAAACCTTCTTGCCATAGCTCGCATTGATGTGCCATCTTGGATGAGCTGCACTACCTGAGCCACTTGTGTGGGCTGTAGCCTCTGTCTCATGCTACCACTAGAGTGAAAGCACCGCCAGCATTCAAAAGTGACCAAACCATCAGCCAGAAAGCATAGGAACTGAGAAGTGGTCTGTGGTCACCACTTGCAGAACCACTCCTTTATTGGGGATGTCTTGCTAACTGCCTATGCTTTCCACCTGTTGTCTATTCCATTTGCACAACAGCATGTGAAATTGATTGTCAATCAGTGTTGCTACCTAACTGGACAGTTTGATTTCACAGAAGTGTGATTGACTTGGAGTTACATTGTGTTGTTTAAGTGTTCCTTTTATTTTTTTTGACCAGTGTATATTGCTTCCCAGCAGTACAGGTCAAGAATGTGACAGAGGTGCTAAGACATGTAAGTCCTTTAACAGGTATCCTTTCTGTGTCATCAACATGGGACAAATAGCAGCATCCAAAGAACATGCAGTTACATCATTTCCCTTTAACAGGTATCCTTTCTGTGTCATCAACATGGGACAAATAGCAGCATCCAAAGAACATGCAGTTACATCATTTCAGATTCTGAATCTCAAGGAAAGAATTTTAAGGAACTGCATGTTTATACATTGGAAGAAGACTCCAAAAGGAAAGAATAATAATACAGATAGGTACCTGAGTTTGAGCTCTTATTTGAAGATGGCAAGTATCAGTTAACAGATAGAATTGACAAGTATATGTGAAGGTGATGCTTATGAGTGGAATACAGCCACTGAAGGATATAAAAACAATAGACATAGATGAATAATTGTAATGTGTCTTAAAAATAGTGTCTACACAGAAGTCCAAGGGAAAGAATTTGGTCCTGTCTTTGTGGTTATCAGGATTAAAAGCAATGGAAGAAGAGAGTGTGCTCTTGGCTACCCATCAAAAAAGAAAGTATGGATGATATTTTCCAAAAGCAAAGTACAGATCTTTTAGAGAACTATGAAATAGCAATGATCCTGTTTTTTTATTGTTATTATCTTGACATCTATTAAGAAAGAAACTCTACCAAGCATGGCTCTTCCAAGCAATCCCTGAACTGTTTCTCTGATCCCTTACTCTTTCAAAGGATAAAGAAAGATATGAGGTGAAACTTTATTTTTGACTTGATAAAAGTAAAGATTTGGGAAACAAAATTGAAAGAGGTCACAATGGAAGAGAGTTCATTAAAAAAAAAAAACTAAAAATGCACTTAGCAACAATTCTGCAAACCATGTTGTTACTACAGAAAAAAAAGTGAAAATGAAAACAAGGAAAGAAACACAGAAAGCAAAAAGACACATGGGTCTCCAAGGAAGAGCATGTTCAAATGCGATTTGTTCATCTGTTGTAAAGACAACAGAAGCTTAGAACAAGCTGAAGTAGAAAAAGATTGATAAATAAAACAGAGATTGTTCAGGCAAGTTCAAAATAAAAGGAAGGCAGGGGAAATGAAAGACCTATGAAAGAAAAGAGCAAAATTGAAATGTCTAATGTTTCATTTTCAGGTAGTTTCTTAGAGAAGAAGATATGCATTATTCTAGGCAAAAGAGATAATGCAGATTTTCAATTTACCCGTGACAGAAACTAAGCCAAGAAAATATCTGAGCTCATAATTATGTGTGCATGGAAGTTCACACCATTGAGGTTGGGCCAAGCCAAATACTTCATAAAAGGCAAATCCATTTTTAGGCTGCCTCAATAGGAATACAGTGATTCTGACTTCTGGTAGCACTTTTGTCAGTGACGGACCAGAGACCGCGATCATGTGTGGCCTCGATCCATGTTTATCCTGTCAGAGGGTCTCAAATTGGACCGGATCCACCTCAGAGGGGTGGGGAAAGAGGGGGAGACTGCCAGTTGGGTTGAGGGGAGCCTCATATCCCCTCCCTGGCTAGGTACACTCCCCTCAAAGATAGGAGTAAGTGGCAATCTTTAATGGCTGCCCTGAAGATGAGAAGCTACCCAGGAATTAAGTTTTGTGCTGGAACGGTGAAGAAGTGGACAGTGTGAAAACCAGACATAATTCATGGACATAAAGATACACCAGAATTAAGGTATAAAGAATTTTTCTAAAAGGATTATAATGTGGTGACCAGAGAGAGAAGAAAAAAGGGTGGAAAAAAATGAAAGAGGATTTGAATTTTGACAGGAACTAAATTAAAAGAGGGAGCTGGAATAAAATTTGGATGAATATGTGATTCTGGCACTAAATAGGCAATTAAATGCTGAAGTTAAATGTGCCAAAAAGAAATGATTTACAATTTGGATTTATTGAATTTTTGAAACATAAATACCTCAAATAAAAAGGCAAAAAAGTGGACAGAAAAGGGTGGAATTTGGATTTAATAGAGAGCACCACCTAATGGTAAATGAAAATTACCGTGACTTTTTAAAAAAGTGTTTGGTTCTTTCAAAACTGAAACCTGATACAAAATAAGAGGAACTTTGTTACAATAAAACAGAAACATTGAAAAGTGAAAAGTGAAAATATAGAATATTAAAATAAAAGAAAAAAGCATGAAGAAATTACACTGGGGCTGTTTGGTGATCTTGGCATAAATTTAAAACTTATGGATATTGGACTATTTGATGAATTTGGGAAAAAAACTTAAAGAAGAATTAATAGAAGTTGATAGTTGGAAATAAAAATCAAAGGCGCTGGTCAAATTTTATTAGTGGACAATTGGCTTAGACTTAAATACTAAAGAAAGGGATAAAGAAAATATAAAAGAAGTGTTTGAAAATGGCAGAAGTTTTCATGGAACTAAAAATGGAACTAAGAAACATTAAAAAAATGCTAAATGAAAGAAATGAAACATGTGTATTACCTTACAATTATTAGAAATGGCAATTCTGGAGAAAGAAGAACAACAAGAAGTGCCAGAAGGGGAGGAGCTAATTAAAGAAGAAGAAGCTAGTTTCAATGAACAAAGGGAGCAACGACTATCAAAATGAAAGAAAAAAAATGAGAATTAAAACTTGGAGAGTTGAGGAGGCAATTAAAAAGGGAAATGTCTTGAAAGTCAAACAAAGAAAAAGGAAACAGCAGAAGAGGGAATTTCAGAAGAAAGTCTTAAAGAGGGAGGGGGATAAAAATTGGAATAAGAAAAGAAAGGAAAAAACGAAAGGGAAAAGATGTAATAAGAGAAAGAACCAGAAAATAAGGAGATATGGAAATAAAACAAAAATAATTAGAAATTGTTTAGTCAGGAGACATAGAGACAATGGGTAGATAAAGATAAAGGAAAAGGGATTCTGCAAGGTAATGTGTTATAATACATAAGAATGTAGCTTTTAAATATGAATGAAATTGATATATATTTTTCTCTTTGATTGGCTTTTTATTTAAGGATTGTTGTTAATTTATATATGGATAATAAAACAAAGAATATAGTTAAAATGAATTATGAGAATCCTAGTGAAAAGACTAATACCAGTTTCTATAATTAACTGAATAGATCAATATTTGAAATATCAAATGATTTAAAAAATAATTGATGGGAATACCATGCAGAACCTTGATATACATATATATGTGTGTGTGTGTGTGTGTGTGTGTGTGTGTGTGTGTGTGTGTGTGTATATATATATATATGGATCTTTGGTTATTCGGGTTTTTTCCCGCGTAAGATTGGAAGTATCTAGGCAACGTTTCGATGAAGTCTCATTCATCATCTTCAGGCTTGGTCTTCAGCTCTGTGCTTCTCAGAGTGATGTGAGCTTGCAGCTGCTTCTTCCTTTTAACTGCTAGTGGGGGTGTGACTTGATTGGGTGGGTGTTTGGCTGTGTTCTGATTGGGTGGGGGGTTGGCTGTGTTCTGATTGGCTGGAGGCGTGTTCTGTTCAGGTGGGGGCTTGATTGTGCTCAGGTTAGTCTTAGTTGCTGGAGGGTTTGAGCTGGTGAGCTGTGATCTTGCTGTTTGGCTTCGAGTTCGTGGTCGTGCTGCATCTTCATGGTGGAGGTCAGTTCGCTTCAAGTATGGCTCAGAGGGGTTTGAGGTGGGTAGTGATGCAGCTGCAGTGCGGCTTCTGGTCCATGGTCGTGTTTCATCTTCTGTGTGGGTGTGAGTCTGCTTTCTACGTGGAAGTGTGGTGGTGGCATCTTGTGTGGCTCTCAGGGGTGTGGGTCTGGTGTCATTCTTCATGTTAGGTACGCATCTGTTCATGAGGGCGGGTTTCCAAATGGCTGGTAGGCGGGAGGTATCATCTCGTTTATTCATGCTGTGTGGGCGTTTTTCTATCTCTATGGCTTCTCTGATGATTCTGCTGCTGAAGTGTTCGGTTTTGGCGATAGTTCTGGTATTTTTAAAGTCAATCTCATGTCCTGTGGCTTTGAGGTGTTGGACCAGGGAAGAGGTCGGTTCTTCCTTTTTGATTGAGTTCTTATGTTCTTCAATGCGTGCACCTATTCTTCTGTTAGTCTGTCCAATGTATGTGGTGGGGCAGGCAGTGCAAGGGATTTCGTATACTCCTTGATTTTCCAACTCAATTCTGTCCTTAGGGTTTCTTAGGATGGTGGATATCTTTCTGTTTGCGCAGAATGCTGTCTTAATGTTGTGTTTTTGGAGGATCTTGCTAATTTTGTCCGTAGTGCCTTTTATATATGGGAGGAGGGCTTTGCCATTCTCTTGTTCTTTGTCTTGGATTTTGGCTGGGGTTTCTTTTTGGATTAGGTGGGTGATCTTCTTTCTTTGGAATCCATTGGCTGTCAGCACGCCGGTGAGAGTGTGTAGTTCGGTCTCTAGGTGTTGTTCATCGGCTAAGCATTTTGTTCTGGAGATGAGTGTCTCGGCTATGGAATTGATCTGTGCTGGGTGGTGGTGTGAGAGTGTGTGTAGACATATATTAGTTAGGAGATTATTGTTAAACTAGAATGTGATAATTATATAGGGATTATATTATGATAAATTTTGATTATGGATTAAAGGGAGGGATGTGTAAGAAAATAGGGTGGCACCTTCTAATTGATACTTAAAGAGGGAAATTTTTTGGGAATTATTAGATTTAAGATGGAATTTATTGAATAATGAAATAAAAGTATGTGAGAAAATTGCAAATGTGACAGATAAAAGTATAAAGTAATAATGAATTTAGAATTTAAAAAATAACAATGTTAGACCAGAGAAGAAGATTTGAGAACATTTATAGAAAAAGAAATTAAGATTATAAATTGAAAATGAATTTAATAAGTATAAAGAAAATAAGAATAAAGGAGAAAATTATGGAAACTGGAGATATTGGGTAAGCCTTAAGAAAAGGTGACTAAGGGGGAGATGGTTGCAAAAAAATTCAAGGAGGAACAAAAGTGTCCTATACAAATGGCAATAACTGCCCCCCACCCAAAAAAAAGGTGTGTTATAAAGTCATAATACAAACTTGGTTTTGTGTACTTATATTCCATGTTGGATGCATTCCATAGTTGGACACAAGACCATACATCCTGAGGTGTGATTTGAAATATAACTTTTATATAAATATTAGAGGAATGATTCATCATTTTCCCCTATCTTTTTTTTTTAATAAATTTTATTTGAGTTTTCACAAAAAAATACAAATAAAACATCTTTTTTGAAAGTAGCGGAATTCCAGGTTACATTTCTTTGTACCGACACAAATTCAATTGCTCATTTTTATGTTCTATTCCATATCTTATTACTGTTTTACATTTTCTGCATTGCTTCTCCCCTCTTTTAATTTTCTCAATTTTATTTTAATTATCTTGTCTCAATTCAAAACATTATATTCATATTTTTTGTCTGACCTGTTTCAATTATCTATTATCTTTTCTCATAAAACAGAGTTTCTCCTGTAGTTACTGATTGGAGTATGACGCCTTTATATCTTTTAAGTTTATCCATTTAACTCTTATTTAGGCTTCAATATATAATCTAAAGTTATCACATTCAATATAATACATAACTTCCATTCGGATTCTGCTTGCTATATTCTTAAAACACACACTATATTCTTAAAAAAAGAAAAAAATATATAAATATATGTAATTAAAAGAACACATTCCATTCCAATTCAATTCTATCATTAATATTAATATTCATTAAAATCTTACCTTCTTTAACATTACTTTTCAATTAATTATCATACTTCTATGGGAACAATTATAAGCTTTCCATAATTAATTCCCCCCCACTTATATTTTATAAAACATTAACTAATTAAAATGTTCCCATCCCTTCCTAATTCATTTTTCTCATTTATTTTATTTCACTTATTTTATTAACAAACATTTCACTAAATTACACTAACGATTTTATCCCTCATTTTAATCATACGTTGTTTCCAATTTTCTGAAGTTATTTATATTACTAATATAACAATACAATCTTATGTACCTTTACAGAATCCCTTTTTCAGTTAAATTTTCATCCATTATCTCTAAATAGGCCCTGTCTCTCTGTATCTTGCTCCGGTCCTTTGTAACTTTTTTTCCTTTCCTTCTTCCCTTTCTTCTCTCTCCCCTTTTTACCCCCTTGTCTCTCTACCTCTATTTCTCTCTTCTGTATTCCCCACTTCTGTTGCTTTCCAGTATTATACTTATTTTTTGAATTATTTTTCTTTTCTTTGGTTGTTTTTTTAAGTCTTAAATTCTCCATTCTCTTTCCCCCCTTTTCTTTTTCTTCCCCACATCGAATTACTTGTTCATTAAAGATGGCTTCTCCTTTGTCCCAGTCTTCTTGTTTTGCAGATGTTTCTCGTTGTTTCTCATAGTTCCAAATCTCCATTTCTAAAAATTGAAAAATGAAGCCAAAAGAACCCCTCCCTTCTTGTGCATCTTCTTTGTATTTTTTAAGTTCCATTTTCAATTCATCCAGAAGTAGTGCCATTGTATAAATTTTTAAACAACCACCCGATTAATTTTAGTCATTCAAATGCAATAACCAAGAATCCAAAGATCACTAAGTAATCCAAATACATGCAAGCTGTTTCTTTTTGCTCTTTTTTTCCCACTTTCTCTTCCTGGAGTTCTACTGTTTAGTTACAAAGTTTCAGTTAAAATGTATCTTTTAGAAGTCTTGTTGAAGACTTCTATACAGTTTTTACAGTTTTTACTGTAGATTCTTTTTAATTCCAGGCAGTCTCCTCTCTCTTTCCAGATTCTGCCCTTTTATTCTTTTTCTCTCCATTCCTGCTTATGAAAAAAAATTTAGTGTCCAGAAATTTTTATTATCCTTTTGACATCTTGTTTTATTTTCAGCTTAATTGCCTGTTGATGTCAAAGTGGATTTTTCCGATTTCTTATTTAAGTCTCTTAGTTGTCAGTGTAGGGAAAGGGAGAGAAGAAGAAAAAACCCCAAACCTTTCCCTTTTCACTTTGCTGCTTCTGACTCTTCTTTGGGAGCGATGTTATTTTTTTGTAAGTTTAAATTCCAGGGTACCTTAGTTGTTGCTTTTGCAATTTAACCTAGTCAGCCAAAACTTTCACTTCTTATCTTCCTCCTGCACATTCTTTCCGGTCGAGTTCTTCTTTGAGGTGGCCATTTCTGACCACCACTACAACCACCTTCAGGAAAGGGAGTAATGGCCAGCTGAGGAGGAGAGATGTGGCTCTCCTCAATCCTGCTAGCAGTCTCCCTCCTCTTCACCACCTCTATGCTCCAGCAGTGAGCTCAGACCGAAACTGTGCACGATTGTGGATTTTTGTCTGTTGCCGAAGGAACTCAAACTGGAAGACCTATTTTCACCTGTCTTGAATGGCTATGAAAAGTCCTAAGACAAATATTTTATGTATTTTGAGCTGAAAACAAAAGGTTTATATTCCACTTTATTTTATTTATGTATTTATTCAATTTCTGTAGCCACCCAACTCAATCCAATTGATTTTATGTCAAATGTTGTTTTGGCACAGGAACAAACAGCTTCTTTTGACTTCAGAATAGGACTTAGATGTTTGGAGAAATGGTGTTTTGACTGTTTTGTCATAGAAAACAATCTTGAAACGAAATATTTGGCCTTCACATGGACCATTTTGACTTTTCAGAGATTGAAATAAAATGTGCATGCTCTGAGAAAACTGGTCTGAAGTTGGAACAAAACACCTGGTTTTGTTTTGAGTGAATGCAGCCAACTTGACTGTTTTGATGGGCATTTGAGGTGGGACCTTGTGAGCTGTTTTTTTGGGGACTCTCAGCAAAATATTTTCCATTTCATGCTTACTCCGAGTTTCAAATATTTGAAAGGACATCCACATGTTCTCTATCATCTGAGAGCACAGAACACAAAATGATGTCCTTGACTTATAGGAAGGCAGGCTCTGATTGATTGTTTTGGAAAAAAATCCTAATTAGCGGTTTGACAATAAAACTACTTACTGAATGCTGAATTCTTCTTCATGTGGTAGAGACCATCATCTTCTTGACTGCGCTAACCACTCAGTGGCTGATGTGATTCCAATATTATTTTGTTGCCAACAACTCAATTGTAGAGATACTTTCTATGTGCAAAGTATCCATTTCTATGTATCATTGCCCTACAAAATAGAGAAAGATTCTTTTGGAGGTCCATCTTCAGCAACTCCTAATACAGAAACAAAATCTGCACATGGAAATATAGATTGTTGGACTGAACTGGACATTTTTATATTACAGTTGTAAAGTGGTAAGAAGGTAGAAGGTGGCTTCCTTCAAGGTGCTGCCTTTGAACAAGGAACTATTTCCTTTTGTCA
Organism: Hydrophis major; assembly: GCA_033807585.1. Taxonomy (NCBI): domain Eukaryota; kingdom Metazoa; phylum Chordata; class Lepidosauria; order Squamata; family Elapidae; genus Hydrophis; species Hydrophis major. The sequence continues at coordinate 34,706,259 of CM066332.1, read as the reverse complement.
TAAGTCTAACATTGTTCTGAGTACTGTTTCCCTTCCTAAGCAATTTCCAGAAGTGGTCATCACTGGGTGGAATCTACACATTGAAGGTTGCTGAGCTAGAGAAACGCTGTCCTAGAGTTCCATTCAGACATTATAGTTGACAATAGAAACAATAATCTATTTTGTTGAATTTGTTAAGGCTATCCACTCTGACAGACTCTGAATAGCTTACAAAGTCTAATACTAAGTTAAAATAATTACAGAGAGAAAGCAAAGCAGCCTGGGCTGAAACAGCCACAATGAAATAAGACATGGCATCCCCATTCTTCATTAACTCTAGGCTTAGGACCAAACTCAGGTTTTACGGTGCTTTTAGAATACCATGAAAATTGGTGTCTTCGAGGGTGGGATGCTGTTCCATATTGTGCCTAGTATTGCCCTTCCAGAAATTGTGATATAAAATCAGGTAAAAATAAATACCACAGTGCAAGGATCAAATATATTTTTTAAAAAACTGCTCACATGAGAATTATAATACTGGAACAAGATTTAAATATGTATAGTTCTTCTCTCTCTCCCTTCCCTCCCAGAAACCACTTTAAAAAATATTGCCAATAAGTAAACTGCAGGGACTTGTTTAGGTTAGAGTCAATACTGACTTAAAGAGACAAAAAGAAAAGAAAAGAAATGAAGGAAGGGAAAGAGAAAGGAAGACAAGATAATTATGCCTTTCTCTTCCTTTTTCTTCTTCCTCTTCCCTACTCTTACCCCTTCCTTCCATTACTACCTATCTGTTAGAAGAGCAAGTTACTTACACGTAAAGTTTCAACCTCTCAGAAAATGGTAATTGTGTCAAGATAATGAGATCATCTGTAGAGGTGACTGTAAGAGCTTTCCTCTGTTATGAATGAGGAAATTGAGACAACGTGATCAGTAAAAAAATATTGTGGTTGCAGAGGGTGGAAGGAATAAAATGTAATGCTACATTTCAAACATTATTATGGAAATATTGAAAACTTTATATGCCTGGCATGGTGCATAAACCAAACCTTGCAAATCTTCACTAATACTGTCTTCACTGGCATTTTAAAAATGAAGACAGAAAAAAAAAATACAAAACCACATAGACCTCTACTGACCAGAAATGCTTTTCCAGACCTCTTTCTATTTGAAACTTCTTTTTTAAAAGCAAAGAGGAAATTCTTCTGGGTTTCATGGTTGCTGCCAGTCTCTTAATACAACCACACCATTGAAAATGAGCTGTTTCATGACAGTTGGTTTGACTCATTGCTTTTGGAGAGTGTATTTGTATGTGTGTGTAAGTATGTAAGCATGTGTATTATGTTGTGGAAGGAGACCATGTATAGGATCATCTTTCTCTGATTTCATTCCTGTGGTTGTTGCTGCAGTGCTTTCAAAGAAAATAAATGGTACAAGCAGAATGCTTTGTCCCTTAGGAGTGATATAATGAAACCTTAATATCAGGAAGGACAGAAGAGATGGAAGAAGGCAGGGACCAGTCAATATAATACTCTCCAAATGTTTCGGCTTCAATTCCCATCTACCCCAACCAGCCTAGCACGGGATGGTGGAAGTTGTCATTCAAAAGATGGAGCAGGCAATAGGATGCCTGGACCCAATTTGACACTAAACAGCATTTCTGAATAGCTTCCCAGGATGACACCCAAATAACATTTAAAACCCTCGGCCTTTCCCCAGTATTGCAGCCAGTGTCTTCTCTTCACCCATTTTTCAATTTCTGAAAAATTTTGAACACTAAAGCTCATATGTTGCAAGGAATAAATAAAGCAAGGAAGCTGTTGTGAATCAATAAATACTTAATAAAGATTATTAAGAGCTTGAAGCAAAGTGCAGGGATCAGGCCCTGCACTTCTGATTGGCCGATAATAGCGACATCGGATTGGTCCGTTCAGGAGAATCTGATTGGCTATTAACGAGCCTCTCCCATTGGTTAATGGAGCTAGCGCTCCCTGTGTTTTCATTGGTTAAATAAGTTAAGAGTTGCCTATATAAAGGGGCCCATCGTGGCCATTGAGTTAGAGCTGTTTCACATGTAAATAAAGAGTTTGAAGTTCACTGTTTCACTGGCTTGTCTCCATCCTTGCACCCATGCACAGAACATAACACTGGTGATGAGGGTGGGATGTGGAGACATCAGAGCTTACTGAACAACGAAGAACCATAACTGAGCATGTGGCTGAACGCACCAACGGTGGAACCATATCCGGCAGCGTCATACCACCCGCTCCATTCGATCTGGCACAAGAAGACTGGGACTCATATATGGATCGCCTCCAGATGTTTCTGGAAACAAACAATTTGAAGGATGCCACTTCCGGAAAGAAACGAGCGGTATACCGGAAAGAAATGAGCGGTATTCCTAACTCATTGTGGGCCAACCATATTGAAGATGGCCAAGGTACTAGCAAAACCATCAGAAGTAAAGTCTATGGACTGGGATGTCCTCGAACCACTGCTGAGGGCTCACTACACACCGACCGTGCCAACTCTCGTGAGAAGGCATGAATTTTATCAGAGAAGTCAGCGGAAGGGCAAAAGTGTTGCTGATTACATCGTGGATTTCCGGAATCTGGGAGGCCTATGCGAGTTTACCGACTTAGAAGAAGCCCCAGGAGACCGAATAGTTCTGGGATTAGATGCACCAGGCACTCAGAGTAAACTAATGGTGAAGGGAGACATTAGCCTTAAAGATGCCATAGCTGAAGCTACTGCAGCAGGAGCAACCAGGAAGTCGGCTGCCCAAATGCGCTGCACACACGCACCAGTTCGCCAATGAGCCTGTGAAATTTCACCTCAGTCAGAGGGACAGCTAGATACAGCCCACCACAAGGACCTCGAATCGTCGTCAGAAAGCGATGAGGAAGAGGTCCATCGACTTCAGTCCGAACGAGACCAACGCCAGAAATTGCAGTACCAATGCGCTGGGTGTGGAGCAAGCCACCCCCGGTCAGAATGCAAATTCCTCGATGTGCTCTGCCATGTGTGCGGGAAAAGAGGCCATATCGGACGGGTCTGTAGAAGCAAGCCAGGACCCAGCCAGCCCTCAAGGGGGGCTAACTATCGCCAACCGACGGGAAGTCGTCCCGTGAAGCGAGAACCCGTGAACCACCAATGGAACAACCACTCCTACAGAAACAAAACCCTAAACCACCCAATGAAGTGAGAAGAGGCTCACCAAACGATTACGATCGGTCATGTCTCATCTCTTGACACCAAAAAAATCCGAGTGAAAGTGGCCATCGAAAACCAGCCCTGCCTGATGGAAGTCGATTCAGGATCGTCCCTCTCGGTGGTTTCCTGGAAGACCCTCAAGCAGCTCATCCCCACTATCCGTAGGCAAGACCTCAGATTACAAAGGCTCATACTCAAGGAGTATCAAGGAAATCGAATCCCGGTCATTGGATCCAGCCGAGTACGGGTATCGTTTAAGAACCGTACAGCATCTCTACCCCTGACTGTAATCGACAAGGATCGGCCTAGTTTGTTAGGCCTTCAGTGGTTCGCTCCACTCAGAATTGAAGAAGCCGGCATTCACCAAACCTGCAGCAGCGATTGGGAGGAAGACCTCGTCCACGAATTCTAGGACGTCTTCGCAGAAAAATTAGGCAAGTACAAGGGGACTCCGATATCATTTTACCTCAATCCTGAAATAGCTCCCATCCGCCTTAAGCCTCATCGAGTTCCATTTGCCCTTAAACCAAAGATTGACGAGCAGTTTGATAAATTAATAGCTCAGGGTGTGTTAGAAACAACCGATCACTCTCCCTGGGAAACCCCAATCATAACACCCATCAAACCGGATGGATCGATAAGAATTTGTGGGGACTACCGAGCCACCCTGAACCACTCCCTTCAACAAAACTCTTACCCAGTACCGGTGGTGCAACACCTCCTCCATTCCCTGGGGGGCGGAAAAGTCTTTGCTAAACTAGACTTAGCCCAGGCATATCAACAACTGCCTGCTGACAAAAAAATGGCAGAGGCCCAAACAATCATTATGCACAGAGGTGCATTTAAATGTAACCGACTCCAGTTCGGAGTGAGCGTAGCCCCGGGAATCTTTCAAAGCTTGATGGAAAGGCTATTACAAGGGATAAAAGGTGTTGTCCCATATTTTGATGATGTGTTAATCGCAGCCCCAACTCAGAAAATACTAAAGGAATGCCTGAGGTTGGTTCTCCAGAGATTAAAAGACTCAGGTCTCAAAGTAAAAAAAAAACAAGCGTTATTTATGTACGGATTGTGTAGAATTTTTGGGATATTTAATTGATAGTCAAGGCATTCAACCCACCAATAACAAACTCAGGGCAATCAAGAACGCCCCAAAACCCCAGAACAAGGCCGACCTCCAGGCTTTTCTGGGCCTTATCAATTTTTATAACGTTTTCCTGCCTCACAAAGTAACCGTAGCTGAACCCCTACATCGTTTATTGGACAAAAAAGCAATCTGGGTATGGGGACACAGAGAAGAACAGGCGTTTCGACATGTAAAAGATTTATTGACTTCTGATGCTGTTCTGATGCAGTATAACGAGACTTTGCCTTTAACGATCACGTGTGATGCATCCCCATTTGGAGTGGGCGCCATTTTAAGCCACGTTTTGCCAAACGGTAAAGAAGCCCCTGTTGCTTATTTCTCAAAGATGTTATCAAAAACAGAATGCAACTACAGTCAAATTGATAAGGAGGCCCTTGCTATAGTATCCGCGGTTAAGAGATTTCATGAATATGTGTATGGCCGAGCCTTTACCTAGTGACTGACCACAAACCTTTGCTGGGAATAATAGCGGGAGATAGGCCAACACCGTATATATTATCTCCCAGAATGACCCGCTGGTCAGAATTCTTGGCGGCATACAATTACAAGTTGCAACATCGCCCGGGGAAGGCCATTCCCCACGCCGACGCATTGAGCCATGCACCTCTTCCAGAGACCATTGATGACCCCGCTCTGACGGTTACAACACTGCAGATCGAGACACTTCGAACACCGCCATTAACAGCCCGAGATATCGTGATGGAAACGAAATGCGACCCCATTTTAGCACGAGTCCTCAGTTGGGTCGAGCGGGGGTGGTCGTTGGACCAAATACCTGACGACTACACCCCATTCAAGATTCGGCAAACGGAACTATTTTCCCAAAAGGGCTGCATTATCTGGGGTGATAGAGTTGTCGTCCCAGAGTGGTTGTGACCAGCGATACTAAGGACCTTGCACATTGGCCACCCTGGCATCGTGCGTATGAAAGCCCTCACATGAAGCTACGCGTGGTATGAAAGCCCTCACATGAAGCTACGCGTGGTGGCCGGGTATCGACAAGCAGATAGAGACATGGGTAAAAGCCTGTCACAAATGCCAGGAAGTAAGCAATGCCCCACCGAAAGCAACCCCAACTGAATGGGAAACACCGAGGGGACCATGGTGCCATATTCATCTGGACTTTCATCTGGGTCCTACCAAGGGACACACATTCTTATTAACGGTGGATGCCTTCTCGAACTGGCTTGAAATCCATGAAATGAGGAATACAACGACTGAATCAGTCATCAGGAAACTAGACAGACTCTTTGCGACACACGGATTACCAGACATTCTAGTATCCGACAACGGGCCTCAATTTACCGCACTGTCCTTCAAAGAGTACCGGGCGGACCGCGGTATTCGACATGCGCTAACTTTGCTGGTGCATCCTGCGGCCAACGGAAGGGCCGAGCGCATGGTACAATTCGTAAAGAAAACCTTGCATAAAATGGACTATGGTGATATAGAAGACAAGATTAACCAGATACTCCTTTTGCAGCATATCACTCCGCACAGCGTCATCAATGAAACTCCCGCCGAGTTATTAATGGGACGGAAGCTCCGCTCCCACCTCGACTGTCTACATCCTTCATATGAACCTGAATAACCACACGGTTCCAGCGGGAAATGTCGCAATTTCCAGGTAGGCGATTTGGATTTTGCTAGGAAGTTTTCGGGCGATCCGTTGTGGGTTGAGGCAACTATAGTACAAGTAACCGGCCCTAGATCGTACCGCGTGAAATGTCACGACGATAGAATATGGAAGCGCCATATTGATCAGCTGCATTCAAGGCTACAGTCGGGGATCTCCGAGCCCCCTGATTTCCAAACCGAGGGGGGAGGAGATAGCGAGGAAGCTGAATTTGAAGCGGCAGAAAGTTTAAGCGGTAGTATTGACCGCTCAGAGGCAGCACGTGATGGATCCAGAATGGGGGTGGCCTCGCCTCAAAGAGATGCTGAGAGCAGTAGCAATGACAAAAATTCAAATGTGGAACGGGAGGCACCCTTTTCACCAGATAATGTTCTACCCCAACAAGACTGTAGCCAAATACCGGGAGGACAACGAAAATCTAATAGACAATCAAAACAACCTGCCTACCTCAAAGACTACGTAACCGCACCCCTTAAATGGAACCCAGGGGAAAGGGGTGTTGTGAATCAATAAATACTTAATAAAGATTATTTAGAGCTTGAAGCAAAGTGCAGGGTTCTGGCCCTGCACTTCTGATTGGCCAATAATAGCGACATCGGATTGGTCCGTTCAGGAGAATCTGATTGGCTATTAACGAGCCTCTCCCATTGGTTAATGGAGCCAGCGCTCCCTGTGTTTTCATTGGTTAAATAAGTTAAGAGTTGCCTATATAAAGGGGCCCATCGTGGCCATTGAGTTAGAGCTGTTTCACATGTAAATTAAGAGTTTGAATTTCACTGTTTCACTGGCTCGTCTCCATCCTTGCACCCATGCACAGAACATAACAGAAGCCTTTCTTATTATGCCTGATTCTACGTCGGAGGCAAGCCATTGGCAATTGGCAATTTTTTGTCTCCACAAACTATTTCTATAGGGGACGAAGGGGAAAAAAAATGATTCCTAGTATCATGAGAAGTAGTGTGAGGTTTGTTTTGCCTTGCTATATGAAATATCCCAGCAATGGCAATACATTCCCTCTTTTCTCAAAATCTGTCCCTCGCAAGCAATTTTATCTCATTTGGGGAAATTATTTTTTTTAACCCAGTTACAAAAGTCCTTATAAAATGCATTTTTCAGGTACAATGTGTGTGTTTGAAAACTGAATATGATTTTGGATCAATGGGTATGGGGATTGTTATAGGGATTTCTGATTTTTTTTATCAATTTTATTCCTAGCATATTGACAATAACCAGGGATTTTTTCTTAAGAAATCCTCTTTTAGAGGCAGATTCTGAGAAAATGAGCAGCCTATATAGAAAGTTGCATTTAGAACCCTATAAATATATTTCTCTAATACTATCTGGCATAGTTTTTGACCTGCAGTGGCATCTTCCTTGTTCCCCATATATATGTCTATTGTCATCAACATGATTTTTGAATAGCAATATAGCCAAGATTTTTATGTCATATTGGCCAGTATTTCATAAGACCAAGCTTGTCACTTACATTGGTAGTAATCAGATCAAATCATATCTCAGGCATTTACTACTCTTTCTGAAAGAATGCCAGAGATATGGCTCAGATGTTTTAAGGACACTCACCAACAGTGCATTTTGCACAGATTTTTCTGTGGATAGATAAGATTAACCAGCTAAAAGTAATGATTGAAACCAAACTTCAAATCTGGCTGCCAGCCCAGGTGACTTACAAACATTTGCAAATGCCATTAAAATTGCAGTAATCCTTAGAGAAAGATCAGTACATTTTGTGAAAAATAATAATTATGATTATTTAAAAAAATAGAATGGAATGGAATGGAATAGAATGGAATGGAATGGAATGGAATAGAATAGAATAGAATAGAATAGAATAGAATAGAATAGAATAGAATAGAATAGAATTATTTATTGCCCAAGTAAGATTGGACACGCAAGGAATTTGTCTTGGTGCAAATATACATCTCAGTGTGCATAAAAGAAAAGATACATTCATCCAGAGTCAAGAATCATAAGGTACAACACTTAATGATAGTCATAGGATACAATAAGCAATCAACTCATACTAGGAAACAGTCAATATAAATTGTAAGAATACAAGCAACAAAGTTACAGCCATGCAGTCACCAGTGGGAGGGAATGGGTGATAAGGAATGATGAGAAGATTAATAGTAATAGTAGTGCAGACTTTGTAAATAGTTGGATACTGTTGAGGGAATTATTTGTTTAGCAGAGTGATGGCATTCAGGAAAAAACTGTCCTTGTGTCTAGTTCTAGTGTGCTGTGCTCTATAGCATCATTTTGAGGGCAGGCTAAATCACAAAGAAATTTCTGTTAGGGCTTGTTCTAAAGTTTGTAAAGAGATATAAATCATTTTATAGGATTTGTAGGGTGACATGCAACTGACTTTCTTTTCAATTTCTGCATTAATTCTTCTCAGGAATGTCAAAAATTTCCCCTTAATCCTTCCTTTAGGTTTACATGACTGTGTATTGAGGGAGGTTAATTTGTCTTGAATTAAGGGTAATATTTTTCAACCCTCTTGCAAACTGACAAATTATCACAGGATCTGCTAATCTCTCTGAACTCCTTTTACCTCACCTTATGTCACAGCATGTGCAAAAGAGTGTTTTTCTAGAAATATCAGTGATACTACCTTATGGGATATTAGAATGGTGGTAGGCCTTATTTGGTCTTCTAGAGGTGCTGAGCAGTTTGAAAATGCCCTGAGAATATTCTGTAGACAGGGGAACTCCTGATAAGTAAGCGGTAAAATCAAATGGAAAAAGCATAAACTGAAGGTAGTCCACTTACTGGGATGAAAGGTATGGGCACTAGTAGAAGACAGCCCATAAAAGAGAATGAACTCAAAAATCAAATTTGGAGGAAGACATTCCTGAACTGTCATCAAAAAAACGGTATGGATATGGCTTAAACATTTAGATAAATTTAGATGCCAGATGATGACACCTTCAGATTAAAATATTCAATCTTCTATCTTAATTCTTCTTCTTAGTGAGGAAGAATATTGAACAAGTAAGTGATGACTGGGTCATATCAAAGCTGTCACGACATCTGATCATGGAAGGTGCCACTATGTGGGGTGAAAACATTCCTTGCTTACAACTTGGTTTAAGCATTTCACATTTTATATTCTGTTCAGATGAGAACATAGACTATGAAATGCTTGAACCGAGAAACACTTAAATCTGTCAGAGCAAAAATGAAGCAAACTAAACTAGATGTTTTAGAAAGGAATAAAGTGACTTTAAATAGACCAGAATGAATAATTTAAATCAGGTGATTACATGCTCTTCCATTCAAGATATAAGATCTTATGAAGGAACAGAGTGGCACTGATATTCAAAAAGGTCATCTCTATCTATAGACTTTGCTATAACTCAATAAATGACAGGTTTATATCTCTAGGAAATAGTGGGTGCAATATCAGGAAAGGATGCTATACTATTAATGAATGATTGGAATTCAAAAGTTGGAGAGATGGAAGATTGGGAGTGAGAAAATGCAGTAATGCAGGAAGAAGGTTAAAATACTTTTGTGAGGAGAATTACTTATTGCCAACAGCTGCTTCAAGCCAGCACACGAACATAACATCAGCAGATGCACAACAGTGGAATCAAATTGACCACATAATAGGAAACAGAAGATGGAGAAGTGCAACACAGCCAGCCAGGTGCAGATTGTGGAACAAGCCATGAATTATTGGTTTCTAATATATGCATTAAACAGATACAAGGAAAAGAAAAAAAAGAATAAAACAAAAGAGCTGTTTTAGGAAAGTCAGAAGAAATTGCAGGAAAATTGATAGCTAAGATAAAAATATTCAAGTGTAATCATAGAAGACAGCTAATAGAGAAAAATAGGTTTAATTAATAACATAACGGAAACCTACATTTTTGCAGATGAGATTATAAAATAGTAGAATGAATATATTTAAGAAACTCCTCCAACTGAAAGAGATAATAGTTAAAGTCAAAATAGAAATCCAAACACTACTTATTTGAGATACATAGACAGCATAGATTGTTATGTGAATGTAAAAATAAAAGATGTGAAAATAAACTTAGAAAAGGAAAAGTGGGTGAACATTAAATATGTTAAGAGGATGGTGAGAAGTAAAAATGGTCACTATTTGTAAGCAGCATTATTTTTGGCTTACAAGAAAATTATGGAATGAAAGATCCTGGTTCGCACAGAATGACATGAGCAGGTTTCAGGTGAAAACATGCTTTGGTTTTGACAAAATGTTCCCAAGTTGATTGATAGGTTCCCTAGATCCTACTATTCATTGGGATATTTTCAAATGGCATTAGTAAGACTAGGGTGGGCAACCTTGTCCACACATCTTTGATTTTAGTAAAAAGCACTATATAAAAGCTTCAACTGATCAAAGCCAGGATGGGTAGTACAGGTGGTAGAACTAAAACCCTATCTGATGGCAAGAAGATTGAGAGCTAGGATATGAAAACCATGAATTAATAAATGAATAAAAGGTAAACAGTGACACTAAGAGAAAGGAGAAGGGTTTAATAGATCTGAATTTTGTTGCTTAGCTCTTGTGGACAAAAATTGACAAATACATGAAGGGAGTAAAATGTAGATTTATTATGAATGAAATGGCTTAAATGTATATCAGAAAATACCATTTAATTCATCTATATTATTGAGAACGTTATGAACATAAAAACACAAGTTGGCAATTGCTGTGTACCGCATGCCAATGAATGGTGATAATGGAAGAACCCAGTATTGGAAAAAAAATGTGCCACATTTAAAAAAAAAACATCACTGAATAATGCTAAAATATGGATGTGGTTTATTTATGGAGAGGCTGTGTCTGTATGAATTGTTTGATGTTTATATGAAAACTGTGTCACTGCCTGATAATTATAAGAATTGTAAGAGTGTGAGAAACATGCATGCAGGAATCTCAGGAGGATTAATTTCTTAAATGTGCTCGGATTGTGTAATCTGAATGCAGGGATCAATGAAGATGCTGAAAAAACTACTAAGGTAGGTGGGAAGTCAGTGCATGCATTTGCATGTGGAGTTCATACAATTGAGATCGCTAAGAAAATTAAGGAATGGGTGTATTTGGAAGAAACATATTTACACCTGAAACTGTCCTATGGATAGAGTTCTTGGACCACTTAGCTGTGCTTCCTGCTTCTCCCTTTGAATACTATTGAACCAAATGTGAAAATATAAAGTAGTCCAAGGTTGGTGTATACAGAAGATATTTCTTAATGATGTAGGTGAGTCAAAGTCAAGATGAGAAGAAGCCAAGGCCAAAGAACACAACAGAAGTCAAAGACAGAGTTGGAAAAAATCAGATGCCAAAGTTAGTTCTAGAAATTGGGGAAAATCCTGGCTAAGATTAAAGACTTTTCAGTTTTGGTTTATACTATCTTTTCTTCAATTGTTGTCAATAACAGGGTGGAAAGTTATCTCAGATGATGTGAACACTTGAAGTCATCCACTCTTATGGGGAATGGAGTACTGAAGCTGGGAATTGTCTGCTGCACTTAATGTCTGTTGGGGAGGCACTCATATTAGTGGAAGAAGGTCCTAGAAAAATGCTACTCCTAGAACCAGAAAAATGCAGAGTGAAGACATTCCACAATTTTGATCCATTAGCATCCTCCTGTTGACTCTGTCTTTCAGAGCATGCTTTGGGAAAATGTTGGGCAGAGTTCTTTCTGAAAGAATGCAAGGGGTGATAATGGCAAAAGTTGAAGAGTGTGGTACAGCTTTATGTTAGATGAACTATGTTTGCTCTTCAGCAGGTAATTCAAAAATGTATGCATGTGAGAAAATTTATTGTATGTTTTATTATAAATAATTCTATATTAATCAGATGCCACAGGTGCTGGTAACACATAAAGAAATCTTCTCTTTAAGACCATAGTCACGAAATCTTAAAATTCAGCAATATGTGATGTTTAATAAACTTTAATAAAGAAAGAAAAATGAATGGATGGATGGATGGATGGATGGATGGATGGATGGATGGATTTTTGGAAGATACAGCTGGCATAGCACACAGTTTTGGAAACCCCTAGGTAGGGGTGGGATTTACACCTATTTGCTAGAACCGGTTGTTAACATTCTAAGCAGTTCGGAGAACTGGTTGTTAGAAGAAATTACTGGCCTAATCCTGTAAGGAAGGCAGGAAGGAAACATTCCGGTGTTGCTTACAGAAACTGCCTCTCCATTAACTCTTATTACATTCTTGGCAGGACTAGACTTCCTGTCTCAGGAACTTGTCTGGAGTTTTTTTCCCCTCCTTTGTTGGTACTTTGCTTGTGTGGAGTGACCATTCAAAGTTACAATGGCACTGAAAAAGATGACTTAGGATCATTTTTCACACTTACAACTGTTGCAGCATCCCCACAGTCATGAGAAGACAGGCGAGGAGATGCGTGCCTCGATGTGAATGATATTGAGTTGGCCACGCCCAGCCAATAACATGACCACCAAGCCACGCCCATCAACTAAGCCATGCCCACAGAACCGGTTGTTTAAAATTTTGAATCCCAAACTGCCCCGAGGGCAGAGGTCTCCAACCTTGGTATCTTTAAGACTTGTGGACTTTAACTCCAAGAATTCCACAGTCAGCTGATGAGGAATTCTGGGAGTTGAAGTCCACAAGTCTTAAAGTTGCCAAGGTTGGAGACCCTTATCCTAGGGTTACACATATAACACAGCTATTGTCCAAGCTGCAGGTTATCAGTTGCTTCCAGATCAAATTCAAGGTGTTGGTTATTACCTTTAAAGAAATATATGGCATGGGTCCAGGTGTCTGAGGAGCCATCTTTTTCCAGTGGAACTAACTCACCCTACTTGTGCCAGCAGAAGAAGTCTGCTACCGATCATGTTTGCTAAGGAATTCTGGCAGGCGCAGACAAGGGAAAGAGCCTTTTTCTCTGTGGCTTGGGGCCCTGAAGAAAACATTCACCACCGGAGGTGGTTGATAGGATGAGAAGACTTTATCCCCCTGCCATCTGTCTCTTAGTTTTGGTTTTTGTATAGTTTTACATTTTAATCTATATATCTATATAGTTTTAATATTTCAATATATTTTAACTGTCTGTCTATTTGCTTTATAATCTGTAAACTGCCCAGAGTTCCTTTATAGGGAGATGGGCACAATAAAAATATATTAAACAAACATATTAAACAAACAAACAAACAAACAAATGTAGATATGGAAAGAATACTAGAGAAGTAAATAGAAGATTTTTTTTTTTTAGAAACCTAGATAAGATCACACAGAATATTTCTATGATAGCAATGACAAAAACAGCTAAAGCATTAGCCTTTCTAATGCAATACATAGCTGAGAAGGTTGAATATGAAAAGAATAAAAAGAGACAGAAGATTGATACTTTCAAATAATGAATTTGGAGATGGTCACTCTGAATGCCATGAAGTACAAAAATAAAAATAAAATAAAATCTCATTTAACCATTCTGATTCAAAGACTAACTGCTCCTTTGTGGCAATGATCAAGAAGCAGAAACTGACATTTTGGACATGCAACATAAGGAGTTGGAGTAGAAAAAAAATAACTTTCCTTAACAAAGCTGAGAGAGGAGAAGGGAAAGGCAACAGCCAAGATAGAAGGGCAGGATCAAAGAAATTACACAGTGATCACTGGAACAGCTATAAGTTATTACTAGAGACAGGGTGAAATGGAGAGCATTTCTCCAGGAATCGACCCAATTTCAAGGCACTTATCTACTTGCTCTGGAAATCAACTTGGGTAATAATATGGCTTTCAAACTTTACGATTTCCCAGTTTTTAAAGAATTAGAAGGAGTGACATAATAAAATACAGACACATTCCCCCCCTTTTCTTTAAGGGAGAAACAGATTTTTAAGTCTAAGGACTTGTAGTGGTAAGCTAAAAAATTGGGCATGATTCAATTAACAAGTGTTTAGCAACAGAATTCTGATCTCAACTGTGGTTGAGGACTGTTATCTAAAATCTGGCAAAAAATAACTCTGTATAACCTTCTTTCCCACCTTCTATTGGTTATTTTTTCTTTTTTTGCCATTCTTTTTGGATATCATTGACATGATACCATTGATCAAACAACTAACTAGGAGCACACAGTTCCTAAAAAAAAAAAAAATCCTTACCCTGAGAGAGTGCTATATAAATTTGAGACCAGGGGTGTCAACTCAAGGCCCAGGGGCCAGATCCAGCCTGTGGAATGCTTAGATCTGGGCCCATGGGGTCGCCCTGGAAACAGTGAAGAACTGGCCCACGTTGCCTCTGCCAATGAAAACAGAGCTCTTGAGAGCTGTGTGTGGCTGTCCCATTTTTGCTGGTAGAGAGCTGCAAGAGGCTGTTGTGGTGGAAAATAGGACCCAGAGGGCACATGCAGCCCACCTGAGCCCCGTTTTTCCTGGCAGAAGCACTCAAGCCACCATAGGGCATCCCGACATGAGTGACATCATGCTGGCCATGCCCACTCTGACCCCGAGGTCAAACATAACCCTGATGTGGCCCTCAATGAAATCAAGTTTGAGACTCCTGTTCCAAACATTGGAAGACTGTTATGCTGATATGTGAAAAAAAATGTTACACTCCTATTGTATTACTAGTATTCTTCCAAGTCAATGTATCTCCAAACACTGTTATTCCTAGCAATGTTTTTTTCATTTTTTTTTTGTATAAATATGCACATAGCAAGTTCTGCTACTTTGTCTTGTTTTTCTGCCCAAAGTTCAAGCTAGAATAGAATCTTTTCTTGCACTGCATGGAGTAAAAGAAACAGCCGCTTCTTCTCCATCCCGCTTCCTTCTCCCTCTACTATACCTTATGCATATATATATAAGCATATCAAAGGCTATCATCAGAATCAGTGAAACAAAAGGTTCCTAAGTATTCCAGCTGAATAATAAAATTTCCCTTGACCACCAGGCACATTAATGAGCACGATATGTTAAACTATGAAAGGTGAAAATTGAAGCAAATGTTTAGATTTGCTGGTTGGCATGAGAGAAGGGCTCAGAATGGCCACCCAGGTTGTAGCTCATTTGCAATATCACAAGCACATACTTCCTGGCAGGAAGCATTGGAGGAAACTATGTTGAATCAAAGCTTCCATGTGTGAATTTCAAACACACGGGCAAAGACCAATTAGGACGGGAGATGGATGAAAAGCATACATCTTCTATTTTTTTAAAAAAATCTGATTTTGCATCTAATGTCTATCAAACCCCAAGGGTCTGATGCCAAAGTGTGAGTTGCTGCTATCTTTCTATTTCATTGTATAAATTGGTTACTTTGCCTGCTAATTATCTGAACCCTTTTAATTTTTTTAAAAAAACTTTTAATTCAAAGTAAGAAGAACACAGCAGCCATTATTTTGATATGCTGAAAAAGTTGCTGATAGTCATTTCTTGGAGGTTTATTACACTAAGTAGACCTTCAGTTTCCTCAGAGTTTTATGTTCTGGACAGACTTGTTGTATCCTACCATATATCATGTCTGATTCTCAAAGGTGCATTTCTAATGCTGCTTACCTATGGTAATATACATATCAAAATGATATCCCCTGTTAAGTTCTGCGCATAGGCACAAGGAATGGAGACAAGGCAGTGAACAGTGAACTTCAACTCTTTATTAATCATTCTGAACAGAGCAAAAACCCAAGGGCAGTAGCAGTCCTTTTATAGGGCAGGCCAATGAGATTTATTAGACAATGAGAAACATGGAAGTGTTAAACCCTTGAACCAATGAGAGTGGCTCGTTAACAGCCAATCAGATTTCCCAGAACGGACCAATCCGATATTGCTATTATCGGCCAATCAGAAGTGCAGGATTAGAACCCTGCTTTTTCTTAAGGTTTGTTAAAACTTTATTTGAGCGCTTTTATTAGTTCATAGCACCCCTTCCCCCCGGGTTCCATTTGAGGGGTGCAGTGACGTAATCCCTAAGATATGTAGGTTGTTTTAACTGTCTATTGGATTTGCGCTGTCCCACCGGTTCCTGTCTGTCATCCGGTTTCGGTGGGACGTTTTTGAACATATCTGGTAAAGGCGGTTCCGCATCCTCACTGGACGACTCGGTACCGCTAATGCTGTCATTGCTGTCCTCTGATCTTTGCGGGCTCGCCTCCGTTGAGGTATTCCTCTGTAGCAAGGAGAGTCCCCTCCCTGATTCTTCTTCATTTATCACACCGGATTGCTGACTTCCTTCGCTTTTGCTTTCCACCATCTCGAATTCGGTTTCTTTGACATCCCCTCCCCCCCTCAGTTTGGGAGTCACAGGAGTCGCAGGAACTGGGTTGTAGCCTAGAGCAAAGCTGATCTACATGGCGTTTCCATATTTTTCCGTCGCAGGTTTGCACATGGTACGATCTGGGCCCGGTGGTTTGAATTACAGTTGCTTCGACCCATAATGGTTTGCCGGAGAGGTTTTTGGCAAAAACTAAGTCACCTACCTTGAACTCACGGCATTTTCTAGGGTTTCTCTGGCTCGTAGGACAGGTGAAGCCGGTCGAGGTGGGAACGGAGTTTGCGTCCCATCAACAGTTCAGCTGGG
This sequence comes from Hydrophis major, assembly GCA_033807585.1. Classification (NCBI taxonomy): domain Eukaryota; kingdom Metazoa; phylum Chordata; class Lepidosauria; order Squamata; family Elapidae; genus Hydrophis; species Hydrophis major. The sequence goes on along the minus strand of CM066332.1, from coordinate 34,689,729 downwards.
GTCTTGTTGGTGACGCTGTGTGGAGTGTTGTGTTGGAGTAGGAGTATTCTGTTTATTTTGTCGTCAATATCCCATTTTGTCAAGTCCATTTTGTGGAGAGTTTTTTTAACAAATTGTATCATGCGCTCGGCCCTGCCGTTAGCCGCAGGGTACACTGGCAAAGTTAGCGCATGGCGGATACCCCGGTCTACTAAGTATTGTTCAAACGCCAGGGCGGTGAACTGGGGTCCATTGTTGGAGAACAGAATGTCTGGCAGCCCATGCATTGCGAATAGTCTATTCAATTTTTCGATGACGGACTCGATTGTAGTATTCTTCATTTTGTGGATCTCGAGCCAGTTGGAATAGGCATCCACTGTTAGGAGGAACATATGTCCTTTAGTAGGTCCCGCAAAATCAATGTGGATGTGGGACCACGGCCCCAGGGGGGTTTCCCATTCTGTTGGAGTTGCTCTTGGTGGGGTACTGCTGACTTCTTGGCACTTTAAGTAAGTCTTTACCCAGGCTTCGATCTGTTTGTCGATGCCCGGCCACTATGTGTAGCTTCGTGCGAGCGCTTTCATATGCACGATGCCGGGGTGACCGTCATGCAATGTTTTAAATACTGCTCGTTGTAACCGCTCTGGGACGACAACCCTATCTCCCCAAAGGATGCAGCCTTTTTGCGAAAAAAGTTCTGTTTGCCAGTTTCTGAAAGGGGTGAAGTCGTCAGCGGTTTGTTCTATTGGCCATCCTCATTCGACCCAGCTAAGAACTCGCCCCAAGAGAGGATCTCATTTTGTTTCAATTGCAATGTCTCTGGCTGTTAGCGGAGGTGAATGTAGCATTTCAATCTGGACTGTCGTAAGGGTTGGAGCTGGGTCGTCGACGGTTTCTGGAAGTGGGGCACGGCTCAATGCATCAGCGTGGGGAATGGCTTTCTCCGGGCGGTGTTGTAATTTATAGTTGTATGCAGCTAAAAACTCTGACCAGCGAGTCATTCTAGGTGATAATATATAGGGGGTTGGCTTGTCTCCCGCTATAATCCCTAGAAAAGGTTTGTGGTTGGTAACAATAGTAAAAACTCATCCATACACATATTCATGAAACTTTTTCACAGCAGATACAACAGCAAGAGCCTCTTTGTCGATCTGGCTATAGTTACGTTCAGCCTTTGATAGGGTCCTTGAAAAATAGGCAATAGGGGCCTCACTACCATTTGGTAACACATGATTCAAAATGGCTCCTACTCCAAATGGTGACGCATCACATGCAATTGTTAAAGGCAGTGTCTCGTTATACTGCATTAAAACAGCATTTGAGGTTAGTAAGTTTTTCACTTGTCGGAATGCGTGCTCCTCTCGGTGTCCCCAGACCCAGGTTGCTTTTTTGTCGAGGGGCTCATCTACGGTCGTTTTCTGGGGCAAGAAGATGTTGTAAAAGTTAATGAGCCCCAGGAAAGCTTGGAGATCAGTCCTATTTCTGGGTCTTGGGGCGTTTTTGATTGCCCTTAGTTTGCTATTAGTGGGGTGAATGTCTTGTTTATCGATTAAGTACCCCAGGAACTGTACTTTATCTGTACACAGTTGACATTTATTTTTTTTAACCTTAAGGCCAGAGTCTTTAAATTTCTGGAGAACCATTTTAAGACGCTTTTCTGGTATTTCTCTATTCGGGGCCGCAATTAAAACATCATCAAAGTATGGCACAACCCCCTTGATCCCTTGCAAGAGTCTCTCCATCAGACTTTGAAAAATCCCTGGAGCTATGCTCACTCCGAATTGGAGTCGGTTGCACTTAAAGGGGCCTTGGTGTGTAACGATCGTCTGCAGTTTTTTAATCTACAGGCAGTTGTTGGTACGCCTGTGCTAAATCCAATTTAGTGAAGACTTTTCCACCCCCCAGGGAATGGAGAAGGTGTTGTACCACCGGCACCGGGTAAGCGTTCTGTTGAAGGGCATGATTAAGGGTGGCCCCGTAGTCCCCACAAATCCTTAACGATCCATCCGGTTTGATGGGTGTTACAATTGGGGTTTCCCAATGAGCGTGGTCAGTTGGTTCTAAAACACCCTGGGCTTTTAATTTATCGAGCTGCTTGTCGATCTTTGGTTTAAGGGCAAAAGGTACCCGACGAGGCTTAAGGCAGATGGGGGCTACTTCAGGGTTAAGGTTAAATGATATTGGGGTCCCCTTGTATTCACCTAGTTTGTCTGCAAAAACGTCCTGGAATTCCTGGACGATGGCCTCCTCCCAGTCGTCACTTCTGGTTTGGTGAATGCTGGCTACCTCGATCCCGAGTGGGGCAAACCATTGAAGGCCTAACAAGCTAGGCCGGTCACGGTCGATGACAGTCAGTGGTAATGACGCAGTACGATTTTTGAATGATACTTGGACTTGGCTGGATCCAATGACCAGAATTTGGTTCCCCTGATAATCTTTGAGTATGATTCTTTGGGCTCTGAGGTCTTGACGCTGAATGGCAGGGATTAATTGTTTATGATTCTTTCAGGAAACCATTGAGAGGGACGATCCTGAGTCGACATCCATCACGCAAGGCTTGTTTTCGATGGCGAACTTCACTCGGATCTTCTTTGCATCTAGCAATGAGGCATGACCGATTGTAATTGTTTGGTGTGCCTCTTCTTGTCTCGTTGAAATAGCCAGTGTTTTATTTCTGTAGGAGTGGTTGTTCCATTGGTAGTTCAAATGTTCCCGACTCACAGGGCGATTCCCTGTGGTCTGGCAGTAGTTGTTTCCCCTCTGAAGTGGGCTGGATCCTTGCTTGCTTCTACAGACCTTCCCGATCTGGCCTCTTTTCCCACAGAAATGGCAGAGTGCGTCGAGGAATTTGCAGTCTGATCGCGGGTGGTTTGCCCCACAACCCATGCATTGGTGCGGTAGGGTTTGATTCCGCTGGTGGCATTGGTCACGTTCAGATCGGAGCTGGTTGACCTCCTCCTCATCACTTTCTGGTGGTGATTCGAGGTCCTCATGGTGGGTCGCTGTTGTGTGCCTCTCTAGGTGAGGTGAGGTATCGCTGGTGAGTTGACGGAGTGGTGCGTTGGTGCGGCGCATTCGGGTGGCCGACTTCCTGGTTGCTTCTGCTGCAGTAGCGTCCTTGATGACATCAGCAAGGTCGATGTCCTCTTTGGCCATGATCCGTGTGGTCTTCTAATCCCAGAATTATTCAGTTTCTCAGAGCTTCTTCAAAGTCTGTAAACCTACAGGGGCTTCCCAGGTTCCGGACATCCGCGATGAAATCTGCAATGCTCTCTCCTGTCTGCTGGTCCCTCTGGTAAAATTCATGTCTTCGGACAAGCGTTGGTACGGCGGGTGCATAGTGGGCCAGTTGCAGGGGTGCGAGGACGTCCCAGTCCATGGTTTTCACCTCAGCCGGTTTCGCTAGTGCCTTGGCCACCTTAAAGATGGCAGGCCCTCAATGGGTCAGGAACACTGTTCGCTTTTTTCCCGTAGTGGCATCCTTCAAGTTGTTGGTCTCCAGAAACATCTGGAACCGGTCTATGTACGAGTCCCAGTCTTCTTGTGCCGGGTCAAATGGAGCGGGTAGTATGGCGCTGCTGGACATGGTTTCCGTTGTCGATGCGCTTTTAGCCACGTGCTCTGTTTCGTGCTTTCGTGATATCTCCGCATCCCATCCTCGTCACCAATGTTAAGTTCTGCACATGGGCGCAAGGAACGGAGACGAGGCAGTAAACAGTGAACTTCAACTCTTTATTAATCATTCTGAACAGAACAAAAACCCTAGGGCAGCAGCAGCCCTTTTATAGGGCAGGCTGCTGACCTATTAGCCAATGAGAAACATGGAAGTGTTAAACCGTTGAACCAATGAGAGTGGCTCGTTAACAGCCAATCAGATTCCCCAGAACAGACCAATCTGATATCGCTATTATCGGCCAATCAGAAGTGCGGGATTAGAACCCTGCTTTTTCTTAAGGTTTGTTAAAACTTTATTTGAGCGCTTTTATTAGTTCATAACATCCCCCTTGTTCTTTTTTCATCTGGTTTTAGAGTATGTTGTCTGACCATTGAAAAAGAATTGCAGAAGACAATTTTTATGTGTTCATGCTATGAAATATTACATAGCCAAGATAGAAACTTCAATCTTTAAATTTCATTTCACTAAAAGTTAGCTCTTTGAGATAGGCAAGGCCAGGAAAATTGGAATACACTTTAACCAATTTAGGGTGTGGTAACAGAATATTGAAAAACCTGTCAAAGTGTTTAAGGAAGATTGGCTTATAATGAGTCTTCTACTGTAGAAATAAGTCAAGAGTGAAAACATTAATATACATAATTTTGGCTTGTTTTATAATCATCATATTTTAGACAGAAATCTAAAACTCTGTTAACATGAATTTAGATCAGTTCTTCCTTGTCAAGGATATTTATTTGTTTATATCTCTGGTATTTGAACTCTACAAAGTTCAAATAATCTGCCATAATTGTGAGTTTTATGCCAGGATAATGGCCAAAACATTTTCTACACCATTGTAGAAAAATGTACATCTAATTTGCAACACTGAATTGTTGCCACAGTTTTTAGACAAAGAAGCGAGGAAGACTTTCTAGAAATTGGTCAATTTGTGTATGTGTGTCATTTATTATATATTTTCAAGGGTGTCTCACACACTTTCCCCCATATTAATGCTGCATTACTTTCTTCATTCTCATCAGAATGAAGGGGTTCCATAAAAGTTTTAATTCATTGTGAGATGGAACCAGGGGTGGGATTCTACCAGTTCATACCAATTTGCTAGAACCAGTTGTTAACCTTCTAAGCAGTTTGGAGAACTGGTTGTTAGAAGAAATTACTTGCCTAATCCTGTAAGGAAGGCAAGAAGGAAACATTCTAGTGTTGCTTACAGAAACTGCCTCTGCATTAACCCTTATTACATTCTTGGCAGGACTAGACTTCCTGTCTCTGGAACTTGTCTGGAGTTTTTTTTTCTTCGTTTTCTAGTACTTTGCATGTATGGAGTGACCATTCAAAGTTACAATGGCACTGAAAAAAGTGATTTATGACTGTTTTTCACACTTACAATTGTTGCAGCATCCCCACAGTCATGAGGCCAGGTGAGGAGATGGTGCCTAAATTTGAGTGATATTGAGTTGGCCACGCCCAGCCAATAACATGACCACCAAGCCATGTCCACCCAGTCACATGATCACTCAGGCACGCCCACCAATTAAGCCATGCCCACAGAACCAGTTGTTAAAAAAATTGAATCCCACTCCTGGATGGAATATTTGAGAATTTTTAAACATTAACTTGTGCTTGGCTCCTCCTTTTACACGAGACGTTTTAGTAATTTACTCTCTTGTGGTTATTTGCTTAGTCCTACAAAACTAGGATTCAGTGTTACAGAATATACAGGCAGCTAAAGGCGATCTAAATACATGACTTGTTTTTTTGCTCATTTGTAGAAATGAAAGACCTAGAAAATTAACTCATAGTATTTGGAATTGGGCCTACTATTTTTTGCTAAATTGAATGAAATGGAAGCACATCATGGTGTTCCGTTAAGGAATGAATTTAGCTACTTAAACACGCTATCAAAAATGAAATAATTGGCTCTGCACTTTTTCTGCCAATTATTACAAATTAGAATTTGAACTAAATCTACTAAACAACCTAATTACTTAATTGCCCAAGAGAAATTACAACCTTGTGGATAAACTATAAACTGCCTCTCCCACATGTGTTTACAAGAGAAACTATTAAAATTATGTCTTGCAGTCTTTTAGATTTTTTTTCATTTAATGTATTTATAGTAACCAGTGAAGGCATTATACATAATGTAGTGTAGTATTTCTAAACATTTATAATCTAGTATGAACAAACCATGCACTGAAAAGAGGTTTATAATCATCATTCTACCTATTGTCCCAAAGATGCTTTTGTAAGAGGCAACTGGACTTTCTGGTTTTTTTTTTGCTTCTCATCCAAGAAGCTTCTTCAGCTCTTTTTGGACGAGAAGTGAAACGTCTTCAAAGAAAAACCATAAAATCTAGTTGCCTTTTGCAAAAGCACCTTTGGGACAACCATATCCTGGATGACTGAGAATCTCCATAGATGTTCTACCTGTTGGTTTACCTATCTATCCATCCATCCAGTCATCCATCTGTCATTCCAACTATCCATCTTCCATTTCTTCATCCATCTGTCTGTTGTGAATCCATTTGTCCACCTGTTTGTATATACACCTACCCATCTGTTCATTCATTCATATAGCTATTCATCTGACTGTCAATCCATGTGTCCCTCTGTCCATCTGTGTCTGTTCATCTGTCCATTTCTTTATCTATTTGTCTGTGCACCTGTTTGTTCATTTAACCATCTATAAATCTGTATGTCTTTAAATTTGTCAGTGTCTGCCCATGTCTTTGTTTCCTTCTATCTGATATTTGTCCGTCCATCTATCTGTCCTTCCATTTATCCATCTGCTCATCCATTTGTCTGTCCATCCATCCATCCATCCAACCAGCCAGCCAGCTATCTGTCCTTCCATCTGTCTTTCCATTTGTCTGTCTATCCACTAGTAAGTTATCCTTGGTGAGTCACCCTTCATTAAAGATTTAAAAAAAGAACAAAATAAGAATTTTAAAACCAGCACCAAAAGCCTGACAAGGCTTTGTTTAAGAAACCTACAAACATACAAAAGACATAATTGTATTTATAACATTTATATTTTGGCAAAAGTGCCTTCAATATAATTTTTTGAAACAAACAACAAACAAATCGTATCTTTGTGAATTGTTTAGAATTGTACTGAAGCGACAATTTATAAAATAAAGAGATAAAGGAGATTTGAGACACTGTGTGTGAACAACATATTATAGAAACACTTTTGAAGGGAGAATGGAAGAAAGGCTTGTAAGAAAATAATGAGAGAAGAAATGAAAAAACATGAAAAGGAGGGTTAAAAATAATTGAAGAATATATAAATCAAGTGATTATTCTTCCTTAGTCCTCTCTCTAAATAATTTCCTTAAGTTTGGCTTTTTTTATTAATGGGCTTGTAAACAGGGGTAGGTTTTTCCTGGTTCTGTCCACCTTTGTAGAGCCAGTAGCTCAGAGGAGCAGCTGGTTCTATGTCTGCTGATGTTTTTGCCCACCCATCCACCCGGGCTCTTACCTGATCTTTATTTCCTCCCCAAGATCTGTAGGGAAATGATGAAAGAGATAAATCTGACAGATATATGGAGAAGATTACATCCTGAAAAAAGACAATTTACATTTTATTCAAATCCCCACCAAACATGGACACGGATCGATATGGCATGGATGAGTGGGAAAATAGCAAACGAGACAAAAGAAGTGGAAATTTTGCCTAATGAATGGGCAGACCATAATCCAATACAGATAATATGGAAGGGCAGGGCAAAACCAAAGAAAAGATGGACCTTAAACACTCAATTAATAAGAGAGAAAGAATACATTAATAAATTAAAGGAGGAATTGAACTTTTTTATAAAAGAAAATGATAATGGAGAAACCACAAAACAAAATGTTTGGGATACGATGAAGGTGGTTATAAGAGGTATAACAATCTCTTATAATGCCAGGAGAAACAAGGAAAAATATTCCCAACAAAACAAGTTACAACAAAGAATTAAGGAGCTAGAAACCCTTCTACAAAATAACCCAAAAGAACCCAAACTGCAAAATCAGATAAGTATAGCCAAACACAAACTGAATTTAATTGATCAAGAGAAAATTACTATGAATTTGAACTTAACCAGACAAACCTATTTTGAACATGCCAACAAGCCAGGAAGATGGCTATCTTATAAATTAAAAAAAAGAAAGAAAGAGAAGAGATTGATATACCAGCTAATAGACAGCAAGGGAGATACATACCAGGATATAGAACAGAAAAAAAGAAATCATTCATAAATACTTTGAAGATTTATATAAAAGAGAGGACGTCAGTGAAGATAGAATAAGGAATTATCTAGATGAAGTAAAGGATAAGGCAATTGGGGAAGAAATGGCTGAACTACTAAATAAAGACATTACTGAATCGGAATTGAAATCAGCAATAGAGAACCAGAAAAATAATAAAACCTCGGGCCCAGATGGGATCCCAGGGGAACTGTACAAGGCAATAGCAGATCAAATCGGACCACTTATGGTGGAAGTCTTTAATGACGTTTTACTGGCAGCCAAGATGCCAGACTCATGGAGGGGGGCGTTGATCTTGCTGAACCCGAAGGAGGATACAGATCCCAGATATATAAATAACTACAGGCCGATTTCACTTTTAAATACTGATTACAAAATATTCACACTTATTATAGCAAACAGATTAAAAAGGATCTTAAACTTGTATATACATGAAGATCAAAACGGATTTCTCCCAACTAGGCAAATAAAGAACAATTTAAGAATAGTATTAGACCTACTAGAATTCTACGAAGCCCACCCCGAGAAACAAGTAGTACTTATGTTCCTAGACGCAGAGAAGGCCTTCGACAATCTAAATTGGCAATTTTTAATTCAAAAAAATTATTATTTGAATTTGGGCACTAAATTTGAAAATATTATAACAACTATATATGATACACAACAAGCTAATAAATAGTGAATGGGGAATGCACTCGCCCAATAAAGATAGAAAAAGGAGTGAGACAGGGTTGTCCACTATCTCCCCTGCTCTTCATATTAGCATTAGAGACATTATTAACATGACGTAGGCAGAACTCAGATATAAAGGGATTAACAGTTAAGAAAGAGGAATATAAATTGCAAGCATTTGCGGATGACATGATTTTCTTTATTGAAGAACCCAAAGACAGGGGACCAAAATTGATGAGTGAATTAGAGAAATTCGGAGCAGTAGCTGGACTTAAAAAAAAAAAACACCAAATTAATGACCAAAAACCTAACAGAAAAACAGAAAATAGAACTAGAAGAAATAATGCATGTACAAGTGACAAAGAAAGTGAAATACTTAGGAATTTGGCTAACCCCACACTGTAAGACACTTAAATAAAACAATTATGATAAACTGATACACCAGGTAAAGAAAGATTTAGAATCGTGGGGGAATCTTCAAATTTCACTACTAGGCCGAATTGCTACTATTAAAATGAACATTCTCCCCAAATTCTTGTACCTATTCCAAACAATCCCAATCAAATTACATAATTTTTTTTTTGAAAAACTCATTAGAATAACCTTGAAATTTATTTGGCAAGGGAAAAAACCCAGAATAAATATAAAAGCAATGCAGGATATGAAGAGCAGCGGAGGCCTAGCATTTCCAAATTGGGAGTTATACCACATGGCCACTTCGTTAGTTTGGCTGAAGGATTGGGTGAACTTAACCAACAAAAGAATATTATTTTTAGAAGGCCATGATCTACAAAGGGAGTGGCATGCTTTCTTATGGGATGTAGGGAAAATCAATCAAAAATACTTCCATAGACACTTAATCAGAGACGCACTATTAACAAATTGGAGGAAAATACGGAAAAAACATAATACAAAAATACCAGTATGGATTTCAACAATGGAGGCAATGATTCACCCAAGCAATTTGGAAATTACCAAAATGATTAAATACAAATATTTACTGGACCCACAAGGAAATTTGAAACCAAGGCAGGAACTTCAGGAGCAAGGACAAAAAATTGATCAATGGGCTTATCTTCAGATTCAAAGCTAACAAGATTCAGATTCAAAGCAAACAAGACAAAAAAGAATTCGGAATCAACAATAAATTGCAACAATTAGATAAAATTTTATTAGGATCAAATAAAAAAACATAACAAAATTTTATAATTACTTATTAGAAACAGAACTAGAAGAAGAAATTGTAAAAGGAAATATGATTGCTTGGAGTAAGAACGTAGGGCGCAGCATCACATTAGCGGAATGGGAAAAAGTTTGGGGCAGAAACAGTAAGATTACCAAATCGGCCGCATACAAGGAAAATCTTTATAAAATGTTTTATAGATGGCATCTCCCTCCTTCAAGGATAGCGAAGATGCACCCCAACATGAGTCCACATTGCTGGAAGTGTAGGAAAAAAGAAGGAACCCTTTTCCATATGTGGTGGTTTTTTGCAGAAACCCAAAAGTATTGGAAGAAAATCAAAACTTGGTTGGAAGAAATCAAAAAAGAGCAGATCGAATACAAACCAGAGTCCTTCCTACTAGGGATTTTTGATAAGCAAATCTCCAAAAAAGCTAAATACATAACAATACAGATTTTAACAGCGGCCAGATTAGCCTTCACTCAACACTGGAAACAACATCAAATTCCATCAGAAGAAATGATTATTGAAAAAATCTCAAAATGCGCAGAAATGGATAAATTGACTCTGGCACTAAAAAAACAAAGACACTTCACTATACTACTGTTGTGAATGCATAATACCAATAAAGTTATCATTGAGCTTGAAGTCTAGTGCAGGGTTCTGGCCCTGCACTTCTGATTGGCTGTTGATGGCCCGATCGGATTGGCCCATTTGGAAGCATCCGATTGGCCACTAACAGACCATTCCTATTGGTTAAAAGGAGCTAGCACTCCAGGTTCGCTATTGGTTAAGTAGTTAATGAGTTGCCTATAAAAGTAAGGCTTGAGCAGCCTTTGAGCTGAGCAGTTACAATATGTAAATAAAGAGTTTGAAGTTCACTATTTCCACCGGCTCGTCTCCATCATTCGCACCCATGCACCAGACTTAACAACTACGATAGTTGGAATTGTTGGTATAATTGGATTGACCAGAGATAAATTATATATCATAAGGCATAAAAGAAAAATATCAACCCATAATAACGAGATAGCGATATAAGTAAAAAACAGGTGTGGTTATATGACACAAGTTAAGGTTATGAAAACAAAAGAAGATCTTGCAAACTGTTAAAATAAGAATACTTTTAACCTTGTAACCTCCTTCTTTCTCTCTTCCCCCTTTCTTTTTCTTTCCTTTCCCAAATTCTTTCCCTCTCTTCCTTTCCTCTTTTCCTTCTTTTCCTTTCTTTTGCTTATTTGTGTGTGTATTGTGACTGGTTTTAATTGTAAAAATTAATAAACTATATTTTTTTTAAAAAAGAAATATTTTTGAAGGGAGAATGGAAGAAAGACGTAAGAAAATAATGAGAGAAGAAATGAAAAAAGATTAAAAGGAGGGTTAAAAATAATTGAAGAATATATAAATCAAGTGATTATTCTTCCTTAGTCCTCTCTCTAAATAATTTCCTTAAGTTTGGCTTTTTTTATTAATGGGCTTGTAAGCAGGGGTGGGTTTCTCCTGGTTCTGTCCACCTCTGTAGAACCAGTAGCTCAGAGGAGCAGCCGACATAGAACCAGTTCTATGTCTGCTGATGTTTTTGCCCACCCACCCACCTGGGCTCTTACCTGATCTTTATTTCCTGATTTTTCAACTTCAGGTGCCAAACGAGGCACAGCTGCAGTTAAAAAAGCAAAAGGGAGCTGTTTCAAAGGCTGCTTCTCTGCACACAGCATGCTGATGACGATTTACAGGTGCCCTCTCATAGTGTTCAGGGAAGTACATCATAAGTCACTGAACCTCGTAAATCATGAACCGGTAGTTAACCCTGTCGTATCCCACCACTGTTTGTGAGCATTTTCCAAATGTATGTACATACTTATTTTTTCCTTCTCTGAAAAGAAAAAAACACCTTGTTTGGAATATTTATAGCTTAATTATTATTATCAGGACTGAGATCTTTGTAGCCTTTTCTTTCTAAGATAAAAAGGGAAGTATGGGATGGACATTTCCAAGTTACTTTTGTACTATTTCTTTAAAATCACCACATGGAAAAGCCTTCTAAACATTTTAATAATGGAAACCATTTTTGAATGTTGACTGGGTGACAGTAGGTAGGTGTCCTAATACCCTTGGTATCAACAGAATAGCAATAGTGCCAGGTCATTTATTCTGAAGAGGTCATGGGAGTAGAATGAAAAGAGGAAATTAAATGTTCTCACCAAAAGAAAAAAAAAAGAACGTAAAGATAGTTAATAATGTGACAGTTACTAATAATAAGGAAATCCACTGTTCAGGCTGTAGAGTATCCCTATAAGGAAGTGGTTAAGAAGACTCCTGTTGTGTTGAGATATTAGAAGTCACCCTGAACTATACATTTCCTTGTTTTTATTAGGTAAAGTTACAACTGAAGCATTCTTTGAACAGACCCGCTGGTTAGTGAATGGCCTTTATTTTTGTTCCGTTTCAAACTGGGTATCTTAGAAGAAAAAAAAATCAAGCATAATAAATTTCATAGCTTTTACTTAATAGTTACATCCCAGGTTAAAATTTTCTAAATTGTACTAAAATATACACATGTTAGTTCCTCTTATTTCATCTCTTAAATATTTTTATTTGACTTTATTCCTGAATTTATAACACACCTTTTGATTTATTCCAACACTCAGCAATGGCTTCCCAAAATAAAAATAATATATTCAATGCTGTTAAATTCAAAAGTAAAATTAGAATTAAATAATTAACATTTTGATTAAATTAACAATTAACATTTAGATTAAAAAGATATGCTTTTGCCATCTTCCTGAATGCTAGCTGACTGGGAGGGTTCCAACATTGCAGAACAAGCTGTGTGTCTTAGGGATGTGCTCTAAATGTATTAAATCCCTCATTCTTGCCCCTCTTCCTCCAGATGTTTCCATGTAAAGCAATCCACAGCCAGTTGGGCTTTCAAATGGCAATTGGTAGATATTTCAGGTTCAAAGAAGACACATTGTTGAAAACATTAAGATGGTTCTGCAGTCCCTATTTGGGAGCAGAGTCTAATTTATGTGGGCTAATAATCATAATTTGTGACAAGTGGTGATAATTATGATAATTTATTCTAACCAATTATAATATATGATAATTGATCAATGTTTATAATTTATCCAACTAATAATCATAATTTTGTTTTTGTTTTTTTTACTTATCTTGAGGTTTTTATTTTCTTTTTGCTTTCTTTCTTTTTCTCCTTTCTCCTTTACTTTAGACTGTTTTAGTTTTAATCTTTTTTTAAAAAAAATCATACATATGATATATTAACCAATATATTAAGCAATCCACAATTACAAGGCCAAATGTAGCTCATGTAATCGCAACTTTTCAGTACAGTAAAAATAGCCTTAGCGTGGTTTTAAACATTTTCGTCTCTATAAAAAACACAGCAGAGGGAAGATTGAAGTTCTTTTGTGCTCTCTGAGCTTGGTTATTTCACTGCCAATTAGGTAACATTGGTGTGAATGAGTATGAGAGTTGTTGCCTGTTTATGTTAAGTTTATCCTGCCATGATTTTTTCCCCTGCTTTGGTGTTCCTTGAGTAAAATATGCTTTTCTGCCTGTTTGTTAGTTTGATGCAAATCCTTGCCTATCTGAATTTGGCTGCCGGAGGGGATATGTTCTATTTCTTTTGTTTTCTTTCTAGGTTTGTTGATGGTGGTTTGTCTCTATGTGTCTATTTAGAGCTGATTTCTCTGAAGATCACGCTGCCAGGAAATCCCTAGCATTTTTGGATTTGGCTTGATCTATGGCAGTCACAATTTCCCAATTGAAACTCTGGTTGTATCTGTTCATGCATTGGGGAATTAAGGAATTTTCATCATGTCTTCTGACAGCTAGTTGGTATTTGTACATCTGCTTTGCTAGTTTTTTGACTGTCCAGCTACTGTTTTTTTTTTTTTTTTTTTCATGAGTTACTGGGTCTTTTGGTTTACTGAGGATATTTTGGAGGGTTTTACTTGGTTTGTATAGTATTCCATGGGTGAGAGTGATATCCCTTGCATATGCTTTACTGGTTGTGGTGGAGTGAGTTATATGGTCAGACACACCTTGGTAAAGTTGGATGAGTATCCATTTTGTTGGAAGATGTTGTCTAGATGTTTTCTCTATCTGATGTTCTGAGTTGCTGCAATGTATTTGTATAGAGGGAAGAGTAGCAAGAAAATGTAATAACCCCCCTCTCCATGTATTCTGTCTTAGATCTACATGTTCATATAAAGTAATTGGGTTAAGCAGATATTGGTAGGCCTATTCTTTTTCACAGTATGGAGAAAGAACAAGTAAATCTTTGGAATAATTGCCATTTGCAGCAAATGCAGTTAGCAAGTGGAAAGTATTATTCAGATGAGCCATTACAAATTTGTGATGTATCAAAAAGTATTGGCAAAAATCACTCATGTTTAAGGGAGAAAATAGTTATTAGCCATAAAAAAACCTACATTTGTAGAACTTGGTACAGTTCAATAGGAGGTAGGATGAATAAATCTGGCTGTTAAATTACTGTTTACATTTATTAAGGAAATAAAATACGTTTAGAAAGACTCTAACAATGCAATTGAGATTCCTATGTGGAGCCATTTTCTTGTGGCAGCTTCACTAAACAGATCTTACAGTGAATGGCAGTTGAGAAGACAATAGATTAGTATCTTGTGTTTAGGTTTGCAAATTAACAGATGACATGGATTCAATTTTTATTCTAGAAGTAAAAGCAACATTATATAATTGCAGAATTTGGCTCTTTGGGAAGGAGATCAGCAATATATAATATAAACAATTATTAAGTACATTTTTTTTCTCTTCTTTTCTTTCCTGTCAGTCTTGTGAAGTAGTCCTGACTAGAAGCACATACAAAAGTACTAACCACAACTTTATTGTGATCTTACCTCAACAGTATCTTCTAATTCTAAAGTAAATTTTCTTAGAAATTAAGAGGGTGAAGGTCCCTTCTAAGACTTTTGTCTCCCAAAGTCATTCTCACATACTATTGTACTTCTCTTCTCTCAATCTCTCTCTTTCTCCCTCTTTTTCTTGTGAAAGAATGCACAGTTCCATTGTTCCAAATATGATGTTCGAGTTAATTTCTCTGGTGAGAAATCCAAGTACATTTAGTCACGTTTTTATTTTTGGAATAAGGTCAGTGGAGTCTTATGATGTGTGATATATGGTTTATTTTCTAACATTATACAGGGAGAGCATAAATAGCAGCTCAAAGCATGAACATTGTAGCAGATACTTTTCACACATTATATTTGGAGGGGAACAATTCCTTCAGCCACATTTGACCCCACACTCAATTCTGCTGTTTATCCTGTAGTTCCTGCTCATCAACCTGACTCCCCCTTCTTTAGAGGAAGAAAATAATGACAAGTGATCTCTCTCATTTCCTGTGGTATCTTGGGACACATTAGTTCTCACTGTTAGTTACTATTAACTATCTTTTATCTCGGGCCATCTTTCCTCTAATTGCCACTTGCTATTAACTATCTTTTAAAATATCTTAAGAAGGATTGCCTCAGGATAACCCACATCAATAGCTTTAATATTAGAAAACTTAATCTTTGGAAGTGTGGAGTTAGAAGGGATTTCCAGGAGATCATAGAAACCAATCCTTTCACAACTCTAGCAAAGGGAGTTTGAGCAAAGCTATAGTATTAATTTAAGTAGTATATGTGATTGAGTTGGAAGATACTTTTGATGTGCATTTATGGTAATAAAGCTATCACAGACCCACTGATATTTCTGGAAGTTGTAGTAGGAACCCATAGATCAGTTAAAACTATCACTCAAGAGGAAAATAACATATATTACAATGCTAATAGAAGTTAATAACTTCATTGATAATCAGGGGTTTACCATGTCATGGGAACCCAATCATGATTTTTTTTCTTTTGGGAGGCTAGATCATCATACTAAAGTTGCACAGATCTCCAGAAGGATTTCTGCATAGTAGGAGAATGGGTCTCAAAATGGCAGATGTCATTCAATGAAAACAAGAGTAAGGTGATATACATTGGTGTCAAAATCCTAACCACTCATACAAACGAATAGAATCAAAGCTAGCAGTGACTCATGAGGAAAGAGATCTCGACTATAAGGATAAACAGTTCAATTAGGGTGGAATGTGGGATGTATGTAAAAATTGGGAAATGTTATTCCTTGTTGAATTGTAACAAGCATTTGACTTTCTCCATTAACTTTCTGTTTATAGTTGAATAAACCTAATTTATTATTGTTTTGAAAGAAGATGATATCAGCTAGTTTTGCCAGATCTCTAACTAGGGTGTCAACACTGTGTGGTCAAGGTCAAAAATGAGAAAGAAGTAGGAAGTGGAACAGGAAAACCTGGGAATTGGAGGAGTAATGATAATGAATGAATCAATTCAGGAATGAATGAGCTTCTGGTCTGAACCAACAAGCATAGATTTATTTCCTTAGCTATCACTCTCTTTCTGCATAACCTTTTCAGTCATAAAATGCCAATCAGAAAAAAAAATGTTTGTCTGTGTGCATGTGGTTATATGTGTGTGTGTCTATGTTTATGCACGCACATACATGAACACCCTCCCACACTCACTATGACACTTGATTGAGGTTGTGAGCTTGGATTTAAAATGGTTAAGAAAAAATATATGCAGCAATTTTTTTTCTGTGGGTCTCATCCAGAGAAACTGGTGGTCCAGCTTATTCTACATATGGGAAAGCTCTTTCGGGTATGAAGATATATGTTGTAAGGGACAGGTGGCCTGGCCTGTCAAAAGGTCTTGTTTTAGCTTTGAAAAAATAAACACAGATAATTTAGGAATTCAATCCAGGCAGTAACTTCCTGCATCGGCAAGCTGAAAAACTTTGAATTGCACATGTTTTGTTATAGGAATCCATTCAAAAAGGAAATCTAGGCATGTGATTCTTAATCTAACAAGACAGATGGAATGTGGGATGTATGTAAAAATTGGGAAATGTTATTCCTTGTTGAATTGTAACAAGCATTTGACTTTCTCCATTAACTTTCTGTTTATAGTTGAATAAACCTAATTTATTATTGTTTTGAAAGAAGATGATATCAGCTAGTTTTGCCAGATCTCTAACTACTATGCCTACTTCATTAAATGGGCAAAATTGCTGAAAGAAATAAGAACAGTGGAAAAAACAAATTTTGCTGATGATTATTTTCCACAGACATTTCAGGTTTTGATACCACTATTCAGATGTATACTTTTCAGGTTTTATACATTCAGGGAAAATACTATAAATTAACCTGCCTGCAGAGGATGTTATTGGATCAAAGGGTAGCAATCTGAGCTTAGCCAGAGTAGGGAAATATATGAGCTATAGCTAAGAAGCCAGAAGATTGGATCAAAGAATAAAATATAAGTCAGCCTTAGAATGCAAGTGAGAAGATTCATCCAAATAACAAGCAAGGTGATAGAGGTAGGTCAGAGCCCCAAAGATACACTGAGTTGAAGTTTCCATGAAGACTCTCACAGAGAAGGTGTTAAATTTTTACTACTTCAGGCAGTAGTAGTAAACTGTATTTTCAGAAATCTAAGCAATTACTGTACTGATAATCAATGTTTTTCACAGATGTGGACTACATGGTCTAGAAAGCCCCAGTTTTCCTCCAATTTAATGACATAATTTTACAAATTTTCATTGGGGAGCACAAGGTTCTAGGATGTTGGTTTGTGTATGGAAATTTTAGCTATGGGCCAATTTATGAATTTTGAACACTTTCGAATTTAATAACTTCTTTAATTTACATAGTCTTTGTTTTCTCCCATTTGTTATTATGTTCCCAAGGACTATTCTAGATCCAGATTTAGAGTGCACGGCTTTCTTTCTGTTTCATACAACATTGTTGAACTAATATTATAATAGAGGTGGGTCCTAGAATGGCAAATGCTATTCCTTCAATATTAATTGCATAATTAGCTTGGAATCATTTCGTTCTTTTGGATGTACTTTGTAGAAGATAAACAGCTTTCTGGCCATTATGGAGAAGAAAAAGATACCTGTGCTTTGATTTAGCTTCATAAAATATAAAATCTGCCTCCCTTAGATTCATTTTCAATTATATAAATGCTCAGCTTAAATTAGAAGCTGGTAATGAGAAATGGAAAGTGGCTTGTTTGTATCATAAATCAACTGCCTGGGGTTTTTTCCCCTTCATTTTATTACTTTAAAAAAAGGATATAGCCACAAATACTGTACTATTCAAAAGAGTTTTGCTATGTTATATTTTTGTCTGTTTTAGTTTCCCTCTCCCCAAAAGGAAAAATGTTCTTTAACTCTGACGTAATACTGTATTTCTTGTTGAGAAAAGACTATGTGATCCTAGCAGAAAAACAGATCCTTTATTCATCTGAAATACTCTATGCTCTAATTCTAGCTAGAGGAATGGAGAAGAACCTGAAGCATTCCAGATGTTGTGGAATTTCAAGTTTTGTCCCCCTGAGTTAATATGAGTCATCCAGTCCCTGGGGCAACTGAGTCATTCTGTCTCCTGGAAGTTCATAATCCCTAAAGACCAGCCCAGATGTGCTGTAGCCATCTTTTTTTAACTTCTGCCATCTAATGCAAAGGAAGTTAGGAGGCTGGAGCATCCATTTCCCTCTTCCCTTTCCCTTCCCTTCCCTTCCTCCCTTCCCAACTGCACAAAAATGAAACCAAATGCTAGAATGGCCAATTCAGGATCATCACCATCACCGAAAGGGTTCATGGAGCTTGCTTATACAACTCCTTTCTGTTCGCTTTTTGGTTGCCCTAAACTAAAGCTTCATTCCACAGAAATAAAAAGGATAATTAACTCTCAAGACCCTATTTCTTGACATACTTGACAAGGGGAAGATAGCTTACCCTGAAATCATTTGGTGTGAAGCATGTTCTCTCCATGTTAATTATTAGGGTTAGATAAATTTAGCCTTTTCTGTAATACAATAATCCCTACCCCAATCCATTTAAATTTGTCATGCAAACTGGTCCATAGTCCTATTTCATTTCTTGAATTGGAGTGTCAGATCTAGTCCAGGGAAACTCAGAGCCAAATCTGCATTAGATAATTGAATTTTGGTTAATTTCTCTCAGCCTAAAGATTCAGGCATTACACCTAACTCTGCTTTACAGGAAAAATGTCATCTGTAGAAGGTTAAAAACTGCATCACAATAATTGGAGTGACCAGGTGATGAAAGCCCTGCTCATTTTATGTGCATGCAATGCATTCAAATATGGGTGAGACTTTGATTATCCAGTTATATTGATATTTTTATACTGTTAACCATCCTACCAACTTACTTCAGGTGCATCTTCTATCTTTTTCTCTATGTATATATTTTTTTTCGGTATGGAGCGTAGCTCCGTGCGAGTGCTTTCATCTGCACGATCCCGGGATGTCCTTTGTGCAAAATTTGTAACAGCGAGTTTTGGAGTCGTTCTGGAACGACAACTCTATCACCCCAGATGACACAGCCTTTTTGCAAAAAAAAGTTCAGTCTGTCTTGTTTTAAATGGCGCGAACTCATCTGGGACCTGGTCCAATGGCCATCCACGTTCTACCCAGCCTAGGACTCGAGCTAGGGTGTGATCTCGTCTGGTCTCTCTCGCGATATCTCTAGCGGTCATAGGAGGGGAGTTGAGCGTTTCGATTTGTAACGCCGATACTGTTGGTGCCGGATTGTCGAGAGTTTCTGGTAGCGGTGCTCTGCTGAGTGCGTCGGCGTGGGGAACGGCTTTCCCGGGCGATGTAACAATCGATAATTATAAGCAGCTAGGAACTCTGACCATCGAGTCATTCTTGGGGACAATATATAGGGGGTTGGTTTGTCCCCAGCGATTATCCCCAGTAAAGGTTTGTGGTCAGTTACAATGGTAAATGTCCTTCCATATACATACTCATGGAATTTTTTTACGGCTGCCACAATTGCAAGAGCTTCCTTATCTATTTGTCCACAGTTACGTTCTGCCTGAGAAAGAGTCTTTGAAAAGTATGCAACAGGGGCCTCGTTTCCATTAGGCAGCACATGGCTCAAAATAGCGCCCACCCCAAACGGTGAGGCATCACAAGTTATAACCAATGGTAATGTTTCATTATATTGCATAAGTACAGAATCAGATGTAAGTAAATCTTTTACATTTCGAAACGCTTTTTCCTCCCGGTAACCCCAAACCCACAATGCTTTCTTATCTAATAACCGGTGTAACGGTTCAGCCAGAGTCGCCTTATGCGGTAAAAACACATTATAGAAATTAATTAGGCCAAAAAATGCCTAGAGATCTGTTTTGTTACGGGGTCTGGGAGCATTTTTTATCGCCCTTAATTTACTCTCAGTAGGGTGGATACCCTGACTATCAATGCGATAACCTAGAAATTCAACACTGTCTGTATACAGATGACATTTATCCTTTTTTACTTTCAATCCCGCTTCTTGGAATTTCTTAAGAACACATTTTAAACGATTCTGTGGAATTTTTTTACTAGGAGCTGCAATTAACACGTCATCAAAATACGGAACCATGCCCTTGATTCCCTGCAATAATCGTTCCATTAAACTTTGGAATATTCCCGGGGCTACACTTACCCCGAATTGCAAACAGGTACATTTAAAAGCACCTCTGTGCATTACTATCATTTGAGCTTGGGCTATTTTATCGTCCACAGGCAATTGTTGATAGGCCTGAGCTAAATCTAACTTAGCAAAAACCTTTCCGCCTCCCAGAGAATGAAGGAGGTGCTGTACCACCGGCACTGGATACGCATTCTGCTGGAGGGCGTGGTTTAGAGTGGCCCGGTAGTCCCCACAGATTCGGATTGACCCATCTGGTTTAATGGGGGTTACAATAGGAGTTTCCCATGGAGAATGATCAATGGGTTGCAGTACCCCCTGTTTAATTAGTTTGTCAAGTTGTTCATCTATCTTGGCCTTAAGGGCGAACGGAACTCGATGGGGCTTTAAATGGATCGGGGCGACCTTAGGGTCAAGGCTAAACGAAATTGGGGTCCCCTTATACTCGCCCAGATGATCTGCGAAGACATCGCTGAATTCAGTAATAAGGTCCTCCTCCCACTCGCAATCACTGACTCGGTTCACGCCGGCTATTTCGATGCCGAGTGGCGCGAACCATTGGAGGCCCAACAAACCAGGCCTGTCCCTATCGATGATCGTTTGAGGTAAGTATGCCGTATGCTTTTTAAACGAGATGCGGACTCGACAAGACCCAACCACAGGGATCCGATTCCCTTGGTAGTCTTTAAGGATGAGACGTTGCATTCGAAGGTCTTGGTGTTGGATGGTAGGAATGAGTTGCTTTAATGTCTTCCACGACACCATCGAGAGGGACGATCCGGAATCGACCTCCATGTGGCAAGGTTGGTTCTCTATGGCTACTGTGACTCGAATCTTCTTAGCTTCCATGGCTGAGGCGTGACCTATAGTGATAGTATGGTGGGCCTCTTCTTTCTGCAACACTTGATATCTGTAGGAGTGGTTTACTGGATCTCGCCTTACAGGACGGTTTCCTGCTGATTGGTGAGAGCTGGTTCCCCTTGAGGCCTGACTTGGTCCCGGTAAACTGCGACAGACTCGACTGATGTGGCCTTGTTTTCCGCACTCATGACAGATCGCATCACGGAATTTGCAGTCTGCCCTGGGGTGGTTTGCCCCGCAATCAGCACAAGGGCATGAGGGTTTAGAGCGAGGGTCCTGGTTGGACCGCAGTCGATGGACCCCTTCTTCGTCGCTGTCTGACGAAGAAGACAGGTCCTCGTAGTGCGTTGTCGCTAGCTGCCCTTCTGAGCTGGGTAAGATGTTGCCTGTTGGAGGGGTCGTTGGGTTTCGGCTTCACCATAGTTGCGCCGCAGACTTTTTGGTCACCTCAGCAGCAGTGGCTTCGGCGATGGCGTCAGCAAGGTCAATGTCACCTTTCGCCATCAGCTTGCTTTGCATGCCTAGTGCATCTAATCCCAGAATTAAGCGGTCTCTCAGTGCTTCATCTAAGTTTGCGAACCCGCAGAGGCCTCCCAAGTGTCGGAGGTCTGCCACGAAGTCAGCCACACTCTCTCCTTTTTGCTGGCTTCTTTGATAGAATTCGTGGTATCTCACGAGTGTAGGTATGGTTGGTGCGTAATGGTCTCTCAGGAGAGGTTCGAGGTCGTCCCAGCTCATTGCTTTAACTTCTCCAGGTTTCACGAGTGCCTTTGCCATTTTAAAGACAGCCGGGCCGCAGTACGTCAGGAACAGCGCCCTCTTCTTGGCTGGTGTGGCGTCCTTCAGGTTTTTTGTTTCAAGGAACATTTGGAAGCGATTCATGTAGGATTCCCAATCCTCTTGGTTCGGATCGAACGGAGCGGGTGGTACGATGCCGCTGGACATGGTTTCCGTTGGTGGCATCGTCTTGGCACGTGCTCTGTTTTTCTTCCCGGTTCCTTAAGATCAGATGTCTCCAAATCCCATCCTTGTCACCAGTGATATAGTTTCAGGCATGGGGGAAATGAATGGAGACAATCTTAGTTGGTGAACTTTCAGCTCTTTATTACATAGTGACTCAAGACCTTGAACAACAACAACTCTGCCTTATATAGGTAACCTTAATGTGAAATAACCAATAGGGAGCTGAAAGACGCTAGCTCCAGAACCAATAAGAGTCCTTCGTTAAGGGCTAATCGGATTCTCTGAACCCAACCAATCCGATCGAGCCGCTTAACACCCAATCAGAAGTGCAGGGCCAGAACCCTGCACTTTACCCCAAGCTTGCTTTTATTTAAACTATTTACATACATAACGAAACACAACCTTAATGTGGCTCTCAATGAAATTGAGTTTGACACCCCTGCTCTAGAATATCATAAGAATAAATCTAATTTTTTTTTTAAGGAAAATCATCTTCAGTAAATGGATTTTGTTATGTTCTGCGCATGGGCGCAAGGAGCGGAGACGAAGCAGTGAACAGTGAACTTCAACTCTTTATTGAACGTACTGAACAGAGCAAAACCCTAGGGCAGCAGCAGCCCTTTTATAGGGCTGCTGACCTATTAGCCAATGAGAAACATGGAAGTGTTAAACCCTTGAACCAATGAGAGTTGGTCCGTTAACAGCCAATCAGATTTCCCAGAAAGGATCAATCCGATATCGCTATTATCGGCCAATCAGAAGTGCAGGATTAGAACCCTGCTTTTTTTTAAGGTTGTTAAAACTTTATTAAAATGCCTTTATTAGTTCATAACACCCCTTCCCCCTAGGTTCCATTTGAGAGGTGCGGTAATGTAATCCCGTAGATATGCAGGTTGTTTTAACTGTCTATTAGATTTGCGCTATCCCACCAGTAACTGTCTGTAGTCCGGTTTCGGCGGGACGTGTTTTGATATATTTGGTACAGGCGGTTCCGCATCCTCATTGGACGACTCGGTGCCGCTAATTCTATCATTGTTGTCCTCCATTCTCTGCGGGCTCGCCTCCGTTGAGGTATTCCTCTGTGGCGAGGCCATCCCTCTCCCTGATTCTTCTTCATGTATTGCGCCCGGCTGCTGACTTCCTTCGATTCCGCTTTCCACCATCTTGAATTCGGTTTCTTCTACATCCCCTCCCCCCTCAGTTTGAGAGTCACAGGAGTCGTGGGAACTGGGTTGTAGCCTAGAGCGAAGCTGATTTATATGGCGTTTCCATATTTTTCCATCCCATGTTTGCATATGGTACAATCTGGGCCCGGTGCTTTGAGTTAGGGATGCTTCGACCCATAATGGTTCGCTGGAAAGGTTTTTAACGAAAACTAAGTCGCCTACCATGAACTCGCGGCATTTTCCACTAGATCCACAGGGTTTCTCTGGCACGTAGGACAAGTGGAGCCAGTCGAGGTGGGAACGGAGCTTGCGTCCCATCAACAGTTCAGCTGGAGTCTTGTTGGTGACGCTGTGTGGGGTGATGTGTTGGAATAGGAGTATTCTGTTTAGTTTGTCGTCAATGTCCCCATAGTCCATTTTGTGGAGAGTTTTTTTAACAAATTGGACCATGCGCTCGGCCCTGTCTCCCACTATCATCCCTAGCAAAGGTTTATGATCAGTAATAATAGTAAAAACTCGTCCATACACATATTCATGAAACTTTTTCACAGCAGATACAACAGCAAGAGCCTCTTTGTCGATCTGGCTATAGTTACGTTCAGCCCTCGATAGGGTCCTTGAAAAATAGGCAATAGGGGCCTCACTACCATTTGGTAACACATGACTCAAAATGGCTCCTACTCCAAACGGTGACGCGTCACATGTAATCGTTAAAGGCAAAGTCTCGTTATACTGCATTAAAACAGCATCTGAAGTTAGTAAGTTTTTCACTTGTCGGATTGCGTGCTCCTCTCGGTGTCCCCAGACCCAGGTTGCTTTTTTGTCGAGAAGTCTATGTAGGGGCTCAGCTACGGTCGCTTTCTGGGGCAAGAAGATGTTGTAAAAGTTAATGAGTCCCAGGAAAGCTTGGTCTTATTCCTGGGTCTTGGGCTTTTTTGATCGCTTTGCTATTAGTGGGGTGAATGCCTTGCTTATCGATTAGGTACCCCAGAAACTCTACTTTATCTGTACACAGTTGACATTTATTTTGTTTAACCTTTAGGCCAGAGTCTTTAAATTTCTGGAGAACCATTTTAAGATGCTTTTCTAGTACTTCTCTATTCGGGGCTGCAATTAAAATGTCATCAAAGTATGGCACGACCCCCTTGATCCCTTGTGTTAGGGATAACATTGTTTTACCCTAACTGGTTTAGGTAAATAATAATATGTAATCATAGTTTATATGTTAAAGTGTCTGCAACTTTAACTGTGGAACAGTAATTAAGGGAGTGGTTGTGAAAGCACTTTAAAGGAAGCAAGACGGCAGCTTGCTATCTCTCTGGCTTTGAAGTTCCTGATTACTGCAAGGACACAACACTGCATTGCTCGAACGGGAGAGAAAACAAAGGACTGGCTTGTAAGTGAACTGACATAGGGTATTCAACACGGATTTTGCTAACTGAATATCCCTGAATGGACTGACTAAATGATACATGACTATTGGACTGTTATTTTGACTATGCTATGAACTCATAATGGAATAAACTATATATTTGATAGCACAAGCGTATCTGTCATTTTTACTGTATGTTAATAAACATACAAGCTTAGCTCACTCATTTATCTGTGTGCCTATCTGACTAAGCTGCACATTCTGTTTAGCTTGTCTCCCTAACCCTGGTTGGGGAAACCAGGCTTAACACTGGTTATGGGCCCAGCACGCTTCCGCTGCCTGGTTTCCCCAACCAGGGTTAGGGAGACAAGCTAAACAGAATGTGCAGCTTAGTCAGATAGGCACACAGATAAATGAGTGAGCTAAGCTTGTATGTTTATTAACATACAGTAAAAATGACAGATACGCTTGTGCTATCAAATATATAGTTTATTCCATTATGAGTTCATAGCATAGTCAAAATAACAGTCCAATAGTCATGTATCATTTAGTCAGTCCATTCAGGGATATTCAGTTAGCAAAATCCGTGTTGAATACCCTATGTCAGTTCACTTACAAGCCAGTCCTTTGTTTTCTCTCCCGTTCGAGCAATGCAGTGTTGTGTCCTTGCAGTAATCAGGAACTTCAAAGCCAGAGAGATAGCAAGCTGCCGTCTTGCTTCCTTTAAAGTGCTTTCACAACCACTCCCTTAATTACTGTTCCACAGTTAAAGTTGCAGACACTTTAACATATAAACTATGATTACATATTATTATTTACCTAAACCAGTTAGGGTAAAACAATGTTATCCCTAACATTCTCCCCTTTTAGGAAAATAATAATAAATATAACTATTTACATCTTTAAATCATATTTGTTACAACTCTCTTTAAACTTAATTACTCCTTGAGCTTTTGTAAATTGGTCTGCAATGTTTTCTTCCGTCATGCAGTATTCCAATTTAATTAGCCCATTCTTTACAGATTCTCTAACATTTAAGTATCTTAAATCAGTATGCTTTGATCTAGTTTTTACAGCAATACTAGTAGCTAATTTTATAGCTGCCTGGTTATCCTCGTACACAATAATGGAATCTTTAACAGTTATACCCATGTCTAATAATAACTGTTTGTACAAAATCAAGTCAGTGCATAATAATGACAGACATGAAAATTCCGCTTCCATCGTGGACAAGCTGATATGCTGTTGTCTGATTGACCTCCACCCTATTAGTGTCTTACCAAATAATATAGCCATCCCAGATGTTGATTTTTTAGTGTTTATATCAGTTTCAAAACTTGCATCTGCATAGGCACTAAGAATCAAATCACCCTTTGGTTCTATATACAATGCATGGTTCAGTGTTCCTTTAAGATATCTTAAAATTCTCTTTAATGATTGCCAATGACATTGATGTGGATCTGAATTAAAACGTGCCAGCTGATTTACACTATAAGCTATATCTGGCCTAGACCAATTGCTTATATATGATAAGCTGCCAATCAAAGATTGATATATGGACTTATCAAATTTGGGACTTTGATCATCAGTTTGGCAAACTTCCTGACTCATTGGAGTCTTTGCCGGTTTACAAAGTTCCATTTTAAACGTTTTAATTAATTGGCAAATTTTATCTTCTTGAGATATCTTAAAACCATTTTTTGTTTTGTTAATTGTCAATCCTAGATACTTTTTAATTTCACCTAAATGCTTTAATTTTATCTTTTTGGCTAATAATGATATAATCTCATTAGCTTCATTATTAGTCTTAGTTATCAAAGCAATATCATCTGTAAATAATAACAATAATGACACCGTTCCATTATTTTCTCTTTTAAACACACATGGATCTGCTAAACCAGATTTAAAACCTATATTGTTTAACTCTTTCACAATATATTGGTTCCACTCAAACCCAGATTGTTTCAACCCGTAAAGACTCTTTTTGAGTTTCCAACAATCATTACTATTTACTTTATTGTCTTTTATACCTACTGGTTTTCTTAAATATATAGTGTGCTGCAATGGTGCATGTAGATAAGCAGTTTCTACATCTAAATGGTTAATGACATAGTTTTTCTTAGCTGCCCACACTAATGCTGCCCTTAAAGATGTTGCTTTAAGACTTGGTGCAAAAACTTCATCATAATCAGATGCAGTTTGATTAAATCCTTGAGCTACTAACCTAGCTTTATGGGTAACAGTCCCATCATTTCCAGTTTTTACTTTAAATATCCATTTGCACCCAATGGATTTTTCTCCTGGAGGTAATTTAGTATCTTCATAAACTTTCATTACCTTTAATGAATTTAGTTCCTTTTTCATTGCCTTTTGCCAATTCTCCTGATCCTTAGCAGGATACATCCTAAGTTCATCTACACTACTTGGAACTTTAGTTACTTGGCAAACTATACTTGCTTGATATCTATCAGGTGGTCTAGTTACACGTGTAGTACGTCTATATTACAGGACTTACAGGTGGACTTTCATTTATTAACTCTTCTTGATTATCTAACTCTTCCTGATCAACTGTTTCCTCTTGTTCTGGTCCTATTTGCTCTTCTTGGACTTCTTCTTTAATTGGACTCTTCTTATAACTAGTTTGATATTTCTGCCTTTTGTAGGGTTCAATAATTACTTCATTATTTAAATCTTGCTCTAATCTATTCCATCCTACATGTTCTAGGAATTTAGCACTAGCACTGGTGTAAACTCTAGATGTACCTGGTTCCCAGAATCTATAAGATCTATGATTAGATGTATATCCTACAAAATATAATCTTTTAGCTCTATGTTGTCCTTTGTGTCTAAGTTGTGTAGGGATATGCACCCATGCTGGTGCTCCAAATGTGTGCATGTAACTTAAATCAGGTTTTGTACCATGCCACAGTGTGAATGGTAATTCACCTGTTGTTGAATTAACAACATTATTTAAGATATGATTACCACACATTATTGCTTCTTCCCACAAATTGTCAGGTAATCCTGAATCAGACATCATAGTTCGTGTCATTGATTGTAATGTTTGGCCTCTTCTCTCTATAAAGGCATTATGTTGTGGCCTATATGGTGCAGACTTTTTATGTTGAATACCTAACATTCTTAGTCTGTTCTGGAATTTATTATTTGTAAATTCTGTACCATTATCTGTTATAAGAGTTACTAATTTCTTTTTAGTTTTTCTTTCAGCAAATTTAATCCAATTAAAGAGATTTTGATACGTTTCAGTTTTGCTCTTCATTAAATAGCAAAACCCATATCTAGAATAATGGTCCATTGTACTTAGTATGTAACGAGCTCCTCCTACACTTGGTTTTTTAGGACCTATTAAATCTGCAAATACTACCTCTAAAGGCTCTTTAATAGTAAATCCATCAACTCTATTAGCCGGTGTAACCCTGGCCTTACTTTGATTACAGGCATTACATTGCAAATACTTATGACAAGGTTTCAAACTTATTCCCTTAGATAATTCAACAGTTTTCTTAAGTATTTTAAAATTTAAATGCCCTAGCCTTCGATGTAACAAGTGAATACATTCATCATGAGGTTTCTTATTTTCATAAATTGTGTTAGCCACCTTTAAACCATCATCATTTAACACATATAATTCACCTCTTAAATATGCAGTAATTTTCTTATCTTCTTTCTCAATTATGCAGTTATCTCCCCTAAATGTAACTACATATCCTAGTTTAGCCAAAATTCTTACTGAAATTAAATTAAACTTAAGTTGTGGTACATATAACATTTTTACATTTTCTTTTATAAAAGAACAATATGCTATACCTTGACCTTTAGCTTTCAGTTTCCAGCCATTGGCTAACGATATCTGCTGTGTACTCTTGGACATTTCAATAAAATTTTTCTTATCATTTGTTATACAATGTGATGCTCCACTATCAACCACCCATAAATTATTTTTTACAGCTCCGTTACTATACATGGCTAACTCTAAATTTTTCTTTATCTTTTGATGACTTTTTGTATTCTGGCCAGCGTTCTGGCACTTTGCCTTTTTACAAAATCTTGCCAAATGTCCTCTTCCTCCACAATTAAAGCACCTTTTAATTGCATATGCAGTAGGAGTTTCATTATCTTCTTTTTGAGGTTGCTGCCTCCTTAACTCATCTCTTTCAAGCCTTCTTCTGGCCTCTTCAATCAATCTGCCAGTTATGTCAGTTAAAGTTAGGCTTTCCTTTGGCAATATTTCAAGTGAAGTTATATAGTTATCATAGGTTTCATCGAGGGAAGATAGTATTATATAGACTTGATGTAGTTCAGAGAAAATAAGCTCTTTCTCGTGCAGTTCTTGAAAAATGCTTTGCATATTTTTCAAATGACTCAGCATATCACCATTCTTATGGAGATGTGTACTGAAAAGTTTCCGTGTTAGATTTATGTGAGCACCAACATTATCTCGAACATAAATCCTCTTCAGCTTCTGCCAACACCCAACAGCTGTCTTCTCTCCGTGGATATAAACAAGCTGGTTATCAGTTAAGGTTAAAGCAATAATGCAAATAGCTTGCTCATTTTTATGCATAAATTCTTCTATCTTTAATTTATCTTCCTCATCCTCTGGATCCCATTCTTCTACGTTTTGTGGATTTTCAATTATGTTCCACAAACCTTCTCTTCGTAGAAGCATACTACATTTCATAGACCATGATACATAGTTTGTTCCATCCAGCTTGGATATAAGGGACAAACTTTGTTGATTGACTTGTGCCATGTTTTCTTATATGGATATAAAACTATAATTAATAAAACACAGCTGTCTGTTTACTGTAATGTTAATAAACATACAAGCTTAGCTCACTCATTTATCTGTGTGCCTATCTGACTAAGCTGCACATTCTGTTTAGCTTGTCTCCCTAACCCTGGTTGGGGAAACCAGGCTTAACACCTTGCATCCTGGAATTCCTGGACGAGGGCCTCCTCCCAGTCGTCGCTTCTGGTTTGGTGAATGCCGGCTACCTCGATCCCGAGTGGGGTGAACCATTGAAGGCCTAACAAACTAGGCCGGTCGTGGTCGATGACGGTCAGTGGTAATGACGCAGTACGATTTTTGAATGATACTTGGACTTGGCTGGATCCAACAACCGGAATTCGGTTCCCCTGATAATCTTTGAGTATGATTCTTTGGGCTCTGAGGTCTTGACACCAGATGGCAGGGATTAATTGTTTAAGGGTTTTCCAGGAAACCATCGAGAGGGACGATCCTGAGTCGACTTCCATCACGCAAGGCTGGTTTTCGATGGCAACCTTCACTTAGATCTTCTTTGCGTCTAACAATGAAGCGTGATCGATTGTAATGGTTTGGTGTGCCTCTTCCCGTCTCGTTGAAGTGGCCAGTGTTTTATTTCTGTAGGAGTGGTTGTTCCATTGGTGGTTCAAATGTTCCCGACTTACAGGACGATTTCCTGTGGTCTGGCAGTAGTTGTTTCCACTCTGAATTGGGCTGGATCCTTGCTTGCTTCTACAGACCTTCCCGATGTGGCCTCTTTTCCCACAGGAATTGCAGAGCACATCAAGGAATTTGCAGTCTGATCACGGGTGGTTTGCCCCACAACCCGTGCATTGGTAGTCTTTGATTCCGCTGGTAGCATTGGTCATGTTCAGACCAGAGCCGGTTGACCTCCTCCTCATCACTTTCTGATGGCAATTCGAGGTCCTTGTGGGTCACTGTTGTGTGCCTCTCTAGGCGAGGTAAGGTATCACTGGTGAGTTGACGTAGTGGTGCGTTGGTGCGGCGCATTCGGGTGGCCAACTTCCTGGTTGCTTCTGCTGCAGTAGCGTCTTTGATGACATCAGCAAGATCAATGTCCCCTTTGGCCATGATCTTGCTCTGTATCATCTGGTCATCTAATCCCAGAACTATTCGGTCTCTCAGAGCTTCTTCGAGGTCTGCAAACCCACAGAGGCCTCCCAGGTTTCAGAGGTCTGCGATGAAATCTGCGATGCTCTCTCCTTTCTGTTGGTCCCTCTGGTAAAACTCATGTCTTCGGACAAGTGTTGGTATGGCAGGTGCATTGTGGGCCCATAGAAGGGGTGCGAGGATGTCCCAGTCCATGGATTTCACCTCAGCCGGTTTCGCTAGTGCCTTGGCCATCTTAAAGACGGCAGGCCCACAATGGGTCAGGAACACTGCTCGCTTTTTCCCCGTAGTGGCATCCTTCAAGTTGTTGGTCTCCAGAAACATCTGGAACCGGTCTATGTACGAGTCCCAGTCTTCTTGTGCTGGGTCAAATGGAGCGGGTGGTATGGCACCGCCGGACATGGTTTCCGTTGTCGATGCGCCTTCAGCCACATGCTCTGTTTCATGCTCTGTGAGTGTTCAATCAGCTCAGATGTCTCCGAATCCCATCCTCATTGCCAGTGTTATGTTCTGCACATGGGCGCAAGGCGGAGACGAGGCAGTGAACAGTGAACTTCAACTCTTTATTGAACATACTGAACAGAGCAAAACCCTAGGGCAGCAGCAGCCCTTTTATAGGGTTGGCTGCTGACCTATTAGCCAATGAGAAACATGGAAGTGTTAAACCCTTGAACCAATGAGAGTTGGCCCGTTAAATCAGATTTCCCAGAAAGGACCAATCCGATATCGCTATTATCGGCCAATCCGAAGTGCAGGATTAGAACCCTGCTTTTTCTTAAGGTTGTTAAAACTTTATTAAAACGCCTTTATTAGTTCATAACAGATTTCAGTACTAAATATGAGCAGGGAAAGACTAGTGTCCCAATTTATTAATAAGAAAACAAATCAGGACATTAGGGGTTACATATTGTGGCAGTGGTTTTAATCTTTGTACACTGTGCCCAGATTCAATTACTTAAAGTCACTGCAGTGAGATGGGTGGCTTTGTACATAATTTAAATAAATATAGTTGGATGATCTAAATTATACAAAGCCATTGTACATACATGTAGTCCTCAACATGTAAGTGAGCCTGGAAGTTTTAAGTCATGGCAGACGTTAAGCAGGTCATCATTTGATGGCATCCAATTTAATGACCTTTTTTGCAGCAGTTGAGCAAATGCCACAGTTGTTAAGTGGTTGCTAAGTGAACTTGTTTTCAGTAACTGGCTTTTTTTGTCAGAAACTGAAAGTAAAAGCTGGAGATTGGCAAAAATGCAAAAAATTACAGTCACCTGTAAATGTAAACCAGCCACACAAATCAAGCAAACATGTGACCACAGTTTTGTGTGTGTGTGTGTGTGTGTGCAACAGTCTCCACTTTGAAAACAGATTGGAAAGTCCATTGCAACTTTTCACAGTCACTAAGCGAGGATTACCAATACATTAAAAAAAGTATTTTTAATTAATACCAGCTTTACTGTACTGAGAGACTCTCTTTCAACACACTTGCTTTTATCATCAGTTCATTCTCAATTGTGAGATGGATCTCATTGTTTTCACAGCAAATGTATGGGATTAATATCTTCTGTTTAGGTGTCATGCATTAATCAACCTTCTTACTTTCAAAATGAAATCAAACAGTAGTGCTCTATCTTTGTTTCTTTTTCTTTTGAGAGGGATATGTAGCCAATTGCAAGTACATCCACAGAAGCAAGGATTAAGATGGTAGCAATGACCATCTGACTGACATGGCCTCTATTTTTCATGTCTTGGGCTTAAGCAGGTGGAGTTCAGCTGATTTCTTTGTGCTCTTAAGCCTTCTAACATTACATGAAATTATTTTGCACCGTGAACTTTTCAGGCTGCAATATTATCTCCTGTCATGCCTAATGGCTTAACAAGTTATGGAATTACCTTGACTTTATATCATCTATTTGTAAAGTATATGAATGCAATGGAGAAAAACAACAATGGTGAGAACGATTTAATTATTGGCCTGACCTTTATTTAATTATATTTAAATCAACATATTTACCTTCAGGCTTTTTGAAATCTGTTTTGTATAATTGACATTTTACAATCAAAGCCTCAAAAGTCTAAATCATTACATCAGAGCATGTTGAAGCAGAGTGTGGGTGCACAAGGAAAAGCTTTGCAGGATTATTTTGAATTTTGGCCAGAACTATGCAGGCAAGTTATAAAACTCCACCTCAACATTGCACGTGCAGTTTATTGGGAAACAATGTGTTTTTATCGTATTAGTTGTTTTTATTACAGTTTTATTATAAGCAGCATTATTATGGAAGGATGGTGAGGTGTTGCTATCCACCTATCCAGGTGGCTTCCAATCAGGTTAAAGAAAAATGGAGCCTACTCCTACCTATGCTTAATTTGTTTGAGTGTGTGCCTACATGTGCCTTTGAATCAGTTTTATCTCCTGACAACTGTCTGGATTAGTTTCTGCAGATTTTTTTTTTCCCCAAGATTTTGCCTTCCTGGGGTGAGAGATGGATTGGTGCAAAGTTATGCAGCTGGCTTTGTGCTGATGCCTTAATCACTATACCAAACTGTTTCTCTCTTCTTGTAATACCACCCTTTTACAACAAAGAAAAGAAACCAAAGGTCTATTTTTATTTATTTTTTTGTTAATCCTGTATAGTATATTCTTGGATTCAAGATTAAAGACAGATTTGACAAAGAATGGCTTTATTGTTAATTAAACCACATACATACCAAAGTTTTGATAACAAAACCATATAGTCATTCATGCTCCAGAAAATATATGTCCTACTTAAAATTAATTAATCTATTTAGTTATGTACAAGAACTGAACTTGCCACATTTCAGTGACAAACATCTAATTAGACAAAATGGGATTTCTATTTAATGATCGATATTACATATATTTTCAAACATCTAATTATGTGTATGTGTGTGTGAATGCACTGTTAGACAGACAGACAAACAGACAGATAGATAGATAGAGATATAGAGAGATATAGAGAGAATGTATGTGTATCCACACACACATACACACATATATAGTGTGTACATTCTGTACTCTGTATATATGTATATAGTCTATATGACATGAAGCAAATTAATAATTCCATATTAATGAATTTTTAGAGCAGTGACATTCCATGATATTGTTATTCAAAATGACTATTATAATCTATAGTATTCACCAAAATCCCATTTCACTTATTCTATTAGTAAAGGATTATATAGAAGTTTACTACCATATTTGGACAGAATGATATAATTTATCTTGTTTCCCCATATTGATTTGGAAATAAAAACAAAGTATTTTCATATGTAGCATTATTTCATCCTAGACAGTAAATGAAAAATAATGTAACATTTGAAGTATGATTGTGATTTATCCATAAAGCAGCATTACAATGACCTAATAGCAATAATTTAACATCACCCAACATTATTTGATAGTTAATCTTAACTGCAAAGTAAACAGTGATCACTTGGATTCCAACCAAACTTTCTCAACATATTAGGTTATTTTTTTAAAAAAATAACAAAATAAAATACTTTGGGGTATAGATAAGATACAAGGGAGGACATTAGCAATGCAATGAGTTGCTCTAGATAGCAGGGTTTCAGCATAGACATAGCTATTCCGAGGGACAGGAGACCTTTCTAAAGGTCAAATTGTGGCACAAATATGCCACACTGGCCATGTTGTATTCATCCTTTTCCTCACACTCAATCCATATCTAGCATAGCTTTAAGTTATTTTTAGCTGCCCCAGTTTTAAAATAGTATTTTCTCTCTTTGTCCGATATTGTTTTAGCCTTAGGTATGGAACCCTTCACCCAAGATGCGACTGCTGGCATAATCAGGAGTTACAATCTGCTCAATATTACTAGCTATTTTATCTGCTATGGGCCTAACTCCCCTCCCCGCTCCCCCAGGCATGAGCCTTTATTTTGGCTTGATTGCAGAAGAGCTTGAATACCTGCCTCCCTGAACACACCTGCCCACCTAATAACTGACTAATACTTCTCATAGTACTTGTCAGATCTTATACAAGCTTCATAGAAAAATGAACTCAGTGCTATTTTGAAAGCACATTGGCCCAATATTGTGCAGAAAGTTCATTTAAACTGGAAAAGAGAGCTGGCTTTTGTGTGAATATACTTTTATCTGGTTTTATTTTTATATCATTGAGATGTCCTACACTACAGCTATAGTTGTCTGGGCAATGATCCTGGGACCACTCTCAGATTCAGTTGCTGTTTAATGTAGAATGTACATTTACACAATGTACAAATTTCATTTGTTCAATATAAATCTCATTTCCTCTGTGGCTAAGTCAGGGCTGTCAAACACTGGCAGGCCGGGTATGTCGCGCACTGGCCACGCCCAGGCCCAGTTTAGCAAAGGGGGTGGAAGTCCTGATACATCACATGATGCCGTCATGATGACATGAGTTTGACACCCCTGGGCTGAGTGGTAGATCTCATTGTGCCCATATCGTTCTGACATTGGTGACATCAGGTGCCATGGGGATGACTATTGTAACTGCAGACTAAGCACCATTATGCAAAAGTGCTTTAGTCTCTGCATTCTCCAAGACTATTTACTGGCTGCTTCCAGGGACTGCAGCTCTAAAGTCAAAACTGGATTTCTTGGCCACTTGCTGCTAGGACTGTCATTGTCTTTCACTGAGTGACAGCTAGTTTTGGAACTCTGTCACTACTCATCATTAAACTCTGATTAAATGTTCTTTGAGAAGAATGCTATACCTGTGTTCAATTAGTCTACCTGTTGGGTAACAAGAATGGAGAAGTTGAATTGTTCTGTGCCTTTTCCCTCAATGTCTGCTCCCTGTTAGACAGCTTGACAGAAGGCAAAACTTACTATTCTAAGTATCCATCTATTTTAGAAGGAATGATTGCTCATTGTTTTGCAACTGGCATGTGACATTTATTGGGGGACAATGAAACCAAGGGAATTTCCCTCCCTCCCTTCCACAATAAGCATTGCACACCATTCAGAAAAGCAGCAGATTTTATACAGGCACAGTTTATTACTGCCTCAAAGACTAATGGATAGCACTTAATTTAGGCAGGAGAAAAAAAAAAACCCAAGGTACTGCAAAAAAAAAAAAGCTTTTATTTCACAGTTAAAATTCTATAGAAGTGAGAAAACAATTTTCTATTGGCATATAGAAAAGGTGTTAGGAAGACATTCCAATTGTTGGGGAAGCAGCAATTTGGAATCATCTCTGAGATCAGAGCAATACTTTTCTCGCATATCTTTTATCCTCTGCCTTCTAATTGATTCTGAAACACCATCTTCTACACACATAAAAAGTGACAATTTTGCTCCTCCTGACTAGTCCCAGAAAGCCGTACAGCCCAGTTGGGCACTGCTTGTTCTTCTCAACCTGCAACTTTGGTACCCTGTTTCTTTGATCCCTTCCCTGTGCCTGAAATACAGAGCTTTGGTTCTGTAGGAAATCTTAGATAGCTCCTCACTTTCCTTCTTCACACATATCCCAAAGGTAATTTTTCAAGAGGCAACTGGGCTTTCTGATTTTTCTTTAAAAATATTTCGCTTCTCATCCAAGAAGCTTCTTCAGCTCTGACTGGATGGTGAGGAATGAAAGGATTTATACTCCTTGCAGATAGCTGGTCACTTACATTCTTTTAGTGAGTTGTTGAGGCTACCTGGGGGTTTATTATGTAGTTGTTGAGGCTACCAGGAGGTCACCTGACTAGTGCAAATGGGTGTGGGTGTTATAGATTGGAGATAGATGATGTCATATCCCTTCCACTCAAAGCAACTTTGGCAGGGGTGGGATTCAAATTTTTAACAATCGGTTCTGTGGGCATGGCTTAGTTAGTGGGCGTGCCTTGGTGGTCATGTGATTGGGTGGACATGGCTTGGTGGTCATGTTATTGGCTGGGTGTGGCCAACTCAATATCACTTACATTGAGGCACGCATCTCCTCTCCTGGCCTCTCATGACTGTTGTAAGTGCAACAGCTGTAAGTGTGAAAAATGATCATAAGTCACTTTTTTCAGTGCCATTGTAACTTTGAATGGTTACTCCATACAAGCAAAGTACCAGCAAAGAAGTGGGAAAAAAACTCCAGAGAGGTTCCTGAGACAGGAAGTCTAGTCCTGCCAGGACACAGAGGCAGTTTCTGTAAGCAACACCAGAATGTTTCCTTTCTATCTTCCTTACAGGATTAGGCCAATAATTTCTTCTAACAACTGGTTCTCCGAACTGCTTAGAATGTTAATAACTGGTTCTAGCGAATAGGTGCAAACTGATAGAATCCCACTCCTGCCTTTGAGACAACCATGACCTGAATGACTGAGAATTTCCAGGACACTTCTTCACACATGCACATCAGTAAACTTGATAATTTAGAACTAAGACTTTGTATAGGGTTCTATCACTATGTCCCAGTAGCAGTGCCAATATCCCTGTGTAAGAGATATTCCAGGCCACAAAGTCTATAGATCACAAAACACTTCTAGGTTGCAAATTACCACTTATTATTACCACAAACCAATGTGTGCATTGTATCCTCTGTACCAACATGAATAACTATATTCAGCTATATAAGCAGAATCATTCTTCCACTCAGACATGTCATGAGAGAAAACTACAGTTAGTCACTCACTTGCCATCATTCATTTAATGATGGTTCAAATTGCCCACAGTGCTGAAAAAAGTGATTTATTATCACTCCTCAAAGTTATGAAGTCTGCACCGCCCCTACAGCTACACACAATCACAATTTGGACTCTTGGTAACCAGCCTGCATTTACTGTGTTGTAATGTCC
This sequence comes from Hydrophis major, assembly GCA_033807585.1. NCBI lineage: Eukaryota > Metazoa > Chordata > Lepidosauria > Squamata > Elapidae > Hydrophis > Hydrophis major. The sequence continues at coordinate 34,652,311 of CM066332.1, read as the reverse complement.
CATGATCACAGGATCGTGATTTGTGACTTTCTCAAACAGAGAAGCAGACAAGCAGAGTCAATAGAAGAAGCTGGATTTGCTTAAGATGTGATTCACTTAACAATAACATAATTCACTTTAATCATTGGTGATTTGCTTAATCGTGGCACAAATGGTCATAAAATTGGGTCTTGTCATATGATGACTCCCTTATCAACCATATCATCTAGCGATGTAGTGAAAATTCCAGTCCCAATTGTGGCCATAAGTTCAGGACAACCTGTACAGATATGTGCAGATAGCATAAACTATTCCTCTCTGTTGGTCTTGCAATATATGGAGAAGTTGCATATTATGTTCTTCTAACAAGTGTCACTTTTAACAAACATTTCTTATGTAATGTTTTATGAAATATAACATATCTCTCATCTGTTATATATATGGCATATATAACATATGCCTGCCTGCCTGCCTGCCTGCCTACCTACCTACCTACCTACCTACCTATCCATCCATCCATCCATCCATCCATCCATCCATCCATCCATCCATCCATCCATCCATCCATCTATGGTGGCTCAGTGGTTAGAATGCAGTGTTGCAGGCTACTTCTGCTGACTGCTGGCTGCCAGAAGTTTGATAGTTTGATTCTGAAGGCTCAAGAGTGACTCAGCCTTCCATCTTCCAAGGTCAGTAAAATGAGGACCCAGATTGTTGTGGGCAATATGCTAATTCTGTAAACAGCTTAGAGAGGGCTATAAAGCACTGTGAAGCGATTTATAAGTCTATGTGCTATCACTATCTATCTCTATCTCTCTATCAATCATCTATTTCAAAGCAAATTTTCTACAAATTCTACATATTTCCCCCGAAGCTGATTTTAACTGGTTATATGTGATTTAAAAATGCAAACAACCAAGATATATATGTTCTGTGCAATTTTCAAACATTGTATGTTCTTTTTAGCTACTTTACATCTGCACAGCCAGATTTTTATTGGCGAGAGAGCAGATGCTAGTGGAGTCTAAGCTGCAACAGTGTTTGTTTTGGCAGTTCTTGCAACAATGCTCTTGTAAAGAAATGGTTCATTTCTTTACCATCCCTAAAGCTCCCACTAACCCACATTTATAAATTGAAAGGAGGCTCATTGTCCTCTGTAAAATGAAGTAGAATTAGCTAATCAGCTGTTGCTTCACACAAAAGGTAACTCATATGTAAAGTAGCCATATGGTTTGAATTGAAGATCATATTGCTCGGATAACAAAACTGATCTTTGGAGGTGAGAGCATGAGGTCTCTACCAGCATTCCTAACTGATTACAATCTCCTAGTTACATTACTGTTACTATTCTATTTCTGCTCTCATCAATTTGATTGGTATCTCTAACCCTGGATACAACTGCTCTCTACAGTCTTAGATCTATTAAAAAGGCATGGGAAGAGCTCCAGAAATTATACAACATGACAGAGAATGGCATATCCATCTTGAAAAGTAGAGTATTTTCATAAGAGACATTCCTGCAGTTCCAGTAAGAAGGAGTGTTACCAACTTTAGTGTTTTGGGATTGGATATTGAAGAAGCTTTACACAGGGGAAGCACCAGGATGATTACAATTCATATGTTTAAATACAGATACTTACAGATTCTATCTTCAATCTGCTGCAATGAGCCAAAATGACAGTGAGGAGGAAATGCTATGTCATCTGTTTACAAAAGGATTGCTCTCTCTTATCCCTCACCCCTGGTGTTGCTTACTTGCATCTTACACTGCAGCTTCTCTCTTCTCCCTCATCCCTGAGTTGTTTAGTCCTATACGAACCAGAAAGGGATGATTACCTATTGCTGAGGATGAGCCGCATTGTTAGCTGTCAGCTGCCTAGCTAAAGCAAAAGAGGGAAAAATTATCTAATTGGGGTTAAGACAGGGAGTTATGTCACAGTTCACTGTTAGCAAGTCATATTCTTTGGAAACTAAATAGGAAGAGTTGGGTTTTCTAAGCAGCCTCTCTTTCTACTGTTAATTAAAAATGCAGGTCAACCCCAGGACAGTCGTGACATGATTGAGCCTAAGTTGTTAAAGAGACAGCCAACTGGACGCACCCAAAAAACTCCAGTAAATCCAGTGGAATGGACAGACCTAATATTTCAGGGGAGATGTCACAATCAGAGGGTCGCTGTCACAGATATGTTCTACTTTAGATTTCAATATCACAATGCATATTTTGTAATTTGCCCTTTGCTTCTAAAGAGCAAACTCTATCCCACACATAATTCACTTTAATTTCCAAATCCAGTTTTCACCAACATAACCTCCAACTTGAGATCTGGATTTAATTTAACAATCTCTCTCTCTCATCCAGCCCATTGTCAAGAATTAGAATTAAATGATGGGGAAAGCTATGACCTCTCTTAGTGGTTTCATGTAGATCAGGGCCCCCCAAATTTGGCAACTTTAAGACTTGTGGACTTCAACTCCCAGAATTCTCCAGCCAGCTGGGAGTTTAAGCCAACAAGTCTTAAAGTTGCCAAGTTTGGAGACCTCTGATGTAGATATTAACAAACATTGGGGACAATTACAGGATACACAGGCCAGCAACTTTGAAGACTGAAGTCCATCAGCATTACTTTCTTGATGTGTATTGAACTGAAATATCATAAAACAGGGCTCCCAAAATCTAACTCTGCAAGGTAGCATAGAAATATGTCACAATCAATGATATCAAAAGCTGTTCAGCAGTCCAGAAATGGTTGAGCTGTACTTCTCTCATCTAATTTCTGCTGCAGACCTTTCACCAAGATGAGCAAATATTCTCAGTATCTTATCCTGTGGAACTTCAGTTGAAATGAATCAGCTATTCAGTTTCATCCAAATATATCTAAAGCTGAACAACCACCACCTTCTTGTTTATTTCACCTGAGACTGGAAAATTTTAGACCGCCATACAATGACAAAAATTTTCTGGGTCAAGGAAAGTATTTTCCAATAAAGAAATCATCACTGTTTATTTTAAGCAGGCAGGAATACATCCCACATTCAAGGAGTGGCAGGTTTTCTTGCTTGCAGAAACTTCACAGCTATTCAGTATGGTGTGACTAGATAAAGCATTTTTATTACATGGTAGGAAGAAACCATTGGAAACAGTTCATGCTCTCTGCCAGCAATGAAATAGAGACCCTTCCCATACCATGGTGGTTAATTACAGCATTGTCTTTTCCCTCTCTACTACATTTCAATTAATATTTAGCCTTGCGCATTTCAACCATTGAGATAAATGCCAATCAGTGCTTGATATAGCTTACATTTTTTTGCCCAGGAAAATGTAGCCCCTAACATAACTCTCACACAGTATATTGATCACTTTCCTCAGGTAGCAATCATTTTGCAGAGAAATTGAAAAAGTAACAACCATTCACCAAGTTGAGCAAAAGAGGACTGCTGAAATGTTGCTCTGCTATTTTGAAAATCAACATTGTGGCTATTCAGCCAAGTTGTCATTGTGTGCTCTCTGGATGTAAAGGAGCATAAACATAAATTGAATGCTGAAACATAAGTCCAATTTTCATCTGAGCAATTATTAAGCTGTCTAATTTAGGAATGTCAACTCCAACAATGGGTTATGTCCTCTGCATGAGCTAGATTCACCTTGAATCCCTCCATATTCAGTTTGATGAAACCTAGCTGAGCTCATTGTCAACGAATCCTTTCCTTTAAGGTTAAATCAATGCATCAGTAAAGTGATTGATTTTTTTTCCCCTGCACAGGGAGGTCATTGGTGATCAGGATTGTCTAGAAATGGGAGATGAAGATTTACAACTTTTTTTTTAACCTTCTCCCATTCTTACTAGTGTCTGCCTATTATTACCATTAGAAACTGCCTGCTTTAATGTCCCAGTAGTAATGAAAGAGTATATTCTTTTATAATTTATTTAAGATCTTTTAAACTGTATTATTATCTAGAAATGTTTTTGTATATTAAAATTTTAATTTAAAGCTTCATCATAAATCTCCTTCATTCAGTTGAAAATAATATGTTATAAAGGAATAAGGATTTTACCATAACTTTCTTTTTCCTCTGAGAAAAGGGTAATCTTTTTCCCTGGTTCAGAGATCAATATTGCTATTGATTACCCATCTTTGTTAGGCCAAAGGAAACAGGCCACAGTCTTTTGCTATTAGTACAACCCAGTGGAATTATCTACCAATGAGGGCAGAGGTATGAACCAAAGGGGCTACAACACTCTGTCCATTAATGTTATCTCTTCCTTGAAGATTATTCTGTCCTCAGCCAGCTAGAAAACATCTTGCCCCAGATCTCCAGTTGACAATCTTCAAACTGTCAAGTAGTCCATCACTAGTCCCCCCTCCTCCTCCCCCTCCCCCTCTTCCTCCTCCAACAGCAGCAGCAACAACAATTGGTAGTGCCATAGATGCAACCTAGGATTATTCACACATTGCATAGCACAGGCTTTATTGTAGTTCTCAGATATGGTCACTCTCTGAGCTATATAAAATGTTTGTTGATTCTTGAGCTGTTGTGGCACAATGGTTAGAATGCAGTGTTGCAGGCTATTTCTGCTGACTGCCAGTTCAGCAGTTCAAGTCCCTCCAGCTCAAAGTTGACTTGTTCTTCCCTCCTTCCAAGGTCAGTAAACTGAGGACCCAAATTGTTGGGGAAAATATGCTGACACTTAGCAAGGACTGTAAACACTGTGAAGAGGTATATAAGTCTAAGTGCTATTGCTATTGAATAAAAAAAAAATACTCCTTTGTAATCTTTTCCTAATTATTATTTTCTAATCTAAGAAGAAAATTTCCCTCATTCCAATTTTTTTTCTCTGGGCCAGAAAATTAATTGAGATCTTCTACAGATCTAGTTAGAGTTTCCAGTTGCTTTATTGACACAAATGCAAAAGATCTATAGCAGCAGAGCTATAACCTGGTTGAAATGTGTATGGTGACTGAAACAAGCCACCATTTCATTGGTGAAGATCTTTTCTTTAAGTAGGCTTATTTTAACACCCTACTTTTTTTTTTTAATTATATGCATCTTGAGAGAACATGTGGCTCTTTCATTGCCCATTGTTTCATTACCCATTGTTGGGAACTATAGGTTTAGGACAGCATGTATTTAATACAACAATTGGAGAGAATAAATAGCCACTCCTGCTTCTGCTGGTAATAAAAGTGGAAACTTGGTTTCCATCTCAAAGTGTAATAAATTCCAGAATGGGGTCTTCTTTACAAGCATGCCAAGGCTTAGTTTATTTTTTTATTTTTTATTTATTTTATTGGGTTTGTTAATTGCTTAGAAGATAATAGGTATAAGTAAAAACATTGTTATGAATACATGGATACATATAAGAAAAAATAAAAGAAACAATAGGACAGGGATGGTAGGAGTGTTGGTGCGCTTATGCACGCCCACTACAGACCTCTTAGGAAAAGGGTGAGGTCAATAGTAGACAGTCTAAGGTTAAAGTTTTTGGAGTTTGGGGAAGAAACCACGGAGTCAGGTAGAGTGTCCAGACATTGACCACTCTGTTGCTGAAGTCATATTTCCTGCAATCAAGTTTGGTGCGATTAACCTTGAGTTTGTATCTATTATTTGCTCTTGTATTGTTATGGTTGAAGCTGAAATATTCATTGACAGGTAGGGCATTGCAATGCATAATTTTATATAGTATACTTATATTGGACCAAAGGCGGTTCTAGGTTTTCTAGATCTAGAATTTCAAGTCTGGTGGCAAGGTATTCTGCAACAAGTAGAGGGGTGGAGAACTCTTCTTGTGAAATATTTCTGGACTTTCTCAACTATGTTAATATCAGATATGTAATGTGGGTTCCAGACTGATGAGCTGTATTCAAATATTGGTCTAGCAAATATTTTGTATGATCTAGTTAGTAATGTGATATTACCAGAGAAAAAGCTACATAAGATAAGGTTAACAACTCTTAATTCCTTTTTGGCTATGTAGTTACAGTGGGCACTAGTACTTAGCTCATTAGAGATGAGTACTCCAAGATCCTTGATAGAGTTTAGATCATCAACAAGGTCTTGACTATTCAGCCTGTATTTTATTTTCTGATTTTTTTTTTTTTTGCCAATATGCTGGACAGAGCATTTATTTGTTGAGATTTGAAGTTGCCATTTGTTTGACCATTCTGATACATAGTCGAGGTCTTTTTAAAGGGTAGCAATGTTGTCTGTGGTGTTGAATAGTTAGCTGGAGCCCTCTGCTGTCAGGGTCCCCACTAATATAGAAATCACTGTGTGTTAATCTAACCCTACTACAAGTGTATAGATTGTTATAGTCACCAGTATGAGAAGTACAGGGAAAGAATTAGTTCTAGACGATTGAAAACAGAAGGTATAACAATGCCAAAGCAGGGCAAATATGAAGGTAAGTTGATAGAACAATGTTTCCCCAAATTTCATGTACTTGAAATCCTGATAACATGTATCAAAGAGGCACCTCCAATAAAATCTTCCCTCTGGTAAGCAGGATTTGGAAGATTTTAAGCAAGATTCTGATGGCACAAAAGAGGAAGGCTTATAGACTTAATGTAACTTCACTGTTTTCAAATCACATTTCAGTGAATATTTGTGTTTTCTAGAGTACTATCAAAATTCATCTATAAGAAGATTGGTTATTGTAAATGAGATGTATGTCATGTCTATTCTGTTGTTGATGGGTGTTATGATGGATTGATGCATATCGAAAACATGGATTTTAGACATAGAAAGCAAATATATTTTGAAAAAGTCTGGATTAGACTGTTTCTCTGAGCATCTTGCTCTGTGTTAATATTGTATATGCATGCATTCGTGCCTATTTTCCCTGACTTCTCCATTTTCTTTCTATAAATTTTGCATATTAGAGAAAATCTTTTAATGAAATAGAGGCAGATTGTTCTTAACAGTTCTTGCTTTAAAAAATCCATAAAAATCACAGCAGGCTGGAAAACTATCCATTAGGAGAGTAATACAGAAGAGCTTTAAAATGATCCAGAGAGCTCTATGTATGCTTAGTGTTATCAAAAGTTATTTTACCTAGTGTTTTAATCATTAGCCACAATTTAGTGCTTAAATGCTTATTGTACAAACTTTCTATTTCTTCTTTCTAACACTTCACTAATATTCATAAAAGTTGCTTTATAGTGCAAGTTTACATTATATTTATTTTATATACCATATTTAGATATTGTCCAATTCTGTCATGCAGCAAGTTAACTTTATAATGCAAGTTCCATTTCTTTTAGGAAACTAAAACATTATTAGCTACGTAGCAATGTATCTTTTTATAATCTATTTTACTCATGTACCTTTTAAAGTCCTAAACAGAATATCATTGCTAAATTTCATGTTTCCTGAGTCTCTGTTGGAGACTTTATATCTAGGGTGAAAGAGAGTTAGTTGGGTATGCTATGGGAATTAATGGCCCACTGCACAGATTTTGATAAAAATCTAGATGAAAAATAAAAATGAATAGGAATAGGAATTGTTTAATTAATTTGCACATCATGCACAACAATGACAAGTTAGCAACAGTTTAATTTAGATTATTAGGGAGGTGGAGGTTTTTGGGATTGTATCCCTGTCCAGAAGCCCTTCTGCAATTTCATCATTGTGAACCTATCCCTTGTATATAGCTCTTATTAAATTCCCTATAGGATAAATCAAGGATTTTTGTTAGCTGACAATCCACTCTTCCTACCATATGACTGATCTTTTTGTTCTTTTCTCTTTAGAGAATTTTCTTATGGACAGACTGTTCCTTAAAATGTTGTTTCCTTCTCTGTGGCAACTCTTCTTTGTTGATTTTCTGTAACCCATGTATTTACATATCTTTAGAAATCAAATCCTAATCCTGCCTAATTGTCTGCCTGACGTCTTCATTCTCCCCCCACCCTCTCTCTCTGGCACAGCCTTATAGCCCATTTCAACTTCTTTCATTTTCCTTTACAAGCAGGTCTATGTATAGTTGTGAAAAATTCTCTTCCAGCACTTTCCTAGCCATATCTTAGTAACAATAATATAAAATACGATCTCTACATCTGTGAGATCATGTGTCAAGGTGACTGTAAGTAACATTTACATTCTATCACATTTATGACTTTATAGTTCACACTCGGTATTAAACCATGATTTCTATAATCCATTTAATAAACTGTAATTAGCTGGATGTGTAAAATATACTAAAGCATCAACCACATTTTGCAAACCACAATGGCTCTGTTTGTAAACTATCTAAGGAAAAGCAAGCAGACCACATATTGGCTTAGTGATGTATGCGAACTAACCCATGTAACTGATGTTTTGATTATATCATATGCAGATTACTTTCTGTAATCCATGCTCTTTAGAAGGGGCTGCAAATATGCAAACTGTTGCCCTACTGAAGTCATACATACCCACAAACTAATTGCTTATACAGGATACCATATCAATAGAAGAACTAATTTCCATCTAAGAAGAAATTCCTGTATGAAGTTTCTTAATCAGGCATTTTCTTACAATTATTAGAATCCATAGGTAAACTCCACAGAGCATTCCTATGATTAAATGAAAATATAGAATAACAAAAACAAAAAGGTATACACATAAAATATATAAAAAAGCAAAGCAAAGCAAACAAGGGATAACTGTTTTAATAAACTGCTACTTAGAGTTATTCCTAAATTGACACCTGGTATAAATTTAACCTACAAAAATATGTTTGTATAATTTTTTCTGTTATCGGCATCAAATGAATGGGCTGACACTCGACTATTATTCATAACACAAACATTATTTTATAGTGCAAGTTTACAGTATATTTATTTTATATATCATATTTATACTGTCCAATTTCTTCATATAGCAGCTTAACTTTATAATGCAAGTTAATTTTTTTTAGGAAACTAAAACACTGTTAGCTATATAACAATGTATTTTTTTATAATATAAATTACTTGTGTATATTTTAAAGTCATAAACAGAATGTCATTGCTTAAGTTCATAATTGTTACAATTATTTAGTTGGAGCCAGCCACTCCAAAACACATTTTTATATATGTTTATGTGTAGACTGTGTACAAAATGTGTGATGTCTACTTCTAATTCAAATAGTATATCAAAATTGTGGCAGCCTAATTTAGAATGTATATGTTAAGAATGTAAGTCACCAAACAGTTGGGTTGGAAAATATATAAACCAGCATAGACATTTTAATACTGTCTCTTTAAGGAAATGCTAAAATTGTAATTGGGTGTGGTTCCTCAAATGGCCATAAGATGGAGCCAGAAACCTGGGTTGTTTTGTCCTGTTCTTTTGTTTCTGAGAGTGTTGCAGTTCCAACATTGACTGTTACTGATCATCATTAGTCTTGGATTTGATGTAAGTCTGTTACTAAACTTGTTTATGATACTGGATTTTGTTATTTGGATTATCCCTGGGCTGAAAACTGTTTTTTTAACCGTGAATGTCTTGGACTTTTTGTTGAACTTTGCTTAACCATTTTACCAGAAGTAAAAACCTACATTTTTACTATACAGTGTATCTGTGTGCTGGCTGTATGTTATTCTTCACAAGTATGGTTAAAAAGTATGCCATGATCTTCAAACCATGGAGTCTATACCATGTGCCTCTTTTAAGGTACAATATGGAAAAAGTTACAAGTATTCAAAGAATAGAGCCATTTTGGTGTAGTGCTTAAGAGAGCAGACTAGAAATTGGGAGACAATGGATTTTGGTCCCATCTTAGGCACAAAGTCAACCAGGGGTGGGATTCTGCCAGTTTGCACCTATTCGCTAGAACCGGTTATTAACATTCTAAGCAGTTCAGAGAACTGCTTGTTCGAAGAAATTACTGGCCTAATCCTGTAAGGAAGGCAGGAAGGAAACATTCTGGTGTTGCTTACAGAAACTGTCTCTCCATTAAACCTTATTACATTCTTGGCAGGACTAGACTTCCTTTCTCAGGAACCTCCCTGGAGTTTTTTTTCCCCTCCTTTGTTGCTACTTTGCTTGTGTGGAGTGACCATTTAAAGTTACAATGGCACTGAAAAAAGTGACTTATGACCATTTTTCACACTTGCAACTGTTGCAGCATCCCCACAGTCATGAGAGACCAGGCAAGGAGATGCCTGCCTCAATGTGAGTGATATTGAGTTGGCCACACCCAGCCAATAACATGATCACCAAGCCACGCCCACAGAACAGGTTGTTAAAAATTTGAATCCCACCCCTGAAGTCAACTGAGTGACTCTGGGCAATTCATACCATCTCAATTCTTGGAAGCAGGCAATGAAAACCACTTACAAACATCTTACCAAGAAAACTGCAGGCAAAACTGTCTGGACAGTTACCAGGAACTAAAAAAGAAGAAGAAAGAAATGTAATTTAAATGAACTTCCTCCCAATTAAACTAAATAGGACCAGCTGCTGCAAGAGGTCCTGGTATTAATAAAATACTGAACTATACTGCATATGCACCAAAGACAAATTCCTTGTGCGTCCAATCACACTTGGCCAATAAAGAATTCTTTTCTTTTCTTTTCTTTTCTGTTCCCTTCCATTCCCTTCCCTTCCCTTCTATTCTATTCTATTCTATTCTTCCTGATCTTTAAAATTATAAAATCCATGATTTTGATTTAGAACAATAACCATTTTTCACATATATTTATTATATTTATTTCCTTCATCAGTGGTTAAGAGTTCTTTTGTATGTGTGACAATTGTGACTTTTACATTTTTGAATTTGAAAAGGCAAAACAGATTAGTATAATGAAATATGCAAATAATCAGTGAAGAAATATATTAAGAATAGAATATTAATTACATTACAGATATTACCAGATGAATAAAGGTGGACTCGTACCATTAATCTGATCATTTTATAATGTTAGTTGTATTGAATAACACTGATTTAAGAGATAGCTATTAATGTCAGCTCTAAAATGAAATCATTGGACTACAAAATTATCTACATTAGTATTACTGTTGCCTGTAATTTTATCATTTTAAAAATCAAATTGTGTATCATTGCTCAATATGTGTAATAAAATCAATGTAATGAGTAAATGTTTAAGAAATATTACAATGTTTTAAAATTTCTAAATTTCATATTGAGGTGATTATGATTTCAGTGTATATTTTTTTCCTACCTGGAATGTCTAAGAATCAAACTCTTCTCACAGACACAAATTCAAACATCATATTCACTTTATATATCCTTCCATATCTTATTATCATTTTCTTTTTTTTTATAAACCACTTTTATTAATTTTACAAAAACAGTGCACAAACAATCAAGGCATAACAGCTTATAAATTCTTTTCTGAAAAAAAATAGTGATAATTAAAGAAGAAAACCAATAGAACATGATGATTCCCAATTATAATATCAATATTTACTTTATCTATTTAACTTCGTATCTTATCCCAACTTCTCCTTTTCATCCAAATTATTTGTTAATTAAAATTTTATTGCCTTTTATCAACATACAAAACCCAAAAAAACATAACAAAACCTTTATTCCTTCCTTCCATATCTTATTACCATTTTCAATAACATTCTTTGTTCTATTTCCAACTATCCATTCATCTTTTTTCTTTTACTATACTTCTCCTATATACTAATTGGAGTGACGCCTTTAACTCATTACCCTAACTTAAAAGTACTTCATATAACACTTAATTTATCATGGGATTCTGTTTAGTAGATTCTAAAATTACACAATAAATTTTATACTCTAAATACACATATAAAAACACAATCTTATGTACCTTCCAGAATCCCCCTTTTATCCTTAATTAGATTCACCCATTGTCTCTAAATAAACTTTTTTTCTTTAGATCTTGCTTCCCACCATTGAGGCTTCTCCTCCCCCCCTTTCTCTCTTGCTTATTCTTCTCCTTGCCCTTTTTACCCCTTTGTCTCTCCTCCTCCCTTTTCATACTCCCTTTCCTTTGCTTTCTAACCTTGCATCCACCTTTCCTCTCATTTTTCTCTTTTTTGGTTGTTTTTTTCAAATCTTAAAATCCCCTTTTTCTTATCCTCTTTCTCCTCCTCCCCGGAAAAAACCCATTGTTCATCAAAGATGGCTTCTTGTTCCTCTTCTTCTTTGTCCCAGTCATTCTGCTGCATAATCAACTTTTCATAAGTACATAACACCAATTGAAATAAAGTGCCCAAAGTATCTTTTCCATCTTGTTCTTCCTTTTTATATTTTTGATGTTCAGTCTTTAGTTCATCCACAAGCGATGCCATCCTGAAAAGAGAAGCTTTCCCCAAAACAGCCAACCAAGTATTTTTAATCAAAAATAATTCAAAAAAAGTTCCAAAAGTTAATACTTTTCTTCCTTCTTCTATTTCTCTTTCTGGGGTTACTGTTTAATCAAAGAGATCCAATTACCATATATCTTTCTTTGAGATTCTAGGCAATCTCCTCCTTTTTCCACTTCTGCTCCAATTTTTTCCCTCTCCCTTCCCACTTGCAACATCAATTTTTAAATGATCAGAAATCCATACCTCTAATAAGGGTTTTCCAATTTCTTAAATTTTTAAGTCCAATGTCCAAGAACTCTTTTGTCCCTTAACTTCAACTTTCAGAATAGTTCACCTTCAGTGCCCAAACAAATTTCAAATCTTCATCTGCTGTTTCCATGGGGTGGGAGAGTGAAGGAAAAAAAGTTCCCTTTTACAGCTTCTTCGCCGCTTTCGATCTTCTTAGGGATACAAAGTATCCTCCAGCAATTCAGACAGCTCAGTTCCAGCGAGTTTAAAAGATGTTGATTGACCCGGCTCAGCCAGCACTTTCACTTTTCTTGCTTCCTCCAGCACAATCTTACCTGGTTGCAAGCTTCTTCGTGGCGGCCATTGCTGACTGCTGCTCCACCACATTGGGAAAAAGGGGTTTTTCCGGATGAGGAGGGGGTCTGCGACACCTCCAACCCCCTGTCCGGCTCCCCTCTCTCTTCGGCTGTCCCTACAGGGCAGCCATATCCCCCTGACCCATTTGGATCGGAGATACCTCGGCGGCAAGCACAGCAGGAATCGCGAACGGTCACCTGCTGCCACCGAAGCCACGTGAAAGCGGACTCCGTATATGAATTTTTAATACATACTCAAATATCCATCCATCAGGTTAGCAATATTATGCAGAGCACAGAAAAGAAATAAGAAGTAGTACAGCAAAAAATAAGGCATGAAGTAGGAGAAACAAAAGAAAACAGAGGTAAAACATCTATATTTTTTTACATTTTTGCAAACCAGCCTTACTTCCAACATACTCTTTACCCATTTCATGCACTGCTTTTGCATATTGAACTTTTCAGTTCTCTCTCAACTCCATCCAACTACAACTTTCCTTTCTTTCTCTTTATCCAGTCACTCTTCCTTTAAATAGTATTTGCTTTGCAATTCGATCCTCGTTAATTGTTGTATTAAACCAACTTTTCAATATGTGTTGTCACCTCTCACTAATTCATTTTTTATTCAATCACATTCATTCAACACCCGCTTATTCTTGCCACAATATTTTCTTGTTTTACCATCCCATTTTTTAACCTATTCTCACTATATTAAATTACTGTTAATCTGTTTCTCCTGACATGCCTACCACCCACATAACAAAGAGGGCCAAAGTATATTTTAATTAACAACCATTCTTGCTTGTTTGAAATGATTCAACATACTATTCATTAGTTTTCTACCAACAGAGCATGTCTTAAAATGTATCCATTTATTTTCCTATTTTACGTAAACATCCTACCAAAGTATGCAAAAAGCTCTAGTTTTTTTTGACATTTATGTATAACTTGCAGTTGCTCATTTCATTTCCCCTGACAAACACATATGCCTTCATAGGTATCTTTTACTGTTGATGTCAAAATGATGAAACATGCCTCGTGACATCATCACAATGACACAATTATATACTTGCATTATGATGTCTAACATGAGCATAAAAATTGTATCATTTGCCCTCTCCCACCCATTCCTCCTACACATGCCTTTCAATAATTGATCTTTTATATTTATTGATTTTCAAAACTACACTTCTGATTGCATCATACAATCTGTCTGACTTTTGATGTAGATCATTACAGTCTTAGATAATAACACTATCTGCCTACAGAAGTATTCATATGTTCATATTCCCAGAAAATATGCTTCTAATACCAGCAAAAGCATTTCTTTGTATTTATCAATACAATAATACAATAAAACAAGCCAATTTGGTATAGCAATTAGGGCACTAGACTAGAAGCCAGAAGATTATGAATATTCTAGTCTGCCTTAGGCACAAGAACAGATGATAACATTGGGCCAGTCCCGCTTTCTCAGCCCTAGAAAGGACACAATGGCAAACCACTTCTAAAATCTTGCCAAGAGAACTGTAGAAATCTGTCCAGGCAAGAGTCAAGACTGACTTGAAAGCACAAGTATACCCCAAAAATACGGGTATGATAAACAGCAAAGGGATTGTTTTTGACTTAGTCAATACTTAATGTTGAATGATTTGCTAAGCACTCTATTTATAGTCCTACATATTTCATTTCCATTAGTACATTCAACAACTACTCTTCAATTAAATAGAGTCACCTGGGTGGCAAATAAATTTGATTAAAAAATTCATGCAAAACATTCCACAATTTAAGTCTATTTATTTTAGTCACATTCTTTCATTAAATCAACAAATTGCAATGCACTTCTTTTCTCATATTTCCTTTCCTTTCTCAATAATCCAATGAAGAATCAAAATCTAGTTTGTGCATTCCCTATCCAACATAAACTTTGGAACACTGTCTTAATTTTATATCCTTTCAATCTGAATTGTGTCAAACACAATAGTCTTTCCAAACAACCCTTATAGTTTTGCATTCACTCAAACTATCTTTCCCTTTGTGTGGAGAAATAATAATTGCATTTTTTCCAGTTAAATACATGTTATAAAGAGAGAAAATCCCTCCTATTTTTGTAACATTTTTTGTGTATTCATTTTTGCTTCATTCACAGAATCTTTCACTCCATCACTGTACATCATTTCTTATATTTCCCATTAGCTCCACACACTTTGGTGGCACTTTGTAGATTATATGATTTTCATTATTTTGATACTTTTTACTAATTATCTGAATGATTTTCATAAATAATCAGATCAAGCACCCCTTTAAAGCCAAAAACCAGTCACCAAGCAGCCACCACTCTCAATCATTTTTGGACTTACAAAATGCCAAAACATTTTTCTGGCAATGTCTAGTCCCATTTCCATACACCCATTCTTTTACCTAGTACAAGTCTTCCCCCCCCCAATCTCTATCCATTGCACCCACCTCTAAAATATAGTAATCCCTGGTTCTTCCATTAACACTATTTAGTGGAACATAATTTGCAACATGATTAACCTTTGGATTGCCAGTTTTATATACTCCTACAAGAATCAAGTGAGCATCAACTCACCAACTTTCTGACTTGTATATGAGTTTTTTATTCTTAATTAAACCTACCCATTCCCTTTGCTGTATGTATTCATCAAACCATCTTACAGAAGTGAACCCTCTTCATTCACCTAGCCTCTCACGTGTTCTTAGTTTCATAGACAACATAGCAACTTTACTTTTTTATTTCATTATTTAATTCATGTCCTTTAACATTTATTCCACTTACATGCCAGGTCACAACCTTTCAAATGCCATGGTTTTTACTAGATGGATCCACAGATATTAACTTCCATCACTCATATTACTTTGGCCAATCAAGCTTTCATATAACATTTTTAGTACAACACAGAAGGTCAAGACTAAAATTTCTATTCAGGCCACATGCAGTGTTCCCTGCTAATGGAATGGAAAATATCGGTCAGTTCTGTCACACTTTTGTTAAGTATAACACAAATGCAACCAAATACTGATGCTATGCAATGCAAAGTAGAACTCTAAATTAGAGACTACCTGATAAGTATTACATCAATAGGAGATATATATGTGCTGTGGGCATACTGAGAATGCCTGAATTTTTCAGAAACTAAAAAATTAAAAATAAAACTTCATTTTGCCTTCAGTTTCACACAAATGCTGTTTCCAGTGCTACAAGGTCAAATACAAATTTAATAAAGGGCAAAGGATCAGTTCCTAATTGCAGAATAATGAGTTATTTAAAATGTCATTATTTCATTAAAATGAATATCTTATTGAGGCCCATTTTCTAACTGCAGTACAATCACTTTTCTGAGGAAGGAAAAAAAACAACAAATACAAATAAGCATTTAAATGTGGTTTAACTTCTTCCTTACTGATTACTATAAAGAATCATTCTTATACAATGGAAAATCAAAAAGGAACTGGACTTTTCCAGATTGCAAAGAGGCTAGTGATTTTTGCAACCAAAGGACTGTCCAGGTAAAGCAATGTCAGTAGTCAAATTGGTCATCACCAAGTTAAATGATGGTATGTTGATAAAGATGCTTTCTTGACACCCTGTGTCAAGTGCACATGTTCATAAATCTATGAGTGATGTTTTCATGTAACCAAAGCTTACATATGGTATATAGAATGCTAGGATATAGATAAGTCACCAAGGGAGTGTCCAGTTATGTCAGAATGCACCTCCAACCATGGTTCTCAGGAATATAGAAACTGCCTCACCCTATGATTACAGGCAAAAGAAGCAAGGTGAGTGTGTTTCTTTGGGAACCTTCCCATTCCAGATGTGGTAATTTTAGATGCAAATATTAGGGCTGTGGTGTATTTTGGATTCCAAAGCAAAATAATCCTTTGGTAATGCCTAAGCCTAAATTCTTCATCTCCTGGGGATTGCACAGCAGCGACAAAGGACATAAGAAAAATATCTACCTGTTATCTTCATTATCATCAGCCTGAGAGATCTTGGGAAAAGAAGCATCTGCTTTAAAAAGTTGCAGAGTGGTTTCCCAACTAACAAATTTTATTCAAAGGCACAAGCTTTCATGAGCTTTGTTTTTTCTTCATTATGTCTAAAAGGTGCTACCAGATCTCTGATTTTCTGTATATCCAAACCACTGTTTTTATATATTTATTTTAAATATATAAGCTATTTGAAAGTTTTGTTATTAGTGCACAGCTAAGCAAAATCTGATGTTCTAGAGAGAACTAAAATTAGTCATAAATAGCTTTGGGTAAATGTGTTGATTTTCATGTCAGCTTTTTTTTTTTACCATCAGTTTGCAAATTAAGGGAAAATTAAAAAAACAAACAAATCAGCATATTTGTACATATTTTTGTCTACAGCTTCTACATTTTTATTACAATTTTTCCACAATATAAATGAGGTTTTGCATGCATTTGACCTTAATATAAATATTTTACTGCTCTCTCCCTTTCTGATAGTTGCAAATTTTTCTTCTTCTGAAAAGTACAGATGTGTCCTGATACAACTGAGATCTTTTCTGATTGGAATTATTGGAGTGAGCCCTATTGCACTAATTACTATCAAAGTGTTGCATCCAGTCAAAGGGGTTTTTGGTTACTAAAATCTATATAATAATTATGGTAATTTTCATCTGGCCATGCTTTATTTCTGGAGAAGCTCCTATTTTATCATATGGTATTCAGTTGAATATTGATTCAAAATACTATCAAGTGTCCATTGGAGTTGGCTAGCTAATACATTCCAAGTGTTAAGTTTGGAGCATGGGTGAGAAAGAATGGAGACAAGCCGGTGAAACGGTGAACTTCAACTCTTTGTTTACATGGTGTGACAGCTCAAACTGGACGACTGCTATAGCCTTCCTTATATAGGCAACCCAATAACTATTTCAACCAATAACAATCCAGGAGCGCTAGCTCCATTAACCAATGCGAATGGCCCGTTAATGGCCAATCAGATTCTCCTGAACGGACCAATCCGATCCTGCCATTAACAGCCAATCAGAAGTGCAGGGCCAGAACCCTGCACTTGACTTCAAGCTCAAGATACTTTATTTAACATTTATGCATTCACAACACCCCTTCCCCCTGGCTTCTGTTTACGGGGCACGGTCACATAGTCCTTGAGGTAGGACGGTCGTTTTATCAGTCTTTTTGATTTTCGCTGTGTGTCTTGCATTTGGCTGCACTTTTGCTGAGGTAGATAGTTGTTTGGTGAAAGGGGTGCCTCTGGTTCAGAGTTCGCATTTCCGTTGTCACCAATATCTTCGGCAACTCCCTGAGGTAAACTTACTCCCATCCCTGGTTCCAGTTCCCGTGTCTCTGTTCCGCTATCGTTCCCTTCAAAGGGATTTTCCTCTAGTTGAAATTTGTCTTCCTCTGTATCTCCCCCCCCTCAGTTTGGTCATAAGGGAGTTCGGAATTGCCTGACTGGAGCCATGATCGTGATTGATTGATATGGCGCTTCCAAAGTCTATCGTCACGGCACTGTACAAGGTAGGATCTTGGGCTGGTTACACGGATTACCATTGCTTCTACCCACAGCGGATCGCCCGATAGGTTTTTATCATACACCAAATCGCCTACCTGGAAGGTACGGCATCGGCCACTAGATCCGAGTGGTTTTTCCGGTTCGTAAGCTGCGTGTAACCGGTCGAGGTGGGAGCGGAGCTTCCGTCCCATTAGCAGCTCAGCGGGAGTTTTATTGGTGACACTGTGAGGTGTGATGTGCTGTAGAAAAAGGATTCGGTTGATTTTCTTTTCGATGTTGTCGTAGTCTATTTTCTGTAGCGTTTTCTTGACGAATTGGACCATGCGCTCAGCCCTGCCATTGGCCGCAGGGTGCGCAGGCGAAGTGAGCGCATGTCAGATACTGCGGTCAGCCAGGTACTGCTCAAAGGACAGCACGGTAAATTGGGGCCCATTGTCAGATACCAGAACGTCTGGTAATCCGTGGGTTGCAAACAGTCTTTCCAGTCTCTTGATGACCCTTCTGTGGTCGTGTTCCTCATACGGTGGATCTCGAGCCAATTCGAGTCGGCGTCGATGGTCAACAAGAAGGTGTGGCCTTTGGTCAGCCCAGCAAAGTCCAGGTGAATATGGGACCAGGGTCCCCGTGGTGTCTCCCATTTGGTTGGGATTGCCTTTGGTGGAGTGTTACTTACTTCTTGGCATCTATGACAAGCTTTGACCCAAGTCTCGATTTGCTTGTCGATGCCTGGCCACCATGCGTAGCTTCGTGCGAGGGCTTTCATGTGCACGATGCCAGGGTGGCCATCATGCAAGTTTCTCAGTACTGCTTGTTGGAGTCACTCTATCACCCCAGATGATACAGCCCTTTTGAGAAAACAACTCTGTTTGTTGACTTTTGAATGGTGCGAAGTCGTCTGGTATTTGGTCCAATGGCCATCCGCGTTCCACCCAACTGAGGACTCACGCTAAGGTGGGGTCACGTCTTGTTTCTCTCGCGATATCACGGGCAGTTAATGGCGGTGTGTGAAGTGTCCCGATCTGCAACGTGGTTACTGTAGGCACGGGGTCGTCGAGAGTCTCTGGAAGCGGTGCTCGGTTATTTTCTTCTTTGTTCAGTCAGCTTTGATGTCTCCATATCCCATCTTTGTCGCCAGTGTTAAGTTTGGAGCATGGGCAAGAAAGAATGGAGACAAGCCAGTGAAACGGTGAACTTCAACTCTTTATTTACATGGTGTGACAGCTCAAACTGGACGGCTGCTATAGCCTTCCTTATATAGGCAACCCAATAACTATTTCAACCAATAACAATCCAGGAACGCTAGCTCCGTTAACCAGTGCGAATGGCCCGTTAATGGCCAATCAGATTCTCCTGAATGGACCAATCCGATCCTGCCATTAACAGCCAATCAGAAGTGCAGGGCCAGAACCCTGCACTTGACTTCAAGCTCAAGATACTTTATTTAACATTTATGCATTCACAACACCAAGAATAAACAAATAAAGTAAGTTTGGAACTATGATTCCTGGGATTAAAAATTTTTTTTTGAAATGTCTGAGTTCAATCTTTCTTTATGATACTTCCCTTCCTATTTAAAGCTTAGACCTAGCCCAATGCTGATTTTTTCTTTTCTTTTCAGCTGCCTTTGTGTTTCAAGCTACTTAATCAAAATATTTTGAGTTTCCCTATCTTGGATATCTTTACACTTGAGTGCTCATTCACAGACAGTTGTCAACCTATCTCATGTCATTGTTTATGTTGCACCTGCTTTTTCTTTCTTTCTCATGTATTCACCTTGATACCTTGTTCCTACTTGCTTTGTGAGAATGTTGTCTACAGCTGTAAATCTTCAGACCACCCACACTTTATTCAAGGATACTCCCTGGCACACATTTCTCGTGAGTTGAGCAATTTGGTACTTCTCTTAAGTAATTTCAAGTATGCTAACCAGCCAATAAATAAGTACCATATCTGTCTGTCTATCTATCTATCTATCTATCTATCTATCTATCTATCTATCTATCTATGCATCCATGAATGCTTTTGCATAAAAACTATGATAGTTTTCCCTGAAGCAACTGCTAGTTCATATTTCTTGACTAATTAAGGTTTGCTTTTGTACATCTTTCCATATTATAATGACCAAAGCTTTGAACTTATGAAATATGCTTCACATATATATTTGATTCTCACAAACTGTTTCTGTCTTCTACCAGAAGTATATACTTAATTGCCATGCAGTCATTCACTGTCAGCATTCTTTCATTGAAATTGTAAACATGAGTTGAATAGTAAGCTTCAATGCTTCATTATATGCTGTAAAGTGGAATACAGAAATGCAATTGTCACACATTTCCCAGAATTAGAATGTTTTTCTCTCTCATTTATTCTCACTCGCACATACATACACACAAAATGAGGCCATAATCTTTATGATACAATTCAACGTAGATGAGACTAAAAGACAAACAACATAGATGAGACTAAGAAACCAATATCAGGTCAATACTGCTTTTATTGTAAAGCTATAGTAACAGAATCTTGTGAGCCTAAATGTGCTTCCCTTCTTCTCCCCTTTATCTACCAGTATGAATTAGGGAGGGGCTTCTCTGAGATATTTACTCTTAATTCTTGCTTTGGACTCAGGCCCCTTTTATCTAACTCCTGCCTTGGTAGCAATTCTTATGTCTCTCCTTAAAGACCATTCTCTCTGCCCTCTACATAAATCAAAAAGAGTAGTACTTTGCAGCTTCCTGCTTGTTCCAGATGAAAGAGTACATCTTGGTGAGAAATAAGAGAATTTTAGAACTAGAAGTCAACAGTTAGAAGTTTGAATGGCATGGGTTTTTTTTATGGTGAGATAAAGACAAAAGTAAGGTATTTATAAAGTAAAATAATTGTATATTTTAAGAATCATTGTATAAGAAATGGAATAGGTACAAATCTAGACTGTGCCTAAAAATGAACAAAAAGTATTTTATATTAAAAAACAGCAGGTAAAAAGAAATGATTAATTTATCAAGAATTGTTACAACAAGAATATGGGAAATATAAGATGAAATCAAGACAGCAACTGCCTGTAGAGGGATTTAATTTTAAATGGTTTTTATATGCACAGTTAAGAGAAAGATTTTAAGTAGATACAGATAAATAAGACACTTGGAATTGAACAGCAGGAGACAGAATTCACAGTTAAACCATATACAAATACTGCCCATGTGAATGCTAAAATGTTTTAGCAATTTTAATTGAAATTAGAAATGGAGGAAGAACAAATGAAAGAGTATATGATAAAATGGGCGAAGAACTTTGAATATAGCATATTGATGAAACAGTGGAAAAATACATGGTGTTCTGCAGGCAAAGAATGGTAGAACCTTGCAAAGATGATCCTTTCTTAATAGCCTGATACAGCTTGAAAAGAGAGAGACACAGAAGAGGGAGAATCACAGATATAGAAAAGGGATATCAAGGACAGAAAGGAGGTATCAAATAAATAGGGAATATGTGACAGTCTGATAGCAAAAGTGAAAGAGAGAAAAAGAAAATTCCTTCATTCTGGACGCAACTCATTTTGCATTCTAGTTTTAATGCTTTGATTAGTTTTTTGTATCATGCAGCTCAAAGCAGATTCCTCTTAATCAATGCGACCATCAACTAAATACATTTGCCTGCTTCTGCAGTGGTGTTTGGCTATTTCAGCTGCATTTCATAAAACCAATAGATTTGCTGTGTATCTCTCTTTTTTAATAGATTTAAAGAGTTTTAAAGATATTTGTTTTGTTTCTGCATGTATGTGTGTGTGTGTGTATGTGTGTGTGTGTCCATATACATATATAGCCTAGACCTTCCTAAGTCTAGATCTTATCTAGAAGTTGCAGAAAATAAGAGGGCTAAGATTCTGTGGGACTTCCAGATCCATATGGACAGTAGGTACTGGCCAATCAACCAGACATTGTGGTACTAGACAAAGACAAAAAGACAGCGATGGTGATAGATGTAGCATTGTCAAAAGCAACATCAGGAAGCAGTAGTATGACAAACTGAAGCTTAAAAAAGCTTTAAAAATTGCAGGTAAATGAGAATCTGGATCATCATTAGGAAAGTTCAAGCAAATCCAGGTCTAAAAGTAAGCATCTCCTATGCATCCAAGTATGTGGAAACTAATTTCTTTTAATCATATTTTTCTTCCTAATCTCAGGCTTGCAAAAGTGCCATAGCTAGCAAAGACAACATTCTTCTAAGTGTGTCACTTAGAATTATATTGATGTTAGAGGTGAAGTAATAATCATTCTCAGTCAAAAGTGCTTTTCTTTCTTTTTTTTCATCAGTCACTTTGGAAGAGCAAACTTTATTTAATACAGGAAAAAAAGGAAGTGAGAAAATCCGATACATTCAAGTAGTCAATCTATTTGGCACATTTCTGTGGCAGTAACTTCTCATCAATTCAGCTGAAGTTTGTAAGAGCAAAGCTCATTTCTGATAGAAGGGAAGCAAATAGCAAATTTGGTTTTATTCTCAGCTTTGTCTTGTTTTGTAAGAACAGAAAGGGAGTGGAGACTAAGTTGGGAAGGGGAACAAAACTAGGGCCAAGGCAGAGTGAAAAAATGGGATGTCTTATGGTCAATTACATGGGATGTCTTATAGTTCCTCACAGGCCATAATGCAATGAGAGCCAGGACAGTCACTATCATTTTCATTCAGGTTCAACATCAGGTAATGAATAAAGTTTTATTCTGAATTAATTTTGCTTTCATCAGTGAAGTTGTCATACTGCTCAGCATATGATGAAGTCACTATTTCTACCAAACCAAGTAACAAGGTAATTTCACTGATAGAAAATAAAACTGTTCTGGAATAAGAAAAATACTTTTCTAATGTGCTTCTTCTGAATTAACTTTGCTTTTAGAGAGAGCATCCTCTACCATATTTTGAAAAGAAATCTGATTTTCCAAGCATCCACATTTTTCATTTAAGTCTCTTCTAATCAAATCTTTCTACAAGGTATTTCTGTTAAGGAGGAGACAACAGGAAAGACTTGAGGATCAAAGCTGTTTTCTATTCACATTTTGTTTAAAGAGTTCCTTCTGTTTTTTTCTTTTTCTCTTTTTGTCTGTCCTTTTTTTCTTCATGATTTTGTTGGAGTCAGTGGACAGATGCAATTAAATTCCTGCTAATCAACAATTACACCCTTCCCCCTAGGAGCTGCCATGATTTGGAACAACTAGAACCTGGAATCTACACTTGCTAACTCTTTAAAAAAAATGTGGATATCTGGTTGGGATGAAGAAATGGAGAATAGGAGAGTGTGAATTACCTAAGTAGACAAGGAAAATGTATTTTGCTTACTGCACATTTATTCTCTGCTTTATTTATAATATATTGACTCCAAACTGACTCCATTTACATAGTAAATAATAGAACTTGAATTAGTAATTGGATTTCTTCCTGACTAATGGCAGAAGTAAACTCATTAATTAAGTATATCAGCCTTCCATATGGGGCTGTCATCATACAGACCTTGGCTGAACAGTAAGCTGTTGCCTCAGATGGAGATCTCAAAATGCAGAATGGAGACATGATATAATTATCAGAAAAATTGGGAAGGTTGTAGTACCTTTTTATCATTGAATTTTAACAAGATTTATTTCAAAGGCCCAACCTTTTAGCCTTGACCCATAGCTAGTTTATTAATTCTGTCCCTGTGCAATTCAGTATGGAAGCCAGTTTATACTCAGAGGTCCCACTTAAGGCCTGATGAATTAATCCCTTAAGATTATAGCCACAGTACCCTATCTTAATTTTTAGCCTATGTTTTCTTTTTTAAATCATAGTTAAAATTCTGTCCAAGCAGACAGCCTTATTTTAGATGCTACATACTTACAGAATATTAATATTAATATTTTAGTTCAGAGAGTTCCCTTTGTGTAATCATCTCACTACAAGTGTAGTTTTAGATAAATTTTCTTGGACTGGTTTTTCCTCTGATTTGAGGTTATGTTTAATTGGAGATAAAAATTCATTTAGTTGGAAGAGGGTGGAGCTGGCGTCACAATGATTTGGCATGCGATCTTGGAGATCTGAGATCATTGCCGATATCTTTGCTCCTGGATGATCCAATTGGACCTAAATCATCTCGAAGAGATGGTGAAAGTGAAGAGCGCATCCTGCCGATCCCGGGGATACCACAAAGTCTCTGGTAGATCCAGGAGAAGCTCTTCTTGCCAGCAGCAAAGAGGCAGCCATTAAAGCTGCTGAAGTTGGGACAGCTCCGAAATGGAAGAGAGCAGAAAGAGAAAGTGTGCCGGTTTGGTGAGAACTTTTTTTTTTTACTCTAAGATCTGAATGGACACCCTAAAGAAAAGAAAGACTCTGTAAAAGTTTTGACAGAAGTGATTAAGCGGCAATTTTAAACAGGAATGTCAAAGTAATGTTTTGTTTTGTTTTGTTTTTCTCATTGCTGGAATTTTTATATATGAACTTGTATTTTGAAACTGGACTGGTTTTTTTGTTCATATTTATTTATTTTTTCCTTCTCCTTTTTGACTTTTTATATTTTAGGCTAGAGGCTCCCTTTAGTTAATTCATTTTTTTAAAAAAATATATCTTTTTTTCTTTTTATCAACTCTCATTGTATTCTGCTCGGAAAAGGAGGAGGAAAGTGAGAGCAAAGAAACTTTGTAACACTGCCAACTAGAAGCTTGAAAATATTCTTTTCCCTGTGATCAGACAAAGCTGAGAAGGAAAGAACTGAGATTCTTTTTCAAGGACATTGCCATTTGATAAGATAGAGGGAAGAGCATGAAAGAGTATTATTGCAGGTGCTTTTCTGGGTTTCTATCAACAGCTGCAGTCTGGTGTTGAAACATAGGGGGAAAAAAGGTGATAAGTTTCTGGAGAAGAGAGCTATAATAAGAGCCTTGGATAATTAAATAAAGTGCAGTGTGCCCTTTTATTTTTTCTAAGTTGTGCTATCCCTCCTCACCAGCTTTATTTCATTTTTTTATCCCCTTCTTTGTAATAACTGTTTGGGTTTCTGGCTTTGTTGGAGCTTGCTTTTGTTTCTCTCTCTCTCTCTCTCTCTTTTGGAAGCCCAACCTCTACATTTGCCTTTTATTTTAAAGGGAAAGCCTTAAAAGCCTTTTTTTTTTCCTTTCCTGGTATTTTTGTTTTTTCATCTATTTTTTTGGTTTATTTTTATGCTTTTTTTTTTTTTCCTATTGGAGGCCTTTTAATTGGATTAAGGTGTTGAAGAACCTGAAGAATCTTTCCTTTTTCTCTTTTCTCTTTTCTCTTTTCTTTTTAAGCTCTTTTTCTTTATCTTATTTTTGATTGGATTAAAGTATACAAGAACTTGAAGAAATTTTGTCCTCTCTCTTTTTCTCTTCTTTTTCCTTTTTTATTATTATTACTGGCCTTTTTTTAAAAAAAAAACTATTTTTATTTTAAACTATAATTGGTTATTTCACAATTGGATTAAGGTTTAGAAGAACCTGAAGATTTTGAATTGCCTAAAATGAGTAGGAAATTTAAAGCCCCTGGCTCCTCAACTTCTACTTCTTCCTCTCCATCCTCTGGAGGACAACGTTCAATACAGACAATGTTAAAGCAAGAAAAAGAACAAGAAAAAGTGACTCTGCAGATGATTATACAAGGAATTCAAAATATCCAAGCAAGGTCAGAGAATATTGAAAAGAGAATTGAAAACATCGAACAGAAAACAGAGAACATTGAACAAAGAACAGAGAACATTGAACAAAGAACTGAGAGCATTGAACAAAGAATAGGGAAAACCGATGAAAAATTGGAGAACATCCAACAAATGATGTTGAAGTATGATGAGAGATTCCCAAAATTTGAAGAAAATAAACAAAGAGACAAGAAGATTGGAGATATTGATCATAGATTAATGGTGGTTGAACAAGATAAAAGTGGCATGTTGAGATGGGAGATGGATAGATCAGAATTCTATCTTAGATTTCAAAATATAGAGGGAAAAGAAGGACAAAACCTAGCTGAGATAATGAGAGAAATACTGGCTGAAGCCTTGGAAATAACTCAAGAGAAGATGATGGATGGAATAGATGAGGTTTATCGAGTCTTCACAAGATAAGCAATGAGAAATAACCTACCAAGAGAAGTTCACATTAGATTTACAAAGAAAACCATTAAAATGCAAATATTGCAAGTGGCAAAAGAGAAAACTTTGAAATACAAAGACAAGGAGATTGTGGTTTTGAAACAAATATCCAGAAAAGTGAGAGAGATGAGAAGAGAATACTGATTCCTGACTAAAATGCTACTCAAAAAAGAGGTGAACTATAGATGGCTGATCCTAGAAGGTTTAATGTTCACATGGCAAGAACAGAGACATAGAATTGACTCAATTGAGAAAGTGGAATTATTTTATACAGAATTTTTTGGAAGGAAAGAGAAAGAGGCAGAAAAAGGGATCTCATTAATTGAATTCCAAGAGGACTGTCAAATGGGGACTGAAAAAGAAGAAGGCGCAGTAGGTGGAAAGGTGGAAGCCAAAGAACAACGTGAATTAAGATCTACAAGAGCTGCCAAACCTAATTATAAAATATAACCATGGAAGAGAAAAAAAGATTACAATTAATATAAATGGACTCAACTCAGCTTTTAAAAGAAGGAAAACCTTTCATAAATTGGAGAAATTAAAATTTGATATAATTTGTCTACAAGAAGTACATATTAAAAAACAACATGAGCAATTGTTTGTACAGCCAAAATTAGGAAAAATATTTACTTCCTTGACCCAATGTAAGAAAAGAGGAGTGGTTTTATATATCAAAGAGACCACCCCAGCAAAATTGATTTATACTGATGATGATGGAAGAATACTAATGGTGGAAATAATGGACAATAATACAAAAACACTCCTGATTGCAATCTATGCTCTGAATGACAAACAAGAAGAATTCTACAAAAAATTACATATGAAAATAATTGAATTGGATTATGCTAATATAGTTATGATGGGAGATTTTAATGGAATTGTAGACAATAAATTGGATTTTCAGCACAGAAAATAACAAAGCAGAACAGAAAGACTCTCCCTAAATCTTTTTTTAAAATAGTAGATGAAATAAACTTAAAAGATACATGGAGAGAAAGAAATGCTAAATCTAAACAATATACTTTCCATTCAAATAGACATTTATCATGGTCCAGAATAGATATGATATGGATGTCAACAGAATTAATACCTAACATTCCAGAAATAAATATTGAAACAAGTACTTGGGCAGATCACAATCCAATGACAATTAAATGGAAAGGACAAAAAAGAAGATCTAGATGGACATTAAATAATACTATTTTAAAGGAAAAAGACTTTACACAGTGGATGGAGAATGAGTTGGCCTGTTTCTTTCGAGAAAATAAAAAAAAGAAGATACATCAATTCAGAATGTATGGGACACAATGAAAGCATATGCTAGAGGCTTGATAATAGATTATACAAGGAAAAGGAATACTATGAAAAGATTAGCCTCTAAGGCCCTAGAGGATGAGCATAAAAGACTTGAAAAAGAGCTACAGAAAATGCCACAGAAAAAGGACATCAAGTTAAAAATGGATATAATTAAACACAAAATGGATCAAATAGAAAAAGAAGAATTAGCACAGAAAATTAGAAGTGCTAAACAGAACTACTTCAAAGAACTACTTTGTGGGTTAAAGAATGGATAACATTAAGAAATTCTAGATTGTTGACATCAGAAGGACATGATCTGCTGTTGGGGTGGCATGCTTTTTTATGGTACAAAGGAACTAAAACACAGGGGTATTTTAGAAGACATTATATACGGGAGTCTTTGTGGTTAAATTGGGAGAAGATTAAAACACAATGTTATTTGAAAATTCCAGTCTGGCTATTGACTATTGAAGCATTTTCTTATCCTATAATATACAAAAAGGAACAAACAGTTAGATATGGTGAAATATTGAATGAAAAGGTTGAACTTTAATCTATACAAAAACTAGAGGAACAAGGTATAAAGATGAATTGGTTTTCATATGCGCAAATACATTCAAGGTATGATAAAGATTTTAAAACAGAAGGTTTCTATGATAAACTGACTGATTTAGATAAGATTTTGACAGGTACTGATGAAAAGGTAATTAAAAAATTATATGGATATTTATTAGAAATTAAACTAGAAGAAGAACAAGTTAAAGAAACTATGACTGCTTGGGGGAAGAATTTTGGATATGGGATTGATTTAGAGAAATGGCAAAAATTGTGGTCTCAAAATTATAAAATGACAACGTCAACAGCATATAAAGAAAATTTGTATAAGATGTTTGACAGGTGGCATTTTTTCCCGACAAGAATAGCAAGAATGTTCAAGAATAAATCCAAAAAATGTTGGAAATGTCATCAGACACCTGGCTCATTTTACCATATGTGGTGGACTTGTGCGGATGCCAAAAAATACTGGACTAAAATCCACATGTGGTTGGAAAAAATGACAAAGAAACATATAGACTTGAAACCAGAGATATTTTTACTGGGAATTTTACCTAAAATATATAGTAAAGACTTGAAATACCCAATTGTAAATGTATTAACAGCAGCTAGGATTGTATTTGCTAAAAACTGGAAAAATGAGAAGATACCATCACAGGAGAAAATCATTAAGAAAATATTGGAATGTGCTGAAATGAGTCGGTTGACATTTGAAATTGGAGAACAAGAGGATAAACAATTTTATAAAATTTGGGATCTTTTCTATCAATGGTTAGATAATAAAGTACAGTAATGAAATATGTAGATTTTTAGAAAATAATAAATATATAAAGATGTACTTCTTTCTTATTATAACTACAAATGATTTTAGGATAGATTTGGGAGGATAATATGAACTGTAATACAATAAAATAAATAAACTATGGTTATCTTGTAAAACGTGAATGAATCAAAGTATAGTCAAATGATTGATTAATAATGATACTAAGGTATTTAGTTTTTGATTGACAATATGAGATTATATGTAATGTAATTGAAGACTACGAAATGGAAACACAAAACAATTTGTAAACCAACCGGCACACTGTATGTACACCTATGGAAGATAGCTTGATGTTTTTATGTTTTGTTTGTTTATGTTTGTTTTTAAAAACCAATAATTTTTTTTAATCCATTTTGTTGCAAAATGAGTATGGGTATGAATATTCAGGGTCAATCTATATGTCACAGATTCAGACATAAAATCCACCCAGTATGTACAAACTTCAATTTTTCTCAGATTTTTAATAAAGGAAATTTATAACTGAACAGAAGAAACAGAAGATTACAAAACAGACAGATCAGTTATTTCTTGTGTTCCCTCATCAGAAGAAATGTGAGGCTTATGCAAATCAAAGAAAACAGATTATATTAATTTTTGTTTTGTTTTGCTTTGTTCTCTTTTCGTATTTGTGTTGATACCCAGATTGTTAAAACACCGAATGAAGTTTAGTATTATCTTCTTTAGACACCATACTTACATTCTGGATCAAAATGTATTCTGAAAAAAAAGAACATTTGGGAGTTTTAAAATGTGACAGAGACCATGATTATTGTGGCTGCAATTTTGTATCACAAAAAATATTCTGATTAAAAAATACAGAACAATTAAAAAGTTTCTTATTTCTTCACTGTCCATTAAATTATTACTTTCGAATGTTGAACTTCATCAACAAATAAATAATAAGGTGAAGAACCCAACCTTTCACTTTCAAGGAATGCCAACGCAACAGATATATAGCGACATATAATGCATAGAATAGCAGAAATTAAAAAAGAAAATTAAAAAGTTAAAACCAACAAACAACAATAGACAAACTATCAGTTTAGTATCAGTGTGGTTTCAATTTTGGTTTTGTCAATCAAAATCAGTTTAAAAAGCTTACTTTCAATTGAGAAGGAATTTTATCAATATTACTTGATTATTTTAGAAAACTATGGCATTTGTTATTTGGTATATTACTGATAACACAGGGGGCATTTATTAATGGTTAAACAAAGTATGCTCTATTCGCAAGTTACATATAATAATATATCAGAGGTTCAGCAGGTTCTGACCAGTTCTGGAGAACTAGCGGAAATTTTGAGTAGTTTGGAGAACTGGCAAATGCCCCACCTTCATCTATTCTCTGCCTCCCAAGTCCCAGCTGATTGGCTGAGTCTTCTTTTGTTGCCCTGCACAGGAGAACAGAGTTGGAAAGCAAGTTAGTAGGGTGGGGAGGGAATGGGATTTTGCAGAATGGAGATTTTACAGTATCCTTCACTTGCCATGCCCACCAAGCCACGCCCACAGAACTGGTAGTAAATATTTTGAATCCCACCACTGTAATACATGTAGTAATACTGTTAATAATGGTAATAATGATAATACTAATAATGTTAATATTACCTGAGGATTTATTTTGCATTTGCAGGGTGTAATCCCATTAAATTTAAAAAGATGGAAATAGTCTGTCCTGTGGCTATGAAGTTCTGTGCAAACTGCTGTTTTGCAAATAAGTAATCATGAGGTCAATATAATTGAATAGGCAAGTTTAGGGCTGCCAGATCAGGATTCCAAAACCAAGGCAAACCAAATACCTCTTTGCTGCCTTCTATTAGGTTTTTGCAGCCGAGACTTGGTGGCTGTTATTATTTAGGCTTCCTTAGAAAGTATAAAACACAATCTTAGTCCCAGCAAAACTTATTTTTACTGTATTTCCACAGCTGTGAATTATATTCATTCACCACCTGCAAGGCTTCATAAACAGTCTTTCAGGGGAATGTTTATAAACACCCACCTTATCACACTTGGAATGCTGTCAGAGAACTAATTGCCAAACACAGGGCAAGACCAAACTTGATACAGAATCAAACAAAGCTTGAATTGATCAGACAAACTAATTGCTTCCTGCAAAAGCTCACATTCCGTTCATTCCTCTTTTATGTCCTATGGGAGGGCCAATCATCTCTGAGGTGTGGCCTTACTCCTGAGTCGATCCTGCTTTCTCAATTGTTCTTGTCTTCTGGTAGCCCTGCACATGTGCTGGCTTAGAACTGGTTCCAGAGACTCCCCCACCTTACTGCTGTCTGAGTCTGAAGGCAGCTGATAACTACCAGCCTGCCCTGGCTCCATCCCTCCTTCTGATTCAGAGCCCTTATCTGAGCCATCCTCAACCTCCAAGACTGTCCCAACTCCTTGCTACTGACTGACTCTGCTGCAAGCTCTGTCAGCCACCAGCGGGCCCCAACAAGGCAAAGGGTCTCCAACCTTGGCAACTTCATGACTTGTGAGCTAGACAAGCCCTCGTTGAATGGTGTATAAGGAGGTCATCCCCAATTGGACAAAGCTGGGTTTTTTTAAAAAAATCTTTCTCTAAGAAGGATTGGTGAAAGGCCATTTTTCAATAGCATCACTTCTCCTGCTATTCCTTGTCTTTTGTCGAGTACTTGAAGTATGACTGTACTTAATTTGGGGAAGATCAAATTATAATATCCTCATAATTTTTTTCATCCTCAATCCCAATCTGTTTGGGGATTTGTCTATTGTTTCCCATATGAAAGCTTCCAGCTGCACAATACTTTCAAAAAGTCCTTCTCTATTACTCTGAGAGCTTGTACATGTCTACATGGCATATGCAATTAAATAGCTTTTTAAAGACCAGGTACTTGGAATATATTTTTAGCATGGTTCCCAGTTATAAATAGATATTTAGTTTAAACCAGAAGATTAATAGATTTTTTAGAGATGCCTGTATAGTTTGAATTTATGGATATTTCTTAAAAGGTGGAGAAAGCTACCATTAATTTAAAGATAAGATTTTGTGCCAGGTCAAACTTTAAATAAAAGATTGTTCAAACATGTCACATTTATCTATGAGACATTTACAACAATTCGTTTTTGGTTGTTTATTCCTATTGGACATTATTTGAGATAAGTGTATATAAACAGAGAATGTGTCCCATAAATTTCTGCCTTGCATTCCACAATGTAATGGCTGCAATCCAGCCCATAGTTGATTACATTTCAATCCCATTGAAGCCAGTAAGTATAAATAGTACATATTCACAAGTGGATTACAATTCATGATTATGATCTTGCCAAACCTCTAGCAAACATGCAACAAAATGTATGTGTGCCTTCAGGCCTGATGCCCTCACTATTTGGCACACCTATAAGCCATTGTTCACCTAAATATTATTCTGAAATTGTATTGAAGGTGAAACTCGGGGGGGGGGGGGGGGGAGGATTTGTCTTGATCTCCAGCACCACTTCTTTGGCATTAGACATTAGTTAAGTTTCAAGCTGAGTAAATATTTGCTCATTCTTGAAGTTTTTTTTTCCCAGACTGGCTTACATATAAAATACTATACTATTAAATACATATGTAAAGAAAACATGTACATTAAAAAAGTCAGATTAATAAAAGTAAACACATTCAGGATTGTATAGTCTACATTGTTTTGGAAAGGCTAGGAAAACATGAAAATTTCTTCAAAGCTAAAAAGGTGGAAATGTTATCAGGAAATGTCTTTATATAGATACTCAACAAACTCTTCCAATACTATTCCTCCAGGAAGTTTTATTTATTTTTTATTTATTTATTTATTTTTGTTAATTGCTTACAAGATAATAGGTATAAGTAAAAACATAATTATGAATACATGGATACATATAAGAAAAATAAAAAATAAAATAAAAGAAACAATAGGACAGAAACTGTAGACACGTTGGTGCGCTTATACATGGCCCCTACAGACCTCTTAGGAAAGGGGTGAGGCCAAGAGTAGACAGTCTAAGGTTAAAGTTTTTGGGGTTTGGGGAAGAAACCACAGAGTCAGATAGAGTATTCCAGACATTGACCACTCTGTTGCTGAAGTCATATTTCCTGGAATCAAGTTTGGTGCGATTAACCTTGAGTTTGTATCTATTGTTTGCTCGTATTGTTATGTTTGAAGCTGAAGTATTCATTGACAGGTAGGACATTGCAATGTATGATTTTATATACTATACTTAGATCAGATCGAAGGTAGCATAGTTCTAGGTTTTCTAGGTCTAGAATTTTGAGTCTGGTGGCATAAGGTATTCTGCAACGAGTAGAGGAGTGAAGAACTCTTCTTGTGAAATATTTCTCGACTTTCTCAACTGTGTTAATATCAGATATGTAATATGGATTCCAGACTGATGAGCTGTATTCGAGTACTGGTCTAGAAAATGTTTTGTATGCTCTAGTTAGTAATTACCGGAGAAAAAGCTACGTACGATTAGGTTAACAACTCTTAATGCCTTTTTGGCTATGTAGTTACAGTGGGCTCTAGCACTTAGGTCATTTGAGATGAGTACTCCAAGATTCTTGACAGAGTTTGTATCATCATCAAGGTCTTGACTATTCAGCCTGTATTTTATTTTGTTTTTTTGCCAATATGCAGGACAGAGCATTTATTTGTTGAGATTTGAAATTGCCATTTGTTTGACCATTCTGATACATAGTCAAGGTCTTTTTGAGGGGTAGCAGTATTGTCTGTGGTGTTGAATAGCTTTACATCATCAGCGAAGAGAACGAGTTGCTCTTGATATGATCACAGAAGTCATTTATGTAGAGTATGAAAAGAGTTGGTCCTAGAACACTGCCTTGGGGGACACCACTGTTGACAGGTATAGAATTTGATAGGACGCTCCCAATTTTGACCATTTGTTGTTTGTTTGACAGAAATGCTTCTATCCAGTTATGCAGGTATGCAGAGATACCGTAAGATTTTAGTTTTAGGAGAAGTTTGTCGTGTACCACTGAATCAAAGGCTTTACAGAAGTCTATGTAGATTGTGTCAACTGCTTTGCCCTGATTGAGTTGTGTAGTCCATATGTTTTTGCAGTGTAAGAGTTGCAGATTACAGGATAGTTTTTTCCTGAAACCAAATTGTTTATTAGCAAGTAGCTTGTTTGTTTCTAAGTGGAGGATGATGGATTGGTTAATAATTGATTCCATGACTTTACAGATGACGCAGCATAAGGAGATTGGTCTGGAATTTTCAACTAGGCTGGGCTTTCCCTTTTTGAAGATGGGGATAACCATGGCTTGTGACCATAGTTTTGGCAAGGAGCTGGTCCTGAAAGATTTTTCAAAAATTATGTTTAGAGGTTCAGCTATGGCAGTGGATAGTTTTTTTAAGAAGTAGGCACATATTCCATCTAGTCCAATAGATAGAGATGATTTTAGATTGCGTAGTGCTTTTTCAACATTGTCTTCTGTAAAATCAATATGTATGAGATCATTGTAGTTATCTGTGGTTCGACTAGGAAATACTGGGCATGATCCATTGCTGTTTACAAATACTGAGCCAAAGAATGTGTTAAAAGGGTTGGCTTTTATGGTGTCGTCGTTGCAGTCTTTGCCATTAGGTCCTGTCAGGGGTGGGATGGACCTTGAGTCTTTTAGTTTGTTGTTTACAAAATTGTAGAAAGCATGGGTGGAATTGGTGCATAGAAGATTTCTTCTTGTTTAATGTGATAATTGGGGCATTCAGTTTTTATCTGGTGGCATAAATTTTTGTATTAGCTTTTAAAGTTGGCAACGTGACCAGATTTGTTTTTCCACCAAAGTGATCTCTTTTTGGATTGAAGTTTCCTTATTGTTATGGGTAATCTTTTTTTCTGGTTTTTGGAGTTGTTATTGGTACATATAGTTTGATGACTCTTTTGACTTCCAGTAAAAATATGTTGTAATGGTCTTCAACAGTATTGCATCCAGAGAATAGAACT
Organism: Hydrophis major; assembly: GCA_033807585.1. Lineage (NCBI taxonomy): Eukaryota > Metazoa > Chordata > Lepidosauria > Squamata > Elapidae > Hydrophis > Hydrophis major. The sequence continues at coordinate 34,617,202 of CM066332.1, read as the reverse complement.
TGCCAATCAAGGGATGAGAGATTGTTGTCTATAAGATCATAGTTGCCTTTTTTGAAGTTATAATTGGGGATTCTGTCATTGTGATGATTTTTGTGTGAATGTATGTTGAGACAAAAGTAAATCATGTTGTGGTCACTGTTGGAAAAGGGTACTATAATTTGTATTCTGTAAATTGAATTCAAACTATTGTAGAAGATGAGATCGAGGCAGTTGTTAAGTCTAATGTTGTTGGTTGCTAGTTGTTCTAGTCCCAGATTTGTTACCGCATTGTAGAAGGTTGCATGTGTGGGTTCAGTTGTACATTCATTAAATGTCCAGTTCATATGAGACTTCCCCCTCTTTTCCACATTGTTCTTACCAGACGTCATTCTTTGGCACATCAGCATGAACACTTATTACCATAGAAACACAACAGTGTTTCTCAAATTCTGGTAGTCAAAGTCCACCTATCTTAAAGTTGCCATGGCTAAAAAACATTGCCCTACAGCAGGACTGTCAAACTCCTGGCTCATGGGCCGGATGCATCATACACTGGCCACATCCTGGTCCAGTTTATTGAAGGGGGAAAGAAGGGGGAAAAAGTCCCAATATATCACGTGACCCCACCATGATGACTTGAGTTTGACACCACTGCCCTACAGGACGAGCAGAAAGAGGATTTATTAGAAAGTTGAGAAAATACCTTATATTTCTCATACACTCCCTCTCATTGGTGCTCAATGCTAATCTAATTTATTTATTTATATTTACTTAATTTCTATAACTTCCCAACTCAACCAAGTAACTCTGTTTATTGAGTTCCAGTTACTTGCAGACTTAGCCTAGGAACCTATTTGTTTTATGGAAAAAAATATGAGTGAGCTAATTTCTCTACCACATTTAGGACAGGGTATCATTCATCCTTTATAAACTATCCTCCACTATTGAGTCTGCTATCTATGCAAATGTTCTCACATTCCATTTCTAAAAGACAAATTTCAGGACCTTTAAAAAAAAATTGAAGGACAGAAACTTGAAAAAAAACCTCCACTATTTATTTTAAAATAAAGCAACTCTACCTTCTTTTCTAAAGGCCAAGTTTACCTGTAACTTTCAAATCATTCTGGTCAAAACCAAAATTATTACTGTACATTCTTGCCTATGCTACATTATGAAGAACAGAGTTATATAAGTTATTCTGACTTGTACAACACCTCTAGATATCATACAGGACTTTTCTATCAGGGGTGTTTGTAGAACAGTACAGCCCCTTCCATATATCTTGATCAGGCTTCAAATTGCCCCCAGGCATTCTGAGCCATACTTGGCTGTTATGAATTAGAGGAAGAACCCTTTACCACATCATTTGAGTCTGGGAATCTTTTCAGATGAGCCATCACAAGGAAAAATGAAGTTCTTTCAGAAACAATCATTCTTCTAGATTGAGCATTACACATTTAAAATCAGCTCAAATTTCTTACTTTTGCTATACTGAATCATCCGTTTGAATAACTTGGCAGATTTCATGGGTAACAAAAAAACCAAAAAACAAAAACTAGATTGCATCTACTTGAATCCTCCCCCTTCCTTTATTTCCCATTCTGGACACCTCTGGCTCCCAGATACACTGTCCTCTTATGGGACAGTGATGGAGAAAGAAAAAAAAGATTCCACCCTTCAAATACAAAGAACAAAACCAAAACCATAGCAAGGCTCTGTGAAACAAAACTGTGCCTCCAGCCTATTAAACAAAAAAATTATTTCTGAAACTAGTCTAAATTAACCCCCCCCCCCCAAAAAAAACATTTCTGATACTAGTCTACACCATAAGCTTATTAAAAAGATACTCATCTGCAAATGTATTTCCAGTTTCAAAAGATAATAAATATTATAGCAATATCCATGTTTGCACAAAATGCTAAACTATAATTACTGAGGACTCTGGCTTAACATTAAAGAGCAGGCTGAAATAATCAGAATAGCAAGGGTGAAAAAATTATCTTAGTAGCTATTCCCAAATCCTGATTTCTTTCTAGCAGTTACAAACCTGCTAGAAACCTGGCTTTTAAAGACAGACAAACCAGGAGTCTGAGTCCACTTCTAATGCAAAATGTGAAACTTCCCTGACCCCTTTCACTGCTGGCTAATTTAATCATTCCCACTTGATGGAAAGAGACAGAAGTGATCTGGCAATATGCACTGTGACTTTACCTGCCGATTGCTTATCCACTTCAGCCAGAATTCTGCTAATTAATCAATGCTAGCTTAGTGTTTTCTGCTAACACGGACACTTCTTGACCACATGCTTTAAGATTCCATTGGAAGATTACTTACTTCCGATGTGAGATTTGTTGTTTTTAATGTCCCAGAACATTTTTAATGCTTGTGTATTTCTTTGATCCCTTGTATTTCCCTGTGATCTTTTTAGGAAAACTAATATGAGAACAAAAGTAAGAAAAACATAAATTTTGCCTTCTCCATCCAGTTATCACATGGGTAGAGTCAAGTTTGTAAATTCTCTCCAGAGTTTGTTTTCAGAAAGGGAAAGGCATTCCTTAAGTGTGGGTGGGGACATTTTTGAAAGGAATAGTGTTAAAGTACATTTAAGAATGTACTTACAATTATCTGTATCTATTGAAGCAGCTATGGGAAAACTACCTTGTGCTATCCTCTTTTTTTCTTATTATTCTGAGACAGAGAGCACCCTAGTAACATTTTGTTTGTTTTACTTTTCCCAGTAAAGTTTTCTATTACAAATCAGCAAGTAACAGTGTGAAATTTTGACTGCTACACTTCATCTATTCAAAACCAGGGGTAGGATTCAAATTTTTAACAACTGCTTCTATGAGCATGCCTTGGTGGTCATGTGACTGGCTCGGTGTGGCCAACTCAATATCACGCACATCCAGGCACACATCTCCTCACCTGGCCTCTCATGACTGTGGGGATGTTGCAACAGTCCTAAGTGTGAAAAATGGTCATAAGTCACTTTTTTCAGTGCCATTGTAACTTTGAATGGTCACCCCACACAAGCAAAGTACCAGCAAAGGAGGGGAAAAAATCTCCAGAGACGTTCTTGAGACAGGAAGTCTAGTCCTGCCAAGAATGTAATAAGGGTGAATGGAGAGGCAGTTTCTGTAAGCAACACCAGAATGTTTCCTTCCTGCCTTTCTTACAGGATTAGGCCAGTAATTTCTTCTAACAACCAGTTCTCCCAAATGCTTAGAATGTTAATAACCGATTCTAGCGAATAGGTGCAAACCTGTAGAATCCCACCCCTGTTCAAAACTTCTTCTTATGTTGATGATACCTATTTTAAATGTATTGGCCACCCAACTCCATGAGGGACTAGCATGGCTTTTAAGTAGTGGTCCCATGAAAACATTCTAAAAATATAAGGGGGAGGGGGAAAATCACAATACTGTATTTTTAACTGATATATACTTGTCTGTTCTCTTCTTGCATATTGGATTGCATTATACATAAAATATTTTTTTTTAAACTTATTTTATGTGCTTTATTTATACAATGGATACCACCCCTTCCCTTGATCCAGGGAGGTTTAAAAAACAAAGGAAATACTGCATAGAACAAAACCATAAAGAGCTAAATACCATACCAACATAAGGCTACCATATGCATCAAAAGCTCATGAGAATAATAGTTTTTAAAGTTAAAAATGGGTGAAAAAAATAGAGACAAGAACCTCAAAAGGGAAAAATATTTCAGCATGGGGACCATAATCAAAAGGATACCTCATGATGTCAGCAGATCCTTTCAACATTCTCAGACTAATCTAAATCTTGGAGAGAGAATCCTGGAAAGTATTGGGATAGCAAGCCAGATAACGCTTTATAGTTATAACTAGCATCTTGACTTGGACCAAAAGCCTTCTGACAGCTATTAGCAACTGAAGAACTGTCTTTCACAAATCAAGCAGAGATTGGGTTTCAGGTTAAATGCCCATGGTCTATTTTTTTTCTTTCCAGCAACTGTGGCTGGCATCTTTAGAGGCAGAATGAACTGTTTTATATTGAACCTCTCAGTACTTTAAGGCACAGAGACTGACTGGGTTCTTGTATTTAAACAAGAAAGATGATCTCTGATTGGTCTGTGACACAGGAGTCTAAGAAATTGGTTCCTGACTGGCTCTTTATTTAGATCAGGGGTCTTCAAACTTGACAGCTTTAAGACTTGTGGACTTCAACTCCCAAAATTCCTCCTCCAATCATATTAGCTCAAGAATTCTGGGAGTTGAAGTCTACAAGTCTTAAACTTGCCAAGTTTGAAAACCCTTGATTAAGGTAGACTTCTGGTTATTCCATTTTTGAAAAAAAAATTCAAGAACCAATTTTTGATTTGTGTGCACTTGAGTCAGGCGACTGCCTAGGTTAGGTAGACTTCTGATTGGTTTAGTTTTGAAAAATATGAGACTACTAGTTCCTGATTGCCCTGTCTTTGAGCCAAGATACTCTAGATATTTCTGAAGATAGTCTAGATATTTCTGAAGATACTCTAGATATTTCTGAAACTGCTGCAGATTGCTTTTGATTAGTTAGGGGGTATTTAGATTCTAACTTAATACTTCTTGATCAATGCCAACTGTAAAAACTTCCATGGGCATATTGCCTTTTGTAAATATCAGAAAAAAGATTGAACAGTTTAATAATATTTTTAGAATGATCTTCAATAAATGGTGGAATAAAGCTGGATTTTTTTTTTTTTAAAAAAGTGTGCAATATATTGTATTTCCATTTGGCCAAATAATTTAAAGGATATTGTCTATGGACATATCCAGGCAGCTGCATTAAAGTTATATCCACCCACCTTAAAACCAGCAGAAAAGTAAATGAACATAAATTTGCTCCCCTCATTAACAAATCATATTCTACCACATATGGAACAAGCTAAGGAAAATAGTTGGTGGTTTCCCAGCTTTGTATCCTCTCCTGGCCACTAATCACTTTCCTTAATGTTGAGTTAAGTGTGGGTGGGTGCTTGGAATGGCTTGTAAAGTTGAGACGTAAATGCAGAAGTTCTTGAGGTCTGTGACTAGTCAATTGAACTATTTCTGGATAGAACTGTTTTGAACAACCAAAGTAGTGTGAAAAAAAATGTTCCATTAACTGCTTTCTTAGCAGAAGCAATGAAAGAATTATAACGCAAATAATAGCAATAGTACTTAGGTGTATATACTGCTTCACAGAGCTTTACAGCTGTAAGTAGTTTGCAGAGTCAGGATAGGTCCACAACAATCTGGGTCTTCATTTTACCAAACTTGGAAGGATGGAAGGCTGAGTCAACCTTGAGCCAATGAGAATCAAAATGCTGGCAGTCAGCAGAATTAGCCTGCAATACTGCATTTTAACCACTGCTCCACCATGGCTCTTCCTGGACATAACAATGACAATAGCAACATCAGGCAGAACCCATCTCTTGATTGTCTGTGTAATACACAGAATAATACATTCCTCAGCTTAAGTCAAAATGGTTGTGAAGGGTAGATTCCAGTAACTAGGAGGGGACAGAGCATTCCCATTACATCCTAAAATTGCTATTCAGAACTTGATTGATGCCATCTATGACTGCTTCAGAATCATATGATTGATGTCACATGCTAGGTCATTATCAATGGCAGAAGGTATGTTCAGGAAGTGGGGAAACACTATCATAAATCTGAAATAACTGAAGATGATTTCAAGCTGCTTCAGGAATAGCTGAAATGAGAGAAAGATGGCATCATGACCACACAGAATTAAAAAAAAAGGTTATTGGGTTATGTTCATGCAGCATTTACTGAGACTTATGAATGACCCCTTTAGATCTGGGAAGCACCCAAAATAAGAATAACTTTATTGAAATCTACCTTGTATCAAAATGTTTACAGGAAAAAGGCAAGCATTTTTCAGAACATTTCAGCAGAAATTTGTGTGGTTTTTAAAAAGGTCTAATTCCTCCAATTTATTGGTGTTGAAGGAGATGGAATTTGTGCCAATAGAGCATGGGTGTCAAACTTAATTGTGTCACGTGACGTATCAAATTGTATCATGTTTTTTTGCCTTTGTGGAGCCAGTGTGGGGGTGGCCAGCACGTGACACATCCAGCCCAAAGGCCACCAGTTTGACCTGCAGTAGAGAACATGGAGAGTGCCAATGACATCAATCACGGTTGACTCTAAGGCGGAGGCTGTAGTTTCTGAATTCAATAAATTGAAAAGATATGAAAACTAAGAGGTGTATGTGTGTGGGGGTGGGGTGGGGGTGCCACTATCCCTGGAATGTCACATTCCATTTAGCTTTACTCTCCCAGCAAGGCTGTGTCATTCATGACACTTCCCCCCCCTTTCCTCAATAATTTCCCACCAGTAAAAACAAAATGAAATAAATTGGGTCTTAAATATTGGCAGACAGCATTCCCTCCCTGGCAGATAACAAATAACTTGATTTACCATGTGAACCTAGAATGTTTGCCTCACTTTTGATGCCATAAAGATCTGGAAGTGAGCTAATATACACATGGCTGTTTTATATATATCTGGGATAGTTTATATATTTACATATACTAAGACAAATTCCTAGGTTGAATATTTGGAATTACTGCCAATATTTTCTTATAAATTGGGTTTGTTTCATGATACCTGTCTCTGGTGCTAGGTATACTAGATTAGTGAATTTTAAAACATGCAGGGAACTGAGCTACAACATATGGATATTGACTGGGTAACAAAAAGCAAACAAGCCAACGAGAAATTCTTCTACTGAACAGTTACCTAGATTTTTCTTCTGGCCCTAGACTATGGCTTCATTTTCTTGCCTCTCAACATAGTAAACTTTTTTGCTTGTGTAACTTCATGGGAATTTTTAAAAATATCTAAGTATTTTCCCTCTCTCTCATTTATCAGTCACCTTCTATTATCTATCATCATCTACCTATCTACCTATCTACCTACCTATTGTCTGTCTATCTTTCTTTGTGTGTAACGTCCCTCAAACTACTTGAGACTCTTTCTTATTCAAAAGTACAGGCTGCCACATTTTGCTTGATTCTGCCCCGGCTGAACTTGTCTGTCTGCAGTTGTTCTTCAAGAGCTACGCAGGTTGCCACAAGTACCATCCACCCTTCCCTCTTTTCATAGGAAGACATGCCAAAGGTGTGAACAATGTAATTTCTCTCTTGCATCAAAGTTTATGAGGACCATATTTTGCATTGCTGTCAGAGCTGTTCTCTTTACTTTTTAAAGTTTACTGAAGATCGGAATTTGAATGTATAAGTCTTCTTTCTGTCACCAAGGCAAGCTTCTGCTGACAAAGCTTCTACTTTGTACAGAGGCACTATTCTGGAGTAAAGTTGCTAGAAACCTATTGGGAGAGATAGAAAGTTTGATGCCTTTTTTGTAAAATTTGAACTTTAAAAGAAGAAAGGGGGGGTATAGAATATGAACTGCAATATCTAGAATCCACAGATATCTTAGATATGTAGATAAGATTAACCCAAGATATATATTTTTTAAAAAAAATAAAGGACAAGATGATATTTTCTTTAATAATTCTGCACTATCAAAGATCAAGATGTACCATATATGGGGACAGGAAGCAAATTAATCTGGGTGGAGTCAGATAGGGGGAATAATATAATATTGTGTCAGATAGGGGGAATAATATAATATTGTGTTCCAGCCAAAGGAAACAACTAAATGAATGGCTTTTAATGGTAGAAAAGAACCTGTGATTAGAAAAATATATGAGAAAGACCAGTGGTAGGATCCAATTTTTTTTACTACTGGTTCTGTGGGCGTGGCTTGGCAGGGGAAGGATACTGCAAAATCTCCATTCCCATCCCACTAATCTGCTTTCCAGCTGCATTCTCCTATGCAGGGCAACAAAAGACCCAGCCGATCGACTGGGACTTGGGAGGCAGAGAATAGATGGGGGTGGGGCTAGTCAGAGGTGGGATTTGCTAGTTCTCTGAACTACTCAAAATTTCCATGACCAGTTTTCCAGAACCTGTCAGAACCTGCTGAATACCACCGCTGAGAAAAACCTATTTGGTGATGAAAATTTAGATTTTAGAACTTTCAAGGATTTAATTGAAGGTTTAAAAAGCCTCCGCGTGTGAAGTTGCTTGTTTTCATAACAAGCTGATTTATCTTATTTTCTGATTATTTGTAATTGCTAGAGACAAATGTAATCCCACCACTGTATACTTCAGCTCATCTTCAGAATTAGTGGAATACAGAAGACAGAGAATTGAATTGAATACTTGATTAAAATATTTGGTTGGTCATGTGGTTTTATCCCTTCTTTCATTTTTTTTTTTTTTTTGCTTTTGTTGTCTGAAATGTATAAATTGCTTAGTTGTGTATCATATATAACTACCGTGTTTCTCCAACAATACGGCCTCCCCCAATAGGAAGTCCCAGCATGTTTTATGGGCATAAAATCAAATTAAGCCCCTCCCCCCAAATTAAGGCCTATATTAAACATGCAAAATGGGGGGAATGGCAGGGGGCTTGCTGTTAGGAAGTATTTCTGTTGCATACCTGGATATGGTGCTGCCTGTATTGACTTTGGTGTTGGTGAGGCACATCGTATCAGGAGACCTTCTACCACCATTGCTTTCCCTTCTCCCCATGCTGCTGTGGCATTTAGAGCAATGCCACAGCGTTTGGTGCAGCCACATGTGGCCAGCCAGGGCTCCTCCCTGCAACCGGAGTCCTGCGGAGACACTCAGCTTCAGGTGCTCCTGTCGCTGCCTTCCCTTTGTCTTTGAAGGCAAAGCCAATTCTTTTAAAAATATACAATTATACATCTAACTGTGCTTGTTTGTTGGATATTTAGGATCTGATTTCTCTTTATTTTGGTCCCATTCAATGCATATGTGTTTCCTTTAAAATATTTTGAATTTTTTTTTGATAGAATATGAGTATTTTGGGAAACATTTTCTGCAACCCACATTTTTGAACATTTACCTAACATAGATTATGTGAAGTTTTGAACACGTGCAGTTTTGTGTTCAGTTGGGAGAAGAATGAATTTTGATAGACTGACTTTCAATCTGTATTTTCAGTTCAAAAGTCTGCAATTAGGTAGTAAAATTGTGACTGAAATGAATGTCTTTTCATGCCTAAATATAAGCATTTGTACAGGCATGCCAATTGCAGATAAGCTTTGGCTTTTGTATGAGGGTGAGGAGAGGGGCAGGAAAAAAAATGGTCTTTAGGAAAGAAATGGGTTAACTCAAAATCCAGGCTTAGTCTTTTGCAGAAATGAAAGTCATATTTTCCTGATCTTAGTTTAGGATGAAACAGTAGAACTACTGTGTTGTGCTTTGAATCATTATGAGTCACCAGATTGCTTAGAAATAACAAGCATGTTAGAAATGTTCTTGTAGCTTCTGTTTAATTTGGTTAAGAGAAATAATGGGACCTGGTGAGAAGTGTGTTGATGGAAATTTGGCAAAGTTGTACAGTTTACACTGGAACACAGCTGTGCAAAGAGCCTTTCTGGAAATGACAGTATTGTGTCTGCCAGGTACACTGTTTGACCATTTTGAGCTGGCCCACAGGGATAAATATGTAATTGTGTTACAGCAATTTTACACTTTTGTGTGTGCATGTGTTTTACTTAAACTAACAATGTCATTTATATCACCTCAGGAAAAACTGTACCTTTATGAATGTAATTAAATATGAAAATTCTTTCTTCTTCAGATGGTTCCAAATTATAAATTGATAGACAACATGGCACATTATCAGTAGGGCTTGAAATGCACAATTATCTGTCAAGGCATGCAAAATCACAACTGCTGCATAAATATCTAGGTATTTGTGATTAATCTTTGACAGTAAGTGTAAGGGCACCGAGGAAAGGCAGATTCAAATAATTCTCAGCCATTGAAGCATTGGTGGGCATGGCTCAAAATTAAAGTTCCAGAGGGCCATTGGTCTTTCAGTTTTGCTTCTAGAAAGGTGGAAGAGTTCACTTCATAATATTAGCAGCTATGTATAATCCACTGATAATGTTAAAGGATTCATAGCCTTGTTGATATCATAACATGTCTTGTACAAATAAGACTGGACAACAAGTTTTACATTTATATTAGAACCTAACAGATAATTAGTTATACATAGACTCTGTCCTGGGGCAAATAAATTGTCCAGGGAATCTTCATGCAGCTGTGAATTGAAGTAATAGAAGAAACAGGTCAGTCAAAATGAAGGTGTCATTTCCTTCCTTCTTGCAGCCAGTGAAAATTTTTGTTGTTCAGAAAAGTTTTAAAATTGTTGCCAAGTCATTGGTAATACAGTAATTGGTAATAACTTGGAATTCCTTAAAAAAAAGCAGAAAAAGTAATTTCTGTTACAGAAGGTTCTAAATGTATCCTTCCCCTTAGAGGGGAAGATATTGTGACCATAGATGAAAAATGAAATAAATATTATTAGCATTGTAGTAGTATTGGACAACAAATTTTGTTTGATCATTGCCCCCAAATTTCTGCTTAAGTTTTATTTATTTGTGGGATTAATATCCTGTCTTTCTGTTCAATTAAACTCTCAAGGCACTATGACTAAACAATGAAATGCTATGGCTAAACAATGAAATTTAAATATTGAAAATACTTTGATATTCTTTCCATAAAGTATTTCAAAATAGTTTCAATCCAATTGAATAAAACTATGTTAAAATACTTAGAATTGCTTAGAGGTTTTGTACCAACAATGCGATTTCAGCCCTGGTTTCCTAGCAGTTGCTTCAGCATATATGAAGGATATTTGTTTCATAGTTGCTGGTATGAATATCTGCTGGGAGATCCAGGAGGATTAAACTGATTATATGTCACAGGTTGGTAGCAATATGGTAGATATGTTTTCTCCAAGACAATCTGTCCCTAGCCTGGTCTTCCAATAGAATCAATTCTGATATGAATCTCTGTCAACAGAGATTCATAGTCATGGTCATGGTTCTCCAAAGGTGCTTCAGCTATGAAGAAGTTTCTTAGATGACAAGTGAAACATATTCAAAGAAAAAACAGAAAGTCTAGTTGCCTCTTAAAAAGCACCTTTGGGTCTATCAAAACTTTCTTTGTCTCTTTCCAAACACAAGATCTTCAGTCTGAACCCAAACTTAAAGAAATCAAACCAACACTGAACCCCTAAATGAAATGGGTCTAGGTAATCTGTGTTTTATAATAATTTCTGCAGCTATCTGGATACTTCCCTGTCTTACAATTTGCATATTTGCCCCTCAAAAGATATTTCTAACTGGGTAGAGACACTTGTCATAAACTTTGGATTGAGATAAATCTTTCTTTCAGTGATACTCTTTCCTGCTGGAGTACCAATCCATGAAATAAATATATCTTTACAAATCTCTGAATGTATCCCATCTCAACTAACTTAAATAAGTTGAGGTGAGGAAAGAACAAAGATATTTGCAGCCAGGTAGTAAACATTTTGTCTTTAGGTCTCAAAATTTAAAAGTAATTCCACATAACTGGACGAGATATTAATTGGACACTTTTTCTAAATAGTATATCAAATATCATTTGCAAATCAGCATCAAGAGAAGGAACTTTATCTTCACATTTGCAAAATAGTCAAATAACATTTCTGGGAGTGTCAGTATAGGGTAGATTACTGTTGTGGTTAGCAGGCAGCAGGTGTGGAACGGCTGAGGAGAGCGAGGACTCAGATGAGGGGCCAGGACCATTAGGGAGTAGACTGCTGCCTTCAGAGATTGTGGGGGCTGGCAGCAGCGATGAGGAGGTTCCCAAGGAGCCTGTGCCAAGTGCGCTTGTGCTCAGGGCTGTTCATAGGAAAGAGCAGCTGCAGCAGCACGGGTGACTTGGGAGTAAGGCTGCAAGGTAATGGCCCCTCCTTCAAGAAGATAAAAGCCAGCTGTGAATCAGACGTTCTTTGTAGGAAGCAAAAATGTTTTAAAACACCAGCCTTGTGGACATTGCAGTATCTTAAGTTGGTATTTGAAGACTCCTGTGTTGTAAAATATTTCTTATCTGTTATTCTTGGCAGCATCGCACTGTTTTGGCGAGCTTGTGCTTATCAAAGTTAATTAATTCACAGCAGCCTTTTAACCAGGGATTAGTTAAGAATCATTAAAAGGTTTCTGTTCCCTTTGGTTTGTGTTTGTTTTATTGGAAAAGGGTTTGGGTCAGAACAATTACTGAAAGGAACTCCAAACAATTCTGCTGGGTGGTTCATACCACAGCATTCTAAGCCTGCTAAAACAGCTCAGCATAGAAGTTAAGATCCTCCAATATCATCAATATCCTAAGATTCTTCAACTTCACATTAAAAACTACCTATGTCAGCCAGTCACCACATATCAGTCACAGGCACTGTGAATTTGAGTTTTTCCAGATTTCTCAAGCTGTTGAGAAAGAAGAATCTAAAAGAATATTTTTTTTAAAAAAAAGAATAATCAACACTATGGGTGGCAAACTCAAGGGCCGGGGGCCAGATCCAACCCATGGGGTGCTTAGATCCAACCCATGGAGCCACCCTGGAAAGAACAAAGGATTGGCCCATGGTGCCTCTGTCAGAAAAAATTGGCTCCCAATTTCCATTTTCAACTGGGACGACCTCCAGCAACCCTCTGCCAGTGAAAACGGAGCTAGGGAGGGCCATCTGTTTTCACTGGCAGAGGGTTGCAGGAGGCCATCACAGCCAAAAACAGAGCTCAGGAGCCTGTTTTTGCTGGCAGAGTGCTTGGCCCACCACAGGCACACCCAGCACATAATATATTTAGATTTCAGCAAGGCATTTGTCAAAGTAGACCACAACCTACTTCCTAGTAAGCTAGAAAAAAGTGGAATAGATAACACCACCACTAGATGGACTCACAACTGGCTGGCAAACTGTACTCAATGGGTAGTTCTTAATGGGTCTAAGTCTACATGGAGGGAAGTAAGCAGTGGGGTGCCACAAGGTTCTGTCTTAGGCCCAGTACTCTTCAATATCTTCATTAACGACTTAGATGAGGGAATAGACGGGGAACTTATCAATTTTGCAGATGATACTAAACTGGCAGGAATAGCTAACACCCAAGAAGATAGGGTCAAGATCCAGATGGATCTTGACAGACTAGAACACTGGGCTGTATCTAACAAAATGAACTTCAATGTAGAGAAAAGTCAAGTCCTACACTCAGGCAAGAAAAACTGAAAGTATACATATAGATTGGGTGAAACCAGGCTCAATAGCAGTAACTGTGAGAGGGATCTTGGAGTCTTAGTGGACAACCAGCTAAATATGAGCCAGCAGTGTGCAGCAGCAGCCAAAAAAGCTAATGCAACCCTAAGTTGCTTTAACAGAGGGATACAGTCAAGATCAAGGGAAGTACTAATACCACTCTATAAAACCTTAGTAAGACCACACCTAGAGTATTGCATCCACTTTTGGTCACCACAGTTGAGACTTTAGAAAAAGTACAGAAAAGAGCAACCAGGATGATTAGGGGACTGGAGACGAAAACATACGAAGAACGGTTGCAGGAACTGGGCTTGGCTAGTCTAGTGAAGAGAAGGACCAGGGGAGACATGATAGCAGTCTTCCAATATTTGAGGGAGAGAGAGCAAGGGGTCAATCTATTTTCTATTTTTTTAACAAATGTTATTCAGTTTTTCACATTAAAAACAAAAATCTCTTTTTAGTGGACAACATATTTCCGGGTCATCACCTTTACTTACAAATATGACAGCAATTATACATTCATATATGTATACTTAATTCTATTATTACCTTTTCCATTCCAAATTTTCAGTAAGGAGAGAAACAAACATTAATTCTAGCCTCTTTCATTAATCTCAATCGAAACATCTTTTTGTTTCATTTCAATTATTTCAAATATAATCCTTTAATATTTATTTTAAAAATAAAGATAAACAATATTTGTTTGAACAATAACAACAACAACAACAACAACAATAATAATAATAGTAATAATAATAATAATAATAAGTTACCAACGTCTCTCCTTGCTTTCAATAGTCTATATTAACTTATTAATTTAGTAGGTTCTTTAGTCTGTCATATTTCCTTTCCATTTCACATTCTTTTTATAAATTCTAGATTAATAAAAATTTTAACACTAAAAAAAAAAAAGTATAGGTTTTCCCCCTTTTACCGCTTTGAGTGTGACACCTCAATAATTAAAATATACCTTTATTCCCTCATCTTGATCTGCTTGATCTGCCAATAAACCATTATTTTTAAGAAATTACAATGATAATCATTACACCTTTTCATTTGGATTCTGCAGCATATTTTTTCCCTTTGATTTTTAATAAGTTATCAGTATCTATATTACCCTATATTTTAATATTTTTAATTGCAGAAATATTCTTATTACCCCTTGTCACCCTGCAGAATCCCCTTTTTAATTCATCAACTATTATCTCTTAAAAAATACTTTCTTTTCAACATTTTATTATTTCCGTATTTCTTTATTTCATGCACCTGTTTCTTACTGCTTCTCCTCCCCCTCTTTCTTTTCTCATTCCAGTTTATATCCCTCTCTTTCTTAATATTTATTTATTTATTTTATTTTTTCATTTGTCAATTGTTTACAAGATAATAAGTATAAGTGTATACATAGTTATGAATACATGAAATGGATACATATAAGAAAAATAAAAAGAAACAATAGGACAGGGACGGTAGGCACATTGGTGTGCTTATGGACACCCCCTAGAGACCTCTTAGGAAAGGGGTGAGGTCAATAGTAGACAGTCTAACGTTAAAGTTTTGAGGGTTTGGGGAAGAAACTACAGAGTTGGGTAGAGTATTCCAGACATTGACCACTCTGTTGCTGAAGTCGTATTTCCTGCAATCAAGTTTGGTGCGGTTAACCTTGAGTTTGTATCTATTTTGCGCTCTTGTGTTGTTATGGTTGAATTCATTGACAGGTAGGACATTGCAATGTATGATTTTATATACCATACTTAAATCAGACCGAAGACGGTGTAATTCAAGGTTTTCTAGGTCTAGAATTTCAAGTCTGGTGGCATAAGGTATTCTACAACGAGTAGAGGAGTGGAGAACTTTTTTTGTGAAATATTTCTGGACTTTCTCAATTGTGCTAATATCAGATACGTAATGTGGGTTCCAGACTGATGAACTGTATTCGAGTATTGATCTAGAAAATGTTTTGTATGCTCTAGTTAGTAGTGTGATATTACCAGAGAAAAAGCTATGTAGGATTAGGTTAATAACTCTTAATGCCTTTTTGGCTATGTAGTTGCAGTGGGCTCTAGCACTTAGATCATTAGAGGTGAGTATTCCAAGGTCCTTTACAGAGCTTGGATCATCAACAAGATCTTGACTATTCAGCTTGTATTTTATTTTCTGATTTTTTTTGCCAATATGTAAGACAGAGCATTTATTTGTTGAGATTTGAAGTTGCCATTTGTTTGACCATTCTGATACATAGTCAAGATCTTTTTGAAGAGTAGCAGTATTGTCTGTGGTATCGAACAGCTTTACATCATCAGCGAAAAGAATACAGTTGTTCTTAATATGATCACAGAGGTCATTTATGTAGAGTATGAAGAGAGTTGGTCCTAGAACATTGCCTTGGGGGACACCACTATTGACAGGTACAGAATTTGATAGGACACTCCCAATTTTGACCATTTGTTGTCTGTTTGACAGGAATGCTTCTATCCAGTTATGCAGTTGTCCAGAGATACCATAGGATTTTATTTTTAGTAGTCTGTTGTGTACCACTGAATTAAGTGGTGATTACAGAAGTCTATGTAGATTGCGTCTATTGCTTTGCCCTGATCGAGTTGTGTCATCCATATGTTTTTGCAGTGTAATAGTTGCAGATTACAGGATAGTTTTTTTCTGAAATCAAATTGTTTATTGGAGAGTAGGTTGTTTGTTTCTAAGTGGAGGATGATGGATTGATTAATAATTGATTTCATGACTTTACAGGTGACACAGCATAAGGAGATTGGTCTGTAATTTTTGAACTAGGCTGGGGTCTCCCTTTTTGAAGATGGGGATGACCGTGGCTTGTGACCATAGGTTAGGCAAGGAGCTGGTCCTAAAAGATTTTTCAAAGATTATGCTTAGAGGTTTGGCTATGGCAGTGGATAGCTTTTTAAAGAAGTAGGCAAATATTCCATCCAGTCCAATAGATAGAGATGGTTTTAGATTGCGAAGTGCTTTTTCAACATTGTCTTCTGTAAAATCAACATGTATTAGATCATTGTAGTTATCTGTGGTTCGGATAGGAAATACTGGGCATGATCCATTGCTGTTTACAAGTACTGAGCCGAAGAATGTGTTAAAGATGTTGGCTTTAATGGTATCATCGTTGCAGTCTTTACCATTAGGTCCTGTCAGGGGTGGGATGGACTTTGCGTCTTTTAGTTTGTTGTTTACAAAATTGTAAAAAGCATGGGTGGAATTGATGCTTAGAAGATTTTCCTCTTGTTTAATGTGATAATTGGTGCAGTCAGTCTTTATCTGGTGGCATAAATTTTTGTATCAGCTTTTGAAATTGGCAACGTGCCCAGATTTGTTTTTCCACCAGATTTGGATTGAAGTTTCCTTATTGTTATGGGTAATCTGTTTTTTTGTTTTGTTTTAGGAGTTGTTGTTGGTACATATAGTTTGATAACTCTTTTGACTTCAAGTAAAAATATGTTGTAATGGTGTTCAACGGTATTGTTGAACACAATAATATCTTCCTTTCCCCTTTTCTGCTGGGTCTTTCTGCCTTTCCCAACTTCACAAGTATTCCCCCTTTTGATTGCCTTCTTAAATCTCAACTTTTTAACCTTCCTTCTTTCCCCACTTCTTTGTAGTGTTCTTTGTGTTAATTGTCTATTTAAAATGTCTTTATTTATGTCTTAATGAAGTCCAGATTTATTTTATGCCTGTTTATTCCCAAAATATTTTAGTCCAATTTAGTTAAATCTTTAGTTCCAGCTTCTTCCTTTCCCAGTTCGAAGCCCCGCTTAGCTGTCAAAAATATTTTCTTTTTTTTCCTGTCCCTTTGTAATTTTGCCACTCATTTTTCTTTTCTTAAAAATTCCATGTTACCTTAATTCCAGGGTACTTTTGTTTAGTTGTATTGCCCAATTGTCCCTGTTCAGATGTTATCCACCTCTTTCTTCCCTCCTGCACAAATCTTAATCTAGCTGAGTCTTCCTCTTCGGGGTGGCCATTTTAAACCACAGCTGCTTTCATGTTTGGGGGAAAAAAGATCAAGCCCAGGGGAGGAAATGCAGCTCCCCTCAATCTGGCTTGTGGCTTCCCCTTACTCCGCCGCCCCTCCAAGGCAGCTTCAGCCCCTAATTGTAATGATTGGGGTTCTCCAACGAAAGAGCACGGACCATAGCTGTAGAGAGTCTCGATCTATGGTCTGTCAGCGAGAAGGCTCCTCCTTCTTCCCCGGGGTCAATCTATTTAGGCCAGACAAGGAATAATAGATGGAAACTGAACAAGGAGAGATTTAACCTGGAACTAAGGAGAAACTTTCTGCCAGTGAGAACAATCAACCAATGGAACAGCTTGCCCTTGGAAGTTGTAGGAGCGCCATCACTTGAGACCTTCACGAAGACATTGGACTGCCATTTGTCAGAAATGGTGTAGGGTCTCCTGCTTGGGCGGGGGGTTGGACTAGATGACCTGTAAGATCCCTTCCAACTATGATTATCTTTTATTATATGTTAACATGAGTGACATCGAGGTGGCATGCCCAACTTGGCCACACCCACCCCAGTCCCAGAGATAAAACATAACTCTGATGCAGCCCTCAATGAAATTGAGTTTGCCACCCCTGATCTACACCAATGATAGGAAACTATGCCCTGTGTTATTTTTACTGTTTGTGTCCAAGAATTATGGAGGAAAGCATGACAATGACAGTTACAAATAGCAATAGCAACAGAACTTAGACTTAGATATTGCTTCACAGTGCTTTACAGCCATCTCTAAGTGGTTTACAGAGCC
Organism: Hydrophis major; assembly: GCA_033807585.1. Classification (NCBI taxonomy): domain Eukaryota; kingdom Metazoa; phylum Chordata; class Lepidosauria; order Squamata; family Elapidae; genus Hydrophis; species Hydrophis major. The sequence continues at coordinate 34,599,243 of CM066332.1, read as the reverse complement.
AGCATATTGCCCCTAATAATCTGGGTCCTCATTTTACCCACCTCGGAAGGATGGAAGGCTGAGTCAACCTTGAGCTGGTGAGCCAATGAGAATTGAACTGCCAAACTGGAGCCAGTAGTCAGTAGAAGTAGCTTGCAGTACTGCATTTTAACCACTGTGCCACCACAGCTCAACAAAGCAGCAAGAGTAAATGTTGTTGACTTCTTTGGGTGGGAATTGGGAAAGGCAATTGTTCAAAGTAAATATATTAAATATATTGAGGCTTAAGCATGTCTACTAGAAAGCTTCATTTGTAAAATAAAATATACCAATTTCATCAAAAGGAAGAAGCAGTTGCAAGCTCACATCACTCTGAGAAGCACAGAGCTGAAGACCAAGCCTGAAGATGATGAATGAGACTTCATCGAAACGTTGCCTAGATACTTCCAATCTTACGCGGGAGAAAACCTGAATAACCAAAGATCCACATACGAATACCCGTGAGAACCTCAGAAAACAAATATATATATTTGTTTTCTGAGGTTCTCGCGGATATTCGTATGTGGATCTTTGGTTATTCGGGTTTTCTCCCGCGTAAGATTGGAAGTATCTAGGCAACGTTTCGATGAAGTCTCATTCATCATCTTCAGGCTTGGTCTTCAGCTCTGTGCTTCACAGAGTGATGTGAGCTTGCAGCTGCTTCTGCCTTTTAACTGCTAGTGGGGGTGTGACTTGATTGGGTGGGGGCTTGGCTGTGTTCTGATTGGGTGGGGGGTGTTCTCATTGGTTGGGGGTTTGGCTGTGTTCTGATTGGTTGGGGGGTTGGCTGTGTTCTGATTGGCTGGAGGCGTGTTCTGTTCTCGCTGACGGACCATAGATCGAGACTCTCTACAGCTATGGTCTGTGCTCTTTCGTTGGAGAACCCCAATCATTACAGAACACGCCTCCAGCCCCCACCTGAACAGAACACACATCCAGCCAATCAGAACACAGCCAACCCCCCAACCAATCAGAACACAGCCAAACCCCCAACCAATGAGAACACCCCCCCACCCAATCAGAACACAGCCAAGCCCCCACCCAATCAAGTCACACCCCCACTAGCAGTTAAAAGGAAGCAGCAGCTGCAAGCTCACATCACTCTGAGAAGCACAGAGCTGAAGACCAAGCCTGAAGATGATGAATGAGACTTCATCAAAACGTTGCCTAGATACTTCCAATCTTACGCGGGAGAAAACCCGACTAACCAAAGATATATATATATATATATATATATATATATATATATATATATATATATATATATATATATATATATATATATATTATCTGCCATCATCAGGCTTCTGTACAGTGTATATATATAGTGCAGTATATATATATATATATATACATACACACACACACGAATGTGTCATCGATATATCTTAACCATAGTTTGGGTTTGAGGATGGCATTGGCCAGGGCTCTGGATTCGAATTCTTCCATGAACAGGTTTGCAATGACAGGTGACAGTGGTGATCCCATGGGGGCTCCTTCTATTTGTTTGTATCTTTGTCCTTTGTATATGAAATATGTGTTGGTTAAGCAGTGTCCTGTTAGTTCCATGAGGTGTTTAGCTGGTTGGTATTTATTTTTGATGATTTCAAGGGTCTCTTTTATCGGGACTTGAGTGAATAGTGAAACCACGTCAAAACTTACAAGCAGAACTTCTTGCTCCACGTGTAGATCTTTGATCATTTCCAAGAAGTGGTATGAGTTTTGTACATGAGAAGCTGCTGTTTCAGCATGGGGCTGTAGCTCTTTTGCTAGGTGTTTAGCTTGGTTTTGTAGTGGTGCTCCTCTGGAGCTGACTATGGGTCTGAGAGGTATGCCTTCTTTGTGTATTTTTGGGAGGCCGTATAGTTTGGGGCATCTGGAAGATTTCTCTTTGGGTATGATCATGTGTTGGATCTCTTTGCTTATGTGGCTGGTTATAATTTTCTTCTTGGTTAATTTTTCCAGATATGTGGTTGGGTCTGTGTTTATGGGTTTGTATGTGGAGTCTTGGAGTAGGTCTGTCAATTTAGTTTCATAGTCTCTTCTGTCCATTACTACAGTGGCATTCCCTTTATCTGCTGGGAGGATGATTATGCTGCTGTCTCTTTTCAGGGTTTGTAGCGCTTTAATTTCATTTTGCTGCAAGTTGCTTTTGGGTGGTTTGCTTGTGCATAGGATGTTGGTAACTTGGTGTCTTATTTTATCAGCTTCATCTGTATTTAATTTAGTTAGGCTGGATTCTACTGCACATATGATGGATTCTGTGGGGATTTTTGGGGGTGCTATAGCATAATTGAATCCTTTGGTTAGGACATCTGTTTCTGTTTTGGTGAGTTCTCTGTTTGGAAACATTGTACACTAATTGTTTCAGGTGTTGTTGTGAGTTGTGGGGGTTTTCTTGTCATGTTCTAATTTCTTTAATTTTTTCAAGAGCTTTTCCTGTTTGTAAGTGCTTGCAAATTCAGCTCTCCAAGTTGTAAGTTGTTTTATCTTGTCCCAAAGTAGAGGGTGGATTTTGCTGCTCAATTCCAGGTGTAGTGCTAGCAAATCTTTGTTTAACTGATCTAATTGGAATCTCTTACTGTGGAGCTCGTTCCTTAGTAGAGCCATTTCAGTTCTTTTCAGGATACGTTTAGTGGCTGCTGTGCTTTGATGAAATGTTAATTTGAAGCAGGTTGGTGTAGTATTGTTGTCTCTGCAGCTGCGTAGGAATTGGAGGTCACATACATTCCTGTATACACACACACACACACACACACACACACACACAACATATACATACCCAGAAGCTTTGATTACATCTCAGATTATTTCTACTTACATTGGGTTGGTTAATGTCAGTAGGAACTGAGACCTGCAGCTTCTTTTCACAAAGAAATATCTGAGATTGTTTCTATCCTTTTCTTACCTATCAAAGTAAAAGTTGAAATTCTGCCACAGCCGATGAGGCCAACTCAGAATTTACTGCTAACACATTCACATTCAACTGTTCACTAGTTCAATCTATTGCCTGCAGAACACAATATAATAGGATGAAAATTGCCTCTTAGCTGTTGGCTGCCTGAAAATTGCCTTCTTAGCTGATGCTTCATGGAAGCGTCACCTGCTTCCTGTTCTTCAGAAACTAATTGAAATTCTTTGAGGAAATAAACCCGACTTGCATGAGCAGTAGAATCCCTAATACAGCATGTTTCGCACTCTCCCATACAAGAGTTATTGACTCTGTCCATTCTGGAGATAGATGGTAATCATTCTTTCGAAATGATGTTATACTGATTTCTTCAATTCCTGAAGACTTATAATTATTATTGGCAGCACAAATACATTATATAGTACAGTAGATAAAGAGGTGTTTGGTTCCTTCTTCGTGGATCAACAAGCTTTACTAGAAATTCTGTTTATATTTTAAAAAAGATTTTACAATGCACAGCATTCAATGCTATAGGGGCTATATACTTGCAGCACCTTCAAAGCAACATTTGGAAAGGAACCCCAAAACTCATTCAAAATGTTGTTCTTAACTTAAAGTACATTAGATTTAGGGTTTCCCACACTCTTGTCCCTTTCTATTCTTTGTCCTGGCTCCACCTAAGGAGCTCTACATGCTTATTTATTTTTGGCCATATTTTTGGCATTTAGTTTTTGGCATCTTTTCAGCTTTTTGTGAGGTTCTGAAGTATAATAACCATGTGATAGCATTGTTAACTATGCAAAATCAATGTGATATTATTCAATATGATATTATTCCACCTCTAAGCCTTCACAGAATACTCACCTTGTTCCGTGTTAGTACTATAGGAGATATTTGGGGTAGAATTATTGGACAAAGGCATAATCATGAGCTAATTAAGATTTCAAAGTATACAACTTCTACATCAGCTGACACAAAACAGTGGAAAAGCATTGCCAAATCCAAGCAGAATTCACAATGTTCAGATTGACAAACGAGGCTTGGTTTATATAATAAGTACCAACTGAATAAGTACCAACCAAAATTAGAGAGTACTCAAGCAGAAGCTCAAATATAGGAAGCTTCTATTGTCTATGTATATACAATCATAGCTAGCTGCATAAGATCTGCAATAATAATAAAAGCTGTAAAAATCAAAAGGAGCAAAGAAACAGAAACTGCTCTTATGGGGTTCCAGAGGAACAACCTGGCAGTTCTTCAGCTCTCTGCCTTCTTAGTGTGTGGAGAGTAAAAGCACTCCTCTAAGCTTGATAACCTCAAATCAGTTAATTGGGGTAAGAATTCACTGATACAGAGGACTTGGTAGGGCTAAGACTAAGAGTGAGTTTTTAACGCCCAATGCGTCATTAAATGCAATGAGAGATAGTAGCAATTTGATTCTGATTGCTTTCTAACATCTTGTAAGATCAATGTTTCCATATATACATCTAATACTTTATTTAATACTTTATTAAGTATTTTATTACTTAATACTTTATTCCATATATACATCTAATACTTTATTTAATACTTAATTAATACTTTATTAAGTCACATTAAACTGTATATGTGTGTGTGTGTATGGATATATAAATAGATAGATAGATAGATAGATAGATAGATAGATAGATAGATAGATAGAGAATTCCCTATCAAGCCTGGGCTTTTTTTCTTCAGGTAAAGTACCATATTAGACTTTAAATGGAACACTGAAGACCAGACTGGCAAAAGTAGTAAAGACAGAAAAAATATGTTTATGCTTAACCTAGTTGAAACTTAATCAGTAAAATGAATGCATACCATATTTCCCAATTTATTGAATGATTTCCTTGACTGGCATATAACAAGGCGAAAAAAACATCTGAAAGAGCTCTAGCGGCCTTCTCAGAAGCTTTAGAGGAAGACACATACTAGGGAACTGGACATCAGAGATTGTGCATCTCTCTTAGTTTAAATTTGTTTCCCACTTTAGCAGATCAAAACTTTCTAAGCTCAGAGGATTCTGTTGCACCACAGAGATATTACATGTAATTGCATGAATGTTCTGAATGTGTGTGTTGATGATGTAAAGAACAGCCTCAGGATCATGGAAGAAGGGGTTGCTCCAAATCTTTTTTTTTTCTTTTGCTATCTTCAGAAAATATCCAAACCCAAAGTTGATATTTATATTTCCAGGAAAATTTCTACTAGCATGTTTTGATGTACTTTCAGGAATGCTATTCAGTCAATCCCAGCTTTGAATCTGCATTTCTCTGGTATAACATCGGAAGCAATCCTGCGCATGTGTTTGTTTTCACAAGTGCAAAATAGCCATATGCCTTAATCATGTGGATTTCCTGCCCTCCCCCTTCAGTCTTTTTGTCCTCACCCCACCCACTTATATCATGCAACCCATTTTAAAATGCCAGATTTTCAGATTGGAACACAAAGTTGCTTTCAGAGTAGTGTCTCTTTATTTAGTGTTTGATCCTTGATTTTACATGCATTTTTCCATCTGGCAATTGTCACTTAGGCAGATGGCTACCAGGTGGAAGGGCAACATGTGTGTCCCCATTGAACCTAATGGAGAAGCTGTTCAGGAAATATGATTTAAAGTAATACTTCACATGTGCCTCTGCACAGCGTGAATGTGAAGGCAGGCTTTTCACACATGTAAGACCTGATGCCAGAATTCATCTCTCAAATATGCATGAAGGCTCAAATATTTTTATTTGCCATCACAAAGAAGCCACAAAATATTTATTTGAACTAATAGTGTCCTTTTAGCTGGATTTCTTAAGAAAATCCTATGTTTATGTAAAAATAACAAAAGCTCAGAATGGCGCAAAGAGCCATGAAAAGATACATGCTTGACATTACAGGACAAGATAAAAAGAGTTGCATATGGATTAGAGAACAAACAAAAGGATATGATCAAGAGAGTAAAAGAATTGAAATAGAAATGGGCTGGTTACATAGCAAGAAGAACTGATGGCAAGTAGACCAAGGCAGTCATAGAATGGAATCTTGATAAAAAGCATCCACAAAAAAAGACCTTAAAAAGATGGATTGGCAACATCAACAAGTATTGCTGGTCCAATTGGCAAAAGAAAGCTTAGGACCATATAGAATACCACATGCAGAAGAGGTCTTCAATCCTGCAGTGGATAGAAAATGGTTAAAATGACGGTGTAAATATAAGTGTGGTGCATGAATGCTGATATATCACAACATAGAATCTATTTCAGATTCCCAGGGTAACTGTTTAAAATAGGCAGATGGCTGAGGTTTGCATCTATTTCTTTGGATTTTTTAATGCTTCTAATCCCCAAAAAGTCTTCCTCAAGTCAACCTTCACATGTTCCTCCTGGAGGATCCCTATGAGTTCTTTTGATCCTGTTTACTTTTTCAAGACCTAACAATTACAATGCAACACACATTATTTTTGAATTAGGCTGATAAATTTTAAAAAAACGGTTTCCCATCTAAAATGGATTATCCTGCAATCCATTTCAAGTTCCAAACCTCCGATAAATTTGGACATTAAGCAACTAGCTTATGTTGTGCATCCTACTACTCCCATTTCCTTGCTGTATTTTGTAAGGTCATATTCATTCTGACACCAGCATTGTTTGATGGCAGTGATTTCAGAGAGAATGCTGAGCAACTGAAAATTTATTGACATGAATATTTAGCTTTTAATTAGAGATAAAAGCAATCTCTCATATGCCAAGCAAAGCAATAAAATTTTTATTTTGAATCTGGAATAATTGGCTTTAGGCCAAGGGTCTTCAAACTTGGCAAGTTTAAGACTTGTGGACTTCAACTCCCAGAATTCCTGAGCTAACATGACTGGAGGAGGAATTCTGGGAATTGAAATCCACAAGTCTTAAAGCTGTCAAATTTGAAGAGCCTTGCTTTAGGCTAACAGCCACTACCACCTCCCAATTTTCCAAGGAAAAGGAATGTCAGAAATGCATGCATCTTTCTCCATTTATTTCATTGCAATCCGTTTCTCTTTTCTCTGGGTGGTAACAAATGCCAAATTCTGAAACCAGAGCTGGCTGAATAAAAAACTCTAGAAAAATAGTTGAAAATACAAAGTGGAAACAAAAAGGAAGGGAAAAATGTAAAAACCCAGCTGTCAATCACTAAAACATTGAAGCTATATGTTGATATGGCTTATAGGCTTATCTATCTATCTATCTATCTATCTATCTATCTATCTATCTATCTATCTATCTATCTATCTATCTATCTATCTATCTATCTATCTATCTATCTAATCTATCCAGCCATCCAGCCATCTTACTAATATGTTAGCTTTTTCCAATGAAAATTGACTTGAAGAAATAGCAATACAGATAGAAATGGCTTGTTTTTATTATTATGGAAAAGTAACAAGTTGAGGTTCGATGTAAATGCTTTATTCTATTGCAACAGAGAGAGTTGGAAGTCAATATTTTTTCCCTTTCTCCTTCCCCTCCTCACTTTTCTTTTCCCTTCTCCTTCCCACTGTGTTCTACTATTAGCTTTTGTATTTTATTCTATAATCTGATAAAATGTTTTAAAAATGCAAATAATAATAACAATAACAACAATAATAATAAATTACAAATTGAATAATTAAAAAGTACCCTACTTGGAACAGCTTATATCCTCCGACACTACCTGAACAGTTCCTAGGTCGTTGGTTAGGACTTGAGTTATTGAGCTAGCAACCAGTCCCAAAGGCTGCAAATCTCACTAAAGATTAAACAACAACAACAACAATAGAGGTATTGCTCAACTTAAAACAGTTCATTAGTAACTGTTCAAAGTTACAATGGCACTGAAAAAAGTGACTTATGACCATTTTTCACACTTATGACCATTGCCACATCTCCGTGGTCATGTGATTTACATTCAGATGCTTGGCAACTGGTTCATATATATGATGGTTGCAGTGCCATGGGGTCATGTGATCCCTTTTTGTGTCCTTCTGACAAGAAAAGTCAATAGGGAAGCCAGATTCACTTAACAACCATTGTTACCAACTTAACAACTACAGTGATTAACAAATGTGGCAAGAAAAGTCATAAAATGAGGCAAAGCTTACTTAAACACATTTCTCAGCAACATAAATGTTGGGCTCAATTGTGGTTGTAAGTTGAGGACTACCTGTATTTCAAATAATTATTTACAAAATAAAAACATTAGATGATGCAGATCTCCTTGGCTAAGTAAGGTTTTCAAAATGTAATAGTCTTTTAAGTATTAAATGTATACACTATCTAGCTTTTGATATAATTGACTATTTTCAGTGCTTGTGTTCTCTAAAAAGGAGATTTTTCTTACATATCAAGTGAAAATAAATGAAAATAATGAACATTATAACAAACTTTATCAATTCAACTTCTCCAAATAAATCTAATAGGATTACGTTATAGTGGTTTATTTTAAAGTTGAATCTGCTTCAATTTGCGGACCAGAACATGGTATAGAATAGCACACATAAGGGATTAAAATTCCCTTTCTTATCAACCATTGTTTTACAAGAAGCAAATATAAGAGCCTCTTTTGGATAATTTGTATATTCCTAGTAATTTTCATCAGGAAAATGTTGGATCTCATGAACAATCCCACAGCTTTCTTCTCTATTCAGTTTGTGCACTCTCGATTTAAATGTAGTACATTTTTTTAAAAAAGCTAAAAATTAATCACATATTTCAGACTGTTTATTTTGAAATGACTATCCAAATGAATACTGCTAATTTTTTTAAAGTCATGCATATTCCCATATGTGTTATCCAGAAATATTTCAAAGTACTTGATGCTGGTAATCTGATTCTAGGCAGGTATATTTAGAAAAGGTTTCAAGGGTTTCATTCATTTGGGAGCTTTAATTTATAGCTACAGGGGTTTAAGATGAAGATTTTAGCCAATCTGTTTGTTCAAATAAATATAAAACACAGTGGAAGTTCTAGTTTTCTTGCTGTTTGTAGCCTTCTATATATTTAGTTCTATATTAAAGCAGATCACTTAAATTTTTTTGAAAAAAATTACTGGTAAATTAAGACACAGTTTCATCTAAACATTTTCTAAAATGTTTCTAAAAGTTAGTTGGAGCTCTAACTATTCACTTGTGCCTCAAGGGTCATAAGAGTCTGTCTCAATTTCATTAAATATGTATTGGGGTGTCATGAGTTCACTAATATCCATTGTCCTATGCACAACACCAAATGCATCAATGTCTCATTTTTCTCTGCTGTGCTGTTGCTTAAATTATAACCAATCAAGATCCTCCTGCTTTTCCAGGAAACTATCAGATCTGTGGAAATCAGACAATACAAATATTTGAGTCAAATGTCCAGCAAACAAAAGAAGTCAATTGATTGTTGGGTTTGGATTAGTGTTTGTTTAAAAGAGGAACAAAGGTTCTTTCCCATTTGTCATCAAGAAGATAAGGAGAGAAGCTTTATTTTATGTATTACTTGACATCTCAAAATGGAGATTTGTTGAAATGTTAGTGATAGGTTGCAAGTAATAACAATTACTGATTTTGATACTGGACAAACTGAAAACATAAAGAAAATTAGGATTGAACCTCTTGCTCTTAGTATGTCTCATCTTCTCTTCCTTCTCGGACTGATGATTTCTGTTGCTCTTTTTACCACTCCTCTTGAAGGAATAAAACAAAGAAATGTGTGAGCCCAGAAATTATTCAGTTTTACCTCAGATGAAATCCCTGGAGGCATTCAAAGGCAGTACAGACACAAAGGACTTTTTTTTTTGGCTTAAATATTTTAACACTTCTGAATTCTATGAGACCTAGCATTTATGATACAGCATTGGCCTTCTCTTTGCCGCTGCTTGTTTGCTCAATTATTTAATTTCTATTTCAACATTAAATTCATTTTCCCCCACAATCTTGCTCTTCTAAACTTAAATGATATATCTATTGGGTCAAATCCAACTCAGGGTTGGTGTTGATTGAAGTGGAGAAAACCACACTGGGATGATTGATGTTACTGATGCGGCCATCAGTGTTTTGGATGCGCCAATGCATTATAGGTATGCAGTACCTATAATTGAACAAGGCAGGAATATGACAACAGCTTTGAGCAGCTGTCTTGACTAGTACTGGTTGAATGCTTCCAAGCATATTTCAGAACCAGTTTGGAATGTATGGAAATCTTTGATGAGCATTTGAAGGGAAAAGCCTTCTTCTCTGTTTCTGAAAGCACACAATTCCAGGTGTGCAATGTCAGCACATATATGCCTGATAATAATGTTGCTTGTATGTATTTGCTTTAGTGTATTGCTTCATCTAATTTATAGTTCCCCAAACTAGTTCCCAAACAGAAATGCCACATTTGGAAATTCAACTGCCTTACCATCACTATTCCTAAAATTCCTTCCTGAAGTATCATATGAAGTTCAGGAATTACTACCTGAACAAATAGATGTAATGATTAATTTCATAATAAAAATAAAATAAGCAGGGAAACTTAGAGGTTGTTGACTAAGCAGTCTACTCCCACGTCTTAATGAAAATCAATGTTTTCAAGCTGGACTAGAAAGCCCAAAAGCTGGACTTGGAGAACTGACATAAATTCTCCATGGAAAAGACATAGAAAAAAAACTTTTCAGGAGAGGAAATCAGAGTTTAATATTTTGTTTTCTAATATGACCACAGATAGGGATCCTTTTGCCTGCAAACTATGTTGCTGAAAAGGGAATCCTATTTTGGATAGGCACAATTCCAGAATTGGCTGACTTGTGAGCACAGAAATGCACAGAGAGTTAAAATCTAGTGAAAAGAGAGTTGGATCTAGTGAAGAAAAGGACCAGGGGAGACATGATAACAGTGTTCCAATATTTGAGGGGCTGCACAGAGAGGAAGAGGTCAAGCTATTTTCTAAAGCACCAGAAGGCTAAACAAGGAACAATGCATGGAAACTGAACAAGGAGAGATTTAACCTGGAAATAAGGAGAAACTTTCTGACAGTGAGAACAATCAACCAAAGGAACAGCTTGCCCTCAGAAGTTGTGGGAGCGCCATCACTTGAGACTTTCAAGAAGAGATTGGACTCCCATCTGTCAGAAATGGTGTAGAGTCTCCTGCTTGGGCAGGGGGTTGGACTAGATCAGGGGCTGCCAACCTTTTGGACCTCAGGGACCACCAAACTCATAATTTTAAATCCCATGGACCACTAACCAGTTCTGTGGGCATGGCCTAATTTGTGGGTGTGGCTTGGTGGTCATGTGACTGGCTGGGCACGGCTTGTTTGTAAATACTATAAATTATACTTTAGAGAATATTTATATAAATAATGTTTTTTTTATTAAAAAAAGAGCAATCTTTACCCAAAATCAAGCAAAGCAGGCAGGTAGATTGAGTTTGTTAAGTTCTGCGCATGGGTGCAAGGAACAGAGACGAGGCAGTGAACAGTGAACTTCAACTCTTTATTAATCATACTGAACAGAGCAAAACCCTAGGGCAGCAGCAGCCCTTTTATAGGGTAGGCTGCTGACCTATTAGCCAATGAGAAACATGGAAGTGTTAAACCCTTGAACCAGTGAGAGTTGGCCCATTAACAACCAATCAGATTTCCCAGAAAGGACCAATCCGATATCGCTATTATTGGCCAATCAAAAGTGCAGGATTAGAACCCTGCTTTTTCTTAAGGTTGTTAAAACTTTATTAAAATGCCTTTATTAGTTCATAACACCCCTTCCCCCTAGGTTCTGTTTGAGGGGTGCGGTGACGTAATCCCGTAGATATGCAGGTTGTTTTAACTGTCTATTAGATTTGCGCTGTCCCACCGGTTCCTGTCTGTAGTCCGGTTTCGGTGGGACGTTTTTTGATATATCTGGTACAGGCGTTTCCGCATCCTCACTGGACAACTCGGTGCTGTTAATTCTGTCGTTGTTGTCCTCCGATCTCTGTGGGCTTGCCTCCGTTGAGGTATTCCTCTGTGGCGAGGCCATCCCTCTCCCTGATTCTTCTTCATGTATTGCGCCTGGCTGCTGACTTCCTTCAATTCCGCTTTCCACCATCTCAAATTTGGTTTCTTCAACATCCCCTCCCCCCTCAGTTTGAGAGTCACAGGAGTCGCGGGAACTGGGTTGTTGCCTAGAGCGAAGCTGATCTATATGGCGTTTCCATATTTTTCCATCCCATGTTTGCACATGGTACAATCTGGGCCCGGTGCTTTGAGTTAGGGATGCTTCGACCCATAATGGTTCGCCAGAAAGGTTTTTAGCGAAAACTAAGTCGCCTACCATGAACTCGCGGCATTTTCCGCTGGATCCACAGGGTTTCCCTGGTGCGTAGGATGGGTGGAGCCAGTCGAGGTGGGAACGGAGCTTGCATCCCATCAACAGTTCAGCTGGAGTCTTGTTGGTCACGCTGTGCGGGGTGATGTGTTGGAGTAGGAGTATTCTGTTTAGTTTGTTGTCAATGTCCCCATAGTCCATTTTGTGGAGAGTTTTTTTAACAAATTGGACCATGTGCTCAGCCCTGCCATTAGCCGCAGGGTGCACCGGCGAGGTTAGCGCATGGCGGATACCCCGGTCCGCTAAGTATTGTTCAAAAGCCAGGGCGGTGAACTGGGGTCCGTTGTCGGAGACCAGAATGTCTGGCAGCCCATGCGTTGCGAATAGCCTATTCAATTTTCGGATGACGGAATCGGTTGTAGTAGTCTTCATTTTGGGGATCTTGAGCCAGTTGGAATAGGCATCCACTGTTAGGAGGAACGTATGTCCCTTAGTAGGTTCTGCAAAGTCAACGTGGATGTGGGACCACAGCCCCCGGTGGGTTTCCCACTCCATTGGAGTTGCTCTAGGTGGGGCACTGCTGACTTCTTGGCACTTTAGACAAGTCTTTACCCAGGCTTCGATCTGCTTGTCAATGCCCGGCCACCAAGCATAGCTTCGTGCGAGCGCTTTCATACGCACGATGCCGGGGTGACCATCATGCAATGTGTTCAATACTGCTCGTTGTAACCACTCTGGGATGACGACTCTGTCTCCCCATAGGATGCAGCCTTTTTGCAAGAAAAGTTCTGTTTGCCGGTTTCTGAAAGGGGTGAAGTTGTCAGGGATTTGTTCTACTGGCCATCCTCATTCGACCCAGCTGAGAACTCGCGCCAGGATAGGGTCTTGTTTCGTTTCGATAATGATGTCTCTGGCTGTTAGTGGTGGTAAATATAGTGTTTAAATCTGGAGTGTCGTAAGGGTTGGAGCTGGGTCGACGACGGTTTCCGGAAGTGGGGCACGGCTCAATGCTCAGCATGGGGAATGGCTTTCCCTGGGCGGTATTGTAATTTATAGTTGTATGCAGCTAAGAACTCCAACCAGCGAGTCATTCTAGGTGACAATATATAGGGGGTTGGCTTGTCTCCCGCTATAATCCCTAGCAAAGGTTTGTGATTGGTAATAATAGTAAACACTCGTCCATACACATATTCATGAAACCGTTTCACAGCAGATACAACAGCAAGAGCCTCTTTGTCAATTTGGCTATAGTTACGTTCAGCCCTCGATAGGGTCCTTGAAAAATAGGCAATAGGGGTCTCACTACCATTTGGTAACACATGGCTCAAAATGGCTCCTACTCCAAACGGTGACGCATCACATGTAATTGTTAAAGGCAAAGTCTCGTTATACTGAATTAAAACAGCATCTGAGGTTAGTAAGTTTTTCACTTGTCTGAATGCGTGCTCCTCTCGGTGTCCCCAGACCCAGGTTGCTTTTTTGTCGAGAAGTCTATGTAGGGGCTCAGTGATGGTCGCTTTCTGGGGCAAGAAGATGTTGTACAAGTTAATGAGTCCCAGGAAAGCTTGGAGGTCAGTCTTATTCCTGGGTCTTGGGGTGTTTTTGATCGCTTTTAGTTTGCTATTAGTGGGGTGAATGCCTTGCTTATCGATTAGGTACCCCAGGAACTTTATTTGTACACAGTTGACATTTATTTTTTTTAACCTTTAGGCCAGAGTCTTTAAATTTCTGGAGAACCATTTTAAGATGCTTTTCTAGTACTTCTCTATTTGTGGCCGCAATTAAAATGTCATCAAAGTATGGCACGACCCCCTTGATCCCTTGCAAGAGTCTCTTCATCAGACTTTGAAAAATCCCTGGGGCTACGCTCACTCCGAATTGGAGTCAGTTGCATTTAAAGGTGCCTCGGTGCATAACGATCATCTGTGCCTCCGTGGTTTTTTTATCTACAGGCAGTTGTTGGTACGCCTGTGCTAAATCCAATTTAGCGAAGACTTTTCTGCCCCCCAGGGAATGGAGAAGGTGTTGCACCACCGGCACCAGGTAAGCATTCTGTTGAAGGGCGTGATTAAGGGTGGCGGTAGTCCCCACAAATCCTTTACGATCCATCCGGTTTGATGGGTGTTACGATTGGGTTTCCCAATGGGCGTGGTCAGTTGGTTCTAAAACAGCCTGGGCTATTAATTTATCGAGCTGCTTGTCGATCTTTGGTTTTAGGGCAAAAGGTACCCGACGAGGCTTAAGGCGGATGGGGGCTTCTTCAGGGTTAAGGTTAAATGATATTGGGGTTCCCTTGTACTTGCCTAGTTTGTCTGCAAAGACGTCCTGGAATTCCTGGACGAGGGCCTCCTGCCAGTCGTCGCTTCTGGTTTGGTGAATGCCAGCTACCTCAATCCTGAGTGGGGCGAACCATTGAAGGCCTAACAAGCTAGGCCGGTCACGGTCGACAACGTTCAGTGGTAATGACGCAGTACAATTTTTGAATGATACTTGGACTTGGCTGAATTCCAGCAGAATTCGGTTCCCCTGATAATCTTTGAGTATGATTTTTTGGGCTCTGAGGTCTTGATGCCAGAGGGCAGGGATTAATTGTTTAAGGGTCTTCCAGGAAACCATCAAGAAAGATGATCCTGAGTCGGCTTCCATCACGCAAGGCTGGTTTTCGATGGCGACCTTCACTCGGATCTTCTTTGCATCTAACGATGAAACGTGACCGATTGTAATGGTTTGGTGTGCCTCTTCCCGTCTCGTTGAAGTGGCCAGTGTTTTATTTTTGTAGGAGTGGTTGTTCCATTGGTGGTTCAAATGTTCCCGACTCACAGGATGATTCCTGTGGTCTGATGGTAGTTGTTTCCCCTCTGAATTGGGCTGGATCTTTGCTTGCTTCTACAGACCTTCCCAATGTGGCCTCTTTTCCCACAGGAATGGCAGAGTGCATCGAGGAATTTGCAGTCTGATCGCGGGTGGTTTGACCCACAACCTGCGCATTGGTGCGGTAGTCTTCGATTCTACTAGTTGCGTGGTCACGTTCAGACCGGAGCCAGTTGACCTCCTCCTCATCACTTTCTGATGGTGATTCAAGGTCCTCGTGGTGGGTCGCTGTTGTGTGCCTCTCTAGGCGAGGTGAGGTATTGCTGGCAAGTTGACAGAGCGGTGCGTTGATGCAACGCATTCGGGCAGCCGACTTCCTGGTTGCTTCTGCTGCAGTAGCATCTTTGATGATATCAGCAAGATCAATGTCCCCTTTGGCCATGATCTTGCTTTGTGCTATCTGGTCATCTAATCCCAGAACTATTCGGTCTCTCAGAGCTTCTTCGAGGTCTGCAAACCCACAGAGGCCTCCTAGGTTCCAGAGGTCTGCGATGAAATCTGCGATGCTCTCTCCTTTCCATTGGTCCTTCTGGTAAAACTCATGTCTTTGGACAAGTGTTGGTACGGCAGGTGCATAGTGGGCCCGTAGAAGGGGCGCGAAGACGTCCCAGTCCATGGATTTCACCTCAGCCAGTTTCGCTAGTGCCTTGGCCATCTTAAAGATGGCAGGCCAGCAATGGGTCAGGAATACTGCTCGCTTTTTTCCCGTAGTGGCATCCTTCAAGTTGTTGGTCTCCAGAAACATCTGGAACCAGTCTTTGTACGAGTCCCAGTCTTCTTGTGCCGGGTCAAATGGAGCGGGTGGTGTGGTGCCGCCAGACATGTTTTCCGTTGTCGATGCGCCTTCAGCCACATGCTCTGTTTGGTGCTCTGTAGTGTTCAGTCAGCTCTGATGTCTCCGAATCCCATCCTCGTCGACAGTGTTAAGTTCTGCGCATGGGTGCAAGGAACAGAGATGAGGCAGTGAACAGTGAACTTCAACTCTTTATTAATCATACTGAACAGAGCAAAACCCTAGGGCAGCAGCAGCCCTTTTATAGGGTAGGCTACTGACCTATTAGCCAATGAGAAACATGGAAGTGTTAAACCCTTGAACCAGTGAGAGTTGGCCTGTTAACAGCCAATCAGATTTCCCAGAAAGGACCAATCCGATATCACTATTATCGGCCAATCAAAAGTGCAGGATTAGAATTCTGCTTTTTCTTAAGGTTGTTAAAACTTTATTAAAATGCCTTTATTAGTTCATAACAGAGTTGCTCACAGAATCATTCAGTAATATATCTATCTGCCATCAGCTACCTGAGTCCGTCACATAAAATTTGCTTACCATGAGTCTGCACTGAATAATAGAAACTTCAGTCCTAAGGGAAGTTCGGCTGTGCTTAAAAGGTCTAAAGACCATCTAGAAAGCAAGAAATCCAACCATTTTCTGCTTCCTAGCTAATCTAAATCTCCCGGCACAGCAGAATAGCTGATGGTTGGAAAAAAAGAGGAAAAATAGCAATTTTAGCAGGCAAATTTCCTGGGTAAGTAGTGAGTGGGCGGGAAGGGTTCCCGCAGGCCATGTGGGCGGTGCAGCCTTGTGTTCCTGCACAGCCTGGATTAATTGTTTTGGGGGGGGTGCTCTGGGGGCAACATTTCTCTGTGGCTCACCAAAATTTTCTCATGGGCCACCAGTGGGCCACGGGCCACCAGTTGGCGACCGCTGGACTAGATGACCTACAAGGTCCCTTTCAACTCTGATTATCTGTTAAAATGTGTATATATCTCCTATTTGAATTACCTAAGACTAGTTTTGGATAAGACAGATCCTATGGATCAAAACAATAAAGCTCATCCTTGTGAGTAACAATATTAGCAGCTAGGCATGTTCCAATATGGTGCACTAGGAGACTCCATTCAGAAATAGACAGGTACTTAAAAAATCCAGGCTTATTATTGAAAACACGGCTTCTAATTACATCTTCAAGGCTGCAATCCTTTTCCTACTAACTTGTGGGTAAATCCCATTATCTTCTGCTATGAAAGTAATGTATGGTTTAACCCTTAATCATGCTTGGGATAGAACAATTGAAATTAACCGAACAAGTCAATCATGACTAATTAAATCTCCATTAATTTAGTGATTGTTCTTTAAGCGTGACGAATATGGATCCTATTGCATGATGCAGTATAGCTGTTTTAAAAACAAGCAAACAAACAACTCTGCTCATGTCTATAACAAGTAGCTTGTCATTCTGCATTCTGGTTGCAATGCTCTAGTTGGTCATGATGATAATCATACAGATATGACATTTCCAATACATGACACTTTTTCAGGAGGTGATTAATGAATCCTGTATTGGGGGAGCAGGAGGAAAACCATGTGCTTGAAACACTGCTTTATATATGACGAACAGAGCTGTTATTGTTTTCAAAGTTATGAATAATAGGTTATACATGGAGCTGTGTACACTATACATTATCTCCAAGACAGTCTTTCAATAAATGTATAGAGAACTGTAGTTGCAGTAATTTTAACAATTTTCCTTTATAAAAGGAAAAGCACATTATAACTATTTTAAACAGAAATAGTTGTATGGGAGTAAACAATAGTCTTCACATTGGGGAGCCTCACAGTTAATCTATTTACACCAAAAACGATAAGGAATCAATAAAATCTGACACTACTTTATGTATGCATGGTAGTCTGTTCTTGAATGGAAATGCAGACACAATTTTATACCAGGATAAAATGATTAGCTTTTGAGATATGAAGTATGGGACATTGTCACAATAACACTCTTTGTTTTGATTTAGTGTATTATAATTTGATCTGACATTCTAAATTGCACCCAAGTACATTGGGTGAGTCCAGCATGTCCCCATTTTCTTCCTGGGAATTGCACATACACATATTACTTAGGAACATACGCACAAAAAAATCTCTAAGTAACATTCTTCTTCTCTCTGGGGGACAATACAACAATAGGCTAGCTTATTAAATTGGAATAAAATAACTTTACCATCTCTTGAATGGTTGCTCTGTGTCCTGGCTAGCAAAGTTTTTCTGAGGAAGGGAATTAATTTTGGAAGGCAGCTGACAATTCTGGGATGCAAGTTATCTTTCATTTGCTTTTCCCAGTGTCTGCTCAAGGTTTCTGCCTGCTGTGTGCCAAGTGTGTGGCCTTGCTTAAGGCTTTGAAAAATATCTTAGGGTGAAGGAGAAAAGGGCTTTATCTTCTCTTTGTGCTTGTTTCCTGACATCAGCAGGAACAAAGTCCCAGATATGAGATATGTTTCTCAATGGTTGTTGCCACAATTATTTGAAATCAAATTCAAGATGAATCACCCTAAACACTTTAAGATAGTTTTGGCAAAATGAAAGCTTAAAACAATTCTCTATGATTTATTTAGTACAACAAATTATAGTTTAATTTGTGGGTTTCTGAAAAAGAAGGTAGAATTAAGAAATGCAGGAAATATATGGAAAAAACCAAGGCATTACACTGATAACATTTGACGTCTAAAGACAATTTGACTGATGGCTTTTTCTCATATTCTTTAAAAAAGAAAAAAAATCTTTTAGCATCTTGATTTGTTATTAGGCTTTTCCGGTATCTGATTCTTTAAACACATCCCAAACTGATTTTACCTAGTTAAGGAATAAGTATTTTGGGAACATAAATTGCTTTCCTTTGTGACACTCTTTTCCATGGAGAACTGGTTGTTGATAATTCAGGATAATTCCTTGAGGAATGAGCATGTAGGATTAAGTAAGTACATGACCTCAGTGAGCACAATTTAATGAACTGTAATGTAGAGAGGAAAGGGGTTTTTCTTGGAGGGGGGGATTAAGCATTAAATGGTTTAATCAACTTATAGAACAAAAAAAGCAAAATGCAAGATAAAGAGTTAAGTTAGAGTCCCTCTTTGAGGGAGAATGGGTGGTCTAGAAATGCAAACTATTAATACATACAAAATAAATAAAATCAGGGACTTAGGAGAGGTAAAAATCTATAGCAGTGTTTTTTGACCTAGCAACTTGAAGTTGTATGCATTTCAACCTCCAAAATTTTCCAGACAGCAGGCTGGCTGGGGAATTCTGGCACGTGAAGTCCACACATTTTCAAGTTGCCAGGTCAAAAATATTGGTGTCAAGGAAGAAAAATATTGGGATGGTGAACTTAAACTAAATATTAATGCTCTGATAAAAAAAAAAAAACAGTGGAAAATTGACATGAAAGAAAATTTGAGAAAACAAGTCCCCCACCCTATCATATTAGATGATTGTGAGCAGGTACCCATTCTAGCATTACTATACTATAAAAACACAATGTTGGTGGGTTCATGGAGTGAATGATGACAAAGACAAATGACAAAATAGCCTCTTGTGAAAATCTCAAGGTCAGCTAGGAATTTCAAAAGAGGAATGAACTAAAAAAAGGAAGCTAAACTGAAACAAGGGGGCTATCCTCCAATGTGCAGAGGAACAGGATGAGAACTATCATGAAAAAATTGCAGGGATTTTCATAATGGAAACAGAAGATCCAGATGTCATAGACCAAAAATAAATCAAGAATGTATATAAAATAATATATCAATATCCCCAAAGGTGGGATGACTGGTTATAGAGCAGTATTTTGTAGATCAGTATTTCTTATCATCAGAAGTTGTACGTTTGATAGTACATGTTCTGACCCAGGCTTTGTCAAACTTAATAAAACACAAACTGAATTTAAATGTAAAACCCATTTTAATGTAACACTGGGAATTACTTAAATTCCCAGCCAAAACTAATTATATACAGTTCCTCCAGATAAGAGCATGCTTTTCAGTGCTGTAAAATGCTGCTAAAAAATAGAAGTCCAATTAAGGCCAACATAAACCAACCCAAAAACCCAGAAAAAAAATGACCAGAGTACAGAGCTTCATGAAAGACTCGGAAATTATTGAACTGCTTTGCTTCCTGCAAAGCTTTTTGTCATTGAGGACTAACTTTTATCCCTTATGGGAGGGGTAATCACCTCCCAGCCTTACTTCTGAGTCATCCCTTCTGCTTCAGCTGCTCTCGCCTTCTAGCAGTTCTGCACACACGTGCACTGGGAAGAGGCTGCCCCGGGTCCTCTGCTTCGCTGCTGCCAGACTCTGAAGGCTCCGAAGGCAGAACCCCACTCTCAGATGGTTCTGGCCCCATCCCTGCATTGGATGCAGGATCCTTGTCCAAGTCCTCTCTAGAGTGCCTGACTGGTTCCCTTTCATCCTCACTGTCTGATATTTCTGCACAACAGTATACTACTTCTGGATATTGTCCTAATTGAATTAGGATTAATGAATGACAAACTTTGACAGCATTGCTAAGAAACATTTGGAAGAAGGATTTTCAACTAGCCATACTGATAATGAGTACAGCAGGTTCTGGACTCTGTATCATTCAAATTACCAGATATCAGATAAAGGTCAAAGCAGCAATCATACTCTGAAGGACCTGTATGGCCATCTAGCGGAAATGATTACGCTAGGTGGAACATTGTTTTACCAGCTGACAGGTCCGATGACTTCATATAAGTCACCCTGGCCAGAAGCTTGAGACATTACAGCAAATCCTAGGAGGAAGCCCAGCAAAGCGAAAATTCAGAATTGAGACATCTCGAATTTACTGTGTTTCCAGATATTGGCCTCCAGAAATGCTTTATTCACTCCTGATTGTGAAACCATATTTTAAAGAGAGAAGAATCTTTCTCATCTCAAACACCTGCTTGATTTCCCAAGATCCAGCATCTGAAATTGCCTAAATATTGTGATTCAGCATCTAGGTGAATGATTTGTTACAACTGATAAAATGCCAGCTGGAGTAGGCATGAGAAAAAGAATATTAGAAATGTTCACGAAGGGACAAAGAGAAAGCTCTTTGTACTTATTGTAGCTTCAGAACAGACAGCACGGCCTTCGCAATACTGCCACTTCAGAGAAAAAGCTCTTGAATTATTATGCTGTTCCTGCTACTGCCGCCATTCAAGGGGATGCCTACTGACTCATCCCCCCTCTGACTAGTTCCCCAGCTTTATGAATTTATGAATAAATCTGCACATTTTACATCCCACATCTCTGTTTTTTTATCTTTCCAATCTGCTAACAGACTACATTTGCAATAAAGCTGAGGAAAGCATGAAAGAGCTAATAGAATGGAATATACTATTGCATAGGGAAGGAGGGGAACATATCCTTGAATGTCCCCCAACTTTAAAAAAAAGTTAAGAAAACTTATTCTTATGGAGTCATTGATTGCTAAGGAAACAGCCTCTGGTGCTGCTGTGTATGATAAATTAAAACAAAAGTGAATCCCTACATAATGAAATGTTCCCATCTATTCTTCTTCAACTACATTCTGAAGGTGAACTTCAGTTGCCTACTGGTAAATATCATCTCATTTCTGCTGTTGGTAAGCTTTTGGTTGGATGAAGCCCAATTGCTTTTCTTGATTTTTATAACTAGCATTTCTTTTTTGTTCATAATTAATACAAGTCTTAACTGGAGTTCTCTATTTTTACATTTTTAAAGCCAAAGCTAAATCCTTCGTGTCTATGGAGCATGATCTGAGTCAGTGTAGACGGCAGAGATTTGTATGTGACTAGAGGCTTGTGGAAACATGATATCTCCACCCTCATCAAAATAAGCAAAATGAGAATCCTTATACGTGATAATTTTAGCTGAATAGTTCATTTCTGCATAAACTAATCTACATTTTGCACATACACACATACACACATGCCAGTGTGGATATGACATACAGAAAAAGACAATGTTTATTCATGCCTAAATTTTATGCAGTTTTATTGAATCCTTTCAAGTGAATATTCATGTTCTACTTATAAAAAAAGTGTAGATTTGGGCAAAAATCCTGCTTAATTCAAACTTTATAATATCTTTGTGACAGTTTTTGATTAGTTGAAAAGTTAGGCATGAATGTGCTCTCCTCAAGAACAGGCATGAATGTGCTCTCCTCAAGAACAAATATTAGTAGATCTGGCCTACAGAAATTGCCTTTTGCATTTAGGCTTCCTTACTTACTCTCCCCATATTAATTAAGATAGCCAAGTAATTTCATAATATGCTTCCAGAAAAGCCCCATTTAAGCTCTTTTATCTGTTATTTATATTATATTAAGGTTATATTAACCTTATCTGTTAGGAATGTGAGTCACCTAACAGCTATTTGGGATGGAAATATATAAACCAGGATAGACATTTTAATACTGTCTCTTTAAGAGAATGCAAAAACTGCAATTGGGTGTGGTTCTGCAAATGGCCATAAGATGGAGACAGAAACCTGGGTTGTTTAGTCTGAGTCTCAGAAGAGAGTGTGAGTGTATCTCTGTTTCCTTTTGTTGGAAAGTATTGCCGTTCCTCCATTTTTCCTAATTGACTGATATTCATGGATTTAATGTAAGTCTGATACTGAACTGTTTTTTCACACTGGACTTTGATATTTGGATTATCCCTGGATTGAAAAACTGACTGATTTACCTGTGAATGACTTTTGGACTGCTTATCTTGAACTTTGCTTAAACTGTCTGGAAGTAAAAACCTACATTTACTGTACAGTGTATCTATGTACTGTGTGTGTATTATTCAAACACTACTCTCAAATACGTCTCCCTGTACGCGCTCATTCTCCTAATGGGGAATTACCTCAATATTATCATTCTGCATAAAGTTTGATTTGGGATTAACATGTTATCCAGGGGTGGGATTCAAACGTTGTTACTATCGGTTCGGTGATTACGTTTTGCATGCACCTGTACTACATCTAAAGCTGTGCTGCTTGGACAGCTGATAAGTGTTGCATGAGGGTGCACAGCATTTGAAAAACACCCTTTTTACTGTTTTTTCAACCTCAGCTGTGCTCTGCTCAGCTGAGGTTGAAAAAACAGAAAACAAAGGTCAGGTAACAGGCCGGGTGGGTGGGTGAGCCAAACAGCAGCAGACACAGAACTGGTTCTGTGTCTGCTGCTCTTCAGAGCTGCTGGTTCTATAGAGCCGGCAAAACCGGTAGCATCCTATCCCTGATGTTTTCCCTGCCTTCCTTTGAAATGCTCCCAATCCAGCTGAAGGTTCCAGGCATCAGAATTTTAACTTTGGTCCTACATAATTAAGCATAAAACTATATCAGACTTAAAAAGTCCCATCTTTAGACTTGCTAAAAAGATGCTGGAAACAATTTAAAAGAGAAAAATAGAGCTGACAATAGAGATCAGAAAAAATTCCAACAAGATGAAAAGTTATTGCTTTAAAGGGAAGGTTTTTAGTGATGGCTTCCCAGCTTTGGATTTATCTTCTCAGGGAAGTTCTCCTAGTTCTTGTCTGTTTTGTATTGATCTCTGAACTAGACAAACATGTGAATAAAATCTTGATTTCTGTTTTATGCTATTTTTAATGATCTTATGATCTTTTGAATATTAAAAGTCTTGTGGTTATAAAACCACAAACAAACAAACAAACAAATAAATAAATGAAAGCTACTCAATGCAAGAAGCCTTATGAATAAAATACCTGAATTTCTCCTCTTATTAAATATGGCTAAATTCAACATCATATTTGTCTGTGAAACATGGCTCAATGCATCTCTCCCTGACTCCATTATCACAGTAAGAGACTATCATGAAATCCATAGAGGAGGTGGTGTTGCTATCTTCTATAAAAAGTCCTTATATCTAAAAAAATCCAAGTTATCCAGGAGCTTGCTATTCCTGAGACCATTGTCTGTGAACTGTCCTTAAATATCATATTTCAATTCTTACTATGTTACAGAGTCCCTGATTATGACATCGAACATGTAAACAAGCTAAATACACTACTAACATGGGCAACATCCTGCCCACACACTTTTATCTTTCTTGATGGCTTCAATCTACCTCACATTAACTGGACCCTAAATGAATGTAAAATTGAACCCATACATGCAACCATCTACAATGCTGTAACAAACCTGGGACTGGAACAACTAGTAATCAACAATACTAGACTTAACAACTGCCCCAATCTCATCTTCTGCAATAGTTTGAATTCAATTTATGGAATACAAACTAAAGAACCCTTTTCCAACAGTGACCACATCATGATTGACTTTTGTCTCAATATACGTCCACACAAAAATCAACACAACGACAGAATCCCCAATTATAACTTCAAAAAAGGCAACTATGATCTTATAAACAACGATCTCTCATCCCTTGATTGGCAAGTTCTATTCTCTGGATGCAATACTGTTGAAGACCATTACAACATATTTTTACTGGAAGTCAAAAGAGTCATCAAATTATATGTACCAATAACAACTCCAAAAACCAGAAAAAAAGATTACCCATAACAATAAGGAAGCTTCAATCCAAAAAGAGATCACTTTGGTGGAAAAACAAATCTGGTCACGTTGCCAACTTCAAAAGCTAATACAAAAATTTATGCCACCAGATAAAAACTGAATGCACCAATTATCACATTAAACAAGAGGAAAACCTTCTGTGCACCAATTCCACCTGCGTTTCTACAATTTTGTAAACAACAAACTAAAAGACTCAAGATCCATCCCACCCCTGAAAGGACCTAATGGTAAAGATTGCAATGAAGACACCATTAAAGCCAACCTCTTTAACACATTCTTTGGCTCAGTATTTGTAAACAGCAATGGATCATGCTCAGTATTTCCTAGTCAAACCACCGACAACTACAATGATCTAATACATATCAATTTTACAGAAGACAATGTTGAAAAAGCACTACACAATCTAAAATCATCTCTATCTATTGGACCGGACGGAATATGTGCCTACTTCTTAAAAAAGCTATCCACTGCCATAGCCGAACCTCTAAGCATAATCTTTGAAAAATCTTTCAGGACCAGCTCCTTGCCAAAACTATGGTCACAAGCCATGGTCATTCCCATCTTCAAAAAGGGAGACCCCAGCCTAGTTGAAAATTACAGACCAATCTCTTTATACTGCATCACCTGTAAAGTCATGAAATCAATTATTAACCAATCCATCATCCTCCACTTAGAAACAAACAACCCACTCTCTAATAAACAATTTGGTTTCAGGAATAATTATCATGTAATCTACAATTCTTACACTGCAAAAACATATGGACTACACAACTCGATCAGGGCAAAGCAATAGATGCATAGACTTCTGTAAAGCCTTTGATTCAGTGGTACATGACAAACTACTCCTAAAACTAAAATCTTATGGTATCTCTGGACACCTGCATAACTGGATAGAAGCATTCCTGTCAAACAGACAACAAATGGTCAAAATTGGGAGCGTCCTATCAGATTCTGTACCTGTCAATAGTGGTGTCCCCCAAGGCAGTGTTCTAGGACCAACTCTCTTCATACTCTACATAAATGACCTCTGTGATCATATTAAGAACAACTGCATTCTCTTCGCTGATGACGTAAAGCTATTCAACACCACAGGCAATACTGCTACTCTTCAAAAAGACCTTGACTATGTATCAGAATGGTCAAACAAATGGCAACTTCAAATCTCAAAAAATAAATGCTCTGTCTTACATATTGGCAAAAAAAATCAGAAAATAAAATACAAGTTGAATAGTCAAGACCTTGTTGATGATCCAAACTCTGTCAAGGATCTTGGAGTACTCATCTCTAATGACCTAAGTGCTAAAGACCATTGTAACTTCTTAGGCAAAAAGGCATTAAGAGTTGTTAACCTAATCTTACGTAGCTTTTTCTCTGGAAATATTACACTATTAAGCATACAAAAGCATACAAAACATTTGCTAGACCAATACTCGAATACAGCTCATCAGTCTGGAACCCACATTACGTATCTGATATTAACATAGTTGAGAAAGTCCAGAAATATTTCACATGAAGAGTTCTCCACTCCTCTACTTGTTGCCAAATACCTTATGCCACCAGACTTGAAATTCTAGACCTAGAAAACCTAGAACTATGCTGCCTTCAGTCCGATCTAAGTATAGTATATAAAATCTTACATTGCAATGTCCTACCTGTTAATGAATACTTCAGCTTCAACCATAACAATTCAGGAGCACACAATAGATACAAACTCAATGTAAACCACACCAAACTTGATTGCAGGAAATACAACTTCAGCAACAGAGTGGTCAATGTCTGGAATACCCTATCTGACTCTGTGGTTTCTTCCCCAAATCCCAAAAACTTTAACCTTAGACTTTCGACTATTGACCACATCCCTTTCCTAAGAGGTATGTAGGGGCGTGCATAAGCGCACCAATGTGCCTACCATCCCTGTCCTATTGTTTCTTTTTATTTTTTTTATATGTGTCCATGTATTCATAACTATGTTTTTATTTATACCTATTATCTTGTAAGCAATTGATAAACGCAATAATAAATAAATAAATAAATAAATAATTGAATAAATAAATGAGGTGGATGGTAACTCTTTGATGATGATCACTTTTGTGGGGTAAAGAATATCTCTCTAAGACTTTTTTTGCATAAGTTTAACCACTCTTTCCAAAGAATAAGAAATTAACTGCTAAATGCATTAGGAGAACTATTGGGATTGCTTAAATATTTGTATCTGGATTTATTTTCAAAAGATAGTAAAACACTCCATGAATTTATGTAATTCCCCTAGCACCCCCCATCTTTATGTCACCCAATTATCACTCCTACAGACTTTTTCCAGCTGCATATTTTGAATTACTCACACACATATATTTTGCATTGCTTCTCAAGGGCTGCAAATAATTATTCAATTATCATACAATATGTGTATAATAGACTACAAAGAATTGTTGCATATATTATGTAGGGCTGTAACCCTGCTGTAGGTTTGTCAATGTAATTCAGCATGAAGCTTTCTTTGAATCACTTCTTTGAGACTTGCCACCTTGCCCTCTGGTAGTTAGGCAGTATAAATTTAAATAAATACCTCACAAGGATTTAGTAATGCAATGCCTTACATCAAAATATAGAGCATAAGGGTGGTGTGTTTTCCAGTTGATTGTTTTAATCTCATGAGCACAGATCATAACTGTTGGAAAATGACATGTAAAATTGAAGATGATTTTGGAAATGAGACAAAAAGCTACGTGCTGCACAGAATTATATTAAGTGAAATCTCCTGTTGAGGAAACATGAAGGACAGTGTATAGGAAATCAAAGAAGAATGTAATTAGGAGTCACATTTTATAGCAAGATGGATTAAGCACTATGTATGTACTTTGTGCTCAGCAAGATATGGTCAAATTTATTTAAGTACTAAAAACTGATGATCAGGGGTTTATTTTTCACAAATTGGGATACTAACAGGTCCTAGACTAATGTACAGTTCAGAATATAATAATCTACTGGAATTTGCTCTTTCCAAATGATCCAAGACAATTTTGATATGAAACTATATTAAGAAAGGCATATTTTGAACAAAAAGAGTTGCAAAAATTGCTGCGGAATGTAAAAATGTAATAGAATAGATGTGGCTAAATATCCATGGACCATTAACCAGTACTTTGATCAATATAGAAAAGGGCTTCTATTCTTTTATGGATAATTTACATATTCCTCTGCTTGTGGAAACTGATCTGTTTATTTCTTTTCATATATAATGTGACCTATATAGACAGGAAGCATAATATTCATGTGCTTCCTCTCCCCTCTCCATGTTCATATCACAATAAACCAGTCCTTGCATAGTAACAGTTCTTAGTTTCTCCCTTTGGAACAAAAGCTGGGTCAGGAAATGAAAATTTTGTTCCGGCTTCACACATACCATTGAAAACATAGATGACTTGTTGCTAAATCTCTTTATAAAAACCTCTCATAGAGTGTTATGTATGTACCATAGTTAATAAAGTATGAGCTTGAGGTTAAGTGCAGGGTTCTGGCCCTGCACTTCTGATTGGCTGTTAGGTGGCCAGATCGGATTGGCTAGTTCTTAGGAATCCGATTGGCCCTTAACAGAGGATTATTATTGGTTTAAAGTACTTGCGTTCATAGCTCGCTATTGGACAATTCTCACAAAGGTTGCCTATATAAGGCAGGGTTCACTGCTGTTGTTTTGAGAAGTCACTATGCTAATAAAGAGCTGAAAGTCACTATTCAGAGGCTGTCTCCATTTACTCCGACCCATGTCCAAGTACATAACATAGAGGTCATAAGAATCGGTTTGAGTTATCTTTATTCGTACTATTATCTTTGGTTTGACTGCTCTTGCTCAAAGCAGTGTTAAGATATCTAAGAAATTAGTGTCTAGACCAGAACCTCAAAACCAACACTGGAAACTGCTGTTTATAAAGTTCATAAAGACAAAACTAACTTTGAACATAACATCTTTTTTTGACTCTCACTGAAGATTAAGCTGGAGGTTAGTGCTCCAGATGAAGGCTTGTCTAAATGAAAACTAAAACATCCAAAAATGTTTTAATTTTCACTGACTTGTTAAAATTATTTATTTTTATTTGATGAATATCCAATCAGTGAAATACCACCTGTGATTTTTAGAATCAAGCTAAAAAAAAAATCCCCAAGAATCTTATGAAAAAGAGACATATTGTATTTGCCTTCCCTACCTTCAATAACTTAGGATGCTAAAATAAAAAGAAATGTAGATGGGGGGAAAAGTATAAAGACAAAAAATATTTTGTGCGATATTATCTTTTTTACTTTGTTCATGCAGAGTCGCCAATGACAGTTCAAGCTAATCATAGAGGTTCTTCCTACTCAGAAAACATGTTCAAAAGGCCAGTCTAGGACAAAAGATTAAGATTAAAATAACCTTTATTATTTTTTTACTGTGAACATACTGGCACACATTAAAAATGAAATTCTATTGCCTGCTCTCAAAAGAAAGTATATATCTACGCATACCTATACATAACACCCACCCACCCTACACACACCATACACACACATATTCTACACACCATACACACACATATTCTACACACACACACACACACACACACACATTATTCTATTCTGTTCTGTTCTATTCTATTCATATATATGCACACACATACACACACAAAAACAACAACAACATATAGACAAATAAATGAGTGCAATTCAAATAGACCAACTATTCTATTCTATTCCATTCCATTCCATTCCATTCATTATATTTTAATTATACATATTCATTATAAATATAACTGAAACAGATTATCAGAGTTTGAACATTACAGAAATCTCCATTCTAACCAAGACTTGAAAAACGCACAAAGTGTAAGGTACCTGTAAAGTCACCCATTCTTACTGGGGAGTAATTCTGATTTGGGTAGAAAAGCATATAGTATATATTCTAGAACATATTCATTTTCCTCAGTTATTAGGCCTCAAGATGTCTTGGACTACATCTTCCAGCAGTTTACTGCTACTAATTTTGTATAAGATTGCCCTGAGGGTACTGTTGTTTTCAGGCAGTTTTTGACTGCCAATTGAATAAACACCATGGGAGTTTTGATACGCCTTTCCCTTGCAATTCTCATGCCCCTCTGAACATTTGCTCTAGGAAATAGGGACTGTCTGGATCAGCTTTGAGACAAGTACAAGTGAGACTTACTTCTGACTAGGCTTGGCAGTATGTATTCACTTGGATGCCTTTGGATCATTTACCTCTTAACAGTGGCTGCCAGTGCCTCTTTTATTTTGTCTCTCCTTCTTCCCTTTATTCTCAGGTATACATGGTAACTACAAAAAGTAGTACTGACTCTGTTTTAATTGTGAAATGAAGCTTAAATACATGCTATCATTGCTCATCTTGAACAATCTCCTGCATTGCTGCTCTTTGTAATCTCTATGTTAATTGCTAAGGTTTTTCTAAAGGGAGAGGGGAAAATGCACAGAGTATGCCTTAGATTTGGGTGAACTGAATTCAGGGGAAAAGCAAGGTAATTTGGACTCATTCTTCTTTCAATGCTTTGAAGCAAAGCAGGGTCAACCCAAGTTGGCTTCTGTATGTAGCTGAACTGCACAAGAAGTTTGGAATGCTATAACAGGACTCGTAGAAAAACCACTAGCATGGACAAAATGATGCAAAAAAGGAAGGAAAAGTAACTATGGGAATATTGGCTAGATTTCATAAATTAGAGCAGGGTGTCAAACTCAATTTCATCAGGGTTGTGTTTGACTTCAGAGGGGCCAGAGTGCGAAAGGCCAGCTCGATGTCACTCAGGGGCACTTGTGGTGTCCTGAGCACTCTGCTAGAGAAAATGGCTCCCGAGCTCCATTTTCAGCTGCAAGAGAAAACAGAGCACGGGAGGGTCTCTGTTTTTGCTGGCAGAGGCACTGCAGGCCAGTCCTTTGCTGTTTCCAGGGCAACCTTGTGGGCCTAATTTAAGCACCTTGCAGGCCGGCTCCAGCTCCTGGGCCTTGAGTTTGACACCCCTGGATTAAACCATATAACTTAATTCAGACTATAGTACAATCCCAAGCACCATTTCTGAAATTCTGGACATTTTCTTTTCCTACAAATACAATATAGATAGCCCCAGCTTGAGCCCCAAATTTCTATTGCTTAAATGAGACATTTGTTGAGTGAAATTGGCCCCAGTTTATGACCTTTCCTGCCATAGTTGTTTAGTCAATCACTGCAATTGTCAAGTTAGCAACACGATTGTTAAGCAACGCTGGCTTCCCCTTTGACTTTGCTTGTCAGAAGTTCACAAAAGGAGATCACATGGCCCTGGGACACTGCAACCATACATGTCAGTTGTCAAGTATCTGAATTTTGATCATGTGACCATGGGATGTTGTAAGTGTACAAAATAGTCATGTCACGGTTTTTAGTGCTGCTATAACTTTGAACAATCACTACGTGGCAAGTTGAGGACTACCTGTAGTCTCTCTGTAAATTTGATCCCTGTTATTCTTGTGTTATTCTCTCTTTTCTAATTTAGCTAAGCATGTCTACATTTAAAATGTTGCTTCATATGAGGGAAGAGTTTATTTTTGTCTGTGCTACTCTGCACAGCATGGTCTTTGTTGCGTGCATTTCTCAGTCTTCCTAGTCGACATAATACTGAACAATTGTGGACCAATTATATATTTCTAAGCACTCTCCATGCTGATATTGGTATAATTTATGAGGAAAAAAACTCTGTAAATTAACTCAATATTATCATTCCGTATTACTGAAGAGTGGACTGAATCTGAGAATTGTGGCTGAAGAATGAGTTCACGAGAGGGATGGAATTTGGACCAGGGATTTCTTGATTAACACCTCTGGTTTCACTTTCACATAAAATACACAGAAGTGCTCATTCATGATCAATATAAGGGATGGCATGAATGCAGAGATTTCCTGCCACTCAGATAAATGTAAAACATTGTGAAACTATCTGTGTAAGTCTGCTTTTTTCATGCTACTACAACCTTGAATTTCTATTTTAGGTCCCTTGAATTGGGTTCAAAGTAGAGTATGCTATTGAGAAGGAAATAGTACAGAAGTACAATTCAATTAATACTTTCAATGTTATATCTGGGAGAGTGGGCGCAAGAACGGAGATGAGGCATCGAACAGTGACTCCAACTCTTTATTAGTGACTTCAGAATAGAGCAAAAGGCTAGGTCAGCAGCAGCTCCTTTTATAGAGCTGGCTGCTGTCACAACAACCAATGATTTGAGTTTGCCGCGCTGGAAAGCGTCCAATCAGCAGCGACCGTTTAACAGCCAATCAGATTAGCCGACAATGACCATTCACGATCTGCTACTAGCGGGCCAATCAGAAGTGCAGGTTTACGAGCCTGCTGTGAAAGTAAAACTATTAGAATTGCAAGCTAACGAGTTTGCTTAGTTCGTAACACCCCTCCCCCCTAGGTTCCGTCTCAAGGGTGGGGTGATGTATTCTCGCAGGTAGGCAAGTCATCTCACCTGTCTACCTGATCTTCGTTGCTCCACCAGTCTTTGCCTGGACTCTGGTTCCGGTGGGCTGTTGGTTGAACTCGGCGGTAATGGTGAGCTGGCTGCTCCGATGGGCGACTCAGTGTTGTCATCTCTACTCCTGTCAAGGCTGTCATCTGGATTCTCTGGGGTTGCTGATGCCACCGTGCTGCTTCGTGGAGAGATGGCCATCTGCCCTGGCTCTTCTTTGGAAGATGAATAATCCAGATTTGGTTGCGCTGATTGCTGGTTTTCGAGTACTGGGTCAGGTACTAGTTCGTTTTCGGCCCCCTCGATTTCCCTTCCCCCCCTGGTTTGGAGTTCAGGGCTTGTGAAGGGGGTAGATGCCAGCCGGGAGCATAGCTGGTCAATGTGGCGCTTCCACAGTCTCCCATCAGCAGTTTGTAAACATTAGGAATGGGGACCCGTAAGTTGAGTTATGGTAGCGGGGACCACAATGAGTCACCGATAAGGTTTTTTGCAAACACTGGGTCGCCTACCTTGAACGTGCGATATTTGCTGCTGGATCCCAGGGGCTTTTCTGGTGTGTAGGCACGGTGTAGTTGGTTAAGATGTGATCAAAGTTTCCTGCCCATCAGGAGTTCGGCTGGGGTTTTGTTTGTGGTGCTGTTTGGAGTGATATGTTGGAGGAGGAGCATCCTGGTCACCTTGTCATGGATGTTCCCTTGTTCCATCTTGTGTAAGGTTTTCTTTATGAACTGGACCATTCGTTCAGCCCTACCGTTGGCTGCAGGGTGTGCGATGTTAAAGCGTGGCGTATCCCCTGGTCTGCTAGGTACTGCTCAAATGCCAAGGCGGTGAATTGTGGGCCATTGTCTGAAACCAAGACATCTGGCAAGCCGTGTGTAGCAAATAGTCTGTTTAGTTTTTTAATGACTGTTTCTGTTGTGGTGCTCTTCATTTTGTGGACCTCAAGCCAGTTGGAATAGGCATCCACTGTTATGAGAAATGTATGTCCCTTGGTGGGTCCCGCAAAATCGATGTGGATACGGGACCAGGGATCTTGGGGTGCTTCCCATTCCATTGGTGGTGCTTTTGGTGGAGCTGAGTGTGTTTCCTGGCATTTGTTGCAGGTAGCGACCCAGGTTTCTATTTGCTTATCTATGCCTGGCCACCAAGCGTAGCTCCTTGCTAGTGCCTTCATTCACACGATGCCCGGGTGTCCATCATGCAATAGTTTTAGGACCTTATGCTGCAGTCTTTCTGGGATGACAACTCTGTCTCCCCATAAAACACATTCTTTTGGGGAGAAAAGTTCTGTCTGCCTGTGTTTGAAAGGCTTGAAGGTGTCGTTGAGTTCATTGTCAGGCCAACCTCTTTCCACTCAGCTGAGGACCCGTGCTAAACAAGGGTCCTTCCTTGTTTCTGATGCGATGTCTTGTGCAGTCAGTGGTGGTGATGGAAGTGTCTTGGTTTGTAGTGTGGCTATGGTTGGAGCTGGGTTGTCCAGGACTTCTGGTAGTGGAGAGCGGCTCAAGGCGTCAGCGTGGGGAATGGCTTTCCCTGGTCAGTGTCGCAGTTGGTAATCGTATGCGGATAAAAACTCTGACCAGCATGTCATTCTTGGCGATAAGATGTGGGGAGTTGGTTTATCCCCTGCCAAGATGCTAAGTAGTGGTTTGTGATTGGTGATTATAGAAAAGGATCTTCCATATACATACTCATGGACAGACACAATAACGAGAGCCTCTTTATCTAGTTGGCTATAGTTTCTCTCAGTTTTAGATAAAGTTCTAGAAAAGAATGCAATGGGTGCCTCAGTACTGTTTGGCAGGATGTGGCTCAGGATGGCTCCTACTCCAAACGGTGAGGCGTCACAGGTAACCGTTAATGGTAAAGTTTCGTTATATTATATCAATACAGCATGTGATATTAAAAGGTCTTTTACTTGCTGAAAAGCTCGCTCTTCTCGATGTCCCCAGACCCAGGAAGCCTTCTTATTGAGGAGCCTATGCAGGGGTTCAGCAACAGTCGCCTTCTGGGGCAGGAAGATATTATAAAAGTTGATAAGTCCCAGGAAGGCTTGGAGATCTGTTTTGTTTCTAGGTCTCGGGGCATTTTTTATTGCAGCCAATTTTTTCTCAGTAGGGTGAATTCCCTGTTTGTCAAGAAGGTAACCAAGGAATTCAACCCTCTCTGTGCATAGTTGGCACTTTTCCTTCTTGACCTTCAGGCCAGCGTCTTTAAATTTCTGGAGGACCATTCTTCGTCATTTTTCTAGTATACTTCTAGTGGGAGCAGCTATCAGGACATCATCGAAATATATCTTGTAGCAATCTCTCCATCAGACTTTGGAAGATGCCAGGTGCTACGCTTACTCTGAACTGGAGTCTATTACACTTGAATGCACCTCTGTGTGTAACTATAGTTTGGGCTTCTGCGGTCTCTGCATCTACGGGCAGCTGCTGGTACGCCTGGGCTAAGTCCAATTTTGCGAATATTTTTCTGCCCCCAAGGGAATGGAGGTGTTGGACCACAGGCACAGGGTAAGCACTCTGCTGAAGTGCGTGGTGCAGGGTGGCTTTGTAATCCCCACAAATTCTCAAAAACCCATCAGGTTTTATGGGGGTTACAATTGGGGTCTCCCATCGGGCATGGTCAATCGGTTCCAACACGCCTTCGGCTATTAATTTGTCCAATTGTTCATCAATCTTTGGTTTGAGTGCAAAGGGCACCTGACGAGGCTTAAGGCGAATGGGCGCAATATCAGGGCAGAGGTTAAACGATATGGGGGATCCCTTGTACTTGCTTAGCTTCTTGGTGAAAACTTCCTGGAATTCCTGGACAATGGCCGCTTCCCAGTCATCGCCTTTGGTCTGATTGATGCCTGCCAGTTCAATTCCCAGAGGCACGAACCACTGTAAGCCTAGCAAGCTGGGTCGATCTCTATCGATGACGGTAAGAGGTAGGGTTGCGGTGTGGTCTTTGAAAGAGACTTGGACGTGGCTGGAACCGGCGACTGGAATTCTATTCCCCTGGTAGTCCTTCAATATAATTCTCTGAGTGCTGAAGTCCTGGCGATGGATGTCAGGGATCAGCTGTTTGAGGGTTTTCCAGGAAACCATCAATAGGGACGACCCAGAGTCGACTTCCATAACGCATGGTCACTTCTCAATGATGACCTTTACTCAGATTTTCCTTGCATCAAGGGATGAAGCGTGGCCGATGGTGATGGTTCGGTGTGCCTCTTCTCGTCTGGTAGAAGTGGCTGGTGCTCGGTTTCTGTAGTAGTGGTTCCATTGGTTGCTTGGGCGGTCCCGATTTACTGGTGGGGTACCTGTTGTCTGCCAGAAATTATTTTCTCTTCGGTTCGGACTGGACCCTCGCTTGCTTCTATAAACCTTTGCAATGTGGCCCCTCTTTCCACAGGAATGGCAGAGTGCGTCTAGGAATGTACAGTCTGATCGTGGGTGGTTTCCCCCACAACAAGCACACTGGAATGAGGGCTTACGACCCCGTTGATCTCATTGATCACGTTCTGACCAGAGTCTGTTGACCTCTCTCTCACTTTCTGATGAGGACTCGAGGTCTTCATGGTGGGTGGTTGTTGCGTGCCTCTCGGGACAAGGCGAGTTGGCAGTGCAGTCCATTTGCTTGGCGCATTCGAGCGGCCAACTTCCTGGTTGCTTCTGCTGCAATAGCATCAGTGATGACATCTGCAAGGCCGATGTCTCTCTTCGCCATAATCTTGCTCTGGGTCATGGGGTCTCTTAGACCCAGAACAATTCGATCTCTCATGGCTTCTTCGAGATTGGCGAAGCCACAGAGTACCCCCAGGTTTCTGAGGTCCGCAATGAAGTCTCCAACACTCTCACTCTCCTGCTGGTCCCTCTGGTAAAACTCGTGTCTTCTGATGAGTGTTGGTACTGCTGGGGCATAATGGGCCTGGAGGATTGGGGCAAGAGTGTCCCAGTCCATTGTCTTGACTTCTGCTGGTTTTGCAAACACCTTTGCCATCTTAAATACAGCTGGCCCGCAATGGGTCAGAAATACAGCTCGTTTCTTGCCAGGCGTTGCATCCTTCAAGTTGTTGGTTTCTAGGAACATCTGAAACCTGTCCATATACGAGTCCCAGTCTTCGTTATCCGGGTCAAATGGAGTGGGTGGTATGGCGCCGCTGGTCATATTGCCGCGATTGGTGCGCTCTCAGCCACGTGCTCTCTTATCGTGCAATAAGTGATCAGTCAGCTCTTATCATCTCCGCATCCCACCTTCGTTGCCAGTGTTATATCTGGGAGAGTGGGCACAAGAACGGAGATGAGGCATCGAACAGTGACTCCAACTCTTTATTAGTGACTTCAGAACAGAGCAAAAGGCTAAGGCAGCAGCAGCTCCTTTTATAGAGCTGGCTGCTGTCACAACAACCAATGATTTGAGTTTGCCGCACTGGAAAGTGTCCAATCAGCGGCGACCCTTTAACAGCCAATCAGATTAGCCAATAACGACCAATCATGATCCGCTACTAGCAGGCCAATTAGAAGTGCAGGTTTATGAGCCTGCTGTGAAAGTAAAACTATTAGAATCGCAAGCTAACGAGTTTGCTTAGTTCGTAACATTCAAGATGAGGTTATTTCATAACCCAAGAAACTGTACTGCAGTGTTCTTGAAATGACTGGTCTACTTGCCCTTCCATCTGGGAGTCCATTGTATCTTTTAGAGAAGGTCATTCCTACTCATTGAGCAGCCATGATGGAAACACTGTTCCATTTGCCTGAAAAACGCAAGAGCTCTCTGGAGCAATCTAAAGCAATCATACATGTCCCCTAAAGAAAGGGGCTTCTTTTACCTACTAAAGCATAACTCATGTTAAAATTAATGTGAGTTTTCTGCAGAGAAAGTTAATTCAAGAGTGATCCAAATAATTTTAAAAGAACCTGGCTACCTTTCATTTAGGAGTACATTGGAATGAAACAGGGCTGCCTAGTCCATGATGGGATTCAGATTTTTTTAAACTACCTGTTCTGTGGGCGTGGCTTGATGGGCGTGGCAGGGGAAGGATACTGCAAAATTTCTAGTCAGAGGTGGTATTTGTTGGTTCTCAAAATTTCCACTACCAGTTCTCTAGAACTGGTCAGAACCTGCTGAATACCACTCCTGTGCCCGGTTGCAAAACAAAAATTGTTTCCTAGAGTGTAATGACAACTGTAAAGTTGCCTGTATCATCCTGTTGGTGAGGCAGGAATATCAATAGCTAGCTTTGAGCATATTGCCATTGAATATAATTACAATTTATTTAATTGTAGTGAAGAACCAGCAAGGTGAAAAACACAGAAACAACAATCAAACACAAAAGACAAATGTAATAGTCATGTGAAGCTTAGAAATCAAGACTGAGAGAAATGGAACAATTAAGCAATATGCATTTAAATACTATAAAATACAAAATAAAATTGCAATAGAATAAAGGAAAAGAAAATACTCTGATAAAAGAGAGACTTCATAATGTCATTTCTTCAATATTTGAATATCTTGTGCCTTTTTATGGAAACAGCTGGATATAGGAATGTAGCAGTGCTTTTGGTGATGGTAGAATTCTTCTGTGAGTAGGAAACAAACCATTTATCCCTTATAAGAGATTGTTTTTCTAAAACATATACTATAGAGTATTGGATTTATGAGCCCGTCTGCAACAGGAAATCTACCATACCTGTTGTCCTTCTGAGATATTTTGTCCTCTGTCATTTTTTTGCCTTCTGTCCCACCATTTTTTCTTTTAACTTCCTATTCCATGTTTTAATCTCTCTTTTCTTTCCTTAATGTGAGCAATTGTCACTACATTTTCTGCAGATAGCACAAGGATGCTTCTGTCACTAGTCATCAGGTTTTTGCTTGATATGCTCCAGCCCACCAGATAAGAATGTGTGAGCAGAAGGAAGTTCCTAAAAAAGTTCAGGTTTTCTTCAAGATTTGTTTCCGTAGGATTTCACAGGGAGGCTATGGAAGCTGAAGAGATGAGCATTCAGTGCACAAGAAGATTTCAGTCCTCCCTGGATAATTTCTCTTTTGAAAGGTTTCTCAAGCAGATAATCATTCATGAAATTGTGTAGGGATTAATAGGAAAAATGGGGGGGGGGGTGATCTGCCTGTTTTTACATGTGTTGGAATAAATATCCATCTGGTTCAGTTCCAAGCTGGGTGAAAAACGCTGGAAACAACATGGAGGCTGATTGGAAAGATAGTTTATTGAACAGAGCCACAAAGACAGCTCTGGATCAGCTGAACAAATGATTGAAGGAGTGGATGGATCTTTATAGTTTTCTGTGACAGTGAAGTTTTAACTCTTCTGGGGGTGGTACAATGAAGGGGCTTGGCTTCCCAAAAGCACGAAGCCAACTCCTCGATAAAACCCCTTTTATTTAGTTTAAAGTGAATTCCTCTCCAGCAAAGTCCCGGCCAATAGCCTTTAAAGGGATTTCCCAACTACAGACCTTTATCGGGCTTGGAGAGCTGCCAGGCTGATATCTTCCAAATGCCACTCTGTAGTGAACAATACTTAGCAAGAAGTCAGGAACAGATCTTCATCCTAATTAATGAACTGTCTCCTGCAAACCCCACGCCCCTCTCACTCCTCTTTATTCCCTATGGGAGGAGCCATTCAATGTCCACCTGTCACTTTACTCCTGAGTCAACTCTTGTTCCTTAGCTGTACCCTTCTCCTGACAGTTCTGCACATGCCCACACTGGGAACAGGCTCCAGCTGTTCTTCTGCCCCACTGATGTCTGATTCTGAAGGCAGCTGATAATTGTCAGACTCCAGGATGGTCCTATGTTTCTCCCCAACCCCCTCACTGTCTGAATCTGCTGCCAGCTCCACTGGTCACTGGCAGGCCACAACAGGACTTTTGTTCTGAAAGGGTGTTGGACAATTTCTTTTGTGGCTAATGGCTTTCATGGGTGAGGGGCTGTCAAGGAGTTTTAAAATATCCTGTCTTGAGTGGATTTCTGCCTGAAGTATTTGCTTTGCTTATGAATAGAACTATCTAGATACTTGTCCTCTTTCAATAAGCTCTTTCTCTCTTCAGTGCTGGCATCTGCTGTGGGCTATTAAGAAAGACTTGGGAGCTGCTTTCTGTCTTTAAGAGCAAGTTTCTCCATTTCTCCTTTAGGGAAATATAATATTCTACCTTTTTAATATTTCCCAAAATATTTCATTCTTCTAGGAGGGGTAGCTTCTCGCAAATGCATTCTTCGCTATGAAATATGCAGTTTGTGGGAATTGCAGCCAATTGATCAGTCTGTACAATGGGCAGCTGGGAAGCTGAAGGAGGAGGATTGCAGTAAAGGACATCTAAGTTAGACTTTGCCTTCTCTACTTGTGCTTGAAATGGCTTGGAAGAATGGAGGTTGAAGTATGAGATACATGCAAGTTTCCTTGTATCTCTGCCTTTTAATAACCTTGCATGGGTGCTTTCTGCTCCTCCCCTCCCCAATTTCTAATAAAGGTCTCAGATCAGTTCCAGCATTAAGGAGAGCTACAGACAGGGCACTGCAATCTTTAAAAAGTTGTAATGTGAACAAACAGGTGGTGGTTCAAGAAAAAAAATATGTACATAATTCTTTGACAGCTGTAATCCTGTTTTATTTTTGCCCTTTGAATAAGTTTAGCTACTAGGCTAGAGTGACTGAATTTTGAGTGAACCTGAAAACAGATCCTTGAAGAAAAACATTTTGAGAATAATTGAACTAGTTTACCTTCCACCTGAACTGGAACTTAATAAGATGGTGGATGAGGTACAGAAGCATTAAAAGGTGGGGAAGGCTTTTAAACTCTTTAGAATAATTTTGATAATAAACAAAGAAATGCAGAGTCACTATTCATTTTGAACATATGTATTAGGCTGCCTTTCATGCTTACAGTACAAGGTGTAAATAAATGGGGATGCCAAAGTCATTTTAAAATTTGGTTTTCATTTTAATTTCCTTCATATAATAGTTCATCAGAGTCAATAGCTTTCCTAAGAATGGAGCCTTTAGCATTTTATATGCTTTCCTAAATTAACTATTTTAATAGCCCCAGATAACAGAAGGACAGAAAGGGCAACTAATTAAATAATTAATCTAAATTCTAAAATAATATATTTAATGTGAGGCTTTCCTGGCAGGTAGTACTGTAAAGAGATGCACAGAATAGAAATAATACTCACATCACTAAGAATATACCAGGAAAGGCTAAATGTTTGGCAATATCAATATTATACAATTAAATGCTTTAGTTTGAAGTTTAAAATATTAAATATAATTCTATAATGTTAAATAATACTTGGAATTGATTCAGGGTTGCAGAAACCTTCATGATTCTGATTTGTTATATGTAAAAAAAGTATCCTGTGCAGTGGTGGGATTCAATTTTTTTTACTACCAGCTCTGTGGGCACGGCTATGTGGTTATGTGACTGGGTGGACTGATGATTTCCTGCTTTCTAGCTAATTTAAATCATGTGGCACAGTTGATGGTCACCCAGTTGATAGTTGGAAATACCAGTTCGGCTGAACCAGTAGCATTTTTTTTGAGATCAGATGTGCATAAGAGTGCTGTCCTTCCGTTTTTGATCAGTTGTGAGGTGCTCTGTGACGAACTTACTTCTGTAGTTTCAGATATTTGGAGGACTCCTCCTAAGGGAGCTTTATCAGAGCAGGAAGTCAACTCAGCATTGAGTGTTAAGTTCGTGGTGAGAATAGAAGTATTCTTGCCTCCTTGCAACAATAAAATGAGCTTTAAAAAGAATATAAAAGAATATAAGAAGTAGAAAGTGCCAGAGAAGGAAACATTTGGTAACAATGCAGGACAAATTTAAGCATAGTTTCAAAAATGATAGTGATAAATACTGATAATAGAGGATTGGCTCCCTGGAAATACATTCCTTTATATAAAGTATTTAAGTCAAGGAAATTAAGAAAGGCCTCATTTGTATATGTATACACACATGCACGAACATTTTAGTTACACATATTTTTAAGTTATTCAAATAAGGTCCACTAACCTTTTGATTAGTAGTACATGATACTTCCTACACAAACTGTGTTCCTGTCCGGATGATCTCATACAGACATGTTATACTTTGGGGTAAGAGTCAGGAGAAAAAAGAGCTCTACCAGGAAAAAAAATAGATGTGGGTGGGATGCGGAGATGATAGAGCTGACTGAGCACTCGCAGACTATTCAGAGCACGTGGCTGAAGATGCACAGAGAACGGCAGAATGGCCAGCAGCGCTATACCACCCACTCCATTTGATCCAGCCAGCGAGGACTGGGACTCATATATGGACAGGTTCCAAATGTTCCTGGAACCTAACAATTTGAAGGATGCTACATCGAGCAAAAAGGGCGGTTTTCCTACCGCATTGCGGACCTGCCATTTTTAGAATGGCAAAAGCACTTGCCAAACAAGCTGAAGTCAAAACAATGGACTGGGATACCCTGGCTCCCATCCTGCACGCCCATTACGCCCCAGCAGTTCCAACCCTCATCAGAAGACACGAATTCTACCAGAGGGACCAATGTGAAGGTGAGAACATCAGGGACTTTGTAGCTGACCTAAGAAATTTGGGTGGATTATGTGGTTTCGTAAACCTAGAAGAAGCCATGAGAGATCGAATTGTTCTTGGCCTAAGGGACCCCATGATCCAAAGCAAAATTATGGCAAAGGGAGACATCACCCTTGCAGATGCCAAAGCCGATGCTACTGCAGCTGAAGCCACTCACAAATCAGCAGCACGAATGTGCCGAGCAAATGGGGCCAGACGTCAAACACCCAGTGACCCAGCCACATCCCCAGAGAAATATGCTTCATCCACCCACCACGAGGACATCGATTCCGCACCAGATAGTGAAGAGGAAGAAGTCAACAGACTCAGGTCAGAATGTGAACAGCGAGACCAGCGGGGCTGTAAATCCAGTTTCCAATGCGCTGGATGCGGGGGAAACCACCCACGATCAGGTTCCTAGACGCCATCTGCCATTCTTCTGAGAAAAGGGGGCACATTGCTAAAGTGTGCCAGAACAAAAGAGGATCCAGCCCCAAGAAAGAGACTAACTTCCGACAAGCAGCTTGCACCCCACCAACAAATTTGGACTGCCCAAACAACCAGTGGAGCCAGTACAACAGGAACCGGATGTTTACTGGCACAACCAGATGGGAAGAGGCACATCAGACCATCACCATCGGCCATGCTTCATCATTAGATGCAAAAAAAGATCCGCGTAAAGGTCACCATTGAAAATCGTCCATGCACCATGGAAGTGGACTCTGGGTCTTCCTTATCCATGGTCTCCTGGAAAACCCTCAAGCAGCTGATTCCTGACATCCACCGCCAAGACCTCAGCACCCAGAGGCTCATATTAAAAGACTACCAGGGAAATCGAATTCCGGTTGCCAGTTCCAGT
Organism: Hydrophis major; assembly: GCA_033807585.1. Classification (NCBI taxonomy): domain Eukaryota; kingdom Metazoa; phylum Chordata; class Lepidosauria; order Squamata; family Elapidae; genus Hydrophis; species Hydrophis major. Next base: position 34,556,889 of record CM066332.1, on the reverse strand, counting down.
CATGTCCAGGTCTCCTTTAAGGACCACACCGAGGTTTCCGGTTCCGCGTGGCTTCGGTGGCAGCAGGAATTCGTGACTGTTCGCGATTCCTGCTGCACTTGCTGCCGAGATACCCCCGATCCAAATGGGTCAGGGGGATATGGCTGCCCTGTAGGGACAGCCGAAGACAGAGGGGAGCCGGACAGGGGGTTGGGGGTGTCGCAGACCCCCTCCTCATCCGGAAAAACCCCTTTTTCCCAAGGTGGTGGAGCAGCAGTCAGCAATGGCCGCCACGAAGAAGCTTGCAACCGGGTAAGATTGCGCTGGAGGAAGTAAGAAGAGTGAAAGTGCTGGCTGAGCCGGGTCAATCAACATCTTTTAAACTCGCTGGAACTGAGCTGTCTGAATTGCTGGAGGATACTTTGTATCCCTAAGAAGATCGAAAGCGGCAGAGAAGCTGTTAAAGGGAACTTTTTTTTCTTCACTCTCCCACCCCATGGAAACAGCAGATGAAGATTTGAAATTTGTTTGGGCACTGAAGGTGAACTATTCTGAAAGTTGAAGTTAAGGGACAAAAGAGTTCTTGGACTTAAAAATTTAAGAAATTGGAAAACCCTTATTAGAAGTATGGATTTCTGATCATTTAAAAATTGATGTTGCAAGTGGGAAGGGAGAGGAAAAAAATTGGAGCAGAAGTGGAAAAAGGAGGAGATTGCCTAGAATCTCAAAGAAAGATATATGGTAATTGGACCTCTTTGATTAAACAGTAACCCCAGAAAGAGAAATAGAAGAAGGAAGAAAAGTATTAACTTTTGGAACTTTTTTTGAATTATTTTTGATTAAAAATACTTGGTTGGTTGTTTTGGGGAAAGTTTCTCTTTTCAGGATGACATCGCTTGTGTATGAACTAAAGACTGAATATCAAAAATATAAAAGGGAAGAACAAGATGGAAAAGATACTTTGGGCACTTTATTTCAATTTTTAGAAATGGCGTTATGTACTTATGAAAAGTTGATTATGCAGGAGAATGACTGGGACAAAGAAGAAGAGGGACAAGAAGCCATCTTTGATGAACAATGGGTTTTTTCCGGGGAGGAGGAGAAAGAGGATAAGAAAAAGGGGATTTTAAGGTTTGAAAAAACAACCAAAAAAGAGAAAAATGAGAGGAAAGGTGGATGCAAGGTTAGAAAGCAAAGGAAAGGGAGTAAGAAAAGGGAGGAGGAGAGACAAAGGGGTAAAAAGAGCAAGGAGAAGAATAAGCAAGAGAGAAAGGGGGGGGAGGAGAAGTCTCAATGGTGGAAAGCAAGATCTAAAGAAAAAAAGTTTATTTAGAGACAATGGGTGAATCTAATTAAGGATAAAAGGGGGATTCTGGAAGGTACATAAGATTGTGTTTTTTATATGTGTATTTAGAGTATAAAATTTATTGTGTAATTTTAGAATCTACTAAACAGAATCCAAGATAAATTAAGTGTTATATGAAGTACTTTTAAGTTAGGGTAATGAGTTAAAGGCGTCACTCCAATTAATGTATAGAAGAAGTATAGTAAAAGAAAAAAGATGAATGGATAGTTGGAAATAGAACAGACAAAGAATGTTATTGAAAATGGTAATAAGATATGGAAAGATATATAAAGGTTTTGTTATTTTTTTTGGGGGGGGGGGGTTGTATGTTGATAAAAGGCAATAAAATTTTAATTAACAAGAAATAAGTTGGATGAAAAGGAGAAGTTGGGATAAGATATGAAGTTAAATAGATAAAGTAAATATTGATATTATAATTGGGAATCATTATGTTCTATTTGTTTTCTTCTTTAATTATTACTATTTTTTTTTAGAAAAGAATTTATAAGCTGTTATGCCTTGATTGTTTGTGCACTGTTTTTGTAAAATTCATAAAATTGGTTTATAAAAAAAAGGAAAATGATAATAAGATATGGAAGGATATATAAAGTGAATATGATGTTTGAATTTGCGTCTGTGAGAAGAGTTTCAACCCGGGATCAGGCAGCCTTCAGAAAAGATATTTTAGTTTTTTTTTTCTTCTATGTTCTGTGTTTTGTATGTTTATGAAAGGCAATAAAATTTTAATAAGCAAGAAATATAATTTGGATAAAAGGAGAAGTCTGGATAAGATATGAAGTTAAATAGATAATGTAAATATTGATATCACAATTTGGAATTATTTTGTATGTTCTATTGGCTCTCTTCTTTAATTATTAATTTTTTCTTTTTTAGAAAAGATTTTTCAAGTTGTTATGCCTGGATTGTGTATTGTTTTTGTAAAATTAATAAAAATTGTTTTGTTTTTTTTTAAAAAAGGACTACACCGCAATACTACCGCTCACCATCGTTGACAGAGACCGGCCCAGCTTATTGGGTCTGCAGTGGTTCGTGCCATTAGGAATCGGAATGGCAGGCATCAACCAGACTGTAGACGTAGACTGGGAGGCGGCCCTCATCCAGGACTTTCAAGAAGTCTTCACGGAGGAATTAGGCAAGTACAAGGGGTCCCCCATCTCATTTAATCTATGCCCTGATATCACACCCATTCGCCTGAAGCCACACCACATTCCTTTTGCTCTCAAACCTAAAATTGATGTGCAATTGGACAAATTAATAGCGTAGGGCGTGTTAGAACCCATCGATCATGCCCGCTGGGAGACCCCAATTGTAACCCCCATAAAACCTGACAGATCTTTGAGAATCTGGATTACAAGGGATTACAAGGCCATCCTCAACCACGCGTTACAATAGAGCGCCTATCCAGTACCTGTGGTCCAACATCTCCTTCACTCACTTGGGGGCGGAAAAGTATTCACAAAGCTTGACCTGGCTCAAGCTTATCAACAGTTGCCAGTAGACGCAGAAACTGCAGAAGCACAAACTATAGTTACACACAGAGGTGCATTCAAATGTAACAGACTCCAGTTTGGGGTAAGCGTAGCACCTGGCATTTTTCAAAGTCTGATGGAAAGGTTGTTACAGGGCATCAAAGGGGTTGTGTCCTATTTTGATGATGTGTTGATAGCCGCCCCTATGAGAAGTCAGTTAGAGAAATGCCTAAGAACTGTCCTACAAAAGTTCAGAGACGCAGGCCTCAAGGTTAAGAAGGAAAAGTGCCAGTTATGCACTGAGAGGGTTGAATTTCTGGGTTACCTTCTTGACAAACAAGGAATTCACCCTACTGAAAAGAAATTGGCTGCCATTAAAAATGCCCCAAGACCAAAAAACAAAACAGACCTCCAAGCCTTCCTGGGACTCATTAACTTTTATAACATCTTCCTACCCCAGAAGGCGACTGTTGCTAAATCCCTACATAGGCTCCTCGACAAGAAGGCTTCCTGGTTTTGGGAACGTTGGGAGGAGCAGGCTTTCCAACAAGTAAAAGACCTTTTAACTTCGGATGCAGTACTCACCCAATATAATGAGACACTTCCATTAACTGTGACTTGTGATGCCTCGCCCTTTGGAGTAGGTGCCATCCTGAGCCATGTTCTACCAAACAGTACAGAGGTGCCTATTGCATTCTTTTCAAAAACTTTGTCTAAAACAGAGAGAAATTATAGTCATTTGGATAAAGAAGCCCTCACTATTGTATCTGCAATAAAAAGGTTCCATGAGTACATGTATGGAAGATCCTTTTCCATCATCACAGATCATAAACCATTACTTGGCATCTTGGCAGGTGACAAACCAACCTCACACATCCTATCCCCTAGGATGACATGATGGTCGGAGTTCTTAGCTGCTTATGACTACCAGTTGAGACACCGACCAGGGAAAGCCATTCCCCACGCAGACGCTTTGAGTCATTCTCCACTGCCAGAAATTCTCAATGACCCAGCTCCCACGCTCTCAGCACTACGAATTGAGACACTTCCATCACCTCCACTAACAGCACTAGACATAGCCTGGGAAACAAAAAAGGACTCTTGTTTGGCACGGGTTCTCAGCTGGGTGGAGAGGGGATGGCCAGAAATCAAACCAAATGACACCTTTAAACCCTTCAAGAATAGACAAACAGAACTTTTCTTTCAAAAAGGGTGCGTGTTATGGGGAGACCTGTTAGGGATAACATTGTTTACCCTAACTGGTTTAGGTAAATAATAATATGTTATCATAGTTTGTATGTTAAAGTATCTGCAACTTTAACTGTGGGATAGTAATTAAGGGAGTGGTTGTGAAAGCACTTTAAAAGAAGCAAGACTGCAGCTTGCTCTCTCTCTGGCTTTGATGATCCCTGATTACTGCAAGGACTCAAGACTGCATTGCTCGAATGGGAGAGAAAACAAAGGACTGACTTGTAAGTGAACTGACATAGGATATTCTAAACGAACTTTGCTAACTGAATATCCCTGAATGGACTGACTAAATGATACATGACTATTGGACTGTTATTTTGACTATGCTATGAACTCATAATGGAATAAACTATATTTTTGATAGCACAAGCGTATCTGTTATTTTTACTGTATGTTAATAAACATACAAGCTTAGCTCACTCATTTATCTGTGTGCCTATCTGACTAACGCTGCACATTCTGTTTAGCTTGTCTCCCTAACCCTGGTTGGGGAAACCAGGCTTAACAAGACCAAGTGGTCATACCAGAGAAGCTGCAAAAGAAAGTTCTACACTTGTTACATGACGGACACCCAGGCATTGTTTGAATGAAAGCATTGGCAAGGAGCTATGCCTGGTGGCCAGGTATGGACAAACAAATTGAAGCCTGGGTTGCCTCTTGTAGCAAATGCCAAGAAACATGCTCATCCCCACCAAAAGCACCACCAGCTGAATGGGAAATGCCCAGGGGTCCTTGGTCCCGCATCCACATTGATTTCATGAGACCTATAAAAGGACATACCTTCCTGATAACAGTGGACCTACTCTAACTGGTGCGAGGTCAACAAGATGAAGACTACCACTACAGATGCAGTCATCAAGAAGCTAATCAGACTTTTTGCAATGCACAGGTTACCAGATGTCTTGGTTTCTGACAATGGGCCCCAATTTACCGCCCTGGCTTTTGAGCAGTACCTAGCGGACAGGAGAATACGCCATGCCCTGACTTCACCTACTCACCTGGCGGCCAATGGCAGGGTTGAACAAATGGTTCAGTTCACTAAAAAGACATTACAGAAAATGGAACAAGTAAACATCCATGACAAAGTCATGAGGATGCTCCTTCTCCAATAAACAGTACCACAAACAAAAGCCCAGCTGAACTCAGATCGCATCTAGACCGCCTACACCCAGCATATACCCCGGAAAAGCCCCTGGGTTCCAGCAGTAAACACTGCTCCTTTAAGGTAGGAGACCCTGTATTTGCAAAGAAGTTTTCAGGAGACCCATTGTGGATCCCTGCCAAAATAACGCAAATCACAGGCCCCCACTCCTACCCAATAGAAACCACAGATGGGAGATTGTGGAAACGCCATATAGACCAGCTACGCTCAAGGCTGCCCACAACTCCCATCACTAACCCCGACCTCAAAACCAGAGGGGGAAGAGAAACGGGATTTTGAAATTGAACCAACATCTGGCAAAGGAAGCATAACCCCACAACCAGCTCAGCGAAGCCCACTATACTCACAAATGGAGGAGGAATCTTGGCAGGCAGTCTCCAGGAGCTAGCAGTCAAACAGAGTCCGCGATTCCAGAGAACCTAGATGACAGCAATAATGAAAGCGTTGCAGGTATTCCTGCATCACCTCATGGGAGACCCAGCATAGAAGCCAGGTCGCCACGCCAGACAGTTCCAGCAAACAATCCGTCGGAATCAGAAACTGAGCAAAGACATTTTGAACAGCGTAAATCAGGTACACAGGTACGAAGACCCACCTACCTGCGAGAATACATCACCCCACCCCTTAGACGGAACCTAGAGGGGAGGGATGTTCTGAACTAGCAGGCTCGTAATCCTGCACTTCTGATTGGTCCGTGAACAGCGGGTCGTGATTGGTCGTTTAGAGCTGATCCGATTGGCTGGTAAATGGACTGCCGCGATTGGACACTCCAAGTGCGGCAGGCTCAAATCTCTGTCATTGGACGCTTTAGCAGCAGCCAGCTCTATAAAAGGAGCTGCTGCTGCTAGGCTTTTTACCTCCAATCTGAAGTCACTATTAAAGAGTTGAAGTTACTATCCGAGGTCTCGTCTCCATTATTGCACCCATCTTTCCAGACATAACACTCTCCATCAATATAAGTAGCCTGGGAAACCAATTTGTGTGGAATGCATTTATTTTTCAGCTTGCATACCAAAAACATTAAAAAAAAATTAATCACATTTCCAAAGTTCTGATATTTGTGTTGGAATGGGGCCTTCTGCAGCATATCGACAAAAGTGAAGATTTTGATAACCACTTATCAAGAAAATACCTCTCATGGAAGGCTGATGGAAAATATTGTCTTCTGATCCTTCATCTTCATAAATATGGATCTATAAAAAGAAAGCCTAAACAAAAACAGCACTGCAGCAAAAAAGTAAAATACATGTGTTTAACATACTTGGACAAAAACTTGATGAGATTAGTATTTTTCCAAAAGTGTAATTACAATGGTGATAGTAAGGAGGCCAAGGATTACTTACACATCCAAATAATGAAAGATCTTTTGTTTCAAGCTGCCCATCTCCCCCTCACTCCCCAACCCCTGGCCGTAATAGTATTCCCACAGACCAGTTTTGAGATTTCTTTTAACTAGAAGACAATTGGACTGTTTGACCTATTGGCAAGGCCACCTAGTTAGGCTGCCAGAAACTGTAGCTTGAACAGAAGAGTCTATGTTTGATAATTCTGGAGGCTTTGTTACAAACTCTCTAATTATTCAGGCAACTCTTCATGTCGTAGTCTAGCCAGAGGAGATAGACTCAAAATGGATATTGGCAAACTCATTGATGCTGAGTCAAATCAAACAGCTGGAACTAGTTAGCAAACTTAAATCTGCAGGTAGGCCAAAGGGAAAGAGGAATGTAGTGTGGTTTGTATATTTTTCTTTTCCCTTTTTGTAATTAGTTCATCTTTCAGCTTACCCACACAGGTGTTTCTGGACTAGAAAAAAAAAGGCTGCTTCTGGGTGGAAAAGGGTAAATATGAAAGGTTGCCAGCTTTTTACTCACTATTTTTAACCCCTGACAAAGTAATTGTGACTTGTCTGTTGTGTATGCAATAAGATTAATAAAGTGTGAGCTTGGAGTAAGTGCAGGGTTCTGGCCCTGCACTTCTGATTGGCTGTTAAGCGGCCGGACCGGATTGGCCCATTCCGGGGAATCTGATTGGCCCTTAACAGAGAGTTCTTATTGGTTATAAAAGCTAGTGTTCCTAGCTCGTTATTGGTTAAACGTTACAAGGTTTGCCTATATAAGGCGGGTTTTACTGCTGTTAAATTGAGAAAGTCACGATGTAAATAAAGAGCTGAAGTTCACCGTTCAGAGGTTTATCTCCATTCTTTCTCGCCCATGCTCAAAACTTAACACTGATGACGAAGGTGGGATATGGAGATATCTGAACCAACGAAACTTCGAAGAACACCAAGCACGTGACAGACGACACCAACAATGGAACCATGTCCGGCGGCATCGTACCACCCACTCCGTTCGATCCAACCCAAGAGGACTGGGAGTCCTACATGGATCACTTCCAAATGTTCCTAGAGATGAACAACTTAAAGGACGCCACACCAGGAAAGAAACGGGCGGTGTTCCTAATGCATTGTGGTCCAACCGTATTTAAGATGGCGAAAGCACTAGCCAAACCCCGAGAAGTGAAGGCCATGGATTGGGACGACCTCGAACCTATCCTGTGAGACCACTATGCTCCGACTGTGCCTACGCTCATGAGACACCATGAGTTTTATCAAAGAAGCCAGCGAAAAGGAGAAAGCGTGGCCGACTTCATAGCAGACCTCCAAAATTTGGGAGGCCTCTGCGGATTCACCGATCTAGAAGAAGCACTAAGAGATCGCATAGTTCTGGGATTAAATGTGCCAGGCGTCCAAAGCAAGCTGATGGCGAAAGGCGACATCAGCCTTGTCGATGCCATCGCTGATGCTACCGCAGCGGAAGCAACCAAGAAGTTGGCTGCACAGCTACGCCGAAACCGCAATCCGGTACCACCACCGGCCAGCGAAATCTCACCTAGTTCAGAAGGGCAGCTCGCGACAATGCACCACGAGGATCTCTCTTCGTCGTCAGACAGCGACGAAAAAGGGGTCCATTGACTGCGGTCCGACCGGGACCCTCACCCGAAGCCCTTACGCCCTTGCGCTGGCTGTGGAGCCAACCATGTCAGGTCTGAATGCAAATTCCGTGATGCACTCTGCCATGAGTGCGGGAAACGAGGCCACATCGGATGGGTCTGCCGCAGTTTGCAAGACCCAGACAGGCCTCAAAAGGGGCTAACTATCGCCAATCGACAGGAAACCATCCTGTAAAGCGAGAGCCAGTAAACCACTCCTACAGAAATCGAGCTTTGCAAAGAGAAGAGGCTCACCATACTATCACTATCGGTCACGCCTCATCCTTGGACACTAAGAAAATCCGAGTCACGGTACTATCGAGAACCAGCCTTGCCACATGGAGGTCAACTCGGGATCGTCCCTCTCGATGGTGTCTTGGAAGACACTCAAGAAATTCATCCCCACAATTCAATGCCAAGATCTCCGATTCCAACGCCTCATCCTCAAGGACTACCAGGGGAATCAAATCCCTGTCGTCGTGTCCTGCCGAGTCTGAGTCTCCTTCAAGAAGCACACAGCATACTTACCTTTAACGGTCATTGATAGAGATAGGCCTAGCCTACTGGGCCTCCAATGGTTCGCGCCACTCGGCATTGAAGTGGCGTAAACCGAGTTGGTGGCTGTGACTGGGAGGAATACCTTATCTCTGAGTTCAGGGACGTCTTCGCGGACAGCTTAGGTGAGTACAAGGGGACCCCGATCTCATTCAGCCTAGATCCAAAAGTAGCTCCCATTCACTTGAAGCCCTGTCGAGTTCCGTTTGCCTTAAAATCAAAAATCGACAAACAACTCGACAAACTGATAGCTCAGGGGGTGTTGGAGCCCATCGATCACTCCCCGTGGGAAACCCCTATTGTAACACCCATTAAGCCAGATGGGTCAATCTGACTTTGTGGGGACTACCGGGCCACCTTGAACCACGGCCTGCAGCAGAACGTGTATCCAGTTCTGGTGGTGCAGCACCTACTCCATTTCCTGGGGGGTGGGAAAGTTTTCGCTAAATTGGATTTAGCTCAGGCATATCAGCAATTACCAGTAGATGAAAAAACAACACAGACCCAAACTATTGTGATGCACCGAGGTGCCTTTAAATGTACCCGGCTGCAATTCTGAGTTAGTGTAGCCCCGGGGATCTTTCAGAGCCTTATGGAAAGGTTATTGCAAGGAATTAACGGCGTGGTCCCCTATTTTGACGATGTATTAATTGCAGCCCCTACCAAAAAAAATCTTACAGGACCGATTAAAATTAGTCCTAAAAAAATTCCAAGAAGCCGGTCTTAAGGTTAAAAAAAACAAATATAAATTGTGTACTGACAGTGTTGAGTTTTTAGGGTACCTGATTGATAGCCAGGGCATTCACCCTACCGAAAGTAAATTAAAAGTGATCAAAAACTCTCCAGGACACGAAACAAGGCCGATCTCCAGGCGTTCCTAGGCCTCATCAATTTTTATAATGTATTTTCACCGCACAAAGCAACTGTCACTGAACCGTTACACCGATTGTTAGATAAAAAAGCAATTTGGTTATGGGGTTACCGTGAAGAACAGGTGTTCTGAAATGTTAAAAAACTGCTCACTTCTGACTCTGTACTCATGCAGTATAACGAGACTTTGCCATTAGTTATAACCTGTGATACATCGCCTTTCGGGGTGGGCGCCATTTTGAGCCACGTACTGCCTAATGGGAACGAAGCCCCTGTTGCATATTTTTCAAAGACGCTTTCAAAAATGGAGCGGAACTATGGACAAATTGATAAAGAAGCCCTCGCAATTGTCTCAGCTGTGAAAAGATTTCACGAATACGTGTATGGCAGGGTTTTTACTATTGTGACTGACCACAAACCGTTGCCAGGGATAATAGCTGGAGATAAGCCGACTCCCTACATATTATCCCCTAGGATGACCCGATGGTCAGAATTCTTAGCTGCTTATAACTATCGGTTGCAATACCGCCCGGGGAAAGCCATTCCCCACGCCGACGCATTGAGCCGAGCACCGCTTCCAGAGACTCTCACGATCCGGCACCAATGGTAACCACGTTGCAAATCGAGGCACTCAACTCGCCGCCACTGACTGCTCGAGACATAGCGAGAGAAACCAAACGCGACCACACCCTAGCACGAGTCCTAGGCTGGGTAGAACGTGGATGGCCATTGGACCAATTATCAGATGACTTCACACCATTCAAGTCTCGACAGACCGAACTCTTCTCCCAGAAAGGCTGTGTCATCTGGGGTGATAGAGTCGTTATCCCAGAACGGCTCTGAAAAGCGCTGCTGAGAACTTTGCACGATGGCCACCCCGGCATCGTGCGAATGAAAGCCCTTGCATGAAGCTACACATGGTGGCCGGGTATTGACAATCAAATCGAACAGTGGGTTAAAGCTTGTCCCAAATGCCAAGAAGTCAGCAACGCCCCACCAAAAGCCATGCCTACTGAATGGGAGACACCACATGGACCCTGGTCCCGTATTCACCTGGACTTCGCGGGGCCAAGCAAGGGCCACACCTTCCTGCTTACCGTCGATGCCTACTCAAATTGGCTCGAAATTCTTTGCACGACGACTACGACCTCCGAGGCGGTTATTAAGATTTTTAACAGACTCACGGATTACCAGACATCCTGGTATCCAATAACGGCCCACAATTTACTGCACTAGCATTCGAGCAGTACCTCGCTGACTGCGGCATCCGCCCTGCGATCACCTCTCCTGGGCACCCTGCGACCAATGGCCGAGCAGAACGCATGATCCAATTTGTGAAGAAAACCTTGAAAAAGGTAGACTACGACAACATTGACGACAAGGTCAATCAAATCCTCTTCTTGCAACACATCACCCCACATAGCGTCACCAACAAAACTCCCGCTGAACTGCTAATGGGACGAAAGCTCCGCTCCCACCTCAACCAATTGCACCCGGCTTATGAACTGGAGAAACCACTAGGATCCAGTGGCCGCTGTCGCACCTTCCAGGTAGGAGACTTGGTTTATGCAAAAAACCTATCGGGCAACCCGTTGTGGGTGGAAGCGACAGTAGTACGTGTAACCGGCCCCAGATCCTACCTTGTGCAATGCCTTGACGATAAACTTTGGAAATGGCATATCGACCAATTCTGGTCGTGGCTTGCAGCGGCCAGTCTGCAACTCCCCTATGACCAAACTGGGGGGGGGGGAGGTATGGAAGAAGATGAAGTCCTAGGAAACCCGTTCGAAGGAAACGACGATTTAATAGAAACTCAGGAAGTAAAGCCGGAGGGAGAAACGTTTGCATCTCAGGGAATTGCAGAAAATGTGGGCAACGACGTAGAAGTGAACTCTGAACCAGAGGCAGCCCCACTGCCAAACAACGATCTACCTCAGCAGGATTGCAACCAGCCGATACAATGAAAATCAAAGAGACTAAAAAGACAACCGTCCTATTTAAGGGACTATGTAACTGCGCCCTGAAATAAGAAGCCAGGGGGAAGGGGTGTTGTGTATGCAATAAGATTAATAAAGTGTGAGCTTGGAGTAAGTGCAGGGTTCTGGCCCTGCACTTCTGATTGGCTGTTAAGCGGCCGGACCGGATTGGCCCATTCCGGGGAATCCGATTGGCCCTTAACAGAGAGTTCTTATTGGTTATAAGAGCTAGCGTTCCTAGCTCGTTATTGGTTAAACGTTACAAGGTTTGCCTATATAAGGCGGGTTTTACTGCTGTTAAATTGAGAAAGTCACGATGTAAATAAAGAGCTGAAGTTCACCGTTCAGAGGTTTGTCTCCATTCTTTCTCGCCCATGCTCAAAACTTAACATTGTCCTAACCATTTCCCCTACTTCTTCCCTCTGCCTACTGTGTATTATACCTCAGTTTCTATGTGTTACAGTCAACAAGTGAAAAGTTCTGCAGGACCCTTTTAGAGGGAGGCTGAATATGTTTTGTGTCCTCAGTTCATGAGCTGACTTAATGAATAGGCTGGGATTGTAACTGGATGTAGAAGATCTCTAAATTTCAGGGTTAGTGTATACAGTAGAGATTCACTTCACTTACTAAAATATACACCTTGTGATATTTTAAGTTGTAGTCCTTTTCAGAATGGAAAATTTACCAGCCTGATCAGGGAACATAATTTGAAACTGACCATTTTCATGGTTTGTAGGAAAAGGAAGGTATGTGTAAATGTGAGCCTTTACAGATGCATTTTTAAAGGAAGGTACACCCCCTAATGTCAAGGCACACGCCTGTGGAAGCCAAGCAACAAACTGGAATGACGAAATAATAGAAAGCAATAACTAAAGGTTGCTATTTTCTCTAAATAATAGTACAATGCAGAGGCAAGTGCAAATTTTCTCCGCCGTTTTGTCAGGTTAAGGAAATTTCATATTTTGAAGTAGCTTTTCCTCTGTGGTTAAAAATGCGGATGTCAGAATCTGATTATCGTGAATCTTCAGTTCTTTTTGTCACTGTGTTTTGTGTTTACTCCACTGCTATTCTAAAGAAAAGTAAGAGATGCTTATCAGTCATCCCCTTGTTTTCCCCCCAGTAATAATCAAGGGAAGTAGACTAGACTGAAGCAAAGTGGATTTGTGGCGACTCTGTAGTAGCGTGCTAAATATTCTGACTGTACAAAAAATTGAAATCTAAAATTTAGCCAAAAAAGTTTTTCTAGAAATATATTACAATGTAATTTTTTTGGTCTGCTACTAACATGTTTGTAAAAAAATATTCCTAAAAAATATCTTTTTTGGTCAATGTGGATTTTTCAAATTGTGTAACAAAGATATTTAGTTGAAAATATTTATGTATCTATGAGGAAGAATAAAAATGTGGAAATGAATGTAATTTCAAGATAGATACATACTTTAATAGGGAAATCTAAATTATTTCCATTCATTTATATTTTGAACAAATAAATAAATGATATTTTTTCCTGAAATGAAAATTTTGAAATCTTGCTAATACTATATTATTTTCTTTCCATTATAGAAGGTGGCCATATCTATTAGAACAAATAATTGGTAAGAATTTAAAATTGATTTCTCTTATCATAAGAAGTTGAAACTTTGGAATAATCAGCTAATTACTGATACCTTAAATACTTCTGGAAAGTAACAATTGAACCAAATATAATTTGCCTAAAAGCTAAATTGCAATACTGTTAGTTTAAAAATTCATTTGTTTTACTCTGTTGGCCAGCCTTAGAAAACTATATGGTTTAAATACCTTTAATAAAGTCCAAATAAATATGAACAGTATCCAAGAAATTTGATATAATTGGAGTATCCTATAATGCAAAAGCAATGGTCTCAAACTTTGGGGTCATAAGAAATATGATTTTAAAAATACTAATTTACCATATTTATTTTTATCTTGAACAAGGCTTATTCATAAAATATTTTTCTTTTTATTCTGCTGGATTCTTCAGTGGATATTTCAAAATGGTTGCTTACTGAGCTTCTTTAACATGGAATTGCAATAAATGTGCAGGTACTAAATACACATTCATTGGTCATGCCCATTATTACCTTCTTCTTAGAGGTTGAAGAAGGTAATAAGATAATATGATACAAGAGGTTCTTACTATGATGCCTGGACTACAGGTAGCACTCCAGTTACAACTATTCATTTGGCAACCATTCAAAGTTAGAACAGCAATGAAAACAGTGACTTACAAACAATCCTTCTGCTTCATAAGACCATTGTAACATACCTATCATGAAGTGATCATAATTCAGACATTTGATTCCTGGCATGTACTGTATCTAACAACAGCTGCAGCACTCTGGGGTCATGGGATTGCTTGTCAGTTTCTGACTAGCAAAGTCAAAGCCTCCCTTACCTTTTTACATATAAACCTTTGCTATGACTTTTTAAACTTGGCACATTGTGGTCAACATCTTAATATTTTTGATTCTGCAAAAACCTTTCTAACCTGTCTTGTTATACTCACATACACTTATTATAACAGATATAAAAGGAGACTAATGTATATTTCATAGAATAGAAAAACAAAATTTGAAGGTGAAATTTACTTCTCTTTATTGTGTAGAAATGTTAGATCTATAAGTGTAAGAACACATTACATACATCATAATTAAACCCTGTAGCAACTGCCTCATAATTTGAGGAGTTTATAGTAACAAACAAAAAAAATGTTAAAAGTCTAATGCATCCCTGGGCATCTAAACATAATAGAACAAATTAAATTTCATAACAACCAGATATTATCATTGTGTATTTTTCTAGAGATGTGGAAAAGAGAGTAGAGGAAGTGGTAATGGTTTATGCTGGTTGCCTGACTAAAATGATTCTGTGAGAGTTATGATCAACAAAGAGCCCAAAGTAACTAATTGAGTATACCATTACAATTATCTAATATATTACACTCATACAGACCTATTATATTTACAAATATAGATGATGTGGTGACTTTTGTTTGTGAATAGGATAATTTTGCATTGCAGAACAAAAACACTCAGCAGTATTGGTCCAGTAGTATTTGTTCCGGACTAGCAGGCTTGAAAGCCTGCAAAGCAGATTGGTCCGCTAACAGTGGGTCGTGATTGGTCGCTCCAGACTGATCCGATTGGCTAGTAAACGGGCTACCGTGATTGAGCGAACCAAGTGCGGCAAGCTCAAACCATTGTCATTGGCTGTTTAGCCGCAGCCAGCTCTATAAAAGGGGCTGCTGCAGCAAGGAGTATTCGCTCAGATCGGAAGTCACTAATAAAGAGCTGTAGTCACTTTCTGAGTCTCGTCTCCGTTCTTGGACCCATCCTTCCAGACATAACACTGGCGATGAGGATGGGATTCAGAGACAGCAGAGCTGACTGAGCACTCACCAATGATCAACAGAGCACGTGGCTGACAGCGCGCAGACATTGACAGAATGGCCAGCAGCGCTATACCACCCACCCTGTTCAATCCAGCTAGTGAAGACTGGGATTCATACAGAGACAGGTTTCAAATGTTCCTAGAATCCAACAATCTGAAGGATGCCACTCCCAGCAAAAAACGAGCAGTTTTCCTGACACATTGCGGACCCGCCGTCTTTAAAATGGCCAAAGCACTCGCAAAGCTGGCTGAAGTCAAGACGATGGACTGGGATACCCTTGCTCCCATCCTTCGCAATCACTATGCCCCGGCAGTACTGACTCTCATCCGCAGACACGAATTTTACCAAAGGCATCAACGCAAAGGTGAGAGCATCGGGGATTTTGTAGCTGACCTAAGGAATTTAGGTGGTTTGTGTGGCTTCGCAAATCTAGAAGAAGCCATGAGGGATCGAGTTGTCCTTGGCCTCAGAGACCCCATGGTCCAAAGCAAAATTATGGCCAAAGGAGACATCTCCCTCACAGATTCCATAGCTGATGCCACTGCAGCTGAAGCCACCCACAAATCAGCAGCACGGATGCGCCAGACAAATGGGGCCAGCCACCAAACCACCAACGATACAGCAATGCCATCAGAGAAATACACGTCAGCCATCCATCATGAAGATATCGAATCTTCATCAGATAGTGAAGAGGAAGAAGTCCATAGACTCAGGTCAGAGTGCGAACAATGAGACCAGCGGGGTCGTAAATCGAATTTCCAATGCACCGGATGTGGTGAAAACCACACATGATCCGAACGCAGATTCCTTAATGCCATCTGTTGTTTTTGTGAGAGAAGAGGGCATATTGCTAAAGTATGCTGAAACAAAAGAGGATCCAGTCCCAAACGGAAAGAAAACAGTCTCCGACAAATAGAGGGCAACCCCACCACAAATTGGGACTGCCCAAACTACCAGTTGAGCCAGTACAACAGAACCCAGAAATTTACTGGCACACCCAGATGGGAAGAAGCACATCAGACTATCACCATTGGCCATGCTTCATCTTTAGACACCAGAAAAATCCGTGTAGAAGTCAACATTGAAAATTGACCATGCATCATGGAAGTGGACTCCGGGTCTTCCCTATCCATGGTCTCCTGGAAAACCCTGAAGCAGCTGATTCCCAACATCCGCCGCCAGGACCTCAGCACTCAGAGGCTTATATTAAAGGACTACCAGGGCAACCGGATTCTGGTCATTGGTTCCAGTCATTTCCAGGTCTCCTTCAAGAACCACACCACAATACTACCTCTCACTGTCATTGACAGAGACCGACCCAGCCTACTGGGTCTACAGTGGTTCGCGCCATTAGGAATCAAAATGGCAGGCATCAATCAGACTGTAGATGAAGACTGGGAAGCAGCCCTCATCCGGGATTTCCAAGAAGTCTTCAGTGAAAATCTAGGCAAGTACAAGGGGTCCCCTATCTCTTTTAATCTCCGCCCTGATATCGCGCCCATTTGCCTAAAACCGTGCCATGTCCCTTTTGCTCTCAAACCAAAAATTGACTAGCAACTGGACAAACTAATTGCACAAGGCGTGTTAGAACCCATTGATCACGCCCGATGGGAGACCCCATAAAACCTGACAGATCTTTGAGAATCTGGATTACAAGGGATTACAAGGCCACCCTCAACCACGCATTACAGCAGAACGCCTATCCGGTATCCGTGGTCCAGCACCTCCTTCACTCACTTGGGGATGGCAGAATATTCGCAAAGCTTGACCTGGCCCAAGCTTATCAACAGCGACCAGTAGATGCTGAAGCCCAAACCATAGTTACGCACAGAGGCGCATTCAAATGTAACAGACTCCAGTTTGGAGTAAGCTTAGCACCAGGCATTTTCCAAAGTCTGATGGAAAGGTTGTTGCAGGGCATTAAAGGGGTCATGCCCTACTTCGACGATGTGTTAATAGCTGCCCCAACAAGGAATCAGTTAGAACAATGACTGAGAACAGTCCTACAAAAGTTCCAAGAGGCTGGCCTCAAGGTAAAGAAGGAAAAGTGCCAGTTATGCACTGAAAGGGTTGAATTTCTTGGTTACCTCCTTGACAAACAAGGAATTCACCCTACAGAAAAGAAATTGGCTGCCATCAAAAATGCCCCGAGACCACAAAACAAAACAGACCTTCAAGCCTTCCTGGGACTCATTAACTTTTATAACATTTTCCTACCCCAGAAGACGACCGTTGCTGAACCCCTTCATAGACTCCTCGATAAAAAGGCTTCCTGGATTTGGACGGGAGGAGCATGCCTTTCAACAAGTAAAGGACCTTTTAACTTTGGATGCAGTGCTCATCCAATATAATGAAACACTTCCTTTAACTGTGACTTGCGATGCCTCACCTTTCGGAGTAGGAGCCATCCTGAGCCACGTTTTACCCAATGGTATGGAGGTGCCTACTGCATTTTTTTCAAGAACCTTGTCAAAAACAGAAAGGAACTATAGTCACCTAGACAAGGAAGCCCTCACTATCGTATCTGCAATCAAAAGATTCCACGAGTATGTGTATGGGAGATCATTTTCCATCATCACAGATCATAAACCATTACTTGGCATCTTGGCAGGTGACAAACCTACTCCACATATTCTATCCCTTAGAATGACATGATGGTCAGAGTTCCTAGCCACCTACGACTACCAATTGAAGCATCGCCCGGGGAAAACCATTCCCCACGCAGACGCTTTAAGCTGCTCTCCATTGCCAGAACTCCAAGATGACCCGGCTCCCACACTATCAACACTACAAATTGAGACACTTCCCTCACCTCCACTAACAGCTCAAGACATTGCATTGGAAACCAAAAAAAGACTCATGCTTGGCATGAGTTCTTGGCTGGGTGGAGAGGGGATGGCCACAAATTGAACCCAACAAAACCTTTAAACCCTTCAAGAACAGATAGACAGAACTCTTCTCACAAAAGGGGTGGGTATTGTGGGGAGACCGAGTGGTCAAACCAGCAAAACTACAAAAAAAGTTCTACAATTACTACATGATGGGCACCCGGGCATCGTACGCATGAAAGCGCTGGCGAGGAGCTACGCCTGGTGGCCAGGTATGGACAAACAAATTGAAACCTGGGTCACCACCTGTAGCAAATGTCAAGAGACACACTCGGCCCCACCAAAAGCCTCACCAGCCAAATGGGAAATGCCCAGGGGTCCCTGGTCGCGTATCCATATCGATTTTGCAGGACCTACAAAAGGGCATACCTTCCTAGTAACAGTAGACGCATACTCTAACTGGCTCGAGGTTAACAAAATTAAGACTACCATCACAGATGCAGTAATCAAGAAATTGAACAAACTTTTTGCAACGCACGGGTTACCAGATGTCCTGGTATCCGACAATGGCCCTCAATTTACCGCCTTGGCTTTTGAACAATACTTAGCAGACCATGGCATACGACACGCACTGACATCGCCGGCTCACCTGGTGGCGAATGGTAGAGCTGAACGAAGGGTTCAGTTCACAAAAAGAACTCTACAAAAAATGGAACAAGGCAACATCCACGATAAAGTCACCAGGATGCTCCTTCTCCAGCATATTACACCAAACACCACGACCAACAAAAACCCAGCTGAACTTCTGATGGCCAGAAAACTCAGATCACTTCTAGACCACCTACACCCTGCATACAGCCCGGAAAAACCCCTGGGCTCCAGCAGTAAACACCGTGCCTTCAAAGTAGGAGACCCTGTATTTGCAAAGAACTTTTCAGGTGACCCTCTGTGGATCCCTGCCAAAATAACTCAAATTACAGGCCCCCACTCCTACTGGCTGGAAACCACAGATGGAAGAGTGTGGAAATGCCACATCGACCAGCTGCGATCCAGGCTAAGCACATCTCCCATCGGTGACCCTAACCATGAAACCAGAGGGGGAAGGGAAACTGGGGGTTCTGAAATTGAACCAACATCTGGCAGAGAAGAAAGAACCCCACGATCACCACATCAAAGCCTACTATACTCACCAGCTGAAGAAGAGCCTTGGCAATTGATCGTCTCACCTAGTAGCAGCAACCGAACAGGTCCAGCGAATCTGAGAGCACAAGCAGTAGCAATGAAGGAGGCATGTCAATCAGCCCGAGGTCATCTGAAGGGAATCACAGCTACAGAACCAGCTCAACGTTCCACATAATTCCAGTGAGCAGCCCATCGGAATCCGAGAGTGAGCAAAGACAATTCGAACAGCGCAAGTCAGGTAGACAGGTGCGAAGACCCACCTACCTGCAAGACTATATAACCCCATCCCTTAGACGGAACCTAGAGGGGAGGGGTGTTCCGGACTAGCAGCGGGTCGTGATTGGTCGCTCCAGACTGATCCGATTGGCTAGTAAACGGTCTGCCACGATTGGGCGAACCAAGCGTGGCAAACTCAAACCACTGTCATTGGGCATTTAGCCGCAGCCAGCTCTATAAAAGGGGCTGCTGCGGCTAGGAGTATTCGCTCAGATCGGAAGTCACTAATAAAGAACTGTAGTCACTTTCTGAATCTCGT
This sequence comes from Hydrophis major, assembly GCA_033807585.1. Lineage (NCBI taxonomy): Eukaryota > Metazoa > Chordata > Lepidosauria > Squamata > Elapidae > Hydrophis > Hydrophis major. The sequence goes on along the minus strand of CM066332.1, from coordinate 34,537,316 downwards.
CTCCGTTCTTGGACCCATCCTTCCAGACATAACAGTATTAATGACCATGTACAAATCAGTTGTGTCTCTACTTGAGGATTAGTACTACTGGTGATTATTCAAGAATTATAGCTGAATCTCCAACCCTTTTAGGGACAAAACCTTTTCTTCCTCTGATAATGGATCATGTTTCATTGTTAGAAGATTGTTGTGATCACTGTTTATCAAAGTAAGTTTCAGAATGACCAATGTTAAATGTAAGATAGGATCTAAAAACAATATTACTGGTGTTTGTTTTATTTTTCCATGTTCTATATTGCAATCTGAAAGCATAAAATATGCAAGCTTTTGATTTTGTTTGATATTTTGCTCAGAAAGCACTCTTGAAAGCTGATCCAAACTTTCAATCCGTAGCTAAGTGATATGGTATTGATGTTATATCTCTTATTCCACTCATTCTCATAAATCTTTGATCTTGTTTAGCTAGCAATTATGGTTTATTGTCTCTCAATAATTATTCTCATCTGTTCTTGGAAAGATATGTTTTAATACATCTATAGAGAACATCTTTGGTCACTTAAAACATATATCCACCACAACTAAAATATTAATTTTATATATAATACTGAGAAATCCATGTTAATTCTTCATTTAAGTAAGGCACATTACTCCCACAAATTAAATGATGCTATTTCAGTTTCTTTTAGACATATTGGCAACCTGAACAAGCTATTCAATTTAAAATTCTATTCCAAGTCATCAAATAAAACCGTAATATATTGTCCTTATCTTTATAACTCCACAATGTTTAACTTGTAGATCCTCCCATACTCAGGCTCTTATCTTCAAGAGTATGATGAATTCCTGTCTCTTCATAATATAATCACTGTCAAATATAAGTTACTCATGGTATTGATGGAATTCCATAAACTGACGTTCTGCTTGCATGTAGAAGTAAACAAGACAACCTGACCACATTTGACTTATTGTATGTCATTCTGAATTCTGATATATTTATGTTTATGTTTTTGTTTCTAAAATTTATTGGCCACCTATATTACTGTAGGTAATTATTTTCCTTGTGCCCTCTATGATGGCGATTCACCCAAGGTAAGCATCCACATGAGCCAAGAGCAGGAGCCACAAAGTTATATACATCTTATATTGAATGTTGATTAAAGATAGTTTGCGTATGCATATACATCATTAGAAGTTTCCAGAAGGAAGGAATTGCCTTAAAACTAGTAGGGAAACAAGATAACAAGAGACATTCTTTACAATGCAATATAGCAGCTTTGAAAACTAGAATGGCTAAGAGTTTAATTGTTATTCTAACAAGCTGACCATGTACTTTACTGTGGAGATAGATAGATAACCATGTGCAAAGGAAGCTGTGTTACACATCCTCAAATCAATTGTCTCTATTCAAAGCATAAATCCTATAGGTATTTAGACAACAAACTGGCATCATAACAGAAATTCCATACCTAAGTAAATGACCAAAGAAATATAACTAGAACATATGCCATCTTATATCTGCATATAAAAAGAATTACAACTGATTCAAGCTAAATTCTCTCCACACTTTCAAAGAACGTTTAATGTTGCATTTTGTTAAGCAGATACTTCATAAAGTCCTTTCAGTACAAGTACTTGATGATTTGATACAACACAATGAGATTGGTCTGTAGTTTTCAACCAGGCAGAGGTCACCTTTTTTTAAAATAGGGATGACCGTTGCTCAAGACCATAGATTTGATAAGGAGCTGGTTCTGAATGATATATCATATATTATGCTTGGGGGTTCTGCTATGGTAGTGGAGAGCTTTTTTTAAGAAGAATGCACATAAGCCATCAGGGCCAATAGATAAGAATGGTTTTAGGTGGCATAGTGCATTTTCTACGTTATCTTCAGTAAAGTCAATTTGTAGATTGTTGCAGTTAGTTGTCGTACAATTAGGAAATGTGGGGCAGGAGCCATTACTATTTACAAAGACTGAACTGAAGAATGTGTTGAAGAGGTTTCCCATTAGGCCTTTTAGGGGTGGCATGGTTTTTGAGTCTTTAAGTTTGGTGTTTACAAAGTTATAGAAAGCATAGGTGGATTTTGTGAATAAAAGATTTTCCTCTTGCTTGCAGTGGTAATGGATGCATTCTGCCTTTATCTGTTGGCATAAGATGTTGTATCAGTTTTTAAACTTGGCTATGTATTTAGTTTTGTTTTTACACCATAAGGATTTTTTTTAGATTGAAGTTTTCTTATTATTTTGGGTAAATTGTTTTGTTTTGTGGGGTTACTAATGGAACATATAGTTTAATGACTCTTTCAAGTTCAAGCAAGAAGGCATTATAATGTTTTTCTGTAGCATTACAGCCAGAGAACAGACTATGCCAATCAAGAGATGATAAGTTGGCAGCTATGAGTTCATAATCGGCTTTTTAAAAATATATTGTGAGGCATCATAAGCAAACTTTAATGCACTATAATATGTGAACATTATGATTGATGCCGCCATTTTATTTCCTTCTAATGTTTGTCCACTGCCATACCTTCTCCCATTCAGTGAAGTATTCAAGGGATGTAACACAGTGGCAAAAATTTGGCAGAAATCTGTAATAACCATTAATAAATCCTACCAAGCTATGACACATCTTGAAGCATTCATGAACTTTCTCTCTACACATGTCTATGCCTTCTGAATCAACATGTGATGCGAGGTTTAAAGAGTAATATTTCTTGCTACATGCTCAAAAACATTGTCTGCCAACTTCTGTAATATTACTTTGAGGTTTTCAGACCCCAATTTTATCCCATGATAATAATGTTGGCAAATAAGCAGGATTTTTAGTATACTTGATGAATCAAAAGTTCAGATATACCTGGATACTTAGTCGTATTCAATCTTTAGAGAAACGAACAACTGGAGGAAAAAAAAAGGATGTGTCTCAGCCAATTCCTACTGGGTGGAAAATGAGAAGGTTTCACTGACTGCAGGTACAGCTCTTTATGTGACCCGTATCCTGGAGATTGTAACCATAATCTGCCAAAAAAATGATTGAAGTTTGAAAATGCATTTACAAAATAACCTGAGTAAGGTTTGATTACAAGCTGCTGTGTCACTACTTCAACAACACACTGTAGGATTTTCCATCTCATTGCACCTAGCTCAGCTAAGTGGAGGGACTGGGATTTTACTGCTGAACCTCTGCTAAAATACATGAAAACTACTTCAGTATTGGAACATATGAGAATTGGCCATTAAGTTTTTCAACTGTTTTGGGAAAAAAATCTTTTGAACTAATTTACTGGATCTCAGATTTTAATTCAGCTTCACAAAGACAGAGGAATCTAATAGGCTTTCTTCTCTAACATCTCATTGCCTTAGCAGTTGAAATGAGAGATTTGCAACAGCGTTACATAAAATATATTTTGGAAAGTTGGATGTGATTTTGAAGACTGGTAATGGGTATTTCTGAAATCAATAAAATAAATAATAAAATATTTTTTCTATTTTAGAAAGGAAAATCCCTTGTTTTAAAATAGCCAGTATTTGCAAAGGTGCTCATTACATGTTCAATTTAAATACAAAGAAGAATAAGAAAGAAAGGCAAATTCTTGACATTTGAGCAAATGACTGAGAAGGTCATGTAAAGGGGCATCTGCATATATAATAGCATATGCAAATGTTATACAAATGTGGATGTTCTTCTCTCAATAGTGGAAGAAACTTTTTTATTGAGAAGTATTTTGAATTTCTGGTCTTTTTTGCAGGACAAACATATTTAGTAGTGACTATCAACCAGAAATATTTAGTTAAGAAGTAACAATATATGTTGACAAAATACCACTTTCCAGCTTAACTGGAATCTTATTATCTTATCTAAAGATAAATAAACATTTTAAAGAATAATGTGCTTGTAAAAACAAACAAATAATTAATAATAATTGTCACCAAAACTTTATAGCTTCCCTCACAACCAAATCAAAATATTTAGAAGATATTATTGCAGATGGGTAGCATCTGCCATACCAAAGGATTAATGTACAATAATTCAGAGAAACGTTGCTTCTGATTTTTTTTTTTAGGTAAAATGCAAATCTTAATTATTGGACTGATTTTTTTATATAGTTTAACAATCGACATTTTAAATACTACTGTTCAAAGTATGGACGTTGAGGAACCAAGTTGGAATTAAATTATTCCATCATTGCTTCAATATATGTAGTTCTCACTCAATCACTGGTATTTAGCCTGAAATCTCAAACAATTTTCATTATTTGGTTTATAGCAGTTGAATAAAGAGTTGGAACTTTAAATACACAATTCCCAGAGCAGAGATTTTACTATATTTACCCTGTTTTTATATTCCACTGGGATAACATCGGCTGTAGGAATTTAGGGAAACTGAAAAAAAGATTGCATGCTTGATATAGCTAATCATGAGTAATTGTTTAGCTGTCCCTTTTAAAAGCATTATGAGTTGTTTGCTGTTTAGAAATGCAAAACATCTGCCAAATGTGAGTAATTAACTGGCTCAGTACCTTTCTATCTTTTACCATGTTTTGGTTTCTGAGACAGAGACATAGGAACGCCCATCTTCTGAGGTTAGCTTCTTTGGGAGACATCAAAGTTGTGTGAGAGAATTGTTCTTGGCAATCAAAGGGGCTAGTAAAAATAGGGTCAGAATGTTTACATGACTTTCTATGGGTCAGCCTTTATTACAACTGTGTTTTGTGGCCTCCAGTTGATAGAGAGCTTTACAAAGGTTTTTGGCAAGCACAACAGCTAACATTTCCATGTGAGAAAGTGTTTACATAGACACTTTAGAACATCATTTGTTCTAAAGTAAAATAATTAGAAAGATTATAGAAGATCCAAGCCAATTCAGGAGCTTAAGGGTGTCTGCAAGGTGTGGTCAAAAAGGTGCTTGTGATAGTGTGATGCCAATAGAAAAAGGCAGAATTTCAATCACACCATCATGACTGCCATCTTAACTACTTTTTAAAAGTCATACTCTGTGGCAGCAGTGGTGGGATTCAACTTTTTTTTTACTGCCGGTTCTGTGGCTTAGTAGGCATGACAGGGGAAGGATACTGTAAAATCTCCAGTCATAGGTGGTATTTGCCGGTTCTCTGAATGTCTCAAAATTTCCGCTACTGGTTCTCCAGAACTGGTCAAACCTGCTGAATACCACCTCTATGTGGCAGCCCTGTACGTTGCTTTATATTAACAATTATTACAATTAGTTATAATTTTGCACAATCTAGAAAAGGATGCCATGCTCAATGGTGCTCTACAGATTTGTTTGACTGCAGTTTCCACAATTCACAATTCCAAATTCCTGGGCTTTGTTGATTGAGGCTGATGGAAGATTTCATGGAAATTCAAAGCACAGTAGAACCTCTGGTCACGACTATAATTCGTTTCATAACTTTGGTCGCAAGCCAATTTGGTTGTGACCTGAACCTAATTTTGAAAATTTGGTGCTTACAAAAAAAAAAAAAAAAAAAATGGTGCAGAAGGGGAAATCAGCTGAGGAAAAAAAATGTGATTTTTTTTGGTTGGAACCTGATTTGATCATGGTCAGAAGTGTTACTATTGTTTTTTGTCGCACATTACTATCTCTTCTGGACATTTTCCTCAATATAACAATGGATCTTTCTTTAATTATTATTCTTTTCTGGCTCCTAGGGAACTTTGTTCATCTCATTTCCTAGGGAACTTTGTTCATCTCATTTCAGTTGCCCCAAAGGGAAAAAAATGTTTTCCCATCTCATTTTAGTTTTCCCAAAGAGAAAAAATGCTTGAAGTTTTCCATATTGCTGTTTGTCTGTACTATATATACAATATTTTCCAAAAGGAAGAAGCCAATGTCTGCTTAGCTTTTAACTTTACATTTTTAGAATGCTGATGTATTTTAAATCTATACAAGAAATAAAGCTATATAGTTATAGGTTGTTGTTGTTTTGAGGTAAAATGTTTCTCAGGAAATGTATGATAATACCTATCAAAAATGTGTGATAAGCAAGCTCTAATTCAAGCAAAGTCTAGTATTTTTTTTTTTTTTTATAGAACTTTGCACCCCTCCAGGGCATTACTTGTGTGTATTAAGAAAAGGCATTGTTTTACTGTAAAAAAAAAATCTGTTATTTCTTTAATATTAAATTATTTAATTAAAAATAGTTTAAAGGTAGGCAAGTATAGCATTTTTCTTTTGTGGAAGTTTGGTTTGCTTCTGTGTTTTGCTTGTTTTAATGAATCTGCTCTGTTTATCTTAAGTTAATTAGAGGAAGTTAATTAAACTGAATTGGAACTTGATTCTATTTAGAACAAGTTGCTCCCATTGGGAAAGGGGAGAGAGAGAGAACTCCTTGTTCTTTTTAGTGATTCTAAATGTTAATAATCTTGGTTTAGGAATAAACAAGATTTATTCTCCTTCTCTTTTAAAACTCGTAACAAGAAACAAGCAATAAGGTAGTCTGTAAAATTCAAAAGTGTCAGACAATGTAATCAGCTTTTTTTTTTTTTTTGTTAGAGTTGGCAAGAAAGATATGAGAATATGATAAGGTATTGTCTGGGTGTTTAAATAGTATTGCTTTTTTAATGCAATGTATTCATGAGTCACCTTGTAGTAGGCAGAATCATGAACAAGTGGCAGGGTTTCATTTCATGATTTTCCTGGAACACTACAATTTCTTATACAGTCCCAGTCTTGCCATTTTATTTATGTGGATGGATTTATTTGGATTTTACTGGGGCATTGACTTCCTTTCACATTTTAGTTATTAGAAAATGGTGACCTAGATAAAATGACAGTATAATCACAGTGATTTCTTTAGTGAATGGACCTCTTGTTTACATTTGAGATCTGGATAGAAATACAACTGATCAAAAAACATTGTGTAAAAGCTACGATATGGTTTTAGGGACCATATGATTCACAATTTTCTGAACTTATTTAAATATAAAACCACCATGAATAATGCTTTGGACATCTTAGATCTATGAAAGTTTAGGTCACAATAAATCTGTTGACCTTTATGAGTCCCAAGAACTCTAGATTTTCTGAGATGAATGTCATTTTCACAATCTGTGAATGGCCACTAATCAACTCAAAAGGTCTGCATTGCTTATCATATTCTCAGCCTTTTGGACTTTTGACACCCTTACTCTCACAGTCCATAATAAAGATTAAGATTTTTTTAATCACAATGCTGCTGGCCAATAGCTTGTGCCATGCATTCAATGAAACTATGTCAATTTCATTTGATTTTTATTTTATTTCATCAAGCGATTATAAGATAACAGGTATAAGTATAAACATAGTTATGAATACATGAAATGGGTACATATAAGAAAAATAAAAGAAGCAATAGGACAGGGACAGTAGGCATGTTGATGCACTTATGCACGCCCCCTATAGACCTCTTAAGAAAGGGGTGAGGTCAATAGTAGACTGTCTAAGGTTAAAGTTGTTGGGGTTTGGGGAAGAAACCACAGAGTCAGATAGAGTATTCCAGACACTGACCACTCTTGCTGAAGTCATATTTCCTGCAATCAAGTTTGGTGCGGTTTACCTTGAGTTTGTATCTATTGTGTGCTCTTGTATTGTTATGGTTGAAGCTGAAGTATTCATTGACAGGTAGGACATTGCAATATATAATTTTATGTATTATAGTTAGATCAGACAGAAGATGGCATAGTTCTAGGTTGTCTAGGTTTAGAATTTCAAGTCTGGTGGCATAAGGTATTTTGCAATGAGTAGAGGAGTGGAGAACTCTTCTTGTGAAATATTTCTGGACTTTCTCAACTGTGCCAATATCAGATCCAGACCGATGAGCTGTATTTGAATATTGGTCTAGCAAATGTTTTGTATGCTCTAGTTAGTAGTGTGTTTCAATATTGAAGCACACAGGAAAATCCATCTATCTCTATTTCCAAAGTTAACCCAGATACCCCTAAAGTGCAGAGCAAGTATGGTACACATTATGTCATCCCAAAGAAAAACAGAAATCAGATGATGAATTAATTATGAATCTTTTGTTACTTTTTGATCACTTTCTCTCCTCTTTCTGGGGTCTCTAATCTTGTTTTTTTAATCATCTCTCATTCTCATCTTTATGTCTGCTTTGGGAAATTGCTTCAAAGTAGAATTGGCTTTTTCTGGGGAATTTCAATCAAGATGAACAGTTAGTTAACTTGATATTTTCCAGACTTGTGAAGTTCTTTGTTGTTCTGCTCAAAAATGCAGACTTTGGACTTAAGATGTGACTTGTTTGGCACAAATTGTATAGGTGTGCTCAGTAATTTAGATTAAACATCAGGAAATACAGACAATACTATACAGACAATTTGCCTTCAGGTAGATGTTTTGTTTTAGTCTAGTGGACTTTAAATATGAGTCTGGTAATTACATCAAATTTTCCTTCTCATAACACCTGGCCACAGAACATTGGGACTCTACTTAAATTCAAAAATTAATTTAAAGAAATTTCAAGGTAAATCAATATGGTCATCAATGAACAGCAATCAATTTTCTAGTTGTGTGTACATAAGCCTACTGATTTAAGAGAAAATAAATAATAAAGAAACACCAACTAATCAGATATAAGCTCCACCCATCTGCAGACATATACAAAAAGTATGCAGTCTGCACTACAATAATGAAATGTTATTTTATCTCCCATGGTTCACATCCAAAACAGTGTTTTGTGTTCTTAAAAGGAATTATTCAGACAATAAAGAGGATACATCTAGTTCAATCTCAGTTTTTTAAAAGTAGTTTATGAGCTACAGATTGCTCAAGCTTACATTACATACTAGTTTCTGGTCTGTAATAAACATTACTGTATCTACTGAACAAATGAATTTGTAAAAGGGGACAACAGATTAGCCCATTGGCATTGTGCCAAAGTCAATGCCAGTAACAGTGAATAGATTAGTTTTCTTTCACAATCTTCAAATAAAATGTGTCAGTGAAAGTGAAAACTAGTTAGCAACACCACCAAATGGTAGCTAAACCTGAATATTTTCTTGTCTCTCAAATCTGTCATTAGAAGTGAATTCTGTTCTGTGTCTGCCACATGCTGGGTTCTAATAGGAAGGTAAATACATAAAGATATAATAATATGAGAAGTGGATTTTCTAGGAAATGATGGTGATAATAATGCTATCAGATCTGGTCAAAAGACTTTCTATACTGGCTTTCTATACTGGCTTCAATGCTGGCTTTCAATGGAAATAGACATCTTATTTTAGTGGCCAGGGAATTATATTTAATTCCAGACTAACTCTACTAGAGCTACTTTAAAAACCTATCCAGAAAATCTTGCTTGCTTAGTATCATTTTTTTTTCTCAGACATGATGTCATCTACTGAACTTTCTCTGCTGAATAAAGTAAACATGAACTATACTGACATTATGCTAAAGATTAATTAGGCTCTAATTTTTAATTTTAGAAACTCCACCCCAGCAGAGTTCTGAGTTTCAGATAATATTTGAGCATGTAGTGAAACAATTAACTTTGAAAAGATATCAGTAAATTAAAATATTAATAAAGATGTAATACACACATTTTCCCACAAGCCCTACTGTGCTACATTATGGTGGGATGGGGGGGGGTATTCCTAGGAGGGATGAGTGAAAAAGATTGGGAGTATATGCTTAGAATCTATTTCCCATCAGTGTCATCATTATCAAGGTGTGAAGGTTGTCCCAGCTGCCCAGGTAAAGCAAGCAGGCACCTATATTGGGTAGCAGTCTTTATAGAAGATGCCAGAAACAGACAAACACTTTAATGACACTGGCAAAAGCATCTATTCATACTGACCAGGAAAAGGCATAGAACAGCATAACACTTAGATTTATATACCACTTCAAAGTGCCTTACAGCACTCTTCAGTGGTTTACAGAATCAGAATCCCAACAATCTGGGTCCTTATTTTACCAATCTCAGAAGGATGAAAGGCTGAGTCATTCTTGAACTGGCTAGAGATCAAACTCCTGGCAGTGAGCTGAATTAGCCTTTGATACTGCATTCTAACCATTGCGTCACCATGGCTCAAGATAATGGTAAACCATTTCTTCTCTCTCTCTCTTTTTTTTTTTTTTAACCAAGAAAGCCACATAGAAGAGAAAATATAAAATTATTGACAACAGAGTTGGATAATGGCCTCTCAGGTTTGACTCAACAACCTATTGAAGAAGAATGAAGATCTTTTGAAGTAATAATTGTGTTTACAATGTGGCTAGATTAAAGCCTTCAGGACATCTTGTTGCTGCTGTTGCTATTCAGGAAAAACACAAAATCCAAACCTGAAGAGACAGAGTTTCAGTGGGAAAGATGGCGTATAGGAAGAATGAACACAGGAAACTCAAAACAGTGAATGATGAAATGAAACCACTACCGATTGATATTTTAGGCATTGGAAAAATGAGATGGACTGAGATTGGACATATTCCAATGACAGAAGATCACACTATTTATTACTTAAGACATGAAAGGCAAAGAAGGAAGGGCATTGCTTTTATAGTTAGAAAAGGTATAGCAATATCTTTTCTCAGAAAAATATATATTTCAAATTATAGTTTAAGGAATTGACTACCTGAAATAAAATTCCAGGATCATACATGAGTTGGTGAAACACAAATATTATTTTATGTTGACTTACTGCAAAATTTTGATATCAGTGGTCAAAAATAGTCAATTAAATCATGGCTTAGAGCTTAATTAGAGTGTGAACTCACATACCAGTAATATGCATGAGACTGCTTTTGGACATCTGGAAGCTTCAACTGATGCAGAATGTGGTCAGGCAGATGGGCCCTTCACAATAGTTTCCAATTTTGCTGGTTTCCAGTTTGCTTTGGGGTACAATTCATATTGACCTTTTAAGCCCTACGTGGCATGAAACCAGGTCTCCAAAGGAGCTCCATCTATTTACCATCTCTGTTGAGGTAATTCCCCATTAGGAGAATGAGTGCATACAGGGAGATGTAGTGAGAGAAGTCTTTGAATAATACACACACAGCACACAGATACACTGTACAGTAAATGTAGGTTTTTACTTTCCATAAAGGTTTAAGCAAAGTTCAAAATAAGCAGTCCAAAGTCATTCACAAGTTGAATCAGTCAGTTTTCATCCAAGGATAATCCAATAACAAAATCCAGTATCAACAACAGTTCAGTATCAGTCTTACATCAAATCCAGGAATATCAGTCAATTAGAAGGAACGGCAATATTCTCCAACAGAAGGAAAACAGACTCACTCACTTCTGAGACTAAGACTAAAATAACCCAGGTTTCTGGCTCCATATTATAGCCATTTGAGAAACCACACCCAATTACAGATTTTAGGATTTCCTTAAAGAGATAGTATTAAAATGTCTATCCTAGTTTATATATTTCCAACCCAAATACCTGTTAGGTGACTTACATTCCTAAGAATCTCCATATGTTAAATAAAATAAGTTAGTTGTGATCCTGAATGTAGCATTTTTGTTCATTGTGATCAAGAATAAAATAAAAACAATAGCAAATTCTCTACCTCACACATTTGAGCTATTTTTCTCCCTTTCCTTTGAATTATAAAATTTAGTGCAATGGTAAATTATACCAAATTACATGCAGAATTACTTTCCAGTATTTTATTTGCTTATGTTTTATTGCCTTTTGTTATTCAGTTTTTATTGCATTCCAATTTTGTTTTTAAATTCTCTGATTTGCGTTTAAATGTTGTTTGATTTAAATTTCTATTTGTTGAATATATCACCACACGTATATGCACCTAAGCACCCAAGCAAAACTTCTGGAGACATTGAGTATGTTTTATTAAAGCATTAATTGCAAACACAGAACTTGCCCTGAAAATACTTAATAGGTCATTCAGATTAACAGAATTATCTCTTTTGTTGCTTCTTTCAAAACATTTCAATAAGTGACATTGAAGACAAGTGGAAATCTGCTTTATGTTACTCTTTCCATTGCATATTTTAATGACTGGTTGGTTATTTCAATAATTTTTATTTTATATCTTAAGCTTTCGTAGCTTTTTATGATTGCTTACTCAGTGTATTATAATATGGACATTTAAAATGAATAATTAACAATCTGAAAAGTGCCTCTTGATTGTGGAGGAATAGAGAAAAGAATAGAGAAAAGAGAAAAGAATAAACAAACAGGTAGCCCATTTTTAAGAAGTTCTTAACAAAATATATAAAATGATGAAACAGAATAGAGTAGAGTAGAGTAGAGTAGAGTAGAGTAGAGTAGAGTAGAGTAGAGTAGAACAGAACAGAACAGAACAGAACAGAACAGAATTCTTTATTGGCCAAATGTGATTGGACACACAAGGAATTTGTCTTGGTGCAAATGCTCTCAGTGTACATAAAAGAAAAGATACATTCATCAAGAGTCAAGAATCACAAGGTACAACACTTAATAATAGTCATAGGGTACAATAAGCAATCAAATCATATGAGGAAACAGTCAGTATAAATCATAAGGATACAAGCAACAAAGTTATGGTCATACAGTCACAAGTGGGAGGGGATGGGTGATAAGGAGTGATGAGAAGGTTAGTAGTAATAGTAGTGCAGACTTTGTAAATAGTTGGACAGTGCTGAGGGAATTATTTGTTTAGCACAGTGATGACATTAGGGAAAAAACTGTCCTTGTGTCTAGTTGTTCTGGTGTGCAGTGCTCTTTAGCTCTTTTAAGGGTAGGAGTTGAAACAGTTTATGTCTGGAATGTGAAAGGTCTACAAACATTTTCACAGCCCTCTTTTTGACTTGTGCAGTATACAGGTCCTCAATTGAAGGCAGGTAGGTAGTAATCGTTTTTTCTGCAGTCCTAATTATCCTCTGAAGTCTGTGTCTGTCTTGTTGGGTTGCAGAACCAAACCAGACAGTTATAGAGATGCGGATGACAGACTCAATAATTCCTCTGTAGAACTGTATCAGCAGCTCCTTAGGCAGTTAGAACTTTCTGAGTTGGCGCAGAAAGAACAGTCATTGTTGTGCTTTTTTGATGACATTTTTGATGTTAGGTGTCCATTTTAGGACCATGAACTTCAATTTGTTCCAGAGAAATGCTGATAGCCTACCTGCATTAGGAACTAAAAGTGGTTAAAAAATTTTGGCAATCATCCAAGCATTCTCTGTGGATGAACTTTAGGAATTTTATTGAACTATTTTTATTAAAATTAATGCAGATAGTCTTCAACTTACAATCACAATTGAGCCCCAAATTTCTGTTGCTAAGTCAGTCATGACCTGACATCTATCTGTTCCCCCATGCATCCCCCTTCCCCTGTGTATGTGTAGCAACTCCAAAATGGCACGTTGTGGTAATGTTGAATGGTACACTGTCTCGGATGTTGACACTATGTGCTATTGCTATTGCGAACTACTGTGCCACCAATACAACAAGGATTCATCCATTTCATGCTTAATATGGAAACTCCAATAACTCTGAATAATTGTCTGCTAATCCATATGTATCATTTATGGAAGTGAAAGAACTGAATTATTTTATTCACACACACACCTTTTGTGAGTGAAGATTATAGTATCTTCCAGTTTCTTCCTTTTTTCTCCTTCATAGATCATCATGAATTTCATCCTCAGAATAATAGAAAGGGTACAAAAATGGTGCTTTCTATGTATATATGTCTTTCTCTCTCTCTCTCTCTCTGTGTGTGTGTGTTTACGCATATATATTACAAAGAAATATTCATTCAAAATGAAAAATAATCATCATTATGATTTATGCTATTCTTGACCTTTTGAAAGGTGCCTTTTGCTTGGTTGCAAGAAGGAAGATACAAGGCCATGAATTTTATTTAAGAAATGTTGCATGCCTATGAAGAGATCACTCTTTATTTTGATTACCTGTGGGTGATTATTAAATTCCCACTGTGCCAGAAGGTCATCTCTAAAATCTGTTGTGAAAAGAGTCCATCCTATATCTGTTTGAAAGTTATGTGATATATATATTGTACTTAAACTTCATTAGAATGTACTAGATACTCTGTCATCATTTATATCCATGTGAGCAGGTGGAAAATTTTATACAAACATTTATATTTGGCACTTTCAGAAAGCCTGACATCATTAAAAAAACAAAAAAACAAAACACAAATTTTAAGGACAGGTTTATCAATGTTCAGCTGTTTTCATCTCATTTTATATTCATTGTTCACCTGATAGACTTCTAGCTCCACAGTTTTAATGAATGTTTATGGAAATATTATGTTAGGCCTATTAACTTCATCTTAAGGTTTTCCCATCTTAGATTAACCAAATAATGTCAGGATGCAGATGTAGTATTTTCCAAATTAAGAGTGATGGAGAAGCTTGAGACGGGACATGCCAGCTATCTTTAAGTATCTGAAGGGCTGTCACATTATAGAAGATTTGGGCTTATTCTCAGTGGGTTTCAGTGACTAGAACTAATAATATGAAACTTCAAGGATATAGATATAAATTAGATATCAGAAAGAATTCTTTTGATGGTAAGATCTGTCAATCAGTAGAAAAAGTTTTTCCCCTTTCACTGGAAGTTTTCAAACCAAAGCTGATCATCATCCATTAGGTATGATATAGTGAATTATCCAATGTGCAGGTTGTTGGTTTAATTTTCTTCTTTGGTCTTTTCCAGCTCTATAATTCTGTGATTATTTACAATATAATTACTGAGTATGTCGGAAATAGTTTGTGCAAACTTGTTAAGACAAATAATTGGATTTATTTATTTATTTTTGCTTTGTCTCTCTTTTAAGTAAAAGAACCTAACAAATTGATGAATTATAAAAAAAATATTTTTAAAATGCTTTTGTAATTTCTTTGCTCAAAAATAAGGTTATGATTAGAATTTCCTAACTTAGTTTTGGATATCATTTTTTATGTTATTCTGCATACATTATTGTTTTATCTTTGGGGTATATACTGTCCAGATTGCCTTAAGAAAAAGCAAGAGATTAAATTTATTTTAATTTAGTTTCAAATATATTCAAATTTTTCTTTTATTATTGGTATTCTTCAGTCTCAAAAGACTATGGTGCTGTGCTCTGAAAAGAGGTCCCAAAGCAACATCTAGTGTGGCTAAAAAGGCCAATTTGAGAGTGGCAATCCCTTCCATGCTGAGGACAGATACAGTCCAGCCCCCAGATTTCGTTGGTTCCAAGACTGCCTCTTTGCCTCAGCCTGCTGAATGAGGGTCTCTTCGAATTGGAGAAGGCCATGCTGTGTCTTTAGCCTCCAAACTGAACGATTAGAGGTCAAGGTTTCTCAGCTACTAATATCCATTCCAAGACCTTTAGATCCCTCTTGAAGATATCCTTATATCGCAGCTATGGTCTCCCTCTAGGATGCTTTCCCTGTACTAATTCTCCATACAAGATGTCTTTCAGAATCCCCCCCATCAAATGTCTCTATGAATATGTTTAAATGGTTCATAAGATATCCAGGAACAGCACCACAATCATGCCTTTGTCATATTCTGAAAAGTTTTCAACTTCAGAAGAAACTGAACTATTCTATTATTATGGCCTTATTTTTATTCAGCAGCTCGGTTTATATTTTAGGCTTGATGATTTTTATGAATTAAATGCAGGAGGGAGGGTCATTTATGCCAGCCAATATACTGTATATTCTTGGTTTTAATTAAAGTATAATGTTCCTAGCAGAAATTTATGAATGTGGCAATAAATAGCTTTTGAAGGTAATTAAATGTCACACTGAAACTAGGCATTTGATAACCTTAGAAATAATTTTGAGCAAGTAATTAGACTTTTTTTGCTTCTTTTATTTAAAATTCATGTTTACCAGAAATATATTTTCCTCTGCTAAATTCTCAGAGAATATCAAAATGAATATGATTATAAAAGCTCATTTTTAATATTGTATTCATTATTGTTTATTCACTATTTTATATTGTATTTACTGTTACTTCAAGGAATGAAAAAATGTTGGAAACTATACACTTTATATTCATAATACAGTAACCTTGCATGGCAATTCAGCAATTCATTAAGATAGTTTCTAAGCTGTATAATAGCTAAATCCAAGCTTGATTGTACATTAGGGCTATTTGATATGGACTGCTAAAATCTGGATCACACTAAGGGACAGGAAAATTGTCCTTTTCTTTTCTTTTCTTTTCTTTCTTTCTTTCTTTCTTTCTTTCTTTCTTTCTTTCTTTCTTTCTTTCTTTCTTTCTTTCTTTCTTTCTTTCTTTCTTTCTTTCTTTCTTTCTTTCCTGCCTAGATCAATCAATGTCCGCCTAGATTTTTGCTGAATAAATAAAATAAATATTATTATTTTAACAGATTACAAATCCCCCAAAAGACAGGTCCTTTTAACCCATAATTGGTAAATTGAATTAAGAATCTTTGATAAGGAATGTTTCTGAGAATGCAATATGCACTGTTGACAGGATCATTCTATCTAATGCCTTTTGAGATTCTCAAATGTACAGTGGTTGAAGAGTAAAATCTGTGCTGTGTATTTCTGTGGTCCTAGTTATTTTTTATTTAATGATTATATTTACAGATTTGTCAGAAACAGGCATTTAACTGCTTAGCCTATGATTTACAGGATTTCTCTAGACTGATCCCTTTTAAAAACTGCTACCATATTCCTGGCTTTCAGTCTTCTGCCACTGAACTTGATCTGGCTTTAAGTTTTTTATTACTGAACCTGATTAGAAATTTTTACTAGGATATTAGCGATTTTCTATTTGATTTTTCCAAAAATTCTTGAGGAGATGCCAGCAGGATTAAGTGATTTTTAGTCTTTTCAGATGTCCTAGATGCAATATCTTATTTTTCAACATCGTTCAGGTTATTTGATGCCAATTTTTTGGAAAGTTTATGTATATGTTCTAGAAAGAAACATGGAGGGTGGTGGTTTATGTATATTGTTAAGTCCTGAGCATGGGCGCAAGGAACGGAGACGAGACATCGAACTGTGACTTCAACTCTTTATTCGTGACTTCAGAACAGAGCGAAATACTTGGGCAACAGCAGCTCTTTTATAGAGCTGGCTGCTATCAAAACAACCAATGATTTGAGTTTACTGCTCTAACAAGCGTCCAGTCAGAGAAACCCGCTGTCAGCCAATCAGATTGGCCAGAAATGACCAATCACGACTCGCTGTTCGTGGGCCAATGAGAAGTGCAGGATTACGAGCCTGCTGTAAAAGTAAAGCTATTAGGGTTGTTACTGATGCGTTGGCTTAGTCCATAACACCCCTCCCCCCAGGTTCCGTCTGAGGGGTGGGGTGACTTATTCTCGTAAGTAGGCAGGTCGCTTCACCTGTCTGCTTGATCTGCACTGTTCCACTGGTTTCTGTCCTGGCTCTGGTTCCGGTGGGCTGCTTGCTGAGCTGGGTGATGAAAACGGTCCCGCTGTTTCATTGAATGGCTCTGGGCTGTCCTCTCTGCTCTCGCCAATGCTGTCATCCGGGTTCCCTGGATCTGTTTCCATCGCGGTGCTGTCATGTGTCGAGGCAACTCCCCGGCTCGGTTCTCCTTCTGGTGGTGAGTATCCCATGGTTGGGTGTGTAGACTGCTGGGTTCCGATTGTTAAGTCACCTGTTATTTCTTTTTCAGCCCCCTCAATGTCCCTTCCCCCCCCCCAGTTGGAAATTCAGGGGATGAGATGGGAGTAGGTGGTAGTCTGGATTGAAGCTGGTCTATGTGGCGCTTCCACATTTTGCCATCTGCAGTTTGTAGATGATAGGATCGGGGTCCCGTAAGTTGCGTTATGGTAGCGGGGACCCACAATGGGTCACCCGAAAAGTTTTTTGCAAAAACGGGGTCACCTTCCTGGAATGATCGACACTTGCTGCTGGATCACAGGGGTTGTTCAGGTGTGTATGCAAGGTGGAGGTGATCAAGGTGTGAGCGAAGTTTCCGGCCCATCAGGAGTTCAGCTGGGGTCCTGTTTGTGGTGCTGCTTGGGGTAATATGTTGGAGGAGAAGCATCCAGGTAATCTTGTCGTCAATTTCACCCTGGTCCATTTTGTGTAAAGTCTTCTTTACAAATTGAACCATTCGCTCAGCCCTACCGTTGGCTGCAGGATGAGCTGGCAATGTTAAGGCATGGTGGATGCACTGGTCTGCTAGGTACTGTTCGAATGCCAGGGCAGTGAATTGAGGGCCATTATCGGAGACCAGGACATCTGGCAATCCATGGGTAGCAAATAGCTTATACAGTTTTTTAATAACCGTCTCCGTGGTGATGCTTTTCATTTTGTGGACCTCGAGCCAGTTCGAATAGGCATCCACCGTTAGAAGGAAAGTGTTTCCTCTGGTGGGTCCCGCAAAATCGATGTGGATACGGGACCAGGGATCTTGGGGTGCTTCTCATTCCATTGGTGGTGCTTTTGGAGGAGCAGAGCGAGTCTCCTGGCATTTGCTGCACGTCGCTACCCAGATCTCAATCTGCTTGTCTAAACCAGGCCACCATGCATAACTCCTTGCCAATGCCTTCATTTGCACGATGCCTGGATGTCCATTGTGCAACATTTTTAAAACTTTATGTTGCAATTTCTCAGGAATGACAACTCTGTCTCCCCACAAGATGCAGCCCTTTTCTGAGAATAGTTCTGTCTGTCAATTCCTGAATGGTCTGAAAATATCGTTGGGTGTGCTGTCTGGGCAACCCCGTTCCATCCAGCTGAGGACTCGTGCCAAAGAAGGGTCCTTTTTTGTTTCTGAGGCGATGTCTTGAATGGTCAGCGGTGGTGATTTAAGAGTTTCGATTTTCAATATGGCTAGGGTTGGAGCTGGGTCATCTATGACATCTGGAAGTGGAGAGCGGCTCAAAGCATCAGCGTGGGAAATGGCTTTCCCCGGGCGGTGTTGCAGTTGGTAATCGTATGTGGCTAAAAACTCCGACCAACGTGTCATTCTTGGTGATAAGATGTGGGGAGTTGGTTTGTTTCCCGCTAAAATGCCAAGTAGTGGCTTGTGGTCTATAATTATGGCAAAGGGTCTCCCATACACATATTCATGGAAACGTTTAATTGCGGATACAATGGCGAGAGCCTCTTTATCAAGTTTTACAAACACAATACACAAAACATAAACTAAAACATCTTTTCTGAAGGCTGCCTGATCCCGGGTTAAAACTCTTCACACAGACACAAATTCAAACATCATATTCATTTTATATATCCTTCCATATCTTGTTATCATTTTCTTTTCTTTTTTTTTATAAACCAATTTTATTAATTTTACAAAAACAGTTCACAAACAATCAAAGCATAACAGCTTATAACCATTTTCAATAACATTCTTTGTCTGTTCTATTTCCAACTATCCATTCATCTTTTTTCTTTTACTATACTTCTCCTATACACTATTTGGAGTGACGCCTTTACCCTAACTTAAAAGTACTTCATATAACACCTAATTTATCTTGGGATACTGTTTAATAAATTCTAAATTTACACAATAAATTTTATACTCTAAATACACATATAAAAACACAATCTTATATACCTTCCAGAATCCCCCTTTTATCCTTAATTAGATTCACCCATTGTCTCTAAATAATCTTTTTTTCTTTAGATCTTGCTTCCCACCATTGAGGCTTCTCCCCCCCCCCTTTCTCTCTTGCTTATTCTTCTCCTTGCCCTTTTTACCCCTTTGTCTCTCCTCTTCCCTTTTCTTACTCCCTTTCCTTTGCTTTCTAACCTTGCATCCACCTTTCCTCTCATTTTTCTTTTTTTGGGTTGTTTTTTCAAATCTTAAAATCCCCTTTTTCTTATCCTCTTTCTCCTCCTCCCCGGAAAAAACCCATTGTTCATCAAAGATGGCTTCTTGTTCCTCTTCTTCTTTGTCCCAGTCATTCTGCTGCGTAATCAACTTTTCATAAGTACAAAACACCATTTCTAAAAATTGAAATGAAGTGCCCAAAGTATCTTTTCCATCTTGTTCTTCCTTTTTATATTTTTGATATTCAATCTTTAGTTCATCCACAAGCGATGCCATCCTGAAAAGAAAAACTTTCCCCAAAACAACCACCCATTTTTAGTCAAAAGTAATTCAGAAAGAAAGTTCCAAAAGTTAATACTTTTCTTCCTTCTTCTATTTCTCTTTCTGGGGTTACTGTTTAATCAAAGAGGTCCAATTACCATGTTTCTTTTTTTAGTATTCTTGGCAATCTCCTCCTTTTTCCACTTCTGCTCCAATATTTTTCCACTCCCTTCCCACTTGCAACATCAATCTTTAAATGATCAGAAATCTATACCTCTAATAAAGGTTTTCCAATTTCTTAAATTTTTAAGTCCAATGTCCAAGCAACTTTCAGAATATTTCACCTTCAGTGCCCAAACAAATTTCAAATCTTCTTCTGCTTTTTTCATGGGGTGGGAGAGTGAAGAAAAAAAAAAGTTCCCTTTAAAAGGAGGAGAGTGTTCTAACATTCTAAGTCTATTCTGGAATTTATTATTTGTAAATTCCGCACCATTATCTGTTATAAGAGTTACTAATTTCTTTTTAGTTTTTCTTTCTGCAAATTTAATCCAATTAAAGAGATTTAGATACGTTTCAGTTTTGCTCTTCATTAAATAGCAGAACCCATATCTAGAATAGTGGTCCATTGTACTTAATATGTATCGAGCACCTCCTACACTTGGTTTTTTCGGACCTATTATATCGGCAAATACTACTTCTAAAGGCTCTTTGGTAGTAAATCCATCAACTCTATTAGCCGGTATGACCCTGCTTTTGCTTTGATTACAAGCATAACATTGCAAATACTTATAACAAGGTTTCAAACTTATTCCTTTAGATAGTTGAACAGTTCTCTTAAGCATTTTAAAATTTAAATGCCCTAGCTGTCGGTGTAACAAGTGAATACATTCATCATGAGGTTTCTTATTATCATAAACCGTGTTAGCCACCTCTAAACCATTATCATTTAACACATATAATTCACCTCTTAAAGATGCAGTAATTTTCTTATCTTCTTTTTCAATTATGCAGTTATCTCCCCTAAAGGTAACTACATATCCTAGTTTAACCAAAATTCTAACTGAAATTAAATTAAACTTAAGTTGTGGTACATATAACATTTTTACATTCTCTTTTTTGAAATAACAATATGCTATACCTTGACCTTTAGCTTTCAGTTTCCAGCCATTGGCTAACGATATCTGCTGTGTACTCTTGGACATTTTAATAAAATTTTTGCTATCATTTGTTATACAGTGGGGTGCTCCACTGTCAACCACCCATAAATTATTTTTTTACAGCTCCATTAATATACATGGCTAACTCTAAATTTTTATTTTTATTTTGGTTACTTTTAGTATTCTGGCCAGCATTCTGGCGCTTTGCTTTTTTACAAAATCTTGCCAAATGTCCTCTTTCTCCACAATTAAAACACTTTTTAATTGCGTATGCAGTAGGAGATTCAATATCTTCTTTTTGAGGTTGCTCCCTACTTAACTGATCTCTTTCAAGTCTTCTTCTTGCCTCTTCAATCAATCTGCCAGTTATATCAGTTAAAGTTAAACTTTCCTTAGGCAAAATTTCAAGGGAAGTGACGTAGTTGTCATAATTTTCATCTAATGAAGATAGAATTATGTAGACTTGGTGTAGTTCAGAGAAAATAAGCTCTTTCTCATGCAGTTCTTGAAAAATGCTTTTTATAGTATTCAGATGACTCAGCATATCACCATTCATTTGGAGATGCGTCCTGAAAAGCTTCCATGTTAGATTTATGTGAGCACCAACGTTATCTCGGACATAAATCCTCTTCAGCTTCTGCCAACACCCAACAGCCGTTTGCTCTCCATGGATATGAACAAATTGCTGGTCAGATAGTGTTAGTCCTATTATGCAAAGAGCTTGTTCATTCTTCTGTTTAAAGTCTTCTATCTTTTGTCTATCTTCCTCAATCTCTGGATCCCATTCCTCTATGTTTGGTGGATTTTCAATTATGTTCCACAGACCTTCTCTTCGTAGAAGTAGACTACATTTCATAGACCATGATACATAGTTTGTTCCATCCAGCTTGGATATAAGGGACAAACTTTGTAGATTGACTTGTGCCATGTTTTCTTATATGGATATAAAACTATAATTAATAAAACACAGCTGTCTGTTTACTGTAACGTATAACAACACAAACTCTCACTTTTTACATAAATCTGTTTTATCCTAGTTAAACTGACTTTTCAGCCTCTGGGCCCATAACCAGTGTTAAGCCTGGGTTCCCCAACCAGGATTAAGGAGACAAGCTAAACAGAATGTGCAGCGTTAGTCAGATAGGCATACAGATAAATGTGTGAGATAAGTTTGTATGTTAGTTAACATACAGTAAAAAATTACAGATACGCTTGTGTTATCAAAAATATAGTTTATTCCATTTAGAGTTTTATAGCATAGTCAAAATAACAGTCCATTAGTCATGTATCATAGTCAGTCCATTCAAGGATATTCAATTAGCAAAGTCCGTGTAGAATATCCAGTGTCAGTTCACTTACCAAAAATCAGTCCTCTCAACATTGATCAATCAACAGTCCTTTCTCTCTCCCGTTCCAGTAGGGGAAAAACGCAGTCTTCAATCTTTCCAGTAATTAGGGATCATCAAGCCAGAGAGAGCAAGCTGCCGTGCCTTGCTTCTTTTATGGTGCTTTTACAACCACTCCCTTAATTACATTTTTACAGTTAAAGTTACAGACACTTTAATTAACAAACCATGATAACATATTTATTATTTTACCTAAACCAGTTAGGGTAAACAATGTTATCCCTAACAAAGACTAGGAAAAAAAATCCCTCATAAAATATGTTTCAGGTGGGATGCTCAAATTGATGGCATGTGTCACCTCTCTGCATTGTGAATATAAGAAAAGGAACAAAGACCATATTAAAATCAAGTGTGCATTCTAGTCAGTTGTTTGCTCATTAATTGTAAATGTCTCTTCTGAAGATTATTGGTCAATGACAGGTTTCTTTGCATTGATTATGAGCCTGCCAAGAATCAGAAAAACTTTTTAGGACTTTAATGGGCTCAGTAGGACTAGTTGGACTCACTGGAGAAGAGCCTAATGCTGGGAATGATTGGGGGCAAAAGAAGAACAGGACAGCAGAGAATGAGGTGGCTGGATGGAGTCACTGAAGCAGTTGGTGTGAGCTTAAATGGACTCTGGGGAATGGTAGAGGACAGGAAGGCCTGGAGGAACATTGTCCATGGGGTCACGATGAGTCAGAAACAACTTTGCGACTAGCAAAAGCAAAGGACCAGTTGATGTAAGCAAGATTACCATTAACCAATGAAAGGAAGAACAAATGAAAATGATAGAATGAGAGAATTTAGAGGGTGATGGAAGTCATTTTCTTAAAATTTTCTCTTTCAAAGCTTCTGTAGATTTATTCTAAAAGCCTTTTTCCAAAGTAAGTTTCATAAAGATTGGAAAATACAAATTCCACATGCATAACCACTCTCATTTCCGATGACTAGAGGAAAAGCTGATATCAGGCTTTTTTAAAAAAATATGGCTGTGCCTGAAGTGTTTCCATTTGTAATGTCTGTTGTTGTACCTAAATGTGTTTCATTCACTATACTGAAAACTGGGAAGCCTTGTTGTCTAATCAATAGCTTGATTCATGTTCTGGTGAAGTTTATGATTCTCTATGATTCTCTACGTTCAACCTTTGTTCAGTCCACCCTCTTGAAACTCAGGTTTTTACAGTTCAGTTGCAATTGCTGCTAAACTAATTTTGCATTACAATATGCAAATCACAATAGATACAATGTCCTTGCACGAGACCCTCAGGCAAGTGCCCTTGAAATGAATGCAGATCCACTTAGCAGCTGGTTTGATGGGTTAAATTCCAATGAATCTCTTAATGTAAAGCACCCTGAATAACATCTCCTCCAATACCAGCAGCATACTGGCTGCTTGCTTTTGAAGACTGGCTGCTTAGTCGCTACTGATAGTTTACTAAGTGCTCCTAAGAAGCATTTATAGTATATTTTTCCACATCTTTTATTTGGACCCAGCATCGGTTGTCATTAATCTGGCTCCAAGAAAATGCCTTTGGTTTGCAGTGTTCCTTTGAATAGAAGCAAGAACAATAACCCATTCCAGGGTATGCAGCCAAAGCATGAGTAGTGCAAACCTTCTTTAGATTTGCCCTGCATGTTTCATGAATCTAAAGGAAAGCTAGCTGCAAAAATAGCTTGTGGTTCTTTTCTGGTATTCTCTTTTGAGAAAATGGAACTACTGTCCTGTAGCTCCATGTTTCAGCTAATTGAGTAGGCTGCAAAGTCTTCCAAAGGCACTTTGCCTTTGATAAGATCCAAGCAAAGTTCCCCTTCAAGGTGCCTGAACAGAGAAAAAGACAGACCATTTCTAAAAAAGCAGTGTCTCTGTTTAACAATCTTGGCTTCTGAATCTGAACACCTATGTGAATGCACAGATAGATTTTCAAAGTGAGGCAGATATGACCCACCTTGACTCTTTTTTGCAGTGAAGCAATGTAGAGTCATTCCTCTGTTGGTAGACCCTGCACTTCAGAAAGCCAAAATTCCTCATTGGGACAAATAATCTGGCCATCCTAACAAAAAAATAATAATGGAAAATTAGTTAGCAGGAAGGGGAAATTCTCTTTTCCCCTCCCCAATGAGGCTATTCTGCAGCTTTAGTGCAACTCCTGACCCTACAAAGGCAATATGTATAGCAAACACTCCAGTCAGTGCATAGCATGGGCCTAACTTTGTAAAAATGGCACAGAATAAATTTTGCCATGGACGAAAGCTGCCTACCATGTACGACTTGAACGGGATTACTTCTAATGTCTCCTCTGTTTTCATTCATCTTGTTATCCTGAGTTTAGATCTTCAGTGTTCTACCCACCAGACACTTGCTTTGTTGCTTGCTAATCACTTGATCCCCTTTAACTTCCTTTAATTTTTTTTTAAAAAATGCCTTTCTCTCTTCTAATGTCCGTGTACACAGATTCTTTTGCAATCTATTTTTTTTGCAACTACCTCTGTTGTGTTCTTGTAAACAGGTGTGCTGGGATTGGATACAACATGACAGTCATGGGGTGGATGTCAGGTTCCTGCCCACTGCAGATACTCTTCTCAAATACCTACAATGTTCTCGGAATTCCAGAAATGGACTCAGAAATGGTAGGAGCATGTTAATTACAACACTGGAGCTGTTGAGTCTTAAATGCCATTAAACTTTTGCCAGGATCAGGAGGAAAATAATATGCTACTGAATACATGGCATCAATTATATTGTGCCCCACTATCCTCTATCTTTTAATTTAGATGTTCATTTATTGGTGTTTCTTCTGTCATTTACTTTGTCACCCTGATAATATTCTTGTGTGATGCTACAAGTTCATATTACCTGGAAAATGAAAGTCGTATGTTATAGTACTTATAATATAAATCACAAAGAGTGAAAAATGAAGGATCTGTGTAATAAATCACCTTAGTTCTTTTTAAAAGAAGTTATTTGCCCTTTAGCTAGTGCAAAGAGAAAATTGAAATCTAGCAAAATAATTTGTTAAAAAGGGGGAAAGATTAAAAACTAGTTAATAGCAAAGAGCAACATTTTAATGGATTATTCTTTATAATTGTCTTTGAACTATTTTTCTTTTGGATCTGAACCAGAAATTTGCACAGTTGACAAAAACAAAAAAAATCAAAACCTGGGCCAAAGGAATCCATTGCCATATGTTTAGCACTGTACATTGAAAATTTAAATTGAATAGGGAATCATATTGGTGTGGCTTTGATTATCAAAACATGGTCTCTCTTGTTTAAGCTGTCAAAATGGAACTTTTAGTACACAGCTGTTCCCCCCACAATGAGAACTAAACAAAAGAATCTGCTTCATTAGATTTCAAGAGACCTCTCCCCCTGCTCAGAAGACATCCAATTATACATGTTTTAGATGTTGGGGGAAGAAATAAGGGCAATATAGGTGCTATAAATTTTGCAATGTTAAAACTTCTAAACCATATTTCCAAACAGGCTCAGACAATTCCCACTTTCTGAATGTGTTCTTTGAACTTCTAGATGATGCATACTCTTGATACAGAAAGTTTTTAAAAAGCTTATGGAATAAGTTCCCTCTAATGTATTATCAGTTGAAGATATTCAGCAAAATTTTGCTCAACTGTTTACACCTGAAGCGCTTAAGAATCAGAAAACATTAACTGTAGATATGGAGGGTGAGTTTCGTATCTTGCTGAACATGTGAAGTTGGGAATTTAGTCATTAGACAGAATCCTTCCATCCTTCCATGCAATATAATGAGGAAGGATGCTTTTGTTGATCTCTCTCTCTCTCTTTCTCTCTCTCTCTCTCTCACACACACACACACACACATCCATTCTCCCATTATTTTATCCAATGGGTGAGTGATAATTGAGTGAATCAATCCAATAATTAAATAAAAGTAGATTAATATAGGAAATTGTGATAGTTGATATAAAAATATGTTACAATTGTGGGAGACCTTTTACCAATTGATGAAGTGTGCATTTTCTATTCCAGGAAATTCTGGAGGGAGAAAAAATGAATTATAAAAGTGTTAATTTCATATAAGAAAAAGCCATCTTTTGACACATTGTTTGTTCATGAATTACTACAGTTGTTAGACATTTAGCAAGAATGCTGAATGAATCCCAGAATTAAACCAAAACCACATTACAGAAAGGTTCTGCAATTTCTGATAAGTTGGGAATCAAACCGCGGTGATTCTTTCTGCAGCTTTTTAGAGTCCTTTTTACTGCGTGAGGCAATTTTTGTTCATTTTCATCTGTAAAGTTCTGCAGATGTTCTCTCTTTGTGGGGGTGTGCAAATTTGCATTTGATGGAGTCAGCTCTTGCTTATAGAACATATGTGCCCTGCATTTCCCAATGTTAGGTATGCTTACTAATCATATGGGAAGCCTGTTGAGTACAGCAGATTTTGCTTCTTAATAGATGAGTGTTTAAGATTACATGCCTAACCTCTAAAGTGCCAAAGCATACTTTCTGATACTTTTGTAAAACAATCCCAAAAGCTAAAACATATGATTATATCTCACAAGCTCTATTTGCTTTAGAGAATTATGCATTCATGTGCATTCATACTTGGCAATGCTCATCTCACTTTATACAGTGAAAGTCAAACAAAATGTTAGAGATGTTTCCTCACAGTCTCATATACAGTATGCTGAAATAGCACCCAAGGAAGTCATGATTTGGATCAGGTCCATCTTCTAAAGTCTTAAATTCCCTTTCCCTGGATTTTCTACATAGTTCTTCACAGAATACAAATCTCTATTAAATCAGGTTCCTTGCTGGAATTATATAAGATTTGGGATAAGAAAAAGGCTGTTTAAAGTGTTCTGCACCTACATTTTTTTCTCAATTTTAACAATCAAGACAGAGGAAGAAAAAAAATAAAAATGTAAGGATTCATTTGCACAAGTGCAAAAGCAGGTCACTATTCTGAGATGGGAAGCACATGCATTCACTTATTCATTATTTCTTATCTTACTTTACCTTGTCCTGTCTTGCCATCCTGTCTGGTCCTGTCCTGCCTTGCCTTGCCTTAACTCTAATTATTCACTTTATATTATCTATCTTATCTGTCATCTATCATTTTTCTGTCATCTATCATCTATCACATCACCTATCTTTATTTTCTATGTCTATCTTTGTCTATCTCTGTCTGTCTGTCTGTCTATCTATCTACCTACCTACCTACCTATCATCTACCTATTATCTATCTATCTATCTCTATCATCTATCTTTCCATACATCCATACATCCACACATCCCCAATCTATCATCTTTGATAGATTTCAGACAGAATATGACAGTGACAAGGTGTACACATCACCATATAGAGTATGGCAGAAACATTTGACTTTCAGATAATCAAAGTTGGAAGGGACCTTGTAGTCCAACTCCCCGCCCAAGCAGGATACCCTACACCATTTCTGACAAATGTCTGTCCAATCTCTTCTTAAAGTCTCAAGTGATGACACTCCCACAACTTCTGAAGGAATTGGTTAATGGTTCTCACTGTCAGAAAGTTTCTCCTTATTTCCAGGTTAAATCTCTCCTTGTTCAGTTTCCATCCATTATTCCTTGTCTGGCCTATAGGTGCTTTAGAAAATAGCTTGACTCCTTTCTCCCTGTGGCAGCCCCTCAAATATTGGAAGATTGCTATCATGTCTCCTCTGGTCCCTCTCTTCACAAGACTAGCCATGGCCAGTTCCTGTAACCGTTCTTCATATATTTTAGTCTCCAGTCCCCTAATCATCCTGGTTGCTCATCTCTGTATTTTTTCTAGAGTCTCAACATCTGTTTTATAATGTGGTGACCAAAACTAGATGCAGTACTCTAGGTGTGGTCTTACTAAAGCTTTATAGAGTGGTATTAGTACCCCGCTTGACTTTAGAGAAGTGGAAAAGGAAAAAATAGATTTTCAAAACAGCAAAGGAATATCTATTTTATGGATGCTTCAGAATGAAGCTTCAGTGCTTCGGTCTGAAGAGGAAAAGGTGTTTGGAGCCATATAGGTATGTGCATGTAGAACTTCCAAGAATTCTTTAAAGGAACTGCACTTTTTCCTGGCATCTCATGACTATCTCTGCAGCTGCAGCATAGTCCCAGAAAGCAAAATAAAACATATCCAATTTGTGGAGTTGTCAACAAGTGCATGTCAATTTATGTTCTGCTACTTTAGCTTTATTAGTGCCAAAAGGTTGATAACAATTTCAATGGTGTAATCTTTTCAACTTTAATTTTCATTAAAGATTTTAAGTGCAATAGTAAAAGCAAATACAAATACAAATGAAAAGAGAGTCAGAGAAGAATAAAAAAATGCAGGAAAAGGAAAATAAAAAGGAAAGAATTAAAATAAAGAGAAAGAAAGAAATATGTAGAGAAGTAACTTCCAGCCTCACCAGTAAAAACAAACTTGACAATTCATCACTCCCTATAAGATTACAAACAAATCTCTTCTTCAGTAAAAATGGGGACTGAGAGGCTATTAAACAATCCATGGCTTACTCACTCCATGTTGAAATGGTTCATAAATCTACTCTTTTTCATACTACCAGAAATGAAGATGCTTTTTCAACATGATAGTCTGAAAATGTTGCATGCTCATAAATCTCTCAATAATTAAAAATACTAACCAGTCTTTTTACAGGTAATGCTATCTACCAAAAGGACAGCATCCAACATAACTATAAGTTTGGCTATTTCTTCCAAGTATGCATGAATCAAACTGCAGTGTCTATCATTTTTTTTGAAATCATTGTTTCATTATAGCAGCAAGAGATTTCTGCCTATAGACCAAAGGATGCTTCCTGAAATAAGACAGTATGTATTTTGACACTGTGGATTATATAATAAGAATAATATCCCCCCACCCCAGCAACAACACATTACACAAGCCATGTAATGAGCTCCATCCTGCTCTGGGTTCCCCAGGCCTGCTGGCAGAACCAGGTCTTCAGCACCTTCTGGAAGAGTGTCAGAGTGGGGATATTCTAATCTATGGGAAATGATGTTCCAGAGCGAGGGAGCCACCACGGAGAAGGCCCTTCTTCTGGGTCCCACCAGGCTTATCTCCTAGGGGATGGGCCACAACATTCCTTGCACTGAATGTACAGCTTTCCTCCTCTATTAACATGTTTGATCTCAAAACCATCAATGCTGTATGCCAGAAAAGCCACTTTACTGGCTGTTAAAATCCAGATGTTTTTTCTGGCAAAGCAATGGTTCAACTGGTAAATTATACCTAATCCAAATTGTAGGTTGTATTTGATTTCTCAAAGAATTTCCCTGTGAAAAAACTTTAAAAGTTGCTTGGCTGGCCCATGCTACCATAACTTTCTCCAAGGATGTTCTCTGAAGACTTTCAGAAATCATGTCACAAATACCACAATTGCAGAGTATCTCCATAGTACACATTTAGCTGACCAGCTGTGTTGAAGGAAGAAAATATTGAATAGTTTGATTCTTAGAAAACTTAGGTGTTTAGTTTATCCTTCCAAGCAAAATTGCATCAAGATGATAGGTCATGGATAAAAAAACATCAAGCATGCCAACTCCATTAGGTTGGCCTTTTCAATACAATGCAGTATTGCAACTTGTAGTAAAAGAAACATCTGTCAGCTTTATGGACATTTAGGTTATGGTAAGTAAATCACCCACCCACCACTCACCCCCACCCCCTAAAAAACTGCACCTTTGGAAACCAAAAAGTTAATTGAATTGTAACCAATCCTATCTTGCTCAAATTGAACCACTTATCATTTTTTTCCTTAATGCAAGGTTGCCTTTATGATTAATACTGTAGTTTCAGAGACTAATTGCTATTATATCAGGATTTGATTTTCTTTCTTTAATAAGTGTAAGATAGCTTTTATTTTTATCTCTGAAGATAGCTAGATCATTCTTGTCTTGAGTATGTTCAATGAGAACATGCCAGAATTATAATCCCGGGTTATTAGATTTATGGAAGAACTCAGGTGGCTCCGTGGGAACCAAGAGATGCTTCATTGGTACTGCTGGCATGTGGGATGCCAACAAGCTCTTAAGGATCCCAGCTGTATATATGAGAGTCCACATGTGCTGTGAAAGTTGGAATAAGCAGAATAATTCACAGGAGTTGGCAAGGGATCAGGACATCAGTGACATGTCAGTTTCATTTCTTTAGATCTTATAAATTCAGATACTGCTTACTCTTGCCAATTCTTACTCTTGTAGCTTTTTTTTTCTAATTTACTCTGAATGATGATGCACATTTTGTTCAGAATATTGGATAATGAAATGAGGCATTATATATCCAACTGCCTGTGGCTTTCTCTTTGACTTCAAAGCTTTCCTTTGTGTAGTTAAACTATTTTTACCTCATACATTTTAAGCCTGTTTTAATTTAACTGCCATTAAATCATCTACTGAAAATTGTGAATGAATGTGGGAGGATGCTTCAAGGGTACCAGTTTATGCTTAAAGATGGAAAGCCCTAGATACTGGAGTCTTTTTTATTTTTCCTATGACAGACGGTTCTCCTTAACCTCCTTGTTGGTTCATTTCATTCTATCTAAGCAGCCATGCTGCCAAGGTTCAGATCCAAGTCTGAAAAATATAGAATATTTCATGTCATGATCACATTTTTCCAAGCTTAGCTTGGTGACATAACAGGGGGATTTTACAACAATATGTCCCCTTGACTGGCAACATCCCAATATCCTGTCATTTTTCATTTTAATTAAAGTCCTATCCTTAAGCAGTCACAGTCTTGTATGAAAAAACAGGGCATGCCAGCTGGCATTGCTCTTAAATGTTAATGTTTGTTCGGCTCAGGCTGCAAGCCCACATGTGTTGAATTGACTTCCTTCTACAGATGTTTCCATCCTTGGGGGAGCCATGACAATGGGGGTTCAGACTCGTGATCTAACCATGTTATCCAGTTCTCCAAGACTATCCCACTACATTTGTATGAGCTGAATGTCATTTCTATCTGTCAGCTCAGAATATTTTTTATGTATTTCCCATTACTGTATATATATTGATGTACTTAGATTGGGAAAACATTCAAGTTCATTTTTTAATCCTCCCATTTCAAGTTATAGTTTCCAATTTCTAAGCTGACTCCTTTTCAGTTATATAATCTGTCGAACAACATAGAAAACTGATGGCAGAAAAAGATCCAGTAGTTGATTGAGATTGAGTCATTGTTGTTGTTGTTGTTGTTGTTGTTGTTGTTGTTGTTGTTGTTGTTGCTATTATTATTATTATTATTATTATTATTATTATTATTATTATTATTGTCATTTTAATTTTATTGGATGATGAACATGTGTCCCAAACTTTTACTACTCCTTCTGTGAAGTAATATCTTCTAATCTTACTTTTAAACTTACTTCCTGCCAGTTTGAAAGTATGCCTCCCTCATGTTCTTGACTTTTGCTTAATAGGAAAAACATTGCCTTTTAGAACCTTATTTACACCATTCATGTCCCATCCTTTCCCTACTGTCCCCCAGGCTGTACATATTCAATTCCTCTAATCTCTCCTGACATGTTTTGTGCCTCATACCTTGCATTATTTTTGTTGCCCCACTGGGATTCTTTCAATCTTATCAATATCTTTTTTTTTAAGTGAGGGCCCCAGAAGTGGACAGTATTCCAAATAGTGTCTGACTCTGTAAAACAGGATTAGGACTGCCTTTTTCCTGTGGTGATCCCTGTAGTTTAAACACCTTTAATAATAATAGAATAAGAGTTGGAAGGGACCTTGGAAGTCTTTTAGTCCAACACCCTGCTCAAGCAGAAAAACCTATACTAGACAAATTGTTGTCCTATCTCTTCTTCAAAACCTCCAGTACTCACAACTGAAGTACTCACAACTTTTGGGTTGGTTATAGTCACTGCTATCCCAAATTCGCTTGGCAGAAAGCTTTATGCATCTGCTCAAAATCTGATCATGCTTGATCCTTACAAGGGTGTCACAATCTCAACATATATAAGCTGATTGAACACACACACACACACAAACATGCACACGCACACACATATGTATATCTATCTTATATGTATCTATATCTACCAATCAATCGATTGTAGATAGATGGATATTGACAAATGATAGATAGATAGATAGATAGATAGATAGATAGATAGATAGATAGATAGATAGATGATAGACAGACAGAAAGACAGATGATAGATAGATATGACAAGATGGGACAGACAGACAAGAATAGCAATGATATTTCTCATTCCCTACCCCATACCAATTTATTGAACTTAGCATTGGAACTCTGCCTCAACTTT
This sequence comes from Hydrophis major, assembly GCA_033807585.1. NCBI lineage: Eukaryota > Metazoa > Chordata > Lepidosauria > Squamata > Elapidae > Hydrophis > Hydrophis major. The sequence continues at coordinate 34,504,503 of CM066332.1, read as the reverse complement.
TCTGAAATATGAAAGGTTTATGCAATACCTATGGTAGTTACAGATGTTGTTCTAGCCTTTTTAAATAAGAGAGAGAGAGAAAACAAAACAGCTCTATTCTCATGTTTGTCTACATAAAAAAATAATTCTAAATCTCTGATTTGTCTTGAAGCTGAAGGACATAGCATTCAAATTGATCCAAATAAAAGTTTACATCTTCTCCAACTACCTGTTCTACACCATTTTCTTCAGACGTTTGGGAAAAAGACAGTTCCTAATTGCAGACTGAAGATCCAGTTTCTTTCCTATCTAATTCAGCAAAGCCTGTAATCAATGGGAGGGAAACCCTAAAAAGCCCCAGGAATTTTTGCTTTATGGTCCAATTTTAAGACCAAATATCAACCAATCTTGCTCTGGTTTCTCAGGCCTTGAACTAGGGTGCCAGCTGGACAGTTCCTTAGTCTTATTTCTGGAATATCATGTTGGTTGTCACTTTTTTCAGTGGTTAACTTTGGCTTCTGGTGCAGGAGAACTCACTAGTCTGCTAGACTGGCAAGGCTCTTGTTGCAATCCCCTACTGGAACATGTGGTTGTGTTTGCTAACTGTTGTGGCAGGAAAGGAGGATCAAAGCTTCCTTTTGTTCCTGATTCTTGAGCCCTATTTTCCTCTATTCCTCCTTACATTCAGCACTTATTTTCTCTCCACCTTGCCCATATCTGATAATGAAAGCTGAGGATGAGTAGCCCAGAGTATTAACCAAGAGACAGGTGGCACAAATATATGTGATGACCCAGGGCATGGCACAAAGGCAACACAGTCACATAAGCAAAAAGAGTCCCTTTAGTACCTCCAATTTTGCTCCCAATGCCCAGGTTACCTTTGGCTGGAGAAAAAACTCTCCCAAGAACAGTCTTTAAGTGGAGGAAATTCAGTCCGAAACGAAGTACATACAAACTGTAAATTAAAGTCCACACAAACCACACTAGAGTAAATAACTTGACAGGGCAGGAGAAGGAATTGCAATCTTGAAAGACCAGCAAAATACACATAGTTGGGAAGACACAGGAACCCAGATAAGCCTCGACAATACCAGATAATTCACGATTTGCTCTCAACAGTTTGCTGTGTGCAATTTCCCTTTTGAAACAATGTATTCCCAGCTGCAGCTAATGAAGGGAATCAGGCCCTTTCCTCCCCTGTAACCCATGCCACTCATGTTGCTCCCTTCTCTGTTCCTCCCTGCATGCCCTAGGATAAAGAGGGGTTGGGCCTTGGTCTTCCTCCAAATTCTCTCTGCCTTGCTCTACCTCTCCCCTGCTTTGCCCAGCTGAACTTTGCCCTTCCCCAGTTTCTTCCACAGCCACTGAAGCCACTCCCACTCCCTGTGTATGTGTGTGTGTGTGTGTGTGTGTAGGTATGTATGTATGTGTATATATATATATAAAACAATATAACACAAGATAGATATAATATTGAAGGTATATGTGTATGGATATTAGAATATCAATGACACTCTTTCTATCTTAATTTTATTTCCTAGATTTAAACATTTTTCAATAGAAACTTTTTTTCTACAGTGCTATGGACTGGTTGTCTTCTTAAGGGAGAGAAAAATGTTAAATATTTTCAATAAAATGCTGAGCTCAAAAGTTAGGCTATTATGGTTTATTTTACCAGTTTTCTGGTGCAAGGCAGATAGGGAAAAATCATTATATTTATATTATTTATTTATATAATGAGCATATTTACACATGCGTAAGATTGGGACATTTATTTACGTATAATCATGTACTGCTTTCTACATTTGTATCTCAGAGACATTTTTGCATGATTCAGTGGGTTTTATTGCAAGAATATCTTGGCCAATCATTTCTTCTTTAAAAAAAAAAAAAAAACTCAATAGAGCAGAGTCATTATAAACAAAATTGTAGGAAATAGAGGAAGAAATCTCTTTCTTTGGACTGGTGGGGGCTTCCCATGTGTTGCGTTTGTAGCTTTGCAGTAGTTTGCCTGGAGCAAAGAGGCACATCAGCAACCCTGTGCCTTTTCCCTCTCCCTCCCTTTTATATATATATAAAAGCAAAACTGAATCCTTCTCCTTCCTTCCTTCCTTCCTTCCTTCCTTCCTTCCTTCCTTCCTTCCTTCCTTCCTTCCTTCCTTCCTTCCTTCCTTCCTTCCTTCCTTCCTTCTGCCTGGAATGGTCCCTGCAGTTTTCTTGATAAGATTTCAGAATGATAATAATAATAAAAAATAATAATCTGCCTATTGCAGGTCCTTGAGAAGGACTCAATAGATGGATAAAAATGCCAAATCTGTTTTTCTATCAGTTTTGTTCTTTCTTTGCCACATCTCCCAGCTGCTTGGCGGAAGAAAGTACTGATTCAGTATGTGTTGTGACTCATTTCTTCTAAGAGAGGAATATGCAGCCTGATTGTAAAGGGTTTAGGAATGGAAAGAAAATGAAAACTGCAATACAAAAGACCCTAACTATAAGCACGTCATGTTTTCTTCTTTTCCCACATGAAGATAGTTCCCATTTTTGGGAGGATGGGTGGGTGGGGGGTTCCTTCTTTTTAAATGCCACATACAAATTTGTTTACTGGAATTAAAACATTTTGGTAATGTTTTCTGTTGTGTCCGCGAAATGATGCCAGGAGTCGGTGACTTCAAATCATGCTCTTTATTTGAGGTTGGAACCGAACTGGGGCAAAGGGAAAAGTATCGCGGCTTTTATACTTTTAGCCGCGGCGGCCGCGGCCAATGGCACCGCTTTGAATCTCCCGCGATCCGAATGGACCAATCGTGGGAGATTCTTAGCGAGCCAATCGGCGCGGCTCGCCTGACCAATCAGAGTGCCCCGCGCTTTGGCCAATCAAAGCACGGGGATCTCAAGAATGCTAATTTAGGACAGAACACCCCTCCCCTCTTGGTTCAGTCCTTACGTCGCGTAATCACGTAGGTAGGCGGGGCTCCGTCTGAGCCTACTGGACCTGCGCAGCTCAGTCGTAGGTTGGATCCCGGCCGGTTCGGTCGGGATCTCTGCTGCTCCTGATGCCGTCGTGGGAACCGGCTGGTCGATCGGGCCGGGCCGCTCTCCGTAGCTCCCTCCTGGGCCTCCCGGGTTGGTTGAGCTGCGGGTTTCGCCGCTCCCGCTCGGTCTTTCCTGGTCGGTCGAGCTGGCCTGGCTATCTCTTCCTGGCGAGAGGTCGCGATGGCTGCTTTCCGGTAAGTACGGCTGGTTTATTATTCTTTGGTTTTGCTCCCCTGGGTATTCCCTCCCCCCTTGGTTTGTGTTGTGGGGGTTGGTTTTGCCTGTTTGTGCGTCGGTGGTCTCTTGGTTGGTAGTCCTCGACCTTAGTTGGTCGATGTGGCGTTTCCACGCTTGTCCGTCTGCTGTTTGTAGCCGGTACGAGTGTGGGCCTGTTATTTGTGTGATGACGGCTGGTATCCAGAGTGGGTCTCCCGTCAGGTTTCTTGCGGAAACGGGGTCGCCGGGTGCGAAGGTTCGGTGTTTGCTGTTTGAGTCTGGGGGCTTCTCTGGGTTATACGTGGGGTGTAACCTGTCGAGTGGGGACCTTAGTTTCCTGCCCATTAATAGTTCGGCTGGGCTTTTATTGGTTGTGGTATTTGGGGTTATGTGTTGGGTGAAGAGTAGTTTGTTTATTTTCTCCTGGATCTCCCCGTGGTCTATTTTCCGGATGGTCTTCTTAGTGAATTGGACCATCCGTTCCGCCCTACCGTTAGCCGCTGGGTGCGCCGGTGCTGTCAGCGCGTGGCGGATGCCCCTTTCCGCTAGGAATTTTTCGAATTCCAGCGAGGTGAATTGGGGCCCATTGTCGGAAACGACGACGTCTGGGAGGCCGTGTGTTGCAAAGAGTTTGCAGAGTTCCTTGATCACGGCCTCCGTGGTTGTCGTCTTCATGTTGCTTACCTCCAGCCAGTTGGAGTAAGCGTCAACTGTTATGAGGAAGGTGTGTCCTTTATAGGTGATATTGAAGTGTTTGGTTCCAACTACCGGGATGCAGTTTCCCTGGTAGTCCTTTACAATGAGTCTCTGGCTGTCTATGTTCCTCCTTTGGAGGGTAGGCACCAAGCGCTTTATTTCATGCCATGCAATCATGGAGAGGTAGGACCCGGAGTCCACCTCCATTTTGCATGGCTGGCCCTCGATGCCTACCTCCACGTGGACCTTCCGGGCGTCATTGGTTATGGCGTGGCCAGTGGTGACCGTCTGATGGGTCTCCTCTCTTCGCCGGTTATCGCCGCCTCGCAGGGATTGTCCGTTCCGGTCCCATCTGTTGTCCGAGGGGCGATCTCTGGTCCGGGGTGGTGTGCTTTCTCTCCTCCGGTCGCTCTGATCCCATCGTGCCGGGCTGCGATTCTTCTTTAGGCGGCAGACACGGGCGATGTGTCCCTTCTTGTCGCAATGCCGGCAGATCGATTCGAAAAACCGGCATTCCGACCTGGGGTGGTCGCCGCCGCAACCGGCACAATTGGTCCTCGACTTATGACCCCGCCAGTTCCGTGGGTCGCGGCCTGTCTGGAGGCAATGGATGTCCTCCTCATCCTCAGAAGTGCCCAATGCCGAGTGGAAGTTGCCCTGGTGGGTGGTCGTCTCGGGTTGGGCCTCGGTCGACCTCGCCGGGTTGTTGTTTCCGCTGCGGTCCCCAGTGTTCGGTCTGCGCATGCGGTCGGCGGAAGTTCGGGTTGCTTCGGTGGCTGCGGCTGCGGTGAGGGTGTCTGCTAGGCTGATGTTGCCCTTGGCCATCAGCCGGCTCTGGAGGACGGGGTCCCACAAACCGAGCACGATTCGGTCTCGCAGGGCGTTGTTCAGGTTGTCGAATTCGCAGAGCCCCCCTAGGCGCCGCAGCTCGGCGACGAAGTCGCTGAAGCTCTCACCCGACCTCTGGTCCCGACGGTAGAATTCGTTGCGTCGGATCAGGATGGGTACCTCTGGAGTGTAGTGCTGCCGAAGTATTGGCTCGAGGACGTCCCAGTCCATTGCGGTCGCATCGGCGGATTTGGCAAGCGCCTTGGCCATCTTGAAGACCTCGGTCCCGCAGTGGGTCAGGAAGACGGCGCGCTTCATGGGGCCGGTGGCGTCCTTCAGGTCGCTGCACTCGAGGAACATGCGGAATCGGTCGGAGTACGATTCCCAGTCCTCGGTGGCGGGGTTGAAGGGTGCGGGGGTTGCGATTTTCGCCATCGCGGTGGTTCGTCTGGCTTCCGTCGGACACGTGGTTCGGTTCAGGGTCTGGATCCCACCTTCGTTGCCAGTGTTATGTCCGTGAAATGATGCCAGGAGTCGGTGACTTCAAATCATGCTCTTTATTTGAGGTTGGAACCGAACTGGGGAAAAGGGAAAAGTATCGCGGCTTTTATTCTTTTAGCCGCGGCGGCCGCGGCCAATGGCACCACTTTGAATCTCCCGCGATCCGAATGGACCAATCGCGGGAGATTCTTAGCGAGCCAATCGGCGCGGCTCGCCTGACCAATCAGAGTGCTCCGCGCTTTGGCCAATCAAAGCGCGGGGATCTCAAGAATGCTAATTAAGGACAGAACATTTTCAATCTATCCAAATCATTCTTATTCAAGATGGAAGATAATGTAAATGACAGAAACAAAGTATTTTGTCCTGAAAATAATGTTAAACTTAATCATGGAGTCTATTGCAGCATAAACAGTGTTTTGAATCAATTTTCATTGGCTGAAGTAAAAAAAAAGAGGGGACAAACCAGATTCTGAAATGTTTTCATAAAAATTATTAAAAATTATAATTATTTCAATTCCTGAGTTTAGTGGGATCAAAATTAGGATTAACTGTATTTTTATTGCAGCATGCCATGAAATGGCACCGAAGTTAAAAAATAATAGTAATGGAAGATAAATCTGAAGAAAAAGAGAAAAGAAATCATTCACCCTCAAGCCTCTTAACCATGGTTAAACAACTGGCGACAAAATGTCTGGGCAATGTCTGAATATATTCTTCTGAACACTATCCTTGCTTATTTTCCTCATGAAAACACATTTGGTTTGAAACACATTTTCCCGTGACTGAAAGCATTAACTAGCTGATTAGGATGGATATCTTAATTATTTGATTGAAATGGAAAACTTTAAGGATATGTAATATCACATGAATCTGATTATATTTCTTTATAAAATAACTGCAGCTTGGAGTACAGCCACTACAGCTGATAAAAAATTACTGAAATGAAACAAAGAGAAAAATATCACATTGCCATTTAAACCAACTGTTTGCCTTTGTCCTACAGCTTTGTTGATATTCAACTTCAAGAATTCTATAAATATTGAACTTTTAGAAGGTAAGAAAAAAGATCTGGTTATTGTTTACTAACAACAATTTTAAAATATATATCTCAACCTTTTGGAAGGTTGTATTTTGAAAATACACATCTACAGGAATGTAAAAACGACAATTCTGTGGGAAGAAGAGAGAGGACTAGTAATAGCACTTAGACTTATATACTGCTTCACAGTGCTTTGCAGCCCTCTCTAAGCGGTTTACATACTCTAAGAGTCAGCATATTGCCCCCAACAATCTAGGTCCTCATTTTACCCACCTCAGAAGGATAGAAGGATAGTCAATCTTGAGCCTGTTGAGATTCGAATTGCCAAATTGCAGGCAGCTGGCAGTCAGGAGAAGTAGCCTGCAGTACTGCACTCTAACCACTGCACCACCATGGCTCATGAACTTGACTAGCCTCAGGAATTAGGAAAGCCAGAACAAACTCCATTAATCAGGGAGCGATTGAGGCTTTGGATAACAGATTCATGGGTAAGGGTATCGAGACTAGACCTCTTCAAGAATTAATATAACATGTAATGTCAAAAAACACTCCCGTCCATGAATCAAGGCAAGGCTATTCTGACTTTCTCTTTACCAGCAAAAGTAATGGTAAATCCAGTTCTAGAAAAATATGATTTGGTTTACAAAAAGTTCCGGAATGCCTTTATATGTTGCCAATGGCATTAAGGGATCTTCTGCAAATCTGTCAAGTTTGTGTCAGCCCCTGCATCATTCGGAATAACTCTATGAAGATTTTTAGCCAATGAATATGCAATTGTAAAAACCTTATTTTTCTTCTTTTTCATTATTACAGCATAGGCTCTTCAATGCTCCTTAAGTTGTGTTCAATCATATTTGCTTTTCACTTTCTGTCACAATGCTCTGGAAGAGAAAAATATATGGTAGTTGGGGAATTCTAGAAGTTGAAATCCTCAAATCTTAAAAGTTGCCAAGTTCTAAAATGTGTTCTAGATATATCCTTACCTGATATGTGTGTGTGTGTGTGTATACACATATATACATACATACATATTTGTGAGTCACATTTTCTGATATATACATACACACATACACATCTATCAGGTAAGGATATATCTAAAACACACACGCACACACACACATATATGTTATGTTACATTATGTTATATATATATGTTATATATATATATATGTTATATATATTATATATATATATATATATATATATATATATATATATATATATATATATTCTTAAGTTTTCGCGGGTACTTACATGTATAGCATTCAGCTTTGTTCGGGTATTTTCCCATGTCATAGTAGTGGTGCTTTTAAAGTTGTAGCAACGTTTCGGCAGAATCTCATCTGCCATCATCAGGCTTCCGTATAGTGTTCGTCTGTGAGTTAGACTTTTACAGTGGTTTCAGATTTAAATTTGGGGCAGTCATTACTATGACATGGGAAAATACCTGAACAAAGCTGAATGCCATATATATATATATATATCTTTGGTTATTCGGGTTTTCTCCCGCGTAAGATTGGAAGTATCTAGGCAACGTTTCGATGAAGTCTCATTCATCATCTTCAGGCTTGGTCTTCAGCTCTGTGCTTCTCAGAGTGATGTGAGCTTGCAGCTGCTTCTTCCTTTTAACTGCTCCTGGGGGTGTGACTTGATTGGCTGGGGGCTTGGCTGTGTTCTGATTGGATGGGGGGGTGTTCTCATTGGTTGGGGGTTTGGCTGTGTTCTGATTGGTTGGGGGGTTGGCTGTGTTCTGATTGGCTGGAGGCGTGTTCTGTTCAGGTGGGGGCTTGATTGTGCTCAGGTTAGTCTTAGTTGCTGGAAGGTTTGAGCTGGTGAGCTGTGATCTTGCTGTTTGGCTTCGAGTTCGTGGTCGTGCTGCATCTTCATGGTGGGGGTCAGTTCGCTTCATGTATGGCTCAGAGGGGTTTGAGGTGGGTAGTGATGCAGCTGCAGTGCAGCTTCTGGTCCGTGGTCGTGTTTCATCTTCTGTGTGGGTGTGAGTATGCTTTCTATGTGGTGGTGGCATCTTGTGTGGCTCTCAGGGGTGTGGGTCTGGTGTCATTCTTCATGTTAGGTACGCGTCTGTTCATGAAGGCGGGTTTCCAAATGGCTGGTAGGCGGGAGGCATCATCTCGTTTATTCATGCTGTGTGGGCGTTTTTCTATCTCTATGGCTTCTCTGATGATTCTGCTGCTGAAGTGTTCGGTTTTGGCGATAGTTCTGGTATTTTTAAAGTCAATCTCATGTCCTGTGGCTTTGAGGTGTTGGACCAGGGAAGAGGTCGGTTCTTCCTTTTTGATTGAGTTCTTATGTTCTTCAATGCGTGCACCTATTCTTCTGTTAGTCTGTCCAATGTATGTGGTGGGGCAGGCAGTGCAAGGGAAAACTGAACAACTTCCTCACACACCCAGCACAGATCAATTCCGTAGCTGAGACACTCATCTCCAGAACAAAATGCTTAGCCGATGAACAACACCTAGAGACCGAACTACACACTCTCACCGGCGTGCTGATGGAATTGATCTGTGCTGGGTGGTGGTGTGAGAGTGCGTGTAGATAGCGGTTAGTATGTGTTTTCTTCTGGTAGATGGTAGATTGGCCCCCAGCCAATCAAGTCACACCCCCAGGAGCAGTTAAAAGGAAGAAGCAGCTGCAAGCTCACATCACTCTGAGAAGCACAGAGCTGAAGACCAAGCCTGAAGATGATGAATGAGACTTCATCGAAACGTTGCCTAGATACTTCCAATCTTATACGGGAGAAAACCCGAATAACCAAAGATCCACATACAAGTACCCACGAGAACCTCAGAAAATATATATATATATATATATATATATATATATATATATATATATATATATATATATATATGTATATGTATATATATATATATATATATATATATATATATATATATATATATATATATATATATATATATGTATATATTTACTAGGATTTGATTAAAGCACAAGTTTTAAGTTTCAAACATCAACATCTAATTTATTACTTCAACAATGTTAAATATATCTCAAGTAAAATATTACCAAGAGGAGTTAAACAAAAAATGAAAATAAGATGATATCTGAATACAGAATATGTATACCTATATAGATATAATTTTAAAAAGCTATATGAGATTGAATTAGAAGTTGGGTGTAAATTTTAAACTTTGGCAAATTTTCCATGTTTGGAGCAAAGGCCATTTAATATGAATAATAAAACAACTTTACAAAGCTCCTAAGTAGAGAAAGGCAGCTAGATACAGTAATTTCCATTATGTTATTTTAGGTTTAAATAGTAATAATAAAAATGTACTGTGGGTTTGTTGTTGAAGCAAATTGATATTGTTACTTAATAATTATTAATCTTAAGCAAGTTTAAAAGTAAAATTCTTCATTAATTTTGTTAATAACAATGCTTAATGAATTGCTTCAAGCCACTCATTAGCTTCTGGTTATATTTTCATATTAGCCAATTTTTAAATTATTGAATAGTTTAGGGCTTTATTATTTCTTTAATTCATGCATATATACCCTAACCTTCAACATTAATGTGCCATCTATTAACTATATGTTATATTAATATTATTTAGATGTTTTAACCCTGGTAGCATTTTATAGCAGGAGAGCCATATTGTTGGCAGGCCAATCACTACTGATTCTGCCCATCTAGAAATTTAAAATTGTCAAATTTATGAGACCAACTCAATTTTTTTTTTTTATAAAGTTCCAAATTCCCCAGAACTGTTTATAAATTGTGAAAATAACATGAGGGAGCATAGCTGATATTTATGCGAGTGAGATTGAGCTGGCTTTATTTGTGCTTACATACAAAGGGAGATGCAGGCATTCTTGGTGGGTGTGGGATAAACGATGAAATGTGCATCCAATATCACAACCCAAAGTCCCAAATAAGGGATCAACATTTGAAAGATGACAGATGTGGTACTGTGATTGAAGCCCCATCCATTTTTCTACATGCATTTATCTGATAGATTTAAATAAATAAATAAACATGCAGCCATTCACACTGCACACATGTGACAGAGTTGGAACTTGAATCCTCTGGGCATTTATACCTATCTCCAATGACTTATATATTTGCATAAACACTATTGTCCAAGAGAAAAAACCCAAACAACTGGCAATATTGAAGGCTTTCATTCTTTGGTTAGCTGGAGTTTGAAAAATTAGGTATGAATATTCATTTGCCTAAAGTCAAATAAAAATCTAAGACAGAAACACATGTATTGTCCTGACTGCCTGTCTGAAAATTGCAGAGAAGAGACTGTGAATAAGTAGAAGTAGTGTTTTGAAACAGGTAATTATCTTTCCTTTTTTCCTTAGGCTAGAATTCCAGCCTTCTATAGTCATAAACATCTGGCTAACTTCCTAGAAGAACTTTCCAAAGTCAGTAATACTAATTTGCTTTTCTTTCTTTCTTTCTTTCTTTCTTTCTTTCTTTCTTTCTTTCTTTCTTTCTTTCTTTCTTTCTTTCTTTCTTTCTTTCCTTCCTTCCTTCCTTCCTCCCTCCCTCCCTCCCTCCCTCCCTCCTTTCTTTCTTTCTTTCTTTCTTTCTTTCTTTCTTTCTTTCTTTCTTTCTTTCTTTCTTTCTTTCTTTCTTTTTTTAAAAAAATGCAATATCTCAGATGAAAAAAAAGTGTGTGTTATTGGAATACCATCCTTTTTATGCTGTCTTCAGCGTGATAAATTTAAGTTCTGTATATCAGGATTTTTATAGACAGTTACAGTTTGGGAAGAAATTTGAACACGATAACATTGCCAGGATCACTGAACCAGAAGTTCAGCATTTGCAGGTTTTTTTTCCCTGCAGAAACCCATTTAGATGAATAAACCCATGATTACAAAGAAAGTGATAGGTGATACAGAATTCCTCTTTCCCTGCAAGATATAAATAGATCTTGTGCCTCTTTGCACATGGCAAAATGATTATTGCCGCACATCTGTCACTTAAATGTGTTCATCAAGCACCCAGACAAAAGCTACAAAATTGAAATTCCCAGAGGATCAGACAGCTTGCTTTAAAATTACAAATGGCCCTGAAACAGATCTCTAGATTATCAAATGTCAAAAGAGTGCCACATGAAGCATCTGACCAATTGGCCCTATACTGAGCAGCTGAATTCTTATTTCTAAAATAAACAACCAAACAAATAAATGCCTTTCCCACATGATTGTTTCTGTTGTGAACGAATAAAATACTCAAATAAAGTTTATCAAAAGCTTTAGAAAATAGCAGGGTTCTAGCCCTGCACTTCTGATTGGCCGATAATAGCAATATCGGATTGGTCCATTCAGGAGAATCTGATTGGCTGTTAACGAGCCACTCTCATTGGTTAAGGGGGTTAACACTCCACATTTCCTATTGGTTACTAGAGCAGCAGCTTGCCTATAAAAGGGCTGCTTTTGCTCTAGGGTTTTGCTCTGTTCAGAATGTATAATGAAGAGTTGAAGTTCACTGTTCACCATCTCGTCTCCGTTCCTTGTGCCCATGCGCAGAACTTAACACTGGCGATGAGGATGGGATAAAGAGACGTCAGAGCTGACTGAACACTACAGAGCACTAAACAGAGCACGTGGCTGAAGGCGCATCAACGGCAGAAACCATGACCAGCGGCACCATACCACCCGCTCCATTCGACCCGGCACAGGAAGACTGGGACTCATACATGGACCGGTTCCAGATGTTTCTGGAGACCAACAACTTGAAGGATGCCACTACTGGGAAAAAGAGAGCGGTATTCCTGACTCACTGCGTACCTGTAGTTTTCAAGATGGCCAAGGCACTGGTGAAACCGGCTGAAGTGAAATCCATGGACTGGGACGTCCTCGAGCCCCTCCTACGGGCCCACTATGCACCTACCATACCAACGCTTGTACGAAGACATGAATTTTATCAGAGAGACCAGCGGAAAAGAGAAAGCATTGCAGATTTCATTGTGGATCTCCAGAACCTGGGAGGACTCTGTGGGTTCACCGACCTCGAAGAAGCTCTCAGAGACCGAACAGTTCTGGGATTAGATGCACCACATGTGCAAAGCAAGCTGATGGCGAAAGGTGACATCAGCCTTGCAGATACTATCGCTGCCACTACTGCAGCAGAAGCAACCAGGAAGTCGGCTGCCCAAATGCGCCGCACCAACACCCCGCTCCGCCAACTCGCCAGCGAAACCTCACCTCGCCTGGAGGGACATGCAACAGCAACCCACCACGAGGACCTCGAATCATCATCAGAAAGTGATGAGGAAGAAGTTAACCAGCTCCAGTCTGAACGAGACCAACGCCACCAGCGTAACCAGAGACTGCAATATCAATGCGCAGGCTGTGGGGCAAACCACCCACGATCAGACTGCAAATTCCTCGATGCGTTCTGCCATATTTGTGGGAAGAGAGGCCACATCGGAAAGGTCTGTTGAAGCAAGATAGGAACCAGCCCATTTCAGGGGGACCAACTATCGCCAACCCACAGGGAGTCATCCTGTGAACTGGGAACATTCGAACCACCAATGGAACAACCACTCTTACAGAAATAAACTACTAGCCCATTCATCAAAATGAGAAGAGGCACACCAAACCATCCCGATTGGTCATGCATCCTTATTAGATGCAAAGAAAATCCGAGTGAAGGTCACCATCGAAAACCAGCCCTGCATGATGGAAGTCGATTCAGGATCGTCCCTCTCGATGGTTTCCTGGAAGACTCTTAAACAATTGATTCCTGCCGTCTGGCGGCAAGACCTCAGAACCCAAAGAATCATTCTCAAGGACTATCAAGGAAACCGAATTCCGGTCGTTGGATCAAGCCTAGTCCACGTCTCATTCAAAAATCGTACTGCATCCTTACCATTGACCATCATCGACCGTGATCGGCCTAGTTTGTTAGGCCTTCAATGGTTCGCTCCGCTTGGGATTGAGGTAGCCAGCATTCACCAGAACAGCAGCGATGACTGGGAGGAGGCCCTCGTCCAGAAATTCCAGGACGTTTTTGCAGACAAACTAGGCGAGATCAACAAGGGGACCCCGATATCATTTAACCTTAACCCTGAAGTGGCCCCCATCCGCCTTAAGCCTCAAGTCCCTTTTGCCCTTAAACCAAAGATTGATGAGCAGCTTGATAAATTAATAGACCAGGGTGTTTTAGAACCAACCGACCATGCTCCTTGGGAAACCCCAATCGTAACACCCATCAAACCGGATGGATCGTTAAGGATTTGTGGGGACTACCGTGCCACCCTGAATCACACCCTTTAACAGAGCGCTTACCCGGTACCGGTGGTACAACACCTCCTCCATTCCCTGGGGGGCGGAAAGGTCTTTGCTAAATTGGATTTAGCACAGGCGTACCAACAACTGCCTGTCAATAAAAAAACAGCAGAGGCACAAACCATTGTTACGCACCGAGGTGCTTTTAAGTGCAACCAACTCCAATTCGGAGTTAGCGTGGCCCCAGGGATCTTTCAGAGCTTGATAGAGAGACTATTACAGGGAATAAAAGGGGTCGTACCATACTTTGATGACGTTTTAATTGCTGCCCCTAATAAAGAAATACTAAAGGAGCGTCTTAGACTGGTTCTCCAGAAATTTAAAGTCTCTGGCCTTCAAGTTAAAAAAAATAAATGTCAACTGTGTACAGATAAAGTAGAGTTCCTGGGGTACCTAATCGATAAACAAGGCATTCACCCCACCAGTAGCAAGTTAAGGGCAATCAAGAACGCCCCAAGACCCAGACATAAGACTGATCTCCAAGCTTTCCTGGGGCTTATTAATTTTTACAACATCTTCCTGTCCCACAAAGCAACCATAGCCGAGCCCCTACATCGGCTTCTTGATAAAAAAGCAACCTGGGTTTGGGGGCACCGAGAGGAACACACGTTCCGACAAGTGAAAAACCTTTTAACTTCAGATGTTGTTTTAATGCAGTATAACAAGACTTTGCCTTTAACAATCACATGTGATGCGTCACCCTTTGGAATAGGAGCCATTTTGTGCCATGTGTTACCAAACGGCAGTGAAGCCCCTATTGCCTATTTTTCAAGAACTCTATCAAAGGCTGAACGTAACTATAGCCAGATCGATAAAGAGGCTCTTGCTGTTGTATCTGCTGTTAAATGGTTTCATGAATATGTCTATGGATGAGTTTTTACTTTTGTTGCCGATCACAAACTGTTACTGGGGATTATAGCGGGAGACAAGCCAACCCCCTATATATTATCACCTAGAATGACTCGCTGGTCGGAGTTTTTGGCTGCGTACAATTATAAGCTGCAGCACCGCCCAGGGAAAGCCATTCCCCACGCCAACACATTGAGCCGTGCACTACTTCTGGAAACCATCGATGACCCAGCTCCAACCCTTACAACGCTCTAGATTGAAATGCTGTAATCACCGTCGCTGACCGCTAGAGATATCACGATCGAAACAAAACGCGATCCTATCTTAAAGTGGGTTCTTAGCTGGGTCGAACGAGGATGGCCAGTAGATCAAACCTCTGATGACTTCATTCCCTTCAAGAATCGACAAATGGAACTTTTTTTGCAAAAGGGCTGCATCCTGTGGGGAGATAGAGTCGTCGTCCCAGAGTGGTTACAACAAGCGGTACTAAAGACACTGCATGACGGCCACTCCGGCATCGTGTGCATGAAAGCACTTGCATAAAGCTACGCGTGGTGGCTGGGCATCGACAAACAAATTGAAGCCTGGGTAAAGACTTGTTATAAGTGCCAGGAGATTAGCAATGCCCCACCAAAAGCAACTCCGACAGAATGGGAAACACCTTGGGGACCGTGGTCCCGCATTCATATTGACTTTGCGGGACCTACTAAGGGACATACGTTCCTATTAACAGTGGATGCCTACTCAAACTGGCTCGAGATCCACGAAATGAAAAGCACTACAACCGAGTCTGTCATCCGGAAGTTGAACAGATTATTCGCGACGCATGGACTGCCAGACATTCTGGTATCCGACAACGGACCCCAGTTTACCGCGCTTTCTTCTGAACAATACTTAGCGGACCGCGGTATTCGCCATGCGCTAACTTGCGGCTAATGGAAGAGTCGAGCGCATGGTACAGTTTGTTGAAAAAACCCTCTACAAGATGGACTATGGGGACATTGAAGATAAGATAAATAGAATACTCCTTCTCCAACACTTCACTCCGCACAGCATCACCAACAAGACTCCAGCGGAACTATTGATGGGATGCAAACTCTGCTCCCACCTCAACCGGCTACACCCATCTTACGAGCCAGAGAAATCCTATGGATCTAGCGGAAAATGCCGCGAGTTCCAGATAGGTGACTTAGTTTTCACCAGAAACCTTTCTGGTGAACCGTTGTGGATCGAGGCGACTGTTATTCAAGCCACTGGACCCAGATCATACCGGGTGAAAACCTGCGACGGAAAAATATGGAAACGCCATATTGATCAGCTTCGCTCAAGGAAACCTAGTTTCCGTGACTCCAGTAACTCCCAAACTGAGGGGGGAGGGGATGTCAAAGAAACCGAATTTGAAATGGCGGAAAGCAGGAACAAAAGAAGTCAGCCATTGGGCATGACAAGTGAAGAAGGATCAAGGATGGGGGTGGCCTCGCCACAGAAGAACAACCCAACAGAGGCAAGCCCGCAAGGGCCAGAGAACAACGACAAGAAAACTAGCGGCACCGAGTCATCCAATGAAGAACCACCAGCACCCGACATGCCCGAAAACGCTGAATATAGGCATTAAAACCACATTCTTATGCTTGCAATGGGATATAGTTTATTTTGTATTGATTGTACTAGGAATTCTGAATTTGTGATTTTGAATTACCTTAAAAGATCCAAAGCACTTTTTTTCTCTCTCTCTAAATCTGATGATCTGAAATTTAGATGCAGGTTGATGGAGCAAGATATATGGATGAAGTTAGGATTCGAAAATATTTCTATCCATTTTTAGAATTAGAAGTGACTCCAGGTTCTGGAAAAAAACAAATACAAGATTAAAAATAGTGACACCTAAGATAAAAGTTCATGTCCAAACATTTTTGTCTGAAAATAGTCTTTAAATATTCTTTAAAAGCTTGCTTTGGCAAACTGGCTAATACACTTTAAATGACCTCCCTCAACATACAGTAATTATTACCATATGTAACAATTGCAAATTTCCTTTGTTTTTTTAGGAACAGAGATATAATCATTAAAAATGTAGTCTATTTTACTACCCATATTAGTAGAACAATATTTCAATTTAGGGAGAGGGAAGGTTAATGGAATTCTTAAAGGCTTCATGGCATTCTGTATATGGTTAATAT
Organism: Hydrophis major; assembly: GCA_033807585.1. Taxonomy (NCBI): domain Eukaryota; kingdom Metazoa; phylum Chordata; class Lepidosauria; order Squamata; family Elapidae; genus Hydrophis; species Hydrophis major. The sequence goes on along the minus strand of CM066332.1, from coordinate 34,487,895 downwards.
AAGCTGGAAAAATGTTTTTTTTTTTCATACAATTCTTTGTTCTGTGCATTTCCTTAAAATAATCATTTCTTTCTTAGGTAAGTACTCTGATTTGTTCACAAATTGCAGGTTTTTAATGCATTTCTCACAAACAGGTGTTTGCATTATATGGGTGTATCCTTCAGAAGAAAGAAGAAGACGGGAGCAGAATATTCAATGCCTGTTTTGGAAGATTTCTCAAATTGCATTAATTCAGGAGGTTGCAAGCTGAGCTGTAATATAATTGGAATGTTCTCCATTCTAGTAAAAAAAGGTTTGTTTTCTACTGAAAGCATGCCAAATTTCCAGAGGTGCTTATGATAAGAACAACAGAAATAGGGTCGATATTATATCTAACAGCAGAGAAACATTGACAATTCAGCTTCTTTCCAAATGGCACAGGAATATTATGGAGTTTTTGAAAGTCATTTTTGTTCCCATTCCAGAAAATTTAATGCTGTTGTGAGATGAAGCTATAGCCTACTCCTTCATATAGCCATCATGTAAGCATTAGCAAATATATCAAGTTAAACTGGAATAGCCATTTTGGAGTAGAAAGCATGGGGTAACATTTGATCAGTCATTGTCTCTTGGTCCTAGGAAGCAGGCAATGGCAAACCACTTCTGAAAACATATCCAGGCAGTCACCAGGAGTCAACATTGGCCAAAAACAACAGCAAGAAAAATTTCCATCTGTCATGTTATTAAGCAAATCTAGAAAAAGGATATACTTCATGCCATTTTTTTGGAAATGCCAGAGACAGGCACCTTATGTATTTTATCTCATTATTATCACTTTCTCAATAACAAATGGACTACTGGTGTTGCTTATTCTCTTTTCTTCAGTTATAGATTTATCATGTGCCAATTGGATTGCATTTAGTTTATCCATCCTGTATTTGTTCTTGTACTCTCATTCTTTACATAAAAAATGGATTGTGAAGGTTGTTATGAACATCCTAACAAATAATTATGATGTTTGAGCCAACTTAAATAATTTGGCTCTTTTTTCCAAGGGTGAATGCAAAAGGAGGTGCTAAAGAGTCAAAATGGTAATGGATGGACTATATCAGCTGTTGCAGACAAGAAAAGTGATTATGAAACTAAGTAGCAAGTAGAGCAGGTACAGGTGAAACACGAAAAATTAGGAATATCTTGCAAAAGTTCATTTATTTCAGCAATGCAACTTAAAAGGTGAAACTAATACATGAAATAGACTCATTACATGCAAAGAAAGATAGTTCAAGCCATGATTTGTCATAATTGTGATGATGATGGCTTACAGCTCATGAAAACCCCAAATCCATAATCTCAGAAAATTAGAATATTACATGCAATCAATAAAATAAGGACTGTACATAGACCAATATCGGACCTCTGAAAAGTATAAGCATGCATATGTATTCAATAGTTGGTTTGGGCCCCTTTTGTAGCAATTACTGCCTCAATGCAGTGTGGCATGGAAGCTATCAGCCTGTGGCACTGCTGAGGTATTATGGAAGACCAGGATGCTTCAATAGTGGCCTTCAGCTCTTCTGCATTGTTCGGCCTCATGTCTCTCATCTTTCTCTTGGCAATGCCCCATAGATTCTCTATGGGGTTCAGGTCAGGCAAGTTTGCTGGCCAATCAAGCACAGTAATCCCATGGTCATTGAACCAGATTTTGGTGCTTTTGGCAGTGTGAGCAGGTGCCAAATCTTGCTGGAAAATGAAATCAGCATCCCCATAAAGCTCATCTGAGGAAGGAAGCATGAAGTGCTCCAAAATCTCCTGGTAGATGGCTGGTTGACCCTGGACTTAATGAAGCACAGTGGACCAACACCAGCAGATGACATGGCTCCCCAAAACAACACAGACTATGGAAACTTCACACTGGACTTCAAGCATCTTGCAATGTGTGCCTCTCCATTCTTCCTCCAGACTCTGGGTACTTGGTTTCCAAATGAGATGCAAAAGTTGCTCTCATCAGAAAAGAGGACTTTGGACCACTCAGCAACAGACCAGTTCTGTTTTTCTTTAGCCCAAGTAAGATGCTTCTGACATTGTTTGTTGTTCAGGAGCGGCTTGACAAGAGGAATACGACATTTAAAGCCCATGTCCAGGATCTGTCTGTGTGTGGTGGCTCTTGATGCACTGACTCCAGCCTCAGTCCACTCTTTGTGAAATCCCCAACACTTTTGAATAGCCTTTTCCTAACAATCCTCTCCAGGCTGCAGTCATCCCTGCTGCTTGTGCACCTTTTTCTTCCACGCTTTTCCCTTCCACATAACTTTCTATTAATGTGCTTTGATACAGCACTTTGGGAATATGCAACTTCTTTTGCAATTATCTTTTGAGGCTTTCTCTTCTTATGGAGGGTGTCAGTGATGGTTTTCTGCACAACTGTCAAGTCAGCAGTCTTTCCCATGATTGTGATTCCTACTGAAGGCCATTTAAAGGTGTTATGGCTTAATTTGCAGGTGTTATGGCTTAATTAGCTGATTAGAGTGGGACACTTTGAGCCTAGAATATTGAACCTTTTCACAATATTCTAATTTTCTGAGATTGTGGATTTGGGGTTTTCATGAGCTGTAAGTCATAATTATCTCAATTATGACAAATCATGGCTTGAACTATCTTGCTTTGCATGTAATGAGTCTATCTCATATATTAATTTCACCTGCATTACTGAAATAAATGAACTTTTTCATGATATTCTAATTATTCGAGTTTCACTTCTGTATCCAACATTGGCAACTTTAAGACTTGTGGATTTCAACTCTCAGAATTACCCAGCTAGCATGGGATTTAAAGTCCACACATCTTAAAATTGCCAAGGTTGCATACTTCTGAGTAGAGAAACCTCAGGATTGACAGGTAGAATCAGACAAAACTGATTGGGCAGTAAACTGGTAAACTATTGTTACCTACTAAGGAAAGATTCTTAAAAATACATCTCCTGCTATTTGAGTGTATTTTAATTGAACCTCCCACTTGTATATTATGGTATAGACAAAAAGTCACTCCTAGGTTTTGAGCAATCATTTTCCATTTTTGTTTGCATATTGTATAAAAGGTTGATGTGACAAGCAGGGAATGTGCTCGCTGTGTAGAAATACTTGGATGTGTGCTTCTATATTGCTGCAGTAATAAACAAGTTGGGTTGGATGTCTCTTGTTCTGCATGCTATTTGGAGCCCTTCATCTCAGATCCTTCTCACTATCTTATATCAGTTTTTCCAGCCAACATAACTGTGATTTCATGACACATATAAAAAAAGACTTCAATCACATAGCCATCGTCACCATCTTGATCTCCCTTTTTAAAATATCTTCTTCTTGGAGGTGACTTTGCCTTTCTGAGAGCCTGGAAGAGATGCAGTCAGCACTCTATGCAGTCCTTCAACTCAGTGGTATGTATTAGTTGATTTATAAACTCCTAAAACAAGAATGATTCAGGTTTTTCTTTCCTTTTTTTCCTACAGATAAATCTTCCACCCTAGCCTAGGGGCATTACTGTCAGTTTTAAAAATCTGTCAGTGTATAAAATATATGGATATAGTCACAACTTGTTGTCCCAGACTTTATTAATCCTCAAGCTGTTTAAATTTAAAAGCTGCTTTTTGACATAACATCCACTGAAATTTTCACTCCCTGAATTTTTCCTGACACATCAAGATGACATTTTGATTTTGTTTTGTGTGTTTTAAGGAAGTCCCTGTTGAGTCCAGCTTAATCTCATTACCTAGTACACATTCTCTCCTCCACCACCTCCACTTTGGACCAGGGATGTAGCTTGCTACAAATTATTGTGTCATTGATCTGCCAAAGCCATCATCCAAGAGGGATTTTCCTAGCAAACCAATATCAAACTTGAGATAAGATTACTGCAATTTTAGAGTTGACAACTCATCAACCTTGGGGGCTCTTTGGCAAGACATTTCTTTGTTTTGCAAAGAAACTTAGCTTATTTAAGTAAGATAAAGATTCCCACTCAGTTTTTCTCCATTCCCTATTTATTATTTTGTATACAGAAAGTAGAAGCCTCTTTTTTAAAATGTGCATGCAAGGGATGTTAACATATACATTAACCCGTGACAGCTTTTTATAATAAAAAGTATTATTTCTCCCCAGACTCTTATGGATCTGGAGCTTCTCCAAAATAATCTTTTCATTTTCTACATTTTTCTATCAGGAAGAATGAGAGCAAGCAGGCCACAAAAACAGTGAAGATTTCCGCACATATTCTGCTTTACTGCACTAAAATGGAACACCTTTCCTCTTTTGGTCTGCTGCAATAAAGTGGAATCATATTGCAGAAAGACTGTCCATGTTGGCCGATAAAGCTGATATAAGTGACATCTTATACTAGACTGACCAGCACTTAAAAAATGTAGTAGATGCTTTGAGTTTCATGAAATTCTACACTGAATAAAATGAATGTTCAGATCACAGAAAACTGGAAAACACTTTTTAAAGGTCTAGTTCAGGGGTATCCAACCTTGGCAATTTTAAGACTTGTGGACTTCAATTCCCAGAGTTCCTCAGCCAGCAAAGCTGGGAGTTGAAGTCCACAAGTCTTAAAGTTGCCAAGGTTGGACACCCCTGGTTATATGTTGCTATGAGTTGTTTCAAAAGGGAGAATATATCAACATTTTTTTCCCAGCAGGTAAAAGATTTTTTCTCATCTGCCATTTTAAAGTTTTATTTGGTTTTTATTTAATTCTTCTCTATTGCATTGTTCCTCCTACCACCTTTGAAGATTTGTTTGTTTCCCTATATTTGTGAGCACTTTTAAACTACAATGCGTGCTACACCCTAGCAAATAAATTATTCAGTTGAGGCTGGAGCAAGCCTTCGTGATGTCAAAATAAAGACAGGTGCACAAATTACAAGATTATGCAATTATGTTATCACATCTAATGCAATTTGTTTATGACGTGACATCATGATGCCCATGGTATCACTTGCTTCTTTCCTTATGGACTCCACTCCTTATTATAGTTTACAATTGTTGCAGTTTATCAGAAATAACACTATTCTGCCATATGCTGATGATTCTGTATCATGTTTGCAATACTGTTGTCAGTGCAGAACTAGGAAGGCACATGCTAATTGTTTCAAATACACTAAAGCAATTTTCAAAAACTCAGGTGTGTTTTGAGTGTCTTTAGTAGGATTTGTTTTTATTGCAGCAGTCCCTACTAAGAATTCTCCAGTACAACTGGAGATCTCCAGGTTACAAAAGTGTGTGATCTACTCAGAAGGACAACCATTTTACTTAATATCAAAACCACCAAATAACCACTTTACTATATTAACCAGGTGATCCTGATAAAATGATGAATATAATGTCTCATATTTCCCTCAATCTGTTTCTTCTTTTTCCAAGAAGATTTTTGTATTAATTCTCAGGGCTACTCCATCTTATTGTTTAAAAGGAAAAGAGGAAAAGAAATAGTTTATAAACCAAGCCAAAGGGCATAAGACTGAAGGTTGCTCATAATATTTTGAAGCTTCAGACAAAACCTCTTTCTTGCTCTAAATAAAACAGATTAAAATATTAATTAGCTTCTGCAACCTGATATCCAATATCCAGAATCAATTGTCTGTATTACATAAAAAATAGGGCGACTTTGTCAACAGGCTCAATCACTACATAATGTAAAATATACCAAGCTGGGGAGAATTGCATCAAATAAATTCTTGGTGATATGATTCTGGACCTGGGTAGATTCTTAAATATCTATTGTATTCTAATGCCCAGCTTTTATAAAGCAGTTTTAGGTTCACTATGCATACTTCTGGACTTGAAGAAATATCTGCAGAATGGGTAAGGACAGAGAGGGATTGCACTTAGCATGGTGTAGAAATAGTAGAATGTTATCCCTCACAAACTGACACATTTGCAGCACTGCTTGGCTTTTTATACAGAGGCTTAAATGACATTTTGTTTGCTTGAAACCTAGGTGAATTTCTGTTGTATTTTCATTCCTCAATAGATGTAAGGAAAGAACTTACTTTGGAAAGATGGGTAGAAGTGAGACAGACTTTAAAATATACAGTATTTGAATCAAATTTTTTTTTTTGAAACAAATTTTATTAATTTTAAAGATAAAACAACACATCATTAACCATTAAATACATAAATACATAAAACCTCTTAACATTATAAATTTTTACAAGTCGAATAAAACATTATTTTTATACAACATAATTCTAATTTATCCCATTTCCATATGGACACATAAATATCTTTCAGCAAATTTCTCATTATTTCTCTTTACTCTTATTCAATTTCATTTCTTTTCTATATTTATCCATTTTATAGTCATCATATTCATTTCTTTCTGGCTTGTTTACAATTATTCTCATCTAACATTCCTCCAAGGTTTTATTGATTCTTTTTTTTTTTTTTATAAAAAACAAATTTTATTAGTTTTACAAAAAACACAATACACAAACATACAAAACACAAAACATAAACAAAACTAAAAGATCTTTTCTGAAGGTTGTCTGTTCCCGGGTTAAAACTCTTCACACAGACACAAATTTAAACATCATATTCATCCCATATATCCTTCCATATCTTATTATCATTTTCTTTTATATATATATATATATAAACCATTTTTATCAGTTTTATAAAAACAATGCACAAAGAGTCAAGGCATAACAGCTTATAAATTCTTTTCTAGGAAAAAATAATAATAAAAGACCAATAAGGCATAACATTTCCAAATTATAATATCAATACTTCATATAGTATTAACTTCATATCTTATCCCTACTTCTCCTTTCCATCCCAATTATTTCTTATTAATTAAAATTTTATTGCCTTTTATCAATATACAAAATCCAAAAAAAAGCATATATATCCTTCCATATCTTATTACCATTTTCAACAACATTCTTTGTCTGTTCTATTTCCAATTATCCATTCATCTTTTTTTCTTTTACTATACTTCTCCTGTACACCAATTGGAGTAACATCTATAACTCATTACCCTAACTTAAAAATACTTCGTATAGCAATTTTTCTTGGGATTCTGTTTAAAAGATTCTAAGATTACATAATGAATTTTATATTCTAAATACACATATAAAAACACAAACTTATGTACCCTCCAGAATCCCTCTTTTAATCTAAATTAAATTCACCCATTGTCTCTAAATAAACTTTTTTTCTTTAGGTCTTGCTTCCCCCCATTAAGGCTTCTCCTCCCCCCTTTCTCTCTTGCTTATTCTTCTCCTTGCCCTTTTTACCCCTTTGCTTTTTCTCCTCGCTTTTCTTGCTCCTTTTCCTTTGCTTTCTAACCTTGCCTCCACCTTTTCGCTCATTTTTCTCTCTTTTGGTTGTTTTTATAATTCTTAAAATCCCCTTTTTCTTATCCTTTTTCTCCTCCTCTCCGGAAGAGACCCATTGTTCATCAAAGATGGCTTCTTCTTCCTCTTCTTCCTTGTCCCAGTCCTTCTGCTGCGTAATCAACTTTTCATAAGTACATAACGCCATTTCTAAGAATTGAAACAAAGTGCCCAAAGTAATTTCTTTTTTATATTTTTGATATTCAATCTCTAGTTCATCCACAAACGATGCCATTATGAAAAGGGAAACTTTTTCCAAAACAACCACAAGTATTTTTAATCAAAGACAATCAAAAGCAATTAAAAAAAAAAAGTTCCAAAAGTTAATACTTTTCTTCCTTCTTCTCTTTCTCTTTCTGGGGTTAATTTTTAATCAAAGAGGTCCAATTACCATATATCTTCCTTTGGAATTCTAGGCAATCTCCTCCTTTTTCAGCTTCTGCTCCAATTTTTTTTTTCTCTCCCTTCCCACTTGCAATGTCAATTTTAAATAATCAGAAATCCATACCTCCAACAAGGGTTTTCCAATTTCTTAAATTCTTCAATGTCCAAGAATCCTTTTGTCTCTTAGCTTCAACTCTCAAAGCAATTCACTTTCAATGTCCAATATATCCAAATATTTCTGCTGTTTCCATGGGGTGGGAGAATAAAGAAAAAAAAAAAAGTTCCCTTTAACAGCTTCTCCGCTGCTTTTCGCTCTTCTTAGGGATACAATGTATCCTCCAGCAATTCAAACAGCTCAGTTCCAGGCAATTTAAAAAATGTTACTTGACCCGGCTCAGACAAAACTTTCACTCTTCACACTTCCTCCAGCACAATCTTACCCGGTTGCTGGCTTCTTCGTGGCGGCCATTGCTGACCGCCGCTCCACCGCCTTGGGAAAAAGGGGTTTTTCCGGAGAAGGGGGGGGTCTGCGACACCCCCACCTCCCTATCCGACTCCCCTCTCTCTTCAGCTGTCCCTACAGCCATATCCCCCTGACCCATCTGGATCGGGGGTACCTCAACGGCTAGCACAGCAGGAATCGCGAGTTGTCGCGAATTCCTGCTGCCCCGAAGCCACACGAAACCGGAAACCAGTATTTGAATCAAATTTTTAACTAGCCTGTATATTTGTAAAATGTTAGCATGTTTTATGGTCCCAATTGATGCTTTTTGTTTTTAAAAGAAGATATTTCCTTCCCCCCATCCTGCTTTTACATAAATTCATAGCACAGTACTTTTATATTTTATAGCATGTGGAGCTATCGCCTGTTTCTCTTCTGGGTTCTGGCATGCTGGCCAGCTGGATTTCACATGTCATGCCCACCAAAAACCAGAAGAGCAGCTGCCTGGTGCACATGCATGTACCAAGAAAATTATCTTGTTTCCAGTGCATGCATGTGCGTCGGCGACTGGTTTTGTGGCGCGCATGCAGGCACAAAGACCAGCAATGGGAAGCGCATCAGGCACATATGCAGAGAGGGGTAGAGCTGTGAGCCAGTATAGGCAGGACAGGGCTTTCCTCCCTCTCTGCCTAAGTGGGCTTCTTGCGCAGCTCCAGCCCATGGTGCATCTGTGCTCTGGAGCTGGCCAACCCCTGTGCAGCCCCCCTTCCACCACTTTTGGGAAGCGTGACCATTTCCCAGTCAGTGCACTGTCCCTGGCATTCCTCCCATCCAGCTCAGCTCCTGTGCCCCCCAGAAGAGCAACAGCAGCAGCAGCTGCAGGAAGAAGGGCAGGAGTGACCAGTCAGCCACCACAGCTGCTCCCACACAGCGAGCTAGGCTCTTGGTGACATCTTCATGTGGGCAGCTTGCCTCCCCACCAGCAGTTTCTCCTCCAGCATCCCACCTGGAAGTGGTAGAGCAATACCTGCCACCACTGGGGGCAAGGGTGCAGCGGAGGCATGGACAGGCAGGCCAGAATTTTCCCCCCTCTCCTCCTGGTGGGCATCTTGTGTGCCCCCAGTCCTCCAGGAAGTCCTTTAGGTATCCAATTGTTTTTAATCAATCCAAATATTGATGAGAGTTTTATATTGTTGCTTATAATTTTTATTTTTCTATTCTTACAATAAATTATTGAATTTATACCATCTGCAAGGCATTTTTAAAAAGTAACACAGGAGCCACAGGAGCCATGAACCCAGAGGCAGCTTCAGAAACCTCTTTTTTCTGATTTTAAAAATGAGGAACTTTCACAGCAAATTCTCATTTTTGCTAAGCCACTTCTCTTAGCCCCAGTCTCTAGTTCCAACAATGTAACAGTAGCTCTCATCATGTGTTTGCTTAAATATCCCCTACTCTCTTTATCTTCTAATCCGGGGTCCTCAAACTTGGCAACTTTAAGACTTGTGGACTTCAACTCCCAGAATTCCTCAGATATCATAGCTGGCTGAGAAATTCTGAGAGTTGAATTCCACAAGTCTTAAAGTTGCTAATTTTGGAGACCTCTGTTCTAACCATTTACCTGAAGGTCAGATGTAACACAATGACTGAAGTATAAATGTGGATTCCTAAGACTCCTTAAACAAGAAGAATAGAATAGATTGATTGATTTAGTTGCTTGACCGTATCAAAAATATAAATCCAATGTAAGTGTAGCAGTAGAGACAAACAAAATAGAAGGACATGTTTGTAATTAGTTGTCACCCTTACAGTTAACCACAACTGAATGAATGAATGAATGAATGAATTCTTTATTGGCCAAGTGTGATTAGACATACAAGGAATTTGTCTTGGTGCATATGCTCTCAGTGTGCATAAAAATATACCTGATCATGTTTGAAATAATCCTTGAAGAAATAAAATCAGATTCAAATGGATGTGAAGATAACTCTCTTCCTGGTCTGTCTGAGTGATTGAATGCATCAAGAGAGAATATACATGTGACTCCTCCCCTTATAAGATCACAAAACTGCATTATAAAACTGGATTTATCATGCTTACTGAGACATTTTTTTTTTGCTGTTATAAAGAGAGCAGGAGAGAAAAGTGGGAAATGGCACCCAAATCCTCCCAGTTACATTTACAGAGTAGTAATTGATATGATGGTAGTAGATTCTGGGGAAGTAGGCAAATTGAAATGGTGGGAGAATTCAATTACTAATTGTTTCTGATCCATCATAGGTGTCCAAAAACTTGAAGATTTACCATTGTAAGAAAATCACTGTGCATAGATAAAAACCTAGGTATGGGTGAATATAACATGTGAACGCAACTTTCCAGTATGTAGAGATCAATTTAAAGACATACTGTCCCAATCATTCTGTTGGTGTGTGTGTTTTTTTATACATATTCACATAAACACATACTGACACAGACACACAGTTTGTCTGACCTCCTGGGATTTAGATAATACAACAGTATAAACTCATAACAATCACTACTTAAAAGATATCTAATTGTTCAAAACCAATTAAGGACAGACAAGCCTGAACCAAGAGCAAGATGAAACACATTCATTTCTGTCTGAAATTTGCCAGAGCAATTTTTCCAGGATGAGCTTTGGCAAGAAGCCAAGACAGAGATTGAATAGATTTTGGAGAATTCAACCTGCTTAGATCTGGAAATACATCTTAACCTGAAATTCATTTAGTTCACCTTTATCTGGCCACCAGATGTGATAGAAATGGCAATCCCATGTTGAAACTTTTCTTAATTGAAAGCCAATAGTGAAACCAGACATATTGCTTAACAAACAAGATGTTAGTATTCAAAATAGCAAAAATATATAAAGTTCTAAAAGATTGAATTCATTTCTCTGAAAGCTTCTCCAATTCTGGCTTGGGTTTCCTTTAGCTCATCTCTGATGCAGTCCACTGGATCTGTTTCAAACAGAGTTAAGAGTTTGAGGTCCAGATCCTAAATTATAATTCCAAAAGGCATTCATTACAGATTTTGGAGTTGTTTTTATGCATTTCTCAAGAGACTGTATTTGCTGGAATGCCAGCATGCAGCTGACAACTTACTGATTTGCTGCCATGGCTACTGATCTAAAATTTCTGGTTTGAATATTTCAAAACAATCTACAGACACTATCCTCAGTATAATAGTTGCCATGGAATAATGTGATGATTAGATATCATTTAGTTACATACTTGATAAGGAAATCAATTCAAAACCAGATAATGTCATTATACACTTGCTTACTGTGACTCTTGGTCATGGCAGGGTTTTTTTAAATATAACTCACTGCCTCTAGTCTATTACCTTAACTGGAACCGTACTGGCTTGTGTGTATATATTTTTTTCCAAGATACAAATTTGGACAGGATTGTAGACAAAATTCCATTAATATCATTATGAAATTAAACTGAAGCAGAAATCACCACCAGTTTAGAGGAGCAAATTAAAAAATAAACTTGTTTTCTACAAATGTGTTAAAATGTCAATAAAAGGGCAAAATATTTCTTCTTAGGAAGACTCTTCAATTGACAGAGTGTCCTGCCCTCAAAAGAATCACTCCTCTGATATCTCCAGACATCTTTCAGGGGATTAAAGCTGTCAGATAAACCCTGAACCTAGGCAATGTGATTGTTGAAGAAAAATCAACACCTGAATTGAACATTGATAATCTGAAACTATGGCCATGAGGTTAATTGTGTTTGTTGTTAGGAAAAGGATGGTTAAAACATTTATGACCAAATGAAAATACAGAGTTACCTCTGTCAGAATCTTCTGAATATTGTCAGAAATTTTCCAACATCACCCATCACTGGCTATGCTGGCTATGGATTTGGAGAATAGTAATTTAATAACTTCTCAGGTGTTATTGGTTCCCCTGGTCTGGTCTCTAAAAGGAATACTCAGAACAAGATTGTTTCTTTGAGGACTTACAGCACAGCTTAAAATGTATAGAACCTTTCATTGATTATGCAGCATAAAAAGTATATATGTATTTGAACTAGTTCATACATGTTAATTGATTTGGCAGTGACAGAAGTAATGATTATAACAAACTAAAGATCCTTAGCATGAACCCTGCAGTTGCCTCCTCTACATTACTTGTTTTTCATGCCCCAAGATTTGGTGAGAGACCTACAATCTCTTGCAAGAGGTGAGCTACTGTAGGTCTGGATAAGTTCCAGAAAGTGAAGCTGATCTAAATGAAGTCACAGAAGCAAAGTTATATTCATTGTTTTATTTTAGCATCTTTAGTCTTCCCCATCCCAAAAGACTCTGGGTGAAAACTAAGTAAAATAAAGTCAAGTGGAGATTTCTCATATTACCCCCTAATCAGCTTGGATCAAGGATACAGCAGAATACGACCTTTCTAATGCATTTACTAAAACTAAAGATGGTAAAAGTTGTCTGAACTTGCACAGTGATAAATATCATAAAGGAGAGGTGGTGGTGCAAAGGCCTGCCTTGTTGAACATCATGTTTGAGGGCAGGGATGGGGAATGATGGCTATTTTATGACTTGAGGTTTTCAACTCCCAGAATTCTTGAGCCAGGCATAAAGAGGCCATTGTTCCTATCTCAGCTTTGGAGATTCCCAGAAGATCTTTTCATAGTAATAGAAGGGATTTAAAGGTAATAACTAAAGTTTTGGTTATAGGCTTAAAACAAATAAATTCTATATTGGCAGGATTGAACCATTCGAGTAGCCATTAAGTTTTATATCAGCCATGGCTCCCTGGTCACCTCCAAAAGTAGTTTCAAAACAACACCTCACAGTAGTCCAATCCATGGTTCTCAAGCTTTTTAGTCTGGACTAATTCCCACCACACGCACTCTCAATCAGTCACCACTGGGGCAGGATACATCTCATTACACATGCAATAATGACTAGCCATCATTCACAGCCTTGTCACTGCAGTTGGTACAGGATCTGAAACAGAGCTGGAAATTTCAGACAGGGCTACATCTCCTGCATGACCAGCCATCACAGTGCATTGGTCTGAGGGATCATGAATAAATATAATTATTTTGTGGACCAATTTGGATGCAGCTCCATACCAGAGCCTAGGATGGGGGCAACTGACTTAAGAAAAACAGACTTGAAATTTCATATAGGTCCCTGTTTTTCTGGCCTATGTCCCCCATACCATCTTCAGCTTCTGTTTGAGCCCTATCTCCCTCAACTCCATAAGACAATTTGACCTTCCCTCCCTTCATGTCATTTTCTGACCCTATCTATTGTGTCCTATATATCCTGAGTGTAATAAATTATGAGTCTAGACTGGTACACTTGTTCAGCTGAACAATCTTGGTACTAATAATACCTTGAAATAGAATATTTACCCACAATACACTTTAAAAGGTTTGTCACCTGAAACAGCAGAAAATGTCCCTCCTAATATCAGTATCAACCAAGGAAGTCTGAAACCTGAACAATAGTAACTCACAGTTTGATAGAGCTAGGGCTGGGATTAGGGTTGAAAATCTACTGACAGAGTCAGATTCTTGGCTGTGCCTGATGGTAGGGTTGCTTTGCTATTTTGGGAAATGGTATTTTTTCTCTCATGCCTACATTCCTTTCTTGTCATTTGTTCTCATTACTTCCTAACAGCTTCTGCTCATGAAATGACGCTGCTCATTTATTTTGCAGAAACCATATGAAAATTTAACTGGTAAAATAAAATTCAGTGTGCATTTATTTGATCAGTTTGGCATATACACATGTCCACATTTACACATATAATTTGTGAGTTGGGAATAAATGTGGAAGGGGACAGACCTTGTGGAAAAGACTTCACAGTTATTTTAGTAGTAAAAAGCTCCACAAGGAAACTGAATTTATTTTAAGTGGCAAATATATAGCATCCCACTTTTGTTTTGTTTTTTGAACAAACAATTCCAAAGCTGTAGAGTGGGTGGGGAACCAGTTCAATATTGTGAGGCTATGAATGCCATATTTAATTCAAGGAGATTATAATTTTCTGACACTAAAGGTTTTTCTTTCCCAGTTCTGAAATCACTTGAAAGGCTCTGAAAATTGGCAAATAATTCATTCTGGCGAAGAGGCAGAACATTCACCCAGGGAAGGAAGAAAAACCATTACTACTTAGTCTGGAGTAAAATAACGAAAAGCTCTTCAATAACTTTAGACAGCAACTACCAATAGTACTTGAGAGAAGACATTTACTACATATTGTGAAAAGTTTTGCTTCACATTTTAGGCAAGTGTAAAAAGTTGTCGTTTGTTACCTCATTTTAAAAATCCTGAACAGACACAAAATGTTAACTTACCAAGATGGGGATTAAGGGAGGGCAATTTGTCAGTGAACCAGAAATCAGTACAGGGGTTGTGGTTCATGCTGATAAGAGCATGGAGGAAATTCCCTCCTATTGCTAGAAAAACTGGAAAGCGGAAACTTAAAGTAAGACTGTTTGGGCTGATAAGAGACAAAATTACCTTCAATTAAGAGAATTTTCTCCCCCTTTGCTGCCTCCTTTCCATTTACAGTTTGAGAAAAAAAAAATACTTATACAACTTCTTAACTATTCCTGAAACGTTTATTTTATGATGATTAGTTATAATAATGGGCTTCTAGGATTAATAAATACTGCTAAACAACGTGACCAAATGTGAAAAATGATACACCTAAAAAGCAAATTAGATATCATTCTTTTCCTCTCAATCAGCCTCAATTTTCTTATCACCATTTCAAGATCTTGCTGCACAATTTGGGAGATAATGTCAATAAAATGTGTTTATTGACACTGCAACAAAAATGTTACAGTTAAATCAAGCCATTGCAATGTGTTCAAATATTTAGAGTAACTGATTGATACTTTATCAGCCACATTCCAGCCAACATTAGATACTTTAAAGCCATAGAATAGAATAGAATAGAATAGAATAGAATAGAATAGAATAGAATAGAATAGAATAGAATTCTTTGTTGACCAAGTGTGATTGGACACACAAGGAATTTGTCTTGGTGCAAATGCTCTCAGTGTACATAAAAGAAAAGATACATTTGTCAAGAGACGAGGATCAAAAGGTACAACACTTAATAATAGTCATAGGGTACAAGGAGCAATCAAATCATACTAGGAAACTGTCAATAAAATCATTAGGATACAAGCAACAAGGTTACAGTCATAAGTCATAAGTGAGAGGAGATGGGAGGATTAATAGTAATAGTAATTTAAAGCCCTAAGCATGTTATCCTAGTATGAATGGACAACCTATGGCCTCCTTAATATCATTGATCTTCAAACTGGACAACTCTAGATTTTGATCTGTAGACTACAACTGATAGAAGTAGGAATCTGAGATAAGTTGAATATTATTTGGATGTCCACAATTTATTCTTACCAATTGAGAAGTATGCATGTACTGAAATCAATGCTTGTTAGAATTTTTCTGCTTTGATCAGTTGTTTTGAATTAGGAAGCAAGACTTAAAAGGACAAGAGGAGGGCCATCTCAGTAACATTATGTTTTGGTTGAAATTGTTCTGTTCTCCTCACAAGACCAAATGAAACTACAATGCTTGTAGGCAAATCAGCATAGATGTTCATAACCACTTTAATGTAGGCATGTAAAATAATTCTTTATGGATTTCTTCCTTATTATCTCAGATACTCTACCTGGCCTTCCAGGTTTTGCTTCTTCTCTGAACAGAGGGGTAGGAAGCTAAGTTTTTCATTAATTGTTTTAAAGTATAACAAATAAAAGAAAAAAACCCTAGCCAGTCAGCATATAGAGGCCAAAATGCTGCCAAAATATCCAAAGGCTCTACAGTTTATGCTTGCCTGATTTGGGATAAATATTGTAACTCTTTCCTGGTTTCTTTAGATTAGTCTTAGAATTTTTTCTTCAGCAAAACTCCTCATGATGGCTCTTACTGAACACACTTTTAGCATTTGATCTAATGGATATATTTCATGATGAGGGTACACCAGAACTATTCATATTCCACATTCTCTTGATTTTCATTGTGTTGTTTAGCAAAACTATTTTTGGATGATGGGAATTTTCTTACAAATAGCTCAGCTATAGCATCCCTTTGGAGACCTTGCTGGAATTTGGAATGCAGGAGTATTATAATACAGGAGTTATTTCCTAGATCAATAGTCAATTTCAGAATGAAATATAGGAGGAGATTTGATAGTCCATGGCAGCTACATAATTCTTAATAAATTAATTTTGTCACTTAGGCATGACAATATTTAAGGGTATTTGGGAAGGGGAGGGCAAGGAATATTATCAATATATGAAAAATAACTCAATTTTCTCCATCATCTAATATAAATTGGGCAACTGATATTTTTAATTACCCTGTTTCTCCAACAATACGGCCTCCCCCAATAGGAAGTCCCAGCATGTTTTATAGGCATGAAATAAAATTAAGCCCCTCCCCCCAAATTAAGGCCTATATTAAAACATGTGAAATGGGGGGGAATGGGGGGGGGCTTGCCATTAGGAAGTACTTTTGTTGCACACCCGATATAGTGATGCCTGTGTTGACCCCGATACGAAGTGTCCCACCAACACTGAGATCAACATCCAAGCTGTCGCCGCCCGAGGGGCAAGGGTGGGGAAATTAAGTCACCCCCAAAAAGACGACCTAGCCATTTTTTCGGGGCTCAAAAAAAAAAAAAAAAAAGATCTGGCCTTATTATATGAGAAACACAGTAGTTAGACAATATTTCCTATTAAATCTGGATTCAGTTCCAGGGTAAACAGAGATGCTGATTTTAGATGGTATGTTTAACTATGGTAATCACACCATTCCAAGAGAAATGCGCTAATTAGAACCAATAAAGTTACATAATTCATATTTTAGTAATGTATTATATTTGGGCTGTATTAGAAAATGGCTATAAATCTCATTTAATACAAACAGGCCCAATTCACAGTGTTAGTTTTCATCCCTGAAAACCTATGTGATTTGCTCATTTATTTAACTGATCTTAGGTTATATGTTGATTCCTCATCAAACAATAAGACTGTAAGAGAGAGGCTATTTTCTAAAGAGAGTTGAAAGATCATATGATCTTTCTAATATCAAGAGAAGAATTCTAAATCACCACAAGTTTTATTTTTTTATTTTTATCTAGCAGCATGTGGTGAATAAAACCACTGGAAAATGGTGTATGATAGCAAACCCACAACAATCTCTATTTAGTCCATATGCAAATTGATTGAAAAATACCATTATGAAAAAAAAGCTTTCAGAGGAAAATATCTACTGTTTCTCTTGGCCTATGGAAATCCATCTGCTCAACTGAGAAAACCATGTCATTCAGACTTTTTTTTTTTTTTTAAAGCCTTCAGCATATGTTAGAGCATATTCTATGCATTTCTGTTGACAGTTTAAAAATTTCTAGCAATATACACAATACACACATACTGTATGTATATATGTATGTGTGGATGGATGGATGGATAGATAGATGTGTGTGTGTGTGTGTGAGAGAGGGGGGTGTTCTGGATGGATCTCTATGGTTTGATTCTCAAAGGATATGTATACCTGTCTATGTCTCATATGCATACTCACACACACACACACAGAGGGGGGAGGGAGAGAGGGAGAAATATACTGTACATGTATAGTTTCAGTTAATTCTAAAATAATAGAACAACAAAGGATTTTCTGGTGCTTGAGATAAAGAGAATAGAAAGAACATGCATATATATATGGATCATGTATTCTATTCATGTTTATTAGTCTAGTAATTATGGTCTGCTTTTTGCATTTCACCTTGTTCAATGCAGGCAAGATTTGTGCATGGTCATTAAGCAGCAAACAAAGGAGCTGCTGATGTTAAATGCAGAGTTCAAAAGCAGAGAATCCATCACAGAGAGATGGGCGAAAGGATGTAGCTTGGAAGCAGTGGGAAATGTGTGGAGAAAGACTGTAGACAGATAATCAAAATCAGGATAGAAAGAATAAAGGTGAGTTAACCCTTAGATTAAACTTTATAGATGACTGCGTGGCAACAGGGAAACACTCTAGATCCTTCATAGGCAAGGAAATTCTGATCAATGAGATAAGGTTCCTTTAAATTTTTAGCTCTCTGTCCTCAATGAGTTTTTTGCTCTACAAGTGCCACATGCCACAGACCTGATGCCTGCTACATTGTTTTCATTTTGTTTACATCTGACACTGGTGCTAAATATCTAATTACAGATTTTAGGTGAGTGTCTTTGTGTATTTTTAACCAATCAGTATTTAAGTATAATCCTATGCTTGTCTTCTTGAAAATCAGTCCTGTTGTGTTTTGATTCCCTTATTCCAAGGTAGAAATCTTAACAGATAACAGATAATCAGAGTTGGAAGGGATCTTGTAGGTCATCTAGTCCAACCCCCCACCCAAGCAGGAGACCCTACACCATTTCTGACAAAGGGCAGTCCAGTCTCTTCTTGAGGGTCTCAAGTGACGGCGCTTCCACAACTTCCGAGGGCAATTTCTGTTCCATGGGTTGATTGTTCTCCCTGTCAGAAAGTTTCTCCTTATTTCCAGGTTATATCTCTCCTTGTTCAGTTTCCATCCATTATTCCTTGTCTGGCCTTCTTGCCTGGCTTCTAAAAAGAAGCCTGTCACAGACACCTTTTCAATAATTCTACTTGTTTAAAGGACACCTGTCAAGGAATAAGTGAGCAGGTAACTCAGAAGTTTACTCTTCTCTATTTCAAAATGTATTTCTGATCAAAACTTTCATGAAAACAAAAGAACTAAAAAATAAGGAAGATTCGGATTATTTTAAAACATGGGAGAAATTTTATGGTTGGCTAGAGATAAGGAAGATCAATGAGAATAAGGAATGATTATATGTATATATTCTGTTTAAAGTGTTTTGAGGAGAATTATGTGATATTACTATTGGATTTAGCAAAGTCATGACAATGATTGATGTTAGGGAGACTTGGCCACGTTCAACTTTTTTATTGTAAGAATTATCTGTCTTTGTCTTTGTTTAATTGTTTAATAAAGAAAACTTTTTAAAAAAAAAAACTTTCATGAAAAGATGTGCACTTTTGGAAATTTTATGGGCAAAGAATGCATGCTCAATAGATCTAGGGAAGCTCTAGATACAAAGATGCACACAGATACTCCACAACTTTGAACCAATCCTCCTCTCTAAGCTCACAGGTTTTGGTTGTTGTTGGGAAATAGAAAGAGGAAGGAGTATGTACAAAGGGATACATGTTAGAGAAAGTGAACGAACATTGTTTTGCCCTGTCATCTTCACCATCTTTATCCTAATTTAATTATTACTGCTTATATGCCACTTCAATCCAGAGACTCTCAAGCCAACGCCCATAGGAGGAAGTAAAGAAGTCATGATGGTTGGTGACTACAAAGCCACTGACTCCTTCCAAACTTTTTGTGTGCATCACAACTTCACGATTGTGCTTCCCCTCTTGACTTTTGTGACCCCCCGCTTCACAACAGGCATTTTTGCTTTGAGTCATTTACAGCTATGAAATACAAAGTAGAGAATGGTGGTAGGGCAGAGAAACCTAGTAAGTAGATCTGCATAATGAAAGCTATGAACAAAAGCCCTTTGGCCTGCCATTTCTCTGCTGGCATGGATCTGTACACGTAAGAGGGGCAGCATTTTGAAGCAGCAAGTAAAAGCTTTTAGTTTGCACAGAAAGATTACCCTTGCTTTGCCATGGAAACAAGCAGGTTTAATGAAAACAAACTTGGCTGATTTCCATCGTGAGCTAAAATTATTCTATAAATAGGACTTATTCTTTGCATCAGCTGGCTAGTGTGCTCCAAATTATTTGTGAAGGTGTTTGTGGCAAAGAAGAAAAAAGGAGAAAAAAATAAACTCTGAGGAAAGGATTCATGTTTTTTCAACTATTTAAAATGTTGAATGGACACTATAGTTCAGATTCCAATGGCTGGGCTGCCATTGATTCTATGTGCTGTTGCCATTGATTCTATGTACCTCTATTTTACTTTATTTCACTGACTAAGAATAGGCAGGAACCTCAACCAAGATTGAAACCTAGTGTTACTTATCTCAGAGTGGATGACCTGGATATTGCTTGCAAGGCTAAACTCTGAAAAATTAGAGTGGACAACCATTTTCCCTTGCCTTTATAGAGGTACTGAAAATGGATGGTGGCAGGAAGTTTCTCAACCTTGGTAACTTGGTAACAGAATAATAAAACAACAGAGTTGAAAGGGACCATGAAGGTCTTCTAGTCCAACCCCCTGCTCAAGCAGGAAACCCTATAATATTTAAAATAAATGGTTGTCCAATCTCTTCTTAATACTCTCCAGTGTTCGAGTGCCCACAATTTCTGAAAGCAACCCATTCCACTGATTCCAACTGTCAAGAAATGTCTTACTTCTAGGTTGGTCCCCTTCTTTTCATCCATTGTTTCTTGTCCTGCCTTCAGGTGCTTTGGAGAATAGATTGACCCAGTGGTGGGATTCAATTTTTTTTTTTTACTACCGGTTCCCTGGGAGTGGCTTGGTGGGTGTGGCAGGGGAAGAATACTGTAAAATCTCCAGTCAGAGGTGATATTTGCCGGTACTCCAAACTACTCAAAATTTCTACTACCAGTTCTTCAGAACTGGTCAGAACCTGCTGAATACTATCTCTGGATTGACCCCTCTTCTTTGTGGCAGTCCCTCAAATATTGGAGCACTGCTATCATGTTTTCCTAGTCCTTCTTTTCATTAAACTAGACATACCCAGTTGCTGAATCATTTTTCATGCATTTTAGCCTCTGTTCCCCTAATCATCTTTGTTGCTTTTCTCTGCACTTTTTCTAGAGCACAGGTATCAAAATCAATTATGTCACGTGACATCACATGGTGTGTCACAATGTTTTCTGCCTTTATGGAGCCAGGGTGAGTGTGACCTCCGTATGATGCATCTGGCCTATGGGCCGCCAGTTTGACACCCCCGAACTAGAGTCTTAACATTTATTTTATGTCATGGCAAGTAAAACTCTATGCAATATTTGAAATGTGGCCTTCTCAAGGCATTATAAATTGTTATTGACATTTCACATGATCTTGGTGCTATCCCTGTATTAATGCAGCCGAGGCTGCATTACTTAAAGAGAGGTGAACTTCGAATCCCAAAATTCTTCAGCCAGACAGAACCATTGGCATAGAGCAAACAAAGATCCTTCCTTCCCTTTTTGCAAATCAGAATTTTCAGCTGGATAGGATGACCAGATCAGCCTTTATCTCTAAGCATATTCTCAGGAATTGTTTTTGGGCTCAGGGATAGGGAGGCATCTGAGTCAAAGCCTTGCCTTGGTTAAAGTGATGTTGTGCAGAAATCACTGGCTGTTTATCGCCACACATACCAGGTGCTCTTCACAATTCCATGGCTTGAGCTGCCTTCACAAGTGGTATCTGAGGTGCTGGAACAAGCATTCCATTGGTATGCTGTAGTTTTTTAAGCTGTAATTGAAGGGCTCCTGGGGCATGTTTCTTGCAACTTCCAGCTTTATGGCAGTAACTGGAGATTCTTCTGTAGGTATTTGAGACAGTGCATATCTCTGAAGATCCATGCTTACGATAGCAGAAATACGCTGATGCTGCAAAAGTACAGAATAGATAGTTCAGTAGATGAAGGGTTGAGTAGAAAAATGAAAGCAATCAGATCCCCAGTGCATATTAATTTAGCTTTGAAGTATTCTATTGGACAGGCCTGTCGTCTTTATTGTAGTGGTTTAGCCTATTCTTATTGGCTGAAAAAACACCAGAGAGGGTTTTTTTATTCTTCAAAATACAAAAGTGGGCTCAGATAATTTCTTTAGAATAGAATAATATTTTACAATATTGTGTTATTTTAAGGATCCTTGGATTTTCTGCCATAATAAGCAATTAAAAAGAAAACCAGGAAGCTTATCTGGGACATCTCATTAAGGGAAGGGATGCAGTTCAGTAGTAAAGCACTTGCAGGTTTCAGATCTAATCATTGGCATTTCCAGGTAAGGCTGTTTTAAATCCTTGGAGCCTTTCTTTTTATGAATGATAGATGTATTTCATGTACTGTGGCTAGGGGAAGAGCACCTTATTATGTTCCTAGTGCCCCAAAATCTCATCATCTAGGTAGATAACATCATATTCTGATACTTGTATTGAACCCACAATATGTATTATGTTAACAGAGCAGGCAGGCATCAGAGTACGATGTGGCAAACACACTGAGGAGATGGTGGGACTGGTCTGTAAAGGGCTCCTATTAGGAAAGCACCTGTGTGGGGGGTGAAAAGCCACCCTGCTGGTTAATTTGACTCATAATGCTTCTTGAGATAGAGGCAGGGAGACATGCCTTCCCCGCCAGCAGCAGCTTTCCCTGAATTGGTTCTTTAAATCATTCCATATATGGCCTGATAGAAGAGACATCTGGATTAGTTGCAAAGCAGATTGCTTGAAAGGCTGTGTCTAAAAATGCTGTTGCTGCCTGAAGCCCACTCACCCTGCGCAATCATCTTCTGTGACAATAATATTATATTCTGTCAATGGTTTTGCTGGGAGGAGGAGGAGCGGGGAGAGGAGGAGGAGGAGGAGAAAAAGAAGAACCCTCCAAGTGGTAGAGAAGACAATATCTTGAGCATTCAGTTTAGACATCCACAATCATAATTTTTTTTGAGTTTTTGCAATTACAAGGAATGTCATGATTTTTTTAACGCTGAATATTGGGAGGCTCCTATAACCTACATCCATTCCTTCCTTGGTTACTTTTCATACAGTTCTAAATAGAAGGATTTATGAGGAACTGAATTCAAATGTAGCTTAACTTTTTTTTTTGTTTATTTGGCATGAAGAGATTACTAGTTGAGATTTGTGTACCTTCACATTTAGCATTCATGTTTAGACTTTACAAATTCATAACATGAATCTGTTTTAAGCTATCAAGTTCACAATGGAGCAGGCAAGTTGAAAATTACAGAGTGGGCCACTTGTATATCAAAGTGATCCTTAAAATATAAGAAAAAATAAATGGCAAAGAATGCAGGTTCTAACCAAAACATTTAAGCTACTACATTAGCTATTTTATTATTTTTTTATCTTAATTTACCAATAATTGGAGTATAAATTTAAATTGCCAATGCATGCAGTATATAATGGGCATTTGGTTAAGACATGAGATACAGATTCAATGCTTAAATATATCCAGGTATGATTTTCATATGAGAGATTGATATCCTTTTATTAGCATTCTGATGCACAATGTATGGACTTGGGCCAGAGAAAAAAAGTTTTGTTTTTTTTTAATCCAGAGCATGTATGGTTTCAAAAATTTATCCAAGTGGATATTTAAATCCCAGACTTTCAGATTAAATTCTGCTAAAGTCTTATCAATGGTGGGATTCAGCCAGTTCACACCACTTCAGGAGAACTGGTTGTTAACTTTCTGAGCAGTTTAGTGAACTGGTTGCTGGAAAAAAATCATTAGGGCAGAGAACCAGTTGTTAAATTATTTGAATCCCACCACTGGTTTTAGGATAAGTAAGGTTGGCTTTGACAAACCCCAGTGTTCAGATCTCGGTCTTCTCTACAGAAGGGATTCAAATCTATTCAGGATAAGACAAACCAAGAAAGTACCCCATTGGATTTGCTTTTGCCAAGACCTTGAATAGACCATAGAAGAGGGGCACAATTCAATTGTAATTGTGTAACAGCATTCTAAGCCAAATGAGATGTGCATGCTATGGCTTTTAGAAATTTACAGAATAAAGAATAACAGAGTTGGAAGGCACCTTGGAGCTCAAGCAGGAGACCTTATATCATTCCAGGCAAATGGTTGTTCAATGTTCTTAGAAACCTCTAGTGATGGAGCACTCTCAAATTCTGGAGGCAAGTCATTCCACGAGTAATTGTTGTCGCTCTCAGGACATTTCTCTTACTATCATGTTAGCCCCAGCCCTTCTAGACATACCCAGTTAAATAGGGACCTTGAAGGTCTTCTAGTCCAATCCCCTGCTCAAGCGGGAGATCCTATATCATTTCAGACAAATGGATGTCTAGTCTGGAATCCAATCTTGTCACACTCCTTTCTGTATCTTAAACCAATCACTGTCTCCATGTGATGTTCACACAGCGGTGACCTGATTTTTTTTATTTTTGTATAGTGATTGCATCAACTTGACCAGATTTGCTGCTCTCCAGGTCTTGTAATGCTCTCCATAACTTCTCATAATCAACATAATAGAGCCTCTGTGGCGCAGTGGTTAGAGTGCAGTACTGCAAGCTACTTCTGCAGCCAGCTGCCTACAGTTTGGCAGTACAAATCCCATCAGGCTCAAGGTTGACTCATCCTTCCAAGGTGGGTAAAATGAGGACCCAAATTGTTGGGGGCAATATGCTGACTCTGTAAACCTCTTAGAGAGGGCTGTAAAGCACTATAAACTTGTATATAAGTCTAAGTGCTGTTGCTGTAATAGAAGGCGTTCTTGTAGTCAATACATGATCTATAAGGGTAGATTTAATAATATGTTAAAGTTTTGAGCTAGTTCTATTTACACTTTATGGATATAATTTTAGTTTCTTCAAATGTCATTTCTTCAAGAACAATTCTTTTTGTTCTGATTTATTATTTTATTTTATTTGCACCATTACAGTTTCAGTTGTATTTCCAGAAGCACGCACACACTTCAATCACATTATACTGGTTAAAAGTAATATGCCCCATCTGCTTCTGTGTATATTTGATCCAGCAGAATTCTATGAGTTTTAATTAAAACCAAAACAGAACCTAGATCTGCCCTTAAAACAAGGCAGAATGATAGAGCAGACTGTCTCCAGTCCTCTTAATCACATGCACGAGAGAGAAATCTAATAGTTTCATTTGAAAAAATAGAATCTTAATTTCTCAGAACATGTCATGCATATTCTCACTTAACCAAAAAGTATTCACAAAATTGAATCATTTAAATTTACCATAGACAGGAAAGCTAATTTCCTCAAAGTGCAACCAAAGTAAAGAAAAAAAGTGATATTTTAAGAATCAGTAAGGAATCTTGAGTAAATACACTTCCCACACAGCTAAATGAATCAATTGGCAATGTGTCCAAAAGAGGATATTAAAGATTAAAATGTAAGTTAGAATACATATGAAGTAAATCATGCTAAAATATAAGCATGGGCAGAGGAAATAAACAGGTAAAGAAAAAACCCAGAACCACTAGATTAATATTGAGATATAGTTCAAATATTCATTTTCAATCATGAATTCCCTTTGAGAAATATTTAATACCATGATAATAGAATATTGCTTCTGCTATCATCAATCTCTTCTAGTGTCTGATATTTCTCTTCTGTAATTTACTGGCTTCAGCTCAGCTGATATATAGAGATCTACTTGTATGTCCCTTTCATTTATGAATAGGAGAAAGCTTAATCAGTGTAATTGTATCTAAGGAATGAATAGATTAAGGGATCCTTGCTTATGAAGGCATTTGGCCTCTAAGCTGTAAAGTTTAGGCACCTAACAGATCAAGCTATTTTCCAAATCCTGCTTCTTAACTAAAATATATTACTCTAAGGGTCTTGTTTGAGATTCAGTTGGAGGAAGGATAAGAAGAAAATATGCTCCCAAGTCACACTTGACTCACATCCAGGAAATAGTGGCAAAGTTATAGAAGTGGTTTGCCAATTTCCAATCTAGCATGCACCTCTAGAATTCACTGGTGGCCTCTCATTCAAATACTAATCATGGCCAACCATAGTGAGCTTCCAAAGGTAAATTGGCTTGGAGTTCCCACCTTCTAATAAAAGATGACTTAGATCAGGGCTGTCAAACTCCTGCCCTATGGGCCAGGTGCATCACCCACTGGCCATGCCCATGCTTGTTTAGTGAAGGGGAAAAAGTCCCAATGTGTCATGTGACACCACCATGACGACATGAATTTGACACCCCTGATTCAGATTCAATTACATGTCTCTTGGGTAAGGGTAAGTTATGAAATGTGCATTTGGATATCATGAGGCAAAGCACATGACTTGCATGTAATGTCAGGGTACAGGTGTGTTGGGACATTGCAGCACAAATTTCATCATTTTTTGTTATCATGCTTGATACCAGATACCTTTACTGCTATGTGTTTTTCATTTCTTTGCTAGTTGTTTTGTCTAAGAGAATACATTCTCAGTTCAGTTCAGTTCTTTATTGTGGTAATTAATCAGAACAGCTAACAAAGTATAATAAATTAGGGTAAAATGTAATTGCTTGCATAGTTTAAAAGGATGTAAATAACTATTCATGCACTAAAGAAATATGATTCTGCCTAAGCAGGACTTATTTCTTTCAAGCAAAGTGCAGCTTTATTGTGTACTATAGTTGGACATCTCCAATGAGAGGAATTGTTTGAGTAAATAAAAAGCACATTTGAACCAGCTCATTTGCCAAACGCCTTTAAAGCTCTACTTTGTGAGTTCCAGAAGCCTGCCAGAAGTTCCAGGTGCTACAATTTGCATAAGTCTTTGCAAAAGCTAAATCAGATGCTTCCTGGAGTTTTGAAGGCCTGTTTGGTCCCCAAACTCAGCTGTCACTAATAAATATTGAACTTTTAAAAGATAAAAGCATCAGCTTTTTTGGAATGTTTCTACATAAAACCATGAAATCAAACAAAAGTTTTGCTTGAAATTTGCCTAAGAATGTTCTGGAATGTGGCCAAGAATGGTTGAAAGGACAGAGAACTATTGGCCTTTTTTCTGCAAATCTGGCACAATGTTCAGTTTTTCATTGCAGGGATTGGAGAAGACCCAAATGATTTACAGTTTATCCTATTGTTCAGGATAATCCACTTCTATTATGGGAAGTGAGAAAAAGTACCCTGAGAATAAGCACTGGTTTAATTTAGACACTGTGTATACATACCCAAATACATACACACATAAAATATTCATACACACATAAAATATTCAGTTTATGACAGCATAATTTAACATGTCAAGTTTACTGGGGCATGTGATTTCTAAAAAAAAAAATTGTGGCATCAGAATCAAAACACAGTGCACGCTTGTATGTCATTTCTTAACACTAGGGTTTAGTAATATACTACTAATGTATGTAGTTATTTACTTCATCATATTTCTAAAGTGACTTTGATAGGAATGACATTTGACCCACCAGTGTCACTTTCAGAGGCAGATAAGTCATCCACTTGAGTCAGTGACAGTAGAACCTCATAACATAATTCATCATTGTGAGTTTATTTACATAAATGTGTATATGGCTTCTAGCTTTGTTTATTTGATTCATTTTGTCATAGGGAGGTTTTTGTGGTCATGTCACCTATTTGTTGCATTAGATACACAAGTTTATCCTGAGATGCCAATTAAGATGCTGACTTTCATTTGACAGACTTGAACAACCACACTTTCACATATTGTATGAACTTGCCAGTCCTTCAAATGCTGAACACTATTGCCTTCAGAAGCTGGCTTTGGAGTGACATATAATTCAGTGGTGGGATTCAAATTTGTTTACTACCGGTTCTGTGGGAATGGCTTGGTGGGCGTGGCAGGAGAAGGATATTGTAAAATGGGGTCCCCAGCTGGCTGAGGAATTCTGAGAGTTGAAGTCTACAAGCCTTAAAGTTGCCAAGTTTGGAGACCTGCTGTAAAATCTCCAGTCAGAGGTAGTATTTGCTGGTTCTCCGAACTATTCAAAATTTCCACTACCAGTTCTCCAGAACTGGTTAGAACCTGCTGAATACCACCTTTGAGACAACTAGAATATTATAATGTCATTTTATGATAACCAGAGCTCTCCATCCCACAAATTGAGGTCATCTTCTTTATTTGATTTCTGTTGTAAAGCAAAAATTTGTTTCTTTCTGAAAGAGTCCTTTAGTCTATTGCTATTTTCAGTTTGTGAAATATTGCCCTATATGTAAATTAGGTTATTTTCATGATTTAAAATATATGTACTGAATGTAGTCCTGAACTTTCAGAGAGTAAAAGCAGAGGATGCATTTGTTAGAAAGATAAAAATGTTTCTGGCTCAGTCATATCCCATTTCTTAGACTACTAGCTTTTCTCAGCACAAGGCAACAGAATCTGACTAAGCTGATGACATCTTTCAACAAGAAAGTTGGGATTTGGAAACAATGATTATAGCTAGATGAAGAACTAATGAATCATAGGAAGAACACAGGTTGAAGCTTTGCCACCTCTAATTTGAACTATCTATTCAAAAATTTGAGCATTGTTGCCTGTCAGAGTAGAAAATGCGAGCTAATCTGACAGTTTGTTTTTTATTTGTTGGTTTGCTTTTATAGTGCACATCCTAGGCTTCAAAACCAGGTTTTCCCAGGTTTACCTATAGACTGATTTATGATGTCAACTGGCAGAAGAAAGATACATAACTTCCTGAGCTCCCAAATCCTTTACATGATTGAAGTCTAGTCAAGGACCATTTGTAAAGAAATACAGTCACTGATCCTACACTCATTTATTTATATTTTTCACCAAAAAGATTTTATTGTACCAGAGTAGATAGAAATTATGAGAAAATTGCTGCTGCGTTGCTGCAGGAGAATGTGACAGAAATGCATCAAGAACTCTTCTTCTGAGAATAAAGCTCTTTTATCACACTTTCCTCTTAATTTTTTTTCTCACAGTGAGCATAGTCTTGACAACTGGAACTGAACTCTGTAATTACTGTAGGAGGTTTATTTTCAAAACTTATTACGGCTATTAAAGGCCAGTTCTAAAAGTTGCTAATTACATTGCTCAATAATTTTGCTACTCTTCTGTGCCATTGTTGACTTGGAAGATACAAGAAAGGCACAAAGACAATAATGCTTTTCACCTCCCTTTAATTAAAACTTCTTCCTGTTTCTTGCTAATTTTCTTGGGAACAAGAAAGAGTAAATAAATTGAAGTGCTTTTTTTAGTTTGATTTGGTTCCTTGCTTTCCCTCGGTACAATGTAGCATTGTTGTCCTCATCTATGTGTAAAAAGAATCAAACATTTAATTGGCTGGAAGCATTGCTAGAAATAGTAGTTAGATGCATTAGTTGCTTTGTGAGTGGTCCAGTTTCAGGTTTTGTTGGGGAAATGAATTACATCAGTTTTCATGTCATTAAAGTGGCTTTTATAAGTGGCAAAATAAGCATTCACTTCTGTTTAATTCTTCTTAGAAGCTTCCAAATCCCATGATTATATTCACTTCTGAGTCTAATTTTGTCAGGGGTGGTTATCATGCAGAAATTGCCATCTCTTGTTCTTTTTAAGTTATAATTGATAATGTGCCATCAAGTTACTAAATCTTAGCAGCCACAAAGACAGATATTTTCCATGATTCCATGATCGGTCTCTAACCACAGCTTTCAGATCTAATGAATGTCATTGCCACTATAAGAAAGTTTAAGTCATGACAGAGATTTAAAATACTGAATCGTGAACTGTATTTCCTTCCATCATTTTTACTAATCCTAGTCAGAAGTACTTCTAGCAATGGCCTGCATGCAAGGATGGGAGTCTACCAATTCGGTTCAGTTCGGGTGAATCGGATGTTAAATCTGGTTCACCAAACTGGAATTTGAACCAAGCAGCTGGCCCCAACCACCCCTCCCCTCCCAACAGTCTCCATGTGGCCCATTTTCAATGCAGAAAAGTGCAGGGCCTACATGGAGGCTCTGGGAGGAGGAAAAACGGGCCTTTTGGAAGTACCAGAAAATGGGCCTGTTTCCGGCTTCTGGAGGACCTCCAGAGCAAGGGGAGGCCATTTTCGCCCTCCCAGAAGCCCAAGGAAAGCCTCTGGACCCTTGGGAAGGCAAAAAATGGCCCTCCCGGAAGTTCCAATAGGCCATGTCCACGCCCACCCAGCGAACTTGCTGGGATTTTTGAATTCCACCTGTACCTGCATGTGAGGGCTATACATTGACAACCTTAACAAATCCATTTGGGTTTTTTTTTAGCAATGATACAGAATATCTCCTTCTAAGATATGTTTCATCCATGTATTATTCAGGGCCCAAATAGAGTTGGCTATGTGGTGCCAACTGCTGAGAAAGAGAAGAATGGCCTTAAATAATATGGTTTGTGCAACAGAAGTGTAAATACTTTTCGCATGTGACTGAAAAAAACAAGCAATAATACTAAGGGTTCAAATTCCAGTTTGGCAGACCAGATTTAACATCCGGTTCACACGAACTGATCCGAACTGGCAGACTCCCACCCTTGCATGCATATTTGTTGTATGATAGAAAATGGGAAACTTGTGAAATCTGTATTGTAGTAATGTAATAAGCCAAAAATAGTCTTGATAAAGTTTCAAAATTATCCCTTCTCCAATTTTAATTCAGAACAGAGCTAGAAGGGACCTTGGAGGTCTTCTAGTCCAACCCTCTGCTCAAACAAGAGATCCTATACAATCTGAGATGAATGGCTGCCCAGTCTCTTCTTAAAAACCTCCAGATGAAGCACTCACAACTTCTGAAGGCAAGCTGTGATACTGATTAAATTGTTCTCACTGTTAGGAAGTTTTTTTCTTTAATTCCATGTTCCTTCACTTCTTGGTTAATTTCCATCGATTGTTTCTTGTCCTGCCTTCTAGTGCTTTGGAAAATAAGTTGACACCCCTCTTCTTTGTGGCAGCCCCTTAAATACTGGAATACTGGTTTTATGTCACCCTAGTCCTTCTTTTCTCTAGATTAGCCATACCCAATTCCTGTAACCATTCTTCATGGAGAACTTAATGGAGACTAATGGACTCACTCTAAGAAAGTCATGGAATCATTCAATCATTTTGCCTGTCTCATTCACAAAGGCTCAATTTTCCTCTATCTCCCAAGCGTGTGGATAATCCTTACTTGTGTAAGTTAACCCATTCCATTTCTCAAGAAAGGATTTTGAAAATTTTAAGTTAAAAATTACCTAGTAGTAGTACATTTTTTCCCTAGTAGTAGTAGTTGCAAAGTTTGCTTCCATTTATTCAAAGCAGTACCTGACCTTTGAGCTAGATAGTATTAAAATATATGTAGTCCTCGACTTTACAACCGTGTTAGGAGTTAACAATGGCACTGAAAAAATTAACTTATGACCATTTTTCACATGTACGACCATTACAACAGGGCATCCCCATGGGTAATTGGCATGTATATATGACAGTTGCAACATCTTGGGTTATGTGATCACAATGAAGTCAATAGGGAACCAAATTCATTTAATTCATTTAGAAACCATTTAACTAACTTAACAACTGCAGTAATTCACTTAATAATTGTGACAGGAGAATTTTGGTTCATAAAATGGGACAAAACTCAATATCTGTTTTGTGTAGCAATGGAAATTCTGGGCTTTTGTTGTATTGTGGTTGTAAGTTGGGGACCACCAGTATATACATTTCATTATGTTTAAATTCATGCTCTCCAGCTTTTTGAAGCCCAACACAAATATACCTATAGTGAGCTTGAAGTTAAATTTGCAGGGACATATTGTGATCCACTTTTCTGTGATATTTTTTAATTTAATTGTCAGAACAGTATTTATATTTTTTGGAGGGAAGCCTAAAACATCTAAAATAGAAACCTCTGAAGAACCTTTGCACTCTTACAAATTAATATGTTTATGTTGTTTGATGGATTATGTTGAGATAATAGAATGGAAGGGAGAAAATCAAAAGGAAGACCATCCCTAGAACTGTAAAATATTGTGATTGTTTTCAGTGCTTTGTTCTGACCTCACCCCTTTTCTAAGAGGTCTGTAGGGGGTGTGTAAGCACACCAACGTGCCTACCGTTCCTGTCCTATTGTTTCTTTTACTAATCATTTATGAATAAAATAAAATATTAGGAAAAGAAAGGAGAGGGGAAAGGAGAGGATAGACGAGGAGAGGAGACCGAAGCGAAGGGAAGGAAAGGAAAGGAAAGGAAAGGAAAGGAAAGGAAAGGAAAGGAAAGGAAAGGAAAGGAAAGGAAAGGAAAGGAAAGGGAAAATAGTCCTTTAAGTCAGTTTTGACTCTGAACCATTGCCTGCAGTTTCGAAAGAGTTTCAGATTTGCCATTGCCTCTTTCCTCCTAGGGCTGGAAGAACAAGACAATAACAACAGAATAACAGAGTTGGAAGAAACCTTGGAGGTCATCTAGTCCAATCGCCCACCAAATTTCTGACAGATGGCAGCCCAGTCTCTTCTTGAAAGCTTTCAATGATGAAGCTACCACAACTTCTGAAGGTAAGCTGCTCCTTTGGTTAATTGGTCTCACTGTCAGAAAATTTCTCCTTATTTCCAGGTTGAATCTCCCCTTGATCAGTTTCTATCCATTATTCCTTGTCTGCCCTTCAGGTGCTTTGGAAAATAGCTTGACTCCCTCCTCTGTGTGGCAGCCCTTCAAACATTGGAATGTATCATGTCTTCTCTGGTCCTTTTCTTCACTAGACTCACCATGTGCAGATCCTACAAATGTTCTTCATATATTTTAGCCTCCAGTCCCCCAACCATCCTGGTTGCTCTTCTTTGCACCCCCTCCAGAGCCCCAACATCCTCCCTATAGTGTAACGACCAAAATTGGATACAGTGTGGTCCAAGTGTGATCATACTAGTACTACTAGCATTCGTGGTCTTAGGTCTTATTCCTTACCACCATTATATTGACAAAATTATTTTTGGGAGACTATAGAGGACATTTTAAGCCATTAGTAAAGTCCCTG
The DNA here is from genome assembly GCA_033807585.1 of Hydrophis major. Taxonomy (NCBI): domain Eukaryota; kingdom Metazoa; phylum Chordata; class Lepidosauria; order Squamata; family Elapidae; genus Hydrophis; species Hydrophis major. The sequence continues at coordinate 34,455,009 of CM066332.1, read as the reverse complement.
CCTCAGAAATAAATAAATAACTAGGTAGTGAAACCAGTTTCAAAATTCTATTTATGTGATCCCTTGAAAATTACATTGGATTGGTGTAAAAACTATGTATCTATGTTTCTGTTTTTCTATTTGCATTTTCTTTTTTTTTCTTTTTTCTTTAGTTCCTTTTTATTTTGCATTGCTTTTTTTTTACTTTAATTTTTTTTTATTCCTTTTTTCCACATCTTATTTTCATATGACCTGTTTAGCATGTACTTTTTTTGTATTAGATCTTGTGAGAAGAAGAAAAAAAGTACAGAAAGACTGTGTCAAAGTTGTCTAGCAGCTGACTTCATACCTAAAAAGAATAGATCCCACAGTCTCCCATGTTTTAGTCTGAGTCCTTAACTACCACACTAGTCTGGCTACTTCTATTAAATTAAGAAGAAAAAAAAACTCTTATAGAAATGTAAAACAGAAATATGCAATCTCAGCATAAAAGGTATGGGTAATTGTGTGTACCTTGGGTTGTATATGGAAAAACTAAAAAGCCTATAAAATATTTAGTTCACTAAATAAAGTCCTCTTGGTCAAATGAAGGAGAGGCCATAGACTGTTGGAAAATATCCATATATTTTCTCTCCAAAATTGTCTCTCTGTGTCCTTTCTTTTAAAATGGAACTTACATTCACTGAAGGTACAAATTGATTTCAGAATAACTTATTTGAGAATGTAATTGTTACTCTTTATTTCATCTGAAAGTGTTTCTCCCAAGTGATTTTTTTTTTAAAATTGCTTTTTCTAATTTCTCCATCTGCATCAAAAAGAAAAGAAATGAAATCCAATCAATAGCTTGTCTTCTCTCTGTTTATTTTGTCCCCCCCACCCCCGGGGTCCTGGAAAGTCCCTCTTTGTTGTTTTCGTCCATTTCCCTCTCCCAGTAGATTGCAGCTTTCCTTCTTGCTTTTGGCAAGAAAGGGACACAATCTAGGCTGATCGAGGTAGCTGGATTCTCCAGTTTATTCCCTTAGCAGTATCAGGCTTTGGGACATTTGCAGGCAAGACCTGTTCTGGCACGAATTCTTAGGTGGTTCAGTTTGCAAGGGGAAAGAAGAAACACTTTCAATGAAAAATAAAAATGGCAACAAGTTGAAAAAAGAAAGGTTAGTGGATGAGAAGATTAACTAAATTCTCAGTGAAGCTTATCCTTAATCCTAATGTCTTTCACTCCAAACACCATGAATTCAAAAAATGTGGAGCTGCATTTGCTCATATTTATCTCAAGTTGTTTCTGCTTTACCCTCCATTTTTTTTTACCTCAGATGGTAAGCTCTTTGGATCAGGATACTGTAAAACAGCACGTACATTCAGGGTTCTGTTTCTGCTGCTGCCGCTGATTAGATAATCCAGGCAATGTCTAAATTACTGAATGTGCTATAAGGCTTATAGCATGCATCAACTATTTACCAGATCCACCAAAGGATTTTGTATCCTGATGAATAGCTCCCAGTCTTGACAGGTAGACAACAGATGTAATTTGACTGAAAGACTGGAGCTGGAAAAACAGTTGGTAAATTCTGAAACATTTGACATTTGAGTCCAGTTGAGATTAGATTGGTTTAGCTTTTGAGTCTCACAAGTCTTGGCGTGAATAAGCACACAATCATGCCTACTGTCCCTGTCCTATTGTCCTCAATTATTAGTTCCTATTTCTTGTATTTAAATTTATGTTTGTTCTTGTTTCTGTTATATTGTAAGCTCTTGACTAAACAAACAAATAAATATAAAATTCTTGATTGAGAAGTGGACATAGGGCCAGAAATGTTTCTGTGTTAAATAGTCTGTTGATGTAATCCTCTTTAAAATATCATTATAGTTATTTAATATCTTCCTCTGATCTGCACATTTATATAACACCACAATGATTTCCCAAATGGAAAGATGTTGTGTTTTTTTTCATAATTATAATATTATCTCCAAACATGCTAGTAAAATATTCTTTATAAAAGGAGGAGGAGGAAAGAGGAAAAGGGAGAGAAAGAAAACAAGGAAGGACTTAGTGATCATAATTAATAACCAGAAACATTGGTATATATGTGGCTAAAGACAAGTACACAAGCAAAGTAATTAAACTATTCACTTGCTGTTTCAGGAACTAAAGGATAGCTGAATTACAACTTCCAGCAATACTGGTTAACATGGCCAATGGGATGCTGGGAGATGTGGTTCAGCCATTGCTGGAAAGGCCACAAATACCTATTATTGTATAGCTATTTCTCATCTGACAGTCTAGCATGGTATGGTTGGGGATACTTCAGATACCAACAGAACAGGCTTAGGGAACGAGTTTTTGTTGTTGTTGTTGATTTTAAGAATGTTTGCATTTTTTGCAGATAATTATAGCATCAGGAAGCTGCACTTCACTGTCCAAAAGATATGACTCAAGATCTCTTTGCATGCAGTTTGATCATTGTGTTTCAGTATTATCCTGAGGAGTACTTCACTTTGCATTATACACTATTTATTTCTTATATGTTCATTGCATTTTGTACAATTTATTATACAAATGTACACGTTCCCTTCATGCATATTTTGAATTTTTGTTGTATGACTTTGCCAAGTCCTGGGATAATCAGCCACAGACAGCTAACCATCTAGAATCTGTATAATTTTTTGATATGTTAATTATTATGGAGTTCTTACTTCTCCTATGTTTATAGGGCAAATGTTTTAAAGTTTTTCTAGCTAGGAAAGTTGCATAGTATCTTCCATGGCACCTAAAAACAAAATATTTAAAAGAATTTCAGATGTTATATATCAAATTCTCACAGGTCTGTTAACTTCCTCAGTTCCCTGAATTGTTATCACTTGATTTAATTTACAGCTTTTTGAATTCAAGAGGCATCAGGCAAAAAATAGTTCTATATAACATGATATCTTGTCATGGGGGAAACATGGCTAGAAATTGGAGTGGCTTTATTTAAAATATCATTTAAATATGGGGATAAAGCATTCATTTTTTCATCATATTAAAAAAGGAACATTGTCCAGTGTGAAACAAACATTTGCATCGGAGAACTTTCAGTTTCAAAAAGGAGAAAGATTTGGCCTTGGTGCATTTTAGTTTTGATCCTGCTACACTTCTGAACTTCTACTACTGCAACCCCTACTCCCCAAATAATTTTTTCCAAATCTTTTTATTTCTCCTTTTCATCTCAAATAAATTCCCAAATATCACAGCAATTAGCCTGGAGATATGACTATCTTCTATGACTCTCTTTGCACTCACCTTTGAGAATGGTGTGTGTGTGTATCATAAATGTGTCTTTTTTCCAATTAGCTTATTTCCACTGCTGGTGATTGAATGATATGTTGCCCTAAAGAATGTGTGAGTGAACTGTGTACCTGCATGTGCTTCTTAGAGCAACTCACCATTTTAACCTAATTATCTTTCTGACATGCCCACACTATAAGCTTGATCTCAGCTGACAGCAAAAAAATGTTCCATGTCCCCCATAGCAAAATTAGCATTCTGGAATGAACATTAAAAAAATATGAAAGCCTATAAATTATCTCTCACATACATGTCTGGGCTACAAATAAGCTATTGAACCATCAACTTTTACCTTGGGGTGCTTCTTTCAAGGTCAGGTTTATGGTGTAGGAGTAGAACTGAAAAAATGTATTGTGGAGAGAACATCAGTGGAATGTTCTTCCTCTATTTGCATGCCCATCAAGCATTATGCGTGCTTACTGGGATATTCAGTTTTCCACTCCCTCCTGTCATTGTATTGATACAGCTTTGCTCTGCATTTCTTACAGTTAGGACATTTCTCTTCTTTGAAGAACATAGAAAGGATTTTTGTTATCTCTAAATAGTCTTCGGATTATCTTGCAGATAGTGTGTTATTATAATATACAACGAGTGTGAAGATTGTAGTATTATTATAGTATCATTTCTTTGGAAATGGATATAGTCAATGTTACCTATGACCAACATACTGTATATGTGGTCTGTTTTGCCAGTCCAGATGTGGAGGGAGGACCATTCATTTTCTTTAGTTAGTGGGAGAATGTCAAGCCTGCAGACAAGTTTTTTGCTAGCAAACCAAAAATAACATTGGATTTCATAGGCTGGTCCAATCCTTATGCATATCTGAAAATCTTCATGTATATCTAAAAAATTATTTTCATTAGAACTGGGGTCAGAAAGGATGGCACTGTGTATGAAATCTTCAAGGAAATGAATCTATAATTGTCCATTAGCATGTTCTCTTTGAATGGAATAAGAAGAACCCACAACCATTTTTAAAAAATACTGTCTAGTTCCTGAGTTAGCACTTCATGCAAATTGTGTCAAAGATGTGTCAGAAGAATACAATTCAAAAAAAATTCAACAATCAATTACCTACTAATTTTAGGTGCCCCCTTCCCCCAAATCATCTCATCTATCAGGTTTGGGAAAGAGGAACGAAGACAGAAATAGACAATTTATGGCACTCCTGATATTAAGCTCCCTTTTTAGACAGAACCTGCATTTTCTCCACTGGCCATATTTCCAGGATGTTGTGAATTTCCTTATTCCTTCTTTAGAGAATTATAAAAACAAATTTGTTACATAAATTTATGGCCATAAAATATGAAAGTTTGACAGTAACGTGAGTAATATAGAAAGAAAAATTTTCTTCCCAGTCATCAATGGAAATGCAGAAATGTGTTAATGGAAGAGTGTAAAATGCCATAGGAGCATAATAATCTAACCATGGGAATGGTTTCATCTCTGCAGTTCCAACATCTGGAAGATCTATTTCCAAGAAAATGAAAAAGTCATCTCTAATTTATATCCTTCCTTATGTTATGTCGATGTTGTCATGGAAGAAATAAATGCTTTCTAAGGAGTCAACCTGGTTATTGCATATCCAAAATGCTACATAGGATCAGATAAATTACTTAATGAATTGCTAGGGGACACTCACATTCATATTCTTCTCTCTCTCTCTCTCTCTCTTTCTCTCCCTCCCTCCCTCTCTCTCTCTCCCTCCCTCCCTCTCTCTCTCTCACACACACACAAACACACACATCACTACCACTAAAAAAGTGAACAGGTTAACCAGAACTTCAGTGACATCACATGCAGCTGATAATTCTGGCATAGTAATAACAAGATATATCCAGTATATAACTTTGCTTTTTCCCAGATGGTAATTATTTTTTAACAGGAAAAATTAAACAGCTCTGAGTATGAATAAATCTTTTGCATGCCCTTAGTAAAATTCTTCTATTTCCATGTGTTATCATTTTCTAAGAGTGGTAGTATTATCATTTTCTAAGAGGTTCCTGTAGTGGTAACCAGCCTTTTTTCACAGCTCATTATGAATATGGGGTGACAAAATGTAGACTGCATTAATTATATTAATGAGAGTTGAGAGCAGAAATGCAAATATCTTGTCATTCATTTGGATAATCCATTAAAAATAAACAGCTATGAAAGATGCCCTGTGGGATAGACACACCTCTTCTTACATTAATTAGAATGTTTCTTTTGAAGAAATGAATAATGTTAGGGCTGCAGTTATAGTAATTCTTTGAAGGTGCTAGTTTTTAATTTCCTTGATCAATAGTATTTTAGAAGGAGAATGTTCTTGCAATGGTCAGCTTCTAGTGGGCCATCATCTCTGCGACAGATTTTTGTCAAGAATCAATTTTGTTCTTTTAAAGTTTTCTCTTGACCTTTGCTATCCAATATAGTATTTCCTCACATGAATTAAAAAAAATGAAGTTGTGGATTCTTCATTCCATAAATAGTTCTTTCAGTAATAAGCTTTATATTTAGTAATTGGGCCAAATATGGTCAAATTACTGAGCTTCAGTATGAAATAACAAAAATACAGGCCATTCATCTTTGGAATCGGATTACACAAAGAAAGGAAAATGGAAACTATCGCAAAATATAGCTCTGCCCTCAGTTATTTTCAAAACCTAGTAATTTAGGGGACAATTTGTAAATGCATGCCAACCTTCTTAGCACAAAAAGAGAATATAGCAAATGTTGGCTATTGGCTGAGCAAGTCAGGTGATTGACAAGATGTCTTCAGCAATAAAAATGAAAATCAGTTTGTCAAGCAGACAAAGGTTATATTGTCAAAGGCTTGTATATACATTGCAAATGTATTAAATGTAGCAAACATTTGTTGAATAGTGTAACATTCAGTATATGGGAAATATATGAGATGGCCATGGGAAGATTGCTAGTTTGAAAAGTTCACAATTTGAAAACTCTTCAGACATACAAATCATATTCAGAAATATTGCTGGGACTATCCTTTTTATCATTATTATAATAGACAAGAGTTGTCTTGAGTTGTTCAGTTCATGGAGACACCATGAAATTGTCTCTCTAGAATGTATTGCCTAGTCCTACCTACTTCACACAGTGGCTGGGTTTACACGAATGACTAAATGAGTTAGGCAGTTTGTTGTTCATCACATTAGGTAACCCAGTTATTAAGAGCGTATTGTATGAACCAGGTTGTCAGGATTCCAACATTCGCCCTAATTAAATCACGATTCTCAAGCCAAACTTCAAAAAACTGCAAAGGATTTATTAGAGGCGACATACTGGCACTGTCCTCTATGAAGCCAACTCTGGCATATGCAATTTACAGTCACCTGTAACTCTGTTTCCCCCCTTCACCCCGGGTGTCTCATAAACCAGATTCTCCAACTGAGCATGTTCATAGGCTGGGTGTCATCATTCACGTTGTCCAATCATCAACACATTAAATTATATAATATGGTTCACCTGTCTGGAGCATAGCACATCATATCAACATAGATACTGCACTTTTTTTTAACCTAGACTGAATGTCTTGTGAGAACTGAATTCTGTTCAACATAAATATGGAGGTATGTGTATACAGGTAGTCCTCAACTTACAACAGATCATGTCATGCCCCTGGTGGAGACTGACTCTGAAGGAGAGGAGGAACAGCCTGACAGGGAGTGGAAGTGTGGCTCCGGAGGTTGTGGAGGAGGCTGGGGAGGAGGCTGGGGAGGGGCAGAGGCCAGCTGAGCAGTCAGAGAAGGACCCAGGCCCATCCCCTATCCATCCTAGGGCATGCAGGGAGGAGAGGATAAGGGAGAGATGCAGTCTCCTTGGGAGGAGAGGGCCTTGATCCTCTTCATGGGATGCAGGTGTGACAACTGCATAAGAGTTTGGACCTGCATATTGGCAAATGCTGGAAACAAAGAGTGTTTTATTTTTGTCTGAAGTTATCCTGGTTGGCGTCCTTCCAACAGACTGTGCCTTGTTATCTCCTTGAATTTGGTAAACACTTCTCCTGTTCCGTTGTGGAAATTTCATCATTGTAGTTTGTTTGGTTTTTTATTTCACCTCTATCTGCTCATTAAATTCGTATTGCATTGCTTTCTTTTGAAGACTATTTTTGAGTATGTTGTATCTCCAACTGAGTATTATTGAACAGTGGGGGCAAACTGGAAGCATTAAAGGACGTTTGGATTTTGTTACAATTGTGTTACATTCTGGGTCATCACAGATAATTTAATAACCATTCAAAGTTACAAAGGAAGTGAAAAATATGACTTATGACTGGTTTTCACACGTATCACCGTTGCAGCAACCCCCATGCTGACATGTTCAAAGTTCAAATGCTTGGCAACTGGTTTATATTTATGACAGTTGCAGTCTCCTGGGGTCACATGATCAGCTTTTGCAACCTTCTGACAAGCAAAGTCAATGTAGAAGCCAGATTCACTTAACAATGTTACTAACATAACAAATGTAATGAATCACTTAACAACAGTGGCAAGAAAAGTCATAAAATGTGTTAAACTCACTTAACAAATTTTTCACTTAGCAACATAAATTTTGGACTCAATTGTGGTCGTAAATCAAGGACTAACTATATAAGGATGCTTGTAAGTAAGGCTTCCTCTACCAAGGTAGTGAATTTAGTCAAATGATCCAGCATAAGGGAAGGAGCAGTATTTGAATTCAATCATGCAATTCCCTCTCCCTGTTAATAATAATCACCTGTTGCCAAAACCTGTGGCTGTCATACACATCAGTATTGAGGGGACATGCTGCACGTACAAGAGAGCTTGTGGATTTTGTGTGTCACAGATATGATTAGGAGAGATTAAAAGTTATTATAAAGGAAACATTTACATGAGGGACAATTTTTGGTGCATGTAAGAAAAACAAGATCAACTCTACAAAAAAACATGCTTTTATTATCGTGGGAAGCTGAAATTAGAATGCTGAGCTGTAAAAATGAAAACCTGCAGCAAGCTCAAATGCAATGGGAACAACAAAGTGGGCTAAAGAAATAAAACTGTAAATAAATCCTATATTCTGAATTGTAAAAATTGATCAGAATAAGTAGGGAATTTATTAAATATGGGCACAATTGCTTGTGGTCAGCATAAAACAAGCAAGTATAGCGGGATGCATTCTCTGCATAGACATACTCTAGGTTTGAATGGGAGAACAGACAAAATTATTGGGAGAAATCATGATTTAAGTAGTAAATGTGAATGTTGGTGGGGAAAGCACTTGTGCAAAGACACGAATGTTCGTGGGAGTGGGAAACCAATACGAGCAATGATTCCTGAAAAAGTGTTTTATTACTATAATGGGAAGGCAAGATTTTTAGGGATGTATACTATAGAGCAAGGGTAGTCAACCTTTTTATACCTACCACCCACTTTTGTATCTCTGTTAGTAGTAAAGTTTTCTCTAACTGCCCACTGATTCCACAGTAATAGTGATTTATAAAGTGGGGGACAAAACCCCTACCGCCCACCATGAAATCTGGAACGCCCACTAGTAGGCAGTAGGGACCAGGTTGACCACCACTGCTATACACATAGACAAAGCCTAACACTTAGCTAACTACATTCTACAGGTAGAGTGTTAGGGACCCAAGTGGTGTATGTATATTTCTCTGGAAACAGAGGCAGGAAGAGATAATCTGAAATTATCAATCTCTTAGACAAAAAGCTATTACAGTGATAGACAAAGAAGGGAAATGTGGTCAACATGTAAAACACTATCTACACCTACCACTTTTTATGGTTGAGAAATGTTGAAAACTCAGTGTTGCTGAAATCACATTTCCAACACAACTTCCACTCAGAATTAATTTGGAAATTGTTTATTTACATTGGTATATTCTGTTTTACAGGAAATTACTGTTCTTATTTTATATTTACACAAACACTTGAATGCAATATTAAATTGATATTAGCACATCAGTTTCGATGGCAGGGTCAACTGTTCAATTTTCAAGCAATCTGCCAACTTTCCACAACAGTTTTCCTAAATTTGAACATTTCTTTTACCACTCTTTAAATAATACGCATTATGGTATGCTTCTACAATGTCACTGGTGACCTGCAGAAAATATTTCTTTCTATATTACTGATTTACTGTCAGTCTTTCTTGTGTCCCTCTTCTCTCAACAATGAGGATTACACTTTTCTTTAATGGGAAGATGGGAAGGTACATTATCCCAAGCCAAATGGAAGTGGGTAAGATTCATTTAAATGCTGGGCTGTTATTTTATTTCTTTGTGGCATGTCATTACAATTTGGCTAGTTGTAGAAATGTTCTATAGCTTTATGCTTTCATTTGGAAAGGTTAAAACAACATTTAAATGTAATGTTCAGGAAAATGAGGCATTAATATTACCAGTTTTGCTTGAAGACATTTTGCTACTTATCCAAGAAGGTTCTTCAGCTTTTGTGAGCGAAACATCTTCAAAGAAAAACCAAAAAGTCCAGTTGCCTCTTGGAAAAATACCTTTGGGACATATTGAAGGTAACATTTATATATGTCCAAGTGTTTCCAGACATTTAAAGAAGGATACAGAACTGGAATCAGATTTAGAGAGCCATTTTATATTAATTGGTCTTTTCACTCATATTAAGAACAATAATCCAGAATGTAAAAGGTGTTTTTACCTTTAAATGTCAGGGATTCAATTTTGGATTTTCAGCACACAATCATATAGTTGAATTATAGCCACTCTATTCATTATTAACTCTTAAAAACACATGAGTTGCTAATCTAAAGGCACTTTCAGTAGTAAGAAATACTTCCTGTCCTCTTTTTCTCTGGGTGATTGGCTTCTTATTTTCTTCATTAGCCTTAAGAGTGGTTCAACATTATTTTTTTTTTGAACAGGATGACAGTGTTGTCCCTGACTTCTAGTAGTTTATCACTACTAATAGCACTTATGGCTCTCAGAAGAGGAGGTGGAGGCACTACAACATTAATGGTGATCCCTTTCACATTCTATAGCTGCTTTCCTTTTCAAGATACTGTATTAATGATGCTTACATTGATTCTGCCACAGTCAAGTTCATAAGAGATGAACTTGAAGATGAACTTGAAGATGAACATACTTTTCTTGAAGACCATTGGAAGGACAATTAATCCTGTCACCAGTTCAAGGAAAAAAGTTCAAATAAAAGTACAGGACACGGGGCTATCTTGAATCCTTGTACATACCCAAAAAAGGAGGACACACTACCTTTATAGGTAAGTTTCCAGTATGGTCTTGCTGTAAGGAAGGTCTTTTTTTTTTTGACACTCATTTTGATTCTGATTTTTTTATACTTTACTTTTAAGTTTGTTTGCTTCCCATCTCACTATGAGGGGACTCTGGGTGGTTTACAATGTTAACAAGAATAAAACAATACAACAGCTATTCAATAAGAATAAAACACTAATACAAATTATCAGCGACAGCTAAAAGATGGAAAGAGAGTGAGTAGGATGAGCAGGAGTGACGTGAATCTGTTATTAATCTATCAACCACCTCCAATGTGAGTTTCCTTCCATTGGAGCCCCAAGCCAACTGGCAGAGCCCTATTTTCAGGCTCTTACAGAAGTCAGGAGGATTGGAGCTGACCTCACTCTAGGGGGAAAGTTGTTCCAAAGGGTAGGAACTGTCAGATCCATGTATCTACCATTCTTCAATGAAAGAAGAAGGGGGGAGGGGGGAGTTGGTACAAGTAATCCTTTTTGATGTGACCCGAATATATTAAATCCTATATTGATTCTGTATAACTTGCATATGATATACAACTGGAGGAATGGAGCCAGTTGTCCAGAAACTTGTCACCTCTTGAAGAGATAACAAGATGAGAAGGAACCATAAAAATTCCAGCTCTGGAAGACACTCCTGGGAACTCTGCTAAGATAACTTCCCAGAAAAGGGGAGGGGGGAATTAACATGTTGGTTCTTTGTTTGACTAAATCCACATCTGAATAAGGGGGGGCGGGATTTTAACTTCCTTTATCTATGATTGTATTCCTGGGGATATCTTAGGCTCTGCTTTGCCTAGTGCTGAGATAAAATTCCTTTCAATAAAGGATTCCTTTTGAAACACCTGGTCTTCAGAAGTTCATTCTTTTCGATTGAAGGGAAAAAGTCTTACAGGAACAATGGCAAAGAAGGCTTTTCTCCTAGACCCTGCTAGCTGGAATTTTCTGGCCATTAGCCCTCAGAATGCATCCTCTGCAAGCACAGGTAGGATGAGATGGTTCCTCAGGCAACCTGGATACATGTCATGAAGGGCTTTAAAGGTAATAGCCAATGCCTTGAATTACACAAGGAAGCACACCAGCATCCAGTGTAAATAGCAATAGCACTTAGACTTACACTTTACAGTGCTTAACAGCCCCCTCTAAGTGGTTTATAGAGTTAGCACATTTGTCCCCAACAATTTTGATCCTCATTTTACCCAACTTGAAAGGATCAAAGGCTGAGTCAACCTTGAGCTTGGTGAGATTTGAACTGCCAAATTGCAGCAGCTGTCAGTCAGCATAAGTAGCATGCAGTACCGCACTCTAACCACTGTGCCACCATGGCTCATAGATCATGGAACAGCAGTATAATATGGGCCACTCATGGGCCCCCAAAAGTTGCTTGTGCCACCAAACACTGCACCAGCTTTATACTTTAAATCCAGTACTCTGGGTAGCGTATTCTGGACAATAAAAAAAATCTGTCTTCTTCTGTAAGACAACCTTTTATATATCTGAAGAGTTATATCTTACCATCTACTACTTCCTGAGATTAAAGTTGTCTATGTCTTTCAAGCTCTCTTTATATTATTCTATTTTTATTCCACAACCATCCTTGTTCCTCTTCTCTAAAATTTGTTGCAGTTTCTATGAATCCTTGAAGTGAAGTGAACATAATGTTTGACGTGTGAGAGAAGCTAATTCCATATAAATAGCAATTGTGTGACCACGTTTCTATCAATTTCAGGCTTCAGTCTTATCCCTTCCTCCTGCTCTTCACAAATTTCTGAGCAGAACACACATTTTCTTGTTAAAGAAGGTTGAACCAAAATAGAAGTTGAGTAGTTCTGTTTTTCCTTTGCTAACAGTTACCACTTTGCTAACTTCACTGAGCAGCTGGCATAATGATTCTTTTCTTCCCATCTGAATATATCTACAGAAGATTTTTTTTAAAATGTTCTTAACATCTTTTGCAAATTTTAGCTCATTTTGAGATAATCTGCAGTTTTAGCTAGTATGTACTCTTCCTTGGTGACCTTGTTCTATTTCTGTCTCCAAATGTATCATTTGTCTGTTTGAATTCATCTTCATTTCTTACTTGCTCTAGCATGAAGACAGGGCAAACCTACCATTTCTGGAGGATACAAAAGCACAGATGATCATCAACCTTTGCCTAGCTTGCTGAGATAAAAACTGCCATCTGTCTTTTTCCTGTTTTCCATCAAAAATAGTTTTTCCTCCAAATCTGATGGCATAGTTAGTCCAGCTGCTTCAGTTCATTCCATTTTAGGCAAATTCCTTCAGTTCAATTAGTTGGTTATGTTATATGCTTTCCATTTGCTGGTTGTTATCTCCATGCCCATTTCTTCCTCTGCTGCTGGGCTAACTGTCCACTTACAAAAAGATTGTTACAATTAAACCTGTTCTCTGAGCAAGTGCTATCTGCTTAGATATGACTGATGAACTCTGTAATACGGAAAAAGAAAATGATGCGTCTTATCTTTTCTTTCTCTTTTCACACCAGGTAAATGACAGAATGGTAAAATTGCTTTCCCTCTGCAATCTACTAAACCAGAAATACAATATTTAAATGAAATTGACCACAATTCTACTATTTTCCGCTTTTAGTTCATGTGTCAGCAAGAAAGGAAATCTGTCCACAGTCTTCTTCAAGGCTAATAAATCTGTAATCAAATCAAGGGGAAAGAGGAGCTTCTTGGAAAAGGTTGATAATGTTTTCAAACATTTGTCAACCTCACAGAAGCACCTCACTGCTTGAATAATCAGCCCTATCTCTACTACGGTCAACTTCTTTACTGAATATTAGTTTGCAGAGAATGATCGCTACTTTCCTGGCATGGATTGGTGAGAGAAAGAAATATGAAATTTCACCAATCAAAACCCACTGTAACGACTGTTAGTGTCGTGTCCGCAAAAGACGCCAGGAGTCGGTGACTTAGTTTAAAGCTCTTTATTTTAAAGTTGAGAACCGAACCGGCGAAAAGGAAAAAGCCCGCGGCTTTTATCCTTTTCGCCGCGGCGGCCGCGGCCAATGGCAGCATTTCAAGTCTCCCGCTCTTGGAGTGAGCCAATCACGGGAGACTTTCAACGGGCCAATCGGCGCGGCTCGCCTGGCCAATTAGAAATCCCCGCGCTTTAGCCAATCAAAGCGCGGGGATTTCGAGTATGTAAATTAGGGACAGAACACCCCTCCCCTCTTGGTACAGTCTTTACGTTGCGTAGTCACGTAGGTAGGCGGGGCTCCGTCTAGTCCTACTTGACCTGCGCAACTCAGTTGCAAGCTGGATTTCGACCGGAGCGGTCGAGTTTTTGGCCGCTCCCTCTTCTTTGCGAACCGGTTGGATGATCGGGCCGGTTCTTTCTCCGTGGCTCCCACCTGGGCCTTCCGGGTTGGTTGAGCTACGGGTCTCGCCGCTCCCGCTTGGTCTTTCCGAGTCGGTTGAGCTGGCTTGGTGTTTCTTCTCCGGTGGGGGATCGCGATGGCTGCGTTCCGGTAAGTACTGCTGGTTTATTTTTTCTTGTGTTTGTTTATTCGGGTATTCCCTCCCCCCTTGATTCGTTTCTTGGGGGGTGGATTCTGTTGCCGACCGTGACCTGAGTTGGTCAATGTGTCGTTTCCAGGCTTGCCCATCTGTGGTTTGGAGCCGGTATGAGCGTGGGCCTGTGATTTGGGTGATGACGGCTGGGATCCATAGAGGGTCCCCCGTCAGGTTTTTCGCATACACGAGGTCTCCGGGTGCGAATGTTCGGTATTTTGAACTTGAGTCTGGGGGCCGCTCCGGGTTATATGTTGGGTGTAACCTGTCGAGTGGGGACCTCAGCTTCCTACCCATTAGTAACTCGGCTGGGCTTTTGTTGGTAGTGGTGTTCGGGGTGATGTGTTGTATAAAGAGGAGTCTGTTAATTTTGTCTTGGATCTCCCCGTGGTCCATTTTCCGGATGGTTTTTTTGGTAAATTGTACCATCCGTTCCGCCCTACCGTTCGCCGCTGGATGCGCCGGTGCTGTTAATGCGTGGCGGATGCCCCTCTCCGCCAGGAATCTCTCGAAGTCGAGGGAAGTAAACTGGGGCCCGTTGTCGGAAACGACGACGTCTGGGAGGCCGTGTGTTGCAAAGAGTTTGCAAAGTTCTTTGATTACGGCTTCCGTGGTGGTAGATTTCATGTCGCTTACCTCCAACCAGTTGGAGTAAGCGTCAACTGTTATTAGAAAGGTATGCCCATTTGTGGGACCGGCAAAGTCCAAATGGATTCTGGACCAGGGCCCCCTCGGTGTTTCCCACTCTAGGATGGGTGCTGCGGGTGGGCTGGGTCTAGTCTCCTGGCATCGCTGGCACCTAGCTACCCAGGCCTCTATTTGTTTGTCCATCCCTGGCCACCAAGCGTAACTTCTGGCCAGGGCTTTAGTTCTGACGATGCCAGGATGCCCCTCATGCAACAATTCTAAGACCCTCCTTTGCAGCCTGTCCGGGATGACCACCCTGTCACCCCATAAGATACACCCCTTAAGTAGCGAGAGTTCGGTTTGGCGGTTTCTAAATGTCTTAATGGATTCGTCATTGTCCCTTTCTGGCCAACCTTTTTCCACCCAATGCAAAACCCACGCCAGACGCCTGTCTTTAATAGTCTCCCGGGCAATGTCTGACGCGGTTATGGGCAGGTTGGGTAGGTTTTCGATGTTCAGGGTGTTTGTCGTTGGTGCTGGGTCAGGGTCGGAGTCTGGTAACGGTGAGCGGCTTAAAGCGTCCGCATGCGAAATCTTCTTACCCGGCTTGTGTATTAGTTCGTAGCTGTAGGCTGCCAGGAACTTGGACCACCTTGTCATCCGGGGAGACAGAATGTTCGGGGTGGCTCGATTTCCTGCAAGGATGCCCAGCAACGGCTTATGGTCTGTCACAATGGTAAAAGGGTGGCCGTAAAGGTATTCGTGGAACCGCTTAACGGCGGCAACTATAGCCAAGGCTTCTTTGTCCAGCTGGCTATAGTTCCACTCTGGCTTGGTTAGGGTCCTGGAAAAGAATGCGATGGGTGCTTCTTTTCCATCCGGAAGGGTATGGCTGAGGACAGCGCCGACGCCGAAAGGTGATGCGTCACAAGTGACGGCCAGGGGCAACGTTTCGCTGAATTGGATCAGGACGGCGTCAGAGGTGAGGAGGTCTTTGGTTTTTTGGAAGGCGGCTTGCTCCCGTTTCCCCCAAGTCCAGGTTGCCGCCTTATCCAGGAGCCTATGCAAAGGCTCTGCCGCCGTTGCCTTTTGGGGTAGGAAAACATTATAAAAGTTCAGCAACCCCAAGAAAGCCTGTAGTTCCGTCTTAGACTTAGGGGTGGGGGCTTCTTTGATAGCTTTTACTTTTTTACTTGTGGGGTGAATGCCGTGCCGGTCTAGAAGGTAGCCCAAGAATTCCACTCGCTCCGTGCACAGTTGGCATTTCTCCCTTTTTACTTTAAGTCCCGTTTCTTTAAATTTAGTTAAGACCTCTCTGAGTCGGTTTTCTAATTCGGCTTCGTTTGGCGCCGCTACTAATACGTCATCGAAATAGGGCACCACCCCCTTGATGCCCTGCAGCAAACATTCCATCAGGCTCTGAAAGATGCCTGGTGCCACGCTGACTCCGAATTGGAGTCGGTTGCACTTGAAAGCCCCCCGATGTGTAACGATGGTCTGGGCTTCTGCTGTTTTTTCGTCGACCGGCAACTGTTGGTATGCCTGGGCGAGATCGAGCTTGGCAAAGACCCTGCCCCCTCCCAGTGAGTGCAGTAGGTGTTGCACGATTGGGACGGGGTAAGCGCTTTGTTGCAGCGCGCCATTTAGGGTGGCCTTATAGTCCCCACAAATTCTCACTGACCCGTCTGGCTTGACCGGAGTCACTATTGGGGTCTCCCATCTGGCATGGTCTATAGGTTGTAACACCCCCTGTTTGACGAGCTTGTCAATCTGCTCGTCAATCCTAGGTTTTAGGGCGAATGGTACCCGCCTAGGTTTTAGTCGCTTGGGGGGGAGCTAGGGTCTAGATCAAAAGAGATAAGGGGCCCCTGGTACTTGCCCAGGCTTCCGTCGAAGACCTCCCGGAACTCCTGGGCTAGCCGCTGTTCCCAGCTGTCGTCGGTGACGTGGTTGACTCCCGTGAGGGCGATGTCGAGCGGGGTGAACCATTGTAAGCCCAGCAGGCTTGGGCGGTCGCGATCGACGATTGTGAGTGGGAGTTGTTCGGTGCGGCCCTTGTATGTCACATTAAAGTTCTTGGTGCCCACTACCGGGACGCGGTTTCCCTGGTAGTCTTTTATAATAAGTCTTTGGGCGTTTATGTTTCTCCTATGGAGGGTGGGCACTAACCGTTTTATCTCGTGCCATGCAATCATGGAGAGGTAGGACCCGGAATCCACCTCCATTTTGCATGGTTGTCCTTCAATATGGACCTCTACGTGTACCTTTCTGGCGCCGTCGGAGATGGCGTGGCCGATGGTTACCGTCTGGTGGGTTTCTTCCTTGCGCCGGTTGTCGCCGCCTCTCGATGGTTGCTGGATTCGGTCCCACTGGCTGTCTGATTGGCGATCTCTGGTCCTGGGCGGTGGGCTTTCTCTCTTACGATCGTGTTGGTCCCATCTGGGTGGACTGCGAGTCTTCTTTTGGCGGCAAACCCAGGCGATGTGTCCCCTTTTTTCACAATGCCGACAGATAGAGTCAAAAAATCGGCATTCTGATCTGGGGTGGTCGCCGCCACAGCCGGCACAGTTGGTCCTCGACCTACGACTTCTCCGGTTCCGTTGGTCGCCGCGCCCCGTCTGGACTCGATGTATGTCTTCTTCATCTTTGGACGTGCTGGATGTAGAATGGAAATCTCCGTAGTGTGCGGTCGTTTCGTTTTTTGGGTCGGCCGACCTCGCCGGGTTGTTGTTTCCGCCCCTTGCGTCTGGTTTTCGCATGCTGTCAGCGGAAGTGCGGGTCGCTTCTGCGGCTGCGGCTGCGGTGAGGGCATCTGCTAGGCTGATGTCGCCCTTAGCCATAAGCCGGCTCTGGAGTGCAGGGTCCCATAGGCCGAGTACGAATCGGTCTCTTAGAAGGCTATTCAGGCCGTCAAATTCGCAGAGTCCTTTCAGGCGCCGCAGCTCGGCGACGAAGTCGCTCAGTTTTTCGCCTGGTTTCTGGTCCCGCCGGTAGAATTCGTTGCGCCGGATCAGGATTGGGACCTCGGGGGCGTAATGTTGCCAAAGGATAGGTTCGAGGACGTCCCAATCCATGGCGGTTGCGTCGGCCGGCTTGGCCAATGCTTTGGCCATCTGGAATACTTCGGTTCCGCAATGCGTAAGGAAAACGGCGCATTTTAGCGGGCCCGGGGCGTCCTTCATTCCGGTGCACTCGAGGTACATGCGGAATCGGTCTGAGAATGATTCCCAGTCCTCGGTGGCGGGGTTGAAGGGGGCGGGCGGTGCGATTTTCGCCATGTCGGTGCTAAGTCTGGCTCTTGTCGGACACGGGGTTCGGTTCAGGGTCTGGATCCCACCCTCGTCGCCAGTGTCGTGTCTGCAAAAGACGCCAGGAGTCGGTGACTTAGTTTAAAGCTCTTTATTTTAAAGTTGAGAACCGAACCGGCGAAAAGGAAAAAGCCCGCGGCTTTTATTCTTTTCGCCGCGGCGGCCGCGGCCAATGGCAGCGTTTCAAGTCTCCCGCTCTTGGAGTGAGCCAATCACGGGAGACTTTCAACGGGCCAATCGGCGCGGCTCGCCTGGCCAATTAGAAATCCCCACGCTTTAGCCAATCAAAGCGCGGGGATTTCGAGTATGTAAATTAGGGACAGAACAGTTACATCAGTACACCTGATAGTCATTGTTGCCAAAGCTGAGGAATGATTTGAAATCTGGATAGTAATTTCTTAAACCATCTTCATTTCCGGCCAGGTTTGGAATAAAATAAGAGATAATGCTGTTGAGAGAATAAGCTCCTTGTTTAAGGATTCTTATTACATCATACTGACATCTTATCTTGTCCTTCATTTTTTTCTACACTGGAATTGTTTGATATGATTTTTAAAAATAAATTGTTGAAATGGCCTGGAAGTATATGTTCAGAAACCATTAGCAGAAAGGAAGCTGTTTAAGCCTGGATGGAAGATAGTAGTAAGAAAAGACTCAGGATGACTCCATCCTGACTCATGAGGAAAAGGGAGGAAAGGACAACGCAATCTAACTTTCAAGATCTGTCACCATAGCCTATCTCAATAAAGTATGTTCTAGTCTTCCTGTAGAGTTGATTTCTAAATCTGGCCTTTTTCATAGGCTTGATATAAATATCCTTTCCTGAAATGGGAGATTGGAAACTGGATAAAAACCAGCTAGGTCTGTTGAATCCAGGAATGTTTCTTTGAAGAATAGCAAGTAGCCACTTCCTTCAAAACGTGGGATACTCTCTCTCCCACAAAGAAGCATTCATCACTGAATGAATCCAACCATGTGATATCTTCTGGGAGGTCTTAATCAACCAGAAGCATCATGGACCTCAAATATAGGTGGTTGAACTAATAGATCTTAGAACTCTCATTAGGACCACAGGCTCAAACTCTTCCTAGATAACCAGGCAACAATGTGTCTCATGCAATTCCAAATGACCTATATTACCACATTCCAACCCTGAGAAAATCTGAATGATTTTATCCAAGAGGTGTATAGAATTGTCTTCCCTATAGCCTGTTAACTATTCTCCGGACCCTTAGGATGAAAGACTGGATTAACCTAAACAGGGTAAACATAGGCATTATGCAGTTGTGATAAAGGTGGAAGAATAACTGTTTTGCCAACGAAACATTTTCACAAGAGAATCTTTAAAGCAGGCCATTACCCCTGCTGGGTTACTCTTCATTTTATTCTTTATTTTCCTTGAGGGTAGGATTTATGCAAAAGAAAAGCTTTAATTCACAACTTATGGATAAGACAGCATTTGTTACTTCTAAGCAGCAACTGATTTCAAAGTTTTGAATCTGTCATCTCACAATTATAACTCTTGAATGTCAGGTAAAGCTACATCAATATCTTCTTGACAAATATCTTTTGCTTATATTGCTTTCTCCGGCTTCTGTGTGTAAATAACTGGTTGGGTTTTGGTAGTAAATCAGAATGTTCAGATTTATTTTTTCCGTTAAAGTCCATAATCTTGTCTTTCTTTACAAAAAGACCCAAGACTTCCACGTGGTTAAAATCAACAGTTTATTTACAATAACAATGTAAACTGCTTACAGATGTTACTCAGCCTTTTTAGTGGAACTCTTCTACCTTCTTCCTAGATTCTTCCTTGCCATGTTATTTACGACTAGCTTTTGTCCTTCACTGAATAGTATCATGTCTTATTTTACTTCTCTTCCTTTGAGTCATAAATTATATACAATTCATAAATATACAATTTAAAAATAAAGACCATTGAAGTTTTTGTTTCCTAATTCTGTGATGAAAAATAAACTAGCCCTTCCTTCCTTCCTTCCTTCCTTCCTTCCTTCCTTCCTTCCTTCCTTCCTTCCTTCCTTCCTTCCTTCCTTCCTTCCTTCCTTCCTTCCTTCCTTCTGCTGCCTGGAATGGTCCCTGCAGTTTTCTTAGTAAGATTTCAGAATGATAATAACAAAAAATAATCTGCCTCTCCCAGGTCCTTGGGAAGGACATGATAGGTAGATAAAAATGCCACATTCAATCTGAACATCTGGTTGACTTTGCAACAAACAAAAGTAAATAAAATCATCACAGAGTTATACTGCTTCAATAAACAATAGCTTTTTCTACCCATGCAATTTTTTTTATATATAAAAGCAGACTTAGCAATTATCCTGTGATTAGACATTACATGTTCTGAACTTGAAGATAGGTGACATTGGTGATGTCACAGACATTGGTGGCATTGATTTAATCTCAGAGTTTTTATTTATCATGAATTCATCATGTTTGATTTTTTTTTTGTAATTCCTGTGTAACTGAGCATTGATGGTTTTGTGAACAAACTAAATATATTCCGTTCCTCTTAATTGTGTCTCTGTCTATCTTAATATTGTAAAATTGAGGTATCTTACACTGTTCCTATATTGTTACTAATTCTTATCATTCTAATGATCCAATTTGAATTTGCTCTTAAAATCCTGCATATAGTTTCAACAAGAAATTTAGTCCATTCTAGTTAATAATGTAGAATCTGATGGCTGCTTTTGCTTTTAAGGTGATGCAAAGAGTTTTTTCTGAAATCAGGATGGTGAGGGTGTAAATATCTGCATATTTTTTTCTTTCAGTTTTAATACTGGGATTTATGTTTCATGGTTGATATATTTGGAAAAAATCAGTGTCTCTCAGGATTAATCTAAGAGCTGATATTGGTTTTGTTTATAGATGAGATTTATTCTGACATATATCATGTTAAGGCTTCAACTCAGTTGTGGCCACCAGATAGTCTTGCATACTATCTGTATTTAATAATGAAGAACTTTATGGATGATGACTTTTAGGACGGTGACCTAAAAGAAGGTGACTACTGGTTGTTCTTGTTTTGCATCAAATTACAGCTGAAATAACCAAATGTGTGCCATAAATATCAGTCTTTGTGGTGAAATGGGATTTGCTTTATATAAAGAATGGTTTGAAAGTGATAACTGTGATGCATATATGTGATGTACTATTGTCTGTAGTTTTGAATTAGAAACAGTAATGGGACTTATATGCTGAAGATACCCTTCAGAATAAAGCAGGCAGTACTACTTGGACAGTTGTCATACTTTTTCTAATAGTTGAATTGAGTCTATATCAGGGCATATTACTGAATTTGAGGATTAAATAACTGCTAGTAGAAATGCTTTACATGGATAGTATTTATCATCAAGATTATACCTTATAATTTACAAAAGTCATTGGCATCTTTACAATTCATAGAATTAATAGCTTGTAGTCTTTTCTTAGGCAACTGTGTCCTAAAACATCCAATAGTATAATGCCTGGAAATCTGTTTATGCCAGGGCTGACAGGGAATAATTTCTGAAATACCTTCAGTGTTCTTTTGCTTTTGTTCAGTTTTAGAATAAAAATAAAGCAAGATGTCCATGGATGATCAATGAATATGTAACCATTGTTACAATCATTTAAACATTTTACTTCTATACATACTGCATTTTTTTTTAAGCACTGATACCATTGGAGCAGTGGTGGGATTCAATTTTTTTTTACTACCAATTCTGTGGGTGTGGCTTGGTAGGTGTGGCTTGGTGGGCATGGCAGGAGAAGGCTATTGTAAAATCTTCATTCCCACCCCACTCCTGGGGAAAGAATACTGCAAAATCTCCATTCCCTCCCCACTGCTGGGGGAAGGTTACTGCAAAATCCCATTGCCTCCCCATCCCACTAACCTGCTTTCCAGCTCTGTTCTTCTGTGCAGAGCCACTAAAGAAGACCCAGCCAATCAGCTTGGGAGGCAGAGAATAAATTGGGGTGAGCCAGTCAGAGGTGGTATTTGCCAGTTCTCTGAACCACTCAAAATTTCCACTAGTTTTCTCCAGAACTAATTAGAACTTGCTGAATACCACCTCTACATTGGAGTATGTTAAATTATAGGTTCAAAAACAATTTCAGTCTCTCCATATTGGGTTCTTGAGATGGAAAGTTACTATGGATTACAGCAGAGAACATATTCTTCTATAGGTGTTATATTTATTGGAGAAAAATTTTGATGGTTTTTCTTTCTGTGGACATTCTTCCATGTGGCCACTAGGTTTGTGATGACGCTCATTTCTTGGAACATAATTTCATTTATTTGACCATATATGGCACATATGGTACATTTATTTTAAGTTCATATTCCCTGTCCATATGCCAAACAGTTTGTTAAATTTATATCTCATCTTTTCTATAGAAGTAAAGACAGTTTACCTGTTGATCATAATTCTTTTTATTCTTACAAGAATTCTGTGAAATAAATAGACTAGTCTGAAGTTTCATGGCAGAGGGTAGACTTTAATATAAGATTAACTCTCCAACCACTGCATCACACTGACATCTTAACCAAAGTTTATAAAGTAGCCTAGGTAATTTAAAGTCCTGCTGACAAGTCCTTCAAGGGATAAAGTAATTGGCTGGAGAAGAAGAGGCCCTAGGAGTTTCTATAGAAAGTTACTGAAATCACAGCTGTATAAATGTCAGCATAAATATTAAAGCACATTAATACTTGCTGATTTTCAGACACTTCTGCTGATATAACTGCAGATTTTATGGGCACAATATAAGGAGGCCAGATTCTAGGATTTGAACAAACACAGATATAATCAGAAATAAGAATTTGGCTGTTGAATTTACCACAAAGAATAGACAAATAAGAGAGAAATAAAAAAAAATCTATGTGTATGATGAAATATCTCAGTTATTCAATGGTAAATATAGTATTTTCCGAACAGCTGATGATTACAAAGGATAAGTGACTGATTGTTTCCTATTAAAAAACAGAGGCTGATCACAAACTATAAAAGATATCTAGTGTCCAAAAAATATAAGAA
Organism: Hydrophis major; assembly: GCA_033807585.1. Classification (NCBI taxonomy): domain Eukaryota; kingdom Metazoa; phylum Chordata; class Lepidosauria; order Squamata; family Elapidae; genus Hydrophis; species Hydrophis major. The sequence goes on along the minus strand of CM066332.1, from coordinate 34,431,962 downwards.
AAGTAAGTTGTAAATAAAAAGTTTGTACAGAAAGTAAAGCTGACAGGAAACTTTTTTTTAAAAAAAAAAGGCATTGATATTATTAGGGATATACCCCAGCAGAATGTGCACAGCAGTCAGGCAGTCAGGCGAACAGCAGCTGTTTCTTCTCCACGAATATGGACGAGCTGCTGGTCACAGAGTGTCTATTATACATAGAGCTTGCTCATTTTTCAGTTTATATTCATTTATTTTCTGGGCATCATTCTCATCTTCCGGATCCCGAGCATCTACCTCTGGTGGGTTTTGAATTATACTCCACAAACCTTCTCTGCATAGAAGTAGATTGCATTTCATAAACCATGAAACATAGTTTGTTCCATCCAGTTTGGATATTAGAGACAAACTTGGGAAATTGACTTGTGCCATTTTTCTTTGGATATTAAACTATAATAAACTAATAAAACACAGCTGTCGGTTTACAGTATTGTATAACTACACTAACTCTCACTTTATATAAGCCTGTTATATCCTGGTTAGTCTGACTGTGCAGCCTAGGCCCATAACCAGTGTTAGGGATATACCCTAGCAGAATGTGCAGTCAAGCAGTCAGTCGAATATGAGAGAAAGCATTTTTTTTAGTTTACATACTCAGTAAAAACTGGATACACTGTCTTAGTTGAATAGTTTATCCCATTAAGAGTTTATCAGGGTCAAACAGTCCAAATATCATTTACTAGTGTTCAGTCAGTTCAGTCTGGAGATTATTTAATTGCAAAAATCGAGTGTCAAAAAGTCAGTTAACTTACAATGTCAATCCATAAATCAGTCCAGTGAATATCTTCTCACAGTAGATTAGATATGCAGCATTCAAAACTCTTTTCTCCTTTGACATCAGCAACAGGGAACATGCAGAACAATGAACCATCAATCCAGTAGCAATCCAGGTTCTCTTGCTCCCTCTTATGGCAGTTTCTCAACCGCACCCAAATTATATCATTTAGAGTTTAAAGTGAAAACACATTTAAACTTTGCTATCATGGTTTATATATTATTTACCCAAACAACATTAGGTAACTATGGTTATTCCTAACATACTCCCTTTTTGGGTAACATAAAATATATATACATCTCTTTACAATCTTAACCCATAATCATCACAACTTTCTTTGTGTTTGATTGAACCTTGGGCCTTCGTAAACTGATCAGCTATATTGTCTTCAGACATACAATATTCCAGTCTTATCAAATTACTTTGTACAGATTGTCTTACATTTAGATATCTAAGATCTGTATGCTTAGTTCTCGTTTTCACAGCAATATTTGTAGCCATTCGTATGGCTGCTTGATTGTCTTCATATACTACAATGGAATCATTTACATTTATTCCCATATCCATTAACAATTGTTTATAAAGAATTAAATCATTGTTATTATTATTCACTGATGGTATTGCCTTAATCACAAAAACTAATAATGAAGCTACTGAAATAATATCATTATTAGGTAAGAAGATAAAAATAAAGCAACTAGGACACAACAAAGATAGACATGAAAATTCTGCTTCCATTGTAGACATACTTATGTGTTGCTGTCTAATTGACCTCCAACCAATCAGTGCCTTTCCTAACAGTATAGCCACACCTGAAGTTGATTTCCTAGTGTTTATCTTTGTTGCAAAACTTGCATCAGCATATGCACTTAAAATCAGATCATCTTTTGGCTCTAAATACAATGCATAATGCATTGTCCTTTGAAGATATCTTAAGATACGCTTTGTCGCTTGCCAGTGTCGTTCAGTAGGTTCAGCGTTGAATCGTGCCAATTGATTAACGCTATACGCAATATATGGCCTTGACCAATTACTAATGTACGATAGACTACCAATTAGCGATTGATAGATAGTTTTATCAAAATTTGGACTTTGAATATCAGTGTAGCTAAATTCTTGTTTTAGCCGGCTTACAAAGTTCCATCTTATATGTTTTTAGTAATTGATAAATCTTATTCTCTTGAGATATCTTATAGCCACCTTTGGTTTTATTTATGGTTAATCCTAGATATTGCTTTATCTCTCCTAGTTGCTTTATTTTTATCTTCTTACCTAATAATGATATTATTTCAGTAGCTTCATTATTAGTTTTTGTGATTAAGGCAATATCATCAGTGAATAATAATAACAATGATACTGTTCCATTAGTCTCTCTCTTAAATAAACATGAATCAGCTAAACCTGCTTTAAACCCTATATTGGTTGACTCCTTAACAATATATTGGTTCCATTCATAACCAGATTTTTTTTAATCCATAGAGACTTTTTTTAAGCTTCCAACAGTCATTATTTGTTCTATTGTTCTTAATTCCTACAGGTTTCTGGAGGTATATTGTGTGCTACAATGGTGCATGCAGATAGGCAGTTTCTACATCTAAGTGATTTATGATATAGTTCTTTCTAGCTGCCCACACTAAAGCTGCTCTCAAGGTTGTTGCTTTTAGACTCGGTGCAAATACTTCATCATAATCACTTGCAGTTTGATTAAATCCTTGAGCTACCAACCTAGCCTTATAGGTAACAGTTCCATAATTGCCTGTTTTCAATTTAAATATCCATTTACAGCCAATGGATTTTTTAACCTGAGGTAATTTAACGTTTTCATAAACTTCCATTTGTTTCAGTGAATTTAGTTCCTTCTCCATCACTCTATGCCAATTTTCTTGATCCTTTGCAGGATACATTCTAAGTTCTTCAACAGTAGTTGGAACTTTACTAACTTGGCAAACTACACTTGCTTGGTACCTGTCAGGTGGTCTGGTTTCAGGTGTTGAATGTCTAGGTATTACAGGGCTTACAGGTGGACTTTCATGTACTACTTGTTCCTATTTATCTACCTCATCCTGTTCATCTATTCTTTCCTGTTCTGGTTTTATGAGCTCTTCCTGTACTTCTTTAATTGTAGTCTTTTGCTTACTGATATATTGTTTTGATCTTCTATAGGTTTCTATGATCATATCCTCATTTGAATCTTGCTCCAGTTTTTCCCATCCTACATGTTCAAGGAATTGTGCACTAGCACTACAGTAAACGCTAGATGTACCTTTTCCCCAGAATCTGTATGACTTGTGATTAGATTCATAACCTACAAAGAATAACTTTTTATGCTGCCCCTTATGTCTCAGTTGTGTAGGAATGTGCACCCATGGTGGTGCTCCAAATGTGTGCATGTAGCTTAGGTCAGGTTTTCTACCATGCCACCGCGTGAATGGAAATTCACCTGTTGTTTTGTTAACAACATTATTTAATATATGATTACCACACATTATTGCTTCTCCCCACAAAGTTTCAGGTAATCCTGAATCTGACAACATAGTACGAGCCATTGCTTGTATTGTTTGGCCTCATCTTTCTATAAAAGAATTATGTTGTGGCCTATACGGTGCAGACTTTTTATGTTCAACACCTACCATCTTCAGTCTATTTTGGAATTTATTATTTATAAATTCCGTACCATTATCAGTTACAAGAGTTACTAGTTTTCTTTTAGTTTTTCTTTCTGCAAACTTCAACCAATTAAAGAAATTCTAATATGTTTCCATTTTACTCTTCATTAAATAACAGAAACCATATCTTGAGTAATGATCCATTATGCTTAATATATAACAAGCACCTCCCATACTAGGTTTTTTAGGACCTATAATATCAGCAAATACGACCTCTAGAGGCTCTTTAGTTTTAAATCCATTAATTCTATTTGCTGATATTACCTTGCTCTTTTCTTGACTGCAAGCATTGCAGTGCAAATACTTACTGCAAGGCTTCAGTTTTATACCTTCAGACAGTTCAACCGTTTTCTTGAGCATTTTAAAATTTATATGCCCTAAACGTCTGTGTAGAAAAGGTATGCATTCGTCATGAGGCTTAATGTTATTATACACTGTATTAGCCACCTCTAATTGATTATCATTCAATACATACAATTCATCTTTTAAAGTTGCAGTCACTCTTTTACCTTCCTTTTCTATTATGCAGTTTTCTTCCCTAAAGGTAACTACGTAACCTAGTTTAATCAAAACTCTAACTGAAAGCAAATTAAACTTAAGTTGTGGTACATACAACATTTTAACATTTTCTTTTATACACGTACAATGTGCAATACCTTCAGCTTTTGCTTTCAGTTTCCAGCCATTAGCTAACAATATCTGTTGTGAATCATTGACATCTTAATAAATCTTTTCTTATCTTTTGTTATGCAGTGCGACACTCCACTATCCACAACCCATAAATTATTATTTACAATTTTGCTGCTATACATGGCTATTTCAAAAAAAATTTCATCTTTTTGGTGCTTTTTGGCATTCTGGTGTTTTCCTTTTTTGCAGAATCTAGCCAAATGTCCTTTTCCTTCACAATTAAAACATTTTTTAATTGTATTGGCTGTTGAAGATAATTTCTCTTCTTGTGATTGTTCCCTTCTCAATTGATCCCTTTCAAGCCTTCTCCTGGCTTCTTCAATGGATCTGCCAGTAATGTCAGTTAACGTGAGGTTATCTTTTGGCAGTATTTCCAGTGAAGTTACATAGTCGTCATAGCTCTCATCTAACGAAGACAAAATTATATAAACCCGATGCAGTTCTGTGAAGATAAGTTCTTTTTCATACAGTTCCTGAAAAATCCTCTTCATTGTGTTTATATGAGTCAACATGTCTCCATTCTTTTGAGGATGTGTTCTGAACAGCCTCCGTGTAAGATTTATATGTGCTCCTATACTGTCTCGAACATAAATCTTCTTTAAATTCTCCCAACACTTAGCAGCTGTTTCTTCTCCACGAATATGGATGAGCTGCTGGTCACAGAGTGTCTATTATACATAGAGCTTGCTCATTTTTCAGTTTATATTCATTTATTTTCTGGGCATCATTCTCATCTTCCGGATCCCGAGCATCTACCTCTGGTGGGTTTTGAATTATACTCCACAAACCTTCTCTGCATAGAAGTAGATTGCATTTCATAAACCATGAAACATAGTTTGTTCCATCCAGTTTGGATATTAGAGACAAACTTGGGAAATTGACTTGTGCCATTTTTCTTTGGATATTAAACTATAATAAACTAATAAAACACAGCTGTCGGTTTACAGTATTGTATAACTACACTAACTCTCACTTTATATAAGCCTGTTATATCCTGGTTAGTCTGACTGTGCAGCCTAGGCCCATAACCAGTGTTAGGGATATACCCTAGCAGAATGTGCAGTCAAGCAGCCAGTCGAATATGAGAGAAATCATTTTTTTTAGTTTACATACTCAGTAAAAACTGGATACACTGTCTTAGTTGAATAGTTTATCCCATTAAGAGTTTATCAGGGTCAAACAGTCCAAATATCATTTACTAGTGTTCAGTCAGTTCAGTCTGGAGATTATTTAATTGCAAAAATCGAGTGTCAAAAAGTCAGTTAACTTACAATGTCAATCCATAAATCAGTCCAGTGAATATCTTCTCACAGTAGATTAGATATGCAGCATTCAAAACTCTTTTCTCCTTTGACATCAGCAACAGGGAACATGCAGAACAATGAACCATCAATCCAGTAGCAATCCAGGTTCTCTAGCTCCCTCTTATGGCAGTTTCTCAACCGCACCCAAATTATATCATTTAGAGTTTAAAGTGAAAACACATTTAAACTTTGCTATCATGGTTTATATATTATTTACCCAAACAACATTAGGTAACTATGGTTATTCCTAACATACTCCCTTTTTGGGTAACATAAAATATATATACATCTCTTTACAATCTTAACCCATAATCATCACAACTTTCTTTGTGTTTGATTAAACCTTGGGCCTTCGTAAATTGATCAGCTATATTGTCTTCAGACATACAATATTCCAGTCTTATCAAATTACTTTGTACAGATTGTCTTACATTTGATATCTAAGATCTGTATGCTTAGTTCTCATTTTCACAGCAATATTTGTAGCCATTCGTATGGCTGCTTGATTGTCTTCATATACTACAATGGAATCATTTACATTTATTCCCATATCCATTAACAATTGTTTATAAAGAATTAAATCATTGTTGTTATTATTCACTGATGATATTGCCTTAATCACAAAAACTAATAATGAAGCTACTGAAATAATATCATTATTAGGTAAGAAGATAAAAATAAAGCAACTAGGACACAACAAAGATACCAAACAATGTTAGGTAACTATGGTTATTCCTAACAGATATAAAACTACATATTGAAATAGATTAATCTGAAATATTAAAGGCAGGGTGGAAACTGTGTCTCGCTACTCTTAGGCTCTCTCTTCATTGGTTTCCATACTAGAGGAAACAATCATTAGTTAATAGTTGTACTGAGCCCATCTCATGTTTTGTGTCCATTTCTGGAAATCACGCTTTGAAAACCCAACTAGATTAGATACAGAAAAAGGCAGAGAACTCTTATTCAGAGAACTAAAATCTTGAGTCCTATGAAGAGAAATTGAATGAATTCAGACGATTTAGTCTAAAAGAGAAAATGGTAAGGTGGAGAGACAATAATACTCTTCAAATACATAACAAGAGAAGGCACTTGTTAATGTTAAGTTTGTTTTCTCTTACATCACAATTCAGGATACATAATAGTTTATTTAAAGAGCCATGGTGGCGTAGTGGTTAGAATGCAGTACTGCAGGCTAACTCACTGACCCCTCCAGGATTTCGATTCTGAGCGGCTCAATGTTAGGACATTTCTACTTAATTCTCGGTTGCTTCTCTCCTTGATTAGTTTCCATCCATTGTTTCTTGTCCTGCCTTCAGATGCTTTGGAGAATAGGCTGACTCCCTTTTGTTTATAGCAATCCATTAGATATTGGAACATTGCTATCACATCACCCCCTACTCCTTCTTTTCATGAAACTAGACATGTTTATTGTGTTATCATGATCTCTCACTTCTTGAATAGGAAGAGGGCAGGACATTACCAATGTGTTTGAATTATTCAGAGGGGAATTGGATATTAAATGGGAGGCAGGGGGTATTAGGTGGCAAGGGGGCAGGAAGAGGGATAATTAGAATTATAATAACAGAAATTTATACACAATTTATCCAACTTATTTTATTGTTGAAACTTTAAGTATATATTTTGCTAAGTATAAATATGTCAAACTCTAGAATGCTCAAAATCCTATCACACTTTGGACTGCTTCAACTAGATGCTGATTACATGAATAATATGATTGCACTGGGTATTAGCCAAATTTTATGATTCACAAAAACATTAGCTTCACATTTGGTTACACTTACTTATTTTGTAATAACGAATGGCCATTGATCTATTTTTAAAATCAATAGTTTTATTTCTTTTTTATTTATACCTCTGTTATCAAATCAATTGAATTATTAATTTTTATACAATTAATGTTTAACTTTTACTTTTGTAATGGATTATGGTAATTATTTTTTAAAAATATGTTTTGTTTGCAAAAATTGTTACAAAGAAATAATAATTTTCTCTTTCTCTCTGAGAGAGTATTTGAAAAAAAATGTGGTGCAACTAAGGGGGCGGGTCCTAAAACAGCCTGAGAAATGCTAATCTAAGGCATTAACTCCTCCTTCTGATCAGCAATTGTTTCTTGTGGGAGAAATGACAGGAGCCCTAGGTACCTACCAGTATCTTTCCTTAAAAGGTTCCATATTAAAATTGCAAAGACAGCACTAGTTATCAGCTATATAGTCTCATGATATGGCAGGGGTGTCAAACTCGTGATGACACAGTGACATATTACAACTTTTTCCCCTTGCGGGCCGCAAGTTTGACACCTGTGTGCTATGGCATTAGAGTAAAAGGAACATATTTTTTTTCAAATGCCACAAGAACTATTTGAATGGTCAGCCTGAGCCTGTGCTCTGAGAGTTATATTTGTAGAAATGATACTGACAGGGTTTTCTTCCATTTATATTTTAATTTAAGTTAAATATAGCTAACCAGATTACACTCCAGTCATGCATTTAATAAGTTCTTCAAATTAAAAAAATCACAATTTAGCAACAACTTTTGAAGGTCTCAGAGCACAGGAAATGTGTAAGATTACATGCTGAAATCACTGGTGTTTGACAATAATATAGAAGGGCACAATCTGAACCTGTAGGATTTTAGGAAGTCTCACAGCACAGCACAGGGTTCAGATTGTGCCCTTCTATATTATTGTCAAACCCCAGTGATTTCAGCATGTAATCTTACACATTTCCTGTATTTAACAGAATATTGCTTGATTCATGAGATAATGGTCTTCTATGCTACCTCTGAAAAATATGTCAGAATTAACCATGCAGGCAGTCACACACATAAACATTTATAAATAAAACATGTTTTTCTTATATATGGATGTTTCACTCAATAGACATTATGGGAATAAATGTTTTGCAAGTGCATCCTATTATTGTTTGGCATGTTTTACCTATGACAATATATCTGGAATGGTTTCAGTGGTCTTTTTATTGCTGTTATTTAATTTGATTCTATGCCTTCTAAAACGCATTAAGCTAATGAAACAAATATTATCAGGAAGTCCCATGTGTTTCCATGACTGAGTTTTTGAGAAAATATATATTTATATATCTAAAATCCCAGGCTGCGGCATTGAACTGAAGAAATGAAAATGGAAGGAATCAGAGAAAGACAAATACAATGTTGCTTTATAAATATTGCCATCTCCTTGGCTCATTATGTAATGCAAGAATGATATTAACTGTCTTATTTTCTGCCTTTGTGTAACAAAAGAATGCATCACTGTTAGGTTGAATGCATTGGACAATTATGAAATTCCATACACCTTGTGTGTTTTAAGGGGATCATCTCTTAGAATAAGAAAATAAACACCAAAAAATCTAAATTATTCCTAGGTAGGGAATAATCAATCAGTAGTTCTAAGAAGAACACTGAATAATCATCTGATTGCAGCTATAATTTTATTGTAGGATCTACCTGGGTCAATGTAACTAACACTTACAAGTACTTGGAATGATAATTGAAGTTGAAGATTTTCTATGCTGCCTTTTGCCAATGACATTTTGGCAAGCAATTTGGGTTATCACTTAACATTTTAAGGCGTCTCACAGCTTTCTACTAGCTACCAATTCATCTCCCATTAAGGAACTGTTAGTTATAACCTTAACATTTTATTATTCTTTTCCTCTTGAATTAATTTTTTTGATTAGTTAATAATACGTAATACAAAAGTACAAATAAAATAGTAAGAAACAAGGGGAGGAAAAAGGGAAGAGAAAGGTGTGGTGCAGGTGGGCAAAAAAGAAAGAAAAAGCATTGACTTCCATCTCCCTTTTGTGTAGTACACAGCAGAGCTGGTATTCAGGAGGTTCTGATCAGTTCTGTAGAACCAGTAGGGGAAATTTTGAGTAGTTCGGAGAACGACAAATACCACCTCTGACTGGAGATTTTACAATTTCCTTCCCCTGCTATGCCCACCAAGCCATGCCACAGAACCGGTAGTAAAAAAAATTGAATCCCACCACTGGTACATAGGTATCAAACTTGCTGCATCACATTGCCATCACGTGACATTTTGTGACATTTTTCCCATTTGCAGAGCTGGGATGGGCGTGGCTGGCACTTGACACATCTGGCCCACAGGCTGCCAGTTTGATACTCCTGCTGTAGTAGAATAAGATAGTAATATCAAACCTCAACTTTTTAATTTTATATAGTAATATAAACTAGCCATTTCTATGACAACAAACCTATTAATTTGTAAAATCCCAAATTAAAAAATTCATTTTTTTCCCACCTCAAGCACAAAGTCCAGAAGAAGTTTCTACCTGTTGGGTTAATTTCAAGTAGTCTGGTTCAATTCTTATTTAGAGCTGTGCAGGCAAGCATCCCTCTGCATTAGCAAACAGGAACAGACATTGGAACCATCTCTACTATGATACCATGGAGAGCATAACCTGTCGTGAAATGCCCTTTTATATAAAAGCAAAATCTGATATTTAGTCTCAATTTTCCAACTTGGCTTATGTTCCTCTTCTTTCTTTGGCCAGATAGATGCATTTACAAACTAAGGTACAGTAACTCATAATTTTCTTTAAAATGTTATTCTTATTTATTAATTAGGTTATACCTAATTAATATGCAGTCCATTTTAAACAAATATACAAAGTATAAAAACCTAACAACTCACCCCTCAAAGAAAAAGGGGGAAAAACTTACAGCATATAAAAATATAAAACAAAAAACTATGATCACAAATTTATTTTTTGTAATTTTATGTTATCATAGATATATTATTATTTAACTCAACTTCATTTTAATTTAGTTTTACTTTCTAAATAGACCTCTGGATCTCGTGGCAGCCAAAGGCATTCTACAAATAAATATTATACTGGAGGCTGGAATTTTACTAGTTGTGTTAGATTCCCATTTAATGATATTTAATTAAAATATGAGCTATCAGAATGATATAGCCCCCTTCTCTTAAATTCTTATAGCAGAAAGACAGAGATGTCATATTATGTCATGGTCAAGATTTTACATGACTGTTACCCTTGTCCTTTTGCTAGTAGTTTCTACAGAATATGTTTACACAGTTACGTTGACCATGGTTTTACAACTGTATGTGGTTTTCCAGAAAAGGGTTGAAGACATGTATCTGACAACTAGCATGGAGGTCTTAGAATGTGATGCAAACTTGGGGGTGGTTGATGGCTCGAGAGCACTCCTGTTAAGCTTTTTAGCCTTCTGAATTTTTTTAACTTTGATTTTTACCTTTAACTTGCAATTTTAACTTGTTCTTAATTCTATTTTTAATCTGTGCATCTTTCCAAGGGTTTACATTGTTTTATTTATACCGTATTGTATTTGTTGGAAACATGCAGAAGAGGCCTTCATCTTGCAGTGGATAGACAATGGCTAGGAAGATGATGATGATGATGATGATGAAATTGTTTTATTATGCTGTTGTAATTGCCTAGTTTACAACAATATAATAAAAGTGAGTTGAGGGGATAGAAATGTAATAATAAAATAAATAAATGAAGTAAATAAAGACCTATAAGTTCAATTTCCAGGAGAGGCTTTGGATCCCATAAAATAACATCCAGTTATCTATGTTCCATGAAACCCAAATAAAATGAACGTGATCATACAGTGCCCATCTCCTGTAACTTAATATAATTTCCCTATAAAATATATATTTCAGTGAAGTTTTTCTTCCCAGTCATTATCCTGCAGACTAAAGCACTCAATGTTTAGAAATTTTATGTTGCTACATTTTCGAGCTCATATTATGTATTATGCTTTTAACAAAGAAAGGTATGCACATAGATATTTAGAGAACCACGATAAGGATTGTCTTACGACAGTGGTATGAGAAAGCATTAAAGTGGCAAAATGTGTGATAAGAAAAAGAATGATCTTAAAGAACAGAAGGAAGACCTGTTACCAAGATAATAGTTAGATAAAATAAACCTTAATCTGGGCCAAAATTGTATGACCACCAAGTGATATTACCTCACCAGGGACCCAGGACCATATGAACTCTGCCAGATCTGGGGGACAAGTTATTTCATCAGTAAGCAGAAATATCTGATATATTTGGGAACTACAATGCAAACTTCAGTTTATTACCTAATCTGCTATTCATATAGATTTATCCCAAATACCATGTAAGCAACTTAATATTAGGAATTGTTGGCACAGTGAAACCACAGTGTGCTTTATGGGTTTACTTTAGGAAAGCAAAAAGCCCAGGGATCATCTGACACCTCATTTTCTTTTCAACAAAACAGTCTTACTCTCAGGATAATTTTGGCTTTATTTTTATATTGGAGGCTAGGAAAAGTTCCACACATTTCCCACATTTTTTAAAAAGAATTTGGACCTAATCTTTTGGTTGTTTTGTAAGAGAAGATGCAGAAAACAAAACTATTATTGAGCATAACAAGAAAGATTTGAGAGGTACAGCAGGTAATTTTATCATTTTCCTTTGAATAAATACTCCTGGTCTTGAATAAATAATCCGGTTGTTATTAACCACAAAAACACAACCAGGTGCTATTTAAGATTTTTTTTTCTCTTCCAAAGAGCAACCCTTTGTCCAATATTGTATGTGGTAGAAGAATCTTTTATTGCTAATGACAGTTATTTGGAAGACTGTAGAAGGCAGAAAGCCAAAGAGAAATTGAGTGAAAAAGATCTTTTTGATTATGTCTGCTTGGTATGTATGCAGCTCCTGAGATTCCCTGGGTTTTTATTTATAAAACTATTTTACCAACATTTTGAATGTATTTTATTTCTTTATTAAGATTGGTAAAGCATTTCCAAGGCTTTAAATGTTGTTCCATGACTTTCATGGCCAATAACCATGCAAAAAACAAATGCAGATATTTAGGTAAAAGTTATTTATAAAACCAACACTGAAGTTTTCCCTTTTCTCCTGTTCTCATTATTATGGATTCCTTTCTTAAGCTAGACAGGAATGTGTCTGAGATTGATATAAAGAAACAAAGTCTTTGAAAAAGACAAGGATGTCAGAGCTCTTTGCTGAGCCCAGCATTACAAAATTACCTGAGGAAGAATAAGGTGAGCCACCAAAGATGCTATAGATGCTATAACTATAGAAGTTATTTGACTAAATAACTAATTATGGGATACCTGCCAACTAAAAGCTAGTTCTTCTAGGGCCTTTCATTAGTCTCTCTCTCACACACAAATAAATTTATAATGATTTTTTTTTTTCAGATGTTACCTTATTAAAATTACTGCATTTAAATTCCAGGCTTTAGGATGTTTGCCTACATTTCATACAGATAAAAGTTGCAAATAAAATGGTATACTTTGTTTGTAGTTGCATCTTAAAAGAGGCATTCCCTTGAATGAAAATAAAAATAATCACAATTATAACAATAATCACTTAAAACTTTTGGCATTGGCAAATTGACCAGTCAATTACAAAAGGCAGCTTTGTTCAGAACCACATCCTGCGAAGATGATTTGCCTATACTGGGTCCTTGGAAAGAACCTGATAGACAGACAAAAATACCAAATCCAGTTTAAACATATGACTGACTGTGCAACAAAATAATAATAATAATAATACAATGTATTACACGACCAGTACGTTTAAAAAAAAAAATAGAAGGGAAAGAAGAAATGACATGACCTGGCAATGGCTAAGAGCAGAGAAGTTGAAGAAAGAGATTAATTCTGGCTCCACAAGACCAAGCCTTAAGAACAAATGCATACAAAGTCAGAACTGAGAAGAGAGAAAGTGCTGCCTATGCAAAGAAGCTGAAGAAATGGTGGCTATATGGGTAACTGTTGCAGGAAGATTGCACAAATGGACTACAAATAATGATATGACAAAATACAAATAATGGTGCATTGGATGATCTCCAAGAGATATCATTTACCTGCAAACAAGAATTGATGGGACCATAAAATAGAGAAAATAATAGAAAATGAATAAGCGGAAGTGCTATGGGACTTTAGAATCCAAAGAAACAGGCACTTGTCACAGAACACCCCTGACTTAACAATTGTTGATAAGAAAGACAAAAATGTCTGGTTGATGGATGTGGCAATAGCTGGAGACAGCAGAATAAATGAGAAAGAACTGGAGCAAATTACAAAATACAGCCTACGACAACTCACCATGGTTAATTCACCATAGTCAATTCATCACGGCCAATTTGTTATGGCCAACTTACTATGGGACAACTTACCATGGGAAAACTTGTCAAGGGACAAGAGTTACAGTAATATAGAAAAAATAGAGGAATAGAATCATTAAAGAAAGGATGCCAAAGGAGGGACAAAATGAAATGTGAATGACAAAAGTTAAAATAATATTTTAATCATTTTAAATAATGAAATTGAATTGTTGAATCATCCTGCAGTGAGTTGTTCCATAGCAAATTGGCCATGGTGAGTTGTCCTGTAGCATGGTGTTTTGGTTGCAGCAAGTTGTCCCATTCTGAAAATTAAGAAACTAAAGTTCCATCTGCCACATAACACCCCAGCCTTAACAATTGTCAATAAGAAAGATAAAATGTCTAGATATGGCAATACCTGGAGATAGTGGAAAAGAAGGACCTGAAGAAGATAGCAAAATACAAAAACTCACAAATAGAAATAGAATGACTGTGACAAAGGAACACAATAATAGTATGACAATAGAAAAAGGGGTCTTGGATATTGTTGCAAAAAACTGGAACAGTGTTTAAACACTATTGGCATTGATAAAATCATCATCAGTCAATTGCAAAAAAGCACCTTTCCTCTAAACAGATTACATCCTGCAACAGTACTTTAACACTGTTAAACATCTACATTTGCCTACCTCCCATTTGCCACAGCTGTTCTATTTCTATTTGCTAGTTCGTTGGAGCAATAAAAATACCAAATCCAGTCTAAACATCTGACTGATCGTGTGATGAATCCTAATAACAATGACAACTTAGAGTTAATGTTTTAAAAACTAATTAATTAACTAAATAATTGATTTAGGCTGCGGTCCTATGGTGTTTTATTTAGGGGAAAGCTGCTTTTGCTTTATATTTTGTTGGTATTATTTCCAATATAGAAATAAGTCTAACATAGGAATGAGGCCGCTTAGGACTGCATGTCTCTAATGAAACATTTTATATGCTATTTATAGATAGCTTGGAAAGCTCTCTGATGGAGAAGGGAAATATGATTTTAACATAAATAAATAAAAAGAAAAAAACCTCACTCACATACTCTCAGCAATACTCCTTCCATTTTTCTTTGGGTTAGGATAACAACTCTTCCATTATTATTTCATTCTCCTGTGTGTGTCAATTCATTACCATAAGATAAGTCAATAAATAGAATTGAAAGATCACTCTAATGGAGTGGGAAACGTGATGATCTTTTCATATCAGACTTCAAAAATATATGATTATCTGTAGGTATTCATTACACTTGCAGCATTGCTACTATAGGCAAATATTTCTGTTTAAGCCAAATAATTAGATTGACACAGGTACAGTCTTTGGATAACAAAAGAGAGTTGGTAGTGAGGGTTTGAACTTAAAAAGAAAAAAAAAGAGAGGACCCACTTTGTTAAATTTCTCTACTTGTGCAGTATTATTAAATTATTAGGCATGTCAGGAAGAGCCCTTTATGTATTTATCCAAATAGTTTTGCTTCTGTTTCATTGTACCTTGCTCTAAAAATAGTGAGATATGTAAAGTGACAGACTTAATCTCTATCTTTCCAGCATGCCAACACATCTGCCTATGTCACTTAAATCTCTTCTATGGTAAATTATTTGATTGCATCCTCCTCCATGCAACAATATTCCCTAAGGGGTGGTGTGTTTTTTTTCTGTTTTAAAGAAGTAGGAGTAGGAGTATAATACATTAGATGAACAGATAAGATGATTCAGTAGTTGTGGAGGGGGAGCGGAATTAACCATTCAGTTGAACCTGTTTTAAAATCCTGTGGTTTTTTTTTAATCTTAGTATTCTCCATTACAAAAAAAGATTTAAAATGGAAGGAAAATGGATAAAATGTTCTAATAACTGAGGGACAATATACTGGGAAGACTTGAGCCACAACTGCACTAAGCCATAAAATTTCCTGCATAGCTTTGGATACATTACTTTTTTTTCAACCTATATTCTTAGGGTCTGCGGGGTGCAAAAACATCAACATGGCAACTCTGAATCAACATTGTCTGAATTACCCGAATCAACAATTGACCAGTAGAACTGCTTGCCTTCAGAAGTTGTAGGTGCTTCATTAGAGGAAGACTGGATAGCCAAAATGGTATAGGGTTTCCTGTTTGATCAGGGGACTGGAGTAGAAGACTCCTAAGGTCTCTTTCAGCTCTATTCTGATTGATTGACTGATTTGTTAAAAGGGGTGAGGCTTCAGTTGCCCAGTTGCATCTCTGTCTTTAATTGTTTTGAGCTCCCCTGCTGCTCAATAGTAATAACTGTGAGAGGGATCTTGGATCTTGGAGTCCTAGTAGACAATCACCTAAATATCAGCCAGCAGTATGCAACCAATATAATTGTAGATTGCATTAACAGAGATAGAATCAAAATCACCTGAAGTATTCATACCCCTTTATAAAGCCTTAGTAAGACAACACTTAAAATACTGTATCCAATTTGCGTCATCATATTATTAAAAAATGATGTAGAGACTCTGGAAAGAGTGCAGAAAAAGAGCAACAAAGATTATTAGAGGGTTGGAGGCTGAAACATATGAAGGATGGTTGCAGGAATTGTGCTTGTTTTTAGTGTGTTGAAATGAAGGACTAGGGGTGCCATGATAGCAGGGTTCCAATATTTGAGGAACTGCCACAAAGAAGTTGGGGTGAGCCTATTTTCCAAAGCACCAAAAGGCAAGACAAGAACGATGGATGGAAACTAATCAAAGAGAGAAGCAACCGCAACTAAGGACAAATTTCTTCAACGAGATAACACTTAACCAGTGGAACGGCTTTTCTTTAGAAGTTGTGGATGATCCATCACTGGAGGCATTTAAGAAGAGACTGGACAGCCAGTCTAAAATGTTATAAAGGCTCTCCTGCTTTAGCAGGGAGACTAGAAGACTTCAAAGTCCTTTCCAACTCTGTTATTCTGTTATTTGAAATGATATGGAAAAAGATACTATGCTGGATATACCAATGAAACCAGATGAAGTTTTTATAATGAAAACAAATATACAAATCCTTTTTCTTCTTGTGCCATATCTGTCATTGGACATTGGCAATCATGAGATCTAACTTATACAAATAACAAATAGATCTAGAGGTGAGTTTTTTATATTGGATTTTAAAGAAAAGCACATAAAATTGGTTATTTTGAACCAACATCAAAATAAATATGATATCTCTGGGTAACCCTAAATGTACTTTTGCTGTCCAGACTGAAACAATACAATTTTAAGGATATGTTTATATAAAATATGGGGTGTGAAAAGAAGAGATAATTTGTTCTATTTTAAGAGAAGGTGATAAGTTACAAAAATTGCTTATACTTGTTTTGATGAAGGGTGATTTCTTAAGATATATTTCTTTCCTTTTTCATTATTGTATGCTTTTATTTTCTATTTTTCTTTCCTTTTTGTACTTCATTTTTTCTTTTATTTCTTTTACTTTTTAATTTTTCAATTGTCAACTTGAATAAAATTTACCATAACATTTTATTAGAAATAAACAAACATTTAAAGAAAGTTCATTTTGAGATTATCTGTAGGCTAGTTGAGATATTCAGCACTCAGTGCTTCAGGCAAAGGATCTTACTTTTACTGAATTTCACATTTTACTACGTAGAAATGACAGCAATAGAATACGGTTTCTTTTTAATCTGTGAAACATTGTTGTCTTGTAGGAGAGCAGAAATTTATATTTTAGATGTTTCTTCTCCCCACCCCACCCCCATCCTTTCCATTTGCCATTAATTGTCATAAAATCTCATCCATTGAGAGAGACAGTTTTCTTTTCCATTCCCAGTTTCAAAAGAATAAAACCAATCTCTGAAATTGTTATGTAGGTCATCTGGATAATAACTGCAACATAAAAAACACAACATAATCTAATGTGAAGCATAAAAATAAAGTGTTCAACAAGTTCCATATTGTAACCCACAAGGCATCCTTTCGAACATCAGATATCCCAAATATATATTTTCCCTTGCAGATTACAAAACCTATTTTCAAGAACTATATAATTTTTCTTTCCCTGACATTTTTCCCCTCTGTTAATCTGACAACATCCTTATTATTCTCAAAAAGAGTTGGGGTGGATTATATTTAATAGTGATATCAAGTTTTGAAGAAATGCTATCCTCAGTATTGTAGTTTCCTTGTTTTCAGAAGTTCATGACCACAATAACCACATTCATTTGGCTTAGAATGATTTTGCTGTCAATGAAGCAATTCAAAATGACGTTCCACCCTTTAGCATTCACATCTGTGGTTTTCACGCACCATATTTGAAAGTATATTTCTGTCAGGGCATATAAACAATAATGTATTTTTCCTTAATTATCTAGAATGCAAACGATGTTTCCCTAAGTCTGACTTTTGGTGGCATTTTCTCATTAAAAAGGAAAATTGTTTTTTTTTTCTGCCATGATCAAATTTTAAAGCAGAAAGAATGTAGCTCAGTTGCAGAGCATAGATGTTACATGCAGAATATTCCAGTTTATTAGCTCAGCTTCTATTCCAGAAAAAAATACTGCAAAGATTCTTTGGTAGCATTTTCCTTAGAGCTGCAATGTAAATAAATTCCTATTGGCAAACCTCCATCCTGGCTCCTAGGATTTTCCTGCTCTTCCTGTCACTAAGGTATTTTTGTTGATCAGCCATCCTCTTAATCATTCTGAGGAGTGGCTTTGCCACTTCCTCTTCCAGGTTAATTTCCATCTTGTATCTTAATTGACCATGAAAATATTGCAAGAGAAGGATGGGATAGGATTCCAACTTTCAGCTATTTTTTTCCTTTCTCATGGACCAGCTGGTAGGATCTCTGGCCATCTACATGAAAGACAAAATACAAAACTATTGAGAACAGCACAGTAGCATGAAACTATGGCATAGATTGAGTGTGGGCAATATCTGTGGAAGTAGACCTCGTGCACTGTACGACAATGTGTAGGAATATGAATTAGGGAAGAAAGCTTTGTTTGAAGTGCTACCCATCCATATCTCTCATGAATGAAGGTGAATATACATGTCCAAGAATAATGCTGCAGGATCCAATCAGGGTTGGTCACTGGGACGAGAGGTTTCATCTTCTGAGCTTTCAGACTTGTGCCGGAGCCCATCTTCAGGAAACTAAGAGAGAACTTCCCTGAAGATGGGCTCCTGTATGAGTCTGAGAACTCAGAAGACAAAACCTGTGGTCTTGGTGACCAACCCAGATTAGATGCCGAAAACTTAATTGCTTGAGTGGGAGATTTTCTTCTATTTCCTCCATGGAGAAATTGATAGCACAGCTTTACATTAGCTGTATTCAGAAAGGGAAAGTTTCTGTCACCTGTAAAGACCTCTTTTGAAATATTTTACTGAAAACAACAGAACTCTGTAGCACTTTGGACTTGACCAATGTAGCACGTACCTGCAACTCAAAGCAACTCAACTTTTCAAGGGACTGCATGGGACTGCATCAACTTTTCAAGGGACTGCTCAGTCCTTGGGAAATGACAGATGTTACATGTGAAGTTCTGTATTCTCTAAAGATCCCCTTTCCTCCCTGTAAAAATGACATTCATATCAGAATATTGAATTTCTAAATATAAAGAAAACTCTCAAATACAAAATCCTTCAGTCTATATTTTGTTACTAGTTCTTAACTTGAAACTAATGCAGTCCTAGAGAAATTTATTTTGAAAAAACTCTCTGTATAGTTATCAATTTAATAACTCTAGCTAAAGATTGGGAGAAAGCTATTCATAATAATATAGTAGCTGCTCCTGCAGGTTATGAGATAAGGCTGAAGTGTTCTGTCTTCAGAAGATAAGCAGCAGTCATATTTTTTAAAAAAACAAAAATAAATAAAAACATTTAAATATCAGATGAACAGTGCACTGAACATATAAAGATGTGATTTGAGTGAGGATGTTGTTGGATCACTCAGTATTTGTGGACTTTCCAAAAGGAAAAAAAAACCTGCAGATTTAAACCTAATGCAAAGTTATGTTTTAAATTATATTTGTACATTTTAGGTCATTTTAGAAGTCTGATTATAAGATAAATTGTGAGAACTGTACAGATAAGTATTTGGACCTAAGTTTTTCATTTTGGCTTTTTAAAGTAAACAAATTGATCTAATGAAATGGAATCATTAGATTGCTTACTTATTTACTGAACTTTCTCATTTTTCATATAGTACATTTTGGTAGTTGATATTTATTGTAAGAAAAAACAAAAATAGAATAGCCAGGTAAAGGAAGTTTTGAGAAATAACTGTAAATTCAGCCAATATATATCTGATGAGCTACATTAGGATGCATTATTTTCACACTCTGACTTCAAGGATACATTGATTTATGCAAGATGGGCCTGGATTCTTCCATTAATTACAAAAACAAACAAAAGACACCAAAGATCCAACCAGTTTTTCCAGTCTTCTGCAATTTTATTGGTCATGTCCCTGAGATCTCACACAAACTCTCTGAAATGTTGTAAGATTTTGGTATTCTCACCAGAAATGTGTGGGCGAGATCTTACATGGGAAATCAGAAACAGATTATGACATCCAGTTTCAATCTTATGGCAACAGTGAAGACACATTCAGGAACCCACAGCATTGATCTTAGGAGTTTCACAGGGGTAAGATTGGTGCAGGGATCCAATTGTACAATATACAGTAATTGTCTAAACAATTTACACATCTTCTTAAGAGAGTTTGCATTGTATTGAAAGCTCCAGTTGATATTAACCATTCCATTGCTTATTTGTTAATAGTATGTGCTACTTTTCCACAGAAATGGCCTGTGTTACTGATTCCATTACCATGTTGTTATTTGAAGGTCTGTTTATCCCACATTCTATATGCATAAAGGCTGATGGGTTGATAAAAATGCCAAATCCAGTCAAAATATATGTACAACAAACTATAGTAAAAATAATAATATATGTGGAGGTTCCAGAGGTTATCAGCAAATTGGGTATCATACCAAAAGCTCTTAAACATCACTTACAACAGGGGTCCCCAACCTCTCATCTGCTACTGGGTCATGGCTTATTGGAAATTTGGCTGTATAACTGGCTGGTTGGAGCAAGTGTGCACAGTTCAACTTGTGTGAGTGGGGGGCAATTGTTTGCATGCATATGTCTGCTGCTCGCACAAGTTGAGCTCTCTCTCTCTCTCTCTCTCTCTCTGTGTGTGTGTGTGTTGGCCTGCAGCCATGTGGTCAACTCCCCTACCTCCATCCCCCCCCGGTGGGCTGTCAAGTGTTCTGATCAAGGCTTCCAAGACCGTAATTAAGCACATGCTTAGTTAAAACTCTTGTTTTATTTCAATGCTGGGAATTATGTTCATTCCCAGCCTGTAATGAGTCCTAAACAGTCCCTTGAGATAAGTAACTACCTTTCTCTCCTTCGAAGTGCTGCCAACAACTAAAGTGCCAAATGAATTGTAAAAAGCCAAACGGAGTACAAAGTCCACACAGAACTTCAAGGTTTAATCTGAGCAAAGCAAACAATGTTGCTTCCTGCAAAGGTTTCATTCCCTTTGCCTGGCCTTTATACTTTATGGGAGGGGCAATCACCTCCAAGCCTTACTCCCAAGTCATCCCTTTTTTCTCAGCTGCTCTTGCCTTCTAGCAGCTCTGCACACACACACACTGGGAACAGGCTCCCCTTGTTTCTCTGCCTTTCTGCTGCCTGACTCAGGAAACTCCAGAGTCAGCACAACACTCCCAGATGGTCCTGGCCCCATCTCTGCATCGTACACAGGACCCTCGTCTAAGTCCTCTCCAGATTCCTGGACTGGTCCCCATTCTTCCCCACTGTCCGATTCCGCTGCTGTCTGCACAGGCTGCCGGTAAACCACAACACCAAGCCACAAAGGTTGGGTCCTGCTGATTTAGAAAATTTCTATGTGTTAATTAAGAAAGGACACCCTGCATTGAATCACACTTATACTACATCTATACCTTATGACATCCTAAGTTTTTGGGACAAACAACGCGTATGAAGTTCTACACCAGCTAGAAAAATGGCAGAAGTGATTTCACATTTTTTTCTGCACATTACACAAAATGCTACTTGTCTAGTTTTGTCTTAGTAGGAAGTTTGGTCCTAACCATAGTAATCTAAATAGAGTTCACTATTTGCAAAAACATTCCATGAGAATTTACAATGGTACATAGGTAGATGACCTTGCTTTCATTTCCAAAAAGAAGGGCATCCCTTCAGCATCCCTTCTGCCACTGCATTTCCCAGAGCTGCTTAGAAAATTAAGGAGTTTTTCAGGATCAACATGAATGGAATAAACTATTCAGATATAAACTTTTCTAGTATTCTAGTAGACTTTACATTATGCAGACCAGACAGGACATCAACCAGATCCATAAAGTGCCTACTGCACTTTGTTTTTCTGGCAACATTCAAAAAGTGGTTTGCCACTGCTTTTTTCCTTCAACTGCACAGGTTAATTTACAACTCTAAAAGTCAAGATCAGCTTAGTAGTACCTCATATCACAATATACTCCCATACAAAATAAATTCATGACTATTTCACTTCCTGACATATTAGTAAGTCTGGTTGTTGGTGTAGGCAAAAAGTGGCAAACCACTTTTTGAATGTTACCAGAAAAACAAGTATTTATCCCCAGAACAACAATTCCCACTAGGATTTTGGGTGATTAGTTAAAACTACACCAACAACCAGACAGATCTATTTGAGGAGGTGAACATCTACTTGCCAAAGCATGCCTTATGAAAGTTTCTATCCCATGCAAAGCTCCTCCTAATACTTTTTGTTCCTATGTGAGCTGTAAAAAGTGCATCTTAAAAGAGACAACCAACTCCAGAAAGCCTGGGTTAACAACTCCCAATTTTCATTATTTACAGTTGAAACCATGGCTTCCATTTTAATTTGTCTGCTTCCCTGCAGTCTTTCATCTGCAGGGAAAAAAGAACCATTTCATGTGCATCCCTTTTTCAAATATCAGACACAGCATGCTCCCTTTGGTTTTACTTTAGTGCTAAATTGGGACTCAAAAGCTCCTGTGAATTCTTGCACTGTGTGGAGGACAAGCTGCTGTTGTTTCCTTTGTACCAGTGTAGATTTTTAAGCTACAAAATGGCTATGAACCTTCCTTCTTCCAGGAATAGCCTCATCACTGAAATTTCAATTTGAGAGTGCTTACCTAGTAAGTTAAGGTTCTATGGAAAACCCTGGAGCACTGAAAGCTAACAAAAGTATACCCTGGAAGTGATTTTTATACCACCTCACCAGTCCTTCATATTATTACCTTAGCATTTGAATGGGGACACTTAATCATCCTTGTGATTCTGATTAATAGCAAATGTTGGCATGTGTTAGCTGCATTCATTCCTCCTATAATGAAGATGAAAGAAAACGAACTGCATCCGACATTGTCACCAGGCTCAAAGTTCAAAGATATGAAACTTTGAAAGTGCAACTGAGACTGTCCTTGGTAGGCTCCAATTAGGCTTAGCAATCCATTTTTCATTCCAGAGAGTGGATTCCTCTGCATTACCTGATGTTGAACAATGACCTTGATAGAAGTTAATTGCCTAGGCTTCATAGCTGAGTCTGCAAACAACCTGCAACTGAACAGCTGACATCTTCATTGTAACTGGGCCTGCCTACAGTTGGATCAAAAGATCATGCTAAGCTCATGGAAGTGTTAACCGTTGGTTTGTTATCCCACAAGCATATATAATTATTTTATATCAAAGTACATGATTACTTGGTAAAATCACACCAAAAAGACCTGCCTTTTTAGAGGGTACATCTAAACGTGTGTACACAAATCAGTGGATTTTCAGTCGAAACTATGTTGAAACTATTTCCAGTGGAACAGTAGAACAGCTATAGAAATAAAGAGAGATTAGAGACATTAATTCTGCCTTATATGGAAAGCTTTGGATGATTCCAGATCAAAAATAAATGAAATCATTTGAATGAGATACTTTAAACAGTTTATGTCTTGGTTTGTAAAATGCCAGATTGAAGCTACTGATCCAACATGCTGAATTATTCTGGCGATAATGTTATAAGAATACTATAAGAATAAGGCAATCTGATTCTCTGATTCTGATGTTATGCTAACATCAAACTATATATTACACCATATGCATGTGTATTTTGTTTTTCTAAAGTGGAACTGTTTTGATCTGAATTCCTTATGATTTCTCTTTCAAAACAAATAAACAAAGCAAATGAAAATGAAACTGTGAATTCAATTCAGTGTATTTGAGCCAAAATTATATGCTTAGAAATATATACCGGTATGAAAATTTATATTTTCATATTTAAAATTTGCTGATACAAAAAATTATGCCACCAGATAAAGACTGAATGCACCAACTATCACATTAAACAAGAAGAAAACCTTCTATGCACCAATTCCACCTGCGCTTTCTACAATTTTGTAAACAACAAACTAAAAGACTCAAGGTCCATCCCACCCCTGAAAGGACCTAATGGCAAAGACTGCAATGATGACATCATTAAAGCCAACCTCTTTAACACATTCTTTGGCTCAGTATTTGAAAACAGCAATGGATCATGCCCAGTATTGCCTAGTCGGACCACAGACAACTACAATGATCTAATACATATCAATCTTACAGAAGACAATGTTGAAAAAGCTCTACACAATCTAAAACCATCCCTATCTATTGGACTAGATGGAATATGTGCCTACTTCTTAAAAAAGCTATCCACTGCCATAGCCGAACCTCTAAGCATAATCTTTGAAAAAACATTCAGGACCAGGTCCTTGCCAAAACTATGGTCAGAAGCCAAGGTCAAGAGCCGGTTCTTCAAAGTCTTATGAAAGGCTAGAAGGGTAAGGGCTTGCTGGATCTCAGGGAGGTGATTATTTCCCAAGGCAAGGGGAATATTAGTAAAAGAAAGATATATTACAAGTCTGGATCATAGGCATTGTATGTTGTTTAGCTTATAATTCACCTGTATGTGGAAGAAGACATCTAGTATTGATGCATGCAACACTTGGGAAAAAGGGATTTTTAATATAACTGTATAGTGCTTTGGACTTGTTTTTCAAGATGACTTTTGGAAAGCTCAGAACAGTGGTGGGATTCAAAAAATTTAGTACCGGTTCTATGGGCGTGCCTTGGTGGGCATGACTTGGTGGGCATGGTAGGGGAAGGATACTGTAAAAATCTCAATTCCCTCCCCATTCCTGGGAGAAGGTTACTGCAAAATCCCATTCCCTCCCCATCCCACTAACCTGCTTTCCAGCTCTGTTGTCATGTGCAGGGCAACAAAAGAAGACCCACCCAATCAGCTGGACTTGGGAGGCAGAGAATAGATGGGGATGGGACCATTCAGAAGTAGTATTTGCCGGTTCTCCAAACTACTCAAAATTTCTTCTACCAGTTCTCCAGAACTGGTCAGAACCTTATGTATATCACCTCTGGATCAGACTCCACCAGTCTATAGTTCTTAAAGTAGATGTATGTTTTCTTCCCATAATGTAATTGTTCTCCATACAATTCTAAGAACTGTAAAGCACCCTTTGGAGATCAAATCTAAAATGCTGAACAGCTAAATTTACAAGAATAGCATGAGAATAGTATAATAAAATGTGTAATATTTCCCACCTAAGCAAAGAATTACATTGCAATAGAATTTTTCTTCACCGTTTCCTAATCCAAAATCAATTTATTTCATTTGTCTCAAAAGTATTATTGGCATCAAAATGTTGCTTTGTAAGTTTATTGCTGAGAACAAAACTTTCTGCCTTGATATTGAGTACATTTTATTTCCTATTTAGCAACCTGCAACATTTACCCAGTTCTTTTAAACTAAGAAAAGGTGTAAATAATACTTAATATGTATAGTGGAACCTAATGACTATCATACAATAAATAATAGTACAGAACTATTATAAGTTGCCGTGATTTAGATTTCTGAATCAAGATTCAAATTCAGACAGCCTGCTAGGGGAAGGGTATCTAAATAAAACTAAATTGAATTAGATTGTTTTCTGAATAAGAAACTAGATCCCAAACTGAATTATGTGATCATACATGACAAATCACAGCTATGCAATCAAAAACACTATCATTTTTATGTGTGTCAGCCATCTTCAATTTTGGGATGGCTTCACCCCCACGCCTCTCAGGATATACCTGAAGAGCTTGGTAACTTATTGGAATGATAAAATCAAATATGTAGACACAGGAGAACCACATATATATTCAACAGAGTGTTACAGGAATATGATATTGTTCTGTCCTTAATTTACATACTCGAAATCCCCGCGCTTTGATTGGCTAAAGCGCGGGGATTTCTGATTGGCCAGGCGAGCCGCGCCGATTGGCCCGTTTTAGGTCTCCCGCGATTGGCTCACTCCAAGAGCGGGAGACTTGAATCGCTGCCATTGGCCGCGGCCGCCGCAGCGAAAAGGATAAAAGCCGCGGGCTTTTTCCTTTTCACCGGTTCGGTTCACAACTGTTAAATAAAGAGCTTGAAACGTAGTCACCGACTCCTGGCGTCTTTTTGCGGACACGACACTGGCGACGAGGATGGGATCCCGACCCTGAACCGAACCCCGTGTCCAACAAGAGCCAGTTTCAGCACCGAAATGGCGAAAATAGCACCGCCCGCCCCCTTCAACCCCGCCACCGAGGACTGGGAATCGTTCTCAGACCGTTTCCGCATGTACCTCGAGTGCACCGGAATGAAGGATGCCCCAGGCCTGCTAAAACGCGCCGTTTTCCTCACCCATTGCGGAACCGAGGTTTTTCAGATGGCCAAAGCATTGGCCAAGCCAGCCGACGCAACCGCCATGGACTGGGACGTCCTCGAACCTATCCTGTGGCGCCATTACGCCCCCGAGGTCCCCATCCTGATCCGGCACAACGAATTTTACCGGCGCGACCAGAAACCGGGCGAAAAACTGAGCGATTTCATCGCCGAGCTGAGGCACCTAGGAGGACTCTGCGAATTTGAAGGTCTGAACAGCCTCCTAAGAGACCGATTCATACTCGGCCTATGGGACCCTGCACTCCAGAGCCGGCTTATGGCTAAGGGCGACATCAGCCTAGCAGACGCCCTTACCGCAGCCGCAGCCGCAGAAGCAACCCGCACTTCCGCTGACAGCATGCGAAAATCAGACGCGAAGGGCGGAAACAACAACCCGGCAAGGTCGGCCGACCCAAAAAACGAATCAACCGCACACTACGGAGAATTCCAGTCTGCATCCAGCACATCAGAAGACGAGGAGGACATACATTGCGTGCAGACGGGGCGCGGCGACCAACGGAACCGAAGAGGTCGTAGGTCGAGGACCAACTGTGCCGGATGCGGCGGCGACCACCCCAGAGCAGAATGCCAATTTTTTGATTCTATCTGTAGGCATTGTGAAAAAAGGGGACACATCGCTCGGGTTTGCCGCCAAAAGAAGACTCGCAGCCCACCCAGATGGGACCAACACGATCGTAAGAGGGAAAGCCCACCGCCCAGGACCAGAGATCGCCAACCGGACGGCTGGTGGGACCGAATTCAGCGACCCTCAAGAGGCGGCGACAGTCGGCGCAAGGAAGAAACCCACCAGACGGTAACCATCGGCCACGCCATCTCCGACGGCGCCAGAAAGGTACACGTAGAAGTCCACATTGAAGGCCAACCATGCAAGATGGAGGTGGACTCCGGGTCCTACCTCTCCATGATTGCATGGCACGAGATAAAACGGTTAGTGCCCACCCTCCATAAGAGGAACATAAACGCCCAAAGACTTATTATAAAAGACTACCAGGGAAACCGCGTCCCGGTAGTGGGCACCAAGAACTTTAATGTAACTTATAAGGGCCGCACCGAACAACTCCCACTCACAATCGTTGATCGCGACTGCCCAAGCCTGCTGGGCTTACAATGGTTCACCCCGCTCGACATCGCGCTAACAGGAGTCAACCACGTCGCCGACGACGGCTGGGAACAGCGGCTAGCCCAGGAGTTCTGGGAGGTCTTCGACGGAAGCCTGGGCAAGTACCAGGGGCCCCTTATCTCATTTGACTTAGACCCTAGGGTTCCCCCCAAGCGACTAAAACCTAGGCGGGTACCATTCGCCCTAAAACCTAAGATTGACGAGCAGATTGACAAGCTCGTCAAACAGGGGGTGCTGCAGCCGATAGACCATGCCCGATGGGAGACCCCTATAGTGACCCCAGTCAAACCAGACGGGTCCGTGAGAATTTGTGGGGACTATAAGGCCACCCTAAATGGCGCGTTGCAACAAAGCGCCTACCCTGTCCCAATCGTGCAACACCTCCTGCACTCACTGGGAGGGGGCAGGGTCTTTGCCAAGCTCGATCTCGCCCAAGATATCAACAGTTGCCAGTCGACGAAAAAACAGCGGAAGCCCAGACCATCGTTACCCATCGGGGGGCCTTCAAGTGCAACCGACTCCAGTTCGGAGTCAGCGTGGCACCAGGCATCTTTCAGAGCCCGATGGAACGTTTACTGCAGGGCATCAAGGGGGTGGTGCCCTATTTTGATGACGTATTAGTGGCGGCGCCAAACGAAGCTGAATTAGAAAACCGACTCAGGGAGGTCTTAACAAAATTTAAAGTAACGGGACTTAAAGTAAAACGGGAAAAATGCCAACTATGCACAGAGCGAGTGGAATTCTTGGGCTACCTTCTAGACCGGCATGGCATTCACCCTACAATTAAAAAAGTGAAAGCTATCAAAGAGGCCCCCACCCCTAGGTCTAAGACTACAAGCTTTCTTGGGGTTGCTGAATTTTTATAATGTTTTCCTACCCCAAAAGGCTACGGCGGCGGAGCCTTTGCATAGGCTCCTGGATAAGGCGGCAACCTGGACTTGGGGGAGACGGGAGCAAGCCGCCTTCCAAAAAACCAAAGACCTCCTCACCTCCGACGCCGTCCTGATCCAATTCAGCGAAACCTTGCCCTTGGCCGTCACTTGCGATGCATCACCTTTCGGCGTCGGCGCTGTCCTCAGCCATATCCTCCCTGACAAAAGAGAAGCACCCATCGCTTTCTTTTCTAACTAAACCAGAGCGGAACTATAGCCAGCTGGACAAAGAAGCATTGGCTATAGTTGCCGCCGTTAAGCGATTCCACGAATACCTTTACGGCCGCCCTTTTACCATTGTGACAGATCATAAGCCGTTGCTGGGCATCCTTGCAGGAAATCGAGCCACCCCGAACATTTTATCACCCCGGATGACAAGGTGGTCCGAGTTCCTGGCAGCCTACAGCTACGAACTGTTACACAAGCCGGGTAAGAAAATTTCGCACGCGGACGCTTTAAGCCGCTCGCCTTTACCAGACTCTGATCCTGACCCAGCACCAACAACAAACACCCTTAACATCGAGAACCTGCCCAACCTACCCATTACTGCGTCAGACATTGCCCGGGAAACTATTAAGGACAGGCGTCTGGCGCGAATTTTACATTGGGTGGAAAAAGGTTGGCCTGAAAGGGACAATGACGAATCCGTTAAGACGTTCAGAAACCGCCAGACTGAACTCTCGCTGCTTAAGGGGTGTATTTTATGGGGTGACAGGGTGGTCATCCCGGACAGGTTGCAAGGGAAGGTCTTAGAGATGTTGCATGAGGGGCATCCTGGCATCGTCAGAATTAAAGCCCTGGCCAGGAGTTACGCTTGGTGGCCAGGGATGGACAAGCAGATAGAGGCATGGGTAGCTAGGTGCCAACGATGCCAGGAGACCAGACCAAGCCCACCCGCAGCACCCATCCTGGAGTGGGAAACACCAAGGGGGCCCTGGTCCAGAATCCATTTAGACTTTGCCGGTCCCACAAATGGGCATACCTTTCTAATAACAGTTGACGCTTACTCCAACTGGTTGGAGGTAAGCGACATGAAATCTATTACCACGGAGGCCGTTATCAAAGAACTTTGCAAACTCTTTTCCACACACGGCCTCCCAGACGTCGTCGTCTCCGACAACGGACCCCAGTTTACTTCCCTCGACTTCGAGAGATTTTTGGCGGAGAGGGGTATCCGCCACGCATTAACAGCACCGGCGCATCCGGCGGCGAACGGTAGGGCGGAACGGATGGTACAATTTACCAAAAAAACCATCCGGAAAATGGACCACGGGGAGATCAACGACAAAATTCTCTTTATACAACACATCACCCCGAACACCACTACCAACAAAAGCCCAGCCGAGTTACTAATGGGTAGGAAGCTCAGGTCCCCGCTCGACAGGTTACACCCAACATATAACCCGGAGCGGCCCCCAGACTCAAGTACAAAATACCGAACATTCGCACCCGGCGACTTAGTGTACGCAAAAAACTTGACGGGGGACCCCCTATGGATCCCAGCAGTCATCACCCAAATCACAGGCCCACGATCCTACCGGCTCCAAACCACAGATGGGTGAGCCTGGAAACGACACATTGACCAGCTCAGGTCACGAACAGCAACAGACCTCAACCCCCAAAACACGAACCAAGGGGGGAGGGAATACCCGAATAAACAAACGCAAGAAAAAATAAACCAGCGGTACTTACCGGAACGCAGCCATCGCGATCCCCCACCGGAGAAGAACGACCTAGCCAGCTCAACCAACTCGGAGAAACCAAGCGGGAGCGGCGAAACCCGTAGCTCTACCAACCCGGAAGGCCCAGGTGGGAGCCACGGAGAAGGAACCGGCCCGATCATCCAACCGGTTCGCACAGAAGAGGGAGCAGCCAAAAACATGACCGCTCCGGCCGAAATCCAGCTTGCAACTGAGTTGCGCAGGTCAAGTAGGACTAGACGGAGCCCCGCCTACCTACGTGACTACGCAACGTAAGGACTATACCAAGAGGGGAGGGGTGTTCTGTCCTTAATTTACATACTCGAAATCCCCGCGCTTTGATTGGCTAAAGCGCGGGGATTTCTGATTGGCCAGGCGAGCCGCGCCGATTGGCCCGTTTTAGGTCTCCCGCGATTGGCTCACTCCAAGAGCGGGAGACTTGAATCGTTGCCATTGGCCGCGGCCGCCGCAGCGAAAAGGATAAAAGCCGCGGGCTTTTTCCTTTTCGCCGGTTTGGTTCACAACTGTTAAATAAAGAGCTTGAAACGTAGTCACCGACTCCTGGCGTCTTTTTGCGGACACGACAGATATATTCAGCTCTTAATAACTAAATAAGATGCATGCTTTCCCTCCCACATACACCCCTACACAAAGCACAAAAGAAGTTATTTCAAAATAACTGTCACTGTAATTGAGAAATCACTTCAGTGGATGTTTTTCTTTAAACAAATAAACTCCAGAACCATGACATTGGTCTTTAAAGAAGATCTTTGTGCAATAGTATTTCAAACATTTCATCTGCAGGCAATAGCTCAGCGTTATTTTCCTTCTGCATCTTTTAAAATTTATTGCCCCATTTAAAATTAATCTATCCCATACATGACAAACCACAGCTATGCAATCAAATTAATTAATCTATCTGAGTTTCAGGATTACAGATTTTTGTCTAACAGGGAAGTACTTTTGATTTCAGAGTGACCTATCTGAATTGTCCCAGCCTGTCTGCATCCATGTGCTAAATGACCCCAAGATTTTACCAGACTTCAGTTCAGCAGTCATCTGACAATTGGTATTCACCGGCTTAACACTTTCTTTCCTGTTTAGTTTTAAAAATGTGCATCATTTATTGATTTCACTATAGACATCACCATTCCCAGGCCAGCACCACCATCTTTAAAGGGAGACAGCATAATATGTTTTCATTAAGAACCTGTTGGTAAGACCATGGCAAAGCAGGATGTATTCTCCTAAATATGTCAACACATAGTCAGAGACAGATAGTAATGCCTTCTAACAGGTCTCATTTATGGAGTCCCAGAACAGCTTCTCCCACCTGGTCAGTGGTGGTATTCAATTGTTTTTACTACTGGTTCTGTAGGCGTGGCTTGGTGTGTGTAGCAGGTGAAGGATACTGTAAAATCCCCATTTCCATCCAAGTCCAGGGGAAGGATAGTGTAAAATTTCCATTCCCTCCTCACTCTAGGGGGAAGTTTCCTGCAAAATTCCATTCTCTCCCCACCCCATCCCACGAACCTGCTTTCCAGCTCTGTTCTCCTGAGCAGGTCAACAAAAGAAGACCCAGAGAAAAAACTACGGTATGCTAACCATAGGATTTTTAACCGCCGTTGCTTACTCTCGCACATTATTCCAACCTCTCTGTATCTAAAAACACCACCAGGGGGGCAAGTCTTTCAGAGTATTGTCAAAAATGCCCAGCGGAAATTGTTGAAAGCTCGACTTCACGAGATCTGTGAGAAATTGAAGGGTATTAGACAGAAAAGGACACACATGATCGAGTCTTTGCGCAGCATGCTTGCTGAGGAAGATATCGAGATTTTATTGACCACTGCAGATGCGTGGCGAACTCGAATGGACAGACTATGTAGGACAAGACAGACGGCCAAATTTGACCGACTGAACCTGGCCCAACATCCACCGCAAACGCCCACAGGTAATATGGGAGTGAAGAACCTCTCATCCAAAGAGCTCTCTATGTCACAGACACAATTGCTGGCAAAGGGACACAATTTCAACGTGCTGAAGGAGAACATATCGCCACTCGAAGTCATCCCACAAGTGGAAGCGGCGCTGGGAGAATTATCTTCAGAAGAAGCTGACATAGTACGAACCCAGGTCGCAGGGGTACTCCATAGAAGGACAAAAAACGGGTCGAATTTAACTAAAGAGGAATGGAAGGCGTTGAAGGAATTGCGTACTGACGATTCCATTGTCATCATGAGAGCTGACAAGGGAAACTGTACAGTAGTAATGGATAAAAGTGACTATACCAACAAGATGAAACAGCACCTTTCTGAAGGCCCTTATGAAAAAGTCGAGAAAAAACCGGTGTCTACGGTGATGAACGGTTTAAAAAAGGACGCTTGTCAGGCGCTCTTCCGGCTGAAGTCAAAACTTGGAGAGAACGTTTGGTTCCGCATAAAACCTAAGAACAATAGATGCCCAAGAATCTATGGACTTCCAAAAATACACAAACAAAACACCCCACTTAGACCCATCGTTGACTTCATCGGGTCACCGACATATGGGATGGCGAAGTTCTTGTCAGCGCTGCTGACCCCACTTGTAGGCAAAACGGAGCATCATGTAAAAAACTCAAAACATTTCGTCGATTTGTTGGGCGGGGTGGAGATGACAGAGGAGGACGGTATGGTCAGCTACGATGTGACGGCGTTATTCACAAATGTGCCCATTAACAAAACTTTAGAAGTCATTTCATCTCGACTAGAAGAGGACTCCACGTTGCCCCAGAGAACGGCACTGGAAGTTATTGATATTGTCTCATTGGTACGGCTGTGTGTTAATGCAACGTTCTTCACCTTTAGTGAGGAATTGTACAGACAAACAGATGGCTTACCAATGGGCTCACCAATCTCAGCAATTCTAGCCAATGTATTTATGGAGCATTTTGAAAAAAAGGCGTTACAGAGTTTTACTCATCCCCCAAAAGTCTGGCTACGTTATGTTGATGACACCTTTGTAATTTTACGTAACTCGGATAGAGACTCCTTCCTGAACCACCTTAATTCATGCGAACAATCGGTAAAGTTTACCTGCGAAGGGGAGTC
Source organism: Hydrophis major (assembly GCA_033807585.1). Lineage (NCBI taxonomy): Eukaryota > Metazoa > Chordata > Lepidosauria > Squamata > Elapidae > Hydrophis > Hydrophis major. The sequence goes on along the minus strand of CM066332.1, from coordinate 34,398,661 downwards.
AGAGGAGCACACCCTTCCCTTCCTGGATTGTCTTGTGAAAAAGGCGGGCTCGGGGCGATTAACAACGACAGTTTTCAAAAAGCCGACTCACACAGACCGCTATTTAAATTACGAGTCTGGCCACAGCGTGAAAGTTAAATTAGGCATCGCAAACTCCCTGTTTACAAGAGCGGCACGTCTATGCACCGAAGAGATTGACCGTAAGGCTGAAGAACGAGAAATCATCTCAACATTGCAGAAAAATGGCTACCCTAGACGGCTCCTAATTAAACAAGCCAAAAGAGTGCACCTGAAGGAGATGGCGCCCCGACTGAATACGCAAGCAGATGTCTATAGTCAGGGTCAACAAGACCGCCCTAAGACCATCGTCATCCCCTATGAACACAACACAAGTGAAGCCATTCGACGCATTATGAACCGGGTTGGGATCCGTGTGGTGTTCTCAGCACCAAACAAACTCGGATCACAGTTAACACATCTTAAGGACAGACAACCCGCTACTATGATGGAAGACGTGGTTTACCAAATTTTCTGTTCAGAATGCCGAGTGTCGTACATCGGAGAGACATCAAGGGCGTTAGCTACCAGGTGTGATGAACATCGAAGATTAAGCCAAAAAACGGTCAATTCAGCGGCAGAGCACGAACAGTTACAGTCCTCTTCGGCTATTGCCGCACATGCCTTGTCAACGGGGCATGTTGTAAACTTTAGTCAACCTGCGGTGCTGTTGAGACACCAAAATAACTTTCGAGAACGACGGGTGAGCGAGCAATTACTAATTGCCGCAACGGACAATGTGTGTAATCGAGCTGACGCCACGCACCTAAGCGCAATTTGGAAGCCCCTAATAGCCCAATTAAGGCTAACTAGGGGGCGGTGTCAACGAACCAAACCGCGTCTTAGTGGCAAGGAGGAGTCAGCTACGTGACGACCGGTCACTGGCTTAATCCTAATAAGCCAATTAGATTAAAAGAATGGGAGCAAGGGCCATCCTTGGTTTTATAACGGGTTATGATGGTTTTAACGTTTTTAACATTTGCCTTATTGTACTTCGCGGGTGAACAAGGGGGTTAAACAATTGCCCCCGAAATATATTCCGTTTTGGACTATACTACTGTGTGTTTTTTCAATTTTGGAATTATTCTAACCTATGGATAAAAGAAGACCCAGCTGATCAGCTGGGACTGGAAGACAGATAATAGATGGGGGTGGGGGCAGTCAGAGGTGGTATTTGCCAGTTCTGGGAACTATTCAAAATTTCCACTACCAGTTCTCCAGAACTGGTCAGAACCTGCTGAATACCACCTCTGAACCTGGTGCTCCTTAGATGGAACCAGAAATCCCAGAATTCCAACCAGGTTATGAAGATTTAGGTCACTCAAGCTCCAGAATTTGAACAACTGAAACATGAGATTTTAAAGTTGGTAATAGAAGCATAACTTTAAGTCTTTGATAATTATATATAATAAGAACCATTCCCCCCCCCCCCAAGAAATAATATGTTTTTGGATTGTATTTATATTCAAAGACCATATCAACAAAAAGCAAGATGAAAAGTTAATAACAGGAAAGGCAGAACAATTAATAAAATGAATATTGAACCTTATCTGAAGTTGGATAAATTAACCAGGAAACATTTTGAATATTTTCCAGAACCTCAACAATTAGCAAACACAGAGAATCTGGCAATCCTCCTTAGATGTTTCTGCAGACCAATTGCTAGCAACAAAAAAGATTTATTTCCTTGATCTTTCCTACTTGATCATGATGTCAAGCTCTTGATATTACTTCATTTCACCAGAAAGCAAGATTCTTCCAGGATTTTTTTAAAACAAGATTTCCTGGAAAAGGTTGAAAAAAAACCTACAGAAATCACACCAACAGGATTGTTCCCATATTAGTATCCAGTTTATCTTTGAGGTTACTAAGCAAAGTTTGGTTAATCATTACTCATAGCATGAAGAGACTCTTCTGTTAACTAATAAGTGAGGAATGTCCAGAAGGTCAATAGATAGTGCTCAATTTATGACCAGTCACTTACCAATTATTCAAAATATGATAGATTTCCTACAGCTACTTATGACATGATTTTAAAGTTGCAACACTCCTCATCCTTATCATGTGATGGCATTTTCGGCATTTTGGTAACTGGCCCTTATTTATGGCCACTTGCATTGTCCCACAGTCACGTGGCTACAATTTTCAGCATTTTTTGCCAGAAGGTGGTATTTACTTCCAGTTTCTGTCAATAAATCTTACCATTGGCTAAAATGGGTTTGATTAATGACCACGACCTTTGCTTAACAAACACTGCAGAAAAGGTTGCAAAATCTGGCAGGGTCATGTTGACCTGTTTAGCAATCACCACCAGTTAGGATTCTAATTCATTACAGTCATAAATTTGAGGATTACCTGCAGATGAATCTCTTTCAGACTCTGAATCTACCATTCATTACAAATGATAGATTACAAAAATGACATTAATTCAGAATTCCAAGCTTGAAAGAGAGGACAACACAATAATACAAGATACTTTTTAAAAATATCTAGACTATAAAGTTGGTTTACTCAATCAGGGATAAATGGAGTGAGTTGTTATTTCGGGTGATTCTTTTGATAGTTATTGATGTCTTACTGAATTTGCCTAAAATGGGTATGATGTAAAAGCTTTGTCCCATGCAGTTAGTTCATGTAGTTCTACTTTTATAGTATCTAAATGGTTTTACACTAAACTGTTTTTTTTAATTAAAGCAAAGAAGTTTGAAGAAACTTCTGATTATTTTTTTTTAAAGGAAACATTTCTTTTCAACACATTTAAGATTTGTTTTGGTCTGAGCTAAAAGGACTGGAAACAATTAGGGAATTCTTTATACTTATCATAAAGAGGGTAAGAACTCTTTTTAGGGATCTTTTAATACATTTTTTGCAATTATTTTCTCTCTTTTATTTTCTATTATGTTTATTGTTTTATTCAAATTGCTACTAAGATTTTTTTTAAAAAAAAAGTTTGGTGAGAAACATATCTGCACAATTACAACAAATGTGTCAAATGCAGGTCTTGAGACATCTAGATTTAATAAATGCAACTCTTCTTGTGACATCTGGACTTAATTACAGCTTACATAGCCTGATTACAGTTCATCTTGACTACTTGAATGTGCTGTACCTGAACCTATTGTTGAAAGATATCCAGAAACGGAAACTGATTCAAAATGTGGCATCCTGGTTGCCCAAAATGTGTCATCCCTGGTGCAGGATATAGGGATCACATTGAGTCTATTTAAAGATTCACAGTAGTTATTGATTGCCTTTTTGAGCACAACTGTAGATTTTACTGTTAACTTGAAATCTTTAATGGCTTGAGACTTGATCATTTGCACAACTGTCTCTTCTGCAATTCTTTCAGAAGGAAAGGCTCTTCTATTAGAAGTTATCTGGTGTGTGATAAAGAATTTGAGTGCCACAGGAAGATGTGTTTGATGCATATTCTACACAGTTAAAAAAGATACATAATGTAGGAGTTAGGTCCTGGACATGGGCGCAAGGAACGGAGACGAAACATCGAACGGTGATTTCAACTCTTTATTGTAAAGAAAGAACAGAGCAAATACTTGGGCAGCAGCAGCACTTTTATACAGCTGGCTGCTGTCAACACAACCAATGATTTGAGTTTACCGCTTTCACAAGCGTCCAATCAGGGGGGTCCATTAACAGCCAATCAGACTGGCCAAAAATGACCAATCATGACTCGTTATTTACGGGCCAATGGGAAGTGCAGGATTACAAACCTGCTGTAAAGTAAAGCTGTTTAGGGTTGTATCGCTGCGTTGGCTTAGTCCATAACACCCCTTCCCCCTAGGTTCCGTCTGAGGGGTGGGGTGACGTATTCTCATAAATAGGCAGGTTGCTTCACCTCTCTGCTTGACCTGCGCTTTTCCACCGGTTTCTGTCCTGGTTCTGGTTCTGGTTCCGGTGGGCTGCTAGCTGGGTTGTATGGTGAAGATTGTGGCCCTGGGCTGCTCTCCCTGCTTACGCCAGTGCTGTCTTCCGGGTTCCCTGGATCTGTTTCCATTGCAGTGCTGTCACGCGGTGAGGCCACTCCCTGGCTCGGTTCTCCTTCTGATGGTGAGTATCCTCTGGTTGGTTGTGTAGGCTGTTGGGTTTCGATTGTCATTTCTTCTTCGGCCTCCTCAATGTTCTCTTCTTCGGCCTCCTCAATGTTCCTTCCCCCCCCCCCCAGCTAGAGGTTCCGGGGCTGAGATAGGACTAGGTGCTAATCTGGAACGGAGTTGGTCAATGTGGCATTTCCACATCTTACAATCTGCAGTTTGTAGGCGATAGGATCGGGGTCCTGTAAGTTGTGTTATGGTCGTGGGGACCCACAATGGGTCACCCGAGAAGTTTTTCGCAAACATGAGGTCACCTTCCTGGAATGCCCGACACTTGCTGCTGGATCCCGGGGGTTATTCCAGTGTGTAGTTTGGGTGGAGGCGATCGAGATGCGAGCAAAGTTTCCGGCCCATCAGGAGTTCAGCTGGGGTTTTGTTCGTGGTATTGTTTGGGGTTATGTGCTGGAGGAGAAGCATCTGGTTTATTTTGTCGTCAATGTCGCCGTGGTCCATTTTGTGCAAGGTTTGTTTTACAAATTGAACCATTCGCTCAGCCCTACCATTGGCTGCAGGGTAAGCTGGCGATGTTAAGGCATGGAGGATGCCCCGATCTGCCAGGTACTGTTCGAATGGCAGGGCAGTGAATTGGGGGCCATTATCGGAGACCAGGACATCCGGAAATCCGTGGGCAGCAAATAGTTTATTCAGTTTTTTTAGTGACTGCCTCTGTGGTGGTGCTTTTCATCTTGTGGACTTCAAGCCAGTTTGAATAGGCATCCACTGTTAGGAGGAAAGTGTGTCCTCTTGTGAGTCCTGCAAAATCAATGTGGATACGGGACCAAGGACCTCGAGGCATTTCCCACTGAGTTGGGGGAGTTTTTGGAGGAGTGGAGCGAGTCTCCTGGCATTTGCTGCATTTTGCTACCCAGGTCTCTATCTGTTTGTCCAAGCCAGGCCACCATGTGTAACTCCTGGCCAATGCCTTCATCCGCACGATGCCTGGATGTCCATTGTGCAACATTTTTAATACCCTATATTGCAATTTCTCTGGGACTATGACTATGTCTTCCCACACTATGCAACCTTTCTGGGAGAAGAGCTCAGTTTGACGATTCCTAAATGGCTTGAATGTGTCATTGGTTGCGCTGACCGGCCAACCCCGTTCTACCCAGCTGAGGCCAACCCCGTTCTACCCAGCTGAGGACTCATGCCAAAACAGGGTCCTTTTTTGTTTCTAAGGCGATGTCTCGAGCGGTCAGCCGCGGCGATTTGAGGGTTTCGATTTGCAATACGGCTAAGGTTGGAGCAGGGTCCTCTATGATGTCTGGTAGTGGAGAGCGGCTCAAAGTGTCAGCGTGGGGAATGGTTTTCCCCGGGTGGTGTTGCAATCGGTAATCGTAGGCGGCTAAAAATTCTGACCAATGTATCATTCTTGGTGATAAGATATGGGGAGTTGGTTTGTTTCCCGCCAAAATACCAAGTAGCGGCTTGTGGTCTGTAATTATGGTAAAGGGTGTCCCATACACATATTCATGGAAACGTTTAATTGTAGATACAATAGCGAGAGCCTCTTTCTCAAGTTGACTATAGTTCCTTTCGGTTTTAGACAAAGTTCTCAAAAAGAACGCAATAGGTGCCTCATTCCCATTTGGTAGGACATGGCTTAAAATGGCTCCCACTCCAAATGGTGAGGCGTCACAGGTAACCGTCAAAGGTAGAGTCTCGTTGTATTACATTAATACAGCATTGGAGGTTAAGAGGTCTTTTACCTCTTGGAATGCTCTTTCTTCACGCTGCCCCCAGACCCAGGAAGCCTTTTTGTCAAGAAGTCTATGTTGGGGCTTGGCTACGGTTGCCTTCTGGGGCAAAAAGATGTTATAAAAGTTAATGAGTCCCAGGAAGGCTTGGAGGTCTGTCTTATTCCTAGGTCTTGGGGCATTTTTGATTGCAATTAGTTTTTTTTCAGTAGGGTGGATTCCCTGTCTGTCGAGAAGGTATTTCAGGAACTCCACTCTCTCCGTACAAAGTTGACACTTGTCCCTTTTTACCTTCAGACCAGCGTCTTTAAATTTCTGAAGAACTTTTCTGAGTCATTGTACTAATAACTCTTTAGTGGGGGCAGCTATTAGGATATCGTCAAAATAAGGCACAACGCCTTTTATGCCTTGTAATAGTCTCTCCATTAAACTTTGGAAAATGCCAGGCACCATGCTTACTCCGAATTGGAGTTTATTACACTTGAAAGCACCTCTATGTGTAACTATTGTCTGGGCTTCTGCAGTTGTGGCGTCTACAGGTAGTTGCTAGTACGCCTGAGCTAAGTCCAATTTCGCAAATATTTTTCCACCACCCAGGGAATGAAGGAGGTGTTGAACCACCGGTACTGGGTAAGCACTCTGATGAAGAGCATGATTTAGGGTGGCCCGGTAATCCCCACAAATTCTTAATGAACCATCTGGCTTCATGGGCGTTACTATCGGAGTTTCCCAGCGGGCATGGTCAATCAGTTCCAATACGCCCTGGGCTATCAGTTTATCTAGCTGCTCGTCGATCTTCGGCTTGAGGGCAAAAGGTACCCGACTAGGCTTAAGCTGAATGGGAGCTACATTGGCGCTGAGATTAAATGATATAGGGGTCCCCTTGTACTTGCCTAATGTTCCTGTGAACACGTCCTGGAATTCCTGGATGATGGCCTCTTCCCAGTCATCGCTTCTGGTTTGGTGTATGCTGGCTAGTTCAATTCTGAGTGGGGCGAACCACTATAACCCTAACAAACTGGGTCGGTCATGATCGACGACAGTCAGGGGAAGCGTCGCGGTGCAGTCCTTGAAGGATACTTGGACGTGGCTGGAACCGACAACTGGAATTCTGTTTCCCTGGTAGTCTTTCAGGATGATTCGTTGCATGCTGAGGTACTGGCGGCAGATGTCAGGGATCAGCTGTTTGAGGGTTTTCCAGGAGACCATCGATAGGGATGATCCCGAATCGATTTCCATCACGCACAGTCGATTCTCAATAGTAACCCTTACGCGGATCTTTCTTGCATCGAACGATGAAGCGTGGCCAATAATAATGGTTTGGTGGGCCTCTTCTCATCTCGTTGAAGAGGCAGGTGCTCAATTTCTGTAGTAGTAGTGGTTGTTCCATTGGTGGTTCAGACAGTCCTGGTTCTCAGGAGGTTTGCCTGTCTCCCGACGGAGGTTGTTCTCCCTTCAGCTGGGACTGGACTCTCGCTTGTTTCTGCAGACTTTTGCGATGTGGCCTCTTTTTCCGCAAGTACAGCAGAATGCGTAGAGGAATTTGCAGTCCGATCACGGGTGGTTTGCCCCGCAACCAGCACATTGGCGCGGACGTCTCTGGTTTCTTTGCTCTCGTTCCGAGCGGAGCCGGTTGACTTCCTCTTCCTCACTGTCTGAGGATGACTCGAGGTCTTCGTGGTGGTGGTGGTAGCGTGCTTCTCAGTGGCGAGTGGGCTATCGTTAGCGAGTTGGCGAAGCGGTGCATTTGCTCGGCGCATTCGAGCGGCTGACTTCCTGGTTGCTTCTGCGGCAGTAGCGTCGGCGATGACATCTGTAAGGCTGATGTTGCCTTTCACCATCAGTTTACTCTGCATGTGTGGTGCATTTAATCCGAGAACTATGTGGTCTCTTAGGGCTTCCTCTAAGTTTGCAAAACCACAAAGGCCTCCTAGGTTCCGGAGGTCGGCTACGAAATTTCCAACACTCTCGTCCTTCCGTTGGTCCCTCTGGTAAAATTTGTGTCTTTGTATCAGTATAGGTACTGCGGGTGCTTAATGGGCCCAGAGGATTGGGGCGAGGGTATCCCAATCCATGGTCTTCACTTCCCCCGGTTTTGCCAGTGCTTTAGCCATTTTGAAAACGGCGGGGCTGCAATGAGTCAGGAACACTGCTCGTTTCTTGCCAGATGTAGCATCTTTTAAATTGTTGGTCTCCAGGAACATCTGGAAGCGATCTATATACGAGTCCCAGTCTTTGGTTGCTGGGCCTAATGGAGCGGGTGGTATGGCGCCGCTGGTCATCTTGCCGTTTGTTGCGTGCGCTCTTTCGCCACGTGCTCTGTCTTGTTCAATGTGTACTTAGTCAGCTCTATCATCTCCGCATCCCCTCTTCATCGCCAGTATTAGGTCCTGGACATGGGCGCAAGGAACGGAGACAAGACATCGAACGGTGACTTCAACTCTTTATTGTAAAGAAAGAACAGAGCAAATACTTGGGCAGCAGCAGCTCTTTTATAGAGCTGGCTGCTGTCAAAACAACCAATGATTTGAGTTTACCACTTTCACAAGCGTCCAATCAGGGGGCCCTGTTAACAGCCAATCAGACTGGCCAAAAACGACCAATCACAACTCGCTATTTACAGGCCAATGAGAAGTGCAGGATTACGAGCCTTCTGTAAAGTAAAGCTGTTTAGGATTGCATCGCTGCGTTGGCTCAGTCCATAACAGTAGGGGAAGATAGGACATTGAATAAACAACAAAAACAATAAATTGCATTTTTTTTTTAAAGAAAGGGTCTGCCAGGTTTCAAAGCAAGAATTACAGCCATTGTGCTGTTATAGCACAATAGTAAAAGTTAATTTTAGATGGCATTAAGCACCATGGTAAATACTGACTCAGTTCAAATGATATCCCCTCTTCTGCATAGAAGCAAATTTGCCAGAACAGAAAATCACACACTGAAGTTGTTTTGACAGTGGGTGGGGAATTAATGGAGGGAGACATTATCCATTTTTGACCTCCAGAAATATTTGCAGGGCAGAGTAGATAAATTCAAACTCTTTTAGCACAATGAAACAGTTTTCTGAATGCTTACTGAATTCTTAGATAACTATATTATAACCTCAGAATCTGGGGAAATTATCAAATTATAATATGACTGAGCAATCTCTAAGATTTCAATTTTTTTTTTTACTGATTTCCATCCCAATATTTCTTCTTGCTTACTTCTTTTCTGATTTAACTTCCATTACCCTTTGTTTTACTTTCAGTTAACAACAGAATGCGAATCCTAAGACATTACTCTTGCCTTTTTGGGGAGGATTCTGATGCCACCATTATGTAATGTTATGCTTATTTTAAATAAAAAAAAATAGTGTATTTTGAAAATGAAAACATGCTTAGAAACATATATTCCAAGAATAATAATTTTCGTTGAATTTTATCTCACTTTTTTCAGCAGTGCATTTCCATATTCTTAACAAATTTAATGCCAACACTATATTTTACAGAATAAAGTAATTCAAGCTCAAATATTATACTAAAGAAAAATAAAAATTAATCACTGCTGCTCTGTGGTGCAATTCTTCAAATTCCTAGATTGTATAAATCTGAAAGAATTAAACAGAATTATTAAAAAGTCTTACCAACTTCAGTGCTATTTACTTTTAACTAAATTTGTTAAGGATTGGAATAAGAATTCAAAGACATATACAGGGATCTTTGGTGCATCAATCTATGCTTCACTACATTATTCCTAGTTGGCAGCAGGCAACAGAGTAGTTCCTTTGCCATACTAATTGCAGATGGATGTGCCAACATATACTCCTGTCTTGTCACTATTAATTTTCTCATTGTGAGCACAACAAAGAACACAATCCAAGTGCAGTTTGATAAATACCTATGCCAGGAATAAATGTCTTTCAGCAATGATTCCAAAATTCTACATCCATGTTCAAAAGGTTGTAATTACTGAGGGGTGGTGTATAATGGCACAATGTTATTTTCATTATTTTAAGAAAAGCAGTTGAAGCAATGGATGCTCATGGTTGCAGCCACCAACCCATGGATAACGAGTACAGGAGAATATTTAAGAATGTTTGTTGAATAATAGCCTTATTTGTGCCTCCAGATGTAATTAATTTATTCACTTCTGCATAATTTTCTGTAATTAGGTACTGTTTCTTCTCTACACGAAAGTCTACATTTACAGAAAATGATGGAATCTATTCAGCTTTGCAGGACCATCAGCAGCTGTCTTGCACGGGTGTACTTTATCAGCACTGGGAAGAAGAAAATTACAAAGATCAGCAGGGGAGTTAGAGTGCAGAATGGTAAGGGTCACTAAGTGTTGGTCATGAGGGTGACTGTGGATGGGATTGGATTGGGATGGCTGAGATTTCCCAGGTTGCTGTTGGAGAGGCTGGGACTTCCTGGAGTTTCTAGAGTTTTGTGCTATGTTTCTGGAACAGATGGGGCTTCCTAACATTCTGTGACTTTGCACTGTCCTGCTGGGGTTATTGGAGCTTCCAGGGGCACTGCAGTTTTGCACTGCATTGCTGGAATAGTTGGTGCTTCCTGGAACATTGTGGTTTTGTGCTATGCTGTGTCTCAGGGCTTTTGAAGCCTCTGAACCAAGTGTAACAAGCAGTCTCAGAGTAAGGTACACAAGAGATGGGTAAGAGAAATAATAGGAGAGGGAGCTTTGCTGGCTGGTTGAATTCTGGGAGTTGAAGTCCACAAGTCTTAAAGTTGCCAAGTTTGGGAACCTCTGGACTAGATTATCAAGGAAGAGAGTAACATGCAGCCTAGCAAAATTTAGTAATGCTGCAGATTGGCTGTTTACATTGAAATCAGGTGCAAGATAGTGATGGTGGGTAAATTATTGGGCAATTTAGTTTTATATTTATTTCAGTAGGCTTATTTTAGAAAGCTAAACAGGATCAGACCTGATAAATACTTGGCTGGAAAGCCAACACAAAATAGGGTGTGGGGAAGAATGGGCTTGGGAAGAAAAGAAGAAAGATAGGATGGGATAACTTTTATTGTCATTTTTTTTTACTGGAAGTACACTGGCACACATTAAAAGTGAAATATATATACATATATCCACACACATACATAACACACATGTACACATATACACATACTACACACACACACACATACACATAAAATTGTTGCCCATTTTGAATACATAGTGGAAAGGTAGAAAGAGTATTGGATACATATACACAAATGTATGTGAAAAAAACTGCAAAGAAATAGGATTATTGTTAGCGATACACCCTAGCAGAATGTGCACGGCAGTCAGGCAGGCAGGCAAATATGTGAGATAAAGGTGTTTGTAGCTTACCTCAGTAAAACAGATACACTGTGCTAGTTAAATAGTTTATTCCAGTAAGAGTTTTAGCATAGTCAAAACAGTCCATATATCATTCACTAGTTCAGTCCCTCCGGGGATTATTCATTTTCAAAGTCCAGTGTTGAAAAAGAGGTCAGTAAACTTACAAATATAAGTCCAGAACTATATCTCCTCGCAGTTAGAGATATGAAGAAGTTCAAATCTCCTTTCTTCTTTCAGCAGCAGGGAACATGCAATTATCAAACCATCAATCCATCATCATCAGCAATACAACAATACAGCAATTTTGGACTTTGAGCATCAGTGTGGCCAAATTCCTGACTCATTGGAGTTTTTGCCGGTTTACAAAGTTCCATCTTGTATGTTTTTAGTAATTGATAAATCTTATCCTCTTGAGATATCTTATAGCCACCTTTGGTTTTATTTATTGTTAATCCTAGATACTGTTTTATCTCTCCTAATTGCTTTAATTTTATCCTCTTACTTAATAATGATATTATTTCAGTAGATTCATTATTAGTTTTTGTAATTAAGGCAATATCATCTGTAAACAATGACACTGTTCCATTTGTCTCTCTCTTAAATACACATGGATCATCTAAACCTGCTTTAAACCCTATATTGGTTAACTCCTTAACAATTTATTGGTTCCATTCGTAACCAGATTGTTTTAATCCATAGAGACTCTTTTTAAGCTTCCAACAGTCATTATTCGTTTTATCATCCTTAATTCCTACAGGTTTCTTTAAATATATAGTGTGCTGCAATGGTGCATGCAGTTTCTACATCTAAGTGATTTATGATATAGTTCTTCTTAGCTGCCCACACTAAAGCTGCTCTCAAGGTTGTTGCTTTTAGACTCAGTGAAAATACTTCATCATAATCACATGCAGTTTGATTAAATCCTTGAGCTACCAACCTAGCCTTATAGGTAACAGTTCCATAATTGCCTGTTTTCAATTTAAATATCCATTTACAGCCAATGGATTTTTTACCTGAGGTAATTTAACGTTTTCATAAACTTCCATTTGTTTCAGTGAATTTAGTTCCTTCTCCATCGCTCTATGCCAATTTTCTTGATCCTTTGCAGGATACATTCTAAGTTCTTCAACAGTAGTTGGAACTTTACTAACTTGGCAAACTACACTTGCTTGGTACCTGTCAGGTGGTCTGGTTTCAGGTGTTGAATGTCTAGGTATTACAGGGCTTACAGGTGGACTTTCATGTACTACTTGTTCCTATTTATCTACCTCATCCTGTTCATCTATTCTTTCCTGTTCTGGTTTTATGAGCTCTTCCTGTACTTCTTTAATTGTAGTCTTTTGCTTACTGATATATTGTTTTGATCTTCTATAGGTTTCTATGATCATATCCTCATTTGAATCTTGCTCCAGTTTTTCCCATCCTACATGTTCAAGGAATTGTGCACTAGCACTACAGTAAACGCTAGATGTACCTTTTCCCCAGAATCTATATGACTTGTGATTAGATTCATAACCTACAAAGAATAACTTTTTATGCTGCCCCTTATGTCTCAGTTGTGTAGGAATGTGCACCCATGGTGGTGCTCCAAATGTGTGCATGTAGCTTAGGTCAGGTTTTCTACCATGCCACCGAGTGAATGGAAATTCACCTGTTGTTTTGTTAACAACATTATTTAATATATGATTACCACACATTATTGCTTCTCCCCACAAAGTTTCAGGTAATCCTGAATCTGACAACATAGTATAGTATAGTATCGTATAGTAATACGAGCCATTGCTTGTATTGTTTGGCCTTGTCTTTCCATAAAAGAATTATGTTGTGGCCTATACGGTGCAGACTTTTTATGTTCAACACCTACCATCTTCAGTCTATTTTGGAATTTATTATTTATAAATTCCGTACCATTATCAGTTACAAGAGTTACTAGTTTTCTTTTAGTTTTTCTTTCTGCAAACTTCAACCAATTAAAGAAATTCTGATATGTTTCCATTTTACTCTTCATTAAATAACAGAAACCATATCTTGAGTAATGATCCATTATGCTTAATATATAACAAGCACCTCCCATACTAGGTTTTTTAGGACCTATAATATCAGCAAAAATGACCTCTAGAGGCTCTTTAGTTTTAAATCCATTAATTCTATTTGCTGGTATTACCTTGCTCTTTTCTTGACTGCAAGTATTGCAGTGCAAATACTTACTGCAAGGCTTCAGTTTCAGTTTTATACCTTCAGACAGTTCAACCATATGTTTGAGCATTTTAAAATTTATATGCCCTAAATGTCTGTGTAACAAATGTACACATTTAACATGAGGTTTAACGTTATTATACACTGTGTTAGCTACCTCTAACTGATTATCATTTAATACATAAAATTCACCTTTTAAAGTTGCAGTCACTTTTTTACCTTCCTTTTCTATTATGCAATTTTTTCCTCTAAAGGTAACTATATAACCTAGTTTAACCAAAACTCTAACCGAAAGCAAATTAAACTTAAGTTGTGGTACATATAACATTTTTACATTTTCTTTTATGCAAGAACAATGTGCAATACCTTGACCTTTAGCTTTCATTTTCCAGCCATTAGCTAACGATATCTGTTGTGAACTCGTGGACATCTTAATAAATCTTTTCATATCTTTCGTTATGCAGATTTATAAATAAAAGATTTATTAAGATTTATCTAAGATGCTCCACTATCTACAACCCTTAAATTATTATTCATAGTTTTGTTGCTATACATGGCTAACTCTAAGCATTTTTTTATCCTTTTGATGCCTTTTACCATTCTGGTTGGCATTGTGGCAGTTTCCTTTCTTGCAGAATCTAGCCAAATGTCCTTTTCCTCCACAATTAAAACATTTTCTAATTGTATAGGCTGTCGAAGATTCTTTATCTTCTTGTTGTGGTTGTTCCCTTCTCAGTTGATCCCTTTCAAGCCTTCTCCTGGCTTCTTCAATTAATCTGCCAGTAATGTCAGTTAATGTGAAGTTATCTTTTGGCAATACTTCCAGTGAAGTTACGTAGTCATCATAGTTCTCATCTAACAAAGACAAAATTATATAAACCTGATGTAGTTCTGTGAAGTTAAGTTCTTTTTCATGCAGTTCCTGAAAAATCTTCTTCATTGTGTTTATATGAGTCAACATGTCTCCATTCTTTTGAAGATGTGTTCTGAACAGTTTCCGTGTAAGATTTATATGTGCTCCTACACTGTCTCGAACATAAATCTTCTTTAAATTCTCTCAACATTTCGCAGCTGTTTCTTCTCCATGAATATGGACAAGCTGCTGGTCACAGAGTGTCAGTCCTATTATACAGAGAGCTTGCTCATTCTTTAGTTTATATTCTTGTATTTTCTGGGCATCATCCTCATTCTCCGGATCCCGAGCATCTACCTCTGGTGGGTTTTGAATTATACTCCACAAACCTTCTCTGCGTAGAAGTAGGCTGCATTTCATAGACCATGAAATATAGTTTGTTCCATCCAGTTTGGATATTAGAGATATTAGAGACAAACTTGGTAAATTGACTTGTGCCATCTTTCTCTGGATATTAAACTATAATTAATAAAACACAGCTGTCTGTTTACAGTATTGTTTAACTACACTAACTCTCTCTTTATATAAGCCTGTTATATCCTGGTTAGTCTGACTGTGCAGCCTGGGCCCATAACCAGTGTTAGGGATACACCCTAGCAGAATGTGCACGGCAATCAAGCAGTCAGGCAAATATGTGAGATAAACGTGTTTGTAGCTTACACTCAGTAAAACAGATACACTGTGCTTGTTAAATAGTTTATTCCAGTAAGAGTTTTAGCATAGTCAAAACAGTCCATATATCATTCACTAGTTTAGTCGGTCCGGGGATTATTCATTTGCAAAGTCCAGTGTTGAAAAAGAGGTCAGTAAACTTATAAATATCAGTCCAGAAATATATCTCCTCATAGTTAGAGATATGAAGAAGTTCAAACCTCCTTTCTTCCTTCAGCAGCAGGGAACATGCAATTATCAAACCATCAATCCATCATTGTCAGCAATCCAGCAATCCAGCAATCCAGTCAAGTTCTCTTGCTCCCTCTTATGGCGGTTTTACAACCACACCCAAAATTACATGCTTTGTAGTTTAAAGTGACACACACTTACTATCATAGTTTATATATATTATTTTACCCTAACTACGTTAGGTAACCTTGTTATTCCTAACAATTATAAAAAAGCAGCTTCCAATCTTTGCAGTTATAGATGAGAGAGAGAAAGAGAAATGAGAAACAGAGAGAGGAAGCAAGAGAAAGAGCTGAGAGAGAGAGAGATGAGAAAGAGAAAGGGAGAAAGAAAGAAAGAAAGAAAGAAAGAAAGAAAGAAAGAAAGAAAGAAAGAAAGAAAGAAAGAAAGAAAAGAGATACCTGTTTAAAATAAAATAGAAAAATGGTTCTTTAGTGTTTAAGATTGCAGACCCCTGGGTTAGGCAAACACCATGGTTGTTAAGTGAACCTTGTGGTCATTAAGCAAACACTTGTTGTTAAACAAGTTCCTTTTCCCCAATGGACATTTTTAACCAGAAACCAGAAGGAATTGTTGGAAACTGGCAAAAAACATAGAAAACCTCAGTCACAAGACTGTGTGGGGTGTTGTAACTGGTCATAAGTGTGTGTGTGTGTATGTATTGCTGTCAAAATACCCAAAACAGGTCAAATAGCTCTGGAGAGGTCAGTCATAAATTAGAACACTTGTTAGGCAACTGGCCATTAAGTGAGGACCACTTATATTTGGTTTGCCAGTCACATGGCCATCAGCCATGCCCACCCGAGTCACATGACCAACTAGCCATGCCCACCCCAGTCACATGATCACATGGCCACACCCAGTCAGCAAGCCATGCCCGCCCAGTCACATGACCACCAAACCACACCCACAAATTAGGCCATCCCCACAGAACCAGTTGTTAAGAAATTTGAATCCCACCACTGCACCTCTGCCTTGATCATCTCCTTTTGTTGCAAAGTGCAACTGCCTTTCATTTTTTTTCCCTTCTGTACACAGCTGCCCTTCAGAATCTATACTGACACCAATGCTTTTATCAAGACAACTCAAGCCTGACAAAAAATATTGTGAAAGCATTTAGTTTCCAATCAATTTCCATGAAGAAAGATGCTTTTAAAATAGGGTGAGAAAAGAAAGGAGCACTGTGGTTTTATACCCAAGTAATGTCTGCATAGCTTCCCATTGTAGCAAAGTTCTGAAAAGTCTGCAGCCACACAGAATAGGTCTGATGAACTGCAAAAAAGAAAGAAAGAAAGAAAGAAAGAAAGAAAGAAAGAAAGAAAGAAAGAAAGAAAGAAAGAAAGAAAGAAAGAAAGAAAGAAAGAAAGACTGATTTTCCAAAGGCTTATGAGAAAATGGAAAGCAAACAATTGTTGGATTTCTTGCCTTTAGATATAAAATCTAGCTATTGAGTCAATTCTGTTTTTGTGTTATAAATACAAAAACATTTTCTTGGTAGTAGCAGGACAAAAAATCAACAAGGCAGTCTTTATATTCACAAAGCTGGAGATAATTTTCAATGGGGTAATAGATAAATACAGTCAATAGAAGCCAACTCCTATTATTCTGTGTGACCATGATTTAATTTTGCCACTAGTCTTTGGGACAATTCAGTATCAATAATCTTCATTTGGCTCACATAGACCCAGCACTGAGAAACAGAAAAAAAAAAAAAAAAAGAAGCTATATCCCACCATTGTTAAAAGGAGAACAAAAAATCTATCCTAACAGACTCACTCTCATTTTGCTTTCTTTTTTATTTTGTTGCTTGGCTGTGTTTCAAAGACATGTCGCAGGATGCTGATGCCAATCTGTACCAGGATTTCATCCAGCAGTCTAAATCGGACTCCCGTGTAGGGTCTGCAGGCAATGAGGTTGGCAGCATAAGCCTGGCTTGGGCACTGCCACTTAATTAACTGTTGATAGACCATCTGGGCTGCTTTTGTCTTTCTGAATTCTGTTTGCTTTGATTCACCTTAGGGGATGTATAATTCAGGCTTTGCCCATTTGTGAATAAGGGCTCTGTTGGTTTGCACAAGCACACCACGAACAATTTATGAAAGGCCATTTTATGAATGTGTTTGAGCAAGAAACTTTATGATCTCCCTAAAACAAGTCACAGTTGTGGGAGGTTGAGGCCCAGTGTTTCTTTTATATATGCTTTAAGCAATGATGCTATATTTCTGGTATCCCATTTATTCTGGGTTATGCATGGGGCTATATCATTGGAAAGCAAGTGCAGTCTTTTGATTCTCGAAGCCTAAATGGCAGAGAAGGCAAAATATTTCACAAATCAAAGTCCCTGAATTGTATTTGTGGAGCTAGGAAGAGTCACTTGTTGAAAACATTGGATACCAACCAAATGATGCTCCTTCTATTCATGGCCTGTACTCATTCAAGGAAGTCCTAAAGGCTAACTCAACATAGCTTCAGGAAGTTTGTCCATCATCATAAACAATCTCTTGAGGACATCATCCAACAACATTCAGAAGATCAGAGGCAAATCCTAGCAACTTAGTTCTAAAACTCCATTATATTTCATCATATTATTTTGCTTTATATATCAAATATTTTATATTCTCACAACGGTACATCTGACAAATATAAAAACATAGAATATGATAAGATAGCATTTTCAGAAAGCCAGATATTGAGCACTATTGTCAAATATATACAATAAAACAATTATACTCCTCAACGGAAAAGAATTTTATGTCATTATTTTTGTTTGAGGGCATTACCTGCCTTTTCTTTTTCAGCACTAAGTTCAAATAATATTTTGTATTGGTCTCATAAACTAACTAGCAGGTTTTTAGTTTCTTTATTTTAATAAAAAGTTAACTCACTGAAAAATAAAGAGCTCAACCCAGCAGAAAATTCTAGTTGAATGAACGAATTTATTTTCCATGAATATTGTATTAACTTCTGACATAATTTATATACTAAACACTTTCAAAGATATAAGTGAACAAAAGGTTAGTCAATGTAAATTAGTTTCCAAATTTTAAATAGTTTAGAAATATAACATATTCATAAAATCATAATGATATTCTAAAGCATAATTTTACCACAGTTCAAATAAAGGTGAATAAATGGGAATATAGTACAAAGACCTATGAGATATAACTGTCTTACAAGCATCAATATGTTTCAATAGCTATGTAGATTGTCACTGACAATTTGCAAACTAATAACTATAACTGTTCACTAATTTTGCAAACTGCTATTCTGCTTTGGCATATCCATAATTGGTAAACAACAGAGATTTCAAGCCAGAACATCACGCCATTGATAAGACATGGAAAAGAATAGATGCACAACTGATGTTCTGACTATACCACAAAGAGTTGTCATGTTTTTAGATTGGAGTCAGTAAAGTTGTGAATTGTCTAGTTCACCTGAATATTTCAGCTTGAGGATTCCTAGGACAAAGATAGTCTAGTTCCTGATTTAATAAGAGCTACCCATAGCTTTAACTTGATTATCTGGATATGAATTTCCCAGGACAAATTGCCATCCAGAGAGATTCTGTATTTCGCTGATACTCTAAATAGAAAGTAAGCCTTTTTGCCTCTTTTCTCTTCTTGCTTTCTATTTAGATGAAGCCAGGGTACATATATTTTTTAATACTATTTATAAAAGGATTTACAAATGGTCTTCTAGCATAGAAAAGACTTCATTTAAAAAAAATGATGTAAAAACCATTAGCAGATTAAGTCACGAACAACCTCTTCCCAATGAAAACAGCAAAACATATGTAAAAGAGGCTTTCTAAAAACTTTGTTTACATCAAGACAAACTATGCATGATCTTAGTGTGCATTAAGTTGAACTTGTCAGTGAAGCAAGGAGAGTGCAAGTATGTGATTTATATAAATACAACCATCATGTTTGTAAGTGAGCCAGAGCCCATGTAACTACTACTGCTATGACTATCCTTTTTGTGTCTTTTGTTCTCTCTCTCTCTCTCTCTCTGTATATTTATAGCAAATATGCAGAATCAGAGTACATTATATACTTAGGAAGCACTAACTTGAAATAGACAAAATACAGGAATAGTACTCCCCTTTTACATCTTGGTTCCACACTGGAAATGTTTTGCATTTCGAAAAGGAGACACTGGTAGAAATAGCTCTTTAAAAATGTAAGCCCTACTTAGTATACTAAGAACAATAAAAAGAGAGAAAAGGGGAATAAAAAAAGATAGCTAAGAAGTATTGCCTTTGGAATCAAACAATATTGTAGATTTAGAAGATCTGTGACTTACCAAGAACATACCATCCATCAGGCAGGGTTTGTCAGTGTATCATAACTTGCCAATGTTTGTCAGTATGCTATATGTTCATGCAACTCTACATAATCAGCAAACTCTAGAAGTTTATTGAATCCATGGTTGGCCAGAGGGCATGTTTATTGAGCTGCCATTAGCTTGTTGGATCACCAGATACCTTGGATTTAAATTAACAAGTTAACAAGTTGTTAAATTAACAAGTTAACAAGTTAACAAAGTTGTTAATACTGTTCTTATCTTTTTTTTTTTTTTTTTGTCATGATGAGTTGACTGTATGAAACACTAACCTTGTATCTGTCATGTTTTGGGTCCAAGGAGATCATTTGCCAAACTGTTGTTTAAACTGTGTTTATATAGAAGTTCAAATATTCCTGGCAAATCATTACACTAGGAAATTGTATATTTACGGGCATCAAACGTTCCAGTACTTAAAGTGAGCATAAATATTATATGAATGGAGAAGGCAGTAATCAAATATTTAAAGTGGACTTAGGCCATTGTATTGCTCAATCTACTAGGGAGTGAAATATATTATTTCTTAAGTGCCTTGCTCTTTGACCAAGGAAGGCCACTTAAAATGCCTTCTTGCATTTTATAGTACAGTATGGATATTGTTTTGGCCATTATTATTATTACTTCTCCTTGTCATGTTTTTGAGAAACCATAAACCCCAATGAAAAGTTTGTGTTGCAGGTCCTTCCCACTTCAGGTTTTCTAGAAACAGAAATACTGTTGTCATAAAAAGGAGATGTAATGTCGCACAGCTTATTTCTCTTCATTTCTGAATCACTTCTGTGCATTTAGATGTACATTGTATAACAGAGTAACAGAGTTGGAAGGGACCTTAAAGCCTTCTAGACCAATACCAACACCCCCTGCTCAAGCAGGAGACCCAATAACATTTCAGACAAATGGCTGTCCAGTGTTTTCTTTAAAATCTCTTTTGTGTATATATTTGTGTACTATCGGTAAATGTATACATGACTGCAGCTGAAATATTCAAATAGTATATTTACAGTCTGAACGTTATTCCATTTGGTATTTCATCCAGAAGTTATTCTCACATTCTCAAGTCAACCTGCCACCCATCATAGTACTGAACTAGGTGAAAAACTGTAACAATCTGAGCTCAAAAAAGTATAAAATATTCTTTAATGTTGAATGTTATTGCAGCTTAATAAGATGATACTTTCCTCTTCTTGGAATGAGTGATAAATGGATAGAAATAGAGGGAAGACTTTGATATAGTATGTGCAATGTATTTAGTTTGTAAAATTATATCTGATGAGAAGCACAGCTATTCTGGAAATGGCCCCATTTATTGACCTAGCTTCTAAAAAAGAGCGATCAGTTTGTTTTCTTCTCTCCCACCCTTCCTTGATGGAATTCAAATCAATGTTCCTGGATCTCTTATATACTGGCCTCCTCCACCACCCCTACACATTTATCTTCAGAATTAATTTAGAGGTAATTTAGCTCAGCTAACTAAAGCATCAAAGCTGAGGTTTGTTCAGATCATTTACTCTGGATCTCTTCAATCTTCAATAGAAATTTTGTGCTATGATTCATCATGAAAGGGGTTTAAATATTTTAATGTCCTTCTACAGCGTTATGGTATGTCTCCATACTTCTTTGGGTTGGATGTATGATGTCTGGCTCAGCTATTGCAAAGTGGTTTCAGAATGTTGGAGACGTTTTCTGTTGGGGTCTCAAACAGAGCAACTGGCGAACTGTCTCAAACAGAGTCTCAAACAGAGCAACTAGCGAGGTGAACTTTAGAATTCAGGTATGTGGGTAAAGTGGCAGTAAGACAAGTTCTTTTAGTACCCATGTAAGCACAGGAGAGGCAGCTGGCAGTTGACTCTAACCACAATTTCACCAAAGCTGCACTTTATTTCACTAGAGAACTGCCAATGTCAGTTGGAGCTTCAGAATTTCAGAGAAAAACTGATTTTGATTCAGCTCACTGGTGAAGTTTGTCTGGAATTGGGAGGCATTGTTGGCTTTGTGAAGGCATTGGGAGGCTATGTTGGCTTTGTGAAGGAGCAGCAGGAAAGTGAAGGTCCCATTTTCACTATCCACTCTGAAGATGTTATTGGAGACAGCATGATGAAAGCCAGTTGAATTGGGCTGGCATGTCATGATGGCTATGGCTCCTTGTAGTGTGGGGCCTCAATGAGATGAAAGTGATGTCAAAAAGAGGATGGACAGCCGTATTGGAGAGGTGATTGGAATGGAGAGATTTTGTGGTAATGAGTCAGGCAGCCTTGGTGTTTGGTATCAATGTCACATTCCAGATCCTTGGGCACAGCTCTAGAACATGGTCACATCTTGGAGGTCTTGGGTTCCAGCTACTGCTACTTTTAATGCCATAATTCATCATTTATCATGAATTAAATGACCCAGCTTGTGTGCAATATTAAAATCTGGATAGGTGCAAAATGTGGGATCATCAGTTGAAAATTTGCACTCCTGAGTTTTGTGTGTCGCAGCAGCCATAATTCTGGGTAAGAGTGAGACTAGTGTGGCTGTTGTCATCTGGTAGTCCTAGGGTGACTACCCATCTAACTGGATATGGATTTTTCTTTGGAGAATTGGGCTGTAAAATGAGTTTAGTTTGTTATTACTTAACTTCTTTCTTGAAGTGTGGCAGTAGCCCATTTTTAAGTCCTAGGCTCTGCAGCTTAAATGGTGGTGAATTGCTTGATTGATGGGTTTGGAGGGACTTCAATTTGCCTTTTTTGGCCCTGGTGGTTCACAGCTTATTATGAAAATCATTAACCTTGTCCCATGTATTAGGGACTCAACTGATGATTGGATTAGATCTTAGTTTACCAGTTTGATCTTTCCAGTATTCAGTAGGCTTTCATGATGTTCAGTGTATCTTCTTCACTTTCCTTAAATGCCTTTTTTCTGTTCTTCAATTGTCTTGTGCACTTTCAAGTTGTTGGTTTGAATTCTAAAGTTCCAGAGTACTTTTGTCTCCTTCATGTTCTATGACTTTCTCTATTTTTTGGTCCCAACAATTATTGCTTGGAGATAAGTGGTATTTACTGCAGGTATTTCAATGCACCATTGTCGCTACTTGTCATGCTTTTGTTTGTAGTCAATCTGTGTGATCTTTTGGCAGCAGTTAACCAGATTTCTTCAGCTTCTTTGCAGAGAAGCACTTGTAGTCTGTGCTGTCTTCCCAATTCTGGCTTTGTATGCATTTGTCCTTAAAGGCTTGGTCTTGTGCAGCCAGAATTAGCCCCTTTGTTTCTTTCTTCAACTTGCCAGCTCTTAGCCATTGCCAGGTCTCGTTATTATTACTTTGCTTGCCATTATTTTTAATGTACTAGCCATATAATACTTTGTCCCCTCATATCTCTTTCTGTTCTTCATTTGGTTATTATCATCTTTTTAGATATTATTGTTTTATATATATTTGGTTATCTTTAACTGTGAATATAGATTTAAATTTAAAACATGAGTCTCATTCAATATCCCATAAAGACATGGTTTAACTCTTTTAAACAAATAAACATTGGAAGGAACTCTAATATCCACAAAGAGGTTTAAGTGTGCTGGTTTAAGTGTGCTTAACTAGATTGCTGGACCATGGCCAACGTTTAAAGATAATATTTAGATATTATTTTGAGAAACATTGCCTCTAAATTTCTCAATCTCCCCTTTTTTAGATTGCGGAATGTTGATTTGCTGGATACTCTCAGGTCTAAAGTGGTAGGAATAGGAGGAACTTACAACTAGCTTCATTAAAAAGTTTTAGAGAGCTGTTTAGGAAAACAGCAGGAAACAAAGTGTATGAAACAGCTTTTCTAAAATAAATATTAAAGATTCATCTCCATAGATTTGCAGTAGAAAACAAAGCAAAAAAGAGAAAAAAATATCCTAACCTTCAATACAATTTACTAAACTATAGCACAGCTGGAAACAGCTTTTTAAAAGTCTTCCAGTCCACAGAAATGCTTTAAGGCAAGGATGGAGATAAATTGTCTTTAAAATGATTAGAATACACAGTATGACATAAAACACACAAACATACAAGAGGGCATCATAAACCAATCTTGTGTTAAACCCTCAGATTTAAAAGGAAATTAATAGAGAGCACATTGAATCATTTTTAAAAGGAGAGAATCACATCCTATTAATATTTATATATTTTGTACCACCATAATATTTACATGTTTCTCTAATTTTCAACTGGCCAATACTTATTAGATTAGAATTATTCAGCTTGTGGTTGAAGATCTTCAAGGTTAACTATGATTCCCTTCTACATACATTGAATTATCTATTGAAGAAACTCAGGGCTACCTAGCAATCTTTATTGTTGAGAGAAAACTTTATTGTTGAGAGAAAACCAACTTCCTCAGTCTAAGCACAACACTTTATCTCCTGTATTAGTGTTTTTCAAAATTGACAACTCTAAGTTATCTGGACATCATCTTCAGCATTGTCAGAAGAATTCTAGGAGTTGAAGTCCACACATCTTAAAGTTGCCAAATTTGAAAAGACCCACAATATACTGGATTATGTTTACTCATAGAATGGCATCATGAGGGAATTTTGGAATTGTCACCCTTCCTCCCCTCCCCTCATTTCCCAAGTAAACATAGAAAGTTGATCTTAAAAAACTGAAGTAAAACATTACAATTCATATTAAAATGACACAAATGACTACATATAGCTACTTTGCAAACTTTACAGGCTGTGGAACTTGTTCTAGGAAAATAAAACTCATAATCCCAGATCAAATCACAAAGCTGGGTTCTCTTCAGGGTTTAGTCAAAATGGCAATCGCAATAGTTTGATTGAAGGTATACCCATCAGAGTACCTCATGTGTGAAGTGTGTAAAAAAAAAAGGCAGAGCTTAAACTGCTCTCATCTCCACCTTTGTCATCAGTGTAACTTTTCTTGACCAAAATTCTAATAATAGAAATATGTTCTCCTTTGAATGATTTCCATTTAAAATACCAATGGTCTCTCATGGATCCAATCAAACTTTTGAAGAACTCCAAGCTTCGATAGAGTATAGTTTGAAACCTCATGGTACACCATATACAGATGGTCCTCAACTTACTGTCACAATTGAGTCCAGAATATATGTTGCTAAGTGAAGAATTTATTAAGTGAATTTTGCCTCATTTTACAACTTTTCTCGCTCCATTTGTTGAATAAATCTCTGCAGTAGTTAAATTAGCAACATGGTTGTTAAGTGAATCTGGCTTCCTTATTGACTTTGCCTGTCAGAAGGTCACAAAAGATGATTACATGACCCCAGGACCAGTGGTGGGATTCAAAAAAAATTTACTACTGGTTCTGTGGGCATGGCTTGGTGGGCATGGCAGGAGAAGGTTACTGTAAAACCCCATTCCCTCCCCACCCACTAACCTGCTAACCTAAAGAAGACCAACCGATCAGCTGGGTCTCAGGAGGCAGGGCCAGTCAGATGTGATATTTGCTGGTTCTCCAAGCTATTCAAAATTTGTGCTACCGGTTCTCCAGAACTGATCAGAACCTGCTGAATATCACCATTTCCCAGGACACTGCAACTGTCATAAATATGAACCAGTTGAAAAGCATCTGAATGTAAATTACAGGACTGTGGGGATGCTGCATTGGTCATAAGTGTGAAAAATGGTCACACATCACTTTTTTCAGTGCTGTTATAACTTTGAATGGTCACTAAATGAACTATTGTAAATAGAGAGCTAGCTGTAATGTCCTTTCTTTTCTCTTTGGGGTCTTCCAAATTCCTTGTTTATATCTCCTAGTTACCAAGTTTCACCAAATAATAATAAAAAAAAAAAAAATTAAAAGAATCCTAAAAGGGCCTAGAAAGAGCACAAAATTTCCAACAGTGAAAAATGAATCTGGAATGAAGAGCAGCAAGTAATTATAATAAATATTAAAAGCATTAAAAGCAATTATAGATCAAAGGCCTGAGAAAACAAAAGGTCTTCCTTTGATCTAAGATGGCTGTCATATGAGTAGACAAGCTCCTTTGGGAAGATTTTCCACATTTGGGATGTCTCTTTTGGTACTGAGCAGGCAAATACATATTATGCTCTTAATTATAGAAATCTGCTGGGTCTCCTTGTCTTCCTAACTTTTAAATCCTTCCTTCCACCTTTATATCCTGTTATATCTTACAGAGCTTGACTTGCCAAGATGTACTTCAAAATAAAGCTGTTCTCATAAAGAATTTTATCTTGTAATACAGTCTGCACTCTGTAACCCTGATTATTTGCTGGAAAGTGCTATACCATTTTTTAAAAATGACACTTGAAAAAGAATACACACACACACACACACCACATTGCAAGTTTCTGGTGAATCATACAGGAAAGTGTCTCATAGAAACTAGAGAAACCAAACAACCATTTTGACAGGATTGGTCTGGGAATCAGTAGATTAAAAAATGTTGTAAGATAAGGCTGAAGTAATATTGTTTCCCATCCAAAGATCATTTTTATTAGAGTGGGGAAAATCAGCAGGATCAGGAAATAAAATAGCCCCTTGTGTGTCGAACAATTCTGAAGATATTGCAAATATGATTACTTTGGGGGAAGCCTCAAGAGGAAATCCCTACTCTTACCCTCATGGAAGCTTAATGAAGACGCACTACTGGGAGAAGTTGTAGAAGACCAGAAAGGGTCCAGGCCTGTAGAGCTGGCCAACAGGGAGAATTTCACTTGATTACCCTGTTCAAACAGAGAGTCTCAGAAATGAACTCCAATTTTGCAAAAGTTACAACTGGGAGTATTATCTTATGATTATAGTAGGAACATCTAATTTATTTTCTCTGCTTTTTGCTATCCAATTTCCTTCTAGTCCCAGGAATATTAATAAAGTTGGAGGGACATCAGGGGACATTTTCTGGCCAGATACTTCTGCTGAGAGGAATCATCAATTCATTTTTTTATATAGTTACATGGCCTTGCTAAACACATTGAGACATGTCTTGGAATCCAATTATAGTTCTGGCTATGGTCTTGCCAACAGGAATACATGTAGCCCTTGACTTACAACAGTTCATTTAGTGACCGTTACAGTGGCACAGAAAAAAGTGATTTATGTCAATTTTTCACACTTAAGACCATTGTTGAATCCCCAGAGTCATGTGATTTACATTTGGATGCCTGACAACTGACTCATATTTATGACAGTTACAGTGTCCTGGAATCATGTAAATAGAATGGAATAGAATTCTTTCTTGGTCAAGTGCGATTGGACACACAAGGAATTTGTCTTGGTGCAAATGCTCTCAGTATACATAAAAGAAAAGATACATTCGTCAAGAGTTAAGAATCACAAAGTACAACACTTAATGATAGTCATAGAGTACAAAAAGCAATCAAATCATACTAGGAAACAGTCAATATAAGGATACAAGCGACAATGTTACAGTCATACAGTCACAAGTGGGAGGGGAGTGATAAAGAGTGATGAGAAGATTAACAGTAATAGTAGTGATACCCTTTTGTGACCTTCTGACATGCAAACTCAATGGGGAAGCCAGATTCACTTAACAATGGTGCTACTAATTTAACTACTAAAGTCATAAAATGAGGCAGAAGTCACTGGACAAACTTTTCACTTAGTAATATACATTCTTGACTCAGTTGTGATTGTAAGTTGAGGGCTACCTGTATATACTATGAGGTTTCAAGCTATATTGTATGGAAGCTTAAAAATTGCAGTGATTCACTTGACAGATATGGCAGGAAAAGTCGTAAAATGGGGCAAAACTCACTTAACAAATTTCTCACTTAACAACATGGATTTGGGGCTCAGTTGTGATCATAAGTTGAGAATGACCTGTACATTGACCAGATAGAATACATCCAATATTCCCCTGCATTTTCAAATCAAGGAGGGCTTCTTCAATTACATATATTATGCTCAGTTTCTGAAACATCTCAAAGGTGCTCAATTTGTGTGTACAATCAAGGGCTTGGTGATTACTTATTCCACTTCTAATTGTTAGGACACTCTGTAGAAAAAAGCATTCTCAGGCCGTATGCAACTCTGCTCCCTTTTCTTGATTCTTGCTTTAAAAAGCACCCAGTGATATGAATATGACTCTGGGAGATATAGAGCAATACTTATATCAAGTTAACCTTGGAGAGGAATTAGGATTAGTTGTACCACTTGGGGCAGAGAAAATGTTCATATCATCAGAAACACATATGTGGATATAATCCATGTAATAACCAAGACACTCTATCCATCCATGCAATAACCAAGACACTAAGTACACATACAGTAGTATCTACAGTCGTCTTACATTCTGTTGATTTGGTGCATGTATATAACCTACAGTGTCCAAGCGGGGAGAACAAACCTGCTAGATCCAGCATGGTGTAGTGGTTATGGTGTTGAATTAGAGTGGGGAGATCCAGGATTGGATCTCCTTTAGGAATGAAACACTTCTTAACTTGTCATTTCCTCACAAGCCTAATATGTGCCAGGTTCTGTGATAACATGACTAAAAAAAAAAAAAACCTTATGGTTGTCTCATATATCATTAAACTTTGTTGTAAGAAATAGGTAAGTACAGTATTGCACAAGGAAATTCCTCAACCTTGAAGGATCAAAGCTAAGAAAACCAACAGCAACAGCAATGTCCAAGAAATATATATATAAAATGTATTGGATGTATGACATGAATAGCTTACCTGTCTTCCAATGGATGTAGCATACAGTTGGAAGAATAATGAAGTTATAGTTCATTATTGCCAATGGTGACTTAGATAAGTGATAATGAGATTGTCAGTTTGGATATGAGAAGCCAAAACAAAGTTTCTAGAAGAAGAAAAAACCTACAATCTGTACCACCCTAAGCTAGAATCTCTTTTCTCCTATCTTTTCTTCCCAAAAATAGTAAATTGTTACAAAAAATGTAACTGTTTGAATGTTGCTATGTAATTCTATGCTTCATAAATATGAATAAAATCATATTTTTCGAAATATAGTCTTTATTACAACTCAGAGGAAAAATATTTGATACTGAACATGCTACAGTATACTTTTTAGTTGTTGTGTTTAATGTTATGTTTTGCCATGGTGACATTTCAGCAAGACATTTTTTTTTTTAATGCAGATGGTGGTCTATATCAAATATATGTTTTAAATACAAATATGTGCAAAACGGATATCTGACATTGCTTATCACATAAGTCACAGAGGTTATCTTCAAGCAATACATCTAAAACTTGATTTAAACCTTATCAGTTAGTTGTGGGTTTATAATTTTATCTTCCATACATTATGTATTAAATATTTGATTTAAATGATATAACATGATTAGATCAGGGAGAAAGACATTTGGGAAACAGTATCCCTAGAGTCTAGTTGAATAGAAAGTGGTATGGTATATATTTTATTTTAAGCAAGTCCAAGAAATAATAGTTTTCTGTATGTTTCTTTAACTGTGTGTTCTACTTAACCAGGCTACAAGATACATTTCATAGTTACAATAGCTCTGAAAAAGGTGCCTTTATGACCACTCGTGACAGTTACAGAATTCCCATGGTCATATGATCAAAATTCAGTTGTTTGGCAACTGGCATCTATTTACAATGGTTGCCGTGCCCTGGGGGGTCATATGATCACAATTTGCAACCTTCCTAGCTAGCTTCCAACAAGGCAAGTCACTGGGCAAAGCTGGATCCTCATAATGACTACATTAATCAGTTAAGAACTGCAGTAATACACTTAACAACAAAAGAGATTATAAAATCAGGAGCTACTCACTTAACAATCACCTGGCTTAACAATGGAAATTCTCTTCCAATTGTGATCATAAATCAAGGACTATTATGTCTGAAAATGATTCTAAAAGAAATTTATATATTCATGCTAGAAGGAGCTGTTGCAATGTTTCACTTCTACATTTGGTGTCTGGAAAAAAAAAAAAAAAAAGGACTTTGCTTTAGCTTCTCTAGTTGCAGGGAATGCAACAGAGCTCCTTCTCAGAAGAAGGAAATTGTTCTGACCCAGGCTTCACCAAATCACGAAGCAGACTCCTCATCCCAACAAAACACATTAGGCTAATGTGAATTCCTCTTGTTAACATCCAGCAAAGTCTCGGCAAATAGTCTTTCAAGAGTGATTTACAATCACATAACTTATCAGGCTTGGAAGGTTGCCAGGCTGGTAGCTTCCAAGCGTAACACGGTAACAGAAAATACTAGACAAGGAGTCAAGAACAAATCTTCACCCTAATTAAATGAACTAATCATCTCCTGCAAACACCACTCTCCTTTCGCTCCTCCTTATTCCCTATGGGAGGGACCATTCACCTTTACTCTTGAGTTGACCCTTGTTCCTTAACTATTCCCTTCTCCAGGCAGTTCTGTGCATGCACACATCAGGAACAGGCTCCAGCTGTTCTTCTTCCCCACTGAAAGCTAATAACTGTTGGACGGCCCTGGCCCCACCTCTGCCTCTGATGCAGAGCACTCGTCAGAACCTTCTCCAGACTCCAGGACTGGCTCATGTTCCTCCCAAACCTCCTCACTGTCTGAGTCTGCCATCAGCTTCGTTGGCCACGGGCAGGCCACAGCAGAAATAAGAATCTAGGAATACCTGACTTTTGAGCTAGTTGGGGGAATCAGATTGTATGCTTCTTGTTTCAATAAGCTAAACTGAAGAG
The DNA here is from genome assembly GCA_033807585.1 of Hydrophis major. NCBI lineage: Eukaryota > Metazoa > Chordata > Lepidosauria > Squamata > Elapidae > Hydrophis > Hydrophis major. The sequence continues at coordinate 34,368,465 of CM066332.1, read as the reverse complement.
TGCATTTTCTTTCATTTGTGTCTAGGTTATATATATCACAGCCCACAAATACTTCATATTGTAGGAATTTATGAAATGATCTTTTTCAGACAGTCACGTCATCTTCAGTCTTCTCATCCTGGTATCACCTGATGTCTTTTCTCTACAGTTGAAAATTAATGATCCTGTTAATCATAAAGTTAGGTTATGCTATTAACTTTGCCCAAAGAAGGCCAAAGGGATTGTTAGTCTCCATTAAAGTTGTCTTTTAAATAATTATTTTGATGAATGTAATCGCATTGCTTCATAAATTTGTATATATTTTGAGTAAGTGAAACTAATTAGATGAAAAAGAAAGTACATCAAGTTCAACAACTTCAACGTTTTTCCTCTCAATACAAGAAAAAAATTTTTTTTTCATCCTAGTTGTAAATCTGGAATTTATAGTGTAGCTGGTTACGTTTATTATTTTTTATTGTTTCTTCACAAAAAGTTTATGAAATCTGGGGATGCATTCCCAAATAAATTTATTACTTCCTTTTTAAAAATAAGTTTATTTAAAAACAATTAAAAAGGAAAATAAACATCTATACAAATTAATATAAAGTAAGAAAAATAAATAAATAAAAGGTAAACATATAAGAAAAATACAAAAAACAGCAATTACAATTAGAATTATAAATTTACCTCTTATTGTATGGCTACAACATAATTCCCTTTCTATAATCTATTATACCTAAATATAAAGTGTTGCAAGATGCAAAGGAAAGGACATGATCTGAGTCTTAGTGGTGTGGATTTTTGTGGAAGAACAAAACCAAGATTAAGGCATAGTTTAAAAACCACTTTGTTAGATGTGCCACATTAAGAACATGGAACAGATACAAACCCAGGTTGTGCCCGAAAACACCTTTGTGGCTAAAGAAACATTTTATAGATGAGAAATAATAGTCCAATATAAATTGTTATAACTGTGAGATACTAAAATTCTGTCAGGTAGAATACAAAATAACACCCAGAAAGAGATAAAATTATTTCTTAATAACAGCCATGTGTTTATTGGTTTAGAAATATGGCTGTATGCATTTTTTTTTAGTGAAGTTTCAGAACCATGAATGGTAGCCAATCTAGTCATATTTAATGCACATTTGTTGAAATTGGTAGAACCTAGTTTCAATGATTCAATACCAGCTCTAAATATAACTAATCCTATATCCAAACCATATATTTCTGGAAAATTGTGACAAAGAAATGAAAGCTAAACAGCTACAAAAAGAGGAAGGATTTTGTTCTTATGATTAAGAAAAGTCTATTCTGAGACAGACAGTGGGATTTCCTGAAGTAAGTAACCATTGAGCTGAAGTGCTCTGAGGAAGAATTTTTAAAAACATTTCTTTGAGGTTAATGTGCAGCCCCACATTGGGTGCCAAGATTATGAGATATAAGACCCCCCAATAATAATTTCCTTTTGAGCAACAGAAGGAAATTTATCATGTTCTTGGATCCAAAGCCTTTAAGGGATTTAAAGAAAAGAGAAGCACCTTAAGTTTAGAAGGAAACAAGCAGTCAACAAAGAACTTATTCAAATGCCTACGGAGATTCTCAGTCATCCAAGTCATGGTTTTTCCAAAGGTGTTTTTTCAAGAGATAACTGGATCAAGAAGTTTTTTCAGCTCAAATGATGTAAACATGATCTAAATGGGAAAGTACATCACGATTTTATTAATAGACTCTTATTAGAATCCCCCTTCCCCCAAATAAAGTTAAAGCATTTTTAAAGTGGAAACATTTTGTTAGAGGTGACACCATCAGGTAAGTTTGTACTTTAGCATTAATCTAATCTGAAAAGAAGAGTAGAGAGTTTATCATTCAGAAATGTCATGAGCCAGTTTTACTGTATTTGGGAAACTTCTGCTCAGAAATTCTGTGATGTCATTAGTTCTCCTTAATGATATTCCCAGTTCTATGATATGAATTCCTGGGAAAGCAGAATGGAAGGTCAAAAATTGTCTAATATTTTGGGGTAAAATCCAGAAAAATAGCTTGATTAAAAAGTTTAGTGAAGTTCTGAAGATAATCAAAAATTAGAAGATGTAAAATGGGTCATTATAATAAGGAAGAATTCATACAGCTAGTTTGATGCAATAGACATGATCCAGGATAACTAAAAGTCAGAATGATTCTAATAACAAAATTACATTAAGAACAATACAAAATATTATTTAGATATGGCCAGAATAACATGAAGAGAAATATTACATAATATAAATTGCTCAATAAAGATAACAGAAAGGTACAATGAAACAAAGAACAGGAAGAACTGTTCAACTATTATTTTAGCTATGTTTTATACAACAAAAAGATATATGTTCCATAAGGCAACTGTGAACAGACACAAAGGATACTGGATTTAAGGCTGAGAGTGATAGAAACATGTTAAGAAGGATATATAGAGAAGAAGAACTTATCTCCATATATCAATAAAATTTCATTGATGCTCCAACATATCCTTTTCCCTTCATGAGTTTCCTTGTCATCTTTACTACATCTACTCATGATGAGCATTAATAAATAATGGGTAGCAGATAGAACCGGCAGTCAGTTGGTGGCCTGTATAGTTCAACCACAGGAAAATAGATTCATCTCAGGATTTTGGTCCGACAATTATATATGGAGGTTTTATCCATATTTAATCATGCTGTAAGTAGTTATACTGAAACCAGATGGACGTTGAAATATCTTTACAATTAAACTAACTGTCTACTTTTGCTAAACAGTCTAAGGCAGTTTCTTAATTCTAACATTAGCCAGCTAAACACTTGCAAGCAAGGTATATTTTCTTTGCTTAGAATTTGAAGGTATTCTGACATTCTGACATTCAAAGGTATGTGAAATATTTCCCATCGGTACTGGCAAGTTGATTAAATGGAATTTATTCTACTGGTTATCTTTTTGTTAGATAAAGAAATACTCCCTTTTAAAATATTATTTTTGTACTAAAGTCATCACTCCTCAGCTTTTTGATTCCTAACTCCTAGCAATGTGAAGTTAATGACTGTTCTCTGTAAAAATGAATTCTGGGAGGTGAAGAATTAATAATACTGGAGGCAAAAGGCATGTCCAGCAAACAAGAGAAAGACATCAACATGCTTGAATGAGTCCAAAGCTATGCAGTTTAAACTAAGCAGCCTTTACAAAATACTTGAGTGGAGGAGGTATTCTGCTGCTAGGTCTACTTGAGCCTCTTACAGATTACAATGTTCTGGAGGAAGACATGGGTGGTTAGTTGAAACCTTATCCATTTTATTAGGCAGCGAGGTGTATACAACATATTAATACAAGTCCCTTTTATAAATGTATAATCCATTGCCATATTTTCTAATAGGCTGACTTCTCAAATTAAATTGGTGGCTTAATGGGGAGCCAAGAAGGAACATTAAACATAGGACTTTTCCTATATAGAATTGTTGTTCTGTTAACTATCCTTCCTGAGTCCACAATAATGAAATTCCTAAAAGCATTTTTGGGGATTTGTGTCCCCACTCTTGTTTTGTGTGGTAAAAATCTGCATAGAGCAGACATGATTGCACATATAATTATTTTAATTATTTTTACCAACACTATGTTTATCAATAAACCAACATAGATTGACCAACACACTGGGTATTTAAATGCAATTATATGGACAGAATGAAAATGGAGTTTAAAATCCTACAATCCAAATCCAGAAAAAAAGCCAAAGGGAAGAGCATTTATTTTTTTTAATCACTGTCCTTTTTTTTAAGGGGCCTTGGTCATTTTGCTGATAGATGGACAATATTAAAAGTTCATCTGAAGGAAGCAGACCTCTAAATCCGAATTCCAAGCTAAGCTTCAGTTGCTTTAAATGTCAGATCCATGCACAAATTATTTTAAACCCAGTGCTGCAAGTTTGTTGCCCTAAATATGAGCCTGCTTTGCTGTAACTGTGCCCGGCTGAACAATAAGCCTAAAGAATAAATAGGTCCTGCAGGGAGAGATTAGCTACACGACCATAAAATTGGTGGGAGGAAACCCTGGATGCTAAGCGAACAAGGGAAAGCAAATGGAAATGTCCAAGGTAAATAGGACTCTGTGGTGAGATATTATTATAGCTCTCTTAGTAAAGGGAACATAGTTAATTCATTAATGGTAGTGGACGAATCATACACAATTAATATGTTGGAAACACAAGGATCAACTCTTTTTAATGTTACAGCTGTGTTATTTTCCTAAAGGGAAAATAAAATACACAATGACTTAAGCAACGAACATGAAATATAGGGCATTTTATTTATGGATCCCTGTCAAAGCTCACTTGTAGAGACTTAAGATTTATGACATCTCATGATTTATGTCAGAGAGGAATAAATTCCATATTTCATCAAAAAGCCACATCCTTTACCAAATGATGCTGGAATTCAGATGAAGGTCTGAAGTACATAAACCATTGCTAAACATTTCAGAATAGTCAGGAAGGGGCTCTTTTAGGTCTCCAGAGTTCAAAGGGCATAATAAAGCACACAGATGTTAAGCCAATTGGTTTGTCCTTGTCTGTGTCTCAGATTGGTAGCCAAAACCTTTTTTCCTATATACTTCCTCCAGGCGAGATGGTTGAAAGAGATAAGTATAATAACACTGCTAGGGCACTAATTCTATAATTTATAGTTGCATGTTTTTTTCTTGAATATAATTATCCATAGTTTTAATGTCACTCTGTTTTACAATCTATACTGAAATAATTCTAAAGGCAGACAGATTTGGAAACTGTTGGATATTATCTTCTTAATAAAAATATACTTTCCATCAACCTTCTCCAATCTGGAAAACAATGGGAACTTCTAGAAACTAAGGTATAGGAACATTTGACTAGCTACCGTTTTCCTATCATTCCTATAAGGCATGCTGCCAATTTAAACTCATTTAGAGTGCTTTTATTATAATCAATATTAGACATTTCCAAAAATTCTCCTTCTTGCAATTCTTATCAGTTAGATAGAGTGACAAACCTTTGCATCCTCAAATCTACGAAGGGCTAGAACAGACTTTGACAATCGGGAATTGCCAAAATTCTCAGCCATCAGAACCTAAGTTTCCCATTTCAAAAAACTGGAAATTTCCAGGTGAGAGAAGTGTCGTTCCAGTTTTATTCCAACATTTCTACTCAAAGGTATTTAGTTTAATCTAGCTTTATCACTTTATCAAGAACAAGCATTATCCAATAATGCTTTACATTTATTACTGATATCTTTTAATTATGGAAGGAGGGGATTTTTGAGAGCATGTTTGACAGTACTAAATAAAACTAATTCAAAGTGGCAGAGAGGATCATACATAATACAACTGATTTGAAATTGCAAACAGAATCACAAAATGTTGCAATGAGTTTGATGGAATAGGGCATACCATCTTAGGAACCTGTGAAAAAGAATGACTTAGAAAACTGCAGCTGATTAAATAAGGATTATATAAAGATCAACAATTTCTTGAATTGGAGCTGGTCAGTGAAAAGCAGCACTTTTTTAAAAGCCAAAGTAAGCTTCAGAAATCAGTAGATCTGAAAAAACTGTGGGAAAGGAGATCTATTCCTGGAAAGGGAATAGCCTGTCAGCTAGCTATTGTGCACAATCATACAATAAAAATAGTGTGTAGCAGAAATGTGGAGTCACAAAAAAGGGCTCCTTCCTAGCATCTAAGATATACCTTTTGATTAAAAGCCGTGGAGCTATGACCTATAGAAACAGTAACACCTTGGAAAGGGCACCAAAGCAATGTATGCTAAGAATACCCACTTGCAGATTGTGTCTTAAAGCAAATAACATAATAATTAATTTGTAGGTCTAATCCTCTATTAAATGGGATTGTTACTTCTTATAAAACCAAAGAAAATGTCAGCACCAAAGATGGGTGAGCTAATCAGAGTAGTGATACAAATCAGTGTTTTGCACAAGCACTCAGAAATTGCCATGTTGGCCAACTGGCTGGGAAAAATGTCTAGCAATTAGATTGGATAGTTATGCTGATGCCATTTGCCAAATAAAATGTCAAGTGTCAAATATAGCTAAACAAAAGCTAAATAGAAAGTAGCAAAAAAAGAGCTCCAAAAATCAACTACTTCTGGAATCACAGAAAATAAATTACAAGTGAGAAGGGACTATTGATGCTCATTTTTCTTGTATAGCCAGTGCATTGGAATGAAGACAATTCAGAGCTAGAAGAAGCTGGTGGTATAAAGATTGTGGATAGTTTAGAAAGAAAGAGATAGATCAAAAGTGGCTGAGGTTGATGGACTCTTTATAGAAACCTGCTTTGGTGGAGGGAGAGATTTTCTCCACCAATGACTTATGGAAACTCCGTAACATCATTGAGCCATCAAGCCTGTTCTCATTATAGCTACTTTGGCAGAAAGACCCTGTGATGATTCTAGAACAGGGATGTCAAACTCGATTTCATTGACAGCTGCATGAAGGTTGTGTTTGACCTCAGAGGGCTGGAGAGGTTGTGGCCAGTATGACATCATTCATGTTGGGGGCACCTGTGGTGGCCCAAGTGCTCTACCAGAGAAAATGGGCTCCTGAGCATTGTTTTCACCTGGGATGGTGTGCTACAATCCCATGCCAGCAAAAACAGAGTTCAGGAGGGAGTTCTGTTTTCAGTGGGACAGTGTCCTGTAACCCTCTGCCAGTGAAAATGGAGCTCGCGAGGGCCACATGCAACCCTCCTGAGCTGTTTTTGCCAGCAGAGACACTGCGGGCCGGTCATTCAATGTTTTAGGGCAGCCCCACAAGCCAGACCTAAGCACCTCGCAGACTGGATCCTGCCCTTGGGCCTTGAGTTTGACACCCCTGCTCTAGAAGATATTTTAGATTGGTAACAAGGAAATTACTATGTTAGAAATAGGAAGTAGATGTTGATGATGGTTAATGATGAAGGAATTGCAGTAGAGATGTTGATACTTTTATTAATAAGCAAGCATGGTCTATACAAAAAGCAAACCTGAATCTAACAAAATTGAATTTGTAATAAATATGTGTGTGTGTGTGCATGATATATCATAATTTCACAACCTCACAGCTGTTCATGTGTAGAATGGGAATTTCAGATTCATAGCTTAACCTAAAATTAAAGCACCAACTTATCTTTGGTTTTAAAATGTATCAGGGCAAATTCCGGAACAATAAATAGGTAGTTTAATTGTGACAGAGGTGATGATCCAACACCCAATACATCACCCAATTGGGGTGATGATCCAACACCTAATACTTTTAGAAAAATCTTACTTTGAAAACAAAAAAAAATAAACCCCAAAGCATCTGTTTATCATAAAAGCATGAGTGGACAATTTTTGTTTTATTGTAACAAGTTAAACATAAAGGGAGATAAAGGGAGGGGAGAACAAAGATTAAAGCATAAATATGCCCACCTGCATATTAGAAGGTTTTGACATAATTTCAAAACTTGAAGTAAAAGCATTGCAAATGCAAATTGGACATGTAATTTCTAAGTCAGTGCTTTCCAACCTTGTGCCCTCCCCATATGTGCTAAAACTATCTTTTCGAAAATTCTTATTCATGCTGGCTGAGAATGTTGGGAGCTGTAGTTTAAACAGAGAATACCAAATTGTGCAAAGTTGAGTTTTGCTGATAAACTAAAACCTGGAAAGTGTATGAAATGACAGCAGGGTATGTGTAATATTTTTACTCATATATTTAGCATATCTGAATGTGGGCTAGGTCTCATTTGTGGTGAAGAAGACAAAACGAATCCAACAAGTAATGTTAAATTTGATTATCTGAAAGCCGTTCAACGTGCAAGTTAGTTTACTAAGGAATTAATGTACTTGACAAGACATTAAATAACTCAATTCTCCAGTCGTCTTCCAGCACAATGCCTGATTATCTGCTTCATCACATATCTGTACTTGCTCAAACCTGTTGAGTTATATGGATACTTTTGTTGCTTAGTAGTGTGGGAAACACACCCATTTGCTGTGTTTTTTTTACCTGAAGTCAAGCTTATTTAGGATTTAGTTTATGAGAATGATGTACATTTGGGGCACATGAAAGCACTTGTTTCTTGTCCAGATTCTCAGCAGAAATAGTTTTTATGTGGGTGGAAGTGGTAGCATAAGAACCATGTTTGTACAAATTAATGTTACATGTGGTTATTCATGCTTGTCTCTCTGGAGCTGTAGAGTTGGATTTCAAATAAAATGTACTCAGGGAAAATAATTAGCCAAGGGATTTAAACCTCCTTGATTTCACTGAATATTTTTACTGACTTTATCTCTTTATTGAACTGGAAATTAGTGGTAAAAAAAATGAACAGGTTAAAATATTGTAGGATTTCTGAATTCAAGCTGATAAAGTGTTGGTACATAACCCACCAGATTTAACTGTCATTGAAAAGAAGGAAGTGTAGATGAGGTAATCTGAGTGATAGTAGAAAAAAAGACAAAAAATTGGGGAAGATCACAAAATATGAAGACCTGAAAATTGAAGTTGAAAGATGATGCCTTAACCCTACACCAAATTAATTCTTTTTAATAAAACATATTCCTATATTTTTATCATAGTGAAATATTGTAGGATTTCTAGATTCACCAAGCAATTATTCACTGTATCTGCAAAATATTGTAGAACTACAATATTTACAAATATTGTAAATATTTGTACAATATGTGAAATAAATATTATCCAATATCAATATCATTTAGTAGGAAAGTAATAGTGGGTCTTATGTGCTTTTGTCTAAATGTTTGAATAAATAATATAAATAAATAATAAATAATATTATAAAAATATTATGTTGATGTTATTCAATTCAGTTTTAGTTTATTACAGTTGTAGAACGATACAAGTATAAATTAACCTAACATCTATGAGTGCAGTCCACAATTCAGCCTATATTACACTATAATACACACACTAAAATCACATAAAATGTAGATTAATAACAAAAAAGTGATAATACTTAGAATTTAAATGAATTACAGTTAAGTAGAATGAGTTGCATTGGGTTGAATTGTTGTTCTTTTAAGTGATGAAATATGATACAGACTAAAAATAATTGTACAATAGCAGGATGTGAGCTATGATTTCATATCTTAAATTTAGTATAGATATATTCCTTTGTAGTAACGTTCTATGTCATTAGGGTAATGAAGGAATTGCAATTAAAAAAAGAGAAGCTTTAAAGAACAGCTTTAATGCACACTAATTTTCCCTTTGGGGAAAAGAAAAATTAAAATTGTTCAGTAGGTGGGTGGGTTCTGGAAGAAGTGACAACTGTGTCAAAATGCTGTATTTGAAAAACGAGTCCTTAATTTCTTAACCTGCTGCCTTTTCAAATTGCAACTCATCAGAAACTTAACTCCTTGGAAGCATATTCAAGTCTGCAGTTAACTGGATACTTCATAATAAACTACAAGAAACGAACCTCCTTATCCATGTGCTAGTAAGCCTTCAAGGGGCCCAAGCTCTGTTTCTCCCTGTTTCTTTTTGCAACTTTAAGTTGTGTGGATTTTCACTCCAAAAACTCCTACCCAGCAGTCCTAACCAGCCATATCAGGTAAACCTGTCAGAAAACACGAATAGATGAGCTAGTTCTACTTAATCGTACTTTAAGAGTCTCTATTTTATTAACAGAATCTTGGAAGTCTGAAGTTACATTCCTCCTGCCATCACTTTTAACCACCAGATCAACTAGTTTGGGTCCTTTTTAATTTCTTCCTTTTGACTATTAAACCACTAGGGATTTCCCCCTTTTTTCTAATAGTTTCCTAGGCAATATCTTTTCTCCTTGTCCCTCAGTATTACTGTCACATACCATTACAAATCCACATATCTTAAAGTTGCCAAGTCTGAGCACACTTGTTTTAAACTTCTCATTTTTAAAGGGCTAATATTCTAACAACACTGTATTCCGAGTTTGGTTTAAAAGAAACTCTGGGCACAAATGATTCCAAATGGGTACATTGCCATTTAATTTGGACCTTTGCCAATCTTGCCTGAATTTTTAAAAAGTAAGCAGGGTTGGAGCTGGTTAGTGTTTGGATGAAAGTCCACTTTAAAATCTCAAAACTATAAGGTTTGCATGATAATTTAAGCTACAGATAGTCCACAACTTACAACCAGTTGCTTAGCAATGTTTGAAATTATGATGGACTTTCCCCCAAAGGAACTTCTCACCAAGTTCAAAGTTACAAGTTGCACTCCCCCATGGTCACATGATTAAATTTTGGATGCTTGGTAATTAGCCCACATTTATGTCTGTTGGTAGCACACCACAGTCATGTGACCATATTTTACAATGTTTTTGTGGGAACCGGCCACAATTCTGAGAAAAACTGCCTCACAGTGGACAATGAATTTGCTATAGGACCAGGGGTGGGATTCTACCAGTTTGCACCTATTCGCTAAAACCAGTTGTTAACATTCTAAGCAGTTTGGAGAACTGGTTGTTAGAAGAAATTACTGGCCTAATCCTGTAAGGAAGGCAGGAAGGAAACATTCTGGTGTTGCTTACAGAAACTGCCTCTCCGTTAACCCTTATTACATTCTTGGTAGGACTAGACTTCCTATCTCAGGAACTTCTCTGGAGATTTTTCCCCTCCTTTGCTGATACTTTGCTTGTGTGGAGTGATCATTCAAAGTTACAATGGCACTGAAAAAAATGACTTATAATCATTTTTCACACCTATGACTATTGCAGCATCCCCACAGTCATGAGAGGCCAGGCGAGGAGATGCATGCCTCAATGTGAGTGATATTGAGTTGGCCACGCCCAGACAATAATATGACCACCAAGCCATGTCAACCCAGTCACATGACCCCCAAGCCACACCCACCACCTAAGCCACACCCACAGAATCGATTGTTAAAAATTTGAATCCCAACTCTGTATTGGACTGTGGCATTGACTTTATGGCCACAGCATTCACTGCAACTGCTGTTGCATAAATGTCATCTGGTAACCTTCTTTGTGACTGTCACAGTTTATGACTGTAATTGCCAAATGTAATTATAGTTGTCAATGTAGAACTACCCATAAACCTGTAAATTTACCTGTAAATTTAAAGTAGCCTTCAAATAAAAGGCTCTTTTTAAAAAAATGGCAACTTTTATAAGGATATTGTTGTAAGGGTGTGAGTTCTTGGTCTCGGTTAAAATAACAGAACACAAGTTGTAAAGATTCTGAGAATTTCCATGTTCAAATAAAAGAAAAGAACCACAATTTTTTTCAGAACAACTGAAATAGAAAAATATTTGCCCAAACCATAGGTATTTGCTTGCATCTAAAAAGACAGCAGAGCACACAACTATCCTAATGATCCCTCAGAAATAAATACAAGAAAATCAAGGTTGCCTGTGCCTCCCTTTGAAGACTCAATGGAGATTCTTAGATGAACATCTTCAGAACTAGGTCAATGCATGCAGAGCATTGTCAGATACTCCTTCAAGGACCAAAGTCCCAGGCCATGGAACAGTGAATTAACTACATTTTTGAAAGGCTTTTAAGATGTTCCTTTCATTATTTTAAAAGGGACAGATCATATTTATAGATTGCAAAATGCCACCATCATTTCCGTCACTAAAATCCATTTTCTGGAAATGTAGTTTTATTTTATAGATGTGGTACTTTATTTAGCCTGGCACTGTAGATCTGATCCACAGCAGAGGAAAGAGGAGAGATATGACTCATGACATAATTTCCAATTATTTATTAATAATGACACTACCAAAAATATTTCATATGTATTATTCAATTATATATATAAAAAAGCCGCAAGACTAAAGTATAGCATAATGGCTTTTTACTGTTTTGCAAATAATGGCAAATACGTTTTAAAAAGCTTTGACCAAGCAAAAGTTTGCTTCTGTCCCCCTGGTATGCTGAGCATACACAATTTATGAAACCTTGTTTGGCCTTTTGATGTTGATTGGGGAAACTCTCTCATCATCTATTCCAAAGTGTTAAAAAGGAAAATCCATTAGTGCAGCATTGCTGGAAATATACTGACACCTTGCCAAATCCAGAGTTAGGGATGGATGGCAATGCCCTCAGAATACTGAATACAGAATACAGGTTTCATTTTCTAGGCCAAAGACTTTATTACAGGTAGTCCTTGAGTTAGAACCATAATGGAGCCTGGCCATCATGGTTGTAACTTATGACAGTTATAAATTGGGTTACCCACATGACTGACCTGATTTTAGGACCTTTGTTGCTGCAATTGTTAAACAAACACTGCCATTTTTAAGTGTGCCAATGCTATGCTCTGTTTTTTCTAAACCATAAGTAAATGCCAGGTTCTTGACAAAACTGTAATAAAACATCATCACATGATCACACAATGCCGCAAATAATTATAAATGCAGCCCAGTTGCTGAGCACCTGAAGTGTTGTAAAATGACTTTGGGGGAGGAGTGGCCACCAGAACTTCAAATTTGGGCTGTAAGTACCCCCAAGAAGATCCATCATAAATCAAAGACTATCTGTACAATTCAACATGCAGGTAAAAAAGAGGTTTACTTCTCTGACCAGTGATTTAAAATCCATTTTCACTGAAGGGCATTTCAAATCAAGATTTTCCATTTCTCTTGGGAATGCCTCCAAGAGAGTATTGATGTTGTCACTGTCAGTCGTAAGATGTATATATGTGAATAAAGATGTCAGGGTTCCAAGTAAACCCACAGCAAACATACCTGCAAGAAAGGAGATTCCTCAAAGAATAGTTTTATTTGGATATATCATATTGGCACAGGCTGGTGACAGTTTTCACCTAATTAAAAGTAAAAGTTCTCTCCCGCCCCAGAACAATCAGTTGCATGGTCCAATCAAGGTGTTGTCCAGTTGCCTGGTAATTTCACTCCTCCCCTCTCTGACCACCTGTGGGAATGTCCTTGGTTCCCAGGAGAAAGTATTTTGTTTGGGCCAGAAACCCCAACTATCACTATTCCTCCTCCCTATCTGTATGCTGTATTCAATAAAAGTTCCATTGTATAAAGCAAAAGTTTTTAGTTTATCCAAGCCTTCACCATTTTTTCATGTATTTAAGTTTATGAAGATTATTTTGTACACTCTATTCTGAGAATACTTTGTTTACTTTAATTCCTACATGTAATTTATCTTGTACTAATGTGTCATAATTTATTCAATATTTCATTGAATATAATATGTGTTTAAGCTTGGACTAAATTACTGTAGGCCACTTTGGAGACCCAATTATGGATGATTCATAAATAAAAGATGAATTGCTTCATTAGGAACCCGAGACTGAAGAGTTCCCACATTACCTTGGCAATGATTATCCTTTAACTGACTGACCTTATTTTATTTAGCATATTTATACAGCCAGCCATCTCATAAACATGTAACACTGCGCAAGATGAAACAGAACAGTTATTAGCTCCATCACAATCTAAAAACAATTTTTAAAATAAATAAAATAAACATATAAAGATGACATTTGTTTGCACATAGTTTTTTCCTTACACCCAGTCTGTGTTTGTAAACATCTCTTAAGTTTTCTCTTAAATCTTAAGGGAAGATTTCAGGGCTGATACATTAGCAAATTATAAAAAAGGTCCACTTGTTGTTCAGATTTATTTCTCCTCAGACATTTTCCCTCTGCCAACGACTATATCAAATGCAGCATTCTACTTTTTCTACTACAAATATAATTGCATTTATGCTCAGAAGCTGAAAAGTAACTCTGAGCAACCTTAAATCCACAAGGTTTTGACAGACCGGTCTTTGTCAGTTGTGCTGAATCTTAAAATCTGTTGAGTAGGGTAAGTTCAGAGGACATTTAACCAAAGAATAGCCTGCAATGTTATTAATTTTTCACAGTGATGGAAATACTTTTCAGATGGTAACAATTAATATTGTTGTTATTCAGCTCCATTCATGTATTAAATTATTTGTCATTGTCACAACAGCATATTTTCTTTATTAAAGTAATTTCATTTACTTCCTAAAGTAAAATGATCATAAAGTATTGTAAAAAGAGAGGCATCCTTTCCAGAAGGAAGGAAGGAAGGAAGGAAGGAAGGAAGGAAGGAAGGAAGGAAGGAAGGAAGGAAGGAGGGAGGGAGGAAGATGTTTATCTTTGGAGAATCATATGGACAATATATATATATATATATATGCTTACCTGGAAGTATTTTATGTAAACAGAAAAAGACTTTGACTTTCAATATATTAAGATTATATAACTTCTGATATTTACAGAAACATTCCATATAGGAGCCTTGATTTCTTTTTCAGTGGACAAAACCAAAAGGCAACTCCCCCCCCCCCAAAAAAAAATTGTCTCTTTTTCCAATCTCAGAATATTTTTTCCTTTACTATTTCAGTTAAAACACAATAGATTGCAAGCTTTAAACTAGAGGACAGAAGTTAGATTTACATCTATTGGAAATACAATGCCCAATTACTGTAGATCATATTTGAATCTAAAAAGGGGTGTCAAACTCAATTTCATTGAGAGACGCATCAGGCCTGTGGTTGACCTCAGGGATGGCGGGCATAGCCGACTGGGTGGGTGTGGCCAACTGGTTGGGTGTGACTAGCTTGCCACTCACTGGCCATGGCAAATTGGGTGGGTTGGCTGACTGGGTGGGTGTGGCCAGCTTGACGCCACTCCCCAAACTGCTGGCATGTTTCCTCTTCACATTTGGTAGACCAGGCTGAAGTGATATGGGCTGGGCCCAGTGGTGAGATTCAGCCAGTTCGCATCACTTCGGGGGAACTGGTTGTTAACTTTCTGAGAAATTTGGTAAACTGGTTGTGGGAAGAAATCATTAGGGCAGAGAACCAGTTGTTAAACTATTTCAATCCCATCACTGGCTGGGCCCTTACATTTTCCAGGGGCCAGATCTGACCGCATCATGGGCCAGATTCAGCCATGGGCCTTGTGTTTGACATTTCTGATCTAAAATAACAAAAGGAACAACATAGAAGTCAGCTTGTTGCAATATTTTAGATGCTGGCCTTGAACCAGAAGACCAGGTCTTGTGAAAACTGGCTGGATAATTTTGGGACAATCCCTGTCTTTCAATCCAACACTTCATAGAAGTGAAAAAAATAGGAAATAAAAAACTATTACACTTTGAATGTACAAAATAAAGACAGGATGCCAATCTAGTAAATAAATAAATAATAATTTATCCCCTAATATAATTTTTATTAGATAAAAAACTGGTGGAAAAAATATTTTTCTTTCTAGAAATGTCACTTCATTCCCCCCACTCTCTTTCTAATGTTTTCTAGAAGTGTGGGTCTGCTTTGAGGGGGAAGTATTGATCCTTTTGGTTGTGATATGAATTGTCCAACCTGAGTCTGTGGGCTGAGACAGAATGACAAAATTTTATTTCGGAGAAGACATTTGCACAATGACCACTCCCTTGTGGAAGGTCACAAAGCTTGTGCTTCTATTGTTTAACAACTATATAGAGTCTCTGGGTGAGGTCATTCAGTGAGTCAGTTTTTGGCATCACGAGTTTGAAATATAAGATCATCTTCCAGTGCCTTAACTGCTGCACCAAATTGGCTCTCACTGTATTTAATGGAAGAGGGAGGGAGTGAAGGAAGGGAGGGAGGGAGGGAGGGAGGGAAAAGAAGAAAAGACATAGCTAATGGAAGAAGAAGATGAGACCAGGGGGAGCCCATATATTTTCTGTTGTGAAGTGGTGGATTTTTGGATGTGACAGTAGCTCCATGTGGGATTATTCTTGTCCCACCAGGTACTTAAGAATCGCTCTAGGACTTTTCAGCTGGACAAGAAAAGATACTCTCACAGGGTAATCATAAAAATTTATTTAACTAAGGATATTGCATATTCAGTGCTGTTAGAATGCAAAGAGTAAACATTGAACATCTGCCACCCTCTGACAATTGCTTCTGGAGTCTCAGTGTAGGCAGA
Organism: Hydrophis major; assembly: GCA_033807585.1. Lineage (NCBI taxonomy): Eukaryota > Metazoa > Chordata > Lepidosauria > Squamata > Elapidae > Hydrophis > Hydrophis major. The sequence continues at coordinate 34,352,540 of CM066332.1, read as the reverse complement.
GGTGGTATTCAGCAGGTTCTGACCAGTTCTGGAGAACTGGTAATGGAAATTTTGAGTTGTTCGGAAAACCAATAAATACCACTTCTGACTGGAGATTTTACAGTATCCTTCCCCTGCCACGCCCACCAAGCCACGCCCACAGAACCAGTAGTAAAAAAAAATGAATCCCACCAATGAGTGTAGGGTAATGGCAGATAGAAAATGTTTGCCTTTCAAGGATATTTTGCAAATGCTGACCAGCTCCAAATACTTAAAAACTTCCATCCAATGGCTTGTGAACCCTGACACCAGTTGATATTTTCTTTTCATTTTGTATTTTTGCAACATATATTTTACAGACTTTATGCATGTTGATTTTTTTTTCTTTTAGGAAAAAAAAATGCCCACAATCAAAAGGAGAAACTGTCCAAATATGTTGTGGGAAAGCAATTATAGGTTTTATCTATTCTTATTCATAAACTTCCATCCCCTTTCAGAAAAACTGCATAGCTCTATGTTCACTCATTTCTGAGAGAATTTTCACATCTGTTATTCTTCTGTACTTTAGTACTTAATTTTCTACTTTTATCCTCAAATTTTTGGAAATGCATAAAGATAATAGGTGTTATTGCAATTGGAAAAAAACACTGCACAACCAGTGAATGTAACTGCAGAAGGCAATCTCTCCTGGTGACTCTTATGGCAAGGAGCCTGAAGTGCCATGTCACTCTGCACTCACTAGAAATACACACACACACACACATACAGAGTTTTTCATAATTAAAAGAGAAGTACAGTTTCCTATCCTTTGTTCTTTCATTGGAAGGAAAACCTCCATACTGCACTCCACCCTTTATCTTCAAAGGCAATAGGTGTGTTGTGGAGCAGCAGTTACAAAGAGAGCCAGAGCCAGGCTAAAGGCTAACAACTTTATTCTTGCGAATAAAGGGTTGCCGCGGCTGCCGAGGCTATCTGACAGCCAGCTGGTGGCGACAGCTGATGCCATTTGACAGCTCCCTTTTATAGCCGGCTGTCAAACGGCATCAACCAATGGGAGCGATCGGCGCTCCCGCGTTGGTGGCGGACCGGAGGGAGGACTGCTGCTAGTCTTTGAACACAGCACTCCTTCCCCCTGGCCACGAGCATGCGTAGTCCTGTAGCCATGATGGCCGCTTTCACTCGCGGCCCGATCTTCGAAGTTCCTGAGGCTTGTCGGCAGCTGGTGCGTCTTATTCCTCCCGGGCGGTGACTGGAACCTGCAGAGGGTCACTGGCCATCCCTGGACTGCTTTCTGGCAACTGCTCGGGTGAGTCTTCCCGCGGCGGTCGGCTGGTTGCGTTGTCGGGCGGCAGGTAGACCGGGTCCTTCAGCGGGTTGGCTGGCGGTGAGTAGACCAGGTCGTCCGGCGGTGGGTAGACCGGGATTTCGGTGGCAGTCTTGTTCCAATGCCTCCTCAGCTGGTCTACGTGCCTTCTCCAAATCCGGCCATCTTCCAGAAGGACTCTATAAGATCTGGGTCCTGCAACAAAGACGATCTGCCCTGGCAGCCATAAGGGGTGCTCCGCATAGTTCCTGGCGTACACCTGGTCTTGCAGGGCGAATTCCCTGGCATGGCTGTCAGAGGCTAGTGGGGTGCTGGGAGCGTAGTGGGGGTGCAACCTGTCCAGGGTGGTCCTGAGGCGCCTGCCCATTAACAGTTCAGCAGGGGACTTGTTGGTGGAAGGGCACGGAGTGGCATGTTGTGTGAGTAGGTAAGTTGACAGTTTGGCGTGCCAGTCTGCCTGGCCCAGCTTGGCCAGAACTTCCTTGGCAGACCTGACAGCCCTTTCTGCCATTCCATTACTTGCTGGGTGAAAGGGGGCTGTGAGAACGTGTCTGATGCCAAGATTAGCTGTGAAGATGGCAAAGTCGTTAGAACTGAATTGGGGGCCATTATCTGAAACTAATGTGTCAGGAAGTCCATGAGTAGCAAACAGTCTGGTCAAGGCCCTTGTGACAGCCAGTGTTGTGGTGGAGGGTAACAAGGCTACTTCACTCCATTTGGAGAATGAATCTACAACCACCAGGAATGTCCTCCCTTGTATGGGACCAGCCAGATCTACATGCAGCCTGGCCCAAGGGGCCCCTGAATCTTCCCATTTGGTTGGGGCAGCTGCTGGTGGGGCTGCTCTTGTTGCCTGGCAGGGCTGGCACGTGTTAACCCAGTTGGCAATCCGGGCATCTAATCCTGGCCACCAGATGTAGCTGCAGGCCAAGGCCTTCATCCTTATGATGCCAGGGTGACCCTCGTGCAGTGCCCTTAAAACTGGTTCTTGCAAGGTGGGTGGTATGACCACCCTTGTCCCCCATAACAGACAGCCCTGTAGTGAAGAAAGCTCCTGCCTGCGGGTCTTAAATGGCATGAATTCAGGGGTGAACTGAATGTCAGGCCACCCCCTCCCTACCCAGTCCAGGACTTGGGAAATAACATGGTCCCTCTTGGAGTGTGCAGCAATATCCCCAGCTGAGACTGGTAGGTTAAGTTCATTGCAGTCGAAGATTGCGTGGATGGGAGCTGGGTCCTCAACTGGTGATGGTAGGGGGCATCTGCTGAGGGCATCAGCATGGCACAGGGTCTTCCCCGGGCGGTGTACCAGTTTGTAAGAGTAGGCGGCCAGAAATAGAGTCCATCTGGTCATTCTTGGGGATAACACCTGTGGGTTTTGCTTATCCCCAGCTAGCAGTCCTAATAGAGGTTTGTGATCTGTTACAAGTTCAAAACCATGGCCATAAAGGAACTCATGGAATTTTTTTACAGCGGCTACAGCTGCTAAGGCCTCCTTATCGATCTGACTATAGTTCCTCTCTGCAGCGGAGAAAGTTCTTGAAAAATAGGCAATGGGTGCCTCTGATCCATTTGAGAGCCTATGGCTCAATACTGCTCCTATGCCAAAGGGTGAGGCATCAGAGGCTAGCACTAGGGGCAGGTTTGGGTTAAACTGAACTAACACAGAGTTTGAAGTTAAGAGAGACTTCACTGCTTGGAAGGCGTGGGCTTCCCTTTGTCCCCATTGCCATGGGGCTTTCTTATCTAGGAGCCTATGTAGGGGCTCAGCTAAAGAGACTTTGTGAGGCAAAAAGGAAGCATAAAAATTAAGGAGTCCCAAAAAGGCCTGCAATTCAGTTTTGTTAGAGGGAGTGGGTGCCTCGTGAATAGCCCTAACTTTACTCTCTATGGGGTGAATTCCAGATGCATCAATTCGATAACCCAGGAAGTCTACCTGTTTGAGGACAATGGTGCATTTGTCTTTTTTCAATTTAAGCCCGTTTAGCCTGAATCTGTCAAGGACAGATCTCACTCTGAGCAAAAGTTGTGTTTTGTTGGTGGCAGAAACTAAAATGTCATCGAAGTATGGAACCACCCCAGGTAGGCCCTGGAGGATTCTTTCCATGAGTGATTGGAAAATGCCAGGGGCTACGCTAACTCCAAATTGCAAACATTTACATCTAAATGCGCCCCTGTGAGTAACTATAGTTTGTAGGTCAGCAGTGTGTTGGTCAACAGGAAATTGCTGGTATGCCTGGGACATGTCTAACTTTGTAAAAATTATGCATGGCTCAAAAGAGTGGAGCAGGTGTTGGATTACAGGTACTGGGTATGCGCTAATTTGTAGGAAATGTTGAGGGATGTCTTATAGTCAGTGCAAATTCTCACGCTGCCATCTTTTTTTAAAGGGGTGACAATAGGGGTTTCCCACTTGATGAAGTCTACCTGTTCTAGTACCCCCGCAGCTTATACAAGGGGTTTTCTGTTTGACTGTCTGATTGTTGTATTTCCTAGGTGGCCCTGGGGGGGTGGTCTTGGACACGTGAGGCGGTTTACCTCCAGAGGTTCTTCTTCCACTTCTTGGGAGACCTCATCGTAGTGGACTGTAGTCTGCCCTTGCTTAGGGCTGTTCCCCTGAATTTCAGCTGCTGATAATTCTGACAATTCAGCAGCCTGAGCTTCCTCAATAGCTGAGGCTAGGGTTAAGTCTTTTTTAGCCAGTAACCGCCTTTGCAGCTTTAGGTCCCTTACTCCTCCCACAATTTGATCGAGCAGCATGTCCTCAAGGTAGTCCCTAAAACCGCAGTGTATGGCAGCAGATCTCAATGCTGCCATGTACTGACTCACAGTCTCCCCTTCAGCCTGAGTTCTTCTAAAAGCCAGTCTCCTGAGGGTCTGGATCCCTAGAGGGTCTGGGGGAGTAGTGATTTGACAAGATTTCTCTCAACTCATCCCAGGGAATAGCCTTTATAGAACATGGGGACACTAGCGCAAAGGCTGTGTCAAAAACTGTGGCCCCACAGAAACTTAAAAAATAGGCGCTTTTCCTTAGATCCGTGGCTTCAGTTAGATCAATGGCATCTAAAAAACATTCAAATCTATTCATATATGATTCCCATGTTTCTGCCCCCAGTTGGAAGTGCGGGAATTAGATTATTAATTAATCAGATTAGAGGCCATTAGAGTGGCAGCGTTGGTTTCCTCAGCTGAGGAAAAAATAGAGTTTTCGCTTTTAGAAAAGCATTTCTGGCTGCGCCTATCAGCTGCGTTTGGCTCCTCAGCTGAGAGAGCTTTTAAATTTCGCGTTCTTTGGAGAGCGTCAGTGGCGGTGATTCGATCAGCTCGTAGCGGCTTCGGCTCTTTCTTGTTGTGATTTCAGCTCGATTTCCTGCCTGGTTGTCTTAGCTGTATCCTGCCCTCATCGCCAGTGTTGTGGAGCGGTGGTTACAAAGAGAGACGGAGCCAGGCTAAAGGCTAACAACTTTATTCTTGCGAATAAAGGGTCGCTGCGGCTGCCGAGGCTATCTGACAGCCAGCTGGCGGCGACAGCTGATGCCGTTTGACAGCTCCCTTTTATAGCCGGCTGTCAAACGGCATCAACCAATGGGAGCGATCGGCGCTCCCACGTTGGCGGCGGACCGGAGGGAGGACTGCTGCTAGTCTTTGAACACAGCAGGCTGAAAATGGCAAGAGTTGAAAACCACAGATTGGCTCAACAAGCCAGAATTTGCTTCCTGTTGCAGATGGGTTGCCTCCCTATAAGTTGAATGGTGGCAAGACTCTCTGAAAATGAGAAGCAAAAATGGGGGTGGGAGAAACCCATCCTTTCAGGCAGAGTTTGTAGCTCTTACTTCAGCCTTTGTTTCTTAGTAGTTCTTTGGAGAATTCCTCATATTTATTTATTTTATTTATTTCTTGAATTTATATTGCCACCTATTCTCACTTTGCAACTCAAGGCGGCTTACAGAATATAAAACCTCATTTAAATCAATAAAACTAATTAAAAGGAATCAAATAAATTAATATAATAAAATCATGCCCCATCCCCCCACCCTGCCTCGGTGACAGCAGAACACACAAGCCATTTAATGGACTCCATCCCGCTCTGGGTTCCCCAGGCCCACTGGCAGAATCAGGTCTTCAGCACCTTCCAGAAGAGTGTTAGAGTGGGGGCCATTCTAATCTCTGAGGGAATGATTTTTTAGAGAAAGGGAGCCACCATGGAGAAGGCCCTTCTTATGGGTCCCACCAGGTGTATCTCCCTAGGGGATGGGACCTGCAACATTCCTTGCCTCCTTTTTACAATGACCAAGTTATCAATCATTAGCTTGCAGTAAAGAGAAGATTATGCGTTTGTGAAAATATTAAATGAGGAACTGGTAGGAGGATGAAGAAAGGAAGGAAAGAAAAAGAGGAAAGAAAGAAAGAAAAAACCCTTCTTCCTTCCCCCATTTTTACCTTTAACAGATAACAGATAATCAGAGTTGGAAGGGACCTTGTAGGCCCAAGCGGGAGACCCTACACCATTTCTGACAAATGGCAGTCCAATCTCTTCTTGAAAGTCTCAAGTGATGGTGCTCCCACAACTTCCAAGGTTAATTGTTCTCACTGTCAGAAAGTTTCTCCTTATTTCCAGATTAAATCTCTCCTTGTTCAGTATCCATCCATTATTCCTTGACTGGCCTACAGATGCTTTCGAAAATAGCTTGACCCCTTTCTCTCTGTGGCAGCCCCTCAAATATTGGAAGATTGCTATCCGGTCTCCCCTGGTCTTTCTTTTTACTAGACAAGCCAAGCCCAGTTCCTGTTCTTCATATGTTTTAATCTCCAGTCCCCTAATCATCCTGGTTGCTCTTTTCTGTACTCTGTACTCTTTCTAGAGTCTCAACATCTTGCACTTATCCAACATTTACTATACTCTTCAACCCATTCATACTTCCAATCCTTTCCAGTCCTATTTGTTCAGCCTATTTTAAACGGATTACAATTATAACTAATTTGAATCTCATTAATTACAAAAAGAGTATATGCTAACCTTAAAATAGCTTTTTCTACAAGCTCTCTGGTGTAAAAGTAAAATGCCTCACTATTGACTTGCAAATAATCAGGTAGAAAGATAAAACAATGCTACATATTTAAAAATCTTAAGTCAATATTTATTTATTTATTTTACATTGTCCATGGCTATTTTTCAACCACTGTGAAGCTAAGGCAAAAATAATGCTAGCACTTTATTTCTGTTGATTAAAGCATACATTTTCCATAATGGTTGATTTAAAGGAAGTTTTATAACCCAAGATGAAAGTGGTAATTAAGAAAAATTGCAGGAATACCTCAATCTAGAATTAATGTTTCATTATAAGAAATCTGTTTCTGGATTTGAGGAGTTTTGATTGGTTTGAGGTAATACCTATTTTCAAAATAGTAACTCATTGCATATATATTTCATTTGTTCAGATTGTAAATAATATATTATCTTTTTATCTAAATAGGGAGGAAAAAAATCCACCTTTGAATTATCACCCTGACAAAGTAACCACAAGAAGACTGCTAAAATCTGTCTCAAAATAGTAGAGAAAAAGGAAAAGATATAACATATCTTATATTTCAAGAGATAAGCATTCCCACTTATATCCAATCCTGTATTGCCTTCCTTATCCTATTTATTAGTACTGTCACTCAACTTGCAATTATGAGTCTAGATGGATGACATAGGATTAAAATTAAAAACATAAACTCAAACCACCAGAGAGGAGAGGAAAATGTAACATAACCAATACAAGTTCTCAATCAGTCTCTGTTGTTAGTTGCAAAATCGTGTCTGACCCATTTTGACCCCATGGACAACATTCCTCCAGGCCTTCCTTTCCTCTACGATCCCCCAGAGTCCATTTAAGCTCACACCAACTGCTTCAGTGACTCCATCCAGCCACCTCATTCTCTGCCCTCCCTTCTTCTTTTGCCCTCAATTATTCCCAGCATTAGGCTCTTCTCCAGTGAGTCCTTCCTTCTCATTAGGTGGCCAAAGTATTTGAGTTCATCTTGAGGATTTGGCCTTCTAAAGAGTAGTCAGGGTTGATCTGCTCTAGGACTGACTGGTTTGATCTCCTTGCAGTCCAAGCGTCTTTGACGCTCAACCTTCTTTATGGTCCAACTTTCACAGCCATACATTGTAACTGGGAAAACCATAGATAGATAGATAGATAGAGTTTATTTGTCATTACACTTGCAAGCGGGTGCAACGAAATGAGGTGCTCTTCCACAAGTAAAAACTGGACAAACACCACTAAAAGAAAAAAAAAATTAAATTAAATTAAAACTAAACACAGCCGACCATACAATGATCTCTATGCAATTTAAAAATGTAAAACCCCATTACTCTCATTCATTTCCACATAAATCTTATGACCCTGCATTCAAACTTGACTATACACATTTTGTTTTGGCAGGGTGATGTCTCTGCTTTTTAGTATGCTGTCTAGGTTTGCCATATAGCTTTCCTCCCCAGGAGCAAGCATCTTTTGATTTTTTTGGCTGTAGTTCCCATCTGCGGTGATCTTGGAGCCCAGGAAAATAAAATCTGTCATTACCACCATTTCTTCCCCATCTATTTGCCAGGAATTGAGAGGGGCAGATGCCATGATCTTAGTTTCCACTTTCTACCCATCTATTATTGGAAGAGTCATCAAGAACTTTAGCTCAATCCTGGGTGAAAAATCTAGATCTTCAATGCCTTATGGATGTGCAACACAGATAATTTTCACTTTTTGACTGCCTTGTTAAATGACCATTCAAAGTTATAACAGTTTTGCAACTACCCTGCACATTTATGACCATTGTGGTATCTTGTGGCAAGGTGATTGCTATTTTGGTGTTTTGCAATTATGCACATTTATGACCATTGCAGTGTCCTGTAGTCATGTGATTGTTATTTGGGTGCTTCACAACTGGCTTCCAACAAGCAGAAGTAATGGACAACATGAAACTAAAATTGCAAGTCTGATATTTTTTTCTGTCTATTGTTTTTTGTGATTGCCCAGAATTTCAATTGGAAAATTGACTATGTAAATAGATTAAATAAATATACAATTTAAGGCTATATCGACAGAAATACAAATTCTGTATAATGGAAAGAAATCTTTCAACTTTTTTTCAATATTAGTGAGAGAAGTTCTGTCCTCCTACCCCCTACTCCCCAAATATAAGCCAAGTGTTGAACAAACTGGAGCAAGTTTTTAGAATGGCAGCATGGATAAAATGGGAATTAGAAAGAACTATTGAAGGGTCTGGAAAAGGCTAGCCTTAAGAATTGAAGACAAAGTGATATGATAGCATGTCTTTAAATAGTTGAAAATAAAAAGTTCTTTGCAAATAGATTTATTCTTTGTAAATAGAAGATTGCTGGTCAAAACATGGAGGGACAACACCTGCTTTATATCACCCAAGAGTATAAAATACAAGCTCTTAAATTTCAGAAAAGCCAATAAATACAACAGTAAGAGGATGTACAAGAACAGGGAAAACAATTAAATCATTTTAAGTCTTCTTTCCTTGCTTCTTCTTTTAAAGGAAAGCTTATATAAACATATTTTACTGTACATTAAACAGTCAGAATGAGTATGTTTTTCTTAAAATAGAAAAGTTTATGTAATAACTGATCCTGCATAATCCGTGGTAGACAGACCAATACTTTATTTCATCATGTATTCATTAGCTTTAAAGGGTGAGGTAGGGTGAGTTTGATCTGTCAAGTTCAGGTTTACAATTGATTCATACAATCTTTTTTTTCTTTTTTGCAGACTGTGTGGGAAAGGAGTAGCTTATAAAATCAGCTCTTCAAAATTTAATTAGTGGGCAGCATTAAAATGGAATGGGCTTAATTTAGTTGACAGTAGCTGACTCTACATCAGTGTTTTTATATTTTAATCTGTCATAGATCTAAAAAGTACTAATTGAACTGACATGGAATTGGTCTTGCAGTTTTTCTCCTCTTTGGTCAATATATTGTATGAAATGTGCATACCACATTGGAAAACAGAATTCCATCAGGCTGATTCAGCAACTTCAACCAGAAAAAATGTTCTTGGGATTACCGTGTAGACTGTATCAAAAAAAAGTCACACAACCCACAATTCAGCATCCAAACCTTCTTCAACCAATCCACCCTCACCCAAGACTAGGCACGCACACCCCCAGCTACCTCAATTCCAACTACTGCTGGCCTTAAATGCAAGCTACTCAATGCAACAAGCATTGTAATTGTAAATAAAATACCTGAATTTCTCCTCTTACTAAATATGGCTAAATTTGACATCATATTTGTCTGTGAAACATGGTTCAACGCATCTCTTCCTGACTCCATTACCTCAGTAAGAGACTATAATGTTTACTGATCCGATCGTGAAATCTGTAGAGGAGGTGGGGTGACTATCTTCTATAAAAAGTCCCTACATCTAGAAAACAACCAAGTTACTCAAGAGCTTGCTCTTCCTGAGACCATTATCTGTGAACTGACCTTAAATATCACATTTCGGTTCTTACTATGTTACAGAGCCCCTGATTATGACATCGAACATGTAAACAAGCTAAATACACTACTAACATGGGCAGCATCCTGCCCACATGCTTGTATCTTTCTTGGTGACTTCAATCTACCTCATATTAACTGGACCCTAAACGAATGTACAACTGAACCCATACATGCAACCTTCTACAATGCTGTAACAAATCTGGGACTGGAACAATTAGGAACCAACAATGCTAGGCTTAACAACTGCCTCGATCTCATCTTCTCATCGTTATACTCAATGATCTCTCTTCCTTTGATTGGCAATTTCTATTCACTGGATGCAATAATGTTGAAGACCATTACAACATATATTTATTAGAAATCAAAAGAGCCATCAAGCTATATGTACCAATAACAACTCCCAAAACCAGGAAAAATAGATTACATAACAATAAGGAAGCTTCAATCTAAAACAGAGATCACTTTGGAGAAAAAACAAATCTGGTCATATTGTCAACTTCAAAAGCCAATACAAAAATCTTTGCCACCAGATAAAAACTGAATGCACTAATTATCACATTAAACAGTAGGAAAACCTTCTATGGACAAATTCCACCCATGCTTTCTACAATTTTGTAAACAACAAACTAAAAGACTCAAGGTCCATCCCACCCCTGAAAGGACCTAATGGCAAAGACTGCAACGACGACACCATCAAAGCAAACCTCTTTAACACATTCTTTGGCTCAGTATTTGTAAACAGCAATGGATCAAGTCCAGTACTTCCTAGTCAAACCACAGACAACTACAATGATCTAATACATATCGATTTTACAGAAGACATTGTTGAAAAAGCACTTCGCAATCTAAAACCATCTCTATCTATTGGACCAGATGGAATATGTGCCTACTTCTTAAAAAAGCTATCCACTGCCATAGCCGAACCTCTAAGCATAATCTTTGAAAAATCTTTCAGGACCAGCTCCTTGCCAAAACTATGGTCACAAGCCACGGTCATCCCCATCTTCAAAAAGGGAGACCCCAACCTAGTTGAAAATTACAGACCAATCTCATTATGCTGTGTCACCTGTAAAGTCATGGAATCAATTATTGACCAATCCATTATCCTCCACTTAGAGACAAACAACCTACTCTCTAATAAACAATTTGGTTTCAGAAAAAAATCTGAAAATCCTGTAATCTGCAACTCTTACACTGAAAAAACATATGGACTACACAACTCAACCAGGGCAAAGCAATAGATGCAATCTATATAGATTTCTGTAAAGCCTTTAGTTCAGTGGTACATGACAAACTACTACGAAAACTAAAATCTTATGGTATCTCTGGACACCTACATAACTGAATAGAAGCATTCCTATCAAACAGACAACAAATGGTCAAAATTGGGAGCGTCCTATCAAATTCTGTTCCTGTCAACAGTAGTGTCCCCCAAGACAGTGTTTTAGGACCAACTCTCTTCATACTCTATATAAATGACCTCTGTGATCATATTAAGAGCAACTGCATTCTCTTTGCTGATGATGTAAAGCTATTCAACACCACAGGCAATACTACTACCCTCCAAAAAGACCTTGACTATATGTCAGAATGGTCAAAGAAATGGCAACTTCAAATCTCAACAAATAAATGCTCTGTCTTACATATTGGCAGAAAAAATCAGAAAATAAAATACAAGCTAAATAGTCAAGACCTTAAACCCAAAACTTTAACCTTAGATTGTCTACTATTGACCTCACCCCCTTCCTAAGAGGCCTGTAGGGGGCATGCATAAGCACACCAATCATGCCTACTGTTCCTGTCCTATTGTTTTTTACTTCTCTTATAAGTATCTATCTCATGTATTCAAAACTATATTTATTCTTGTACCTGTGTCTTGTGATTGGCAAATCAAATAAATACAAAAATACAAGTACAGTTTTGCCTACTGTATTCATCTGGAGTGCACGTTGCATGCATTTCTTATGCTGAGTACTAACCAAGCATTAGTTTGTTATGCTTCAGTGACAAACAGAAGCACATCAATTTTTCACATGAAAAATGACAATGTGGAAACAGTTACACCATGTTCCCTGCTTGTTCACCTGAAAAAGGCCCTCAATAGTTTGTTTTTAAATGAAAGGAAGGGGAAATTTTAAGCAGAGCATTGAGTGATGTATTTAGCAATCAGATGAATCTATGCAAGCAATGAAATAGTATATTTGGATCTCAGTCTTTTCGGATTGATATGTTGTCATTTCTTGACACCTCTCTGGTTTGCAAAAGATGGTTTGTGAGAATTTTAGAAGGACTGTAATAAGTTTTACAAAGAGCCTAAAGGCCTGTCTACATCAGCTTCCTATGCCTCAGTAATCAACCAGAGGGTCAATGCAAGAATATAAGTCAGCTGATAGTGATATCACTATAGCTTTCTATATAACTATGTAAAACTACCTGAGAATTACAATCAATCTTGATTGATGATGTCAAAAGTAGGTTGTAATTTCTAGCTGACCTTAATTATTCTTGAAAGAAATAAAAGAGTTGGATCTGATTAGTATTTGGATTATTAAGAAATCCTAGGGATGTCGTTTGGAGTTTCTAGAAGAAAGCAATAATAAACCATTCAGCACTATTGCCAAAAAAGCCGACACTCATTCATGCACATATTGGAGATCCAGGTATATCTGGGAAACATCAGGTCTTAAGCTTAACCAAAGTGAAGCTTTGTCCCAAAGGTACTTTTTCAAGATGAAACTGGATTTTCTGTTTTTTCTTTGAGAAAATTTCACTTCTCATCCAAGAAGCTTCTTCACCTCTGACTGGGATGGTGGGGAATGGAAGGATTTATTCTCCTTGCAGACAGACAGACAGACAGCTGGTCGTTTGCATTCTTTTAGCAAGTTGTTGAGGCCACTTTGAGCTTTATCTGTGTTATCAGGGTCACCTGGGTAGTGCAAATGGGTGTGGAGCAGGAGTAGGATGCTGCCGGTTCAGCCAGTCTGCTGGTTCTATACAACTGGTAGTTTTGAAGAACAGCAGACACCAAACTGGTTCACTGAGATGACCTTTTGGTTGTCTGTTTGGCCCACCCACCTGCCCGAGCTCTTGGCTGTCCTTTATTTCCTGCTTTGTCAACTTCAGCTGCTTTGCACGGCACAGCTGAGGTTGAAAAAACAGGAAAGAAGAGGATTTTCAAATGCTGTGCACCTCCACACAGCACTTGTCAGCTGCCTGGGTGGCACAGCTGAGGCTTTTTGCAAATGCTGCACACACACGTGCGGCGCACTTCAGGTGTGTGTGCACGAGAAGCACGTGCATGCAAAACACACTCTCACCAAACCGGTAGAAACACCGGTTGAATCCCACCCCTGGTGCAGAGCCTTTTTGGAACTGTTGAAGGGACTGTGACAGCTCCAAGAAGGCTGCACATCCATTTGCACTACTTAGGTGACCCTGAGGACACAGGTAAATCTCCAGGTGGCATCAATAACTTGCTAAAAGAATGCTGTCTGCAAGGAGTATAAATCCTTCCATTCCTTAAAATGTTCAATTTGAACATGATTGTACTTAGATACACGTATCCAATGAAATAAAAAGGATTTCAAATACATTTAGTCTGCTATAAATATATTCGGCCTGGATCCAAGTCTGTGTCAAAAAGTCAATGAGCCGCATCTACAGTTAATAAATTTAAAATAAACATTATTCATAAAGCTGAGACAACCAATCTAAACAGTACTGTAAAAAAGATGCATATTTATAAAACACTGACTGAAAAACCAAGTTAAAGGGATCAATTTTAAATAGCACACATAGACAAAGCTAATCATGCATCCCTTAATAATATTGTTTAGGATTGGAGTTTTATTTTGATGTTGATAGTTCCTGGTTTTCAATTCCAGATGTCAGAATGCACTTTAAAATGACTTGCTTCTACATCTAACTTGAGTTAATGACTTTTATCATGGTGCAAAAAGCATAAGCCCAAAGGTTATTTTAATGTAACTCAGAGATACTGACTTTTTGAAAACCCATTAATGCATGTCCACACACACTTTTGTCATGTACTAAGGTTGGTGTGCTATGCAGCCCAATTGTATGCATGGGTCTTTGTACTTAAATTAATCTGATAAGAGTTGATATTACAACTAAAAGCTAATATCATGGCATACTCTTTACTGCATTGTGACCCACATAAACAATTAAAGAACTGGAAAAATTTATCTTAACTATGAGCCATTAAGTTATTGCTTCCCTAGTCTTTCTGTATTTTAATTCCATCCTAAAAGATAACAATATATTAGTACACTATCACAATAGTATTGTGACAATGAATTGTTTTTTCCAAATAAATGAGTATCAAATATGCCCCCAGTTATGACAGATGTTGGTTCTGAGTTTTAACTGGGTCATTTGATTTCTATTTGACTTGAGCTAAAATTATGAGCAAACCTAGCCTCGCAAAGTTAAGGAGCACATTCCAAGAAGAGAGCCACAAGCTAATCAACTTTGGCAGACTAACAATGGCTGTGATGCCTTGTGCTAATTTCACTTGGCAAATGGACTCTGGAAATCTGAATAAGAAAAAAATTCCCCATTTTTAAATTTATTTAGCTGTGAAAATGCATAGTATTTGCAGCAATAGTACTTGATGGCCTTTGAAGGTCAATTTTTTAAGGAGGAAATAAACCCTGCCACATTAGATTATTGTTACAAATATAAGTTGTTGATAAAGAATAGTCTTCTCTGAGATAAGCTGAATTCCCAAAAACTTTCTCAACATATCTCCCAGCCTTTTTATGCAGTAACAATATAGAAGTGGCCAGTAATGAGTTTCCAAATTCTATGACAGCGCACTTCATGTGCGTGTGCAGGTCTCAAAGACCACCATCTGTGTCAATGCTGGTGAGTTGATATGTTTTTTAGCTCAGCTGAGGCGTGGAAATCTGCTCTGTTGTGCGAATCAGCTGAGCTAAAAAAAACAAGGGAATATAGGAGAGGTAACAGTGAGGGCAAGTGGGCAGGGCCAGCCAGAGGTGGTATTGCCGGTTCTCTGAACTATTCAAAATTTTCACTACTGGTGTTATGTATGTAAATAATTGAATAAAGGCAAGCTTGGGGTAAAGTGCAGGGTTCTGGCCCTGCACTTCTGATTGGGTGTTAAGCGGCTAGATCGGATTGGTCGGGTTCTGAGAATCGGATTGGCCCTTAACGAAGGACTCTTATTGGTACTGGAGCTAGCGTTTCACAAGCTCCTATTGGTTATTTCACATTAGCATTGCCTATATAAAGCAGAGTTGTTGTTATACAAGTTAGAAGTCACTATGCAATAAAGAGTTGAAAGTTCACCAACTAAGACTGTCTCCATTCATTCTACCCATGCCTGAATCTATGAAACTAGCGACGAGGATGGGATATGGAGACATCTGATCTTAAGGAACTTGGAAGAAAACAGAGCACGTGTAAAAAACGGCGCCACCAATGGAAGCCATGTCCGGCGGCATCGTACCACCCGCTCCGTACGATCCATCCCAAGAGGATTGGGAATCCTACATGGATCGCTTTCAGATGTTCCTCGAAACGAACAACCTGAAGGACGCCACAGCAGCCAAGAAGCAGGCGCTGTTCCTGACGTACTGCAGCCCGGCTGTCTTTAAAATGGCTAAAGACCTCGCGAAGCCTCGAGAAGTGAAAGCAATAAGCTGGGACGACCTCGAACCTCTCCTGAGAGACCATTACGCGCCAACTGTACCCACACTCGTGAGATGCCACGAGTTCTATCAACGAAACCAACGAAAAGGAGAGAGTGTGGCTGACTTCGTGGCAGACCTCCGGCACTTGGGAGGCCTCTGCGGGTTCGCAGACTTAGATGAAGCATTGAGAGACCGCCTAATTCTGAGATTAGATGCACTAAACGTGCAGAGCAAGCTGATGGCGAAGGGCGACATCGGCCTTGTTGACGCCATCGCTGAAGCCACCGCCACTGAGGCAACCAAAAAGTCAGCGGCGCAGCTACGGCGAAGCCGAAACCCCACAAACCCACCGACAGGCGACATCTCACCCAGCTCAGAAGGGCAGTTGGCAACAACGCACTACGAGGACCTCTCTTCGTCGTCAGACAGCGATGAAGAAGGGGTCCATCGACTGCGTTCCGACCGGGACCCTCGTCCTAAAACCTCACGCCCTTGTGCTGGCTGTGGGGCAAACCATCCCAGGGCAGACTGCAAATTCCGCGACGCACTCTGCCACGAGTGCGGGAAACGAGGCCACATCGGTCGAGTCTGTCGCAGTTTACCGGGACCAAGCCCGGCCTCAAAGGGAACCAATTTTCGCCAATCGGCAGGAAACCGTCCTGTAAGGCGAGACCCAGCAAACCACTCCTATAGATATCGAGCGTTGCAGAAAGAAGAGGCTCACCATACTATCACTATAGGTCACGCCTCGGCCCTGGATGCTAAGAAGATTCGAGTTACAGTAGCCATAGAGAACCAACCCTGCCACATGGAGGTCGATTCGGGATCGTCCCTCTCGATGGTGTCATGGAAGACATTAAAACAGCTCATTCCTACCATCCAACACCAAGACCTTCGAATGCAACGCCTTATCCTTAAAGATTACCAAGGGAATCGGATCCCTGTGGTCGGGTCTTGTCGAGTCCACGTCTCGTTTAAAAAGCATACGGCATACTTACCTCTAACGATCATCGATAGGGACAGGCCTAGTTTGTTGGGCCTCCAATGGTTTGTGCCACTCGGCATCGAACTAGCCGGCGTGAACCGAGTCGGTGATTGCGAGTGGGAGGAGGATCTTATGTCTGAATTCAGCGATGTCTTCGCAGATCATCTGGGCAAGTATAAAGGGACCCCAATTTCGTTCAGCCTCGACCCTAAGGTCGCCCCGATCCGTTTAAAGCCCCGTCGAGTTCCGTTTGCCCTTAAGGCCAAGATAGATGAACAACTTGACAAACTAATTAAACAAGGGGTACTGCAACCCATTGGTCATTCCCCATGGGAAACTCCTATTGTAACCCCCATTAAACCAGATGGGTCAATCCGAATCTGTGGGGACCACCGGGCCACTCTAAACCACGCCCTCCAACAGAATGCGTATCCAGTGCCGGTGGTGCAGCACCTCCTTCATTCTCTGGGAGGTGGAAAGGTTTTCGCTAAGCTAGATTTAGCTCAAGCCTATCAACAATTGCCCGTGGACGATAAAACAGCCCAAACCCAAATGATAGTAATGCACAGAGGTGCTTTTAAATGTACCCGATTGCAGTTCGGGGTGAGTGTGGCCCCAGGAATATTCCAAAGTTTAATGGAACGATTGTTACAGGGAATCAAGGGCGTGGTTCCGTATTTTGATGACCTATTGATTGCAGCTCCTAGTAAAAAAATTCTGCAGAATCGTTTAAAATGTGTGCTTAAAAAATTCCAAGAAGCGGGATTGAAAGTAAAAAGGGATAAATGTCATCTGTATACCGACAGTGTTGAATTTCTAGGTTATCGCATTGATAGTCAGGCTATTCACCCAACTGAGAATAAATTAAGGGCAATTAGAAATGCTCCCAGACCTCATAACAAAACTGATCTTCAAGCATTTTTAGGCCTTATCAATTTCTACAATGTGTTTTTACCGCATAAGGCGACTGTGGCTGAACCATTACACCGGTTATTAGATAAGAAAGCATTCTGGGTTTGGGGTTACTGAGAAGAAAAAGCGTTTAGAAATGTAAAAGATTTACTTACATCTGATTCTGTACTTATGCAATATAATGAAACATTACCATTGGTTATAACTTGTGATGCCTCACCGTTTGGGGTGGGCGCTATTTTGAGCCATGTGCTACCTAATGGAAATGAGGCTCCCGTTGCATACTTTTCGAAGACTCTATCCCAGGCAGAACGTAACTATGGACAAATAGACAAGGAGGATCTTGCAATTGTGTCAGCCGTAAAAAAATTCCATGAGTATGTATATGGAAGGACGTTTACAATTGTAACCGACCACAAACCTTTATTGGGGATAATCGCTGGGGACAAACCAACTCCCTATATATTGTCCCCAAGAATGACTCGATGGTCAGAGTTTCTAGCTGCTTATAATTATCAATTGTTACATCGACCGGGGAAAGCCATTCCCCATGCCGACGCACTCAGCAGAGCACCACTACCAGAGACCCTCGACGATCCGGCACCAACAGTATCGGCGTTACAAATCAAAACGCTCAACTTACCTCCTTTGACCGCTCGAGATATCACGAGGGAGACCAGACGAGACCACACCCTAGCACGAGTCCTAGGCTGGGTAGAGCGTGGTTGGCCATTGGACCAGATCCCACATGACTTCGCGCCATTTAAAACAAGACAGACTGAACTTTTTTCTCAAAAAGGCTGTGTTATCTGGGGCAATAGAGTCGTCGTCCCAGAACGACTCCAAAAGACGCTGTTACAAAACCTGCACGAAGGACATCCCGGGATCGTACGAATGAAGGAGAAGCTGAGCCACTACAAAACAACACCCTACCTCAACGGGACTGCACGCAGCCAGTCCAAAGAAAATCTGACAGACCCAAGAGACAACCGCCCTATTTAAAGGACTACATTGTCACAAACTAATTGTGAAGCCAGGGGGAAGGGGTGTTATGTATGTAAATAGTTGAATAAAGGCAAGCTTGGGGTAAAGTGCAGGGTTCAGGCCCTGCACTTCTGATTGGGTGTTAAGCAGCTAGATCGGATTGGTCGGGTTCTGAGAATCTGATTGGCCTTTAACGAAGGACTCTTATTGGTACTGGAGCTAGCGTTTCACAGCTCCTATTGGTTATTTCACATTAGCATTGCCTATATAAAGCAGAGTTGTTGTTATACAAGTTAGAAGTCACTATGCAATAAAGAGTTGAAAGTTCACCAACTAAGACTGTCTCCATTCATTCTACCCATGCCTGAATCTTTGACATATCTATCTATCTATCTATCTATCTATCTATCTATCTATCTATCTATCTATCTATCATATCTTTCTCTCTCTCTCTCACATACACATCTATTTATCTGTGAAACCAACTCCCTATATATTGTCCCCAAGAATGACTCGATGGTCAGAGTTTCTAGCTGCTTATAATTATCGATTGTTACATCGACCAGGGAAAGCCATTCCCCATGCCGACGCACTCAGCAGAGCACCGCTACCAGAGACCCTCGACGATCCGGCACCAACAGTATCGGCGTTATAAATAGAAACGCTCAACTCGCCTCCTATGACCGCTCGAGATATCGCGAGGGAGACCAGACGAGACCACACCCTAGCACGAGTCCTAGGCTGGGTAGAGCGTGGATGGCCATTGGACCAGATCCCAGATGACTTTGCGCCATTTAAAACAAGACAGACTGAACTTTTTTCTCAAAAAGGCTGCGTTATCTGGGGCGATAGAGTCGTCGTCCCAGAACGACTCCAAAAGACGCTGTTACAAATCTTGCACGATGGACATCCCGGGATCGTGCGAATGAAGGCACTCGCACGGAGCTACGCTTGGTGGCCAGGCATGGACCGACACATCGAGCAATGGGTCAAGGCCTGCACCAAGTGCCAACAAACCAGCAACGCACCACCAAAAGCTGCACCAACCGAATGGGAGATGCCACGTGGACCCTGGTCCAGAATCCACCTGGATTTCGCAGGGCCGATCAAAGGACAGACATTGCTGTTGACTGTCGATGCATACTCTAATTGGTTAGAAATTCATCGAATGGCCAATACAACCTCCGAGGTAGTCATTAAAGTCCTCAATAGACTCTTTGCAACTCATGGATTGCCGGACGTCCTGGTGTCCGATAACGGACCACAGTTTACAGCGCTAATGTTTGAACAGTACCTTGCTGACAACGGCATCTGCCATGCGCTCACCTCGCCAGTGCATCCTGCTACCAATGGCCGAGTGGAACGCATGGTACAATTTGTAAAAAAGACTTTACAAAAGATGGACTATGATAATCTTGACGAAAAAATAAACCGCATTCTACTTCTACAACACATCACTCCGCACAGCGAAACTGGCAGAACTCCCGCTGAACTTCTCATGGGGCGAAAACTCCGTTCCCGCCTCGACCGACTGCACCCTGCTTACGAGCCAGAAAAGCCTCCAGGATCCAACGGACGCTACCGTACCTTCAAGGTAGGCGACCCTGTTTATGCAAGAAATTTATCGGGCAACCCAGTTTGGATTGAAGCAACGGTAATACGCGAGACTGGGCCCAGATCCTATATTGTAAAATGTATTGATGAGAGACTATGGAAAAGACATATTGACCAATTACGGTCACGACTTATAACTGCTAGCCAACAACTTCCCAACAACCAAACTGAGGGGGGGGAAGGAAGAGAAGATGACGATATGCCAGGAAACCTGTTCCAGGAAAGCGATGAATCAAGTGAAACCCAGGAAATGGAGCAGGAAGAAGAATCGTACGCTCCAAGGGAAATCACACCAGAATGAGAAGCTGAGCCACTACAAAATGACATCCTACCTCAACGGGACTGCATGCAGCCAGTCCAAAGAAAATCTGACAGACCCAAGAGACAACCGTCCTATTTAAAGGACTACATAGTCACAAACTAATTGTGAAGCCAGGGGGAAGGGGTGTTATGTATGTAAATAATTGAATAAAGGCAAGCTTGGGGTAAAGTGCAGGGTTTTGGCCCTGCACTTCTGATTGGGTGTTAAGCAGCTAGATCGGATTGGTCGGGTTCTGAGAATCTGATTGGCCCTTAACGAAGGACTCTTATTGGTACTGGAGCTAGCATTTCACAAGCTCCTATTGGCTATTTCACATTAGCATTGCCTATATAAAGCAGAGTTGTTGTTATACAAGTTAGAAGTCACTATGCAATAAAGAGTTGAAAGTTCACCAACTAAGACTGTCTCCATTCATTCTACCCATGCCTGAATCTATGACAACTGGTATACCAGAACAAGTCTGAAACAGCTGAATACCACCTCTGGAAGTGGCCTGTCATTCATTACTTCCCAAGATTTTTCCCCAAAATTTACAGTCTATTGGACTCCCATACATGGACTAACCAGGTCCAATCTTGTAGGAAGTTCCTGCCTTAATGTGACTGAAAGGAAATGCTAAACAATGTTGGTTAATAATGAGTAAAAAGTCATCAGGATTGTATCCTAGAAAGTTGAAAAAATCATAGAGAATATTACCTGTAAAACTCCTGGGAGGATTGGGAAATCAAACAAATACACAAATTTGTCTATGAAGTCACCAGAGAGCCAGCCTAAGTGGAAGGAGACTTTACAATTTACAGGATGCTCATCCAGTATTTTCATTTTATTATCTATTCCAAGGAAGACTACATGAGGCTCCCCTGTATCCAAATCCACCTAAACCAACATTTATCATAGCCCACTGTTATCTTTACAGGTTCGCACTCAGTATAGTATACTTTGAAGCATTCTGCTTTTACTTATTTGGAAGGTTAGACTGCAAAGATCAGAGGTTAGTGATCAGTTCTATCTCTTTCCAGACTAAACTCTTTGCTTCTTTGAATTAAGCTGTTGGGCCAGACCATTTTTCTCAATTACCTATCTTAACTGGCTGTGGAAAAAGGAGGCAGAGGTTTTTGGATTTGAGGGAGAGCACAATCCTGATTAAAAAGAAACGTATATTTTTGTTACATTCTTTTTATGCCATGTTTTAGGGATTATTATTAGGTTTTCCTGAACAAAACTTCTTTACAGATATCATTTAATTGTCCAGCTGCATTGCTTTCATTTTAGGAAGAACCAGCTACTTATTTTTATGACACTGTCTATCTTATGACTTTCAATTTTGTGAAAAGTAGAAAGGCATCAAATAGTGCTCCAGTTGAAAACATCATTGGCTTTCTCCCTACAACATGTAAACAACTTTTTTGGTAAATAACTAATTTAATCAGGTAGGGATCTTTAGTATATTTTTACAGATTTTGTGTACAATCAGAACACACATACTCTTGAATGGTACATTTCCCTAAATAGTGTGGATAATTCTGGCTGCTGAGCTTTGTTTACAACTAATTGTATTAGTTGTTCAGCTGCTGAGAGACTGTTGAATTATACTTCTTTCCAGCTCCACAACAAAGAAAGTTGTCCTCAGTTACTAACATCATTTCTGTCATAAAATAAGTCCAATTTTATATTTGCAGTTACTATAGAAAAGTCATTGTTAGCTTATCTTTTCTTTTCTCCCATTTTTTTGTTACCAGCTGTTATTTTTTTCTTCTCCTATCAATGTACATGTATGGTTCATAAACATTAGTATTTCTGCCAATCAGTATTTTCAGAATCTGTGTTTTTTTTTAAAGAAAAAGAAAGAAAACACATGTGGGAGAAAAAGGAAAGGAGACTGAAGGAGGAGCAGCTGTCCCTCCCTTTTCCCCTCCCTTTTTCCTAACTAGCAATATAATATTCCATAAAAATAATGTGCTCAATTTGCGTGCCAAAAATGCCTTTATGGACTTGAATCACATTAATTCTTCTAAATCATTCTAAGGGGATTAAGGATGTGCAAATTGCTTCTACTGTAAGAGGCAAGTTGAGCATCTGCAGCTCAAATCAATCTTTCAACTCAAAAATTCTTAAGATCAGAAAAGCTTTTGTCAAAACATAAAGAACTCTCTTGACTATTGTCATCCTGAAGGCAGCTTCTTTTGCTGGCTTTCTGGAGCTTCCTTCAGTCTGCTTGTTATTGTTTTTAATAATACCCTGCCTTCTATTCATATTAATCATATCTCATCAGCCACCTGCCATTTATCATTTATTAGTTTCCATAAATGAATATAATAATTACCCTGCTTTCAAGCAAATGGGATCAAATGCAAGCATTGGAACCCAGCAGGTTCTTAGGAGATCTGAAATGTAATAGGACTTCAGTTCACAAAGCTGTGTGTTGGATCATGGCCAAGAAGTAAGAAATACTTAGTGGCATCTCGTTCTTCAAAGAGAGACCTCCAAAACTTGTTCATTTCCAGCACCTGCCTTTCAATGCTCAGCTATGAAGCTCTCTGTCAATTGTGCCAAGTTCAAGGGTTTCTTATGGTACTAATGTTTAAGCCATGATTGATACTCCTTGCATTAATACATAGGTCTGGAACCAAGTAGCTTTCATTTCTATATTTTTAAACTGAATTTTATAATATAAAGTCATTCTCAAGGCTTTTCCATATAACAACTGGCTTCACCTTAGAAGCAAGGTAAACCTGCATCAGCATTGCAATACTTCCAGTGCTCCAAATTTTTCATCACTCTTTTCAGGTGAACAAGGAAGGATTGAAAAAGGTATACTAGAGGGACCTTGCCTCATTGCATTTGTTTGTAGTATGATTTCATTTCATTAATGGCAGCTGAAGAATTTTTATTCTAGATTTTTTTAAAAAATAGCAATGTTTTTCAAATGTTTATAAAAACATACCTAAAGCATACTAAATGCAAAACAAGGAGGAAGAATGGAGAGCAAGCTTTCAAGGGAGTCTATGTCTTAAGTTTTCTTATTATAAGAAAAGTGAGGTTGGCTCATCTCTAAAATCCCATTGACTTCATAATTTTCTGAACACAAGAACAGCAGCTGACAATGCAAGAATGAAATTTTGCTCCCTCTACCACCAAAAAGGACATTTTGCTGTACTATGGTAATATTGTAATTGTGTTAATTGTAAACATGACTTGTTTAGGTCAATGAGTCCTCAGTTTCACATATTCTTATGATCACTAGAAGGTGCACTATTTTATGTACAGTAACCCTCTGCTACCTAATTGTTATTTGGTTTTTTTTCTGCCAGATTTTGTAGTCTTAAGACTGAGTGGACCATATCATACATTTACAATTTGTTAAAACTGTCTTCAGATAAATGTTTGATCTAGATATCTAATAATAGCAGCTGTTTTGAGGCAGATTCCCCTTTATTGCTTTGCCTTCTGTTTTTGTAATAAGGAAATCTCCTTACTGTTTTTCAGAACAAATTTGAGATCTACTGTTCTTATTGCTACAATAAGTGTGCCAGTTAACTGCAGAACCACACATATAAGCTCAATGATGATACATTATGTATTACATTTAAACATAAAAATACTTCCAGATTGGTAGCTAACTTTTTTAACTTAGTTGTCACCTCTAAAATACTCACACATGCTCTCTCCAGATCTTTTAAGAAGATCTGCTGTTATATCATTAACCATCAGAAATAATCATAAAGGGTCATTTTCTTTTGACATCCAATAAGAAAAACTTCATTGTTTATAAATAGAATGGTTTCACTAGTAGCGTTAGAGGAATACAATATAGATATAAACAATTGTTCACCCAGGTAGAAAAATAATCAACACTAAGCTGTTGAACTCTTCAGGACTCCCTTCAACCAGACTTGATCTATCTCAGGTATCCCTGCTTTTTGTGAGGTGACAAGAGGAAACTGGGAAATTTGGTGGACACCAATTATTTTAGAATTGCTTGTCTCTAGAAATTAATCTCCTTCATGATCATCTTATGAAAACTGTGATTCTTTTTCAGAAACCTTTCAGACATTTCGTGTTTTTAACATTTAAATTAATTTTTACTAACTTAAAAAATTAAACAAAAGACACAGAAAACATTTGAAAACAATAGAAAATGAAAGGAGGGGGGAAGATACGCAAGGCAACTTCCACTCTTCTTTAAAACAGCTTGATGTCATTTCCCACTCCTTCAAAATTATATAAATGTAATTTCCTTATGCAGCCCATTGTAATCTGTAAATCTAGAAATTACCAGTTCATGTTTATCAATTTTCAGCAAAAAGTTAAAGGACATACAGTCTATAAAAAAATAGGTATTCCCTCTAACCCAGGTGTCAAACTGGTGGCCTATGGGCTGGATGTTCACATGCAGCCCACACCCACCCCAGCTCTGCAAATGCTAAAGTTATGTCACATGATATCACATGATCAAGTTTGACACCCATGCTCTAACCAAACAAGTCAATTTATCTACTTCTTTAAGTTCTACTACTTTCACAGTTTACCCCCTCTGTGAGAAACCTGTGAGTAACCTCTCAGATATTTGGTAATTATTGTCATTTCAGTTTTTTGTATCATTTTTGTTTTGGATTTTTCCATATGCTATTTCATAAAATTTGGGACTGTTTTAAATTTTTGATTGGATGTTAGCTGCAGGAACCCAATTAATTAGGCAGTTCAATAAATAAATTCAATGAGATGAATGTCCTTATGTTCAATATAGAGGACTTGCTGAAAAATTCCAATATAACAACATCTTCAAAAGAATAACATTCACAAGAGAAGGAAGCAGCAACATTCCACCCTTCCTGGATATCCTCATTGGCAGAGGCAAATTAAAAACACAAGTCTATCATAAAACCACCCATACTAACCAAATGCTCCATTACCAAAGTAACAACCTAGGCTCCCACAAGAGAAGCTGGTAAGAATGCTATTTAGATGAGCACAAACACATCGCAATAATCCTGAACATCAGGAAAAGGAAACAGATTGATACAATATCTTCCAACAAAAGATCCAGTAGTCCCAGAAGAAAACATAGTATAAGGACTATAACAGCCACTAAGTAGGGCAGACAGGCAGAAGATCAGCAGAGTGCATCCATTAACATCAACTAACAGTCAGAAGATATGATAAAAATTCAATCACACAACACATAAATAGACTTCACCATAGTTCTAATCTGGAAATTTTGAACATCCTAGATCAAGATAAGTCCAAAATGCTAGAGAATTCCTGGAAGCCCAGCACTCAGACAAATCAGCTATCAACAGGAACACAGAGATAAATAACATCTACATATCTTTCAAAAGAGACAACTGAGATGATAAAATGCCACAATACACCCTTGCCAGCAATTGACACTCAGATAATCAAATATTAACATCAAGTTTAATACTAGAACCTAATATAATAGAGTTGGAAAGGACCTAGTCTAACCGCTGCTTCAATAGGAGACCCTGCCTATACCATTTCCGATAAAATGGTTGTCCACTCTCTTTTTTTGAAAGCCTCCAATGACAGACCACTGTAGTGATGGAGAACTAAATTAGGAAGGAATAAATAGTCCCCCAATCAAGGAATTCAAAGATTAACATTGAGAGGGCACTTGTATATAAACAGAGAGCAAACCCTTCTAGCACAGATGATGGTTGGGATAAGTTGGGAAATGAAATGTCTGGAAGAAAACAACTAAGCTCAGAGAGCTCCACAGTTCAACCTGATTTACAAGTATTTTCTTCTATTGGTGACCATCATCCCTCACTTACTCACAGAGACTGATTCCTTCAAGGCATGGTGCATTCAGAGGCACAGTATATGATTAAACAAATTTGATTCTACCTAAATTTCCCCAAACGCCCAAGAAGTCAAATAAGTGTGAAGCAGTTTTCTCACTCTCTACCACATGGCTGTTTGGTCTTTCCTTTTGAGTCGGACCTCCTTCATCCTGGCCTATTTGCTTCAATCTGCTTCTCCTCTGGGCTCTTCAAGTGTTGATCTTCCCCCAGTTGATACACTGGGTGATTTCCTAAGTATGAAAACCTGCCAATTGCCCTCTCTTTCCACTGCCAAAACTCAGCCAACTTATACTATTCATTCTT
This sequence comes from Hydrophis major, assembly GCA_033807585.1. Taxonomy (NCBI): domain Eukaryota; kingdom Metazoa; phylum Chordata; class Lepidosauria; order Squamata; family Elapidae; genus Hydrophis; species Hydrophis major. Next base: position 34,326,105 of record CM066332.1, on the reverse strand, counting down.
TTGCAGTCTCAAGCTACTACTTTTCCCTGATAGCTAAAGAATGATGCAGGATGAATACCTTCATGTTTTTTCTTTTTTCACCTCTTGCTTACTTCTTAAATAAGAGTCAAGGAATCCTCCTGGCTTTTGTTGTAATTGTGATTTTGTTTTTAATCTCTTCAAGCTGACCCCTTCTTTCCCTCCCTTCTTTCATAACCTTTTAGGAAGTACTTTTATTCTGCTTTCTTTCTCCCAGGTATCTTCCCTTTCTTAACACTCTTAACTCCCAAGTTTCACTTTTTACCTTAGTTCCTTGAGTAAAAGGATCCCTCCCTCCCTGGCAGGAGGTCCTTAATTCTATTGTCCTTCACTGGCTCCAAATTGTCTAATCTTTTTGTTTGTAGCAACAGCTCATCTCTGTTAATCTCCACTTAATCTCTACCTTTTACTTGCTGTTTATGGAAATTCTCTCTTCCCCATCCCAAATGCAATAAGAATGAAATAAGCAATACATATATTAAGGGACTACTGGATTCCTATTTGTGTCTGACATATGCTTTTTAATCAGAGATGGTATTCAGGTTCTGACCAGTTCTGAAGAACCGGTAGCGGAAATTTTGAGTAGTTCGGACAACTGACAAATACCATGTCTGACTGGAGATTTTACAGTATCCTTCCCATGCCACGTCCATCAAGCCATGTCCACAGATCCGGTAGTAAAAAAAATTTGAATCCCACCACTGTTTTTAATGCAATATATGAAGAGGATGAAATAGTCTTTGTGAGACAGAGAAGCTTTCTGATGCAGAATAGAACATTTTCTAATATATCAAGTTAAATAAATACCAATAAACATATTTGGAGCACAACATACTTAGATTCAAAACAGCCTTACTTAACATTTAGTTGATGTTTTTTCTTAATATTATATAGTTTTGACTTATTTAGGCTTAATTCTGAAGTAGGACCATTATCCTACTAGCATAGCACAGAGCATTCTGACTACAGTAATATATTTTACAACTGCTTACCACTTCAGACAGTTTTTTTTTACATAACTCACTTATGAGAGATTGCCCTGTTATTTGGTAGCCATAACTGGGACCAGCAGTGGCAGCTCTCCATAAGTTTTCCCCTGTCTCCATCCACTGCCTGATGAGGGGAGACAAAGAGACATGTGTTACCTCTAAGGAGCGCTGAGAGTTGAGATTTACTTACATTAAAGACACTGAGGTTGAAATCATTGTGCTACATATTTCATTCTGCTTCCTCTCCAAATAACTATCTTCTATACTGATATAAAATTAAATGGCCACTCAGGTCTGTCTTGTGCTGCTTGTTGGGCCCCATCATCCATTTTTTACTCCAGTAACCTAAGAGAAGAAAGTTTCACTCACAGCTTCCAAATAACATTTGGGCATCTGAAAAAAAATGGTGAAGCAAAAGCACTGAGTCTATTAAAAATAAATCACAATGAAAAAGGCAGGCTGGAAATAACTGTGTGTTTGTATATGTATGTCTTTGTAGGTGTGGGTGTGTGTATTCATGCATAGTGTATACATGTATATATACCTGCATACTGTTTTTGCAAGATTTTAAATGAGCAAACTTTCACTTGCAAGGCTCTTAGAAAAGGCTATTATTAAAAGAGAAATATGCACTTCAAAATTTAAGCTTTATCTCTGTGTTTATGTGTTTCTTTGTGTGTGTTTAAATCAGTGGTGGGATTCTTTTTTTTTTTTTTTTTACTACCAGTTCTATGGACACGGCTTGGTGGGCATGGCAGGGGAAGGATATTGTAAAATTTCCAGTCAAAGGTGGTATTTTCCAGTTCTCTAAACTACTCAAAATTTCCATTACAGGTTCTCCAGAACTGGTCAGAACCTGATGAATACCACCTCTGGTTTAAAACCTTTATCCATGGGTGAATCCAGGAAGAATCCACAGAGGAGGAAAAGCAATTACAATTTGCTTTTTTGAAAGAAGTAGGTAGATGACCTTACAGCAGATACTGTAAGTTGTCTAATGGAAGGATGCCTAGGGTTTCAATTTGAATATCTTGCAACTTGTTGTTAAAGTGTCTCAGTCTGGACAGATCTTTTGATTTAAAAAAAAAATAAAACTATCAAGATAGCTGCTCATGTTATATCAAGATACCAAGTTGTGGTATCAAAACAACACGAGCAGCTCAAATATTAAGTGTAGACACTTCCCCAGTTTCACCTTATTTCTTCATGTGAAACAGAACCTTCAATTAACCTTGTACATTTGTTACTACAACCTCTGGAGATCCAATAAGAAATGTGTCAGTGTGGGATATAGCATTGCAGACCAGAGTCCACCTGTCTATTTGGCATTTAAAACACAACCACTTCTAAGCATGTTGAAATATAATAACTCAGCAGCTGCTTATTTCATTCAGGGCCAAATTTTTTACACTAATGTTTGGTTTAATTGGTCAACATGTTGATCTCTTTATACCTGCACTGCAGTAAATGTCTAAGAAAAGCTGTCAGACTATCCTACTGGGTAGTTGCCTATGTAATATTATGAATCTATTGTTTCTCAGTTCATCCTCTCCTCAGTTTCAATGCACACAATTCATTTGATAAGAATCCTGTTAAATGAAGTGGCTGATATTTTTAATGTAAGATGAATCTGAGTCAAAAATAATAGATTAGTTTCAACACCTCCTGGGATGACAAATTAGTGTATTTCACCACAGCATTGTGCAATCTTTGCATTATAGTCAGGACCAATATTAGCTTCATTTTGAACTGCACTTACAGAAAATTAGGCATTAAGTCACATTAGTGTTAAAATTCCAGTATGGCAAAAATGAACTTTAAGTTAGAAATTGTAAAGCTTTGATCTCATTTTAGATTCCTTCATATATCCAGCCTAATGAGTAGTGTTATATATTACCATTAAGAATGCTGTCTTGAATAACCATCCAGATACTGGAAGTAGAACAGCATATACTTTTAAAATAGGTATTATTACTGTTGGCTGCACAGTCAGCCAGATGGTTAGACTGGATTTACCATTTTTGTCCATTTATCAAGTCCTTCCCAAGGATATTTTTGTTCAATAGTGTTAAAGGTATGTTTCAGGATGTAAGCTGTTCTAAGTAAAGCTGCCTTTTGCAATTGATTGATGGTAATTCAAATGGTGTTTCAGATATTTTGGGACTGCACCCCAGGGACCTGTTACTATTGTTTCTTTCTTTTGCCACATTTGTTATACTTCTATTTGCAGATCTTTGTATTTTGTTATTTTTCTTCTTTCTTTTCTATTCTGCTGTTCCAGCTACTACAATGGCTACTATCCTGACTTTTTTTTTTCTTATCAGCAACTATTTTTCTTTGCCTATTCTGTGGTCGCGCTAGTATTTCTTGCCAATCCCCAATGCACCATTGTTTTTATTTTGTTTACTTTTGTTTGAAGTTAGTCTGTGTGATCTTGTAGCAGCTAGACATGCATACTGTTTTTGCAAGATTTTAAATTACTTACTGTCTTTCCTTTTCCACACTTGTTTGCTTCAACATGGGTGTGCTGATCTCATGGAAGACTAGCATTTGTTCTATAATTAAAAAAGGTCTACTTTGAATTGGTTTGTCAGAAAAATGAGCAAGGCTCATTTCAGTGTTCAGTGTCTCTTGACGTCCTAATCAAAAAAGTTTAAAAAGTCAGTGCTGGTTGTGAAAGGTCCATGCCTTCAGCAGGTGGACAAATTCTATGCCCGTTTCCATGTATATCTCCAGTCTTACTATCAAAATATTGATTGTCCCTAAAGCACAACTTGCATCAAGAGAAGTGGCAAAAGACCAGTTTTGCAAGAGAACACCTAAAGATGATTTCAAACTACCTCCAAAAGGTAGCAATTTCATGGAAGTATGTTTCTTAAAAGCTATTACTAAATTATTTTGCAGTAAAAGGGAGGTGAGGATAAGCCCTAAGACTAGATCCAATCCAGTATATCAGTGCAAAACCTAGTCTTCCAAATGAATGATGCTCTCCCAACTAACATGTGAACTGTTAAATTGCTACGTTCTATGTGTCTCACTAATTGAAGCACATGTAAATAGCAATATTTGCTGTTATTTTCAGAGCAGTTGGAAGCTTGATTAAAATGAATAAGAAAAATGAAGCAAGAATTACAAAGAAGTTATTTTAGTTAAATCATTTAAGTGAGGTTGGCAGATTATGCTTTGAAGGATTCTTAGAAAAATATACTATTGCTCTCTGTCACACACCATTTAACTAGGTACTGGGTTCATTAACATTTTTTTTGTTCAATTTAATGTTCAAAAGATGTTCTATTGTAACCATGCTAGCAATTAGGGTCTATAATTGTAGTGTGCCTATTTTCTTTAGTTAAGATTTTATTATTAAAAGGCCTGTCATGTGATGCATTTTACATAAGTCACATATTTGGAGACCATCTGTTGCAATATTATTCCCTACAGGGAATATTTATCAACATCCAACTTTTGTTCTATTTATTAGTAACAAAATAGAATAGTGAATTTTAACTTCAGTGACACATTTTGTCCAAACCACTACCCAGTATGGATCAGATTCTTTTTGGCAATAGTAATTATTCTTATGGCAAGTGGATTTCTTTATTTGTAGGGTCAGTTATGCTACAATGTTCTTATTTCTTTATCATATTTGTATGGCTATCTTCTTCAGCAATTCTGGGCAGCTCATAAACTCAATTATCTATTTTAAGAAAGTGGATCTCAAAGGATTGTGTGTGTGGTGGTGGTGGAGGGATAGGCATTTGTTTTTGTGTTTTAATTTTTTTGTGGCAACTCTTTCCATCTCTGACAGTCATTTTACCTGGATTAACACACACCACACAAAGTACTAAATTTTGAGTTAATTTTTTCCCATCCTGGAATTAATTTGTATCATATATATTTTAATTCTGTCTCGTGTACACATAGAACTGACCAAAATTCTTGAACCTTTAATACATAGCATGGCATTGTTCTGCATGAAGCTGATTCAGGTTGGATGGTTAGATGGATGGTCTATCAAGAAGAGAAGAGCGGCAGCATCTTTTACCTCATTGCAGGATACAAAATTCACATCATGCTGCAAATTACACACAATTCATTTTCTAATTTCTAATTATTCTAATAAGTGAGTGCCACTGCTTAAGTGTATGGTCCTTGGTAATATAGTTCTATACGCCATATGGAGTTATTGTTTCTGCAGTGAAGTGAAGATGCAGGAGAGTGAGAAACTTTTTGGCATTAGAATTTCAACAGGTACTATTATAACTGTCTGGCATTATTCTACTAATTGCTATGATTATTATTCTGCATTTTATTCACTTGTATGGTAAGATTTAAATCGTTGGGTGTTCAGTAGAAGCCACAATAGTGCCATACCTGAATCTTGATATAATTGTGCAAAAATGCAAAGTACGTAATTAATGTGACCACATTTGATGTGGACATAATTTGATCAAATGTTGACTTTGTAAATTGGCCAAGTATTTGTAGACTAACAAGTTACTTGGCCAATCCTTCTTTGACAATCATAAGTTGGCTTTGATAGGCCACTTCATTTTCATTCTAATAAAGTGAAAATACCTACATTATTCACAATTCACTTTAAATAATGTGTCTTCATTTAATAGTAAGATTTGTTCTATTTTGTTATCTAAATATAAATTCCATTAAAAGCTCTTCATATCTCATCAAATTGGAACTGTCTAAAATATGTTTGAAAATTAAAAACAAAAACAAATATACAAACCAATCTCTAAAAAGATGTCAGTATAAAGAAGGAGAAATTTCTTAAGAATTACTGCAGAAAAGACAATGGGTGGCATGATACGAAAATCTCTTTGATTTATTTGCTGTTATTCCAAAATGTTACTGTAGTAAAATATATTCTCCCACACACCCCAGCATCCTCAGAAAAATACACCCCAAATTTCTTTTGAACATCCCTAACTTCAGCATTTAAAACTGCAACTATAATTTTTAGAAATACATTTCAGTATCACCTTTCTTTATATATATATAAGGGTGTCTGACTTGATCAATGTTCAAGCCTACTTTTTACTTTTAAAAAGATGGAGAAAAAAGATTATTCCCACTTTCATAATAACTTATGAAATAAACCCAATCCCTAACTAGTACCAGCTCTTCTTAAAACCAATGGGAGCAGAAGCTATTTACACAAGCTGAGAGAACTGTTTGGCTCAATGGCTTGGAATTATAATGATAATTACATTCAGTGATGATTGAAGAATAGACTCTCTGATGTTTTATTAAACCCTGCTGAGGACTTGGTTTGATTACCTCCTTTTTCCTCCAAAGATGTCTTCACAAGAAAATTTTTCCCATGTTTCTAATTCCAAGTTTCCTTTCCTCTCACATATGTCTTGTCTATTGTAGGTTGTCTTCTTTGAAGAATAACAAAAGACTGGCCCTGCTCAAGGTGTTGAAGTACTATTGATTATCTAATGTTCTATTTCAACATGATTTTTTCATAAGTTTTTTTCCATTTCTTAAAAGTGTTTCATATGTGTACACATACATACAAATATAAATGTGTGTGTGTGTTTAGAAGGCATTAGAGCTTCTGGAATAATGAACAGATGTTCTTGTTCAATGATGTCTAGCTGAAAGGGGAGGTTGCTTTACTTTGTTTTACTCTGATTACTGGACTATTTACAATTAATTTAAAACCCATGGGCATGTATGAGACATGAAATTGCTCCTCTCAGAGAACAATAGTTCTGAGTATTCTGTGGTATATTGCCCAATTAACTGAGACTAACAAAGACCTTAAGGTCACTCACATTGTTTCTTATCCTCCTTCAGATCATTAGGAAATACATCAGGAGGAGCCAGAATTTCAACTGTGCAAGAGTAACTTGGATGATTCTTTCTCTCTCCTTTTCCCCATCCCTCTAGTCCAACGTGAAAGCCTCTTCACTGAAGACTTTAAAGATTTCCAGGGCTGTTGATAGATAGAATATTTATTTATTTGTTTGTTTGTTTTGTTTGCCAAACATGTATGAGAAAACAAGTATAAGTATGGACATAACATATAAACAAGTATAGGTATATACATAATAAATGAGTATGAATAAACGGATAAATGGGAACAGTAAAACAGGGACAATGGGCACGCTGGTGCGCTTATGCACATTCCCTTACAGACCTCTTAGGAATGGAGTGAGGTCCGAGGTAGACAGTTTAAGACAGTTTAATTTTTTAGTCTTTCCAGTCTAAAGCTGAAAAGGAGTGTCTGATCCAAGAATTTTAGCTGGCTTCCATGCTTATAGGTAAGCTAAACTCCCATTCCTAGTCCACTGTACAACACTGGCCCCTATTATAATTTTATTAAATATAATAATAAAATATAATCAAGATTGAATCTAAAGAAATAATTTAAAGGATCAAGCAAAGGATAGCCAGCTTGCAGAGAATGCAAACAATATGTTTAAGGGTCTCATCCTTAAGAGGAAATTCTGATTGATTAACTATGGAGATGAACATAATAGACAAAATCACTTTGCAACCGGTTGGAGTCCTTTTAAGTTTAGCTTTAGGTGAAATGCAAAAAGAAACCAATCAGTCAATGTATGTGTCAGTCAATAGTTGAATGTGAATTGAAAGGCATATACATATTGCATATGTATAGCAATTTTGCCCATAAGTAAGGGAGGCAAAAATAAGTCATTTTATGAACTGGGGTAGAAGGATTTCAGAAGCAAAATGGGTGACTTGGGTTTTTCAAGATACCTATTATGCATACCACTTCAAATCTTTGTAGCCATTCCCAAAATGGATTAAGCCCTATCTCCCTGGAAGTACAGTCCTTCGCCTCCAAATAAAGCTTGGTATGTTTTTTGAAACAACAAAACACAATGTCTGCTTTTACATAAACATGAAATGGCATAATACATTATTTAGCCCTATTTTAACCTAAACTATCATATTGTGAAAATCCAGCCAAATTCTGGTAGATAAAATCGATAGGCCCAAGACAGTTCGTCTTTTCCCTCCACATAAATTAACTAAAATGTGGGTTTTGAAAACCAGAAACACAAACCATAGCAAACTCCCTTCTTAAAAAAGCACCCACAGGGCAGAATAATAGCAAAAAAGACAAAACTGTCGCACTTCAATGGTGGGCATATTTAATTTCATTTCCCCCCTTATACTTCTTCAAGACACTGCATGGATCTCCCCTCACATATTGGGACTTGCTTAATGTTGACAGTAAAACAGAAACATTTGCCTTTGGGCCATTGTGTCATCTGATACAAACCAAGATTTAAATCTACAAACCTCCAGCTACACATGTGCAAACCAAAACTATCTCTGCTTAGTTCACTGCTGTTTGAAGTAGGTCTTCTAAGCCTATGTTAACCATTCTGTTTTGGTGCCTATCCCCCTTATACAACTGACTTTATAATTGACAATAATTCTGTTATGTTAGTTTTGAATCCTATCCCATAATTGGAAAACCATTTTTCCAGGCCTCTGACACTAAATCATGGAAGACAAAGACATTAAATATTGTCAGTCAGTTGGAGCTGAGTAATCCTTACTGGCCAAGGCTAAATTGCCTAAAACCTTTGAACAGATGCTGCTGATATTCCACTTATAACTATAATTTCATCTTAGAGATGAGAGCTGTATAATTACCTTGTGCAACTAAGAGAAGCTATATATTCATTCCCACTGTGAGATAGGCTCCTTGAAATCTTGAAAGCAATGGATAAAATACATGGTTAAACAACCCTGAGTGCCTTGTATATAATGAACACAGAAATTGTTGTATGTGAATGCTCTGGTCTATCTCAAACTGAGTATTGAGTTGCAACGGCTTGGCTGAGTAAGGCAGTTGGAAAACTAATATATTTCTGGGTATTATATTATATTATATTATTATACCCCAAACCCCAAAAACTTTAACCTTAGATTGTCTACTAATGACATCATGCCTTTCCTAAGGGGTCTGTAGGGGGCGTGCATAAGCGCACCAACGTGCCTACCATCCCTGTCCTATTGTTTCGTTTATTTTTTTTTTCTTATATGTATACATGTATTCATAACTATGTTTTTACTTATACCTATTATCTTATAAGCAATTGACATAAACAAACAAACAAACAAACAAACAAACAAACAAATAAATAAATACAAAAAATTAACATGGGGTATTTTTTCTTAAAAATTCTTGCTGTGACTTAGACCTATCGAATCCTATTGTTCATTAACCTATTTTGTAAACGTTTCTCAGTTTTAAACCTTTTAATTGTTGCCATTGAAATAAATCCCTTTAAGCACTTTGGTTCTGATGTATCAGATCTTACCCCTAAAGATTTATTTATTATAAAATAAACAAGATTAAGATTACAAGACTTACTTAAGGAAATATGGGTTTGTATATCAACAGCAGGATAAAATGGCTTAAGTGTGTTGGAAAATACTTATTAGAAAACTAAACCAATACCATTTTAGAAGGAAAGTTAGTGTTTCACCATTATAGAGAAGTGAAAAGGACAGATAGACAGATAAGAAAGGAATAAGAAGCCATTATGCTTCTGGCAACAGAGGTAAAAGTTCCCCTTGCATATAGGTGCTAGTCATTTCTGGCTCTAGGGGGCAGTGGTCATCTCTGTTACAAAGCCAAAGAGAAAGCACTGTCTGAAGACGTCTCCGTGGTCATGTGGCTGGCATGACTAAATGCCGAAGGTGCATGAAACATTGTTACCTTCCCACCAAATTGGTCCCTATTTTTCTACTTGCATTTTTACATGCTTTCAAACTGCTAGGTTGGCAGAAGCTGGGATAAGTAACAGGAGCTCACTCCATTATGTGGTGCCGATCTTTCTGATTGACAAGCTTAGCATCTTAGCCACTGAGCCACCACAACAGAGATAAGACATAGCAATTAGAAAGTGATAAAGCATACTATACCTTATTTGAAAAGTTAAACATGGGAATTCTAAAATTAGGCATGAGGAAGTTATTTATTTATATTAGACTATACGCAAGGGTGTTGTAATTTTCACACTTATGACCCTTGTAGCATCCCCATGGTCATATGATTTACATTTGGATGCTTGGTTCATATTGGTTCAACTGGTTCATATTTATGATGATTACGGTGTCCTAAGATCATGTGATCATCTTTTGCGAGCTTCAAGCAAACTCAATGAGAAAGCTAGGTTCACTTAACAACCACATTACTAATTTAACCACTGCAGTGATTCACTTAATAAATGTGGCAAGAAAAGTTGTAAAATGGGGAAAAATCATTTAACAAATTTATCACTTAGCAACATAAATTCTGGGCTCAATTGTGATCGTAAGCTGAGCTCTACCTGTATTCAATTGCCTTGTGTGCTGAATAGATTTTTGAAGTTGGAATTAGGATATCTGGTGAGCATTTCTGAGGAAGGAAGGAATCGTGGGGAAGATTCACTTATAAAATGAACTGAACTAAAATTAAAGGAGTTAAATTATGTATGGAAATATGGACTTGTATTGCAATATAATATAAAGGATAAAATGACTTAAATGTCTAGTTCTTAGGATAAAATGTTAAATTGCACTTTCTAGTAAGCCTTCAACCATTTTTCCTTTTTTTTAGAACGTTAAAGCCTTTGTGGGTTTTTTTATGTGGTGATAGATTTTTGGCAAATTCAGACCTAATGTTATTTTGTTCAAGAAAACTATATTATTCCATAGGAGAAAGCTTTCTTATCAAGAAGGCAGATAACTCAAACTTATACAGTACATTCAGAAAGTATTATACAGTACATTCAGAAAGTTGTTGATTGTTATGCAGTCTAATTCTACAATTGTTGAAATTCAGTTTTTGCTAATTAATCTACACTCAGTATCCCATAATGACAAAGCCGAAACAGAAGTTTAAAAATGGTTGTAAATTTATTAAAATGAAAAACTGAAATTTCACATTGGCGTAAGTATTCCGACCCTTTGCAACAACACTTGAAATTTAGTTTGAGTGTCTTCCATTTCTCTTGATCAGGGGTGTCACTCGTATTGTCACATTGTCACACGACACATTGTGACTTTTTCCCCCTTCGCAAAATGGGGGTGAGCATGGCCAGCACATGACACATCAAGCCTGTGGGCCATGAGTTTGACACCCCTGCTCTTGGTCATTGCTGACACATTTCTATACCTTGATTGGAGTCAACCTGTAGTAAATCAAACTGATTGGACATGATCTGGAAAGGCACACACCTCTCTATAGAAGACCTCACATTTGACAATGCACACTGTAGCAAAACAAATGCCAAGAGGTCAAAGGATCCTCCTGCAGAATTCAGAGACAGGATTATATTAAGGGACAGATCTGGGGAATGCTAAAATAAAATTTCTGTTGCACTGAAGGTTCCAAAGAGCACAATTCTCAATAGAAGAAGTTTGGCACAACCAGAAGCTGGTCTCCTGATCAATCAGGGGAGAAAGGCCTTAGTTAAGAGAGATGATCAAGAACCTGATGGTCACTCTGATTAAGCTCTAGAGAACTCAATGTGTGAAGATAGGATAGAGTTTCAAAAGAACAACCATCATTGCAGCCCTCCACCAATCTGGTTTTATGACAAAGTGGCTAGATGGAAGCATCTCATCAGTGCAAAACACATGGAAGCCTGTTTGGAATTTGCAAAAAAGCACTTGAAGGATTATTTGGTTTGGAGTAACCAAGATTGAATTGTTTTGCCTCAATTCTAAATGTCTGGAGGAAACCAGCACTGCTCATCACCTGCCCAATATCATCCCAACAGTGAAGCATGGTGGTGACAGCATCATGCTGTTGGATTGTTTTTCAGCAGCAGGGACTGGGAGACTGGTCAGGGTTGAGGGAAAGCTATATCTATGAAACCAATATTTTGAAGTGAACCTATTCATTCACATTGGCCAACTTTCATGACTCTACAGTTTTGAGTTAGTACCATCATTTATAACATAGACTATTACAACATTCATTGTTTTCCTTTTAATAACACTCAAGATCTAACACTCACTCTTGCTAACTTATTTCTACAACTTTCCCCACTTTTAAGATTTTATATGCTGAGTCATCCCTTGACCAGAGAGTTACCCTTAATTATGTTTAACACAGTCATCTAATGCTTATTAGTTCTACTTAAATATTTACTCTCTTACTCTCAGTATATTTTATGCGGTCATTTTATGATGCATGTTGTTGTTTTTAACTGACTGGCATTGAGGGTAATTTCTTTTATGGAAAGGTGGCAAATTAATGGATGTCACATTTTTAGAATACTATAGATAGATAAAACAATGTAGGCATTTAAATTGTATTAAAACCTATTGGCTTGAAAGACTATATTAATTGATAACTCACTCCTCTATAAAAATAGAAGGTTAAATGTGGAATCCCTGGATACAGTCTGCAGACATTAAGGTTCACCTAACTGCCAAATACATCAATAAGATTTAAATATACTCAAGTACTTGATCTGCATTTATTTAAATAGAATGTAGACAGCTGATTTTTTGGCATGCTTAAAGAACATTTTAATACCATCTCTAGTAATATTAACTGTTCTTAGATGTATAGTACCCCTGGAATAATGTAGTTTTTAGGTGCTGGACTTATTTATTAGTTTATTTATTAGAGACATTTAACTAATCCTGTAAATGTATGTATCAAAATCTGCAAAGACTCTAAACTTGGGTTGTGACACTCCATCCACCATGTGATAGATTTCATACACACAAACCCATACGCACAGAGAGATACACACATTGTTGATATCCTTGTTCATCACAGAATTGTAAGATTTATTTTTCTCAAAAGTATGACAGGTAAGTTTAAAAGTTATTTAATATGCCATGTAATGTTATGTTTCCTATTTAATATTCCCTATGAATCCAAGCTATACACCAAAGCAATTCATTAACTAGGTTCTGTAGTTTCCTGATAGAGCTTCCCATTACAAACATTTGAGGCAAACTTTTTCCCCCTTCACAAGAAGAAATAAGACATTTAATTAAAGGCTAATGGTACTTTTAATGCAATGCCATTTTTTTCTCATACTGTTTAAAAGTGTTCTTATTAAATTTATTGAGCACTAGTAATGGATTCCTTTTTTTTTCTGAAGAAAAGAGATTCTACTGGAGAAAAAGAAGTGCAGATAGCTGAGGAGGCTATGGCATGATGTATAACAAGAGGAAAAATATACAACACTCTCTTTCATTTTACAGTAAAAAAGTAAGTTCAAAAATGTTTTGCTGAACCATTTAAGCACAAAGTCTTGTGCTCCAGACAAATGCTAAAATGCTCTAAGAATGGGGTAAAAAGCTCTTTTTTGCTGGGGGAGAAACTATGTTTCAGAAAAGTATGGATTTACTTAACTTTGTTATTAGAACAAGAGGTATGATTTATTTATTATATCTTCTCTCTTCTCTCATGTTCCTCTCTTTGGCTCAGAAATGACCAGAAGAGCTAAAGGTAGCTCTTGTATTTTAATCTATATCCATCCTCTCTGTCTTATTCACAAAATATTATGGGATGAGTACATGCATTTCAATCAATGTTCTTTTCTCTGTGTAATACACTCTTATTTTCTCACTTCTTTTAAAGACAGAAAATCTATTAAGGATAACATTTCTTTGGAAATGATAGTATTATTCATCAGATAGTACATTATGAATCTATTCTCCATTTGACTCAGAATTGTTGTGAAATTTGAGTGAATATAGTCACCATTCTTTGGCTGTAGATTTTCTTTCATCTTCAGCCAGGACAGACCTCATGTGTAGATTTCAAGCAGCTATGATTACATCTAAACATCTGTCCATTCCCTTTGTACTACTTACAATCGATTATGTTACAAGCCTGTTTAAATGATAGTTTCCACTGGCAAGGTCTTTCTTTGCCTACTGCTGGAACAGTGACTATGAATCTGAAGAGGGTTCAAAGTCATTTTTATAGCTAGCTGTGCCACCCAGCCATCTGCTTCAGAGTACAGGGACAGACAAAGTCAAGACTTTGTGCTTAAATGGTTCAGCAAAACTTTTCAGTGCTAATGCTCTGATGCAAGGAGATATTTTCACATCTGTCAGTTAATTAAGCACAGTCTTTAGATAACAGGTGTGAGGGACCAGCAGACCTCCAGATTGGACTATGAAACTTATTTACATCAACTGACCTGACCAATCCTCAGGAATCATGTAGACTCTCAACCAAACAACATCTGGAGATCCAAGAGTACTCTATTTATGAAGCTTCAGAAAGAATTTCAGCACTGTGCACCATTAATCATTCAATACTAATTAAGTTTTGTGACTTACATTTTAATAGTTTGCTTCATTTCCTGTCATTATACATGTGATAATCTCATATTTGTCACAATATTTGATATTTTATTTGATATTTGATATTGATATTTGACATTTGATAGTCTCATATTTGGGCATATTGTTGCTTTGCGGTAATAATAAATGATAATATTTAAGTTATAAGTATTTAGTTAAGTCAGCTTTCCAATAGAACATGCAAAATAAAAACTATCATGAATTATGTGCCTTTTAAAAAATCATTAATGATGCTATTATTAATTAGTAATTGTGTATCTTGATCAAAATCTTGATCAAGATTTGATCAAAAATCTTGATTTTTTTAAAGTAAAGTGGTATACAATTCTATACATGCATACAAATCTGATTTTCTCCCTCTATAGATTTGTTGTGCTTAATCAAAAGAAAAGCTAACATGGTGTTTTCTATGAAGGAAACCGTGAACACATATTGAATCAAAGATTTGATAAAAGCTAACCAAAAAATATAATGGTATTTTGCGCAAGTTTGTGAAAACTTCTAACATTCAGTATAGAGCAGGGGTCTCAAACTCAATCTCATTGAGGGCCACATCAGGACTGTGGTTGACCTCGGGGGACTGGGTTGACTTGGCTGACTGGTGGGTTTGGCCAACCAGATGAGTGTGGCCAACTGGGTGGGCATAGCCAACTGGGTGGGCATGGCTAACTTGATGCCACTCCCCAAACTGCTGGCATGTTTCCACTTCACATTGGGTAGATTGGACTGAAGCTATGCTGGCCTGATCTTTCCTCTTTGCACTGGGTAGACTGGGCTAAAGTTATGTTGGCCTGATCTTTCCTCTTCACATCAGATAGACCGGGCTGAAGTTATGCTGACCTGATTTTTCTTCTTCACATTGGATGGCACCGCAGGCCAGATCTGGCTCGCAGGCCTTGAGTTTGATACCCTGGACAAACACCATGGAGATCATGCAACATACTTTTTTACAAAATTCAGAGATTGAGATTATTGGAAATAAATTCTACTATATAACAATGAATAAATAGGCATTGTTTTAAAATAAATATTTTATATAAGTCATCATACAGATTAATATGATTTGGTATTTGCATTTCCTGGCATACAGACCACTTATTCAATGACTCACATTGTCTATTCTTTGGAATTATTCTAATTTCAAGTACTTGAAAGGTTTACTAAGTTGATGTACATATATGAATTCTTTTTACACAGATCTAACCTTTGGACTTATCCATAGATCCCACTCAAATGTTTATGAATTTTTAAATGTAATTGTCTGAATTCACATTCACTCACCTTTGACTACTACAGATCAGTCAAAGGAATTTCATGTAGCACTCTGACATGGGCTGTTTTCTTAATTACAATCATTTTTTAAAAAGTTTTCTGAAGGAATTATAATAAATACAGGACAGAGAATAGTCCTTCAGAAAACACACTCTGGATTTTTAACCCTAACTTTTCCTTTTGCCTTAAGTTTGCACATCTTGAGAAGAAAATAGTCACTGTGACGAACTGATGGATACAGACATCATTCAAACCAGTTTCACCCGAATATGAAGTGTCAGTTTGAATAGAATTTCAAACAAAAACATCTAAGCAATTACCCAAGCAGGAAAGAATTATATTTTCTGAGAACAAAGAGAGCCTTGTCACCTCTTGACTTCATAGAAATAAATGTACTTGTGTTTGTATGCACACTCACACTCCCTCAATCATGGCTGGATTTTACTACCTCAACAGGCCAGTCAAAATGAGAAAGGAAAAAAAGATGGAGCAAATGTTAAGAATGTGAGGTCAAGGGCATGTTGAACATTATACTTCCTTTGAGTACAAGGCTACTGTGTCTGGTGCTTGCCTTTAAAAAAAAAATAGTTGCAACATACGAACATTTAATATCAGATAGTACATACTTTGTATTTTGTACTACATTTCTTTATTCATTTAATCGAAAAAAAAGTAAGGCAGATTTATTTACCAAAATCTCACCTGGACATCATATGCTAGAAAGCCATAATTTTAACAAAATCTAAGGAAAATTCAAGATGGTAATGTGAAGAGAATATTTGTAGCCCAGTGTTAAAGTGACATCAATGCATGCATTGGTGATGGTACCTAGTTTGGAAATGAAAATGTCTGCAAGAAAACGACCAAGCTCAGAGAGTAGCAAGAGCCCCATGTTATATTTGAACTGTGTGATGACCAGTAGTCTCTCAAAATAACCCAAAACCCAAAACATATATTACAGTCCGGTAAGGCCTTCAACTTAACTTCACTGTTTTATTAGGCACAGTTTAAAGTCACAAAAGTAAATAATGAGGCAAACTGAAAACCAAAACAAACCGCATTGATGAGAGTTCCGAAACAAGCCAAGATAACTAATCATAAACTCCAGGAAAATAATTGAGGAAAGTCCATGGAAAGAACGCCAGCACAGATAAACCTCTTTCAAGGTGAACACTAAAATTGACTCCTGCAAATTCTAACTGCGCAGTTGCAAACTTATATACATAGCTCCCACCTGCAAGCCATGAGGAGGATCATGGTAATCTCCTCTTGAGTAGACCTCACTTTTCTCTGATCCTTTCCTCCCTGAGTGACCTGGGATGGATAGGGGATGGACCTGGATCTTCCTCTGATTGCTCAGCCAGCCTCTGCCCTTCCCCAGACTCCTCCACCACCTCTGGAGCCACACTCCCACTCCCTGTTTCTCCTCTTCTTCAGAGTCAGTCTCCACCAGGGACATGACAAACTGAGATGATATGTTCTAATATCCACAACCATAAATCTTGAATCTCCATAACCTAATTTACAGGATTCTTGCTGAAATAAAATGGGGAATGAGTTCACCAACTTGGGCAAGAATATGATATGAGTTCAAGAAATCTTTGACTTATCTTTGACCTATTAGTAATCTTTGCCCATACAGCTAATTTGTTTAGGTCACTTTCTTCCTGAGCTCTGCCATATTGTCAATAATCATGAGATGTTTCCTCCCCTCAATTTTTTTCTAGGACAAAAACATGTGATTTTAGAGGCTATCTACAGAGAGACCTCTTGGCTATTACACGTACTCCAGTTGAGGGCTTGCAAGGTCAGGCTTTTCTTGGTGGAATAAAATGGGAAGGGGTTCCTTTCCCATTTCTGCTTCTTTCTGCATGAACTGCTAGGATCTGAGCAGGCTTAGGATGTTTGGCTTAATTCTCCCTAAATGAATTTATGTTGCCAAGAGTGGGAGTTTTGACACTAATGGGCTTCTGTTGTCAATGGAAGTGCAACTCACAGGGTGAAGACAAGATCAAGGTCCCCAACTGGATCTTTACCCTACAATATAAAGAGGAAATAAATCAGGGAGGCTAATGCTGAGTGACTATCTTTTTTTTATGGAAAAACAAACAAGCTGTGAATATAGGTCAAAATCTACACTCTGCTGGGTCACAAATGGACTTTGCACATAAATTGCATTCACATCAAATAATAGAACATTCCTTTCTTTACAGTGGTTCTAAATCAAATGCTGCTGAGTAAAAAAGGTAGACAGAAGACACAGAAATATACCATGAAAATTAAACCACAGTATTTGGATTTGCATGTAAAATTTGTACTATTCATTTTTAAGCTAGAAATAAACAGTCTTTACAACGCAAGGAAAAATATAGATAATAGGGAATCAAAAAATACCACTATTGTCCAAGAATATCTCTACAATTACTTCTTACAGAAATGAGGTTGTGGATTATACCAGAGTATGGTAAATATGAACATACAAATTATTGAAACAAATTAGCAAACATATTTTTGACACTATCTGGATTGTTTCATACTGTAGTCCAAACAAAATTTGATAAATGTGCTAAGAAAATAAGGTTACTGGGAAAAAAACATGTATACCTTTCTGAAATAAATAGTATCATGTGCCTTTAATTTTATTTCAGGGAAAGAGATCAATACTTTCAGAAATAAGTCTCAGTATTTCTGGCTGAACAGGGAACAAATATATTTGGAACATGCTTGAATACAATGATTTAATTTGGCATTTTCAAGCCATATATAATGTTTCTTAGTTATTGTGTATAAGAATTATTTCACTTGTATCTGTAATTGTTATGTGGAAAAAACCTTCAGATTGATAATTTTTCAAAAGATAAATTTAAAAATTACACATTAGAGCTGAACATTATGCAAGTTTTATGAAACAATCCTGTTGTAAAAAAAAAAAAAAAGTAGTATGTGACTTAGTTGAATACTATAATATGAGATTATTCCAAGCTCAATGGGGCAGTAGAGCCTATCAAAAAAAAGAAAAAAAATAGAATGATCTGACCAAGGACAACTTCAGCAAATATTCTTATAAAATCCCAAATAATTCTAGAAATCTGAAGATTTGCATCACAGAATCAGTTAATTACACTATGAGAAAGTACATGAGAATAGAATTAGAATTCTTTCATTGGCCAAGTGTGATTGGACACACAAGGAATTTGTCTTGGTGCAAATGTTCTCAGTATACATAAAAGAAAAGATACATTTGTCAAGAATCATAAGGCACAACACTTAATAGTAGTCATAGCGTAAAATAAGCAATCAAATCATACTAGGAAATAGTCAATATTAATCGTAAGGATACAAGCGACAAAGTTACAGGATACAGTCATTAGTGGGAGGGGATGGGTGATAAGGAGTGATAAGAAGATTAATAATAATAGTAGTGGAGACTTAGTAAATAGTTGGACAGTGTTGAGGGAATTATTTGTTTAGCAGAGTAATGGCGTTCAGGAAAAAAAATGTTCTTGTGCATCATTTTGAGGGAAGGAGTTGAAACAGTTTATGTCCGGGATGTGAGGAGTCTGTAAAAATTTTCACAGGTCCTTGATTGAAGGCAGGTTGATGGTAATTGTTTTTTCTGCAGTCCTAATTATTCTCTGAAGTCTGTGTCTGTTCTACTGGGTTGCAGAACCAAACCACACAGTTATAGAGATGCAGATGAATAGGGAAAGGAGCTATAAAAAAACAAGATGGCAGCTGTTACAACTGTCCCTCTTTTTTATACTCCATGCACATAACAAAGAACCAGGGCTTTGATTGCATTGTTTTACCTCCACCATGTAGATACAGTATATGTTTAACCTACAGTATCTGCCTTCTCGATAAGAAATATTTCTCCTGTGGAATAATATAAGGTTTGAATTTTGTAATCTATATCTCATCAGCGATGCTCTGTACCTGGTTTGTCCTTATAATCATGTACGACAGATTAAGATGGATTCTTCTTTGTACTTCTGCCTTCTCAAATTCTAAAGGAAAATGGAGTCTACCTTCCCAGCATGGACTTGTTTTGAGAGTGTGGGCTGATGGGTAAAGGGGTTGGTCAGCTTCAAAACAATATTATTAGTATGAAAGGGGCTAGAGAGCAACAACAGTATATATAAAAATTGTATGCTGAGACATAACAGTGACAAGGCTGAATAATTTCCCCTTATTATGTAGGTTTTTACTTCCAGAAAGGTTAAGCAAAGTTCAAAATAAGCAGTCCATAGTCATTCACAGGTTAAATCAGTCAGTTTTCATCCAGGGATAATCCAATAACAAAGTCCAGTATCAAAAACAGTTCAGTATCAGACTTACATCAAATCCCAAAATAGCAGTCAATAGATGGAAGGGCAATACTCTTCAACAGAAGGAAACAGAGATTCACTTAGACTAAGACTAAGACTAAACAACCCAGGTTTCTGGCTCCATCTTATGGCCGTTTGAGAAACCATACCCAATTACATTTTCTTAAAGATACAGTTTTAAAATGTTTATCCTGGTTTATATAATTCCAACCCAAATACCTGTCAGGTGACTCACATTCCTAACAAGGAATATCAATAACCTGAATTATATTGATGACACTAAGGATCTACAAGACCTAGTACTAAAGGTCAAAATGCATAGTGGAAAAATGAGCAAAATTGATTAAGACCAAATTAATAACAGCTGACACTTCAGACACAGTTAACAAAGATGTAGCTCTCTCAAGAAGATTCTAATGTTGTGGAAATGGAAGGAAAAAGAAGAGTATGACCAGCAGAAAGATGGATAGACTCTATTGCAGTGGCAATGAGTGTGCTATTGAAGAACCTTAAAGATGAGATTATAGTTTGATAGTCATAGAGAAAATCCATATGCGTAGTTACTAGGAGTTAAAAAAAATGACTAGATGGCACATAATCAATCAATTACATTATGAAAACTGTAAAACAGTTGCGCCACTATAATGCCACCCAAATTCATTGAATAAGATATTCTAAGGAACCATCAACCATAGGGGGACTTGATGGCTCAGTGGCTAAAACGCTGACCTTGTCGATCAGAAAGGTCAGCAGTTCAGCAGTTCAAATCCATAGCATTGCGTAACAGAGTGAGCTCCTGTTACTTGTCCCACTTTCTGCCACCTTAGCAGTTTGAAAGCAGGTAAAAATGTAAATAGAAAAATAGGGACCACTTTGATGGGAAGGTAACACCGTTCCATAGAAATGGTAGTAGACTTTAGAAGAAACACTCCCATACTACCATCTCTTACAATACTAGACAACACTGTATCAACAGTAGAGACTTTCAAATTTCTAGGTTCTACTATATCACATGACGTAAAATGAACACCTAACATCAAAAATGTCATCAAAAAAGCACAACAAAGAATGTTCTTTCTGCGCCAACTCAGAAAGCTCAAACTGCCCAAGGAGCTGCTGATCCAGTTCTACAGAGGAATTATTGAGTCTGTCATCTGCACCTCTTTAACTGTCTGGTTTGGTTCTGCAACCCAACAGGACAGACACAGACTTCAGAGAGTAATTAGGACTGCAGAAAAAACAATTACTGCCAACCTGCCTTCAATCGAGGACCTGTATACTGCACAAGTCAAAAAGAGTCAAAAAGAGGGCTGTGAAAATATTTACAGATCCCTTACATCCCGGACATAAACTGTTTCAACTCCTTCCCTCAAAATGATGCTATAGAGAATTGCACACCAGGGCAACTAGACACAAGAACAGTTTTTTTCTCAAAAAGCCATCACTCTGCTAAACAAATAATTCCATCAACCCTGTTCAACTATTACAAAGTCTGCACTATTACTGTTAAATCTTGTCATCACTCCTTATCACCCATCCCTTCCCACTTGTAATTGTATGACTGTAACTTTGTTGCTTGTATACTTACAATTTATATTGACTATTTCCTGGTATGATTGATTGTCTATTGTACCCAATGACTATCATTAAGTGTCATACCTTATGATTCTTGACTCCTGATGAATGTATCTTTTCTTTTATGTATACTGAGAGTATTTACACCAAGACAAATGCCTTGTATGTCCAATCACACTTGGCCAATAAAAGTATTCTATATTCTATATACTTTGTGATATGAGATATAATTTTTTTAGTGATTCAAGTGATCAAATGATAAAAAAGCATGCTTTTATTGACAGTGATTTTTTTTCCAGAAATGGCTAGAAATGACAGAAATCTAAAGCTTTTGATTTTGCAAAGGCAAAAAAAAAAAAATCTATACTTTGCATTTAACATGACTAAGGCTATTTACAGAAGCCAAGACATTCCAAACCAAATGCTTGACTTCACCGTTATAACCTGTTAAATTCCAATATGTCAGGTTTTATTCTTAAAATTCAATTAGTATGAAAATAATTATAGGGATTAGATATTTTATAAAATATTTGTTAATATAATAACATACCCATAGTACATGCAATCAAGATAAAACAAAATAAGGCTTAAATAACATTGAAGTTACTATTTTGATTATTTTAACAACTCTTGACTCTGTAGAATTTTATTTGGTTGGCAACATTCAATTATATATTTACATGCCAGCAGCTAAGAATGATATGTCAAATAAACAATCCAAGATTTTGTCAACAATGAATTTGATGGACATCTTATAGCACCTTCAAATAATTTTAAAGGGTAATGTTCATTATTTTTTTAATACAATGAAAATAGACAGATATAAAGTCCCATATTATATTACATTCAAACTATTTAGTTTACTTTAAAAATGAAGCATTCTTTTTTTGATGACACAAAATAATATTCATCAGTCTTTCCATTCAAAGGGACACACACACACACACACACACACACAAACACAATCAAAAATTGTAAGTCTGTTTATAATACCATCTTTCCAGGGTGGAAAAACAAATTTCTTTGCTATTTCTCAGGTGTGCTATATAATGATACGTCTATTTTTAAACAAGATACTATTCATTAGAAAGTGGGGCAGCTGCCATTCTTAGATATTGTGTTGATTTGGTGTGAACACCATATTTACTTTAGCATTCAAAATAGACCAGGTATTGATCTTAAACATGTTTCTCAACTTTGAAAATAGATGGACTTCATTTTCTAGGAATTCTTGGAGTTGATGTCCATACATTCTCAAGCTACCAATGTTTAGAAACACTGATCTTCTTAGCTTCACATACAGTCAACAAATATCTGTCCCCCTATAGGGGATTTTGGATTGATAAAATGCATATGTGTGTGTGTGTGTATGTGTGTCTTTGGTTATTCAGGTTTTCTCCCATGTAAGATTGGAAGTATCTAGGCAACGTTTCAATGAAGTCTCATTCATCATCTTCAGGCTTGTATCTTTGGCTCTGTGATTCTCAATGATGAGAGCTTGCAGCTGCTTCTTCCTTTTAACTGCTAGTGGGGTGTGACTTGATTGGGTGGGGGCTTGGCCGTGTTCTGATTGGCTGGAGATGTGTTCTGTTCAGGTGGGGGCTTAGTTGTGCTCAGGTTAGTCTTAGTTGCTGGGGGATTTGAGCTGGTGAGCTGTGATCCTGCTGTTTGGCTTCGAGTTTGTGGTCGTGCCACATCTTCATGGTGGGTGTCAGTTCACTTCATGTATGGCTTGGAGGGGTTTGAAGTGGGTAGTGATGCAGCTGCAGTGCAGCTTCTGGTCCATGCTCGTGTCTCATCTTCTGTGTGGGTGTGAGTCTGCTTTCTACGTGGAAGTGTGGTGGTGGCATCTTGTGTGGCCCTCGTGAGTGTGGGTCTGGTGTCATTCTTCATGTTAGGTACTTGTCTGTTCATGATGGCAGTTTGAGGTGTTCAGAAAAAATATTTAAAACTAAAAAGTGCAATAAATTACAATTTACTTCTCAAAATTGCACTGTTTTTTTTTTTTTAAAAAAATATCCAATACAAGCTGAAAATAAGTGGTGAGCTACATGAGAAATATGTTAACAGAGCAATATTAAGCATTGTTATGTATAATTTTTTTGCCTTCTGTTTGCGTAGTTTTAGTTCCCCCATCCACCCTCATGCTTGCTGGATGCCTGCCTCCCTTCTTTCCCTGAGATACAAAAATATTAAAATAGCAGGTGCTGAGTTCTAAAATAAAAAAAGTGATTGGCAACAATTGTAGTTGTTGCAAACTGGAACAAATAATTGGGAATAAAAAAAATTCACATTTCCAGAAATAAATCTTGCTTCTAAGCAATCTGGTATTTTGGCTAAAGACAAAGATTTCAATGCCATTAGAGCATATTGCGCTTTATAAATAGGGTAATTAAAAATTAGAAGAAATTATTACTGATGTTTATTCTTCTTCTGTGGAAATAATATGGCTCAACAAGTGAAAGCATCTGGTTGATCTTGTTTCAGATTGGTAGCTAATCCATTATGAACCTGGCTAGAACCTTGAATGGATAATTAAGGAACACCTAATCTATAGGTTGGGCTGGAAAATTAAAATAAACTCTGCAAGAAGGTTTTGATAAACAATTTCTGCATTATTGCCAAAATGAATACTTGAATGTGTCCTTTAGAAGTTATACCTGAGTTGAAGGATTTTTCTATGGGTTACGAAAATAATCTAGTTATATGATTAACAGAGATAATTAATTTCAGAGTGTTATTTCTTGTATAAAATGGCATATGTAACCATCTAAATATCTATCTGTTCCTCCAATATCTATGTACTGTACACCACTGATACAAATAACTATTCGGACTCTACAAGGAAGCATCTTTTCCTGTGTGTAGTTTCAGCTAGATCAACAGTCTTCAAACTTGGCAGCTTTAAGACTTGTGGACTTCAATTCCCAGAATTCCTCCTCTTGTCATGTTAGTTCAGGAAAGCTGCCAAGTTTGAAGACTCTTGAGCTAGATGAAAAACTCTCTCTATGTGGGTGTGCTTAGTACAGAGTTAATCTTTTTCTCTCTAAATGTCTTAATTGCACCCATATTGCCATATTAAAAGATGAAAAATAACCTTCATCAGGTATTGACAAGAAGAACTGTGTTCAGATGGCACCTTCTCTATTTTTTTCTACACAGAAGTTTTATTTAAATAATTAAACAGATGTATGTTCTCTAATTGCTGATATTTCTTTTTCCTCATAGGTTTGCATTTAAATAAGTCTACAGTATCTTATATGATCTGAGGTAAAATAACTGTTTGGGATACATATGATCTTTATTGGGCATGATGATCATACATGATATCCATTACACATTATGTTTGGCTTAATATGTAACATTCCTGATTATGGTTATAGATTTCCAAGTGTTTGAAATCCAAAAAAGTAAAATGAAATTGTTCCCTACTTATTCAAAAGGATCCTTTTCTGTTCTGGATTGGTTAGGTTAGTTTTAAAATAAAAAATAAAAAAAAATAAAAAAATAAAAACGCAGTGTACATCTTTTCATCAAGGATAAGAAAATTGTGCTTTTCTGACAATTGTGATTGTTAACTTCTATAGATGATTGCATCTACTGCTAAAAGTAACTGTTAGGAAACCACATATAACCTTTACATTTTTAGTTTAAAATGATAACTCATATAAGTCAAAACTCAAAAAAATATCTGTTCCAAATAAGCATAAAATCTGATAGAACAAATGCAAGGGCTAAGTGAGGTTATGAAATATATATTCCTAAAATTCTGCAGTAATATTCCACTAATGAAAGCATATTTTCATTTGAAATTATTGGATACAAAGAATTATTTTCAAAATCCAATTATTATGTGTAGCATTGTTGAAGAGTATGCACATTTATAGCTTAATTTACTATATAAATATAAATTTGGGGATGTTATATGTTAACAAATAATTGGATATGGAGCACTTTCTTATAATCCAAGACCAGATCATAAAAGTTGAAACAACTAAATGCAATTTTAAAATACAATAGAATCTTATTAAACAAATCACCTACTTCTGTCACCAGATCTGAATATAGCATTAACAACATTAAATCATGAGTCAGTGAGATTCTCCACCGTATGAGCATGTTTAAAAGTGAGGTTTAGGTTCTGGATTTCTAACAAGCATTAGCTACTTGCAAGTCCAAATATAAACTGTAAACAATCAGTTCTTTGGGTGGAAGTTTATAATCTGAACAAGAAATTTATATTTACTATCATCCTTCAAAGTCATACCAAGTTATTTTATAAAACATTCATGAGAAAAAAAAGATAAAATAAAATTACATCAAATTCAGAGGCACTATAACGATGGTTATGCAAGTACTGCAAAGATGCTGAACAGCAGTTTTCATAAGCCCTGATCATTGGTCATACTACTTGGAACTGATAATTGTCATCCAATAATGACTGGAAGTCCATTTGGAAGTCATCAACTTCAGAATAGAGTTCCCAACAGTTTTTGAAATAGGCCATAGTCTCCACAATCATCCCCAGAATTTAATCTCCAGAATTATATGCCCTTTGCATTTGGAAGTTTATTTACTTATCATGTAAAGAGTGACCTCACTTTTCTGAATTAAATGCTTATGTAATTACAACAGTATCCACACAAAAGTAGGAGATACCAGAACGTCAAGAGAGAAAGACAGAATTGGCAGGAAAAGGAAGATATTTTAGGTTGGGAAGGAACTAATGTAAGTTCTCTAGAAATAGTTCAGTAAAGACTGAGCAAGCTTATAAGTACAAAACATAAAATAAGCATTCAGGGAAAAAAAAATGGAAAAATTACATTGGGGATTGAATGGTGTGGCTAGGAGCTGGCATGTCTACTAGAAAACAAAGAGAACCTCATACAGCAACTTATGTTGTAGGTGCCTTTTTGTCACTGTTAATGTAGCTATTGACCTAAGCACTACTTTGCAGATGGCAATATTGTGCTTTTTGAAAATGGTGCTGTCTGATATAATTGGGGATATGCCTTGCCTCTTTTATCCTGAGGAGAAATGATACATGGTATCGTTTTAATTTTGCTGTAGTTGTTGGAGAGGAACAAGGTTCTCCCTCCTCTCAGGCAGTTGTTCCACTTCTGGCTTTCTCTCAATTCCAGAAAGGCTAAAGTGCTGCTCATATACAGGTGAAACTCAAAAAATTAGAATATCGCACAAAAGTTCATTTATTTCAGTAATGCAACTTAAAAGGTAAAACTAATATATGAGATAGACTCATTACATGCAAAGCAAGATAGTTTAAGCCATGATTTGTCATAATTGAGATGATTATGGCTTACAGCTCATGAAAAACCCAAAACCACAATCTCAGAAAATTAGAATATTGTGAAAAGGTTCAATATTCTAGGCTCAAAGTGTTCCACTCTAATCAGCTAATTAAGCCATAACACCTGCAAAGGGTTCCTGAGCCTTTAAATGGTCTCTCAGTCTGGTTCAGTAGGAATCACAATCATGGGAAAGACTGCTGACCTGACAGTTGTGCAGAAAACCATCATTGACACCATCCATAAGGAGGGAAAGCTTCAAAAGGTAATTGCAAATGAAGTTGGATGTTCCCAATGTGCTGTATCAAAGCACATTAATAGAAAGTTATGTGGAAGGGAAAAGTGTGGAAGAAAAAGATGCACACGCAGCAGGGATGACTGCAGCCTGGAGAGGATTGTCAGGAAAAGGCCATTCAAAAGTGTTGGGGACTTTCACAAGGAGTGGACTGAGGCTGGAGTCAGTGCATCAAGAGCCACCACACACAGATGGATCCTGGACATGGGCTTCAAATGCTGTATTCCTCTTGTCAAGCTGCTCCTGAATAACAAACAACGTCAGAAGCGTCTTCCCTGGGCTAAAGAAAAACAGAACTGGTCTGTTGCTCAGTGGTCCAAAGTCCTCTTTTCTGATGAGAGCAACTTTTGCATCTCATTTGGAAACCAAGGACCCAGAGTCTGGAGGAAGAATGGAGAGGCACAAACTGCAAGATGCTTGAAGTCCAGTGTGAAGTTTCCATAGTCTGTATTGATTTAGGGAGCCATGTTATCTTCTGGTGTTGGTCTATAGTGCTTCATTAAGTCCAGGGTCAACGCAGCCATCTACCAGGAGATTTTGGAGCACTTCATGCTTCCTTCCGCAGACAAGCTTTATGGGGATTCTGACTTCATTTTCCAGCAGGACTTGGCATCTGCTCAGACTCCCAAAAGCACCAAAACCTGGTTCAATGATTGTGGGATTATTGTGCTTGATTGGCCAGCAAACTCACCTTAAAGAATCTATGGGGCATTGCCAAGAGAAAGATGAGAGACATGAGACTGAACAATGCAGACCAAACAATGCAGAAGAGCTGAAGGCCGCTATTGAAGCATCCTGGTCTTTCATAACACCTCAGCAGTGCCCAGGCTGATGGCTTCCACGCCACGCCACATTGAGGCAGTAATTGCTGTAAAAGGGGCCCAAACCAACTATTGAATACATATGCATGCTTATACATATCAGAGGTCTGATATTGTTCTATGTACAATCCTTGTTTTATTGATTGCATGTAATATTCTAATTTTCTGAGATTGTGGATTTGGAGTTTTTATGAGCTGTAAGCCATCATCATGACAATTATGACAAATTATGGCTTGAACTATCTTGCTTTGCATGTAATGAGTCTATCTCATGTATTAGTTTCACCTTTTAAGTTGCATTACTGAAATAAATTAAGTTTTGCACGATATTCTAATTTTTTGTATTTCACCTATATCTTAATATTGCAAGGCATAGAATGGGAGCAGAATTGGTTTGTTTTCATTCTGAAAGGCATGAAGTTGTTTGCAATTTATAGTTAAAGAAAGAAATAGTTATCTATTTGTATGTTGGTTTTCTATCACTTCACTGACAAGGTTTCTAGTAAAAAAAACTTGGTACTTCTGAAGACCCTGTCATCTGTGAGTGCCAAGATATCAAGCCAACACCATGAAATAAGAGTTTTTGTCATTTCCTATGGTGAATATATATGGTCATATGCTCCATTTCAGAAGCAACCTGTATGAATTGTTTAATGTGCAAGTATAAAAACACACACATACAAAAAAATAAACTATTCAAGAAAATATACAATTATTCCCCTTTTGTATCTCTTGGATGCTACCCTTTTTATAACATAGCAATATATTTATTTCACTTGTTCAAGTTATATTTGGAAAAGGAAAATATAAGAAAGTTTTTAATCAAGTATCTGTCAGCTTTCTGCAACCGGAGACTAAATATACTGCCTTCTAAATGCAGGTGAAAGTAGTATGAACAGTGGTGGGATTCAAAAAAATTTACTACTAGTTCTGTGGGTGTGGCTTTGTGGGCATAGTGTGTTTGGTGGGTGTGGTTTGGTAGACGTGGCAGGGAAAGGATCCTGTAAAATCTCCATTTCCTCCACACTCCTGGGGAAGGTTACTACAAAATCCTCATTCCCTCCCCATCCCACTAATCTGCTTTTCAGCTCCATTCTCCTGTGCAGGGCAACCAAAGAAGATCCAGCCAATCAGCTGGGACTCAGAAGGCAGAGAATAGATGGGGGCAGGGCCAGTCAGAGGTGGTATTTGCTGGTTCTCCGAACTACTCAAAATTTCTGCTACCAGTTCTCCAGAACTGGTCAGAACCTGCTGAATACCATCTCTGAGTAAAAGATCAGTAGTCTCATTCTCCATTCCACCTTCAATATTTCAGGTAGTGATTCAAAATATAGGCCTGTCTCCCATATCATCCCAGACCAAGGACTTCATTGCTTAATTTTTAAATCTAGAGGATTCAGTCTTGGCTGGAAAAAAGATCCTTTCTTCCAGATAAACCTTTTACATTCAGCAGCATGATATAATGAACATCTGGGTGGCCTCAAGGGAAGGCAAAAAGCACTCTGCCATTACATCACAGGAGTCAGAACTGGAGTCTATCACTTCAATGGGATGGGAGAACTAAAAGCCACTGAATATTTACAAGTTCTTTGGCATTAATGAAATGCCACAATCATTTTTTTTTTTTTTGCTTTTGGAATAATAGATGTTCAGTAGAGATCCAACAAATAGGTATTGCATTTTACCCATGCTTTTTTTTTTTTTTTTTACTTTTGGTTTTAGTATTTTTTGAATTCTGTTTTTTTCTAGATATGCTTATTAGAAATGTGTGAATTATAAAGTCCTGTTAGAAAAATATCAAGCTGTTGTCCCATTGACACATTGATTTACATGTTGAACAGGAATATATTAGAGTCAGATTTGTGTGATTAATCTTTGGAAAGTTCCAACAATTTCAAAAAAAAAAGTTCAACTCTGAGAAATATGCATGAAAATAAAGTTATCTCAAGACCTGGGATTTCTCATCTACAGAGAGGGCAAACTCTCAGTTGACTATATCCTAAAGGTCTCAAATGACATGCAAGGAAATAGCACAAGTAATCTAAATAATCTTAAAGCCAATCTTTGTGCAGTATTATAATAATACAGATTACAATATTGATTTTTAAAAAGAAGAATGTTCCATATGATGTTAAAAACAAAACCAATGTCACTATGTCTATTTAGTCAGAAAATGCAATATCTTCTATTGTTATCTTGTGATTTTAGTGACAACCCCCCTCCCCCCATTCTCATTGGTGGAATCTGCACTTTGAGCCTTCTGCTTTTATTAAGTTAAAATGTAAACCACTCATTCTTGAACTAGTACATGACCACAGACCCATGGTCATAGTGACGGCAACAGTTTTCCAAAATGTTTGGAACACCCCTATTTTTAGAAATGGACTGTTCCGGTTGCAAATAGCTTGTGTTTTCCCGCCAATAAGAGTGTATGCAACATCTCACTTGTGTGAGTTATTTGGTGTTTTCTGAAGCAGCATTTGAATTTGAGTTGCGGTCATTTTGACCGCAGATCTTTGTTAACATTTTTTTTAATGTCAGGGCCACATTTTCTGCCAAAAAGAGTGCAATTTGGTGATTCAAACTTCTAAGAAACTGTTCTAACATGGTATGAAGAAATAGAGGGTGATCTGAGTGAAATGTAATGGACAATGAGGTACCCACCACTGCCACTGCTTCTGACATCAGCGATGATGAAGCTCTCAATGAAATTGATGACCAGGTACAATCTATGTCATACAATAGTTTATATGGCAAGAACAAATTCAAATGATCTTCTGTACCTTTTGGAAGCAATAGATCCAGAACCTCTAGTCACAATATTGTATGTACCTGGATTATGGCCAGCAGTTAGAGTGGTCATTATGACCTCATGTCTGTAATACTGTAGCAGAAATTGTACATTTGACTTTTGCTAACATCACTACTGATCCTTAACCTGCCTTTATTGTGACTTGTTTGGAAGATAGTGCTGTCCTAATTTGTATATGAAGAGCCATTATAAGTAAAGCAATTTGTTCAACCAGCTCAACCGTTCAACCAATTATGATGCTGTAACAAGAATGAGATGGTTCTTGTAGATGTTTATATCATCTAGGTTTCTTCTTCTGCCTCCCTCTCAAACTCCCCTCTATCATAATCTGAACGAAATGATTTTTTTTTTTCTTTTAAAAAAAGGCACAGTAGCAAGTAATCATGGAGGGAACGACTTCCAAAATAGCGCTTTCCTTTCTTGGATTAAGCAAAAATGGTCAAATGCCAGTTTCCTTTGTCTGTTCAGCAGATGACCAGGAAACAGGTTAGTCCTACTATGCTATTTCAGAATTACATTATTTCATTACTGAGATTTCAATTTTCATATAGACTTTCCCCAAATACTTCAAGGTGCAGACTGCAGACCAAGAGTGTTCTTGGCATTAACAGAGGTTTTCTAGACTAGGGTCAGCAATTTTCTATGTAACCCTGCAGGACACATCCAAGCTGATGGACTACCATCTTCCAGGGCTCCTGATAAAACCTTTAACAAATTCTGCAAAGATTATGCCCTTCACCACTTTTTGAAGGAACACTGAGTGAAAAGAAACTGGAAGAGATCAGCAACACTAAATGTGCCACCCCTACCAGATGAAGAGCTGAGCAGTTTGGCAGAAACAAGGATTAATTTTGGGAGGGAACACTTTTTAAGTAGGAAAGTCCAGAAAAGACCAGTGGCTGTGAAGGATGTGCTGCTTACTTCCTCCAAACCCATTGCCAAAAATTGCACAATGCGACATTCTTCCTGAATGGAAAGATTGGGCACACACTGTGGGCAATTCTGAAGCTATCCAGCCTGGGCACAGTTTGGCTAGCATTGGAGAAAAGCGTGGAGAGGCAACCTCTTAAGCAGCAGGGGCCTGAAGCAGTTTGAGGCTGCCCAAATTGCTCTGTGGAGTCAAATCAAGTGAGTTCTTGCTGGAGATACCTTGGAGATACATATCATTCAGCCGTGAGTCAAGTCTGTTCATTTCAGTGGCTCACTCCATAGTATTCTAATTCTAATCTTTTCCCCTGATTTGAAAAAAAAAAAAAAAAAAACGCAAACAATTTTTAAAGGCATTTGAAGAACAACCTGCTATAAAAAGGTAATATTAGCCTCATTATTATAAATCAGCCATTCCTGGGAATTACTATATGCTCCATTATAATTTTTCATAATCACAGGAAATATGCAATCTTTCTGTACCCCTCCATGATACAGAAGATTCTCAGTAGCAAAACTCATTTGATTTCATATAGCACTGAACAATAAAATTAAAAGCAACTTCCTCTTATATAAGAAGTCAGAAAAAAATTCAAGAGAGGCCTGTGGAGAAGAAATGATCCCTTAGAGAAAATTTACAGGCCCACAGAGACTCCATTCCCATAACAGAAAGAGGCAGTGTATTCTATAATTGAAGAGGGTAATGTCTTATTACTAGAGTTTATTAGTTTGAAGTTGCAACAAACGAGCCAGCATTGGTTATTTTAATGACTTCAGTCTTTGTAAAAATCCTGCCATTATTATCTTGAAAATACGTGAAGGGGTCTTTTTTTGAGGGGGGAACTGGGAGGGATGATGTTAATTAAACAACATGGACTGTGCTGCTTTATGGATCAGTCTAATATTTTGTTTTCCCTTTGGCTTCTCTTTCATAATCTGTTAACTGTGTCCCGGTGGCCTACATATCTTCTTTATTTAGGGGGTCATTTGAAAGACCCAATGATTTTTATATAAATGCAAAGCACTCGATAATGCCATTTGCATTTACACTTTATTCCATTTCCTTAGGACTCACAAAAGCAAGGTTGTTTATGCTCTGCATTTTCTGGGATCATAATTTCGACTTGCCACATTTCTGCAGACTTTCAGATTCTGTTTATGTCTCCCTTCCTACCTCCCACCAAATAATTCAAAGTAGATGCTCAGCAGCTGAGCTTATTTTTAAAAAGCTGGTGGAACTTCAAAGGGAACAAATCAACCCTTTTATGTATAATATGAATCCTGAGATACAATATCTTGCTCTGAAAGCATAGGAAACTTTTATCACTTTTCCTCTAAAGTGGATAAAATTATCACTGTCATGCATTAGCATATCTGAAGAAAATCTATGAACTTCAGCAATCTAATAAAAAAAATGCTTCTATCAGTGGTCAGTTTAGGATTGCATTAAGTGAAGGGAAAGGCAAATACTATTGAAGGGGTGAATAGATAATTTTCAGCTTTCTGACCTTGGAGGTAACATGGTAATGTCACACACACACACACAAAAGACATTGATTTTGTAAGAGAGGTTAATTTGTGGACTAAAGTGGAGGTCCTTTAAAAATCTCTCATCTTCTCTAATTCTGTAAAAAAAATCCCCAGATCATCCCTGTTAGATCTGGGAGAGTGAGCGCAAGAACGGAGACGAGGCATCGACTAATGACTCCAACTCTTTATTAGTGACTTCAGAACAGAGCGAAATACTAGGGCAGCAGCAGCTCCTTTTATAGAGCTGGCTGCTGTCACAACACCCGGCCGCGCTGGAAGCGTCCAATCAGCAGCGACCCGCTAACAGCCAATCAGATCATCTGACAACGACCAATCATGATCTACTATCAGCGGGCCAATTAGAAGTTCAGGTTTACGAGCCTGCTGTGAAAGGAAAACTATTAGAATTGCAAGCTAACGGGTTTGCTTAGTTCGGAACACCCCTCCCCCCTAGGTTCCGTCTCAAGAGTGGGGTGATGTATTCTCTCAGGCAGGCAGGTCGTCTCACCTGTCTACCTGATCTACGTTGTTCCACCAGTCTTTGCCCAAACTCTGGTTCCAGTGGGCTGTTTGTTGGACTCAGCGGTAATGGTGACCTGACTTCTCCGTTGGATGACTCAGGGTTGTCATCTCTACTCCGGTCAAGGCTGTCATCTGGGTTCTCTGGGTTTGCTGATGCCACCGTGCTGCTTCGTGGAGAGATGACCATCTGCCCCGGCTCTTCTTCGGAAGATGAATATTCCATGTTTGGTCGTGCTGATTTCTGGGTTTCGAGTACTGGGTCGGGTACTAGTTCGTTTTCGGCCCCCTCGATTTCCCTTCCCCCCCTGGTTTGGAGTTCAGGGCTTGTGAAGGGGGTAGGTACCAGCCTGGAGCGTAGCTGGTTGATGTGGCACTTCCACAGCCTCTCATCAGTAGTTTGTAAGCGGTAGGATCGGGGACCCGTAAGTTGAGTTATGGTAGCGGGGACCCACAATGGGTCACCAGTAAAGTTTTTTGCAAAAACCGGGTCGCCTACCTTGAATGTGTGATACTTGCTGCTGGACCCCAGGGGCTTTTCTGGCATGTAGGCAGGGTGTAGTCGGTCAAGATGTGATCAAAGTTTCCTGCCCATCAGGAGTTCGGCTGGGGTTTTGTTTGTGGTGCTGTTTGGAGTAATATGTTGGAGGAGAAGCATCCTGGTCACCTTGTCGTAGATGTCCCCTTGTTCCATCTTGTGTAAGGTTTTCATTATGAACTGGACCAATTGCTCAGCCCTACCGTTGGCCACAGGGTGAGAGATGTTAAAGTGTGGCGTATCCCCCGGTCTGCTAGGTACTGCTCAAATGCCAAGGCAGTGAATTGTGGGCCATTGTCTGAAACCAAGACATCTGGCAAGCCATGTGTAGCAAATAGTCTGTTTAGTTTTTTAACGACTATCTCTGTGGTGGTGCTTTTCATTTTGTGGACCTCAAGCCAGTTGGAATAGGCATCCACTGTTATGAGAAATGTATGCCCCTTGGGGGGACCCGTAAAATCGATGTGGATACGGGACCAGGGACCTCGGGGTGCTTCCCATTCCATTGGTGGTGCTTTTGGTGGAGCTGAGCGTGTTTCCTGGCGACCAAGGTTTCTATTTGCTTATCTATACCTGGCCACCAAGCATAGCTCCTTGCTAGTGCCTTCATTCTCACGATGCCCGGGTGTCCATCATGCAATAGTTTTAGGACCTTATTCTGCAGTCTTTCTGGGATGACGACTCTGTCTCCCCATAAAACACATCCTTTTTGGGAGAAGAGTTCTGTCTGTCTGTGTTTGAAAGGCTTGAAGGTGTCATTGAGTTCGTTATCAGGCCAACCTCTTTCCACCCAGCTGAGGACTCGTGCTAAACAAGGGTCCTTCTTATTTCTGATGCGATGTCTTGTGCAGTCAGTGGTGGTGATGGAAGTGTCTCGATTTGTAGTGTAGTTACAGTTGGAGCTGGGTCGTCTAGGACTTCTGGTAGCAGAGAACGGCTCAGGGCGTCAGCATGGGGAATGGCTTTCCCCGGTCGGTGTCGCAGTTGGTAATTGTATGTGGCTAGAAACTCTGACCAGCGTGTCATTCTTGATGATAAGATGTGGGGAGTTGGTTTATCCCCCGCCAAGATGCCAAGTAATAGTTTGTGATCGGTGATTATAGAAAAGGATCTTCCATATACATACTCATGGAATCGTTTGATCGCAGACACAATAGCGAGAGCCTCTTTATCTAGTTGGCTATAGTTTCTCTCAGTTTTAGATAAAGTTCGAGAAAAGAATGCAATGCGCATCTCAGTACCATTTGGCAGGATGTGGCTCAGGATGGCTCCTACTCCAAACGGTGAGGTGTCACAAGTGACAGTTAAGGGTAAAGTCTCATTA
Organism: Hydrophis major; assembly: GCA_033807585.1. Classification (NCBI taxonomy): domain Eukaryota; kingdom Metazoa; phylum Chordata; class Lepidosauria; order Squamata; family Elapidae; genus Hydrophis; species Hydrophis major. The sequence goes on along the minus strand of CM066332.1, from coordinate 34,290,516 downwards.
TATTGTATTAGTACAGCATCTGATGTTAAAAGGTCTTTTACTTGCTGAAAGGCTCACTCTTCTCGATGTCCCCAGACCCAGGAAGCTTTCTTGTCGAGGAGCCTATGCAGGGGTTCAGCAACCCCTACCGCCTTCTGGGGTAGGAAGATGTTATAAAAGTTAATGAGTCCCAGGAAGGCTTGGAGATCTGTTTTGTTTCTAAGTCTCGGGGCATTTTTTATTGCAGCCAATTTTTTCTCAGTAGGGTGAATTCCTTGTTTGTCAAGAAGGTAACCAAGGAATTCAACCCTCTCAGTACAACGTTGGCACTTGTCCTTTTTGACCTTCAGGCCAGCGTCTTTAAATTTTTGGAGGACCATTCTTAGTCGCTTTTCTAGTATAATTCCAGTGGGGGCGGCTATCAAGACATTATCAAAATGTGGCATGACCCCTTTTATGCCTTGAAGCAATCTCTCCATCAGACTTTGGAAGATGCCAGGTGCTACGCTCACTCCGAACTGGAGTCTATTACATTTGAATGCACCTCTGTGCTTGACTATAGTTTGGGCTTCTGTGGTCTCTGCATCTACGGGCAGCTGCTGGTATGCCTGGGCTAAGTCCAATTTTGCGAATATTTTTCCAACCCCAAGGGAATGAAGGAGGTGTTGGACCACAGGCACGGGGTAAGCGCTCTGCTGAAGTGCGTGGTTCAGGGTGGCTTTGTAATCCCCACAAATTCTCAAAGATCCATCAGGTTTTATGGAGGTTACAATTGGGGTCTCCCATTGGGCGTGGTCAATCGGTTCCAACACGCCTTGGATTATTAATTTGTTCAATTGTTCATCAATCTTTGGTTTGAGTGCAAAGGGCACTCAACGAGGCTTAAGGCGAATAGGCACAATATCAGGGCAGAGATTAAATGATATGGGGGATCCCTTGTACTTGCTAGCTTCTCGGTGAAAACTTCCTGGAATTCCTGGACAAGGGCCGATTCCCAGTCATCGCCTTCGGTCTGGTTGATGCCTGCCAGTTCAATTCCCAGTGATGCAAACCACTGTAAGCATAGTAAGCTGGGTCGATCTCTATCAATGACGGTAAGAGGTAGGGTTGCAGTGTGGTCCTTGAAGGAGACTTGGACATGGCTGGAACCGGCGACTGGGATCCTATTCCCTTGGTAGTCCTTTAATATAATTCTCTGAGTGCTGAAGTCCTGGCGATGGATGTCAGGGATCAGCTGTTTGAGGGTTTTCCAGGAAACCATCGATAGGGAAGACCCGGAGTTGACTTCCATAACGCATGGTCACTTCTCAATGATGACCTTTACTCGGATTTTTCTTGCATCAAGGGATGAAGCGTGGCCGATGGTGATGGTTTGGTGTGCCTCTTCTCGTCTGGTAGAAGTGGCTGGTGCTCGATTTCTGTAGTAGTGGTTCCATTGGTTGCTTGGGTGGTCCCGATTTACTGGTGGGGTGCCTGTTGTCTGCTGGAAATTATTTTCTCTTTGGTTGGGGCTGGACCCTCACTTGCTTCTACAGACCTTTGCAATGTGGCCCCTCTTTCCACAGGAACGGCAGAGTGCGTCTAGGAATGTGCAGTCTGATTGTGGGTGGTTTCCCCCGCATCCAGCACACTGATATGAGGGCTTACGATTCCGTTGATCTTGCTGATCACGTTCTGACCTGTCTGTTGACCTCTTCTCCCTCGCTTTCTGATGAGGATTCGAGGTCTTCATGGTGGGTGGTCATTGCGTGCCTCTCAGGACAAGGAGTAGTATTACTGGCGAGTTGGCAGTGCGGTCCGTTTGCTTGGCGCATTTGAGCGGCCGACTTCCTGGTTGCTTCTGCTGCAGTAGCATCGGTGATGACATCTGTGAGGCCGATATCTCCCTTCGCCATAATCTTGCTCTGTCTGGGTTATGGGGTCTCTTAGGCCCAGAACAATTCGATCTCTCATGGCTTCTTCGAGATTGGCGAAGCCAGAGTCCCCTCAGGTTTCTGAGGTCTGCGATGAAGTCTCCAACACTCTCACTTTCCTGTTGGTCCATCTGGTAAAAGTCGTGTCTCCTGATGAGTGTTGGCACCGCTGGGGCATAATGGGCCTGGAGGATTGGGGCGAGAGTGTCCCAGTCCATCGTCTTGACTTCAGCTGGTTTTGCGAGTGCCTTTGCCATCTTAAACACGGCGGGCCTTCAATGGGTCAGGAATACAACTCGTTTCTTGCCAGGCGTAGCATCCTTTAAGTTGTTGGTTTCCAGGAACTTCTGAAACTTGTCCATATATGAGTCCCAGTCTTCATTAGCCGGGTCAAATGGCACAGGTGGTATGGCGCCGCTGGTCATGTTGCTGCTATTGGTGCACTCTCATCCACATGCTCTATTAGCGTTCAATGAGTGATCAGTCAGCTCTATCGTCTCCGCATCCCATCCTCGTCGCCAATGTTAGATCTGGGAGAGTGGGCGCAAGAACGGAGATGAGGCATCGAATAGTGATTCCAACTCTTTATTAGTGACTTCAGAACAGAGCGAAATACTAGGGTAGCAGCAGCTCCTTTAATAGAGCTGGCTGCTGTCACAACATCCAATGATTTGAGTTTGCTGTGCTGGAAGTGTCCAACCAGCAGCGACCCGCTAACAGCCAATCAGATCAGCTGACAATGACCAATCACAATCTGCTATCAGCGGGCCAATCAGAAGTGCAGGTTTACGAGCCTGCTGTGAAAGGAAAACTATTAGAATTGCAAGCTAATGGGTTTGCTTAGTTCGGAACAATCCCTGTGCTTTTAGGTTCAGAGCTGGAATTTAGAGGGATTTATGATAGAACTTGGAGAAGTTTGTCTCCCAGGTACCTCCTCTTTCTACTCCTACTGTTTATTTGCAAGCAAACATAATTTAAATATTGAAGAACCCTACAATATCAGAACTCTTTTGTTTACATGTTAGAATACAGTTTTGGGGCGAGGTAGAAATGAGGTTCTGGTGTCAGAGCATTGAACTAGGATTTGGAAAGTCCATATATAAATGTCCCATCAACCATAAAGCCATTTTGTTTGATTTGGTTCTATATCTTAGCTATCTTCCAGTAAGGTTGGGATGATGAAACAGGGAATATATTATGATGTCCTTTTCTCCTGGAGTGAAGGCAAGGTATAGAAGTTACAAATAGAAAATGTAGATTCTCTGTCTGACATAAGATCATTGGAAAACTGTTTCCAGAAGTCCAATGTAGAATTTCAGCATCTCCATCTCTCTCCCTTTGTGAGACATAATAGGTTTTACTTCTGATTTTCTCTTTCTGGTGCAGGTACATACATGCACACTCATTTTTTAAAAGAAATCATTTGCTGGAAGGATTAGTCACTTTCCCCACCTTCTTCTTATTTCTGGAGAAAGCATCAACCACCCATCCAAAGCCATTATTCAAGGATCTCACAAATGAAAGATGATATGGCCAAAAGCAGCAGCTCATAACCATACTTTCTGCAGCTTAAATTATTTGTTTGTTGAAGTGATTAAACTCCTTAAGCTTTAGAAAATGTGTTCCAGCTTTTCTAGTGTGAAATGTACTTTAATCCTTGTATGTTGTTACTGTTTTTTTTTTTTGGTTACATCTCTTTCATTGGAAATTCTGTTCTACTCACTTCTACCTTTTTAAGTTAAAAGATAATATTTATTTGAGCTATTTTTTAACAAATGTTTAAGCCATTGCAAACAGCACATAAAACCAAATTATTTAGAGAGGCTAGAAATAAGAGCATTCCTATTCAGCTTTTCTATTTTTAAAGAACAATTGTTAAAAGCTTTCCATGAAGCAAATTTCTCCCACTTTTGAATCATATGTTCAAAGTGTTGTTTGCTCATTAATCACATAATTCTGTATCCTATTTAAAATTAATAAGCATTCAAGTCTCCAGCATGGTGCACATTTTTATAATAGTTCAGAAGGTTGAAAGTGCCCATAAATCAAAGTAAGAAAATCAAAATAAGAAAGCAAGAAAACTGTAAAGGTTTATAATGCCTGGAGTATAGCCAAAACTATCATTAAAATTGTAAATTTTTGTCACTCAATAGATAGCAATGTAAAACACTGAATAAATCAATTCATAAGCCTTGTATAAATCTAAGTAACAGCATCCATTTTGCAGCTACCCAGAGCATTAACATTGGGGTTTTTTTTTAATTGAAAACATATTTACAGGATTTTTTCAAATATATTGGTACAGACAAGATAAGATTCCGTAGAAACCAACAGTTCTCCAGTGTAATGCCTTTGTTATGTTCATAAGAAATAATACTACGAAATATTAGTGGTTAAAAATGCCAATTTCCTTTCATTATACAGAGGTCTGCGGTGGAAATGATAACAATCCTTTTTAAACAGTGTTTTATTTATTATTATGAACATGAAATAAAATGCATAATGTGCCAGCAACTTGAGCAACAGGCTGCCTGGGAACCCAGCCTGTTATAAGGACAGATTAAAGTGACATTCTGTCATGGTTGACAAATCCCAAATTGAACTTACACTTAAAAACTGTTTATATGTGTAAATTTGCTTTGATCTGAAAATGCCTATCCGCCAATGCTGGAATCCATATAGAATGCTGGATGAGCCACATTCACATTCATTCGTAACAACTTGGGACAGTTGAATTTTCCCAGCCTACCCACTCCTCTTCCCACATTTCGTCATTGCAATTTAAAATCATAATGGATAGAAACTCTTCCAAATAACCCTTCCGAAACTAGAACAGAATAGACCGTCTCTTCCTGCTTGCAAAAGATATCATATTTAATGGTAACATATAGTAAACTCTACCCTATAGCTGATATTGTTGTGAACTTAAAGTTGTTTTGTTTTTTTTTCAGTTTCAGGTTCAAAGACATTCACCCATGTTCTGAGATATCATAAATAGGATTCAATTTTTTTTTACTACCAGTTCTGTGGGCATGGCTTGGTGGATGTGGCAAGGGAAGGATACTGTAAAATCTCCAGTCAGAGGTGGTATTTGCTGGTTCTCTGAACTACTCAAAATTTCCACTACCAGTTCTCCAGAACTGGTCAGAACCTTCTGAATATACTTCTGCTTCCAATGTACCAAAGAAAGTAAGACAGTGAAACATAATGCAAAGGAATTCTTTCATTTTAAAATGGTTTTCTTCATTCATAATGAATGTCCCCTAGACTGGAATACACATAACCAGCAATACATAGACTTTCTGGTAGTATAGGGGCTGCTTGATCCAATATTATTATTACCTTTAATATTTACAAGAAACAAAAAGGCTGAGCAAATACGCCAAAGCTCTACACTGTTTGTTTGAACATCACATATAGTTTGATCTAGTGGTTAAGGCACTAGGTTAGAAATCTAGGAGACCCTGAGTTCTGCTCCTGTCTTAAGCATGAAATCCACCTGGTAATGTTGTGAATTAATAAAAGTGTTTGAATAAAGTTTGTTGAAACCTTAAAGCAAAGTGCAGGGTTCTGGCCCTGCACTTCTGATTGGCCGATAATAGCGATATTGGATTGGTCCATTCAGGAGAATCTGATTGGCTATTAACGAGCCCTTCTCATTGGTTAAAAAGAGCTAACGTTCCTGTGTTTTCATTGGCTAAATACCCAAGAGCTTGCCTATATAAAGGGGGCTGTTGAGGCCGTTCTGAGAGCTGTTGCACCATGTTAAATAAAGAGTTGAAGTTCACTGTTCGTCGACTCATCTCCGCTTCTTGCACCATGCACCGAACATAACACTGGTGATGAGGATGGGATGTAGAGACGTCAGAGCTGACTGAACACTACAAAAAGCGATAACAGAGCACGTGGCTGAAATGCACCAACACCGGAACCATGTCCGGCAGCATCATACCACCTGCTCCATTCGACCTGGCACAAGAAGACTGGGACTCAAATATGGATCGCTTCCAGATGTTTCTGGAGACCAACAATTTGAAGGATGCCACTACTGGGAAAAAGAGAGCAGTATTCCTGACTCACTGCGGACCTGCCGTTTTTAAGATGGCTAAGGCACTGGTGAAACTGGCTGAGGTGAAATCCATGGACTGGGACGTCCTGGAGCCCCTCCTATGGGCCCACTATGCACCTACCATACCAACGCTTATACAAAGATATGAATTTTACCAGAGAGACCAGCGGAAAGGAGAAAGCGTTGCAGATTTCATCGCGGATCTCCGGAACCTGGGAGGCCTCTCTGGGTTCCCCGACCTCGAAGAAGCTCTAAGAGACCGAATAGTTCTGGGTTTAGATGCACCACACCTGCAAAGTAAGCTGCAGCAGAAGCAACCAGGAAGTCAGCTGCTCGAATGCGCCGCACCCACGCTCCACTTTGCCAAATAGCCAGCGAAGTTTCACCTCACTTAGAAGAACCGGCAACGACAGCCCACCACAAGGACCTCGAATTGTCATCAGAAAGCGATGAAGAAGAGGTCAACTGGCTCCGGTCTGAATGAGACCAACGCCAGAAATCGCAGTACCAATGTGCTGGTTGTGGGGCAAACCACCCCCGATCAGACTGCAAATTCCTCGACGCACTCTGCCATGTGTGTGGGAAAAGAGGCCACATCGGACGGGTCTGTAGAAGCAAGCAAGGATCCAGCCAAACCCTGAGGGGGCTAACTACCGCCAATCTACAGAAAGCCATCCTGCAAAGCGAGAACCCTTGAACCACCAATGGAGCAACCACTCCTACAAAAACAAACCCCTAAACCACTCAATGAAGCGAGAAGAGGCATACCAAACTATTACGATTGGTCACGCCTCATCACTGGATGCCAAGAAAATCCGGGTCAAGGTGGCCATCGAAAACCAGCTTTGTATGATGGAAGTCGATTCAGGATCGTCCCTCTCAATGGTTTCCTGGAAGACCCTCAAGCAACTCATCCCTACTGTCCGGCGACAAGACCTCCGATTCCAAAGAATCATATTCAAAGATTATCAAGGAAATCGAATTCCAGTCGTTGGATCCAGCCAAGTCCATGTCTCCTTTAAAAACTGTACTGCATCTCTACCCTTGACTGTAGTCAACAGGGATCGGCCTAGCTTGTTAGGCCTCCAATGGTTCACTTCACTTGGAATTGAAGTAGCTGGCATTCACTGAATGGGCGGGCTTTCACTATAATAACTGACCACAAACCCTTACTGGGAATAATAGCGGGAGATAAACCAACCCCTTATATATTATCTCCCAGAATGATCCGCTGGTCAGAATTCTTGGCTGCCTATAATTATAAGTTGCAACACTGCCCGGGAAAAGCCAATCCCATGCTGATGCATTAAGCCGTGCACCGCTTGCTCCGACCGTCACAACACTGCAGATCGAGACACTCCAAAAACCACCGCTGACAGCACGCGATATCGCAATTGAAACTAAACGCGATTCCGTTCTAGCATGTGTCCTCAGCTGGGTAGAACGTGGATGGCCATTGGACCAAATCCCTGACAATTACGCTCCCTTCAAAAGTCGACAGACGGAACTGTTTTCCCAGAAGAGCTGCAACATTTGCGGAGATAGAGTCATTGTCCCAGAGTGGTTACAGCGAGCGGTACTGAGAACCTTGCATGATGGCCACCCCGGAATCGTGTGCATGAAAGCACTCGCACGAAGCTATGCATGGTGGCCGGGCATAGACAAGCAGATCAAAGCCTGGGTAAAGACTTGTTCCAAATGCCAGGAAGTCAGCAATGCCCCACCGAAAGCAACCCCAACAGAATGGGAAACACCCAGGGGACCATGGTCCCGTATTCATCTGGACTTTGCAGGACCTACGAATGGACACACATTTTTATTAACAGTGGATGCCTACTCGAACTGGCTCGAAATCCATGAGATGAAAAATACAACAACCAAATTGGTCATCAGGAAATTGGACAGATTATTTGCAACACACGGATTACCGGACGTTCTGGTATCCGACAATGGGCCCCAGTTTACCAAGCTTTCTTTTGAACAGTACCTGGCAGACCGCGGTATTCACCATGTGCTAACTTCACCGGCTCATCCTGCAGCTAATGGAAGGGCCGAGCGCATGGTACAATTCGTCAAAAGAACTCTACATAAAATGGACTATGGTGATATCGAAGACAAGATTAACCAGATACTCCTTTTGCAGCACATCACTCCACACAGCGTCACCAACAAAACTCCCACTGAGTTATTGATGGGATGGAAACTCCGCTCCCACCTGGACCGACTATACCCATCGTACGAACCTGAAAAACCACACGGATCCAGCGGGAAATGCCGAAATTTCCAGGTAGGCGACTTGGTTTTCACGAGAAACTTTTATGGCGACCCATTGTGGTTTGAGGCAACTGTAATCCAAGTAACCGGACCCAGATCATACCGAGTGAAATGTTGCAACGATAGAATATGGAAGCACCATATTGATCAGCTGCGTTCAAGGCTGCAGTCTGGGGTCTGCGATTCTGGTGATTTCCAAACTGAGGGGGGAGGAGACGCCGAGGAGGCTGAGTTTGGAACGGCGGAAGGCACAAGCGGAACAAACAACCGTTCAGACTCAACATGTGAAGAAGGATCGGGGACAGGGGTTAACTCGCCTCAAAAAGATATCGAGGACATTAATGGAAATGGAAGTTTAGATACAGAATCAGAGGCACCCTGTTCACCAGATAACATCCTACCCCAACAAGACTCTAGACAAATACCGGGAGGACAGCATAAATCAAATAGACAATCAAAAAAACCTGCCTACCTGAAAGACTACGTTACTGCACCCCTTAAACGGAACCCGGGGGGAAGGGGTGTTGTGAATTAATAAAAGTGTTTGAATAGTTTGTTGAAACCTTAAAGCAAAGTGCAGGGTTCTGGCCCTGCACTTCTGATTGGCCGATAATAGCGATATTGGATTGGTCCATTCAGGAGAATCTGATTGGCTATTAACGAGCCCTTCTCATTGGTTAAAAAGAGCTAACGTTCCTGTGTTTTCATTGGCTAAATACCCAAGAGCTTGCCTATATAAAGGGGGCTGTTGAGGCCATTCTGAGAGCTGTTGCACCATGTTAAATAAAGAGTTGAAGTTCACTGTTCATCAACTCGTCTCCGCTTCTTGCACCACGCACCGAACATAACAGGTAATATTGGGCCAGTCACGCTCTTTCAGCTCACCTCACAGGGTTGTGGGGAAAATAGGAGGAGGAATGGATATTAGCTCTGTTTGCCACTTTGAGTTGTTTATAAAAAAATAAATAAAGCTGGTTAAAAAAAATCTTAAAAGTACCATATTTTTGGAGCCTTTACTGAGGACAAGTGCTTGAAACATGCAAATCCAGGAAAAGTGTTTTTTAGTGACCTTAAGGCCTGTGGACTTCAACTTCCAGAATTCCCCAATCCATATGTTGTCACTGAGATTGAGAAACACTGATCTATATTTTGAAATCTGTACTCGTGACAGAAAAGGATAGTGAAACCAAAGGTCTGTAATCATTAAATAAGAGGTTTGCCATGAAAAGATATTCTATCTAGATAATCTATGCACTGACATGCATCTACGTTGATGGTCTGATTTTAGTAATGGCATTAAATATGCTGAAAAGTATGAGCCATACCAGAAGGACAGGGCATGTGTTCCCTTGAGGCTCTGCCCTCAATGCTGCAATACAGGTCAGGTCAGTTTCAATTAGACTGGAATGATTTATAAAACCACTCAGGGTATAACTATTGTCTCTGTTTTATCCAGTTTTAAATCCCACTTTAGGGCTACTTTCATCATGACAAATTTCTTAATGTAAGAAACCCAATTATTACAATGTTTGGCGACCATGTGAAAGTTATCACATCTGGTAAAAAGATGCAATATTGCATGGGTATCACACACATCCAGAACAAATTTTCTGATCATTATGAGTAACATCCCTTTTTAAGAGGATTTTTATGGGGGAGGGAGAGGGAGAACAACCTCCTGCCAAATTTTTCGTTGCTCTCCAAATACCATTCTGAATGCAATTACTCGTCTGTAGATGAGATAGGAACCTAAACAAAGGGTATTCATCTTCATCCATGCTGTCTTTTTATTCATGTATTTGCTAATGTGACACCATTATGGTACAGAGGTGTCCCATTTCCTTCTGTCCCTTATCTCATTTCAGGCGTGAATACCAGCATGCTATCGCCATTTGCCCCATTGGTTTTTCTGGTGCTATCAGAGTGTTGATGAAGTTGGCAATGAAGAGACATTCTTTCTCATCTTCTTTCATGTTCACAACAGGCTTGAATCTGTTGCTTTGGCTGTTTTATGTATTCCAACACATTCATTAATCACAGTGTAAGACACTTCCCTATTTATGTTTCCACTTTACTCCAAAGAGCAGCCATAGAGAAATATCACAAGAATGCAGGATTGTGGGGAGAAAGGAAAGGAAAGAAAGGAAGGGAAAGATGTCCACACTTAGAGAAAAGCCCTTCACTGCTTTAAGCTTATCCTGGTCTGTTTTATTCTTGGAAAGGAGAGTTAAAATAATAATCAGAAGACTTACTAGCTCATTATAATTTTGGTCCTGGTTTTCCATTGATAATGTACTGTACATGTGAAAAAAGTGCATTAGATTCTGGGTCAGGAATTTAAATATATTTTCCAGAGGCAAGAAGAACCACAACATGATGCTGTTCCTATTAAGGTCAAATCTGACCACATAAGAAATGCTAATCCCCAGTTTAATCTTGGTGTCTGTTTCTCCACCTTGAGTTGCAATAAATCTAGAAAGACTGACAAGAGGTGTAACAAATTGCCTGCAGCTTCATTTGGGTTAGGCGTAATCTCTCAAATATCTTTGCCAGTTAAGAAACTGAACAATCTTACTGTTAACCAAGACTAAACAAGCCACCGAATCAAACCAATTTGGATATGCTAAAATTGATCAAACAATGTATGTACTTGCAAATATTAGAATCATTAAATTAATAGCTTCGAAAAGAACTTAGAATACATCTAGTCTATCCTCAGATGAATTCAACATCTATTGCAGGATAGAGCTTCAACATCCTAACATACGCACAGATCATGGTTTGCTGGGATACTTTTAGGGAAACAGAGTACAGGGCAGTTATTTCAATTTTGAGACAGTGTTTACCATCAGGAAGTTTATCCAAATTTTTAGTTAAAATGCATCGTCCAGAGAGGATCACTCAAGGATTTTAGTTCTGACTAATGGAGGAGGATGATTAAATCTTCCTTTCCCCAGGATGACAGCCTGTAAGATATTTGCAGAGCGTTTTCATCAGTCTTCTTCTGACTAAACCCAGCTTTTCAATCACTTTAATATGTCTATTTTTCTATTTCTCATTATCCTTGTCGCACTTCTCTGACTATGATTCAGTTTGTCTGTGTTATTCCATCCTCCTTTCTTCAAATACCACCTTATCTGCATTACAGCAGGCCAGAACATTTACAGTCTTGTGATAAGGACCTAATGTTCTTCAAGGAATCCTTCATATTGACATTGAACCTCTAATTCCTCAATCCAAACCTTACCTAATGAAATCATCAAGAGCAATTATTCTTCTTTGAAGAACTCTCTGACATGACCAAAGCATTGAGAGACCAGCTAATGTTCTTACTTGAAGCTATTGACATAGGCCTTTACAACTATAACTAAAAGTTATATCTGATCAATAACTAGAGTAAAGAGAGTTAATTAAAACAAGGGTATTGACATACAGAATTGATTTTTATTTTCTACAGTTTTGCTAAAATAACAAGAGGCTTAATACTAATATAAGCCATCATGTTTTGCTTTTCTTTGCATCTTATTCTGTATAACTTTACAGAGATATTTGTTAAAGCTTGGCATTTATTGTAATGATTGGGAAAACAGGCCTAAGAGGGTATACTGGAAAAGACTGCTTAATGAGAAAAATGGGCGCCAAATACAATTGAGTCATATCCCAGTAAAGAACATTATCATGCTGCTTCTATAAATGCAGACAACTTGTAATCTAAATGTTAAGTTCTGCGCATGGGCTCAAGGAACGGAGATGAGATGATGAAAAGTAAATTTCAAACTCTTTATTAAACATTCTGAACAGAGCAAAACCCTAGGGCAACAGCAGCCCTTTTATAGGCAAGCTGCTGCTCTAGTAACCAATAGGAAACATGGAGTGTTAACCCACTTAACCAATGAGAGTAGCTCGTTAACAGCCAATCAGATTCTCCTGAACGGACCAATCCAATATCGCTATTATCGGCCAATCAGAAGTGCAGGACTAGAATCCTGCTATTTTCTAAAGCTTTTAATAAACTTTATTGAAGTGTTTTATTAGTTCATAACACCCCTTCCCCCCGGGTTCCATTTGGGGTGTGTGGTAATGTAATCAATGAGGTAGGAATGTTGCTTTGACTGTCTATTGGATTTACGCTGTCCCACCGGTTCTTGTCCGTAAGCCTGTTTTGGCAGGGCATTTTCAGGCAAGTTGGGTGCCGGTGGTTCCTCGTTGGAAGACTCGGTGCTGCTAATGTTCTCGTCATTGTCCTCTGGCCCTTGCGGGCTTGCCTCTGTTGGGTTGTTCCTCTGTGGCGAGGCCACACCCATCCCTGATCCTTTTTCACTTGTTATGCCCAATGGCTGCCTTTTTTCGTTCCTGCTTTCCGCCATCTCGAATTCGGTTTCTTCGACATCCCCTCCCCCCTCAGTTTGAGAGTTACTGGAGTTGTGGAAACTAGGTTGTAGCCTCGAGCGAAGCTGATCAATATGGTGTTTCCATATTTTTCCATTGCAGGTTTTCACCCGATATGACCTGGGTCCAGTGGCTTGAATAACAGTGGCCTCGATCCACAATGGTTCGCCATGAAACCATTTAACAGCAGATACAACAGCAAGAGCCTCTTTATCGATTTGACTATGGTTACGTTCAGCCTTTGATAGAGTTCTTGAAAAATAGGCAATGGGGGCTTCACTACCGTTTGGTAACACATGGCTCAAAATGGCTCCTACTCCAAAGGGTGACGCGTCACATGTGATTGTTAAAGGCAAAGTCTCATTATACTGCATTAAAACCGCATCTGAAGTTAATAGGTTTTTCACTTGTAGAACGCGTGCTCCTCTCGGTGCCCCCAAACCCAGGTTGCTTTTTTGTCGAGAAGCCGATGTAGGGGCTCGGCTATGGTCGCTTTGTGGGGCAGGAAGATGTTGTAAAAATTAATAAGCCCCAGGAAAGCTTGGAGATCAGTCTTGTTCCTGGGTCTTAGGGCGTTCTTGATTGCTCTTAACTTGCTACTGGTGGGGTGAATGCCTTGTTTATCGATTAGGTACCCCAGGAACTCTACTTTATCTGTACACAGTTGACATTTATTTTTTTTAACTTTAAGGCCAGAGTCTTTAAATTTCTGGAGAACCAGTCTAAGACGCTCCTTTAGTATTTCTCTATTCGGGGCAGCAATTAAAACGTCATCAAAGTATGGTACGACCTCTTTTATACCCTGTAATAGTCTCTCCATCAAGCTCTGAAAGATCCCTGGGGCCACGCTAACTCCGAATTGTGCCGAATTGCAATCGTTTACGCCTCTGCTGTTTTTTTATCTACAGGCAGTTGTTGGTACGCCTGTGCTAAATCCAATTTAGTGAAGACTTTTCCACCCCCCAGGGAATGGAGGAGGTGTTGTACCACCGGTACCGGGTAAGCATTTTGTTGAAGGGCGTGATTCAGGGTGGCACGGTAGTCCCCACAAATCCTTAACGATCCATCCGGTTTGATGGGTGTTACGATTGGGGTTTCCCAAGGAGCATGGTCGATTGGTTCTAAAACATCCTGGACTATTAATTTATCAAGCTGCTCGTCAATCTTTGATTTAAGGGCAAAAGGGACTCGACGAAGCTTAAGGCGGATGGAGGGCTGCTGTTGCTATTTCAGGATTAAGGTTAAATGATATCGGGGTCCCCTTGTACTCGCCTAGTTTATCTGCAAAGATGTCCTGGAATTCCTGGACAAAGGCCTCCTCCCAGTCATCGCTGCTGGTTTGGTTAATATCAGCTACCTCAATCCCAAGTGGAGCAAACCATTGAAGGCCTAACAAGCTAGGCCAATCACGATCGACGATGGTCAATGGTAAAGATGCAGTACGATTTTTGAATGAGACCTGGACTAGGCTGGATCCAACGACCGGAATTTGGTTTCCTTGATAGTCCTTGAGAATGATTCTTTGGGTTCTGAGGTCTTGCTGCCGGACGTCAGGGTTCAATTGTTTAAGGGTCTTCCAGGAAACCATCGAGAGGGATGACCCTGAATCGACTTCCATCACGCAGGGCTGGTTTTCGATGGCGACCTTCACTCGGATCTTCTTTGCATCTAATGATGAGGCGTGACCAATCATGATGGTTTGATGTGCCTCTTCTCGTTTCATTGAATGGGCTAGTGGTTTATTTCTGTAGGAGTGGTTGTTCCATTGGTAGTTCGAATGTTCCCGATTCACAGGACGACTTCCTGTGGGTTGGCGGTAGTTGGTCCCCCTCTGAAGTGGGCTGGATCCTAGCTTGCTTCGACAGACCTTTCCGATGTGGCCTCTCTTCCCACAAATATGGCAGAGCACGTCGAGGAATTTGCAGTCTGATCGTGGGTGGTTTGCCCCACAACCTGCGCATTGGTACTGCAGTCTCTGGTTATGCTGGTGGCATTGGTCTCGTTCAGACCGGAGCCGGTTGACTTCTTCCTCATCACTTTCTGATGACGATTCGAGGTCCTCATGGTGGGTTGCCATTGCAAGTCCCTCAAGGTGAGGTGAGGTTTCGCCGGCAAGTTGGCGGAGTGGGGCGTTGGTGTGGCGCATTCGGGCAGCCGACTTCCTGGTTGCTTCTGCTGCAGTAGCGGCAGCGATGGTATCTGCAAGGCTGATGTCACCTTTCGCCATCAGCTTACTTTGCAGGTGTGGTGCATCTAAACCCAGAACTATTCGGTCTCTTAGAGCTTCTTCGAGGTCGGGGAACCCACAGAGGCCTCCCAGGTTCTGGAGATTCGCGATGAAATCTGCAACACTTTCTCCTTTCCGCTGGTCTCTCTGGTAAAATTCATGTCTTCGTACAAGCGTTGGTACGGTAGGTGCATAGTGGGACCGTAGGAGGGGCTCGAGGACGTCCCAGTCCGTGGATTTCACCTCAGCCGGTTTCACCAGTGCCTTAGCCATCTTAAAAATGGCAGGTCCGCAGTGAGTCAGGAATACCGCTCTCTTTTTCCCAGTAGTGGCATCCTTCAAGTTGTTGGTCTCCAGAAACATCTGGAACCGGTCCGTGTATGAGTCCCAGTCTTCTTGTGCCGGGTTGAATGGAGTGGGTGGTATGGTGCCGCCGGTCATGGTTTCCGCCATTGATGCGCCTTCAGCCACATGCTCTGTTTAATGCTCTGTAGTGTTCAGTCAGCTCTGACGTCTCCGCATCCCATCCTTGTCACCAGTGTTAAGTTCTGCGCATGGGCACAAGGAACGGAGACGAGACGGTGAAAAGTGAATTTCAAACTCTTTATTAAACATTCTGAACAGAGCAAAACCCTAGGGCAACAGCAGCCCTTCTATAGGCAAGCTGCTGCTCTAGTAACCAATAGGAAACATGGAGTGTTAACCCACTTAACCAATGAGAGTGGCTCGTTAACAGCCAATCAGATTCTCCTGAACGGACCAATCCGATATTGCTATTATCGGCCAATCAGAAGTGCAGGGCTAGAACCCTGTTATTTTCTAAAGCTTTTGATAAACTTTATTTAAGTGTTTTATTAGTTCATAACACTAAATGTTTTTCATTTGCATCTTCTCATCTTTGCTTTTTTTGTTGAATGTACAGCTAATATCTGCTTTGATGTTGATTTTAAATATTATGTCTTCTTTTGTATCAGAGATCATAATTAATTTTAATAAAGATATGATTATTCTACAAACATTAGAAGTTCAGTGCCTTCATTGCATCTTCAATGCTGAAAGCTACTAAATATAACTTCCACATACTGATATGTTCATCTATCAGTTGTAATAGATAATCTTTCATTGGTAGGCCTAATAAGCCAATTTGGCATCATGGTGAAGGAGTGCTGCTGAGACCCAAATCTACACCAAATCACTGGATTACTCTGGGTAATAACTCTCAACTCAATCTTTTTTCACATAATTATTGTGGGGAAAACTGGAAAAAGAGAGAGCACAGGAAATGAAATCTTGAGCTGCTGAACAAAAGATGGATCAAATAAATCAATACATAAACAGATTTAAACCAGGACTGGCCAATTTATGGTGGTAAAAGTCACATTTACCATGGGGGAAATCATTAAATTAGGGCTATCAAATTTAATCTACAATAGGCTTCCTAGGGATTTTTGAGACTGGAAGTAAGATTTGCTGTTTTCTACTTTTTGTCAGGCAGCATTTGCCCACTGATTTCAAGATAGGTCCACAAAATACATTTTAAATATTTCTATAAAGAAAATGCAAATAAGTCCAACATTATTTTTCAAAAAGGAGTTGCATCATGTAATTTTAAATACAAAAATTCTACCTTACAGAAATATATGTCATGAAAGAAGAATATCAGGGAAATTACATTAATTTATATATATGTATGTATGTATGTATGTATGTATATATGTATGTATATGTATATGTATATGTATATGTATATGTATATGTATATGTATATGTATATGTATATGTATATGTATATATGGTATTCAGCTTTGTTCGGGTATTTTCCCACGTCATTATAGTTGTGCTTTTAAAGTTGTAGCAGCGTTTTGGCAGAATCTCATCTGCCATCATCAGGCTTCTGTATAGTGTTCATCTGTGAGTCAGACTTCCCAGCCAACACTATACAAAAGCCTGATGATGTCAGAAGAGATTCTGCCAAAATGTTGCTACAACTTTAAAAGCACAACTATAATGATGTTTGAAAATACCCGAACAAAGCTGAATACCATACATATAAATACCCATATGTATGTATGTATATTCAGCAACTCAGGTTAATATTAATTTAATAAAATAGTTTATTTATTGTTCCATAAATAAGTAGAACCCTTCATAAAAGGCTTGAAATATAGTATTTTGTTTGTTTATATATATATTGTTAGAAGAGATTATTTGTGGGTCAACATTGAACTGCAGCTTCTCTGAGTTTTGTGGGTTTCCTGCGTTTCAAGCTAATACTGATGATATTATCTAATTTGGACTCCACACTTTAAATATATTATTTAATTTATTGAACAATGTTTTCAAAATACT
This sequence comes from Hydrophis major, assembly GCA_033807585.1. NCBI lineage: Eukaryota > Metazoa > Chordata > Lepidosauria > Squamata > Elapidae > Hydrophis > Hydrophis major. Next base: position 34,273,316 of record CM066332.1, on the reverse strand, counting down.
TGCTTTTTTGTGCAGACTAAAATGGGAAAAAATGTCAAACTAGATTAGTTTTCTTTTGAAGTTGGGAGAGGCAGGGGGGTGGAAAGAAGGGGGAGAGAAATGTTAGTGCCCTAAAATAAATAAATACATCTACTATTATTAAAATATTTAAACAAAAAAAAATAAAAGCCTGTTAGGAATAACATTGGTTACCTAACTTAATTTGGGTAAAAAATAATATATAAACTAAGTTAGTGAGTTTAAGTGTGTGTATCACTTTAACTGCAAAACATGTATTTTGGGTGCAGTTGTAAAATCACCATAAGAGGGAGCAAGAGAGCTCACTGTTAGCTGGCTTTTACTGGATAGCTGACAAATGATGGATTGATGATGATAAATGCGTGTTTTCCCTGCTGTTGCTGAAACGAAAAAAAGGGGTTTGATTTTCTTCATATCTCTGATTGCAAAAGAGATATATTGCAGGACTGATTATTTGTAAGTTTACTGACCTCTATTTTCAACACTGGACTTTGTAACTGATTAATTCCTGGATGGACTGAACTTGTTTATGACATATGGACTGTTTGACTATGCTATAATTCTTGCTGGAATAAAAAACTATTTAACTGGCACAGTGTATCTGTCTTACTGAGTGTAAACTACAACAACGTTTATCTCACATAATTTGCCTGCCTGCTAGACTGCTGTTGCACATTCTGCTAGGGAGTATATCCCTAACACTGGTTATGGACCCAGGTGCACAGTCAGACTAACCAGGATATAACAGGCTTAGATTAAAGTGAAAGTTTGTGTAGTTACACAATACTGTAAACAGACAGCTGTGCTTTTTTAATTATAGTTTAATATCCAGATAAAGATGGCACAAGTCAATTTACAAAGTCTGTCTCTAATATCCAAACTGGATGGAACAAACTATATTTCATGGTCTATGAAATGTAGTCTACTTCTACGCAGAGAAGGTTTGTGGAGTATAATTCAAAACCCACCAGAAGTAGATGCATGGGATCCAGGGGATGAGAATGATGCCCAGAAAATACAAGAATATCAACTGAAGAATGAGCAAGCTCTCTGTATAATAGGACTGACACTCTGTGATGAGCAGCTTGTACATATACAAGGAGAAGAAACAGCTGCCAAATGTTGGGAGAATTTAAAGAAGATTTATGTTCAAGACAGTGTAGGAGCACATATAAATCTTACACGGAAACTGTTCAGAACACATCTTCAAAAGAATGGAGATATGCTGAGTCATATAAACATAATGAAGAGAATTTTTCAGGAACTGCATGAAAAAGAACTTATCTTCTCAGAACTACACTAAGTTTATATAATTTTATCTTCTTTAGATAATAGCTATGATGACTATGTAACTTCACCTGAGGTTCTGCCAAAAGATAACCTCACATTAACTGACATTACTGGCAGATTAATTGAAGAAGCCAGGAGAAGGCTTGAAAGGGATCAACTCAGAAGGGAACAACCACAATGTAAAGAAGAGAAAATATCTTCATCAGCGTATACAATTAGAAAATATTTTAATTGTGGAGGAAAAGGACATTTGGCAAGATTCTGCAAGAAAGGAAAAAGCCAAAATGCCAGCCAGAAAGATAAAAGGCATAAAAAGGATGAAAAATTCTTAGAGTTAGTCATGTATTACTATTCAAAACTGTGAATAGTAATTTATGGGTTGTAGATAGTGGAGCATCGCACTGCATAACGAAAGATCAGAAAAGATTTATTAAGATGTCCACAAGTTCACAGCAGATATCGTTAGGTAATGGATGGAAACTGAAAGCTAAAGATCAAGGTATATCATATTGTTCTTGCATAAGACAAAATGTAAAAATGTTATATGTACCTCAACTTAAGTTTAATTTGCTTTCGGTTAGAGTTTTGGTTAAACTAGGTTATGTATTACCTTTAGGGGAGACAATTGCATAATTGAAAAAGAAGGTAAAATAGTGACTGCAACTTTAAGAGGTGAATTGTATGTGTTAAATGATAATCATTCAGAGGTAGCTAACACAGTTTGTAATAATGTTAAACCTCATAATGAATGCATACATTTGTTACACAGACGTTTGGGGCATATAAATTTTAAAATGCTTAAACAAACAGTAGAACTATCTAAGAGTATAAAACTGAAGCCTTGCAGTAAGTATTTGCACTGCAATACTTGTAGTCAAGAAAAAGGCAAGGAAATACCAGCAAATAGAGTTAATGGATTTAAAACAAAGGAGCCTCTAGAGGTTGTATTTGCTGATATTATAGGTCCTAAAAAACCAAGTGTGGGAGGTGCTCATTATATACTAAGTATAATGGAGGTGCTCGTTATACACTAAGTATTATTCCAGATATAGTTTCTGTTATCTAATGAAGAGCAAAATGGAAACATATCAAAATTTCTTCAATTGGCTAAAATTTGCAGAAAGAAAAACTAAAAGGAAGTCAGTAACTCTAATCACTGATAATGGTACGGAATTTATAAACAATAAATTCCAAAATAAACTGAAGATGGCAGGTGTTGAACATAAAAAGTCTGCACCATATAGGCCGCAACATAATGCCTTTATAGAAAGATGAGGCCAAACAATTCAAGCAATGGCTTGTACTATGCTGTCAGATTCAGGATTACCTGAAAACTTGTGGGGAGAAGCAATAATGTATGATAATCATATATTGAATAATGTTGTTAACTCAACAACAGGTGAATTACCATTCACACGGTGGCATGGTAGAAAACCTGACTTAAGCTACATGCACACATTTGGAGCACCAGCATGGGTGCATATTCCTACACAACTGAGAAATAAGGGGCAACATAAGGCTAAAAAGTTATTCTTTGTAGGTTATGAATCTAATCACAAATCATAAAGATTCTGGGAAAAAAGTACATCTAGAGTTTACTGTAGTGCTAGTGCCAAATTCTAGAACAAATAGGATGGGAAAAACTGGAACAAGATTCAAGTAAGGAAGTAATTATAGAACCCTACAAAAAACCAAAAGAAAAAATCAGTAATAAGAAGAGTGCAATTAAAGAGGAAGTACAGGAAGAGCATATAGGACCAGAACAGGAAGAAATACCAAAACAGGAAGAAATAGATAATCAGGAACAGATAGAACATGAAAGTCCACCTGTAAGTCCTGTAATACCTAGACGTACTACACGTGTAACCAGACCACCTGACAGGTATCAAGCAAGTATATTTTGCCAAGTTAGTAAAGTTCCAACTACTGTTGAAGAACTTAGAATGTATCCTGCAAAGGAACAGAAAAATTGGCATAGAGCAATGGAGAAAGAATTAAATTCATTAAAGGAAATGAAAGTTTATGAAAGATGCCAAATTACCTCCAGGTGAAAAGTCCATTGGTTGCAAATGGATATTTAAGTTAAAAACTGGTAAAAATGGGACTGTTACCCATAAGGCTAGGTTGGTAGCTCAAGGATTTAATCAAACTGCATGTGATTATGATGAAGTATTTGCATCAAATTTAAAGGCAACAACCTTGAGAGCAGCTTTAGTGTGGGCAGCTAAGAAAAATTATATTATAAATCATTTAGATGTAGAAACTGCCTATCTGCATGCACCATTGCAGCACATTATATATTTAAGAAAACAGTAGGTATAAAGGATGATAAAAATAATAATGACTGTTGGAAACTGAATAAAAGTCTCTATGGATTGAAACAATCTGATTATGAATCGAACCAATATATTGTAAAAGAGTTAAACAATATAGGGTTTAAAGCTAGTTTAGCTGATCCATGTTTATTTAAAAAAGAGACAAATGGAACACTATCATTATTATTGTTGTTTACAGATGATTTTGCTTTAATTACAAAGACAAATAATGAAGCTACTGAGATAATATCATTATTAAATAAGAGGATAAAATTAAAGCAATTAGGAGAAATAAGACAATATCTAGGATTGACAATAAACAAAACCAATAGTGGATATAAGATATCACAAGAAGATAAAATTTACCAATTGCTTAAAATGTATAAAATGGAACTTTGTAAGCCGGCAAAAACTCCAGTGAGTCAGGAATTTTGTCATACTGATGCTCCAAGTTCAAAATTTGATAAGACTATTTATCAATCATTAATAGGTAGTTTATCATATATAAGTAATTGGTCAAGGCCAGACATTGCTTATAGCATTAATCAATTGGCAAGATTTAATGCTGAACCCAATGAAAGACACTGGGTATAAAGCGTATCTTAAGGTATCTTAAAAAGCCAATGCACTATGCATTGTATTTGGAGCCAGAAGATGATTTGATTTTAAGTGCATATGCTGATGCAAGTTTTGCAACAGATATAAAAACTAAAAAATCAACTTCAGGCATGGCTATACTATTAGGTAAAACACTGATTGGTTGGAGGTCAATTAGACAGCAACACATAAGTATGTCCACAATGGAAGCAGAGTTTTCATGTCTATCTTTATTATGTACTGACTTAATTCTGTATAAACAGTTGTTGTTAGATATGGGAGTAACTGTTGAGGATGCCATTGTAGTTTATGAGGACAATCAAGCAGCCATACGGTTGGCTACAAATATTGCTTTAAAAACAAGATCTAAGCATACTGACCTTAGATATTTGAATGTAAGACAATCTGTAAAAAATGGTTTAATGAGATTGGAATATTGCATGACTGATGAAAACATTGCAGATGGATTTACAAAAGCCCAAGATGCAGTCATGCACAAAGAAAATTGTGAAAACTATGGGTTGAAATTGTAAATATATATATATATATATATATATATATATATATATATATATATATATATATACATACAATTTCAACCCATAGTTTTCACAATTTTCTTTGTGCATGACTGCATCTTGGGCTTTTGTATAATTATAATTATATTACCCAAAAGGGGAGAATGTTAGGGATAACATTGGTTACCTAACTTAGTTTGGGTAAAAAATAATATATAAACTAAGTTAGTGAGTTTAAGTGTGTGTATCACTTTAACTGCAAAACATGTATTTTGGGTGCAGTTGTAAAATCACCATAAGAGGGAGCAAGAGAGCTCACTGTTAGCTGGCTTTTACTGGATTGCTGACAAATGATGGATTGATGGTGATAACTGCGTGTTTTCCCTGCTGTTGCTAAAACGAAGAAAAGGGGTTTGATTTTCTTCATATTTCTGACTGCAAAAGAGATATATTGCTGGACTGATTATTTGTAAGTTTATTGACCTCTATTTTCAACACTGGACTTTGCAACTGATTAATCCCTGGATGGACTGAACCTGTTTATGACATATGGACTGTTTGACTATGCTATAACTCTTGCTGGAATAAAAAAACTATTTAACTGGCACAGTGTATCTGTCTTACTGAGTGTAAACTACAACAACGTTTGTTAAGCCTGGTTTCCCCAACCAGGGTTAGGGAGACAAGCTAAACAGAATGTGCAGCTTAGTCAGATAGGCACACAGATAAATGAGTGAGCTAAGCTTGTATGTTTATTAACATACAGTAAAAATGACAGATACGCTTGTGCTATCAAATATATAGTTTATTCCATTTTGAGTTCATAGCATAGTCAAAATAACAGTCCAATAGTCATGTATCATTTAGTCAGTCCATTCAGGGATATTCAGTTAGCAAAGTCCGTGTTGAATACCCTATGTCAATTCACTTACAAATCTGTCCTTTGTTTTCTCTCCCGTTCGAGCAAAGCAGTGTTGTGTCCTTGCAGTAATCAGGAATCATCAAAGCCAGAGAGATAGCAAGCTGCCGTCTTGCTTCTTTTAAAGTGCTTTAACAACCACTCCCTTAATTACTGTCCCACAGTTAAAGTTGCAGACACTTTAACTTACAAACTATGATTACATATTATTATTTACCTAAACCAGTTAGGGTAAAAACAATGTTATCCCTAACAACGTTTATCTCACATAATTTGCCTGCCTGCTAGACTGCTGTTGCACGTTCTGCTAGGGTGTGTACCCCTAACAAAGCCAACTCAAACTGATAGAAAATAAGAAAGAAAAAAGAAATCAAAATCTGAAAAAAGAAAAAAGCTAAAGCAAAATAAACAATAAAGAAGTGGATTCTGCTATTTTTTCACAGCCATTATAAGCAGGGGTGGGCTGCTGGGGGCTTGCAGGGGTTTGAGAGAGCCCAGGGTGGGATTCAAATTTTTTAACTGGTTCTGTGGGTGTGGCTTAGTTGGTGGGAGTGGTTTGGTGGTCATGTGATTGGCTGGCTGTGGCCAATTCAACATCACTCACATTGAGGCACACATCTCCTCGCCTGGCCGCTCATGACTGTGGGGATGCTGCAACAGTTGTAAGTGTGAAAAATGGTTATAAGTCACTTTTTTCAGTACCATTGTAACTTTGAATGGTCACTCCACACAAGCAAAGTACCAGCAAAGGAGGGGGAAAAAAACTCCAGAGATGTTCCTGAGAGAGGAAGTCTAGTCCTGCCAAGAATATAATAAGGGTTAATGGAGAGGCAGTTTCTGTAAGCAACACCAGAATGTTTCCTTCCTGCCTTCTTTACAGGATTAGGCCAGTAATTTCTTCCAACAACCAGTTCTCTGAACTGCTTAGAATGTTAACAACTGGTTCTACCAAATAGGTGCGAACTGGTAGGATCCCACCCCTAAGAGAGCCCCTAGATAAGGTTCTGTGAAGTTTGGAGAATCCCCATATCCTACTCCTGGCTGGCTCACCCCACCCCACCCCTCCCAGGAGTTCCCACACAGTCCATTTTGGATGCAGTGAATGCACGGAGGCTTGGGGAGGACAAAAAAATGGCCTCCCAGAAGTTCAGGGAGGCTGGAAATGGGCCTGTTTCCAACTTCCAGAGAGCCTCCGGAGCCCAAGGAGCCCATTTTCACCCTCCGTGAACTTCGAGTAAAGCTTCTGGAGCTTGGGGAAGGCAAAAACACACCACTGCCATGGTGCAGAAGGCCAACTAGGTCACACCCACCATGGCCACACTCACACAGCAGCCAGGCAGAGGACCCTTTGCTAAAATTTTTGAAGCCCACCTGATTATAAGTACGCATATATATTTGACCATATTATCTAAAGTGATATATTGCTCTTTCTATTATATCTAATTACCAAGTCATAAATTACAAGTTCATTATTTTTCACTTTTTCCATCCCATAGTATAGATAATATGCCTTTTCTCTTATCAAAGAGGCTAATTTATCCATTTCAGCACATTATGTCAACTTTACTCAGCATTTCTGCATAGTTGGTAATGTCAAAGCTTTCCAGCCTTGTGCATAATCTCACTTCTGTGGCCATGTATTGAAACAATCTCCTGTGGATTTTTAAAAATCTATTTATCCACTAATCCTAAAAGGAAATGTTCTGGCTTCAATTGAATATTGAACTGTAAAATTCTCTGTATTGACTATGTATTTGGACCCACTTTTTCAAAGCTTTTTCATATGTTCCCCAAGCATGATAAAAATGTCCTGTCATGTTGTTTACATTTCCAATATATATATTCTAGATAACGTCTCTGGTATCTTTACCAACAATAATCATTTTATAAAAATTCTTTTTGAAATCATAATATAATATAAATGTCAATCCTTTTAGCCACTTATTGATCCTTATATTATAAAATTCTAAGCTGACTTTATCATACCTTATTTATCATACCTTCCTCTATTTTAAAAATTTATATATTTTAGCAATTATACCTTCATCATCAGTACACAATTATATTCAAAATTCTAAACTATTCTGCTCTGTACTGTAAGTCTTATCCTTTTCAATCTTATAATTAAATAAGTTTCAATTCCATAACTATGTTAGTGTGACTTTTGGTACACCTTTCTGTGATTTCCTTGTTTCTTTTATGTGTTTAATCTACCAAATTCTGTATAATTACTTCTTTTGGTGCAACTTGCAATACATCTTGAGAATATTTAACAGAAATATCATAATGTGTTAGTGATAAATTTGAAGTGATATTCACAGTATGAAATGTGAATGTTTATATAGTCTTTGATTGATTCTCCTGGAGTTCAAACCAATTAGAAATAAAGTTTATGTGAGGTGAGCAATGAAGCAGTGATCACTCTGGCATTCAGGAGAAACAAAAAACAAAAAACAAAAAAACCCACACATAAATTATTGTGTGTACCTGCAATTTTCTGAAACAGTTGATAATTTTTGCTTATTTAATGAACTGGGATAAATCATTAGTACATATATTTGGCATATTTGCAAGTCTTTCAACATGCCGCTTTCATTTTTGCATTCTGGAGAGAAGCATTTCTTTTTTTCTATTCCAATTCTTTGCTAAAAAGATCTTTATTTAATATGTGCAATTAAAAATTATGTTATGATCTTGCTTGCTTGAGGCTTCCTTTGCTTCTTTATCTAAATGCAAAAATGGTTTCCAGATATCATATTCTTTTATTTTTGTTCATCACCTAGTGTTCTGCTGGCTATATGGTTATATTTATATGGTTATAAAAATAAAATAAATAATAGATAAAATAAGCATTAGCTCTGTTGAAAGGACAGCTCTTCCTATTCAAGGTAGCCAATGAACTAAGATTAGCATGTTACAAATTGAAGCAATCTAGTTGAACAGAAGCTCTTAAGATAGCATAGTAGAAAGGTGTGTTTTGTAAATAAAGTAGAAAAATGTGTATTGATGTCACTTTGAAGGTCAGGTGAATGGAGATTAATAGAGGATTAAATCAACTATTTTTGCCCATTCTAACAGTGAGATAGATGAGCAGTCCAGACAAGTCCTTAGACTGGAATACAAGTTTTTTCCCCTGGTTCTGAGACAAGTGCCAGTGGGATCAAGGCAGTCACCCTTATGAAACTCCTCAGTGCATACTGGGATTTAGTTCCGGGACTGCTACTTTTTAATCTTATTAAAGAGCAGACCAAGTTAAACAGTGAGGGTTGACTTGTTGACTGCAGTTTTAATTCAGAAGCATCTGGAATTTCACTTGCTCTACAGCCCATCAGTAGAATTATTATTATTTATTTAGATAACCTAATGGGAATACAATATATTGAATATGAAACAATCCTTGGATGTAGTGAGGGTTACAATGGCCAGAGAAAAAACAGATGTTTCCTTAGGAAGGCCCAGCCATTGGGTTACAGTAGTTTTGTGTGAACTACTTTAAAGCTCCAGGTCACTTGAGAATTGCTTTGAGGTTTCTGATCAAACAAACCACAGGACTGAAGACTAAACTCTTCATAAACAACTTGGATTTTTTTCCTGATGAAAGGTTAGGTTTCTGCAAAACCACAGAGTTTCCATCCAAACCTATTGATTGTCTCAGTTAACTTGAAACAAGCCAGGTTCACTGGAAAGAATATGTGAACCTTGACCACTGGTCTGGCAAGTAACGACCAAATGGAACATTTATGCCTGTCTCTGTCTTTTCTGCAAGTCCCTATTGGTATCAAACAAGCTTTTTTTTCCACTGTGAATTTGGGCTTGATCGGGAAATAGAGATGTGTGCAGAAAAATGTCTGGAAAGATGTCAAAAAGGCTGCATTAGTAATCTCTATATCTGTTTGCCAGAAGGGTATTCACTTTTCATTATTCTGCTTTAATATAATTCTAGACAAAGCGAAGTGTAAGAAAACATATTTAGTTGCATTTGCTCATCTTGTTCCTTCTCTCTCCTTCTGTTTTGGTAAGCCTTTTCTTCGTAAGGGCAGGGAGTGATTGGTGGAGAGTCTGAGCTTGTTTTTATATAAAAGTGCTGAATATATTGATAGTACTGTACAAACATTGAGTAGTTATAGAAGCATCTGAAAGTGTCATTTGATAGCAAAGGTGAGGATCAAGAGCAGGGTTGTCAAACTCGCAGCCCACAGCCTGGATGCATCACACACTGGCCTATGCCCAGTTTAGCGAAGGAAGAAAAAACTGATGATATGTCATATGACGATGCGAGTCTGACACCCTTAATCAAGAATGTCAATTCAATGCTCTAAGATGGATCTTTCCATGTATCATTCTTACACCCATGTCACTGTATAGTGTGTTGCCTTTTGCTGCCACTTGTCTGTTGTTTGATGTTTTATCTCTATACTTACTGATTGATATAGTATTTAGATTCCAATCACATGTTGGATTGTTTGAAAAGAAGGTTTACTGAATTTGTGGGAGAAGAATGCAAGGCGTTGATGCCAGAAATATTTCACATTCAGTTTGTCAGTAAATCCTACAACAGCAATCCCATTTACTTGTCTTAATTGAAGGAACTGTAACTACAAGAAAGTGACTTTCATCTGTGCATTGGGGACCACATTCAACATTTAACTGGGTGTAGGATAAACAGCTGAGTTTAAATTAATGCAACTTAGTTTGATAAAATGCATCTGTTTTTCCTTGTGTATTTAATATTTCGCTTTTCTGTTTCTATTCCAATTTTGTAGATAGTTTTGGATGGATTGTAAAAAACGTAATTCTCAAGAAACCACATTTGTGCATTTCTGATCTAATGCCAGTGTATGGTGAATGGAAAACATAGAAGAAATATAGATCAATAATATTGCAGTTCAAAAAAGAAAAACAATGCTGCTTGGTCAGCAGATTGATAATTAGAATATAGATATTAACCATCAAATTGTTTTTATATGGAACAGTTACCAATATCAGAACAAAATTAGGGAGCCCACTAATCTTCATACTTCTTTGTGACAGCTGCAAGGGAAAAATAGTTTGCATTGCCTAGTAAGCAGCAACTCATCCCAGATGCAAAGGCATGCTCTTTCGCTCTCTGGGTATAAATTAAATAAAATTCACTCACAATAAATAAAGAGAACTCAGTGGGACAGAACACTGAAATATATAATTGCAATAATAAATTATAAGCACACAAAACAAGTCAAAGAACTTTTAAAAATTAAATTAAAACCAAACCTAATTAATTCAACTGATTTAAAATGAAATCAAGTTTAGCTGATGTCAAGGTTAAAGAATAGGAGGAAAGTAGTTAATTCTGCCTATATCAACACCTACTTTCATATATAATGAACAGAATATTCCCTCTTGAAATAGCAATGTGATGCACAGCACAGCAAAGAAATAACAAAAAGCATGAAGAAATTAAAAGGCACAAGATGAAGGAAATGTAAATCTATTTTCCATTGAGGACCTGTATACTGCTGAAGTAAAAAAAGAAAAACAAATGTGAAAATATTTACAGACCCTTCACACCCTGGACATAAACTGCTTCAATTCCTACCCTGGACATAAACTGCTTCAATTCCTACCCTTAAAACGATGCTAAAGAGCACTGCACAACAGAACAACTAGACACAAAAACAGTTTTTCCCCAAATGCCATCACTCTGCTTAATAAATAATTCCCTCAACACTGTCAAACTAAGTCTGTATTACTATTACTATTAATCCTCCCATTGTTCCTATCACCCATCTCTTCACACTTATGACTGTATGATTGTAACTTGTATCCTTATGATTTTTATTGACTGTTTTCTAGTATAATTTGATTGCTTATTGTACCCTATGACTATATTCTATTTACTATGTACCCCATGACTATATCATCCTATGACTATTAAGTGTTGTGCCTTAAAATTCTTGACGAATGTATCTTTTCTTTTATGTACACTGAGAGCATATGCACCAAGACAAATTTCTTGTGCGTCCAATCACACTTGGCCAATAAAGAATTCTATTCTATTCTATTCTATTCTATTCTATTCTATTCTATTCTATTCTATTCTATTCTATTCTATTCTCAACTATTTTGTTCTTTCATTTTGTAAAATTAAATCCTTGACTTTGAGCAGAAACCCCTTCTTTTGAGAAATTTATGTTCTTGGGCTTCTAGGTCTAGACTTATATAGAAGAAAAGCCATTATCACAGATCAGGTATAGGAAGAGATGTGGCATAACTATAGGATGATATTTATGAGTGCTTTTCATGCTTATTCCTCTTGTAAATGTGACATTTACTCAGGTTTAATGCCAGTGAGGCCTCTAAGGATAAAACTTCCAATGTTGGAAGATGGCGTATGCATGTAGACATGCTGTTGAAAGATTAATTGGATTCCAATTCATTAAACCTGATCATCTTGAATGTGAGATGAAGGGAATAGCACATTAAAAAACAATCACAACTGGGAAGACTTTTTGAATGTTTTCCATGGGTAATGGGATGGGATGGAATCTACCAGAATCCAAACAATAATGGGGGGAAAACTACTCTTTGGGCAGCCATTTCAAAAAAGAAAATATTTCATTTTTATGAATCCACTCAAGGGAAAACTTCAGAATCAGACTGCCAGCTCTAAGCAACACCCCATTTCCAAGCCATTGCTTATTTCAGTGAGAAGTCTAATTTTAAGGTCTTATTTTTATTTCTAAGTTAAAATTACCTGAGGGGAAACTGAACAATGGGAAAGTCGTCTCTGAACAAATTCCCATCTTTGCAGGTTTTGAATTATTCCAGGACATTTTTCTGAGCCATCTAAGATATTAATGAAATGAATTGCAATCTAGCCATGAACCTGAATAAGATGATTTGTTCCAGATGCTTCTTAGATAGGAATGCATTTCAGTGGCTGCTTTGGCATTTTCACAGAACTCTGGAAAGTAGGCTTGCTAAGCACTTGATTGAACTCTGGTACTTCTCCTACATTCAGGGATTTCTTGGTTTATTGAAGAGTGCTGGGAAATAAGTAAGAGAAAATATTTCCGCTGTGTAGAATGCCTAGCGTTATCATCTGAAATATGGTGGCCTTGCTTATTCGAAGACTAGCTCGATACCCATGCTTCGCTACGAAACTATGTGGTCCAGCTTATTTTTTTGGAAGGAAAATAAGGAGGGGGGGAGGAATTCTGCCTCTGCCTACCAGCATCCATTGGTATTCATCTGGCTAGCGTTCTGTCAGTGTGTGAGAGAGATGAGGGCTGTTTGGAAAGTGAAACAATATTTGCTGTGTGAGCAAGAAAGAGACAGCAAAGAGCCTGTGCGTGGCTATTAGCTCAACTGTTCTGTACTAAAGCTGCTTGGTGCTGTGAAACTAAAACTGAAACTCCTCTCCTCTGCTTGTGTTTTGCATTTGGAACAGATTTCTTTTCAGGTGGGGAGAGGGAGTAGAACTTCTTAGCATCAGAGCATGTTAATAATAATAATATATGAAATACGAATGCTCTGGTTCATTTTGAAAAATCCTTTCTTAGTGAGTACCTAGAAGCCAAGAGGAACATATGTGCCAAATTTCAAGTTTGTAGACTTTATGGTTCTGTAGTTTTTGTGATGATGCGTGAGAGGTATTTCTCTTTTATATATATGGATTTAGAGAAAGTGATGAATTGTAGAGAAAATGTATCCCTCTCAGTCATGGATCAACATGGGCATAAGATGAAACTGTATTGCTCATTCTGTGGGATGACTTTTAGATGGGTGAAGAGATCATCCCTAGTCTATTTAGATCTTGTAGTATTAAGACCATCAACAATGGTACTCTTCTAGACCACAAGAAATGGGATAGGGGCACTGAATGAAAATAATTTCATCCCTTCCCGATGTTTTATTTGCTGTGATGGGGCAGGAGAGATTAGTCTGGTAGTTGTTTCATTTTGGGGTTCCATTTATCCCTTGCTGCTTTTCAAAAATTGCATGAAACCTCCACAAAAAACTTGGTGTGAAGCATCATCACTACACTGATATTTAGGTACCCTTTTTCAGACTGGACTGGCAGGAAAATATAATAAACAATTGATAAACAATACAAACAAGTCCTGCACTGTATTGAATATGTAGTTACAGCCCTGAGCAAGTGTTCTCTTTCGGAAGTTAAACTCACAGCCTCCTGATTGCGAGCTGAGTTCCACTTCTAGGCCACTGCACCAATCACTGGTCAACAGCTATTGCTAAGGATCCCATTTCCTGTGTGTGAACATCTAGAAGTTCTGCTAATTCTCCATAATCAGGAATGTATAAAGTTATACCCCCTCCTCCCTCTCTTCCTCTCTTCCTCTTTCTCTCCCCCCATCTGCTAACTGGTTTCACGTACTGTATAGGCTGCCATCTCAGCCTATTTTCCTTCCCTTATCCTTTCTCATTGCATCTCATCTATCTGTAGCTTTTTAGTCCCCTCTTTCTTTCTCCTGCTGGACTTTCCATTCTCAGAGCCAAGTGCTTATTTAAAACTCTTAGCAAAGAAAATGATTTCTGCAATATCTTTACTGTCCCATTGCTAGCTTTCAGGCACAGTACTACGCTCAGTTAATTTTCGGGCCTTCTTAAAAGCTATTCCTGCACTGACTGTTAATCTCACAATAATTGCTACTTCCCTTTTCATTGCCCATCCTGTAGACATACTTTTATGCTGCTCCTCAATAAAATTCAACTGTTTCTCTGAAGTGTCCATAATTCTATTTTAGGAGTGGTATAATACCATCTTCTCAACCTATTCACTCATTCTGTGTTGTGTTGCAGTTCTCACAGTCATTCATATTCTTTCTGTAGGCAGACTTCAACCTGTTTAACTTTTATATTCAGTCCTCGTTCATTCACCATCCATTGTTAAACCTCATTTATCTAGCAACACTAAAAAAGCAAAAAAGACATAGATTTCAATAGTTTTTTTTACTGTTAGTCTGAGGTAAATATATCATCTTGAAAACTGTAAGATAATTTTTCTAGCTTCAATAACATCAAATTAATGAAGGTGGAGTCTCTCTAAATGCTTTTTTTTTTCATCTCTTAGTAGCTATATTGAGTTGCCTTTTCTGAAAGAAACTTTCAAATGCCATATCTCCTGATCTCTCACAATCTCTCTCTCACATTGCTTGACCCCCTCTTCTTGTTTTATCACATACTGTTCTTGAGTTCTCATACAATCCATTCCCACTGCATTCCATTTCCTTTTTCTTTTTCCTGATATAGTCAACTCTCATTGTCATAAATCAAACAACTGTAAAATTATAACAACTAAGTTCTTAAAGAACAGATTAGGCTAGAAAGTAGATCTTGTAAATTAACCCCTTTCTCTGTCCTCTCTCCCTACCACAGCGTGAAAAGAGAAAGTAAAAAGAGAAAAGTACAGATAAACAGAAGCCTTGAAAAAAGAATGCAAAGACGATTCAGTAAATGTTAGTTCAGCTATTGGAAGGCAGGGGGTGTGAGACAGATACTCAAGTTAAATGTGACTTAGTGCTCCAAGGGAAACTTTGACAAACTTTCAAGATTCTATTATTACACCATATGCAATAAAATAAAGTTCTATTTCTTTTTGCATTGTCTGCTCCCTTATCTGGACTATTCAAAATAATTACAGCTGGTCTCACTTGAGATGTTTGTGAGCAAAGTGAAGTACAAAAATGTTTAGAAAGCTTTGGAAAATATAAATATTTAAGTTTTTACATTAAAAATATGTCACTGCTTTAGAAAGAAGCCTGTTTCACCTTGAAGAATCACTGAATCTTTCTGAAACAGAATCATTGGAAGACTTAACAAACCTGATGCTCATTGCTAGATGAACCTAAGCTGGATCAGTGTTTGATTTATTTTTTTATATGAGAATTCATTCTAAAGAGTTTTTACAAATTATTTAATGGTGAAGACAAATGGAGGCAACATTCCAAACCAAATGCTCATAATACATATCTCAAAAGTTCCTTTCTTTAACCTTGTCTGGAGCTGAGATAAGATAGTTCATTATGAAAATGATGATTGTACAGGATTAGGCAGACAACATGGAATCTCTACTTGATTAGTTCCCACCTGTCTTGTACTCTTCATTAAAACAAGAGCTGGATGATTACTCCTACAGTGTGAAGTGTAAGATTATCAGATACAGTTAGTCTAAATGATCAGTGAGTTGCAGAAATGAATTGAATAGGCTTTACACTTTCCCCCCAGATCATGAATAATAATATTTTCTGAAAATATTAGCAAGCTTTTTCAGTACTTTAAGACATTTCTTTGATTCATTTTGCCTTTGCCTGACTTGTGGCAAATTAAAGTGCCAGATCTCATTTCCTGCGATTTCTTAATAACACATATGACAGTATAAGTCGATCAATGTTTGGATCTTAGAATTCATATATGCTAACACACATCAAAACCCTGAGAAAATCTATGATGTGACAAATATTCATAAAATATAATAGTATTTTGACAGGGATTCAGTTAAATTGAATCAGTGAATCTGCATATTACATTTGTACATTGATCATGTCAATACTGTTGTGCATGCAATATAATTAATAAAGTGTGAGCTTGGAGTAAGTGCAGGGTTCTGGCCCTGCACTTCTGATTGGCTGTTAAGCGTACTGCCTAATGGGAACGAAGCCCCTGTTGCATATTTTTCAAAGACTCTGTCAAAAACGGAGCGGAACTATGGACAAATTGATAAAGAAGCCCTTGCAATTGTCTCAGCTGTGAAAAGATTTCATGAATACGTGTATGGGAGGGTTTTTACTATTGTGACTGACCACAAGCCTTTATTGGGGGTAATAGCCAGAGATAAGCCAACTCCCTACATATTATCCCCTAGGATGACCCGATGGTCAGAATTCTTAGCTGCTTATAACTATTGGCTGCAATACCTCCTGGGGAAGGCCATTCCCCAAGCTGACGCATTGAGCCGAACACCGCTTCCAGAGACTTTCGACGATCTGGCACCAGATAACAGTAACCACGTTGCAAATCGAAGCACTCAACTCGCTGCCACTGACCGCCTGAGATATCGTGAGAGAAACCAAATGCGACCACACCCTAGCATGAGTCCTAGGCTGGGTAGAACGCGGATGGTCATTGAACCAGTTATCAGATGACTTCACACCATTCAAATCTTGACAGACCGAACTCTTCTCCCAGAAAGGCTGTGTCATCTGGGGCAATAGAGTCGTTATTCCAGAACGGCTCCGAAAAGCGCTACTGAGAACTTTGCACGATGGCCACCCTGGCTTCGTGCGAATGAAAGCCCTTGCACGAAGCTACACATGGTGGCCGGGCATTGACAAGCAAATCGAACAGTGGGTTAAAGCTTGTCCCAAATGCCAAGAAGTCAGCAGCGCCCCACCAAAAGCCATGCCTACTGAATGGGAGAAACCACGTGGACCCTGGTCCCGAATTCACCTGGACTTCGTGGGGCCAACCAAGGGCCACACCTTCCTGCTTACCGTCGATGCCTACTCCAATTGGCTCAAAATTCATCGCATGACGACTACGACCTCCGAGGCAGTCATTAAGATTCTAAACAGACTCTTTGCAACCCACGGATTACCAGACGTCCTGGTATCCGATAATGGCCCACAATTTACTGCACTAGCATTCGAGCAGTACCTTGCTGACCACGGCATCCGCCCTGCGCTCACCTCGCCTGGGCACCCTGCGACCAATGGCCGAGCAGAACGCATGTTTCAATTTGTGAAGAAAACCTTGCAAAAGGTAGACTACGACAACATTGACGACAAGGTCAACCAAATCCTCTTCTTGCAACACATCACCCCACATAGCGTCACCAACAAAACTCCCGCTGAACTGTTAATGGGACGAAAGCTCTGCTCCCACCTTGACCAGTTGCACCCTGCGTATGAACCAGAGAAACCACTAGGATCCAGCGGCCGCTGTCGCACCTTCCAGGTAGGAGACCTGGTTTATGCAAAAAACCTATCGGGCAACCCATTGTGGGTGGAAGCAACAGTAGTACGTGTAACCGGCCCTAGATTCTACCTCATGCAATGCCTTGATGATAAACTTTGGAAATGGCATATCGACCAATTACGGTCGTGGCTTGGAGCGGCCAGTTCGCAACTCCCCTATGACCAAACTGAGGGGGGGGAGGTACGGAAGAAGATGAAGCCGTAGGAAACCCGTTCGAAGGAAACGACGATTTAATAGAAACTCAGGAAGCGGAGCCGGACGGAGAAACGTTTGCACCTCAGGGAATTGTAGAAAATGTGGGTAACGACGCAGAAGTGAACTCTGAACCAGAGACAGCCCCACTGCCAGACAACGATCTACCTCAGCGGGATTGCAACCAACCGATACAACGAAAATCAAAGAGACTAAAAAGACAACCGTCCTATTTAAGGGACTATGTAACTGCGCCCTGAACTAAGGAACCAGGGGGAAGGGGTGTTGTGTATGCAATATAATTAATAAAGTGTGAGCTTGGAGTAAGTGCAGGATTCTGGCCCTGCACTTCTGATCGGCTGTTAAGTGGCCGGACCGGATTGGCCCATTCCAGGGAATCCGATTGGCCCTTAACAGAGAGTTCTTATTGGTTATAAAAACTAGCGTTTCTAGCTTGTTATTGGTTAAACGTTACAAGGTTTGCCTGTATAAGGCGGGTTTTACTGCTGTTAAATGAGCAAGTCACGATGTAAATAAAGAGCTGAAGTTTACCGTTCAGAAGCTTGTCTCCATTCTTTCTCGCCCATGCTCAAACATAACAAATACAATCCCAAATCTTTATTTCTTAAATTGAAGATAAATATGAGTATTATTAGGATTGTGCAAAAATTCAAAGAGGTATTTTGCTTTGATAAAGGTTTACCCGAAGCATCTTTCTAAAGTTGCTTCACAAAGGCACATGTCATCCTTGTTTCAAAAAAGTGAAAAAAGGAGCCACTCTGTTCTTGTTGCTTCAACTGTATTACTTTATTTGATTTCCAATCAACATTGATAATTATAAATGACCTCTGTGCATGCATGATTATTAGAACAGTTAGCCAAACTTAAGAAGTGACATGAAACCCCTTAAACAGGTACCTTAGAAAAGTACCTTGCAATGTTTCCATGTTTAGAGCATTTCATTAAACCTTATCTCATTCACACAGGCCTATAATTACCAGTATGGATAACTGAAAATATTTCTCTTAATACCTGGTCAAAAGTAGCTGATTAGATGGCAATCTTATAATAATATGTTTCATTAAAGTTTGAATCATCCAAAAATGCATTGAGAAGGTCAGAGGTGACTTATCTTCCTTTCCTTATTTCAGTTTTGACACCCACATTTTATTATTATTGTTAAATACAAATTAGTTTACTGTCTCGTAGTTTGGTATGTGGAATTATCTTGATTCAGGCCCAAAATGAAAAGTATAATTTTGATTGTACCCGAGTCTATACAGGGAGGAAAGTATCTTTTTCTGTATTCATAGATGATGCAAAGACCTATGAGGAAATTAAATCAATAAGAACTTGTTTTCATATTTAGTTCATCTGAACTAATCAGTTTTTCTTTTGTACTTTCTATATTTTAACTATCCTGTTTTGGTTATAGAACATGGTTCTATGGAGGAAGCTCTCAGTGGCCTGAAGAGAATAGAAACAGGAGCAGATAATTAGTTTCAGTTAATTACTGTAGAGCAAAAGGTCAAACACATGGCCACAATTCTTAAAAACAAATTTGTTCCAATAATATAATTTGTAAAAATATAAAAGATTATAGCTGTTGCGTGTGATTTTGTTTTCTTTTATTATTGGCTTAGAATCTAACCAAATTATCTGAACAATTTTGGCTGACTTTTCTGCCTTGATATGTCTGTTTAGCAAATCAAAGCAAGCTGTATGAGTAAGCTAATTTAAAGTATTTGCTGACATTTATACTAAAGTAATTGTTCTGGATTGTGAATGGAAATTTCGGCATGTATTCTGCACTGCCAACTAGATGTTTCAGCCAGAGCAAGCATTTAAACTTGCTAATTGACAGGGTAGTCCATTGGGATCCTATCAATAGCTTTCTTACTTCCTCCAAGATACAAAAACATGAACCTTAGGAAAGCCTGCCAAATTTATAGCTAAAGCCATTCAACTGAGAGCTTCCTTTCTAGATCAAACTGGAATTGAGTGCCAGGTTGATTGGATTATGTGATTATTTCATTGACTATTTTTTATATCCAAGTACCCTATATTATGTTATATTATTTTATTTGATAGGATCATTAGAAAAATCAATAAAAAATAAGCTAAACTGAACAGAATGTACTCTGTTGATATGTCTTTGCCTTGTTAATAGTAAGTTTTCTTTATTCCCACCGTTAATCAGTGTATTTTGTTATTTTCCCAATATTTTCTCCTATTTTACAAATGTGAGCCTTTTTTCCCCACTGAATTAACTTTTATAGTAGTTTCCACCATTTTTCAGATGTCTTCACTGAAGTGTATACTATGGCCCAAATAACTTTCAATAAATAAAATTAGTAATGCTCCAAAAGTTGATCCAGTATTATCATATGATTTGCCTTTTTGAAACCTTATTTTAAATTTGAGTGAATTTACTATATGACCACAATACAGGATTGTAACTCTTTATACATTGCTTAACTGCCTTTTTCCAGAATCTGAGCTAGCATTGTTAATGATGATGGTTTTTAAGGAGTTATAATTAAAGAACATCTGAAGGACTCCATATCTCTGATATCTCAGCAGCTTTCTGTAAGATGTGTACTTAACATGTTTTAACTCTTTAGTTAAAACATGTTAAATAGTAAAAAGGAGAACACTCTAGCAGTGCTTATAAATCTATAATAGAATGGCAGTTTAGGAATGCAACCTTTTCTATTTTCCAGGTATTACCATACCATTTTGTACAACAAATTCATTTTTTTTTTTTTTGGCTACTGCTTCTATGGGCGTGGCTTGGTGAGCGTGGCAAGGGAAGGATACTGTAAAATCTCCAGTGGTATTTGCCGGTTCTCTGAACTGCTCAAAATTTCCACTACTGGTTCTCCAGAACTGGTAAGAACCTTCTGAATACCACCTCTGGTTTTATCCCTTGTTGCCTTGGCAAAGGAGCTGGCATAAATATAACAAGATCATTTTCCTTTCTGTCTATACAGTCTGAGTAGGACTGACCTTTGGAGGCATAATAAACATTTGGGTATATAGTTTCTGGTGGTATCTCCCAAAAGTGAAATTATTGGTTTTCAAAAACTTCAATGTTAATGAAATAATAACAATAACAATGATAATACATTTCACTTTATAAGACATCACTACTGCACCTTGAATCCTGATCATGAAAGAGGAGGGGAGTTTATTTTACCTTCAAAACCTAAAAAAAACAACTACCATCACCATCAACTTTTAAGCTGTGATAGCATTTATTTGAGGGACAGTTATCCTCTGTCAGATTAACCACTCCATTTCAGGAGCAAAATTCAGGAACTTTCTGTTAATGGTTTGTGTTAAGCTGAATCTTTGCAGTACTAAGCTACTTTTGGAAAAGTAACTATAATGCAGGCACATTTTTTATTATGCAGGTATGTATTGTTCATATACATTATATTATTTTAACCCAAATAAATATATTACATGAATAAGGTATCCTTTCCTTATGGAGAGAACCTACTTCTATTGTAGGTTCAATAAAGTCTTGGGTGAAAACTTCCTTCTAATAAAGTACAGCACAACTAAGCCATAGGGTTGAGTTTAAGCCTATACCTTCCCATCCAGACTCTAATGGCTGTCAGGCAGTGGGATAAAATTTTGAGAGCATCACTAGGTTGGCCATAGCTTGAAGTGTACAAATGGGCATCATCATCAGGTTGATGATACCTAACCTCATGCTGATGGGTGACTTTGCATAGTTGTTCCACAAAAATGTCAAACATAAGGAACAAGAGCACTGAGTCCTAAAATAATCTGATGTGTGGACATTGGAACTAGCTGCAGAAAAAAAAAGAGAGAAACACCCAACGCTATTTTTCTCACTCCCTACAATTGATCCAGGAGCATATTATGAGCCAATATCATGGACTACTGAGGGGTAAAAGAAAACAAAGACAATTGTACAACCATTCTGTCTCCGTGCTATTTCTCTTGCATTAAATAGATTTCTCTTAAATTGCTGCAACTTTCTTAATTCTGAATTACAATAAGTTGCTTTCTCTATTTAATATGTTAGAAGTATTCATAGTTTACTCTGAATAGAAGTTTCATGTCCTTCAGTTATGAGTCCTCCTTTCTTGAAGGCAGATACAGTACAGTGTTACAGATAATAATATTAAAAAAGAAAGTTAACATTCCATAAAAGCCTTAAAAGCACTGTGTTGCTTTTTTGTCAAATTGAAAATTCTATAAGATTGCTGGAGAAGGAGGAATACACTCCGCTGTTTTGCAACCCTCCTGAGCTATGACCCATAATTTGTGAATCATTGGCTTACGATGAAATCCAACTGAAAACTAGTGAAATGTAGAATCTCCTTCAAACTTTTTCCAGCTTTATCATGATTTTTTTTAAAAAAAACTTTCACAATTTTCTGGATACCATTGCCAATTTCCTAACGTTGTTTGCACAATTTTGTGCTGTCCTAGAAAAGTCAATTATTTAAATCCTCTTTAAGTTTGAAATTTCTAAAATTCTAGATGATGTATATGTGGAGGCAGCTTGAAGTATTATACTTGCTCACTTCCTCTATATGTAACTGAGAGCTGCATGGTTATACAGAGCTACAATTTAGGCTGCAAAAGTCTGATTGATCACAATATGGCTACAAAATGAAACAGAAAACCCTAAGACTGTGCACACAATCATAAACATACATGCACATAAATGCAGGGAGAAGGCGGAGCTTCGTTTCGGCGATACAGCTGTGATCTCGGGGCTCTGAGATCGCAGCCAATATTTTCGCCCCTGGTCAGTCCCAACCATCCTAAACCGTCCTGTAGAGATGGTGATCATGAAGGGCATAGTCCCAGGATCCCAGGGATATCGCAAAACCCCTGTTTTGATCCGGGAGAAGCCCTTTTGCTGGCGGCGGAGAGGCAGCCTCCATAGCTGCTGAAGTCGGGACAGTTCCGGAAAGGAAGTGGCTGGAAATGAAAATGTGTCAGCTGGGTGAGAAACTTCTTTTTTGTTGTAAATTCGCTGAGATTTGAAAGGGCACCCTGAATAGAGAAGAAACCTGTGAGATTTTTTTTTATTTGACAAAAATGTATGAGCGGTGTTTTTTAAGGTGATGTCAAATTGAGGCTTGGATTTTTTTTCTTTCTCTTACTTTTTTTTTCTTGGGACTTTAGTGTGACTTTGTAGGTAACCTGACTGAATTTTCTCTTACATATATTTTTATGCTCCTTTTGATTTTTTAATTTTCTTTTAGGATAGAGGCTCCCTTTGGCTATTTTTTCTTTTTATAAATCATTTTTTTTCTGGCTGGGGGGGGAAGAGTATTAAGAAACTTTGTAACACTGCCAACTAGAGGCTTCAAAATATTTTATTTGAATTGGAGAGAACTGTAAGAAGACTCCTTCTCAAGGACATTTCAATGTGATAAGATAGAGGGAGAGCACAGCAAAATATTATTACAGGTGTTCTCTTGGATTTTTATCAATATTTTAATACTTGAGGCTTGGCTTTGAAGCTAGTGGAGGAGAGAGTCATAATAAGAGCCTTGGACAATCAAATAAAGTGCAGTGTGTATATATATATATATATATATATATCCACAAACTCGAAGCCAAACAGCAAGATATATATATATATCCACAAACTCGAAGCCAAACAGCAAGATCACAGCTCACCAGCTCAAACCCTCCAGCAACTAAGACTAACCTGAGCACAATCAAGCCCCCACCTGAACAGAACACGCCTCCAGCCAATTAGAACATAGCCAGCCCCCCAACCAATCAGAACACAGCCAAGCCCCCACCCAATCAAGTCACACCCCCACTAGCAGTTAAAAGGAAGAAGCAGCTGCAAGCTCACATCACTCTGAGAAGCACAGAGCTGAAGACCAAGCCTGAAGATGATGAATGAGACTTCATCGAAACGTTGCCTAGATACTTCCAATCTTACGCGGGAGAAAACCCGAATAACCAAAGATCCATATATATATATATATATATATATATATATATATATATGTATGTATGTATGTATGTATGTATGTATATGTCTGGCATTCAGCTTTGTTCGGGTATTTTCCCACGTGGTGCTTTTAAAGTTGTAGCAACGTTTCAGCAGAATCTCATCTGCCATCATCAGGCTTCTGTATAGTGTTTGTCTGTGACAGACAAACACTATACAGAAGCCTGATGATGGCAGATGAGATTCTGCTGAAACGTTGCTACAACTTTAAAAGCACCACGACTATGACGTGGGAAAATACACGAACAAAGCTGAATGCCAGACATGTAAGTGCCCGCGAAAACTTAAGAATATATATATATATATATATATATATATATATATATATTTGTGATACCCCAACTCACCAGCCTCTTTGTAAATTCCAATTCTAGTAATATTTTTGCTTTTTATTTCAAAGGGAAAGCCTCAGAGCCTTTTCTTTATTTTTCTTTTTTTCTCCTTATCTTTACTGGGATCCTTTTGCTTTTTCTATTCATGTTTTTGGACCACTCTGTTTTTTTCTTTTTGATTATTGAGACTTTTCAATATTTTTGTTCTTTTTTTTCTTAATCAGTATTATTATTTTTTGGGGGGGGTTTCTTTCTATTTTTCATTTTTTATGGTGGACTACTTCGTAATTGGATTAGGGTCTAGAAAAACCTGAAGATTTTTCTTCTTTTTCTTCTTCTTTTTTTCTCCTTTTTCTTCTTTGGTTTTGGGCTTTTTACTATTGGATTTTTCCATTTTGGATTATAATTGGCTATTCTACCAGTTGGATTAAAAGCTAAAAAGAATTGAAGCTTTTGAAGCATTAAAATGAGCAGGAAACCAATATCATCTGGCGTTTCTACTTCTACCTCTGCTTCCCCACCAGCTGGAGGACAACATTTAATTCAGACAATGTTGAAGCAAGATAAAGAACAAGAAAAAGTGACTTTACAGATGATTATGAAAGGAATTCAAGATCTCAAGATAAAAACAGACATTATTGAACAAAGAATAGAGAAGACTGATGAAAAAGTGGAAAATATTAAACAAATGATGGTGAAGTATGAGGAGAGATTCCAAAAAATTGAGGAAGAAGATAAACAAAGAGAGAAGATTGGAAATATTGACAATAGATTAACAGTGGTTGAACAAGATAAAAGTGGGATGTTGAGGTGGGAGATGGAAAGGTCAGAATTTTATCTCAGATTTCAAAATATAGAAGAAGAAAAAGGACAAAATTTGGCTGCGATAATGATAGAAATTTTGGCGGATGCTTTGGAAATTACAGAGGAAAAGATGATGGATGGAGTAGATGAGGTATATCGAGTGTATGCGATGAGAAATAAATTACCAAGGGAAGTCCATATTAGATTTACCAAAAAATCCATTAAAACACAAATACTACAAGTGGTAAGAGAGAAGACATTGAAATACAAAGGCAAAGAGATTGTGGTTTTAAAACAAATACCCAGAAGAGTGAGAGAGATGAGAAGAAAATATCGATTTCTGACCAAAACGCTATTGGAAAATGAAGTGAATTATAGATGGCTGATTCCAGAAGGATTAATGTTTATGTGGCAAGAGCAGAGACATAGAATTGATTCAATTGAGAAAGCAGAACTTTTCCATGCAGAATTTTTTGGAAGGAGAGAAGAGGAGGCAGAGAAAGAGGTCTCATTAATTGAGTTTCAAGAGGAACAATTGGAGACTGAAAAAGAGAAAGCTGCAGTAGGTGGACAGGTGGATAGTAAAGAACAGCGTGAAGTGAGATCCACGAGAGCTGTTAGACCTAAATATAAAGCATAATCATGGAAGAGAAAAAATTGATTACAGTGAATATAAATGGACTCAATTCAGCTGTTAAAAGAGGGAAAACCTTTCATAAATTAGAGAAATTAAAATTTGATATAATTTGCTTACAAGAAGTTCATATTAAAAAACAACATGAACAATTGTTAATACAGCCAAAATTAGGGAAAATATTTACTTCTTTGACTCAATGTAAGAAAAGAGGAGTGGTTCTATACATTAAAGAGGCTATCCCAGCAAAACTGATTTACAATGATGAAGATGGAAGAGTATTAATGGTGGAAATAATGGACAATAATATAAAAATACTCTTGATTGCAATTTATGCTCCGAATGATAAACAAGAAGAGTTTTATAAAAAAACTACACATGAAAATAATTGGACTGGACTATGTTAATATAATTATGATGGGAGACTTTAATGGAATTGTGGACAATAAATTGGACTATATAGCAACAACAACAAAGCAAAATAGAAAGACTCTCCCTAAATCTTTTTTTAAAATGACAGACGAATTAAATTTAAAAGATACTTGGAGAGAAATAAATGTTAAAACTAAACAATATACTTTTTATTCAAATAGACATTTATCATGGTCCAGATTAGATATGATTTGGATCTCAACAGAATTAATATCTAATATTCAAGAAACAAATATTGAAACAAGTACTTGGGCAGATCACAGCCCAATGACAATTAAATGGAAGGGACAAAAAAAAGATCGAGATGGACATTAAACAATACTATTTTAAAGGAAAAAGATTTTATAAAACAGATGGAGAAGGAACTGACTTTTTTCTTTAGATAAAATAAAAAAGAAGATACTTCAACGCAGAATGTTTGGGATACAATGAAGGCATATGCTCGAGGTTTGATAATAGATTATACAAGAAAAAAGAATATTAGGAAAAGGCAAGCTCCTAAGGCCTTGGAAGATGAGTATAAAAGACTTGAAAAAGAATTACAGAAAATGCCACAGAAAAAAGATATTAAATTTAAAATGGACATAATTAAACATAAAATGGGTCAGGTAGAGAAAGAAGAATTGGCACGAAAAATTAGAAGTGCTAAACAGAACTATTTTGAAGATGCAAATAAACCAGGTAGATGGCTAGCATATAAATTGAGAAAGGAGAAGGAATCAAGAAAAATACTGAAGCTAATAGATGATCAAGGCCAAGTTTGTTATGGCAATAAGGAGAAAGAGGAAATTATTCGCGATTTCTATGGACAACTATATAAACAAGAGAATATTGATGAGGAAAAAGTCAAACAGTATCTACAGAATGCTAACTTACCAAAGATACCTAAAGAGACTGAAGAAATGCTAGAAAGCAATATAACAATGATGGAATTAAATGAAGCACTTAAGAAACAAAATAATGGGAAAACACCAGGTCCAGATGGGCTTCCGGCAGAATTCTATAAAATATTTCAAGAATCATTGAGCATCCCATTGTTAGAAGTTATGAATGAAGTTATGTCAAAGAAGATGATACCCAAAACATGGTCAGAGGCTTATATTACACTTATTCCAAAAGAAGAGGCTGACCCACTGCAAATTAAGAACTATAGACCTATTTCTTTATTGAATGCAGACTACAAAATTTTTGCTTCAATTTTAGCAGAAAGACTTAAAAAATATTTAAATAATTTTATCCACCCAGATCAAAATGGATTTCTGTCAAAGAGACAAATCAGAGACAACATGAGAGTAATCTTGGATACTTTGGAATACTATGAGGCTCATCCTGAAAAGCAAATGGCTTTGATATTCCTAGATTCTCAAAAGGCATTTGATAAAGTGAATTGGAGATTTATGTTATAACTATTGGAACAGATGGTTTTTTTCTAGAAAATTTATTCAAGCAAAAGAAGCCATATACAATAAACAGACATCAAAGTTCATGATGGAGGGAGAACTTACGAACTTTATTAATATAAGAAAAGGCACAAGACAAGGATGTCCCCTATCTCCTTTGCTATTTGTGTTGACTTTGGAAGT
This sequence comes from Hydrophis major, assembly GCA_033807585.1. Classification (NCBI taxonomy): domain Eukaryota; kingdom Metazoa; phylum Chordata; class Lepidosauria; order Squamata; family Elapidae; genus Hydrophis; species Hydrophis major. The sequence goes on along the minus strand of CM066332.1, from coordinate 34,245,684 downwards.
GTTGAATAGAAATATTAGGGATGATAAAAGCATAAAAGGAATGAAAATTAAAAAGGAAGAATTCAAACTACAAGCTTTTGCTGATGACTTGACTTTTATTTTGGAAGATCCGCTAGAAACAGCTCCAAAGTTATTGGAAAAGATAGAGACATATGGTGAGGTGGCTGGTTTGAAAATAAATAAAGATAAAACAAAGATTTTGACAAAGAACATGTTATTGAGACAAAGAGAAGAACTGGCAGACCTGTTGAAAGTCCAAGTTACGAATAAGGTTAAGTATCTGGGGATATATTTGACAGCAAGATGTAGCACATTAAAAGAGAATAATTATATTAAACTTAAATAACAGATAGCTACAGACTTGAAGAAATTGGAAAACTTGCAATTGTCATTAATAGGGAGAATTTCAACAATTAAGATGAATATTTTACCCAGAATTCTATTTCTGTTTCAAACAATACCAATTAGGCTTGGAAAAGATTATTTTGAAGATTTAAATAACATTATGTTGAAGTTTATTTGGCAAGGTAAGAAAGCGAGAATAAAGTTAAAGTTTTTGCAAGATGTTAGAATTAGAGGAGGTTTTGGCCTGCCCAATTGGGAATTGTACTATCAAGCTGCAAGTCTGATGTGGGTCAAGGAATGGATAACATTAAGAAAGACTAGATTGTTGACACTAGAAGGTCATGATTTGCTGTTGGGTTGGCATGCTTTTTTATGGTATAAGGGAACTAAAACACAGGGTTACTTTAGAAGACATTACATACGGGAGTCTTTGTGGTTAAACTGGGAGAAGATAAAAAGACAATGTTATTTGAAAATTCCAGTTTGGTTATCGACTATTGAAGCATTTTCCTATCCTATAATTTACAAGAAGGAACAAACAGTTAGATATGGGGAACAATTGGATGAAAAGGGTGAACTTAAATCGATTCCAAATTTTGAGGAACAAGGTATAAAGATAAATTGGCTTTCATATGCGCAAATACATTCAAGGAATGATGAAGATTCTAAAACGGAGGGATTCTATGATAAACAGACTGATCTAGATAAGATCTTGATGGGTACTGATGAGAAGGTGATTAAAAAATTATGTGGTTATTTACTGGGAATTAAATTAGAGGAAGAACAAGTTAAAGAAATTATGATTGTTTGGGGGAAGAATTTTGGATATGGGATTGATTTAGAGAAATGGCAAAAATTGTGGTCTCAAAATTATAAAATGACAATGTCAACAGGATATAAAGAAAATTTGTATAAGATGTTTTACAGGTGGCACTTTCCCTCGACAAGAATAGCAAGAATGTTTAAGAACAAATCTGAAAAATGCTGGAAATGTCATCAGATACCTGGCTCATATTACCATATGTGGTGGACCTGTGAAGACGCTAAAAAATATTGGACTAAAATTCGCATGTGGTTGGAAAAAATGACAAAGAAACGTATAGATTTGAAACCGGAGTTCTTCTTATTGGGAATCTTACCAGATACATACAGTAAAGACTTGAAATATCTGATTGTAAATGTATTAACAGCGGCTAGGATTGTATTTGCTAAAAATTGGAAGAGTGAGAAAATACCATCAGAGGAAGAAATTATTAAGAAAATATTGGAATGTGCTGAGATGAGTAGATTGACATTTGAAATTAGAGAGCAAGAGGATATACAATTTTATGAAATTTGGGGTCTTTTTTTATCAATGGCTAGATGACAAAACACGATAATGGAATATTTAGAATGTTAGACAGTAAGGAATATCTTTATTTTTTCTTTCGCCTTTGTTATTTGACATTATATTTATAAATTGTTTTTAGGATAGATTTGGTATGATTATATGATTTGTTATAGAATAAACTATTTAAAGTATTGTTATCTCAAAAAGCATGAATGATTAAAAGTATAGTCAAATGATTTTTTAATACCGATATTAGGATATATAAGTTTGGATTGACAGTATGAGTTGTTATGTAACATAACTGTAATTGAGACTACAAAATGAATGCACAAAACTGATGAACCAACCGACACACTGTATGTACACAAGAGAGTTGATGTTTTAATGTTTTGTTTATCTTGTTTGTTTGTAGAAAATCAATAAAATTCTTTTCAAAAATAAATAAATAAATGCAGGATTAGAACTTTGGAATCCGCAGTCTAGTCTGGGTCAAAAGGAAGTATAGTGCTTGAAATATCACTCAAAATAAAATCTTCAAAAAGAGTAAAGATAAAGTCAGTGTTTGTTAATATTAAATAACTACAATTAGAAGAGAGTTAGAATAAAAGTGCTTAATTGTATTATTGAAGAAGAATGGTTATTTTTCAGTCAAATATAATCCTTTTGCCTCAGAAGAATTCTACCATAACTCTTCTTTTTTTTACCACATTTTCTCTAAGGAACACAACCAGACATAGCCTTGATACATTCTGAACGTTTGTGACAAAAAAAAAATAAGCTGACTGTAATGGCCCAAATGCTGAAGAATGATGCAGGATGAAACTGGGAACCAGTTGGGAACCATTCAGAAATGGTCTGACTGACCCATTTTCTAACTTGTTATCTAGGCTTGATCAAGCCTCAGGCCAAAGCATTCCCTTACCGCTGTCCATCATTTGTCCTGCTTTGTCTGCCCCACATTATGGAGAGTGATGGGTGATTGTTCTTCTCAGCAGGAGGTGATACATATTGGAACTTTCTTCTCTTTCCTCCCCAATCCCACCTGTATGTTTACTGCTGCAGAGTTTACAGTTGATGAGGGGAAAGGTCCTTGGAAAGAGAATGACTGAGAGCTCTAGCGGGTTTCTTTTTCTTCCATTCAATCATGTCCAGATCTTGGAGACTGCTTCAACAAGACCCTGCAATCTTCTTGGCAAGATTTTTCAGAAGTGCTTTGTCATTGCTTTTTTTCCTAGGGCTAAGAGAAACAGACTGGCGCAGGCAGATTAGAGTTGAAGTCTCCTGCTTTCTAGCCTGATGCGTCAATCACAACACAAAATTGTCTTCCAGATCACAATGCCTTAAAAGCATTAATTTAGGTAAAAGCTTTTGAAATGATTGTGTTTTCAAGGTATAATTTGGGAATTATAATTTTCCACAACTCATCTCTCAATTCCTTTGTGATAATTCCGATCTTACAATACTAAACAGAAACATCCATACTTGGAAAACAAGGAAGGAAAAGTGGAAAAAGCAAATATATATATATACATTTTTGAATGTGATATTTGACTAATGTGTAAGCATCCTAAAGAATAAAATACTGAACAGAAGATGCTGATAAAAGCATATGCACAATTGCATTAGGGTTGCTTAACTGATTTTTCATCATTGTACATATGGTTTTTTATCAACATAGGTAGATGAAACATGTAAACTCCAGAATCAGATGGAATGAAAGACAATTCTTAGTAAAAATTCAAATGGGTCCTCCACAGTTAATCAACTAAAGATACCCCATTGACCCACTTTTTACCCTTATTCTTGCTATTTTTATCAAGAACATTACTTCTGAAAATGCTGCAATAATCATGGGAAAAAGTTCAACTCAAAACTGAATGTCTGAAAAAAGTGTTGTTTTTAGCAGTCTGGCACAGCAGGTGTTGTTGCTTATGGAGGACACAGGTACTTTTTGAGTGGTGAATGGAAGACTTAATCATGCTCATTTGTTGGAAGGAAGAGATGGGAGGTAAGTATTTTCTATTTCTCCTCTCTCTCTCTTTCTCTCTCTCTCTCTTACATTCTCAGAGAAATCTAGAATATTCTCATTAGAATTACTGAGGGGAAAACAAACATCTTTTGAGAATAGCAATTGCTTAAGAAGGGACAAAAAAATCCCCCCCCAAAAAACCCCCCCCAAAAAAACCAACAACAAAGTACAGTGTAGCTCATGCTTCTGTATTTTGCCATATAAATAATCCCTTGGCCATTTCTATATTTTGGGCAACTTAGAAAATCTATTTTATGATTGACTGAAACTAGGTGCTGTGGCAATACAAATTATTTCCAGGTAAATATTGTTCTATCTTGGAAAATGGGTGCAATAACGGAGACGAGACATCGAGTAGTGACTCCAACTCTTTATTAGTGACTTCAGGAAAACAGCTCGACACATATGGCAGCAGCAGCTCCTTTTATAGAGCTGGCTGCTGTCAAGGCATCCAATGGTTTAAGTTTGCCGCGCTTGGAACGTCCAATCATGGCAGCCTGTTAACTAGCCAATCAGATCAGTCTGGAATGACCAATCACGACCTGCTGTTCACGGACCAATCAAATATGCAGGATTTCGAGCCTGCTTGTGAAAAGCCAATCAGGTTTGCAGGCTTACAAGCCTGCTTGTGAAAAGCCAGTCAGGTTTGCAGGCTTACGAGCCTGCTAGTTCGTAACACCCCTCACCTCTAGGTTTCATCTCAGGGGTGGGGTGATGTATTCACGCAGGTAAGCAGGTCTTTGCACCTGTCTACCTGACCTGTGTTGTTCAACCAGCCTTTGCTCGGATTCTGGTTCTGGTGGACTGTTTAACGGTGATCCAGCTTCTATGCTGGGTATCCTTGGAGGTGACTCGGGGATGCCTTCAATGTTTCCTTCGTTCCTTTTATCCGGGTCCTCTGGACTCACTGAACCCGCTTGGCTGCTGTTGCCTGGAGAGATGACCATCTGCCATGGCTCCTCTTCAGCAGGTGAGTATGGTGGGCTTGATTGTGCGGTTTGCGTGTCTGGGACCAGGTGTTAGTTCGTTTCCAAAATCCTCGGTTTCCCTTCCCCCTCTGGTTTCAATTTCAGAGTTTGTGGAGGGGGTAGTTGTCAGCCTTGAATGCAGCTGGTCGATGTGGCGTTTCCACAATCTTCCATCTGTGGTTTCCAATTGGTAGGAATGGGGACCCGTAATTTGTGTTATCTTGGCAGGGACCCACAATGGGTCACCTGTAAAGTTCTTTGTGAATACGAGGTCTCCTACCTTAAATGTGCGATGTTTGCTGCTAGACCCCAGGGGCTTTTCTGGGGTGTAGGCAGGGTGTAGGTGGTCTAGATGTGATCTGAGTTTCCTGCCTATCAGGAGTTCAGCTGGGCTTTTGTTCGTGGTGCTGTTCGGTGTAATATGTTGGAGAAGGAACATCCTGGTGACTCTGTCGTGGATGTTTCCTTGGTCCATTTTGTGTAGGGTTGTTTTCATGAACTGAACCATTCGTTCAGCTCTGCCATTGGCTGCCGGGTGAGCAGGTGATGTCAGGGCACGATGTATCCCCTGGTCCGCTAGGTATTGTTCAAACGCCAAGGCGGTAAACTGCAGGCCATTGTCAGAAACCAAGACATCTGGAAATCCATGTGTCGCAACAGTCTGTTCAGTTTTTTGATGACCGCTTCTGTGGTGGTGGTCTTCATCTCGTTTACCTCGAGCCAGTTCGAGTAGGCATCCACTGTTATTAGAAAAGTATGTCCCTTTGTAGGTCTCGCAAAATTGATGTGGATGCGGGACCATGGACCCCTGGGCATCTCCCATCCTGTCGGTGGTGCTTTTGGTGGAGCCGCACGTGTTTCTTGGCCTTTGCTGCAGGTGGCAACCCAGGCTTCAATTTGTCTGTTCATACCTGGCCACCAGGTGTAACTCCTTGCCAGTGCTTTCATTCTTATGATGCCTGGGTGTCCATCGTGCAGCACTTTCAGGACTCTGCATTGAAGTTTTTCTAGAATGTCTACTCGGTCTCCCCACAATACGCACCCTTTTTGGGAGAAAAGCTCTGTCTGTCTGCTTTTGAAGGGTTTGAATTTGTCGTTGGGTTCGATTTCTGGCCATCCCCTCTCCACCCAGCTGAGGACTCACGCCAAGCAAGGGTCTTTTTTTGTTTCTAATGCGATATCCTGCGCAGTTAGTGGAGGTGAGGGAAGCATCTCAATTTGTAGTGTGGATAGCATAGGAGCTGGGTCATCTAGGAGTTCAGGTAATGGTGAACGGCTTAAGGCGTCAGCATGGGGAATGGTTTTCCCTGGACAATGCATTAACTGGTAGTCGTAGGTGGCTAAGAACTCTGACCATCATGTCATTCTTGGTGATAGTATGTGGGGAGTTGGTTTATCCCCTGCCAAAATGCCAAGCAATGCTTGTGGTCTGTGATTATGGAAAAGGATCTCCCATACATGTATTTGTGGAACCTTTTAATTGCAGATACAATAGCAAGGGCTTCTTTATTTAATTGACTATAGTTCCTTTCAGTTTTAGACAAAGTTCTTGTAAAGAATGCAATAGGTGCCTGCATACCATTTGGTAGAACATGGCTCAGGATGGCTCCGACTCCAAAAGAGGAAGCGTCACAAGTCACAGTCAAGGATAGTATCTCGTTATATTGGATTAACACTGCATCTGATGTTAGGAGGTCTTTGACTTGCTGAAAGCTTGCTCCTCTTGACAGTCCCCAAAACCAGGAAGCCTTCTTGTTGAGGAGCCTATGCAGGGGTTCAACAACAGTCACCTTCTGGGGTAGGAAGATGTTATAAAAGTTAATAAGGCCCAGGAAGGCTTGGAGGTCTGTCTTGTTTCTTGGTCTTGGAGCATTTTTAATAGCTGCTAATTTCTTTTCAGTAGGGTGAATACTATGTTTGTCAAGAAGGTAGCCAAGAAATTCAGCCCTCTCAGTGCATAATTGGCACTTGTCTTTCTTGATTTTAAGTCCTGCGTCCTGGAACTTTTGTAGGACAGTTCTTAGGCATTTTTGTAGCTGACTTCTTGTAGGGGCAGCTATTAATACATCATCGAAGTAGGGTACAACTCCTTTTATGCCCTGCAGCAAACTTTCCATCAAACTTTGAAAAATGCCAGGTGCTACGCTTACTCCGAACTGGAGCCTGTTACATTTGAACGCACCCCTGTGCGTGACTATTGTTTGGGCTTCTGCGGTTTTTGTGTCTACTGGCAGCTGCTGATATGCTTGGGCTAGGTCAAGCTTTGCGAATACTTTTCCACCCCCAAGTGAGTGGAGAAGGTGTTGGACCACGGGTACTGGGTAAGTGCTCTGTTGAAGTGCATGATTCAGGGTGGCCTTGTAATCCCCACAGATTCTCAGGGATCCATCAGGTTTTATGGGAGTTACAATTGGGGTCTCCCATCGGGCGTGGTCGATGGGTTCAAGCATGCCCTGTGCTATTAATTTGTTCAGTTGCTCGTCAATTTTTGGTTTGAGAGCAAAGGGAACTCGGTGTGGCTTTAGGCGGATGGGTGCGATATCAGGGCAGAGATTAAAGGAAATGGGGGACCCCTTGTACTTGCCTAATTGTTCGGTGAAGACTTCTTGAAAATCCCAGATGAGGGCCGCCTCCCAGTCTTCGCTTGCAGTCTGGTTGATGCCTGCCAATTCGATTCCTAATGGCGCAAACCACTGTAATCCCAATAAACTGGGTCGGTCCCTGTCAATGACGGTGAGAGGAAGAGTTGTGGAGTGGTCTTTAAACGAGACCTGGACGTGACTGGAACCAGCAACCGGCATTCGATTGCCCTGGTAGTCCTTTAATATAAGTCTCTAGGTGCTGAGATCCTGGCGGCGGATGTCAGGGATCAGTTGTTTGAGAGTTTTCCAGGAAACCATTGATAGGGAAGACCCGGAGTCGATTTCCATGATGCACAGTCTATTTTCAATGGTGACCTTTATCCGGATTTTTTTTGCATCCACTGATGAGGCATGGCCGATGGTGATGGTTTGATGTGCCTCTTCTCGTCTGGTATTGGTAGCAAGCATTTGGTTTCTGTTGTACTAGCTCCACTGGTTGTTTGGGCGGTCCCAATTTGATGGGTGGTTGCCCGCTGTCTGCCGGAAACTATTTTTGTTCCTCTTGGGGCTGGAAACTCGTTTACTTCTGCAGACTTTGGCGATGTGCCCCCTTTTATCGCAGGAACGACAGATTGCATCTAGGAACCTGCAATCTTCTCGTGGGTGGATCCCCCCGCATTGAAAGTTGGGTTTACGACCTTGCTGGTCTCGCTGGTTGTGCTCTGATCTGAGTCTGTTGACTTCTTCCTCCTCACTTTCCAACAAGGACTCGATGTCTTCGTGGTGGGCTGTTGTTGTGTGTCTCTCTGAGGGTATTGAGATGTCGCTGGCGAGTTGGCAGTTGGACCCATTTGCTCGGCGCATTCTGGCTGCTGATTTCCTGGTTGCTTCTGCTGCAGTAGCATCCGCTATAGCATCTGTGAGTGTGATATCTCTTTTTGCCATAATCTCGCTTTGGATGGTGAGATCTCTTAGACCCAGGACAATCCGATCTCTCATGGCTTCTTCCAGATTTGTGAAGCCACATAGTCCACCCAAATTTCTTAGGTCAGCAACAGATTGAAGTCCCTGATGCTTTCGCTTTCCCGTTGGTCCCTCTGGTAAAACTCATGTCTTCTGATGAGGGTTGGAACTGCTGGGGCGTAATGAGCCCTGAGAATGGGAGCAAGGGTGTCCCAATCCATAGTTTTGACTTCAGCCGGTTTTGCTAGCGCCTTTGCCATTTTGAAAATGGCGGGTCCGCAATGCGTTAGGAACACCGCACGTTTCTTGCTAGGCGTAGCGTCTTTCAGATTGTTGGTTTCCAGGAACATTTGGAACCTGTCCATATACAAGTCCCAATCTTCGTTTGCTGGGTCAAATGGAGCGGATGGTATTGCGCTGCTGGTCATTCTGCCATTTTCTGTGCGTTGTCAGCCATGTGCTCTGTCAATACTTCACCAGTGCTCAGTCAGCTCTTATCGTCTCCGTATCCCACCTTTGTCACCAGTGTTCTATCTCAGAAAATGGGCGCAATAATGGAGATGAGACATCGAGTAGTGATTCCAACTCTTTCTTAGTGACTTCGGGAAAACAGCTCGACACATATAGCAGCAGCAGCTCCTTTTATAGAGCTGGCTGCTGTCAAGGTGTCCAATGGTTTAAGTTTGCCATGCTTGGAATGTCCAATCACAGCAGCCCGTTAACTAGCCAATCGGATCAGTTCGGAATGACCAATCATGACCCGCTGTTCACAGATCAATCAAATATGCAGGATTTCGAGCCTGCTTGTGAAAAGCCATCAGGTTTGCAGGCTTACGAGCCTGCTTGTGAAAAGCCAGTCAGGTTTGCAGGCTTATGAGCCTGCTAGTTCATAACAAATATAATAAAGGCGATGGGGATGTATGTTGAAAATGCCCAGGATTTTCTGTTAAATATTATGTACAGGAGCAAAACCTTTTTTTTTACAATGCACCATCTATTTTTCTTGCTTCCATTCTTTCTGGCTTCTCCTTCTGTAAGTTATTGTCTATTTCATTGATCAGGATCATATTTCACTGCAAGGTACAAATGGTCTTATTGGGAGTAGATACATAAACGATGATTTGGCATTTATTATCTACTTCTTAATAGCAGAGACCTATTCTGGAAAAATATGTCTACAGTGAGGAATGGTTATATAGTCCCTTTTGATCTGTACAACACTAGCTATAGAATAATGTTAAATGATCAGGGATGGGATTCAAATTTCTTAATAACCAGTTCTGTGGATGTGGCCTAATTCGTGGATGTGTCTTGGTGATCACGTCACTGGCTGGATGCAGCTTGCTGACTGTGCATAGCTTGTATGTAAACATTGTAAATATTTATGTAAATATTGAATTTTTTATAAAAAAAGAGCAACTTTTATCCAAAATCAGGCAAAGCAGGCAGGCAGATTGAATTGCTCACAGAATCACCAATTCACTCAGAGATCTATCTTTCTGCAATCTGCTGAGTCTCCTCTGAAAAATAGAAGCTTCAGTCCTAAGAAAGGTTCAGCTCTGCTTTTAGATTAGCCAGAAAGCAAGAAATCCAACAATTTCCTGCTTTCTTGCTAATCTAAATCTCCTGGCACAGTGGAATGGCTGATGGTTGTGGGGAAAAAAAGTAAAAATAGCAACTTATCAAAGGCAGGCAAGTTGGAAGGTGTGCATGCCAGGTAAGCAGTGCGGAGTGGGGCAGTGCGGAGCGGGGCCAGTCAGTGGAGCAATTTGCCGGTTCTCCAAACTGCACAGAATCATAACAACCGGTTATGATAGAACTGGATCAACCAGGTAGAATCCCATCCCTATAAATGGTATTTTAATAGTGGAAGACACGTTTGCATGTTCTGTGTCTCAGAATGGCCACAAGTTCAAAAACTTTCATTTGTGACTGAAGTTAACTGTGGCCCTCTGAATCATTTCATTTTCACAAATTGTGGTTCAACTTAATTATAGTTAATGAACACAAGCCAGCTTTAAATCATGAAATGGAAACAGCTCCATTATCCAGAGTTAAACTCAGCCATGATTTCAGATTCAGAGGTGCTAACTTGTGATTAATCTAAAGTAAAACCAGAACACTCCCATCTCCGCATAAGTAAAGGGGAAAGTGTTGTGAATTAATAAAAGTGCTTAAATAAAGATTATTAAAACCTTTAGAAAAGTGCAGGGTTCTGGCCCTGCACTTCTGATTGGCCGATAATAGTGACATCTGATTGGTCCGTTCAAGAGAATCTGATTGGCTATTAGCGGGCCTCTTTCATTGGTTAAGGGAACTAACGCTTCCCGTTTCTTATTGGTTCCTTGATCAGCAGCCTGCCTATAAAAAGGGCTATTGCTGCCGTAGTTTTTGCTCTGTTCCACAATGTTAAATAAAGAGTTGAAGTTCACTGTTCATCATCTCATCTCCACTTCTTGCGCCCATGCGCAGAACATAACAGAAAGTGCATGAAAAAAACAGCTCAAATTTAGAAAGGGCTGTTTTGATTTTTTCTGTGGTAATTTTTTGAGCAAGTTAGTAAAGTCGGTATTTAAAATAAAATCCCAATTTCATAATATGGCTGGAAAAGATAGTGTAAGGGAAAATTCAGAAATAAAACTATCATGTAACATATCTGTTCTTTCAATTCCTCTACATAATGAACATTGTATGCAAACCACAGTAAATGGTTATTTTCTGAATTTCAGAAAAGCTCACCATTTTTTTCCATTTATTTTTTTTTCTCCATGTTTCAGGCTGAGGCACAATGAACCACTTTTATGACCTGTGGTCAGGAAGCCTGTTAATATAATGATAATGGCTCAGAAGTTATGTTGTGATTAGCAGTGTTAATATATTTGATAGAATAGCAATAAAAGTATGCAATTAGCTGAAAAAAGAGGCCTTTCTGCGCTTCATGTTTTCCAAAAAACAAATTTTCCCTGGTAAGATCATTCTGAATAAATTGACAAATGGCTGGGCAGTGGAGAGAGCCTTTGTTTCATACTGTCTTTTTTTAAACCCCTCAAAATTCATCCAAAGAAATGCCCTTCTCAGTAATTAGTTACCTTTAATGTCTTCATTTTCATTTAAATGCTCAGTGATCAGGATAATTAGAATTAATTTAGCATTGTCATGTTATGCTAATGAAGCTTCTGCAACTTATCTCCGGCATCCTGCAGGCACAATGTTATCGGCAAAAAATGAGAACTCTTCTATTTTATCTGTCCATTTATACTCTTTGGTTAAAAAGTAATAACAGTAAGAATTGGCAAGGTTCCAGTTTCAATTTATGCAATGTCTGATGAAGAATTGAAACCACTTCAGCACATTCAGCTTACAAATTTCTCCACAGTGTTTGAGAACTGATTTGCATTTTTATTTATCTGCAGACCTGTGGGTTTTTTTTTTTAAAGAATTTTTTTTTATTAATTTTCTACAAACAAACAAGACAAACAAAACATTAAAACATTCAACTCTCGTATGTACATCCAGTGTGTCAGTTGGTTCATCATTTTTGTGCATTCATTCTGTAGTCCCAGTTACAATTATGTTACATAACAACTCATATTATCAATCCAAACTTATATATCCCATAATCACTAAAAAAAATTTTTGACTATACTTTTAATCATTCATGCTTTATGAGCTAACAATACTTTAACCAGATTATTCAACAAATCATATAATCATACCAAATCAATCCTAAAAAAACCCTTTATAAATATAATATCAAATAACAAAATAATAGCAAAATAGCAAGATAAAGATATTTCTTACTATCTAAAATATTCTATTATCGTATTTTATCATCTAGCCATTTATAAAAAAGATCCCAAATTTCATAAAATTGTTTATCCTCTTGCTCTCTAATTTCAAATGTCAATCTGCTCATCTCAGCACATTCCAATATTTTCTTAATAATTTCTTCCTGTAATGGTATTTTCTCATTCTTCCAATTTTTAGCAAATACAATCCTGGCCGCTGTTACTACATTTACAATCAGGTATTTCAAATCTTTACTATATATATCTGGTAAAATTCCAAATAAGAAGATCTCTGGTTTCAAGTCTATATGTTTCTTTGTCATTTTTTCCAACCACATGCGAATTATAGTCCAATATTTTCTAGCGTCCTCACAGGTCCACCACATATGGTAATACGAGCCGGGTATCTGATGACATTTCCATCATTTTTCAGAATTGTTCTTAAACATTCTTGCTATTCTTGTCAGAGGAAAGTGCCACCTGTAAAACATCTTATACAAGTTTTCTTTATATGCTGTTGACATTGTCATTTTATAATTTTGAGACCACAATTTCTGCCATTTCTCTAAATCAATCCCATATCCAAAATTCTTCCCCCAAACAATCATAGTTTCTTTCACTTGTTCTTCCTCTAATTTCATTCCCAGTAAATAACCATATAATTTTTTAATCACCTTCTCATCAGTACCCATCAAGATCTTATCTAAATCAGTCTCCTTATCATAAAATCCCTCCGTTTTGGAATCTTCATCATACCTTGAATGTATTTGTGCATATGAAAACCAATTCATCTTTATACCTTGTTCCTCTAAGTTTTGGATCGATTTAAGTTCACCCTTTTCATCCAAAAGTTCCCCATATCTAACTGTTTGTTCCTTCTTGTAGATTATAGGATAGGAAAATGCTTCAATGGTCGATAACCAAACTGGAATTTTCAAATAACATTGTCTTTTTATCTTCTCCCAATTTAACCACAAAGACTCCCGTACATAATGTCTTCTAAAATAATGGGTTTTTTTTTTACCCTACCTTTCCTATAGGATGCTTCCTTTTTATCTATTCGAGACAAAAACCAAGTTTCATTTAAAGGAGGGGCTGTTCAATCCCCTCCCAGTGTTAAAAAAATCCCATCTCAAGCTCTCAGTGCTTAGTACTTCGGCTACCTCTTTGTCAACACATCTTCTTCTGCTATTCCCACCCCACCTCCCAATAAAAATTGGTTCTTTGAAAGAGAACTGAGAAAATAGTGGTGAGGGAAGTGTTCAGCATGCTCACTAATGCCCAGGGTGCGGAAGAATCTACTGTCTGACCTCAGCCCGATACCAGGGTGTTGCCTGGAAGAAGGGAAGGTGCTTTCTCAGGCACACAAGAATTAGCCTTTTCTTGTGTCACTCCCAAACTATGGAACTATGCTCACTTCTTGTTGTTTATCTCTTCCAGAATGGAGTCAACCTTCATTCTTAGTCAACGCTTTTGGATTTATCCTTTTATTGAATTTAGTTTCTGCCTTTCTTCTATGACCTCATCAGAGGTCCTCTCTCATTTTCAACAACTCCTTGACATAAAATGGGCTGAGAAACGCAATGACTGGTTCAGATTAATGGAGCTGATTTTCTAAACTTTCCAAAATTTCTACCTCTATACTTTATGAGTTTATATTTTACCCGTGAGGATCCTTGAGATTCCAATTGTTGAGGATAAAAATTTTAAAAGAAACATTTCTCCTTCCTCCATCTGCCCATGCCTTTTCTTGGTTGCTGCTCCTGATTGTGCCCATAGGCATAGCATTCTCCTTTTTTTCAATGTCTCAAAACAACATATTATAACCATCCAGCATCCAAGCAGGAACATTCCAATCATTTCTTGTGTGGGTCTAGGACAGGGCTGTATCACATGCTAGCCATGCCCATGCCTAGTTTAGTGAAGGGGGGGAAAGTCCTGATACGTCACTTGACATTACTGTGATGATGTGATTTTGACACCCCTGATCTAGGACAACTCACTGTGACCAACTCACCATGGCCAACTCACCATGGCCATCTCACCACAGCCATCTTGCCATGACCATTTTGCTGTGGTCATCTCCCCACAGCCAACCTAGAATGGCCTTTTCACCATGGACATCTAATCACACTCAACTTGCCATGGGACAACTCCCTGTGAAATAATCCATGGAGGATAACTTATCATGATAAATATTATCCACCACTACTTGACATTATTTCCATTGACAAAAATGGAAATAATGCAGAAGAAACATGGCAGATAACATTTATTGCATTGAGTTATTTCACATAGATTTTTCCCACAGCGAGATGGCCACAGCAAGTTGTCCCATTCCATTCTTGTACAGCAGGGTTTCTTAGTAACATGCTTATGTGATCCTAGAGCCTGGCCACATTTTCACATCATTTTCTCAGGCCAGAGATTTAGCACTTTCTTTTCCCAAATGAGTTCCATATCCCTTCATGACATAATTGAAAGACTTGCATTTTAACCTCTTCATACCGATTACATTTCAGTGGTGGTTTTTACTTAGATTGGGTACAAGTGGGGACAATATATTGTTTTCTACTTGGGTGGCACTATTTGGCTGCTTATAATTCCTCCCTAAACTAGTTAATTTAATTTCTAATCATCTTTATATAGAAGATTCTGTTCCTCAGTAACCCAATCCCAGATATGGCAGGAAGAATAGATTTGATCATTGCAAGAAATAAATGATGATGGTGAAAAAATGTACGATGATTTCCTGCAATCTTAATTCAATATTTGCCTTCTTTCTGATGTAGCACAGAGGGGACCAAATGTTCATAGAAACTATCAGTAATCTACATTCTTTAATGTATATATTTCTCAAAATATTTAGTGATGTTTTGCATTTTAATGTTGTAGTTTATACATATTTTCCAAAAGCAGTCTAATTGTATTCTGTGGGATGTATTGCTCAGTAGGCCTATATATAACTGCAAATTGGAATCTTCTCATAAACATATATATTCCAAACAGTAAACAGATATTTATTTGACTCTTAAGATGTAGACTAGTCTATTTCTAAGAGGAAATAAGCTGAGACATATCAAGGAAGAGAAAAAACAATCAGCAAGTAGATGATCTATGGTGACTTTTAAGCAGAAATATTATTCAGTGTTAATGGAAATCTTCAGACTTTTCCTTCAGAACAATTTTAATTCTTCAATGATTATATAATAATTCAAGCAGATTCTGAAGCTGGACACTTTTTAAGTTTAAAAAAGTTAACTGCAAGATGGAAGTCATCTTTCACCAGTGTAGAAGCAAAGTCAATCAAAATCAACAGCAGCCTACTTAAATTTGTTTGGGAGGTCTTGCCTTAACCAGGAAAGCAAACACTGGATATTTTTAAAAGCAAGTCTGTTGGGACAAGCAAATTTTATTCAGTAATGTCAAGAAAGATGTTTCCTTACATGGAAGACATTTCTTTTCAGTTGCCAGCCAAAATTTAGCACAGTGATGTTAACATTCCCCATTAAGGATTTCCAACGTTTTTAGTGACTGAACTAATACAATTGTACATAATGGCAGAAGTACATGATGATTGGTACAATAAATCTTCATCTTTTTCTGTACCATTTATTTCAGGACACATTTCATGTATTTGGCTTGGAAACTTGACACAGAAATTAGCCATTTTAGATGCACAAAAAAGGTTTATTTACCTAAGAAACTTACTTAAGTTTGAGAATTGGGAATAGCTATGTTTTTTTTTCAGTCTGCGATTGTATTTTCCACTTTATTTTCCATGTGTTTCTTCCAGGGAACACAAGGAAAGGTACAGCTTCATGAGTTCCTTCCAGACAACTGGGGGACATGTCAAAAAAGTCAAGATGGCAGCTACAGGCTGTCAAGCTACCAACCAGCCAATTAGATTTAGTTATGCAGTGATTTCACTGAAGACAATAAGAGTAGTGTAAATGAAACAGGAAGGAGAAAGCAATACCATAAAAGAATATTTCTCAGCACCACCAAAATAAGTATCTCAAATAAATAAATCAGCCAAACAAAACTAGCCCCAAAACCATGAGCGGTTTGGATTTTGCTCTGTTCAGAACAAACAGATTGCATAATAAGCATTTAAAGTCAAAGACGATTAGCTAATGGAAAGAATAGCATCCCTGGCATTCAACATAACACAATTAACTGGAAAGAAAAACTAGTGTTTTCAGTGGTTTCAAAATGTTTTTCATCAGGGTAATAATAAGCATTACTCCCTGGCCCCAATTTTGAAATGTTGCTGCTACTTTATATATGATTTTTAAAAAAATCCTTATTCATGTTTGATGCTTGAGGCATAATCCATTTTTATTTTCTTTTTCCTGGACTTAAGCAGAGATTTCTTTAAAATAAAGAGGCAATTTCAATTATAAATACTTCTGACTGTGTGCCAGCATAGTCAATGGTAAATAAGGCTGCTTGAGCTATTCTGGACTGTTGTCCTGGTGAATCAGTATTCATTTTGGCTGTTAGCATCTCAAAGCTTTTGAAACTCCTCTTCAGTTCTAGATATAGCAAAATGGGGAACAGTTGCTTGCCTGAACCACACTGGACTTTTCAGGCCCTTGAAAATATGCATATTTGCCAGTTTTGTAGGAAACATTAGAATAAAAAAAAATAAAAAACAAAGAACCATGAGGATTTAGAGCAGGGGTGTCCAACCTTGACAAATTTAACACTTGTGGACTTCAACTGCCAGAATTCCCAAGTCAGCCTGAGAGAGGAAGTACTCAAGTTTTAAAGTTGCCAAGGTTGAACATCCCTAGTGTAGAGTACATACATAGGAAACCTTTTTATCTTTTGTAAAAAAACTATGTTGGGAAAGTATGTCAATAGAAATTTGCAGAGATGGCTCTTCATACATACATGCATATACAATATTTGAATTGATTTGTGAAATGTGACTTAAATGGAATTGGAGGTTTCAGCAAACTGTAGATACTCAGCCCTGGTCTTAACATACTATATGAACTATCATATTAAATCATGTTATGTTTTGTTTGGGCATAGCATGTTTTAGAAATAAAGCATATTAATGTAGAGCTACTATGTCAATCTAGGTGAGATTTCACCCATCTCAGGTTCAGGAAGAATGGTAAAAACTTCTAACTATCTGGATTTTACTGCTTGACTTGGATCAGAATAGTTACCCTTCCCTAACATTTTAATTAGTCTTCCTTAATATTTTAAGGCTTCTTAAACTAGTTAATTCAAACTAATTTTATTTATTACAAAATGTAATAGCTTATGGCAGTATTGCCTGCTCTTTGCTATAAATTTCTTCTTGTATATTGAAGAAAATTAGAATATTGTATTTGGGAATAGCAATTACTACCTCTTGGAATTCAAAGACGATATCAGATTTAAATTTTGGAAGACAAATGACCAATGAGTGACTTCGTTAAAACAGAGAGAACTGAGTCCTGGTCCTACCTTTGTCACAAAGCTCAACTTTTCTAGCCTTAAAAAGAAGGCAAAATGTTGCCAAGAAAACAGCATAGTCTTGTCTACAAAATAACCTGAAGTCAAAAATGACTTGAAAAAGGAAAAGAAAAGAAAACTGCTTGCTATTGAGCTGCCATGCTACCAGCCCCTACTACCACAAAGTTCCTACAGGAAAAAGGCAGTATGGACAACCATGGGATCTGGCAGGGTGAGAGCTGTGGACCATAAACACAAAACTTTTGCTGTGTTCCAGCATAACAGATACAATGCCCTTGCTGACCTTAATAGGGATACTAAAGTGACAGGTCAAGGTAGTTGTGATAATGATAACTTAAGTAAGCCAGGGATCATGGTCCTAGAAGAAGAACTTACTTTGGAAAGGAGAAAGTGTGAATCAGGTATTACACACCAGTCACACAAGAAGAGCAAGGCATCCAAAAAGGGAAGCCACCTTCTGGTTGGGGACTCAATTGTAAGGGATATAAATTTAGGAAAGAATACTGAGGTTTTGAAAGAGGTCAGGTGTCTACCAGGTGCTACTGCCAGCAGAGACAAGAAGCGTATTCTTTTTTTTTTTAAACAAATTTTATTAATTTTAAAGACAAACAACACATCATTAACCATTAAGTACATAAAACCTCTTAACATTATAAATTTTTACAAGTCGAATAAAACATTATTTTTATACAACATAATTCTAATTTATCCCATTTCCATATGGACACATAAATATCTTTCAGCAAATTTCTCATTATTTCTCTTTACTCTTATTCAGTTTCATTTCTTTTCTATATTTATCCATTTTATAGTCATCATATTCATTTCTTTCTGACTTGTTTACAATTATTCTCATCTAACATTCCTCCAAGGTTTTATTGATTCTTTTTTTTTTTTTATAAAAAACAAATTTTATTAGTTTTACAAAAAACACAATACACATACAAAACACAAAACATAAACAAAACTAAAAAATCTTTTCTGAAGGTTGTCTGTTCCCGGGTTGAAACTCTTCACACAGACACAAATTCAAACATCATATTCATCCCATATATCCTTCCATATCTTATTATCATTTTCTTTTTTATATATATATATAAAAACCATTTTTATCAGTTTTATAAAGACAATGCACAAAGAATCAAGGCATAACAGCTTATAAATTCTTTTCTAGGAAAAAATAATAATAAAAGACCAATAAAGCATAACAATTCCAAATTATAGTATCAATACTTCATATAGTATTAACTTCATATCTTATCCCTACTTCTCCTTTTCATCCAAATTATTTCTTATTAATTAAAATTTTATTGCCTTTTATCAATATACAAAATCAAAAAAAAAAAAAAAGCATATATATCCTTCCATATCTTATTACCATTTTCAACAACATTCTTTGTCTGTTCTATTTCCAATTATCCATTCCTCTTTTTTCTTTTACTATACTTCTCCTGTACACCAATTGGAGTAACATCTATAACTCATTACCCTAACTTAAAAATACTTCGTATAGCAATTTTTCTTGGGATTCTGTTTAAAAGATTCTAAGATTACATAATGAATTTTATATTCTAAATACACATATAAAAACACAAACTTATGTACCCTCCAGAATCCCTCTTTTATCCTAAATTAAATTCACCCATTGTCTCTAAATAAACTTTTTTTCTTTAGGTCTTGCTTCCCCCCATTAAGGCTTCTCCTCCCCCCCTTTCTCTCTTGCTTATTCTTCTCCTTGCCCTTTTTACCCCTTTGCTTTTTCTCCTCACTTTTCTTGCTCCTTTTCCTTTGCTTTCTAACCTTGCCTCCACCTTTTCGCTCATTTTTCTCTCTTTTGGTTGTTTTTATAATTCTTAAAATCCCCTTTTTCTTATTCTTTTTCTCCTCCTCTCCGGAAGGGACCCATTGTTCATCAAAGATGGCTTCTTCTTCCTCTTCTTCCTTGTCCCAGTCCTTTTGCTGCGTAATCAACTTTTCATAAGTACATAACGCCATTTGTAAGAATTGAAACAAAGTGCCCAAAGTATCTTCTTTTTTATATTTTTGATATTCAATCTCTAGTTCATCCACAAACGATGCCATTATGAAAAGGGAAACTTTTTCCAAAACAACCACAAGTATTTTTAATCAAAGACAATCAAAAACAATTAAAAAAAAGTTCCAAAAGTTAATACTTTTCTTCCTTCTTCTCTTTCTCTTCTGGGGTTAATTTTTAATCAAAGAGGTCCAATTACCATATATCTTCCTTTGGGATTCTAGGCAATCTCCTCCTTTTTCAGCTTCTGCTCCAATTTTTTTTTCCTCTCCCTTCCCACTTGCAATGTCAATTTTAAATAATCAGAAATCCATACCTCCAATAAGGGTTTTCCAATTTCTTAAGTTTTTCAATGTCCAAAAATCCTTTTGTCCCTTCGCTTCAACTCTCAAAACAATTCACTTTCAATGTCCAATATATCCAAATATTTCTGCTGTTTCCATGGGGTGGGAGAGTAAAGAAAAAAAAAAAAAGTTCCCTTTAACAGCTTCTCCGCCGCTTTTCGCTCTTCTTAGGGATACAATGTATCCTCCAGCAATTCAAACAGCTCAGTTCCAGGCAATTTAAAAGATGTTACTTGACCCGGCTCAGACAAAACTTTCACTCTTCACACTTCCTCCAGCACAATCTTACCCGGTTGCTGGCTTCTTCGTGGCGGCCATTGCTGACCGCCGCTCCACCGCCTTGGGAAAAAGGGGTTTTTCCGGAGAAGGGGGGGTCTGCGACACCCCCACCTCCCTATCCGACTCCCCTCTCTCTTCAGCTGTCCCTACAGGACAGCCATATCCCCCTGACCCATCTGGATCGGGGGTACCTCGACGGCTAGCACAGCAGGAATCGCGAGCTGTCGCGAATTCCTGCTGCCCCGAAGCCACGCGGAACCGGAAACCCCAAGAAGCGTATTCTTAAGCATAGTCAAGAATGCCAGCAAGGGCTGTGATGCTGATGCTATTATACATCTTGGTACAAATGTTCTGAAGGATATACTTTCTGTTCAGAAAGACTTCCAGAGTTTGGGGTATGAACTTAGTAATATGGACTGTAGGCTTATCTTTTCAGTATACAAGGTATACAGTATACCTGTATACCTGTGTACTGTACCAGTATACAAGGAACAAAAAGAGAAAGGGCAAGGTGTAGCAGAGTTTAATGTGTGGCTAAAGGAGTGGTGTAAAAGGGAAAGCTTTGGTTTTATTAGTCATGATGTTTGTTAAGTTCTGCGCATGGGCGCTAAGAATGGAGACGAGCCGGTGACAGTGAACTTCAAAACTCTTTATTAACATGGTGTAACAGCTCAGCTCAATGGTCGCAATGGCCCCCTTTATATAGGCAAGCTATTGAGTATTTAACCAATGAAAACACAGGCAGCGTTAGGTCCGTCAACCAATGGGAGAGGCTTGTTAATAGCTAATCAGATTCTCCTGAATGGACTAATCTGATGTCGCCATTAATGGCCAATCAGAAGTGCAGGGCCAGAACCCTGCACTTTATTTCAAGCTCTCAATAATCTTTATTAAGCACATTTTATTCATTCACAACACCCCTTCCCCCCGGGTTCCGTCTCCCACTGGATCCGTATGGTTTTTCAGGTTCATACGATGGGTGCAGACGGTCGAGGTGGGACCGGAGCTTCCATCCCATCAATAACTCGGCGGGAGTATTGTTGGTGACGCTGTGCGGAGTGATATGCTGCAAAAGGAATATCTGGTTAATCTTGTCTTCGATATCACCATAGTCCATTTTATGCAAGGTTTTCTTGACGAATTGTACCATGCGCTTGGCCCTTCCGTTGGCCGTAGGATGCGCTGGCGAAGTCAGCGCATGGCGAATACCGCGGTCCGCCAGGTACTGTTCAAAGGACAATGCGGTAAATTGGGGCCCGTTGTTGGATACCAGAACGTCTGGTAATCTGTGTGCTGTAAATAGTCTGTCTAGTTTCCTGATGACCGATTCGGTTGTTGTATTTCTCATCTCATGGATTTCAAGCCAGTTTGAGTAGGCATCCACCGTTAATAAGAATGTGTGGCCTTTGTTAGGTCCCGCAAAGTCCAGATGAATACGGGACGATGGTCCCCTCAGTGTTTCCCATTCAGTTGGGGTTGCTTTCGGTGGAGCATTGCTTACTTCCTGGCATTTGTGACAAGCTTTTACCCATGTCTCGATCTGCTTGTCAATGCCTGGCCACCACACGTAGCTTCATGCGAGGGCTTTCATGCGCACGATGCCGGGGTGGCCATCGTGCAAGGTTCTTAATATCGCTTGTCGTAACCGCTCTGGGACAACGACTCTATCACCCCAGATAATGCAGCACTTCTGGGAAAACAGTTCCGTTTGTTGATTCTTGAATGGGGCGTAGTCGTCAAGTATCTGGTCCAATGGCCATCCGCACTCGACCCAACTGAGGACTCATGCTAAAATGGGGTCGCGTTTCGTTTCCATCACGATATCTCGGGCTGTTAGTGGCGGTGTTCGAAGTGTCTTGATCTGCAGTGTTGTAACTGTCGGAGCAGGGTCATCAATGGTCTCTGGAAGCGGTGCACGGCTCAGTGCGTCGGCGTGGGGAATGGCCTTCCCCGGGCAGTGTTGCAACTTATAATTATATGCAGCCAAGAATTCTGACCAGCGAGTCATTCTGGGGATAATATATAAGGGGTTGGCTTATCTCCCACTATTATTCCCAGAAAAGGTTTGTGGTCAGTCACTATAGTAAAGGCTCGGCCGTACACATATTCATGAAATCTCTTAACAGCAGACACAATAGCAAGAGCCTCTTTATCAATTTGACTGTAATTGCATTCTGCTTTTGATAGCGTCTTTGAGAAATAGGCAACAGGGGCTTCACTACCGTTTGGCAAAACGTGGCTCAAATGGCGCCCATTCCGAATGGTGATGCATCACACGTTACCGTTAAAGGCAAAGTCTCGTTATACTGCATCAGAACAGCATCAGAAGTCAATAATTTTTTCACTTTTCGAAACGCCTGCTCCTCTCTGTGTCCCCATACCCAGATTGCTTTTTTGTCCAATAAACGATGCAGGGGTTCGGCTATGGTTGCTTTGTGAGGCAGGAAAACGTTATAAAAATTGATAAGGCCTAGAAAAGCCTGGAGGTCAGCCTTATTTCAGGGTTTGGGGGCATTTTTGATTGCCCTAAGTTTGCTATCGGTGGGGTGAATGCCATGACTATCAATTAAATATCCTAAAAATTCTACACGATCCGTACATAGTTGACACTTGTTTTTTTTTACTTTGAAACCTGAGTCTTTAAATCTCTGGAGAACCAACCTCAGGTGATTCCTTAGTACTTTTCGAGTCGGGGCAGTGATTAACACATCATCAAAATATGGGACAATGCCTTTTATCCCTTGTAATAGTCTTTTCATCAAACTTTGAAAGATTCTCGGGGCTATGCTTACTCCGAACTGGAGTCGGTTATATTTAAACGCACCTTGGTGCGTAACGATCGTTTGAGCCTCTGCCATTTTTTGTCTACAGGCAGTTGTTGGTATGCCTGGGCTAAGTCTAGTTTAGCGAAGACTTTTCCGCCCCCCAGGGAATGGAGGAGGTGTTGCACCACCAGTACCGGGTAAGCGTTTTGTTGAAGGCGTGGTTCAGGGTGGCTCAGTAGTCCCCACAAATTCTTATTGATCCATCCGGTTTGATGGGTGTCACGATTGGGGTTTCCCAGGGAGAGTGATCGGTTGGTTCTAACACACCCTGGGCTATTAATTTATCAAGCTGCTCGTCAATCTTTGGTTTAAGGGCAAATGGAACTCGATGAGACTTAAGGCGGATGGGAGCTGTTTCAGAATTCAGGTTAAATGATATCGGGGTCCCCCTGTACTCACCTAATTTTTCTGCAAAGAGGTCCTGGAATTCTTGGACGAGGTCCTCTTCCCAGTCACTGCTGCAGATTCAGTGAATAACGGCTACTTCAATTCCGAGTGGAGCAATTCCTGTCGACTAGGCTGATCCCTGTCGATTACAGTCAGGAGTAGGAATGCTGTATGGTTCTTAAACGATACCCAGACTCGTCTGGATCCAACGACTGGAATTCAATTTCCCTGATAGTCTTTGAGTATGAGTCTTTGGAATCTGAGGTCTTGCCGCCAGACAGTAGGGATGAGCTGCTTGAGGGTCTTCCAGGAAACCATCGAGAGGGATGATCCTGAATCGACTTCCATCAGGCAGGGCTGGTTCTCGATGGCCACTTTCACTCGGATCTTGTTGGCATAAAGAGATGAGGTGTGACCGATCGTGATAGTTTGGTGAGCCTCTTCTCGCTTTGTTGAGTGGTTTAGGGGTTTGTTTCTGTAGGAGTGGTTGTTCCATTGGTGGTTCATGGGTTCTCACTTTGCAGGATGGCTTCCTGTCGGTTGGCGATAGTTAGCCCCCCTTGAGGGCTGGCTGGGTCCTAGCTTGCTTCTACAGACCCGTCCGATATGGCCTCTTTTCCCGCACACATGGCAGAGCACATCGAGGAATTTGCATTCTGATCGGGGGTGGCTTGCCCCACAACCAGCGCATTGGTGCTGAGATCTCTGGCGTTGGACTCGTTCGGACCAAAGTCGGTAGACCTCTTCTTCGTTGCTTTCAAATGACGATTTGAGGTCCTCGTGGTGGGCTGTTAACAGCTGTCCTTCTGACTGAGGTGAAATTTTGCAGGTGAGTTGGCGAAGCGGGGCGTGGGTGCGGTGCATTTGGGCAGCTGACTTCCTGGTTGCTTCTGCTGCAGTAGCTTGAGTGATGGCATCTTTAAGGCTAATGTCGCCTTTCGCCATCAGCTTACTCTGTGTGCCTGGAGCATCTAATCCCAGAACTATTCGGTCTCTCAGGACTTCTTCTAGGTCAGCAAACTCGCATAGGCCTCCCAGATTCCAGAGATCCGCTATGAAATCAGCAACACTTTTGCCCTTCCGCTGACTTCTCTGGTAAAATTCATGCTTTCTAACGAGCGTTGGCATGATTGGTGCATAGTGGGCCCTCAGTAGAGGTTCGAGGACGTCCCAGTCCATAGACTTTATTTCTGCCGGTTTCGCTAGTGCCTTGGCCATCTTGAATACAGTCAGCCCGCAATGAGTTAGGAATACCACCCGTTTCTTCCCAGTAGTGGCATCCTTCAAATTGTTGGTCTCCAGAAACATCTGGAAGCGATCCATATATGAGTCCCAGTCTTCTTGCGCTGGGTCGAATGGAGCGGGTGGTATGACACCGCCGGACATGGTTCCACCATTGGTGCGTTTCAGCCACATGCTCTGTTATCGTTCTTCGTTGTTCAGTCAACTCTGACGTCTCGACATCCCATCCTTATCACCAGTGTTATGTTCTGCACATGGGCGCTAAGAATGGAGACAAGCCAGTGACAGTGAACTTCAAAACTCTTTATTAACATGGTGTAACAGCTCAGCTCAATGGCCACAATGGCCCCCTTTATACAGGCAAGCTATTGAGTATTTAACCAATGAAAACACAGGGAGCGTTAGCTCCGTTAACCAATGGGAGAGGCTCGTTAATAGCCAATCAGATCCTCCTGAATGGACCAATCCGATGTCGCCATTAACGGCCAATCAGAAGTGCAGGGCCAGAACCCTGCACTTTACTTCAAGCTCTCAATAATCTTTATTAAGCACATTTTATTCATTCACAACAATGTCTACAGCTGGTCCGATGAAAAACTATACAAAAGAGATGGTTTGTGTTAGGGATAACATTGTTTTACCCTAACTGGTTTAGGTAAATAATAATATGTAATCATAGTTTGTATGTTAAAGTGTCTGCAACTTTAACTGTGGGATAGTAATTAAGGGAGTGGTTGTGAAAGCACTTTAAAAGAGGCAAGACTGCAGCTTGCTCTCTCTCTGGCTTTGATGATCCCTGATTACTGCAAGGACTCAAGACTGCATTGCTCGAACGGGAGAGAAAACAAAGGACTGACTTGTAAGTGAACTGACATAGGATATTCTACACGGACTTTGCTAACTGAATATCCCTGAATGGACTGACTAAATGATACATGACTATTGGACTGTTATTTTGACTATGCTATGAACTCATAATGGAATAAATTATATTTTTGATAGCACAAGCGTATCTGTTATTTTTACTGTATGTTAATAAACATACAAGCTTTGCTCACTCATTTATCTGTGTGCCTATCTGACTAATGCTGCACATTCTGTTTAGCTTGTCTCCCTAACTCTGGTTGGGGAAACCAGGCTTAACACTGGTTATGGGCCCAGAGGCTGCAAAGTCAGTTTAACTAGGATAAAACAGATTTATGTAAAAGTGAGAGTTTGTGTTGTTATACATTACAGTAAACAGACAGCTGTGTTTTATTAATTATAGTTTTATATCCATATAAGAAAACATGGCACAAGTCAATCTACAAAGTTTGTCCCTTATATCCAAGTTGGATGGAACAAACTATGTATCATGGTCTATGAAATGTAGTCTGCTTCTACGAAGAGAAGGTTTGTGGAACATAATTGAAAATCCACCAAACGTAGAAGAATGGGATCCAGAGGATGATGAAGACAGATTAAAGATAGAAGAATTTATGCATAAAAATGAACAAGCTATTTGCATTATTGCTTTAACCTTAACTGATCAACAACTTGTTTATATCCACGGAGAGAAAACGGCTGTTGGGTGTTGGCAGAAGCTGAAGAGGATTTATGTTCGAGATAATGTTGGTGCTCACATAAATCTAACACGGAAACTTTTCAGTACACATCTCCATAAGAATGGTAATACGCTGAGTCATTTGAAAACTATGCAAAGCATTTTTCAAGAACTGCACGAGAAAGAGCTTATTTTCTCTGAACTACACCAAGTCTACATAATTCTATCTTCCCTTGATGAAAGTTATGATAACTACGTAACTTCACTTGAAATTTTGCAAAGGAAAGCCTAACTTTAACTGATATAACTGGCAGATTGATTGAAGAGGCCAGAAGAAGGCTTGAAAGAGATCAGTTAAGGAGGCAGCAACCTCAAAAAGAAGATAATGAAACTCCTACTGCATACGCAATTAAAAAGTGCTTTAATTGTGGAGGAAGAGGACATTTGGCAAGATTTTGTAAAAAAGCAAAACGCCAGAACGCTGACCAGAATACTAAAAGTCATCAAAAGAAAAAGAAAAATTTAGAGTTAGCCATGTATACTAACGGAGCTGTAAAAAATAATTTATGGGTGGTTGACAGTGGAGCATCCCACTGTATAACAAATGATAACAAAAAATTTATTAAAATGTCCCAGAGTACACAGCAGATATCGTTAGCCAATGGCTGGAAACTGAAAGCTAAAGGTCAAGGTATAGCATATTGTTCTTTTATAAAAGAGAATGTAAAAATGTTATATGTACCACAACTTAAGTTTAATTTAATTTCAGTAAGAATTTTGGTTAAACTAGGATATGTAGTTACATTTAGGGGAGATAACTGCATAATTGAGAAAGAAGATAAGAAAATTACTGCATCTTTAAGAGGTGAATTATATGTGTTAAATGATGATGGTTTAAAGGTGGCTAACACAGTTTATGAAAATAAGAAACCTCATGATGAATGTATTCACTTGTTATATCAAAGGCTAGGGCATTTAAATTTTAAAATGCTTAAGAAAACTGTTGAATTATCTAAGGGAATAAGTTTGAAACCTTGTAATAAGTATTTGCAATGTAATGCCTGTAATCAGAGTAAGGCCAGGGTCACACCTGCTAATAGAGTTGATGGATTTACTACCAAAGAGCCTTTAGAAGTGGTATTTGTTGATTTAATAGGTCCGAAAAAACCAAGTGTAGGAGGAGCTCGTTACATATTAAGTATAATGGACCACTATTCTAGATATGGGTTTTGCTATTTAATGAAGAGCAAAACTGAAACGTATCAAAATCTCTTTAATTGGATAAAATTTGCTGAAAGAAAAACTAAAAAGAAATTAGTAACTCTTATAACAGATAATGGTACGGAATTTACAAATAATAAATTCCAGAACAGACTAAGAATGTTAGGTATTCAACATAAAATGTCTGCACCATATAGGCCACAACATAATGCCTTTATAGAGAGAAGAGGCCAAACATTACAATCAATGGCGCGAACTATGATGTCTGATTCAGGATTACCTGACAATTTATGGGGAGAAGCAATAATGTGTGGTAATCATATATTAAATAATGTTGTTAATTCAACAACAGATGAATTACCATTCACACTGTGGCATGGTACAAAACCTGATTTAAGTTACATGCACACATTTGGAGCACCAGCATGGGTGCATATCCCTACACAACTTAGACACAAAGGACAGCATAGAGCTAAAAGATTATATTTTGTAGGATATACATCTAATCATAGATCTTATAGATTCTGGGAACCAGGTACATCTAGAGTTTACACCAGTGCTAGTGCAAAATTCCTAGAACATATAGGATGGAATAGATTAGAGCAAGATTTAAATAATGAAGTAATTATTGAACCCTACAGTAGGCAGAAAGATCAGACTAGTTATAAGAAGAGTCCAATTAAAGAAGAAGTCCATGAAGAACAAATAGGACCAGAACAAGAGGAAATAGTTGATCAGGAAGAGTTAGATAATCAAGAAGAGTTAATAAATGAAAGTCCACCTGTAAGTCCTGTAATACCTAGACGTACTACACGTGTAACTAGACCACCTGATAGGTATCAAGCAAGTATAGTTTGCCAAGTAATTAAAGTTCCAACTAGTGTAGATGAACTTAGGATGTATCCTGCTAAGGATCAGGAGAATTGGCAAAAGGCAATGGAAAAAGAACTAAATTCATTAAAGGTAATGAAAGTTTATGAAGATGCTAAATTGCCTCCAGGAGAAAAATCCATTGGGCGCAAATGGATATTTAAAGTAAAAACTGGAAATGATGGGACTGTTACCCATAAAGCTAGGTTAGTAGCTCAAGGATTTAATCAAACTGCATCTGATTACGATGAAGTTTTTGCACCAAGTCTTAAAGCAACATCTTTAAGAGCAGCATTAGTGTGGGCAGCTAAGAAAAACTATGTCATTAACCATTTAGATGTAGAAACTGCTTATCTACATGCACCATTGCAGCACACTATATATTTAAGAAAACCAGTAGGTATAAAAGACAATAAAGTAAATAGTAATGATTGTTGGAAACTCAAAAAGAGTCTTTATGGGTTGAAACAATCTGGGTTTGAGTGGAACCAATATATTGTGAAAGAGTTAAACAATATAGGTTTTAAATCTGGTTTAGCAGATCCATGTGTGTTTAAAAGAGAAAATAATGGAACGGTGTCATTATTGTTATTATTTACAGATGATATTGCTTTGATAACTAAGACTAATAATGAAGCTAATGAGATTATATCATTATTAGCCAAAAAGATAAAATAAAAGCATTTAGGTGAAATTAAAAAGTATCTAGGATTGACAATTAACAAAACAAAAAATGGTTTTAAGATATCTCAAGAAGATAAAATTTGCCAATTAATTAAAATGTTTAAAATGGAACTTTGTAAACCGGCAAAGACTCCAATGAGTCAGGAAGTTTGCCAAACTGATGATCAAAGTCCCAAATTTGATAAGTCCATATATCAATCTTTGATTGGCAGCTTATCATATATAAGCAATTGGTCTAGGCCAGATATAGCTTATAGTGTTAATCAGCTGGCACGTTTTAATTCAGATCCACATCAATGTCATTGGCAATCATTAAAGAGAATTTTAAGATATCTTAAAGGAACACTGAACCATGCATTTTATATAGAACCAAAGGGTGATTTGAGTCTTAGTGCCTATGCAGATGCAAGTTTTGCAACTGATATAAACACTAGAAAATCAACATCTGGGATGGCTATATTATTTGGTAAGACACTAATAGGATGGAGGTCAATCAGACAACAGCATATCAGCTTGTCCACAATGGAAGCGGAATTTTCATGTCTGTCATTATTATGCACTGACTTAATTCTGTACAAACAGTTATTATTAGACATGGGTATAACTGTAAAAGATTCCATTATTGTGTACGAGGACAATCAAGCAGCTATAAAATTAGCTACTAGTATTGCTGTAAAAACTAGATCAAAGCATACTGATTTAAGATACTTAAATGTTAGAGAATCTGTAAAGAATGGGCTAATTAAATTGGAATACTGCATGACGAAGAAAACATTGCAGACCAATTTACAAAAGCTCAAGGAGTAATTAAGTTTAAAGAGAGTTGTAACAAATATGATTTAAAGATGTAAATAGTTATATTTATTATTATTTCCTAAAAGGGGAGAATGTTAGGGATAACATTGTTTTACCCTAACTGGTTTAGGTAAATAACAATATGTAATCATAGTTTGTATGTTAAAGTGTCTGCAACTTTAACTGTGGGATAGTAATTAAAGGAGTGGTTGTGAAAGCACTTTAAAAGAGGCAAGACTGCAGCTTGCTCTCTCTCTGGCTTTGATGATCCCTGATTACTGCAAGGACTCAAGACTGCATTGCTCGAACGGGAGAGAAAACAAAGGACTGACTTGTAAGTGAACTGACATAGGATATTCTACACGGACTTTGCTAACTGAATATCCCTGAATGGACTGACTAAATGATACATGACTATTGGACTGTTATTTTGACTATGCTATGAACTCATAATGGAATAAACTATATTTTTGATAGCACAAGCGTATCTGTTATTTTTACTGTATGTTAATAAACATACAAGCTTTGCTCACTCATTTATCTGTGTGCCTATCTGACTAACGCTGCACATTCTGTTAAGCTTGTCTCCCTAACCCTGGTTGGGGAAACCAGGCTTAACAGTTTGCATCCATCAAAGAAAGGGACTGCGTTACTTGGCATTAAGTTCACAGATTTCCTGGATAAACATTTAAACTGAACAGCGGGGACAGAGAATTAATGGATTCAGAACATCTCTGTCCCCAGCAACCTAAAACTGATAAGGGTACCAGTGCATGCAAAATAGATGTTTGTGCAGGTAAGATTATCAATCTTGATGACAACCAAAACCAAGCATTTAATAGAGTGCCACATTATGTGTACTAATCAAACAGGTGGCAAGCAAGTAGGGACAGGCAGGCACAACACAGGTTGTGTAGACAGGAAACACAGTGTCAGACATAAAGATCTCAAGTACCTATATACAAATGCACAAAGTTTGGGAAACAAGCAGGGTGAACTCGAACTACAAATACATGAAGGTAAATGTGATACAGTTGGAATAACAGAAACTTGGTGGGATGAAACCCATGACTGGAATATACTGATAGAAGGATACAAACTATTCAAAAAACAACAACAGACCCCATAAAAGAGGAGGTGGAGTTGCACTGTTTGTAAAGGATCACTATATTGCTACAGAAGTGCATGAAACCAAAGATGAAAACCTCCTAGAATACATATGGGTCAATATAAAAGAAAAAAAGAATGACATGGTCATAGGCCTATATTATAGGCTACCCAATCAAGCAGAAAAAATAGGTGTCCTTTTTGCCAGCCAACTAACAAACATGCAGGAAACACACAACAATAGTAATGGGAGACTTCAATTATCCTGATATCAATTGAAAAACTAATTCTGCACCAAGTGATTAATCAAATAAGTTCCTTACCAACCTAGCTGACAACTTTGTTGTCCAAAAGTTAGAGGGTGAAACTAGAGGGACAGCCATACTGGACTTAATTCTTACAAATAGAATAGAAGTGTTAGAGGGAGTTGAAACTGCAGGAACCTTGGGTGCGAGTGACCATGTCATACTAGAACTCAACATAACACAAACACAAGCAACAGAGCATAATGACATTAGAGTCTTGGATTTTAAAAGGGCTCATTTCAATAAACTCAGAGAGAACTTGGGAAAGATTCCATGGATGAAAATCCTAAAGGGGAAAACAACTCAAGAATCTTGGGAAACTCTAAAAGGTATGATCATAGAAGCCCAGACCAGCACAATACCACTGAGAAAGAAAAACAAGAAATCCAAGAAGAAACTCTTTGTCAAATTGAAAGAAAAAAAGGACAAGCACAAAAAATGGAAAGAAAGACAACTAAGGCAGAATATCAGCAGATAGCCAGAATCTGCAAAGACAAAGTCAGGATGGCAAAGGCTCAGAAAGAACAAAGACTTGCAACAAAAGTCAAAGATAATAAAAAAAAATTCTTCCAACATATAAATAACAAGAAAAAAAATCAAGGAAACAGTCATTCCACAAAAGAGAGAAGTTGGCAAGGAAGTAACAGGCAACAGAGAGAAAGCAGAATTGCTTAACTCATTCTTTGCCTCTGTCTTCACGCAAAAAGAAACTATAGCTCAACCTATCAAAAACATAACTGTAAAAGACAGACCAGAAATAAAAGTTAAAATAAGCAAAAAAAAATAGTAAGAGAACACCTGTCTGATCTTGATGAAAACAAATCACCGGGGCCTAATGGATTACATCCCAGAGTTTTAAAGGAGCTGGCAGAGGTCATCTCAGAACCACTGCACCATATCTTTGAAAAATCCTGGAGCACCCGGGAACTCCCAGAGGACTGGAAAAGAGTTGATGTGGTTCCCATCTTCAAAAAAAGTGGGGGAAAGCAGACCTAGGAAACTATAGACCAATCAGCCTAACATCAATACCCGGGAAGATACTGGAAAAAATAATAAAAAAACAGACCTGCCAACATCTAGAAACAAGTAAAGTAATAACTAGTAGTCAGCACGGGTTTGTTAAAAACAGATCATGCCAAACCAATCTTATTTCATTCTTCAACACAGTAACTAAATTAGTAGACCAGCAAAATACTGTGGACATAATATATTTAGATTTCAGCAAGGCATTACCACTAGATGGATTCACAACTGGCTGGCAAACCGTACTCAATGAGTAGTCCTTAATGGGTCTAAGTCTACATGGAGGGAAGTAAGCAGTGGGGTGCCACAAGGTTCTATCTTAGGCCCAGTCAATATCTTCATTAATGACTTAGATGAGTGAATAGATGGGGAACTTACCAAATTTGCAGATGATACTAAGCTGGCAGGAATAGGTAACACCCAAGAAGATAGGTTCAAAATCCAGATAGATCTTGACAGACTAGAACACTGGGCTGTATCTAACAAAATGAACTTCAATGTAGAGAAAAGTAAAGTCTTACACTTAGGCAAGAAAAACCAAAAGTACACATATGGACTGGGTGAAACCAGGCTCAATAGCAGTAACTGTGAGAGGGATCTTGGAGTCTTAGTGGACAACCAGCTAAATATGAGCCAGCAGTGTGCAGCTGCCACCAAAAAAGCTAATGCAATCCTAAATTGTATTAACAGAGGAATACAGTCAAGATCAACGGAAGTACTAATACCACTCTATAAAGCTTTTGTAAGACCACACCTAGACTACTGCATCCAGTTTTGGTCACCACATTACAAAAAAGATGTTGAGACTCTAGAAAAAGTACAGAGAAGAGCAACCAGGATGATTAGGGGACTGGAGGCTAAAACATACAACGAACGGTTGCAGGAACTGGGCTTGTCTTGTCTAGTAAAGAGAAGGACCAATGGAGACAAGATAGCAGTCTTCCAATATTTGAGGGGCTGCCACAGAGAGGAAGGGGTCAAGTTATTTTCTAAAGCACCTGTAGGCTAGACAAGGAATAATGGATGGAAATTGAACAAGGAGAGATTTAACCTGGAAACAAGGAGAAACTTTCTGACAGTGAGAACAATCAACCAATGGAACAGCTTGCCCTCGGAAGTTGTGGGAGCGCCATCACTTGAGACTTTCAAGAAGAGATTGGACTGCCATTTGTCAGAAATGGTGTAGGGTCTCCCGCTTGGGTGGGGGTTTGGACTAGATGACCTACAAGGTCCCTTCCAACTCTGATTATCTGTATCTGAATTCCTATAGAAGTCTAAATGACTGTCACTGGACTGTTTACAGTTTATTTTTATTTTTCCTCCTTGATGCTTATGCTTCTAATAAGTCAGGAAGAGAAAGCGATATACAGAAAATATTACTTAAACAATCACTGTGGAAAAGGGTAGAAAATATAGCAAACTGAATCAATTAACCGTGTTGAACATCCATCATATAATTATTTTTGAATGTATGTGTTTCCTGTGCCTTATTCATTCAGAATGTGATATGGGCTGTCACCTCACATCCATTTGATTTCTCTGATAATCTCTTAGGAAGGTCACTGTCCCAGGCCCTATGGACTACCAAATAAATTTCATGTTAGATCTTTTCTCTCAACAAAGAATTAGTTCAAAGTATTTGTTTTTATACCATATGCATTTCCTTTGGGGGTAGTTGGAAAGCTTGTTTTGCAATAATATTTACTACGAGGAACCCATTCTACCTGCAGAACTATGCTAGGATAGTATTAGACAAACATTTGCATAATTAAAAAAAACATTGTGAATATATACAGATGCTACACATGCCACTAGTTCTTGACATGGGCAAGTTTTTATACTTGCAAAGTCAATTCTAGACTGAGCATGAGAGACATAGCACTTTTGAGACAAAATGGGGATTTGGTAATCATTCTGGCATATGTAACCCACCATAGTATCATACTCTTACTATTAGCAGGAAAAACTACATAGATCTTTGCATTTTGTGTGTGTGTGTATGAGTCAGTGTTAAGTTTCAGCTACTTTTGGAACCAATCCTGGTAATTTCTTGACAATATTTCTGAAGGACCAAAAGAGAGTGACTGGCGCAAGGTCAACCAGCTGGCTTTGTGCCCTAGGCAGGACTAGAACTCCCAGTCACCTGGTTTCTAGCTTGATACTTTAACCACTAAAACCACACTGGTTGTCTCAGACATGGAACATAGTAAAGCTGATACTTTGTTTACTTTTACCTTATATCACTAAAGAATCTTATGTGAAAATTTTAATTTCCTTCTTTGTTTCTCTTTCATTCTGCCTTTAATTTCCTTTACTTGCTGCTTCATACACTTTGCATAATATTGCTTCTCACAAAAGAGAATAGCATGATGGCTATGTACATACAAATGGTAGTATTTCAAATTGTTCATTTAGAAATATGTAACCCATCAGAATACAGCTCCAGAGCCTCATGTATGATTTAATGATTGAATAAAACAGCAGTCAAAGCACAGTTTAATCTAGTACATATCCAGTGGTATTTGTGCTTCAGGTTGCTAACCCACTTTAACACTCAAATATATTTTTCTATGTATTTATCAACATTTTTCAAGAATGTTTCAAGAAAAGAGCCATATTTTATGATGAATCGGTTTGGCTTTAGATACTGCTACTGCTTATTCTTATGATCAATTACTGTTCTTCTGTGATTGCAATTATAGAAATAATCATCAAGAAACTGTGAATGAATTTTGCAAAGAGTAGGGGGAGGTGGTTTTATAGGGCATTAAACATATAAATGTGCTTCCAAAAATATTTGTGGGAATACCATGCAGAGACAAAACTAACCAGCCTATCAGATGAAAGAGTGGCAGTGCATTCTGGGAGTGGGATTTTCCAATCAATCAGTAAATCCTTTCATCATCTTTGCACCCATTTTATAATAAATAGAAGCACTATAACATAGCCATTCAATAAGCAAGGGTTCAATCTTCTCCCACCCCAAGCTATTGGCAGAAAGCCAGAGGGGAGAAAAATAAATGACATTGTTCTGTCCATTGCTTAAAAAAATTAAAACAATTTACTGAAATATTAAATCAAATTAATGAGGCTGCAATAAATCTGATTCCTTTTTGGCCCAATTCCCTTACTTTCTCCACATTTTGAAGTTCAACAATACAGATGTATTTTTTATTCCTTCCAAATTCTATTCAGTGATCTCAGCTTTCGAAACGATAGTTAGAAGAGAGCAGCCTTTGATCAATGTATCCTTCAAAGTTAAAAACATCTTTGAGAATCAATTTGACAGATGCATTTTTAGCTTGTTCACAATGATTTTTCCCTTTCTTTTTTGGGGGGTGGTGGTGGTTGTGCAAACAGAACAAATGAGGGAAAGAAGCAAAAAATATAGGAGCAGTTCCTGTCCTGACATTAATTACCCGTGCAAGATCTAACTTGTGTTGCAAACACTTCAGGCAGCTTGTGTTGGAAACTTCTGGGGCATGGTACAACATGTATACGCAATATTTATGAAAGTCAGAATTTTACATAAGATTCTAATGTGGTATAGCATATGAGTGTGTGTATGCTTACAATGAAAATTAGGACTAAGTGGGAAAATTTAGAATTTTTGTTGCTAAGCAAGGCAGTTGTAAAGTGAGTCATGGCCAATTTTGGCACCTTTTTGCCATAGTTGTTAAGTTAATCGCATGGTTGTTAGATGAATCTGGCTTCACCTAATGATTTATTGACTTGTTGGAAGTCAGCTGGGAGGGTAACAAATGGCAGTCCCATGATCCCATCTGCAACTATAATTAAACATATACTAGCCAAAAGATATGGAGTTTATTTCCAAGACTCTCTATTAAGTTCTGTTTGTAATTTATGCTTATCTTAATTAATTTTCATTATCTTGCTAGAATCTTTTTCTTCAATAGCAGTCCTCAGTAATTAGATAGCTCAAAATAGCAATAGTACTTAGACTTATATATCACTTCACAGTGTTTTACAGCCCTTTCCAAGTGGTTTACAGTGTCAGCATATTGCCCCCAACAATCTGGGTCCTCATTTTATCCACCTCGGAAGGATGGAAGGCTGAGTCAATCTTTAGCTGGTGAGAATCAAACTGCTGAACTGCTCACAGCTGGCAGTCAACAGAAATAGCTGCAGTACTGTACCACTGTACCACCATGGCTCATGACCCTGCTAGTTTAGAATTGAAACTTTTAACCAGGATCTCTTGACCAATAACCTAAAATTCATCAGCTTCAACTCACAATTCTATAAGGGATTGATAATAAATAGAGTGTAAATTAGCTATCATTATTTCATTTTGTAAAACATTCATTCTAATATATTAGCTATGGGCTAGGTATTGCACTTACTCTAAAAAATGTTGAATATCTTTAACTTCTTTTAAAATGCATGGGATCTAAATTAATAATCTTGAACCTGTTCTATTAATTTTATCATAATAGGAGTGATAATAAAGTCATCAATATACCCTATTAGTGACAAATTAGTGTTACTAATAGGCTATACTGTATTTGTACATGAAGACTTTAAAGTGTATTGCATTTGTACATTTATATGTACACATATACACAAATATATGCACAAACATATATTGTTTATGCATCTGTGTGTAAAGGTAGAAATGTCATGATGAAAAAGAATTAAATGTTGGTTAAAATGGCATACATAATAAAAGAAGGAGGCTTGAATAAGAGATCATAGATTGAATATAGATTATAAACTGGTTTTTTTTTTGTTCATTTAGTCCTTTGAAATGAAAGACATATAATCGACAATTTTAATACTTACTAAAACAGCAATATAAAATATTTTTAAAAGGGAGATCACTTTTTAAAGCCACCAATTTATAATCTTAAAAAAATATAGAGGTGTTAATTGCACATTTTAATTCATTAATAGAACCAGTAAGTACTACATGTACCAGTAGATAAAATTATGTTTTTTTGTCCTCTCATGCTTTTTCTTAAATAAATCAATAATTGCAAATATTAATACCTGCACAGGTTCTCATCATATAAAAATGGACCTTAATTGGCACAACAAGGAAATGTGTGGGATTTTTTAACTACTAGACTATTTTGGAGTACCAGTAGTACCAGTAGTATTTGTAAATTTAATCTTGTGCCAAAAAATATGCATTACCAGCTGTGATTTTTTTTTTACACTGTAGTGCATATAAAGTGGGTTTTTTCCCCCTTGCAGTATAGGTGTTAATTGGTGTCTTTGTATCTTGTTAATTAACTTCTTGTAACACCTTTCTCCTTTTTATTTCAAATTTAATGAGCTCCCTTGTTGTACTATTTTTATATAATTAGCTAAAACACAAAAAAGCCTATTTTTAAAGAGAGGAAGAGAAAAGTATTGAAAGAGAAAGAAAAGCTAAGAAGTAAGCATAACAGATTTTAGTCACAAATATGGAATGGGCTTTAAAAATATGATCTTTCATTTGGAAAAAAACCTCCTTCTATTAACACATGCACATGTTCAAATGATAGTTTAATTTGTTACACACATAGAAGAATCAGATGAAGACTGATATTATAAATTGCCCAGTAAACTTACAATAAACCTCTGGTGAAATACTGTACAAACATTTGAGGAGATGTTCTCTCTTAATTTTAAACTTCTAGCCCTTTTTTGCTAAAGTATTTCTATTTTTTTTTTCTATGAACCAATCAGATTATATTTATGTATGAGCCTTTAACTAACTGTTAATATTGATAGGAAATCAAGCAGCTTCAAGGCGTAGTTTCCTTTGCTGCACTGGGAACCAGTGTGTAAATTGGATGTGCTATTTGATGTGATAAACATATTTGCGATATTTGCATGTTGTAAGACTGTTCTAGCATACAGTAAGATGGAATGGCAATTATTATTATTTTAAATCAAAGTGACAAGAATTGGAATTTTGATTTTGTAGGGAAATACTGGATTCAGATCCTTTGTCTTTTACTGCTTTTATTTCTTAAGAACAGAAATGTGTATTTCTATTTCTTGTGAAATACAAGTAAATATACAGAATAGTATAACAGAGTTGGAAGGGACCTTGAAGGTCTCTAGTCCAACCCCTGCTTGGGCAGGAAACCATACACCACTTCAGACAAATGGTTATCCAATCACTTCTTAAAAACTTCCAGTGTTGGAGCATTTACAACTTCTGGAGGCAAGTTGCTCCACTGATTAATTGTTCTAGCTGTCAGGAAATTTCTCCTTAGTTCTAAGTTATTTTTCTCCTTGATTAGTTTCCATCCATTGCTTTTTGTCCTGCCTTCAGGAGCTTCGGAGAATAGCTTGACTCTGTCTTCTTTGTGGCAGCCCTTCAGATATTGGAACACTGCTATCATGTCACCTCTTGAATCAGGGGTGGGATTCAAATTTCTTAACAACTGGTTCTGTGGGTATGGCCTAATTTGTGGGTGTGGCTTGGTGGTCATGTGACTGGCTGGGCATGGCTTGTATGTAAACATTGTAAAAATTTATGTAAATATTGATTTTTTTATTTAAAAAAAGAGCAACCTTTATCCAAAATCAGGCAAAGCAGGCAGGCAGATTGAGTTGCTCACAGAATCACAGATTCACTTAGAGATCTTGTTTCTGCCATCTGCTACCTGAGTCTGCACTGAATAATAGAAGCTTCAGGCTCAACTCTGCTTTTAGATTAACTAGAAACCATTCAGAAAACTAGAAAACATTCAGAGATCTATCTTTCTGCAATCGGCTACCTGAGTCTGTCACATAAAATTTGTTTGCTAGCAAACTCATAAAATTTGCTAGCAAGCAAACTCATAAAATTAACTCACAACACACCATGTATTTAAATATTGATTTTTTTTAATAAAAAAGAGCAATTTTTACCCCAAATCAGGCAGAACAGGCAGGCAGATTAAGTTTCTCACAGAATCACAGATTCACTTAGAGATCTGTGTTTCTGCCATCTGCTACCTGAGTCTGCACTGAATAATAGAAGCTTCAGGCTCAGCTCTGCTTTTAGATTAACTAGAAAGCAAGAAATCTGTGGTGGACTTGTGAGGACGCTAGAAAATATTGGACTAAAATTCTCATGTGGTTGGAAAAAATGACAAAGAAA
Organism: Hydrophis major; assembly: GCA_033807585.1. Lineage (NCBI taxonomy): Eukaryota > Metazoa > Chordata > Lepidosauria > Squamata > Elapidae > Hydrophis > Hydrophis major. The sequence goes on along the minus strand of CM066332.1, from coordinate 34,206,442 downwards.
GACATAGACTTGAAACTAGAGATCTTTTTTTGGGGAATTTTACCTGATACATATAGTAAAGATTTGAAATACCTGACTGTAAATGTATTAACAGCGGCTAGAATTGTATTTGCTAAAAACTGGAAGAATGAGAAAATACCATTACAGGAAGAAATTATTAAGAAAATATTGGAATGTGCTGAGATGAGTAGATTGACATTTGAAATTAGAGAGCAAGAGGATAAACAATTTTATGAAATTTGGGATCTTTTTTATCAATGGCTAGATGATAAAATACGATAATAGAATATTTAGAATGTTAGACAGTAAGGAATATCTTTATTTTTTTTTTCTTGCCTTTGTTATTTGACACTATATTTATAAAGTATTTTTAGGATTGATTTGGTATGATTATATGATTTGTTACAGAATAAACTGTTTAAAGTATTGTTATCTCATAAAACATGAATGACTAAAAGTACAGTCAAAAATTTCTTTTTTTTTTTTTATAGCGATATTAGGATATATAAGTTTGGATTGACAATATGAGTTGTTATGTAACATAATTGTAATTGAGACTACAAAATGAATGCACAAAACTGATGAACCAACCGACACACTGGATGCACATATGAGAGTTGATGTTTTAATGTTTTGTTTGTTTTGCTTGTTTGTAGAAAATTAATAAAATTCTTTTCAAAAAAAGAAAAAAAGAAAGAAAGAAATTTGACGATTTCATGCTTTCTAGCTAATCTAAATCTCCCAGTACATCAAAACAGCTGATGGTCGGGGGGGAGGAAAAATAGCAACTTAGCAGGAAAGTTTGATGGCACGCAGGCCAGGTAAAAAGTGAGTGGGTGGGGCCAGGCAGTGGCATGATTTGCTGGTTCTCTGGCAGGTAGAATCCCACTGCTGGTGAGGGTCCATTTTGCCCGTACATGTAAACCATTTCCTAAAAACCTCAGCTGTGCTACCCAGACAGCTGACAAGCGCTGCGTGCAGGTGCACAGCATTTGAAAATCCTCTTCTTTCCTGCTTTTTCAACCTCAGCTGTACCGCACAAAGCAGCTGAGGTTGAAAAAGCAGGTAATAAAGGACAGCAAGAGCCCGGGCTGGTGGCTGGGCCAAACAGAGTAGCAGACACCAAACCAGTTTGGTGTCTGCTGTTCTTCAAAGCTATCGGTTCTATAGAACTGGGCTGAACCAGTAGCATCCCCCTTGTCCTTCTTTTCATCAAACTATACATACCCAATTCCAGCAACCATTCTTTATATGTTTTAGCCTCCAATCCCCTAATCATCTTTGTTGCTCTTCTCAGCACTCTTTCTAGAGTCTCAACCTCCTTTTTTACATTGTGGCGACCAAAACTGAATGCAGTATTTCAAGTGTGGCCCTACCAAGGCAATATAAAGTATTAACACGTCACATGACCTTGATTTTATCTCTGTTTATGCAGCCTAGAACTGTATTGGCTTTTTTGGCAGCTGCAGCACACTGCTGGCTCATATTTAAAGGTTGCCCACTAGGATTCCAAGATCCCTCTCTCACAATCACCACTATTGAGCAAGGTACATATATTGTACCTGTTTTTCTTGCCTAAATGTAGAACCTCACTTTTCTCACAAGTGAATTTCATTTTCATGATGCTAGTGATCATTCCATTCATTTTATAAAGTAAAATTGTATTTGGGCTTAACAACTCATGTAGAAAGAGATGATCAATGCAGTGAGGATATAGCCCTTGATCAGAGAGTAACAATGTTCCAGAATTTATTTCAAGTATTTCTTTATTAATTTGGAAAAAAGCAAACTGCACTCTTACTATGTGTAAGCTTATTATCTATAGCTCCATGCATCAAGAAAGTGCAAAACATCTGTATGTATAATATGTCTGGGTTTGGAAGTGTTTGTGGGTATGTTATACATATACTAGGTTTATATCTGAATCTGCTTTCTTAATCATTTTCTGTCATATAAAAACCATTGCTGTTTAGTGGACAATGTAAGAACATTGTAAAAAATACAGCATTTTGACAAAACTTCTTTTGTAATGATTTTGCAGCAATAATAATAAATCTAATTACATAAAAATTGTATTTTTATGCATTATGCCTGGGTATAAATATTGTGAACAAATAGCACAAGTATTAAATATTTTTGTGTGCCTGAAAATGTCCAATAAAAAAGATTTTTAAAAATATTGCCTTTTTTGTTATTATGAGTAAAATACATGTTATCACAATTTCATTATCTGAAGGTCTTGTTAGCCACAGTTGTTTGGCTGGAACGAAACTGCCATTTGAACTCCTTAAGAGTAAAATGCAGTAGTAAGCATTCCCAGTGGGATGTACAAAATAGGCCAGTCTGTAATAGAATATTCTCTCACTTTTTTTTCCTCCTGAAACATTCTGCTTACCCCCGAAAGCACTGATGTCAGTTTATCAGGGATCATACGCAGTTCTAAGTATAGGGGCAAGAATAGGAAGTGACCTATAACACCAAATCTACTTCTTGTAGTTTGCAATGTACTTCTGGAAATGTGTGAACAAACTTGAATTGCACTTAGATTGACAGTGTTACAAATAATATTTTCAAAGTAAAGACTGGTTGCCAGATTGTTCTATATTGTATCATTCTAGCTAAAACTGATGGAAACCTGGAAAAGATAAAATTGAAATCTGGGTTTTAAAATTAAAAAAAAATCTAAACTATAAGATGGGGATTATTTTAAAATGAAACAGTGGCTATTAGAAATTCTGATATATCTAATGGTGATTATAACCATAGCATGATAGTGAAATAATACCTTTCATTCTCTGTTTTGCAATTCTACCTGATACCATAGCCAGGGATGGGATTCTATCTGGTTGGACCATTTTATAGAACCGATTGTTATGTTTCTGCAGTTCAGAGAACCGGAAAATCATGCCACTGGTTGGCCCCTGCCCTCCCACTCACTCCTTACCTAGCATGCATACATCCAACTTGCCTGCATTGTGCCTTCACTTAATTTTTGGTAAGTTGTTATTTTTCCTTTTTTTCTCCCCCACCATCAGCTGTTATGACTATCAGCTGTATTATTTAGATTAGCTAGAAAGCAAGAAATTGGTGGATTTCTTGGTTTCTAGCTAATCTAAAAGTGGAACTGAACCTTTCTTAGGACTGAAGCTTCTATTTTTCAGTGCAGACTCAGGCAATAGATTGCAGAATGGTAGATCTCTGAGTGAATCTGTGATTCTGCCAGCAACTCAATCTATCTACCTGCTTTGCCTCATTTTGGGTAAAAATTGCTGTTTTTTATATGAAAAATTTAATATTTACATACATGGTATGTTGTGAGTTAATTTTGTGAGTTTGCTTGCAAGCAAATTTTATGTGACTGACTCAGGCAATAGCTTGCAGAAAGATAGATCTCTGAGTGAATCTGTGATTCTGCCAGCAATTCAATCTGCCTGCCTGCTTTGCCTGATTTTGGGTAAAAGTTGCTCTTTTTTAATAAAAAAAAAATCAATATTTACATAAATATTTACAATATTTACATACAAGTCATGCCCACCCAGTCACGTGACTACTAAGCCACACCCACAAATTAGGCCACACCTACATAACCAGTTAAGAAATTTGACTCCCACCCCTGACCATAGCTAATATCTATATAGATTTATAGCACATACTTCTGGGAAGATGTTTCTACCAAAAAAATAATTTTACAACTTTTAAATTTTTGCTGTGACTCCTTACAGCTGATAAACAAGAGCACAAAATGGAATTCTATATACTTCATATTGCAGAAATCTTCTCATTCCCAAATCAACGGGAAAATATACCAATTTCTAGGTGGACTTCCAAGCAGAAAAATTGCATAGGATTTCAAGATTTAATATTCTAAATCACTTAATCTTTAAAAGTTTTGTTATAATAGATTTAAAAGTCAGGTTTCTGCAATCACATGAGCACAAAGCTTTTCAACAACCTTGACTTCAGAATGATGCATCTGGCCATACTTCAAGAGACATAGTTTTGCCAATTGACTAGATAATCCCTAAAGAAATTATGTTTAACTATCTATACGAAGCATGCTTCTTCCTCCAAATATCACAATTCATTCAGAATCAATTCCAACAGATACACACAATAGATTTCTTCTTTGATCTATGCTGACATTATTGACAATATCCCAAACGATTAGTCCAAGAAAAGTAATTGTGGTGACAGAAATTCAGTACAAATACAATCGATCCCATAATCACATCCTAAAGATATAATGATTACATCTCTTTTGCGCTGAGCTTGTCTTCCAGTGAGCTCAAGGACATACCTACACCAAAACTCAACAGCTTTTCATACTTTTTTTCTGGGCATTTATTTTATTATTTTGACTTTTCAGACTACTTATAGCCTGGTCTCCATTTAAATACTAAGCATGCTGACTTCCCTTAGTTTTTCAGACTCAGTATTTCCATTTAGTCAGGTTCCTAGAGATACATTTGCTTGATTATTATTTTTTTTTTTTTTTTTTTACTTGTTAATATGTATTCATAATACACATTACTAAAAACTGGAGAAAAAGTCTTTCATAGTGTTTCTTTCCTCATGACATTTCTACATGTTATATATCCATTTGAAAAGACTTTAAGTGTTGAGAAATATGGGATAGGGCTATAAACATGTTATGTTACCAGGGTTTCCGCAGGATTTTGAAGTAATCCATCTATACAAAGCATTATTCTTATTCCAAAATAATAACTCAATACCTGTGCTTCGCTACAAAACTATGTGATTGGGCTTAGCTTTTGGAGGGATGTATGGCCTCCTAAAGAAATGCCACCCCACACCATTACTGGCCCTCTGCCAAACCGGTCATGCTGGAAGATGTTGCAAGCAGCAGAACGTTCTCCATGAAGTCTCCAGACCCTGTCACATCTGTCACATGTGCTCAGTGTGAACCTGCTTTCATCTGTGAAGAACACAGGGCGCCAGTGGCAAATTTGCCAATCTTGGTGTTCTCTGGCAAATGCCAAACGTCCTATATGGTGTTGGGCTGTAAACACAACCCCCACCTGTGGATGTCAGGCACTCATACCACCCTCATGGAGTCTGTTTCTGACCATTTGAGCAGCCACATGCACATTTATGGCCCACTGGAGGTCATTTTGCAGGGCTCTGGCAGTGCTCCTCCTGTCCCTTCTTACACAAGGCGGTAGCGGTCCTGGTGCTGGGTTGTTGCCCTCCTACAGCCTCCTCCACATCTCCTGATGTACTGGCCTGTCTCCTGGTAGTGTCTCCATGCTGTGGACACTACACTGACAGACACAGCAAACCTTCTTGCCACAGCTCACATTGATGTGCCATCCTGGATGAGCTGCACTACCTGAGCCACTTGTGTGGGGTTGTAGACTCCATCTCATGCTACCACTAGAGTGACAGCACCGCCAGCATTCAAAAGTGACCAAACCATCAACCAGAAAGCATAGGAACTGAGAAGTGGTCTGTGGTCACCACCTGCAGAACCACTCCTTTATTGGGGATGTCTTGCTAACTGCCTATGCTTTCCACCTGTTGTCTATTCCATTTGCACAACAGCATGTGAAATTGATTGTCAATCAATGTTGCTACCAAAGTGGACAGTTTGATTTCACAGAAGTATGATTGGCTTGGAGTTACATTGTGTTGCTTAAGTGTTCCCTTTATTCTTTTGAGCAGCATATATAGACTATATCGAATTGAAACATGTAGGGAAACACCATGACAATATAATAACCTAAGAGTTAAGCTTTTTGACTGTGCTGCAGCAATTCTTTTTGCCAAAGAGCTGTATATTTAGAGAATTCCTATCATGCTAATTCAGGCAGATGTATTGCAGAACAGATAACATGAAATTTAAAAGCGATGAAAATCCAATTAAGGAAATTAAATAAGAGCATAAAGCAAGAGGCAACAACAGTGGAAATTTAGTACCAAATACAATTATTCATAACATTAAAAATGATTTAATTAAAGTCCAAATACCAAGTCTATAACCACCATTAAAAATGCATCATGATCAACATTACAAGAATTTACCTTAGAAGAGGGTTCCAAAGTCAAGATATGTGACCCTCTTTATTTATTTATTAATGGAGAATGAGGCACTCACTACTGATTGCTAAGGCAGACTGTCCTATGAAGCCAAGCATATTTCAGAACAGATGGCTTTGAATCTGTAAAGGGATTTACTTGTGCAGTAGGAAAATAACTACAGCTAAATCAGAAATAAAATGCCAGTTTTTGCATACGTTCCTCTGTCTCAGATTCCTGCTCTTTCTTTAGATCTTGGTTGATACAGTATTTCTTGTATCAATGCATTTGATGAATCGAATATAGAGAAATGTTGTGCTGGCTGTACCAAGCACGTACATTTTCATATAGTGAATAGTGAAAAAAGATAACACAAATATTATAACTATATCTGGTCTCACAAGCATATTTGGAACCAAATTTGATTTTGCAAATCTTTTCATATTTATTTTGGGACTAAGTCCTGTTAACCTAATGAAACTCATTCTGGGAATGGCTGAATAATCAGCAGGCATAATTGGTAGCGCTTCATCTTCCCTAAAGCTTTTCAAGATTAAAACATGTCTAAATATTACTGTAGATCAAAAACAACAGTGAGGTAGTGAATTTATACTGAGTATCTTAGCCTTATGTGACAGAGTAATCCAGTTTGTATTTGTCCCATTTAGATGCTACCTCCTTCACTTGATGTAGCAAAATCCACTACTTTGAGAAGCTGTCAAATAGCTGCTCCTTTGCTTCAGCTTAATTTGGCATTGCTTGATTAGGCTCCTGCCAGTAATCAAGTCTATGGAGTTCACACGTCTGGTGGCAATTGGCTTATCCTAAAATATACAGTAAATAGAGGTGCCTTCTAGTTATGGAATTCATTCAATATTTGTTTAGTAATTTCTTCTGACCATCATGATCTAATAGATGATTAATGCGTTTTTGTTCCTGGACAGCCTCTGGCACAGATGAAAGCGTAGTTTGTATAAGGAGAAACTTTCTAACGGTGAGAACAATCAACCAATGGAACAGCTTGCCCTCGGAAGCTGTGGGAGTGTCATCACTTGAGACTTTCAATAAGAGATTGGATGCCATTTGTTAGAAATGGTGTAGGGAGGGGTCTCCAACCTTGGCTCCTGGAAGCCTGGCGGACTTCAACTCCCAGAGTTCCACAGCAGGCTGTGGAATTCTGGGAGTTGAAGTCCACCAGGCTTCCAGGGGCCAAGGTTGGAGACCCCTGGTGTAGGGTCTCCTGCTTGGGCGTGGCGTTGGACTAGATGACCTACAAGGTCACTTCCAACTCTGATTATCTGTTATCTGTTATCATATGCTAATTCAGCTGGATGGCAATTAATAGGCAGTTCATCAAAGTATACTTTATGCATTTTTCTCTTTTGTTCTACTTGTTCTCATTCTAATCATATTGTGGAATATGTTAATTATCAGCAGAAATAGAAAATTCTGCCTTTTTTTCTTTTTGTAAGTGGGATTATTATTATTTAAGGGTATATTGTCATTGACCTTACAATCAGGTTTTGAGCAAGTGCAGGTCTACAAGGATGAAAAAAAAATGGGTTCATTTCCATAATTAAAAGATCACCACAGACACACACAGACACAAACACACACACACACACACACAGACAGTTTTGGTGTCTGCAATTTAAAAAGTGAATTATAAAGAGTCAAAATAGCAACATGATCAAGAGGATGGGAACAACATGCTTTAAGAAACAGCTACAACCCTTAGAATATATTTAGTTTTTAGAAATGATGAAACAAAGTTCAGTATTTAAAATTATGTATTATATGAAAAATGCTGTAGCATTTCACACTGGTAGAATAATCACCAAATGAAATGGAATTGTAGGAGATTCACACTATAACTAGAAAGGGATACTTTGTGCACCTAGTACTACAAAATAAACCATAGTTTGCTGTAATGAATGACTCTAAAATGTGCTTTCATGTCTCATTCTACATCATAATATTATAAAGATATGGGAAAACATCACAGTCTTTTCATTTTCATTGGTATCAATTTCTAGTCCATGAAGTATGTCGATGAATTGCACTGAGAACATGGCTAAAGGAAAATAAATATTTAACAAGATGAAAAACTTATTATTGGTACTATTGAGAGGTTATGCCCAAGGTAGTCTATCCCCATCCAAACAACACATGCTCTAGTATCTCTGTAAATCAATATTTCTCAACCTCAGAAACTTTATGATGTATGGACTTCACCTCCCAGAATTCCCCAGTCCATGTGTGGGCTGCAGAATCCTGGGAGTTAAAGTCCACCCATCTTAAAGTTACTAAGGTTTAGAAACATAGCTCTAAATATACCAAATTGTTTGGGTTTTTTATTATTTTTCTTACCTAAAGAAATAGCAGATAGAAGATTTGTCTATTGAGCCTTTTTTGTTTTTGACAGCTTTACATATATGACTATGTTTAATTTAAAGAGTTTCAGGTTTTGCTTGCCAGCTCCAATGACATTTGGAAATTGCAGTGTTCACAAATGTGATGTCATGCTCCTGTCGGAATCTGATTTGGAGGAGGAGGTTGAACAGCTGACAGGGAGTGGGAGTGTGGCTCCCTTGGCTGTGGAAGAAACTGAGGAAGGGCAAAGTCCGGCTGGGCAGTGCAGGGGAAAGGGAGAGGAAGGGAAAGTGAATTAGAGGAAGACCCAGGCCCACCCCTCTTCATCCTAGGGCACACAGCGAGGAATAGAGAAGAGAGCAACATGGGTTGCGTGGCTTACGGGGGAGGAAAGGGCCCTGATTCCTTTCATTAGTTGCAGCTGGGAACACAGTGTATAAAAAAAGGAAGCTGCACATAGCAAGCTGTTGGGAGCAAACGTGAAATTATTTTGTAGAGTCGTGGCTTATCTGTGTTCCTGGCCTCTTCCCAACTGTGTGAGTTTTGCTGTGCTTTCAAGTCTGAAATTCCTTCTCCTGCCCTGTCAAGCTAATTACTTCAGTTTGGTTTGTTTGGATTTTAAGTTACAGTTTGTGTGCACCTTGTTTTGGACTGAATTTTCTACAGTTAAGGGCTGTTCCTGGGAGAGTTTTTCTCCACCTGAAGATAACCTGGACATTGGGGACAAAGTTGGATATAATAAAGGGACCCATTGCTTATTTGACTATGTTGCCTTTGTGCCACGACCTGGGTCATCACATGTGCATCAAAAGAGCTACTTAAGAAAGTTTAAAGGTCTATATCTATCAGAACCCAACTCTTTGAATTCTCTGAAAGTTGATGGTTTTATTTAGATATTCTCTGTTGGTATTAAGCATGCTTAAAATCCCTAGCTCCTAAGTACTCTTGATTATAGTTGCATTGAAGTTTTCTAATCCTTCCTTGGATTGAACAACTTATAACGATCAGCATTTCCCACCTTCTTCCATCTTTCTTTTCAGACACAATGGATCTTTATCCCAGCATCAGTCACTAGTCTAGGATAAGGTGGAAGACTTACAGAAACTATAGGCCAGTTTCTTAAAAGCTTGCAAGATATTATCACATTTAATACTGCATCAGTTTGAAATCATAATAGATATATTGTCTACTCGCATATATTATCTATTTAACAAGTATTGGAAAAGGGTAAACAAAGAAAAGAAATGATTCTTTCTGTTATATTGGGAAAAAAACATATATTTTTAATTGAAAATAACAACTCTTTACATGACTGAAGTTACTAGAGGTAGTCCCTTGATCTATGATCAGTTATGATAGATGTCCCTAGGGCTACTAGCGATCCAGATACAAGAGTCTGATGATCAGGCCACACCCCCATTGTCACATGATTGCATTTGGGCACTCAGCAATTTATGGCGAATTGCAACATCCTGGAGTCCTGTAACTGCTATTTGTGATGGGGGGGGGGGGCGTCAGAAACCAGCATTTACTTCCAGGATCTGGCAAAAAAAAAAATGTCCATTGCAAAAAAATAGATTCACTTGATGACTGGTGCAAAAAAAGATTGTAACATTGGTCAAATGGATGACCTGTTGAACAAGCAGCATGTCTTAGGACCACAATTCCAGACTCAATTTTGGTTATAAGAAAAGATCTCCCTGTAATGTAAGCTCCATCTTTTCACTCAGGCCAGACACCTGCATCATTCAGGCTACAGCAATGCCTAAACATTCACCTGGCTGAGAAGCATCAAAGGGCAATTGGTGTGTTGTTCTGCTGTGGATTCAGATGACAGTGTTCAATATTAGAGTACAATGTTTCACAGTTACCAAAGTTTCCACTTGGTGGCTTGCATGTACGAGACTTCAATCAGGAGAGACACGTCCCCATCAAGACATTATTTTTTTAAAAAAAACAAACTACCTTAGAATTACCTTTTCATTACTGTAATGAAAAAGAAACTGTTCATGCATTTGCATCTATGATCCTATTTTATTATTTCCAGGCTAAAATAGGTGCCGTTTCATAAAGATTTTCAAGAGTAGTAATACTATTACAATATAATCATTTTTTTAAAAAAAAACAAACAAACCCTACTTTGGTTTCTGTTAACGACACAATGAATTTTCTGACAGTAGTGCTGTTTTATTTTACCACTAATTCTCATTGCCAGTATTAGGAGTACATGGTGATATTTTCTTTCCTTCTATTTTTTTTTCTTTTTTTCTTTTCAGTTGTCATGATGTCCCACAAATTACCACAAAAATGGATTTGCATTGGTCATTTTTCAGCTTTTTCTCTGTTCCATAAAAAATATTTATTTGTTTCATTGTTGACTATTACGATTCTTGGTCAAAAACTAGAACATGATATTGGGCTTGAGAAATATAATAGCTTTGAAATTAATCTTAAACGGCAATAATAACAGAAATGGAACTGAATTCTTGGAAAAGAAATAATGAGAAGTCAAGATGAGAACGAAGAGAAGAACATATCACTATGTTCAGGAATGTTCAACATTGTCAACATTGTCAAGATGAAAGCACAGTAGTATAATCAAAGCTTTGACTATTTGAGGTTTTTTAAATGTGCATTGAACATAGTTGTATTAATTATTCTTTTTTGTTTTTTTATGGTTATAATTGATAATTAAAAAACAAACAAATCATTTGTGTTTAAGTTCCAGAATATTGCTGTTATTACTGTTATTTTGTTTAAAAGCAGAATAGAAACCATATTTGATGTGAGCTTTTGAATACCATTTCATGTTAGTTTTACCAAGCTATCTAACCTTGTATGTTTTTCATATTTAGGCATTTCTTCCAGCAGCAGAAATAAACATTCTTCATTCCATCCCAAATCCTATACCTTTACCTTTATACATGTATGTCTTACAAATTCATATAACTTTTGGAAGCTTCTTTAGATCTTGCAGATACAATTGAATTTTCATTCTAGCGTCTATGATTCTTCTTGGACTTCCACTCTATCATTTTCTATAAAAGCATACTTTGGAGAATGCATGGAAGAGATGAATGGATATTCTAATTCCATATCAGTGGCACATTTTTATATAAAATTCCCATAATGTATTATATGCATACATACATACATACATACATACATACAGTATATGCATACACATATGCAATATGCTAAGCAAGAAAAGGAGAACTCACAAAAAGGAAAAAAAAGGAAAAAGAAATAAAGAAAAAGCAAAAAATTCAAGGGAAGTGAAAAAGTTTCATAAAGAGAAAGAAGTGGCTAACTACTAACACACACACACACACACACATGCACAAACTGACATAATATATTGACAAAATCCTAAAGTGGAGAAACAAAGAATGATCTCAATAGGAGACTTGAGCTGTGGAAATGGATTCTTATATTAAATATTAAGCATTATTCATTTTTATTCATTTTTTATTCAGTTTATACATCTCAAGTTCATGACTCTGAACAGGTGATAACAAGAAAAAAATAATTAAAACAAATAATCATAAACACCCCCCCTCAATATTCATTCATTTATATTGGAAATAATCTAAGCGAGAACTCCACACACATCTGGCTTAAGAATGAAATAACACAAAAGGAAAAGCAGTCTTTAGGAAAACAGAATACATTGCAAGATTCTTGTTCCACTGTCTTTAAGCTTGCCTTGCTTTATACACAGAGACTTCTGACAACCTAGCATTTTGAAAGCATGCAAATGGAAGTAGATAAATAGATACCGCTGGTGGGATGGTAACAGCACTACATGACATCATGCTGGCCACTTGACCACATAAACATTTTCAGACAGCACTTCTCAATGGCCTTGAAATGGAGATGAGTACCGCCCCCTAAATTTGGTAGTGATCAGAGGAGTAAAGTCAGCAGGGACTCCTTTACCTTTTACTTTCTATAGGGAGAAATAAGGAAAAATTCTGATCTCTGTCATTTTCCTACTTCCAGAGACAAATTAAATTATTTCTAGTCACAAATCCCTCACAAATCTATTCTCACTGTCTTTACTGCTGCTATTCTTGAAATGCTGAGACCAACTAAACAACCTATAAACCAACCAGTTCTTCTACCAGCTGACTAATAAGATTATGAACAGTGTCATTCAACCAGTGTCCCACCTGAGCTACTCTTTCTCTGGAGAATTTCAGAGGTAAAACTAGTTTTTCTTTGGTTCTCAATGAATTGATGCAGAGCTAGAAGTAAGAAGATTTACTTCCTCACAGCTATGTCATGAGACTGGAAAAGTCACAGCTGCTTTTGAAAACCCTTATATAAAGATGTACCCTAAACTTAAAAGAAATAACACAAGTATTAGAAGATATCAGAGAGCTTTGGTGGTGCAGTTGTTAGAATGCAGTACTGCAGGCTACTTCTGCTGACTGCCAGCAGTTCAACAGTTTGATTCTCAATGGCTCAAGGTTGACTCATCCTTCCATCCTTCTGAGGTGGGTAAAATGAAGACCCAAATTGTTGGGGGAATATTCTGACTCTGTGAACCACTTAGAGGAGGCTGTAAAGCTCTATATAAGTCTAAGTGCTATTGCTATATCAGAGACAATACCAGTTTAATAATTATCTACCCTTTATCCTCCTTTTTTGTGTATGTGAAAATCTATATTTATGTGCTTATAAATGTTCCAAGTTCATTTTCTACCTTAGATTTAACAAGCTCATCAAAATATAAGTTTTGTTTCAAACTGCTTAGATTGTTTAGAACATTGGGCCTGTCCTGAGCAAATTAGGACTGCTCAAGGATCCTTTGTTTGCATTGCTCCCTTAATGTTTAAAAAAAAAAAATGTCTGGGTTCAGGCGAAATGACAGATCTTTTAAAAAGTTCCTTCAATGAGTTTTATTCAGATTTCATTTGTAGCTTTCTTTATGTCAATGATTCCAGCTGCAGGCAGAGAATGACACAAAACTTTTCTTGGATAACATATGCCCTCAGGGAGGAAAAATAGTAAGCCAGGAGGTCAAGTGAACCATTGACTTCTCTGTTCTCAAATGAAATGATGCTCCCTCTTTATGCTTAAGAGACCCTCCTTGAGCTGAAACAATGGACAACCAAGTGTACATAAGCAATAAGTATAAGGGGCCCTTTTATCTACCATTTTTCATCAAGCAAAAACATCCTTGAAGCAGCAGAGACCCAACTGGAGTCATTAAGATCTTAAGGAACAGAGTGCTCTCTGCTTGTCATCTAATTATGTGGAGCTCTTTCTGACTGCTGATGTTCAGAAGCAAGTATTCTTCTTATGATTTTAGGACTATGCTTTAATGAAATCAGGCAGGCATACCTCCCTGAACGAGTTGTGTTTTTTTCCCCTTCTGTTTTCAATTGCAGCCTGTTTCCAGCTCAGCCCAAATGCTCCCATTGTTCTGCTTACTTCCCTGTGAGCTTTTAAATAGTCTCACAAGAGTAATTGGATTACAGAAATGGTTTTCACCACTATCAAGAGAATTAACGTATATCATCATGTAATATTTTAATTCATGGCTTCAGGCAAAACACCGAGCGTAACATGCAAAATACAAACATCCAAACTTACTTCAAGTTATTGCTTTATAGTCTTTCAGTTCATGAAGAATCTTTAAGAAAACCAGTAATTTAAAAACAAAACAAACCCATGAACCTATCTACCTACTTAAAGACTCCTATACAACTTTATTCAAACATTTATTTTAAACTAAAGTCATTTGCTTTAATTGGTCCTATCTTTTCCCCTCAGATTCATAAAATGTGTTTGAAAAAATGCCACATTATTACTGGTTGAAAATTTATAAAGCAAGAAGCTTTGTATACTGTAAAAAGCTATTACAAAAAACAAAACCTAATTTCAATAGAACCATAGTCTTGTTAAGATAATTTTAATCACTCTACCACATGCAACAAGTCCGGTCAAGGACAGAAACATAAGTTTTTGAATGATGTTTTGAAGCAGTCCTCATTTTGGAAAGGATAGCTCTCCCTGAGATAGTTTGAGATAGGAAAACCTCATCGAAGTATTTTTTAGGGAAAAATATTTAAAAAGTGTTAAGTTCTGCGCATGGGTGCAAGGAACGGAGACGAGGCAGTGAACAGTGAACTTCAACTCTTTATTAAGCATACTGAACAGAGCAATCAACTAGGGCAGCAGCAGCCCTTTTTTAGGGTTGGCTGCTGTCCTATTAGCCAATGAAAACATGGAAGTATTAAACCCTTGAACAAATGAGAGTTGGCCCATTAATAGCCAATCAGATTTCCCAGAAAGAACCAATCCGATGTCGCTATTATCGGCCAGTCAGAAGTGCAGGATTAGAACCCTGCTTTTTAGTTAAGGTTGTTAAAACTTTATTAAACGCCTTTATTAGTTAATAACACCCCTTCCCCCTAGGTTCTGTTTGAGGGGCGTGGTGACATAATCCCAAAGATATGCAGGTTGTTTCAACTGTCTATTAGATTTGCGCTATCCCACCGGTTCCTGTCTGTAGTCTGGTTTCGGTGGAACGTTTTTTGATTTCTCTGGTACAGGCGGTTCCGCATCCTCACAGGACGACTTGGCGCCGCTGATTCTGTCGTTGTTGTCCTCTGGTCTCTGCGGGCTCGCCTCCGTTGGGGTATTTCTCTGTGGCGAGGCAACCCCCATTCCTGATTCTTCTTCAGGTGACGCAATGGGCTGCTGACTTCCTTCGATTTTGTCATCCAGCATCTCGAATTCGGTTCCCTCGACATCCCCTTCCCCCTCAGTTTGAGGGTCACAGGAGTCGTGGGAACTGGGTTGCAACCTAGAGCGAAGCTGATCTATATGGCGTTTCCATATTTTCCTGTCCCTTGTTTGTACGTGGTACGATCTGGGCCCGGTGGCTTGGGTTACGGTTGCTTCGACCCACAACGGTTTGCCGGAAAGAATTTTAGTGAAGACTTAAGTCGCCTTCCTTGAATTTGCGGCACTTTTCGCTAGATCCACAGAGTTTCTCTGGCGTATAGGCCGAGTGGAGACGGTCGAGGTGGGAGCGAAGCCTGTGTCCCATTAACAGTTCAGCTGGCGTTTTGTTGGTTACGCTGTGCGGGGTGATTTGTTGGAGTAGGAGTATTCTGTTCAGTTTGTCATCAATGTCCCCATGGTCCATCTTGTGGAGAGTTTTTTTAAGAAATTGGACCATGCGCTCGGCCCTTCCATTGGCTGCAAGGTGCCCTGGTGAGGTTAGCGTATGGCGGATGCCCCAGTCCGCTAAGTATTGTTCAAATGCCAGGGCCATGAACTGGGGTCCGTTATCGGAGACTAAAACGTCTGGCAGTCCATGTGTTGCGAATAGTTTATTTAATTTGCGGATGACTGAATCAGTTGTAGTAGTCTTCATCTTGTGGATTTCGAGCCAGTTGGAATAGGCATCCACTGTTAGGAGGAACGTATGTCCCTTAGTAGGTCCCGCAAAGTCAATGTGGATGCGGGACCACGGCCCCGGGGGGTTTCCCACTCAGTTGGATTTGCTCTAGGTGGGGCACTGCTGACTTCTTGGCACTTTAGACAAGTCTTCACCCAGGCTTCGATCTGCTTATCGATGCCCAGCCACCACGCGTAGCTTCATTCATATGCACGATGCCGGGGTGACCGTCATGCAATGCTTTGAAAACTGCTGGTTGTAACCGCTCTGGGATGACAACTCTGTCTCCCAATAGGATGCAGTCTTTCTGCGAGAAAAGTTCTGTTTGCCAGTTTCTGAAAGGGGTGAAGTCGTCAGGGATTTGTTCTAATGGCCATCCTCATTCAACCCAGCTGAGAACTCATGCCAGGACAGGATCTCTGGCTTTTAGTGGCGGTGAATGTAGGGTTTCAATCTGGAGTGTTGTGAGGGTTGGAGCTAGGTCGTCGACGGTTTCTGGAAGTGGGGCACGGCTCAATGCATCAGTGTGGGGAATGGCTTTCCCTGGGCAGTGTTGTAATTTATAATTGTACGCAGCTAAGAACTCCGACCAATGAGTCATTCTAGGGGGGTTGGCTTGTCTCCCGCTATAATCCCCAGCAAAGGCTTGTGATCGGTAATAATAGTAAAAACTCGTCCATACACATATTAATGAAACCGTTTCACAGCAGATACAACAGCAAGAGCCTCTTTGTCAATTTGGCTATAGTTGCGTTCAGCTCTCGATAAGGTCCTTGAAAAATAGGCAAAAAGGTTTCTCTACCATTTGGTAACACATGACTTAAAATGGTTCCTACTCCAAACAGTGACACATCACACATAATGGTTAAAGGCAAAGTCTCATTATACTGCATTAAAACAGCATCGGAGGTTAGTAAGTTTTTCACTTGTCGGGATGCATGCTCCTCTCGGTGTCCCCAGACCCAGGTGGCTTTTTTGTCGAGAAGTCTTTGTAGGGGCTCAGCTACGGTCACCTTCTGGGGCAAGAAGATGTTGTAAAAGTTAATGAGCCCCAGGAAAGCTTGGAGGTCTGTCTTATTGTTATTTGTGGGGTGAATGCCTTGCTTATCGATTAGGTACCCCAGGAACTCTACTTTATCTGTACACAGTTGATATTTATTTTATTTTTTTAACCTTTAGGCCGGAGTCTTTAAATTTCTGGAGAACCATTCCAAGACGCCTCTCTAATACTTCTCTATTTGGGGCCGCAATTAAAACATCATCAAAATATGGCACAACCCCCTTGATCCCTTGCAAAAGTCTCTCCATCAGACTTTGAAAAATCCCTAGGGCCACGCTCACTCCGAATTGGAGTCGGTTGCATTTAAAAGCACCTCAGTGCGTAACGATCGTCTGTGCTTCTGTGGTTTTTTTATCGACAGGCAGTTGTTGGTACGCCTGCGCTAAATCCAATTGAGCAAAGACTTTTCCACCCCCCAGGGAATGGAGAAGGTGTTGAACTACTGGCACTGGGTAAGCATTCTGTTGAAGGGCGTGATTGAGGGTGGCCCTGTAGTCCCCACAAATACTTAACAATCCATCTGGTTTGATGGGTGTTACGATTGGGGTTTCCCAACGGGCATGGTCAGTTGGTTCTAAAACACCCTGGGCTATTAATTTATCGAGCTGCTCATCGATCTTTGGTTTTAGGGCAAAAGGTACCCGACGAGGCTTAAGGAGGATGGGGGCTACTTCAGGGTTAAGGTTAAATGATATCGGGGTCCCCTTGTACTCGCCTAGTTTGTCTGCAAAGACGTCCTGGAATTCCTGGACGAGAGCCTCCTCCCAGTTGTCGCTTCTGGTTTGGTGAATGCCAGCTACCTCGATCCCGAGTGGGGTGAACCATTGAAGACCTAACAAACTAGGCCGGTCGCGATCGACGATGGGCAACGGTAACGACGCAGTACGATTTTTGAATGATACATGGACTTGGCTGGAGCCGACGACCGGAATTTGGTTCCCTTAGTAATCTTTGAGTATAATTCTTTGGGCTCTGAGGTTTTGACACCGGACGGCAGGGATTAACTGTTTAAGGGTCTTCCAGGAAACCATCGAGAGGGATGACCCTGAGTTGACTTCCATCACGCAAGGTTGGTTCTCAATGGTGACCCTCACTCGGATCTTCTTTACATCTAACAGTGAAGCGTGACCGATGGTAACGGTTTGGTGTGCCTCTTCCCGGCTCGTTGAAGTGGCAAGTGTTTTATTTCTGTAGGAGTGGTTGTTCCATTGGTGGCTCAAGTGTTCCCGACTCACAGGACGATTCCCTGTGGTCTGGTGGTAGTTGTTTTCTCTCCGAATTGGGCTGGATCCTTGCTTGCTTCTACAGTCCTTCCCGATGTGGCCTCTTTTCCCACAGGAATGGCAGAGCGCGTTGAGGAATTTGCAATCTGATTGCGGGTGGTTTGCCCCACAACCCGCCCATTGGTATGGTAGTCTTTGATTCCACGGGTTGCATTGGTCATGTTCGGACCGGAGCCGGTTGACCTCCTCCTCCTCACTTTCTGATGGAGATTCGAGGTCCTCGTGGTGGGCTGCTGTTGTGTGCCTCTCTAGGCAAGGTGAGGTATCATTGGCGAGTTGACAGAGCGGTGCGTTGGTGCAGCGCATTCGGGCGGCCGACTTCCTGGTTGCTTCAGCTGCAGTAACGTCTTTGATGACATCGGCAAGATCAATGTCCGCTTTGGCCATTATCTTGCTCTGTGCCATATGGTCATCTAATCCCAGAACTATTTGGTCTCTCAGAGCTTCTTGGAGTTCTGCAAACCCACAGAGGCCTCCCAGGTTTCGGAGGTCTGCGATGAAATCTGCAACGCTCTCTCCTTTCTGTTGGTCCCTCTGATAAAACTCATGTCTTCGGACAAGCGTTGGTACAGTAGGTACATAGTGGGCCCGTAGAAGGGGTGCGAGGACGTCCCAGTCCATGGATTTCACCTCAGCCAGTTTCGCTAGTGCCTTGGCCATCTTAAAGATGGCAGGACCGCAATGGGTCAGGAACACTGCTTGCTTTTTCCCCGTAGTTGCGTCTTTCAAGTTGTTGGTCTCCAGAAACATCTGGAACTGGTCCATGTACGAGTCCCAGTCTTCTTGTGCCGGGTCAAATGGAGCGGGTGGTATGGCGCCTCTGGACATGTTTTCTGTTGTCGATTTGCTTTCAACTATGTGCTCTGTTTGGTACTCTGTGAGTGTTCAATCAGTTCAGATGTCTCCGCATCCCATCCTCGTCGCCAGTGTTAAGTTCTGCACATGGGTGCAAGGAGCGGAGACGAGGCAGTGAACAGTGAACTTCAACTTTTTATTAAGCATACTGAACAGAGCAATCACCTAGGGCAGCAGCAGCCCTTTTATAAGGTTGGCTGCTGTCCTATTAGCCAATGAAAAACATGGAAGTGTTAAACCCTTGAACCAATGAGAGTTGGCCCATTAACAGCCAATCAGATGTCCCAGAAAGGTCCAATCCGATGTCGCTATTATCGGCCAATCAGAAGTGCAGGATTAGAACCCTGCTTTTTACTTAAGGTTGTTAAACTTTATTAAACGCCTTTATTAGTTCATAACAGTGATCACATTTAATTGGATGTCTATTTTATTACCTTCAGTACTTTCAAGAGTTAGACTTTTTTTTAAAAAAAAAAAAATCTGATAGCATAGTAATTTCTGTTTTATTCTGCAATAACAGAGTGTTATTTATGAAATCACAAAATGCATGTAATGGTCTACATGTAAACTTTTTCAGATGTATGTGGATATCTTAGAGTATTTTACTGTCCTTCAAATGTGTTCAAATTTTTCTAGGTTAGTTGAGAATCTTGGGAGCTGTAATCCCTGAACATCTGGAAGACAGCCTGTTGACAATTTTTTACATGCCCAAGTGTCTATGATTCCCTTATTGTATGTTGTTATCTGTGGAAAAAGTAGCGTTATAGATTTTCTGTGTCAGCTGAAACAGTCCTGTTGCATTAGAACAATCAATATGAAATACAATATGAAATATCGGCCAATCAGAAGTGCAGGATTAGAACCCTGCTTTTTACTTAAGATTGTTAAAACTTTATTAAATACTTTTATTAGTTCATAACAAAAAGTATTAAAAAAACAATTACAACTAGAAGGTTAAAATGAAGTGACAAGGCCCAAAATGAAGCAGTCTTACAGTCCTTTCTGCTTTAAGAAACAAAGGTTGGTCTGAATAGACTCTCATACAAGGGTTGAAGTTTTGAAGCTTTGTGATAATATTGATTAGTTTCTGAGATTCAGTGCCATTCACCATCCAAAATGGGGAATTTCCACTCCACGCACACGAGATAATTTATTTCTAGCTCAGCTGCAATTTATTTGAAAATGCTGTTTAAAGAAAAAAAAAAGAGCCTTTGTAGAACTTGTGGCCTTTCAGCCTTTCTTCTTAGGAACTACCGGAGTTTTACTGCACATAACCAGACAAATGCAATGAACTTCAAAATAAGGAGGTGAATGGGCAGATGGAAACAATTTCTCCTATTTTCCTTTTTTTTTTTTTTTGAACAAATTTTATTAATTTTTAAGGACATACAAAACATGAAACATAAGAACATAAAACCTCTTTTCTGAAAGTTATTTGTAAATTTTAACAAAACAAATAAAACATTTTATGCACCATTGACACATCTCCTTATAAACACATACATATCCTTTCAAGTTTCTCATTATTTCTCCCTTTACTTTTATTCAATTATATTTCTTTTCTATATTTATCTATTTTATATGTTTTTATTCACTATACTTATTTTTCCTTCTGACTTGCTTTATTCTCTTCTATCTTTTATTCTCAATTGTCCTCTTCTAACATTCCTCCAAGGTTTTATTAGCTCAATCAAACATAAAAATACAAAACATAGAGACATAAAAAACATCTTTTCTGAAAGTTGCTTAGTCCCGGGTTACAACTCTTCGAACAGATACAAATTCAAATTCATATTCATTTTGTATACCATTCCATATCTTATTACCATTTTCAATTTTCTATATAGCTTCTCATCTCTTTTAAATTTTCTTAATTTTATTTTATTTATCTCATCTCAATTCAAATCATAATATTTATTATTCTTTGTCTGTTCTGTTTCCAGCTATCCATTTATCTTTCTTCTTTAAATAAAACTTCTCCTGTACACTAATTGGAGTATGACTTTCCCCTACATTTATAATACTTAATATAAAATACATAGCTTACATTGGGATTCTGTTTGGTACATTCTAAAATTATACAATATTATCAATGCCAATACAAATCTATTCATTAATATTAATATTCATTTATATCTTAAACACTTAATACATTACTTTTCAGTTAAATATCATACTTTTATGGGAACACCTATTTTCCATAGTTATTTCCCCCCCACATCACATATTTTAAATCATTATTTCATTAGAATGTTCCCCCTTCTCCTACTTCAAATCTCTCATTTCACAAAAAATTTCACTGGGATAACACAATCTAAACATTAATATTAATATTCATTTATATCTTAAACATTTTACCCATTTCAATTAAATATCATGCCTTTATGGGAACACTTATACTTTCCATAGTTATTCCCCCTTCCCCCCCCACATCACATATTTTAAATCATTGTTTCGTTAAAATGTTCCCCCTTCTCCTACTCCAATTCTCCCATTTATTTCATTGCTTTTTTTTTCTTGACAAAAAATTCACTAAATTATACTAAATATTTTATTACATTTTAAATTACATATTGTTTCCAATTTTCTAAGATTATTTCTAAGTACAAATATAAAAATACAATCTTATGTACCTTTTCAGAATCCCTTTTTCAATAAAGTTTACCCATTTTTTCTAAAATACTTTTGTTTCTTTGCATCTTGCTCCCCACCATCGAGGCTTCTCGTCCCTTCCTTTCTCCCTTGCTTATTCTTCTCCTTGCCCTCTTTACCCACTTGTCTCTCCACCTCCCTTTTGTTCTGCTTTCCTCCTTTCTGTTGTTTTCTAACATAGTATCCACTTTTCACCTTATTCTTCTCTTTTTTGGTTGTTTTTCCAAGTCTTAAAGTCCCCTTTTCCATAGTTTGTGAAGGTGTGAAAGACCATCACAGATTGACTGGGGATTATAAAATGTGGTGTAATAGAAATGTCCTAGGTACTAAAGAGAATCACTTTTCAAAGAAATTGAACAGATAAATGTTAATACAACAAGATGATGTCTTTTTATGGAATTTACAAAATACTCAGAGGAAAGCTTTTGAGGCACCTCTTGAATGAGTGCTGAGAGATCAAATTTTATAATGCCACAGAAATGAATTAAAGGTCAAGATTGGGCAGAGCAATAAGAAGGAATATGAAGTTGGACTAGTTATTCAGGGCTAAACTATTTGCTTGATATTTCTGGTAACTCCTAATGAACTAATGAACCAGGATTGAAAAGATTATGATTTCTGGATTGTGCACAGATAAACAGTAGACTAAAAGGTTGTGTTTTTTTTTTTTAAATGTGACTTTAAAAGAGGGTAAAAAGTTACTCTATTAGCTTACGCTCAGGGTGATAAAGAAGCCAGTTCCTAACAGACAGGAAGCAGCAGGTGGAGCTAGGCAGAATCACATCTATTACCTGTACAATTAGCACAGCCCCCTGCCCCCAAGGCTGTGTGCTTTCTCCACTTCTCTTTTCCTTATATACCAATGACTGCATCTCAAACGATCAATCTGTTAAAATACTGAAGTTTGCAGTTGATACTACAGTGATCAGTCTCATTCGAGACAACAATGCATTCACATACAGACAGAAGGTTGTACAACTTGCCTCGTGGTGTAACCAGAACAATCTGGAACTGAACACACTCGAAACTGTAGAAATGGTGGTAGAATGAAGGAGAAATGCTCCCAAGCTACCACCTCTTACAATACTGGACAACACAGTATCAACAGTAGAGACTTCAAATTTCTAGGTTCTATCATATCACAAGACCTAAAATGGACGTCTAACATCAAAAACATCATCAAAAAAGCACAACAAATAACTTTCTTTCTGCACCAACTCAGAAAGCTTAAACTGCCCAAGGAGCTGCTGATCCAGTTCTACAGAGGAATTATTGAGTCTGTCATCTGTACCTCTATAACCGTCTGGTTTGGTTCTGCAACCCAACAAGACAGACACAGATTTCAGAGGATAATTAGGACTGCAGAAAAAATAATTGCTACCAACCTGAAAAATGTAAAATCACCGAACTGGTAGTTACACCGGTCGGATCCCACCCCTGAAAACACCCCACACTATTTTCAAATGGAAAATTGACCTTGCAGTGAATTTGGATGGCATACAGCTGAATCATAACCAGATTGGTTTACAGCAATGTCAGGGCTCAAAATGGGGAAGTGATGATTCAGGAATGCTATGAAGATTATGTATGGAGATTATACATGCTACACTTTGCTAGACAAAATAGGATTGGTAAAGTTATAGATGATGAAGAAATTCAGTTGACTTCCTATTTGCTAATAAAAAGTTTGAGAACTGGTATGGTGTAGGATAAAAGCACCAGGCAAGATATTGGGAAAACATGAATTCTAATCTTCTCTTAAGCACAATGCTAGCTGTTTACAGTGGGACAGTCCCTTCCTATTAGCTGTAGGAAGGAGGCAATGACAAACCATTTCCAAAATCTTGCCAAGGAAACAGCAGGGATTTATCAAACCAGTTGCCAGGACCAAAAAAGCATGTGCATGCACACACATGCATTCACCCACCCACAGCATTATCCAAATTTGCAAAAAAAATATGTAAATTTTGGAGAACAAATATTTACAATATTAAATATGGCAGCAAACAAATGAGCCCAGATACAAGGAGAACTTTGACTACAATATCAGAATTTTATTTTTTGAGTATTCAGTCAATGAATACAAAGTTGAATATCCAACAGCTGAAAGATAGGGTAGAATGAAGAGTACTTGCCTATAACTTTATCAAGAGTTGAACACAGCAAATGATTAAAACAATATAAAATTTAGTGAGGTCTGTGACTCCAAATTAAAGTTATAATATGTTGTTTTGTTTTGTTGTTCCCCATTGGCTGATTAACTATGGCCACACCAGGAATTAGTGATTGGTGTTTACCTGTATTTGTGTGAACAATATGAAGTTGATGGTTTTGATTGTGTGTCTATTAGTTTGACTTTTTTGGCCCCTCCATCCCAACTCTTATTCCATTGATCTTATTAATTAGGTAACAAAACTAATTTTGTTAATTTTATTTATAATTTGAACTTAACAACATTTACAAAATTCCTCATCACATAATTTAAAAAGTAAGATTTTAAGAAAATTAAATATGAGAGAAGGCAAACTGACATATTCACCCAAGCTATCAAGCAGATTGGAATATTTTTCCCTTAAAACTTTTGAGAAAGAGTCATTAGAATCTGGAGAAACTAACTGCAAAACAAACAAATGACCAATAAATAAATAAACTGAAAAATATTGCTAGAAACTATAGGTGGGCGAGACAATATTTATTTTAAAAGGAAAGCACATAAACTAATTAGAGCTAAATTAATTTTCTTAATTATTTATAGGTGAGTATATAAGGACAAGAATTTTAAATTCAGATTTACCCAGCTAGATCCAGCCATGTCTTGATCTCCAGATGTTGAAATTCCCATTTAACAAACTTTATTGATTCTGTTGTTCCACAAAGGGAAAAAATCAACCCAATCTTGCAAACTAAAGCTTAAGCTACCAAGTTCCTTAGCAACCAGAGTGGATAGCCAATGACATGAACTTTTCAATTGATACTAAGTATCTCTCTATCCTATCCTTTGTGTATATAACTAGCCTTTTGCAAAATTAAGGGAATGATGTGCTTATTGCTGGTTTCTTTCAAAAGACTTGATATGTTGTTGGCAGTAGATGGCAACACCCAACCAACTTTGTCTGGTCCTGAAAAAATTAAGTAGGGTTGGATTTGGAGAGTAGTTAAGTGAAGAGCTACCAATAAATCCCAGGGCTATAGAAGAGAAAGTTGTAGGAAAAACATTCCAGAAAATATGTTGATAGAAAATCATTTCCACTCTGTCACAAGAAAACAACATGGATGTATCTACATAAAAACTAAGATTACAACTTTCTCTTTATCCTATTCTGCTTATCTAGAAATTAGTGCTAAAAAGTTCAGTGAGGTCTATCCCAGTTTATTGGCCAAAATAGCAGCTTTAAATGCCACTTTTCAGTGCTTTAGGCCCAAGATAGTAGAGGCTCTAAAGCAAATATGAATGGGTTTCTTTGAATAGCTCTTCATGGTTCTGTAACTTCCTTTTCTTCTGTTACATACATATTATTATAATATTACCACCACTTCAAACAGTAAGTCCAAGGTTCTGAAAAGGATGAGAGTATGTGGTACAATATAAAAACGAAGAACTGTCCACAAAATGCAATAGAGCAGAGGTCTTCAAACTTGACAGCTGTAAGACTTGTGGACTTCAACTCCCAGAATTATGTCTGTTTTTGAAAATCTGAATACTAGATGTGATTTCTTTTGGCTTGGGTAGCAGTTTTAAAATTCCAAATCTCATGCATGTATTTACAAACATTACAATTCAATGTGATACAATTAGTAGATAGAAAGGTGAGTCTCTCTGTTACTTGAATGGTAATGGTGCATTTCTATTCTGTCTGAATAGTAAATTATGAGGAATCAGCTTCATCCCATTTGTAAAATCTATTCAGTGAATGTGTATAAATACCAGTGCATAAATACATTGATAAAATCCATGCATAAAACAGCAGTACTGACAGATATTATATCCACTTTAATAAAAATACACAAATGCACCTATGTCCCCCTTCCAATTCCTCAGAGTAAAAGTGCAACTCAAGTAAAAGTCTTGAGAATCGACAACCACTGTAAATATAAAGGGAGTAAGACTGTTCAGATTCTGTTTATTTATTGCTTTGCATTTTTGCTTGTTTTTGCATGATAATATAGATTGACTATCTGAAACAAATCAGAGTTGGATATATATAGACATAGAGAAAGTAGATATATGATAGCTACAAATAGATAGAGATTCAGATTTATACATATACATATACATATACATATACATATACATATACATATACATATACATATACATATACATATACATATACATATACATGTAGGTAGATAGGTAGGTAGGTAGGGATAGAGGGATAGAGATATGGCAAACAGTACTTGCAGAACTCAGAGAGTGCATGGAGAGCCCGACCAATGAGCATGTTCCTTATGGACCAACAGTTAAACATAGAAGGTTTCATTTCACCCATGCCTTTCATCCATTTCACCATACAGGTTTTTCTTTTCCACAAAAATGAAAGGGATTACAATGATAGCATTTTCTCTTTCATTCTATATTTTTCTCCCTTCATTCCCAAAGTTCTCTCTTGGTCTTCATTACATAATCATACCAGCATATGGCTATTACAGAATCTCAAGAGATGAATTGCAGAGAAATCTAGTGAGAACATAAAGCTCCTCTTCCAAAGAAGATAGACATGGCATTGTTGATTCTGCTGTAACTGCCTTTAGGTGGCAATTCATCATCCATGAATATTTTTCCTCTAGCACAGAAAAAGAAAAATTGCTCTCAATTTCAGGCTCATAGGTAGGACATTATATAATCAAGAGGTACTCTTCTTATTCCACCAGTAGGACTGTTTCTTTTTGAAAGAACTGTTTCTCACGAATAACTTGACAAACTAAATATTGTATTGTATTAATAGACTAACACAATATTTGCATTATTTATATTATTACAAATAATTATGTACCATTAAGTCAGGCTTAGCCCTTAGCATTAGATTTCCTTCATGAAGATCTGTCCCTGACCTGATCGTTTAGCTTTTCCATCAGTGTTACTCTAAATAAATCCATCCACTAATAGCTGTCTCTTTTTCTCTTTTCTTCTATTTTTCCTAAAATTAGAGCCTTTTTCAGAGAACTAGGTCTTCATACAATGTGTCAAAAGATAATACAAATAATTTATATTAATTAAATACAAATTATGATTACACATTGAAGACTATCCATTTTTGCAATTTTATATATAACAATATTTTCATTCTGCTGTTTCTCATAATTTAAAAGGGAAGAGGTTTTTTTGTAAATCAAATCAATCTTTCCTAGTATCATAGACAAGTATGACCATTTTATTTATACATACTTAGATACATACTTTTGCATCCCTATTAACTGCCATGTTTCCTTGAGAACATTTCTAAAGAACTCAAACACTTTGAAACAATATTTGCAAAGAAGGTCAACTGAACTGTGTCTTTTTAAAAAGTGAATCTATCTTTGTAGAGCTGGATTTCTCAGTAAGACAGTAGGTTAAAATTCAAGTGGCTGAAACATTATTTATTAGCAACCCTGCAGAAAATCTATTCATCCTTGACACACTCCAGTTCCAGTTTTGTACTGTCTATCTGAGAAGGCACACATACTTGTCATCTGTGATTTGCTAAAGACATTCTCCAAGCATGTATATCAATGGTACTGCTTTTCATCATGACTCAAAATGTGTCTTCAACTTCCACAATGAAAGTTAAGATGCTTATGCCCTTGACCTTTTCTCCAAAGTTTGCCTTTCATTCAACTAAGTTGTTGGGAAATTTAGTTTTCCATAGTCAAGGGAGCTTGTGTTGTTAACTCTCATATAATGTTCACTAGAAGATCAATAGCTCACAGTCTCCTACTGAAAGGAGTTAGCTTGCTTTTGTGTATTCAAGACAAGACTGCTCTCAACTTGTTACTGCAGTAGAATAACTGAATGCTTTGGAACAGAGGAGAGGATTAAAGTGACAGTAAATTTCCAATTTGCCCCCATTTTCTCTATATATTTCCTTTCTTGAAAAAAATAACTTCCTAGGAAAGCAGTTCATTTTATTAAAAGAAATAAGCACATGTATTATACCTGGTGGGAAACTTTCAGTATTACACATATCTTTGATCAATTGTTTTCCTACTTCTGTTTCACCCCACTGTCTGCATCTTTCTGTGTCACAAACGCAACACCAGCAAGAATTCTGCATTTTCCATCAGAATATGCTAAGAATTAGGAATGACAGCAATAGTCCCGTCAGTGAAGAACTGATATTATAGTCTCAAAGGGTGCTGCCTCATTCACAATGAGTCTGTGTAAGGGTAGAAAGAGCAATTCTAGTAGGAAAAATGAGATTAACAAATTTATAATAGACTGTAGGTGCCTAGATGTCATGTTCTTATCCTTCTTCTTTCTCTCATCTAACTTCTTTCTTTACAAGCCCAGGAGTACTCTAGGTACCACATTGCTAAGATGTAAAAAAGTGGTGGGATTGAAATTTTTTTACTACCGGTTATGTGGGCACGGCTTGGTGGGCATGGCAGGGGAAGGATACTGCAAAATCCCATTCTTTCCCTACCCCACTAACTTGCTTTCCAGCTCTGTTCTCCTGCGCAGGGCAACAAACGAAGACCCAGCCGATCAACTGGGATGAAAGGAGGCAGAGACTAGATGGGGATGGGGCCAGTCAGAGGTGGTATTTGCCAGTTCTCTGAACAACACAATATTTCCACTACCAGTTCTCCAGAACTGATCAGAACCTGTTGAATATCACTTTAATGTAAAAGCAGATCTCTTATTACTTGAAACTTAACATTGAGTGGTCAAAAAGAAAGAGAAACTTTAAGTCATAAGTTGATACGGTAAAATAACAAGTTGACAATGCTTCATATAATCCTAGAGCTTTGCTCACAAAGCCAGACATTATAACAAAGGTTTTGTTTGTTATAGTATGTTTTAATGAGTCATGCTTGCATTTTTATAATTTAAAGAAATATTGAATGCTTACTGTATATGCAACCATAAATCTGAAAATATTTTCACAGTAGGATTTTTTCACCTGAGATCCAACATTAACTTATGCAGCCTGAATTCAAGTATTAGACAATGAACCTTGTCGGGACTTTGACATTCTTCTTCAGGTTCTTGGCTAGACTGAGATCTTAGTCAAAGTTTGGAATGAAAGCATGATGATGGCCCTGGTTTGCAAGAGAAACCTCTTCTTTCCTGTGGATTCTGGAGAGTCTATTAATTTTCAAAGGATCCCTGGGAGAAGTAGCAGAGGAGATACCCATGACTGACACTGAAAGAAGGTAAGCATGAATCTGACTGGATCCATGGGTAAGAGCATTTATTAAGGAGCATCTTAAGGCAATAATAGAAGCAAAATGTCATTATTCTGCTGTTCTTTCTATGTCCACAAATTCCCAGCTATCAGTTTTATTTACTGTAACCTAACCCGTCTTGAATAAAATAGGTTGGTGATAAGCCACTCCTGATGTTGTGGCTGTATAGTATATTCTGAGCATGATGGGTGGTTTTTTTTTTTTTTTTTTTTGAGAAAGTGGACAAAACTAATGGAATCTAATATAGACTGAAGGAAAAATCAAAGAGAAAGTTGGAAATGTAAGAAGAGAAAAAATTAAATAGAAAAGAAAGAAAATACAAATAGTTTGCTTCCACTCCTCTTTACAGCCATTATAAGTGCTTTGTTACCTCTTGTTGTATGATTTCAACCTAACTCCTTTTTTTATTAGCTAATCTGTCTAGTCGTCAAAAACAAACATTGTAAATTCATGTTTTATGTTTCATGCAAAATGTCTATAAGATGTATCCAATCAACAGTAAAGGTAGATAAGTGTCTTTTCTCTGATTAAAAAACATTAATGCGGCCATCTCAGCAGGTTCCATCATCTTCACCAGCCATTACTCCATTCTGGATAGTATCTAATCTTTCCAACTTTGTGCATATAATAATCTTGTTGCAAGTCATCATTTCCCCCTAGCCGAAAGTCAGGTTGCCCCCACTCTGTTATCATTCCAGAAGTCCTTCAAGACCTCATGTGTCACCAGCTCTGTGTCAGGGAATCTGAGATGTTCTTAGATGGCTCAACTACATTTGATATTTTACTCTCACCATATGTTTTGCATATATTTTTTTTATTTTTATTTTAAAGGTGACCTTTATCATTTTTATAATGATTGTTTTTATGAATTGTTCTTGTTGATTATGATATACTACCCAAAGTCATTTTTTGTGAGATCAGCAAAGCATATAAATGTAATAAATACATGAATAAATAAAGTATCCCTCTGCCATTATTTAAATGGTGCATCAGTTGTCAAAACAAGTATCTGAAACAAAAACATCATTCTAGGCAAAACAGTCATCTTAATCACAGAAATTTTCTTCAGGAATAACAATTGCAGTTTCACCCTTTTTAAAATGGATTTTTAAAAATTCATTCCACGTCTTAACATAGTTATTTTGAAATAACATACAATTCATATTTGTCATAGAGTTATTCAAATATTTTATCTTCTTCTCAATCTTAACACCTATTTTATTCATCAATTCTGTTTGATCTTGTATTTTTTTTGTTAATATCTTCCTCTTTTCTTTGTTCATCCTAAAACTTCTTAATGCATCAAATTATTTTAATTTCCCCATTAACATTTCAATTCCCTTTAAAGGATACGTCTAGATTTTTTTTTTAATGGATTGTTAAGCTGTCCAAAATTGCATGCTAAGTAGGTGGCCTTGCAAGTCAAATGAATCTATCAATTAGGTCAGTTTGTTGAGAGATGATCTCTGACACACATATAATGAGTTATTTTCTGTGAATTGGGTGGCCATGTAAATTTGATTAATAAATAAATAATGCAAAATAAACTATGGACAGAGCAGGATTCATTTGTATAACCTTTCTCATTGCCATGAAAAGTGAAGTAGAGGCAATTTAAAGTATATAACAGTAAACTGTTAGTCCTGATTAAATCAGATGTCCAAATATGGCCACTGAATATAACCAATAGATTATAAATCAATGTATGTATGGAATCACACCTTGCAAAATCTTTTCTATTTTATATCTGTGTGTGAATATAGACTAACACTGAATCCATTAGGAATGAAATACCTTTGACAGAATCATTTAAAATTGTTTTATTCTAATTGCACAATTTAATATGACAATAAAATCTGAAATGTAAAAGTCAAGAAAAGTCAAGAAAAATCAAAATGGAAGAGCAGAAATGAGGAACTCTTGGTGCTCTCTGAGCTTGTTTGTTTTCTTGCTAATGTTTCATTATCCAAACTAGGTAACATCGTTAGTGCTAGCAAAGAGTGCAGTTTCTATTAGTTTTATATTCTGGTGGTTTGCCTTTCAGTGTTGGTGGAGGTGGCTAAGAGATTCTTTGGTTGGCTATTTGCTGTTGGCTTCTTTGGCAGTTTCTTGACTGAGGTATTGCTTAGTTGATTATTGGTCTGATGTTAACCTGGGAGTTAATCTATGCTGATCTGAGTGCTGACTGTTAGTGGAGAGGGGTTTAGGTCTTTTTGGGCTGGATGACAGTCTCTTTTGCATAGTCTATATATGTTATTAATGTCTACGTGTCTGCTGACGGCTGATTTGTCAGAGTGCTAGGCTTCTAGAAATCCCTTGGTGTTTTTGGACTAGGGTGGTCACATTTTCCCTGTTAAATCTGTCTATAGGTTGTGAAATTTCATCAAGTCTTCTGACTGCTAGTTGGTCTTTGTGGATGTGTTCTGCCAGTCTTCTGCCTATTTGTCCTACATACTATTGTACTTGTTGCAGATCTTACATAGTATGATGTAGGTGACTCCTGCTTTTTCTTCTGGGTTTCTTGGGTCTTTTGGTCTGCTTAGGGGTTTTTGAAAAGCTTTGGCTGGCTTGTGTGCTATGCTGATTCCATTTGATTGTAGCAGTCTGATGGTGGTTTCTGAGATATTCTTGACATATGGCAGTATAATTCTTTTTAGGGTTTATGTTGGTTGGGCTGTATTGGGTTGTCAGGGCCTTGTTGATATAGTTACGTGGATATCCATTTTGTTGGAATATGTTGCATAGATGTTCAATTCCTTTTTCTGCTGTTCCAGGTTGCTGCAGTGTGCTTGGGTTCATCTAAATAATGTCCTTATACAGCTTGTCTTATGGGAGGAAGGGTTGTTGCTTTGGTAATGAAAATTCTTTAATTTCATAAGGCCACCAAGGACCCCTCATGAGCTACAAATATCCTCCTTTAGGAGCAGAATTGAAGGATTAAATTTCCAAGCTCCTTTTGGAGCAACAGAATGGGTTGCTTTTAGACAAATGTCAAACACAAATAGAATTTAAAACAACTGAATTGATCAATTTAGTTTTCCAGTAACTGAATTCCATCTGTGTTTTGCTCTATTTTTATGAACTCCACCTCCAATCATGGCCAAAACCCATGGCAGTTCAGCTCAAATTAGGTCACCAAACATGGGAGACTGCAGATAGTCTTGTCTACTGCCAAAATCAAATTGCCTATTGCTTCAACTTGAGCTACTGACTTTCAGCAGAGATCAAAATTAAAAGAGGTCCACATTGTGCTAATATACTGGTTATTTGGGGGCATAATAACTCAGCAGTTAAAGACACTGAGTTTGTCAGTTGAAGAACTGACAGCCTGGGGTTCAGATCTCAGCTCCTGTCATTTGACCCTCCAGCTAGCAGTTCAAATGCATGCAAATGTGAGTAGATTAGTAGGTATCATTTCAGTGAGAAGGTAAGTGTTCCATGCACCTTAACATATAGGAATGCTGGCTACATGACTACAGAAATTGTCTTTGGACAATGCTAGCTCCCTTGTCCAAGAAAAGGAGGTGAGCACCATGCCCTAGTGTCAGACACAATTGATAAATAGATCTTTACCTTGTTTTACTTGGCTTTACATGATGTATTTAGCTTATGGTATCTCTATGTGATATTGAAGTATTATTAGGGACAAATTAGGGCTTCCATATCCATATTTCAAAAATCCAGATGAATACTAGATCACAGCAGAAAATACTGAATGTGAGTGATTTTCTGTAAGTGTTGTCCAGTTCTGGTAGCCCTCAATAAAGTCATCTTTCTCAATTTGACACCATCTATATATCTGGGCATCCAGGATTCTCAGATTGGGAAAAGCTATAGTACTTTCTCCAGTTCATTTCTCTTCTTGACGCTTTCCCTAAAAACATAATTGAGTTGGCCAGTGTAGCTTTAACATGAGGGTGGCCTTGAAACTATATGGAGGCTTTCTATGGAGGCTTTGATATATATTTTAATGAAAGGCTGTAGAATCCAAAAGTTACAAGTCTTGCTGGCTAATTATACACAAATGTACCAGAGGTGAAAGGCACCCATTTAAGCAATTTCTTTGTTTTGCTACATTTATGTTGCTATTTTGGGCTTGTCTATAATGAAGTATTTTATCTAATAAGAGCTTTGTCTGAAGGGCTTGGGCTTGCACTGCAGTTTTACTCATACAGCTCTGCAGATTACTTGCTTGGAAACATTGTGGATGTCCCGAAGTAGATGTGATACAGAATAGAAGATCTATGGAGTGTCTCCCAACAGCTTGTTTTTAAAGTAATTGAAGGGAAGAGAGGCAGCTCTGAATTTGATTAAAGCCCAGACTGTAAAGTAATATTTATCCCTCTTTTTTTGCAGGTCATTTGACCTAGTTAGAAAAATGTAACTTGTGGGATAAGATAAGACCTAGCTGCTTGATCAACATTACATCACTACCTCAAGCTACTAATTGTTGGGCTCCGTTCCATGTGATTCTAAATTCTAATTAACTTTTGCTCCTGAAATAAAATTCAAATCCACTCATTTCCATCACACAAAATGGTCTGTGCTAATTTTCTTGATCTTCCAGATACTATAGAAGATAATTTTGTTGGTAATTAATGGGAAAAGACAGCAGCTCAAATTGCTGTCCAAATATTTCTCTCTCTCATTCTCTTAGACAAAACTGTAAGAAGGCAGCACTGCGGTGTTTCTCAACCTTGGCAACTTTAAGAGGTATAGACTTCAACTCTGAGAATTCCACTGCAGTATCAAGAACTTAAACAAGCAATGAGTGGTTTTAGTTCCCAAGTGGGAAGAGTCTTGTGACATCGTTTTTCCCTCTTTCATTTCTGCCCTCTCCATATAGTAGAATGAGCCAGATCTCCCTTGCCAGAGATATAATTTGCCAAAGGTCATTACAATCCAGAATTATGGGTTGCCCATCTTTATTGTACACTAAATGCAGAAGCACTAGCATCTGAAGCAACCTGCTTAGAATTGTGCTTGATTTAATATGCTTTAAAAAAAAACAAAGTACATGTGCTAGAATTAAAAGTAACTGAAAGTAGAAATGAACAATTCAGAAATGAGAATAATCATCATTAAAGCATATAATCAAGAAACTACTTGCAATAAGTAGAAGTGATAAATTAGTTCATACAGTGCTCTGAAGTATATAACTAAACAACCATACAATACAACCATGCATATTGCACACTAAAATGGAATCAGTTGAACCAATTAGATCACCAGCTGATCCTTTGGACCAGCTGATCCTTTTGGTTTAGATCAGGGGTCTCCAACCTTGGCTCCTGGAAGCCTGGCGGACTTCAACTCCCAGAGTTCCACAGCCAGCTGGCTGTGGAATTCTGGGAGTTGAAGTCCGCCAGTCTTCCAGGAGCCAAGGTTGGAGACCCCTGGTTTAGATCCTTGAATCACGACAGTTGAAGTACATTCTCCTTCTCTTCCCCCTCTCAGCCGGCAGGTATTTTTTTCTTTTGAAGATTATATACTGAGGGTGGTATGAAACTTCTGTATATTTTTCCTCTTCTCAACTGCGGTTCAGCCCAGTCTGCCTTCTTCTTCATCTCTGAAATTTGGAACCATTCTAGGTTCAACCATGAAATGATTTGCCAGTTTGAGATATGGCTTTCTCCAGATTTTAACCCACTAAATTATTGCTGGGGCTCTTTGATGATTTGCCCTCTCTCAAATTAAACTGGTTTAACTTTTTGCTTGATTTATGAAACATAATAGTTGGTAGATACGAGCCAGCTCTTCTCTACTTCACACAACCTCATCTCCTGCCCAAATCTCCCATTTGTGAAAATCTTTGTGACAAAATCAGTTATGGTAAGCATCATGAACTGACAGAACTGGCCTACAAATAAGATAAGAAGCAGACACATGTTAAATCATCCAACAGTAAAGGGGATACTTTATGGAAATGAACTTGCAAGATAATAATTTGAATTTGACAAGGTGATAATTAAAGTCCCTAGATAGACTCTTTCCACATCTGTATGCCTTTCAGTAAAGTTGGTTAGCATATTAACTACTGCTGAGGAATGCTAAAATATATTCATAGGATGTTAAGCTGCATATTATTATGCATTTCAACTTGTATAATAAATGTAACAAAATGCAGTGCATACAATCTTACAGAAGAGGTACTAATCTCAATTACAGACATCGTTGTTTTGTTTTTTAAACTCAGTACCATACCAAGTCTTGAGATGCCAATTTTATTGAGAAAATTCAAAATTTAAATCTCACTGGCAAGAAGGTGGGAGAATA
This sequence comes from Hydrophis major, assembly GCA_033807585.1. Taxonomy (NCBI): domain Eukaryota; kingdom Metazoa; phylum Chordata; class Lepidosauria; order Squamata; family Elapidae; genus Hydrophis; species Hydrophis major. The sequence continues at coordinate 34,171,101 of CM066332.1, read as the reverse complement.
TGAATGTCTAGTATACGCAAATACTCAAGTTGAGATAGCTTGAGAATGATAGCCAAAAATATGTGCATTACAATCAATGAATAATAACCATCAACATGGTACTACAATTAGGTAATTAATAACAACTATGAAAAATCACTGTTGCTTATTTAATGCAGTATTTTCAGTTTATTAAGAGAAATAAATTTGAATGTGTATGCCTCTAATGTGTAACTTCAGTGAATAATCTTTGATATCAATATTTTATTAGTAGCATTTTTAATGTAGCCAAACAAATGTTGGGAAGTCTGTTGCATGCTATAGAGGGCACCGCATCAAAGACCTGTCATCCTGACTAAGTTACAAGAACCTGTCCAATGGAAGGATTCTATAATGGTACATGCAGTGGTGGGATTCAAATGTTTTTATTACCGGTTCTGTAGGTGTGGCTTGGTGGGCATGGCAGGGGAAGGTTACTGCAAAATCCCATTCCCTCCCCACCCCACTAACCTGCTTTCCAGCTCCATTCTCCTGTGTAGGAAAACAAAAGAAGACCCAGCCAATCAGCTGGAAGTCGGGAGGCAGAGAATCGATGGTGGCACGGCCAGTCAGAAGTGGTATTTGCCAGTTCTCCAAAGTACTCAAAATTTCCATTACCGGTTCTCCAGAACTGGTCAGAACCTGCTGAATACCACCTCTGGATACATGGGAATGAACTTGGGAGACAGGGGAAGAGCCACAGCCAAGGTAATAGTTAGATAAGAGACAGTTTGACCCACAAAGGGAATATGGGTGGCAAGGATCTCAGATGGGACCTTTGTAAGTTTCTTGGGTTGTAAAGGCAATGGAGATCCAATGGTTCTTCAGACTCTCAAGATTTTTTAAATATAAACTTCCAATAGAGTAGAATCAGTCCAAGCATTTTGTCTGGACTACTTCACAAGTCTGACAGACTGTCAGCAGATGCTCACTAGAAGATTGGACTAAGGGGTAAAGACAGTTTTGCCAGTGTTGAGTTTCCTTCTTTCTCCCCACCAACTGCCCATAATGGAATTCATCCCTTGCTGTAGTAAGAGAAATGCAGTAGCTGTGGCAAAATAAGATATTCAGCTCTCAGTTGTTCTCCTTTCTCTGCTGCATTTATAAATACAGAAAGCAAACGGAAAAGCCTGCAGAAATCATGAACTGAGTTAGTCCTATCATACTGGGCTGTGAGAAAGAGAAGCAAGAAAATGAGACTCTTTTATTGTATCATCATCATCACCTCCTGTAACCTAGCTGTTTTGCTACTTGCCTTCCCAAGTGTCTCTTTACACTTTTGGATAGCAGGTCTTTTCTGTCCTGCATTTAACCACAGTACAAACAAACAGATATAAACTTTGTTTTTGTCATTGATATCAGTTTGGGAAGAAGAAATGGCATCGCTGTTGCCAGGCAAAATGTTAAAACTTTTGATACTTTTCCAGTATCTTTCATGAAAGTAAAGGGATAAGGATAGACCTAATATGAGTCAGTAGATTAGCGTTCTACCATTAGGGGCACTATCATTTAAGGGCTATCATTGTTCTTTGCAAGATATCCAATATTTTACAAGATTTGATCTGTCTGCCTGCCCACTAATTTTCCAACTGTTTCCATACAATCTTCCCTATTTATTCTTCTTTGAAATATGGTTGGTTTTGCCCCTATCAATGTGGACCACTGTAATAGAAAAATCCTGCAGTATTACAGATGCCTAAAATAGAAATTACTTTATTCACTTAAGAAATGTTACTGGCCCTGCAAATTTAATGTAATCTGGTGAAAAGGCAGTGACATACTTCCCATTTCATGTAAGACAACACAGTAATATATGAAGTCTTAGATTTTTCTCAGAATTAGGCAAAGTGAGTCATGCCTGAAGCAATTCATATCAGACTTCCCCATATCAGCAAAGCACAAATCACTATGTTGCATTTTCTGCACATTTCTGTTTTAAGTATATTTGCTAGGAACAGCAAGCCACTACCGTTATCCTGATGGAGTGTATCTACATAGCAAATAGACATTAGTATCAAACCAGGTTCCTCTTTTTTTTAAAAAAAGTGAGAACAATTCAGCAATTAGAGAGGGATGGAATTCCTTTTATTGAAGATGTTCAAGGAGATGACCATTTTCCAGGGATGCTTGAATTATGATACAGCATCCAGCAAGGGGTTGGTCTTGATAACTTAAATGGATCTTTATGGGTTTCTACTCATTGGAGAAGAGCCTAATGCTGGGAATGTTTGAGGGCAAAAGAAGATGGGGACATCACGGCAGAGAATGAGGTAGCTGGATGGGGTCACCGGAGCAGTCGGCATGAACTTAAATGTACTCTGGAGGACGGTAGCGGACAGGAAGGCCTGGAGGAATGTTGTCCATGGAGTCGCAATGGGTCAGACATGACTTTGCAACTAACAACAACAAAAAATCATACATAATGAGCCACAGTGGCACAATGGTTAGAGTGCAGAACTGCGGGCTCCTGCTGCTGACTGCAATTTGGCAGTTCAAATCTCACCAGACTCAAGGTTGACTTAGTCTTTCATCCTTTCGAGGTGGGTAAAATGAGGACCTAAATTTTTGGGGACAATATGCTGACTCTGTAAACTGCTTAGAGAGGGCTACAAAGCATTGTAAAGTGGTATATAAATCTAAGTGCTATTGCTATAATGAATAACCCTAACTCTTTGGTTTCCTTATATAATGGAACCTTAACTTTATTGCTGGATATTTATTATAGAGCAGATTCATTAGTCCAAATAAATATTTTTATACTCAAACAGAACAGCTTCAGTTAGTCTGGTACTCTCCAGATGTATTTAAGTACAACTTGATTTATAAGAATGGAGAGTTGTTTTAGTAGAAATCCAACATAGACCACCATGTTGGGGAAAGCTATAGTAGAGAGCTACTCATGCTACTATGTTCTCATGCATGGATTCATGTGAGTACAATCAAATTAACATTTTGGATATTGCTCCCCTGCTGCCAGCAAAAAGAAGCTAGTGCTGTCTCTTATATCTCTTATTCAGTTTTAGGTACTTGATGTGGAGATCCATAAGCCCAATCTACATCTGTGTGCTCAATTTCCTGAAAAATGGAAATACGCCTCTTAGCACAACAAATGTTTGCTGGATTGTAGTGTTTATATAACAAAAGACAGGGATAAGGCTGTTGTCAGGTTTATCACTGTATTATTTAATCATGTTTTTAAATAAAAGAAGATAGTGGAGTCCTATTTAATTTGAATCTCAGCCGGGAATATTTACACTATTGTCTGTTCAACACATACAGATTAATGGGATCACTTGAAAGGTCAAAAAACCAAGCCTGAGGAAACAACAGAGAAGAACCTGACAATAACAATTGCCAGGTGTTCTTTTCTGAAAATTGCCCGCTATCACTTATTGGGTAGTAGCCTGAAGATATTGGCAACAACAAACCTTTCAGCACAATAAACAGCATGTAGAAGAAAACAGGGACATTCCACAATGCCAGAGGTTACTCCAGTGAGTCCCTGTTGCTGAATTGCTTGAAAATAACCAGACAGACAGATTACATATCTATATCAAAGTAAGAAGCATTGCTACCCTCTTTAATCGTAGAAGGGAGACTCATGCCGAGGGTGTATATGATACTCTGCCATCTCAATCATTTACAGGCAGAAATTGCTGTGTTACAAACTCTTTGTAATATAGCACTTAGACTTATATACCACTTTACAGTGCTTCACAGCCCTCTCTAAGCAGTTTACAGAGTCAGCATATTGCCCTCAACAATCTGTTTTAACCAACCTCAGAAGAATGGAAGGCTGAGTCAACCCTGACCTGGTGAGAATCAAACTTCTCGCAGTCAGTAGAATTAGCATGCAATCCTGCATTCTAACCACTATGCCGCCATGGCTCAGGATAAAGCAGAAAAATGTGAAGTCACCTAATAGACTGAATAAGCATTGGGCGTTATTGATATAACTCAGTGATTTTAGCTAATAATTCCTCTGATCTGGAGGCTGCACATGCAGCATTAAAGCAAATCACATGTAATATTAAAGGAGGCTTCTAAGTAACTGCACCCATCATTAAATGGAGCTTATACTGAAAGTTTAAAATCAGATTCTATGTAACGTTACAAAACAAGCATCAACAGGATTCTTACAAACCATAGCAGAATATCTTTCAGCACCTGTAGAAACTGAATATGTGCAAATGTAATATTGGCATTATACATACTCTGTAACACATAGGTAAATTTGGAGCTGGAAGAGATAGAAGTTGTTGAAAATCTATTGCTACCAGATGTTTGTCTTTTGACCAATTCCTTCCAGTTACAAAGCAGAAAATCTGAATCCAAGTCAAGAGCATTCAAGAGAATTGAAAAGCCATGAAAGGGACATTCTTCTCAATGTTACAAAAACATTTCTTTTCTCTCCTTGTCATTTTGCAGTATCTATTTATTAGAGAAAGAAGTTGGGGAAACATGAATATTAACCCCAATGATATTGTCACCATTAAGAAATACAACTCTCTGGAAAAAGTCATGACTGGTCTCTGGCCCAATTTGTGCCTGGTTAAGCTTTTAGGATTGACTTTTGTGTGCCTTTAATTTTAGGATTGATTTTTGAGTGCCTTTAATTTTTTTTAAGCAGACTTCTTCAACTTGATACTTCTCTCAGACTCCATGACCAGTATATCCAATTCCAGGTATTTAGTCTAATGCACTGAAAGTAAGTCAGGATCAAAGATAAAATTCCAAGTCCCGCTAATTGCAGAAATCAGGAAGAAGTAAGCTGAATAACAAGCAAAGATGTGGAAGTAAATGAACCATGATTATGAGATTATTCTCACATTCTGCTTACTGCAGCATGAAGATAACTCCTTAATAATTTTAGAGGACACCTCTTCCCGGCATCTTATCACTGGAACAGCTTAAAATCTCCCTCAGGTAATGTGAATGTGGCATTTCTATCCCAATTCAGTTCTCAAATGTGGACAAATCTGGAGTGCTTCAGCGATTAACTTAACCAGTCCCTATGTGTTGAATTAGTTTGTTGCAGGATGCCTTCCTGCATTATCATCACCTTGTACTGGTTACAAGAGAAATTAGACAGCTAGCTAGAAGATTGCATCTCACCACTTCCAGCTATTTTTTATTATATTATATTGAACAGATGGCCAAAGTCTGTCCATATTGTCATTCAAGGAACCCCATTTACAGGTGCACAGATAGAGATCTATAGTTGATGCTGAAAACAACTCTCAGATGCTGCTTTCAACTTATGACCACAATTTCAACTTATGACCACAATTGAGCCCCAAATTTCTGTGGTTAAGTGAGACATCTGTTAAGTGAATTTTGCCCCATGTTACAACCTTTCTTAGCACAGTTGTTAAGTGAATCACTTCAGTTGATAAGTTAGCAGCCCCAGTTGTTAAGTGAATGTGGCTTCCCCATTGACTTTGCTTGTCAGAATGTCACAAAAGGTGATCGCATAACCTTGGGATGAACCAGTTGCTAAGTATTTGAATGCTGATTGCATGATCACAAGGATGCTGCAAAGGTCAAACTGAGAAAAACGGTTCTAAGACAGATTTTTCTGTGCTGTTGTAATTTTGAATGGCCACTCAATTAAGTGTTTTAAGTCAAGGACTACCTGTACTCTTCAGCCTGACAATCAGCCTGAACAAGACTAAAGTGTTTTACCAGCCTGTGCCAAATATCTACCTCACAGAACCAAAAATCACTGTTGACATCTAGCTGACAAATATTAGCAGCTTCAAATACGTGGCAAGCATCATCTTGAATAACGTGTCTTTGATCAAAGAAATTGACCCGAGGATCAATTTCTTAGCTAGGTCAACTAAGATCAGGGGTGACTGTGTACCTGAGTGCTCAATCATACAAAGTTTGTACAAAGCTGAAAGTCTACTGCTGGGAATACCCCCTCTCTCCTATATAAATGTGAGTCCTGTATTTTGTTTGTTTGGGGATCAAGAGTAAATACTCTCATGTTCTGCACTTGTTTATTAAAAATAGATTTCTAACATACAATAATCAATTTCACAGGACCTCTTGTGAAATCTGAGAAGAAGCATGCAATAAATAAAAATTAAGGCTACACAAATGAAGTAACTTAAGTTTTTATTTCTCCAATTTGTGAAATCAATGTTTTCAGGTGAAATACTATGATACAAATCAACTTAAAGCAACGTCAATTGAGGTAGATCACATTGTGTTATCAATGTAATTCCTTTGAGATGTTCTTGGTGTTCTTGGTGCAATCTGGTTCATCTAGATCAAAGCTGGCTGGGGAATTCTGGGAGTTGAAGTCCTCCAGGCTTAACGTTACCAAGGTTGGACACCCCTGATCTAGATCAATACTGTTTAAAATAACTAACAGTGACTTTTTAAGAGCTTTAGACAGGTACATTTATCAGCCCAGTTCATTCATTTACTACTTTGCTTGTTTGATTTATACTCTACCTTTCAGCTTTGGCTATAAAATAAAAACAGAATATTAAAAGTTAAAGGTAATAATTAAATATTGAAACAAATCTACAGTTAAAACTTATCCAGAAATATGTGCTCTTATGCTTTTTCTAAATACTAAAAAAAGTAAATTTAAATGCAACTCCAGAGGGACCATTCTATCACCTGGGATTAATGTACAAGATCTACTATTCTATGCTCTTGATAATGACATGATCTTTAAAAAAAACTTCTACTGGGTGATCATGACAACTGGACAGGTTCATAATGGGAGAAGTGGTCCTTTAGTTAATAAGGCATTTAAATTTTTCAAAAGGTCTTAAGTCTTTGGGAACAATGCAATTCTTTTTGCTGAAGCATCACATTGTTTAGCTTGATCTAATCTAAATATTTTGCTCATACTGATCAATGCCAAAACTTCCAAATTCAGCAACTGCATTGCAACTTCAGTAAATTCTATAGTTGACTTCTGATATTAAGGGAAAAATAAACAAGGACAAATATAAATTTCATCACGTTATTCTCACTTTCCAGTGATCAGCTACAAAAGAAGTTTCAAAAAGAATGGAAATATGCACTGGGATAAAGATTTTGCCCAAAGGTACTGACACTACTACTTCTGGCTTTATCATATATTCATTTGTCAAGGTAAGCTGGAAGCTAACTCTAGGTGTAGACTAGTGAACACATTTGAATAATCTTAGATGGCTAGTTTAACAGGCATTCTTCTAGTCCATGAAACACCATAAAACTACAGCAGTCAATCTCTATTCTGGTGTCTTAATCATGCAAACAATTAGTGCTTCCCTGACTGTTTAATGCTGACCAAATTAAAACACACCCCGTGACCACCATCTGCTCTGAAATGAGTAGTTTTCTTAGCCTTTAAGGAATTGCCACAGAACTAGTGAGGTTGTCCATATGGGATCCAAAGCATCCTTGCTTTCTTCTGGTTTAAATGGTACAAATCCTGAGCACTCCAAAGTTTCTGTGCTCTACATTACCTCTCAGAAAAGAACTGAAAAAAGATTCCTGTCTGAAATCCCAGATAATTATTCCAGACCAGACATGCAACGATGACTCAGGGGTCTTCAAACTTGACAGCTTTAAGACTTGTGGACTTCAACTCCCAAAATTCCTCCTCCAGTCATGTTAGCTCAGGAATTCTGGGAGTTGAAGTCCACAAGTTTTAAACTTGCCAAGTTTGAAGACCCTTGATTAGATGAACTCATGGGATGACTTGATAAAAGGACACTGGAAAATTACCTCTTACATAATTTATTGTTGAAGCAGGATGCTAATATGCCATTGAAATTCAAAGTATATAGAAAGGCTAAAAATAAGGTATTTTATATCTAGGTTTCTATAGTTTAGCATTATTGTGTTTTCATGGTTTTATACAATGCTTAGAATATGAGACTACTACCTGGCAGTTTTATTTTTGACCATTTACCATAACAGTCGTTAGATGAACTGCCCAGAAATTCCCACTATACTTAAGAGGAAAAGAATATTTTTAATGACCAGAAATAACAGTATCAAATGTCCTTTTTTTCTCTATTCCTATATGTAATGCATATAGATTTGGATATAAGTACCTTTTGTTCTTAGAAGCAGGGCCAAATGAAAAATTGAACAGTCAAACTTAGAGTTACACTGAGGAATTTGGAAGATACTTAATAATATTTAAATAGGATGGTGACTTTTAAACCAAGATTAAATAATAAAATAATAATTTATCCATTTAATGATTCTGTGAGAAAAAAATACACATTGATTATTTGGGTTTGCTTCAACTAGTATGTTATTTTTAAACAAACAAACAAATAAATAACAATAGCACTGATTGATAGACAGTAAAACCTGAATGGCACAACTTAGTTTCTCGATACATATGCAGGTAGTCCTCGACTTATGACCACAATTGAACCCAATATTTATGTTAAATTTGTTAAGTGAGTTTTGCCCTATTTTACATTTTTTTCTTGGCATATTTTTAAGTGAATCACTGCAGTCGTTATACCCATAACACCGTTGTTCAGTGAATCTGGTTTCTCTGTTGACTTTGCTCATCAGAAAGTCACAAAAGTGGATCACATGATCTCAGGTCAGTCTCAGTCTTAGCAACAGTCATCAATAGGAACCAGTTGTCAAGCATCCAAATGTAAATCACATGACCATGGGGATGCTGCAACAGTCATAAGTGTGAAAAATGGTCTTAAGTCACTTTTTTCAGTTCTGTTGTAACTCTGAACAGTCACGAAGTAAATTATTGCTTTAAGTTGCTGGTAGCCACCAGCCATTCATACTGATTTGAATAAGCATTTTCTAAGCCTCGGTATCCTTCAAGCAAACGTCTTTAGACATTAATTATGCAGAGTAGTCCTCCCAGAGAAAATACCATCCCACATGACATAAAATATAGTTATTAAATTAATAAAATAAATTATTATATAACGCACAGCATTCATATGCCAATATAATTATACACAATAATAAGGATAATGTTTTGCCTACAGGCTGAAAATTGGTATATAATTGAAATTATAAAGAAAAAGAAATATATATAATTTCTAGGGGAAAAAGATCAATGATCTTGTTTCATATATATAAAAAGCACCTTCATTTTGCTCCCTAATGTACCAGCGCTTATGGTGACTGTTACGTTTCCTATTCTAAGCTCCAACACATCCATTAATTTTGCTTTCTTTTCTCCTGCTAAAAATCAGGAGCTGTCAAGCTAAAATAGCAAGCTCAGCTAATGCTTTGCTAAATACAAATAGTGCCCCAGAGGGAACATAAAGCTTTTTATAGCTGAAAGAAATGGTTTCTAAAATGGTGCCTGTTGACTCTGGTCATTCTGCTTGTACCACAGCAGATTTCAAAATAGTTAAGTGGCACTTGAATCCTTTACAAATAGGCTTTTTCCCCCCTTGAAAATCAATTATCAAGGCTGGTTTTCCGACCCCCTTAGCTATAAGAGCATCACTAGAAAAATAAAATTATAAAATACCATGAGTAAGATCTTATTTATGCCATTCATAGTCCATTTTTCCTCCAAAGAGCTCAAGCCCATGTCCTTGTAGTTACATTATCCTTTTTGTTCCCAACCCTATAAAGTAGGTCAGGTTAAAACCATCAGAGCTCACATACTTAAGGCACAGTATATAATGAGAGAAGAGCAAGCTGTTAAGGGCATTATAATGATTCTTAATCTCTTCTGGCTGAGGAGTGTACCCAAAATCTGGGAGTTTCTAGAACCAGATAGGATTCTAGTGGATTCCTATTGCTCGAAAGCTTGATAAATTAGCAGCTGCTATTTTATACCCCACATGAAAATCCAATTGCTTCTGAAAACCTACATCATAAATCCATACCTCCTTGCTTTCCCTTTTTAAGTAAGCAAAATCTAACAAGCAAAAACAAAGAATTAAGCACTAAGCCAAATAACTGGAGGCAGGAGATAAAGGAAAGGGTATTTAAAATTGATTTACTCTGTATTAACATTATTAATTTTACCTTTCTATACATTTCTTCCCTTGCAAATTATCCTGGTTTCCATCATGTCCACATATTGATTCTTGTATTGCCTTTTGTACTTGGAACTTTAGGAACCTTGAATATGATTGTTTTCATGTGCAGAATAATGCTGCCACTCAAGTCCGTGGTCAGATCTGAGACTTCCTCTGGAGGTGCCTTCAGACTGTTCTGATGGCAACACTTCCATCTATGGTTATGTTGTATCTATTCTGAATTGCCACCACAGTAATATTGATATTAAGACAGTAAGAAAGAAAATTATTTATGCATTTATATAAAACTTTTATATAGTCACCCATTTTATAACCAAGTCCGGATGGGTTTGAATAAAAAGTAAAAACAACCTAAAAAAAATAGGGTTTCTTCTCCTAACATTTGGCCAAAAAGCTAGATCTTTAAAGTTTTGCAGAAAGCTAGGAGGGTAGATGCCTGCCAAACTTGGGGGGGCTGCTCCAGAAAAGACAGACTTCCTAGCTCCCATAAGAAAAGGTAAAGGAGTCCTTGTGGATTTTACTCTGCAAGTCACTGCCAACTATAGGAGGCAGTGCTCATCTCTATTCAAGCTATTGAGCCAGTACTGTCTGAAGCCATTTTAGCAGTTGTGTCTAGCAAGACATCACAGAGTGCTGTTACCTTACCACCAGTGGTACCTATTTATCTACTCGCATTTGCATGCTAGGTTGGCAGGAGCTAGGGCAAGGACGGGAGCTCACCTCATCTTGCAGCACCTGGGTCTTAAACATGGGCTGCTAATAAACCTAGTGTCCTAACCACTGAGCCATGACGCCACCCCCTAATTCCCATAAGGTAGCAATATTTAGGGAAAGAAACTAGGAGCGTGCCTACCCTATCTGACTTGATACAACAGATAGATTTTCTTAGAAAAAGATGGTCTCACAAACAATCTTTTCCTGTGCCATACAACAAAATATCGTAAAGACGTCATTATAATAGTCAGCCACATTAAAAGTAATATTTATTATAACAACTAGCAAATGAATAAATCTCAGGTGAGAAAGATCAGGTCCTCATATTAAAATCCAATTAAGCTGATTTATTGCTACTCAATATTATGTTCAGGATTATTCTCAACTAATAGTTAGCACCTGCTAGGAGTTAAGTAAGAGTCAATGGAATTTGGAGATGTGGGTGGATTTTATTTATGGCTACAGAGAAGCTGCTTTCACTTTTAACTCTGCCCCTAGATGCCTCCATTCCTTCCCCTAGAGTAATGGTGTCAAACTCATGTCGTCAGGGCAGCGTCACAAGATGTTTCAGGACTTTTTTCCCCTTTCACTAAGCCTGACATGGGTGTGGCAAGCATGTGATGCATCTGGCCCATCAGCCAGGAGTTTGATAGCCTTGCCCTACAGTAAATGTGTCTTTAATAGTCTGAGCACAAATCATCTTTAGTCATAACCTCATTGAGTGGCTCGGAATACATTAGCAACTTTTGTAATGTACAGAACAGTATACTAAATGAAAGAGTCTGGCAATATCATTGTACAGGTCAATGTAAGCCATGCTGTTATCAGGGTTCATAATCAGAAGCTTAAGAAAATAAATACAGCGTACCTATAGTTAGTAGCATGGCATAAAGTAATTACCCACCTACTTCATTATTGTTTTTCAGGCAACCTGTAGATGGCATTCCAGAATATTTTGTGGTCTTAAAAAGTCCCTGCAGTTTGGACCAGACTAGAAAGACAAGAGGTGTGCAAAGGAGTTAGAGCGGTCTAAAGGCTCAGAAAAGAATGGCTTGTTCTGATTTATAGACAAAGATTATGAACCAAGTTAGTTCAATGCCTTTTATCTTTTTATTAATTCTGAACTTAATACTAAGAGTACTATCTCTTTCAAACTTTAAAAACAAAAAGAAATACTTAGCACAGGATTTATCTCCGGTCTTTAAATAGACTTATACATTAAAATTTAAGGACAGAACTCAATAGAATTTAAGAATTTAACTTTGGATTTTGCTTTAAAAAAAAAAAAAGCAGTTTAGAAACTAGAAATGGTTAAAAAACCACACATTAGACAGACATAAAGTGACTCAGTTCCTGGCATTCCAGTAGAGCTCTAACTATATCTTTCTTTGATCCTCTTTCACTGTCTGTTCTCTGGATTTTTGTTTTTAAACCATTCCTAGAAAATCCAGTGACCTACATTTCACTCCTTGGCATCTAGTATAGCTAAGCCTTTAAGTCACATATGACCATATCAAAAAGCAGTCTTCTCGAGTCAGTTCAGGTCTGGAAAGGGTGATCAGATATATAAACACAGAATCAGCTTGTGAGGTATTCTAATAGTACAGACATGAAGAGGAATTTCTATTTAAGAATCTGGAGTCTATCTAAAATGCAACATCATCAAAATAAATTTTATAACTTCAAAATTTGATCTGTAGCAATCATGCAATTTCATGTAAACGTATGTAAAGTCTTCTCTAACACTGCCTCCTATATTTAAAACAGAATCCCTTTCCAGATTCTCATTCTCATGTTCTGAGTCCTTCTCCAGCTTGAGATTTCTGGTCAGGGGAAAGATACAGATATTCCATTATGGCACCAAGACCTGAAAATGTAATGTAAGATCTATATGTAAATGTGCATCTAAAAGGCAGCCATGATTGATGGATACTTTAATGTGAAATACTCCAGCTTCTGTAATGTATTTACCCAAGTGAATGAAATGTTGTTGCACAGCATGAATTTATTTTTTAAAAACAAGGCATACGTTATGATGAGCTCAAGTTTATAATTTGATTTCACAGTAACAGGCCATTTGGGAAGGGAATATTTGTTCTAACTTGACTGATTTCCTGAATGAATCAATGTAGCTCAGGCAGACAGACAATTGCCACCTTTCGATTCTAGCAGTTGGTTCAGTACTCCATAAAGATCAAACCACTGAACCAGTACAGGTTAATTTTACTCTTATTGCAGCCTGATTTGCCATTAAAAGGAGCTAGGAAAAAGGAAAAAAAGAAGTGACAGATATTAAGTCTTCATTGTTGCTCTCTCAACAACTGCATTTTATATAGTAATTGTACTAGTATACCATTATATACTATATCCTAGTGTTATGAGAAAGGTGGAGTGATAATCCAATGGTTTTGGCTACAAAAATATTGTTCAGCCTTTAACCCCTAATATTTACCATCACCTCTGTACTTTATTGGCGTACAATTCAGAAGCATTTAATAAGTGAATGCAAAAAGACAAGCAGCTTAAATAGGTCTTGAGCACAATTGTCTTGACACAGACAAATCTGTTGTTTGGTGACTTGTGTTAATGAACAAAATCTGATGAGTATTCATGATAAGTTTATTAAATGAGATTTCTCCAAATTAATAAAGCTTCTAGAAAGGATTTTGTCTCTTGTGCATAAGTTCTCAGTGTACATACAAGCAATAAGTAATAAATCATGGTCATAATCGTAAAATACAATCATCATTTTATGTTTTCAAACTAGATCCAATTCATATTTCCATATGATTTTTATATCTTAAACACCAAAAAATAGAGCATGTGATATATTTGTCATGATTATCTCTAAAAGTATTGTATTTTCCATACCCAAAGAAATGATCTTTGTTTACGCATGTGTGTTGAGCTCAGATTAAGAGACTGGAAACATGGGTCGGCAGGGGCATCCAATTTCTTATCAATCAATTTCTGCTGTAGGAATTATACCTGTTGCAACAAACAGCAAATGAAGGGTTGGCATTAGCCCCAGTCCTGTATCACCTCTGCCGTGTACCCATGTGATTGCACCTCATTGTGACACAACATTGACATGAGTTGTGGTAATAATAGCAATGGAGAAGTATACTGGCCCATGGTACCATAAAGATTTATCCTTCCAATTTACAGAAAAAATGGAGAATGAACTTTGCAGTATTGAGTTCAGAAACTTATTTTTGAGTAGAGATGGCAACAAGGCTAGAAAATAAAGTCTCTACAATAATTTTAATTGCTGACAATAAGGGACCCAGATTCCCTGACTTATTCAATGTAGCTTTCCAAATTTTATCAAGGTTAACAAAATCTTCCCAAACTAGAGAGCCTAAATGCTCTTATTACTGTATGAAAGTAATAATACATATTCCTTTGGGATATAACCTACTGAATTAATTTTCACAAGCCATGAGAACACCTACTCCCTTGGATAGTTTTAAAAGAGGATTGGCTAAATCCACCCAAAACATGTCTCTTAAGAATTATCAGCTTTAAACTCAACATTACCTCCATGTTGAGGGCAATATGCCACCAAATGCTACTTGCAGGACAATTATTGCAGGACTATTATTATTGGCTCCTGTGAGAAACGAAACACTAAGAAGAGAATGATCCAATGAAGTTATTCTTATATACTTAAGTCCTTTTTCACTGTTCACTCATCCAAAATACCTTAAGTAAGGAACCTTGTGACTCACTGAGACTTTGTTAATTTACGAATGCTGGCTTGACTTAGGAAATATGCTGAACATTTTAAGATCATTTGAGAATCCGGGGAAGAGAAAAAGTTCAATTTATTTTCCAAATCATATTAGTTGGAAACATGCAGAAGAGGCCTTCATTTGCAGTGGATAGACAATGGCTAAGATTTTAAAATCATCCCTATGTTCCATATTGTTCAGAAATCGCCCCTCCCCACCTCTGTAAAGCTGTTCTATAGTGATATTCAACTACAGAGTTGAAGATGAAATTAAAATATTTCCTTCCATAAACTTCCTTAAATCTTATGTTCCAGGTGGCTCTTTAGGAAAACCTTGGCGGATGAGAACAAGATAATTTATGTCTATGCTTGTCTGTGTTTCTGCCCTTTAATAATGTGCCCATGGTTATGTATTATCTTTTTAATTCTGGATGTAGAACAATGTAGTGCTCAGGGATTTGTTAGTACATGTGTTTTCTGACAGATTTTCCCCAAGTGGTTGCTACTTCTGGTTCCAAATTTTTTGACTGCTGGTTCTCTCCTCTTAAATGGAGTGATGCCAAAGCCAGGTGTACCTTTAAGGCATCTCCCCTCAAGTGACCTGGGAAGGGCTGAAGTTTGCCATAGCTACAGGCTTTCCAACACCATATTTTATCCTGAATCTGGCGTGTCTCCATTGAAAATACTGCAGTGACATCAAAAAGCCACCTGCAAGAAACCTTAGGATTTTCTGCAAACCCCAAAGAAACTTATGGAAAAAAGCAGGCAAATTATCAATAGGCATTCACAAATATCAAAAGAAATATCAAAAGAAATGTCATTCTCCCTCCCTGTGAGATAAAATACCCACAAAAGATATGCCAACCTATTTAACAACAATGAATTTAATTCCTAATGATATAATGTATTATTTTTATTCCACTTGACATATATACCATAAACTGGGAGAGAGGATAAAATCCTTGTTGTAAGATTTTGCTTACACATTTCAGTGGACTTCTACAAATACTTCACATCTTAGAAATGTAATGCTGAGAATACACTTCAAGTAAACTTTGTTGCTTATAAGCTCAGAAGTGCTGAGAGGAAAAATGTATTTATTTATTGCACCGATTTTACTACCACCCTGGGAGAATTCAGGTTCTCCTCAGGGTGGAGGGAGCAGGAAAACCCTGCATGAAACAGGTGTTAAACAAATGGTGGGTATCAAAGAGAAAATCTAGCCCAGTTTCAAGTTTACAAAATTTTGTTTTACTCTTCAAGATTCATGAGCCAGTATTGCAAAAAATCTGAACAATTTAAATGGAAGAAACTACATTTCTGCAAGATGTACCTTGCTTTAGAAACATATTCATTTCTTCCTCCCTCCATGTGTGTGTGTGTGTGTGTGTAAAACAAATATTTTCCTGAAACTCACATACAACTATCTTCCCTATCCTATGACTAAGCCAGGCTGTTCCTCCTATGTTCTCATGCCATTGTTCCCAATGCCTCTCTGCTGAGTGATTGTTGAGTGGATCTGTGGCTTTCTCCTGCTGTGCTGCATAATAGCATTGAGACCTATTGTTGAAAGAGAGAGCCTTAAGCCAGATGGAGTTAATTAAAAAAAGGGCGGGACTAAAATGTTGAGAAAAAAAAGTAGAAACCATTTTTTAAAAGTCCTTGGCAGTCAATTAATATCACAACATCAATATATTTCTGATGACAGATTATTTCATTGAAAAAGCAGCAGAGGCAAGTGAAAGCTGACTTTCAAAAGGCTGGGATTCGTATTTGGATTAGGCAAATGACTGAGGATTTGGAGTTGATTTCATTTGCTAAGAATCATTTCCCAGACTTGCCAAAAAGCAAGGGAAATCATCTGAGTCTGAACCATTTTCCATTCCTATTTCTTACTCACCCTAGAATCCAGAGCACTGAAGCCTAAAACATGAGAACTGGAAACAATAAAGGCAAAGCATGGAAGCTGATTTGGAAAAGCTGAAGCACTTAGGTTTCATTTACTTCTAACATCTCCAAGTAATCTGAGTTGTTGCATGCTATGCAGGCATAATGTGACAATTCTGCAAAATATCTGTACTGAGCTCCTAAATCTGAAACAACAGGAAAGCATGTCAGGTTTTTCAAAATCAGGAACTCTTATCATGTATGTCAATCATTTCAGAGTAATGTTCTAGAAAAGGATCAGATCCTGGATAAACTATGAGGATTGGTATAAACTTATTCTTGTTAGATTTTGCAGCATAAATTTAAACCCAGAAAGCACACACGGGTGACTAATTCAGCAGGATTCATTAACTTCTTTATATACATAATAAATTTTGAAGTAAATGTGCAATATCAAAGTAGGTTCTTCCAAGGTGCTACAGAGTTACAATCAAAACACAAACAGCAGCTTCAGAGTTCAGAGCAGAGACTAGCGCCACACCCAGGCTACTTCTAATTTCACTTTCCAATTCAGCTCCCATTGGCTGCTTTGTTCCCATGCCTATTCATTGCCTGACTTTGTTACTAAACTCTATACCAGTTTGACAATTCTGCAGTGGCCAAATTTGCAAGGCATGCTAAGTTAGGCCCTACCATGTTTGGAGTACATTTATTCTCTATTTGACAAAAGCATCTTAGGCAAAAACAACTTACTTTTTCATATCTGGACTCTCAGCTTTCGTTAGTACAAGCCATCACAGAGAGGACTAAATTTTATTATAATTCAAGAATGATATCCATTTTAAGCAGCAGAAAGTTGCTGAGCAGTTCAGGTTAATTCCCATTTATATCTCCTCCTGGTTCAAATCCAACATCCTTTGCCTATGTCTCCTTTTTATTTCTAAACTGACTAATTGAAGCGATAGCATGTTGCATTCTTTTGTGGGAAACTCTGGTGACTAATGAAATCTTGACATAGGCTGCCTTTAATCTAAATCTCATCTGAGTCATTACACAGACACCTTCATTTTTTGTGGTAATATAATGAAGATGGTTTACTTCAAGGATATTGTTGGGAGGCGAAGTCTCTACCTACTATTGAAAGTTAAAACTCACTCCTCTCCTAGGAAAATGAAATATTTTAGGATATACTAAAAAGGCAAAATATTTCCCCCCAAAAGAGAAGTAGAAACTCAGAAGCAGATATTCACCACAGAAGCAGAAGCTCACCCCCACCTTTGTTAATGGGCAGGCCATTAAGGCCTGGACCAGAGTATTCTACATAACAAAGCCCTCTACCCATCTCACCACATGGCCTAAGAAGATTGCATCAGCCAGCAGTCAGGTGATGCCATGTGGTCCAAAGAAAGTCCACAAAGTTAGCTAAGACCTTCACCCCTGGGAGTCTGATAGCCAATGGAATATATTTCTTACACAGGAACAGGAAACATTAAGGTGGGTCCCAACAGAGGGTATAAAACTAAGGGTCTCTCAGCATCTTGCCCCTTCTTTTCCTTCACCCAAAATCTGGAAGCATGTGATTGTCCTTTTCACTTTGGAACTTCAAGCCATGTGGTCCTATCAGAGATGGTATTCAGCAGGTTCTAACCAGTTCTGGAGAACCAGTAATGGAAATTTTGAGGAGTTCGGAGAACCAGCAAATACCACCTCTGACTGGAGATTTTATAGTATCCTTCCCCTGCCATGCCCACCAAGCTACTCCCACAGAACTGCTAGTAAAAAAAATTTCACTCCCACCACTGGGTCCTGTCCACCATTAAACCATCTTTCCAATCAGCCTCCATGTTTCCAGTGTCTTTTTCCCCACTTGGAACTGAACCTAGAAGGATATTTCTTCCAACATTACAACACTAGCTACACTGTATCACTATTCCTGTATCAGGTCCAATATTGTGTAGCTTTTTTGAAATCATCCCAGGCCATTTGGATACTCTCTTCTTATGCATTTTGAAATGGCACAGAACAAGTTATTATTCATTGTTTTTTCCTGCCCAGCTACAACTGCTACCATCTGCAGAGTCTGGTACCATAGGTTTCTTATCCTTTGGAGTGGAGAGGACCGAGAGAACATTATTTACAACCCTATTCCTATTAAGTTGATGCATTTTTTAAAAAATAATATTACAAATTCTTTATTTAGCCAGGGTAATAAAATTTGCAAATCTTGAAAATTTTCAGATTCTTTCATAAAGAAATATATTACAAAAAGTTAAAAAGTTGAGTTGGAAGAAAGAAGAAACGGACAGAAGTCTGGTAATGCTGAAGTCATGAGTTGGGATGGCCAGAGTTTATATAGAATGTGGAAGAAAGATGAATATATTTAAATCAGCTTCCATTTATGGCCATGATGCATCCATACCACCACTAGGTACGTGCTTGGAGGAAAGCAAGCAAACAATGGCTTTTCTATTTTTTCCAAAAGTTTGGGAAACATGAATGTTTACTGACAGGTGGAAAAGAAAATGAAAGAGAAATAAAAATTATACCAGCAAAGTTAGATAACGTTTTAGGTGGTCTTGCTTTCTAAAACGACTGAAGCTCTCACAACTTAAATATTTTTATGACCTAAAATTTGGCCTAGTGAAAGCATTGGCCTTAGGTAGATTTTGGAACCCATTTAATGGCTATTATGGCTAATTTGACTTTTTCTAAAAATGTTGCGATCCACTTTATGGGACAAAAATAATCAGGCAGATAATGACCACAGAAGGCTGCCAAAACATGACAAGCTGTTAAAATATAGATGCATTTTTAAAACTCTTAAAGTAAATAGAAGTGGCGTAGACAAGATTGTGAAACAACACAAAGGGATAGGTTAAACAAAGAAAGATGTCTTTCAGTGCAGTGTAGGGTCGGTTTGCAAAGGGGCTTACTGTTATTGACACCTCATCCTTAAGGCATTCCCATTGTGTAAAGCCAGGCTGAGCTGCTAAATCTATGATACAACAGGATACATGATAGAAATCTAAGTAAGAGCAAATTAGACATCTGCAGTGTATTTAATCAGTAAAGCCTGAAGGATGCCATGGGCCTTTTCCTATGTAGAGCACTCTGGGCTCTCATTTCAAAGGACTTCCAGAGGGGTAACTATATAGGAATGTAATGCGGCAATGTAATGAACTATCTAGGCAGCCTATTCTTATTCACCAGAGAACCCAAGAAGAATTCAGAATTCTGGTCACAAATCTATCCCAAACATAAAAGACAAATATTTGGAAAAGGCTCAGACATCTCTGCATTTGGAACTTGGGGAGTTCAGAGGAAATAGAATCAAGACAATGGGGCCACTTGGTGGAGAACTGTTGTTGGTGATTGTTACAAGAGAACTCATTATATTCTTCTCACGTAGCATTTTTCTTTCTTAGATAAGCCGCTCTGTGGCAATGTGACAGGGATGCTGAAATAATTTCTGGGAGAATTCCTAAAAAGGAGTGCAGTCCAATCAAATTAAATCAAACTGGATACAGTGTTGAAGAGTGTTCCTCCTGAATTGACCATGATATGTTTCCCCCCCCCCTATTTTCACAGAGAATATGCAGAGTTTCAAGGAAAATGAGGAAGCTGTGGCTTCTCTTCAAAGAAATTTGGATTGCCTCATCTTCTCAATGCAGGTAGTCCTCAAATTACTGCCAGAATTAAGCCCAAAATTTCCACTGCTAAGAAAGACAATTGTTACATGAATTTTGTCCCATTTTGTGATTTTTCTTGCCACAGTTGTTAAGTGAATCATTGAAGTTGCTAAGTTAGTAACACAGTTGTTAAATGAATCTGGCTTTTCTCATTGACTTTGCTTGTCGCAAAACATATGCCAGTTACCAAGCATCCACATTTTGATTGTGTGGCCATGGGGATATTGCAATGATTGTTAGTGTGAAAAACAGTCATAAGTCACTTTTTACTGTGTCATAACTTTGAACTGTTGTCACAAATGGTTGTAAGTCAAGAAATACATGTATACTTCATTGTAAAATCTTCTATCAAGGTGGTTCAGTTGATTCCTCCCACTCTAATTGACAAAAGGAGTGAATGCTTTGCTTCTGCTGAAACAAAGGTGTTTGTCAAAGCAACATTGCTGATTATGACAGAACAAGTCAACTTCCAGGTTTTGTCAATATGGAGTAACCTAGCTCTGTCTGAGTGACATGTCTCTCTGAGAAAGGTCACTGCTGATCTGTATAACCCTATACTTTTATTTGTTTGTTTGTTTGTTTCTGTAAGCAAAGGTCTCTCCTAAGAGACTTTATGAAGAGACTTTTTATGGAAAAGAGGTGGGAGCAGCTCAAGATATGAGTAATTTACAGATGGCAGAGTTCATTACAGTATTACACTGATGATGAACCTTTTCTGTGTGTCAAAAATTCAGAAAATGCCAACCTGACTCTCTTTGAAAGGTTACATTCCTACTTCAAACCAGAGAAAAGCAATTCTCAATCTCTTCATCTTCTAGGCCACTCTGAACAGTGGCACTCGGCAGCACTGCCAAGATAGGTATGAAGTTGAAGCCTGGACCTTCAACGCTACCTGCCAAAATGGCTGCCTTCCATTCA
The DNA here is from genome assembly GCA_033807585.1 of Hydrophis major. Lineage (NCBI taxonomy): Eukaryota > Metazoa > Chordata > Lepidosauria > Squamata > Elapidae > Hydrophis > Hydrophis major. The sequence goes on along the minus strand of CM066332.1, from coordinate 34,150,138 downwards.
TACCCCAAGGTACCTAAGCTTGGGGGAATGTATGATTCCCTCCACTGGCAACATTCTCCTTCAGGCACTGTTCTTTTTCTGTTGACAAGCCCCTCTGGTCTACTTTATGAAACTCAGGGTTGCATGAGCAATATTGGAGAATGCTCTTCTACAACTTCTGCAGTCTCTGGAAGCTGTGCAGTCTCACACTTTTTAGAGGTTCTGGAGACTGCATTAGAGCATGGCCTCTTGCGTGATTTCCAGAGGGATGGAGGCCACACAAGACCATACCTCATTGTGCATGGCCTCCACAGCCTCTAAGAATTACAAGAGAATGAGCCATGCTTTCAAGAGTAGACTGGTTCCAATGAATGCTGGTGTATCACCCCTATCATGGCATGGCATCTTTGACATACATGTCATAGGTTCCCCATCATCGAAGTAGTAGTTTAGCTAGTAATTGGCACCTTAGTCCATCTTAGTTGTCCAAAGGCAGAAGGGAGCAAAGGCAGAAGGGAGTGACCTGAGATCAGCAATTTCTTAAACAAAAATAGACAGGAAGACAGGAAATTATCTATTTAAAAAATTAAACTCTGTAGCCTCTAATAATGTACAGTATTACCAGCAATCACATCAGGATGAGCCTTATAATACAATATTATTTATTCAGTCAATGACTGAAAATTTAAAAGAACATAAGCAGCATGAAACAATTGGATACAATCATATACTAACAACCAGCAGTGAGGATGAGCCTTGAAGCTGGATGTTCTTCTGCATTTTTCTGATAAGTTAGTAAAAGTGGTTTTTCATACTTTCACTAACAGACAAGAAAGCAAGGTGGAAGGAAGGGTAACTTCACTTTTATAATCTTAGATTTGGAGACCCTGGAAATTGTGTAACATAAGATCTTTCCATTTCTCATTCTTCTGCATCACTTTCACCAGAGTTTCATAAGTGAGCCATGCCAACAAACTTGCTAGGCAGAAAAACAAGCAATCAGAAGATGCTGGCACCTTCAAATCAGCAAACGCTTACATTTTAAACATTGTTTGAACATGTTATTTTAAATTTGTAGTAGGATTAGGATGAAGAAAGACCCTTTTTTTCAAAAGTTCAACACAACTTGAACTTATGTTATGTTGCTCATGTTATGAACAACTATGTTATGTTTGTCTCTTCACTGGATAATTTGGTAATTTCCTTTTCTCATCCTTGCCTTCTAGTAAGTCCATTTTTTAAAATATTTTTTTTTTAAATATATGGTGTTGAAACCTTTGAAGTTATCTGTCTAAAATGTTGCTGGGCTAATTTCCTTGAAAGGGTCTTACTATACGCCTGCAATTTTCATTCCATTCTGCCCCAGAACGAAGCAGCTGCAGGCAATTTTACATTTCCTTATTATAGTCTATGGTGAAATATTTTATTTAGTGAAATCTCAGATTAGTCCAAATCTCTTCTTGCCTTTGAACTTCAGATTTGAAGTAAATCTTGACACCTTTATATCTAAAATTCATGCCAAATCTTGGGTGATTTGCATATCCCTTTATATGCATTTTACTTTATATAATACTGTTCATTTTTGTTTCTGCAAGAATATACATCTCTGGGGCATACTTTCCCCCAGTGGGGGTGTTTTGTTTCTATTTGTTCTGAGAACTGTATTATACAGTATTCGATTTAATATTTCTGTCAGCTGGGAATTGCTTCTATATACTGTATTATACAGTTCTGGGTGGTTTAATACTGAAGGCTAGTTGCTATTGTTATTTAAGAATAATTTAGAAAATATAAATTTGGTGAGTTCAAATTTATTAGAATTAAATGAACTTCTCTTCCAACAAACAGGCAAAATATAATTAAATATGTTTGCCCATGTAGTTTTATTTATACTTTATCTGCAACTATACTACTTAAGTATAAATAGCATCAGAGTGGATGTAACAGAATATAACAGAATAACAGAGCTGGAAGGGAATTTTGGAGTTCTTAGAACAGAATAATAGAGTTGGGAGAGAATAATAGAATAATAATAGAGACCTAGGAGGTCTTGTAGTCCAACTTCCTGCCAGTGGTAGGAGATCCTATACCATTCCAAACTTCTTTTGTGCTTGATGGGATGATATCCATCCCATGATCATAGAAAGAATAACAGAATAATAGAATTGCAAGGGATGCCAAAGGTGCTCCAGTCCAACCCTCAACTCAAGCAAGAGACCTTTACTGTTTCAGAAAAAATGGTTGTCCAATCTCTTCTTAAAAGCCTCCTGTGATGGAGCACCCAAACTTCTGGAGGCAAGTTGTTCCATTGATTAAGTGTTCTTTCAGAAAATTTCTCCTTAGTTCTAGGTTGAATTTAATCACCTTCTGTTAAATTGCTTTTTTTTAAAGACATCAATCTCAAAGAAAGCATTGTTTGGACTTTTCTGACATTTGGGAGGGTGAACAATTGACATTTGTGGTGGTGGGAGACAACAATGTACATGCAGCCCTTTGTTTTCACTCCAAAGTTGGTACAAACCAGATTAATTTTTCCTATTATTTCTGTTGGAATGAAGTCCTAGACCCAGGAATCAGAAGGAAACAGAATGTCTGAAATCTGCAAGAGTTTACCTGAAGTGCCTTTGAAAACCATTCAAAAGAGTCACATCCCTGGTATAAAGACAGCAGAGTATATAGTATATAGAAGCAACTCCCAGCTGACAGAAATATTAAATCGAAGTGTATGATTTTGTATGGCAAGAAATTGGCCAAGAGGGAAATATCACTTTGGTATCTTTTGTGCATTATAATAAACTTGTCAGACAGATAAATTCTCTGTTTTCTCAAGAGATATGTATTCTGTAGAATTTAATGCATTTTTTATTAACTATTACATATCTTTCTGATCTTCCAAAACCTATTTTTCCCTTATACAGATATAGTTGCAGATTTGATTATGTGAATATGCGGCTCTGTATTGTTTATTGGGTATGGAAATTGTTCCTTGATTTTAATGTTGTAACTATGAATTTACTCAGGGTTATTGATCAGGGTTATTCTTCTTAAAGAGTTTATATCTTAGGAGCCTTAAGTTTTTATTGTTGTTGTTGTTGTTGTTGTTGTTGTTGTTCTTCTTCTTCTTCTTCTTCTTCTTCTTCTTCTTCTTCTTCTTCTTCTTCTTCTTCTTCTTCTTCTTCTTCTTCTTCTTCTTCTTCTTCTTCTTCTTCTTCTTCTTCTTCTTCTTCTTCTTCTTCTTCTTCTTGTTAATCTTTGGTGAGATTCACAGCCTTTGGGACTGGTTGGTAGCTCAATAGCTCAAGTCCTAATCAAGGATCTAGGAACTGTTAAGATAGCATTGGGGGATACAAGCTGTTCCAAGTAGGGTGGTTTTTTGTAGAAACGGGGTCTTCAAGTCTGATAAATTCAGAATTTCCAAATAACGAAGTAGCCCTTTAGGTATTGCTCCAAGGGCTCCAATTACAATTGGGATAACACACAATTTCTTTTTCCAAAGTTGTTCAACTTCAATTTATAAGTCCCAGTATTTTGTGATTTTTTTATTGCTGCTTGTCTTTAATTCGTGCATCACCAGGTATTGCAATGTCAATGAACCAACCTTTTTCTTTTCAACTATTGTTATGCCAGGTGTGTTGTGGGCCAAGTGCCTGTCCATCTGAATTCTGAAGTCCCCCAAGATCTTGACTTTTTCATTCTCCAGAACCTTCTCAATCTGATGTTCCCAATATTTGTTACTATACTCAAATCCAAACTTTTGGCACAATTTCCAGTGAATGGTTTTTGCAACTTGGTTATGGTGTTCTAGGTGGTCAGTTTTTTAAATTTTGCTGCACCCATGGATTAAATGGTCAACTGTATCATCTTTCTCATTACAGATGCAGTATTTGCTGTTGGTGGTGACATGCTGAATCTTTGCCTTCATGCAATTTGTGGCTAAGGCTTGTTCTTGAGCAGCCAAAATAAAGCCTTCCGTTTCTTTTTTCAGTATTCCTGATTTTAGCCAGTTCCAAGTAAGCTTTTGGTCAGCTTTGCCTTCATTACTTTTCAGGTATTGGCCATGCATAGCTTTGCTTTTCCAATTTCCAATTCGCTTCTCAATTATTTCTTTTTTGTATTCAGCTTTTGACTTGATTGTCTTCAAAAGGCCTCCTTTATGCATTTCCTCAATCATTGGCTCTTCACTTTTCTGGAAGTAGTCATTCAAGCTGTGTCTTTCTTCTTCTACAGTCTGCTCTACCTGTAGGACACCTCAACCACCCTCTGCTCTTGGTAAATATAATCGATCGACATCACTTTTAGGGTGCAAGGCATGATTCATAATCATAAGCTTCCTTGTTTGTCTGTCCAAATTGTCCAGCTCCATCATGTGTTGTTGGTTGTGCTTCATGTAATGGTCTGTCCTATAATCTGAGCTATTTTGTGTCAGCATTGTTTCCATGTAGATAAGCATCCATGTTATGATTCGGGTGTCTGCTGTGTCTGTTATGAAAGCTGGGTTAGCAAAATAGAAGATAATTTCAAGAGTATTTCACAAGGTGACCCTTTTGCAGAAAGTGGCCCTTTTAATCATTTAGTTGTAACTTCAGGTTTTCTAGAATGTGGCAGAAAGGTCCTGGAAACCATACGAAATGAACTTATGGAAATAATAAAATACAGTATTTGAGGGCATTTCATTGCCTAATCCTACTTTAGATCCATACAATACTAGATAAGATATATCCCCATTGCTGATCATTGTACAGGTTATAAAATCTTACATATTATTACAGTTAGTTTCACTATTGGTTGATGTGCATACATAATTCAATTTCAATTGTATTTTATAAAAGGAGACAATGCTAAGTTTCAGGTTGGATTGCATAATATAATAATAACGTATATGCTTCTCAGCATGTCTACTGTATTTATCTTTAGTTAAACAGTCCATAGAATCAGGATTTAAAGATCTGTGATTCTTCCACAAAGACTTTGTCCTAGACATCTCGTGTTTTAGAATAATTATGTACAATATGTTGTATAACTAGCAAGCAGAGTTATTCTCACTTTATAAGTGGCAAAGGAAGATAAAATGGATATCAGTCATAAAACTACAGAATGACTCAGTAAGGTTTCTTTGATCTCCTTATAAATACTCAAAGTACAATTGATAACTTTCATTACATAAACAAAAAGTTCTAATTTATAATTTGAAGGCTGATCTTTTTTTCCCAGAATAAAGCTATGCCTAAAAGCATGGACTAATTGCTTTTGTTAAAATTGGGTTAGTGAAGCTGTTGGATTTCTGATCAACAGCAAAATAAATTCATCCACAATACAAAATAAACTGGCATGAATGAAATGTTCATTCACATCTCATAATTTCATATTCCAGAATATTGTTGAATCCTAGCTTCTTATTAATTTTAGAGATATTTTTGAAAACTACAGAGAAATTTCAACCAAATCCTAGATTAGATAAAAGTGTAGAAGGCAGAATTCAAACCTGGATGGATTTGAAATCTTAACTTTCAGTTAACTTCAATTATTTTAAACACGTCATTTTTGAAAGTAATGATTTTAGTGGAAGTTAGTCTCCTGAAGTATTTTGAAATAGAAAGAAAATGAACATTTTACGCCAGGTATGGATCAGGAACAAAACAACAAAGTTGGAAGGGACTTTGGAGGTCTTCTAGTCCAACCCCATGCTCCAGGAAGACTCCTTATATAATTGTGGATATCATTTTGGATATGTGATCAATTTGGCTGCAGGGAATAGGAAGAGATGAAATGTGTGTTGTCATAACACAAACCACAAACTCCATATTTTCACAATTGCATCTGACATCACTATGTATGTTTGAAAGGCCAGGTTTTATGATGTGAGGTTGCTTTCCTTAAAAAAAATAATTTCATTGTTTTTGTCCCTTTGATTTCTAGCAAATGCTTAAGACCAGAATCATTTTATTGACCTAATAGCTTCATACCTGGATTACTGTATTGTACCCTGTTAGGGATACACTCCCTAGCAGAATGTGCAACGGCAGTCTAGCAGGCAGGCAAATGATGTGAAATAAACGTTGTTGTAGTTTACACTCAGTAAGCAGATACACTGTGCCAGTTAAATAGTTTTTTATTCCAGCAAGAGTTATAGCATAGTCAAAACAGTCCATATGTCATAAACTAGTTCAGTCCATCCAGGGGTTAATCAATTGCAAAGTCCAGTGTTGAAAATAGAGGTCAGTAAACTTACAAATAATCAGTCCAGCAATATATCTCTTTTGCAGTCAGAAATATGAAGAAAATCAAACCCCTTTTCTTTGTTTTAGCAACAGAAGGGAAAACAAGCAGTTATCACCATCAATCCAACATTGTCAGCTACTACAGTAAAAGCCAGCTAACAGTGAGCTCTCTTGCTCCCTCTTATGGTGATTTTACAACCGCACCCAAAATACATGTTTTGCAGTTAAAGTGATACACACACTTAAACTCACTAACATAGTTTATATATTATTTTTACCCAAACTAAGTTAGGTAACCAATGTTATCCCTAACATTCCTTACATAATAGTACTCATGAGGGTGATCCAGAAGTTGAGTAGGTGCTTAAATTATCAGTCCTTAAAGAGATGCAGTGTTTGCCTGTGCACTAAATAGGTCCAATTTAAGGTATTGACATGACAATGATTTCTTCTAGCTGCCCATGCACTAAAATGAGTTAGGGATGCCTAACTCATGATTTCACTAATGAGTTTAACTCATGGGAGGGTGATAGAAGTCCTTCTTGATAACACTGCTTCAGTTATGAAACTTTCTCCTGAGGGAAGATGAGCTAGTAGGTTTTTACTGACAACTAAAGACATGTCTGACCTTCCAGGCATAGATCAACACTTGCCAGGATCAGATTGCCCTAATTTGGGTAAAATAATTTGCATGTTTATTGCTTTTAGAATTGCTTATTAATGATTGATTAGTAATTCTTTTTAATCTTCTATATATTCTTTTGGGTGCCTTTGGAAGAAAAAACCCTACACAAAAAAAAATAAATAGTGCTGGTTTAAACCCTACGTTTAAATCCAATATTAGTCATTGAAGTTGACCAAACTTCTTTGAGTTAATTACACTCTGTCAGCCAATGTATTTCACAGGATTGCTATGGGGAAATGGGATTTTACCTACATAAATTGGAGGCAAGTCAGTATGTAAATCTAATATTTAAATAAATAAGCCTTTTCTAGAACATTAGTAATAATCATCAAATATTGTGCACACCTTTTTTCATATCAGAATTAGCTCTAATGTGTCTCTTTCCTGGAAGATAAAGAGTGAATGCACATTCAGCAGTATCTGCTCAGAGCATGAGAGAAAAACCCTGAGGATGATACATTTTTGATCCCTCATTCATAAGTAAAATTAACAATTTGTCTTTGACAAATCTGGTTTAAAAATGTTAACTGGGCAGATTGGACAGTGATCTACAGTTCTGCACTAGCAAAAAAAAAATATACATTGCACAAAAATTACAAGAACATGATTGCTTTCTTTTAAAAAAGAAACTGAGGTGTGTACTTCCCAAAAATTGGGAGTTGTGGCAAGAAATTGGCAGTGGTAACATAAAGCTTCCATTTTTTAGCTCATGAGATGTTTAAATAAGAAGCAATTATTGTAATTGCAATGAAATGCAGGTTACAGGATTCAGAAATCTGTGAAACGCTAAAGTTCCAAATAATTTCCTGTCAGAATTTCAAGGCTCTAAAGCATTAGCTCCAAAGTTAGCCAAATGAGATGATTTACTGTTTGGAGTTAAAAGGCAATCGGGGAAGACTCCAGGAAGGGAAGAAAGGAAAAGGGCCAAGATTTCTTGATCAAACTTTTTTTCAGAAAGTAACATCATAGCCAAATGAAGATATTGAGGAGAAAATGTTATTTGTAAATAGTAAAAAGCAAGGGGTGATCAACCAAAGCAAAACAATTTGGAGAGGAAAAAAGCCACAGTGAATCTGTTCAAATAACACACTGAACCACATCTGAGCCAACCTGCTTAAAGCCTAGTGGATTGTGAAAACTGCCTTGATGTGATGCTTCGTTTTTTTCCAGAGGTATGTCTTACCTAAACAGAGAAACAAAATGACCACAGGTGGGCAAAAGACTAGTGGGAGCAGGAGCACTTGTAAAATGCTGCCAGTTCCCCAGTGAATTGCCTTTTGGCAAAGAGCATCAGAAATCTTCCATCTTTCCTTTTATAGTTCCTCCCTTCCTCCCTGCTATGCTTCCTTGCGTGATCCACGTTTCTCTCCCTCCCACTCCCCCCAATTTCTCTCAATCATAGCCTTTGGCTTGCCCGGGAATAAATATCTTACCTTTTCATGTAGAATCATATTTCCAGAAATCTATAACTTGACTGGCATGTCTACTTACTGTAAACTACTGTAAACACTGTAAATGTGGATTTACTTACTGTAAATCCAAGAAAAAGCATCAGAAGCATTAATAGTAGTGTTGTGAATCAATAAATGCTTAATAAAGATCATTAAGAGCTTGAAGTAAAGTGCAGGGTTCAGGCCCTGCACTTCTGATTGGCCGATAATAGCGACATCAGATTGGTCCGTTCAGGAGAATCTGATTGGCTATTAACGAGCCTCTTCCATTGCTTAATGGAGCTAGTGCTCCCTGTGTTTTATTGGTTAAATGAGTTAAGAGTTGCCTATATTAAGGGGCCCATCGTGGCCATCAGTTGAGCTGTTTTCACATGTAAATAAAGAGTTTGCAGTTCACTGTTTCACCGGCTCGTCTCCATCCTTGCACCCATGCTCAGAACATAACAAGTAGTCTTTTCATTATTGTTAAAATGGAATTCTGCCATTCACACACACATACACACACACATACACACACACAAAAAACTATGAATTTCTTCCTTTTTTCTGGAAAAATTACAGGAAATTGTTCTTATAATTTCTCAATTTGCAAATGTAAAAATGTCATTTCATCACAGCTCTTTAGCTGCTATTTATGTTAACATTTGAGCTGTGTGTCAAAATTAGATTGAAAGGCATTATAATAGATATGTTTGTGTGTGTGTGTGTGTGGGGGGGAGTTTCAGACTGAAGGCCCCATCTGGCCTTTCAGTGAACACCCAGCAAAGTGAATAATCAGAAATGAAACTTGATTTCTCCAGCTTGGTGGTTTCTTTATTCACTTTTAGATTGCTAGTTGGCCACATAAATATACAACTTTAAAAATACTGCCACCAGATATCCTGGGGATGAGTAAATGGCTTAGCTGATGATACAATGGAACTGGCAAAAAATGATTGTACCACTGTGATTGCCACCATTTTGAGAGCTTATTCTTTGTCTCTTGGCAAAAGACTTTAGCAGGTTATCCTGCTAAATTCATCTCACAGAATGAGATGAATATTGGCATAGACAACTAAAGAAAGGTGAGTGATGGCAATAATGATACTTTTCAAACTATGACAAGTCCATTATACTTATTAGGGATGCTAATTATAAAAATTTCAACCTTTCACTAGTTTCATGTTTTTCTCTCCTTCATGCATCTTTCTTTTACTGTGAGAATGAGTAAAAACATGTACTAATCATTATTTTCGGCCAACTGCTATTCCTAGGAAAGTGTTTTCCACATTTTTACACTGGTCACTCATCTCCAATTATTTTAACATGTGGTCAATTTGCAAAAGGGGCACCCACCTTCTCTTTATACCAAATATTTTTGCCAAGAATCATTAAATAGTTAAAAAAAAAGTCAAGATTCCATATATGCTCAATGAAAGCTTTATCTTTGTCATCAAACACTAGTGCATATATTTTGTTACTTACCTACGGAAGAGTTGATGTGTCCAACTGGGATAGGCCTTTTGATAAATTCTCCAAAGTCAACTGGCTCTTCCCACAGAAAAGTAGCTCTGTTTTTCATTATTTTTATGAGATGAGAGTTTGATGATGTCTGGTTTTATGGACCAGATAATTATTTTCTTTCTCATGTTTCTACTACATTTGTACAACAGAATCTTTCAGTGCCCATTTGTTCAAAACCATAGAAGAGAACAACAGGAAAGAAGGGCTGGATTTGCCACATTTTTCTTACTGGATTTTTTTTTTTGTCTGCTGCTTTTAAATCAGTTATGCTCACATGTTTAGCAAATGGTTCTTCTACCTACATGGAGACAAAGAGATGATGAGATTTCCATCTGTGATTTATGGATCTTTTTTTCCATATTGATGCTAGGTTTGTTCTCTGAATGCCTTCCTAACTCTTTTTCTTATACAACAACCTCCATTATTCAACATCTGCCTAAGGCAGAAGAATTTTAGTATCATGATATCTCACCAAATTGTTATTATAATTGTATATTTACCTCTAGAGACAGGAAAAACTGTTTGCGGTCTTTCTGTTTCTAATGCTAAAATAATTGGGCCGGCCTTAAATATTAGGTTATGTAAGTGGGAGAGTGATACTTGATTTCATTTGCTGCTTCACCTAGAGGGAGCTTCAACCATGTTTCCACAGTATGTTTCATCCATAGTATGTATAATTCTGTACTTATTTATCCCTGATCCATGGATAAAATGCTTCTGCAGGCTAAATCAGGCTAGAAGTTTCTTCAGTCCCACACTTCAGTCTCCTACACTAGTGAGCTTCGCAGCTGAGAAAGATTTTTCTATGTACACTTTGTCATATGTATATAACAATATATAATAACAATATATATAAGTATGTTTGAGCACCTTATACACAATGGTAACATGTTTCATACTGTGTCTTAGTGAAGGAAAAAAAGGAAATGAAAATGAACATTATGAACAAATTTTGAGGCAAATGATTTTTCCCTATTTAGAAAACAAAATTGGGGAAAATCATTTATCTCAAACTTTGTTTGTAGGGTATGTTGGCTGGATTTTACATGTTTGTTGGTGGTTGCATTCCCTTCCTTTAACTTGTAGTTTCTTACATTTTAGTGCTGTATTTTAAAGGCACCCTATTCAAAATAGGATAAGGTTTTCTTTTTAAAAATTCCACATAGAAAACAAAAAAGAATAAAACCTCTGCATATTTTAATTAGTGGATGAGAATGTGCTAATTGTATTTGTGGCTCAAAGAGTTTCCTGAGACAGATGTATATAGGGCATTTATAACATTGGCTGAACAATAATGTTGACAGCTTATATATGGTCACTGTGTCAGACTGGATTGTTTAAATAAGTTTACAATCCTTGGAGCCTTATCATGTGTAAACAGCAAGCTCTTTGGATGATGAAACTGTTGTTAGTTGGGATTTAACAAGGCTGCAGGGTACACAATGTGATATTGTAGAAAAATATACCCGATTAATCTGCCTCAACCACTGGTGAGTACTCTATGATTAAAAAGAGTACTGGCATACTTGCAGTATTCTATAAAGGTTAAATAGTGATATACATGTGTTAAATGGAAGTTTTTCTAGTTACTGTACATCAGAAGAATGATAACATTCCCATCGGAAATCACCAAATGGAATGAGAATCTGTTCAGGAACTGATGTTTGGCAGATACACCATCACAACAGAACTCATCTCAATGATAATGTAGGATGTCTGCTGCAAGGTTAATAAATGCCACGTGGAACCTGGCAGGCAAACTGGCTTGTCAGAAAGTGCTTCAGTTCTCATTCTTTTGTATGACCTGGAGTCCCCAGAATGTGGTGGGAAAGGGTGAACAAATTTCTCATTGTGAGTTGTTGTTAATTAGGATTTTTGACAACTCTGACACTTTTAATTGTTTGGGTTTTGAAGGCTTTTTTTTTTTTTTTTTTTTTTAAAGATTGGTGCTTCATATTAATCTGCATGTGCATAGTGGGTTCATCTGAAAAATCACATTTGCCTTTCTTTCCTTCAATTCCAGAGCTGGGTCCATTTCCTGTCATCCTAAATTTTGTTATCTTCATAGTGTGCCAGTGATATCATTAGTATTTCCTCATCTGTGATACAGTGCCAGAGAAACAGTACATCCAAACTTTATGCAATTTGCAAGCCCTTGATTATGCATTTAATCAACATATCATCTTGCATCTTTGTCTGAGAACCTCTCCAGTGTATATGCTATTTACTTTATCAAGATATCTGTGTTCTTAACTCATGTGGGTGCTTCTCAAACTATAAGGATTATCTGTTTGTTTGAGGTTGTAGTTAATCTGTATATACATTTTACTTGGGAAATGTGATGACCCGGACTGTGGCACAAAGGCAACACAGTCATATAAGTAAGAAAAGTCCCTTTAATACCTCCAACTTTGCCCCCAATGTCCAGTTACTTTCGGCTAGAGAAAAAACTCATCCAAAAACAGTCTTTAAGTGGAGGAAATTTAGTCTGAAAACAAAGTACATATAAATTGTAAATAAAAATCCACACAAACCACACTACAGCAATTAACTGAACAAGGAATTGCAGACTTCAAAGGCCAACAAAACACACACAGTTGGGAAGATGCCAGGAACCCAGATAAACCTCGACAATAAAAGATAACTCATGATTTGCTTCTAACAAGTTGCTGTGTACAATCTCCTCTTTTAAACACTGTGTTCCTAGCTGCAGCTAATAAAGGGAATCAGGGCCCTTTTCTCCCCAGTAAGCCATGCAACTCACATTGCTCCCTTCTCTGTTCCTCCCTGCATGCCCTAGGATGAAGAGGAGATGGGCTTGGATCTTCTTCTGAATTCCCTCTGCCTTGCTCTACCTCTTCCCTGCTCTGCCCAGCCAGATTTTGCCCTTTCCCAGTTTCTTCCACAGCCACCAGAGCCACACTCCCACTCCCTGTTAGCTGCTCAGCCTCCCCCTTGGAATCAGATTCTGACAGGGACACGACAGAAAGACAGAAGGTAAATGATACTGGGAATCTCTATTTTAAGAACTCAACATTATGCTATCAATATATTTTATCAACAGGTTCTGTTTAATGATGGGGACAAATTGATTTGGTTTGTGTTGCTATACCAAGTTATCTAATTTCATATTTTGAATCAATATCTAAAGCAAAATGCAATAACATTTATACTTTCACATTTGTTTTTCAAGGCAATTCTCCAATGTATAAAATGCATATATTATGAGAAAAAGTACATAGTGGTCATATATTAGTAAAAATAGCATACAAAAGCTTTCTTTTAGACAAGTATATTTGCAGAATGGTTATATTAATGAAAATTACATATAGAAAAGGGTAGATGAGGAGAAATATATACAAAAATGCCTAGATATTGTTATAAGAATCTTTAAATAAACATAAAGCTTAAGCATAAAACAGATAAAGCAAGTAAAATGAGGAATCAAGATAAACTGAAATAAACAGCACTATCAGGTCATCCATCTCTAGTCCTAAAATCCTGACTCTCTTTAAAAAATCCATAATAAACAAAACCTTCAGTTAAGATGATAGCATTAAGCTCTTTCCAATTTTCTCTTGTTCTTCAAAAAGTCAGCAAATTGGAAATTAATCACTTAAGTACCACACAAAGCTATAAAGACTTTGCTGAGCCTTGTCTGCTATTACAAATTGATGAGTGATGCTCCCTTCACATACATTTTGGTCCAGTTCAGTCTAGCGAAGGAGCTGTCTAATCAGAAACCATAAAGATGCAAGATGAGTAGCAGAACCTGGAGGCAGAGTTAAAAGAGGGATCAGGCTAGAATCCCTACATAGCCGCAAGTGGACCTAGTAATAAGAATATGTAGGGATTCTAGGCTGATTCCTCTTTTAACTCTGCCTTCAGGTTCTGTCACTCGTCCTTGTACACAAGCACCTGAATTCTTTCATAAATATATCCCGGAAGAAAGTGAATTAGAAAATTTCATTCAATAATATTAATTCTGGAAAAAGGAAGCCTTAGAAACATACTATATGATTTATATCAACCAATACTCATTATAAACAGTAAGTTTGCTATTATAGTATTTGTATAACACATTAGAGATATACCATTCATGTATAAGAATAAGAATAATAAGTAGAATACACAGGGAGATATCTACTGTACTGTATATATTGGGAATAGAAGAATTAAAGGGAAAAAAACAAAGAGAAAAAAACACTCTCTGGCAGGAAATCCCAAAGGTGCTTTTCAAAAGGCAACTGGGTTTTTCTGTTTTTTCTTTGAAGGCGTTTCGCTTCTCATTCAAGAAGCTGAAGAAGATTCTTGGATGAGAAGCAAAACATCTTCAAAGAAAAACCAAAAAGTCCAGTTGCCCCTTGAAAACAAGCGGCTTTGGGACAACCTCCTTCAATCTTTAGCAATAGCAATAGCACTTAGACTGCTTCACAGTGCTTTCTATTTATTTATTTTATTTTATTTATTTTATTTTGTCAAGCGATTATAAGATAACAGATATAAGTATAAAAATAGTTTTGAATACATGAAATGGATACATAACAGGAAAAAAACAATAGGGCAGGGATGGTAGGCACGTTGGCGTGCTTATGCACTCTCCCTATATTATACACGCCCCTTTCTATAGCCCTCTCTAAGTGGTTTACAGAGTCAGCATATTGCCCCCAACAATATGGATCCTCATTTTAACCACCTCGGAAGGATGGAAGGCTGGCAGCCAGCAGTCAGCAGAAGTAGTCTGCAGTACTACATTCTAACCACTGTGCCGCCACCACAACCTTGACATTTCTTCATCCTGGTGTGAATAGCATGGAACATCAATCCCAGTTTCAGAATGAGAATGTCTTGGATTTTATTGCTAAAATTGCAAAATTACATAATTTGAGAAGTTATTATTAATTAACAGCAAAAGCCTTCAACATGTCTATTTCTTTTTTTTTTTGTAAATTTTATTTGAGTTTTCATAAAAAGAAAAGAAATACAATTAAAACATCTTTTTTGAAAGCAGCATAATCCCGGGTTACATTTCTTCGTACAGACGCAAATTCAGGTTCATGCTCATTTTTACATTCTATTCCATATCTTATTACAATTTTACATTTTCTACATGGCTTCTCCCCTTTTTTAATTTCCTCAATTTTATTTTATTTATTTCATCTCAGATCAAATCATTATATTTATATTTTTTTGTCTGTCCTGTTTCAATTGTCTATTATCTTTTCTCATTAAACAAAATTTCTCCTGTAGTTACTGATTGGAGTATGACGCCTTTATATCTTTCCCCTAAAGTTATAACACTCAATATAATACATAACGTCCATTCGGATTCTGCTTGGTACATTCTTAAACTACACACAGTATTCTTGAACAAAAGAAAAAGAAAAAAATTATAAATGTATATAATTAAAACAACATTCCATTCCAATTCAATTCTATCATTAATATTAATATTCATTAAAGTCTTAACATTTTTCATGTTACTTTTTAATTAAATATCATACTTCTATGGAAACAATGATAAGCTTTCCATAGTTAATTCCCACCGTCTTCACTTATATTTTATAAAACATTGACTAATTAAAATGTCCCCATTCCTTCCTAATTCAATTTTCTCATTAATTTTATTTCATTTACTTTATTCACAAACATTTCACTAAATTACACTAACCATTCTTTCCCTCATTCTAATCATATGTTGTTTCCAATTTTCTAAAGTTATTTCTATTACAAATATAACAACACAATCTCATGTACCTTTACAGAATCCCCCTTTCAATTAGATTTTCACCCATTATCTCTAAATAGGTTCTGTTTCTTTATATCTTGCTCCGGACTTTTGTAACTTCTTTTCCTTTCCTTCTTCCCTCTCTTCTTCTTTCTCCCCCTTTTACCCCTTTGTCTCTCTATCTCTATTTCCCTCTTCTGTATTCCCCTTTTCTTTTCTGGTAAGTTTTATTTGAGTTTTCACAAAAAGAAAAGAAATAAAAATAAAACATCTTTTTTGAAAGCAGCATAATCCCAGGTTACATCTCTTCGTACAGACACAAATTCAAGTTCATGCTCATTTTTATATTCCATTCCATATTTTATTACTATTCTACATTTTCTACATAGCTTCTCCCCTCTTTTAATTTTCTTAATTTAATTTTATTTATTTCATCTCAATTCAAATCATTGTACTTATATTCTTTGTTTGTCCTGTTTCAACTGTCTACTATCTTTTCTCATTAAACAAAATTTCTCCTGTAATCACTGATTGGAGTATGATGCCTTTATATCTTTCCCCTAAAATTATAACACTTAATATAATACTTAATGTAATAAACTTTCATTCGGATTCTGCTTGGCACATTCTAAAACTACACATTGTATTCTTGAAAAAAGAAAAAAAAATTATAATATTATATTATTAATATAATATTATATATTACATGTATAATATAATTAAAACAACAATCCGTTCCAGTTCAATTCTATCGTTAATATTAATATTCATTTAGATCTTAACATTCTGCACATTACTTTTCAAATAAATATCATACTTCTATGGGAACAATTATAAACTTTCCATAATTAATTCCCCCCCTTCACTTATATTTTATAAAATATTGACTAATTAAAATGTTCCCGTTCCTTCCTAATTCAATTTTGTCATTTATTTTATTTCATTTATTTTATTCACAAACATTTCCCCAAACCACACCAACTACTTTATCCCTCTTTTTAATCATATGTTGTTTCCAATTTTCTAAAATTATTTCTATTACAAATATAACAATACAATCTTATGTACCTTCACAGAATCCCTTTTTCAGTTAGATTTTCACCCATTATCTCTAAATAGGTCCTGTTTCTTTACATCTTGCTCCAAACCTTTATAACTTCTCTTCCTTTCCTTCTTCCCTCTCTTCTTCTCTCTCCCCTTTTACACCCCCTGTCTCTCCACCTCCATTTCCCTCTTCTGTATTCCCCTTTTCTGTTGCTTTCCAACATTATATCCACTTTTCAAATTATTTTTCCCTTCTTTGGCTGTTTTTTTAAGTCTTAAATTCTCCATTCTCTTTCACCCCTTTCCCCTTTCTTCCCAACATAGAGTTACTTGTTCATTAAAGATGGCTTCTTCTTTGTCCCAGTCTTCTTGTTTTGCAGTCTTTTGTTGTTGTTTTTCATAGTTGCAGATCTCCATTTCTAAGAATTGAAAAACGAAGCCAAAAGAGCCCTTCCCTTCTTGTGCCTCTTCTTTGTATTTTTTTAAGTTCCATTTTCAATTCATCCAGAAGTGATGCCATTGTAAAAAAATTTAAACAACTACCCAATTGATTTTAGTCATTCAAATATAATAACCAAAAATCCAAAAGTCACCAGACAGTCCAAATACACACAGCTGTTTCTTTTTACACTTTCTCTTCCTGGGGTTACTATTTAGTTGCAAAATCTCAGTTAAAATGTATCTTTTAGAAGTCTTGTTAAAGTTTTACTTTAGATTCTTTTAAAGTCCAGGCAGTCTCCTCCCTCCAGATCCTGCCCTTATTCTTTTACTCTCCCTTCCTGCTTATAAAAGAAAAAGTTTTTAATGTCCATAAATCTTTATTGTCCCTTTGGCATTTAGTTATATTTTCAGCTTAATTGCCTATTGATGCCAAAGCAGATCTTTCTGATTTCTTATTCCGATCTCTTAGTTGTCAATGTAAGGAAGGAGAGAGAAGGAAAAAAAGGCCTTTCCCTTTTCACTTTCTTTCGCTGCTTCCGACCTTCTTTGGGAGCAATGTTATCTTTTGTAAAATTTCAATTCTAGGGTATCTTAATCGTTTTTTTTTTCAGCTTAACCCAGTCAACCAAAACTTTCACTTCTTATCTTCCTCCTGCATGTTCTTTTCCAGTTGAGTTCTTCTTTGAAGTGGCCATTTCTGACCACCTCTCCTACCGCCTTCGGGAAGGGGAGTAATGACCAGCTGAGGAGGAGAGATGCGGCTCCTCTCGACCCTGCTGGTGGTCTCCCCCCTCTTCACCACCTCTACAGGGTGGCTTAGCCCCAAAACCAGCTGGCTCGGGGTGCTCCAGCGGCAAGCCCAGGCAGAAACCGTGCACGATCACGGATTCCTGTCTATTGCCGAAGCCTTTCAAACCGGAAGCCTCAACATGTCTATTTCTTACTGTCACAACAGCAGCTCATGTCTAGAAGGTATCTTGAAAGTTTAGAAAACATTTAAGTGGCCTGCATTTAAGTCAGTGTCTCTTCCCTTTTCCAAATTTTATTGTCAACTAGAGTGAGGAAAAATAATTATACAATTTATGCATAATAAGTATTAGTATGATTTGTCCCTTCAAAGCATGTTTCTTGGGACAGGGATAAGCATTTTGATATCTTTTTTTTCCACTGGGAAAGATATGAGCATGTAATTAACCAGCTCACTGCAATCAAGGCAATTTTGGACAATATAGTCTTTGTCAGAATACTAAATAGTAAGTAGTTGATAGGAATAAACATTTATATAATTTATTCCTTAGTGTGATAACACTAAGAAAATGGTTTGGTTTTGATTAACAAAAAATCTGACTGATACATTTGATCAAGCATTCCCCTAATTTAATATGTTGATTTTCATGGAGCTCAACAATTTGCTATTTGGAAAACCACCAGGAGAAATTAGAGACTTTGGTCTCACTTGCAATTCCCTTGCACTTGCATCTGCTATTGTCTGACATAGTCCTTACGATTAGAGGCCTTCCTTTTAGCCACAATGGCATGTCGCTATAGATAGTTCCATCTTCATGGATTTGATTAATCCCCCTCCAAATCTTTCTGAACTGGTAGCTGCCACTACATCTTGTGGCCATGAATTTCCTGAATTAACTCTGTATGCTTCAGAAATAAGTGCTTCTCCACTAAAGGCTTAATAGTAATTTTAAACAAAGGTTGAATTTCAATAACTATGATATAATATAATACCATTTGTTTTAAATATGGATAGTCAATAGAGAACCTTTGTTTATTAAAATTTCTTCTATTCAAGACATTTCATTGCTGGCTTAATCAATAATGATGCACTGATTTATGTTAACTCCTTAAAAAATGATGTAGAAATACAGGAAAAATGAAATTTAATGAAATAAATCACGATTGCTGATGCATTGGCATTTTCTCATAATTTTAAAACTCCTGTTTATATGCCTGCCAGATGCACTAATTTATTCTGGCTCCTAAGAAAAGCATAGTCCACCTTTTCCCTTATGGACCATCTCTGGATGCTTTTTTTGTTGTCATTATCTTTGAAGAAAAATAACGAAGTTGATGACAGCATTGATATGCTGTGGCATGTTTTAGTCTCCACTTGTTGTTGCCTTAAGGCTGAGCAAATGGCTTTATTGTCATTTTCTTTTCTGTGCTGAGTGACATTTCAGTGGGACTTTAGACTATTTTTTTATTGATTTATTGTTTTCTTTCAGAACATGGGGGTGAGGTGAGAAACATTGTAGAAATGGACTTCTGCTTCTTCTTTTTTTAAATAGTTTTGCTATTTAATAGCAAATAGGTTAAATAGGTGAATTAACCTATTTTAATACTTCATTGGTTTGACACAGTGATGGGATTAAAAATTTTTACTACTGGCTCTATGGGAATGGCTTGGTGGGAATGGCAGGGGAAGGATACCGGGAAATCTCCAGTCAGAGGTGGTATTTGCCAGTTCTCCAAACTACTCAAAATTTCTGCTACCGGTTCTCTAGAACTGATCAGAACCTGCTGAATACCACCTCTGGTTTGAAATCAGGTGTTAGTGTGCTGCATTGTTCAATTTTCCAAGTTCTATAACACTGCAGAAATTTTCTCTTTACCTTAATCCTGTAAATAGCTGCAGTGTATATGTGTCATGTATACTGTGTATGCCCATAATATAAATCTTTCTGTGTGTCTCACTCATTTACTCTTTCTTCTCTCACATATACAAATATAATTAAAATATGCCTTGGAGATTTTTCCATATTTATTATATATTCCACAACATATGCAGTTATATTTAACATTTTTTTCAGCTCAGCTACCCAAAAAGAATATTGAATTTGGAACATTTGAAAACTGATAAAGACGAATTGTTGCAATGTAATGAAGACAATGTTTCTTTAAAACACATGTTTTTACAATTTCCTATACTTGCTAACTTTTGGGAAAAAGTAAATATGACGTGTACAAAAAGGTAAAATTTTCAGAGGATAATATTCTCTCGAATCACATATCTACCGATGGTACATGGAATTTGGCAAATGGACAATATAAATGATTTTTGTGTGTCATTAGTATGAGTAAAAGACTCATATTACAACATTGGAATAGTTAACCCTTGAAGGCTATTTTCCAGAATCTTTTACTCAATGGATTGAAAAATTGATTACCTTTGCACATATGAGCATATTGCCTATAGACATAGAATTTGTATGAAGAAGTGTAATGAAATATGGGACTCATTAATGTAAAATGAAGAAGTTTAAAAAACATGATAGTTATATGTGTGTTAGAAATATAATATATACATATACATACATGCACACACTTGCATAATGTTGAACAGCTTGCCCTCAGAAGTTGTGGGAGAACCATCGCTTGAGTCTTTCAAGAAGAGATTGGACTGCCATTTGTCAGAAATGGTGTAGGGTCTCCCGCTTTTTTTGGGGGGGGGTTGGACTAGATGACCTGCAAGATCCCTTCCAACTCTGATTATCTGTTATCTGTTAATGTTTCCATTAGAAAATTATGTACAGAATTGTATTTGTTTACTAATAAAACATACTTTTCTTTTAATTTTATTCTATTATAACTTCTGTACTTGTTAGGAATATAAGTCACCTAACAGGTTTTTGGGTTAGAAATATATAAACCAGGATAGACATTTTAATACTGTCTCTTTAAGGGAATGCAAGAGCATGCAATTAGGTGTGTTTTCTCAAACGGCCATAAGATGGGGCCAGAAACCTGGGTTGTTTAGTCTTAGTCTCAGAAGAGAGTGTGAGTCAGTCTCTGTTTCCTTCTATTGGAGAGTATTGCCATTCCATTTTTCCTAATTGACTGATATTCCTGGATTTGATGTAAGTCTGATACTGAACTGTTTCTGACACTGGAATTTGATATTTGGATTATCCCTGGCTTGAAAAACTGACTGATTTACCTGTGAATGACTTTGGATTGCTTGTTTTGACTTTGCTTAATGTTTCTGGAAGTAAAAACCTACATTTACTGCACAGTGTATCTGTGTGCTGTGTGTGTATTATTCAAACACTACTCTCTATACGTCTCCCTGTATGCACTCATTCTCCTAACAAAGAATTACCTCAACAGTATTTTTTTAAAGCATTTGTTGTATATTTTTGATAATGCACTAACCTTTATATTTTATTCCCTTTTTTCTTCTTTGTAATTATTTTAAAAGCAATGCAAAATTTGTTCATGCAATGTATGTATGTATGGTATTCAGCTTTATTTGGGTATTTTCCCACATCATTATAGTTGTGCTTTTAAAGTTGTAGCAACGTTTCAGCAGAATCTCATCTGCCATCAGGCTTATATATATGGCATTCAGCTTTGTTCGGGTATTTTCCCATGTCATTATACTTGTGCTTTTAAATTTGTAGCAATGTTTCAGCAGAATCTCATCTGCCATCATCAGGCTTCTATATAGTGTTCATCTGTGAGTCAGACTTTTACAGTGGTTCCAGATTTAAATTTGGGGCAGCCTATTGCTGTACCAGAATGGTTTTTTCTTCATCTTGATTGCTTGGGAATCTTGGTCTGTGTTTATTGGTCTTGGAGTTTCCTGTGTTCTGCTTGATTGGTGTTTCTAAGATCTTCTGTCTGTTTTTTGGCTCTTTTTGTATCTTGATTGGCTGGCAACATTGTGTTACTTTATTGGAGGCCTTTAGTGCTGCTTGGCTCCGGGTAAATGGACGACTATCATTAGTTAGGAAGCTGGGTTTCATTTGGGTGCCTGGTTGGGGTGTGTTTGAGATGGAGGTATCAGGGGGGATCTGTTTGACCCTAGGTGTTTGCCTGGCTTGTGGTGTGGAGATTTTTTTGTTTGTGAGTGCAGGCTTCCAAATGATTGACAGTCTGATGGAATCATCTCTTCTATTCATGCTTTCTGGTCTTTTTTCAAATTCTATGGCTTCTCTGATGATTCTGTGGCTGGGGTTTCCTATAGTGGCTAGTGTTTTGGTCCCATTGAAGTTGATGCTATGACCTGTGGCTTCCATGTGTTGGACTAGTGAGGAAGTGTGTTCCAGCTTTTTGACTGCATTTTTGTGTTCATCCAGGCAGGTACTTATTCTTCTATTGGTCTGTCCAGTGTATGTGGCAGGGCATGATGCACAGGGGACTTCGTATATGCCTTGGTTTTCCAGGTCAATTTTATCTTTGGGGTTTCTAAGGATGGCTGCTATTTTTCTGTCTGTTTTGAAGGCAGTCTTGATGTGATGTCTGTGTAGGATCTTACTAATTTTGTCTGTAATACCTCTTATGTAGGGCAGGACAGCTGTTCCATAGGTCTGTTCATCTTCTGGGTCTCTATTATGTCTCAGTGTGTTTTGGTGGATCAAGCCAGTGATTTTGCTTTTGTGGAAGCCGTTGGCTGTCAGTACTTTAGTCAGGGTGCATTGTTCAGTCTTGATGTGTGTCTTGTCTGCCAGGCGTTTGGTTCTAGTAATTAGTGTTTTAGCCACGGAGTTTATCTGTGCTGGGTGGTGGTGGGATTGGGCGTTGAGGTAGCGGTTAGTGTGTGTTTTCTTCTGGTATACGGTGTGTCCTAGTGTGCCATCTGTTTTTTTTGTAGATTAGTACATCTAGGAATGGTACTTGTTTGTTTGTTTCCGTTTCCATGGTGAACTTGATTTTGGGGTTTGTGCTGTTTAGGTTTGTTAGGAAATTGTTTAGGTTTTCTTTTCCATGGGGCCAAATCACAAATGTGTAATCGATGTATCTTAACCATAGTTTGGGTTTGTGGATGGCATTGGCCAGGGCTCTGGATTCGAATTCTTCCATGAACAGGTTTGCAATGACGGGTGACAGTGGTGATCCCATGGGGCTCCTTCAATTTGTTTGTATCTTTGTCCTTTGTATATAAAATATGTGTTGGTTAAGCAGTGTTCTGTTAGTTCCATGAGGTGTTTAGCTGGTTGGTATTTATTTTGATGATTTTAAGGGTCTCTTTTATCAGGACTTGAGTGAATAGTGAAACCATGTCGAAACTTACAAGCTCCACATGTTGATCTTTGATCATTTCCAAGAAGTGGTATGAGTTTTGTACATGAGAAGCTGCTGTTTCAGCATGGGGCTGTAGCTGTTTTGCTAAGTGTTTTGTTAGGTTTTGTAGTGGTGCTCCTCTGGAGCTGACTATGGGTCTGAGAGGTATGCCTTCTTTGTGTATTTTTGGGAGGCCGTATAGTTTGGCGTATCTGGAAGATTTTTCTCTTGGGATGATCGTCTGTTGGATCTCTTTGCTCATGTGGCTGGTTATATATTTTCTTCTTGGTTAATTTTTCCAGATATGTGGTTGGGTCTGTGTTTATGGGTTTGTATGTGGGGTCTTGGAGTAGGTCTGTCAATTTTGTTTCATAGTCTTTTCTGTCCATTACTACTGTGGCATTCCCTTTGTCTGCCGGGAGTATGATTATGCTGCTATCTCTTTTCAGGGTTTGTAGCGTTTTAATTTCTTCTTTCTGCAAGTTGTTTTTGGGTGGTTTGCTTGTGCATCGGATGTTTGTAACTTGGTGTCTTATTCTATCAGCTTCATCTGTGTTTAATTTGGTTAGGCTGGATTCTACTGCACATATGATGGATTCTGTGGGGATTTTTTGAGGTGCTATAGCATAATTGAATCCTTTGGTTAGGACATCTGTTTCTGTTTTGGTGAGTTCTCTGTTGGAAACATTGTACACTAATTGTTTCAGGTGTTGTTGTGAGTTGTTGGGGGTTTTCTTGTCATGTTCTAATTTCTTTAATTTTTTCAAGAGCTTTTCCTGTTTGTAAGTGCTTGCAGATTCAGCTCTCCAAGTTGTAAGTTGTTTTAACTTGTCCCAAAGTAGAGGGTGGATTTTGCTGCTCAATTCCAGGTGTAGTGCTAGCAAATCTTTGTTTAACTGATCTAATTGGAGTCTCTTACTGTGGAGCTCGTTCCTTAGTAGAGCCATTTCAGTTCTTTTCAGGATACGTTTAGTGGCTGCTGTGCTTTGATGAAATGTTAATTTGAAGCAGGTTGGTGTAGTATTGTTGTCTCTGCAGCTGTGTAGGAATTGGAGGTCACATAGTATTCCTGCTCTTTTAATTTCCAGTTTCTCGTAGGTTTTGATCTGGCTGTTTATTTCCTCCCCGTAGGGGTTTGATATTTGTTTTTTTAAGTTTTCACAGGTACTTACATGTATGGCATTCAGCTTTGTTCGGGTATTTTCCCACGTCATTGTAGTTGTGCTTTTAAAGTTGTAGCAATGTTTCAGCAGAATCTCATCTGCCATCATCAGGCTTCTATATAGTGTTCATCTGTGAGTCAGACTTTTACAGTGGTTTCAGATTTAAATTTGGGTTTGTAAAAGTCTGACTCACAGATGAACACTATACAGAAGCCTGATGATGGCAGATGAGATTCTGCTGAAACGTTCCTACAACTTTAAAAGCACAACTACAATGATGTGGGAAAATACCTGAACAAAGCTGAATGCCATACATGTAAGTACCTGCAAAAACTTAAGAAAACATATCTATAAATAATACAAATTAGAGTTTTCAGAACTCTAATAAAGGAGACATTTGTGATACTGTCGTTTTTAAAAATTGTCACCCTTTCTTAGGTTTAAGTAGTAGTTACAATATGTGCAATAATTTTCCTGATACTAGAATCTCAAACTCTTGGTTCTCTATTGAATATGGTGAGTAACTGATACTAAATCTTCTGGACAGTTTTTGTAAGCTATGGGCTCTGGACTGATCCTACCCCTTTTACCCTGTAATGAAGATTTCCTTTGTAGTGACAGTTCGTTTCCTGCACTCTGGTTTCTTTCAGTTCACTTTGTCCTTTAACAATTACTTTAGCTTCTCTAGCTTCATTCCACAAAAATAGAGTTCTTTGCTAATTCTGATAGCTGCATTTCAACCATGACTGTTTCCATGTCGTGTAATAGGAGGTCCTCAATCATGCTATGGCTACAACTACTAATAAAGAACATAAGAAAATCCTGAGGAAAAAAAGGGCTGGTAGTCCCATTATCTCCATAAGGAAGGAACATTACATTAATTTCTGTTTCTATCACCACCAGATTTTACCACGAAGTGCCCTTGAAGGCTATTTTCCAGAATACAGAAACCAACTATCTCTCTGCAACAAAGTCACTGGCTTTGTTTTGAAAGGTTACAACTGTTTTTACAATTCTGAGAGACCTAGGTGTAAGTTGAATATTTTATTTTGAGCACCTGCTATGCAAGTTTCATTTTATTCTTGGTTTGAAGGAAGACTTCTGCTGTTCAAAACTGTCTATTTTAACATTAAAATTATATCGATGTTGTTACTTTTTCAGCAAGTGACAACATCTGACTGCCCTTATGTGGGCTCAGAGAATTGGGCTTGATTAATATGTGGATGAGAGATCTCCAGAGAATACCAGACTTATACACAAGACTAGGAAATCAAATTCAGGAAAAAGACAGTCATGTATTATTGAGAAAATAGATAGTTCTGTTGTGACCAGGAAGGAGCCAAGAGTTGAGCTCAATCTGAAGGAGACTTTATTTTAAAATGTTATTATTAAAGCCAAAGAAAAAACAGAGTTTGATTTCAGGATTGTGAAAAATATCCCCAAATTGAAATGTGTGAGAAATGGTGCCTACCAATGGAAGTTGGTGTAATGGAGTACAGTGAAGAAGCATTTTCCCAGGATGTCAGGATCTCATTCCAGAAAAAAAAGGTGAGGGAGGGTAAGATAAGAGATAGCCCACCTCTGAGAAGAGAATAAGAAAAGCCACTCCCTAGAGTCTTCCAGGCAGGGGTGGGATTCAAATTTTTAACAACCGGTTCTGTGGGCATGGCTCAGGTGGTGGGCGTGGTTTGGTGGTCATGTGACTGGCTGGGCGTGGCCAACTCAATATCACTCACATTGAGGCACGCATCTCCTCGCCTGGCTTCCCATGATTGTGGGGATGCTGCAACAGTCGTAAGTGTGAAAAAAATTTTTTCACTTTTTTTAGTGCCATTATCACTTTGAATGGTCACTCCACACAAGCAAAGTACCAGAAAAGGAGGGGAAAAAACTCCAGAGAAGTTCCTGAGACAGGAAGTCTAATCCTGCCAAGAATGTAATAAGGGAGAATATAGGCAGAGGCAGTTTCTGTAAGCAACACCAGAATGTTTCCTTCCTGCCATCCTTACAGGATTAGGCCAGTAATTTCTTCTAACAACCAGTTCTCTGAACTGCTTAGAATGTTAACAACCAGTTCTAGTGAATAGATGTGAACTGGTAGAATCCCACCCCTGCTCCCAGGGTATTAGGATGAGAGTGATATGGTTTTAGTCTAGCAATATTGTATTATATGTGAGCAAATAAAGAACTGAACTCTGGTGAATTGTTCTATCTATGTCATTCTTGAGCTTAAATTGACAAAATGTTTCATAACCAAAGTGGGTTCTTCCAGCTTCCTGGATGTACTGTATTTCTCTGCTATTCTCAGCATTCTGAAAATAGGTTGAATTTTGAAACAAATTTTCAAAGTTTGGGGAAAGTACTTTTAGCCTGAAACAGGGTAATTTCAGTTTCTGAACACTTCTAGTAAAATCTTTTGTGATGTAGAAAATACCAATTCAAACATAATTTTTCCAGCTCAAAAATGATTTGAATTTGAAATATTTGGCATACCACTTACAAAACATGTTACTTCAGAAAAATGGGTCCTTATTTCCATGTTTGAACAGTAATCCAAATCAATACAAAGTTTAGTTGTACTAACAGAGCATTTTTAAGCCACAGGGCATCATGCCAAACTTATTTTACATTGAAACTATGAGATGCAAACATCCCGAGCTACTGTGAATAGGGCCAAATAGATACTTTATTGCTGACCGCCTGTACTACAAGCATCTCATCAGACTACCTGTCTTATCTTGAAAACAGCTGATATAGATCATATAGATCTAAGAGTTTGACCTCAGACATTCCCCATTCCAATCCAAGCCTGTTTACTCACCCTAGAGTAAACTATCTGTTTACTCACCCTAGAGGGGGCCCTTCTCCTTCAGATGGTAATTCCGCTACATAATTTTTTGCACTGGGTCATCTATTTTCTTATTCTTCCCTCTTTCTCTCTTTCTGTCTCCAGGAATTAGCTAATATTTCATTCCAGTGATAATCTGGCAGTGCTGCAGTCTCCAAAATAATGCTGGTGAGCATCAGTGTTTTCATTTGTCTACCTAACTGACATATTCCTTTTGGACCTACAATGCTGCCACAACATTTGGCAGCCTTCCTCTATAGCAGTGGTGGCTTTTTGGGCTCCTGTGCTGAAAATTGCACATGCACTCACATGCCATTACCCAGAAGGCAATGTACATGGGGGACCCCCATGCCCCTGCACAGGCACACACGAACTCCCACACACACACCCTGTGCATCTCTGCACATGCGCTCACATCTCCTGCGCACCCCTGCCCTTCATGCATGCGTACCAGATATCCAACAATCAGCTGGTGGGTGGGCAGCACATGTGCATGCATGGTGGGGCTCTTCTGGGCGATCTCTTGCATGCTGGCAGAAGTAACTCTGTATGCCACTTCTGGCATGCGTGCCATAGATTCGCCATCATGGTCCTATAGTAATCATAGACTTTAAACTTGTTTTCAAAAGAGATGGGCCCATCAGCTTTAAAGTTGTGGATCTTGAAGTTAAGGTAGAAGCTTTTCCAGATTTTTAGAAGAACCAGATACCAATAGCATTTAGCTAATATACTGCTTCATAGTGCTTTAGTTTAGGGAGTTTAGGGAGTTTAAGCAGTTTAGGGAGTCAGCATATTGCCCCCAACAATCTGGCTCTTCATTTTACCGACTTTGAAAGGATGGATGGCTGAATCAACCTTGAGCCAGTCAGGATCAAATTTATTTATTTATTTATTTATTTTATATTGCCGTCTATTCGCCCATGGTGATTCAAGGCGGCTTATGCAATGTAAAACCATATTTAAAAAAAAATAAAAACAATAAAAATTAACAAAAGAATAAAATAAATTAGTAAAGTACAATGGAACAAAATTTGGGAAAACAAAAAACAAAACACAACAAAAAACAAAAAATCAAAAACTAACTTTTTTTTTTTTGGCAGAATTTCTGGCAGTCAACAGCATTAGCTTGCAATACTGCATTCTAACCACTGTTTTACCAGATAAGGAAACCACCATTTTTCTATTTTTCTGGCTTGTTCAATTCTTCAGTAAATCAATTCATTCAAAATATCAAAATTGTCATCTTCACTAACAAAAGATAGTGTTCCATTGTGCAGAGATGAGCAATTATTAGGCTTGTACTGTAGTTCAGTTACATCAAGAGGTAACTGCACTTTCAAGCAAACAGCAATTCTCTTTCCTGTATGTGCTCAAATTACTTAGTTCAGGGTATAATGGCATACATGCTCAAAACATGGAGAGGTTTTGGTGATCCTTATCGGTGTTTAATAGTTTTGGAATATAATACATGAGATTTTGAAAGAGGACAGTTGCTGATATTACATGTCAAGAAATTTGGAAAAGCCAAAGTTTGACTTACAGTAGAGGTGGCAACTAGGTAAGAAATAAGCTTATGATCTGGATTTAAAGGAAAAAACGTATTTGTATGTGTGGGGACCATGCAGCACCTATCAAAACTCTTAAACCAAAATCTTCTTTTCCTTGGGATTCTATAGCCAAAGTTATATCATCCAGGAAAAAAACACAGCTACTTTAAAGAGTTGCTGATAAGCAACTGTTACTGAGCATTTCCATATATTCTGAAGTATCATTCTTAGAGGATGAAAATTATTTAAATTGAGGGAATATTTGGGAATAAGAGACAGTCTCCTATGAGTTTAGCTCATTTCCTCATGAGTTCAGGAGAGTCAAGTAAATATTACTACAAGCTAGATTGAATGATGATGTGAGGCATATTGATAAAGTCCAGATAAAGACTAGTATACATAAAAAGAAGATTTCTGCTATTGTTAAACAAACCTTGTATTGTTAGTTCTCCAGCTCTCTTACACTTACGAAACCTGGCCTTGATTATTTCCTAAAGCTGCACAGTCTGACTGTACTTCTAAATATTTAAAGCTCCTTCATTAGTTAATACTTCAATTCAGGAAAATTGAAGGATATTTTATAGTTCTGTGAATAAAATGCTAACATTTTACTCCCTCTCCCATCCTTGTATCCGAGATATGCTGAATCACAAATTTGTCTTGCTATGGTTGAGTACCTCTAAAATCAACCTTGGAAACTGGAACAGCCATGATCCATTCTATAAGCTATATTCTTTTAAATGAATGTTATCAAATCTCTTCCAAACAGAGATGGCAAATTCTCAAATTTGACAGTCTTTTCAAGGACTGGCAGAATGTGCATTAAAGTTGTCATGAGGAAATGCCCTTAATAAGGCTAAATCAGTGATGTGTGAGTCATGAATTTAATTGAAATCAAAGAGTATCAGAATGAAAAGGTACCTCTGTGATGCATTCCTTAATGTAGATCAATGAAATATTGGGTGTTCCATAATTAATGTTGTAATATTTTATCTCCCAGGCCAATCAACACCAATTTGAATGCTCTGCTTCTCTTTTGTCTACTGTACCTTGATTATTTAGTCATTGGTATTTCATAAATAATGTGTCATAGTAGCCATTTGCCTCTGCAATGCTGCAATTTGTCAAACAGATGCTCAGTCAGTTCCCAATGCAGAAGAGCTGAACAGTTCTAAATCTAACATAATAGCATTGGGATATGTACATGGGCACAATATGTATATTGTTACCATACAAATGCTGGTAACCTCAGTGACACTGATCTTGGCATTCTTCAAAAGATAGGATATCCTGTTTCTGGCACATCTTTCCATCAAAGACAGTATATTTCTTTTTAGGGAAAATTAGTAAAGCAACTTCATCTCAGAGTATTCTATATATATTTCCTCCCTCCCTCCCTCCCCCTTCCTTCCTTCCTTCCTTCCTTCCTTCCTTCCTTTCTTCCTTCCTTCCTTCCTTCCTTCCTTCTTCCTTCCTTCCTCCCTCCCTCCTTCCTTCCTTCCTTCTTTCCTTCCTTCCTTCTTTCCTTCCTTCTTTCCTTCCTCCCTCCCTCCCTCCTTCCCTCCCTTCCTCCTCTTTCCTTCCTTCCTTCTTCCTTCCTTCCTTTTTCCTTCCCTCCCTCCTTCCCTTGTGGGGATGTTTTTCTTCCAACTTCCAACAAACAAAATGCAACTTATTTTAAAGGAAATTTCATGCAGCATGTCCAATATTATAAGCAAACAGAGAGTACTCTTGTTGTCTCAAAGATATTATCTGCAATAATATAACTTTTTTTTTCTACGCATGGAATAAAGTAACATTTGGATGAACTTTTCCACACGGTTCTAAGTGTTTCTGAGAAGTTCTGAGAAGAACAGAAGGGAGCAGGTTTCAATGGTTATGTAAAATCACCCTTACACTTTCTCCAACATGATTTCAAAGCATATATCTTACAGGTAAATCAGAGGAAACATCATGTGGTTTTTCTGCTGAAGATGTGTTACATGATTCTCTATGGATTCTCTGCTAAATTTATTTCTTCTGAAAAACTTCATATTTAAAAGTATTTATCTATTTTTCCCTAAATATTTAATATTCAAGAAAAAACACTTATTCAGCTAATGCCATACTTGGATTTGAATTTTCAGTGGACTTATTCCTTTTGAACTGTCTTGACTAAACATGCATCAAGTCTGCACTGCATATTAAATCAATTTCTTCGTATTAAACAATGCAAGTCCAAATCCAGTCAACTTACTTCAGAAGGAGTTGTTTTCATGTAAGGCCTGCATGATTGCAACTTAATAAAATATATTATAAATAATGAAGTTTCTTATAAAGAATATTTCTTATAAAACATTTTAAATTACAGATAGTCTTTAATTTACAGTAAGGAGTATTGCCCATTCAAAGTTACAATAGCACTAAAAATGTGACTTATGACCATTTTTCATAGTTATTACCTTTATAGCATTCCCATGATCATGTGATCAAAATTCAGATGCTTGGCAATTGGCTCATACTTTATGACCATTACCGTATCTCAGGGTCATGTGATCACTTTTTGTGATCTTCTGACAAGCAATGGGAAAGACAGATTCACTAACCAGATTACTAATTTATCATCTGCAGTAATTCACTTAACAACTGTTGGAAGAAAAGTCATAAAATGGGGCAAAACTCACTTAACAAATGTCTCATTTAACAACAGAAAGTTTGGGCTCAATTGTGGTCATATGTTGAGGACTACCTACATATAAAATAAATTCACTCCTCTGTACATGTTGTAATTTTCAGGATTACATTTGACTGTCACTTTCTTATTTAATAAGTCATTATTGAGCACTTAAAACAAGTTGGTAGGCATTTACACAAGTTCAGTTGGCATTAGGCATAACAGCAGTGTGTTAACTGTCTGACTAGTGCATCCAAAGCAAGTAAATACTCTTGGGAGCTTTGAATTCCCAAAAGTAAAGCTTTATTAGATACACCATTTTGATACTGCAGAATCAAAACTAGCTCTGGTTTCCTGCAGAAATGCTTGTGTAGTTGAACAATAGCTTCCCTTTTGCCACATCTCTGGGTGATCACATTGTCCAATTATGAGACATATTTTGTTATGGGAACAATCCACCTCCTTCTCAAGCACCTGCAGTCATGAGCTTGATGGTTTCCAGGCTTTCATGGTCCATGCACAAATTTGAATTCTTAGCACTCCATTCCACCCTTCCCTCCCCCCAGTTCATTGGCAAGTTGAATAGTGATAGTGGAAAGAAGCAAAGCAGTTTAGTCTTGACACAGTGATTAGTTGTCTTGTTGTTTTATTCTAATATACATTAATACTTCATCAAATATAAGGTTGAGAAGAAGGTCTTTCCACAAGTGATCAACCAGTTAACACCTTGATATGTTAAGTAGTTGGAATGGCATACTTTATTTTTAGAATATACAGACAGTTGTAGGCAAGGCTTAAGATGGAAACCACATTTGGCAATGTAAATACTGAATTAAGCAGTTCCACTATGTCTTAACCCTCTGATATGTTCAAGTAGTTAGGGATATGTGTTGGGTGCAACAACCATTTAAACAAATCATTTTAGAAAGGACTCTGGACATCAGTGATCCCATCACTATAAAAAAAAAAGATGAGCAGAGTTCAGAAACTAGTTGAAGGAGACAGTCCCAAAAGAAATGGTCAGAATCAAATGAATGCATAGGATTATTGACATAAAGGACCATATTTCAGTATACTTCTCTAGTGTGCATCAACAGGTCCCATATTTTCTTCACATACCTTTTTAAAGTAGAGCATTAGATATCATCATTTCTGGAGATTCATTTGGTCTCTTCCTGGCTTTGCTTAAAAAAATTCTGAAAATTGGATTCTTTTCACAGGACTTGGGTTGGATTGAATGATGGAACCTGACTTTTTTTATTTTTTAGGGTGGTTATTTTTCTTCTGGCCATCTAGGGTTTTTATTTGTATTTTACAATGGATTTTATTGTATGCTGTCTAGAGATAGACATACTAGTGATTCATTGAGTGAGCAGTTGATTGATTGGATCAATGCTAAGAAATATGCACCAATATCCCTGTTCAGTTTCTCCAAGGCATGAATGGACACACAGTAAAAAAAGAGAAAGGCATGTATACAGATGGTCCTTGTGTCACCACAGTTTGGACTGGAGGTTCTATTGCTCAGTAATACAATAATTAGGTAAGTCATCAAGTGACCATGCTTGACTTTATGGCCTTTTCCCCCACAGTCATTAAGTGAATCTGGCTTCCCCATTGACTGTGCTTCCTGGAAACTGGAAAGATCATAAATAGCAACCATATGATCCTGGGACACTGCAAATGACACAAATATCTGCTAGCTGATCAGCTCTCAAATTGCAATTGTATGATTGTGGGGATGTTGTGACAGTCATAAATGCAACAACTGGTTGTAAGTCACTTTTTTTTCAGTGCCATCATAACTTTGGATGGTTGCTAAACTTATGATCATAAGTTGAAGACTACTGCATTGTAAAGATTTGGTCTCTTTCCTGAAACCTGCTGTGTACATACTGTCCCGTTGCTCTCAGGGGTGCTTCATTGCTATTCCTTCAATAGTTCTTACATGCTATGCTCCTGCCGGATGTCACTTCCCAAACAGTTGCCACATTGTCTTTCTCACTGAGTTGCTTTTGTTGTGCCCTTTCTCAATAAAATCTGTTGTGTATGCAAAATGATTAATAAAGTGTGATCTTGGAGTAAGTGCAGGGTTCTGGCCCTGCACTTCTGATTGGCTGTTAAGTGGCCGGACTGGATTGGCCCGTTCCGGGGAATCCAATTGGCCTTTAACAGAGAGTTCTTATTGGTTATAAGAGCTAGCATTCCTAGCTCGTTATTGGTTAAACGTTACAAGGTTTGCCTATATAAGGTGGGTTTTACTGTTGTTAAAGAGAGAAAGTCACGATGTAAATAAAGAGCTGAAGTTCACTGTTCAGAGGCTTGTCTCCATTCTTTCTCGCCCATGCTCAAAACATAACACTGGCGACGAAGGTGGGATGTGGAGATATCTGAACCAACGAAACTTTGAAGAACACTGAGCACGTGACAGACGACGCCAATAACGGAACCATGTCCAGCAGCATCGTACCACCCGCTCCGTTCGATCCAACACAAGAGGACTGGGAGTCCTACATGGATCGCTTCCAAATGTTTCTAGAGATGAACAACTTAAAGGATGCCACAGCCGGGAAGAAGCGGGCGGTGTTCCTAACGCATTGCGGTCCAACCATATTTAAGATGGCTAAAGCACTAGCCAAACCCCGAGAAGTGAAGGCCATGGATTGGGACGCCCTCGAACCTCTCCTACGAGACCACTACCTCTCCTACGAGACCGTGCCTACGCTTGTGAGACGCCCCGACTTTTATCAGAGGAGCCAGCGAAAGGGAGAAAGCATGGCCAACTTCATAGCAGACCTCCAAAATTTGGGAGGCCTCTGCGGATTTACCGATTTAGAAGAAGCACTAAGAGATCGCATAGTTCTGGGACTGGATGCACCCGACGTCCAAAGCAAGCTGATGGCAAAAGGCGACATCAGCCTTGCCGATGCCATCGTTGATGCTACCGCAGCGGAAGCAACCAAGAAGTCGGCTGCACAACTACGCCAAAACCGCGCTCCAGTACCACCACCGACAAGCGTCATTTTATCCAAGTCAGAAGGACAGCTTGCGACAATGCACCACGAGGACCTCTCTTCGTCATCAGACAGTGACGAAGAAGGGGTCCATCGACTGCGGTCCGACCGGGACCACTACTCGAAGCCCGTATGCCCTTGCGCTGGCTGTGGAGCCAACCATGCCAGGTCCGAATGCAAATTCCGCAACGCACTCTGCCATGAGTGCGGGAAACGAGGCCACATCGGACGGGTCTGCCACAGCTTGCCAGGACCCAGCCAGGCCTCAAAAGGGGCTAACTATCGCCAATCGACAGGAAACCGTCCTGTAAGGCGAAAGCCAGTAAACCACTCCTACAGAAATAGACCTTTGCAGAGAGAAGAGCTCACCATACTATCACTGTCGGTCACGCCTCAGCCTTGGACACTAAGAAAATCCGAGTCATGGTAGCCATCGAGAACCAGCCTTGCCACATGGAGGTCGACTCGGGATCGTCCCTCTTGATGGTGTCTTAAAAGACACTCAAGCAACTCATCCCCACAATTCAACGCCAAGATCTCCGTTTCCAACACCTCATCCTCAAGGACTACCAGGGGAATCGAATCCCAGTCGTCGGGTCCTGCCGAGTCCAAGTCTCCTTCTAGAAGCACACAGCGTACTTACCTTTAACGGTCATCGATAGAGATAGGCCTAGCCTACTGGGCCTCCAATGGTTCGCGCCACTCGGCATTGAAGTGGCCGGCGTAAACCGAGTCGGTGGCTGTGGCTGGGAGGAAGACCTTATCTCTGAGTTCAGGGATGTCTTTGCGGACAGCTTAGGTGAGTACAAGGGGACCCCAATCTCATTCAGCCTAGATACAAAAGTAGCTCCCATTCGCTTGAAGCCCCGTCGAGTTCCGTTTGCCTTAAAATCGAAAATCGATGAACAACTCGACAAACTGATAGCTCAGGGGGTGTTGGAGCCCATCGATCACTCCCCGTGGGAAACCCCTATTGTAACACCCATTAAGCCAGATGGGTCAATCCGAATTTGTGGGGACTACCGGGCCACCTTGAACCACGCCCTGCAGCAGAACGCGTATCCAGTTCTGGTGGTACAGCACCTCCTCCATTTCCTGGGGGGCGGGAAAGTTTTCGCTAAATTGGATTTAGCTCAGGCATATCAGCAATTACCAGTAGATGAAAAAACGGCACAGGCCCAAACTATTGTGATGCACTGAGGTGCCTTTAAATGTACCCGGCTGCAATTCGGAGTTCGTGTAGCCCCGGGGATCTTTCAGAGCCTTATGGAAAGGTTATTGCAAGGAATTAAGGGCATGGTCCCCTATTTTGACGATGTATTAATTGCAGCCCCTACCAAAAAAATCTTACAGGACCGGTTAAAATTAGTCCTAAAAAAATTCCAAGAAGCCGGTCTTAAGGTTAAAAAAAACAAATGTAAATTGTGTACTGACAGTGTTGAGTTTTTAGGGTACCTGATTGATAGCCACGGCATTCACCCTACCGAAAGTAAATTAAAAGCGATCAAAAAAGCTCCCAGGCCACGAAACAAGGCCAATCTCCAGGCGTTCCTAGGCCTCATCAATTTTTATAATGTATTTTTACCGCACAAAGCAACTGTCACTGAACCATTACACCAATTGTTAGATTAAAAAGCAATTTGGTTATGGGGTTACTGTGAAGAACAGGCATTCTGAAATGTTAAAAAACTGCTCACTTCTGATTCTGTACTCATGCAGTATAACGAGACTTTGCCGTTAGTTATAACCTGTGATGCATCGCCTTTCGGGGTGGGCGCCATTTTGAGCCATGTACTGCCTAATGGGAACGAAGCCCCTGTTGCATATTTTTCAAAGACTCTTTCAAAAATGGAGCGGAACTATGGACAAATTGATAAAGAAGCCCTTGCAATCGTTTCAGCTGTGAAAAGATTTCACGAATACGTGTATGGCAGGGTTTTTACAATTGTGACTGACCACAAACTGTTGCTAGAGATAATAGCTGGAGATAAGCCGACTCCCTACATATTATCCCCTAGGATGACCCGATGGTCAGAATTCTTAGCTGCTTATAACTATCGGTTGCAATGCCGCCTGGGGAAAGCCATTCCCCATGCTGACGCATTGAGCCGAGCACCACTTCCAGAGACTCTCAACGATCCGGCACCAATGGTAACCATGTTGCAAATCGAGGCACTCAACTCACCGCCACTGACCGCTTGAGACATCGCGAGAGAAACCAAATGCGACCACACCCTAGCACGAGTCCTAGGCTGGGTAGAACGCGGATGGCCATTGGACCAATTATCAGATGACTTCACACCATTCAAGTCTCGACAGACTGAGCTCTTCTCCCAGAAAGGCTGTGTCATCTGGGGCGATAGAGTCATTATCCCAGAACGGCTCCGAAAAGCGCTGCTGAGAACTTTGCATGATGGCCACCCCAGCATCGTGCGAATGAAAGCCCTTGCACGAAGCTACGCATGATGGCCGGGCATTGACAACCAAATCGAACAGTGGGTTAAAGCTTGTCTCAAATGCCAAGAAGTCAGCAACGCCCCACCAAAAGCCATGCCTACTGAATGGGAGACACCACGTGGACCCTGGTCCCGAATTCACCTGGATTTCACGGGGCCAACCAAAGGCCACACCTTCCTGCTTACCGTCGACGCCTACTCGAATTGGCTCGAAATCCATCGTATGACAACTACGACCTCCGAGGTGGTTATCAAGATTTTAAACAGACTCTTTGCAACCCACAGATTACCAGACATCCTGGTATCTGATAACGGCCCAAAATTTACTGCACTAGCATTCGAGCAGTACCTCGCTGACCGCGGCATCCGCCATGCGCTCACCTCGCCTGCACATCCTGCGACCAATGGCTGAGCAGAACGCATGGTTCAATTTGTGAAGAAAACCTTGCAAAAGGTAGACTACGACAACATTGACGACAAGGTCAACCAAATCCTCTTCTTGCAATCCTCTTCTTGCAACACATCACCCCACATAGTGTCACCAACAAAACTCCTGCTGAACTGCTAATGGGACGAAAGCTCCGCTCCCACCTCGACCGATTGCACCCTGCTTATGAACTGGAGAAACCACTAGGATCCAGTGGCCGCTGTCACACCTTCCAGGTAGGAGACCTGGTTTATGCAAAAAACCTATTGCCACCCGTTGTGGGTGGAAGCGACAGTAGTACGTGTAACCGGCCCCAGATCCTATGCTTTGATGATAAACTTTGGAAATGGCATATCTACCAATTACGGTCGCGGCTTGCAGCGGCCAGTCCGCAACTCCCCTATGACCAAACTGAGGGGGGGGAGGTACAGAAGAAGATGAAGTCCTAGGAAACCTGTTCGAAGGAAACGACGATTTAATAGAAGCTCAGGAAGTGGAGCCGGAGGGAGAAACGTTTGCACCTCAGGGAATTGCGGAAAATGTGGGCAACGACATAGAAGTGAACTCTGAACAAGAGGCAGCCCATCTGCCAAACAACGATCTACCTCAGCAGGATTGCAACCAGCCGATACAACGAAAATCAAAGAGACTAAAAAGACAACTGTCCTATTTAAGGGACTATGTAACTGTGCCCTGAAATAAGAAGCCAGGGGGAAGGGGTGTAGTGTATGCAATAAGATTAATAAAGTGTGAGCTTGGAGTAAGTGCAGGGTTCTGGCCCTGCACTTCTGATTGGCTGTTAAGCGGCCGGACCGGATTGGCCCCTTCCGGGGAATCCGATTGGCCCTTAACAGAGAGTTCTTATTGGTTATAAAAACTACCGTTCCTAGCTCTTTATTGGTTAAACGTTACAAGGTTTGCCTGTATAAGGCGGGTTTTACTGCTGTTAAATGAGCAAGTCACGATGTAAATAAAGAGCTGAAGTTCACCGTTCAGAGGCTTGTCTCCATTCTTTCTTGCTCATGCTCAAAATGTAACAAAATCCAACCTCTTTCACTGAGGTTTGTGTTTCCATTGTTGAGGTCCTTTTATTCTAGGAAGTATAGATTTTGAATGCCGTTTAGTGAAAAGCTTTCACTTGCATACAGGCCATATTGGACTGTCCTTCCAGGGCAATTGACTGATTCAGCACTGATCATTTATACCGTTAATCAAAAGGAACTTACAGTACATAGAAATATTCAAAATTTCCTACAACATTGGTTAATATCAAAGGCCTGCTTTTCTCTCCACCTAATCTGCAGGTGGAAACTGACTCTGCTCAATTTTCAACTAATGAGTTACTATTTCAGAGGAAAAAAAGAAGAGGAACTTTCAGAGACAGCAGGGAATAAAAGAGTGGAAGGTGAGCCTGTGCATAATGGAGATTTGATAAAAGAGACGATGCAGCTTGAATTGATATTGCATATTGGAAAGAATTCCCCTCATACTCTGTTCTGTTTGGTGTGCAGGAGGGAAGAAGATTGTTACAGAGTTTTCTTGGTCAGGGAATGAGGGAAGCATGAAATGACTCAGAATAACTCTGTCTTAATTATTTTATATAAAAATTGATATGGAGAATGGCTTTGGCAGGCTTTCCTGATTGTGTTACTGTTAGGGATAACATTGGTTTACCCTAACTGGTTTAGGTAAATAATAATATGTAATCATAGTTTGTATGTTGAAGTGTCTGCAACTTTAACTGTGGGATAGTAATTAAGGGAGTGGTTGTGAAAGCACTTTAAAAGAAGCAAGGCGACAGCTTGCTCTCTCTCTGGCTTTGATGATCCCTGATTACTGCAAGGAAACAAGTCTGCATTGCTCGAACGGGAGAGAAAACAAAGGACTGACTTGTAAGTGAATTGACATAGGATATTCAAAATGGACTTTGCTAACTGAATATCCCTGAATGGACTGACTAAATGATACATGATTATTGGACTGTTATTTTGACTATGCTATGAACTCATAATGGAATAAACTATATTTTTGATAGCACAAGCGTATCTGTTATTTTTACTGTATGTTAATAAACATATAAGCTTAGCTCACTCATTTATCTGTGTGCCTATCTGACTAAGCTGCACATTCTGTTTAGCTTGTCTCCCTAACCCTGGTTGGGGAAACCAGGCTTAACACTGGTTATGGGCCCAGAGGCTGCAAAGTCAGTTTAACTAGGATAAAACAGATTTATGTAAAAGTGAGAGTTTGTGTTGTTATACATTACAATAAACAGACAGCTGTGTTTTATTAATTATAGTTTTATATCCATATAAGAAAACATGGCACAAGTCAATCAACAAAGTTTGTCCCTTATATCCAAGCTGGATGGAACAAACTATGTATCATGGTCTATGAAATGTAGTCTGCTTCTACGAAGAGAAGGTTTGTGGAACATAATTGAAAATCCACCAAACGTAGAAGAATGGGATCCAGAGGATGAGGAAGATAAATTAAAGATAGAAGAATTTATGCATAAAAATCAGCAAGCTATTTGCATTATTGCTTTCACCTTAACTGATCAGCAACTTGTTTATATCCACAGGAAAAAAACAGCTGTTGGGTGTTGGCAGAAGCTGAAGAGGATTTATGTTCGAGATAATGTTGGTGCTCACATAAATCTAACACGGAAACTTTTCAGTACACATCTCCATAAGAATGGTGATATGCTGAGTCATTTGAAAACTATGCAAAGCATTTTTCAAGAACTGCATGAGAAAGAGCTTATTTTCTCTGAACTACACCAAGTCTGCATAATTCTATCTTCCCTTGATGAAAGTTATGACAACTACGTAACTTCACTTGAAATTTTGCCAAAGGAAAGCCTAACTTTAACTGATATAACTGGCAGATTGATTGAAGAGGCCAGAAGAAGGCTTGAAAGAGATCAGTTAAGGAGGCAGCAACCTCAAAAAGAAGATAATGAATCTCCTACTGCAAACGCAATTAAAAAGTGTTTTAATTGTGGAGGAAGAGGACATTTGGCAAGATTTTGTAAAAAGGCAAAGAGCCAGAACGCTGACCAGAATACTAAAAGTCATCAAAAGAAAAAGAAAAATTTAGAGTTAGCCATGTATACTAACGGAGCTATAAAAAATAATTTATGGGTGGTTGACAGTGGAGCATCCCACTGTATAACAAATGATAACAAAAATTTTATTAAAATGTCCCCGAGTACACAGCAGATATCGTTAGCCAATGGCTGGAAACTGAAAGCTAAAGGTCAAGGTATAGCATATTGTTCTTTTATAAAAGAGAATGTAAAAATGTTATATGTACCACAACTTAAGTTTAATTTAATTTCAGTAAGAATTTTGGTTAAACTAGGATATGTAGTTACATTTAGGGGAGATAACTGCATAATTGAGAAAAAAGATAAGAAAATTACTGCATCTTTAAGAGGTGAATTATATGTGTTAAATGATGATGGTTTAAAGGTGGCTAACATGGTTTATGAAAATAAGAAACCTCATGATGAATGTATTCACTTGTTACATCGAAGGCTAGGGCATTTAAATTTTAAAATGCTTAAGAAAACTGTTGAATTATCTAAGGGAATAAGTTTAAAACCTTGTAATAAGTATTTCAATGTTCTATTTGCAATCAAAGCAAAGCAAGGGTCATACCGGCTGATAGAGTTGATGGATTTACTACTAAAGAGCCTTTAGAAGTAGTATTTGTAGATTTAATAGGTCCGAAAAAACCAAGTGTAGGAGGAGCTCGTTACATATTAAGTATAATGGACCATTATTCTAGATATGGGTTTTGCTATTTAATGAAGAGCAAAACTGAAACGTATCAAAATCTCTTTAATTGGATAAAATTTGCAGAAAGGAAAACTAAAAAGAAATTAGTAACTCTTATAACAGATAATGGTATGGAATTTACAAATAATAAATTCCAGAACAGACTAAGAATGTTAGGTATTCAACATAAAAAGTCTGCACCATATAGGCCACAACATAATGCCTTTATAGAGAGAAGAGGTCAAACATTACAATCAATGGCACAAACTATGATGTCTGATTCAGGATTACCTGACAATTTGTGGGGAGAAGCAATAATGTGTGGTAATCATATATTAAATAATGTTGTTAATTCAACAACAGGTGAATTACCATTCACATTGTGGCATGGTACAAAACCTGATTTAAGTTACATGCACACATTTGGAGCACCAGCATGGGTGCATTTCCCTTCACAACTTAGATACAAAGGACAACATAGAGCTAAAAGATTACATTTTGTAGGATATACATCTAATCATAGATCTTATAGATTCTGGGAACCAGGTACATCTAGAGTTTATACCAGTGCTAGTGCTAAATTCCTAGAACATGTAGAATGGAATAGATTAGAGCAAGATTTAAATAATGAAGTAATTATTGAACCCTACAAAAGGCAGAAAGATCAGACTAGTTATAAGAGTCCAATTAAAGAAGAAGTCCACGAAGAGTAAATAGGACCAGAACAAGAGGAAACTGTTAATCAGGAAGAGTTAGATAATCAAGAAGAGTTAATAAATGAAAGTCCACCTGTAAGTCCTGTAATACCTAGACGTACTACACGTGTAACTAGACCACCTGATAGGTATCAAGCAAGTATAGTTTGCCAAGTAACTAAAGTTCCAACTAGTGTAGATGAACTTAGGATGTATCCTGCTAAGGATCAGGAGAATTGGCAAAAGGCAATGGAAAAGGAACTAAATTCATTAAAAGTAATGAAAGTTTATGAAGATGCTAAATTACCTCCAGGAGAAAAATCCATTGGGTGCAAATGGATATTTAAAGTAAAAACTGGAAATGATGGGACTGTTACCCATAAAGCTAGGTTAGTAGCTCAAGGATTTAATCAAACTGCATCTGATTACGATGAAGTTTTTGCACCAAGTCTTAAAGCAACATCTTTAAGAGCAGCATTAGTGTGGGCAGCTAAGAAAAACTATGTCATTAACCATTTAGATGTAGAAACTGCCTATCTGCATGCACCATTGCAGCACTCTATATATTTAAGAAAACCAGTAGGTATAAAAGACAATAAAGTAAATAGTAATGATTGTTGGAAACTCAAAAAGAGTCTTTACGGGTTGAAACAATCTGGGTTTGAGTGGAACCAATATATTGTGAAAGAGTTAAACAATATAGGTTTTAAATCTGGTTTAGCAGATCCATGTGTGTTCAAAAGAGAAAATAATGGAACGGTGTCATTATTGTTATTATGTACAGATGATATTGCTTTGATAACTAAGACTAATAATGAAGCAAATGAAATTATATCATTATTAGCCAAAAAGATAAAATTAAAGCATTTAGGTGAAATTAAAAAGTATCTAGGATTGACAATTAACAAAACAAAAAATGGATTTAAGATATCTCAAGAAGATAAAATTTGCCAATTAATTAAAACGTTTAAAATGGAACTTTGTAAACCGGCAAAGACTCCAATGAGTCAGGAAGTTTGCCAAACTGATGATCAAAGTCCCAAATTTG
Organism: Hydrophis major; assembly: GCA_033807585.1. Taxonomy (NCBI): domain Eukaryota; kingdom Metazoa; phylum Chordata; class Lepidosauria; order Squamata; family Elapidae; genus Hydrophis; species Hydrophis major. The sequence goes on along the minus strand of CM066332.1, from coordinate 34,107,438 downwards.
ATAAGTCCATATATCAATCTTTGATTGGCAGCTTATCATATATAAGCAATTGGTCTAGGCCAGATATAGCTTATAGTGTAAATCAGCTGGCACGTTTTAATTCAGATCCACATCAATGTCATTGGCAATCATTAAAGAGAATTTTAAGATATCTTAAAGGAGCAATGAACCATGCATTGTATATAGAACCAAAGGGTGATTTGAGTCTTAGTGCCTATGCAGATGCAAGTTTTGCAACTGATATAAAAACAAGAAAATCAACATCTGGGATGGCTATATTATTTGGTAAGACACTAATAGGGTGGAGGTCAATCAGACAACAGCATATCAGCTTGTCCACGATGGAAGCGGAATTTTCATGTCTGTCATTACTATGCACTGACTTGATTTTGTACAAACAGTTATTATTAGACATGGGTATAACTGTAAAAGATTCCATTATTGTGTACGAGGATAATCAAGCAGCTATAAAGTTAGCTACTAGTATTGCTGTAAAAACTAGATCAAAGCATACTGATTTAAGATACTTAAATGTTAGAGAATCTGTAAAGAATGGGCTAATTAAATTGGAATACTGCATGACGGAAGAAAACATTGCAGACCAATTTACAAAAGTTCAAGGAGTAATTAAGTTTAAAGAAAGTTGTAACAAATATGATTTAAAGATGTAAATAGTTATATTTATTATTATTATTTCCTAAAAGGGGAGAATGTTAGGGATAACATTGTTTTACCCTAACTGGTTTAGGTAAATAATAATATGTAATCATAGTTTATATGTTAAAGTGTCTGCAACTTTAACTGTGGGATAGTAATTAAGGGAGTGGTTGTGAAAGCACTTTAAAAGAAGCAAGGCGACAGCTTGCTCTCTCTCTGGCTTTGATGATCCCTGATTACTGCAAGGAAACAAGTCTGCATTGCTCGAACAGGAGAGAAAACAAAGGACTGACTTGTAAGTGAATTGACATAGGATATTCAAAACGGACTTTGCTAACTGAATATCCCTGAATGGACTGACTAAATGATACATGATTATTGGACTGTTATTTTGACTATGCTATGAACTCATAATGGAATAAACTATATTTTTGATAGCACAAGCGTATCTGTTATTTTTACTGTATGTTAATAAACATACAAGCTTAGCTCACTCATTTATCTGTGTGCCTATCTGACTAAGCTACACATTCTGTTTAGCTTGTCTCCCTAACCCTGGTTGGGGAAACAGTTAACAGTTACATTACACTACTAGCAATCAAGACAATCCCAAAACTCCAACTTGTTTTTGTTTCTTGAGTTCTTCAGCCTCAGAAGACTTGACATTTCCTTTAAAAAGCCCAGCTTTCAAAAATGTTTCAAAATCCAAACATGTATTTTTTTATTTTATTTTATTTTTAAAAAAACCCTCTTCCTGTACGTTTCCACTCATGTTTCTTAGATGCCACTGCTTGTCCTTCACTGTCTGATTCTTACTTTATCCACAGTGCCAAGAGGCTAACATAACTCTTTGGCAAGCTTGGCCTTTTTTAGAAAGACCCACTCATCATTGTTTCCAGGGAGAACGGGGAGATGCCATTGTTGGGCAGGGCACATTGGCAATGCTTCAATTTTTCTGGAAAGGATGCAGAAGATTAAAAAGTGACCTTCAGTTGTGAGTGGCATAACTTTCCTACCACTATACTTTCAGGATGCCCTGGGACTGGTGTGGCTGTCTGGAAATTTTGACTGAACCAGGTAGGGCTCTTACAAAAATGTCAGAACTTAAATGTATTGATGTTTCAAATATCTATTACTTACTTAGCACAGGTAGCAACACCAGCATGTCAGGGTAATATACAGGTGGTCCTCAACTTACAACCACATTGGGACCAGAACTTCCATTGCTAAGCACAGTGGTTGTTAAATGAGTCATGCCTGATTCCATGAACTTTTTTTTGGCCATGATTAAGTAAATCACTGTAGTTGTTAAATGAATCACATAATCATTATGCAAATCTGGCTTCCCACAATGACTTTGCTTTCAAAAACCAGCTGGCAAGATCATAAATGGCAATCACCTGCTGAAACTGTCATAAATACATGCTGATTGCCAAGCACCCAAAATTTTGATCACATGACTATAGGTATGCTGCAACAATCGTACAGACCGGTTATACATTTTTCAGTGCTGTTGTAACTTTGAACAGTCACTAAACAAATGGTTGTAATTTAAAACAGTTCCTTTTAACAATTTCAGCAGCACAGTCAAAAGATGAACAGCATTTCACATTGACTCATCAGTACCTACATTACAATAACACAGTTAAAATCAGCCTCAGATAAAAGTTCTAGCAAGAGCATTAATTAATTAAGCCTACAACGTATACAGGAAAGCAACCAATGGCAAGCCTTACACCCATGGGAGGTGTAGATTGACCTAAAGCCATTTCTGTATGCACAAGGGATTGTAAGTTGAGGACTATTTGTACAATAACACAGAGACAGGCTGGTGCTAGAAAAAGTGGCTTACCCAGAATAATTAATTACATAGTTATTTTACTTGAATCCTTTTCATTCCTAAAATGAGTACAGTACATCTATTTAGCTAAGGGTACAAGGGTATAATAAGACTGACCTTCTCATAGTCATAGGAAAGTAAGTTTGTTAATGTTGTGGTTCCCTGGCAGCTTGTACAGATGGTGGCGGAATCAGACAGTGGGGAGGAATGGGTACCAGTCCAGGAGTCTAGAGAGGACTCGGACGAGGGTCCTGCGTACAATGCAGAGATGGGGCCAGGATCATCTGAGAGTGGGATGCTGCCTCCAAAGTCTGGCAGCAGTGAGGCAGAGGACCCAGGGGAGCCTGTTCCCAGTGTGCGTGTGCTCAGAGCTGCTAGAAGGCAAGAGCAGATGAAACAAAAGGGCTGACTCAGGAGTAAGGCTGGGAGATGATTGCCCCTCCCTTGTGGTATAAAGGACAGGCAAAGGTGATGAAACCTTTGCAGGAAGCAAAATCGTTCATTCTGTTTGGATTAATCCTTGAAGCTCTGTGTGGACTTTGTACTTCCACTTTGTACTTTGTACTTTGTACCAGTTGGTTTTTTTATAATCCATTTGGCATTCTAGCTGTTGTCAGCAATTCAAAGGACAAAAAATGGATTCTTATCTTAAAGGGACTGTTTGGGACTCATTATAGGCTGGGAATGAACATAATTCCCATCTCTGAAATAAACAAGATTTGTTTTAACTAAGCATGTGCTTAATTACGGTCTCAGGAAGCATTGGTCAGAACAGTAAATAAGGGATTGAAGTCCATGCACAGAGAGCCGAGTTCAGTCTTCATTTGTCTTAGTTTAAGATTCCATAAACACAAGTGAGAGTAAAGTTACGTTAAAGAAATGAGAAATGATGAAATGAATAAAGTCCAAATAATGATCAAGTATCACACCCAGAGCTCTGTTTGTGACCCCTGATGTTCTCATGTTTCAATTCAGAAAAGGCAGGGATGAATTTTAGAAGTGGTATCTTCTCTCTTTGGGTCATGCCTTTCTTTCTTAAGTCATGCCATAATGTGAGTTTGTGACTAGAGAATGGCCTCCCTTTGCTTTGGTGTTGATTGTTGACCAATCAACATTGTAGAGCATTTACAAAGGTACCTTGCTTCACCAGCCAAAAATCTACTTTGAGCAAAGCAATGGTACAGGCAATATTGAGGCTGGCATACGATACTCAAGAGCAGGCACACCTATTATAGATATAGATGAGGTCTCCAGGCTCCCATGACAATCTTGGGCCTGTCTTCCAACTCTGGCACCATCTCCATGGCTGCTGCCCCTTCAGAGAGAGGCCAATCTGAGTGCCTTCTCTCCTGATTTACACTGATGCTCTGCTGCCTTCTTCCAGTAAGACTCATTCACATAAGTGGTATTGTTATCCCTTCCTGGAGTCTGAAGAAAGTCATACCATCAGAGCCTACTCAAACCAGTTTTCCAGGCAAAGATGGAGTGAATAAAAACTTGCAGTCCATAGATCTTTAGAGTCTGGATCCATAGTTAATCACTCCTTAACATTTTATAGCCAAAAGGAACTGCCTTAAAAATAGTTGGAATTAGGAAGCAAGGACAAAAAAAAAAAGGTTGCAGGTGAACCATAACACTTCTGAGTGTTCAATGCAAGGAAAAACCTCAGTCAATCCAATAAATAATTATGCTTTCAGATCTGTGGTAGTAGTCTATCTAGCTGCCAAGCAACCCTGTATGTTAAATCATCATCATCATCATCATCATCATCATCATCATCATCATCATCATCATCTCTATGCAAACTAAATGATAGAGGAGAAAAGACAAAAATAAGACAAATTGAATGCATTTATTTCCCTGCACATCTGTAGCTAAGATAGATGAGAGAAAATAGAAAGAGAGCTGGCATAGAAGAGAAAATCCCAGCTGCAGAAAATACTTTGGTTTATAATCTTTCCTTGTAGCTTCAGGGACAAACACATGGAATCAGCAAATGTCTAATTCAAAGCTCCAGATTAAAAAATAAAATGAATGAAGAAAAATAGAAAAAGCAGCAAACTATGGTTGATTTTCAGTTCTCTGAAGGAAGTTCAGTGGAAAAGTTTGGAAAAGTGAAATTTGTTACTCCTTGAACATGAACATTTCTGGATGCCATCAGGTAATTTGATATCAAACACAAACAGGAATTTGATAAAAGTCAATAGAACATTATTTTCATAGATCATATACTTTAACAGAAATAAAATGAAAGTATTTCAACTGCTATCCACCTAAATTAAAAATCTTGCAAAAACTTTGTATGCTAAGGGTTTTCCAGGCTGGATAATTTGTGTTCTATACTTTGAACACAAGTGACTGGAGACCTCTCAGAATGCACTGAAAATATTGCAAGCAATCTCAAAGCTCCCTCTGCATTTTAGCAAGTTCTGGGGAAGCAAAGACTTTCTGCATACTATTGGTGTGAATCAGCATTACTTTCAAGGACATTACATTTACCTAAAAGAATTTCTTGGTTTTCAGTAACTCAAATATGGATCGATCCATGAGATTCCACAACCTGTCAACTGAAATATTTTATTATCAACCAGTATTTTCCGATGTCATTCCCGGTTGTGTTAATAATGTTATGTTCTCCACTTCTCAGTGATATGAGTAATGATGTCTTATTGAGTAGCTGCCACTTTTTTCATTGTGAAATAAAGTGGCAGCTGAGCATTCTTGGGTGCCAGCCAAATTCTTGTAAGTTGTGATAATCAAAACAGAAGAAACTGTAATAGTTGAATTGATTATCATGAAAATAATAAATACTGCAGTGTCACTGATAGTTAAGCACTATTCAACCAGAAGACCTAACTATGTTTATTTTAAAAATGAGAAGAGACATGTTCAGAAAGTCAATTTTAAAAAGAAAAAAAATTCAGCTGGATTTAAATGTTGTTCGAAGTCTTAATTAATTTTGTTTAGATTTAATTTAGAGGAATCACTGTTTCTATGCATTATTCAGTGTAGCAATATTCTGATCTGAAGCATAGAAATGTAATAAATCAATGTTAAAGAAATCAGAGCAAGAGGCCAGTCTGTATCTTTGGGAATAGAACAGTCCCAAGGTGAAAATGTTAAATTGGCTAATCATTATCATCAGTGATCTCAACAGAAGTACTCCAAATGATTCCTACACATAGTTTTATAGTTGAATTATGGGGCAAGTTAACCTTGGAAACACAGATATGGAGATTTCAGCCTTTTTTAAAATGTTGTTTAGAAACATTTTCTGGTAAGTGGGAGAAGGCTGAATCACACAGGCTAATCTAAAGCAAAAATAAAATAATTCTTTCATCACTGTGCTTTGTATCTGTCGTGTGTGTATGTATACATATGCAGATAATGACTTTTTAAAGTCAGGACAAAATTGTTGCCTTTGCTACTTTCTCATTGCAGTTCTTTTAAACAGGTGAACTTAAATTCTGTTCCATTGCCATCTTTTGGTAATGTCTTTACAAAGTTCATTTATGTAAAGATAAATATATTTCATAAAAAAACAACTTCCACAGGAAAGGATTGACTTTATGGTAGCTCTGAAGCAAGATCATGACTAATACTTTATAACTGTTATGGATCAGGCTTTAAGTGAGATGTTTTCACACAGAAAACATGCTTTCTCAATGTACTTCAGCACATATTGTACCGCTATGCTATAGTATCTGAATAGAGGTGTGAGCTGCATGCCATCTCACAATGACATTGCTTTGAAAAGAACTGAGAAGTTAAGAGGAGAAGAAGAGTTTTCAATTGGTTTTGGTTTACTTGGTTTGGAGGATCTATTGCAGCCTGACCTCAAACCTTGGAGCTGATAATATTACATGCATTTTGAGGCAATTCCCCTGAATTTTAAGCTCTTCCTTAGATCACTTTAAAGTGCTGTCTTAAAACCTCAAAGCAGAGGTAAAGGACAACATCATTGAACTCTCTGTTTTCCTCCCTACTGAGTTCAAAAGGCTTGCTCCCAAATAAACTGGGTTGGTTGACTGATTATGTGCCAACAAATCATTTTTGACTCCCATTGACCACATAGGAATGGATGGATGGATTGACAGACAAACAGTCATATATTCTCCAGCACAATCTATTTTTGAACTGAATGTTCAAGTCTTTCAATGATGCACTCATCAACATCACAAGTAAATCCATCCATGCTGCTGCTGCTAATCATCCTCTTTTTCTCTTTCATTCTACCCTTCACATCATTAAAATTTGATATGGAATTACAAACTGTGTGTGTGTGTGTGTGTGTGTGTGTGCGCGCGTGCTGCATATTGACCCAGAATGCTTGAGAGTTGAAAACAACCAAACCAGTATGTGGACATAAAAACACATTTTTTCTTTAATACTCTTCATCTTTATAGCATTTGGCTTTCTGAACTTGCTAAAATTAGAACTCACAAACGTGTGAGGCTTTTAAGCATATTAAAATAAAGAAATGGGATTGATGATCTGTCAGTTGTGTACAATTTGTTTGGGCAAATGTGGGCTACTCAGCTCAGACCTTTTTGACTATTGTAGAAGGTGGTTCAGTTTTATTACACAATTGCCTACATATTCAGTGACACTTGACATAAACAGATACCCCTCTGAGTGCAGAAAGTTGTGACCTCTCTTTGCACAGCAGTCATGTTTTACAGGGGATTGAAAATTCCTGATTATTTTTTTTACAATGTTTCCTTTGCAACTAAATGGTAAAGTTATATTTAATTGTCACTAACTGGACAAAGCACCCAGTGTGTTTATTGCTTTAGAATTGTTTTTATAACACTTGACCTGGGATGGGATGTGGGAAGCTTGTAAAATACATCAGTTTCTATAGAATTTCTTATCAGATGAACCACAGAAAGGGTCACTACTTTTCCAAGTATTAGGAAATCAAGTTTTCCATTAGCATTAGGATCTCCCAAAAAATTTTGTTTCAAAAGAAAAAGGAATCAAACTGGCTTTGACTGTTTTTTCTAAACACAAGAGCTGGGGAGAGAAAATAATTAACTATTCATTGCAATTTAAAAAATATATGTCATAAAACTGTCTTTCAAAAGCAACCATTTTTTTTTACTTTTTCTGAATTTTCATGCAATTTTTATATTTATTTATTATCAATTTCTATAGCAGCCCATCTCAGTCATCTGAATAAATATTCTGTCAAAACATGAAACCAATCAAATGGATGTAATGGGCTAAATGCATCTTTTTAAACTGCAATGATTGCTTTCCTTTCTCCCCTTCTGTAGTGTTAAATTGTGATGGAAGAGCTTCAGATTTCTTTGCTGAAGGTCACAGATTCTCTCTCTAAAGGTCTCTAAAAGGATCATATTCCAAGTGACATGTCCTCTTCAGAGGTTGCCAAATAATGAAACCAGGCTTAATAGCAGTAACTGTGAGAGGGATCTTGGAGTCTTAATGGACAACCAGCTATATATAGTTTATAGTTTATAGAGTTTATTTTTCATTACACTCGCAAGCAGGTGCAACGAAATGAGGTGCTCTTCCACAAGTAAAAACTGGACAAACACCACTAAAAGAAAAAAATTAAATTAAATTAAAACTAAACACAGCCAACCATACAATGATCTCTATGCAATTTAAAAATGTAAAACCCCATTACTCTCATTCACTTCCACATAATTCTTATGACCCTGCATTCAAACTCAAAACTGCACTTGGATAAAAACTTCTTAAACTTCTTAAATCTGGTCGTCCTTGTTCTTAATACCCTAAATCTCCTTCTCGATGGTAATAGTTCAAAGAGCTGATGTCCCGGATGAGAGGAGTCATTCAATATATTAAGTATCTTCCTCCTACATTTATTCCTATACAGTTCTTCCAAAGAGGGAAGTGAGCAGCCAATGATGTTTTGGGCCATCTTAATCACCCTCTGAATTGTCTTTTTCTCTGCCACTGTGCAGCTCAAGAACCATACACAGAGACAGTAGGATAATATACTCTCAATTGAACTCCGATAGAAAGTAGTCAATAGACTCTCAGCCAGTTGTTGTTTCCTAAGAATCCTTAGTAAATACAACCGTTGTTGTGCCTTCTTAATTAAAGCAGCGGTGTTTGCACTCCAGGTCAACTCCAGGCACTCCAAACCAATATGAGCCATCAATGTGCAGCAGTAGCCAAAAAAGCTAGTGCAATCCTAAATTGCATTAACAGAGGGATACAATCAAGATCAAGTGATAATACCACTCTATAAAGCCTTAGTAAGACCACACCTAGAGAACTGCATCCAGTTTTGGTCACATTATGAAAAAGATGTTGAAACTCTAGAAAAAGTATGGAGAAGAGCAATCAGGAAGATTAGGGGACTGGAGCCTAAAACATATGAAGAATGGTTACAGGAACTGGCCATGGCTAGTCTAGTGAAGAAAATGACCAGGGGAGACATGATAGCAGTGTTCCAATATTTGAGGGGCTGCCACAGAGAGGAAGGGGTCAAGCTATTTTCTAAAGTGCCTGTAGGCCAGACAAGGAATAATGGATGGAAACTGAACAAAGAGAGATTTAACCTGAAAATAAGGAGAAACATTCTGACAGTGAGAACAATCAACCAACGGAACAGCTTGCCCTCAGAAATTGTGGGACTGCTGTCACTTGAGACTTTCAAGAAGAGATTGGACTCCCATCTGTCAGAAGTGGTGTAGGGTCTCCTGCTTGGGCAGGGGGTTGGACTAGAAGACCTAAAAGGTCCCTTCCAACTCTGATTATCTGTTATCTAGTGCCAACAGCAGAAATGAGTACAACCAATACTGAGGGATGCTGGGAATTGTAGTTCAGCTATAACTAGCATATAGAAGAAAACAATGATAAAGCTAGTGAAGACATGCAAAAGCCATTAGTACATAAAAGAAACAATAATAACATTTTGATCCTGGGAAATGAGAAAATGTTAGAAAGAGGTTCAAGATTATAATTCATCTTTGATTTTGTATGATATAAGAGGATGCAGAGGGAAACTAGCAAGTTTTCAAGATTCTTTATTATATCTTACAATTATAAAATAGAATTAAAGTAACCATGTGATTTTTTTTCTTGATCTGGTCTACCTCAAAGGGCTGATGCCACAGGCTTCCCAGCCCTACTGTAGAACCTCTCTGGTCATTACAGGCAGTTGATATGAGACAGCTTCTAGAGGTGTGAAAAGCATTGCAATATGATCCTTTGGAGAGCTCACTGGTGACAGCAAGCCACACTCTCTTGAAACATTAAAACTTTAAACTCCCTTGAAGCATGCTGGGGTGTTAAACTCATGGCCCATGGGCTGGATGCATCACACGCTGGCCACACCTACCCCCAGTATAACAAAGGTGTGTAAAGTCTCAATATGTCACCTGATGACAAAGTGACGATGCGAGTTTGATACCCCTGCATTAAAGCAACTTCATCTTTTGAAACTATTGTGGGGCTGCTTCAATGCCGCTCCTTATTGTCTGCATATATGCAGATAAAACTTCTACTGGCATCACTGGTGAAGTGGTTATGCTTCTACACAAACATTTAAATATTTTTGAAGAAATTATATGAGTTCTTCAAAGGATACAGCTGTTTCAACACTTATAGAAATCTTCTTCCTAGAATATTCCTGCAGATTCAGGGTCCGCTTTTAACCTTTATAGAAATGCTTTGTTAATATTAACATTTAGTAAAGAACCTCTAACAAGTACATTGCATAGCTTGAACAACTGCATATGTAATTCTTTATAAAGTAGTTCTTACTTAGAATATGTACAAGTTAATTGTTCTTAGAATATAAAGTATGGTGGCTCTCCAGGTTAGCTGTTAGAAAAGAAATTCTTCATCTGTTGAATGGTGCACTCTTTGCTATATACCAGGACAGATATCAATCATTTTTAAAGCTTGTTATTTTCTAATACATAACAAAATAATAATAATTAAGACTTACATTTACGATAATAAGAAGTTTGTTTTAGCCCATATTTGCCTTAAGCAAAAATCAGAGCATGCTATGCATATTAAACTGTTATTTTGGTGCATATATCTTTTTAAATTGTCTTATTTAAAATCACATTTTCTTTTTACATTATGAGAATGTATGATGATCATTTTAAAATGATAGCATACTGGTTTTTGGAGATACTACATGATTGCATTTTACAGTATAATTTGGATTTATTTATGGTAGATTCATCTAATTTCTACTTATAACATAATTATCCTAGCATTAAAACTGATTTATATTTATTTAAATAATTTCCTGATCAGTGGCTGTAGATTTGTTAGTATTCCCACCAGAAAATTCAGTTTTAGAAGTTTTAAATTGTTCAACTTTTATTTTGAAACCTGTTTAATATTCTGAAAACACCAAAACTATTTACAACTCCCAACTGATTCTATTGGACAATTAAGTAATCTATGCAAATCTATACATCCTTGACCATTCTCCTGAATGGAGAAAGTAGAGATCATGCTTTGTATGTAGAGGAATCAAGTTTAATCTGCACTTCCATATAATAACACAGGTTGAGATTCCTGCATATCTTCTAATAGTAACACTGAGTAGACAGTGCCAAAAGAAAAACACTAGCAATATTGAGACATAATCTTATTCTTCTGAATGCAGATAGTTTGTGATGCATCGGTCAGAGCTCCAGATTACCATATTCAGTTTAAAACAGTTTCAGAGCCTACCCAGAACATTCAATTCACTGTAGGAAGGTCTGAAAAGAATTCAGTTCACTCTAGGAAGGTCTGGTAGCAGTGAGTTGAGCCTCCTTCTCCATCTCAATGATAACTATTATGTGCATGCTTAAAAAGAGCTTCATTCTTAAAGAGATTGAAAGTAAAATGGACTGATTGATTCTTGTTCATTTCTTTTCTGTCCCTGAAAATATGTTTACTTAAATGCTTTATCATGAATGACAATTTTTCCATTTAGTATTGTTGTTATAGTGTTGCTCACTCTAATGTAATAAATTGTTAACACTTTAGAGCACTCCATTGGCATAAGCTGTTATACTTTTGTGATTATATTGCCGAAGACTGCTTATTCATTGCCAATGAATTTTGATGCTTTAGGAATATTTTTGTATTTCCCTCTGTGATGAACTCAATTTCAATGCAATAACCTCAAGAAAGGAAGATATTCCTGCAAAGAATTATAACAAAAAAGAATGTACCAAAGAAAAACATCCAATAATCAAAATAATAATGCATTATGAAATAAAAGAAATAAGTATTTCTGAACATGGAGGGATGGCTTATATTGAATGGGTTTATGTGCCTTCTTGTGCCCTGACTGGCCCAAAGAGCAGTCATCCTGTATCCTATTTAGTCATATGAAGAATTGGGCTGTTTCAGTGTAATTTTTTTTTAAAGGTGTTATTTGTGAATAAAGAGTGAAGAAGAGGAGAAGGAGGTTGTGGTGTTAGTGATGGTGTTGGGCTCTTTTTCCTGCAAAGCAAATGCTTTAGGGCTGCACTAGAGAAATATTGAGTACATCCTGTTAAGTCCTGAGCATGGGCGCAAGGAACGGAGACAAGGCATCGAACTGTGACTTCAACTCTTTATTCGTGACTTCAGAACAGAGCAAATACTTGGGCAGCAGTAGCTCTTTTATAGAGCTGGCTGCTGTCAAAACAACCAATGATTTGAGTTTACCGCTCTAACAAGCATCCAATCAGAGAGACCCTCTGTCAGCCAATCAGATTGGCCAGAAATGACCAATCACGACTCGCTGTTCGCGGGCCAATGAGAAGTGCAGGATTATGGGCCTGCTGTTAAAGTAAAGCTATTCGGGTTGTTACTGATGCGTTGGCTTAGTCCATAACACCCCTCCCCGCTAGGTTCCATCTGAGGGGTGGGGTGACGTATTCTCGTAAGTAGGCAGGTTGCTTCACTTGTCTGCTTGATCTGTGCTGTTCCATCGGTTTCTGTCCTGGCTCTGGTTCCGGTGGGCTGCTTGCTGAGCTGGGTGGTGAAAACGGTCCCACTGTGCCTTCGAATGGCTCTGGGCTGCTCTCCCTGCTTACGCCAGTGCTGTCTTCCAGGTTCCCTGGATCTGTTTCCATCGCGGTGCTGTCACGCAGCAAGGCAACTTCCCGGCTCGGTTCTCCTTCTGGCGGTGAGTATCTCATGGTTGGTTGTGTAGACTGCTGGGCTCCGATTATTAAGTCATCTGTTATTTCCTTTTCGGCCCCCTCGATGTCCCTTCCCCCCCAGTTTGAGATTCAGGGGATGAGATGGTGCTAGTCTGGATCGAAGCTGGTCTATGTGGCGCTTCCACATTTTGCCATCTGCAGTTTGTAGACAATAGGATTAGGGTCCTGTAAGTTATGTTATGATAGCGGGGACCCACAATGGGTCACCAGAGAAGTTTTTTGCAATAACGGGGTTGCCTGCCTGGAATGATCAACATTTGCTGCTGGATCCCAGGGGTTGTTCAGGTGTATAAGCAGGGTGGAGGCGATCGAGATGTGAGCGAAGTTTTTGGCCCATCAGGAGTTCAGCTGGGGTTCTGTTTGTAGTGCTGCTTGGAGTAATATGTTGGAGGAGAAGCATCCAGGTTATCTTGTCATCAATGTCACCCTGGTCCATTTTGTGTAAGGTCTTCTTTACAAATTGAACCATTCGCTCAGCCCTATCATTGGCCGTAGGGTGAGCTGGCGATGTTAAGGCATGGCGGATGCCCCAGTCTGCTAGGTACTGTTCGAATGCCAGGGCAGTGAATTGAGGGCCATTATCGGAGACCAGGACATCCGGCAATCCGTGGGTAGTGAATAGCTTATTCAGTTTTTTAATGACCACCTCCGTGGTGGTGCTTTTCATTTTGTGGACCTCGAGCCAGTTAGAATAGGCATCTACGGTTAGAAGGAAAGTGTGTCCTCTTGTGGGTCCCACAAAATCGATGTGGATACGGGACCAGGGACCACGAGGTGTTTCCCACTGAGTTGGGGGTGTTTTTGGAGAAGCAGAGCGAGTCTCCTGGCACTTGCTGCATGTTGCCACCCAGGTCTCAATCTGCTTGTCTAAACCTGGCCATCATGCGTAACTCCTTACCAATGCCTTCATCCACACGATTCCTGGATGTCCATCGTGCAACATTTTTAAAACTTTGTGTTGCAGTTTCTCCGGGATGACGACTCTGTCCCCCACAAGATGCAGCCCTTTTGAGAGAAAAGTTCTGTTTGTCAATTCCTGAATGGCCTGAAATTGTCATTAGGTTCACTGTCCAGCCAACCCCGTTCCACCCAGCTGAGGACTCATGCCAAAGAAGGGTCCTTTTTCGTTTCTGAGGCGATGTCTCGAGCGGTCAGCAGTGGTGATTTAAGAGTTTTGATTTGCAATATGGCTAGGATTGGAGCTGGGTCATCTTTGACGTCTTGTAGTGGAGAGCGGCTCAAAGTGTCAGTGTGGGGAATGGCTTTCCCCGGGCGGTGTTGCAGTTGGTAATCATATGCGGCTAAAAACTCCGACCAACGTGTCATTCTTGGTGATAAGATGTGGGGAGTTGGTTTGTTTCCCGCTAAAATGCCAAGTAGCGGCTTGTGGTCTGTAATTATGGCAAAGGATCTCCCATACACATATTCATGGAAACGTTTAATTGCGGATACAATGGCGAGAGCCTCTTTATCAAGTTGGCTATAGTTCCTTTCAGTTTTGGACAAAGTTCTCGAAGAGAACGCAATAGGTACCTCATTACCGTTTGGCACGACATGGCTTAAAATGGCTCCCACTCCAAATGGTGAGGCGTCACAGGTAACCGTTGAGGGTAGAGTCTCGTTGTATTGTATCAATACAGCAACAGAAGTTAAGAGGTCTTTTACTTGTTGAAATGCTCGTTCTTCACACCGTCCCCAGACCCAGGAAGTCTTTTTGTTGAGAAATCTATGCAGGGGCTTGGCTCGGTTGCCTTCTGGGGCAAGAAGATGTTATAAAAGTTAATGAGTCCCAGGAAGGCTTGGAGGTCTGTCTTATTTCTAGGTCTTGGGGCGTTTTGATTGCAGCTAGTTTTTTTTCAGTGGGGTGGATTCCCTGTCTGTCGAGAAGGTATCCCAGGAACTCCACTCTCTCCGTACAAAGTTGACACTTGTCCCTTTTTACTTTCAGGCCAGTGTCTTTAAATTTTTGAAGAACCCTTCTGAGTTGTTGTCCTTATAACTCTTTAGTAGGAGCAGCTATTAAGACGTAGTCAAAATAAGGCACGATGCCTTTTATGCCTTGTAATAGTCTCTCCATCAAACTTTGGAAAATGCCAGGTGCCACGCTTACGCTGAATTGGAGCCTATTGCACTTGAAGGCACCTCTATGTGTAACTATTGTCTGGGCTTCTGCAGTCGTCGCAGCTACGGGTAGCTGTTGGTATGCCTGAGCTAAGTCCAATTTCGCAAATATTTTTCCGCCACCCAGGGAGTGAAGAAAGTGTTGGACCACTGGTACTGGGTAAGCGCTCTGCTGAAGTGCGTGATTTAGGGTGGCCCGGTAATCCCCACAAATTCTTAATGAGCCATCTGGCTTTATGGGTGTTACTATTGGAGTTTCCCATCGGGCATGGTCAATCAGTTCCAACACACCCTGGGCTATTAATTTGTCTAGTTGCTCATCGATCTTTGGCTTGAGGGCAAAAGGCACCCGACGAGGCTTAAGGCGAGGTTCTCCCTCCTCTCAGGCAGTTGTTCCGCTTCTCGCTTTCTCTCAATTCCAGAAAGGCTAAAGTGCTGCTCATATACAGGTGAAACTCAAAAAATTAGAATATCGTGCAAAAGTTCATTTATTTCAGTAATGCAACTTAAAAGGTAAAACTAATATATGAGATAGACTCATTACATGCAAAGCAAGATAGTTTAAGCCATGATTTGTCATAATTGAGATGATTATGGCTTACAGCTCATGAAAAACCCAAATCCACAATCTCAGAAAATTAGAATATTGTGAAAAGGTTCAATATTCTAGGCTCAAAGTGTCCCACTCTAATCAGCTAATTAAGCCATAACACCTGCAAAGGGTTCCTGAGCCTTTAAATGGTCTCTCAGTCTGGTTCAGTAGGAATCACAATCATGGGAAAGACTGCTAACATGACAGTTGTGCAGAAAACTATCATTGACACCCTCCATAAGGAGGGAAAGCTTCAAAAGGTAATTGCAAATGAAGTTGGATGTTCCCAATGTGCTGTATCAAAGCACATTAATAGAAAGTTATGTGGAAGGGAAAAGTGTGGAAGAAAAAGATGCACACGCAGCAGGGATGACCGCAGCCTGGAGAGGATTGTCAGGAAAAGGCCATTCAAAAGTGTTGGGGACTTTCACAAGGAGTGGACTGAGGCTTGAGTCAGTGCATCAAGAGCCACCACACACAGACGGATCCTGGACATGGGTTTCAAATGTCATAACCTCTTGTCAAGCCGCTCCTGAACAACAAACAATGTCAGAAGCATCTTACTTGGGCTAAAGAAAAACAGAACTGGTCTGTTGCTCAGTGGTCCAAAGTTCTCTTTTCTGATGAGAGCAACTTTTGCATCTCATCTGGCAACCAAGGACCCAGAGTCTGAAGGAAGAATGGAGAGGCACACTCTGCAAGATGCTTGAAGTCCAGTGTGAAGTTTCCACAGTCTGTGATGATTTGGGGAACCATGTTATCTTCTGGTGTTGGTCTACTGTGCTTCATTAAGTCCAGGATCAACGCAGCCATCTACCAGGAGATTTTGGAGCACGTCATGCTTCCTTCCTCAGAAGAGCTTTATCAGGATACTGACTTCATTTTCCAGCAGGACTTGGCATCTGCTCACACTGCTGAAAGCACCAAAACCTGGTTCAATGACTGTGGGATTACTATGCTTGATTGGCCAGCAAACTTGCCTGACCCAAACCCCGTAGAGAATCTATGGGGCATTGCCAAGAGAAAGACGAGAGACGTGAGACCGAACAATGCAGAAGAGCTGAAGGCCACTATTGAAGCATCCTGGTCTTCCATAACATCTGAGCAGTGCCATAGGCTGAAAGCTTCCATGCCATGCCGCATTGAGGCAGTAATTGCTGCAAAAGGGGCCCAAACCAAGTAGTGAGTACATATGCATGCTTATACTTTTCAGAGGTCCAATATTGTTCTATGTACAATCTTTGTTTTATTGATTGCATGTAATATTCTAATTTTCTGAGATTTTGGATTTGGGGTTTTCATGAGCTATAAGCTATAATCATCTCAATAATGTCAAATCACGGCTTGAACTATCTTGCTTTGCATGTAATGAGTCTATCTCATATAGTAGTTTCACCTTTTAAGTTGCATTACTGAAATAAATGAACTTTTGCACGATATTCTAATTTTTTGAGTTTCACCTGTACATGGCCTTGTTGTTTTCTATATTTTATGGCAAGAAAAAGAAAGAATGAAAGAAAAGAAAGAAAGGAAGAAAGGAAGAAAGAAAGAAAGAAAGAAAGAAAGAAAGAAAGGAAGGAAGGAAGGAAGGAAGGAAGGAAGGAAGGAAGGAAGGAAGGAAGGAAGGAAGGAAGGAAGGAAGGAAAGAAAGAGAGAGAGGGGGAGGGAAGGAGGGAGGGAGGGAGGGAGGAACATATTTGCTGGAAAGTATTTTTCAGTGAAACTTCATTCCTCTCCTATACCTAACTCTTCCCAGAATATACCAAAAATATAAAATTCTCCCTTGGTGCATAAGTGATAAGCCTAGGTTCCCCAACCAGGGTTAAGGAGACAAGCTAAACAGAATGTGCAGCGGTAGTCAGATAGGCACACAGATAAATGAGTGAGATAAGTTTGTATGTTTATTAACATACAGTAAAAATAACAGATACGCTTGTGCTATCAAAAATATAATTTATTCCATTTTGAGTTCATAGCATAGTCAAAATAACAGTCCATTTGTCATGTATCATTTAGTCAGTCCATTCAAGGATATTCAGTTAGCAAAGTCCGTGTAGAATATCCTGTGTCAATTCACTTACAAATCAGTCCTTTGTTTATTTCTCCCGTTCGAGTAACACAGTGTTGAGTCCATGCAGTAATTAGGGATCATCAAAGCCAGAGAGAGAGAAAGCTGTCGTCTTGCTTCTTTTAAAGTGCTTTCACAACCACTCCCCCAATTACATTCCCTATATTTAAAGTTGCAGACACTTTAACTTATAAACTATGATTACATATTTATTATTTTACCTAAACCAGTTAGGGTAAACAATGTTATCCCTAACATTCTCCCCTTTTAGGAAATAATAATAAATATAACTATTTACATCTTTAAATCATATTTGTTACAACTCTCTTTAAACTTAATTACTCCTTGAGCTTTTGTAAATTGGTCTGCAATGTTTTCTTCCGTCATGCAGTATTCCAATTTAATTAGCCCATTCTTTACAGATTCTCTAACATTTAAGTATCTTAAGTCAGTATGTTTTGATCTAGTTTTAACAGCAATACTAGTGGCTAACTTTATGGCTGCCTGGTTGTCCTTGTACACAATAATGGAATCTTTAACAGTTACACCCATGTCTAATAATAACTGTTTGTACAAAATTAAGTCAGTGCATAATAATGACAGACATGAAAATTCCGCTTCCATCGTGGACAAGCTGATATGCTGTTGTCTGATTGACCTCCACCCTTTTAGTGTCTTACCAAATAATATAGCCATCCCAGATGTTGATTTTCTTGTTTTTATATCAGTTGCAAAACTTGCATCTGCATAGGCACTAAGACTCAAATCACCCTTTGGTTCTATATACAATGCATGGTTCATTGTTCCTTTAAGATATCTTAAAATTCTCTTTAATGATTGCCAATGACATTGATGTGGATCTGAATTAAAACGTGCCAGCTGATTAACACTATAAGCTATATCTGGCCTAGACCAATTGCTTATATATGATAAGCTGCCAATCAAAGATTGATATATAGACTTATCAAATTTGGGACTTTGATCATTAGTTTGGCAAACTTCCTGACTCATTGGAGTCTTTGCCAGTTTACAAAGTTCCATTTTAAACGTTTTAATTAATTGGCAAATTTTATCTTCTTGAGATATCTTAAATCCATTTTTTGTTTTGTTAATTGTCAATCCTAGATAACCTTTTAATTTCACCTAAATGCTTTAATTTTATCTTTTTGGCTAATAATGATAGAATCTCATTAGCTTCATTATTTGTCTTAGTTATCAAAGCAATATCATCTGTAAATAATAACAATAATGACACCGTTCCATTATTTTCTCTTTTAAACACACACAGATCTGCTAAACCATATTTAAAACATATATTGTTTAATTCTTTCACAATATATTGGTTCCACTCAAAGCCAGATTGTTTCAACCCGTAAAGACTCTTTTTGAGTTTCCAACAATCATTACTATTTACTTTATTGTCTTTTATACCTACTGGTTTTCTTAAATATATAATGTGCTGCAATGGTGCATGCAGATAAGCAGTTTCTACATCTACATGGTTAATGACATAGTTTTTCTTAGCTGCCCAAACTAAAGCTGCTCTCAAAGATATTGCTTTGAGACTTGGTGCAAAAACTTCATCGTAATCAGATGCAGTTTGATTAAATCCTTGAGCTACCAACCTAGCTTTATGGGTAACAGTCCCATCATTTCCAGTTTTTACTTTAAATATCCATTTGCACCCAATCAATTTTTCTCCTGGAGGTAATTTAGCATCTTCATAAACTTTCATTACCTTTAATGAATTTAGTTCTTTTTCCATTGCCTTTTGCCAATTCTCCTGATCCTTAGCAGGATACATCTTAAGTTCAACTACACAAGTTGGAACTTTAGTTACTTGGCAAACTATACTTGCTTGATATCTATCAGGTGATCTAGTTACACGTGTAGTACGTCTAGGTATTACAGGACTTACAGGTGGACTTTCATTTATTGACTGTTTTTGATTATCTAACTCAATCTGCCAGTTATATCAGTTAAAGTTAGGCTTTCCTTTGGCAATATTTCAAGGGAAGTGACGTAGTTGTCATAACTTTCATCTAGTGAAGATAGAATTATGTAGACTTGGTGTAGTTCAGAGAAAATAAGCTCTTTCTGGTGCAGTTCTTGAAAAATGCTTTGCATAATTTTCAAATGACTAAGCATATCACCATTCGTCTGGAGATGCGTCCTGAAAAGCTTTCGTGTAAGAGTTATGTGAGCACCAATGTAATCTCGAACATAAATCCTCTTCAGCTTCTGCCAACACCCAACAGCCATTTGCTCTCCATGGATATGAACATGTTGTTTGTCAGTTAATGTTAATCCAATTATGCAAATAGCTTGTTCATTTTTCTGCGTAAATTCTTCTATTTTTAGTCTATCTTCATCATCCTCTGGATCCCATTCCTCTACATTTGGTGGATTTTCAATTATGTTCCACAGACCTTCTCTTCGTAGAAGTAGACTACATTTCATAGACCATGATACATAGTTTGTTCCATCCAGCTTGGCTATAAGGGACAAACTTTGTTGATTGACTTGTGCCATGTTTTCTTTGTATGGATATAAATCTATAATTAATAAAACACAGCTGTCTGTTTACTGTAATGTGTAACAACACAAACTCTCACTTTTTACATAAATCTGTTTTATCCTAGTTAAACTGACTTTGCAGCCTCTGGGCCCATAACCAGTGTTAAGCCTGGGTTCCCCAACCAGGGTTAAGGAGACAAGCTAAACAGAATGTGCAGCGGTAGTCAGATAGGCACACAGATAAATGAGTGAGATAAGTTTGTATGTTTATTAACATACAGTAAAAATAACAGATACGCTTGTGCTATCAAAAATATAATTTATTCCATTATGAGTTCATAGCATAGTCAAAATAACAGTCCATTAATCATGTATCATTTAGTCAGTCCATTCAAGGATATTCAGTTAGCAAAGTCCGTGTAGAATATCCTATGTCAGTTCACTTACAAACCAGTCCTTTGTTTCTCTCCCGTTCGAGTAACGCAGTGTTGAGTCCATCCAGTAATTAGGGATCATCAAAGCCAGAGAGAGAGCAAGCTGTCATCTTGCTTCTTTTAAAGTGCTTTCACAACCACTCCCCTAATTACATTCCCTATATTTAAAGTTGCAGACACTTTAACTTATAAACTATGATTACATATTTATTATTTTACCTAAACCAGTTAGGGTAAACAATGTTATCCCTAACATTTAGCTTGAATCAAATCAATTGCTTATAATCACAAACCCAAATTATACTTTATTAATCAAATCAAATCAAATCAAATCTACCAAATCATTCTTTGATACAATGCCTGTTAGATTTGTACGTAAATGTATAAATAATTTTTATGCCTTTTAAGCGGACTTGAGTGAAACAAACATTCGCTGAACTTCTGCTTTAGAATATAGAGAAATGTCCAATGTATTTCAAGATGCACCTTATTACAATTTTAAATGACGTGGATGAAAATGTCTTGCTATTTTTTAAAGAATGGAAGTCTTTTACTATGAACAGGAGAAAAAAAATTGTCATTGCTAGACATATTCATGCTACTTCATCCAATGAATTATTTTCACTCAGGTTAATATTGACAAACAAAATGAACATTAAAAGACACAAGTTCATTGTTGTAAATCATTGTTAAACATCAGGCCATAATTATAGTTTTCTTTTTTCTCTGCATGTTATTTTGCCCTGTACCAAAGTTATTTTGCCAGTGTCTATATCATTTATCTATCAAAGATGCAAGATTAAAGTTTGTCAGTTGAAAACTGTAAATATATGCTTTTATTACAGGCCTTGTAAGGGATAGTAGTTTAACATGTTGACAGATATGCTTGCCTACAAGTGGCTAAAAATATTGCTCACAATACTTTTTCCCAGTTTCTAGTGTGTTTACATGTCTTTATCTTGTTAAAATGTTGCTTATCCTGTATTAAGCTGAAGTGATGGATTGAGAAAGCAACCAAAAGTGATGCATCAACAATTAATTTGGCATCTGCTGTAGTGGCACAAGGGAATGTGAAATAGTCAACCACACAATGTCGTCATAACATTCAGTAAATTGTTGTGTGTAAATAGCAAATCATGATATGAAATGGTCACCATTGCTTAGAATTTAGAAGGATTTTCTGCCTTAAAAAAATCAAGGTATATCAGCTAAAAGGGAATTTTAGGGGTTCTTGGTGCTCTGTGAGCTTGCTTGTTTTCCTGCAGATGTTTCATTACCCAAACTAGATAACATCATCACTGCTAACACTGATGATGTTAAATAGGACAATGAAAGGTCTGCAAGAAAACAAGCCAGCTCAGTGAGCACCAAGGACCCTTCATGACAACCCTGAGCTGCAGATATTCTCCTTTATTAATTTGCTGGTTAGACATTTTCTTTTGTCAGTTTAAATCATGTGAAACTTTGTTCTCAAAACTTTGTTCTCAAAAAGACTGCATATTCTGTTCTTCTAGCTGTATTATTTGATTTTGCCCCCCTTTCACAAAGTTTTTTACCAATAAAATTCTCTTCCATTATGCAAAATGCAATTAAGGAAACCATTCACAAAATTTGGGGAAAGCCAATTTAACAACACATATAATTTGCCTGTCAGCACATATATTTTTAAATCTTAAACTCATTTAATTCATTTTCAATGAGCTTCCTTCTGGTTTAAGTTAAAGCACATAGAAGAACAGGATATTTAAGAATATGCTTGCTCTCGGTTAAGAGCTACACACACTCAAAAACACACACACGCATACACACACATAAACCAAACACACCATTCATTTGAGAAAGGACAACTGCATATAAAATGCACATTCTTTTCATGTTTGGGAAAAGAAAATAATCCCAATTCTGTTTATACAGTATAAAAGGGGTAAGGCACACCTGTGCTTTTCACAACTGTGGTAGCATCTGAAATTTGTAAATGTTGAAAACTGTTTTTCTTGTATTCTATAGAATGTATTGATGTAAGAGTTCCATATTTCTTATGCTTTAAATCCCTTATGCTTCCCTTCTTCTTACACACTGGCATAGTTTAGATATAAAGATAAAATATAAATACATATTTGAACACCCTTTTTTTTTTAAATATACCACAAAAATATTTATGAGTTATAGCAAAGATCCACAGATTTTATGTCCTCAGTTTAATTGCAATTTGAGCCAAGTGGACTCTAATATATATTGTCTCAAGATCCATCCAAACATTTTATTTCCCCCTTCAAAAGTTCTTGCATTTATAAATCATTCTCTCTGCTCATTTGATAGGGACAGTTACTTTCTGAACCTGAGAACTACACAACCAACGATCCTGTTTTCGTGATACTGTATGTTCTAGACATCCACCTGGAAATAGGAGTAAAAAAATACAATTGAATAAGTCATGATCCCCTCAATATTTTTCACTGTGGCCCTTGTAGATGAGGCAGTGGTATCGAATCACAGTTTGGATCTGGACATCTAATATAACTCTTCTGGGTTGGGGCATCATTTACACTTGACCCTTTGATGCTTTCTTAGGAAGACACATGGGATTAACAGGCAGTGGCCCAATCTATGTCTACGATAACTAACATCTCAATCTGGCAGTGATATGATCCATGATGGATCCCTGCTTCTTTACTATTTGAACCCCTTGGAGCAGAGTGTGAGGCTCTTCAAATTTCAATCAGTCAGCCTTGTCCAGATAAGTATTTGAAGCCCAAGATTTAAGATCTGATGACTTCTAGTCTATTAGTGGTTGCATAGACAGCTGTTCTTTTTAAAATATCAGTTAGTTGTACAAATCATAATAGATTATTGTTTTCAATGCCTCATAGCTGTATACATTTTTATTTTCTATAAACTGGACTCCTTTGGTGTGGATTTTTAAAAGGTTTCTGATTAATGAACAATGTCTAGTTAGGACATCTGGCTAATTTTGCCCTCACCCCCACCTTTTCCTCTGGTTCATGTCTTCCTGGGAAGGTGAAGGTACACTCTGGGTGTACTGCTTTTAATTTTTATCTAAGCCCACTGGGAAAGTACAGGATTGGATTTGGCTCCCAGATAAAATACAGTTTCCTGTCCATAATCAAAGACAGCCAGTGCATAAATCTTTGCAATACTAAGATCCTCTACTCTTATGGACAAATCTTGGTATGGATGGCTACTTTTGTCTTGGGACTGATTGTCTTTGACAATCTCTTTGCTTCAAGATTGTTTTGAACAAACCAACTGGGACCTCTTTGAACATCAAGATTTAGAGCATTATACAGCTGCAGTTTTGGGATATATGGCCCATTGCATTGATACTGTTATGACGAACAAGTGTATTCAATCCTACCCAAACCAAAAACCATGGATGACTGGCACTGTTAGGTCCCTTTTGTACAAGAGAAATAAGGCATTTAAGTCTGGAGATGCCTCACTGTATAGTGTGGCTAGAGCAAATTTGAAGTGTGGTATTAAACAAGTCAAGGTTGCATACAAGGGAAAGATAGAAGACTGGTTATCTAATAATAACCTGAGACAAGCTTGGCAGGGGATTCAGCAGTTAACTAATTTTAAAGCACAAAAGGCTGGTATGGGTGGAAAACATGAGTTGGTAGAGGAACTAAACACCTTTTATGCCTGATTTGAGATGAATCAACTGGAAGTGGAGTTACCATCACCACTACCATTATTGACCGAGCACTGTGCTCCTCTTGTTGTGAAGGAGCATGATGTTAGGTGTATAATGAAAGCAGTAAACTCTAGAAAAGCTGCAGGACCTGATAACATTCCTGGTTGTGTAGTAAAAGAATTTGTGGATCAGTTAGCCGGGGTATGGACTGAGATTTTCAATCATTCTTTGCTACAGTCTATTGTTCCAACTTGTCTGAAGGCTTCGATTATTGTTCCAGTACCCAAGAAGTCACCTGCAAATGCTTTAAATGACTTTAGGCCGGGAAGAAGGCGGAGCTTTGTCATTGCGATACAGCTGCGATCTCAGGGCTCCGAGATCACAGCTGATATCTTCGCCCCGGTCGGTCCCAACGGACCTAAACCGTCTCGTAGGGATGGTGACAGTAAGGGGCGCGTTCTGTAGATTCCGGGAACATCGCAAGTCCCTGGTCGATCCAGAAGAAGCCCCTTTGCCAACGGCGGAGAGGCAGTCATTAGGCTGCTGAAGCTGGGACAGATCCGGAAGAACGGGATAGAAAGAAGTGTATCGGTTGGTGAGGATCTTTTTTTTTTTTGCTTGGGACTCAAGAACACTCTAATATTAGAAGAAATCTGTAAAATTATTGACAGAATTTGACTTAGTAGCGATCTTTTTTAGTAATGTCAAAGTGAGGCTTGGCTTTTTATTTTTATTTTTTTTTCTTTACTGAATTTCTATTGCCATATAGTTAACCAGACTGGCTTTTTTCTTTTATATTTTTATATTTACTTGTTTTCTTTTTGCTTTTCTGACTGTTTGTATTTTTTAAAATAGAGGCCCCCTTTAATATCTTTTTTTAATATACATACATTTTTTTTTTCTCTTTTTAGGCTTTTCTCTGGGGGGAAGAAGGGGGAGTGGATTGAAGAAACTTTGTAACACTGCCAACTAGAGGCTTGGGAATATTCTGTTTGAAGTTGAAAAACTTTTGTTTGAAAAACTTTTCTCAAGGCTACTGGAAATGATAAGATAGAGGGAAGAGTACTGGAGAATGTTTATACAGGTGCTCTTTGGAACTTCTATTATTAAATAAATATTTGAAGTTTGGCTTTGAAACTGGTGGAGAAGTCAAATAAGAGCCTTGGATAAATAAAAGGCAGTGTGTGTCTTTTTTTTTTTTTTCCTTATTAATTGTTTCATCCCTCCCCTCCAACCCCACACTATTTTGTAATATTGATATATTTATTTTTTATCTTTTATTATATTTTATTTTTAGTTATTTTTTTTTTAAAGGGGAAGCCTCATAATACTCTTTTTTTGCTTCTTTTCTCTTTTTTATAGGGATGTCTGCCTTTTTGATTTCTATTTTTGATTTATTTTTATGGCTTTTTTTTCATTTTCTGAGGTTTTTCAATTGGATTAAGGTGGGAAGAATTTGAAGAACTCTCTTTTTCTTTTTTCTTTTTTCTTTTTTTTCCTTTTTCTTTGCTTATTATTTTTTGATATTATTGGGCTTTATTTTGCTTCTTTTTTTTCTTCATCTTTTAATTTTTACTTTTGAATTATATTTGCGTATTCTACAATTGGATTAAGGTATTGAAGAACCTGAAGAATCTTTTTCTTTTTAATTTTGGGCTTTTTACTTATTACTGGTTTTGTCTTTGTTTTTTGTGGTGTTTTCCTTTTTTTAAAATTGGATTATAATTGGCCACCTCACTAATTGGATTAAAAGATCCGGAAGACCCTGAGTTATCGAAATGAGTAAGAAAATTTTACCTTCGGGCATCTCAACTTCTGCTCCTGTTTCCCCGTCATCTGGAGGACGACTCTCAACAATGGCGAAGCAAGACAAAGCGCAAGTGGATTTAACGATGGTTATGGAAGGAATACAAGATCTTAAAATGAGTATGGAACAAAGAATGGAGAGTATTGACCAAAGAATTGGAAAGATGGATGAGAAAATTGAAAATTTTCAACAAATGATGGTGAAACATGATGAGAGAATCAAAAAAATAGAAGAAAAAGATAAGCAAAGAGATGATACATTTGGGAATATTGATAACAGAATAACAATGGTCGAACGAGAAAAAAGTGGATGTTGAAGTGGGAGATGGACAGGTCAGAATTTTATCTTAGATTCCAAAATATTGAGGAAGAAAAAGGACAAAATTTGGCGGCAGTAATGATTGAAATTTTGGCTGGAGTCTTGGAAATAACAGAGGAAAAGATGATGGATGGAGTAGATGAGATATATCGAGTCTTCACAAGAAATGCGATGAGGAATCAATTACCAAGAGAGGTCCATGTTAGATTTACTAAAAAAACTATTAAAAACCAAATATTACAAGTGGTAAGAGAGAAGGGGTTGAAATATAAAGGCAAAGAGATTCTGGTCTTAAAACAAATACCTAGAAAAATGAGAGAGATTAGAAGAGAGTATCGATTTTTGACTAAAATGCTATTGAAAAAAGAGGTGAACTATAGATGGCTGATTCCAGAAGGATTAATGTTTACATGGCAAGAACAGAGATACAGAATTGATTCAATTGCGAAAGCAGAAATGTTTTACAAGGAATTTTTCGAAAGAAGAGAAATGGAGACAGAAAAAGAAAAGATTTTAATTGAATTTGAAGAGGACCAAATGGAGATGGAAAAAGAAGAAGGCGCAATAGGTGGACAAATGGAGATCAAAGAACAATGTGAAATAAGATCCACGAGAGCTGTTAGACCTAAATATAAAGCATAACTATGGGGGAGAAAAAATTGATTTCCATGAATATAAATGGACTGAACTCAGCTATCAAAAGAAGGAAAACTTTTTATAAATTAGAGAAGCTAAAATTTGATATAATTTGCCTACAAGAAGTACACATTAAAAAACAACATGAACAATTATTGATACGACCAAAGTTAGGGAAAATATTTACTTCTCTGACCCATTGTAAGAAAAGAGGAGTGATTTTGTACATTAAAGAAACCACTCCAGCCAAATTGATTTGTACGGATGAAGATGGAAGAGTATTAATAGTTGAAATAGTGGATAATAATATAAAAACTCTCTTGGTTGCAATTTATGCCCCAAATGATAAGCAAGAAGAATTTTATAAAAAATTACATATGAAAATGATTGAACTGGACTATGTTAACATACTTATGATGGGGGACTTTAATGGAATTGTAGACAATAAACTGGACTATACAGCAAAAGCAACACGACAAAATAGGAAAACTCTCCCTAAATCCTTTTTTAAAATGACAGATGAACTAAATTTAAAAGATATATGGAGAGAAAGAAATACTAAAACTCAACAATATACTTTTTATTCAAACAGGCATTTATCATGGTCCAGAATAGATATGATTTGGACATCAACAGAATTATTATCTAATATTCAAGAAATGAAGATTGAAACAAGTACGTGGGCAGACCATAATCCAATGTCAATTAAATGGAAAGGACAAAAAAGAAGATCTAGATGGACATTAAACAATACTATTCTAAAGGAAAAAGATTTTACACAATGGATGGAAAAAGAATTGGCCTTCTTCTTTAATGAAAACAAAAAAGAAGATATTTCAATACAGAATGTTTGGGATACAATGAAGGCATATGCAAGAGGATTAATAATTGACTATATAAAGAAAAAGAACATTAGGAAGAGGCAAATGATTAAAGCTCTAGAAGATGACCATAAAAAACTGGAAAAAGAATTACAGAAGATGCCACAGAAAAAAGATATCAAATTTAAAATGGACATAATTAAACATAAAATGGATCAAGCAGAGAAAGAAGAACTGGCACAAAAAATTAGAAGTGCTAAACAGAACTATTTTGAAGATGCAAATAGGCCAGGTAGATGGTTAGCATATAAGCTGAGAAAAGAGAAAGAATCAAGGAAAATATCACAGTTAATAGATGATCATGGTCAAATTTGTTATGGTAATAAAGAGAAAAAGGCAATCATTCGAGATTTTTATGGACAATTATATAAACAAGAGGATCTTGATGAGGAAAAAATTAAACAGTATTTACAAAATGCTAACCTACCTAAGATACCTGATGAAACTCGGAAAATGTTAGAAAGTGCTATAACAATGATGGAATTAACTGAAGCACTTAACAGACAGAACAATGGAAAAGCACCAGGACCAGATGGTTTCCTGGCAGAATTTTATAAAACACTACAAGAATCGTTGAGCATTCCACTGTTAGAAGTTATGAATAAAGTTATGATAAATAAGAAAATACCTGAAACATGGTCAGAAGCTTATATTACACTTATTCCAAAAGAAGGGGTTGACCCATTACAAATTAAGAATTATAAACCTATTTCTTTATTGAATTCAGACTATAAAATCTTTGCTTCAATCTTGGCAGAAAGGCTTTAAAAATACCTAAATAACTTTATTCACTCTGATCAGAATGGATTTTTACCAAAGAGACAGATTAAAGACAATATGAGGGTAATCCTGGACACATTGGAATATTATGAGGCGCACTTGGAAAAACAAATGGCTTTGATATTCTTAGATGCCCAAAAGGCATTTGATAATGTGAACTGGAGATTTATGTTATTATTATTGGAACAGATGGGCTTTGCTAGAAAATTTATACAAGCAATAGAAGCCGTATATTATAAGCAAACGGCAAAAGTAATGATAGATGGAGAATTCACAGACTCTATTAATATTAAAAAAAGTACAAGACAAGGATGCCCATTATCTCCTTTGTTATTTGTATTGACCTTGGAAGTCTTAAATAGAAATATTAGAGAGGATATAAACATAAAAGGAATGAAAGTCAAAAAGGAGGAATTCAAATTACAAGCCTTTGCGGATGATTTGGTCTTTATTTTGGAAGACCCTTTAGAGACAGCTTTAAAACTATTGGAAAAGATAGAGACATATGGTGAGATGGCTGGCTTAAAAATAAATAAAGACAAAACAAAGATTTTGACAAAGAACATGTTATTAAGGCAAAGAAAAGAGCTGGCAGATTTATTGAAAATTCAAGTTACGAATAAAGTTAAATATTTGGGGATATATTTGATGTCAAGGTGTACTACATTGAAAGAGAATAATTATATTAAGCTTAAACAGCAGATTGCATCCGACCTGAAAAAATGGAAAAACCTACAATTGTCATTGATAGGTAGAATTTCAACAATCAAGATGAATATTTTACCCAGAATTTTATATTTGTTTCAAACAATACCAATTAGGTTAAGTAAGGATTACTTCAAAGAACTAAATAAAATTGTGTTGAAGTATATATGGCAAGGCAAGAAAGCGAGAATAAAATTAAAACTTTTACAGGATGCTAGAATTAGAGGAGGATTTGGCCTTCCTAATTGGGAGTTGTATTATCAAGCTGCAAACTTAATGTGGGTTAAAGAATGGATAACATTAAGAAAGACTAGATTGTTGACATTAGAAGGTCATGATTTATTATTGGGTTGGCATGCTTTTTTATGGTATAAGGGAACTAAATCACAGGGTTATTTCAGAAGGCATTATATACGGGAATCGTTATAGTTGAATTGGGAGAAAATTAAGAAACAATGTTATTTGAAAATTCCAGTTTGGTTATCAACTATTGAAGCTTTTTCGTATCCTATAACTTATAAGAAGGAACAAACAGTTAGATATGGGGAAATATTGGATGAAAAGGGTGAACTTAAAAGGATGCAAAATTTAGAAGAACAAGGTATAAAGATGAATTGGTTTTCATATGCGCAAATACATGCAAGGTATCTTAAAGATTCTAAAATAGAAGGATTTTATGATAAATTGACTGACTTAGGATTTTGACAGGTACTGATGAAAAAGTGATTAAAAAATTATATAGTTATTTGTTGGAAATTAAATTAGAGGAAGAACAAGTTAAAGAAACAATGATTGGGGGAAGAATTTTGGATATGGGATTGGTTTAGAGAAATGGCAAAAACTGTGGTCACAAAATTATAAAATGACAATGTCAACAGCATATAAAGAAAATTTGTATAACATGTTTTACAGGTGGCACTTTCCCCCGACAAGAATAGCAAGAATGTTCAAGAATAAATCTGAAAAATGCTGGAAATGTCATCAGATACCTGGCTCATATTACCATATGTGGTGGACTTGTGAGGAGGCCAGGAAATATTGGACTAGAATTCGCATATGGCTGGAAAAAATGATAAAGTAACACATAGATTTGAAACCAGAGATTTTTTTATTGGGAATCGTACCTGATATATATAATAAAGATTTAAAATATTTGATTGTAAATGTATTAACAGCAGCTAGGATTGTATTTGCTAAACATTGGAAGAGTGAGAAAATACCAATAGAGGAAGAAATTATTAAGAAAATATTGGAATGTGCTGAAATGAGTAGATTGACATTTGAAATTAGAGAACAAGAAGATAAAACAATTTTATGAAGTTTGGGATCTTTTTTATCAATGGTTAGATAATACAATATGATAATAGAATATTTAGAAATTTAGGAAATAATGAATATATAATTTTTCTTGGTTTTGATAATTCTTAAGAATATTTTATTATGATAGATTTGATATGATTTGTCACAAAATAATTTAACCTAATTATAGTTATCTCGCTTAAGTATGAATTGGTAAAATTATAGTCAAATGATTGTTCAATAATGATATTGGGATATTTTATTGATGATTGATAATGTGAGTTATTATGTAATATAATTATTCTGATGACTATGAAATGGATGCACAAAAGGGAGTGGTAAACCAACCGATACACTGTAAATTTATGAAGAATGTTTAAATTTTTTATTTTTATTTTTTATTTTTTTTATGTCATGTTTTATGTCTTATATGTTTTTTGTCTGTTGTTAAAATCAATAAAACTTTTACAAAAATAAATAAATAAATAAATGACTTTAGGCCGGTGGCATTGACTTCTGTGATAATGAAGTGCTTCGAGCAGTTAGTTTGGAAATACATTATTTCTTGCCTTCCTGCTACCTTTGATAATTATCAGTTTGCTTATAGAACAAACAGATCTACTGAGGATGCTGTCAATACTGTTCTTCATACTGCCCTATCTCATTTGGAGAAAAAAGGAACGTATGTCAGAATATTATTTGTTGATTTTAGTTCTGCTTTCAACACAATATTACCCCACAGATTGATGTCTAAGCTTAAAGATCTGAAGCTACCGGACTCTATATGTTGGTGGATTCTGAATTTTTTATCACATCGTTCACAAAGGGTCAGGATGAATGAACATATCTCTTCTGTGAAGATCCTCAATACTGGCACTCCTCAGGGCTGTGTATTGAGTCCACTTTTATTCACTATTTTTATGTCTGATTGCACCTCTATTCATCTGAGTAATAAGATCATTAAGTTTGCAGATGATACAACATTGGTGGGGCTCATTTCTGATAATGATGAGTCTGCGTACAGGGATGAAGTTCATCAGTTGTCCCTCTGGTGCAAAGTAAACAATCTTATTACTAATATAAATAAGATGAAGGAATTCATAGTGGATTACAGGAAGAGCAGTTTGGATATCCAGCCGTTGTACATCGATGGTGTTTTGGTAGAACAGATGGCAGAATGTAAGTTTCTAGGTATCACCCTGAAACAAGATCTAATATGGGGGGCAAATACTTTAGCCCTAGAAAAAAAGGCTCATCAACGACTGTATTTTTTAAGACTTTTAAGATCACAACAACTGCCAGAGAGTCTGTTGGTTGCCTTTTATCGAAGCTCTATAGAGAGCATTTTATCCTATTGCCTCTGTGTGTGGTTTAGGAGTTGTACAGAGGCGGAGAAAAGGGCACTGCAAAGAGTGATAAAAAGGGCACAAAAGATCAGCGGATGTTCTCTTCCCTCATTGGAGGATTTGTATAACATGGGATGTAGAAGGAAGATACAAAAGATCTTGAGAGACCGTTCACATCCAGGCCACTCGTTGTTTGAGATCCTACCATCAGGAAGACGATATAGAGTGCTAAAAGCCAGGACAAGTAGATTTAAACATAGCTTTTACCCAAGTGCTGTGATCAGGTTAAATGCAGAGTTATGAATCTGGTGGTCTTAACATATATATATCCTGGTTGTATAGTTTTTTAACTGTTATTTGTTTTAATTTGTTTTACATTGTTATTTGTATATGTCTTTTGGTGTTGTTCAGTTGTATGTTGTGAAAGAGCACCTTATTTCGTTGTTCTCAGGTTCTGAGTACAATGACAATAAATTTATCTTATCTTTTCTTATCTTCCCAATACATGGGCTACTGTTCCCAATTTCTATCACCATTATGGGAAAAACAACACATGCCATAAGCTGTGGGCAAAAAAAAAAAACACCTATCAACTTGCATTAAAAAAGACAGCAACCACTCTCGCATCTACAAAGATGCATTTTCAAGGAAGAAGTTTTCAAAGTTTTGAGTTCACAACCCCATCTTTTTTTTAAAGGAGATTGACAAAGTTAGTTTTTTAAAAACTAGCTGAAGCTAGGACAGGGGAGATAAAGCAAAAATGTATTTCATTTAACTGATAAAAAATATGCAAAATATTAACATTAAATGCAAATTGGGCATTTAATACAGAATATTAAAAATTAAAGTTTACAGGGCTCTGAAGACATTTCCCAAAGGATTACAGTATATGCAGTGGGATGTCAATCTCAAAGCAATTGAGAGTACACAGAAACATATTTTCCCTGCTTCAATATTGATTCAAACTGAAACAAACTGGAACTCATATATTGTAGTATGTGTGTGTGTGTGTGTGTGTGTGTACATACATATATAAAATATCTATTGTACAGGAGCTCAAGATAGAGTATACAATTCTCCCATTTACTTACTTACTTACATCTCACCTTTATTATTTTTATAAATAACTGAAGGTGGTGAACATATCCAATACTCCATCCTTCACTATTTTCTCCACAACAACAACCCTGTAAAGTGGGTTGGGCTGAGAGAAGGTGATGGGCCCAAAGTCATCCACTCATCTTTCATGCTGAAGATTCTATTAGAACTTAGCTGTCCCTTTAACAACAGCTCTATGAGGTAGGTTGAGCTAGAGAGACAATCACTGTCGCAAAGTCAACAAATGAACTCATGTAGCTGAGAGCGAATTACTTTCTTGCTCTTATTTTATATTACATATATTTGCAGCTCAGGGTTGAACTGCGGACTTCTTGATGCTTTCTGGTTTTCTTGGATATATTTAATTGTCAAACTAGGTAACATCATCAGTGTATGTATAAGACCCCTTATGGTTCGAAAGGGTTCAATTGGATGTAATTACAGAGTGTTTCTTTAAAGAAGGGATGGGTCAATTTCACTTTTACTTTATTTTATCGGTGATAAGTTCAAAGAAGGTTCACTGTGAAATATATATGTAAAATGAAAAACTTACTTAATGTGTCTACCTTCATTATTCCTAGAAGAGATTTAAAAAAAAAAAAAGCTTTTGAAAATGAATCTGGGTGGCATTTGGCATTCTTTGGATATTGTAGAATTATGGCTGGCAGGCCATTGCTGACTTCATGCCGCAGGTTACCTATCTCTGTTTTAAACTTACATGAATCTTGTTTCAGCTTTTCATTCCTAAACTGTGTATACTTAAATCTGTACCAAATCCAATGGGATTTTTTATAAAATAAAATAACAATATTTAGAGTCCTATTCAAACACATTCTTTATTTTATAGCGTGCACGCTACTCCAATACTTTCAGAATCAGCTGGGATTTGTGGTGTGTAGTTCCTTCCCTTCTGGTATATTTTTGGATTAAAGGGCAACAGGAAATTACTGTATATTCTGAATAAAAAGTAAAAGGGAAAAAGGTTGCTATATCTATCTTTCCTATATCTATCCAAATAAGATAGATATCTGTTCTTTTTCAAACCACTCTTAAGCTGTCATCTATATGCTTATTATGAGAGACAGTTCCTTCAAAGTATGGTTTTTATCTCCAGACCTTTTCCTGACCAGACAGAAAAATCTCTAGAAGTTGAAGTGCTGTTTATTTTACAGATGATTGTTCTGGTTCTCATATAAAGAATTCATTTGTGCAGTAAGCAAAGAATGACTGTCTATCCACATTGAATATATCAGTATTATGAATATTTACTCATATGTGTAATAGAGGAAAGACCAGCATTTGTTTATTTCAGATTGGGAAAGCAAATGGTTCATATTAATATGTAATATGTTATTTCTTCCTATCTGGACTTCAACTTTTTAAAATGCTTTTGAATAAAGTGGCATGTGGGAAAGCTTGTCTGATCTTTCTAAGCTGGTGACAGGTCAGGCACTGGTAGGTGACCAGAAATGAACGTGTCAAGTGGCTGAGGAGCTGAAATACAAACAGGGTGATGAAAAGGGCCAGGGAGATTAGAATTTAAGAATGCCAAAGGGAACATTTACTTTCTGTTTCAGGGTCATGAGTAAAAAAAAAAAAAAACCAAAACCAGTGATGGAAATTAAGAAGTGAAAGGAAAACTAGCTTTGTCTTTTCTTTCTAGGATAACCTTGGGATAAAAAATACAAGTTTGCTCTTTCCTTTGTGAAAAGCTGACTTTCCTGCTTTATTTTGGTTGATGGAATAATGCTATTCCATGGAGAGCCTATCAGCTCTGCTCGGTCTTTTGACCTTAAAGGTGTATGTTTAAATTGAGTTTCTTTCTCCTTTGTGGAAATCAGCAGGCACTAAACAGATCAACTTGAATCTTTAGCAATGGAGGGATTGTATTATTCAGAACCCTTTGTTCCTGTTTTAAATCCAACTATTTGCAAGGCATTTTTTTTAATGAATGCAGTAATATGACTCAGTCATTTATGTGTATATCACACATAACAAAATAGGATCAAGGCATGAGCCTTGGGTTTGTATGTTACAATAATTCCTTTGCTGTTGGAGGAGACACTCATCAAAGTCAGTAAATGATGGCTCATTAATAAGCTAGGATCTGTTTGCTAGCATTCTGTAATAGATTAATTTTCCTGGACTGCTCTATCAAGATGTGCCTCATCAGCTTCTTTTCTGATTCAGTTGTGTACTGCAGGAAATTGACTTCATGGCTTTTACTCAAATATTTCTGTTATTAAATAGCTTGTTAGCCATGCTGTGGCCTTCACTTCATGATCTTTAATACATCCTAATCCTTGGTGGGATTCAAAAAATTTTACTACTGGTTCTGTGGGTGTGGCTTGGTGGGCATGGCAGGGGAAGGAATGTAAAGTTTACTGTAAAATCTCCAGTCAGAGGTGGTATTTGCTGGTTCTCTGAACTACTCAAAATTTCTGCTACCAGTTCTCCAGAACTGGTCAGAACCTGCTGAATACCATCTCTGATCCTAATCTCTCCACCTCTTGTGCAGCACACCTTTTGGACCTCTTCTAAGTTACATCCACAACGCCCACTACAGAACAAACTATTTTATATTTGGTCATTTAGGAACAGATTCCTCCATTAAAACTTGCTGAATATATTCACAGTTTAGGGGCTGGAGTGAAAGGAGAAGTGAGGGAGGCAGAAAAAGGAATGTCTATTAACCTTTTGCAAGTTAGATGAATTTGCCTCAATCCTTTATGTAGCAAAGATGACATCTTGCTGTCCAGTAGCTGGTAAAACCTGTTGGATACAATGCTTTCCCAAAGAAGGCAGTTGAAGCAAAGTTATAAATGGATGACCTTATAAGAAGATAATACAGGGGTGGGATTCTACCAGTTCGTCCCGGTTCTGTGGAACCAGTAGCTTTGAAGATCAGCTGAAAGGGAACCAGTTCACAAAGCATGCACTCACCAAACCAGTTATTGCACTGGTTGAATCCCACCCCTGAGATTATACCAAGAAAGAGTTTGAGATATAAACGAGGATGAAAGCAGGGCCAAAATGAAACAGTAGGGCCAAGGAGATGAAGAAGAAAGAAAGAGAAACAAATGGCAAATTGGGGATATAGTCAGCCAGAGATGAAACCAAGAAAAAGGAATTTTGGTCATATCTAGATTACCAGTCTCTCATTTTTCTAAATTTCCTCAACCCATTTTAAAAGCAGTTTGTCTTGGTGATTCTGTGATCTTTTCCAACTGGCTGAGTAAGAAAGAAGACTACACATAAAATAAGAACGTGAGAACCAGGCAAAACTGTCCAAAGGTAAAAGGATGCATCCTTTTAAAAGAAGTATAGGATATTGTTCTTTTCTTCACTGCCATAAGAGAAAGAAATAATGCCAGGGCAGAAGTAAAAGGGAAAAGATGTGTCCTTTCTTCTTTTTGCACTGTTTTTACAGTGACCATCCCCATGACCATCCTGGGTGTATTAGTCTCCATTTTAACTTGCTACAGTCTGGCATCTTTCATCTCCATTTGCAGCCTTGAAAATGCAAGACCCCCATTCAAGAAAATAATGGAAGTAGTATCTTAACATTTTACACAATAGCAAGATTCATTTATGACTCCATTTGATCACAAGAGGGCTTATTTTGTATCAAACCTGGAACTGTTCTTCATGTTATATTTGCAGTATTAACCATCAAGTTAATTCTGTCTCTGGAACAGCGGTTACCAACCAGTGGGTTGTGAGAACATTTTGGTGGGCCGCAGAGAAATCTCACCCCCAGAGCACCCCCCCCAAAGCAATTAATCCAGGCTGTGTAGAAACACAAGGCTGTGCCGCCCACATGGCCCATGGGAACCCTCCCTGCTCACTCACTTCTTACCGGGCAAAATTGCTATTTTTCCTCTTTTTTTCCAACCATCAGCTGTTCTGCTGTGCCAGGAGGTTTAGATTATCTAGGAAGCAGGAAATGGTGGATTTCTTGCTTTCTAGCTAGTCTTTAGATCTTCGGCTCTGCTGTTAAGCATAGCCGAACCTCCCATAGGACTGAAGGTTCTATTATTCAGTGCAGACTCATGGCAAGCAAATTTTATGTAACAGGCTGAGCTAGCTGATGGCAGATAAATAAATCACTGAATGATTCTGTGAGCAACTCAGTCTGCCTGCCTGCTTTGCCTGATTTTGGGTAAAAGTTCCTCTTTTTTTATAAAAAAAAATTCAATATTTACATACATGCTGTGTTGTGAGTTAATTTTGTGAGTTTGCTTGCAAGCAAAATTTATGTGACAGACTGAGCTAGCCAATGGCAGATAGATATGAATGAATCTGTGATTCTGTGAGCAACTCGATCTGCCTGCCTGCTTTGCCTGATTTGGGGTAAAATTTGCTCTTTTTTAATAAAAAAATCAATATTTATATAAATATTTATAATATTTACATACAAGCCATGCCCAGCCAGTCACATGACCACCAAGCCACACCCACAGATTAGGCCATGCCCACAGAACCAGTTAGTGGTCTCTGGGATTTAAAAATATGTGTTTGGTGGTCTCTGAAGTTCAAAAGGTTGGCGATTCCTGCCCTGGAGGATGACCAGGAGAAACTCCTGCAATTTTCTTCTCAGCATAAGTGAGCAGTGGCTTGCCATCAGATTCCTCTGAGGGCTGACAGAGACTAGCCCAAGTCACCTAGCTACGTCCCATGTCTAAGGGAGGCAGAATTCAGTTTCCCAGCTTCTTAATCACTAGGTTTTGTAAAGAGACTAAAATGACAAAGAAATGTAAAGACAAAGCAATGCAAGAAAGGAAAAGGCTGAAAAACAGAAAGAAAGATGGAGAAGAATTTGAGCCACATTTCATCTACTGCTCACTATTAATTTGAAATTTGTATGGTCTCACAAACATGAACAGTTATTTATCATAAGGTCTAGAAGCACATTAAATGAAAGCCAGCTGGGTAACCTTAGCTATTCACTCACTCTAGGCTAACTCACCTTGTTGTTATGGGGAAAATAGGAGGAGGAAAAATATGTTTCCCACTTTGAGTTATTTCAAAAATAATAATAAAGACAGGATACAAATAAATAAAAAAAGAAAAAGGAGGAAAGAAAGAAAGAGAAAGGAAGAAGGAAGGAAGGAAGGAAGGAAGGAAGGAAGGAAGGAAGGAAGGAAAGAAAGAAAGAAAGAAAGAAAGAAAGAAAGAAAGAAAGAAAGAAAGAAAGAAAGAAAGAAAGAAAGAAAGAAAGAAAGAAAGAAAGAAAGAAACCTAACCTTTTAAGCAGCAGACTCCTGGACATTTCCTTGGAATATGTCCATTGAAAATAGCATAACTTACTTCCAAGAAAGCCACCCAATGTGCATCATCAGGTATTGTTTAACATATTGACCTAAAACAAATTAATGGGTTTATCCATTTTGTTCATATCTCAACTCTTGTTCCCTTGAGAATCAAAACAAGGAACCATTTTCTAGGAATGCATGTGCCAACTACTTATTACGGTGTCATTATTTGGCTTTATTTTTCTTTCCTCTCCAGTGGCAATTGCAGTGATACTTAATTTCAAAATGCAAAATAGATTAATGTGCTGTATTTTAATAGCAATAAACATATATATTCAAACTGTGAGGATTTAGTCAGCTGCTCCGTTGCTTACTTTAAAAAATTCAGTAATTCTGTACACATTCAGTTTCCCTCTTCTTGAATTATTTCTTCAAAGAAGCATCTTTATTACCTGAGGCATTTTAACAAAACTTCTCAAAATGAATTTCCTTGCCTCATTTATATACTTACTTGTCTTTATTATGATCAATGGTTTGGGTGTTTCCCCCTCTAAACATTAAGACTTAATATAAGAATTCCTTATGTTCCTGTAGAAATTGCAGTATGACAGTAAAAGGGTAAACAGTTTCAATATCCTTTGAAGCACAAGGACAAATTCATTCCAATAAGGAAATATTGGAGTATCTGTCCAGTAAGAGGGTAGCTGGTAACACACGATGGCAGTATGGCTTATTGGCTAGGGAATTCTGGGAGTTAAAGTTCACCCATCTTAAAGATATCAAGGGTGAGAAACAATGCACTATGGGCATGCCTGAAAGGGGAAGACAAGAAATATTAGATTTTTGGCCACCACCACTTGAAACTCAGTGTTTGCTATTATATCTCCTTCTATTAATCCCTAATTCAGGGGTGTCAATTTGGATTTCTTTGAGGGCTGGATCAGCATTGTAGTTCTCCTCTGTGGACCAGAGGAGGGGATGTGAGAGACAGGACGGACACCTGCAGCACACTGCCACCCAAAACTGAGCACAGAGGATCTATGCATAGCCCTCCTGCATCCTGTTTTTGGCCGGGATAGCCTTTGGCAGCACTTTGCTGGCCAAAATGTGGCACAGGGAGGGTGCACGCGGCCCTCTGCACCCCATTTTGGCTTCCAGAAGCACAGTTGGCTGGTCCTTTGCTATTTCCAGGCCAGCCATGTGGGCCTTCAGTTTGACATCCCTACCCTAGTTGGTGATCCATGTCATCTATCACAATTTTAATGAAGTGTGGATTTAATCTTTTTGTAGCCCAGAATAAGAAGGAACCACACTGAAAGACCATTAGATGTTATAGACATAGAATAACAGAGTTGCAAGGGATCTTGGAGATCATCTAGTCCAACCCTCTGCTCATGCTGGGGAATCTATTCCAAATACTAGCCTCTACCTAGGATCGAACTCACAGCCTCCTGATTGTGAGGCGAGAACTCCACCTCTAGGCCATTGGACCCTTATCTTAGAATCCTTGCCTCTTCAAATAGGTACTTTGCCATTTATTCCATTTCAAGTGATATACTAATTAACTTATGGTAGAGGTAGTCCTAAATGCTAAGTGAGTCACATGTCATTTTACAACACTTTTTGCCGTGGTTGTTAAGTGAATCACACAATTGTTAAGGAAATCTAGCTTCCTCCATTGAGTTTGCTTGTCGGAAGCTGGCTAGGAAGGTCACAGATGATGATTAATAGGTGTCATGCCCCTGTTAGAATCTGACTCTCAGGGAGAGAAGGAACAGCTGGCAGGGAGTGAGAATGTGCCTCCAGAGGTTGTGGAGGAAACTGGAGAAGGGTACAGGTCAGCTGGGCATTCAGAGGAAGACCCAGGCCCATCCCCTCTTCATCCTAGGGCACACAGGGAAGAGTGGATAAGGGAGAAACATGAATAGCATGGTCTATGGGGGAGGAAAGGACCTTGATCCCTTTTGTGGGCTGCAGCTGTGAGGACTGTTTAAAAGGACAAACTGCACATGGGCCAGTGCTGGAAGCAAACCGTGAAAATATTTCTAGCCTGTCAGTTCTTATCTGAGTTCTGACGTCCTTCCCAGAATGTGTATTTCGATATCTGTGGATGTCTTCAAGCTTTTATCCTGCCTTGTCTCATTAATTCTTCAGTGTGGTTTATGTTGTTGTCTATTTATAATTTATATGTATTTTGAGTTTGAACAGAAGTTCTTCCTTTTTGCAACTGTTTGTGGGGCAATTTTTTTTCCAATCAATGATAATTGGACCTTTAAAGCCAAGTTGAAGGAATTAAAGTGACTTCACCTGTTTTTTTTTGACTTGTTGTTTTTGTATCCCACCCTGTGTCATCACACGAGGATCTGAAATGGTATAAATGCATGTTGATTGCCAAGCACTTGAATTTTGATCACACGAATGCGGCAATGCAAGTGTGAGATACCAATCACAAGTCGCATCTTTCAGTGCATTATTTAGAACAGTTGTTAAACAAATTGTTGTAAGTTGAGGAATATCTATAGAGGGGCCCCTTCTGAAAGATTTCCAAGGAACAACTTTTGTATACACATCAATAGAGATATGCAACAGTCAGATTGTTGGTTGCTGATTTAGTCCCGCTGCTACACTTTTTTATTTTTCCTTTTGATTTATGTTGTTGTTGTGAATAACTTTTACCTTTCTGAAAGGAAATATGGATAGTGAAACTGCTTTTACCTGCTCTACATTTTTATGGACATTCACTACAGGGATTTAATATTTTATCAATGTTTTTAAAAAAGTTTATTTTTTTATTTTTCTTAAAATTTCTTTTAATTTTGGACCAAGATATTCTTACTCGTTTTTCTCTTTTCTGTCTTTTTTTCTTATTCTGCTTTGAAGAGCTCTCTTATTTACTATATTTCAGATTACAAACAAGGGAAGGAGGATGACACTCGAAAAAAGACTGTTTTGGAACATGCAATTCTTAGCTGAAAGGTATTTTAAACAGTTTGATGAACCCATAAGGCTGTGGAAAATATTCAGAGGCAAGTAAATTAAACTAACAAAAGGAATGTAATTTCAAAGCAATAGATTAGAAAACCTAGAAGTACACCACCTTCGGTCCAATAAAAGTATAGTATATAAAATCATACATTGCAATGTCCTACTAGTCAATGAATACTTCAGCTTCAACCGTAACAACACAAGAGCAAACAAGAGAAACAAACTCAAGATTAATCACATCAAACTTGATTGCAGGAAATACGACTTCAGCCAAGATCAATGTCTGGAATACTCGACCTGACTCTGTGGTTTCTTCCCCAAACCCCAAAAACTTTAACCATAGACTGTTTACTATTGACCTCACCCCTTTCCTAAAAGGTCTGTAGGAGGCGTGCATAAGCGCACCAACATGCCTCCCATCCATGTCCTATTGTTTCTCTTATATATTTTTTTATTTTTCTAATATGTATCCATGTGTTCATAACTATGTTTTTACTTATACCAATTATCTTGTAAACAATTGACAAATAAAAATAAAAAATATGCTTCCCTGAAATTCAAACCTGCATTCTTATACAACAGCAGAAAACTGTCTGAATAGATAAGTGAATAAGTGAAAAATTTTCTTTTTAAATGGATTGAAGAAGATCTGGGAATGGATTTAATATATTTAACTAGGAAACAATTTTATCTAGACTTTTTTGGGAAGATAGATTTTGGATATGTATTTAATCAGACAAAAAATGATAAGATATAGTATTAACAAACAAACATGGATATTTTATTCAGGACCAATCAGTCCCAATTCTTGGGACAATTTGGGATTGCTAAGAAGCTATAATAAATTTTCTGCTGTTGATTACAATAACAATTTGTTAACAGAAAGTTTTAGAAAATTAATCTCATCTTTTTTATTATTGTTTTTCTGAAAATTATTTTGTTAATAACATAGTATATAAATGACAGATTAAAAACTTGCAAATAGAATTAGTAGCTTAGTAGTTTAAAATTATTCTGGCCTTTTTCAAGGGATGAGAAACTAATGTTGTAATATATTAATCAGTATTCAATTGGGGGGACAATAGAATAGAATTTTTTATTGGCCAAGTGTGATTGGACACACAAGGAATTTGTCTTGGTGCAAATACTCTCAGTATACATAAAATATACATTCATCAAGAGTCATAAGGTACAACACTTAATAATAGTCACAGGATACAATAAGCAATCAAATGATACTGGAAAACAGTTAATATAGATCATAAGGATACAAGTGACAAAGTTACAGTCATACAGTATACAGGCATACAATCATATGCCACAATGCAGACATATCTCCACATAGTTAACATCCCTTTGAATATGTGGATCAAGATTGGGCTAATGCAGGATTATCCATCTCCCAGCAGCTTCTGATGTAATAAGGCTGTTCTAGGAAACAGAAGGAATGTCATGAAATGAGGCAGAGAAAATAAGTAAAATGTCTAGCCAGGAATTTGCAGCGAGTTTTTTGTTTCTGTTTTCTGTGTTTGAGGTAAAGTTTCATGATTTTTGTGTCTTTGTCTTTTGAAACCTGAGACACATATCAAGTTATGGGCATGACTCTTTAGGTTTAACTATAAATCTTGTCACCTCTACTTTCTTTCAATATTATTTATATTTATTAATATATACTATTAGTATTATTTATATTATAATATTTCAATATTCAAAAACATTGGCAATAAAAATCAGAACACTAAATACAAACTGGGAGGATACAACCTTGTAGACAACTCTCACTCTGTCAAAGACCTAGGAGTTCTTATTTCGAAAGATCTAAACCCCAGAGCTCACTATAACAGCATTGCCAAAAAGGCATTAAGAGTTGTTAACCTAATTTTGCGAAGCTTCTTTGTTTGAACTGCAAAGCGGGGCATACAAAACCTTCGCCAGACCAATTCCTAAATACAGCTCATCTGCATGGAATCCATACTGTTTAACAGACATTATACAATTGAATGAGTTCAGAGGTATTTCACAAGAAGAGTTATGTTATGTTCATACTTATACTAATTTTCTCATACATGTTTGACAAACTAAACTAAATAAATATCATACTGAAGGTTCTAGCAGAAAAAAACTTTATTTCTAGCAGACCAACACCACCTTGTGGTTTTCCCAAGTATTTTCTTTTCTTTTGGAATTTTCTTTTTTAATAGTTTTACTAATTGTGTTCCTGTGTTCAGGAGATATTTGCATTTTTTATCTTCTTCTATGAATTTTAAAATTTAAAATGAAAAATTAGGTCTTATATTATTTTCCATCTTTTTTTTCTTTCTCTCCCTTTCTCTTTCAGGTTGAATTATATTTGTTTCACATGAAGTTGTCTTATCCTCCAAAAGAGAAGGAAGAGGGGCTGGATCCTCTAACCACACATTTCTATGATACATGTCCAGGAGAAGACACTATCAATATTATTTCAATTTTTGAATTTTTAGCAAAAATCACTGGAAGTGAAGCATAGAATGCAAGCATTTTATGTGTCACACACACTAGGATGAGAGAAAGCTGCTAGGTATTCAGGCCCTAGAAGGTAAGGTTGGCAGCAAGAATGAAGATCCAGCTGTCTGGAAAAGGGTCTAATTCTGGAAAAGGTGGAAAGAAAGATAAGAAGATGACCAGTTATAGCGGCAGCAAATATTCCATTGAAAAAACTGAGAGCCCAGGTTAAGGACAGATCATCATAGAAGAAATGTATCTGTGTGTTCAATAAGTGTTTATTGAATGTAGACTATAAAATCTTTGCTTCAATCTTAGCAGAAAGACTTAAAAAATATTTAAATAATTTTATTCACTCAGATCAAAATGGATTTCTGCCAAAGAGACAAATTAGAGACAATATGAGAGTAATCTTGGACACTTTGGAATACTATGAGGCTCATCCTGAAAAGCAAATGGCTTTGATATTCCTAGGTGCTTAAAAAGCATTTGACAACGTGAACTGGAGATTTATGTTATTATTATTGGAGCAGATGGGTTTCGCTAAAAAATTTATTCAAGCAATAGAAGCTATATATAATAAACAGACAGCAAGGGTAATGATGGAGGGGGAACTTACAGATTTTATTAATATAAGGAAAGGCACAAGACAAGGATGCCCCCTATCTCCTTTGCTATTTGTGTTGACCTTGGAAGTGTTGAATAGAAATATTAGGGATGATAAAAGCATAAAAGGAATGAAAATTAAGAAGGAAG
Source organism: Hydrophis major (assembly GCA_033807585.1). Classification (NCBI taxonomy): domain Eukaryota; kingdom Metazoa; phylum Chordata; class Lepidosauria; order Squamata; family Elapidae; genus Hydrophis; species Hydrophis major. The sequence continues at coordinate 34,063,041 of CM066332.1, read as the reverse complement.
AATTTAAGCTACAAGCTTTTGCTGATGACTTAGCTTTTATTTTGGAAGATCCGCTAGAAACAGCTCCAAAGTTATTGGAAAGGATAGAGGCATATGGAGAGGTGGCTGGTTTGAAAATAAATAAAGACAAAACAAAGATTTTGACAAAGAATATGCTATTGAGACAGAGAGAAGAATTGGCAGATCTTTTGAAAATTCAAGTTACAAATAAGGTTAAGTATCTGGGGATATATTTGACAACAAGATGTAGCACATTAAAGGAGAATAATTATATTAAACTTAAACAACAGATAACTACAGATTTGAAGAAGTGGGAAAACTTGCAATTGTCATTAATAGGGAGAATTTCAACAATTAAGATGAATATCTTACCTAGAATTTTATTTTTGTTTCAAACAATACCAATTAGGCTTGGAAAAGACTATTTTGAAGATTTAAATAAAATTATGTTGAAGTTTATATGGCAAGGTAAAAAAGCGAGAATAAAGCTAAAGCTTTTGCAAGATGCTAGAATTAGAGGAGGTTTTGGTCTGCCTAATTGGGAATTGTATTATCAAGCTGCAAGTTTGATGTGGGTCAAAGAATGGATAACATTAAGGAAACATAGGTTGTTGACATTAGAAGGGCATGACTTGCTGTTGGGTTGGCATGCTTTTTTATGGTATAAGGGAACTAAAACACAGGGTTATTTTAGAAGACATTATGTACGGGAGTCTTTGTGGTTAAATTGGGAGAAGATAAAAAGACAATGTTATTTGAAAATTCCAGTTTGGTTATCGACCATTGAAGCATTTTCCTATCCTATAATCTACAAGAAGGAACAAACAGTTAGATATGGGGAACTTTTGGATGAAAAGGGTGAACTTAAATCGATCCAAAACTTAGAGGAACAAGGTATAAGGATGAATTGGTTTTCATATGCACAAATACATTCAAGGTATGATGAAGATTCTAAAACGGAGGGATTTTATGATAAACAGACTGATTTAGATAAGATCTTGATGGGTACTGATGAGAAGGTGATTAAAAAACTATATGGTTATTTACTGGGAATGAAATTAGAGGAAGAACAAGTCAAAGAAACTATGATTGTTTGGGGGAAGAATTTTGGATATGGGATTGATTTAGAGAAATGGCAGAAATTGTGGTCTCAAAATTATAAAATGACAATGTCAACAGCATATAAAGAAAACTTGTATAAGATGTTTTACAGGTGGCACTTTCCTCCGACAAGAATAGCAAGAATGTTTAAGAACAAATCTGAAAAATGCTGGAAATGTCATCAGATACCCGGCTCGTATTACCATATGTGGTGGACTTGTGAGGATGCTAGAAAATATTGGACTATAATTCGCATGTGGTTGGAAAAAATGACAAAGAAACATATAGATTTGAAACCAGAGATCTTCTTATTGGGAATTTTACCTGATATATATAGTAAAGATTTGAAATACCTGATTGTAAATGTATTAACAGCGGCCAGGATTGTATTTGCTAAAAACTGGAAGAATGAGAAAATACCATTACAGGAAGAAATTATTAAGAAAATATTGGAATGTGCTGAGATGAGCAGATTGACATTTGAAATTAGAGAGCAAGAGGATAAACAATTTTACGAAATTTGGGATCTTTTTTATAAATGGCTAGATGATAAAATACGATAATAGAATATTTAGAATGCTAGATAGTAAGGAATATCTTTATTTTGCTATTATTTTGCTCTTTGATATTATATTTATAAAGGATTTTTTAGGATTGATTTGATATGACTAGATGATTTGTTATAGAGTAAACTGGTTTAAAGTATTGTTAGCTCATTAAGCATGAATGATTAAAAATATAGTCAAAAACTTCTTTTTTTAGTGATATTAGGATATATAAGTTTGGATTGACAATATGAGTTGTTATGTAACATAATTGTAATTGAGACTACAGAATGAATGCACAAAAATGATGAACCAACTGACACACTGGATGTACATATAAGAGTTGATGTTTTTATGTTTTGTTTGTCTTGTTTGTTTGTAGAAAATTAATAAAAACTTTTTCAAAAAAAAAAAGAGTTGATAGCAACTTGATGACACATAGTCAATAAAAATGGGTGTAAGCTAGATATATATTTTATTTCCTTTCCCCATCTAATACTTTTAATTTGTTTACCTTACTAATTACACCCTCTCATTACAATTGATATTACATTTTTATTTACAATATGATTTGTAACACAAACCCCCTTGTGTAATGTAAACATTGTTGTATTCAAATAATGACCCTTTTAAATCATTACAGTGCAAACTGACATTCTTTGCATGTTTATCAGAATGCAGAAATCCAAATATGGATCAGTAGGTTTTATCTAGCATGCTCAAGAGAAAATGTGCTTAAAACAAAGATTGTTTAGATGACAGTCCACAAAGCTTTGAGTGTGTTGCAGTACTATACTCTAAAAAAAAGTTTGAGAAATGCTGAGCTAAAGTTTTTTTCCCAGCATATGTATTCCATTTGTAATACTTGCATGCAGTGAACCAAATCATGTGCTATTGTTACAAGTAATGAATAATATTGGTTTAATGGCTTCACTTTATATTATAATTGATTCTAGTCTACTCAATTGATGATTTTCTTTCATTGTAGTTATTAAGTATACGAATCATTTTCTACCTCATTACAAAAACACTTACTTCTCACATTACAAGTCTGCTATGGAAAGTGGGGAGTGGAGGGTGGGAAAGATCTATACTCTAGAAGGCCAAATGATATCAATCTTTATATAGATCCATTTTTTAAAATCACTTTTCTGATTTGGCAGCCTGCCTCTCCTGCTGCACTAAAGGAAAGGAATAAACAGTATTTTGGCAGGGAATGAGAAACGATACAGCAGCTAGATTGTAAAGGAAATAAAAATACCAGATGGTTTTTTAAAAATTTATTAATAATATAAGATACAAAAATGCAAAAGAAAATAATATAAAAGATAGGGAAGGAAAAAGGGAAAGGAAATATGTAGGAAAAAGGTGGGGGGAGTAAAAAAAAGTGTTGACTTCAAGCTCCCTTTAGTGCCGTAGAATAAGATAATAACATCAAACCTCAACTTTTTACTTTCATATTACAAACTAGTCATTGTCTATAACAACTAATCTATCTAACTGGTGAAACCCAAAGTCAAAGTTTCATTTTTTCCCGCCTTGAGCATGAAGTCCAGAAACAGTTTCCAAGGAGACACAAAAGTATTTGTGTTTTTGTCTTTAATCAAAGCAGTCTGTTCAGCCATTCATTTTGAGAATCTTCTGTATTAAGATGTGAATCCTACTGCAATATTGCTTTGCTTTGTCACATGCCCACTATAAGTTTCTTTACTTTTGCATTAATTTGAAATACCTTTATACATTCTTGATAACTTATCTGGTGTTAAATATCAAAGCATCGTCTTATAGAAATTTTCTTTTAAGTTATAATTTAATTAAGTTAAATTTTAAACCTTTCATCCACATATTCTCTCATTGTTCAAGCATTGCATCATATCCAAAGTTCCTTGCCCACTGAATCATGCAATGCTTTACACATTCATTCTCCAAATTCAAATTCAATAACAATTTATAAAGTTTGGCATTACTGCACACTAGGATTTCCAATTCATTTTTTCACAAAATCAAACCCATAACTCTTTTTATCTAATTTAAATCTTTCTTTCAATTGTAAATATGTAAAAAATACCAGGTGTAATTACATAAGTATGCACATGTTGAATGTGGAAATCCAATTTTTATAGACATCCATTCAACCATTCGCTTCTATACATTCCATTGGCTGAGCCTTTTGACTAAAGTTCTTACCACTAGAAAGCCACTTTTTGGTTGATGGAATCTACAGCATGCTCAATCTATTGGATCTGATTGAACACTAGAAACTCTTGGAAAAAGACAGTCCTTCAGGTAATCTTATCCCAAGCCACATAGGCAGAGGTGATATTCAGCAAGTTCTGACCAGTTCTGCAGAACCGGTAGCAAAGATTTGGAGTAGTTCAGAGAACCGGCAAATACCACCTCTGAATGGAGATTTTACAGTATCCTTCCCCTGCCACACCTACCAAACCACACCCACAGAACCAGTAGTAAAAAAAATGTGAATCCCACCACTGCACATAGGGCTTTAAAGATGAGAAGCACCTTGAAATTTCAGAAAGCTGAAAAGGGAGAACTACCAGAAGCAAAGACCAACTTGATGGCAAATGATAATCCAATTTTAAAAAGTATGTATATATTTAATAGTTTGAGAATTTGAAGGAACCAGGTGAACCAATTCTTTACTAAACAAGGAAGCTTATCCTCATGACTTTCAGTTAACATGGATTAAAAAAATACATTTCCAGAGTAAGACAGAATGTTCTTCATTCTAGCTTGAACATCTACCCTGAGAGAAATATAATTTCATACATTATGATTTCTGTTAGGTTCTGCACATGGGTACAAGAAACGGAGACGAGGCAGTGAACAGTGAACTTCAACTCTTTATTAATCATACTGAACAGAGCAAAAACCCTAGGGCAGCAGCAGCCCTTTTATAGGGTAGGCTGCTGACCTATGAGCCAATGAGAAACATGGAAGTGTTAAACCCTTGAACCAATGAGAGTTGGCCCATTAACAGCCAATCAGATTTCCCAGAAAGGACCAATCCGATATCACTATTATCGGCCAATCAGAAGTACAGGATTAGAACCCTGCTTTTTCTTAAGGTTGTTAAAACTTTATTAAATGCCTTTATTAGTTCATAACACCCCTTCCCCCGAGGTTCCGTTTGAGGGGTGCGGTGACGTAATCCCAAAGATATGCAGGTTGTTTTAACTGTCTGTTAGATTTGTGCTGTCCCACCGGTTCCTGTCTGTAGTCCAGTTTCGGCGGGACGTTTTTTGATATATCTGGTACAGGCGTTTCCGCATCCTCACTGGACAACTCGGTGCTGTTAATTCTGTCGTTGTTGTCCTCCGATCTCTGTGGGCTTGCCTCCGTTGAGGTATTCCTCTGTGGTGAGGCCATCCCTCTCCCTGATTCTTCTTCATGTATTGCGCCTGGCTGCTGACTTCCTTCGATTCCGCTTTCCACCATCTCAAATTCGGTTTCTTCGACATCCCCTCCCCCCTCAGTTTGAGAGTCACAGGAGTCACGGGAACTGGGTTGTAGCCTAGAGTGAAGCTGATCTATATGGCATTTCCATATTATTCCATCCCATGTTTATCGGTTGCTTCGACCCATAATGGTTCACCAGAGAGGCTTTTGGCGAAAACTAAGTCACCTACCTTGAACTCGTGGCATTTTCCGCTAGATCCACAGGGTTTCTCTGGCGCGTAGGATGGGTGGAGCCGGTTGAGGTGGGAACGGAGCTTTCCTCCCATCAACAGTTCAGCTGGAGTCTTGTTGGTGACGCTGTGTGGGGTGATGTGTTGGAGTAGGAGTATTCTGTTTAGTTTGTCGTCAATGTCCCCATAGTCCATTTTGTGGAGAGTTTTTTTAACAAATTGTACCATGCGCTCAGCCCTGCCATTAGCCGCAGGGTGTGCTGGCGAAGTTAGCGCATGGCGGATACCCCAGTCCGCTAAGTATTGTTCAAATGCCAGGGTGGTGAACTGGGGTCCGTTGTCGGAGACCAGAATGTCTGGCAGCCCATGCGTTGCGAATAGCCTATTCAATTTTCAGATGATGGAATCGGTTGTAGTGGTCTTCATTTTGTGGATCTCGAGCCAGTTGGAATAGGCATCCACTGTTAGGAGGAACGTATGTCCCTTAGTAGGTCCCGCAAAGTCAATATGGATGTGGGACCACGGCCCCCAGGGGGTTTCCCACTCCATTGGAGTTGCTCTAGGTGGGGCACTGCTGACTTCTTGGCACTTTAGACAGGTCTTTACCCAGGCTTCAATCTGCTTGTCGATGCCCAGCCACCACGCGTAGCTTCATGCGAGCGCTTTCATACACACGATGCCGGGGTGACCGTCATGCAATGTTTTCAATACTGCTTGTTGTAACCGCTCTGGGACGATGACTCTGTCTCCCCATAGGATGCAGCCTTTTTGCGAGAAAAGTTCTGTTTGCCGGTTTCTGAAAGGGGTGATGTCATCAGGGGTTTGTTCTACTGGCCATCCTCGTTTGACCCAGCTGAGAACTCGCGCCAGGACAGGATCTCATTTCGTTTCGATAGCGATGTCTCTGGCTGTTAGCGGCGGTGAATGTAGTGTTTCGATCTGGAGTGTCGTGAGGGTTGGAGCTGGGTCGTCAACAGTTTCCAGAAGTGGGGCACGGCTCAATGCATCAGCATGGGGAATGGCTTTCCCCGGGTGGTGTTGTAATTTATAGTTGTACGCAGCTAAGAACTCCGACCAGCGAGTCATTCTAGGTGACAATATATAGGGGGTTGGCTTGTCTCCTGCTATAATCCCTAGCAAAGGTTTGTGATCGGTAATAATAGTAAAAACTCGTCCATACACATATTCATGAAACCATTTCACAGCAGATACAACAGCAAGAGCCTCTTTGTCAATTTGGCTATACTTATGTTCAGCCCTCGATAGGGTCCTTGAAAAATAGGCAATAGGGGCCTCAGTACCATTTGGTAACACATGACTCAAAATGGCTCCTACTCCAAACGGTGACGTGTCACATGTAATTGTTAAGGGCAAAGTCTTGTTATACTGAATTAAAACAGCATCTGAGGTTAGTAAGTTTTTCACTTGTCGGAATGCATGCTCCTCTCGGTGTCCCCAGACCCAGGTGGCTTTTTTGTTGAGAAGTCTATGTAGGGGCTCAGCTACAGTCGCTTTCTGGGGCAAGAAGATGTTGTAAAAGTTAATGAGTCCCAGGAAAGCTTGGTCTTATTCCTGGGTCTTGGGGCTTTTTTGATTGCTTTTAGTTTGCTATTAGTGGGGTAAATGCCTTGCTTATTGATTAGGTACCCCAGGAACTCTACTTTATCTGTACACAGTTGACATTTATTTTTTTTAACCTTTAGGCCGGAGTCTTTAAATTTCTGGAGAACCATTTTAAGATGCTTTTCTAGTACTTCTCTATTCGGGGCTGCAATTAAAACGTCATCAAAGTATGGCACAACCCCCTTGATCCCTTGCAAGAGTCTCTCCATCGGACTTTGAAAAATCCCTGGGGCTATGCTCACTACGAATTGGAGTCAGTTGCATTTAAAGGTGCCTCGGTGCGTAACGATCGCCTGTGCCTCCACGGTTTTTTTATCTACAGGCAGTTGTTGGTACGCCTGTGCTAAATCCAATTTAGCGAAGACTTTTCCGCCCCCCAGGGAGTGGAGAAGGTGTTGCACCACCGGCACCGTGTAAGCGTTCTGTTGAAGGGCGTGATTAAGGGTGGCCCGGTAGTCCCCACAAATCCTTAACGATCCATCCGGTTTGATGGGTGTTATGATTGGGGTTTCCCAATGGGCGTGGTCAGTTGGTTCTAAAACACCCTGGGCTATTAATTTATCGAGCTGCTTGTCGATCTTTGGTTTAAGGGCAAAAGGTACCCGACGAGGCTTAAGGCGGATGGGGGCTACTTCAGGGTTAAGGTTAAATGATATCGGGGTTCCCCTGTACTCGTCTAGTTTGTCTGCAAAGACGTCCTGGAATTCCTAGACAAAGGCCTCCTCCCAGTCGTCGCTTCTGGTTTGGTGAATGCCAGCTACCTTGATCCTGAGTGGGGTGAACCATTGAAGGCCTAACAAACTAGGCTGGTCGTGGTCGACGACGGTCAGTGGTAATGACGCAGTACGATTTTTGAATGATACTTGGACTTGGCTGGATCCAACAACCGGAATTCGGTTCCCCTGATAATCTTTGAGTATGATTCTTTGGGCTCTGAGGTCTTGACGCTGGATGGCAGGGATTAATTGTTTAAGGGTGTTCCAGGAAACCATCGAGAGGGATGATCCTGAGTCGACTTCCATCACGCAAGGCTGGTTTTTGATGGCGACCTTCACTCGGATCTTCTTTGCATCTAACGAGGAAGCGTGACCGATTGTAATGGTTTGGTGTGCCTCTTCCCATCTTGTTGAAGTGGCCGGTGTTTTATTTCTGTAGGAGTGGTTGTTCCATTGGTGGTTCAAATGTTCCCGACTCACAGGATGATTCTCTGTGGTCTGGCGGTAGTTGTTTCCCCTCTGAATTGGGCTGGATCCTTGCTTGCTTCTACAGACCTTCCTGATGTGGCCTCTTTTCCCACAGGAATGGCAGAGCGTGTTGAGGGATTTGCAGTCTGATCGCGGGTGGCTTGCCCCACAACCCACGGATTGGTGCGGTAGTCTTCGATTCTGCTGGTTGCGTTGGTCACGTTCAGACCGGAGCCGGTTGACCTCCTCCTCATCACTTTCTGATGGTGATTCGTGGTTCTTGTGGTGGGTCGCTGTTTTGTGCCTCTTTAGGCGAGGTGAGGTATCGCTGGCAAGTTGACAGAGCGGTGCGTTGGTGCGGCGCATTTGGGCGGCTGACTTCCGGGTAGTTTCTGCTGCAGTAGCGTCTTTGATGACAACAGCAAGATCGATGTCCCCTTTGGCCATGATCTTGCTCTGTGCTGTCTGGTCATCAAATCCCAGAACTATTCGGTCTCTCAGAGCTTCTTCGAGGTCTGCAAACCCACAGAGGCCTCCCAGGTTCCAGAGATCCGCAATGAAATCTGCAACGCTCTCTCCTTTCTGTTGGTCCCTCTGGTAAAATTCATGTCTTCAGACAAGCGTGGGTACGGCGGGTGCATAGTGGGCCCTAGAAGGGGCGCAAGGACGTCCCAGTCCATAGATTTCACCTCAGCCGGTTTTCCTAGTGCCTTGGCCATCTTAAAGACGGCAGGCCCGCAATGGGTCAGGAACACTGCTTGCTTTTTCCCTGTTGTGGCATCCTTCAAGTTGTTGGTCTCCAGAAACATCTGGAACCGGTCTATGTACGAGTCCCAGTCTTCTTGTGCCGGATTAAATGGAGTGGGTGGTATGGTGCCCCGGACATGGTTTCCATTATCGATGCGCCTTCAGCCACGTGCTCTGTTTGGTGCTCTGTAGTGTTCAGTCAGCTCTGATGTCTCCGCATCCCATCCTCTTCGCCAGTGTTAGGTTCTACGCATGGGTACAAGGAACGGAGACGAAGTAGTGAACAGTGAACTTCAACTCTTTATTAATCATACTGAACAGAGCAAAAATCCTAGGGCAGCAGCAGCCCTTTTATAGGGTAGGCTGCTGACCTATGAGCCAATGAGAAACATGGAAGTGTTAAACCCTTGAACCAATGAGAGTTGGCCCTTTAACAGCCAGTCAGATTTCCCAGAAAGGATCAATCCGATATCGCTATTATCGGCCAATCAGAAGTACAGGATTAGAACTCTGCTTTTTCTTAAGGTTGTTAAAACTTTATTAGATGCCTTTATTAGTTCATAACAATTTCCTCTTTATTTTAGCTACCATAAAAACATAGCACTAAACTCACCTTAGCAATCTAATTGCAGGATAGTTTACTAAGCATTTACTCAGCCGATATCCAGTCATCATTTTTTTCATATATTGGATGCCAAAGCTTCTACTTCTTTTTAAAAAATATCAGTTAGGGGAATGAAAAAAGTATTTTTGATTTTCTTTTGAATGGTGGGCTAATTTTTTTCATATTTAAGTAAAAGACTGGAGGAGAAAGAGGTGATTTTTTTTCATTTATGAGCCTTTCCAATGGTGCTCGGAAGAGCAGTTTAAAATCACTCCTCAGAAGCTTAATAGTTCTGCATCTTTGTACAGCATATATCTGGGTTAATTCATATTTAAGTACTTATTTTATAAATTACATTTTAGGGGCAGAAGAAGAATTATCCCATATCTTCACTGTATTTTTTAAAAAAATAAAATCCATGCCAGCTTGTATCTGGAGTCCAATTGGGTTGTCTCTGTTTTCATTATTCTTACATGTAGACTTACATGAACGCTGGAAAGAATTATAATCATCTAATTATAAATTCATTGTTAATATAGCCTCTGAGCCGTGAACATTTCACTCCAGTAGTTAATTTAGTCTGTGGTAAATTCTCACTGTTATTTAATGTCATTTATCACCTGCTGTTTTGTCTTTCTGTGAACATCCTGCCTGCCCCATAATGCTTACTGTACGCAGACCTTCTGTGACTTTAATGTACTCAGAACAAAGCCTACTAAGTGCTTGTGTCAGGAGAATGTTGGCAAGTTGCCTCAGATATATTCAAGCCATTTTGCTGCCTGTCACTCAGTGCTTTACAAATTGAACGTGGAGGAGAGGTTAAAAAAAAAAAAAGCTCCATGAAGTTTTTTTTTCTGGGAAGAATATGCTAATAAAGCATCAGCAGGAAGAAGCAGGTTGTGTCTGAAAGAGTTTTATCAACTCTGAATTATTGGTGTGCTAAGAAGCATGGGGTTATGTCTAGAGCTGGGTTGCTGTAATTAATCCTTCCTGTTCCTGGAGGAAAAGGACATCAGAAAAGAGAAGTCAGTGCCTGCATATTGTACAATGTCTGCTTTCTGAGATAAACACCACAAAAACTACAGAACGACAACAGGAGGAAAATAATGAACAAGAAATTAAAACATTTTGAAAGCCCCTCTGTGATAAATCTCTTCTGCTTACCTAAACACTTTCATTTCTTTTGACGATTAGGGAGGCATAGAGAGAGAGAAAAAAAAAACATGGTTTGGAAAACATCTGCCTGTGTGGTGAAATGCTGTAAAGAGAACTGAAAGACACAGATGTGACTTTTGCCTGCTATTTCAGAAGTCAGCGGCTGAGATTGTGCATACTGTCGACTTGAAAGGGATCAGCATTTGTTTGGAGGAAATAGGTATTGAAAGCTGGGTGACAACTGGTTCCACTCTTCCATTTAACAAGCTCCTTTTCAAGACCTGCTAATAACGGGTTTTTGTTTTTCTGAATCAATTTAGAGAGTTTTCAGTTTGGTTTGTATCTTCCCAGATCTCTGTCGTGCTCAAACAAACATACTGCAATTCTCAGCATGCAGTTTCCCATCAAATGACCCTGTTTACTTGATAGCACCTGAAACATGCCAACTCTGTCCGATTATACAGATCCAAATAGCCATGAAATTTGACATATGCTCACTTCTCCAAAAGATCAAGAGAGGAAAACATTATTCCATCATATTGATAATCTACCTGGGAAAGATTTCAGAATGAGAATCCTCATGACCATTGCTCTGTTTTCTCTCTTCTACTGAGTCAGTTATGGCATCTAGGTACATACCAAAATAACTTCATCACGAAAACATGAAAATGATAATTCTGTTTTGCTATCTTTCAGCTTTTTAAACAATTAATGAGGATTTATTTATTTTTCCTTTACCTTTTGGAAGTTAATTTGTCATAATTGTCATAATCCATTAATCCACTCCTATAATGCCCTATTTCAAAAATAAATTTAAAAATCAACAAGATCTTCCTTGATTGATACAAAGCATAATTGATATCATAGTTTTTGAAGAGTGCAATTGCTCCTGAACACCTGAGGGCAGGACAAGAAGCAACGGGTGAAACCTAATCAAGGAGAGAAGCAACTTAGAACTAAGAAGAAATTTCCTGACAGTGAGAACAATTAATCAGTGGAACAACTTGCCTCCAGAAGTTGTAAATGCTCCAACACTGGAAATTTTTAAAAAGATGTTGGATAACCATTTGTCTGAAGTGGTGTAGGGTTTCCTGCCTAGGCAGGGGGTTGGACTAGAAGACCTCCAAGGACCCTTCCAACTCTGTTATTCTATTCTATTCCTTTTCTCCACCAACAGTCTTCCTGCCCAATACACCATCATGGTTTTATAAAGTACAAAATAAAATGACCAGCTGAAAGTCTTGTGACTACAATAGACATTAAGTGTAACTTTGTGTTACCCAAACTGCATTTGAGATTATGCTCTTACATTCATACCTTCATACCTTCATATCTGAAGCGAACTCTTTGCTGAATATGGTGCCATATTGAGTCCTTATGTAAATGTTAGTGCTCTCGTCTGATTAAGGAATCAGCACAAATTTCACATCAAGGATTAATACATAAACATCTGTTTTGATGATACACAAATGAAGCATTAACTCTCTTAAAATGCATTTTAAGATGATATGCCCCATATGTAATGAAATATTTTAAAAGGTTCATTGTTAAATTAAACTCAATTCTGAATAGTTTCTTCTTGGCAACATGATGGAAGCAGGCTTTCACCTTTCCAGATTATTTTCTAACTTCCTAAAGTTCTGGTTTTTTTCTTCAGTGATTTTCCATCATTGGTACAAACTGGATCTAGTTCTACTTATCTTTTTTCTATAGTCAAGGTCAGTTAGGATGAGCATTTAACTATTTATATTGTAGATATTACTCTAATTAACCATAGCATGGTTTCACTTTTTAAGTTAATTAATTGTAGAAAATGAAAGCTTACTATCATGAGAGATATACTGTACTTGATTTAAATATTCTACGTATAAGAAAACTAAATATAAACTTTGGGTTTGGATTTCCTTCATTAAAAAAAAGCAATTATTTCCAGCTCCATGTATTCTATATGTACTTTCGACAAACTGTTACAAAAAGATTGCATGTTTTGTTAGAAGTAGCAGTAAAATGGAACTTCCTGGTATTTTGAAGCTCTCAATTCAATAGAGTTTGCTTGTTTTCTTATTAGTTTACCATTTAAAGAAATTGAATAATCTAAAGATTTATGGTGATCTGTTTTGCATACAGAATGTTAAAGAGAGGTAGGGAAAAAAAAGAAAAGAAAGGATTCTTCACACACCTGCCTTTCCAAGAACAATGGGAAAAACTGGGAAGATAAGGATGTGTAGATTCCAAAGGAAAAGTTCGTCACGGCAACTAGATATCTAGTTCAGCAGGTTGTGGCAAAGCCTGATCACTTATGATAGTATCATAATGATGCAATGCAAATTGCAATAATATAAACAGATTATTATAAGAACCCAAAAGTGTGACCTTGGACACTTTTTAAAATAAAAATTGACATAACAGTTTTGTACAAATTAAATAGATTTCAGAGTACATACTGTTAAAGATTTTGATGGAGACACAGAATTATATACTCTGTTTTATGTAAGAAGCTACCTAGACAAACTTCAGGATCTTATTATGTCAGTTTAAAACTGAAATGTATAATAAATTATTCAAGAGAAACAGGAGTCTAGGAATAGGACATTTCATCACAGACCTCTGGCCAACTTGCCTTATTCGGCTTTATTCTGTTTTCTCTGGACCAAACCTCCTGGTGGTAATTATTTCAATAGTGCCTTTATTACTAATTAGATTTTTGTGGTAGTGGGGAGGTTCAATGCTTAAATTGTTTTTGCTTCTGGTTTATATTGTTTGGTAACAGGCTCCCTTAACTTCAACTGGTTTTAATGGAAGCACATCTCAGGTGGCATATAACTTCAAAACCTAAGTTACCTTTAAATTAAGTGATATAAAATTCAGATTGATCAAGAAATCTCAGAGAATGTTCATACAATACAGATAGAATATTACAAACCTTAAGAACAGCCTATTTAAACCTAGAATCTTAGAGAACTATTGATCATAATTGCCATATACCTAGGGCATTTGTTTTAAAAAATCCAAAGCCTGATTCCACTCAGTCACAAGGTTAATCATGACGATATGTTGATGGCTGACTTGAGAAGAAAATAAATCATATATGTGATTTACTGATGTCAGAAGTCTATGGGCAAAATTTCAAAATCATGCAAGATCATGATTGCATAAATACACCATGTAAAGTTTGGTTTTGTTTTAACTCATCTATCCTCAGCATATTATCAAACCCTTTGAGAATGTCTGACAGTTGTTTTCAACATAGCTGAGATGTGATGGGAAAGGTCAATCAACAACGTGAGTTAATTTTAAGGAAATTAAGCCAAGAGTTATAGACCAATTGTTTAGGTTAAGTCTGAATTCTCTGAATAGATTAACATTGAGAATAAGTCTTATCATTTTTTTTTCTTATACAAGTTTTATGGACATGAAACATAATGAGTATAGAAGTGAATAAAATTCAGATGATAGAATTAAAGAGAATGTAGAAAATGTACAATGAACATCCAGGACTCTTTCTAATAATGAAAACTGAACTGGAAATTTTAATAAAAAGGAAAAATGTACCTGCAACCTATACCTTGTCCCAGGATGCTGCGAGTAAGAAACTATAGAGATTTTCTGATTAATCACCCTCATCAGGGGAAGCCTAAGAAGTCACACTAACAAGATCTAAAAAAATTATTACTTTATGTAGAGTGAGATCTTTGTTTCAAGTAATTGTGATTTTTTTTTTCATTTTTCATATTTCCACCAGGCCTTGCAACATGACAATCAAAAATGCCTGTGGTGTTTCCCATAGTGCATACAAGTTATTAATGTCATTTGGTCTCTAGCCCAGGTCTGAATTTTGATTGGAATGGATCCAGATAATTTGCCTAATCTACTGTAACATTACTCTACTGTATATCTGAAATTGGAGATGAAATGGAAATTTTAAAATACCTTTGTATCTGAGATCAATTAGGTACATGATGGAAATGCCTGAGAAATCCCACAGAATGTAACTCTTGGTGCTTTTAAGAAACCACCACGATCCATCAAACATCAGGGGTAATAATTCAGACTGGTCCACCCCAGCAGAGATTATGGTAAAGCTTAACAAAACAGTGATCTGATCCTAGCAAATGATTGACAGTAGTGTCCTTGATCTTCAGAGCATACACCTGCACTTCAAGGCAAACAGTAAGTCCATGAGTTGGGACTGAAATGATCTGTGCAAGCGTGTGGTTGGTAGTCATGAATTCCTGAGCATAGATGGATTCAATCTCCAGAGCATGGAAGATAAAATCACCCAGCACTAATAGTTGTTGAGATTTTACCATTATCCCTGTTATGAGTTCTAGAAACATCAACCCCAGCTTGTCCCTACAAACTCTGATTTATATGTAGACATTGAAAGACTGAAATCTGCAGAACAGTCAATTTCAGGATCATTGTAAGGTTCCTCTAAAACTTATTTCCCCATTCTGTGCCCCTTCCTTATGCCTGTTGTTGGAGGACCTCAAACGTGGGGGGACATATTTTTTTATACATCCTAGCCCCCTTTTTTTTCTTAAATAGGTTTCAATGTTACATAACAAGCCTACCCACTCATTCACCATCATACTGTGTATGGATGTTGTCTTATTACAGATGGACCTGACATTAACAAACAAATCAGCAATCCAACCTCTAGGCCTAGGGCAGATGAACACCTACTGTAGGAGATCGGCATGAAATTGCTGTCTCTTGTCCCTGGCTCCTATCAAAGCTCCTACCAACTTATCAAATTCCAAGATATTGTTCCTCCCATCCCTGATGCCTATCATCATCCCTTATTTTCCCAATCTCTCCTTTTACATGTAATCACCCAAACTAATTTCCCACCTCTTCCAAACATCCAGGACAAAAGTATTTCAAACATTCTAACTAGCTTTCATACAGAGAGGCAACAGACTGAAACCTCATTTTAACTGACTCACAATTTCTATGTTTACATAATAACATTAAGGAGCTGTTTTAAATCGTATCAATGAATAACAGCAATTAAACTCCCACCTGACCTCTCCTGGATCTATGCCTGGATTTGCTCCTTCAATTGAACCCACTCTCCATCTTGGTATTAACACATAGCATTTGATGAACCAACTATGTATATTGCCCATTGATATAAACAGTCTTTCACCTTAATGATCAAAAACCTAGAAAATGTTAAACTTGCCTAATCTCATAGCAAAACTATTGGATACCTTATCCCCATCCACCAAATCCCTTCCTTTATAGTGTACGATAGTGGCGGGGTGCTATGGCCTGTGAGAATAACTTTGGGAGGTAGAAGAAAGAGTTGTAACCTAGGTAACAGTTTTGATAAGGTACAGTGTATCTCAATCCACAAAAGTAATGGGGATGGAGAAAGCATCTCAAGAGATCCTCTTTACTCTCTGGAAAGGAAACACAGGGGAGGAAGAAGTGTTTCCACACTTGCAAGTTCTGTACTGTACAATAGAGGTGGTACAGTACTCATGGTTTTAATTTGGATTACCTTGAAGGGCTGAAAGGATTACTTCATTTTCAATTCTATTCTGGGGGTTAAAGCTGAAACAACCAAAGATCCCTCCTTGAGGTATTGTCATGGTACACACAGTAGGACTTACAGTGAGTTTGGAAACTTCTGTGTTTTTTCTTTGTTGTTGTTGTTTTTTTCTAATATAGATGTACAGATAATGTTCATTCTTGCCCCCTCTTCCTGCTTCTTTCCTGCTTTTAACCTATTTTACCAGTTAACTTAGTTGATGTTTCATAAATAAACGCCAAGCTTTAATCTTCTGGATGAACTGAAAGGCACCTGTGCTAGCTCAGATCTGGATATAAGGATTGCCTTAGAATTGGTTGGGAGTAAACAAAACTGGAAATCATCCCCAGTACTTCTCCATACGAGTTCATAAACATAAGGATATTTATTTAGAAATCATAAGGAAGGGAATTGCCACAGAACTTACTATTCCATTAAAAAAAGCACAACAATATTGCAAAACAAGTCTTACTAGTCAAGTGACAATAAAACCATGAAGCAAGCCACAAGGAGAACCATTTGAATGGAACAGGATACAGTCCTTTCCATCCCTTCCCATATAAAAACAGTAATGGCTATAAACTATGCCAAGTATGCTTGTGACACTAAGTATTGTGTTTGAAAAGCATTTATTTCAGGATCTTATCCTAAATTAGTCATACAAAGATCTAACTGAGACACTGGCTTAAGCTCTGATACAAATGCCTCAGTGCATGGCCCCTACTACTGAAAGTTTGAGTGTGTAGTGGCTGTATGGCAGAGAGTACTGTGAAATTACTATTTGATGAATAAATTGTGTTATAGTGTACTACAAGTAAGTAAATGATATTCCTGTCACATGTCTACTTTTTATTTATTTCAATGGTTTTAGTTTTCAAGTACATATAAATAGGGTAAACTTGCTTTTTTTTTTTTTTTTTTACAACATCTGGCCTCCATACTGAAACAACAGCATACTTTGAGCAGTAATCTCATGCAATTTCTGCTGAATAGTACAGTATATTTAAACAGTTCCAAGGAGTGAATAATACTATTTTAAAGGAGCTTTGATCATTACTTATCTTTCAGCTGATTATAGGAATCTTGTTGGAAGCTTTCAAAGGATTTTTAATTTTGACTCTCTTTATGTCTTCAGCCTAGTGCTGACATTAATTTCCCCAATTCCCTGTGAAAAGAAGCACAGTTTTGTCTCAGATGCTTTTTGTTCCTTATGTCATGCCTTTTGTGCATGCAGATGGGATTGATTAATTCCAAGACCTTAACTTGCATTGCCACCTCCCACTCTACCATTGCCGGCTTCTTAATATATCCATCCATCCATAGACAGATAAATGGGAGCACAGATTCTTTTGCTAGACAAATTGCGTATAACATTGTTCGGTTGGTTATACTAAGTACTAAGGCTACTTGAAACTCACTATCGCCTTGAAATAATTGTGAAGTGAAGTGCATCCCTCTAAAGATGATTGGTGAGAGGGCTGGGCAATTCTCAAGGACCCCTGGTAAGCATTCAAAACATGGATTAAGTGGAACCTAATTGTCAGAGAAGCCTCTGATAGCCTCAGGGGTCAATCTTAGCCTTCCTCAATTGTGAGTCTGCTGCTTCACATCTGCTAAGATTGGGTGAACTTTACAATCAGAAATTTTTTATTCAGGAAATGAGGTGGGTCAAAAGTTTGTAGGTTCTATGTATAGTGTAAAGAATTTTTAAAGAAGCAGGAGGACCATAACAACAATAGCTGATTGTTGAAGTTATTGATTGCAAGATGTTGGTGGGAACTGTTAGCAAAGTAAAAAATAATAATCAAAAAGTCTAAAAGAAAAAAGTATAAAGTTATACATGTGTATATGGAATGCAATTTCAAAAACTAATTGGTTCTATTTAAATTTGAGCCAAAATGACAGCAACAGGGAAACTATCATTAGATTAGCCTAAATTCTAGATCAAGAATGGTAAAGTTTCCCAAGATCTTTTAATGTACACATCTACACATGTATGCTTATTGAAAAATAAATCCATTAATTTCATCTGATCCACATTTCATGTATTGATGTTTGGGATGACAACTCAATATTTTGTAAATGGATAAAACAAGCTCTAATATTTAGAATTTAGATGTATACATTTCTATTACCGATTCATTTCTAATAAGAAAGTAGATATTCAACAGAATATTAATTCCAAAGAGATTTATTTTTTTATTTTTATTTGTCAATTGCTTACAAGATAATAGGTATAAGTAAAAACATAGTTATAAATACATGGATACATATAAGAAAAATAAAACATATATATATATATATATATATATATATATATATATATATATATATATATATATATATATATTCTTAAGTTTTCGCGGGTACTTACATGTCTGGCATTCAGCTTTGTTCGGGTATTTTCCCACGTCATAATAGTGGTGCTTTTAAAATTGTAGCAACGTTTCAGCAGAATCTCATCTGCCATCATCAGGTTTCTGTATGGTGTTTGTCTGTGAGTTAGACTTTTACAGTGGTTTCAGATTTAAATTTGGGGCAGCATATTGCTGTGTCAGAATGGTTTTTTCTTCCTCCTGATTGGTTGAGAGTCTTGGTCTGTGTTTATTGGTCTTGGAGTTTGCTGTGTTCTGCTACTAATATCTTCTGTCTGTTTTTTTGGCTCTTTTTGTATCTTGATTGGCTGGCAACATTGTGTTACTTTATTGGAGGCCTTTAGTGCAGCTTGGCTTCAGGTAAATGGACGGCTATCATTAGTTAGGAAGCTGGGTTTCATCTGGGTGCCTGGTTGGGGTGTGTTTGAGCTGGAGGTATCAGGGGGGATCTGTTTGTGCCCAGGTGTTTGCCTGGCTTGTGGTGTGGAGATTTTTTTGTGTGTGAGTGCAGGCTTCCAAATGATTGACAGCCTGGTGGAATCATCTCTTCTGTTCATGCTTTCTGGTCTTTTTTCAATCTCGATGGCTTCTCTGATGATTCTGTGGCTGGGATTTTCTATGGTGGCTAGGGTTTTGGTGCCATTGAAGTTGATGTTATGACCTGTGGCTTCCATGTGTTGGACGAGTGAGGAAGTGTGTTCCAGCTTTTTGACTGCATTTTTGTGTTCATCCATGTGGGTGCTTATTCTTCTATTGGTCTGTCCAATGTATGTGGCCGGGCATGATGCACAGGGGACTTCATATATGCCTTGGTTTTCCAGGTCAATTTTGTCTTTGGGGTTCCTGAGGATGGCTGCTATTTTTCTGTCTGTTTTGAAGGCAGTCTTGATGTGGTGTCTGTATAGAATCTTACTAATTTTGTCTGTAGTGCCTCTTATGTAGGGCAGGACAGCTGTTCCATAGGTCTGTTCATCTTCTGGGTCTCTATTATGTCTCAGTGTGTTTTTGTGGATCAAGTTGGTGATTTTGCTTTTGTGGAAGCCGTTGGCTGTCAATATTTTAGTCAGGGTGCATAGTTCAGTCTTAATGTGTGTCTTGTCTGCCAGGCGTTTGGTTCTAGTAATTAGTGTTTTAGCCACGGAGTTTATCTGTGCTGGGTGGTGGTGGGATTGGGCGTTGAGGTAGCGGTTGGTGTGTGTTTTCTTCTGGTATATGGTGTGTCCTAGTGTGCCATCTGTTTTTTTGTAGATTAGTACATCTAGGAATGGTAGTTGTTTGTTTGTTTCTGTTTCCATGGTGAACTTGATTTTGGGGTGTGCGCTGTTTAGCTGTGTTAGGAAGTTGTTTAGGTTTTCTTGTCCATGGGGCCAAATCACGAATGTGTCATCGATATATCCAATATATATATATATATATATATATATATACCTTTGGTTATTCGGGTTTTCTCCCGCGTAAGATTGGAAGTATCTAGGCAACGTTTCGATGAAGTCTCATTCATCATCTTCAGGCTTGGTCTTCAGCTCTGTGCTTCTCAGAGTGATGTGAGCTTGCAGCTGCTTCTTCCTTTTAACTGCTAGTGGGGGTGTGACTTGATTGGGTGGGGGCTTGGCTGTGTTCTGATTGGCTGGGGGTGTGTTCTCATTGGTTGGGGGTTTGGCTGTGTTCTGATTGGCTGGAGGCGTGTTCTGATCAGGTGGGGGCTTGATTGTGCTCAGGTTAGGCTTAGTTGCTGGAGGGCTTGAGCTGGTGAGCTGTGATCTTGCTGTTTGGCTTCGAGTTCGTGGTCGTGCTGCATCTTCATGGTGGAGATCAGTTCGCTTCATGTATGGCTCAGAGGGGTTTGAAGTGGATAGTGATGCAGCTGCAGTGCGGCTTCTGGTCCGTGGTCATGTTTCATCTTCTGTGTGGGTGTGAGTCTGCTTTCTACATGGAAGTGTGGTGGTGGCATCTTGTGTGGCTCTCAGGGGTGTGGGTCTGGTGTCATTCTTCATGTTAGGTACGCGTCTGTTCATGAGGGTGGGTTTCCAAATGGCTGGTAGGCGGGGGGTATCATCTCATTTATTCATGCTGTGTGGGCGTTTTTCTATCTCTATGGCTTCTCTGATGGTTCTGCTGCTGAAGTGTTCAGTTTTGGCGATAGTTTTGGTATTTTTAAAGTCAATCTCATGTCCTGTGGCTTTGAGGTGTTGGACCAGGGAAGAGGTCAGTTCTTCCTTTTTGATTGAGTTCTTATGTTCTTCAATGCGTGCACCTATTCTTCTGTTAGTCTGTCCAATGTATGTGGTGGGGCAGGCAGTGCAAGGGATTTTGTATACTCCTTGATTTTCTAACTCGATTCTGTCCTTAGGGTTTCTTAGGATGGTGGATATCTTTCTGTTTGTGCAGAATGCTGTCTTAATGTTGTGTTTTTGGAGGATCTTGCTGATTTTGTCCATAGTGCCTTTTATATATGGGAGGAGGGCTTTGCCATTCTCTTGTTCTTTGTCTTGGATTTTGGCTGGGGTTTCTTTTTGGATTAGGTGGGTGATCTTCTTTCTTTGGAATCCATTGGCTGTCAGCACGCTGGTGAGAGTGTGTAGTTCGGTCTCTAGGTGTTATTCATTGGCTAAGCATTTTGTTCTGGAGATGAGTGTCTCGGCTACAGAATTGATCTGTGCTGGGTAGTGGTGTGAGAGTGCGTGTAGATAGCGGTTTGTATGTGTTTTCTTCTGGTAGATGGTGTGTCCTAGGGAGCCATTGGATTTTTTGTATACCAAGACATCTAGGAAGGGAAGTTGGTTGTTAGCTTCTGTTTCCATGGTGAATTGTATTTTGGGGTGTTGGCTGTTGAGGTGTGTGAGGAAGTTGTTCAGTTTTTCTTTCCCGTGTGGCCAGATTATGAAGGTGTCATCTACGTATCTGAGCCAGAGTTTGGGTTTGTGATCATATTTTTCTAGAGCTTGTGTTTCAAAGTGTTCCATGTAGAGGTTAGCGATGACAGGTGAGAGGGGTGATCCCATGGTTGCTCCTTCTATTTGTTTGTATTTTTGTCCATTGTAGCTGAAGTATGTATTGGATAGGCAGTGGTTGGTCAGATCTAGGATGTGCTTGGGGGGGTTGTATTTGTTTTGGATGGCTGTCAAGGCTTCTTTTATTGGCACTTGGGTGAAGAGGGATATGACATCGAAGCTCACTAGTAGGTCACTGGGTTGTAAGTTTTGTTTCTTTATGATTTTTTTGGATAATGGCCTGTCTAACTGCTTGCTTGGATGGAGAAGATAAGAAATTCTGCTTTGTTAAAAGTTTATTTCTGAAGTTGTAATTGCTATTTTGCGTGACAAAAGGCAACAAATAGTGCTTCATTTATTTTGAAATTGTGAAATGTGTTGTTAAAAACTCTAAAACTGAGTGAAGGAAAAAGAGAACATCACTAGAGCAGTATGTATGCATGACAAGTGTTCCTATGGTGAGATGACAACTGTCAAGAGCTACAAGCAGATGTAATATGGGCACTGTGAGTTATTCATAATGGTTAGCTTATAGAACACAATGGAAATGAAAGAGCCAGACACAAACACAAACACAAAAGTTTTCTCACTCTTTCTTCTTTCTCCTGGCATCAGTCATGACACATACTACCATGGAAAGTTGTTATCCATCTTCAGCATATAGTGCTTTGTGATCAGCATGAAAAGGGAGGGAGAGATCAAAACATAAAATGATATTTTTTTTATATTTCAACATTGCCCCACTTATTAATCAATGGAAACAGCTGCTCGATCTAATGACCAAATCAGGCAAGAAATATGAGAATGGTGCCATATAATATTTACAAAACTTTTTCCATGCCTTCTTGTTGGGGAGAAATGGCCATGAAGAAATCATTTTTAATACTGATGTTATTTGACACACACACACACACACACTAAAAATAAAATAAAATGAATAAAATAATAAAATAAAATTCAAATTAACATAAAGGAAAAAGGTGAAAGGGAATTATTATCCCCCCAACACAAAAATATCATCTATATGAATAGATGAATATGAATATATAGATAAATATCATCTACATGATTATGTTGAGCAATATTATCCTAGAGTTTGACACAAAAGTTGGATATAACAGTGGGGATTCTAAATCAGTAATTAATTAACAACAATCTAGCCTGAAAGGAGGTTAACAAAATACAACTTAGTTCAAACTCCAAAAAAGGTAGCACTACTGAATGATTCCTCCAAAGGAAAGGAATTCAGCTTATCTGCCATCAAACCCAGAACGGACACAGTTTGATATTGCACACACCAGGGCTCTCCAACCTTGCAACTTTCAGCCTGGAGGACTTCAAAGCTGCCTGGGAAATTCTGGGAGTTGAAGTCCTCCAGGCTGAAAGTTGCCAAGGTTGGAGACCCATGGCATACACAATCACATTTCTAGCTGGTTGAAGTAAAATGTAAGTCTACTTCTTCAAGAGTCCTTAAGTGTCCTTGAAAAAACATTTCAATCTGACTTTTAATGTCAGGGGGGAAAAAAAAGTCTTTGCTTGTACTGAATTCCATTTTGTTCTGTAACTCTTTTGCCCGATAGATAAATTATACACTAATGTTTTTCTATTGATTTCTATTGAAATGCATCTTTTTGCATCTCTTTTCTTCTTTTTGATGCCATAATCTCTTCAGGGAGGAGAACTGAGGCCTTTAAAAACTGATAGAAAATTTACTGCTATATCTCGTTGATTGTTTTCATCCCTTGACACTTTCCATTTGGACTAATCTTTGCCCTGCTTTTTTTTTTTTTCCTTGAGCAGTAAAAGCACATATCCCAAAGAAATATTAATAAAAGAAATGTGATTGTGAAACCGGCTCCAGAAAAAAATGAGCCCATTTATAAAACTTTGTTTGTGTAGAAGATGACCAGGCTGAGCCTGAAGACAGGGTCAAATCAGGGGTGAGATCCAATTGGTGTAACTACCGGTCTGGTGATTTACGTTTTGCAAATAACTGCCATGATCTGCCTTTTTAGGGAGACCAGCTCGAGGTACCACAAGAAACACTAGAATTTTATTGATTTACTTTATTGATTATAAACTTTAATAATAGAATCTTGAAAGCCTAACAACATTTGTCCTTCCCTGTTTCCTGTACCTAAGAGAGGCATAGATAGCAGGGGGATCTTGAGTTTCTATCTTACTGTTTTTTTGTTTTGTTTCCTAAGCTAAATTTATGTTTACTAACAGCTACTACATATTTTCTTCAAAGCTATTTCCAAATACTTGTACAACTATGCTGTTCAACTTTATAGGTAATAACTAGCATCCTCAACTGTACCAATGTGAATTGAAGCTTACTATCAGGCAGAAAGTATGACCTGTTGCATTGGCAAATGTCCAAACCTGCAGTTTTGTATCAACTGGGTCAATTAGAGCTTCTGAATTCTTTTCAATTTACTGTACAATGCATTGTAAAGTGCACTACAGTAATTCAACTGGAAAGTGATTAAGAGTAACCATGAGTAGGACCTCCAGATTCAGAATAAAGCACATGTGATGCACAAGATGAACATGTACAAAGACACAATTAACCATGCTACCATTGCTTTTTGAACAGGATCCCTGAATCCAGGAGGACTCTCAAACTGTGCAATTGTTTTGTCTGGAGTCTCCAGCTTTGGAAGGCTCAAAAGTTATGGCTATTCAGTCTTGCCAGGGATGAGCCTTTCCCCACATAGAATCCCCTGCCTTAAAACATTGGGAAATAACTTTTAAAACAACACTTGGTCTGCCTAGGACAAAGATATATAATTGATATAATCACCATTCCGATAATACTTCAAGCTTTGGCAGTGGATGGTTTCCTCCAGTGTTGGCATATGTCTAGTAAGGCAGGGAGAAAGAATCAAGCAGGGAATTAGCTTTGAATAGTTCCAGAGTTGCAATAGATCCAGGACTGAGCCCCCTGACTCCAAGCTCCCTGGAACCTTATCTATCTGTTCCCAAAGGAAAGCAAGCAGTCTGGCAAGATTCTTATATTATAGGCAGAATACAATAAATTAGTTAGATTGAGCTGTACTCGTGGATCTAGTTCTTGTTCCTGACACTGTTTTTTTTCTTTTTTAAAGAAGAGTGCAAAAGATAAACCCTGGGGAATTCTACAAGGGCCTTGGGTTCTAGCTCCCTCCTTTCCATATTGACTGGAACTGGCCTCAGATAAAGAAGGACTACCAGACAACTGTCCCCCTTACTCCCATTTCCCTGTGCTAATATGCATGGGCACCATGTTAATCCACAGAGATATTAAGGTTTAATCAAAGAGGATCAGGATGGGATGTACTGTATTATGTCTTATGCAAGGCCTTGACAAATATGCTCAATGCCATCTCAAAGATCTAATGAGCTTTTAATCCCAATTGAAAAGGGATCAGATTATTCACTCCCTCCAGAGTTCTCTGGAGTTAAAGGCTGATCATCTTCTTAGCACATTTCCCTTACAAAAAATCAAACTTGCAAAATGGCAATTGTTATGGACTAAGCCAACACAGTGATACAACCCTAAACAGCTTTTACTTTACAGCAGGCTTGTAATCCTGCACTTCTCATTGGCCTGCAAATAGCGAGTCGTGATTGGTCATTTTTGGCCAGTCTGATTGGCTGTTAACGGGCCCCTCTGATTGGACGCTTACAAAAGGGGTAAACTCAAACCATTGGTTGTTTTGACAGCAGTCAGCGCTATAAAAGAGCTGCTGCTGCCCAAGTATTTGCTCTGTTCTTATTTTACAATAAAGAGTTTGATGTCTCATCTCCGTTCCTTGCGCCCATGCCCAGGACTTAACACTGGTGACGAGGATGGGATGCGGAGACGATAGAGCTGACTAAGTACGCATCGAACAAGACAGAGCACGTGGCGAAAGAGCACATGCAACAAACGGCAAGATGACCAGCAGCGCCATACCACCCGCTCCATTCGACCCAGCAACCGAAGACTGGGACTCATATATAGATCGCTTCCAGATGTTCCTAGAGACTAACAATTTAAAAGATGCTACGCCTGGCAAGAAACGAGCGGTGTTCCTGACTCATTGCGGCCCCACCGTTTTCAAAATGGCTAAAGCACTGGCAAAACCAGTGGAAGTGAAGACCATGGATTGGGACACCCTCGCTTCAATCCTCTGGGCCCATTACGCACCCGCAGTACCTACACTGATACGAAGACACAAATTTTACCAGAGGGACCAACGGAAGGACGAGAACATTGGGAATTTCATAGCTGACCTCCGGAACCTAGGAGGCCTTTATGGTTTTGCAAACTTAAAGGAAGCCCTAAGAGACCGCATAGTTCTGGGATTAAATGCACCGCACGTGCAGAGTAAACTGATGGTGAAAGTCGATATCAGCCTTACAGATGTCATTGCCAACGCTACTGCCGCAGAAGCAACCAGGAAGTCAGCTGCTGAAATGTGCTGAGCAAACGCGCCGCTTCGCCAACTCGCTAACGATAGCCCACTCGCCACTGAGAAGCACACTACCACCACCCACCATGAAGATTTCGAGTCATCCTCAGACAGTGAGGAAGAGGAGGTCAACCGGCTCCACTCGGAACGAGAGCAAAGGAACCAGAGACATCCGCGCCAATGTGCTGGTTGCGGGGCAAACCACCTGCGATCGGACTGCAAATTCCTTGACGCACTCTGCCATATTTGCGGAAAAAGAGGCCACATCGCAAAAGTCTGGAGAAGCAAGCAAGAGTCCAGTCTCAGCTGAAGGGAGAACAACCTCTGTCAGGAGACAGGCAAACCTCCTGAGAACCAGGACCGTCTGAACCATCAAGGGAACAATCACTACTACTACAGAAATCAAGCACCTGCCTCTTCAACGAGATGAGAAGAGGCCCACCAAACCATTATTATCGGCCACGCTTCATCGTTCGATGCAAGAAAGATCTGCCTAAGGGTTACGATTGAGAATCGACCGTGCATGATGGAAGTCAATTTGGGATCATCCCTATTGATGGTACCCTGAAAAACCCTCAAACAGTTGATCCCTGCCATCTGCCACTAGGACCTCAGCATGCAACGAATCATCCTGAAAGACTACCAGGGAAACAGAATTCCAGTTGTCGGTTCCAGCCACGTCCAAGAATCCTTCAAGGACTGCACCGCAACGCTTCCCCTGACTGTTATCGATCATGATCGGCCCAGTTTATTAGGGTTACAGTGGTTTGCCCCACTCGGGATTGAACTAGCAGGCATATACCAAACCAGAAGCGATGACTGGGAAGAGGCTCTCATCCAGGAAATCTAGGACGTATTCACAGGAGCATTAGGCAAGTACAAGGGGACCCCTATATCATTTAATCTCAGCCCCGATGTAGCTCCCATTCAGCTTAAGGCTCATCAGGTGCCTTTTGCCCTAAAGCCAAAGATCGACGAGCAGCTAGATAAACTGATAGCCCAGGGCGTATTGGAACCAATTGACATTGCCCGCTGGGAAACTCCAATAGTAATGCCCATGAAGTCAGATGGTTCGTTAAGAATTTGTGGGGATTACCAGGCCACCCTAAATCATGCTCTTCAACAGAGCTCTTACCCAGTACTGGTGGTTCAACACCTTCTTCATTCCCTGGGTGGTGGAAAAATATTTACAAAATTGGACTTAGCTCAGGTGTACCAGCAACTACCTGTAGACGCGACAACTGCAGAAGCTCAGACAATAGTTACACATAGAGGCGCTTTCAAGTGCAATAGACTCCAATTCGGAGTAAGCGTGGCGCCGGGCATATTCCAAAGTTTAATAGAGAGACTATTACAAGGCATAAAAGGCGTCGTGCCTTATTTTGACGACGTCCTAATAGCTGCCCCCACTAAAGAGTTATTAGTACAACGACTCAGAAAAGTTCTTCAGAAATTTAAAGATGCTGGTCTGAGGGTAAAAAGGGACAAATGTCAACTTTGTACGGAGAGAGTGGAGTTCCTGGGATACCTTCTCGACAGACAGGGAATCCACCCCACCAAAAAAAACCTAACTGCAATCAAAAACACCCCAAGACCTAGAAATAAGACAGACCTCCAAGCCTTCCTGGGACTCATTAACTTTTATAACATCTTCTTGCCCCAGAAGGTGACCATAGCCGAGCCCCTAGATAGACTTCTCGACAAAAAGGCTTCCTGGATCTGGGGATGGCATGAAGAGAGGGCATTCCAAGAGGTAAAAGACCTCTTAACCTCCGATGCTGTATTAATGCAATACAATGAGACTCTACCTTTGACAGTTACCTGTGACGCCACACCATTTGGAGTGGGAGCCATTTTAAGCCATGTCCTACCAAATGGGAATGAGGCACTTATTGCGTTCTTTTCGAGAACCTTGTCTAAAACCGAAAGGAACTATAGTCAACTTGATAAAGAGGCTCTCGCTATTGTATCCGCAATTAAACATTTCCATGAATATGTGTATGGGAGACCCTTTACCATAATTACAGACCACAAGCCGCTACTTGGTATTTTGGCGGGAAACAAACCAACTCCCCATATCTTATCACCAAGAATGACATGTTGGTCAGAATTTTTAGCCGCCTACGATTACCGATTGCAACACCGCCTGGGAAAAACCATTCCCCACACTGACGCTTTGAGCTGATCCCCGCTACCGGACATCATAGAGGACCCAGCTCCAACCTTATCCGTATTGCAAATCGAAACCCTCAAATCGCCACCACTGACTGCTTGAGACATTGCCTTAGAAACAAAAAAGGACCCTGTTTTGGCATGAGTCCTCAGCTGGTTGGAACGGGGTTGGCCGGTCAGCGAAACCAATGATATGTTCAAGCCATTTAAGAATAATCAAACACAGCTATTCTCCCAAAAAGGCTGCATAGTGTGGGGAGACAGAGTCATAATCCCAGAGAAATTGCAACATAGAGTATTAAAAATGTTGCACGATGGACATCCAGGCATCGTGCGGATGAAGGCATTGGCCAGGAGTTACGCATGGTGCCCTGGGTAAGATAAACAAATAGAGACCTGGGTAGCAAAGTGCAGCAAATGCCAGGAGACTCATTCTACTCCTCCAAAAACTCCCCCAACCCAGTGGAAACGCCTTGAGGTCCTTGGTCCCATATCCACATCGATTTTGCGGGACCCACCAGAGGACACACTTTCCTCCTAACAGTGGATGCCTATTCAAACTGGCTCGAAGCCCACAAGATGAAAAGCACCACCACAGAGGTGGTCACTAAAAAGCTGAATAAGCTATTCGCTACCCATGGATTTCCTGATGTCCTGGTCTCCGGTAATGGCCCCCAATTCACTGCCCTGCCATTCAAACAGTACCTGGCAGACCGGTGCATCCCCCATGCCTTAACATCCCCAGCCCACCCTGTGGCCAATGGTAGAGCTGAGCGAAAGGTTCAATTTGTAAAAAAGACCTTGCACAAAATGGACCACGGCGACATTAACGAGAGAATAAACTGGATGCTTCTCCTCCAGCACATAACCCCAAACAGTACTATGAACAAAACCCCAGCTGAACTCCTGATTGGCCGCAAACTTTGCTCGCATCTCGATCGCCTCCACCCAAACGACATGCCGGAACAACCCCCAGGATTCACCAGCAAGTGTCAGGCATTCCAGGAAGGTGACCTCGTGTTTGCGAAAAACTTCTCGGGCGACCCATTGTGGGTCCCCGCTACCATAATGCAACTTACGGGACCCTGATCCTATTGCCTGCAAACTACAGATGGTAAGATGTGGAAATGCCACATAGACCAACTCCGTTCCAGATTAGCACCTAGTCCTATCTCAGCCCCAGAATCTCTAGCTGGGGGGCGAAGGAACATTGAGGAGGCCGAAGAAGAAATAACAATCGAAACCCAACAGTCTACACAACCAACCAGGGGATACTCACCGTCAGAAGGAGAACCGAGCCAGGGAGTGGCCTCGCCGCATGACAGCACTGCGATGGAAATGGATCCAGGGAACCCAGAAGACAGCACTGGCATAAGCAGAGAAAGCAGCCCAGGGCCACAATTTTCACCATCCAACCCAGCTAACAGCCCACCGCAACCAGAGCCAGGACAGAAACTGGTGGAACAGCGCAGGTCGAACAGACAGGTGAAGCGACCTGCCTATTTATGAGAATATGTCATCCCACCCCTCAGACGGAACCTAGGGGGGAGGGGTGTTATGGACTAAGCCAACACAGCGATACAACCCTAAACAGCTTTTACTTTACAGCAGGCTTGTAATCCTGCGCTTCTCATTGGCCCGCAAATAGCAAGTCATGATTGGTCGTTTTTGACCAGTCTGATTGGCTGTTAACGGGCCCCTCTGATTGGACGCTTGCAAAAGCGGTAAACTCAAACCATTGATTGTTTTGACAGCAGTCAACTCTATAAAAGAGCTGCTGCTGCCCAAGTATTTGCTCTGTTCTTATTTTACAATAAAGAGTTGAAGTCACCGTTCGATGTCTCGTCTCCATTCCTTGCGCCCATGCCCAGGACTTAACAGCAATGACAAACATTTCTGTATTTTCATAAAAGAAACGTGTATGGACTTGGTTAGTGTAAACTTTAGATGAGTTTGGATGCCAGATGATAAAATCCACACTCAGAAGATGGCTTTCTAGTTATTTTCACAAGTAGATCTGGAAGCCATGAAATGATCAGATAAAGCTGCTAGGAATGGTTGAAAATAATACCAAAAAATGTTAAAGCTATGCTAGACAATTATGTAATAAACAGCAACTTCATATGTGTTCAAATTATTGTATAGCAAGAGAACATCAATAAGACCAGATGTTATAACAGAAGATATTGAGGAACTTTATAACCAATGCAAAATATATCTAAATGCAATTTCTAGAAAGGACATTGTAATACAATGGAAAACAGGAAGAATCCAGGATGACAAGAACATTTGGATTAGACAAATCAATTGAGTTTTATGAAGGTCATTCTTTGTTCCAAGTCAGTACCTGATTCAGGTTCAACACAGATTGTATACTTGAATATCACTAGATGGACAAATTAACTACCTCAAAGGAAACAAGATGCAGTAGTGCAATTCAGTCAGCTTCCACTGGGAGATAGTTGAGTAGGTTATGAATTATTGGTATTAAAATTATACTATGTCAGTGGACGACAGTAGATGTATCAACAAAATTTAACCTGGAGGACATGCTGTCAAAATCAATGTAAAAACAGATTCATTACAGTATATGAAAAGGAACGATGTGAAGAGATAAGGGATATTGTAAAAACAAATGTGAATATATATGTTTTCTGAGGTTCTCGCGGGTATTTGTATACACAAGATGCCACCACCACACTTCCATGTAGAAAGCAGACTCACACCCACACAGAAGGTGAAACACAACCACGGACCAGAAGCCGCACTGCAGCTGCATCACTACCCACTTCAAACCCCTCTGAGCCATACATGAAGCGAACTGACCTCCACCATGAAGATGCAGCACGACCACGAACTCGAAGCCAAACAGCAAGATCACAGCTCACCAGCTCAAACCCTCCAGCAACTAAGACTAACCTGAGCACAATCAAGCCCCCACCTAAACAGAACACGCCTCCAGCCAATCAGAACACAGCCAAACCCCCAACCAATGAGAACACACCCCCAGCCAATCAGAACACAGCCAAGCCCCCACCCAATCAAGTCACACCCCCACTAGCAGTTAAAAGGAAGAAGCAGCTGCAAGCTCACATCACTCTGAGAAGCACAGAGCTGAAGACCAAGCCTGAAGATGATGAATGAGACTTCATCGAAACGTTGATATATATATACGTTATGAAAATTGAGTGCAGATTTTCAATGTCAGACAAAATCTGCCAAAGAAAATTAAATAAGAATACCAATTAATATGGGGGGAAATCAAGAAAAGGGAAATGGGCATTTTTAAGATAAGAAAAAATCATAGGAAAATTACTGATAAGGTAGAACTGCAAATGTGATTAGAAGATGGATAGATTATATCGAACTTTTGCCCAAATATAACATAGAGTTACAGGAACATTTGTAGAAAATTGGATTTATTCAGTAGAAAGTATGGTATGAAAGTGAGTTTTGGGAACCAAGTATTGCAGAGTAATAAAGAGGGTGAGACAAGAATATTTGTCCCTGCATATATTTAACAATAATAAATGTATTGCAAGGATGGCAATATTAAAAGAGATGAAAATGGAACTTGACATACAACTAAAACAATTTGAAATTTGGATATATGCAGATAATACCACTCCATTTTCAGAAAATAAAGAGCCCTATAAGAGCAGATTATTAAAATAAAAATAATCTTTATTTTCCTCCACCAAAATAAAGCCCCATGACATAGTTTCGTAGCAAAGCATGGGTATAGAGCAGAGGTGGTATTCAGCAGGTTCTGACCAGTTCTGGAGAATCAGTAGCAGAAATTTTGAGTAGTTCGGAGAACTGGCAAATACCACCTCTGAATGGAGATTTTACAGTATCCTTCCCTTGCCACACCCACCAAGCCACGCCCACAGAACTGGTAGTAAAAAAGTTGGAATCCTATCACTGGTATGGAGCTAGTATTTCTATGCAAGAAAGATCAAAATAGATAAAGGAGTGATCCCTCCCATTATAGTTATAGGTGTGAAAGTTGATCACCAAAAAAGAGTTAAGTAAGAAGGTAATCAACTTCAAATTATAGATTTGAAGATGGTTATTAAGAATGCCATGGCTTGCAAGAAGAATCTAGCAAGTGATTCTGGACTGAATTAAAACATATATATTCTCCCCTTCAGTTCAAACAGAATTTTACATGTTCTTGGTGGATGAAGTGGGCAGATGAGAGTTTGGGAAAGAATAACAAGTTATACTTTACAACTTTGAAAAAAGTAAAAGAAGGAGAAGAATGATATAGGATATACTGATGGGATTACGCTGGTCACTGGAATATCCTTGGATTATCACCAAAGTAGTGTAGGAAGCTAGTACCCATCCCTCTCCTAAAAAATTGAAATATCCTAGGAAATATTAAAAAGGCAGAATATTTCCCCTAAAAAGAGTAGAAACTCAGAAGCAGAAACTCACCTCAAAGAGGCAGAAACTCAGCCCCCACACCTTTGTTAAAAATAAGGCTTAGGCGAGAGTATTTGACATAATAAAGGCTCTACTCATCTCAATACCTGGCCTGGGAAGATTGTATCAGCCAACACTCAAGTGAAGCCATGTGGTCCAGACAAAGCCTACAAAGTTAGTTAAGACCCCTGCCCCTGGGAGTCTGACAGTCAAGGGGATACATTTCTTACACAGAAACAGGAAACACTAAGGTGGGACCCAACAGAGGTTATAAAACTAAAGCACTCTCAGCTTATCAGCGCTTCTTGATCTCTTCCTTCACCTCGAAGCATGTGATCATCCTTCCTTTTCACTTTGGAGCTTCAAGCCATGTGGTCCTGTCCATCATTAAACCATCTTTCGAAACAGCCTCCATGTTTCCAGTGTCTTTTTCCCCACTTCGAACTGAACCCAGAAGGATATTTCTTCCAACAATAGGATGAAATTCATCATTTGTCCTTAGAGTCACATCTAGTCAGAGTGATTTGGTGACATATTTACAGAAGTAAGTAGCTCTTCAATGTCCAAGAGATGTGCAACTGTGGTATACAACAGATAGAAATAATATGTTCAGATTTTGTTTTATGGATGCGTGGATGGATTTCTGCATAGAGAACAGTCCTTCCCCACAATCTTCTTAGATTGGTGGTTTTGCAAAATGGTTTTATGAAAAAGATTAGCTTAAATGAGTTATGGGGAGTAATAGATGAAAGGAAATTTGAAGAATAGCACCATTTGTGAGAAGCCTCCTGAAAAAAAAAAAAAAGTGATTAGTACAAAGTAGCTCCTTTGGTTTTGAATTCTTCGTTTCATCCATACAAAATATTGTGAAAGTGTTGCTAATGTCCCTTTAACTAGTCTTATGTGTGATGTCCCAAACAGAAGGCACCATGTGGCTTTCTATCCTATTCAAGCAATCATTAAATGACAGCAGAACCATTATCACAGTGCACATTTTTAAGCATTCAGAATAGGCTTCCATTCTACATTTGCCAAGCTTGTCATTATATGGCTAAATAATGAATTTTGACTCTTGTTTCTAACACAAACGTGAACAGAGTATGTGCACTACTGCTGGAGCTGCTCTTTTTTAAAGTTTTCCCTCCAGGCTGGTTTTATCAATTAAACTTGTGATCTTATTATCACCTTACCTTTTTCCCCCACTGGGATTTGAGTGAGAATATTCTTGCCAAAGCTCACAGCTGTTCTGTGAACAAAAATAACACTCACTTGGTTCATTATTATTCCAGGGGGAATAGGGAGGGAGTCCTATGCAATTCAGCATGTGAAACTGGGTTTTGGTTCAAAGAAATAGGTCTAATCTCACATGAATACCTTATAACTAATAGTTGTTTCTACCTTTACAGTAATAATTAATTGATTTTGGTCTAAAAAGTCCCTATTTGAAGAGAATGAGGACATAATCCATAGATGAAAACAAGCTTGCTATCTTTTGTCTGTGTATTTGTGTGTGCTGCAGATTGTCTGATGCCAAAAAGTTAAATGGTCTGTCTTTTGGACAGTGGGAATTATAATTAATTCCCTATATTATCATAGAAAGTTCCTGTTTTAGAGGTGAGATTGTCTCCCCTTGCTGAATAGTAATTATGTTTAATTGCTAATGGTTAGTGACTTTTTCCATCCTATGTTTCATAAAAGGGTCTGTTTTGAGAATAAATGTTCTCTAAAGCAATCCACAGCAGTTGAAAGAGGAGCTAGAAGTAGAGAATGGGATGAAGAGAAAAATGTTTGTAACTTTAGAGAGGATGAGGAATCACTAAATTTGTCACTTCATCACTTGTTTTGATAAAGACCATGTCTTTATATATATAGAAATACTAGTTCGATATCCATGCTTTGCTACAAAATTATGTGGTCGGGCTTAGCTTTGGGGGAGGAAAATAATGGAAAAAAATCCTGCCTCTGTTTACCAGCATTCATTGGTATTCCCGTCAGTGTGTGAAAGAGTTCAAGGCTGTTTGGAAATTGAAACAGTATTTGCTGTGTGAGCAAGAAAGAAGCAGTAAGGAGCCTGGGCGTGGCTTAGCTCAACTGTTCTGTACTAAAGCTGCTTGTTATTGTAAAAGTAAAACTGAATCTGAAACTCCTCTCCTCTGCTTGTGTTTTGCATTTGGAAGAGATTTCTTATCAGGTGGGAAGGGGGAGTAAAACTCCTTAGCATCATGAAATACTAATGCTCTGATGGTCATTTCGAAAAATCCTTTCTTAGTTAGCACAAGAAGCCAAGAGGAACATACATGCCAAATTTCAAGTTTGTAGGTCATGGCTTGTTCGGGTCTTTTCCCATGTAAGATTGACAGTATCTTGACAATGTTTCGACAAGGTCCTCCTTGTCATCTTCAGGCTGGTGCTTTCGGCTTCGTGCTTGTGGAAGCAAAGTGTGATCTGAGCTACCATCTCCCTATAAGCTCAGATGTATATAGAAGCCTGATGATGGCAGATGAGATTCTGCCGAAACGTTGTTACAACTTTAAAAGCACAACTATAATGAAGTGGAAAAATACCCTAACACAGCTGAATACCATACATACATACATACATACATACATACATACATACATACATACATACTTATACACACACACACACACAAACACACACACACACACATATATAAATGGCATTCAGCTTTGTTTGGGTATTTTCCCACGTCATAGTAGTGGTGCTTTTAAAGTTGTAGCAACATTTCAGCAGAATCTCATCTGCCATCATCAGGCTTCTGTATGGTGTTTGTGAGTCAGACTTTTGCAGTGGTTTCAGATTTAAATTTGGGGCAACCTATTGCTGTGCCAGAATGGTTTTTTCTTCCTCCTGATTGGTTGAGAGTCTTGGTCTGTGTTTATTGGTCTTGGAGTTTGCTGTGTTCTGCTTCTAATATCTTCTGTCTGGGTTTTTTTTTTTTTTTTTTTTTGACTCTTTTTGTATCTTGATTGGCTGGCAACATTGTTTTACTTTATTGGAGGCCTTTAGTGCAGCTTGGCTTTGGGTAAATGGACGGCTATCATTAGGATGAACACAAAAATGCAGTCAAAAAGCTGGAACACACTTCCTCACTAGTCCAACACATGGAAGCCACAGGTCATAGCATCAACTTCAATGGCACCAAAACCCTAGCCACCATAGAAAACCCTAGCCACAGAATCATCAGAGAAGCCATAGAGATTGAAAAAAAGACCAGAAAGCATGAACAGAAGAGATAATTCCACCAGGCTGTCAATCATTTGGAAGCCTGCACTCACAAACAAAAAAATCTCCACACCACAAGCCAGGCAAACACCTGGGCACAAACAGATCCCCCCCAATACCTCCAGCTCAAACACACCCCAACTAGGCACCCAGATGAAACCCAGCTTCCTAACTAATGATAGCTGTCCATTTACCCGAACCAAGCTGCACTAAAGGCCTTCAATAAAGTAACATAATGCTGCCAGCCAATCAAGATACAAAAAGAGCCAAAAAAAAAAAAAAAAGACAGAAGATATCAGAAACACCAATCAAGCAGAACACAGCAAACTCCAAGACCAATAAACACAGACCAAGACTCCCAACCAATCAGGAGGAAGAAAAAACCATTCTGGCACAGCAATAGGCTGCCCCAAATTTAAATCTGAAACCACTGTAAAAGTCTGACTCACAGATGAACACTATATAGAAGCCTGATGATGGCAGATGAGATTCTGCTGAAACGTTGCTACAACTTTAAAAGTACAACTATTATGACATGGGAAAATACCCGAACTAAGCTGAATGCCATACATGTAAGTACCCGTGAAAACTATATACATACATATACATATACATATACATGTACATGTACATATACATATACATATACATATACATATACATATACATATACATATACATATACATATACATATACATATACATATACATATATATATATATATATATATATATATATATATATATATATAACCTGTACATTGTATATACACATATATATATACATACATACATACATACATACATATATATATATATATATATATATATATATATATATATATATAACCTGTACATTGTATATTTACAGGTAATTCTCAACTTATGACTACAACTGTGCCCAAAATTTTTGTTGCTAAGCAAGTTAATTGAGTTTCCCCCCATTTTACAACCTTTACCAAAATTGTTAAGTAAATCTAGTTTAGGGGACTTAGGGGACTGGAGATTAAAACATATGAAGAACGGTTGCAGGAACTGGGCATGGCTAGTCTAGTGAAGAAAATGACCAGGGGAGACATGACAGCAGTGGTCCAATATTTGAGGGGCTGCCACAGAGAGGAAGTGGTCAAGCTATTTTCTAAAGCTCCTGTAGGTCAGACAAGAAATAATGGATGGAAAATGAACAAGGAGAGATTTAACCTAGAAATAAGGAGAAACTTTCTGACAGTGAGAACAATAAACCAATTCCCTCAGAAGTTGTGGGAGTGCCATCACTTGAGACTTTCAAGAAGAGATTGGACTGCCATTTGTCAAAAATGGTGTAGGATCTCCCACTTGGGCAGGGAGTTGGACTAGATGACCTATAAGGTCCCTTCCCACTCTGATTATCTGTTAACTGTTATCTTCCTCATTGACTTTGCTTGTCAGAAGGTCGCATAAGGTGATCACATGACCCTGAGACATTGCAACCATTGTAAATATGAATCAATTGTCAATTGAATTTTGATCACATAACCACAGGGATATTACAATGATTGCAAGTGTGAACAATGACCTCAAGTCACTTTTTTAAGTTGTAACTTCAAACAATCACTAAACAAATGGTTATAAGTCAAAGACTGCCTCTACTTTTTACCCCTCCTTCTTTCTTTTCTTTTCCTTTCTTTAAATTTAATTTGTATTGGATTTTACTATAAAAATTATTCATAAAATTATTCACACACATATATAACTAGCAAAGTGTGGCATTACTTTAATGCAGTATATGTATTGGTTGACAACAGCAATTGGACTTGACTTCCCATTGCTAAGCAACGTAGTCATAAAATACAACATTCTGTCACCACACAACTTAGCAAGAGCAATTCTGGCACCTCCAGTTCTCATTGTTAAACTGAATCACTGCAGGTTGTTAAAAAAGGACATGTGGTTGCCTGCTGATTTTCCCATTGATTTTGCTTGAGGAAACTGGAACAGAAGGTTGCAAATGGTGATCCTGTGGTCATGGGGATTACCATCACATGACTGTGGTGATGTTGCAACCAATGTAAATGTAAGGATCAGTCAAAATTCACACAGTTGTTGACCAAGTGGTCATTATGCAAGGACTACTTGTAACTATTTTCCAATTAAGTTCTTATTCTCTGATATTTGCAGTAAATGATAGAATGTAGAGATACAAAATATAAGAGATTCTAATCCATGTTGGGTTTACCAGCACTGCTCTTATGGTGTTATTTTGTTGGGAAGGCTTATTTTGTTTCTACTATTTTGGAGGGCTAAACTAAGGCTAGAGAACGCTGATACCAGGGATACATATTTATGAATAAATATCTCCAGGAGTGGGATTCTAACCAGTTCGCACCTATTTGCAAGAACCGGTTGTTAACATTCTAAGCAGTTTGGAGAACCAGTTGTTAGAAGAAATTACTGGTTTAATCCTGTAAGGAAGGCAGGAAGGAAACATTCTGGTGTTGCTTTCAGAAACTGCCTCTCCATTAACCCTTGTTACATTCTTGGCAGGACTAGAGTTCCTGTCTCAGGAATGTCTCTGGAGTTATTTTCCCCTCCTTTGCTGGTACTTTGCACCCAGCCAATAACATGACCACCAACCCACGCCCACCCATTCACATGACCCCCCCAAGCCACACCCACCAATTAAACCACGCCCATAGAACTGGTTGTTAAAAAAATTGAATCCCACCCCTGAACATCTCTACAATTACACTCCAAGGATATTATTGAAATGCTGACCAATCAGAGCATATCTTTCATCAAAACCTCAAAATGAAGCTTTTTCTTTTATAGAACAATATAAAAATGCTTAGTTTAGTTTCATATTTATTTTTTAATAATCTGGTATGCTGAAAAGCACATCCTGCAAAAGGATACTTTAACTCAGCAATGCTGCCTAACCATGTCTGTAATAGAATTGGGAGTGTCATTTCTTTTAAAAACAAAGTAATAAAAAAAAATGGAGGAGACTATATCTCTGCTTTCTATCTCCCAGACAGAAGTTCTTAAGAGTTTCTAAGTATTTGAATTTGACCTAAAGTAATTTGGCAGAGATTTCTTCTCTTTTGTGTCTGTGCAATCAAGTTTATATACAGTATGCAGATGACTGATAATTTTAATTTCTTTTTTAAGCAAGGGAATCTGAATTCCCAAGCAGACACAAAGTGGACTCTTTGTTTTACCACCCGATACATCTATTTGTGTGGTTTCAATTTTGTTAATTGACTGTGGTGATTAAAGTTGCTCAGAAGTAACCTAGTAAAAGAAGGAAAATGATCTGACCTTAAGCTGCAATGCATGACTTTGTCACTTAATTAGACTTGAATGTACATATCAATTTGTCTAACTTAGGGCTTCTCTGTATCAAACCACCAATCCTACTGTTTATTGCTACTGTTGAAAGAAAATTAGCAGATTTCTGTCTCAGTCAGAATGTTTAGTTTTTTATAAAAAAAAAATACCTCTAGGGAATTTGTTTTTTAATTAAATAATGCCATGATACTTCCCTTTCATAGAAGCAATTGCATGTAAAAACCAGAAACCACTATAATGTTAGTATAATCTTATTTATGTGGAAAATGAACACAAGTGACTGGATTTGATTATTCTTGCTTTCTTATGCTGCTTATGAAATGAGTCAGGAATAAGGTGGAGACAATCATATCCTTCTCCTGCATTCTATTTTTTAATCAATTTCTCTCATAAATTGTCTCTTAAATTAAAAAATGCAAATTATAGAAAGATACTATATTATTAAAAATCAAGGAAATTAAATTTTTCCCTGCTTATGCTGAGCAAATGCCATAAACATGTCAGATCTCAATGTGGGAGGGAAACATTGCTTTTAAATATCAGAGTACAGCCAGGAAAGAAAAGCTATGTCTTAATTGCAAATTTTAAAAGTTGATTTCCATCCAAAATCTGTGGTAATATTTTTTCCAACAATTTCTACCATTTGGTTCCCTCTATCATGTACTTTGGACCAGAGGTGGTATTCAGCAGGTTCTGACCAGCTCTGGAGAACTGGTAGCAGAAATTTTGAGTAGTTCGGAGATCTGGTAAATACCACCTCTGACTGGCCCTACCCCCATCTATTCCCTGCCTCCCAAGTCCCAGCTGATCAGCTGGGTCTTCTTTTGTTGCCTTGCAGAGAAGGACGGATCTGGAAAGCAGGCTAGTGGGGTGGGAAGGAAATGGTATTTTGCAGTAACCTTCCCCCAGGAGTGGGGAGGGAATGGTAGTTTGAAGTAATCTTCCCCCTGGAGTGGGGATTGGAATGGAGATTTTACAGTATCCTTCTCCTGCCACTCCCACCAAGCCACACCACACCCACCAAGCCATGCCCACAGAACTAGTAGTAAAAAAAAATGAATCCCATCACTGCTTTGGACTCCCTAATTTAGTGTCTATAGACACTTCCAAATAGGTTTCAAGAAAAAAAAAATCTTAACATTGTGATAGGAACATATGTCCACTTGAATGTTTTGCATTGCAATGATTTTGTACCATTTAGTTCAATTTATCTTGTATACCTGTAGAGAGTAAAGAAAATAAGGATAGACATATTTAGGCTCTATTTGTGTGTTTACCATTGTCTTCAACTATTACTTCTACTTCCTAGGACTGAGAAACAATAACTGGCCCAAACCTGCCCAGCTGGCTGTATGCCTTATAGGACTAAAATTCACATTCTCTTGGTGCCACAATTAGTACAAACTGGCTCGCTGCAAGCTCCTTTACCACATCTTAAGTCCATAACAGACAAAAAATGTTGAAGAGGCTCCAAAAGGAATATTAGAATTCACTGGAGTAATAGAAGGGAGAGCAGGTACAGTATAGCACAATCAGACTCATAAAAGTCTATTACTGCAGCCGTTGATGACTATCGATCTATCTAGATGTTGGATAGATAGATAGATAGATAGATAGATAGATAGATAGATAGATAGATAGATAGATAGATAGATAGATAGATATGTGTGTGTGTGTTGATGTGTCTGTATGTGTGTTTTATATATATATATATATATATATATATATATATATATATATACACACATACACACATACACACACACACACACACACACACATACACACACACACACACACACACACACACACACACACATATATATATATATATATATATATATATATATATATATATATATATATATATATATTTGTTTTCTTAAGTTTTCGCGGGTACTTACATGTCTGGCATTCAGCTTTGTTCGGGTATTTTCCCACGTGGTGCTTTTAAAGTTGTAGCAACGTTTCAGCAGAATCTCATCTGCCATCATCAGGCTTTTGTATAGTGTTTGTCTGTGAGTCAGACTTTTACAGGGGTTTCAGATTTAAATTTGGGGCAGCCTATTGCTGTGTCAGAATGGTTTTTTCTTCCTCCTGATTGGTTGAGAGTCTTCATCTGTGTTTATTGGTCTTGGAGTTTGCTGTGTTCTGCTTCTAATATCTTCTGTCTGTTTTTTTTTGGGGGGGGGCTCTTTTTGTATCTTGATTGGCTGGCAACATTGTGTTACTTTATTGGAGGCCTTTAGTGCAGCTTGGCTTCGGGTAAATGGGCGGCTATCTGGGTTTCATCTGGGTGCCTGGTTTGGGTGTCTTTGAGCTGGAGGTGTCAGGGGGGATCTGTTTGTGCTCAGGTGTTGTCTGGCTTGTGGTGTGGAGATTTTTTTGTTTGTGAGTGCAAGCTTCCAAATGATTGACAGCCTGGTGGAATCATCTCTTCTGTTCATGCTTTCTGGTCTTTTTTCAATCTCTATGCTCTCTGATGATTCTGTGGCTGGGATTTTCTATAGTGGCTAGGGTTTTGGTGCCATTGAAGTTGATGCTATGACCTGTGGCTTCCATGTGTTGGACTAGTGAGGAAGTGTGTTCCAGCTTTTTGACTGCATTTTTGTGTTCATCCAGGCGGGTGCTTATTCTTCTATTGGTCTGTCCAATGTATGTGGCTGGGCATGATGCACAGGGGACTTCGTATATGCCTTGGTTTTCCAGGTCAATTTTGTCTTTGGGGTTCCTGAGGATGGCTGCTATTTTTCTATATATATAATATTATAATACTATATATATAATATTAAATACTACTTTTCCTAATTTATTATTCCATAAACTCGCTGGCTTGTGTTTGATTCAGTTTCATAATTTGTCAAGTGAAACAAATTATTTCTTGTTCGCTTTTGGTAACTCATGATGTGTGAGTTAATGAAGGTATGCAAAAGTTTGCAATTCAAAATTACTATAAGGTGGAAAGAAAATAGGTAGTTGTGAATTTATCAATGTGAGAAATAAGGAAGCAATTGTTTAATGGGAATACAAAACACATGAGTTTTCTTGAGACAAAAGCCAGGATTGGCTTTTGAAATAGTAGGTGAAGGGGCCACATTTTCAAAATCCTGTTTTTAGCAGGGGAAAAATTGTACATTTTCTTTCATTTCTAGGAAAACTAAATTACAATTTTATGAATTAAATTTATATGGCTGCCCCATCTCATAATAAGTGACTCTGGGCATGGTACAATGGTACTATTAACCTTGTTTATGCTTGAGGCAACCAATTTTCCTTCTAGTTCAATTAGAGATAGCTGATAAGTGAAATGAAATCACTCACTTTTGTTTGTTGTTTATATATTCATGGAGGCTTCTGAGTGTTAGAGAGAAAGGAAGGTAGATGTTAAGTACTTGGACATGGGTCGGAGTAAATGGAGACAGCCTCTGAATAGTGACTTTCAGCTCTTTATTAGCATAGTGACTTCTCAAAACAACAACAGTGAACCCTGCCTTATATAGGCAACCTTTGTGAGAATTGTCCAATAGCGAGCTATGAACGCAAGTACTTTAAACCAATAATAATCCTCTGTTAAGGGCCAATCGGATTCCTAAGAACTAGCCAATCCGATCTGGCCACCTAACAGCCAATCAGAAGTGCAGGGCCAGAACCCTGAACTTAACCTCAAGCTCATACTTTATTAACTATGGTACATACATAACACCCCTTCCCCCTGGCTTCTTAATTATGGTGTAGTTATATAATCCTTTAAGTAGGATGGTTGTCTTTTAAGTCTTTCAGATTTTCGTTGGACTGGTTGGTTGCAATCCTGTTGAGGTAGATTGTTGTTTGGCAGTGGCTCTGCTTCTTGCTCAGGTGCAATTTTTTGTGGTGCAAACAATTCTCCTTCCTGCTCCATTTCTTGAGTCTCACTTGATTCGTTGCTCTCTTCAAGCAGGTTCCCTGGAACGTCATCTTCTTCTTCTGTACCT
This sequence comes from Hydrophis major, assembly GCA_033807585.1. Classification (NCBI taxonomy): domain Eukaryota; kingdom Metazoa; phylum Chordata; class Lepidosauria; order Squamata; family Elapidae; genus Hydrophis; species Hydrophis major. The sequence goes on along the minus strand of CM066332.1, from coordinate 34,019,945 downwards.
CCCCCCCCTCGGTTTGGTCATGGGGGAGTTGTTGACTGGCCGGTATGAGTCGTGACCGTAATTGGTCAATATGCCGTTTCCACAGTCTATTGTCACAGCATTTCACTACGTAGGATTTGGGGCCGGTCACTCGTACTACCGTTGCCTCTATCCATAATGGGTCGCCTGATAAGTTCCGTGCGTAAACGCGGTCTCCTACCTGGAACTTGCGACAGCGGCCACTGGATCCTATTGGCTTTTCCAGTTCGTAAGCAGGATGCAACCAGTCGAGGTGGGAACGGAGTCTTCATCCCATCAGTAGTTCTGCGGGAGTTCTGCCGGTGACGCTATGTGGAGTTATGTGTTGCAAAAAGAGAATTTGGTTGACTTTGTCATCGATATTGTCAAAGTCCATTTTTTGCAAAGTCTTTTTAACAAATTGGACCATGCGTTCCGCTCGGCCATTGGTCGCAGGGTGCCCAGGTGAGGTGAGCGCATGGCGAATGCCATGGTCAGCGAGGTACTGCTCGAACATCAATGCCGTGAACTGTGGCCCGTTATCGGACACCAGGACGTCCGTGGGTTGCAAAGAGTCTATTTAGGATCTTAATCACTGCCTCAGAAGTTGTGGCTGTCATACGATGAACTTCTAACCAATTGGAATATGCGTCGACTGTCAGCAGGAAGGTATATCCTTTAGTTGGCCCTGCGAAATCCAGGTGGATTCTGGACCAGGGTCCACATGGCGTTTCCCATTCAGTAGGCATGGCTTTTGGTGGGGCGTTGCTGGCTTGTTGGCAACTGGTACACGCTTTGACCCACTGCTCGATTTGCCGGTCCATGCCCGGCCACCATGCGTAGCTTCGTGCGAGTGCTTTCATCCGCACGATGCCGGGGTGGCCCTCGTGCAGGGTTTGTAGTAGCGTCTTCCGGAGTCGTTCTGGGACAACGACTCTATCGTCCCAGATGACACAGCCTTTTTAGGAAAAAAGTTCAGTCTGTCTTGCTTTAAATGGCGCGAAGTCATCTGGGACTTGGTCCAATGGCCATCCGCGTTCTACCCAGCCAAGGACTCGAGCTAGGGTGTGGTCTCATTTGATTTCTCTTGCGATGTCTCGGGCGGTCATAGGCAGCGAGTTGAGTGTTTTGATCTGCAACGTGGTTGCCGTTGGTGCCGGATCGTCGAGAGTCTCTGGAAGCAGTGCTCGGCTTAATGCGTCGGCGTGGGGAATGGCTTTCCCCGGGTGATATTGAAGGCGATAATTATAAGCAGCGAGGAATTCTGACCATCGGGTCATTCTAGGGGATAATATGTAGGGGGTTGGCTTGTCCCCGGCTATTATCCCTAACAACGGTTTGTGGTCAGTTATAATGGTGAATATCCTTCCATACACATATTCATGAAATTTCTTTACAGCTGCAACGATTGCGAGAGCTTCTTTATCAATTTGTCCATAGTTCCGCTCTGCATGTGAAAGAGTCTTCAAAAAGTATGCAACAGGGGCTTCGTTCCCATTAGGCAGTACATGGCTCAATATGGCGCCCACCCCGAAAGGCTAGGCATCGCAGGTTATAATTAATGGTAAAGTCTCGTTATACTGCATAAGTACAGAGTCAGATGTGAGCAATTTTTTAACATTCCAGAATGCTTGTTCTTCCCGGTAACTCCATACCCACAATGCTTTGTTATCTAATAACCGGTGTAACGGTTCAGCAACAGTCGCCTTATGCGGTAAAAATACATTATAAAAATTAATGAGGCCTAAGAATGCCTGGAGATCGGTCTTGTTACGTGGCCTGGGGGCATTTTTTATCGCCTTTAATTTACTTTCGGTAGGGTGGATGCCCTGGCTATCAATCCTACACCCTAGAAACTCAACACTGTCAGTATATAAGTGAGATTTGTTTTTTTTCACCTTAAGTCCTGCCTCTTGGAATTTTTTAAGAACACTTTTCAAACGATCCTGCAAGATTTTTTTGGTAGGGGCTGCAATTAATATGTCATCAAAATACGGAACCACGCCCTTGATTCCCTGTAACAACCTTTCCATGAGGCTTTGGAATATCCCCGGGGCTACACTAACCCCAAATTGCAATCGAGTACATTTAGAAGCACCTCTGTGCGTTACAATTGTTTGGGCCTGAGCCGTCTTTTCATCCACTGGTAGTTGTTGATAAGCTTGAGCTAAATCTAATTGAGCGAAAATCTTTCCGCCCTCCAAGGAGTGGAGGAGGTGCTGCACCACCGGAACTGGATACGCATTCTGCTGTAGGGCGTGGTTTAAAGTGGCCCGGTAGTCCCCACAAATTCAGATTGACCCATCTGGCTTAATGGGCGTTACAATAGGGGTTTCCCATGGAGAGTGATCGATGGGCTTCAATACCCCTTGAGCAATTAACTTATCGAGTTGTTCGTCGATCTTAGCTTTAAGAGCAAATGGAACTCGATGGGGCTTCAAGCGAATTGGGGCTACTTTTGGATCTAAACTAAATGAGATTGGGGTCCCCTTATACTCGCCTAAACGGTCCACGAAGATGTCGCTGAACTCAGAAACAAGGTCTTCCTCCCACTCACAACCACCGACTCGGTTCACGCCGGCCACCTTGATGCCTAGTGACGCGAACCATTGGAGGCCTAATAGACTAGGCCTATCTCTATCGATGATCATTAGAGGTAAGCACGCTGTATGTTTTTTGAAGGAGACTCAGACTTGGAAGGACCCGACCACAGGGATTCGATTTCCTTTGTAGTCCTTGAGGATGAGGCGTTGAAATTGGAGGTCTTGGCGTTGGATTGTGCGGATAAGTTGCCTGAGTGTCTTCCAAGACACCATTGAGAGGGGCGATCCCGAGTCGACCTCCATGTGGCAAGGCTGGTTCTCGATGGCTACCGTGACTCGAATTTTCTTAGTGTCCATGACTGAGGTGTGACCTATAGTGATAGTATGGTGAGCCTCTTCTTTTTGCAAAGCGCAATTTCTGTCGGAGTGGTTTACTGGTTCTCGCCTTACAGGACGGTTTCCTGTCGATTGGTGATAGTTGGCCCCTTTTGAGGCCTGGCTGGGTCCTGGTAAGCTGCGGCAGACCCGGCTGATGTGGCCTCGTTTCCCATACTCATGGCAGAGTGCGTTGCGGAATTTGCATTCGGCCCTGGCATGGTTTGCTCCACAGCCAGCGCAAGGGCGTAAGGGCTTAGTGTGAGGATCCCAGTCGGACCGCATTCGATGGACCCCTTCTTCGTCGCTGCCTGACGACGAAGAGAGGTCCTCGTGATGCGTTGTCACGAGCTGTCCTTCAGACTTGGATAAAATGTCGCTTGTCAGTGGTGGTACCGGAGTGCGGTTTCGCCGTAGTTGTGCAGCTGACTTTTTGGTCGCCTCTGCAGCCATGGCTTCAGCGATGGCGTCAGCAAGGCTGATGTCGCCTATTGCCATCAGCTTGCTTTGCACGTCTAGTGCATCTAATCCCAGAATTACTCAGTATCTTAGTGCTTCTTCTAAATCGGCGAACCCACAGAGGCCTCCTAAATTTCGGATGTCTGCCACAAAATCGGCCACGCTCTCTCCTTTTCGCTGGTTCCTTTGATAAAACTCGTGGCGTCTCACGAGTGTAGGCACGGTTGGCGCGTAATGATCTCTCAGGATGGGTTCGAGGTCGTCCCAGCTCATGGCTTTCACTTCTCGAGGTTTGGCGAGTGCTTTTGCCATTTTAAAAACAGCTGGGCCGCAGTGCGTCAGGAACAGTGCCCGCTTTTTTGCTGGTGTGGCGTCCTTCAAATTATTCATCTCAAGAAACATTTGGAAGCGATCCATGTAGGATTCCCAATCCTCTTGGTTTGGATCGAATGGAGCGGGTGGTATGATGCTGCTGGACATGGTTCCGTTGCTGGCATCGTCTTCCACGTGCTCGGTCTTGCTTCCTGACTTCTTTGGTTCAGACGTCTCCAAATCCCACCCTCGTCGCCAGTGTTAAGTACTTGGACATGGGTCGGAGTAAATGGAGACAGCCTCTGAATAGTGACTTTCAGCTCTTTATTAGCATTGTGAATTCTCAAAACAACAACAGTGAACCCTGCCTTATATAGGCAACCTTTGTGAGAATTGTCCAATAGTGAGCTATGAACGCAAGTACTTTAAACCAATAATAATCCTCTGTTAAGGGCCAATCGGATTCCTAAGAATTAGCCAATCCGATCTGGCCGCCTAACAGCCAATCAGAAGTGCAGGGCCAGAACCCTGCACTTAACCTCAAGCTCATACTTTATTAACTATGGTACATACATAACAGTAGATATAATAGATGTAGCTTTTCTTTATCTTTAGGCAAAAGCATAAATGACAGTTGGGCTTGCCCTGCTTGCTAAATTGTTCATGCCTTTCTTCCAGACCACACAGAACTGTCTAGCTGACTTTAGCTATTCTTTTTATTAATGTCTCTTATGTATTAGCAATGATTTTTGCCTCTCCCTCTGGTCCCCTCAACTTTATTCTGTTGTTCATAGCCATTTTCTGAGTGTTGTGCTCTGCACTTCATACAAGACCAAAGGTTGATTTGCAAGGAATGTGTGGCCCTGCTGCTATTTCATTCCATGCTTTTTGCCCATCTCTGAATCTTGCAACGCAGTTCCCAATTGTTCAAAGATACAATTTAAAAAAAATATGGAAAGGAAACTATCCACTGAATTATATTGTTAACAAGAATATTTTGAATGATTTCTTTGAATTATAGAGCAATGCCAAAACGACAGAATAAATTAATGGGACTGTGCATTTAAATTTGCATGTTTGAGTGAAACCTTCTAAGGACAATGATTGAAGAATTTAATCTACTACTTTTATGAGAATTGGCTTGAAAACCATCTCCTGGGCTTATCAAAATTTAATCCATTACTGGTAATCTTTGATTTATGACTATAATGGAGGCCAAAATTTCTATTGTGAGTCATGATGGTTGTAAGCTGAGGCACTCATGTGACCAGACCAATTTTACAACTTTTTTTTGCAGTTGTCATTAAATGAAACATTGTATACCTGTAGGCTTTTTTAATTTTTTGCCAGAAATCAGCTGAAAAGACCAGAAACTGGCCAAAAAAAAATCATAAAACCTGGTCACATGACCCAAGAATGCTATAACTGGCTGTAAAGTGAGCCATTTGCCAAGAGCCCAAAATAAGCCCATGTGACAATGGGTTGTAAAAAGCTTTTGGGGGGAAGTTCATCATAACTTCAACTGGTTGTTAAGCAAGGACTAGCAGTATCCAATGCCTTTCTCAATGCATTTTAATTGGTTAAGTGTATATTAAAAAGGAACAAAGAGAAGGAGGAATACATTTACCTGTAAATATTTAAATGTGGATATTTGGAAGTCTTAGTTGTAGATGCATCAGTATTGAGTGAATATATATATAAAACCATGAAGGTTGATATCCCTCTATATTAAATATTAAATATATTAAATGCATTCATTTTTAACTTGAAATATAAACTACCTAACCACAAAGTGAACATACCAGCAATTCTCCCTCAAAACATGAATGATTGTTCCAAGACAAACTGTTTAGTAAAGCATAGAAACCAACATTTTGCCAGTAAGTTATAAAGATCAAGCATAATTTTTTAATGGAATTGTATAAGCAAGTTCAAAGAAGTGTATGAAAGTGATGCCCATTGAGGTTTTGCAAAAACATGATAGGTATTTTATCATGTTTTGTTTTCTGTTTCAAGCAGTAGCTCTTTTATTTGTTTGAAGTGTACAATCAGAGTTCTGTCAAGTATTTTGCAAGCTGACATCAAAGAAGAAAGTTTCTGGACTGTGCAGGTGGTAATTCTCTTTCAGTCAACTTCTCTTTTCAATCAGAAGCTACTCACAAATAGGGGAAGTGAAACATGAAGGTGTATTCAGATAGAAAGTTGGCTTTTCATATACCTAACAGCAAATATAGCACTTCTCAATAGGACAACTATTTGGAAACTTTGTCTGTATAACTAGAATTGACAGTTTCTATTGAAGATATGGGGAAAGTCATGTTATATAAAAAGCAATATTCTGCACTTGTCTACTTAGAAAATAAGTGGGGTCATCTAGCATTTATTCGTTAATGTCAGGACTGCCATCCTGATACACCAACCATGCTTCATCAGATGCCAGCAAGGAGGGAGCTGAGGGGAGGTAAGGGATTAGGATAAGACGAATAAAAACTACTCATTGTACCATCCTATGAGGGGCATCGGCGGTTTCAAGGTCATGCCATGGAATGCAACACTGTCCAGCCCACCCAGCCAGGGACTGTTACCAAAACAATTTGTTTGAATGTAATTGGACAATGGGAGATATCCTGTTGGGCAGGTGGGGAGAAGGGAAGAGTAAACCAGATGTTTTGGACACAAAAGTTAAGACCGGGCTTTTCTACCCTGCAACCACTTGGCTTTAGTAAAGTGTACTTTCATTAACCATGGATTTGGGAGTCTATCTTTTCTTACTGAACAAGTTGGGATGGCTGACAGTTGCATTAAATCTCATTATCTTATCAGATGAAGAAGGAATGAGAACCAAAACAAAGAACCAGAAGTTGGAGAAGAACTATGTGATGTCCCATCATGACAAGCTCACTAGCAGCTATATCAACCTCTCTAGAAGGAATTGAAAGTTCTGTTATCCATTCTCAAAGAAGCCTGATCTTGATATTATTTGATATTATTTTTCTCTTATGGCTGTCTGCAAGGCTACTGATGACATATAGTATGCACTGTGACATCATTGCTCAAATGACTCAAATTATATATTTGCATCAAATGTCCTGACAGAAGGGATGAATATTTCACAACTGCAACTTTTATGCAGTGCTGTTTTGATGACCATCGAAATTGTCATCCTCATTATTTGCAACAATACCTATTGCAAGGCTATCAGAGCCATTTAGATGGAGTCAGAGTTTGTGGTCGTTTTGAAATGTCAATCTTGGGCTTTGCATTTTACTTTAATGCTTAAATGCTATCCCAATGTTGGGCCACCATGAAATGCACATACCCTGATAACTACTTATTGTCCTGTGTCTGTGTACCAGTGAGCCTATGAAAAGGATGAGTCGGTTCTGCCACACCACTCTCAAAGTAAAGTTTAAGATAAGACTTTCAATTTGGCTTTTACAAAAAGAAGATGCCATTGTTAAGACTTCTTCCCATTCAATAGATTGCACATATCTGGTCCAATTTATTGATTTACAATACTATCTAGAAATATTACTCTATTTGCCAGAACAGAAAATAATAGTGTTGTCTGCAAATAATTGCATGAGAATTGGGAAAGTTATTTGTTTTCGCCAAGAAAACCAGATGTGGTAGAGGCACACAGCTTTATATGTTGTTATTTAGAAGTGAAGGTGTTTTGATTATAGCTACTGCTTGGAAGGAGGCTGCTTTCTTATGAGATTCTTGATGGAAATTCTTTGTGCCACCTAAAAATGTTTTCAGCTCTTATTTCCTTCTCAACCATTTACTTTTGTTTCCATTTAGTTCTGATTTAAACTTTTCAACTTCTGTCTTGTAACACTATTGGAATGACAAAGAGGAATGTTCATATATTTATATATCTTGATGGGTTCTTTAAAAATATTTTTAACCTTTATTATTTATATAAATAACTCAAGGCAATGAAATACCTATTATTCCTTCCTTGTATTTTCCCCACAACAACAATCGTGTTGGTGGATTGGACTGAGAGAGAATGATTTACCCACTTACTAAAGTCACTCAGTTGGCTTTCATGCCTAAGATGGGATAGAACTCCGTTTCCTGGTTTCTAGGACAGCTGCTTAACCACAATTGGCTCTCATTGTTCAAGAGTGAGTAAGAGAAAGTTGATTGATATATGCAAATGTGAGATCAATTAATGTTATAAATGAGATAATTTAATTTTTAAGACAATTAATTTTAATTGGTAGTGATCAATTCAAATGGCTTATGAAGATTAAACACACATATCCTAGTCAAGGAAATATCTAGGTTTGGTTTCAACTATAGTTTGCAACCTAGATTGATAAGTTGGGGAAATAACCTTTGCACACTGCAAGATTTCAGTCCTGGTTTGTATAATGGATATGTTTGCTTCTCTTTTTTTTAGAACAATAATTTTAAATCTTCCTTTCTGTAATTTGACAATGTGTGCAAACATAGAGGTCTTAGTTATCAAGCTGGACTCCTTAGCGTGCAGTTTATATCTTTCAGTGCATTTGTACTTCCCCTTGGTCATGCCACCAAGATTTAGGGGAAAATTATATATTTTACAAAAGCAATATTTTTTTCCAATATTCCTTTTAATAAATAATTAAAAATTGTGAATTTGTGACCTCTGAAAGTCCACTCCTTCTTTCCTTATTGATGATTCAGCATTTTATGGCAGGATTTCAAGTCATTGAGATGAATGTCTTTGTGGGGGTCAAGATGTTAAATGGGCTTCTCATTTGCCTTACACCAGGGAGTCAAACTTGTGTCATCATGGCAGCATAATGTGACGTATCATGATTTTTCCCACCTTGGTAAACCAGATGTCGGAGTGGCCAGCACATGACACATCTGGCCCATGGGCCGCGAGTTTGACCTTCACTTTGTTTAACCTTCACTTTGCTGTGCATTATTGTTCTTTAATTGGTAGGGTAGGATTCTTACAATCTGACCTAAGGCAGGTCACAAATATAGAACTATGTACATATATGTATAACTGAATAAAGACAGACAGATACACAGATAGATGGGTGAATGGATGGAGTGGTATTGATGAAGTGGCATTTTACTTTTTTAAAAAAAATATTTTTTATTAAATTCTTTTTAGGATACATGGCAATTTTTAAGTAGGGATGTAAAATAAAACTTCTGTAAATTTTTATTGAATTGAATTGAATTCTTTATTGTCATTGTACGTATATACACAGTATACATAGAACAAAATTCACATAACACCCAGAGACCAGATTCAACATGCACACACACATGATAATCCACTCTCCAAAATTACCCGGCTCCTAAAAACACACAAGCATCCACACAACAGACCAAATTGTAAATTTTTATGTGAAGAAAGCTGTAAAAGAAACAGCAAAAAAGCAAATACTTGGTTGGAAGGCCACCAAGACCTGGCATTGGGGTAGAGTGACAGAGTCTATAGGTGGCCATTGGAGCATCCTATAAGGATGACTGGGAGCTGGGTTTTGAGTTTTAATATTATGATTTTGTTCTTTTAATGATGTCATGAACTGCTCAGAGTTATTAAAGATGGACAGCCATAAAAACAAACAAACTGAGTATATCATCAAACAGCGTATTTTAACTTGCTTGCTTATTTCTGATTTAGAAGATTTGTATGACCAGCCATTTCAACAAGCAATTCTGGGCAGCAAAGAAGCTTAATTTTTTTAAAAAAAATTCAATACAAAATTAAATGACACAATAGCCAAGAAAGAAGACATGGCAATCAAGCATTGATAGGACAATTACAAGATGGGAACTTCAGACATTTGGGGCTTCAGGCCTAGAACAAACAGGTCTTTAGGGCCTTATAAAAGTCTGGCAGAGTTCCAGCCTTCCTTATTTTTATGATTAGAATGCAATTTTGCACACAAAACAAAATTATTACACAAGAAAAGAAAAGATGTGTTGCAGAAAAATAATACCAGGATTAAGTTGAAGAAAAATAATATCAGAATTATCTACAAACTGATACCCTGTCTTTATTTGTCATTTCACCATAGTCATATCTATACACATATGCATACATACATATATGCTCGCTCTCTCTCTCTCTCTCTCTCTCTCTCTCTCTCTCTCTCTCTCTCTCTCTCTCTCTCACAGTACTGCTTTTCTGACAATGAAATACATTAAATTTATAGTACTACACAAAGCAATTTTTACTTGCATTTGCATGTCACAACTGATCCAGTCTGCTGCTATTCCGGATAAGTGATTTAGCCAGAAATGCATCAACAGACTATGAAGTAATGAAACGAATGGTTATATCAGGAGCAGCCATCTTGGCTGGTATTTACATTGACCTTTGTGGAGGCTGGTGAAGAATCTTTATTTTTTTTCTCTTTTTAATCAATTGTAGAAAGGATGACAAACACACCCCTTTTCTTTTCTTTCTTTCTTGAACCCTTCTTGAAGATTAAAGCTAACATACACACAGGGGAATTGGGTGCCTGTAGAAATTTCTCTGTTCGTTTTTCGTGCTGGAATTATAGGTAGTAGTCAACTTACACAACCACAACTGAGCATTATTTTACTTTTTATGTACCTCATCAATGTGGTATAGTAGTTAAGATGTTCCTTTGAAAGCGGGAAACCCCAGATACTCATAACTATGTCTATACTTATACCTGTAATCTTATAACCGCTTGACTAAATAATAAATAAATAAATAAATAAATAAATAAATAAATAAATAAATAAATAAATAAATAAACAAACAAACAAACAAACAAACAAACAAACAAATAAATAAAATATAAATAAATAAATAAATAAATACAGATTCTGATCCACCCTTTGCCATGGAAATTTTCTGGTTGACTTTTTGGCCAGTCATTTTTTCTCAGCCAATCAAACTCACATGAGTTGTGGTGGGGAGAAATGGATGTTGTGCCACCTTGAGCTCCTGAATAAAAATTCAGAATGTAAATAAACTAAATTGGGAGAATGACCTTGCATAGCACTTCTAATACTCAAGAATATTGGAACTGAAATTACTGATGTTTGAATTGCAAGGATGAAAACAATTTTCTGGTCTCTAAGCACTCAGTGAGCAGAAATTTCATTACCATTTAATTCAAATTTTGCCCCCGGTCACTGTTATCTTGTAACATTCATATAGAGCTGTAACATCTTCAACTACAATTCTATAGAACATTTACTGATTCAGACTTTTAAAATAAGTAATGTTATAATGCACTATTGACTTACAGCCATGCTGTCCTGTTGCCCATCATGTACTCTGTGTTATTTTTCTAGCCTTGGTTAGTCACCCTGTTTCATGGGTGAACAAGTTTCTTGTCTTTTGTTAGCACTCTTATAATTATTCTGCTTTTCTTTCTCTTCAGTATCTTAGGGAGGATGAAATAGTGCCAGATAGCCACATTCCTTCTGCAGTCCTTGGGTGCAATCCAAGCCCTTCAAAATGAAGGGGAGTTTTGCTGTCATTTTCAATGGGAAATGAGTTACATCATTTGAGTGGCATTTCTCTCTCATTTCCCCACAGTGTGATAATCCAGTGTCTGTTTTCCTGGGACTAAACTTATTAAGCACATTGGCATTATTGCCAAGAACAGACATGCTTGCAAATCAAAGAAGCAACCTAGAACTAAGAAGAAATTTCCTGACAGTTAGAACAATTAATCAGTGAAACCGCTTGCATCCAAAAGTTGTGAATGCTCCAACGCTGGATGTTTTTAAGAAGAGATTGGATAACCCTTTGTCTAAAAGTGGTGTAGGGTTTCCTGCCTAAACAGGGATTGGATTAGAAGACCTTCAAAATCCTTCCCAACACTCTCTTATTCTATTCTGTTCTATTGCGTTCCGTTCTGTTCCGTTCCATTCCATTCCGTTCTATTCTATTCTATTCTATTCTATTCTATTCTATTCTATTCTATTCTAATTAAAATCTTTATTATGATCATAGATTAGAGTTATTAAAAAGTATAAAAAGTCATCCAAAATAAAAAATAAAAGCTAAAAGATATATACATTAAAACTCAAAAGTATATCTAAAAGACAGGAGTCTAGAAGAAGGGTTAGGACCATTAAATAATTCTCCTTTTTTATGACTTTATAGTCACTATTCGGGGAAGGAGAATATAAAATGCTAATATGTATTCTAATAGGTGCTCATTAAATCTAGTTGATTCTCAGGTACAGACCATCATCTGACAAATTTTGAATGCTGCAGCATAGAAAATAGCAACATTGCATGTTGAAATAGAATTGATATCTGAGAGCAATAGGGTGATACAGGTACTCAGGTACTCGTTACAACCACAAATGGGACCAGAATTGCTGGTGCTAAGCGAGGCAATTTTTTAAATGAATCACACTCAGTTTTATGACCATTTTGCCAAGGTTGTTTAGTGAAACATGGAATTTGTAGTGAATCCAAACCTTCCCCCATTGACTTTGCTTGTCAGAAACCAGCTGCCAGTGCTGATCATGTGACTCCAAAGATATAGCAATCATCATAAATATATGCTGGTTGCCAAGTACCCAATTTTTGGTCATGTGACCTTGAGGATGCTGCCACAGTTTAAAATGCAAGGATTGGTCCCAAGTCACTTTTTTCAATGTTGTTGTGGAACTTTGAATGGACTCTGAACAAATGGTTGTAAGTCAAGGACTACCTATATACAATTGTCCTTTGTTCCCTAGGTATTTATGCAATGATTATACATATTATGGTACAAGAACCACATAATCTGTTGTTTCTGGGTGTCTAGAGTCATAGGGATATTGTTTCTTTGAGTTTTGGTCTTAAAGGACAGCTGAGGGGAAGGCATGACATGGTGCTAAGAAAAGGCTTGCTTGCATTTTAAAGTACAGGTATGTCAGTATATTCATGAACTGGAATAGAGCGTGGTAACAAGGTCAGCCAATGAATAGGCATAGCAACTAAGTCAGCCAATGAGGACTGTTTGGAAACTGAAACTAGAAGTAGCCTAGGCTGGGAACTGAAACTAGAAGTGCTGTGCATAATACTTGCCTGCTGAACTAAAGTGAAACATGTTTATTTCTGAGCTCCTGAGTTGCTGCTGAAGCTCTGAACTTGTAATATGTCTACTTCTGTTTGAGTTTGTTCCATGTTGGAGAAATCTATAACTGGTTTGTAAAATTTACTTCATATATTTATAAAGAAGTTAGATGAAGCCTCAGGCATCTGTATTTTTCTGGTGCTAAATTCTCACTGCAAAACTCTGAACAAGGTAGTCCTTGTCTTATGACCAAAATTGAGCCCAGAATTTATGTTGCTAAGTGAGACATTTGTTAAGTGAATCTTGCCACATTTGTTAACTAAATCACTGCAGCTTTTAAATTAGTAACACGGTTGTTAACTGAATCTGGCTTTCCCCATTGACTTTGCTTGTCAGAAGGTCACCAAAGGTGATCACATGACCCCAGGATGTTGCAACCATCATAAATATGAACCAGTAGTCAAGCATCCGAATGTAAATCACATGACCATGGGGACGCTGCAATGATCTTAAGTATGAAAAAAGATCATAACTCACTTTTTTCAGGACCGTTGTAACTTTGAAGATCATTAAATGAACTGTTGTAAGTTGAGGACTACCTGTACCTTCAAGATATATTGTAAATAGTGTGGGAGATGATGGATATGCACTATAGTAGTGATGGCGAACCTTTCCATCCTTGCGTGCCAAAAAAGGGCATGCACGTGTGCCAGCACCCATAAGACAATGCACATGGATCCCCCATGTCCCTGCGCATGCATGCACGACCCCCCCCACGCACACGCCACACATCTCTGCACATGTGTACACGTCCCCATGTGTGTCACATGTTTCTGCGCATGCGCGTGGATCTCCTGCACACACCCTGCCCTTCGCACATGTGCGTCAGCTACCCAATAATCAGCTGGCAGGTGGACAGGCGGTTTGCACACCTGTGTGGTGAATCTGCTCTGGGGCAATGGTTCGCGTGCCGATGGAGATGGCTCTGTGTGCCACTTCTGGCATGTATGCCATAGGTTCGCCATCACGGTACTATAGAAATAGCTGTTAGACTTATATATGGCTTCATAATGCTCTACACTACAGCCTTCTCTAAAGGGTTTACAGAATCAGTATATTTTCCCCAACAATCTGGCTCCTCATTTTACTGACCTGAAGAAATCTGAGTCAACCTTGAGCTGGTCAGAATCAAGCTTCTTGCAGTCAGCAAAATTATTCACCAATACTGCTTTCTAACCACTGCACCACTATGGCTCTGTGCTGCCTTCTGGGGTTTGGATGTGGTTTCTATTTCCATTCCTGTCTTTAAAAGTTTCCAAATGCTTGGGAAACAAGTTGTAGCATTCATTTCAAGGGACGTTGTCTGTATGTGCAGTGCAGGGTAAAATTTTCTCCTCTAGTTATATAAATCATGAAGAAAATATAGTATTTTAGATTTCCACCCTTATATTTTAAGGGTTAAGAGTTATATAAATCATGAAGAAAATATAGTATTTTAGATTTCCACCCTTATATTTTAAGGGGTAAGAGTTACATAAATCATGAAGAAAATATAGTATTTTAGATTTCCACCCTTATATTTTAAGGGGTAAGGTTTTAATATAGAGACTTAGCTAAATATTTGGATGGATGTATTCTGTTTCAGTTATTGTATGAATTCACTCAATTTGCCTTTGGTAACTTTCTGTGTTTACTATAGCACACCTGCATACCAATATTTGCATTTCCTTAGAATTTTGAACTATGTTTCATCACTCAACGAAAAGCACAAATGTGTATTCCAAAATGATTATGTCAGGAGAAAAAGCACAAGACAGGTTTTGCATTGGTGAAATGCTTCTTCCAAACAGAGCACACATAAAATAATGTCCTGAAGAAGCTATATCAATTTTCACAAGAAGTTTTATTAGAATAGTTTCATAAACTGAAGGAGAAATAGGCTGATAGGAGCCTGAGGTCAGGAAAATGAAGCAAAACATAATGGGCAGCTTTATTCTTCCCTAATAAGCAACATAGATAATGGGGAAAAAGTTCTTTTGGAAAAGAAGATCAGCAGAAAATACTGATTTGATTTTTACACACACACACACACACACACACACGTTTTTCCACTATGAAACTTAACAACTGATACATTACGTTGGAATGTTCAATGATTTCAGTTTGATATATATAAAAGTTAAGCACCGCTCACTTATCACGAAATCTCTCAAACAGTAGAACCTACAAACTTGAAATTTGGCATGTATGTTCTTCTTGGCTTCTAGGTGCTCGATAAGAAAGGATTTTTCAAAATGACCATTAGTATTACTTTTACAGTAATTAACACGCTCTGATGCTAAGGAGTTCTACTCCCCCTCCTCACCTGAAAATAACTCTGTTCCATCTGCCGGTTGCCTCACATTCCATTACCTCAGTTCAAACTGGCAGGCGTTCCACTCCTTCACTCAGGAGTGGCCTAGGCTCCTTACACTATTAAATGTTGGTACCTCAACAAAATGTCTACACCTTCCTATGGAAGGTGCTTCCGGACTCAAGATGGCAGGAGAGATATTCCCTTATGTGTTTCAATCACCAACTATCATTGAGCCAATGGATTGTAAACCGAATTTCTCCTGCATAGTCTGATCACATAGTTTCATCGCAAAGCACGGGTATCCAGTTTGTTTTATAATCCTTACAATCCTGAAAAATAGATTGAGATGATGAATAAGAATGATTTGCTGCATAGAAGCAAAAATTTCCAGTTTGTAGGGGGAACAGGGTTTTGATAAGTCTTATGTTGTTCTTTTTAATTGTTTTTTTCTCAGAAATACTGAAAAAAGTATATATGTTACAAATAGTCCTGAACTTACAGCCATTTCTTTAGCAACAGCTCAAAGTTACAATGGCATTGAAGAAAGTTACTTAGGATTGATCCACATACTTATGACCATTGCAGCATCCTTTAATGGTCATAAGTATGAAACAAAATAAAAATTCAGGCATTTGGCAACAGGGGACCACAGTTTCCTGGAATTTATGAACTTCCAAGCCAGTTTCCAACAAGCAAAGTCAGTTGGGAAAGCCATATTTGCTTAATGGCCCCATGATTCATTTAACAACTGCAATGTTTCACTTAATAACTATGACAAACAAGGTCATAAAATCAGGAGCAACCCACTTAACGTTGCTTAGCAACAGAAATTCTGGTCCCAATTGTAATCATAAGTCAAGAATCACCTGTATTGTGAACTTAACTCCACCCTGCTTCGAAACCATTTCTTACCTTCTATTTTGTTGACCTCAAAGGATGCCAGGTAATTCTGAGTAAAATAATGCACATCAAGATGCACCACCATATATTGCTCTGCAACAATATCAAGGTGAGAAAATGAAGTCTGTTGAGAATCACATTACAGCTGCCTTTTATTATCAAAGCACATCAATAACGATGGGATGAATCATATAAGGAGAACTGAAGGGTGGAATTGCAGCTTTTAAGACAAACTAAGACAATGAATTACATTTCAGGAAATTTGAAAAAAGAGTCGGGTTTGGAATCCAAAGGAAGATTGCAAGTAAATTACATCTTTTCCACAGATTTTATTAAATAACCCCTGGTTTATTAAACATACACACATACACAAATATGTGCTTACCTTGAGAAGGTGTTCAAGATGGTTGACATGTAGAGAAAAAAAATCCTATAATAAATCCTTCCATTTCTAATCACAAAAATCACAACAATAAAACTATTACAATCAGGGAAATAACTCATATGATATTAACTATGAAATCAACTAATAAAACTATAAGCCAAAGGATTTTTAAATAAATATAGTTCTACCATCTACTTAAAAATGTGACAGTGCCGGATCTGATTTTGCCCACCCAATTCACATATGCTTATGTCACTGTATTTGACATGTATCTTTGGTTTTCTAAACCCAGGACTAAAAAGATGGAGTTGATATGAGAAACTTCCTGAAGTTCTAATACTGTTAGTTAAACTGGAAAATCAAAATGCCTCCTGGAAAAAAGCAAGAACAAAATCATTTTTATTTGCCTGCCAAGATAACTATCTGTATGTGTCCATATAGTGACCAGGAGCTGAGCTGAGCTGACTTTAGAATATTTAAAGCTTTATTCTCAATTGGTTAAGGAAATCAGGAAACCCATGAGTTCTAGTCCTGCCTAAGGCACAAAGTCAGCTGGGTGACCTTGGGACAGTCATTCTCTCTCAGCCTTAACAAGAAGGCAATGCCGTAATTTTGATGAATAAACTACCATGACTTGTCCAGACAGTTGCCAGGAGTCAACATTGACTCAAAGTTACACACAAATACACTGAAAGTTGCCAGGGCAGTTCATCAGCTCAAAGCTGTGCTTTGCTTCAGTGAAGCTTCAAAGTACTCCCTCCCTTGAAGAGCAGGACAGATGCAGCCAGAAACAAAGCAGTCAATCAAGCTAGTAGACTGGTTCCATCTGAAGCTTAAAATGACATTTCCTTATGGTGTGCACCATCTCTGTGGACTACAAAGATTTGTATATTACAACTTGGGTGCAAAGCATAATGTTGAGGGTGACCAGACTCACTTTCATACAACCTCTTCTATTTTTCTTTGTTATTAAGTTATTGGACAACAAATTACACCCATCTTTCTGGATCAGAAAGTTTAGCAGCTTTCTACTTTGGTAAAGAGGTTATATTTCCACAAGTAATATATCATTTGTTGAGCTAGATTTATTCTTTGATATAAAAGCTGGAGTGTCTATGTATGTGTTATGTGTGCGTGCATATGTGATTGAATGCATATTCATATCCCTGTACACAGTATAGTATTTATAGTACTATATTAATTTATTTGATTCTCTTAGGTTTTTATTGTTTTAGATGTGGTTTTATATTTTGTAAGCCACCATGAGTCACCATGGGCGAATAGGTGGAAATATAAATTCAATAAATAAATAAATAAATAAATAGGGCTATAAATATGCATTCACTCGCATACCCACACACATAGGTCTATATTCATCACCCTTCAATTTTTAACTGGTAGATAAGAGGAAAGTTAAAGTTCAGGTAACTTAAACAGAGGGCCCACTATTAGTGGCAGCCTGTATCTCAATGGGGGAAATTGAAAAATGCTATTACCTGCTACCACCCATCATAGTAGGTGGGAATAGATTTGTCTGTCCCAAGATCATCTTGCATCTTTCACATTGAGTGTATTGTGCGTTTTTCTGCCCAGACGACGCCAAACCCACACACTCGGAGAGACTGATAATATCCTTTCAGATTAAAAGGGAGGGAAAGGCCTAAAATGCTTTTATTTTCTCCCCTCATCCCCTTTTCCTGTCAATAAGCCATTTTCCAAAGAACAGGTTCTGATCAGTAAGTTGTGTCAGCAGGTTTAATAGAAAGGAGTTAGTGTATCACACATTGATGACAGAAAGGCAGCATTTCTCTCGCATCAGACTCAGGATTCCTGAGATAGGAGAGTCTTATCAGCAGTCTGTTTCAATTAGTCTGCTTCCTAAACCAGTACACAACTCAATATGTTAAGCCTTCTTTCTCTTTCTCCTTTCTCTTAATAATTTCCCATAGACCCCACTGATGGCTGGCTTGTGTCCTTTAACCCAAAAGCACAACTACAGCATGGTGTTTTGTCTCTGTAGAATTTGGATGGTTTTCCCAAGCTGATAACAACTGCTTGGGCAATACAGACTTGGCATGTTTTGGTTCTGACTTATTTTTGTAACTAGAAGCTGAGATAAAATAGGAATAAACAAAGTTCTAACAATAACCATAAGGCAGCTGGAGACATAAACAGCATAATACTTGGTGCCATGTAAAAGTGCAAGATGTTTGTAAAAGCGCAGGATGCTAATGACATCATATTATTTGAGAAAAAAAATCAGCATTTCAGGTCTATTTCAAACATACTAACAAAAAAGTCCTAAAACATTAGACATGAGTATAGGAAAGTGTAGTCTGCAGGGCTGAGTTTCAAATGTGTGATCTCAGGACCCATATATCTCAGTTTGTGTGAAAAGGACTCACAACAGAAGCAGCACTGCTGAGACTAGCAGGGATCAGGTTTACAAGGAGACACTGATGTACATACCTTTGTCTGTATGACATCTTCAAAAAGAATTTGAACATATGGCCAAGACAGAGAATTGAATTTAGCCAGGGGGTGGTGGTGTAAGGCCAACATATGTGTAAGCATCATTTGACTTCCTCAGGAAGTTGTGAATATGTGAAGGGGTTATTTAAACCTGCCTTTGTAGAGGGCACACACTGGGTGGCTGTATAGAGCAAATTTATTTTCAATAGATCACCTTTCTATTTAAATTGTATGTTTGCACATGCATTGTCATGGGAAACTGGCAAATATAACTATCTGCCACAAGTAGATGGTAATTAACTAGGATTTCATATACGTGTAAACAACAAATAAAAAGGACAGTCTGAAAAAGACTAGTAGTATAAACTTATATCTACATAGAGTTTGGTTAAAAGCTGGTGATCATTTTGAGCAAAGGAGTATCCACATTTTGAAATGGATATAGCACCTTGCTTCAATATTTGTTATTTTCAAGGGATAGAAAATAGCTATCCTTTATCTTTAGTCAGATCTTTGAATTCTGAAAAGTATATGCCAGAAACAGGTCTGTCTTATCTATCTGTACGTGGGGGGAAATACGTTCGGGTATTGATTATCTTAAATGGATATCTAAATTTGAATCTTAAGAATTTAAATGACAAGATCCTTTTGAGCTTATTCTACTTTGGTATAACAAGAAAAAAAAGTGGGGGGCGGTGTCAATATTTTGTTATTTTCTCTATGAAATTTTAAACAATGTTCGCAGTAAAAAAAAAACAAGTAAGGGTTAAGTGGTGTTTTAATGCAGCAGATGTATGAGAAAATGACATAGATAGGTGAGAAAGAGAGAAAGAGGGGAGAGAGAGAGAGAGAGGGAGGGATCCAGGCAAATGTGTGAAATGCATAACCATATAAAGTAAATATTGTTAATATATAACATATAGGTGTGTGTGTGGGAGGAGGTTATATATCCAAAATCCATTATTTTAGTTTTAATTTGCTTATTATGGCCATTAGTCAGCTAGAACAATGAAACAAAGTGAAAAGAAAAGAGTCAAAAGAAACTAAAATAGGTACATAGGGTAATCCATTTTAAATCTTACTACAATGCTGAACACTAATGCTAACTAAAAAAATGCAACATTGCAGATTGTATAAAAAACCTTTATCAACCAGCATAAAATTGACATGGAAATTGTCTGATTGTCTCGGGATTGTTGCTAGAAGAGAGAAATAAGATTTTGATGTAATGTCATATAAAACCAGCAATGTAAAAAACATGTGTTATTGGTTCTACCTCTTGTGTATTACAGTACTGAGATATGGAGCCATGCAGAGTTTGCAATAGCTACCCTGTAACAATGCTGAAGGAAGAATATTATAGCAAGTCCTGGTAAAAGCCCAAACATTGCTTGATTAGATCAAGAAATAAATATAAGGATCCATGCCTTTTTGATTAATCCAAAATCCTTAAGAGAGCAAGTGTGGATCTGTGCATTAAAATGATTTGCTGAGAAATTATAGACAAATAATCTTTCAATATATATGCTACTAAAATGAACTAGATTTTCAATGTTTGTTATTTCCTGCTCACAGTTAGTTCTTTGATTGTAGTAATACTTAATCATGAGAAATATACTGTATTATGATTTCCAGAGAACTACAAAAAGCAGGAGACAATTATATGCCCCATACATTAA
Source organism: Hydrophis major (assembly GCA_033807585.1). Classification (NCBI taxonomy): domain Eukaryota; kingdom Metazoa; phylum Chordata; class Lepidosauria; order Squamata; family Elapidae; genus Hydrophis; species Hydrophis major. The sequence goes on along the minus strand of CM066332.1, from coordinate 33,999,450 downwards.
AGTAATGTAATTCTATATTATAAATATTACTGTTCCAATAGCACAGCAGTTGGGACAGTTAAGAGAAAGGTTGTCCTAACCACAAACTTTTGGTGTTTCAAAATGCTGTTATAATGATCTAGAGAGCAGAAACTACTGCCGTTTGGGGAGCAATAGAAAGATAACCACGAAGTACATGAAGATGGGAAAAACATATGTGATCATTTATTTACTTATTTATTTATTTCCACACCAACTGTGCAATATGTGATAGGTATGGAAATTGCTTAGAACACAGACTTCTTAGCATACTTTAACTTTTAGCCTCTTCCATACTTTCATACATTTCCCTCACCTGAATGTAACAGCCTTGTCCTAGCCCTTGAATAGAAGGAGAAATGAAGAGGCAGGAGTCTTCACCCAAGCCAATCAAGAAAATGGCCTATTATCATCTAAATTTGGAGGAAATGAACCTAGATAATCTCCAGGTTAATTGGGGAAGGCTTTGTTGAGGAACGTTCATTTATCTCCATTAGATTTTGCCTACAGTCTCTTGCATGTAGTGAGTTTATCCATTCTTGCATAAACAAGAACTTAAGAAGGAGCGTGTAGGACATCGTTCCCACACTCCTGCTGGTAGATCTGAATCAGATGTATTTCTGTTATTCAAGAACAATCAATACAAATACACACATAGAGTAGGTCTTATAGTGCAAAGGCATTAGCAGAATTTTTGCTGTGACACTGAGAATTAATCAAATCCACAGGAGAAAGAAAAGGTCCTTTCTTATTTTTATGGTGTTTTTTTCCCCTCCAAAATCAAGTGTGAAGTTGAAAGCTGATGCTGATTTTTTTTTTTTTTAAATGCTTGCATCAACCCTCATAATGTTCAGCTTCAGTTACCTCCTGTTTCTCACATTTCTATAAATCAATGACGGCATGTAAAAGGATTCTGTTAAGCTGGCCTGTGCAGGCCATATTCAGCCTTTGTGCTGTGACTCTCATTTGCATGACAATGACCATCTTTACACTGTCTCTTTTACTTCTGACTTCTGTTTCAACTGTACAAGATTCAGGTTTGTTGTTTTTGAAAAGGTAATGGCTCATTTGGGGAAAAAATGTGTTGTGTCTTTCATTTAGAAACTGCCTGAAGGCCCTATGGGGTATATTAAATCTGTCTCGTTGCCATATATCTTGATGTACATTTTACTTGAAACCAGGTGTTTTGTATATTGAACTTTTTAACACGGCAGGGAGGTAAGTATTCACAGCTGGAGTTTTATGCTTCACACATTTTCATGTTTCAGAACAAGAAGCGACCCCATGGAAAGGTGGGGAGAGAGGACTCTTCCAGCATGAAAAGAGGCAGAACAAAGGGCTTCTGTATCTAGTGGCAGGACATGGATATGATGAAGTCACAGATAGAGGCCTTGCATATAAAATAGTTGCCAGTGGAAAAGGGGAGACAAAAGTGGCAAACAATCAAAATGGGTAGGCTTGCAGATCAATCACAAGCTATGTGGTTGTCACTGCAGGGAGGGACTGTAAAACAGAATTAAAAACTCTCATGGAATGGATGTCTGGATGCGTATTGTACTGGAGGCTCAGCTTTTGTTTGTTGGAAATATATATTTATATACAGAGAGAGAGAGAGAGAGAAGGCTCAGACACAGTAGTTCTCAATAAGTGGCTTCATACATCTTGTAGTGTAATTTGCATTGAGTTCTAAGAATGCTTGAAATAGACTTCTGCCCCCAAGTCCCCTCCCAATCTAGTCAACTGCAACATGCATCATGTCACTGAGAAGAAGAGGATCTATGGTCTCACACATCTGCAGAACATTGTTTGCCTTAGTTGAAGGAATTTCCCGTATATGATCCTTCAGAATGGATAACTGCACTTCAAAACAGCATTGTTGCACATCATTTCTTTGGTATATCTTGTTTTCTGAACATAAACTTTTCACAATAGATACGTATTATAAACCATTTGTATTATGTATTCAGTTTACACATGTATTTTCTTGGAAAATGTGTCCAGTGACTGATGTTGTTGTTGTTTTCTTTTGAGAGATGTTATGATATATCCTGAGGGAGAAAAAACATCTTCAACAATCAAATATGTAAGATCTATCAAACGATTCTTGCAAGTATGATATTACATCTGTTTACTCAGCAGTAGGTTAGGCAGGACTTCTATCTTAAAAACCTTCTGTTCTATTCCAACGTAATCCCAGAATTTTTTTCAAGAACCACAATTAATTTTTTCTTCTGATTTAAAGACAAAAGTTTCAGTGAAATATAGAAATTAAGCATCAGAAACTATATTCTAGTATCCTATCATTCTGAAGCAAGCTTTGTCGAAAATCAAGAAGGCAACATTCTTCAATCTTGGCAGTTTGAAGATGTGTGGAGTACAACTCCCAAAATTTCCCAGCCAGCATAACAGAAATGTTGATTAAAGGGATCATACCAGAGAAGAAACCATAGATTGAAAACTACCTGCTTCCCACAAGTCTGTGCCCAAAATGGTCTAAAGCCACACTAAATACAAACCTTTAAAGGTAATATATTTGTAACAATAGGAAAGATGTAAAAAAAAAAAAAAAGCCCAGAAAACAACTGTTTGGATTAATGAAACACATATTACTTTCTTCTTCTTTGCATGTTTGGGACCAGTTCCATCAAGGTTTTCAGAAAATGGGGCTTCAACATTGGAATACTCAAATTGGGAATGTTTTCCCTCATCTACTTAAGTTATTTTGAACTGACTTCACATTGAATAAAGTGGGGGTTAAGAATAACCCCAATAATTTTCTCTAAAATATTCCTTCAGGTTCTAAACATTAGAAAGTGCAGCATCGTATTTAAAAAGAAATTACATAGTGTCTTTTCTATTGTTTTTTCTTTTACACTTGGGTGTCTTGTAGCAATTTCTCAGGAGGAAAAAGGAATCAAAACATGCCATTCTTGCTCTTGATTTCAACCAACCACAACTTTTCCCCACCTTAACATAAAATGCTCAGGAAGGAAGAAACAAATAATATTGCCATTATATGTAGTTCAATTTTGATCTTACAAAATAGCTTCAGTGGTGGGATTCAAAAAAATTTACACCAGTTCGGTGGGCATGGCTTGGTGGGCGCGCTTTGCACGTGTGTGCACACACTTTGCATGTGTGTGCATACCAAACACACACTTTGCTTGGGCGCAGAGGCATTCCAACTTACCACCTGCAAGCCTGCACTCTTCCAGTCACTTCAGCAGCTATGGCAGCAGCACTCTGCTATGCCGCACAAAGCAACTGCACTTCAGAAGCAGGACAGAAAGGTGAGTATGGGATCCTGGGGGCTTGGGGGCTTGGGGGCTTGGGGGCTTGGGGGCCCCCAACAGCCAGTAGAATACCATTGAATTGCTTGCATATTTAAGTTAACCATACCAATATAATGTACACTATATTTTATTTTTTAACATAACTTTGAAGTAAGTTATATAACAACTAAATTATTTTCCATGGTATACTCTTAAAATGAGAACATTAATTTGTAGTTGATTGTTTAATGTGGGAAGCAAGAGTCATGAAGTTTCTTCTGCAGTCTTTAAAGGTGATAGAAGTTAGACTCCTTTCCAGATGTCAAGTACACCTGGCATATTAAGTTATCCTTTTCTTTGGGGACATCCACATGGATAGAAAGTATCATATCCCCTCTATCTTCATAATCCAGAGATCCTACAAACCACAATGACAAGTTGTAGAATTTCAGTCTCATTCAAAAGCTTTTAATCGGACAGGGGTTGAGACCTGGTAAAGTATCTCTCATCTTCCCTGTAGATTGCTGCTTGAAAGAGAGTGTCAGATAGAAAATGGATATTCTCACTCACTTTCAGATCTGGCTTGTCTCTCTCTGTGTTTTTGAACTGGCCATCAAACCACCAAAGAGATTACCTATGAGGAAATGCAGTCCTTTCTTAAACAGGTTACCATGGTTAGAAATTGTCATTCCCTCAGGGCAGGCAAACAAGGAATTAAGAATAATACCAACAATATCATTGTTCAAACCTAAAATAAAAAAAATTAAGAGGGTTCATCTAGGTTCAGGCTAAATAAGTAATGGTCCAACTTTTTGAGGGCTTTGGCAGTTTTATCAAAGTTTTTTTTTTTTTTAGTATACAACAGAATTACATAATAAACTCTTAGAAAAACCTTTGTATAATTAATTACTCTGTAATCACAGTGCTTTACATGTTTGCTCAAAAGGCTTTTTAAAAGTGGAGAGAAAACTCTTCCATACTTCTTCAATGTCACATTCTTGTGCTTTGCATATATAATATACAATTATTTTGTATATTTTATTATATACAAATATAATTGCTGTGCCTCACAGCTCTTCATTCTTACTTCTGCATGGGCACCATTACAATGAATTGCTTGATTGTTTTCAAAAGATTCAAGTATTTGGTAAAATACTGATTTGGAAATTAAAATGTTCCTCAAGAATGCTGAGGTATGAATGTGCATATTTGACAAATATAAATCAAGGCTGTGAATTGTTCTGAAATGTTTATATAAGCAAAAAGAGCAAAATTCATGTGTTCTCGAAAGAAGAGATATATCAGCACTAAAGCACAAACTGGCATAGTCTCAAAAAATATGGTCCATCCTGTTTGTAAGATAATGAGAGCTCCTGATAATACTGCAATCTGATTCAGATGATAAGACTACAGAATTTAGTCTGAATTCAAAGTAAATGTGTTTAGGATTATAAAATAAATTTGGGCCAAGGTTCAGTTCAAGATTCTGCCTCAAAAATCTTAACTGGAAAATGACAGAAGAAATGCCAGTCAGGATGAACAATTATAGGTTCCGTTTATGGTGTGAGGCAGAGTTAGAGATAATTACTTGAAAAGAATAAATATTTATATTCTTTTCAAGTAATTATTCCCTATAAACATTCAGATCTACTAGTTCATCTCCCAAACTTTGTTTTATATGATTAAAAGAAAATACAAGGTGATTTTCTTTGGGCCAGGCCTAGGGCTTCTCTAATCTATAACTTTATCTGATACAAACCAACCAAGTGTATCTGGGAAGCTTACAAGCATGAACAGAAGACTGATATTTCTAACAATACCTGGGCCCACTTATCAATTTTTTCCCAAAGAGATTCAATAGCTCATTAAAAAAAAAAAAAAAAGACAACAAAGGAATGATCTTGCCTTTCACAGATCTGCCGTTGCTCCAATATAGGAGATAATAAAGTAAATGATTACTACGATCAGCACTGTTTTGGTTAGGATCCTTTACTTTATAAAGTAAAACTTTTAAAATTCTTGGTCTGTGGTAATTAGTTTTGAATTATTTAAAAACAGGGAAGGAAACTTTTGGTATGCAGTTTTCACTTTCTGTTAGGGTTTGTGTGGTCACGATAGGTGGGAAAACTGACAACATTTAACAGACAGATGTGGGATATCCTATTTAGCAGAAGGGCCAATCTGGTATTTTCATTGTAGTAAATAAGTACAGGTAGTCCTTGACCTAGAACAGTTTGTTTAGTGACCGTTCGGCACTGAAAAAAATGCCTTATGACAGTTTTTCACAGTTATGATATTTCCAGCATCCCATGATCCTGTGATCAAAATTCAGATGCTTGGCAACTGGTTCATAGTTACGTTCCCAAGTTCGTGTGATTATGTTTTGCAACTTCTGATAAGCAAAGTCAATAGGGAAGCCAGAGTCACTTAACAACTGGGTTATTAACTCACTCAATAAATGTCTCATTTAACATAAATTTTGGGCTCAGTTGTGCTCGTAAGTTGAGGACTACCTGTATTCCATCTTGTTGCAGACAAAACTCAAGAAATCACATCTCCGCCATTAATGATTTGACATCAATGTCACTGGTTTGATTTCAGGCAGATCTGGAGGCAGATCATGAACTGGCTGTAAATTTGGGGTACTTAACATTGTGCGTGTGCATGTATGTGTGTGCATATTCTTTTCAATTGTATTTGTAATTGTTATACACATCTCTGGAATTATAAAAATGACACAAATGTTAAAAAAAATAATTCAAGTATCAGTTAAGGGATTATCTCATCCTTAATGTTGATTAACTCAATGAGAAGATATCACTGGTATAAAATTGTCAGATCAGTCAAACACTTTCCTGAGACCACAAATAGTATCACACTTTTTTAGAATTGTCCCTGCCCATTTCCTTTGATTTGCAGAATTAAATAGCTTTCTGTCAACACACTCAGACATTAAAACGTGCCAAAGATTACCACAGAAGTGTGCGAATTGAAAGGAAATGTTTATAATGAGCACAAGTGGAGGACTGCTAGGGTAGCCTTGTACTTCAGCCTCTTGTAAAAGATCACTGTCTTGGAGCAAAAGCAAATACTAATGGGCACTTAACAAAATCCATACAGGAGAATTAGATGTTTCTTTTTGAGGTTTCAACTCATTAAAACACCCACAGTCCTGTTTCTGTGACAAGACTGATATTTTATGTAACAATTACTATCTTGCCTCCAATAAATATTGCATCTCTGTACAAAATGGAGATTTCCTTGATAGGAAACAATGGAATATCTTTATGACTCCTGACCCTGTGAGGCCTTCATGAGGTTTCTGAACAAATAAATGACTGGATTGTCTGAGGAAAATCTTTTATGAGACACTGATGGCCTCTTCGAAATCTTCAAATATAACACATCGGTCAGTAGCTTTCTCAGTCAAGCAAGGTTCCTTTCTAAAAGAAAATTACAGAGCTAAAAAAAAAAATCATTTTTACTCTGCTGCATTCTCCCCCTCTCCCTCTTTTTCTCTCCAAATATTCCAATATTTAACAATATTGCCCAAGTATTCTTGGATGTCTAAAAATGAAAAATAGTCATTTTTTGGGCATTATTTGCCATCTATACAGATTTTTTTTTTTCATTTTTTTTACTTCAATAACTGCAGAACAAAAATGTGGTATAGTTGTATGCATGCTTACTTAAAAACTTGTTTATCTTTTTAACTGTTATATCAGATAAATGTAGCTTGGATGTATTTATGCTCACCAACTTTTTGGAAAGTCAATTATATTACATGCACTGGGTACTTAGTAAGAGAAGCTGATTCTTTCAGGTCATTTGTGTCCTAGGAATTTAAAAATCATCTAACCAGAGACCATTTCTATTTGCTGAAATCAATACAATTGTATGCAAGAAAGAATAAGAGAATGGGCTTGAATAAATCTTGGTTTTCTCCAACTCCTCCCAAATTTCAATAATTATTTTAAAAGTGTTGCCATTTCTGAAAAAGTCACATCACTTCTTGACCTTTTAAAGGGAATCCTTTATTTAGAGTCTAGAAAATAGAATTTCTTGAAAATTTGATTTTATCTTCTATTTGGTTGATTTTAACAACCTCATGTATTTATCCAGCATATATGCAAGAGAAGATTCTTCTAGGTAATCTTTACAATTAGAATCTCCTATTTTGGAAGAGACTTAATGAGAATGAGATGGGAAGCAAAACACATATAAAATGAACAGTACCTTTTGATTATTGGATAAAAGTCAGCATAAGATATATTTTGCATAGAATAGAATACTTTATTGGCCAAGTGTGGTTGGACACACAAATAATTTGTCTTGATGTAAATACTCTCAGTATACATAAAAGAAAAGATACATTCATCAGGAGTCGAGAATCATAAGGTACGACACTTAATGATAGTCATTGGGTACAATAAGCAATCAAATCATACTAGGAAACAGTCAATATAAATTGTAAGTATACAAATGACAAAGTTACATTCATACAGTCACAAGTGGGAGGGGATGGGTGATAAGGAGTGATGACAAGATTTAACAGTAATAGTAGTGCAGACTTTGTAATAATTGAACAGGGCTGAGGGAATTATTTGTTTAGCAGAGTGATGGCTTTCGGGAAAAAACTGTTCTTGTGTCTAGTTGTGTTACAAATACACATTCATTCATTCAGGGAAAAAGACAGTTTCCAACACAGAAATATATTGACTCTTAGACACATGGATGATGTTTTATCATTTTAGCTTTTTGAGTTGGCGCTGTCTCATTCCATGTTATCCTGAAGACCCAATTATGTCATGGCCCTTTCTCCTCCTATTGTATTACCTTGTCAAGAAATAGCTTCACCCCTCCATGCCAATGACACCACTAATCTAGTTCCCATGCAAGCAACTGTATATTTCTGACTCATGTCTGTTTCATGCTGCTGCTCAGGTCTGTATCTGTTTCATGTTTCTTTGCCATAGATTAATTTGCTGGCTAGCATCCAATACTGCTGCATTATCTCTATCTGAACATATGTGCTACAATATGACAATATGAAGTCTGTAGGCTATACACAAGTCAGCATGAAGCTTGAATGGGCTCATTTGTTTTCTACACTGCATGCATTCTTTTTATGATTCTGGGAAAGCAGTCTGTGTTGTATTTTGTTGGCCTGGGATAGCCAGATATGATGTGCAAATAGTCTTGCTTAAAGGCAGAGCGCGTGCAAGCCCAAGCAATAACTACTGGACTGGGCAGATTTAGATGCCTGGAATCTACGCTTCCCAAAGTTTCTGGAACAATGCATTTGCATAGTGACTGAATAAAGCAGATGTGTATTTAAAATTAAAGACAGAAAATAGCAGGTATACTTGATTAACCATAAATTTATCATCATTATCGGAATGAGCCATGGTGGCACAGTGGTTAGATTGCAGGCTATTTCTGCTGGCTGACTGCAATTTGGCAGTTCACATCTCACCAGGCTCAAGGTTGACTCAGCCTTCCATCCTTTTGAGGTGGGTAAAATGAGGACCTGTTGTGGCCCACCAGCAGCCAGCAGAGCTGGAAGCAGACTCAGACAATGAGGAGGTTGGGGAGGAACATGGGCTAGTCCTGGAGTCTGGAGAAGGCTCTGATGAGTGCCCTGCATCGCAGGCAGTGATGGAGCCAGGGCCATCCAACAGTTATCAGCTGCCTTCAGAGTCAGAGATCAGTGGAGCAGAAGAACAACTGGAGCCTGTTCCCAGTGTGCGCATGCACAGACCTGCCAGAAGAAGAAAACAGTTAAGGAACAAGGGTCAACTCGGGAGTAAAGGCACAGGTGGATGGTGAATGGCCCCTCCCATAGGGAATAAAGAGGAATGAAAGGGGAGTGGTATTTTCGGAGAAAATTAGTTCATTTAATTGGGGTGAAGATTTATTTGTGACTCTCAGAGACTCCTAGCCAAGTATTTTCTTGTACAGCATTGCACTTAGACGCTATCGGTCTGGCAACTCTCCAAGCCTGATAAGGTCTGTGGTTGTAATTCACCCTTGAAAGACTGTTTGCTGGGACTTAGCCGAATAAAAAGGGGTTTTGTCAGGACAAGGAGTCTGTTTTGTGATTTTGTGAAGCTAGGTTAGAACAGGACCCAGATTGTTGGGGGCAATATGCTGATTCTAAACTGCTTAGAGAGGACTGTGAAGCACAATAGAAAGCTGTTATTGCTATTGCTAGTTTTCTAGCATGGAAATCCAACCGTTGAAGGTTCACTACCCTAAAATGTTATTTATTTAAGCAGCTAGGAAGAGAAAGAGCATTATTCACATAAAGTATATTAGAGCCTGAACAGTAGCCTGGTGCAAGAATAGGTCAACCTACTTTTTAAGACAATTGCTAAGACTTTTTAAATGTTGTTTCATCCTTATCCTATCTCTGCAAATGTTTCTCTGCAGCTGCAGGTAATATACTTCATGAAAATTGATTTGCTTCATCCAGTTATTCACTCATTCCCAAAACAATTATCATCTCTGCTTCAGAATTATCACTTGACCCCACTATCTGAGATTATGTTTGAAATGATTATTGGGAGAAAAAAGTCCAGCCTTTATATTTGCCGTTTTGTTAGTTACCCAGAGTCATTGGAAGCAAAAGGACCCCATTTATAGTAACAATACTCAGGATTTGATATGTGTGGAGTTGTCCCCATATGATCTGGTAAAATGAACTGATAAATCTTTTAAAATCTATATATCTACTAGATTTAATACCTATTTAAAGAATATTTTAATAATTGAAGAAGTATTAAAGACATGCCTCTGTTCATAGTAACATGATCTAACTTTTCTGCATGTGAATTAACCTCTCATTGTTGAAACCTTCCCTTGTCATTGTTTCTATGCTTTAAACATGGCTTTCATTTTTAAAAACCTCTTGTAGCTGCTGCTGATTCAACTCTTGTTTAATTAATAATGAGAAAATAATTAGATTGAAAATGGGATTCAGTTTTGGAACCCAAGAGTAACCCTTTGAAATTAGCCAAAACATCATACTTCAGTGTGTTCAATTAAAAGCTGAGAGGGTGTAATAAAGACTTTTGTAGATATGAGAAAACTTGAGAGCCTATCTTTAATATTATTTAATCATCTTTTCTCCCTCACCATCAGTACATCTCAGCCAACATAAAGCACTCTGATCATCTGTCCTGGTGTTATGGGTATCCATTATATCCAGGCATCATTTATATTAAGGCATATGCGTATTCAATTATGTCTACATTTTAAAAAAAGCTACAGAATGCAATTGGAAATTTCTTCTACTTCTTAATCTTAAACTAACATTAATCTTAAACAAATATAGATGACTTCTTTTTTTCATCAATTAAGATTCCCTTTTAAAAAAACCTAACAACCAATATATGCATAATCAAGATTCAAAGACCTTTAATGTGTACTCTCTTTTGACCACAAATGCCACAATATATAATTATCTTAAAATAATATCAGCTCTAAATTGATTGGCCTATATCTGATTTAACATTTTCACATGACCTTTGATAAAACTGGGTTCTAAAAAGAACTCAATGGATGTTGCACAATATTTATCATTGCTTGATCAACTAAAAATTTATTAGTGCCATAATTTTTTAATTCTGCAATGGCATTAGGATTTGAACATCAGTGGTTAATTTTATTCTAATTTTATTCAACTTAATTCTAACATTTACAATCTTTTCCCCATTTGTGCATAAACTGTAAAAAGTCAGTCATATGAAAACTGTAATACTAATTTTGACTTTTGGGATGTTGAAGTTTGTTTGTCTGTTTAGAGGCATAGGTTCTTTCAAATACTTGATTTTGACATGACAATTATAAGTAGGTGTTATTTTACTTACCCAACAATGTTTTGCAACTTCTGCATTTACATAAAAAGAAAAATACCATTTTATAAATTGAAGATGATACAATATTATATTAGAAAGTACAATTGCTTCTTCATTATCTTTGGTTCAAACAATCTATATAAATATTCTGTTTCTATGCAAAAAGAGAAGGAATCTTCATTTTGTGGCAGGTAAGTTTACCAGGTCTCCATCACCCCTGCATTATTTATTTATTTATTTGTTTGTTTGTTTGTTTGTTTGTCAAATTATATGCCACTTATCTTGCAATGCAAGAAAGTTCTACCCAAAAGAATGTAATATAGCTGAAGAATGCTATAGAGGGGTATTGTCTGGAAATTATTTTTATTTTTTCTTCTGGCAGAGCTCCCTCCAAAAATTGGCAACTGCAGAAGCTCTTCATCTTAGTGAACCTAAGTAGAATCCATGTGCACCTTAAACCACTTTGATTGACCTGTTCAACATACAGAGTTTCAATCCCAGTTGTTTAAAATGGTGATCCAAGGTGAAAAATGAACAACAACAAAAAAAAAAAAAACAGATTTTGAAAAGCATCATCCATCACTTTGATGACAGAAAGTCGTATTTTCAGCAAGAAGCGGAGTTTTTTTCTGGAAGAAAAAGATCTGATGAAGTAGACATGTGTCTTTTATAATAAGAAGAAATAAATCAGTTTCATTTTCTTTTAGTTTCTTGTTTCCCAATCTTAAATCTTTTTCGTTCCATTGACACAACCATTTATAAGATTTTAAAAAGCCATTCCACATTTAAAAAAAACCCCACATCTTTTTGACCTTTGTTTCCTAATATGTATTTTTCTTCACATACACACTTTTCAATGTAATATATTTATGAGAGAGATGGGTGGGAGAGAGAGAGAGAGTGTGTGTTCTTCAGACATTTAAAGGCTTATACTTAATAGTTAAGATTTCTGTAGCACTTAGAATAGGGCTTGAAAGTGTCCTAGTTTTGATCAATCTGAAAACTCATGAGCATCGTAACCTAAATACTTGCCTATACTTGTATCTTCTTTGTATGAACTCCATTGCTGTTTTTGAATTTGTCATGTCCTTGCCTTTCCTCATACATTAAATATTAGTCAACAATGTGTTGCCAAAAAACCCTAAAGCAATCCTAAAGCTGCATTAACAGAGAGATAGAATCAAGATCATGTGAAGTGTTACTACTGTTTTATAAGGCCTTGGTAAGACCACACTTGGAATACTGCATCCAGCTTTGGTCACCATAATATATAAAAGATGTTGAGACTCTGGAAAGAATGCAGAAAACAGCAACAAAGATGATTAGGGGCCTGGACTCTAAAACTTATGAAGAATGGTTGCAGGAATTCGGTATGTCTAGTCTAGTGAAAAGAAGGACTAGGGGCAACATGATAGCAATGTTCCAATATTTTAGGGGCTTGCCACAAAGAAGAGAGAGTCAACCTATTCACCAAAGCACCAAAAGGCAAGACAAGAAAACAATGGATAGATACTCATCAAGGAGAGAAGCAACCTAGAATTAAGGACAAATTTCCTGACATTAAGAACAATTAATCAGTCAAAGGGCTTGCCTTCAGAAGTTGTGGGTGCTTTGTCCTGAAGGCTTTTAAGAGGATACTGGACAGCCACTTGTTTGAAATGATATAGGGACTTCTGCTTGAGCAGGAGGTTGGATTAGAGCAGTGGTCACCAACTGGTGGACTGGGGACTACTGGTGGTCTGCAAGAAAATTTTGGTGGTCCGCAGAAAAATGTCCCCCCCAAAGCACTCCCCCCAAAGCAATTAATCCAGGCTGCATGGGATCACAAGGCTGTGCCACCCACATGGCCTGTCTGCCTGCTGCCCCTCCACCCTTCAGCCGAGCGCAAACCTTACTTTGAGTAGAGCGATGTGAGCTGGAACTGGAAGGTAAAACCAATAGTAGGGGAGGGAAATCCACCCCAGAGTGGCTTGCTGATGTTGGTGGGAAAGTCGGTCCCATATTCCAGAACTGCAGTAGTCACAAAATTGGCCTGATGGTCATCCCGGAGCAGCTGCTCCTCCAGTCCATGACAGGCCGGTGTACCCGGGTGGAGGAGCAGCTGCTCCAGGATGACCAAAGGACCAATCCTGTGACTACTGCAGCTCTGGAATATGAGACTGACTTTCCCACCAACATCAGCAAGCCACCATCAGTCAAAATTCATATTAGTGGTCCATGGGACTTAAAATTATGAGTTTGGTAGTCTCTGAGGTCCAAAGGGTTGGCGACCCCTGGACTAGAGGACCTTCAAGTTCCTTCTAACTCTGTTATTCTGTTCTGTTGAGTGTCACTGTATGTCTGTTAAGAATGGTCAAAAGCCCTTGCTGGGCATCTCACACTAGTTTAATTTTTAAACTATATCTTCTGCAAAAGAAGTCAGAAATTAGCTATTTCTTTTACCTTTTTGTTTCTTTTTAGAATTTTACCTGTTTGTATTTCTATCACCCATCACTTTCTTTGCCTCTTTTTTTCCTATCTATTTCTGTTTTTGATAATTTGTTTTTGTTGGTTTTTATGTTATATAAAAAAAATAATACAGCTTTATTAAAAAGAATGGAACAAACAAATTTTTATTTTGAAAGCTATCAAAAATGACTTTTTGGCCAGAGGGAAATGGGGAAGTAACATCATGTCCTAATCAATAATCACTATACTAATGATTGTAACACTAGATCAGAGGTGGTATTCAGCAGGTTCTGACCAGTTCTGGAGAATCAATAGAGAACCAGCAAATACCACTTCTGATTGGAGATTTTACAGTATCCTTCCCCTGACATGCCCACCAAGCCATGCCCACAGAACTGTTAGTAAAAAAATTTGAATCCCATCACTGCACTAGAGCCGATTAAATCGGGAAGGGAAAAAAATTACTTGCATATCATGGACTACAATTTTGATGTAGTCTATACTTGAGTTAGTGGGGCTGCATAAAGAGTTTGAGGAGTTTTGAGTTCTTTACAAGACAAAGCATGGACTTGATGCATCAATTAAATTCTTCATACTCCTAATTTCCCCAATGTCAATTTAATGCTGTATGGAAGTCTACATAAATGTAGTAGGACAATAAAATGGAGATAACTCTAAAGGTTCAATTTTATTGGGCTGCCATTTAATCTATAGGTGTTCCAAGTCTTGTCCCTTAGTCCAATCCTGAATTGTAAATTTAAAAAGATTTAGTCCTGCCAAGACAAAGATGGATTTTGCTGCACTTGTACTGAGAGAACCTGAATTTAGATCAGAGATAAATTCATTCAGAACAGATCTAGTTAAGCATGTTGAGCTGAATTAATAATGGATAATAGCCCCCATTCATGCTAAGCAAATTGTGCAATTAAGAGAGAGACACTGTTGTTTGCGTCACTTGATGGACATAAAACAGATGGAACCAAGTCAAACATATTTAAGTTCCCTATGTCAATTTGAATAATGGCTGGCAACTAAAAAATCAGCCATTCTATGTACTCCTGCCATGTGCCTTGCCAAACAACCCATTTTAAATAAAAATCCTGGTCACAGATGGATCATTTAATTTGATTTGTTTTGTTGCATTTCATATTATAGATCTTTTTCATATTGCAACATTTGGTTTGTCCATTCCAACCACAAATCTTTTGAGTGGTTCAAGAATGCCACTAGTTAAGAGATTCAATGAATTGCCAAAAGTCATTTCACAAATTTAGTAACCTGAATGGAGATAAAACCCTATTAAGTGAAATTCTAGAGATAATAATTTTGTTAAGGCATTAAGATACTGAGTCACAATAAATGGTGAATAAATTGATGAATGAAGATACAGGTAATACTTACTCTTATAAGATATACGTGTTATATTTTTTATTATTAAGACAGTTGAGTAGGTTAATTTAAATCTATTTTTATAAAATAACTAGATTTAATTTAATTCAATTCAATTTAATATATACTCCAAAATAGGCAATTGTAATGGTCAATATCTTAATAACAACAAAAAAACAAACAAACCCAAAACCAGTTATCAGACAAACATCACAATATGAGTAAAGAGAGAATATTAAGAGCTGGAGTGGTGCAGTGGTTAGAATGCAGTACTGCAGTCTATTTCTGCTGACTGCCGGCTGCCTGCATTTGGGCAATTCAAATATCACCAGGTCAAGGTTGATTCAGCCTTCTATCCTCCTGAGGTTGGTAAAATGAAGGCCCAGATTGTTGGGGGCAATGTTGTGAATTAATAAAAAGCGAATTAATAAAAGTGCTTAATAAAGATTATTAAAACCTTTAGAAAAGTGTAGGGTTCTGACCCTGCACTTCTGATTGGCCGATAATAGCGACATCTGTGTATGGGTAAGTAGAATTTTTGGGGTACTTAATTGATAAACAAGGCATTCACCCCACCAATAGCAAGATTAGGGCAATCAAAAATGCTCCCAGGCCCCGAAATAAGACTGATCTCCAAGCTTTCCTGGGCCTTATCAATTTCTACAATGTGTTCCTGCCCCACAAAACGACTGTAGCCGAGCCCCTACATCGTCTTTTGGACAAAAAGGCAACCTGGGTCTGGGGACACTGAGAGGAACACGCGTTCCGACACGTATAAAACTTATTGACTTCAGACGCTGTTTTGATGCAGTATAATGAGACTTTGCCTTTAATGATTACATGTGATGCATCACCATTCAAAGTAGGTGCCATTTTGAGCCATGTGTTACCAAATGGTAGTGAAGCCCCTATTGCCTACTTTTCAAAAACACTATCAAAAGCTGAACGTAACTATAGTCAAATCGATAAAGAGGCTCTTGCTGTCGTTTCTGCTGTTAAACGATTTCATGAATATATTTATGGGTGAGTTTTTACTATAGTCACCGACCACAAACCTTTACTGGGGATTATAGCGGGGGACAAGCTAACCCCTTATATATTATTTCCCAGAATGAC
This sequence comes from Hydrophis major, assembly GCA_033807585.1. NCBI lineage: Eukaryota > Metazoa > Chordata > Lepidosauria > Squamata > Elapidae > Hydrophis > Hydrophis major. The sequence goes on along the minus strand of CM066332.1, from coordinate 33,983,348 downwards.
TCGCTGGTCGGAATTCTTGGCTGCATATAATTCTAAACTGAAACACCACCCGGGGAAAGCCATCCCCCACGCTGACACACTAAGCCGTGCACCACTTCCTGAAACCGTTGACGACCCAGCTCCAACCGTCGCGACGCTCCAGATTGAAACACTTCAATCACCACCACTGACAGCTCGAGATATCACAATTGAAACCAAATGTGATCCCATTTTGGCGCAAGTTCTTAGCTGGGTCGAGCGAGGATGGCCATTGGATCAAATCCCTGACAACTTTGGTCCTTTCAAGAATCGACAGACAGAACTGTTTTCACAGAAAGGCTGCATAATTTGGGGGGATAGAGTCATTGTCCCAGAGTGGCTGCAACGAGCAGTATTGAAAACCTTGCACGAAGGCCACCCCGGCATCGTGCGCATGAAGGCGCTCGCATGAAGCTACGCGTGGTGGCTGGGTATCGACAAGCAAATTGAAGCCTGGGTAAAGACTTGTTGCAAATGCCAGGAAGTTAGCAATGCCCCACCGAAAGCAACCCCAACAGAGTGGGAAACACCCAGGGGACCATGGTCCCATATTCATATTGACTTTGCGGGACCTACTAAAGGACACACATTCCTAGTAACGGTGGATGCATACTCAAACTGGCTTGAAATCCATGAAATGAAAAGTACCACAACCGAATCCATCATCAGGAAATTGGACAGATTATTCACAACACATGGACTGCCAGACGTTCTGGTATCCGACAACGGGCCCCAGTTTACCACGCTTTCTTTTGAACAGTGTTTGGTGGACCGTGGTATTCGCCATGTGCTAACTTCGCTGGCGCATCCTGCGGCCAATGGAAGAGCCGAGCGCATGGTACAATTCATCAAAAAAAAACCTACATAAAATGGACTATGGTGATATCGAAGATAAGATTAACCAGATACTCCTCCTTCAACACATCACCCCGCACAGGTCACCAACAAGACTCTGGCCCAATTGTTAATGGAACGAAAACTCCGCTCCCACCTTGACCGACTACACCCATCGTATGAACCAGAAAAACTACACGGATCCAGTGGGAAATGCCGCGAATTCCAGATAGGTGACTTAGTCTTCGCAAAAAACTTTTCTGGTGATCCTTTGTGGGTTAAGGCAACTGTAATCCAAGTCACAGGACCCAGGTCGTACTGAGTAAAAAGTTGCAACGGAAGAATATGGAAGCGCCATATTGATCAGCTGTGTTCAAGGCTGCAACCTTGTTTCTGCAACTCCGGTAACTTCCAAACTGAGGGGGGAGGAGATGCCGAGGAGACTGAGTTCGAAACGGCAGAAAGCACGAGGGGAAGAAGTGAGCATTCGGAAGAATCAGAGAGGGTGGTGGGCTTGCCTCAAAGAGACACCTCATCAGAAGCAAGCCCACAAAGGCAAGAGGACAACGAGGACATTAGCGGCACCGAGTTTTTAAATGAAGGTTCGGAGGCACCCTACTCGCCAGAAAATGTCCCGCCCAAGCAAGACTATAAACAAGTACTGGGGGGACAGCGAAAATCTAACAGACAATCTAAACAACCTGCCTACCTCAAGGATTACATCACCGCACCCCTTAAATGGAACCTGGGGGAAGGGGTGTTGTGAATTAATAAAAAGCGAATTAATAAAAGTGCTTAATAAAGATTATAAAAACTTTTAGAAAAGTGCAGGGTTCTGACCTTGCACTTCTGATTGGCCAATAATAGCGACATCTGATAGGTCCGTTCAGGAGAATCTGATTGGCTATTAGCAGGCCTCTTTCATTGGTTAAGGGAACTAACGCTTCCCATTTCTTATTGGTTATTTGATCAGCAAATTGCCTATAAAAAGGGCTATTGCTGCCATAGTTTTTGCTCTGTTCCACAATGTTAAATAAAAAGTTGAACTTCACTGTTCATCGTCTTGTCTCCAATCCTTGCGCCCATGTACAGAACATAACAGGCAATATGCTTAGAGATGGATGTAAAAACACTGTGAAGCACTATATAAGTCTAAGTGCTATTGCCATCAAATTTACAGATTGTAAAAATAGATAATCTGAAAAAAGACAATATTATAAAAGTTTTATTACAAAAAGTATGTTAAAAATAGGAACATCTGCAGATAGCTGAGCAACACAATGTAAGAAAAATGTTCAGGACTTTGATCAGATAGATGGAGCTTCCATCTTAACATTGTTAGCAGGCATCCCCCCACAGATATACATTGTGAATGCAACTGCTACAAACCTGAACAGTTCACAGAATTAGTAAATTGTGGCCAGATACATTTCAACATGCCTTTTTCCTCAGTGGCAACTTGACACTGCCTAATTGATTCATTCAATTTCAACATCTTCAGAGTGAATTCTAGGTGACATTTTAACATTCAGGTCAAGACCATAATTCAGTCAAATAGAAAGGAAGCAAAGAGCAAACAAATGCTTTTAGTAAGGAACAAAACTTTCACAACATTCTGTTCTTCCATATAGACATGGACATAGCAAAATTACATTTCATATTTCCCGATGCTATTTATTTACATTTCATTTTCTACTGAACAATTAAATAAAATAGCAATCCTGCAGTACGCCAGCATATGTGTCAGCCAAGCCTGGGCAAGTTATATGTCTAGTGTGAAGATTTCCCAGCCCAGATGTTTTCCCCACTGATCTCCACTGGCAGGTGTTGATTTGGAATGTGATGTTCTTGAGATCATATTGCTGTCTAACTGAGATGGCAACAACTTGGGCAGCTGCAGCCAGTATGAGATTACACAGTGATGAACTTGGAGAATGACTTCTAAACTGTGTCAGCAAACCCCAGGATGTTTCTAAATTTGAATAATATCATTTGGATGTCTGAATTTATCCCTGTTCTTGTTTTTTGTTTTTTGTTTAAATCCTCTGACAGTTTTTCCCCTCTCCAAACTAGAGTTCTCTTGAATGCTTGCTTCTACCTTTTTAAAGCCACTTGAGAAAGTGAATATAAATCTATATGGAAGAATTGAATTAAAAATTTCAGCCCTATAAAATTTTAATTCATGGCCCTGTAAATCAAATACTCTCATTATTTTTGGACAATCACCCACTTTTTAAGACAGACCAACAACAAGCATCAAAAGTACAATTTCAAATCTAGTAATCCCAAACCTCTTATTTCTTTGGCATCTTGCAATAATTTATATTTGTGTGTGAGAGAGTTCCTTTTGCCATAAAGTATTGGTAATAAGTATATATAGCCAACTTATAACTGGCATCTTTCTTTATGAGCACCATAACATCACAAATGGGTCTACTAAATCCTGCTCATAATCATAGGGTACTGCACCCTCTGTACATAATATTTTGTTTGTAATATTTCTTTAGATTCTGTAGAATTTAAGTCCAGCTACGATCAATCAGAATTAAACATATTTCTCTGTCCAAAATTACTGAAACCTATTGCCAAATATTCAAGAACATCAATACATAGAAGACTCTTTAAATATTAGCAATAGAAGAACCTGCATATGAACTTTCTCAGAACAGATTTCTAAGCATTAACTTTTGAAATGGATAGATAACATTCTATGGGCACCAAAGGCAGTCTGCCATAATAAAACTAAATAATTTTAAGCCTATTTTAGTAATATACTATGTTTTTCATACAAATTGGTAGGAAATTGTGTGCCATCTTTCAGCATTTGTAGTCACAAAATTGAGTGCTGAGGCTTCAGGTTGTCTACTCTAAAATTTAGAATCTCTACTACTACTGCTGATTTCTTAGTTTATCATTTCTAAAGGTTTGAAAAATATCTCTGGAAGGCATGATTCAGCTGAAATTCAGTATGCTTCCCTATCAAAGAGACTCAATTTATTAAAGATGTGTGCAACTCTCTCAATGAAATTAATGGGGCTTAAAATTGCTTTGGGTGAATTGCACTTTGTGGATTTAATAATTGTTGTGAGCTGCCTCGAGGCTGGGACTGGTACATGAGAAAAGAGAACAGTCAAGGGAATGCAAACAAAAGTTAATAGGAAAAGGTGGAGATTTTAGAAAGAACTGAATCAAAACTCATAGATATCATCGAAAATAAGACAAAAGGAGCTTAAGGGGCCATAGTTTGCTTTCTGAATAAATCAACTGAGTAGTCGTCTTACTTTTCATTTCTTCTTCCTGCAACATATTGAAGAATACACCAAAAGTGTTGAAGGATTATTTATTTTGTGAGTTTCATAGGGCATGAAACCTTGCTCTAGCATAAAAAATATTCTGTATTACTTTTATCGAAAAATTTATTTAAAAAACTAATTGTTTGAGGGTTACAGCTAAAGTGTCTTTAATTCTAACAACTATGAGGAATTCTCAAGCAAATAAGGGGAGCTGTCAAAATGGGATTGCTTCCAATTTTACTGCACTTTAATGGTTTGAATGAAAACATAAGTACCTGTCTGAATGAGTGGATTTTCTTTAGTCATTGAAGACTAAAGAGAGTTATTTTCTGATCATTCAGAGATAATTGGCCATCAGTTTAAACGTTCATGGGAACTTTATTGACCAATTCAGGTTGTTTTAAAAAGGTGATATTTTTGATGAGATTGCTTAACTCTTTTAAACAATGTACAAACGGTGACATTCATTTCTCTATGCCAATTTTTGAAATAAATGTGAGTATGATTTCACATGGTTTCCAACACTGATTTCATATGTGATGCTTTTAACTAACCAATTGCCCCTAACTATCTCAATGTCAGGCAGGAGAAAGTGAGAGAAAAGAACTAAGAACTATATTCAGACTGCAGCTGTAACTCAATGTTACAATGTACTGTATGTTTTCCATATAGCAGTCCCAACTCCTAAATTAAATTCCACCTATTTATAGTAAAATAGACACGAGGGAGATTGGGGCTATCTCACTGATTTTCATTTTACTTTTTAAAATTTCTTTCATTAATATTTTACTTTTCTATAGGGAAAAAATTGAAAACTGTGAATTTTGGAATGAATTAAAGCTTTGCCTTGTGACAGCCAAGAAAATAAAATCAACAGATCATCAAAAATTCTCAGAGTTCTCATCTTAGGGCCAGGCTCAAAAGATCCTACTTCAGACACATTATGCAAAAACCTAGCTCTCTAGATAAGCTCCAATGCTGGGAAAGTGACAGCCCTTCAAGGTAGACTACAAAGAGAAGACAACAGCCAGCAGTCAGGTGAATGGACTCAATAATAATAGTGATAGCTGCACACCTGGGAGACCTGAAAGACCAGATTAAGGACAGATCATCATGGAGAAAGTCTCTCTACATGATTCCCCAAGGGTCGGCACCAACTTGATGGCACATACTCTACTAATCAAATCTTTGTCTAGTTTTTCCTGCACTTGGATGTTGATTGCTTTGTTTCATTCATTTGGGAAATTAAATAAGTTGTCCATTAAAAGTGACAAATCACTTTCTAATGCTGTAAAACAAAAACCTGCATTCCAATATGGAAGCAGGAAACCGAGCTCCATATCAGGACATCTTTATTTTGTTTATAATTGATTAGATGTTATACAATTAGCAAGTTTATTTTCTTAGTCCCCGAGCATTCTGCATTCAGTATTGAGGAAACTGTAAATTGCGTGCAACACCTTTCCCATTTCTGCAGCACTTCTGCCTCCTGCTAATCTTAACTTCAGTGAGTAGTGATTATTGGCCAAATGATGGTGGAGTGAATGTCTGCTACCTTGTATTAAGAGAAGAATCATATACACATAAAACACCTATAATGATTGTCTGAGTATGAGAATAAGCACATATACCATTAAAAGCAAATCAAAACAACACTGAGAAAGTCCTCCTTCCCCTCTTTCAGCAATGTGTTCTGACCTATGCTTCCCCAACAGCACAAAGCCGACTCCTTGTCCCAATAAACCACTTTCACTCCTCTTTTATTCCCTATGGGAGGGGCCATTCACCATCCACCTGTGGCTTTACTCCCAAGTTGACCCTTGTTCCTTAGCTTTCCCTTCTTTTTTTTTTTTTTGAAAACAGTTTTATTAATTTTAACAACAAACAGAAACACATAAAACCTAAAAACATCATCTTTCCTTCATGAGTTTACAGACAGTGTATCGATTGGTTTACCACTTTTTTTTGTGCATCCATTTCATAGTCTCTATTGTAGTTATATTACATAATAATTCATATTATCAATCAACAATTATATAACCTGATATCATTATTAAACAATCATTTGACTACAATTTTATTAATTCATACTTTAATGAGATAACTATAATTTACTTAATTTATTTTATAGCAAATCATAAAGTCATACCAAGTCTATCTTAATAAAATTTTATAAGGATAGTATCAAAGAAAAAACAAGAAATATGTATTCATTGTTTCTTAAAATTCTAAATATACTATTATTATATTTTATTATCTAACCATTGATAGAAAAGGTCCCAAACTTCATAAAATTATTTATCTTCTTGTTCTCTAATTTCAAATGTCAATCTACTCATTTCAGCACATTCCAATATTTTCTTAATAATTTCTTCCTGTGATAGTATTTTCTCGCTCTTCCAATTTTTAGCAAATACAAACCTAGCCGCTGTCAATACATTTACAATCAAATATTTCAAATTTTTATTGTATGTATCAGGTAAGATTCCCAATAAAAAAAAATCTCTGGTTTTAAATCTATATGTTTCTTTGTCATTTTTTCCAACCATATGCGAATTTTCGTCCAATATTTTCTAGCGTCCTCAAAAGTCCACCACATATGGTAATATGAGCCAGGTATCTGATGACATTTCCAGCATTTTTCAGATTTATTCTTGAACATTCTTGCTATTCTTGTTGTGGGAAAATGCCACCTGTAAAACATCTTATACAAATTTTCTTTATATGCTGTTGACATTGTCATTTTATAATTTTGAGACCACAATTTTTGCCATTTCTCTAAATCAATCCCATATCCAAAATTCTTCCCCCAAATAATCATCGTTTCTTTAACCTGTTCTTCCTCTAGTTTAATTTCCAGTAAATAACCATATAATTTTTTAATCACTTTTTCATCAGTACCTGTCAAAATCTTATCTAAGTCAGTCAATTTATCATAGAATCCCTCTATTTTAGAATCTTTAACATACCTTGAATGTATTTGCGCATATGAAAACCAATTCATCTTTATACCTTGTTCTTCTAGATTTTGCATCATTTTAAGTTCACCCTTTTCATCCAATATTTCCCTATATCTAACTGTTTGTTCCTTCTTGTATATTATAGGATAAGAAAAAGCTTCAATAGTTGATAACCAAACTGGGATTTTCAAATAACATTGTTTCTTAATTTTCTCCCAGTTTAACCATATAGACTCCCGTATATAATGCCTTCTAAAATAGCCCTGCAATTTAGTTCCCTTATACCACAGAAAAGAATGCAGCCCAGTAATAAATCATGTCCTTCTAGTGTCAACAATCTAGTCTTTCTTAATGTTATCCATTCTTTGGCCCACATCAAGTTTGCAGCTTGATAATACAGCTCCCAATTAGGAAGGCCAAATTCTCCTCTAGTTCTAGCATCTTGCAAAAGTTTTAATTTTATTCTCGCTTTCTTACCTTGCCATATATACTTCAACACAATTTTATTTAAATCTTCAAAATAATCTTTGCCAAGCCTAATTGGTATTGTTTGAAACAAATATTACATTCTGGGTAAAATATTCATCTTGATTGTTGAAATTCTACCTATTAATGACAGTTGTAGGTTTTCCCATTTCTTCAAATCAAATGCTATCTGCTGTTTGAGTTTAATATAATTGTTCTCTTTCAATGTAGTACACCTTGACGTCAAATATATCCCCAAATACTTAACCTTGTTCGTGACTTGAATTTTCAACAGGTCTGCCAGTTCCTCCCTTTGTCTTAATAACATGTTCTTTGTCAGAATCTTTGTTTTATCTTTATTTATTTTCAAACCAACCATCTCACCGTACGTCTCTATCTTTTCCAATAGTTTTAAAGCTGTCTCTAGAGGATCTTCCAAAATGAAAACCAAATCATCCGCAAAGGCTTGTAGTTTAAATTCCTCCTTTTTGATTTTCATTCCTTTTATATTTTGGTCCTCTCTAATATTTCAGTACAACACTCCCAAAGTCAATACAAATAGCAAAGGTGATAATGGGCATCCTTGTCTTGTGCCTTTTCTTATGTTGATAGAGTCTGTAAATTCTCCCTCTATTATTACTTTTGCCATTTGTTTATAGTATATGGTTTCTATTGCTTGAATAAATTTTCTGGCAAAACCCATCTGTTCCAGTAGTAGTAACATAAATCTCCAGTTCACATTATCAAATGCCTTTTTGGGCATCTAGAAATATCAAAGCCATTTGTTTTTCAGGATGAGCCTCATAATATTCCAAGGTGTCCAGAATTACTCTCATATTGTCTTTGATTTGTCTCTTTGGTAGAAATCCATTCTGATCAGGATGAATAAAATTATTTAAGTATTTTTTAAGCCTTTCTGCCAAAATTGAAGCAAAAATTTTATAAACTGCATTCAGTAAAGAAATAGGTCTATAGTTCTTGATTTGTAGTGGATCAGCCCCTTCTTTTGGAATAAGTATAATGTAAGCTTCTGACCATGTTTTAGGTATCTTCTTATTTGACATAACTTCATTCATGACTTCTAGCAATGGAATGCTCAACGATTCTTGTAGTGTTTTATAAAATTCTGCCAGAAGCCCATCTGGACCTAATGCTTTTCCATTATTCTGTCTGTTGAGTGCTTCGGTTAATTCCATCATTGTTATAGTACTTTCTAACATTTTTTCAGTCTCTTCAGTTATCTTAGGTAGGTTAGCATTTTGTAAATACTGTTTAATATTTTCCTCATCAATATCCTCTTGTTTATATAGTTGTCCATAAAAGTCTCAGATAATTGCCTTTTTCTCCTTGTTACCATAGCACATTTAGCCTTGATTGTCTATTAACAGTAATATTTTCCTTGATTCTTTCTCTTTTCTCAGTTTATATGCTAACCATCTACCTGGCCTATTTGCATCTTCAGAATAGTTCTGTTTAGCATTTCTAATTTTTTGTGCCAATTCTTCTTTCTCTACCTGACCCATTTTATGTTTAATTATGTCCATTTTAAGTTTAATATCTTTTTTCTGTGGCATTTTCTGTAATTCTTTTTCCAGCTTTTTGTGGTCAACTTCTAAAGCTTTGATAGTTTGCCTCTTCCTAACATTCTTTTTCTTTGTATAGCCTATTATTAATCCTCTCGCATATGCCTTCATTGTATCCCAAACATTCTGTATTGAAATATCTTCTTTTTTATTTTCACTAAAGAAGAAAGCCAATTCTTTCTCCATCCATTGTGTAAAGTCTTTTCCCTTTAAAATAGTATTATTTAATGTCCATCTAGATCTTCTTTTTTGTCCTTTCCATTTAATTGTCATTGGATTATGGTCTGCCCATGTACTTGTTTCAATATTTATTTCTTGAATATTATATATTAATTCTGTTGATGTCCAAATCATATCTATTCTGGACCATGATAAATGTCTATTTGAGTAAAAAGTATATTGTTGAATTTTAGCATTTCTTTCTCTCCATATATCTTTTAAGTTTAATTCATCTATCATTTTGAAAAAGGATTTAGGGAGAGTCTTTCTATTTTGTCATGTTGCTGTTGCTGTATAGTCCAGTTTATTATCTACAATTCCATTGAAATCTCCCATCATAACTATATTAACATAGTCCAGTTCAATTATTTTCATATGTAATTTTTTGTAGAATTCTTCTTGTTTATCATTCGGGGCATAAATTGCAACCAGGAGTGTTTTTGTATTATTATCCACTATTTCAACCATTAATACTCTTCCATCTTCATCAGTATGGATCAGTTTTGCTGGGATAGTTTCTTTAATGTATAAAACCACTCCTCTTTTCTTACAGTGGGTCAGGGAAGTAAATATTTTCCCTAATTTTAGTTGTGCCAGCAATTGTTCATGTTGTTTTTTAATGTGTACTTGTAAAAAAATTATATCAAATTTTAACTTCTCTAATTTGTGAAAAATTTTCCTTCTTTTGGTAGCTGAGTTCAGTCCATTTATATTCATAGAAATCAATTTTTTTTCCTCCATGATTATGTTTTGTATTTAGGTCTAACAGCTCTCATAGATCTTACTTCATGTTGTTCTTTGGTCTCCGCTTGTCCACCTATTGCGCCTTCTTCTTTCCCCATCCCCATTTGGTCCTCTTGAAGTTCAGTTGAGATGATCTCTTTTTCTGTCTCTATTTCTTTTCTTTTGAAAAATTCATTGTGGAACATTTCTGCTTTCTCAATTGAGTCAATTCTGTGTCTCTGTTCTTGCCATGTAACCATTAATCCTTCTGGAATCAGCCATCTGTAATTCACCTCTTTTTTCAATAATATTTTAGTCAAGAATCGATATTCTCCTTTCATCTCTCTCACTTTTCTGGGTACTTGCTTTAAGACCACAATCTCGTTGTTTTTATATTTCAATGTCTTCTCTCTTGCCACTTGTAATATTTGTGTTTTAATCGTTTTTTTTTTTTTTTTTTGTAAATCTAACGTGGACCTCTCTTGGTAGATTGTTCCTCATCGCATATCTTGTAAAGACTCAATATATCTCTTCTAAACCATCCATCATATTTTCCTCTGTTATTCCCAGAGCTCCAGCCAGGATTTCTATCATTATTGCAGTCAAATTTTGTCCTTTTTCTTCCTCTATATTTTGAAATCTGAGATAGAATTCTGACCTGTCCATCTCCCACTTCAACATCCCACTTTTGTCTTGTTCAATCATTGTTAATCTGCTATTAATATTTCCAATTGTCTCATCTCTTTGTTTGTCTTTCAATTTTTTGTAGTCTCTCATCATATTTCACCATCATTTGTTGAATATTTTCAACTTTTTCATCGGTCTTTCCAATTCTTTGTTCAATACTCTCTGTTCTTTGTTCAATATTCTCAGCTCTTTGTTCAATATTTTCTATTTTCTTTTCAATGATATCCGATTTCATTTTAAGTTCTTGAATTCCTTGCATAATCATCTTTAAATCCACTTGTTCTTTATCTTGCTTCAACATTATCTGGCTTAAACGTCGTCCTCCAACTGTTGGGGAGGCAGGAGCAGAAGTTGAAATGCCAAAAGATATGGATTTCTTACTCATTTAGGTAACTCAGGGTCTTCGAGCTCTTTTAATCCAGTTGGTAGAGTGGCCAATTATAATCCAATTAGGGAAAAGGAGAGAAAAAAAATAAAAATAAAAAAGACAATAAAAATTAAAAAGCCCCAAATTAAAAAGAAAAAAGAAAAGGTTCTTCAGGTTCTTCTGGACCTTAATCCTATTGTGGGAAAGTCAGTTATGATTCAAAGTAAAAATTAAAAAGAAAAAGAATAAAACCCAATAATATTAAAAAGTAGTAAGAAAAAAAAAAAGAATTCTTCAAGTTTTTCACACCTTTATCCAGTTGAAAGATCTCAATAATAAAAAATAGCCATAAAATGGATCAAAAATGGAAATGGAAAAAGCAAAAGTCCCAATAAGAAAAAGAAAAAGATATTCTGAGGCTTTCCCTTTCAAAAGAAAAAAAATGAAAAATAAATATACAAATATTACAAAATACTATGGGATTGAAGAGGAGGGATAAGACAGCTAAGAAAAAATAGAAAAAGAGCACACTGCATTTTATTTAATTATCTTCTTATTATGACTTCTCCACAAATTTCAAAGCCAAGCTTCAAATATTCAATTGTTGATAGAACACCTGTGAAAACATTATCCAGTGTTCTTCCCTCTATCTTATCAAATTCCAGTGTCCTTGAGAGAGAGTTTTTCACAGTTCTCTCAGCTTCAAATAAAGTATTTTTCAAGCCTCTAGTTGGCAGTGTTACAAAGTTTCTTTCATCCTCTCCCCCTTCTTTCCCAGAAAAAGCATAATAAAAAAAGATGTGTGTGTGTGTGTGTGTGTGTTTACTAAAGGGAGTCTCTAATCTAAAAAATAAAAAAGTCAAAACGGAGAAGAATAGGTAAATATAAGAGGAAAAACCAGTCCAGTTAACAATTGCTAAATCATGATAGAAGTTCAGTAGAAAAAAAAAGTAAAAGTAAAAAGCCAAGCCTCACTTTGACATTTCTCTTTAAAAATCGCCGCTAAGTCAGTTTTGTCAAAAATCTTACAGATTTCTTCTCATTCTTAGGAAGTCCTTTAGTCCCAAATATTAATAATAATAAAAAAAGTCCTCACCAAACCAATACACTTTCTCTTTCAATCTCTTCCTTCCGGAGTTGTCCCAGCTTCAGCAGCTTAATGGCTACCTCTCTGCCGATGGTAAAAGGGCTTCTCCTGCATCAACCAGGGACTTTGCGATGTCCCTGGGATCAACAGAAAGCGCCCCTTACTATCACCATCTCTATGGGACGGTTTAGGTCCGTTGGGACCGACCAGGGGTGAAGATATCAGCTGCGATCTCGGAGCCCCGAAATTGCAGCTGTATCGCAGCGACGTGGCTCTGCCTTCTCCAGCTTTCCCTTCTTCTGACAGCTCTGCTCATGTGCAAACTGGGAACAGGCTCCAGCTGTTCTTCTGCCTCACTGATGTCTGACTCCAAAGGCAGCTGATAACTGTCAGACAGCCTGGCCCCATCTCTGCCTCCAATGCAGAACACTCGTCAAAGCCTTCCCCAGATTCCAGGAGTGGTCACGTTCCTCCCCAATCTCTTCACTGTCCGAATCTTCTGCCAGCTCCAGCGGGGCACAACACAATGTTACTGTCAGCTCAATTTGACCCTTGCCCACAAAAACACTCACAAACCAATAAACAAGTTTATCTCCTGGTGCCAAACATCTGACTTAATGGTAGCTGTTGAATTATGACAATTTACATCAGTATAGACTCTACCCTTAGATAACTGAAACATAATGGAGAAATAGAAATTCAGAGTTGACTTTGGCATCTCTAGCAGTCATAACTAATCATCTGCTTGATAATTCTGTGAGACAGCTATCTAATTGCTATCTTTCTTAATAAATTTGCTTCTCAATTCCCACTCAGAGATGAGAATGTGAATACCATTAACAGTACTATTTTGATGCCCGTTGTATTGGTGTAATACTGTCATTGTCTCTGGAAGCAGGATTTTATTTGAAAAAAGGATTCCTTTCTACTGAGTTCTACACTGCCTGCAAAAAGATGTTGGAAAAGTTAAAAGTAGAAACAAAGCAGACTTTGAAGCTATTTAAAAGGTTAAGTAAAAATTGTGAACACTCACAGTGTGTTGGCTATTTACAATATTTGCATGCCTTGCCGAACAGGCCAGCAAGAGAAGAGAGATTGCTGTTTTATGCAACTCTATATTATATGCCATGTAGCTATGAATTTGTGTATCCTGTTACATGATTTCTTGAAGTGCATATGCAAATTCATAATCTAAAATGTGGCAGTCAACAATCTGGGATCGGGGCTGGCTGCTTATGCATTGATATGAATCATTGAACACCCTAAACTTTCAATGTTCTATGCAAAATTATTTTATTTCAGAGATTATTATTGAGATCTGACATCTCAGATCATTATTGTTGTTCATTTATATCCCACCGTTTTTTTTCAGACAGCTAAAACTGCCCACTGATCCTTTTTACATTAGGAAAAACTTTATTTAATAGGCTGAGCTATTAAAAGGTTACCGACAAAAGCCATGCAGTGAGCTTCAGAGAAGATCAGGAATGGTGGGCTTGTCAAAAAAATGGCTGTCATAAAAATTGTGATTTATATGTTTTAGGAAAAGCAATATTCTCTACTAATCAAAAGATGCAGCAGTATTTGTTACTATAGCAGAGATTCTGTGATATTTTGCAGTAATATCTTGCATTTTTCATATTATAATAATCTTGGTAGACTAGTGACTATTGATAAGTATAAAATATAAGATATATTTTTCATTTTTCTCTCTTCTTAGTTTGTATTTTTAATTCATACTTTTAGTTTTTTCTTTTTATCCTTAAGATTAATGATTATTCCATTTGAAAATATATAAAAATATAATAAAAAAAGGAATTGTAGGTTTGGCACTACATTTATCAGCATAAAGTTCTTTGTTTCCTTGTACTTTAGGAAAATAGCAAGGTATAAATTATAAAGGCTATGAGAAAGATTGGAGTAAAGCTCCAATCTTTGAAAGTTAGTCTGCTCTCAGTTGCTGCCAAGTTAGTTACCGTACATACTCGAGTATAAGTCGACCTGAATATAAGTCGAGGCACCCAATTTTACCACAAAAAACTGGGAAAATTTATTGACTCGAGTATAAGTCGAGGGTGGGAAATGCAGCAGCTACTGGTAAATTTCAAAAATAAAAATAGATACCAATAAAATTACATGAATTGAGGCATCAGTAGGTTAAATGTTTTTGAATATTTATTTCAAAGAAAAACAGTAAACTAGCTCTGTAAGTGGAAAAGAGAGCCAACAAAACCAATATGGTATCAACAATAACTTTAAAAGTACAAAAACCTTAGCTCAATCAGCAACCAAGCTAAAACACAAGAGTTAAAATCCTTCAAAACTGGATTCCTCCTCATCATCTGTATGTCCAAACAGAGTCACCCTCTCCCTTGCAAGAAAAAAGCATGTGTATGTGCTGCATGTACATCCTGTTTTGGAGAGCCACCATCTCTTTCATAGCTCTCCCTCATGCCTCCATTGCATGTGCCATGGCTCAGTAGTAGGTCAACATACAGATGTCACACTAGGTTCCCTCCTCAAAAGGAACATCCAACCTTTCTTGAGAAGTACAAACTTCATCTGTTCAGGATTGTGGTGACAAAGGTGAAGGAGGATGGGGCTGAGAGAAGGGAAGGGAAGAAAAGATCATTGACAGGGAGAAAGACAGGGAGAAACACCTGGAAGTGTGAGCCCTCGAGTTTCCTTAGGGAAGACCAGACAACAAAGGGAGAGGAGAGGAGGAGGAGGAGGAGGAGGAGGAGAGTTAAAAAAAAAGAGTGGGAAGCCAACTCACGCGTGCCATCAAAGCCAGGGTGAAGCGGGGCTTTCTCCGCCTGCTGCCACCAGAGGAGTGCGGGGGGGGAGTGCGGGGAAAGGGGGTTCGTGCCGAGGCTCTGCAAGCGATTACCAGATTTGCAGCTCCGTTTGTTGGTGAAGCTGGAAGCGCGCAACGCAGGAGCTCGTGGGGGCCCCGGGGGCCCATTAATGGGGAAGAAGAGGCTGCTTGGGGTCGCCAGGCTCAGGCAGCCTCCCCCGCCCCCTCCCCTAGCAGCAAAGAGCTGCTCCGGGGGGCTCCCGCCACGGCGCAGCCAGGCACTTTGTCTCGCTGCCCCCGGAGCAGCTCTTCGCTGCTAGGCTAGGGGGCGGGGGAGGCTACCTGAGCCTGGTGGTTTCTTGGCGAAGCTGGAAGCGCGCAACGCAGGAGCTCGTGGGGGCCCCAGGCGCCCGTTAATGGGGAAGGAGAGGCCGCTTGGGGTCACCTGTGTGGCCCTCAGCGGGTAGACAGCCGTGGCGGCGATGCTGCCCTGGAGGCACGATCGGTTGCAGCCATGCCAGCGCAGGCCAGGCATGGTGCCTTAGCAGCTGACTCGAGTATAAGCCGAGGGCGGTTTTTTCAGCACAAAAAATGGGCTGAAAAACTCGGCTTATACTCGAGTATATACGGTATTCTGATAGTTGGTTTACCAAGATAAGGGGTGGATGATTTGCATGGTGGCAATGAAGGGGCCTAGAATCTATCAAGTGCCTTAAGTCAGTTATTAAATTGTTTAATAACTGAGTGGGCTGTACTAAAAAAACATGATTCTTGGGATTTCTAAGATCTAAGAAGAGCTGTTACTGAAAATAGAAGAAATAAAAAGATATTTGTGGCTAGAAAAACTATTGAAGCCAGTTGTAATGGCACAGCACAAGTTTTTTAAATGAAATCTTAACAACTCTATTAGTAGGATTAGTAGAAACCAATCTGATGATAGGAAAGGAATCACCTGTCCCAAACAAGCATGATTTTTTATTGGAAGAAAGTAAACACATACCTGTATTATGGCAGAAGTGACACAAGTCTTATTCTTACCAGGGACGGAGGAAAAATAGCACTATTAAGCTACTTTTTAATCTGTTGAGAGCACAAAGGCACCAGGTCTTAGTTAATGGAATCCCATCTAATATTGCAGAAGATAAAGCACTGAAAACAAGAGATGTTCAATGTGCTTGGCAAACAAGACTGAATAAATCATTTGTAGTTATATGCCATTGTGGCATAGTGGTTAGAATGCAGTACTGCAGGTTTTTTCTGCTGCCTGCAGGCTGCCTGAAATTTGGCACTTCAAGTCTCATCAGGCTCAAGGTTGACTCAGCCTTCCATCCTTCTGAGATCAGTAAAATGAGGACCCAGATTGTTGTGGGCAATATGCTGACTGTGTAAACCACCTAGAGAGAGCTGTAAAGCACTGTGAAGCAGTATATAAGTCTAAGTACTATTGCTATTGCTAAAGTTGGAAACTACCGCTAGTAATTGGCTAGAGATCATATATCTGTTTGCTGTGGGGTTTTTTTTTTAAAACAAGTTTTTTATTGGTTTTTAAAGACAAACAAAAACAAACAAAACATAAAAACATCCAACTTTCTTTCATAAGTATACAAGCAGTGTGTCGGTTGGTTTACAAATTTTTTGTGCATCCATTTCATAGTCTCAATTACAGTTACATTGCATAATAACTCATATTATCACTATTAAACAATCATTTGACTATAATTTTGTTCATTCATACTTTGCGAGATAACTATAATTTACTTAGTTTATTTTATAACAATTCATATAATCCTCCTAAATCTATCCTAAAAACATTTTATAGATATAATAACAAAAAAAAAAAAAAAGAAATACATCTTTATATATTCATTATTTTCTAAAATTCTAAATATTCTATTATTGTATTTTATTATCTAACCATTGATAGAAAAGGTCCCAAATTTTATAAAATTATTTATCCTCTTGTTCTCTAATTTCAAATGTCAATCTACTCATTTCAGCACATTCCAATATTTTCTTAATAATTTCCTCCTGTAATGGTATTTTCTCACTTTTCCAATTTTAACAAATACAATCCTAGCCGCTGTTAATACATTTACAATCAAATATTTTAAATCTTTACTATATATATCAGGTAAAATTGCCAATAAAAATATCTCTGGTTTCAAGTCTATATGTTTCTTTGTCATTTTTTCCAACCAACTGCGTTATTTTGAAAACTCATTTATTTAGCTGTATTTGTCTCTAAACGTAGGGGTGGTGGAGAAAAAGAAAGAGAGGCTCCAATGGCATAAGTCAGTTAAATGATTATTTATTTAATTAATTAATAAGCACCATTCAATTATATTTACAGAATATGACCTTATTAAAAGGGACTCTGGGCTTAAATGTTTAACTTTCCATCTCAGTGAAAAAGCATGAGAGAGAATGTATGGTCCCAATAAACTATTAGGGAACCAAAGTTTAAACCAGTAAGAAATCAGCAAATACAGGTTCTCAAGTCTAAAGGGATCATTCAGTTTTCATACAAATAAAAGCAGGGGACCTAGAGGAGTGTGCATAGAAACTTGTACTGAATAGTGTCTACAGGCTTTAGCCTACTTTAGCCTACTTCACTGTCGGCTCATGCCTGAGCATCATACAACTGGCAGGGATATCTTTATTCTTCTTAGAATGGGGGAAAAGCCCAGCATTGCTGCAGCAGTAGTGAAACATTTGGCAGGGATGAATCTAATTTCAAAAATTACATCCAAGAATCTAAAAGCTCAGATTCTTTCGGTTTTATTACTCTCAATTATCAGTTATTCCAAATATCATCCAGAGATATTTCCAGTGACTTGATCTTCCAAAGAAGATTTATATTTTGGTATTTGAAGTCATTGACTGCAAGTCCTTCTGCTGTACTACAGCCTGCAGACTTCACATAAGACCTACTTTAGATTTTCTCCTTTTCAGTTGGTTAATTCATTTGAGAATCTCTGAATGGAGAACCAGAAGTGGAGAAGCTGATCTAATGTGACATCTCATATAATGACTGGAGGATAAATGAGGAGGAGTCCTATAATGTATGATAAAACTCTTTCCATCTAGCAGCTGGCATCCCAGCCTTCAAATATTGTTTCCCCTTGTACAATGAGCAGACAAATTAGCTTCCAGATAGGGAGGTATTCTTATTTTTTGCAGTCTGAAAAAGGCAACCAATTTGCTTGGAAAATGGCTTGTTTTTATGAAGAATTTTTTTTGATAAAGCAAGTCACCAATTTCCAATAGTCAGTCAATTGTTCCAGGTGTTTAAAGCCTGTCAATTATTTTGCCTTAACAGGCACACAGTCCTGGCCAAATCAGGATGCCAAAGACTGTGAAGCTTTTTTCAGCCTATTGAAAAGGTGTTAGTAGTGATTAGATGGCTCTAACATGCAGTTAGGGCTTTTGTGGGATTTAAAGTTGCTAGCAAGTATTCCCAAGGCCAGCAGAGCTCATCTGAGGATAATGAAAGTGGCATTGACTGTGCATACTTTGCCCTTCACTGACCTCTGAGGCTGATGCTATTCTATACCTATTCTCATTGCTCCTAACATGGACTTGACTGAGTGGGCAGAAGCTAGAGGCCAGAAAAAGTAATCAAATGGTCCCCGTCTAGTCAAATCCCAACTTTAAATGCCACTGTCATATTAAATATGTCAACCCAAAAGAAATATTATTTGATGGTTAGCCACACCCGACTCCAGCCTGTGAGGTCATCATTGGATTCACCTTTGATTGGGCCATTAATAGCAGAGATGGAAACTGCTGTTCTGTGCAATCATATTGCTGTCTGCTTCCTTGGAATGCCATAGTAGAATATTCTATAGTAGGAGATAATTACTAAAGTGGGAAAAAGACTCCATCTGTGGACCAATCCTGGCATTAAAATCACCAGCCCTAATGGCTCTGTTTGGATGTTCCTAGATGGATATTCTTCCAGTTTATCCAAGTATTTTTGAGTATCAACTCAAATTGAGTATCTTGGTCTGTATGGACAAAGATAAACATTAACAATTAAAAACTCTTGATCAGACAAATTTATTATGGATGCTAAAACTAACTCCTTGCACCATTTAAGCTGGTTATTTGTGACCTCTAGTTGTTGTTGGACATAAATGTGCAAAGGCCCCTGTCAGGTGCAAACAACTAGATACACATGTAACCAGTGATGGGATTCAAATTTTTTTACTACCAGTTCTGTGGTCATGGCTTGGTGGGTATGATAGGGGAAGGATACTGTAAAATCTCCAGTCAGAGGTGGTATTTGCCGGTTCTCCAAACTACTCAAAATTTCTGCTACTGGTTCTCCAGAACTGTTCAGAACCTGCTGAATACCACCTCTGCATGTAACAGTTCAAAATTACTGATTTATTGCTCAAGCCTATGCACAGGAATCTTCTCAGACCCTCAAGCACAGTCTCTGCGAATTCCCTTTGTGGTTTTCATGGAAGGTGCAATGAACTGCAGAGCCAAAGGATGGCTTGAGAGGCCTATCCTTTAAATACACCTTAAAGACCTCATTCTTTTCTCAGTGCTACATTATGTGGTTCTGAGATTTTATTGATCTGTTGGTGCTGTTTTCTCAACCTTGATGGCTTGTAGATTTATGGACTTCAACTCCCAAATTCCCCAATCAACATGCTGGCAAGAAATTATGGAACTTGAAGTCCATACATCTTCAAATCACCAAGGTTCAGACAATCTGTATTAGAACCTAGATTATATCATCTACTTTGTTTTTATTACATGAGATATGGTTTGAAGTTGTATATCTCCCAGAGGTATTATGAATTGGGGGTGCTTAAAAATTTGATCTATAAATGAATATAAATGTTGCAGAGAAAATCAAATAATCTCCCTGTGTAGTGGTGCGGTTTAGATTTGGAGCATATTCTGAAAGTTATAAGCATTCTTCTGCAAATAGTTTATGATTTGAAATGATCAGCATTAGCATAAGTAAACAGTGGTTACTCTCAAAAACTATGCATAAACATATCTGGTAATTTCTTTTAGAATTCTACAAAATACTACATTTATGTATGCTGGGTTGGAGGAGAAAGAGACAGTTTTTTTCTACTTTTAAAAATTGTTAGAGTTGTATTGCAATTGATTTTTATATTAAAGGAATTTATTTCAGCTGTATATAGGTGAATAGAATTTCACATTAGACCTTTAAGTCTACAATATATTTCTTTGCTTACAAAAAAAAATATTTTTTTTTGACAGGCTAAACCATGATGTGCTCTTTTTAAAAAACAAAAACAACCTATGATCAAAGAAAATCAAATAAAAAGTATTAAAGAATAAATCAAGTACAGTTCTCTCTAATGTCTACTTTGGTGGTGTCCCATGCATTCCAAAAGGCAGGGTAGGAGGAAGAAGAAAACAGAGAAATTTTGCATAGTATAATTGGAAACAAAGAAATCATTCAGACAGTTTGAAGGGTGGGTAAAATACATTCCAGAAGAAAGGTTAAGACCCCGGTTGGGTAATGAATGCCTCCACAATAAACACTGAACTCACGTGATCCAGCTGGAGTTGCCATTGTACTCTTGTGCTAAAGTTTGGAAGAACGGACAGAAAAATAAATTGTATAAGTCTTTCCAATCCTATTTGTCATCACAGGTAAGCTTTTCCTTAGTTTTACCCAGTCGACATTTCAGAATAGTCTGTGACCTAATTCACTGAGGAATGTGAACTCATACCAGTCTTTTTATTCATTGCAGAGAACAGAAACAGAGGCAGAAAATGAAATAGACGTCATGCGTTGGTAAACATTTTTTCATCAATTTTATACTGATTTGGACCCACTTTTTCATAGGCAAAATCAAATCAAATTCTACCTAGAGGTGACAGCCAATCAATTTTGAGAGGCTTGGATTTCAAGTTAAATTATGGCACTTGAGGAAACTGAAACTGTGGTTGAAATGCCTAGACAACAAAATGAAATGTAATCAATTTGTCCTTTTAAGGAGAGACAAAAAAAACAACCCTACTATACTTTAGTACAGAGGTCTTCAAACTGGGCAAATTTAAGACTTGTGGACTTCAATTCCCAGAATTCCTCAGCCAGCTATGGATATGGAGTCTCAGCTATGCTGGCTGAGGAATTCTGGGAGTTGAAGTCCACAGGTCTTAAAGTTGCCAAGTTTGGAGACCCCTGCTTTAGAACCCCAGGCTGCATAGCTTGTCACCATTAAGGCCCAAATGCAGAAACCACCATGCCTGAAAAGTACTTCAAAGAATGAGCTTTGTTTTGAATATCTCTAATGCAGAATATTATCAAATGATATCACCTTGATATCACACAACTACATTTCTTCAACAAGAAGTTTTCTGTGATATATTTCAACCACAAAGTTAGTTGGTGGTCGAATTTTGCATGTAATCATCTGAGTGCCTTTTCTGATAGAGGCCAATAGGAAGCATTGCCTTGTGATGCTTTAGCCTTGGAATCAACACAAAGCCAGAAAGAAAACAGATCACTTGAAAGATGGGAAATTTTATCCAACTAAGAACATTTAATCAAAACATTTTTCTTCTTGGAAATAACCCCCTAAAATCTTTACTTTTTCATCAAACTGAAATGTTTTTTTTAAAAAGTAAAATAATTTTCTGTTATTTTCCATTCCATTCATTACTGCAGGCCCCTTCAACTTGAAGACACCAAGGATTATTTTTGGACATTCTGTATTTCAAGCCCATTGTTCTGCCATTGTTCTCAAGTCCTCTTTCAAGTTGTTGAAGGAGAACATGGATGACTTAATGGAGAAGGCATACCTGAAACTGCTGGTTTCTTTCCATAGTAATCACAACATTTTCTTCCTGGAGGCTTTGCATGATATCACCAATCTCAACTAGCCCTTGTAAATGCAGTAACAGTAGACTAAAGAAAACCACAGGTTGGTTCTGTCTCAGAAGTGGAGAAAGGAAGTTGCTGCATATTCTATATTCTGTATTCTAGCATATTCTAGCCACATCATCTTTTTATTCCCTCCAATTTCAGTTTTGAAAGGGGCTTTCCATGTTACTCCAGACTCTCTTCCAAATAGGGTGAATGGGAGCATCTGGAAGTATGAGATGTCCTTTATAAGTCCACCAAATGGGGAGCTGTCAAGTCAAGTTGGTGGCTGCAAAGGAATGATCTAAACCATGGGTGTCAAACTTGATTTCATTGAGGGCCACATCAGGGTTGTGTCTGAGCTCACAGGGGTTGGGGGGGCATGGCCAAAGTGGGCATGACCAGCTTGACATCACTCATGTTGGGGCACGCCTATGGTGGCCTGAATGCTCTGCCAGCAAAAATGGCTCCCAAACTCCATTTTTAGCTGGGTCGACCTCCTGCAACCCTCTGCCAATGAAAACAGAGCTCCATCTTTGTTGGCAGAAGCACTGAGGACCAGTCCTTCACTGTTTCCAGGAAGGCCCTGTGGGCCAGACCTAAGTACCCTATGGGTTGGATTCAGTCTGTAGGCCGAAGTTTGAGTTTGACACTCATGATCTAAACTGTGCTTGAATTTTATGTTGATGCATAAGCTTCACCATCTACAAGCCTGTGATGACCCAGGGTGAAATACAAAATAAACAGTCACAAAAAAACAGGTAAAGCCCCTTTTATTTTTTTGCTTTCCTTCCAAGCTCCAAATATCCTTGACTGGAGACAAAAAAAACCTCCCACATGAGCAGTTACAAGAAGGAAGAAATGCCGTTTAAACTAAAAAGGCCTATAAATTATAAAGAGTAAAAAAACAACACAAATCAGGCAAGATAGGAGCTTGAAGACGTCCACAGATATCAGAACACACATGGAAAGGACTCCAAACTCAGAGAGGAACAATAAACTAGAGATATTTCCATGCTTTGTTTCTTGCACTTACCCCGTATGCATGTCTGTCCTCTTATCCAGATGTCACAGCTGCAGCCCATGAAGAGGATCAAGGCCCCCTCCTCCCCAGTAGACCACATCTCTCCCTTATCCTCTTCTCCCTGCATGCCCTAGGATGGAGAGGGGATGGTCCTGGGTTCTTCTCTGACTGCCCAGCCAGCCTCTGCCCTTCCCCAGCCTCCTCCACAACCTCCGGAGCCACACTTCCACTCCCTGTTGGCTGTTCCTCCTCTCCCTCAGAGTCAGTCTCCACCAGGGACATGACACATTTAATATTCATGCCAAGGTTCCCTCCCATATTGTGAAAGAAAAATTTCCCACTCACAAGGGAGACAAACGTTGATCCTTTCACAATATGAAAGGGAGCCCTAGTATGGAATATTGAAAGGCTACTGGTGGATGTCAGGTATCTTTTCAATGAAATATGCAAAAAATGCTCACCAAAGTACATATATTGTTTTCCTTGTATACTAGTATTTTGGTAAATTTCCATTAAACTCTAATTTTATTGTAGACGGTACTGTATATTATTTTCCTTAATACGTATTTCACTATGGAAAAAAATATAAAACAATGCAAGAGGCTATGTTCATATTAATTTTTGTTTGTTCAACCAGCTCTCTCTCAACGTGTTTATTTTAAAACTATAGCCTTGTTTATCGTTAGTGATGATAGCAGTGTGGGAAGTGTCAGTATTTTGTTATATTATGTTTTCTGTGACTGGAAAGGAACAAAATATGGGTAATTTTGATTTTTTTCAACATATGTTCCGAATTCTGTTTTCCCACCTTTAAGACCAAAGGCTGAGCTATAGTTTCCATCATCCCCAACTGAAAGTTACTGAAAAAAATTTTTTTTTTCAGTTCCTGGCTCAAAACTCCCTCCAACTCAGATACCATCAGTTGATGTTCTTTGTTTGAGACAAGAATCCTACAAAGTATTGTAGAATGGACTCGTTTAACAAAGTTAAACAAAAAATGACACATCTCAAAATTTTCCACACTTTATCTCTTCATTATGCCTTTGCCCTGATAGCACAGATTATTAAAAACTGCCAGATTCTGCTGCAGATGAAGAGATACTAACAAATGGAAATCCAGACTTGAGGCAGGTTGTTCAATAATTCACAGCCAACTAATTTTGCAGAATAAACATCTCAGGATGCTTATTTACTCAGAGCTGGTCTTTTTATTTTACAAAGTAAAGATTCCCTAGCAATCACACAGGGTTTGATCATCAATCTAGTACAGAAACTCTCCCACGTGGGCAAAAATTATTTGAAATTTTAATTACAAGTGTCTAGCTAGATTGCTGCAGATTGGCGGGTCTTAAAAAACTAAGCAGTGGTTAATATATGGATGAGACCCTTATCATACTGTTGTTAAAAAAATCATACGTGTTTGTCATTGAAGTTGCCTGAATTTTTATATCCAGAAATAAGGTCAATGTTTTACAAATGTGCTAATAAATTGTGTTACCTACTAGGGCACATTTTACAAAGTTGAAGCTAAAGTGTTTTTTTCAGTGAGATTGGTCTATCAGGGCAACCTGGTCTACCCAATCATGGGAGAGAGCATACTCCTCTTGCTTTTTTGCCTTTCAGCCCAGGAATCTTCATAGGATTGGGGCTGAAAGGCAAAAGCTGAAGCAGTATGGTCCATCCCATAATTGGTAGATCAGATTAATCTCTCCCCTGGTATAACTAGCAAAGTGAGCAGAACCTGTGGCTTAGAGGTTAATACATCTACCTAATATGCAAGTAGTTCTCACTCAAATCTCAGAAAAGTATGGCTAGCTGATGAGAGCTAAATAGCTTGAAATAGATCTATACTAGTCTGCCTTTATTTCTTTGTTAGAAAACATAAACTCAACACAAAATTGAAACTGGTTTAGTTTCCTTTTATATTGTATGCAAAATCCATTTATTCTATTTTTGCAATATGCTTATATAATTTTCATTAAAACACTTGCATATGAAACAGTGAAGAAGCTGTGAGACCATGAGTTCTAGCCCCACCTTAAAACAGTTGGGTCTTGGGCATCACTCTCAGCCCTGGTAAAGAGCCAAGGGCAAACTACTCCCCAAAAAACTTGCCAAGAAAGCTGCAGGAAATAAGCAGCTATCAGGAATCAACACAGACAGATAGACACATACACACAGAGATTTATCCTTTCTTAATAAAGTTATTTACTATATATGTTTTTTGTTCTGAGTATTCTATACCTGCATTTTGAAATGTCCAAAGATTAAATGATAATTACATTTTGATTTGTATATTGCTTTGGCTTAACTTGATATGTTTGCATTAAATTGATCTATCCTCTTTTATTATTACTTCTTGTTTTAAAATAGTAAGGCTCCTAGAGCCTTGTGGAATCTAGGAATCTCTAAAGAATAATAATGAAATAATAAATAAAGTAAAATTCTAAATCCAATAAATTTCCTCACCATCCTTGTTTCGAAATCTCTTTGTTTGTTGGCAGATCAAGCATTCAAAAAGCAATAACTTAGCTCATTTCCAAATCAGAACATAATACTAAAATGATGGCATTTGGGGGGAAAATATCTGGTTTCCTATCCTTTGCTAAATATTAGCATTTTGATTTTGCAGAACTTGAGCATACAATAACAGATTATTTAAGGAAAACAGATGGAAAGGTATGTTTGTTTATATCTCAGGCTACAACGAATATATTTCTTGCTTGGATGAGTGTTTCTGAATGTTCACTTGGCTTGGAGGCCACACCAAGTATTACATGAAACTTCAAGGCCACACTCTAGAAATGAGTGGAGACAGAAGCCATCCTATAGGAAACTTTTAATAGAGTTAAAGGATGAAATGAATAGATGAAGCATTTGCTATTTTTTTCTCTCAACTGCCCCCAATGACATAAAAGGCCATCTATTCTGGATGAGGTATTTCTGGAATTACAGAAAAGATAGGTGTGATCTTAATCTGAGTTGCACTTTTGGCATTCTTAATTTATGAACTACTATAGGGTTTGTTAATGCATGGAATAAAATAACTTAGGTTTAGCATAGTCCAAGCTTTTAGCTGCCCAAGGCAAAGGATTAAAAAGCTTTCCTCCATTCAATTTACAAGTGAATCCTTGTTAGATTTTTTTTCTCCCAAATCTGGCAAGAAGAGAAGAACAGGTTGATTACCTTATAGGGTAGGTTAAGATCTCCAACTTTTTCCAACTCTCCACCAATTACTTCCAGCTTTAAGCACTCCAGTCTGCCTCACAGTTTGATTGGCCTTAGATATCCAAAAGACAAATGAATTGCAATTCACACAAAAACATAATTCCTTCAGAGTATAACTGTCAGGCTCCCAAAATCAAGAAAGACATGTTGAGATTCTTCTGAACAGATTTCTTTATTATTCCTCACCTGTAGAAAGAAATATTTCCAAACAAAAGCAAACTATCTTTATCATACAATATATACTTTGGGAACTATTTAGAGAGTTTAGTTTAGTTTAGTTTACTTTATTGTCATTGCACCTCATACGATGAAATCAAACACCATCTTCAGTGCATATCGTGACCATGAAAATAAACACAAACACACATCCTTCACACTCCACACATAGAACTGGAAACCCCTGACACCACACCAACACTACACTATACAGCAGAATTCAAAAGAGCTACTGCCCTGGGATAGAAGCTGTTTTTCAGCCTATTTGTCCTTGTTTCTAGAATGAGATGGATCTTTGAGAATATTTTGAACGTTATCATCTTCACCCTCTTTCTCCCACATAAATTCTAAACTGTGATGTCTCTTGCTTCTCTGGAATGCATCCCTCTCTCCTGGGAATCTGGACAGAATTCCAGCTCAGTAACCTGGCTATATCATTCAACCTCACTTATTTCTGACAGAAGCATTTTGAGCTCCTCCTACAATGAGTATGAAAGTAAAGTCTAAGTAAAGTCTTTGGTCTGAACTCAGCTTTTGATGAGTTCATGGTTCTTTACTGGCCATCATCCCAGACAGTTTCTCAGTCCAAAACATTAAGATTTCCTGTGGATATGGAGTCTTAGGATCTGGAGGCTTACCTTTAATATTGCGTGGCTAGCACTACCCCAGATAGACCCAGGGTGCATCTTGAGGAATCTTCTAAACTCATGACTTCTGTTCCAAGAGCAGGTGGCAATAGTAGCTAGGAGAACTTTCACACAACTTTGTGTGATATGCCAATTGCTCTCTTTTCTGGATTGTGAGACCCTGAGCTCAGTCACCCACATCCTGGTCACTCGGATTATTGCATTATTGTTCTAAATAGGGGCTACCCTTGAGGAGCATTCATAAGCTACAATTGGTTCTGAACACAGCAGTGTGGACAATTTTGGAGAGCCTTAGGGTGGCAGATGTAACTCTATTATTATGTAAATGGCTGGTGCTTCCAGGTGCAATCCAAGGTATTGATAATTACTTTTAAAGCACTTTATGTCATAAGTCCAGGATATCTGTGAAATTATTTTTCCCAAATGCCCCATCCTGCTAATGCTGGCAGAAGGGGGCCTACTGCAGATCCCATCAGCCAAGGAATCAGCTGGTGGAGAAAAGTCTTTTCTGTCATTGCTCCTGCCCTCGACTCTGGAACATTCTTTCCACAAGAGGTAAGATCCGCCTCTTCTTGTTCAGGAAAGTTCTTATGCGGGCTGGCATGGGGTCCTGAAGGAGAAGCTGCTGACTGGAGGTGGTTGATATGCTAACACCGCTCCCCTCAAAACCCTTTTTAAAAGCTTGTTTTAGTTTTTGTCATTTTAAATCACGTTTACATTTATAAACATTGTGATATGTCATTTATCCTCATGCGAATTGCTCAGAGTTGCCTGACCTGAAGAAAATAAATTGGATAAATAAAATAAATACACACATACATTTTCTGCTGGTTTCCCATCTAGTTGATGTGAGGCATCTAAAAGCAACCCTTTACAATCTGGTGTAGTCCAAGTTTTTTGGCAATTCACTTTCTTTCATCCTCATTCAAATTGACAATGTGCATAAACAGGAATATCACATACAATTTCTTTGGATGTTACAAAACGTAATACAGATGCCATGCATCCTTTTCTATGGGGAAATGGCTTCTTTTTTCTTTCTTTCTACAGTTTATACCACAATATTTTCCTTGTTTCCTTTCAAGAGTGTTTGTGACCCATAAACAGAGATATTTGGATACAAAAGTTGAGACTATTGCTTCCCTTCCAGTGTCTTACCTTTTGTGTTAAGTAGCAAAACTATTTAAAAAAATAAAAAAAACCAAGAAGAGTTTATTTTTTCTCTTCTTTTAAAAAGGCACCACTGATAAATATTTATTTAGTATTTCATGTTTGATCTCTCCTCTTACTCCCTCCCCAAATACAATCTTTATACCAAAGCTGGAATCTATTTTCTGTGACTACATATAAATGCAGCACACGCTCAACAGCCTAACAGATGCCATCTGTAAAAGCAT
The DNA here is from genome assembly GCA_033807585.1 of Hydrophis major. NCBI lineage: Eukaryota > Metazoa > Chordata > Lepidosauria > Squamata > Elapidae > Hydrophis > Hydrophis major. The sequence continues at coordinate 33,954,941 of CM066332.1, read as the reverse complement.
TTACTTTAAATTAGTGGAATAAGTAATCAAAAGGGCTTTGTACTTAATGCAGAACTTTTGGTGACTATTAAATGCTCATTAGAGGGTGTTTTTGCTGTATGACTGTCAGAATCAGCAGGACATTTATGATAGATTTCCTGAGTAGGTCAAGATTGAATATGATTTTACAACTTAAAAACATAAATGAATGCAGGTTATTTCAGCATCACCAGATGTTCCAGAAACTCCCAAGCCTCAACAACACAAAACAGCTAACAGCAAATTTAAATTTTGCAACAATATTACAGTACATATTTCTTTCTCAGATATTTAGCAATCTTACTCCCCAGTCACAGAGAGACAGCACTTCAAAAATTATTTTCAAGTTTTCAAAAAAAGGCAAAGCCCCAATATGCCTAGAATTTGGATTGGGGGGGGGGGGGGTATTTCTGATACAGGGATGTCCAAGGGATACAATTCATTTTTCAATACAATTCCTGTTACTTTCAACACTACAGATTCTATACAAGGGCACAAGTGGTTTATTTTTAAAACTCAGGGAAGTTTTTAAAAAGAAAGAAACCATTTAGAGGAATGCTCAGGGCCTTAGGCTATATAACCAATTTAATCTTCTCTCACTAATGTGAATAGACTTGGTGCTGTAGAATAAAGGAGCTGTGAACTGAAATTACTGTCTATCACAAAATAAAGGTTACCAATTGAATCTTAATCTTCTTCTTTTTCTCCTCCTCCTCCTCCTCCTCCCCCTCCCTCTCCCCACCCTCTTCTCCTGTTTTCTAATAGAATCTTGATGTTCTGAAATTTCATTATGCATTTATTTTAAATGGCTATAATTATATCGATCAGTCAGTCTTGAACTCACAAAGAAGCAAAGCTGGAAGATAAGAAAATGGAGGGATCCGGTTTGAGCTTCTTCAGTGACAGATTGAAATCTGCGACTGTGAGCAGTTTCGATCTGTGCTCGCTGCTGGAGCACCCCGAGCCAGCTGGTTTCAGGGCTAAGCCACCCCAAAGAGATGGTGAAGAGGGGGGAGACTGCCAGCAGAGTCAAGGAGAGCTGCATCTCTCCTCCCCAGCTGGCCTTTATACCCTTTCCCAAATATGGTTGCAGTGGTGGTCAGAAATGGCCACCTGAAAGAAGAACTCGACCGGAAAAGAATGTGCAGGAGGAAGATAAGAAGAGAAAGTTTTTGTCTGACTGGGTTGAACTGAATAAACAACAATACAAGCTACCCTGGAATTTGAATTATAAAGAACAACATTGTTCCCAAAGAAGACTTCGAAGTTGCAAATGAGAGAGGGAAGGAAAAGGATTTGTTTTTCTTTTCTTCCCTATATTGATAACTAAGAGATTTAAGCAAGAAATCGGCAAAAATCCACTTTGACATTAACAGGTATTTAAGCTGAAAATAAAATGTCAAGGGGATAATAAAGATTTATGGATTCTCAAAAACTTTTAAAAGAATGAAAAAACAAAAGGGTGGGATCTGGAAAAAGGGAGGAGATCACCTGGAAGTGAAAGGAATTAACAGTGAAACTTTAACAAGATTCCTAAAAGATATATTTTAACTGAAACTTTGTAACAAGATAAGAGAACCCCAGGAAAAGAAAGTGGAAAAGAGAAGCAAGAAGAAACAGCTTTGGATTATTTGGATTACTTGGTGATTTTTGGATTTTTGGCTATTGGATCTGAAGGACTAAAATTAATCGGGTGGTTGTTTAAAAGTTTTTAAAATAGTATCACTCATGGAAGAATAGAGAATGGAACTTAAAAAAGAAGATGCACAAAAAGGAAGAGGTTCTTTTGGCTTCGTATTTCAATTTTTAGAAATGGAGATCCTGAACTATGAAAAACAACAAGAAATGCCTGTAGAAAAAGAAGGGCAGGGCAAAGAAGAAGCCATCTTCAATGACCAAGTATTTTTATGCGGGGGGGAAAGAAAGGAAAGAGGGAAAAGAGAGTGAAAAATTTAAGATCCGAAAAACAACCCCAAAAAGAATAGTTTGAAAAGTAATTAAAACATTAGTAAGAAACAGAAGAGAGGATTACAGTAGAGAGAATCAGAATTAGAGAGTGAAGGGGTCCAAAAGGGAAGGGAGAAGAAGAGGGAGAAGAGGGAAAGGAAAAGTAATTATAAAGGACAGAACCAGGACATAGAGAAACAGGGAAAACCTACAAGACACAGAGATAATGGGTGAAAAGGGGGATTCTGAAAGGGTACATAACATAGTATTGTAATATTAGAAACAGAAATGAACTTTGAAAATATGAAACAAATGTGATTATGGAATGTTTAATAAATAAATGAAATAAAGAGAATGAGAGAATGAAATTAGGAAAGGAGGGGAACATTTTAATTATTATAAATGTGTTATAAAAATTTAAGTGAAGAGGAATATGAAAGGAACATGAAAAAATTATGGAAATATTATAAGTGTTCCTAGAAGTATGATATCCTATTGAAAAGGAATGTTAAAGATGTCAAACATTAATGATAGAGCTGAATTGGAATAGAATAGGTATTTTATTTATCATTGTTTTATATATATATATATATATATATATATATATATATATATATATATATATATATATACATACATACATACATACATATATATATATATATATATATATATATATATATATATATATATATATATATGTTTTCTTAAGTTTTCGCGGGTACTTACATGTCTGGCATTCAGCTTTGTTCGGGTATTTTCCCACGTGGTGCTTTTAAAGTTGTAGCAACGTTTCAGCAGAATCTCATCTGCCATCATCAGGCTTCTGTATGGTGTTTGTCTGTGAGTCAGACTTTTACAGTGGTTTCAGATTTAAATTTGGGGCAGCCTATTGCTGTGTCAGAATGGTTTTTTCTTCCTCCTGATTGGTTGAGAGTCTTGGTCTGTGTTTATTGGTCTTGGAGTTTGCTGTGTTCTGCTACTAATATCTTCTGTCTGTTTTTTTTTTGGGGGGGGGGCTCTTTTTGTATCTTGATTGGCTGGCAACATTGTGTTACTTTATTGGAGGCCTTTAGTGCAGCTTGGCTTTGGGTAAATGGACGGCTATCATTCATTAGGAAGCTGGGTTTCATCTGGGTGCCTGGTTGGGGTGTGTTTGAGCTGGAGGTATCAGGGGGGATCTGTTTGTGCCCAGGTGTTTGCCTGGCTTGTGGTGTGGAGATTTTTTTGTTTGTGAGTGCAGGCTTCCAAATGATTGACAGCCTGGTGGAATCATCTCTTCTGTTCATGCTTTCTGGTCTTTTTTCAATCTCTCCACACCACAAGACAGGCAAACACCTGGGCACAAACAGATCCCCCCCAATACCTCCAGCTCAAACACACCCCAACCAGGCACCCAGATGAAACCCAGCTTCCTAACTAATGATAGCCGTCCACTTACCTGAAGCCAAGCTGCACTAAAGGCCTCCAATAAAGTAACACAATGTTACCAGCCAATCAAGATACAAAAAGAGCCCCCCCCCAAAAAAAAAAACAGACAGAAGATATTAGTAGCAGAACACAGCAAACTCCAAGACCAATAAACACAGACCAAGACTCTCAACCAATCAGGAGGAAGAAAAAACCATTCTGACACAGCAATAGGCTGCCCCAAATTTAAATCTGAAATCACTGTAAAAGTCTGACTCACAGACAAACACCATACAGAAGCCTGATGATGGCAGATGAGATTCTGCTGAAACGTTGCTACAACTTTAAAAGCACCACGTGGGAAAATACCCGAACAAAGCTGAATGCCAGACATATATATATATATATATATATATATATATATATATATATATATATATATATATTTTCTTAAGTTTTCGCGGGTACTTACATGTCTGGCATTCAGCTTTGTTCGGGTATTTTCCCACGTCATAATAGTGGTGCTTTTAAAGTTATAGCCACGTTTCAGCAGAATCTCATCTGCCATCATCAGCCTGATGCTGGCAGATGAGATTCTGCTGAAACGTTGCTATAACTTTAAAAGCACCACTATTATGACGTGGGAAAATACCCGAACAAAGCTGAATGCCAGATATATATATATATATATATATATATATATATATATATATATATATATATATATATATATATATATATATATATATATATATTCTTTTTAAGAACTTAGTGCGTATTTTAAGAATGCAGATTTCAACTGGAAGTTATGTGTTATATTGAATGTTATAATGTAAAGGCATAAATTGAAGTTTAAATAGGAGTTGAATGGATAAAATTTAAAAGATACAAAGGTGTCATACACCAATTAGTAACTACAGGGGAAAATTTTGTTTAATGAAAAAAGAAAATATGAAATTGGAACAGGACAGACAAAAGTATAAATACGATGACTAGAAAGGTACTGAAGCTTAGAAAAAGATATATATATATATATATAACTGAATTTAGAAAGGGATGAGATAATTAAAAGTAAGATTGAGAACATTAAGGGAAGGGAAAATCATTGAGAAAATGTTAAAATAGTAATAAGATATGGAATAAAACACAAAGATGAATATGAAATTGAATTTGTGTCTGTATGGAGAAGTGATAACCCGGGACCATACTATTCTCAAAAAAAAAAAGAAAGAAAGAAAGAAATATATACCGTATATACTCGAGTATAAGCCGAGTTTTTCAGCACATTTTTTGTGCTGAAAAAAACCCCCTCAGCTTATACTCGAGTCAGATTCCCCTCTGAAAAAAAAATGGTGTGGAGCTCCGAAGCTGGGCAGCCGCTTCCCTGCTTCCGTGTTTCCTTTGCAACTTTTAAGCATGGGAGGGGGAGGCTTTTCTGAGCTCTAGGCTGAAAAAGCAACGCGAGCCGAGGTCGCTCCACTCAGTTTCATTTCCTCAGCTCCAGCTGCTTTCAGTCCACTCGGGAGGAGGGGGAGGAGGAGGGGGAGGCTTTTCTGAGCTCTAGGCTGAAAAAGCAACGCGAGCAGAGGTCGCTCCACTCAGTTTCATTTCCTCAGCCCCAGCTGCTTTCAGTCCACTCGGGAGGAGGGGGAGAGAGAGAGATATCATAAGAACGGCTCTTGGTTTTTTCTTGCAAGGGAGAGAGTGACTCCTGCCTACCACTGTCATCATCATCATCTTTTGGGTTAGTGAATCAATCAAACCTTTCATGATAGTGAGATCGTTTCCCAAATTTCCCTTAAATCAGGGAAGAAATCAGAAACAAACCTTTGGGCTGAGAATAAGCTTGTTCCTATGATGCCATTTTTGTTCACTTCAGTGTGAAAAGTGTGAAAAAACACACTTCTTTTTCTTCATCTTCTTGTTCCCTATTTACTGGTCTCTTTCAAAGAGGAAATTGTGAACATCAAACTTATTCTCAACTGTCCTAGTGAAAGTTTTTATTGGTATCTATTTTTATTTTTGAAATTTACCAGTAGCTGCTGCATTTCCCACCCTCGACTTATACTCGAGTCAATAAGTTTTCCTAGTTTTTTGTGGTTAAATTAGGTGCCTCCGCTTATATTCAGGTCGACTTATACTCGAGTATATACGGTATATATATATATAAAGAAAATGGAAAAGGATTGTATGCAGATGAAATTTAGTAATGTCTGGCTAAGGTCGGCAGGCACAATTCAAAACAACTGACCAACAAGGCATGAGAAAAAGATGCACAATCTTATTCAAACAAAGAGATATTAAATTTATATGCCATTACAATTTTCTTCTGTTACCCTTTAACAAGACAAAATGGTGCATCACAGGGCAAAAGGTTTTTCAACTGAGATTACCTCAAATGAACAAACCTACAGAATGGGTCCAAAATCCAGGACTTATTGGAATTGAAACTGCAGATTTTATAAAACATTTTAGGATATAAAATTATCAAAAAATGACATAATACAAAATGTCATAAAACATTTCCCATGGCCAACTCTCAATGTTTGACTGTGCTTTATAGCTCAACATGAGCTTCTTTCATGGCAAATTCATCTCTGAAATCTTGAAGTTTTAAGAATTGTTCAAGTACTTTAGAAGTTTTGCCATTGTTGAAGGCAGTAAGGAATAAGGTAAGGAGCAATGGAGGGTTTTGACTTTCATCCTCTGCTTAGGTAAGAAAATATATTTGAAAAGATATTCAAATGGGTCATGGGTTGTCTAGTAATAGTTAATTTCTTTTTAGTAAGTAGAAATAACCTTGAATTTCCATCCTGGTTGAAGCTTGTCTACATATTCAAAACAATTCTTCTAAAACAATTCTTTTACACAAAAAGAACACAGCTGCAAATAAGAAAAGCAGAGCACTATAATTTAATCAATCCAATTTGTTGGCCTTATTTTTTACAAACTTGTAGCACTATATAGAGAGTTTCTGTATTGGATTCAGCCATTCCAGAGAATCAATTTAAACACTGTGTTCAGGAAAAAGCACTGATCACAATCATTAGTAATTTCCAATCTAGGCCTCAGAGAACCTTATAGTATATCTTAATTTGAATTTGCCTGTTTGATTCAGCATTCTGCTTTGGTTATCACTGTTAAGTCCTGAGCATGGGCGCAAGGAACGGAAACGAGACATCGAACAGTGACTTCAACTCTTTACTGTGAAATAAGAACAGAGCAAATACTTGGGCAGCAGCAGTTCTTTTATAGAGCTGGCTGCTGTCAAAACAACCAAGGATTTAAGTTTACCGCTTTCACAAGCGTCCAATTAGAGGGGCCCGTTAACAGCCAATCAGACTGGCCAGAAACTACCAATCATGACTCGCTATTCGCGGGCCAATGAGGAATGCAGGATTACAAGCCTGCTGCAAAGTAAAGCTATTTAGGGTTGTTGCTGCTGCGTAGGCTTAGTCCATAACACCCCTCCTCCCTAGGTTCCATCTGAGGGGTGGGGTGATGTATTCTTGCAAATAGGCAGGTCGCTTCACCTGTCTGCTTGACCTGCTCTGTTCCATCAGTTTCTGTCCTGGCTCTGGTTCCGGTGGGCTGCTAGCTGGGCTGGATGGTGAAAACGGTCCCGCTGTGCCTTCGAATGGCTCTGGGCTGCTCTCCCTGCTTACGCCAGTGCTGTCTTCTGGGTTCCCTGGATATGTTTCCATCGCAGTGCTGTCACGTGGCGAGGCCACTCCCTGGCTCGGTTCTCCTTCTGACGGGGAGTATCCCCTGGTTAGTTGTGTAGACTGTTGGGTTTCGATTGTTATTTCTTTTTCGGCCTCCTTGATGTTCCTTCCCCCCCCCCCAGTTAGAGATGCAGGGGCTGAGATAGGACTAGGTGCTAGTCTGGAATGGAGTTGGTCTATGTGGCGCTTCCACATCTTACCATCTGCAGTTTGTAGGCAATAGGATCGGGGTCCCGTAAGTTGCGTTATGGTAGCGGGGACTCACAATGGGTCGCCCGAGAAGTTTTTCGCAAACACGGGGTCACCTTCCTGGAATGCCCGACACTTGCTGCTGGATCCTAGGGGTTGTTCAGGCGTGTAATTTGGGTGGAGGCGATCGAGATGCGAATGAAGTTTCCGGCCCATCAGGAGTTCAGCTGGGGTTCTGTTCGTGGTACTGTTTGGGGTTATGTGCTGGAGGAGAAGCATCCGGTTTATTTTGTCATCAATGTCACCGTGGTCCATTTTGTGCAAGGTCATTTTTACAAATTGAACCATTCGCTCAGCCCTACCATTGGCAGCAGGGTGAGCTGGCGATGTTAAGGCATGGCGGATGCCCCGATCTGCCAGGTACTGTTCGAATGCCAGGGCAGTTAATTGGGGGCCATTATTGGAGACCAGGACATCTGGCAATCCATGGGTAGCGAATAGCTTATTCAGTTTTTTAGTGACCGCCTCTGTGGTGGTGCTTTTCATCTTGTGGACCTCGAGCCAGTTAGAATAGGCACCCACTGTTAGGAGGAAAGTGTGTCCTCTTGTGAGTCCCACAAAATCGATGTGGATATGGGATCAAGGACCTCGAGGCATTTCCCACTGAGTTGGGGGAGTTTTTGGAGGATTAGAGCGAGTCTCCTGGGATTTGCTGCACTTTGCTACCCAGGTTTCTATCTGTTTGTCTAACCCAGGCCACCATGCATAACTCCTGGCCAATGCCTTCATCTGCATGATGCCTGGATGTCCATCATGCAACATTTTTAATACCTTATGTTGCAATTTCTCCGGGATTACAACTCTGTCTCCCCACAAGATGCAGCCCTTCTGGGAGAATAGTTCTGTCTGTTGATTCCTGTATGGCTTGAAAGTGTCATTGGGTGCGCTGACTGGCCAACCCTGTTCCACCCAGCTGAGGACTCGTATCAAAACAGGGTCCTTTTTTGTTTCTGAGGCGATGTCTCAAGCAGTCAGTGGTGGCAATTTGAGGGTTTCGATTTGCAATATGGCTAAGGTTGGAGCTGGGTCCTCTATGACATCTGGTAGTGGAGAGCGACTCAAAGCGTCAGCGTGGGGAATGGTTTTCCCTGGGTGGTGTTGCAATTGGTAATCGTAGGCGGCTAAAAATTCTGACCAATGTGTCATTCTTGGTGATAAGGTATGGGGAGTTGGTTTGTTTCCTGCCAAAATACCAAGTAACGGCTTGTGGTCTGTAAGTATGGTAAAGGGTCTCTCATACACATATTCATGGAAATGTTTAATTGCGGATACAATAGCGAGAGCCTCTTTATCAAGTTGACTATAGTTCCTTTTGGTCTTAGACAAGGTTCTCGAAAAGAATGCAATAGGTGCCTCATTCCCATTTGGTAGGACATGGCTTAAAATGGCTCCCACTCCGAATGGTAAGGCATCACAGGTAACCATCAAGGGTAGAGTCTCATTGTATTGCATCAATACAGCATTGGAGGTTAAGAGGTCTTTTACTTGTTGGAATGCCCTTTCTTCACGCCGTCCCCAGACCCAGGAAGCCTTTTTGTCGAGAAGTCTATGTAGGGGTTTGGCTACGGTCGCCTTCTGGGGCAAGAAGATGTTATAAAAGTTAATGAGTCCTAGGAAGGGACTGTCTTATTCCTGGGTCTCGGGGCATTTTTGATTGCGGTTAGTTTTTTTTCAGCGGAGTGGATATCCTATCTGTCGAGAAGGTATCCCAGGAACTCCACTCTCTCCATACAAAGTTGACACTTGTCCCTTTTTACTTTCAGACCAGCGTCTTTAAATTTCTGAAGAACTTTTCTGAGTCGTTGTACTAATTATAACTCTTTAATGGGGGCAGCTATTAGGACGTCGTCAAATAAGGCATGATGCCTTTTATTCCTTGTAATAGTCTCTCCATCAAACTTTGGAAAATGCCCGGCGCCATGCTTACTCCAAATTGGAGTCTATTGCACTTGAAGACGCCTCTATGGGTAACTATTGTCTGGGCTTCTGCAGTTGTCATGTCTACAGGTAGTTGCTGGTACGCCAATTTCGCAAATATTTTTCCGCCACCCAGGGAATGAAGGAGGTGTTGGACCACCAGTACTGGGTAAGCGCTCTGTTGAAGAGCATGATTTAGGGTGGCCCGGTAATCCCCACAAATTCTTAACAAACCATCTGGCTTCATGGGCGTTACCATTGGAGTTTCCCAGCAGGCATGGTCAATCGGTTCCAATATGCCCTGGGCTATCAGTTTATCTAGCTGCTCGTCGATCTTCGGCTTGAGGGCAAAAGGCACCCGACGAGGCTTAAGCCGAATGGGAGCTACATCGGGGCTGAGATTAAATGATATAGGGGTCCCCTTGAACTTGCCTAATGTTCCTGTGAACATGTCCTGGAATTCCTGGATGAGGGCCTCTTCCCAGTCGTTGCTTCTGGTTTGGTGTATGCCAGCTAGTTCAATCCCGAGTGGGGAGAACCACTGTAACCCTAATAAACTGGGCCGGTCACAATCGATAAGAGTCAGGGGAAGCGTTGCGGTGCGGTCCTTGAAGGATAGGACATGGCTGGAACCGACAACCGGATTTCTGTTTCCCTGGTAGTCTTTTAGGATGATTCGTTGAGTGCTGAGGTCCTGGTGGCAGATGGCAGGGATCAGCTGTTTGAGAGTCTTCCAGGATACCATCGATAGGGATGATCCCGAATCGACTTCCATCACACATGGTGGATTCTCAATAGTAACCCTTATGTGGATCTTTCTTGCATCTAACGACGAAGCGTGGCCAATAATAATGGTTTGGTGGGCCTCTTCTCATCTCGTTGAAGAGGCAGGTGCTCGATTTCTGTAGTAGTAGTGGTTGTTCCATTGGTGGTTCAGGCGGTCCCGATTCTCAAGTGGTTTGCCTGTCTCCTGGTGGAGGTTGTTCTCCCTTCAGCTGGGACTGGACTCTCGCTTGCTTCTGCAGACCTTCGCGATGTGGCCTCTTCTTCCGCAGGTACGGCAGAGTGCATCGAAGAATTTGCAGTTTGATCGCAGGTGGTTTGTCCCACAACCATCACATTGGCGCGGACATCTCTGGTCCCTTTGCTCTCGTTCTGAGTGGAGCCGGTTGACCTCCTCTTCCTCACTGTCTGAGGATGACTCGAGGTCTTTGTGGTGGGCGGTGATAGCATGCTTCTCAGCGGCGAGCGGGCTATCGTTAGTGAGTTGGCGAAGTGGTGCATTCGTTCGGCGCATTTGAGCGGCTGATTTTCTGGTTGCTTCTGCGGCAGTAGCATCGGCAATGACATCTGCAAGGCAGATGTCTTGCAGATGTCAAGGCTGATGTCTCCTTTCGCCATGAGTTTACTCTGCACATTTGGTACATCTAATCCCAGAACTATGCGGTCTCTCAGGGCTTCCTCGAGGTTTGCAAAACCATAAAAGCCTCCTAGGTTCCGGAGGTCGGCTACGAAATCCCCAACGCTCTCGTTCTTCCATTGGTCCCTCTGGTAAAACTCATGTCTTCATATCAGTGTAGGTATTGCGGGTGCGTAATGGGCCCAGAGGATCGGGGCAAGATTATCCCAATCCATGGTCTTCACTTCCGCTGGTTTGGCAAGTGCTTTAGCCATTTTGAAAACGGCGGGGCCGCAATGAGTCAGGAACACCTCTCGTTTCTTGCCAGGTGTAGCATCTTTTAAACTGTTGGTCTCTAGGAACATCTGGAAACGATCTATATACGAGTCCCAGTCTTCGGTTGCTAGGTCAAATGGAGTGGGTGGTATGGCACCGCTGGTCATCTTGCTATTTGTTGTGTGCACTTTTCAGGCACGTGCTCTGTCTTGTTCGATGAGTACTTAGTCAGCTCTATCATCTCCGTATCCCATCCTCTTCACCAGTGTTAAGTCCTGAGCATGGGCGCAAGGAACGGAGATGAGACATCAAACTCTTTATTGTAAAATAAGAACAAAGCAAATACTTGGGCAGCAGCAGCTCTTTTTTGAGCTGGCTGCTGTCAAAACAACCAATGATTTGAGTTTACCGCTTTCACAAGCATCCAATTAGAGGGGCCCGTTAACAGCCAATCAGACTGGCCAGAAACGACCAATCATGACTCACCATTCATGGGCCAATGAGGAGTGCAGGAGCCTGCTGCAAAGTAAAGCTATTTAGGGTTGTTACTGCTGCGTAGGCTTAGTCCATAACAATCACTTTGGTAGGATTCTAAGATGGTATGTAGATCAGAGGTTCCCAATTCTCATGCTATGGCCCAATACTGGGCTGCTGCCCATTTGGAACTGGAATACAGACATGGGGAGTGAGTGTTCCTGTAGCTCCATTTGTGTGAGTGCCAGGCACGCTCACCATTTGCACAATTAGATCTACTCATGCACTCATGTGTGCTTTCCCACTGCTCATGCGGAACCATCCCCTCTTCCCCACCCCTGCACTGTTCCACAAAAAATGGAAAGATTGGGGAACACCAATGTAGACAATTGTCTAATTGTTTTACCTTATTATCTGGGAATGAAGGTAGAAAGGGAATGATATGAGAATAGTACCCCCTGGAAAAAAAGCATGTCAGAATAAGGATGTGAATAAAAATTACCGCATGGTGTAGTTTCCATGTCATTATCTCCTTTCTCCCTCTATTATTATCTCCTTTCGCCTATCTATTATTACATGGGGAACAGCCCTAACGAAGAGGGATGGTGTCCTTCCTGCTTTCCTAAACATCAATCTTCTTCCTTTATATTTTGCCATACGCCACAAACTTCCATATCCTTCACCACAAGTCAGATGTAAACATATTTTTGCTGGTAGAAGTGTTGCTTTAGTTTTAAACATGCCATTTTTTTTTAAACCAGTGTGAATACTTTATAGGTGGCCAGAGTCACTGGCTTGAGATGAGTGGTTGTTGAAATTGAATAAATAAATAAAATGCAGTTGCACAGTTCCATTGTGGTTATGGAAGCATTCCTAGTGTCATCTGGGCACATTTAATAATTGGTGTGGATGTGTCAAAATGACATGGAACAAAAGAAAGTCTGTGATTCTTTAAATTGGTGTTTAAAACAAAGCTGGGAAAAATTTACTTTAATTCATTAAAAATAGAGCCTGTTTTAGGAAGGAGGGGAAGATGAGGAAACATGCTCTGTAATTTGCTCAACATATATCTATGGAAATGAAGATTTTAAAAACAGAAAGTAAGCACTTTTTTTTTTTTTTTTAAATTAGCTGCATTGGAATTATATTAAAGCACTTAAGCAACAAGAAGCCCTCCTAGGCAAAAGTCATTTTATTTCATAGAACTTTTTGCAAAGTTTCCTCGAAACTAAATTGGGTCAAATAATAAATGGCAAGCATTAACCTTTTCAGTTCTCCTGCAGAGTATGGAGGTTATACCATGAGCATCTCAAGGGAAATATGGCTTTTTGAACTTCATCTACTCTTTGTGTCAAGAAAGTATCTGCAATTAGAGCAATTACATAAGCAACACACATTTCTAATGCTGACATTAGAGTGATGCATATTCCTACTTATGACAAGGCGTGCATTTTCTATTTTGTGCTTTGGTGCCCTGAGGGGGTAGACAAATTGCATAAATAAAGATACAAACAAATATGTTAATAAAATACTTTCCCCCCCACTTTTCTTAAAATTTAAGTGACCCTTTGATGGTTTTTCTCTTTTTATTACCCACAAACCAAACACAAGCAATATTAAATTGGATTTGGTCAACTATTTATATCAACTATTTTAATTTCTATTGATTTTTCTACACATTTCTCAAAACACAAGCATGTTTTAAACATTACTTTGGCCTACAAAAATTACATAATCAAAGATAAAAATAATGGAGAAAATAATAATATAAAACAAGGAAATAGATCAAAAGAAATGTATAAATATGGTAAACTAACTTTAAAAAAGAAGAAAATGAAGCCATATCCATGAAATTATAAGCATGAGGGCTAATATTAATCTGAAATTTCATATTCATAGTAAAAGAAGCAAATAATTTAACTGGGTCATTAGCCTGTCATTAACAACTGTAATTGTTATAGCTCAGATTATAAATTATAAAGGACTGCAATATTTCACTTAATTTAAGAAAACTGGAAAATATCAGAAATTATAATAAAATTATGATCTTCTATTCAAGGAAAAGCCAAAACTATGTTTATTTGATTTATTTACTTTGAGAATAACTCCACCCAAGCAATTATTCTCCTTCCAAAGCAGCTTATAACCAAGACATGTGCCCATCTCTAGATGCTGAGAGTCAATAGAAGTTCCACCTCAACTAGTTGATGATGAGAAAACACTATATTATCATCTCTTGCATTTGAGAGAACCTGTTGACTTGCAAAAAAATTGAAAGACAACTATAAAGAGGATCTACATTAGGGAAAAGTAAGGGTTCAAAAATATAAATGATCAACACACATTCCTCCAAGTTCTCCAAAAGCTCTCAGCTGCCTTGTGTTCTTTTTTCTGTTGTATTAATCAAAAGGAAGACTGATAATTTGTGAAGATCAATTGATTGCATTTGGGCAGATTTGCAACTGGACATTTCCCCCAATAGCTGTGACTATGAATGTTATGAACTAATAAAACGCTTAAGTAAAGTTTTATCAAACCTTTAGAAAAAGCAGGGTTCTAATCCTGCACTTCTGATTGGCGGATAATAGCGATATCGGATTGGTCTGTTCAGGAGAATCTGATTGGCTGTTAACGAGCCACTCTCATTGGTTCAAGGGTTTAACACTCCACGTTTCTCATTGGTTACTAGATCAGCAGCCTGCCCTATAAAAGGGCTGCTGCTGCCTTAGGTTTTTGCTCTGTTCAGAATGATTAATAAAGAGTTGAAGTTCACTGTTCACTGTCTCGTCCCTGTTCCTTGCGCCCATGTGCAGAACTTAACACTGGCAACGAGGATGGGATACGGAGATGTCAGAGCTGACTGAACACTACAGAGCACCAAACAGAGCACGTGGCTGAAGGCACATCGACAGCGGAAACATCGACAGTGTCTGGCGGCGCCATACCACCCGCTCCATTTCACCTGGCACAAGAAGACTGGGACTCGTACATGGACTGGTTCCAGATGTTTCTGGAGACCAACAACTTGAAGGATGCCACTATGGGAAAAAAGCGAGCGGTATTCCTGACCCACTATGGACCTGCTGTTTTTAAGATGGCCAAGGCACTGGCGAAACCGGCTGAGGTGAAATCCATGGACTGGAATGTCCTCGAGCCCCTCCTGCGGGCCCACTATGCACCTACCATACCAACGCTTGTCCGAAGACATGAATTTTACCAGAGAGACCAGCAGAAAGGAGAGAGCATTGCAGATTTCATCATGGATCTCCGGAATCTGGGAGGCCTCTGTGGGTTTGCCGACCCCGAAGAAGCTCTGACAGACCAAATAGTTCTGGGATTAGATGCACCACATGTGCAAAGTAAGCTGATGGCAAAAGGCGACATCAACCTTGCAGATACCATTGCTGACGCTACTGCAGCAGAAGCAACCAGGAAGTCGACTGCCCGAATGCGCCGCACCAACGCACCGCTCTGCCAACTCGACAGAAAAACCTAACCTCACCTAGAGAGACACACAACAGCAACCCACCACGAGGAACTCGAATCGTCATCAGAAAGTGATTAGGAGGAGGTCAACCGGCTCCAGTCTGAATGTGACCAATGCCACCAGCGTAATGAAACACTACAGCATCAATGCGCAGGTTGTGGGGCAAACCACCCACGATCAGACTGCAAATTCCTCAACACGCTCTGCCATTTTTGTGGGAAAAGAGGCCACATCGGAAAGGTCTGTAGAAGCAAGCAAGGATTCAGCTCACTTCAGAGGGGGACCAACTACCGCCAAACCACGGGGAATCATCCTGTGAGTCGGGAACATTTGAACCACCAATGGAACCACTCCTACAGAAATAAACCACTGGCCAATTCAACGAAATGAGAAGAGGCACACCAAACCATTACAATTGGTCATGCCTCATCACTAGATGCAAAGAAGATCTGAGTGAAGGTCACCATCGAAAACCAGCCCTGCGTGATGGAAGTCGATTCAGGATCGTCCCTCTCGATGGTTTCCTGGGAGACCCTTAAACAATTAATCCCTGCCGTCCGACGGCAAGACCTCAGAACCCAAAGAATCATACTCAAGGATTATCAGGGAAACCGAATTCCGGTCGTTGGATCCAGCCTAGTCCAGGTCTCATTCAAAAATTGTACTGCATCTTTAGCATTGACCGTCGTCGACCGTGATCGGCCTAGCTTGTTAGGCCTTCAATGGTTTGCCCCGCTCGGGATCGAGGTAGCCGGCATTCACCAAACCAGAAGCAACGACTGGGAGGAGGCCCTCGTCCAGGAATTCCAGGACGTCTTTGCAGACAAACTAGGTGAGTACAAGGGGACCCCAATATCATTTAACCTTAACCCTGAAGTAGCCCCCATCCACCTTAAGCCTCGTTGGGTACCTTTTGCCCTTAAACCAAAGATTGACGAGCAGTTTGATAAATTAATAGCCCAGGCTATTTTAGAACCAACAGACCACGCTCGTTGGGAAACCCCAATCGTAACACCCATCAAACCAGATGGATCGTTAAGGATTTGTGGGGACTACTGAGCCACCCTGAATCATGCCCTTCAACAGAATGCTTTCCCGGTGCCGGTGGTACAACACCTTCTCCATTCCCTGGGGGGCGGAAAAGTCTTCGCTAAATTGGATTTAGCACAGGCGTACCAACAACTGCCTGTTGATAAAAAAAACAGCAGGGGCACAAACGATCGTTATGCATCGAGGCACCTTTAAGTGCAACTGACTCCAATTCGGAGTTAGCGTAGCCCCAGGGATTTTTCAGTTTGATGGAGAGACTCTTGCAGGGGATCAAAGGGGTTGTACCATACTTTGATGACGTTTTAATTGCTGCCCTGAACAGAGAAATACTAGAAGAGCGTCTTAAATTGGTTTTCCAGAAATTTAAAGACTCCGGCCTTAAGGTTAAAAAAATAAATGTCAACTGTGTACAGATAAAGTAGAGTTCCTGGGGTACCTAATCGATAAGCAAGGCATTCACCCCACCAATAGCAAACTAAAAGCAATCAAGAATGCCCCAAGACCCAGAAATAAGACTGATCTCCAAGCTTTTCTGGGGCTCACTAATTTTTACAACATCTTCCTGCCCCACAAAGCGACCAAAGCTGAGCCCCTACGCAGACTTCTCGACAAAAAAGCAACCTGGGTCTGGGAGCACCGAGAGGAGCACTCATTCCGACAAGTGAAAAACTTATTAACCTCAGATGCTGTTTTAATGCAGTATAACAAGACTTTGCCTTTAACAATTACATGTGACACGTCACCGTTTGGAGTAGGAGCCATTTTGAGCCATGTGTTACCAAATGGTAGTGAGGCCCCTATTGCCTATTTTTCAAGGACCCTATCAAAGGCTGAACGCAACTATAGTCAAATCGATAAAGAGGCTCTTGCTGTTGTATCTGCTGTGAAACGGTTTCATGAATATGTATATGGATGAGTTTTTACTATTGTTACCGACCACAAACCTTTGCTGGAGATTATAGCGGGAGACAAGTCAACCCCCTATATATTATCACCTAGAATGACTCGCTGGTCGGAGTTTTTGGCTGCATACAACTATAGACTGCAACACCGCCCGGGGAAAGCCATTCCCCATGCTGATGCACTGAGCCGTGCACCACTTCTGGAAACCGTCAATGACCCAGCTCCAACCCTTACGGCACTCCAGATTGAAATGCTACATTCACCGCCGCTAACAGCTAGAGACATTGTGATCGAAACAAAATGCGATCCTGTCTTAGCACGAGTTCTTAGCTGGGTCGAAAGAGGATGGCCAATAGAAAAAACCCCTGACGACTTCACCCCCTTCAAGAACCGGCAAACAGAACTTTTTTTGCAAAAAGGCTGCATCCTATGGGGCGATAGAGTCGTCGTCCCAGAGTGGTTACAACGAGCGGTATTAAAAACACTACATGAGGGTCACCC
Source organism: Hydrophis major (assembly GCA_033807585.1). NCBI lineage: Eukaryota > Metazoa > Chordata > Lepidosauria > Squamata > Elapidae > Hydrophis > Hydrophis major. The sequence goes on along the minus strand of CM066332.1, from coordinate 33,937,585 downwards.
CGACATCGTGCGTATGAAAGCACTCACACAAAGCTATGCGTAGTGGCCGGGCATTGACAAACAGATCGAAGCCTGGGTAAAGACTTGTTTAAAGTGCCAAGAAGTTAGCAGTGCCCCACCTAAAGCAGCTCCAACAGAATGGGAAACACCCCGGGGACCGTGGTCCCGCATCCACATTGACTTTGCGGGACCTACTAAGGGACATACGTTCCTACTAACAGTGGATGCCTATTCCAACTGGCTCGAGATCTACGAAATGAAGAGTACTACAACCGAGTCCGTCATCCGGAAATTGAACAAGCTGTTAGAGATAACATTGGTTACCTAACTTAGTTTGGGTAAAAATAATATATAAACTATGTTAATGAGTTTAAGTGTAAGTATCACTTTAACTGCAAAACATGTATTTTGGTTGTAAAATCACCATAAGAGGGAGCAAGAGAGCTCCCTGTTTGCTGGCTTTTACTTGTAGAAGCTGACAATGTTGGATTGATGGTGATAACTGTGTGTTTTCCCTGCTATTGCTGAAACAAAGAAAAGGGGTTTGATTTTCTTCATATCTCTGACTGCAAAAGAGATATATTGCTGGACTGATTATTTGTAAGTTGACTGACCTCTATTTTCAACACTGCACTTTGCAATTGATTAATCCCTGGATGGACTGAACTAGTGTATAACATATGGACTGTTTTTGACTATGCTATAACTCTTGCTGGAATAAAAAACTATTTAACTGGTACAGTGTATCTGTCTTACTGAGTGTAAACTACAACAATGTTTATTTCAAATAATTTGCCTGCCTGCTAGACTGCCGTTGCACGTTCTGCTAGGGTGTGTATCCCTAACACAGGCTATTCGCGACGCATGGACTGCCAGACATTCTGGTCTCTGACAACAGACCCCAGTTTACCGCTCTACCCTTTGAACAATACTTAGCGGACCGAGGTATTCGCCATGTGCTAACTTTGCCAGTGCACCCTGTGGCTAATGGAAGAGCCGAGCGCATGGTACAATTTGTTAAAAAAAACCCTCTACAAAATGGACTATGGGGACATTGAAGATAAAATAAACAGAATACTCCTTCTCCAACACTTCACTCCACACAGCATCACCAACAAGACTCCAGCTGAATTATTGATGGGATGCAAACTCCGTTCCCACCTCGACCGGCTTCACCCGTCTTACGAGCCAGAGAAACCCTCTGGATCTAACAGAAAATTCCACGAGTTCAAGATAGACGACTTAGTTTTTGCCAGAAACCTTTCCAGCAAACCGTTGTTGGTTGAGGCAACCGTAATTCAAGCCACTGGACCCAGGTCGTACCATGTGAAAACCTGCAACGGAAAAAGATGGAAACACCATATAGATCAGCTTCGCTCGAGGCTACAACCCAGTTTCTGTGACTCCGGTAACTCCCAAACTGAGGGGGGAGGGGATGTCGAAGAAACCAAATTCGAGATGGTGGAAAGCAGGAGCGAAAGAAGTCAGCAATCGGGCGTGACAAATGAAGAAGAATCAGGGAGGGGAGTGTCCTCGCCACAGAGGAACACCTCAACAGAAGCAAGCCCACAAAGATCGGAGGACAACAACGAGAACATTAGCGGCACCGAGTCATCCAATGAGGATACGTTATCACCGGTACCTGACTTGCCCAAAAACGTCCCGCCAAACCCGGATTACAGACAGGAATCGGTGAGACAGCGTAAATCTAATAGACAGTCAAAACAACCTTCATACTGCAGGGATTACATCACCGCACCCCTCAAACGGAATCCGGGGGGGAAGGGGTGTTATGAACTAATAAAACACTTAAATAAAGTTTTATCAAACCTTTAGAAAAAGCAGGGTTCTAATCCTGCACTTCTGATTGGCCAATAATAGCGATATCGGATTGGTCCGTTCAGGAGAATCTGATTGGCTGTTAACGAGCCACTCTCATTGATTCAAGGGGTTAACACTCCACGTTTCTCATTGGTTACTAGATCAGCAGCCTGCCCTATAAAAGGGCTGCTGCTGCCTTAGGTTTTTGCTCTGTTCAGAATGATTAATAAAGAGTTGAAGTTCACTATTCACTGCCTCGTCTCCGTTCCTTGTGCCCATGCACAGAACTTAACAATGAATGTATGTTGCTACACTACCTGGAGAGAGGGAAGGGCAAAATAATTTCTGAGCAATGAAAAAAACCAAACATTAAATCTCTCTGGGATGGAAAGTAATAGCTGATATGAGCCCGAAGCCAGAAGGCAACAATTTCTGCCAGTAGGAAAACAACCTGCCCAAGAGTTCTGCAGAACCATAGCAATTAAAAAGAACACACCAGCCATGCTGTGGTTTTCAATAAACTGGGAAAGAGTGAGAAATAAATCAAATTCAACCTCCCAAAACAGATACCTTTCTTGAGAACTGGAATTTATCCAGAACTGGTGTAAAACATTGGAGTGGACCAGGTTCATGCATTCTAACAATCAGGCAAGACCTAATTATTTTAAGATGATCCATATCTCATCAGAAGAGAAGACCTGTATAAATCCATTGGTGACTCCACAAAATAACTGTTGCTTGTTTCTTTGTGCTATCCATCTTATTTCATTGTGTCATTTTCTCCTTTAACATTTTGGAAGGTGAAAAAAACAAAAGTCCTCAATTTGTGCAAAGCATAGTAAATTTAGAATATCTGAAAGGATGCTAGGCTATTACCATGGTTACAAACAAGTAATTAGGAAATGCTCCCAATATGAAGCTCTAAACGCCCAACAACATAAATGTCTCTTACAATTCAAACAAGCATATATTGAGAGAACACAGATATAATCTGGTGATTATAAAACAAATTTCAATAATATTCAAGTATATAAAAGTTTAATGGCAGTATGAGATCAATGAATGAAAAAGAGAAACATTACAGAAGCAATTTGTTCTATATACTCTGGGTATCTTATCTAGAGACAATTCATTTTTAATTTACCTGTGAATGATGCTAAGAAAATAACAGTAATATGGTCTGGAATAAAATACTGGATCCTTTTTTGTTTGTTTATTTGAATCTTTAAAGGAGATTCCTTGGATCTCAAATTATTTTTTGTTAAAAATATATGATTGGATCACCTTCTTCCAGAATAAGTGCACAAAATGTAGTTGGAACATGTTCTTGGTTAGCTGTAAATCCTTTTCCTTGTTATATGCATTTCCTTTTCCTATTTTATTTGAAACTTCCCATTTTAATCCACTCCAATTTTTGCAGTTCATGAATAATCAATTTTAATTTGCACTAATCAGAACCTCTCTATTTTGATTAGACAACAAAAGAATGCTCTTTAAACAAACAAAAATACTTAAGAAAATACATTACAAAAAGATGTGTTTACTGAGTCTGTGCAATTATATTCTTATCTACTAAAGCATTTCCCTATTTTACAGTCTATGAAATATTAAATGTATAACTTTTATTGGCTCTTTCTTAGAAATTCTAATTAGCTACCACAACGTATGCAATCTAATTGTCACTTTTCTCATAAGACTAATTATTTGAAATAGGAATGGCTATTCTGTTAAGTATATGTTGTACATTATTCCCAATTGCATTTCAAGTAAAGCCTTAATGGGTGATCAAATCTGTCAGGCTTATGTTCTTTTTATCTTTTAATCCTTCTATTTTATATCAAATTCTAACTATGGAAATCAGCTTGATTCATCAAATAGAACCACTTTGAGTTGAATCATTGTGAAGGACAAAAACTGCCCATATCTGATAAGGATACAGAACTGTTAGGCAAAAAGATTCTTTCCATAGAATCAGTCTGACTACATATACCCAAAATCTTTTAAAAGCTAAGTACTCAAGACCTCATGGTTAGATGATTTAAAAATAAAAAAAAAACCCTAACAGATTTGTTTACTCCTATATTCATTAATCAAGCCTATTATTTTCCATCCATTTCCATGGCATGGCATAATATTCAGTAAGGGTAAGATTTATAGTAATAGATAAGCCTGTTTGAAAAATGTACAAAGTACATTTGAAAGATTCCTCCATTATTAACTTCTGGAACCGAATAGCAGAAAATGTCCTTGATTTCTAGAGCATAACCCTTATTCTAGAAAACTATGAGGTCTCAGGGTTTTTCAGCTTGATAGGGACCTTCTCAACTACTAAATTAAGCTTACATTACAAGCTTCGGGTGAAGACTAGATGAGAACCAAGGAATGCAATGAATTTGTTAAGTCTGGAGCATGGGTGCGAATGATGGAGACGAGCCGGTGGAAACAGTGAACTTCAAACTCTTTATTTACATATTGTGACTGCTCAGCTCAAAGGCTGCTCAAGCCTTATAGGCAACTCATTAACTACTTAACCAATAGCGAACCTGGAGTGCTAGCTCCGTTTAACCAATAGGAATGGTCTGTTAGTGGCCAATCGGATGCTTCCAAACGGGCCAATCCGATCGGGCCATCAACAGCCAATCAGAAGTGCAGGTCCAGAACCCTGCACTAGACTTCAAGCTCAATGATAACTTTATTGGTATTATGCATTCACAACAGAACTCTCTAACTCTTTGTTGTCCTCTAGTAGTTGTGCTACCCCAGAAACAGATGCAATTCTTTTAAGAAAGCTACCAGCAGGGGACATTGAACACCCTTCATATTCTGATGCATTTTTTTTATTTTGAATCTCAAACAATGCATATTTACATTACAGGAGCTGCATTGGCTATGCCATTTTTTGACTACATATGCTGTTTTTGACTACATAGCATGGGACTAGGTTTTTACTATTTCCAATGATATTTGCCTGCCTCACTATACCATGTATGCTGCAAGTCTCATTTCCATGGGAGCTCCATCTGGTGGGACCTAGGTGGCATCCTCTTCTGTTGTAGCTCCAGCCCTCTTGAACATCATTCTTCCTGAGGTGAAGTTAGCTCACCTCTGTTAGCCTTCTAGAAGGCCCTTGAAACATTGTTTTTTCATTAGCCTTGGAGTGTCCAGGGAGAAACTACAAAGTGATTTTCTGGGATTAAGTGGTGTCTGTCCTCCCACTTTCTTGAATTTTGTACTTTGTATCTGTTTATCTATTTTTTAAAAATTTATTTTAGACGTTCTTTAAGTTTTGGAGTTTTCAACTGTTGTTGGACTGTAGGCCACCTAGAATTACATATTTGTGAATTGAAAGGCTATATAAATATGCTAAATGATTGTAAAGATGAAAAGCATCACCATATCATCACTAAGACCTCTATTCCAAAGATGAAGGAAGTTTGGTCATGTGGATGTCATGGTTCCAAACCAAGCCAGCAAAAGAAGAGGCCACACTGTGAGTTGGGGTTAACACAAATGGGTTTCTTTACTGGAGTCCCAGCTTGTCACATGGTGAACAATACAAGTAAAAGGGTTTCTAGCCAGCATTACAGGCTTCTGCTAACCAGCTGGCTATACAGACTCAGCACACTCTGCCCTCCTGTTCCTGGTTACTCCCAACTGGCTGCAGCAAGTACTTTTTTGGTCTGGCTCCAAGGGTGGGATTCTACCGGTTCAGACTGGTTCCATAGAACCAGTTGTAATGATTCTGTACAGTGTGGAGAACTGGAAAATCGTGCCCCTGGCTGGCCTCGACCCTCTCCACCCACCCCTCCCCTTTCCACCCAGTGAGTCCTTATCATGCACAACATTGCATACATGCCCAACATCACTGACTACGTTCTTCCCCACCCAGTCACTCTTTAAGTTTCCCCCCAATGATCAGCTGTTCCTATGATCAGCTGTGCCGGGATTCCCCTCACTGTCTTACTGCTTTGCCAAGGAGGCTTTCCTGAGGCCCAGGAGGCAAAAAAAAAAAAATGGAGGGCAGCCCACAGCTCTCCTGCCACCTCCATTTTTTCCTTCCTGGGGTCCAGGGAAGCTTCCTGGGAGCAAAAATGCCCCCCAGGAGGCTTCCCTGAGGTCCAGGGGCCCCCAAATGGAGTGGGGGGTGCTGTGCACCCCCCAGTTCTGTTTTTTTGCCGGGGGTGCTACCAAAAAAGCCATGCCTATCCAGTTACATGACCATGCCCACCTAGTTACACCAACAGAACAGGTTGGCACCATCAAGTACTCTTCAAGCCTGGTTGCTCTCTGACTGGCTCTAGCAAGTACTCTTCAGGCCTGGATGGCTTCTGAACTGACCACAGCTGGCTTGCCTTCCTGGCTTCTTCTCCAGCATGAGTTCCATCACCTGGCATCCACCTGTGGCTGCATGCATCCCCCTCCCCTTGCACATGTGTGACAACTTCAGAACAGCGTATTGTGGCCACTTTGAACGGTGCGCTGTCTTGGATGTTGACAATGGAGACATGGTTTAGGCAGGAGGTTTTGTTTGGAATTAGATTAGTGTTCTTGAGTAAATAGATTCATGCAGTTGATTGGAAAGTTATCTGAGCAAAAAGCAAGTTTGGCACATCTCTAACAACCCAACATTCTCTAGCCTTTCTGACTTAGCCAGGTTTCACCAGAGTTTTTTGGTTTGTCCTTTCAGAAAAGGAGAGACTTTATCTGAGCTCAGATAAACTGAGATGGCAACTTTTTTTTCTAATTTAAATAGGATTGCTTGGACAGCTTATGACTTCAAACAACTGACAATTTTTCTAAAAATATATGGCACAGAATCATTAAGCTTTTTAGACTCAGGCCTACATTCCTACCATGGCTTACTCTTTATTTTTTTAAAAAATTAACAGGTATAAGCTATAAGAACGAGGAAGATTTTGTGGAAAGAAAACAGACACACAGTCTTGGAAGTATATATATTTAAACTATGACATGTATTTTTTTTCTGAATTGGGAGATGCTACTCATTGTCAGGGTTATCTGTGACACAATTCTTGAGTTTGATGTTTGGCATTTGTGATTCTTATAGTTTCCTCATGGTGAACTTTTAAAGTTGATGATATTATTACTGGATTTGGCATTTTTATCCACCAATTGAGTCCTTTCCAAGGAATTAGGATATGCAAATATTGTTGTGTGGTGTTCAAGGTATCTCCATAAAATGTAAAGTATAGAATTTAAACCATAGAAAGTAAATTTGCCTTGTGCAATTGACTGATAGTGATTTTGTCAATGCCAATGGTGTTCAGGTGGTGCATCAGATAATTTGGAATTGCACCCAAAAGTCTATTAGTATGGTCACTATCTTTGCTTTAAATTCTTGTCTATTAAGCAGTGGAGGCCAATGAGTGAGATGGGTGGCAAATAAATAAATAAATAAATTAAAAAATATCAAGGGGCACCATTATTTGCCGTGCTTGGAATATCAATTGGCTTAATCCAGTCTTGGGCTATGCATAATTCCAAAGTGCATCAGGATTTCTGGAAGCACAGTTTTCCGATTATCCTTTATTAAGACTGACTTCTACCTGAACCTGATATAATAGATTCCTTAAAGAAGCAGCATCTTTATGCCTGTGCAAAATTAACCACAACAATACAAACAATAATCTCCTTGAGGAAGATATTTGTATAATCAGCAAGCTATACTAAGAAGTTAAACTCTGCTACAATGAACTCTTACATACAAAGCATCTGAAAATCTATTTTTTCCTCTTTCTCTTTTAAAGCCAAAAGTCATTTGTTCCATGGTGTTTTTTTTTTCCTTCTTCTTTTCAGGGTTGTTTTTTTAGACTGACACCCCTATGCATCCAGTCAGGTGTTCCACATGACAAACACATTAATCCATATTAGTTGTTACAAATGGAAATATATTACTTTATCATTCTATTGTTTATGCACAGAAGCAATATGGCTTCTTTTTGTTTTCTGTTGTGTTCAAAAGATGAAGGGGCAGTAAGTTAAAATTATTACTTATTGGCAAGGAAACATAGTATTATATTTAGTACAGAGATTTGTAGAAATAGCAAAAAAGGACAGAGATGGGAAAGGAGTTCATTATTAAGCCTGGCCTAAATGTGGTAATTGTCTGAGGATATTATACATTGTCTGCAGATATGTATTTAAATAATAATAATGTATACTTCCCAAACTTTGTGTGCCACCCTCCCAATTAACAGGCAAAAAATAATACAAATTGAAGCAATCGAGATGTCCTATGGAAATTACATTGAGTCTGGATTAAGATGGGCCTTACTATTACCCTGGGTGTACTTCAATCTGAGAACATTAAGCCTCTGAAGTCAAGAAGAAGGTTAGAAGTGAATACATCATCAGAATGAGGAAGAGCTTAAAGTCCAAACTCAGTGGTGGAAATACCATCAAAGCAGTGGTGGGATTCAAAAGTTCCCACCACTGATTCTGTGGACATGACTTTGTTGTGTATGTACCATAGTTAATAAAGTATGAGGTAAAGTGCAGGGTTCTGGCCCTGCACTTCTGATTGGCTGTTAGGCGGCCAGATCGGATTGGTTAGTTCTGAGGAATCCGATTGGTCCTTAACAGAGGATTCTTATTGGTTAAAAGAGCTAGCGTTCATAGCTCGCTATTGGACAATTCTTACAAGGGTTGCCTATATAAGGCAGAGTTCACTGTTGTTGTACTCAGAAGTCACTATGCTAATAAAGAGCTGAAAGTCACTATTCAGAGGCTGTCTCCATTTACTCCGACCCATGTCCAAGTACTTAACAGACTTGGTGGGTGTGGCTCCAGAGGTGGGATCGTGTGACTCACACAACTTGCTACTGCACCTCTCAGCTGTTTAGCACATCAATTTGCTCTATCACGCCAAACAGCTGAGAGGTTAAAAAGGACATAGGAGCAGGGACAGATGGGTGGGCCCAACTTCAGAGAGTCAGAGAGACTCAGAGTGAATTGGTTCTCTGCCAGCTGATCTTCAGTGCTACCGGCATGCCAGAACTGGGCCGAACTGGTAGAATACCACCACTGCATCAAGGGAATTAACACCGGGCAATGACTATGACAGTGAATTATGTCCTTCATCCACACAGCAATATTACCAAGGAAGATAGGAGGGGTGGAATGTTGCAAGTACACCAGATAGCTGAAGAAGAAAACAGAGCATTGAAAGAATATCTGAAGGACAGTAAAAATGATGGACTGAAGCTAATACACCACAAAGGCTTACTGTATACTGAAGAGAACAAACTTGCCTACAAGAAAGACCAAATGAAGAAAAGGAAACTATTGCATGGGCAATACACAAAAGAACTAGTAGGCAAATCAGATAACAAGACCTGGCAATGACTAAGAATAGGAAAGCTGAAGAAAGAGGGGTTAATTCTGGCTGCACAAATCTTAAGAACAAATGCATACAGAGCCAGAATTCAGAGGACAACAGCAAACAGCAAATGCCACTTCTGCAAAGAAGCTGAAGAAACAATGGACCATTTAATTAGCTGCTGCAAGAAGATTGCACAGACTGAATAGAAACCATGATATAACAAAGAAGCAACCACATGCATTGGAATATCTACAAGAAATTCCATTTGCTGCACACAAGAATCGGTGGGACTACAACATAGAGAAAGTAATAGAAAATAAAGAAACTAAAGTGCTCTGTGACTTTAGAATTCAAACAGACAAGCACCTGACAAATAACTTTCCAATGGTTGATAAGAAAGACAAAGAAGTCTGGATATTGGACGTGGCAGTGCCTGAAGACAGAAGAATGGAACAGAAAGAAGTGGAGAAAATTACAAAGTACCAAGACCTGCAAATAGAAGTAGAATGACTGTGGCAAAAGAAGCAAAATAATATTAAAAATAACAGGCATCTTTAGTGCAATTCCAAAATATTTGTAGCATTGACACCATCGGCATTGACAAAATCACCATCACTCAATGGGAAAAGGGAGCTTTTGTTAGAACTGCTTATATACTGCAATGATAGATACCTTTAACACCATCAAATAACCAACAGATGTCTGTCTCAAGTTCAATTATATTAAAAAAAATAAAAAATCTATTAAAAAAAGTTCTGGTTGGATAAAAATATCAAATCTCATATAAGCATCTGACTGACTGTGACCAACCATAATATCATGAAACTGCAGCTATTAAGATATCAAGATGATGCAGTTCAAACTACCAGTATTCGTTTATAGAACTGCTAGAAACTAATATAAATTGTACAGGTTAATGTTTTCTACCTCTAAAATCACACCCCAGAGCAAAGGTGTTTACATAAAAATAGAGACAAGCAAATTGTGATCCTGTTTGTCTACTACAGATTTAGGAAGAAGCAGTAGAAGACATCAAAAGCACACTAATTCTTCCTTTTTAGAGGGTGGTTGGATTTAGCAGGTGGATTTAAGTTTCATCAGAATGTCTAAGATATTTCCAACTATTTTAGGGAATTTTCTTCCACGTGAAACTCTTTCTTAGTGCAGAATATTACTCATGGCTTACCTAATGCATTTGACAAATCAGGGTCTGATTAATAGGTGGAGTATCCAGGGTGGCCTAAACACACCATCACCAGTTTGCCCTTCTCATTTCCATCTCTGTACTGAGCTACAACTGCCAAAAAGGTGATCATCCTACCATCAGCAGTGACCAGACCTATTGTCAACTTTCTGGATAGCATTTATTATTTCCCCTAGGGGTCAACAGGCCCATCCACATCCCAACACTGGGTATTCCTCCATGCAATTTTCTTTATAGGACTCCTCAGATCAAATCATCATCTTTTAATATCAGAGCCTTTTAGAAAACAAAGTTCATTTTATTTTATTTTATTGTTTTTACACACACACACACACACACATCTCAGACTTTAATTTTATTTTTCAGCTCTTCCTAAACTGGTGCCATCCAAGTTTATTGAGCTCTATTTTGGCTGTATATAAGATTACATCTTAGTAGCACTCTCAAAACACACTGAGATGAATGAGAAATATTAATCAGGATTTAAATCAATTAAATTTGAGCAATAATGCATCTAATTTGATTTAACCTCCCACTTTTATTTTCTATTAGGGGCACACATGTGCCCTTCATTTGAGGACTTCAATGTGAAATTAAGACCTTGGATGCATGAACGAGATCAAATCACACAGATATAATTTCCATATTGTCTTCCATATATTTCTCAGTGTGAGTAGCTCATTTCTTATAATGAAATAAAATGATGTATGCACACATGTAAAGCCTTTATTACACAAATGGGACTCAGCAATAAAAGTCTCTTTAGATTCTTAGATTAGGCAAATTGGGAACAAACAGAAGAAAAATATTTCAGACTTATACGAGACTCACTAGAGATTTCAAAAGAGGATCAGAAGGCAAACTAGAGCTGGTGTTTGTTCAAAAAAGGAAAGGGGAAAGGTTATGTTGATGGTGTTGAACTTTGCCCTTTTGTGGAGTTCTGAAAAGCCATATTTGGAGAGAGTCCCTGAAGTAGTCTGGGTCAGGTCTGGGTTGGTCAAAGCATTTAAAGGAGCACTTCCTTTCTCTGGAAGTACAGCATTCAAAGTGTGTCCTGATGGCAACTAAGTAATTCCTCTCCAGAGGGGAGCGGGCTTCAATTACCTTTCATGACACACCAAATTGGTCCTTTAGGGCAAGATTAAGGTAAACACACAGAGAGTTAGTAGTGGGTGTGTGGAGATGATGAAGATCAATCTGCAGTAATGATAGGCTTTTCTTAATCTTTTTTGAGGTCATCTGATATGGAGAGATCACCTTTATCTGAAATGGAGTGGAAATTTCTTAAGGAAAGGAAGTTGTTTTTTTCTTTTAGCAAACTTCACAGGTCATTTTAATGAGGAGGCATAAGGTGTACTTGTGACTCTTATATGACTCTTATATGACTCTTTCTTTCTTTCTTTCTTTCTTTCTTTCTTTCTTTCTTTCTTTCTTTCTTTCTTTCTTTCTTTCTTTCTCTCTGTCTCTGTCTGTCTCTGTCTCTCTCTTGTTTCAAGAAGAAGAGAATTGTAAACTTGTAAGCGTGCATAGAAACATCATATTGTATGATGATGTTCAAAAACATAATTTAGTTACTGAATTAACCATTGTTTGGAGTTATAAAATATATTGTATTCTTAATTAACCAATCTTGGCTAAGTTTGCATAATACACATAACTACATATACAGTGTGCAAAGTTTGCTAGAATACTGCAGTTTTGGTCACCACATTACAAAAAAGATATTGAGTCTTTGGAAAATGTTCAGCGAAGAGCAACTAGAATGAATAAAGTTCTGGAGACTAAAATATATGAAGAAACGTTTCAGGAACCTGGGTACAGGTAGTCTACAGAAGGAAGGACTAGGGATGACATGACAGCAATATTCCAGGATTTGAGGAGCTGCCTCAAAGAGAAGGGATCAACTTATTTTCCAAAGCACCAGAGGGCAGGACAAGAAACAATGGATGGAAACTAATCAAGGAAAAAAGCCATTTGGAATCAAGGAAAAACCACCTAACAGTGAAAACAGTGAAAAAACAGTGAAAAAAGGGGAACAGCTTGCCTTCAGAACTTGTGGGTGCTTCATCCTTGGAGGTTTTTAAGAAGAGATTAGACAGCCACCTGTCTCAAATTGTGTAGGATCTCCTGTTTGAGCAGGGGATTGGGCTAGAAAAACCCCCAAGGTCCTTTCCACTCTACTCTAATTGATTGACATTTAAATGAACAAGCCATTAAATCCCAGTGCATTCACTGACACTAACTCTTACTAACTGATGCTATAAGTATGTAACCTTTTGTAAAGTTTGCATGTTAAGAAAAAAAAAACATTCATGCATCATAAACAACAACAACAAATCAACATGTGTATAGCATGATGCTCTGTCTACCATCTTGCCTATTTTGAATTCCTCTTTCCTGTCTAGATAACAGACTGGGGCAAGATAACTGTACGCAGTCAAAGGATGACAAAATAAGGATCAAAATATTTCTGAATTTTATGGAATCATAAAGTTGGAAGGAGCATTGAAGGTCTTCTATGTATCCCATGCAGAACATTTCATACTATTCTGAATAAAATGACAGCCCAGTGTTTTCTTGGTGTTTAATTTCCTGGAAATTTAAATTTCTCTTGAAGTTAAAATTTACATTTTCAGCTTAATTTTGAACAGACTACAACTCAGAGTTTTTAAAAACCTATAATTTAATAAAGAACAAACTTCCCAAATTCCGAATGTAATATTGTATTCTTATTAGCAAGTCTTCAGAGATATGATTGCTACTCTTCCTATTCTGCATACAGTTTAACTTTAAAAAGCTTAAACAAGAGTTTTGTTCTAAACAAGCAGCAATTCCAACAGCTGGCTTGACAGGTTTCCAGAAAGAGAGAGAGAGAGTAAAAATAAAGTTGCTATATTTATTCCAGGTTGGTTCAGTGACTGATCTTCCAGGACATTTAATTTTATTTCCTGTTTATTAGGAAAATTGCTTATCAGAGATGTCATATGTAAGCAATTATAAGGGGTGAGCACTAAGATGGAAGATAATAGCAAATCAGTGCACAAAATATTTTCTTCCTTTTCACAAGTAAAGAGAAACAGTACATGATTGCCCTTCCTCCCCCTAGAAGCAGAACAGGAGGCCTGACTTCAGATCAGGGCTCTTTCCATTTTCTAAAAGCAGGAACACCTCTTCCAGATAACCAAATCCTGTAGTTCAACTATTTCCAAACTTTTAAACTGCTGATTTTTCTTTCTAGTATCTCGAGCTGTGAAAAAAAAAAAAAAAAGCTCTTCCAACCATCATGAGATAAATTATCCTCTTTCCCTCTTCTTTTCCCTCTCCTTTTCCTAAAACAAATAAATTAGAGCATCTTCATTCATTTAATGATGATAATCACAAAATAAGATGGTGGACATCTGAAAAACAGAAATCTACATTTCCCTGAATTCTACAGTGGAGACTCACACATTTAAATCATTCTTAAATTTACTGGTTGATCCCTAGCATTTTCAAATGTAATGCCAGTGTCCCTCTGTTAAATTTCATTTTAATTATAAACAGATTGCACTGTATAGAATGGGCATCCTGGAGCCAAAGGTCATGGAAAATCTTGGAATGCCTCTGCATGGCTAATCAGGGGTTTGGTGTATATATTTAATGAAAAGTTACTTAGTTATAGTTAGTATGAGTTACTTAGTAAGAGTTGCGAGTTAACGTTGCTCAAAAAAATGAAAAGAAAAAGAAATCAAATCAGAAATATGATACCCAAAATGCATGGTTAAACACTTACATATATAAAACCCCAAACATACTTTTAGATGTCCTTGTACACAGTCTCATTACTCCATCTAGTATAGCATGAGGAGAATGGAGAAGGAGGCTGTTCTTTTGAGGAAAGATACATTAGGTTGAATGGGATGTATGTAGACATTTTCCATGTGGGCAATGATAAATTTTACTCTGAACTGATAGGAGGGAGCATAGAATAATAGAGTTGGAAGAGACCTTGGAGATCCGAGATCCTATATCACTTCAGACAAATGGGTGTTCAGTCTCTTTTTGAAAACCTCCAGTGAAGGAGCACCCACAGCACCTGAAGGCAAGCTATTCCATTGGTTGGATTGCTCTCACTGTTTTTTCTCCTTTGTTCTAGGTTGCTTCTCTCCTTGGTTACTTTCCATACATTGTTTCTTGTCTCACCTTTTGGTGCTTTGGAAAATAGTTTGACTTTGTAGAAGCTCCTCAAATATTGGAACACTGCTATCTTATCTCCCCATGTCCTTCTTTTCATTAGACTAGATATACCCAATTCTTATAACCTTTTTTGATATATTTTAGCCTCCAGCCCCCTAATTATTCTTGTTCTTTTCTTCAGTCTTTACAGAATCTCAACATCTTTTTTTTTTTTAATATTGTGGTAACCAAAATTGGATGCATTATTCCAAGGATGTCTTACTAAGGCTTTATAAGATAGTACTAGAACTTCATGTAATCTTGATTCTATCTTTCTATTAATGCAACCTAATGCATTGGCTTTTTTGGCTGTTTGTAGCACACTGTTGGCTCCTATTTAAGTGATTGTCTGCTAGGATGTTTCACCTACTTTGTACCTATACAGTTGGTCTTTCTTGCCTACATATAAAACCTTAATTTTTATCTATGTTGAATTTTATTGTGTTAGATAGGACAAGGGTGTCAAATTTATGTCTTCACAGTGGCATCACACGACATATTGAGACATTTTTCCCCTCTGTTAAACCAGGCATGGGCATCCGGCCCATGGGCTGAGAGTTTGACAGCCCTGAGATAGGGTGTGGAGCCATTCAATTTTAGATTGTAAGAAAGCAACATTGTCTACATTTTTTTTTGCAAAAGTATGCTTTTTTCAGGAGCGGGAAAAGCTTTTTCTAAGCAATGAAGCAACTACTGAGGAGTCACCAGCAATCCAGAAGGGGGTCCTGGTTGATGACCTTGAAAACTTTCAAATGCTTGCTTGCCATGCACAGAATATAATGTGAAAGGAGGATATTTAAAAAAGACATCAGTGGTGATAATGTTTTGTGTTACAGTTTTTGATGTCTCTTTTAAAGACACAAAGCAATTGGAGAATAAATAGGACACCTGAGCACCTTCTAGACAAGCCAGTCCTGCTTTTACAGCAAGTTTTTAATGGATATAAATGAGTGTATCTTACAAAAAAAAAAAATCCTTTGACTATTTTAAAACACAGTTCCAGGGATTTATGGTTTCAGTTAGAGAAGGCAGCTTGTAGGGCAGGCAGCTGTTTTTAGCTTATCTAAATGTGATATTATTTTCACAATATCATCAATAAATCAAGCAGTTTCTCTTTCACACCTCTCTCTCTCTCTCTCTCTCTGTATATAGATATAGATATAGATATAGATATAGATATAGATATAGATAGATATAGATAGATATAGATAGATATAGATATAGATATAGATATAGATATAGATATAGATATAGATATAGATATAGATATAGATATAGATATAGATAGATATAGATATAGATATAGATATAGATATAGATATAGATATAGATATAGATATAGATAGATATAGATATAGATATAGATATAGATATAGATATAGATATAGATAGATATAGATATAGATATAGATATAGATATAGATATAGATATAGATATAGATATAGATAGATATAGATATAGATATAGATATAGATATAGATATAGATAGATATAGATATAGATATAGATATAGATATAGATATAGATATAGATAGATATAGATATAGATATAGATATAGATATAGATATAGATAGATATAGATATAGATATAGATATAGATATAGATATAGATATAGATATAGATATAGATATAGATATAGATATAGATAGATATAGATATAGATATAGATATAGATATAGATAGATATAGATATAGATATAGATATAGATATAGATATAGATAGATATAGATATAGATATAGATATAGATATAGATATAGATATAGATATAGATAGATATAGATATAGATATAGATATAGATATAGATAGATATAGATATAGATATAGATATAGATATAGATATAGATATAGATATAGATATAGATATAGATATAGATATAGATATAGATATAGATAGATATAGATATAGATATAGATATAGATATAGATAGATATAGATATAGATATAGATATAGATATAGATATAGATATAGATATAGATATAGATATAGATAGATATAGATATAGATATAGATATAGATATAGATATAGATATAGATATAGATATAGATATAGATATAGATAGATATAGATATAGATATAGATATAGATATAGATATAGATATAGATATAGATATAGATATAGATATAGATATAGATAGATATAGATATAGATATAGATATAGTATTCAGCTTTGTTTGGGTATTTTCCCAGTCATTATAGTTGTGCTTTTAAAGTTGTAGCAACATTTCAGCAGAATCTCATCAGAGTCTCACAGACAAACACAATACAGAAGCCTGATGATGGCAGATGAAATTCTGCCAAAATGTTGCTGCAACTTTAAAAGAACAACTACAATGACGTGGGAAAATACCCGAACAAAGCTGAATGCCATATACATATACATATATACATATATACATACATACACACACACACACACACACACACACACACATATATATATATATATATATATATATATATATATATATATATATATATATATATATATATAATCTTTAAACAGAAAAGTTTTTGCAGTGAGAAAGAGCATCAGCTTGAGGATGCCTTCAGTGTTTCCCAATGTACAGTTCTTTGGGGGATGATGTCCACTGTCCTTGAACACATTAAGGATCAAATGTTATACCTTTTGTAGACTGTTGATTGTACATAGGAGAATTGGCCATGTCCTTTTCCAGAAGGTCATTTCCCCACACTTTTAGCCAAATGATCCTAGAGATTACACATGAACACATTTGTACATAAGCTTAAATCCTCTTCCATCCAAGAAAAGCTAAACTCTTTTAAACTGAACTTTTTCCACGACTGTTTCTAAATTGCTCGTTTTGGCCACAAAAAAAAAAAAAAATACATCTATCAATCAAACTAGCTTCTGCTTTTTAAAATTTTACAGTTCTTTTCTATGAACGGCATTCTGAACAAAAAAAAAAAAAAATATCCTCATAAGGGTCAGTTTGGGGGTATGACAATTGCTATTTTCTCCCCTGAAATAGTCTTTAAACGAGGGCATTCTGGGAAGTATGAAACTGAAGTTTGGTGGACTTTAAAGAACTTTGGTAATTCCCCTCCTATCCTACAAATTAGAGGTGGGAGCAGGGTAGAAGGTCAGCAAAAAAGTGCTCTCTCTTTACTAATAAAGGAGAATATTTGTAGTTTAGGGTTGACAAGAGGGGTCCTTGGTGCTCTCTGAGCTTGCTTGGGTTTTTTTTGCAGATGTTTCATTATCCAAAGGAAACATCTGCAAGTAAACAAGCAAACTCAGAGAGCACCAAGGATCCCTCATACTCTCTCATTCCTTGCTGACATCCTACCCATTTCTCAAGTTGCTTCAAATGTTTAGGTCAAGTCTATCTTCTCTCTTACATTAAACAAATGTATGCACAGGGTTTTTTTTTTCTCAAACTCCAAAATGGCATGAAAAGAAGATTTGCTCAATGGTTTTTTTCAATCCTATTCCTAGAGAAAGAAATGCTATTCCAGTCATGCATGAAAACAAATGTTTATTGAGTAGCTGAAGCTGGATTGGGGAAATGGGCTTAAGACCAGCACTATTGGTATATGGTACAGACTGTAATCATGTTGATCAGCTTTCTTAAAATCCTCATGGATTATTCAGTTGTGTACAAGTTACAGGGAAAAAATAAATCTCTATTGCCAATTGAGACTGACTTTCACTCTTCGTTGTACATTATCCTTCATTAAAAAGGTCAATTAGATTAAATCTAAAATAAATACATTTAACCATTTGGGGAGACTTTTAACAATGCACACACATTCTTAAAATACCATAGTTTTTTCTCAGCATCATTCTTCATACAATCATTTTATGAAGGTTTTTAAAATCATCATTCATGTTGCACCTGGATAACTCCACTCAGATAATGGTAACACACTGCAAGAAATAATCTTGTTTTAATATATATGATAATATTTAGATTGTGTCCTTTAGTATTACTGTGTCCCTTTAGACATACTGTGTCATCAATATGTTAGTCATATTAGCTAATGAAAGGAAGATGCCTGTCCAGACTTTCAATGTTCAGTTGAATAACATTTATATTTGCAATCCAACTGAATAATTATTTGAGTAACATTTTAATTCATTAAGCAGGTGCTTCTAATCTATCAGACTGTAGATTTAATCTCTTTTTTTTTCTGAATTGTGCCCAAGTTACTAAAATATAAATACTGAGATATTTCTAGTAGATATCATTTTTAAAAAAACTGACTGCAGAAAATAACAGAGCAAAAAACATGAGAACAGAAGTTGATTGCATTTATCCAACAATTAAAGGAAATCATTTTCTTGTTGGGAGAAGTTTTTAACAATGTGTTTCTCAGTTTCTTAATTATTTCAAAATGCAGAGAATTAATGTACATAAAAAGAAGGAGGAGTGAAACACTGTGTGATGTGTATGGTGTATTGAAAAGGGTTGGAGCTTTTGTTGCTGGTCAAGCCTATGATTGGATGCCACCCATGAAACCCCCTGTTTATAGCTTATTCTGTACAAATCAGACATTTAAACTAAATAGTTGAAAAAACAAAGGGCAGGGAATAGAATAGAATAGAATTCTTTATTGGCCAAGTGTGGTTGGGTACACAAGGAATTTGTCTTGGTGCAAATGCTCTCAGTGTATATAAAAGAAAAGATACATTTGTCAAGAAACATAAGATACAACACTTAATGATAGTCATAAGATACAATAAAAATCAAATCATAATAGGAAACAGTCAATATAAATTGTAAGGATACAAGCAACAAAATTACAGTCATACAGTCACAAGTGGGAGGGGATGGCTGATAAGGAGTGATGAGTACATTAACAGTAATAGTAGTGCAGACTTTGTAAATAGTTGAACAGTGTTGAGGGAATTATTTGTGATGGCCTTTGGGAAAAAAAAAAAACTGTTCTTGTGTCTAGTTGTTCTGGTGTGCAATGCTCTTTAGCATCATTTTGAGGGAAGGAGTTGAAACAGTTTATGTCCAGGATGTGAGGGGTCTGTAAATATTTTCACAGCCCTCTTTTTGACTTGTGCAGTATACAGGTCCTCGATGGAAGGGAGGTTGGTAGTAATTGTTTTTTCTGCAGTCCTAATTATCTTCTGAAGTCTGTGTCTGTCCTGCTGGGTTGCAGAACCAAACGATTGTACACAGGGGTGGGATTCAATTTTTTTAACAACTGGTTCTGTGGGTGTGGCTCAGTTGATGGGCATGGCTCGGTAGTCATGTGACTGGCTGGGCGTGGCCAACTCAACATTACTCACATCGAAGCACGCATCTCCTCGCCTGGCCTCTCATGACTGTAAGGATGCTGCAACAGTTGTAAGCGTGAAAAACTGTCATAAGTCACTTTTTTCAGTGCCATTGTAACTTTGAATGGTCACTCCACACAGGTAAAGTACCAGCACAGGAGGAAAAAAAACTCCAGAGAAGTTCCAGAGACAGGAAGTCTAGTCCTGCCAAGAATGTAATAAGAGTTAATGGAGAAGCAGTTTCTGTAAGCAACACCAGAATGTTTCCTTCCTGCCTTCCTTACAGGATTAGGCCAGTAATTTCTTCTAACAACTGGTTCTCCGAACTGCTTAGAATGTTAACAACCGGTTCTAGCGAATTGCGAACCTGTAGAATCCCACCCCTGATTGTGCAGTAATTTGCAGAAACCTAGATTTCTTGAATACAGGTGGTCCTTGACTTATGACCACAATTGAACCTGAAATTTCTGTTCTTAAGTGAGGCATTTGTTAAGTGAGTTTTGCCCCATTTTATGATCTTTCTTGCCACAGTTATTAAGTGAATCACTGCAGTTGTTAAGATAGTAACATGTTAATAAAGTGAATCTGGCTTCCCCATTGACTTTGCTTGTCAGAAGGTAGCAAAAAGTGATTACATGACTGTGAGACATTGTAATGGTTTTAAATATGAACCAATTGCCAAGCATCTGAATTTTAATCACATGTTCATGGGGATGCTGCAAAGATTGTGAAAAAGCCAGTTTTTTTCAGTGCCGTTGTAACTTTGAAAGGTCACTAAATGAACTTTTGTAAGTCAAGGACTGCCTATAATAAGATGCCAGGCTGTGGAGTTACTTCCAAAATCACTTCTAGAACTAGTTCCAGGTCTCAAGAAATAAACTTTATATATCTGAATTATTGCAGTGGTCATTCAATTTTTCTCAGCTTTGAAAAGTAATATAGGAAAACAAATTCTATTCTGATTGTGGATTTATCCCTATAACATTAAAAAGTCAGAAGCGTGCTACACTTTCTTTTTCCTCTGAGAAAGATTCAACAGTGCAGCTGTTACTATGTAGGCAGAATTCTTATTTTTCTTACGAATCATGTTATTGTAGTTCTTCTGAACACAAAATTCCTTCACAGAAATAGAATGATATTTATTTATGTACTGTATTATTTATTGGATTTATTCATGCTTCAACCAATATGACTCTTGGTGGTTTACAACAAAATATAATAATATAATAAAATGTGCAGGGTAAAATATATACCTTAAAATACCAATATCAAATTACAGGTATGAAATGCCAAACACATAAATTATCCACATATCCTAGTCTGATGTCCTGTCAGTTACTATAGGCCCTCTGGAATAATTCGTTTGCTAACAAATTCTCGAAGGCAAGTAATATGGGGGCCAATTTGATATTAACTGATGGATAGTTCTATGGTTCAGGAACAAACGTTAGAAAGCAATATAAGTGTCCCACAGCCCCATTTACAATAGGTAATGGATAATTTTTAATGGCCAAAATTCTCCTGGTTCATACAAGTTGGACAGGTTGATTTGAGACTGAAGAAAGCAGTCTTGAAGATACTTGGGATCTCGCTCTTATGCATCAATTGCCCATATGGTTTGCAACAGTTGAAATTGCCCTTATTTACCAGAAAAATATTATCTTTTAGCTGAAATTTGAGCTCCAATTTGGATTGTATGCTCACACATTCAGTGAAGAAGCACTGCCATTGCTTACTCCTCCTCATGAATATCACCAAACTGTATACTTTTCAGGCAAGAAAGGAAATTCAGAGACTTGAACTGAAGAGAAAGAAAGAATGTGATATTGATATAACTGAGATGGAAAAGAAATTATTCCATGCTTTGGAGTATGAGTTTGCAGTCAATCAATATCCAGCACAATCGGAACATGTAAGGGGCCAGAAATACAAAGTAGCGAACATTATATGTCATAATTTATTGTCAGTTGGACAGTTGTTGCATGTTTCAAAACAGGACCAGCTTGGAATGCCAACTTGTCAATCATTTCCACAAGTATTTAATAACTGTGGACAATCTTAACAGCTGCACTGTAGACTCACCATTGAAATGTGCCAAGGCACCTCCATCTATAAGGGCTGAGAGTAATATTTTAAACATGAGAATGAATGAGAGTAAGAAGGAGAATAACATGTGCTTGCCTGCTGTCAGTTGTCTGAAATCTTAATTGTCTGAGGCCTCCCTGTTGCCCTCTTGATTGAGGGTGGGGGACTTCAAAGTTTCCTGGAGTGATTCACAGACTTAATAGTTACATGTCCTGCAGTTACACAGGTGTGGCACTTCTATACTTAAGTGGAAAAAGTTTGGACCAAACGTCTAGGACCTCTACAATAGAAACATAACCAAAGGTTCTCCTCTCTGTTTGACTGCTGAGCATAGTGAATCTTTTATGACACTTATTTATTTGGGTTCTTAAGCTCTAATATCTGAGGAAGCCATAAAAATTGGAAATCCAATCCAATCACAAGCTATATGGTTGTTTTACTTTAGCTTTGAACATTTTGATTTACTGTTACTTTTTTGGTTTAATAGCAGAATCTTGCAAGCTTGATAGAATTTTCCTCTGCTATCTCTGATTTTAAAAAAATCAAGGCAGGGTAATCTTGAATCGATAATTAAATCCAATTCTGGCATTTTTTTATTTTATTTTTTTATCTAGCTCTGGGGAAATAGTACACCAGAGCTTCAGAGGAAAATATTGGAAACAAAACTTTGCATATAATTGCATATACTTTTGAATCATGGTAATGAAGATTAGAATCATTTGTTTCAACTCAAGAACATGATAATTTGTTCAAATTACTCAAATTCATCTAAATTTCTGGGATTTATCATGATGATATTTCATCTCTACTACAACTACATTCCCTTTTGAAATGAAATACTAATCAATCTCCAGAACTTCATTTGAGCAAAAAGACTAGGATTAACTACTTGTCTCTCCAATCTGTTTTATGCAGAGAGGCATCAGAAAATGAATTTCTCACTGTTCCAAGAAATATTATTTTGAGAAACATCAAAATTCTTATTATTTTGAGAAGCACCACTCTTCAATGTTTCCTTAATATGCCTTATTAACAATTATATCCATGGAAAAACCTTTTGTTTTATCTTTTTATGGAAAACAATCTATTCAGTTAACTAAATTACTTTGATGATCCTTCATAGTTAGTCTTATTGTTGTTGACTCAGTGTGAAGTATATTATTCATGATGCATTCATAGATGCACACATTTTCTTTGTAATTGCCTTTTGATGTTAAATATACTTGAAACCAATATACTCCTCTAATTAAAAGGCAAAATGTAATTAGGATGCCTGCAAATATAAGCTTTTACTTGAGAAGTAAATTGTACATTTATACTTTTTGAAACTTGTGTAATTTCCCAAGCGTCACACTGCAATTCTGCATTACTGACAAATCCTTCACCAGGGTATGGTATTGTCATCATCAGAATAATGATTTATTTGAAGGATGCTCAAAACATTGCATGAACACTATAGGAGATGAGATCTTTCTGGAGGTGGGATTCTACTGGTTTGGACTGGTTTAGGTGAACCTCTTGTTCCAATGATCAGCTGGCTCTGAACTGGTTCTCTGTGGCAAACATGTAGGCCTGCCCATCCACCCCTGCTCTTTCTCTTGCTTTATTTCCTTTGTTTAGAACACAGCTGATTCGCGGGGCAGATCAGTTTGCCACGCCTCAGCTGTTTTCTTCACAGAGGCTACAGTTGAAGCTAAGTATGGGCTTTTTCAAATGCAGAGCCTGTGCACAAAACACGTGATCACCGAACCAGTTGTTATACCGGTGGAATCCCACCTCTGGATCTTTCCTATATGATTTAATCACTGCCCGAGGCACCCACCCATCCACGGACAGGGAAGCGAGGTGACAGCAGCACTGCTTCCCTGGCCGGTGGGTACGGCAGAGAGAGCCTGAAGCCACCTGTCCTTTGCACCCCGTGCTCAGCCCGTCCCCATCCCCACACATCTCCAAATGCACTGGCAGCTCCAAACACTGCAGCAGCATGGGTATTGGGCAGAGGCGCTCACTTGGTGGGGCTCAGCTTGGAGGAGGATGCGGCATGGGCCGTTGCCTTGCCTCCCTGTCCACAGATGGATGGGCACTATCACTGCCTCGGGTGGCCTCTTCCAGTGGCCCCTTCGGGTTTGGGCTGTAGGGACTTGAGAAGGAAGCCAAGCTCAGGTCGGCCCGGTTCTTTCTCTTGGCAGGCAGGCATGCACCCACGGCTCACTTTCCCGGCTTTGCCCAGCCCGCCCAGCTCTGGTGTGGCCCTGGTGGGATGAGCAGAGGGCCAGTCAGGGAGGCGCTTGCTGCCTTGGTGAGAGCTCCACTGCTGGGCAGGAGGGCCTGCCTGTCAGCTGCACTGGGTTCCCCAAGCAAAGCTCTTCGCGCTCTGCCCAGCGCCAGGCAGGGATGGTGGCTGGGTGCTTCTCCCAGGGTGGGCCAATCCTGCGCTGCAGCCCTGGGAGATTTGCCTCCCCACATGGGGTTGGGCTGCCCTCTCGGGCAGGGGAGGCTTCATTGTACCGGTAGTAGGGTGTCATTTTTAAAAGAATAGGCTTTGCCTTCGAACGATGCCCAGGAAGGCAGTGACAGGAGCACCTGAAGCCGAGTGTCTCCACTGGGCTCCAGTTGCAGGGAGGAGCCCTGGCTGGCCACGCACGGCTTCACCAAACACCGTGGCAGCATGGGGAGAGGGGAAAGTAACGGTGGTGGAAAGTCTCCCGATATGAAGTGCCCCACCAATGCTGAGGTCAACATCCAAGCCATTGCTGCCCACCCACCCGAGGATGCAAGGGGGGGGGATTAAGTCACCCCCAAAAAGACAGCCTAGCCATTTTTTCAGGGGTCAAAAATAAATAAGGTCCAGCCTTATTTTGTGAGAAACATGTTATACTGGTGGGGAAGTTAGCTGTGTTGTCATTTCTTGATTGGTTGATGGAGTTGATGTTTGCAGATTGGCTAGCTTTTTCATAAGAACATGTGTGGCTGAGCTATTGGCTGTGTGTCTACCAGCCTCCTGTGTTTTAACGACTTGGTTATGACCTTCTGAGTTCTATTGTTTTGACATCCTGGGTCTTATGCTGTAATCTCCCGGGTCGTTGGCTGTGTTGCAACACCCTGAGGTTTTGTGGTGTAACCTCCTGAGTTCTATGATGTGACAGAACTTTTTTTGCAACACAACCAACAACCCAGGAGATTACAGTACAAGACCCAGGATGTCAAAACAATAGAACTCAGAAGGTCATCACACCAATTACCCAGGTCGCTACAACACAGGAGGCTGATAGACACACAACCAATACCTCACATGTTCTTACAAAAAACCCAGCCAATCTGCAAACATCAACTCCATCAACCAATCAAGAAATGACAACACAGCTAACCTCTTCACCAGTATATATAGGGAGATGGTAGCTCTGATCAAGCTTTGCTCACACAAGCATGAAGCCGAAAGCACCAACCTGAAGATGATGAGTGGGACCTCGTCAAAATGTTGCCAAGATGCTCTCAATCTTACATGGGAAAAGACCCAAACCCGCCAAGACCTGCATACCTGTACCCGTGAAAATCTACGAAAACAAATTTTATTTTCCCACGTCATAGTAGTGGTGCTTTTAAAGTTGTAGCAACGTTTCAGCAGAATCTCATCTGCCATCATCAGGCTTCTGTATAGTGTTTATCTGTGAGTCAGACTTTTACAGTGGTTTCAGATTTAAATTTGGGGCAGCCTATTGCTCTGTCAGAATGGTTTTTTCTTCCTCCTGATTGGTTGAGAGTCTTGGTCTGTGTTTATTGGTCTTGGAGTTTGCTGTGTTCTGCTTCTAATATCTTCTGTCTGTTTTTTTTTGGGGGGGGTCTTTTTGTATCTTGATTGGCTAGCAACATTGTGTTACTTTATTGGAGGCCTTTAGTGCAGCTTGGCTTCGGGTAAATGGACGGCTATCATTAGTTAGGAAGCTGGGTTTCATCTGGGTGCCTGGTTGAGGTGTGTTTGAGATGGAGGTATCAGGGGGGATCTGTTTGTGCCCAGGTGTTTACCTGGCTTGTGGTGTGGAGATTTTTTTGTTTGTGAGTGCAGGCTTCCAAATGATTGACAGCCTGGTGGAATCATCTCTTCTGTTCATGCTTTCTGGTCTTTTTTCAATCTCTATGGCTTCTCTGATGATTCTGTGGCTGGGATTTTCTATAGTGGCTAGGGTTTTGGTGCCATTGAAGTTAATGCTATGACCTGTGGCTTCCATGTGTTGGACTAGTGAGGAAGTGTGTTCCAGCTTTTTGACTGCATTTTTGTGTTCATCCAGGCGGGTGCTTATTCTTCTATTGGTCTGTCCAATGTATGTGGCTGGGCATGATGCAGAGGGGACTTCGTATATGCCTTGGTTTTCCAGGTCAATTTTGTCTTTGGGGTTCCTGAGGATGGCTGCTATTTTTCTGTCTGTTTTGAAGGCAGTCTTGATGTGGTGTCTGTATAGAATCTTACTAATTTTGTCTGTAGTGCCTCTTATGTAGGGCAGGACAGCTGTTCCATGGGTCTGTTCATCTTCTGGGTCTCTATTATGTCTCAGTGTGTTTTTGTGGATCAAGTTGGTGATTTATATGTGTGTGTGTGTGTGTGTGTCTGTGTCTGTTTGTCTGTGTGCCTGTGTCTGTCTGTGTGTCTGTGTGTGTGTGTGTCTCTGTGTGTGTGTCTATGTCTGTGTCTGTCTGTGTGTCTGTGTGTCGGTATGTCTGTGGGTGTCTGTGTCTGTGTGGGTGTCTGTGTGTCTGTGTGGGTGTCTGTCTGTGTCTGTCTGTGTGTATCAATGTAAAGAAATGTTGAGAATCCAGAAATGGTTACCTGTGAATGGCAGCCAATAAAATGTCTGCAGGTGACACCTGCTTTTTATTTTTTATTTTGTATGCTGAACAAGAGAAAATGATCTTCATGGTTTGTAACGTCCGTAAAGTCTTACACTTAACTGTGTAACTCCCTTGCTTCTGACTTCAGTGAAAAGAATTTCAGTTATACACATGAAAAAAGGAAACCCCTAAGCAGGGCTGTCAAACTCCTGGCCCGCAAGCTGGATGCATCACACACTAGCCATGCCCATGCCCAGCTTAGCAAAGGAGGAAAAAGTCCCAATTCATCATGTGATGCCACTGGGTATTTGACACCTCTGCCCTAAAGAGCAAAAAAATCTGGCTTTACTGATGAATGTTTTACAACTGGGATTAGGACAGACATGGGTAGAGTAATGTTAACTAAGCTAATAAAATATTTTGACTTTCCTTTTTGAATATTTAGTAATGATAGTACCTGTAATCAGCTAAGAAGGAAGAGGATTACAATTAAGTATAGAGTTGGATCAGGGTTCTTTGAAACATCACTTTAGATTTATAAAAGAGAACTTCACATATACATTTCTTTATGTGTATCCATGAAAGGTTAGTTATTACTGTGCCAGAGTTATGAACAAGATGACTCTCTAAAGATTCACTTCAGAAGCAATTCAATCAAATCTATCTAGGACTTGAATCTACTCATTGGCTTAATTTGATGTGCAAAAACACCTTTTCCTAAACTGAATCCACATGTTGATGTTTTAAATAGAAATGATGCTTTAATATCCTCTTTGGATAAGGAGTGATTTGCATGCCTCTCTCTAATGAAAAAAATATATTGTGAGAAAACTGTGATGGACTGAAAACCCTAGCCAAGTCATTTATGTTCAGTGAGAAGCCCTTTCTGCAACGTATGAAAGGTCTTTCCTTCTGTTTTTACAATAAGGAGGGTCATTTATGTGGACAGCAAATTTAGAAAAGCAGAATACTTTTGAAGCAGGAATACATAAACTAAAATAAAATTTCCTGAACATTTCTATAAAAAACAATAGACCACTGATTTGCAAAGAGCTGATATTACTTTTGTGATTTCTGAAATTTGTGTCTGCTTGAAGTTAGGTTGCATAAATTAACTAAAATAAATCAAATATAAGCCAAAAAGTCATTCTGTTTGTGTAGCCCGAATTGCATTTTCTATCAGGAAAAAAGTGATTAAGATTTTTTTTTTTAAAAAAAGAACCCTTATATGGACTTTTGGCTGAAAGAAGAAAAGATAAAACTGTGGACTAGGGAAGATTAGAAGGCAGGGGAAAGAATAAAATGGCAATTACCTTAAAGAAAGAAGGGTGGAAGTCAAAATAGCATTGTTTTGTAAAAATCTAATAAAATATATTTTGAAAAGAAAAAAATCAGGGATTTTTTTAACCACTGAACTTTGATAAGCAAAAAGTGGCTTAGATTATTACTGCAAAGATATAGTACATAAAACAAAGCTTTTTCCCACCTTTTAGCTTTGTAAAAGAAAAAAAGGAAATTACTTTAAAAATACATGGTTTTACAGAGACCTATTGTTTCTATGCCACCCTTTCCTACCTGCATGCAGCTTTTTAAGGTTGTATCATATTCTCATTTGGTAGATGTAAATTGGAAATGGTTAATTACTTCAAATAGGCATTAAATGGGCACTTAATCAAGCCATATGAAATTGTTTATTAAATATTAATTCATTTAAAATACTGAGATTCTTTCATTTGTCAAATGAAGAGCTACATATGATTTAGCAATTTAAATATTCTTAATTATGGATTGCTTATGTAATCTATGTGAGTCTGGCACAGCTTTCTTAAAAAATGTACCTCTCAGGTATAGTGGAATTGGTTTGTTATCTTCATATGCTGATGTAAAACAAAAGACAGCAGAAGTTTTTCAAAGTCAAGCCACATTTTTATGTGGTGGACATGGTCAAGTCACTGATAGACATAATATCTATTGGAAGAATGGATTCTTGATTAAGTGCCCATTTAATCATTAGTACCCTTCATTTATTCACTTGTTCATCTTTTTTTATTTTTGGCTGCCTCAATAATTTAACTCTGGTTGATGTATGACAAAGATAAGAAAAAAAAATCACCCCACAGAAAATCAGTACAACATAACTGTATACAGCACACATGCACACACACACACACGCACACACATGGATGTCTCCAATCATTCAAATAGAGAGAAAACCTGATAACAGAATAACAGAGTTGGAAGGGACCTTGGAGGTCTTCTAGTCCAATCCCCTGCATAAGCAGGAGGCCCTATACCATTCCAGACAAGTGACTGTCCACTTGTCTTTTCTTAAAAGCCTCCAGTAATTGAGCATTTGGTTTTTATATCACCTTGCTTTGAATTTTCCCTTATTTTTTTTTTTTGTATATGACAACAATCCGTTGAAAGAAAAGTGTTAAAAATGGTTCAGAAAGAACAAATACTGTTTTTTTTTTTATTGCCACGTAGTGAACCTCTGAATGTTTGCATTCCAAATCTGACAGTTATAACCTAAAATGGTCCTAATCTAGAAACCTATGGTATCTACACAAAATTCTGTAAAAATTCAAAAGCACCAAATTGATAAAAAATAAAATTACACAGAAATTTATTTATTAGGGCAATTATGATTCAAATATTTTCTTCATGGAATTGTTTGGGTCTGTCCATCATAAGAACTCTTCCAAAGATTATGTACATTTGTTTTGCCCCTTTCTCCTTTATTTGACTAGAAAGATTTCCACAAAAAGTATCTATACAGTTCAATACTTATTGGGAGTCCCCTTACTTTGTTGACAGGCTTTTGCCCAAATCAGTGCAATGAAAGACTTTGGTGTCCTAATGGCACTATGACACAGAGAGACAGTTACATCTACTGAGCGCTGTGACTAGCTTTGAACAGGTTGTTATCGTGCAGCCTGTCAACAAATGCCATTTTATTAAGTCATCAAAGCTATGCATAGAACCTACAATTGGAGACAGTATGTAAAAAGTATGTAAAAAGCATAATATAGCTTTCATAAAAGCCAAAAATAGTAAGAATATGAAAGCTTAATACTACCTTGAGAATGCAGTTTATGTTCCCATATCATTAACTTGGTTATCTCCTATGTTTCAGACAGAAATCAGTTTTCTTTCTTTCTTTCTTTCTTTCTTTCTTTCTTTCTTTCTTTCTTTCTTTCTTTCTTTCTTTCTTTCTTTCTTTCTTTCTTCCTTCCTTCCTTCCTTCCTTCCTTCCTTTCTTTCTTTCTTTCTTTTTTTCTTTCTTTCTGTCTTTCCTTACTTCTTTCCTTCCTTCCTCTTCCCCGTCTCTCTCTCTCTGCTTATGTTTTCCCTTAACAACTGCCATTAATTTACTGATACGCTGTTTATCAGGCATACATCATCTTGATTAGAGCAGTTATTCTAATCAAAAGGCTGATAATTAAGGCTATCCATCTGTAGAGTTCCAAGTGCTAAGATGAGCTGAGGATCCTAATTAAGATTATTTAGGTGTTAGTTAAATGCCATCATTTGATTCAGCTAATCATACCAGTAGGTACATTAAATTTGCATTAATGTGCGGCTGATGAAGCTAACAGGTTTTTAAACAGATACAGATGCATTTTTGGTGAGGTCAGATTGGTAGGAAAATGTGATGCAACCTACAGCTTGTCCTATATATGTTGCAGCAAAACACTTAAAACCCTTTGCTTATTTGTTTGGAATTAAGTTCCACAGCAAACAATATCTATTTTGGGTCTTCTTAGACTTGGGGAAACATGGTATGGACTAAGACATTGTTTATTCACTCATATGAAATGGATCAATCTAACATGTCCTTCCCTGAATTTAAAATACTATATATCATGTGGGATCTCTGCTACATTTCATGGTAGGGTATCATTTGCCAAAAAATGGTTTTTAAAATGTTTAGCACTAGCTTGCCTGAAATACTAGTTGGATGGGGGGTGGGGTGGAGTTGCCAGTTGGCGGGGAGAGGCTTTGCACAGATTTGTCTGATGTGCCAATTTTTCCTTTCCTAGAGCAATTATTATTGCTCATGGGTTGGTCACCTCCCATTTGGATTACTTTAATGAACACTCTAAATTAAGCTACCCTGAAGATCGCCCAGAAGCTTCCACTGTTCTGAATGCAGAAGTATGGGCAATGATGGGCGCCCTCACCTATCTAACATGCCTGTTGCAAGAGTTGCAGTGGTTTCCAGTTTCCTTCCAGGTGTAATACTGGTTATCATCTTTAAATCCCAAATCCCAATATGGCACAGGGCAAGGTTATCTGGGGGATTGCCTGCCCCTAAGGACTTCTACCTATTTTACCAGGTTAGATAGCATGGCTAGGCTCCTTATCTCTTTCCTTAAACATTGCCATCATATGAGACCTAGGAAGGTTACCCTTTCTATTTTATGGAACAATCTTCCTGCTGAAGTTCAGGAGGCCTCTACCCTCCTAATCTTCCAAAAGTCATTGAAGACCAGGTTTTTTCCCAAGTGCTAGGATAAGATTAGTTGACTGCATGTCAAAAGTTTTAATAATTTTAATATGGATTTATGTTGTTTTAATTCTTCATTGGAAACTGCACAGAATTGGGTATAAGATGGAGAACTATATAAATGTTTCAAAGAAAACAAACTTTTTCTTCCATAGAATGTCACAGAGATACCATGCCTTGCACAATTCTGATCTTTGTAGCTATAGACATATCATGGCATTTGAATATACTGTGTTTTCCAAGGCTTTCACAGCTGCTCTACCAAGTTCTAGTCTGTGGTGTATTTCTTAACTGCTTGTTCCTTTACTGTAGCTTCATGGTTTATCCTAAAAGGCAAAAGCTATTCACTGCTCCAATAGCTTTATTGTCAATCTACTTCTTGCCATAATACTATAGCTCAACTGAAAAAAATATTTCCTTCCTTAAGACATCCTGTTGGCTTAAAAGCTTTGCTTTTTTGATAAAATTGAATTTATCTCTTTTATTTCTTCCTCAGCCCAACCGCTTCATATTCCATTACAAAGTCACAGACCAGTGATAACTCACTGAAAATGTGTGTCTATGTATGTTTATACACATACAACCACACACACGACAACCTGTGACCTGATGGATCACTGTTTCAAATATATTTCCTTACCTATTTAGAGAAACAGAATGACCACGGGCAGGCAAAAGATTAGTGGGAGTGGGATCAACTTTTTGTTTGCTTCCCCATCAAGTTTCCTTATGGAAAGCGAGCAGGAAGAATTGGAAAACTTCCTTCCTTCCTTTTCTCCCTCCTTGCTTCTTTTCCTGCTAGCTGCTCCACTGATTTCTGGCAAATTGTCAGTGAACATTGGAAATGAGGACCACATTATTGGAACTGGCTGTAGCAACATGGCAATGGTGTTGAAGCAACAGCAGTGCAGTGGTGCTGAAGTGATCATAACTTTCCCAAATTTAATTGCCATGGGACCTCACATTTTATAAGTTTGCCCACTTCTTGGTTTGCCCACTGTTGTCCTATACCTTCCAATTTCACCGAGTTGAAAGTTACAAACAAATACAATACTTTTAAGAGTGAATGGATATGTATTCATGAACTATGGTGGTGCAGTGTTTAGAAGACAGTATTGCCAGATACAGTAATTCTGCTGATTGTCGACTGCCAGCAATTCAGCAGTTCAAGTCTCATTATCTTAACATTGACTAATCCTTCCATCCTTCCAAGGTCAGTAAAATGAGGACCCAGCTTGTTGGGGGAATAGCCTGATTCTGTAAACAACTTAGGGAAGGCTGTAAAGCACTGTGAAGAGCTATATAAGTCTAAGTGCTATTGCTATTCCATTCTCTGAACTACCAAAATATATTTCTGCTCTATTGTAGACAGACTCTCAAAACTTATTTAATGTCTACTGATGACAATTTTGATGGCTACTATATAGCTGAGGGCTACAAAGTCAACTATCTTATGGGTTCCTACTAGAACATTATACTCATAACAGCTTTGTCTTGATGCAACTTTCATTGATCTCTGTAAACTACATAATGAAGCTTCCAACCAAATTGTTTTTGAATGGTTGAGCATAAAAGCTGTTGGGGTTAATTGGTTCTTTTAATTGCTACTTTCAAATATTAAATGTCCTTCATGCAAATCTAATGGGAATCTATTTCTTCCCTTATCCAATTGCCAGCTTATAGCTTTTTGGAAACTGATGCAAATACCAATCAGGTTTTTCAGATTCAAAGTGATACATTCATTTGCAGCTGTTGGCAATAACTGATTAGTATAATTGCAACTTATTTAATAGATTTAATATTGGGTGTACATATTCCTGGCTGCTGAATAATAGTTGGATCAGGGAAACTCAATGGGTATCACTCATCTAAACTTTACTCATTTATATGGGTGATGTGCATTGAGCGTCCCTAATTATTATTATTCCCTTATAGGGTGAGCTCTACCAATCTGGAGGTACTACTGGACTTTTTCTGCTTATAGTTTATTCTTGGAAAGTAATATCTAGGAAATGGAACATGACAGGTCCTTGATAGGTAGACAAAAATGCCAAACCCACTGAACAACTGGCTGTGTGTGATGATTATTATCAATAACAGTAACAGCAATAATAAATATTAACTATTAATTATTTCAATTGATTTATTATTATTATTTTATTTTATTTGAATTATCATTATTGTTGTTGTTGTTGCTATCCATCATGTGAGACTTTGCAAGATATTTCGCTCAGAATTCTGAGTTTTCAGGTATGGAAAGAAAGTACAAATAATTTTTTTAGAAAAAGACAAGATAGTCAAAGTCTTTCTTTCAGGCTTTTTAAAATAACTTTTAAAAGCTCATTGTCTTTGCAATGGCTAAGCAAGATCTCTGAATATTCTAGTTCTGCCTTAGACATGAAGCCAATTGGATGACTTCGATAGTCTTAGGAAGGAGGCAATGTGTAAGCTATTCTGAAATCTTGCCAAGAAAATTGTAGGGACTAGTCCAGGTAGTTGCCACAAATCAAAACTGAACTGAATGAAAACCTCTCCATCACACACAAGTGTATTTGTATGTATTTGACATAAACTGTCTATGTATATGGTGCACACTAGCAGGAGAGTAATTAAAAAAATCTGTTCCTGCAAGATCCAAAGACACAGAGAATCCTCTCAGTATATAAACTAAAACACTTCTGGATTATTTTATTATACACCAAATAGAATCTATTCTTAGAATCTGTATATCCTACTAGGGAGGGAGAGAGGGAGGGAAAGAGAATTTGTGCAAGTGGTTAAACTATCAGACTATAAATTAGGAGAGTTCTAGTCTCATTTTAAGCATGAAGGCAACTAGGTGACTTTGCTCTTAGCTCTAGGAAGAACAGGTAAGGACAAACTTGTGAAATCTTGCCAAGAAAACTACAGAGACTTGTATAGGCAATCACCAGGATTAAAAAACTAATTTGAAGGCATAAATATAAAATCTTCACTGGAGGGCGTTAAAACAAGAAAATTTGCAGAAATATCAGGCTAAATGACTATAGAATCCTCTCTCAGTACAAAGAAGAATGTTTGATGTTCTGGTTTCAGTCATTAGAAGATTATGTTGTCATCAGAAGTTGCAGAAATAGGACATCCAGAAGCTGGCTGAAGTAGTGGCTAAAACACTGGTATTCTATGGGAAAAGACACATATTACCAACTTTAATATTCCTAGTGTGTATGCATTTGCATAGTTCTATGTTTATGTATGCATGTGAATAATTATATTTTTTTTATCTTCAACCATCATCTGATATGGCCAATCTCCCATTGCACCAGTGAGGCATTGTTACATATACAGTTGTTCTGGTTCTAGCTTTTAGACCCATAAATATGCAAAATACCCATTCTATGGCTTGTTTCATTTCATACAGGCTAAGATTTCCAGTAGTTTATGCCATGGAACTGTTTTGCTGGTGATGTTAAAACTAGGACTGGATGGCTAATCACATTGTACCTTGGGCACAATGAAGTGATGGTGAGGATATATTTTATGTATGTTTGTGTGGATTGATGTGAGCTGCAAAATTTCTGGGCAGTATATTTTTTATTATGCGTTGACTAATAATCTATCTTATTGCTGTTGATGAGTTAGAAACTATGCTATATTTGTTCTGATCTTTCTTGTGTCTTGCTGACAGCTTATGTCTCACTGAAAATTCCCTGGTTCAAGTACAAAGAGATATTGGAATGGG
The DNA here is from genome assembly GCA_033807585.1 of Hydrophis major. Lineage (NCBI taxonomy): Eukaryota > Metazoa > Chordata > Lepidosauria > Squamata > Elapidae > Hydrophis > Hydrophis major. The sequence goes on along the minus strand of CM066332.1, from coordinate 33,902,602 downwards.
TAAACAACTTTCTGCTGGGGTTGGTTTCACCCACAATATGCAATAGATTATTTACAATCCTTATCAGTTGGAATTCATTGTACATCAAACATATAGATTGGGAACAATTAAGATTTATTTCCCTGTGATGCAGACATTTTCAGTAAGTGTCCATTGGGATGTTTATTTGCAGAACACAAACCATCTGTGTTTGGGAATCTCTAGAAAATATGTTCTGCTTGGCTGGGAAGCTGTTTTGTGTGAATGCCTGAACTAGGAGTGGAACTGCTCCAGTGACTTAGAAATACGATTGAGTGTCTTTTAGGACAAAATGTGCTGCAGGCATAGTTTACTTTGCCAGTATTAAAGAACTGTAGATTCTCAAGGAAGTGGATTTTAGATAACTTTCATCTATATAATGTCAAATAACCTTTCTAAATTTCATTCATTTCTCTTTACAATTGTTTTTCAGCTGCAGATTGATTGAATGGTTAAGATAATTCACTCCCTACTTCCAATTCAACAGATCAGTGCATTTGGGGTAATAGTATTTTTATTTTATTTGGTATTTACTTATGTCTAAGAACAGTATAAGCAAAGTGAAAATTACATCAATAAGAAGTTTGACAATATAATATTCAATTTAAAAGTGCAATCTAATCTCAGCATTGCCATAATTAAAACTGGTGTTCAATACTGTCACTGAAAATAGTTTTTCCAGTTTTAGAAAGCACCAGGAAAAAAAGATAAGCATTTAACTCTTTATCTCTAAAATTCAGGAAATCACACTCTAGCTGCAATTCAAGTAGAGGTCTATTCCAAAGAATTGATATTAAATGGGAGAAAGTTCAAGAACATGAAGTAAGCCTTTCTGAATTGAAGGAAAACTAAGCAACCCAGATACAGGGCAGTATATCGGAATATCAATTATAATTATAGTGATTTACTTATTTGTTTATTTTATTTATTTGATTTGTCAATTGCTTACAAGATAATAGGTACAAGTACAAACATGAGTAAGAATACAGGAAATAGCTACGAATAAATGGGGATAATAGGACAAGGACGGTAGACACGATTGTGCACTTATGTATGCCCCTTACAAACCTCTTAGGAATGGGGTGAGGTCAATAATGGATAGTTTGAGGTTAAAGGAGTGGGGGTTAGGGGATGTAACAACAGAGTCAGGTAGTGCATTTCAGGCATTCATGCAATTTAAATAACTGTCTGTTTCTGCTTGCATCCACAGGTACAGATTAGGTGAAACATATGTCAGTAGCAGTAACTGCAAGAGGGATCTTGCAGTTCTAGTAGAAAAACACTTAAATATGAACCAGCAGTGTGATGCAGCCACCAAAAAAGCTAATGCAATCCTAGGCTGTTTCAGCAGAGGTAAACAGAAGGACTAGGGGCAACATAATACCAATTTTCCAATATTTTAGGGGCTTGGCACAAAGAAAAGGGGGTCAACCTATTTTCCAAAGCACCAGAAGGCAGGACAAGAAACAATGGATGGAAACTAACTCGGGAGAGAAGCAACAACTAGAACTAAGCAGGAATTTCCTGGCAGTGAGAATAATCAACAAGTGGAATTCCTTGCCTTCAGGAGTTGTGGGCGCTTTATCACTAGAGACATTTAAGAAGAGATTGGACAACCATTTGTCTGAAACGGTATAGGGTCTCTCCCTTGCAGGGGGTTGTACTCAGAGGTGATATTCAGCAAGTTCTGACCAGTTCTGGAGAACCAGTAGCAGAAATTTTAAGTAGTTTGGAGAACTGGCAAATAACACCTCTGACTGGCCCCATCTCATCTATTTTCTGTCTCCCACATCCCAGCTGGTCGACTGGGTCTTCTTTTGTTGCCCTGCATAGGAGGACAGAGCTGGAGATCAGGTTAGTGGGGTGGAGAGGGACTGGGATTTTGCAGTAACCTTCCCCTGGAGTGGGGTGGGAATGGAGACTTTACAATATCCTTCCCTTGCCACGTCCACCAATCCACGCCATGCCCACAGAATCGTTAACAAAAAAAATTGAATCTCACCACTGGTTGGATTAGAAGACCTTCAAGGTTCCTTCCAACTCTGATGATGATGATGATGTCCTGATAAGTTAGCAGCACCAACCTAACTGATAATTGATAACAATCCTGACAATCCAGCCAAGATGGGAGCTAGAGGCAGAAGAAAGATACGAATCAAGAAAGGCCTGGATCATAAGAATCATATTACTTTGGACCTGAGAACAGTCTGAAAGAGCTGCCGGCAAGACATTTCAATGGTACAAATGACTGCTTAACTCAATAATAAAAAATGCTAAATTTTACAGATATTCATTATGTAAACACTGCATGTTTTTCAGGAAAGGAAAGTATTATATCATTGATAAGTACTCCCAAATCTTACTCTTTCTGAGACACTTGCAATTCTCAGTCCTGAAAAATAGAAGAAACAGGAAGAGGAAAGAAAGGATTAGGATGAAACACAATAAGGATTGTCACCTATAAATTTTAAAGTGATGGGAATACATTTAGTTGAAAATCCAGGGAAGACGTGATCTGCAGTGCAGGGTACGGGAGCTCATTAGGATGTCATCAGTATAGATACAGTAGTTAAACTAAAAAGAAGAATTTATGAAAGTCAACAACAAAGCATAACAATGAACCAAAATAGCTCTAGGACTGAACCAAACTCTTTCATAGTACTGAAAAAAATGAAATATAGGATGAAACCAAGAAGAACCGAATATCATCCTTAAAGAAGAAAATAAAATCTAATGATCAAGGGTATCAGATCCTATAGACAAATCTACCTGGTCCAGTACTAATAAATAATGATTTACCTTAGTCATCATCAAACCAGTAACTGATCAGTGGAATGATCTACACAAAATTCTGATTAAAATAGAAAAACAGTTATCAAATAGGGAAGAACTTGCTAAAATTATTCAAACAAAAATGAAGATACCGTATTAAAAGAAAAAAAACTGAAGCAGCCATGACTTTTTTTTCAAAAAAGGAAGTTTTTTTCCCAGAAAGTCTAAAAAGAACATAATAAAGAATATTTTTTTAAAAAAGAAGAAATGCATCAAGAAAAGAAGTGGTACTGTTAGTTTCTGAAATGATTTTGGTAAGCTTTCCCCCCCCCCCAAAAGTAGAGAAAATAAAGCACGAGATGAGAAACAACTTGGAATAATAGAAATGGTGCATGAGCTCCACTTTGGGTTAGAAGACTGGTGTGTTTCAATTTTAGCCAAAAAATATCTGTCAGAATCATCAGAAGTAAGTAAAGAGAACCTTGCAATATCAGCCTATGGCAAAGATGAAGATAAAAGAGATTGATATGTAGCAAGAAGCTGTCTGGAAGACTTGGCTTGAACAGAAATTAAATTTTAGAAATAATTTGGTTTGTTTTTTTCTGGGACTGCAAATAAATCAGTAGCATCTTTATGAAAGAACTCCTTTGACAGCAGAAAGGGGCGTTCTAAATTTCTGATCTAGTTTACGAACATGAAGTAAAATGTTCCTAAATATGGAGACAACCATGGATGCAGATTCTTTTTCCCCCCCAGTCAAATGAAAAGGCAAAATTAAGGGCCATTGCCAATGCCTCCGGAGGTTCAACTTCAGATGAAATCAGCTGAGAGGAAGGAAGGCCCAGGACTAAATCAGAAAATGAGTTAATAGATGTAAAACAGATTGGCCTGATCAAAAGTCTTTGATGAATTAGTAGTGGAAAGATGCACCCCAGAGAGAAAAAATTACAATAAAATGGCCAGGTTAGGTTTCTTTGATTAAATCACACAATGCGAGCTGCATATTTTTACTTCAAATTAACTCAAAGATATTATGCCCTGTAGAAGTGTGTGTGTGTGGGGGGGAGGCGGTGTCTCTAACAACTGTAGATTAAAGAAAGTTATCAGTGAGTGAACATCCTTAGAAAAATTTAACTTCAGAAATATTAAAATCCCTAAGCCACAATTTCAGGCTGATAGTTCCTTGATAAATGGACTTCTTTGTCTCAGACAAAGCAGCGATTTGGACTAGCTCGGGCAAGGGGTGGCTTTTACAAAAATATATCCAAGGAAGCAGATAAATTTATGCTTTTCTCTCTAAAAAAATGCAAAACCAGAACCATGAACAAACATTCTTCAGAGAACTATCCTTATATTTTTTTGCCATGGGGCAGATTTCATTTTAAACATGACCAGTGTAAAAATATTCTGTTAAGTAGAGTCAAATAAAAATTAATGTATGGAATCAGATTCAAATGCATGTATTCAGACATTATACCCAAGACTTTGTGGGGGATTCCTTTTTACTGTATCATACAATGAAATGGAGAGTTAAATAATACAATATCCTTCCTTGTGCCAGGTATGCCCCCACCCCAACTATCCATGTATAATTAATTTTAAAGTGGCAGTATCATAGACAACACTTGATCTCCAACAATATTTATAATGCTTTTTTTGCCCTGTTGAGCAGTCAGAATTTAATTGGAAATATTTTACTTCTGTCCTCTGTCTAACATATTTCAGTTGCTTAATTCCCATATTTCTATTCCCAGACTATATTTAGACTTCAAGACTCGGCATCTTGAATGTGCTATTATATTAAAAAACCCAGAATTAATATACAACTGTTGATTATGCAAAATGGACACACATACATAGGCACACATAAGGCACAAATGTCTATACAGACATTATAACAGTTCATTTAGTGATTGTTCAAAGTTACAACGGCACTGGAAAAAACTGACTTATGGCCATTTTTCATACTTACAACTGTTGCTGCATCCCCCATGGACACATGATCAAAATTCAGATGGTTGGCAACTGGTTCATATTTATGCAGTGTCCTGGAGTCACGTGATCAGCTTTTGCGGCCTTCTGATATGCAAAGTCAATGGAGAATCCATATTCACTTAACAACCATGTTATTAATTTAACAAGTGCAATGATTCACTTAACAACCATGGCAAGAAAAGTCATAAAATGGGGCAAAACTCATTTAACAAATGTTTTACTTAGCAACATAAATGTTGGGTTCAATTGTTGTCGTAACTTGAGGATTACCTGCATATTTTACTGGGATACAGAAACATGCTGGAGTTTTGACTATTACACTGCCTGACAGGATCCTTCGTTAGGCTCTTAGAACTTGATATGGTAATGGTAATGGTAAAGAACCTGATATTTTTTGATCCTGGGGGATTTTAATCTTCCTGATTGAATGGTAATCTCCAGTAACGTGCAAGTGTTTTTGTCCCTCACAATGTCCATGGGCAAAAGATTGCTTCTGGATTTTAGGGCTCGCATAAAATAAGACTGTTAGCCTCAATTCTACTTGAGACCAATGGAATCAACGTGTCATTTCTCTATGTACATATGCTAATTTTATCCCAGGAAACACGGTTTCCACATTTCATGGGTGTTTATCAAAATGTATCTGGCAAACTGTATCCCTTGGATAGTCCCATATAATAATTACTGAAAGTTTTCATAGAAGGAGAGATGCAAAGACTCTCTGTGTTTTAATAAATAGATATAAATAAATAAAAAATAAAATGAGACTGTGGAGTCACATGAATTCTGTGGGTTGTGGACTTCTACCCCTATCCCACAATTGTCCTTCGCAAAGAGTTTTCTCATCTAAATAAACTGAAAAAAAAAAAGAAAAAAAAAGGGGGACCTGGAAATTGCCACTACATGCACTGGAGGGCAGGAAGAAGTGGTGTGATCACAGAATTGTGTCTTCATTATGCCTATGTGAGGAAGCTCAGCTTTTTGTGTTAAGAAGGCACTTTGTGCTGTGAAAATGACACAGTGAAAATGACACAATGATGCAATTTCCCTTTTCAGGATGCTTTGCTTTGCCCTAAGGTTTCCATTTGGCAGTTCCAGTGGCTACAAGAGGCTTCTCCATATGTGCAGAAGTGTCTTCTGGCTAGTGGAATTGGAAAACAAGAGGCTTTAGAGTGTCAAGAATATCAATGTAATATGTCATTCAGTAACGCATTTTCAAAATGATGATTCACCTAAACCTTCAGCAAAGCATCTCATTGAAGCTTTGCACAGTCTCTGTTTCTCTCTGCATTCACATTTGCTCCCATTAACAGATGTCCACCCACCACCCAACAATCCGTTATGAACTTACCTCTATGCCTTTCATGTTAGTCACATGCTTGGAGCATCAGAAGAAGCTGTTTTCCATAGTAGCACCCTATTTATAAAAAGGTTTCTTGTATTACATTTTCTTAGGTTCCAGGTAAAGAAATATTTCTATAAATTATTTTAAGTAACGTTTAATTTTTAAAGAAAGAATTCTATTCCAGCTGATATTTCTTTTATTGGTTTTGCATTGATTTATGGTGTAAATATCTATAGAAGGAACAGATCAGACATCCAGCCCTTGCTTATCAATGGAGTGGAATGCAGCAAGTGGCCAGTTTTAAGTTTCTGGGTGTTACCCTAAAAGAGGACCTGACCTGGCATGCCCACATTGCAGGCCTGGTCAAAAGGGCCCAGCAGAGATTATACCACCCAAGACTTCTCAGAAAACAACAACTGAATGAAAAACTGCTGGTGACCTTCTACCGCTGTACCATAGAGAGCATTTTAACTGACTGCACTTCTGTATGGTTTGCCAATTGCACAGTGGCAGATAGGACAGCACTCCAGAGGGTTAATGTCATTGCCCAGAAGATCATTGGTTGCCCTCTCCCCTGTTTGGAAGAGCTTTATAGCTCCCGCTGCCTTAAGAAAGTTCAAAACATTCTCAAAGATTCATCTCATCCTGGGAACCCTTTTTTTGAACTATTACCATCTGGCAGATGGTACAGAATAATAAAAACAAGGACAAATAGGCTGAAAAACAGCTTCTATCCCAGGGCAGTAGCTCTTTTCAATTCTGCTGTATAGTGCAGTGTTGGTATGGTGTCGGGGATTTCCGGGTCAATGTGTGAAGGGTGAAGGATGCGTGTTTGTGTTTATTTTCATGGTCATGATGTGCACTGAAGATGGTGTTTGATTTCGTTGTATGGAGTTCAATGACAATAAAGTAAAACTAAACTAAACTAAACTAAAACAGGGGTATCAAACTCGATTTTATCAGGGTTGTGTTTGACCTTGGGGGGTGAGTGGGTGTAGCTGGCGTGGGCATGGCCAGATCAACATCCTGCAGCCCTCTGCCAGTGAAAATGGAGTTGGCCCTCCCAGGCTCCATTTTTGCTGGCAGAGGTACTGCTGGCTGATCCTTCACAGTTTCCAGGGTGGCCCCCATGAGCCAGATCTAAGCACTCTTCAGGGCAGATGTGGCCCGTGGGCCTTGAGTTTCACACCCCTGGTCAGTGGTGGTATTGTACTGGTTTGGCCCAGTTCTGCCAAGCCAGTAGTGGCAATGAGCCATGGAGACCAAACTGGTTCTCTCTGCCACTCTGCTGTTGGGCCCACTCACCCACCTGGGCTCCCATACTCAGCTTTATCCTCTGCTTTTGAAGTGCAGCTGCTTTGCACAGCATAGCAGAGTGCTGCGTGGCAGCTGCTGAAGTCACCAAGAGAATGCAGGCTTTCAGGAGTTGGAACGTTTCTGCGCCTGTGCAAATGCCTCTGCACCAGCACAAAGTGTACATTTGGCACATATGTGCACACAAAGTGTGTGCATGTGCACAAAACGTGCCCACCAAGCCACGCCCACCAAACTGGTGGTAAAACTTTTTGAATCCTACCACTGCCCCTGGTGTAAAACAATTAGCTGTTGTAAGCTAATAAACTTGTTAAAGTTGTAAAAATAGATGTGGGAATTTTAAGATGTACAGATGCTGGAAGAAAAGGTGGTGAGTTAATATGTGCTGTGTTGCAAAGGATGAATGTGCGTTCAAAGAAACAGAAATAGCAGTGTATAAGAGAATGCTTCTGCCCACTTCATCGGATGAAAGTGAGAGCTGACTATCTCCAGAGAAACAGAATAGTAAGTTGAATGCAATGTGAAGAGAATTTTTAAGATTTGTTCAGGTCAAGAATGAATGGGTTCTTGAAATGTAGATGTAATAGAAAAGTGAATGGCCAGTGTGGAAGAAGAAGTTGAGATGGCTTGGTTGTCAAGAAAGAATGAATGAGGATCACATTTCAGATTACAAAGAATGAATGGTTTGAGAGAAATGGAAAGACCAAGAAAGTTGTGGTTGGAAGGAGTTGATAAGACCCACAAAAAGAGAGAGGTGAGAAATTTAATGAAGATAATGCAATGCCTGAATTTGCATGTGGTGTGTTTAGAAGTGAAAATTGTTTGCAAAGAGGAAAAAAATAGAGAAGCATAGTGGATGCTGCTGCTATAAAGTACTTTTAGTTAGATTCTTGTTCTTTCCTCTAATCATCTTGACTTTTTTTTTTCTTTCTCTCTTTACACTTTTCATAATACTGTCTCGACAGAGTTGATGATGGGCATGCATGTGCCTATGTGGCAAATCACTTGGTGAAATTAAAGGCATATAAATATATAAATACTGATAACACACCTTAACATAAAAGAGATGGAGTGAGAGACTTTCAAATTTCTAGGGATATTGAAAATTGGACGACTGACTTTTTACAAATATCCTGAGATATCTGGGTAAATATCACATACTGTATCTTCATGGGTTCATTGTGGAAAGCGTTGCTCTCTTGAAAGACAAAGGCAAATGATGTTCATGTGAATAGATTTAGCTATTGATGGAAAGACCTCCTGGGATGGGGTCATAGGGCAATGACCAACAAAAATTTCAAAAATTTCTTTTTCTCCCATTCAGGTGGTAACATATCCAGGCAGAACAAGCAATCTGTCAAAACTTGCCAATGCTGATCATTGAGTGCAGTGGTGGGATTCAAATTTTGTTACAACCGGTTCTTGTTGGGTATGGCAGGGGAAGGATACCATAAAATCTCCAGTCAGAGGTGGTATTTGCCGGTTCTCCAAACTACTCAAAATTTCCACTACCAGTTCTCCAGAACCAATTTGTGGTGACTAAAAGGAACAGAGATTCCCGCTCATACTTTTGCAATCCAGAAGATGGCAATGAAGGCATGAAGCTACATCATACAACCAGAATTGCTATTGATTGTGTTTGCAATACCTACCTCAACAGCCCATGGCTATACCCAGGAGTGGGCTTCAAAATTTTTAGCAAAGGGTTTTCTGTCCAGTTGCTGGGTGGGCGTGGCCTAGTTGGCCTCCTGCACCATGGTGGGAGGGCATTTTGCCCTCCCCGGACTCCGGAGGCTTTCCTTGGGCCTCAGGGAGGGTGAAAACAGCCTCCTCAGGCTCTGGAGGCTCTCTGGAAGCCAGAAATGGGCCCATTTCCGGCCTTCCTGAACTTCCAGGAGGCCCATTTTTCACCCTCCCTGAGCCTCTGCCTGCACCCTGCACTTACCTACATCCAAAACAGGCTGTGTAGGGACTCCTGGGAAGGATGGGGTGAGTGGGGCCAGCCAGGAGTGAGATTTGGGGGTTCTCCGAACTGCACAGAATCTTAGCTAGGGGCTCTCCCAAACCCCTGCAAACCCCCAGCAGCCCACCCCTGGATATACAACTATCCATTGCCATTCTCTTTGCAAAATGTTATCTGCAGAGGCCTTGTGAATCACATTAATGGTTTCCACTGGAGAATTCAAATAAATATGTCTCAGTGAACCAGCCCCACATCACATGCTTTTATTTAACTACTATATACAAAATATATTTTATTGAATTTGTGCAACAAAGAAACAAATGTCACTCAAATACAGATGACAAAAGACAACAACAAAACTCACAAGAGGAAAATTTAAATCAAGAAACTCAGGCAGGAAATTGCTGTGCAGCAGAAGGCTGGTACAGTAGCAACAATTCCAAATGAATCCTAGAACTCCAAAGCTGAAATTAATTAATTAACAGGCCAGGCATCTCAGATAACACCGTCCCCCACTCTGAGCACTACTACTCAATGATCTTGGTTGATAATGCACTCAAATCCCAGCTGGGCATTTCTCAAAAAAGAGCTTGCTGCTCCCCATGTAGAACACTCATTGCCTCCAACTAACCAAGGATACCTCCTACATACAAACGCTTCCATATATGATCACACAATGTCTTCAGCCACTCCTTTCTTACTGGACTGGTTAAGCACCCATACATTCACAATCTTAGTGAACTTCAGTTCTCACCCATGGAAAGATAAGCAGAAACACCACCCACAATTCACAGTCTTTTCTTACTTGATGACTAGTCCAATTACCAATACAAATGATCTTAGGTCACAATGACTTTCACCTGAGAGAAGCCCACATTAAAATGGCTGTTACAAGGTCCCTACCAGTTCCCAGCCAGGAAGGACTCATGATGGCTGCTCACTTGCATGGGGGCCTAGAAATGCAGGCACAGTGGCCAGGTAGGCACAACTGCTCTGACCAAGCTCTGGTTCTGCTACAACAACATCCCCACCTCCAGGCATCCATGATGAAAGAAAATGACAGTTCCCATGTGCTCTTTTACAGAGCCTTCATCCTACATCAGACCATACATCCCCTCTGTAAGTCAATAGAGGGTCTTCTCTTTTGTCAGCCACATAGTCTATCTACTTCTTATTGCAGCATCACTGTACACTGCAAAACATATTGTACCCAGCACAGATAATCTGATCTGCATCCTTAATGATCCAACAATCTAGCTGCCATTGCCAACTCCAATTCCAAAACTGGTTCTCCAAGCCACAAGCCAGGCAAGGGAGTAAGCACTGGGAACTACACACAATTCCGTCCCAAACTTCCTAAAAACTTGGCAAGGATACAAATTGTGTGAGTCAGAAACAAGGCCAGTTCAGTCCATTTTGCTAGGGAAATAGCAATAGCACTGAGACTTATTTATTTGTTTGTTTATTTATTTTGTCAAGCATGTTTTAGATCAGGGGTCACCAACCTTTTGGACCTCAGGGACCAGCAAACTCATAATTTTACATCCCAAGGACCACTAACTGGTTTTGTGGGCATGGCCTAATTTGTGGGTGTGGCTTGGTGGCCATGTGACTGGCTGGGCATGGCTTGTATGTAAATATTATAAATATTTATATAAATATTGAATTTTTTATAAAAAAGAGCAACTTTTACCCAAAATCAGGCAAAGCAGGCTGATTGAGTTGCTCACAGAATCATTCAGTGATCTATCTATCTGCCATCGGCTATCTCAGTCTCTCAAATTTGCTTGTCGTGAGTCTGCATTGAATTTGCTAACAAGCAAACCTTCAATCCTAAAGGAGGTTCAGTTGTGCTGAGCCGAAGATCTAAAGACTAGCTAGCCAGCAAGAAATCCAACCATTTCCTGCTTCCTAGCTAATCTAAATCTCCCAGCATAGCAGAACAGATGATGGTCGGAAAAAGGAAAAATAACAATTTAGCAGGAAAGTTTACCAGGTAAGGAGTGAGTGGGCGGGGAGGGTTTCCACGACCATGTGGGCCGCACAGCCTTGTGTTTCTGCACAGCCTGGATTAATTGCTTTGAGGGGGTGCTCTGGGGGTGAGATTTCTCTGCGGCCCACCAAAATTTTCTCACAGCCCACTGGTTGGCGACCGCTGTTTTAGATAACTGATATAATTGGAAACTTGGTTAAGAGTACGCGAAATGGGTACGAATAACAGGGAACATTAGAACAGGGGCGGTAGGCACTTATACACTGCTTCACAGTGCTTTACAGCCCTTTCCAAGCAGTTTGCCCCCAACATCTGGGTCCTCATTTTATTGACTTTGGAAGGATGGAAGGATGAGTCAACCTTGAGCTGGTGAAAATCAAACTACTGGCAGTTGGCAGCCTACAATACTGCATCTCTAACCACTCCTCCATCATCCAATCCAAAAGATAGTACCTCTAATCATCCACAACATACTAACATCCTCCAAGCAGCAGCAACAGCAGCAGTAATATTTGTTTCATCCAAACATCCAAACTCAGCATTATTCAATGTTTATCTATCCAATGTTTGTTGGTTTCCTTTCTGTTAAATTTAATTCTCCATAAAACTAATACTGTATGCTTAAACTGGAACATATGGTTATGTCATTGTCATTCATTACCCATATGTATAAGTAACTCATATACAATTAACATGTATCAGAAAAAAATTAAACATTTTCCCTTGCAAATAAACTAAGCCACCAGTAGCCTGATACTTATGAAGGAAGTAATCCAAGATTAACTATTTCCTGCAGTGTTAAATTTGTTTACAAAAATGTGCTTATGCCAGCATTAGTATTATTTCATTATAATTTTTAAAGATTGGAAATGTCACATCCAAATTATAATAAAGCTCTTTCCTTCAGCAGATGACTTTCATCTGCTGCATGAAGATGGCACCTGGGGAAGAGAGATTATCTTTTATTTTTGTGAAAACTCCAGCTGTGGCATCACTTCACTGCAAACAGCAAGGCCTTGATGAAACTCAGCCTTCTGAAAGAAGGACCTTGGAATGGATCTCAAAGGCATCATAGGGGGATAAAGGGAAATCTGAGTTAGCATTGTTCTTTACCATTGCTTTAGCCCATTTAATAGCATCCTCTAATGCACTGGTGTCAAACTCGATCACATCACGTGATGTATCTGATGTATTATGATGTTTTTTGCCTTTGTGGAGCTGGGGTGGGCGTGGCCTTCATGTGATGCATTTGGCCCATGGGCTGCCAGTTTGACAGGCCTGCTTTAATGTGTTTAAAATATGCACCAATAGGTGAAGATAGATGGATGGATGAATGATGATAGATGATACATATAGAGATGATAGACAGATGATAAATAGATGATACGTAGGTAGGTAGGTAGGTAGGTAGGTAGGTAGGTAGGTAGAAAGAAAGAAAGAAAGAAAGAAAGAAAGAAAGAAAGAAAGAAAGAAAGAAAGAAAGAAAGAAGTGGCACTCACCTCCCACTTGGAACATTGAGAGTTCAATCCTAGATAGCAGCAGATGTTTCTGTCTCCCAGAATGCAAAAGAAAAAAGAAAAAGAAAATGTCTGCTACAAACTCTGCATGGCAACAAAAAAGGCATCTGGTCAGTAAACCCTTAGATTCATTCACCTAACTCTACCCTGAATTAAAGAATTGCAGGGTTATAAAAAGGGATGATGGTGGTGGTGGTGGATGGGTAGGCAGGCAGGCATGGAGGATTACACTATCTGGCTTGGATGGATGATATTTATTAAACAATATTCCTGAAATTCTACCAGTTTTCCCTGTGTAAACAACACATACATATAAACATCTGGATTTATTCTTCTTCTTAAAATCTAAATATGTAAGGAACTGATTTACAGTACCTGAGGGATGCATCTGTAGATGAGAATAGTTAGGCAGGTAAACACCAACAGCAACATTAAACAATTATAGAGTTGAGCACCTCATCAGCACCCTATAACAAATAATTCTATACAACGTGGCATTTAAATAAAGTAAGCAATATGTGTGAATAGGGTGTAAGAGTGATTTGTATTTACCATATTTAAATGTTAACTGTCATGCTATGTATTTTATTACACATAAAATACTTTGAAAATAATAATATACATATACAATAATAAAATACTAAATACAATTATTGAGTTTGGCAAAGCCATCTTTGGTTCCCAGATGCCAAGGTGAATTAGAAACATTTTAGCAGGTCCCTGTATCACAGTAGGTTGCATATGAATGAGTATTTGTGTGGGTGTGTATGTATGGAAAGATGAGAATGAGATGTAGAATCCATTAATAAACAAAACATTGATTCACTAAAGCTTCTCAAATCATATTTTTCCCAATGATATCTGAGTCTCTGTGACTAGTTCAGTATAATTTAATCATAATTGTCTGTCAATAATTACTCTTCAAGTTCTTCTAAGTTCATATTTATATTGTCAATGAAATTATCTCAACAAAGTGGACTCTTTTTAATGTTTTTTTTTAATTTTCCTGAGCACCAAGACTTTCTCCAGCTTCACTATTAGTGCTTTCAGCGATAGCCTAGATTTATTTTATATAATGCTGAATGTTTTGTTCATCATGCAGTCAAGAACATTCCCAATTTTTCTCTAACACTGCAATATAAAGGCAACATTTTAACTTTTTTACCTTTTCTAATTATCCATTTCTCACAGCTGTATATTACAATTGGAAAAACCACAACCACCACTGTTGTCAGTGTGATGTTTCTGCATTTTATTTCATCTAGATTTCACATTTTTGTTCTCCCCAAAGCCAGGCATGAATCCCTCCAGCTATCATCAGCATATTTAAGGCATTTCACCCAGTTGATATTTCACCCAGTTTTTTATTGCATTTTTTCCTTTCCTTTCCTTTCCCTTCATTATTCCGCATTTCCCACACATTAAATAAGGTTATGGTAAACCCACTTTGGCACAGTGCAGGCTTTAGGCTACAAAATGTCAGACCTTAGCCACTCACTCTGTCTCAGAATTAAGAAGAGATGCAGAGATTCTGACATCTTGCCAAGATAACTGCAGAGATTATTCTAGGCAGCTGCAGGAGTCAAGATGGACTCAAAACACCAAATAAATAAATAAAAATGATGGGCATATGTACTATTATTGCTATTTTCTTAGAACTGTATCAATTTACCCATTGCTCTTTTCTTCCTACACCAAAGTCAATTTTTCCCATTATTCCACATGTTATTGGATTGCCATCTGTAGCTTATGAGAATTGGGAGAATTTGGAAGATTTTATGCCAACAAGCTGTTGTAGGTTACTTGTTCAACTTTCACTTCTTCTTCATTTTTATGGGAGCATCAGTGGTGGTATTCAGCAGGTTCTGACTAGTTCTGGAGAGCCAGTAGTGAAAATTTTGAGTAGTCCGGAGAACCGGCAAATACCACCTCTGACTGGAGATTTTACAATATTTTTCCCCTGCCATGCCCACCAAGCCACACCCACAGAATTGGTAGTAAACAAAAACTTGAATCCTATCATTGGGGAGCATATATATGGATTGCTATAATATTTAGTAGCTTGTTTTGGATTCAAGTTATCTTATCATTTGGGGATTGAAAGACGAATTCTCCAATTTTTCTGTAATTTTTCTTATTCTTAGTAGAAACTGTGTGATTTTTGTTATTGATGACTGTCTGATTGATTGATTGGCTGGTTTGACTATTTTAAGGGGCTGCCTGACCCCTGGCATCTTTCATATCAGAGATAGGAAACAATAAAATGAAAGTTTAAAAAAAGTACTCCGTTCCAATTCATTTTATTTCACTGATTCCCAGAATGTCAACATTCAGTCTTTATATTTCTCTTCTGACAATATCAAGTCTGCTTTGGTTCATGATTCTGATATTATACATAAAAATAATACACATATCTTTGCAAAGTATAATTTTTTTTTTAACCTTGACACAGCTGGACATCCTTTTGGTTTTATTCCAGCTACATGACAGACACTAGCACTACTCACACATTTCCTGATTCTCCAAGTAGCTGGTACGATACCTTCTTACCTAGCAGGCTCATCTTTCAACATCTTGTTCACATTTGACTGGTTTTGAATGGGCATTCATTTTTCTTGCAGAATACTGGAATGGATTGCCATTTCATTTTCCAGTGCATTGCATTTATATGAGTCCTTCATCTATGACCTACTTTCTTTCTTCTTTTAAAAAAATAAATTTTATTAAGTTTTCAAATTTTAAAAACATAAAATAAAACTTTATACATTGTTATCAACATCAAGACATCTTTTGAATCTCCTCACATTTTTCAGTATATGTATTTACTTATTCCTTTACCATTACATCTTACTTTGCTATAAATCAATATATTTTATCCTTACAAATCAATCTTCTCTGTGGTATATTTACATATTTATATATTCCCTCATTCTTTTCCTAATTGCCATTTTCTTTTCTTTTTATTTCTAACATACCAGGCATACCAGGCCTATAGTAAATTGAATCTTCTCTGTCTTATATTTTCATCATTAGCGTGAATCTGAATCTAAACAATCTATTTTTTTTTTATAACCATGCCTTCCGGTAGAACTCTTTTTTTCCTTCCAGAGTTGTGTGTACAAAATCCTTGCAGCTGTTAATATGTGTAACATGATATATCTATCTGTTTTATTGAATTTTTGTGTTATTATACCTAATAAAAAAGTTTCCGAATTAAGTTCAATTTTGTGATTCGTGATTTCTTCTATCCATTGTCTAATTGTGTTCCAATATTTTTTTCACTTCCTGGCATGTCCACCAGGTATGAAAATAAGTGCCTTATCTATGACCTACCTTTTTTATTAAAAAAAAATATTGGTTTTTAAGACAAACATAGACAAACAAAACATAAAAACATCAAGCCATTTTCCATATATATATATATACAGTGTGTTGGTTGGTTTACAAATTGTTTTGTGCTTCCATTTCGTAGTCTTCAATTACAATTACATTGTATATATTCTCATATTGTCAATCAAATATTAAACACATTAATATCATTGTTAATCAATCTTTTGACTATACTTTGATTCATTCACGTTTTACAAGATAACCATAGTTTACTTAATTTATTGTATAACAGTTCATATTATCATCCCAAATCTATCGTAAAATCATTTTGTAGTTATAATAAGAAAGAAGTACATCTTTATATATTTATTATTTTCTAGAAATCTATATATTTAATTACTGTACTTTATTATCTAACCATTGATAGAAAAGATCCCAAATTTTATAAAATTGTTTATCCTCTTGTTCTCTAATTTCAAATGTCAATCTACTAATTTCAGCACATTCCAATATTTTCTTAATGATTTCCTCCTGTGATGGTATCCAGTTTTTAGCAAATACAATCCTAGCCACTGTTAATACATTTACAATCAGGTATTTCAAGTCTTTACTATATATTTCAGGTAAAATTCCCAATAAAAATATCTCTTGTTTCAAGTCTATATGCTTTTTTGTCATTTTTTTCCAACCACGTGTGGATTTTACTCCAATATTTTTTGGCATCTGCACAAGTCCACCACATATGGTAATATGAGCCAGGTATCTGATGACATTTCCAACATCTTTCAGATTTGTTCTTGAACATTGTTGCTATTCTTGTCGGGGGGAAATTCCACCTGTAAAACATCGTATACAAATTTTCTTTATATGCTGTTGATATTGTCATTTTATAATTTTGAGATCACAATTTTTGCCATTTCTCTAAATCGATCCCATATCCAAAATTCTTCTCCCAAGCAATCATCGTTTCTTTAATGTGTTCTTCTTCTAATTTAATTTCTAATAAATATCCATACAATTTTTTAATCACCTTTTCATCAGTACCTGTCAAAATCTTATTTAAGTCAGTCGGTTTATCATAGAAACCTTCTATTTTAGAATCTTTATCATACCTTGAATGTATTTGCGCATATGAAAACCAATTCATCTTCATACCTTGTTCCTCTAATTTTTGCATAGATTTAAGTTCACCCTTTTCATTCAATATTTTACCATATCTAACTGTTTGTTCCTTTTTATATATTATAGGATAAGAAAATGATTCAATAGTCGATAGCCAGACTGGAATTTTCAAATAACATTGCTTTTTAGTATTCCCCCAGTTTAAACACAGAGAAGACATGTAATGTCTTCTAAAATACCTCTGTGTTTTTGTTCCTTTATGCCATAGAAAAGCATGCCACCCCAACAACAGATCATGTCCTTCTAATGTCAACAATCTAGTATTTCTTAATGTTATTCATTCCTTAACCGACATCATATTTGTAGCTTGATTGTTGATATTCTCCCTATTAATGACAGTTGTAAATTTTCCCATTTCGCCAAATCTAGCGCTATCTGCTGCTTAAGTCTGATATAATTATTCTCTTTTAGTGTACTACATCTTGCTGTGAAATGTATAAATACTTGATCTTATTCGTGACCTGAATTTGCAATATATCTGCCAGTTCTTCCTTTTGTCTTGACAGCATATTCTTTGTCAAGATCTTTGTTTTATCTTTATTTATTTTCAAACCAGCCACTTTCCATATACCTCTATCTTTTCTGTCAATTTTGATTCTGTTTCTAGTGGGTCTTCTAAATTGAAAACCAGATCATCTGTGAATGCTTGCAACTTAAATTCTTTCTTTTATCTATGACCTACTTTCATGGGTCTATCATCCAGAGTGTCACTGGAATGTGTCACTCCAGGTCCCTTCCCTGAAATGTAGCCATACTTTAGAATCTAGAAAGTGTGCCTTTTCAATGATTCCCCTACATTATAGAATACTCACCCCCACAACCAATTCAGCAGGCTGACAACTTCAGAAAAGCCATAAGCACTTGGCTCATCATCCAGACACTGGGTTATACAAAATAACAGAGTTGTTGTTATTGTTATTCCTCTAGGCATTTGAAAGAAGCACATTTTTATGGCTCTCATATCTTTCCACTGTTTGCTTTTAACTGGCAGTACTATGATTGTTACGAACTAAGCAAACGCGTTAGTCTAAAATCCTAATAGTTTTGTTTCCACAGCAGGCTCATAATCCTGCACTTCTGATTGGCCCACAAACAGCAGATTGCGATTGGCCGATTCTGGCTAACCTGATTGGCTGACAGCAGGTCACCGCTGATTGGCCGCCACCAGCACGGCAAACTCAAACCATTGGTTATTGTGACAGCAACCAGCTCTATAAAAGGAGCTGCTGCTGCCCAGTAGCTCTGCTCTGTTCTGAAGTCACTAATAAAGAGTTGGAGTCACTATTCAATGTCTTGTCTCCGTTGCTTGCGTACATGCTCCAGATTTAACACTGGCGACGAGGGTGGGATGCGGAGACGATAGAGCTGATTGAACACTCACTGAACGTTAACAGAGCACATGGCTAAGAGTGTACTAAAAGCGGCAGAATGACCAGCAGCGCTATACCACCCGTTCCATTTGACCCGGCTAATGAAGACTGGGACTCGTTATATGGACAGGTTCCAGATGTTCCTGGAGACCAACAATTTGAAAGATGCTATGCCTGGCAAGAAATGAGCTGTATTTCTGACCCATTGCGGGCCCACAGTTATTAAAATTGCAAAAGCACTTGCGAAACCAGCAGAAGTCAAGACAATGGACTGAGACAACCTCGCCCAAATCCTACGGGCTCATTATGCACCCGCGGTGCCAACACTCATCAGGACACACGAATTTTACCAGAGGGACCAGCAGGAAGGTGAAAATGTTGGAGACTTCATCGCTGACCTTAGAAACCTAGGGGGACTCTGTGGCTTCACAAACCTTGAGGAAGCCATGAGAGATCGAATAGTTCTGGGCCTAAAAGACCTCACGACCCAGAGCAAGATTATGGCGAAGGGAGACATCGCCTTCACAGAAGTCATCGCCAATGCTACTGCAGCAGAAGCAACCAGGAAGTCAGCCACTCGAATGCGCCAAGCAAATGCACCACACCGCCAACTCGCCAGTGACACTACGCCTTTCTCCGAGAGGCACACAATGACCACCCACCATGAAGACCTTGAATCCTCATCAGAAAGCGAGGAAGAGGAGATCAACAGACTCAGATCAGAACGTGACCAGCAAGACCAGCGAAATCGTAAGCCTTCGAGTCAATGTGCTGGATACGGGGGAAACCACCCGCGATCAGACTGCAAATTCCTAGACGCACTCTGCCGTTCCTGTGAAAAGAGGGGCCACATCACAAAGGTCTGTAGAAGCAGGCGAGGATCCAGCCCAATCCGAAGAGAAAACAACTTCTGGCATACAACCGGCACTCCACCAATAAATTGGGACCGCCTCAGCAACCAGTGGAACCAATACTACAGAAATCGAGCACCCACCAATTGAACCAGACGAGAAGAAGCCCATCAAACCATCATCATCGGCCATGCGTCCTCCCTTGATGCGAGGAAAATCCGAGAGAAGGTCACCATTGAGAATCAACCATGTGTTATGGAAGTCGACTCTGGGTCCTCCCTGTCAATGGTCTCCTGGAAAACCTTAAAACAGCTGATCCCTGACATTCGTCACCAGGACCTCAGCACTAAAAAAATCATACTAAAGGACTACCAAGGAAATAGAATTCCAGCTGCCGGTTCCAGCCACGTCTGAGTATCCTTCAAAGACCACACCGCAACCCTACCTCTTACCATTGTAGATTGAGATCGGCCCAGTTTGCTGGGTTTGCAATGGTTCGCGCCACTAGGAATTGAACTAGCGGGCATCAACCAGACCGGAAGTGATGACTGGGAAGTGGCCCTCATCCAGGAATTCCAGGACGTTTTCACCGAGAAGCTAGGCAAGTACAAGGGATCCTCCATATCATTTAATCTCAGCCTTGATGTTGCGCCCATTCGCCTTAAGCCTCGTCGAGTGCCCTTTGCACTCAAGCCAAAGATTGATGAACAATTGGACAAATTAATAGCCCAGGGCATGTTGGAACTGATCGATCATGCCCGGTGGGAGACCCCAATTGTAACCCCCATAAAACCTGATGGATCCTTAAGAATTTGTGGGGATTACAGGGCCACCCTAAATCACGCGCTTCAGCAGAGCGCTTACCCTGTACCTGTGGTCCAACATCTTCTTCATTCCCTGGTAGGTGGGAAAATATTTGCAAAATTGGACCTAGCTCAGGCGTACCAGCAGTTGCCCGTAGATGCAGAGACTGCAGAAGCCCAAACTATAGTCACGCATAGAGGTGCATTCAAATGTAATAGACTCCAATTCAGAGTGAGCGTAGCACCTGGCATCTTCCAAAGTCTGATGGAAAGATTGCTTCAAGGCATAAAAGGGGTCGTGCCATACTTTGATGATGTCTTAATAGCTGCCCCCACTAGAAGCATACTAGAAAAACAACTCAGATGGTCCTCCAGAACTTTAAAGACGCTGGCCTGAAGGTCAAGAAAGACAAGTGCCAACTTTGTACTGAGAGGGTTGGATTCCTTGGGTACCTTCTTGACAAACAGGGAATTCACCCTACGGAGAAAAAACTCACTGCAATAAAAAACCTAGGACCTAGGAATAAAACAGATCTCCAAGCCTTCTTGGGACTCATTAACTTTTATCACATCTTCTTGCCCCAGAAGGCGACTGTTGCTGAACCCCTGCATAGGCTCCTTGATAAGAAGGCTTCCTGGGTCTGGGGACATCGCGAAGAGTGAGCTTTTCAGCAAGTAAAGGACTTGTTAACTTCAGATGCTGTATTGATTCAATATAATGAGACTTTACCTTTAACTGTCACCTGCGACGCCTCACCGTTTGGAGTAGGAGCCATCCTGAGCCATGTCCTACCAAACGATACTGAGGCACCTATTGCGTTTTTTTCAAGAACTCTATCTAAAACTGAGAGAAACTATAGCCAACTTGATAAAGAGGCTCTTGCTATTGTGTCTGCGATTAAACGATTCCATGAGTATGTATATGGAAGATCCTTCTCCATAATTACTGACCACAAACCATTACTTGGCATTTTGGCAGGAGACAAACCAACTCCCCACATCTTATCACCGAGAATGACAAATTGGTCAGTGTTTCTAGCCGCATACGATTACCAACTGCTACACCGCTCGGGGAAAGCCATTCCCCACGCTGACGCTTTGAGCCATTCTCTGTTATCAGAAGTCATAGCCGACCCAGTTCCAATCCTTGCTACGCTACAAATCAAAACTCTTCCTTCACCACCGCTGACTGCACAAGACATCGCCTCCGAAACAAGGAAGGATCCTTGTTTAGCATGGGTCCTCAGCTGGGTAGAAGGAGGTTGGCCTGACAACGAACCAAATGACACCTTCAAGCCGTTCAAAAATCGGCAGACAGAACATTTCTCCCAAAAGGGATGAGTCTTGTGTGGAGACAGAGTTGTCATTCCAGAGAGATTACAGCATAAAGTCCTAAAACTATTGTACGATGGCCATCCAGGCATCGTGCAAATGAAGGCACTAGTGAGGAGCTATGCTTGGTGGCCAGGTATAGATAAGCAAATAGAAACCTGGGTGGCCACTGGCAGCAAGTGTCAGGACACTCGTTCATCTCCACCAAAAGCTCCACCAAAAGCACCCCGAGGTTCCTGGTCCCATATCCACATTGATTTTGTGGGACCTACCAAGGGGCATACATTTCTTATAGCAGTGGATGCCTACTCTAACTGGCTGGAGGTCCTCAAAATGAAGAGCACCATCACAGAAGCCGTCACTAAAAAACTAAATAGACTATTTGCTATGCACGGGTTGCCAGACATCCTAGTTTTGGATAATGGCCCCCAATTCACCACTCTGGCATTCGAACAGTACCTCACAGATCGGGGGATACGCCATGTGTTGACATCGCCAGCTCACCCTGCGGCCAATGGTAAGGGTGAGAGAATGGTCCAATTCGTAAAGAAAACTTTACAAAAGATGGAGCAAGGGGACATCGACAACAAGGTGACCCGGATGCTTCTCCTCCAACATATTACCCCAAACAGCACCACAAACAGAACCCCGGCTGAACTTCTGATGAGCCGGAGACTTTGCTCACATCTTGACCATTTGCACTCTGCATACACACCAGAAAAGCCCGTGGGATCCAGCAGCTGGTATTGCACCTTACAACCCAGTCTTTGCAAAAAAAATTTCCAGTGACCCATTGTGGGTCCCCACTACCATAACTCAACTTACAGGTCCACGTTCCTACCAGTTACAAACTGCTGATGGAAAAATGTGGAAGCGACATATCGATCAACTGTGCTCCAGGCTGGCACCTACCCCCGTCACAAACCCCGAACTTCAAACCTGGGGGGGGAGGGAAATCGAGGGGACCGGAGAAGAACTAGCATACGACCCAGTGCATGAAAACCAGCAATTAGCACAACCAACCCCGAGATATTCACCTTCTGAAGGAGAGCCGGGCCAGACGATCGCCTCACCACAGAGCAGCACTGTGACAGCTGCAAATCCAAGGGATCTGGATGACAGCCTTAATAGAAGCAGAGATGACAACCCCGAGTCACCCAATGGCAGAACATCTTTGCCAACAAGCGCAGCCAGCAGCCCACCAAGACCAGAGTCAGGGCAAGGACTGGTGGAGCAACGCAGAACAGGTATACAGGTGAAACCACCTGCCTACCTGCGAGAATACATCACCCCACCCCTCAGACGGAACCTAGGGGGGAGGGGTGTTACGAACTAAGCAAACGCATTAGTCTAAATCCTAATAGTTTTGTTTCCACAGCAGGCTCGTAATCCTGCACTTCTGATTGGCCTGCAAACAGTGGATTGCGATTGGCCAATTCTGGCTAATCTGATTGGCTGACAGTGGGTCGCCGCTGATTGGCCACTACCAGCACGGCAAACTCAAACCATTGGTTATTGTGACAGCAGCCAGCTCTATAAAAGGAGCTGCTGCTGCCCAGTAGCTCTGCTCTGTTCTGAAGTCACTAATAAAGAGTTGGAGTCACTATTCAATGTCTCGTCTCCATTCCTTGCGCCCACACTCCAGATTTAACAATGATGGCACATGTTGCATTTTTATTATCATTATCCTCACCTATTTCCATTTTTATAGACAGAGTGGTCTTCTAGTCCAATCCTTAGCTTGAGTAGGAGATGGCTGTCCAATCTCTTCTTAAAAATCTCCAGTGATACAGCACTCACAACTTCTGGGGGCAAGTCATTCCATTGATTAATTGTTCTTTACTGTCAGAAATTTCTCTTTAATTCTATATTGGATCTCTGCTTGATAATCTTCTCTCCATTATTTCTTGTTCCACTCTCAGCTGCTTTGGAGAATAGATTGACCCACTTTGTCCAAGCCCCTCAAATATTGGAAGAATGCTTTCATCACCTTTGTTAGACAGACATAACTAGATCCCGCAACCATTGAGGTAGAATAGAGTGAGGAGAACCTGACAACGGTTGCTAAAGTATCCTGGGAGTATGATTGAAATGCCAGTTTTTTAGTTTCTGTTTTTATAATATTTATGCTTAAAGTTATGGTATGTGTGGTTTTATTGTCACTCTGAGCCACCCAGAATTATTCTCAAAGATGGCAAATATTTTAAAATAATAAATAAATTCAAAACCCTATATCAGTTATCAAGATCCTGGTAAGCTGCTTTTGATTTATTACAACAAAATAAACTTTGAAAATGGTTCAGAGATTGCAATTAATCTGAGAGTTTGACTCTTGAAGTTTAGCTAGGACTGATTGATGGAATGCTAATTCTTTGCCATTTTCTTGTCTATAATTTGCACCTAATTTAAAATGCTTCTTTTTGATCTTTGGAGATAGATATTTGAAGCAATATTTCTTCCCTTATTTGTATGCATGAATCTTAAAGTTATCATAAATTGACTTCTCTTGGTGCCCATAAAGTGATACAGAAGGAGGGAGTTGATTCAGTTCTAGACTCCAGTCTGAAAAACAGCCTCCCCTGAGACATGAAGGTTAAGACCCCTGATTTCCCCAAGGCATTTGAAAGAAGCACATTTTTATGGCTTTCATAGCTTTGCACTGTTTGCTCTTTAACTGGTTGCACTGTGATTCTACATGTTGCATTTTTATTATTATTATTGTCAACGATTCCCATTTTTATTTTATTATATCACTTTTCGCTGGAGTTTTACTTTAAAGTATATTGATTTGCAAACCATCCAGATCACCTTGTTTATTGAAGAATTTAAAAGATATAATAAGACCTGTGGGATGAAGTATTTCCTTTTAGGTGGCTTAAAAATGCAACCTGTCAATAGAAAATTTTAAGAGTCGGATTTTGTAAAGTGTTTGATGCTTGTGTATATGCCTCCTCCCCTTCTTGCACTGTCTTTCTATACATAATATTAGCATTTTTCAGTACAGTAAAAGTATACAAAACAAACTCCAAAGATTGAAAAATAGAAAAATGGACTGAATAAAAAGGGAAATAATACACAGTTATGCCTTTTATCCTTCTTTCTATTGAGTCATGATCAATTTATTGCCTCCATTCTCTTTAGCTCTTTTTAATCTATCTGACTGTCTGTCTGTCTGCTGTCTATCTATCTATCTATCTATCTATCTATCTATCTATCTATCTATCTATCTATCTATCTAATCCATCCATCCAATAGTGGGTTTCAAATTATTTTTACTACCAGTTCTGTGGGTGTGGCTTGGTTGGCATGGCTTAGTGGGCGTGGCAGGGGAAGATAAAATGTAAAATTTCCATTCCTACCCCACTCCAGGGGGAAGGTTGCTGCAAAATCCCATTTCCTCCCTACCCCACTAACCTGCTTTCCAGCTCTGTTCTCCTGTGCAGAGCAACAAAAGAAGACTCAGCCAATCAGCTGACTCAGGAGGCAGAGAATAGATGGGGTGAGGCCAATCAGAGGCGGTATTTTCCAGGTTTCCAAACTATTCAAAATTTCCGCTACCGATTCTCCAGAACTGGTCAGAACCTGTTGAATACCACCTCTGATCTATCTATCTATCTATCTATCTATCTATCTATCTATCTATCTATCTATCTATCTATCTATCTATCTATCTATCTATCTATCTGTCTGTCTAATATATATATATATATATATACTTTTCTTTTAAAGAATCAAATATTGGTATAAAGCAGGGGTGTCCAACCTTGGCAACTTTAAGACTTGTGGACTTCAACTCCCAGAATTCCTCAGCCAGCTGGCTGAGGAATTCTGGGAGTTGAAGTCCACAAATCTTAAAGTTGCCAAGGTTGAACACCCCTGGTATAAAGTAATGCCAAGCAATTGACCACTCTGTCTACTTATCTTTCTTTATTGTTGTTGTTCTTCAGTTCTATTTTCTTACAATTTCTTGCTAAAATTGTGCCTGCTATGGAGGTCATTAATCAATTTCTGGATTGTTGATGTTTTTCTGCACTTATTCTCTTACTGAGTTTTTTTGAACTACTAACATAAAAACCTTTACACCACATAAACCTTTACATCACATTATACTCTATTGTGTTCTTCAACACATCTGAGGCCTTCAGTACTCATCAAAATAATATCTCTTTTTTAAAAAAGTGTATGTGGGGGTGAGGGGGAATGACCATCTCTTTAACACACCTAGTTCCTGATATTTTAACTATCAAAGGAAGCAGGAATTATAAAAAGTTTGGATTAAGCGTTTTATATTTTTTCCTTTTCTGCCAAAGACACAGTCAATTTAAGCTGTATCTAATTTAACTACAATGAAATTCTCCAGATTTATACACTAAGATGTCTTTTATGATGCCTTCCTAGGCTGATATTAGAGGCACATCTAGGAATCTGACTTCATGGCTGCTGGACTTCAGCCAGCTATATAATGCTTATGCTTCCTGCTACCCATTAGTAACACCATCACTCATGTTCTTTTGCTGACCTTCACTTGAGAATAAGGAATTTGACAGAAATATGCTGATCCTGGGTATTTTTAGGAATTTTTATTCTCAATTTGTCACTGGATATCATTGCTAATTGTTATTTTTCTCAGTTATTGTTTTTAATCTTAATTTATAAGCCACCTAGAGAAGCTTTCAGATTTAAGGTGGGATGAAACTTGAATGTGAGGTAAAACAATATTATTAAAAATAAGAATGACAAATAATTAAAAAATAAAACAACTTTTAAATACATGGTCTCTTTCAAAATGGATACCTTTTGCATCTAACTGTTGCAAATGATTTAAATATCCAGGGTATCTAACATTTGTTTTTATTTCACCTGATAGTTGTCATAAGAGTTTAAAACATACAATTATATGTCATTTTGCATATATATATATATATATATATATATATATATATATATATATATTTGTTTTCTTAAGTTTTCGCGGGTACTTACATGTCTGGCATTCAGCTTTGTTTGGGTATTTTCCCACGTCATAATAGTGGTGCTTTTAAAGTTGTAGCAACGTTTCAGCAGAATCTCATCTGCCATCATCAGGCTTCTGTATGGTGTTTGTCACAGACAAACACCATACAGAAGCCTGATGATGGCAGATAAGATTCTGCTGAAATGTTGCTACAACTTTTTCCCACGTGATGCTTTTGTGCTATGTATATGTATATGTATATGTATATGTATATGTATATGTATATGTATATGTATATGTATATGTATATGTATATGTATATGTATATATATATGTATATATATATGTATATGTATATATATATATATGCAAACACTGGTTTATTACTTTTTATAAAGTAGGGCTTGGTTAATGGGTTAAGTAATCAGCTGGATATAGGTTTCCAGTTTAACTTATTTACACAGAAGTTAGTATTATTTAAATATACTTCTAGTTCTTCAAAATAATCCCCAAAACCTCAACAATAAAATTGTAACAATAGCAAAAAAAACTCAGAACTTTAGCATTCTTAATTTAGCATAAAATAATCCAAGGAAGAATAAGGAAGAATAAGGCCAGATTGCAAAGAATTTATCCAAAAGAACTCTACCAGAAGCCGAGAAGATTTTTTTTTTTACCTAACATCTTCAAATAGTTCATGTTGGAGCTAGCAAGGGCTCTAAAAAAAGCATTCACAAGACTATAGCTAGAAGCAACCAAGAACTATGTGTTTATGATGGATGGCCAACAACTTGGCTATTGTATAAATCTAAAGTAGAGCTTTAGGTGACATGCGCACCATTGAACATACAGGAAAAATATTTGTACTTACAGTAGGTTTGGGGCTTTATTAACTGAATCACAAGATTTATTGCATAGTTTTGACCTCTAAAATGGGCAGTAACATTTACCAATCTGTTACCGTCTGAGTTGCTCTAAAGATACATCGCCCAAGGTATCAATATCTGAAATATTGTATAATTATTAGTCCTCATTCATTTGAAGTAGTTCTAAAATTTATTAGATTAAAAAAAGATGTTATTAGATTACTATTGGTTCTTGATCATCATAAACTAACATTGTTCTGCTGTTATTCTGGTACTTGTAGTATATACAGGGTATGTAATGGCTTGGTAGTTAAAGACACTGATTTTGATACCCGAGTACTGCAACCCTTATTTGCCCCAGCTCCTGCTCACCTAGCAGTTTGAAAGCATGCAAATGTGAGTAGATAAATAAGCCCCCTTAGTGGGAAGATAACGGTGTTCTGTGCACCTCAGTATATATTCATCCTGGTCACATGTCCACAGAAATGTCTTTAGACAATGCTGGCTCCCTCAGCTAAGAAAATGAAGTTGAGCACTGTTAAGTACTTGGACATGGGTTGGAGTAAATGGAGACAGTCTTTGAATGTGAACTTTCAGCTCTTCATTGCATAGTGACTTCTCAAAACAATAACAGTGAACCCTGCCTTATATAGGCAACCCTTGTGAGAATTGTCCAATAGCGAGCTATGAATGCTAGTTCTTTAAACCAATAATAATCCTCTGTTAAGGGCCAATCAGATTCCTAAGAACTAACCAATCCGATCTGGCCGCCTAACAGCCAATCAGAAGTGCAGGGCCAGAACCCTGCACTTTACCTCAAGCTCATACTTTATTAACTATGGTACATGCACAACAAGCACCACCCCCTAGAGTTTGAGTTGAATGGACAGGGGAAACCTTCACTTTTACCGATTATGATACATACAAACCTGGATATAGGAAAACCAACTTCTTTTTACTTTAGGAAATTTTGTTTTCTCATTCTTCCAACAAATGCTGGATAAAGCATTTGGGAGAGTTTAATAGAAAACACTTATGGATTTGTTACTCCTGATTTTAAAATTTTGCAAGATCATCAAGAGTGGGTTTCAAAAATTTTTAGCAAAGGGTTCTCTGCCCAGTTGCTGGATGGGATGGCCATGGTAGGTGTGGCCTAGTCGGCCTCTTGCAGCACAGTGAAGGCTATTTTTGTCCTCCCCAGGCTCCAGAGGCTTTCCTCGAGGCTCTGGGAGAGTGAAAAAGGCCTCCCCAGGCTCCAGAGGCTCTCTGGAAGCCAGAAACTGGCCCATTTCCAAACCTCTGGGAAGCCCCTTTTTCGCCCCTCCTTGAGCCTCCACTTGTGCCCTGCATTTACCTGCATCCAAAACACGCTTGCATGGCGACTCCTGGGAGGGGCAGGAGGGTAGGCAGGGCCAGCCAGGAGTGGGATTTGGCGGTTCTCCAAACTGCACAGAATCTTAACTAGGGACTCTCCCAAACCCCTGCAAACCCTCAGCAGCCCACCCCTGAAAAGCATCCAGAATATTATATTAGAAGGGTTCACTTTGCTGAAAAAGATATACTTGCATATGTGCTATGCAATTTCAGAAGTTAAAAGGTTCTCTCTACTTGATGTATATTTGATTGTTTGAGCTGTTTGACAATGCAGCATAAAGGAATTGGATTGGGGATCTTGATTCATTGCACATGGGCATTCTATTGAGACAAAATAGTGAAATTATTAGTTTATACTACTAATAGTTGAACATTTGAGTTACAATTGACCTTGGCCAAATCTGACATGGTGACCTCGAGCTGCAGAGCTCTCATATCCCATTACAAATGCCTTGAGCTATTAAGAACCCCATGACAATAATATCATTAAAGCCCTCTAAATTTGCTGATGCATGAGTTTCTTTTCCTGAATCTTTATTTATGCTCTCTAATCAAATTAGGCGTTCATGGTGATAATTCAAAACATTTTCACATCCCCTTTCTTCTTGTTACTTACTAACCTGAAGTTGAACCAAAAGATTATTACTTGGAAGGGATTTTCTCTTCCCTAACGATACTCTTTTCTTCTTAATGTAGAAAATGTAGAAATATTTGACTTTTTCTATCAATAATTCTCTCTCACAAACATAGACTCCATTTTGAAGCAATCTTATCAATGTCTTGGATGGATATCAGGATTTTTAAAATGCTTGTTTTATTATAAAATGATGAACTTATATTTATATAAAATATTTAATAAAATATGTTTTTTATAAAATTTGTATCACATTGCTCTTTAAAATGTTATTCCTTTCAATGACTTAAAAATGTGCGTGTATTCTAGATGCAGATGTAGCAAAAGAGAGAGAGATAAAATATTATATAAGAAACTTTTTTAAACAGTGTAGCTTTGGGCACCATATTTTTCAGTTTAAAATAACTATTATACATGCATCATTTTTTGTTATTATGGAGACAGAAGAATCATTTGAAATGGAGTAGACACTTTTGAGATTATAGCAATAAGAAAACTTTGCTGAATAGCTTTTCCACTTTGTTATGTGTATAAAACTAGTTTCATATTGGGAAAACATGGTATCCCTTGCTAAGGTTTTTTTGTGTGCTTACCCTACACATATACCTAAATACTTTTCTTTTGGGTCTACTCTGGCCTTGGGGGATCATTAAAAGATTTTTCTAACTGTTAGATCTGGAGCGTGGGCGCAAAGAATGGAGATGAGGCATCGAATAGTGATTTCAACTCTTTATTAGTGACTTCAGAACAGAGCCAAATACTGGGGCAGCAGCAGCTCCTTTTATAGAGCTGGCTGCTGTCACAATAACCAATGATTTGAGTTTGCCGCGCTGTGAGCGTCCAATCAGTGGCGACCCGCTAGCAGCCAATCAAATCAGCCAGAAACGACCAATCACGATCTGCTGTTTGCGGGCCAATCAGAACTGCAGGATTACGAGCCTGCTGTGGAAGCAAAACTATTAGGATTTTAAAATAACGCGTTTGCTTAGTCCATAACACCCCTCTCCCCAGGTTCCGTTTGAGGGGTGGGGTAATGTATTCTCACAGGTAGGCAGGTCGTTTCACCTGTCTACCTGATCTACGTTGCTCCACCAGTCCTTGCCCTGACTCTGGTCCCGGTGGGCTGCTTGCTGAGTTCGGCGGATCAGATGGTCCAACCTCTCTGTTAAGTTTGAGCATGGGCGAGAAGGAATGGAGAAAAGTTTCTGAACGGTGAACTTCAGCTCTTTATTTTCATCGTGACTTGCTCATTTAATATCAGTAAAACCCGCCTTATATAGGCAAACCTTGTAACGTTTAACCAATAACAAGCTAGGAACACTAGCTTTTGGCCCTGTTAAGGGCCAATCGGATTCCCCGGAACAGGCCAATCCGGTCCGGCCGCTTAACAGCCAATCAGAAGTGCAGGGCCAGAACCCTGCACTTACTCCAAGCTCACACTTTATTAATCATATTGCATACACAACACCCCTTCCCCCTGGCTTCTTAGTTCAGGGCGCAGTTACATAGTCCCTTAAATAGGACGGTTGTCTTTTTAGTCTCTTTGATTTTCGTTGTATCGGCTGGTTGCAATCCTGCTGAGGTAGATCGTTGTCTGGCAGTGGGGCTGCCTCTGTTCAGAGTTCACTTCTACATTGTTGCCCACATTTTCCGCAATTCCCTGAGGTGCAAACATTTCCCCCTCCGGATCCGCTTCCTGAGTTTCTATTAAATCGCCGTTTCCTTCGAACAGGTTTCCTAGGGTTTCATCTTCTTCCGTACCTCCCCCCCCTAAGTTTGGTCATAGGGGAGTTGCGGACTGGCTGCTGGAAGCCGCGATCGTAATTGGTCGATATGCCGTTTCCAAAGTTTATCGTCAAGGCATTGCACAAGGTAGGATCTGGGGCCGGTTACATGTACAACTGTCGCTTCCACCCACAACGGGTCGCCCGATAGGTTTTTTGCATAAACCAGGTCTCCTACCTGGAAGGTGCGACAGCGGCCGCTGGATCCTAGTGGTTTCTCCGGTTCATAAGCAGGGTGAAACCAGTCAAGGTGGGAGCGGAGCTTTCGTCCCATTAGCAGTTCAGCGGGAGTTTTGTTGGTGACGCTATGTGGGATGATGTGTTGCAAGAAGAGGATTTGGTTGACCTTGTCATCAATGTTGTCGTAGTCTACCTTTTGCAAGGTTTTCTTCACAAATTGGACCATGTGTTCTGCTCGGCCATTGGTCACAGGGTGCGCAGGCGAGGTGAGCGCATGGCAGATTCCGCAGTCAGCGAGGTACTGCTCGAAGGCTAGTGCAGTAAATTGTGAGCCGTTATCGGATATCAGGACATCTGGTAATCCGTGGGTTGCAAAGAGTCTGTTTAAAATCTTGATGACCGCCTCGGAGGTCGTAGTTGTCATGCGATGAATTTCGAGCCAATTGGAGTAGGCATTGATGGTAAGCAGGAAGGTGTGGCCCTTGGTTGGCCCCGCGAAGTCCAGGTGAATTCAGGACCAGGGTCCACATGGTGTCTCCCATTCAGTAGGCATGGCTTTTGGTGGGGCGTTGCTGACTTCTTGGCATTTGGGACAAGCTTTAACCCACTGTTCGATTTGCTTGTCAATGCCCGGCCACCATGCGTAGCTTTGTGCAAGGGCTTTCATTCGCACAATGCCGGGGTGGCCATCATGCAAAGTTCTCAGCAGCGCTTTTCGGAGCTGTTCTGGGATAACGACTCTTTCGCCCCAGATGACACAGCCTTTCTGGGAGAAGAGTTCAGTCTGTCGAGACTTAAATGGTGTGAAGTCATCTGATAACTGGTCCAATGGCCATCCGCATTCTACCCAGCCTAGGACTCGTGCTAGGGTGTGGTCGCATTTGATTTCTCTCATGATATCTCGGGCGGTCAGTGGTGGCGAGTTGAGTGCCTCGATTTGCAACGTGGTTACCGTTGGTGCCGGATCATTGAGAGTCTCTGGAAGCGGTGCTCGGCTCAATGCGTCAGTGTGGGGAATGGCTTTCCCCGGGCGGTATTGCAGCCGATAGTTATAAGCAGCTAAGAATTCTGACCATCGGGTCATCCTAAGGGATAATATGTAGGGAGTCGGCTTATCTCCGGCTATTACCCCCAATAAAGGCTTGTGGTCAGTCACAATAGTAAAAACCCTCCCATATACGTATTCGTGAAATCTTTTCACAGCTGAGACAATTGCGAGGGCTTCTTTATCAATTTGTCCATAGTTCCACTCCGTTTTTGAAAGATTCTTTGAAAAATATGCAACAGGGGCTTCGTTCCCATTTGGCAGTACGTGGCTCAAAATGGCGCCCACCCCGAAAGGCGATGCATCACAGGTTATAACTAACGGCAAAGGTTTGTTATACTGCATGAGTACAGAGTCAGAAGTGAGCAGTTTTTTAACATTTCGGAACGCATGTTCTTCACGGTAACCCCATAACCAATTTGCTTTTTTATCTATCTTTTTTATCTAACAATCAGTGTAACAGTTCAGCGACAGTTGCTTTGTGCGGTAAAAATACATTATAAAAATTGATGAGGCCTAGGAACGCCTGGAGATTGGTCTTGTTTCGTGGCCTGGGAGCATTTTTGATCGCTTTTAATTTACTTTCGGTAGGGTGAATGCCCTGGCTATCAATCAGGTTCCCTAAAAACTCAACACTGTCAATACACAATTTACATTTTTTTTTTAACCTTAAGACCAGCCTCTTGGAATTTTTTTAGGACTAATTTTAACAGGTCCTGTAAGATTTTTTTTGTAGGGGCTGCAATTAATACATCGTCAAAATAGGGGACCACGCCCTTAATACCTTGCAATAACCTTTCCATAAGGCTCTGAAAAATCCCCGGGGCTACACTTCCTCCAAATTGCATCCGGGTACATTTAAAGGCACCTCGGTGCGTCACAATAGTTTGGGCCTGTGCCGTTTTTTCATCTACTGGTAATTGTTGATATACCTGAGCTAAATCCGATTTAGCGAAAACTTTCCCGTCCCCCAGGGAATGGAGGAGGTGCTGCACCACTGGAACTGGATACGCGTTCTGCTGCAAGGCGCGGTTCAAAGTGGCCTGGTAGTCCCCACAAATTCGGATTGACCTGTCTGGCTTAATGGGTGTTACATTAGGGGTTTCCCACGGGGAGTGATCGATAGGCTCCAATACCCCCTGAGCTATCAGTTTGTCAAGTTGTTCATCGATTTTAGATTTTAAGGCAAATGGAACTCGACGGGGCTTTAGGCGAATGGGAGCTATTTTTGGATCTAAGCTGAATGAGATCGGGGTCCCCTTGTACTCGCCTAAGCTGTCCGCGAAGACGACCCTGAACTCATAGATAAGGTCTTTCTCCCAGTCACAGCCACCAACTCGGTTTACACCGGCCACTTCAATGTCGAGTGGCGCGAACCATTGGAGGCCCAGTATGCTAGGCCTATATCTATCGATGACCATTAAAGGTCAGTACGCTGTGTGCTTCTTGAAGGAGACTCGGACTCTACAGGATCCGACGACGGGAATTCGATTCCCCTGGTAGTCCTAGAGGATGAGGCGTTGGAAACGGAGATCTTGGCGTTGAATTGTGGGGATGAGTTGCTTGAGTGTCTTCCAAGACACAATCGAGAGGGACGATCCCAAGTCGACTTCCATGTGGCAAGGCTGGTTCTCGATGGCTACCGTGACTTGGATTTTCTTAGTGTCCAAGGCTGAGGCGTGACTGATAGTGATAGTATGGTGAGCCTCTTCTCTCTGCAAAGCTCGATTTCTGTAGGAGTGGTTTACTGGCTCTCGCCTTACAGGATGGTTTCCTGTCGATTGGCGATGGTTAGCCCCTTTTGAGGCCTGGCTGGGTCCTGGCAAGCTGCGGCAGACCCATCCGATGTGGCCTCGTTTCCCGCACTCATGGCAGAGTGTGTCACGGAATTTGCATTCGGATCTGGCATGGTTGGCTCCACAGCCAACGCAAGGGCGTACGGGCTTCGGGTAATGGTCCCGGTCGGACCGCAGTTGATGGACCCCCTCTTCGTCACTGTCTGATGACGAAGAGAGGTCTTCGTGGTGCGTTGTCGCAAGCTGTCCTTCCGACTTGGATAAAATGTCGCTTGTCGATGGAGGTACCGGAACGTGGTTTCAGCGTAGTTGTGCAGGCGACTTCTTGGTTGCTTCCGCTGCGGTAGCATCGGCAATGGCATCGGCAAGGCTGATGTCACCTTTCGCTATCAGCTTGCTTTGGACGCCTGGTGCATCTAATCCCAGAACTATGCGATCTCTTAGTGCTTCTTCTAGATCGGTGAATCCGCAGAGGCCTCCCAAATTTTGGAGGTCTGCTATGAAGTCAGCCACGCTTTCTCCCTTTTGCTGGCTTCTTTGATAAAACTCATGGTGTCTCATGAGCGTAGGCACGGTCGGGGCGTAGTGGTCTCGCAGGATAGGTTCAAGGTTGTCCCAATCCATGGCCTTCACTTCTCGGGGTTTGGCTAGTGCTTTAGCCATCTTAAATACGGTTGGACCGCAATGCGTTAGGAACACCGCCTGTTTCTTCCCGGCTGTAGCGTCCTTTAAGTTGTTCGTCTCTAGGAACATTTGGAAACGATCCATGTAAGACTCCCAGTCTTCTTGTGTTGGATCGAATGGAGCGGGTGGTACGATGCTGCCAGACATGGCTCCGTTGTTGGCATTGTCTGTCACGTGCTCCATGTTCGTTGAAGTTTCGTTGGTTCAGATATCTCCATATCCCACCTTCGTCGCCAGTGTTAAGTTTGAGCATGGGCGAGAAAGAATGGAGGCAAGTTTCTGAACGGTGAACTTCAGCTCTTTATTTACATCGTGACTTGCTTAATTTAACAGCAGTAAAACCCGCCTTATATAGGCAAACCTTGTAACGTTTAACCAATAACAAGCTAGGAACACTAGCTTTTATAACCAATAAGAACTCTCTGTTAAGGGCCAATCGGATTCCCCAGAATGGGCCAATCCGGTCCAGCTGCTTAATAGCCAATCAGAAGTGCAGGGTCAGAACCCTGCACTTACTCCAAGCTCACACTTTATTAATCATATTGCATACACAACACTCTCCATTGGGTGACTCGGGGTTGTTATCTCTGCTGCCATCACAGCTGTCATCCGGGACCCTTGGATTTGCTGCTGTCGCAGTGCTGCTTTGTGGTGAGGCGATCGTCTGACTGGGCTCTCCTTCGGAAGGTGAATATCCCTGGGTTAGTTGTGCTGATTGTTGGTTTCCAAGTTCTGGGTCGTGTGCTAGTTCTTGTCCCTGCCCCTCGATTTCCCTCCCCCCCAGGTTTGAGGTTCGGGGTTTGTGACGGGGGTAGGTGCCAGCCTGGAGCGCAGTTGGTCGATGTGGCGCTTCCACATTTTCCCATCAATAGTTTGTAAACGGTAGGAACATGGACCCGTTAGTTGAATTACGGTTGTGGGGACCCACAATGGGTCACCGGAAAAGTTTTTTGCAAACACCGGGTCGCCTACCTTGAAAGTGCGTTACCTGCTGCTGGATCCCAAAGGTTTTTCCAGTGTCTAGGCAGGGTGCAGGCGGTCAAGATGTGAGCGAAGTTTCTGGCCCATCAGCAGTTCGGCCGGGGTTCTGTTTGTGGTGCTGTTTATGGTAATATGTTGGAGGAGAAGCATCCTGGTCACCTTATCATTTATGTCCCCTTGCTCCATCTTGTGTAAAGTTTTCTTTATGAATTGGACCATTCACTCAGCCCTACCATTGACTGCAGGGTGAGCTGGCGATGTCAACGCATGGCGTATCCCCCGATCTATGAGGTACTGTTCAAATGCCAGAGTGGTGAATTGGGGGCCATTATCTGAAACCAGGACATCTGGCAACCCGTGCGTAGCGAATAGTCTATTTAGTTTTTTAATGATGGCTTCTGTGGTGGTGCTCTTCATTTTGTGGACCTCCAGCCAGTTGGAGTAGGCATCCACTGTTATAAGAAACGTATGCCCCTTGGTAGGTCCCGCAAAATCGATGTGAATACGGGACCAGGGACCTTGGGGTGCTTCCCATTCAGTTGATGGTGCTTTTGGTGGAGCTGAACGAGTTTCCTGACACTTGCTGCAAGTGGCCACCCAGGTTTCTATCTGCTTATCTATACCTGGCCACCAAGCGTAACTCCTCGCTAGTGCCTTCATTCACACGCTGCCTGGATGTCCATCGTGCAATAGTTTTAGAACTTTATGCTGTAGTCTCTCTGGGATGACGACTCTGTCTCCCCACAAGATGCATCCTTTTTGGGAGAAAAGTTCTGTCTGCCGGTTTTTGAAGGGCTTGAAGGTGTCATTTGGTTCGTTGTCAGGCCAACCTCTTTCCACCCAGCTGAGGACTCGTGTCAAACAACGATCCTTCCTTGTTTCTGAGGCGATGTCTTGTGCAGTCAGCGGTGGTGAAGGAAGAGTTTCAATTTGTAGCATAGTCATGGTTGGAGCTGGGTCATCTATGACTTCGGGTAGTGGAGAGCGGCTCAACGTGTCAGTGTGGCGAATGGCTTTTCCCGGGCAGTGTAGCAGTTGGTAATCATATGTGGCCAGAAACTCTGACCAACGTGTCATTCTTGGTGATAATATGTGAGGAGTTCAACAATTAAGATGAATATTTTACCCAGAATTTTATATTTGTTCCAAACAATACCAATTAGGTTAGGTAAGGATTACTTTGAAGAATTAAATAAAATTGTGTTAAAGTATATATGGCAAGGCAAGAAAGCGAGAATAAAATTAAAACTTTTACAGGATGCGAGAATTAGAGGAGGATTTGGCCTTCCTAATTGGGAGTTGGATTATCAAGCTGCAAACTTAATGTGGATTAAAGAATGGATAACGTTAAGAAAGACTAGATTGTTGGCATTAGAAGGTCATGATTTATTATTGGGTTGGCATGCTTTTTTATGGTATAAGGGAACTAAATCACAGGGTTATTTTAGAAGGCAATATATACGGGAATCGTTATGGTTGAATTGGGAGAAAATTAAGAAACAATGTTATTTGAAAATCCCAGTTTGGTTATCAACTATTGAAGCTTTTTTGTATCCTATAACCTATAAGAAGGAACAAACAGTTAGATATGGGGAAATATTGGATGAAAAGGGTGAACTTAAAACGATGCAAAATTTAGAAGAACAAGGTATAAAGATGAATTGGTTTTCATATGCGCAAATACATGCAAGGTATCTTAAAGATTCTAAAATAGAAGGATTTTATGATAAATTGACTATTTTAGATAGGATTTTGACAGGTACTGATGAAAAAGTGATTAAAAAACTACATAGTTATTTGTTGGAAATTAAATTAGAGGAAGAACAAGTTAAAGAAACAATGATTGCTTGGGGGAAGAATTTTGGATATGGGATTGATTTAAAGAAATGGCAAAAATTGTGGTCACGAAATTATAAAATGACAATGTCAACAGCATATAAAGAAAATTTGTATAAGATGTTTTACAGGTGGCACTTTCCCCCGACAAGAATAGCAAGAATGTTCAAGAACAAATCTGAAAAGTGCTGGGAATGTCATCAGATACCTGGCTCATATCACCATGTGTGGTGGACTTGTGAGGAGGCCAGGAAATACTGGACTAGAATTCGCATATGGCTGGAGAAAATGACAAAGAAACACATAGATTTGAAACCAGAGATTTTTTTATTGGGAATCTTACCTGATATATATGATAAAAACTTAAAGTATTTGATTGTAAATGTATTAACAGCAGCTAGGATTGTATTTGCTAAACATTGGAAGAGTGAGAAAATACCATTAGAGGAAGAAATTATTAAGAAAATATTGGAATGTGCTGAAATGAGCAGAAGATAAACAATTTTATGAAGTTTGGGATCTCTTTTATCAATGGTTAGATAATACAATATAATAATAGAATATTTAGGAATCTAGGAAGTAACGAATATATAATTTTTCTTGGTTTTGATACTATTTTTAGAATATTTTATTAAGATAGATTTGGTATGATTCTATGATCTGTTATAAAATAATTTAACTTAATTATAGTTATCTCGCTTAAGTATGAATTAGTAAAATTATAGTCAAATGATTGTTTAATAATGATATTAGGATACTTAACTGATGATTGATAATGTGAGTTATTATGTAATCTAATTATTTTGATGACTATGAAATAGATGCACAAAAAGTAGTGGTAAACCAACCGATACACTGTAAATTTATGAAGAATGATGTTTTTTTTTATGTTATGTATTATGTGTCTTTATTTGTCGTTAAAATCAATAAAACTTTTATCAAAAAAAATATGTGAGGAGTGGGTTTATCTCCCACTAAAATGCCAAGTAATGGTTTGTGGTCGGTTATTATGGAGAAGGATCTTCCATATACATATTCATGGAATCGTTTGATCGCAGACACAATAGCGAGAGCCTCTTTATCAAGTTGGCTATAGTTTCTCTCAGTTTTAGATAGAGTTCTTGAAAAAAACGCAATAGGTGCCTCAGTACCGTTTGCTAGGACGTGGCTCAGGATGGCTCCCATTCCAAACGGTGAGGCATCGCAGGTGACAGTTAAAGGCAGTCTCGTTATATTGTATCAATACAGCATCGGAAGTTAACAGGTCTTTTACTTGCTGAAAGACTCGCTATTCACGATGTCCCTAGACCCAGGAAGCCTTCTTATCGAGGAGCCTATGTAGGGGTTCAGCAACAGTCGCCTTCGGGGGCAAGAAGATGTTATAAAAATTAATGAGTCCCAGGAAGGCTTGGAGATCTGTTTTATTCCTAGGTCTTGGGGCGTTTTTTATTGCAGTGAGTTTTTTCTCCGTAGGGTGAATTCCCTGTTTGTCAAGAAGGTACCCAAGGAATCCAACCCTCTCAGTACAAAGTTGGCACTTGTCTTTCTTGACCTTCAGGCCAGCATCTTTAAATTTCTGGAGGACCATTCTGAGTTGTTTTTCTAGTATGCTTCTAGAGGGGGCAGCTATTAAGACATCATCAAAGTATGGCACGACCCCTTTTATGCCTTGAAGCAATCTTTCCATCAGACTTTGGAAGATGCCAGGTGCTACATTCACTCCAAATTGGAGTCTATTACACTTGAAGGCAGCTCTGTGCGTGACTATAGTTTGGGCTTCTGCAGTCTCTGCATCTACGGGCAACTGCTGGTACGCCTGAGCTAGGTCCAATTTTGCGAATATTTTCCCACCTCCCAGGGAATGAAGAAGGTGCTGGACCACAGGTAAGGGGTAAACGCTCTGTTGAAGCGCATAATTTAGGGTGGCCCAGTAATCCCCACAAATTCTCAAAGATCCATCAGGTTTTATGGGGGTTACAATTGGGGTCTCCCATCGGGCGTGGCCAATCTGTTCCAACACGCCCTGGGCTATTAATTTGTCCAATTGTTCATCAATCTTTGGCTTGAGTGCAAAGGGCACTCGACGAGGCTTAAGGCGAATGGGCGCAACATCAGGGCTGAGATTAAACGATATGGGGGATCCCTTGTACTTGCCTAGCTTCTCGGTGAAAAAGTCCTGGAATTCCTGGACGAGGGCCACTTCCCAGTCATCACTTCCGGTTTGGTTAATGCCCACTAGTTCAATTCCTAGTGGCGCAAATCACTGCAAACCCAGCAAGCTGGGCCGATCTCAATCGACGATGGTAAATGGTAGATTTGCGGTGTGGTCTTTGAAAGATACTTGGACATGGCTGGAACCAGCAACTGGGATTCTGTTTCCTTGGTAGTCCTTTAATATAATTTTTTGAGTGCTAAGGTCCTGGCAATGGATGTCAGGGATCAGCTGTTTTAAGGTTTTTCAGGAGGCCATCGATAGGGACGACCTGGAGTCGACTTCTATAACACATGGTCGATTCTCAATTGTGCCCTTCACTCGGATTTTCCTTGCATCAAGGGATGAAGCGTGGCTGATGGTGATGGTTTGATGGGTCTCTTCCCATCTGGTTGAAGTGGCGGGTGCTCGATTTCTGTAGTAGTAGTTCCATTGGCAATCCCGGTTTAATGGTGGGTGCCCGTTGTATGGCGGAAATTTTCTCTTCGGGTTGGGTTGC
Organism: Hydrophis major; assembly: GCA_033807585.1. Taxonomy (NCBI): domain Eukaryota; kingdom Metazoa; phylum Chordata; class Lepidosauria; order Squamata; family Elapidae; genus Hydrophis; species Hydrophis major. Next base: position 33,861,971 of record CM066332.1, on the reverse strand, counting down.
ACCCTCGCTTGCTTCTGCAGACCTTTGTGATGTGGCCTCTCTTTCCATAGGAACGGCAGAGTGCATCTAGGAATTTGCAGTCTGATCGCGGGTGATTTCCCCTGCATCCAGTGCATTGGTACGAAGGCTTACGATTTCGCTGGTCTTGCTGGTCGCGTTCTGTCCTGAGTCTGTTGACCTCTTCTTCCTCACTTTCTGATGAAGATTTGAGGTCTTCATGGTGGATGGTAGTTGTGTGCCTTTTGGATAAAGGCGTAGTGCCACTGGCGAGTTGGCGGTGTGGTGCGTTCGCTCGGCGCATTCGAGTGGCTGACTTCCTGGTTGCTTCGGCTGCAGTAGCATTGGCGATGACTTCTGCGAGGTCAATGTCCCCTTTCGCCATAATCTTGCTCTGGGTCGTAGGGTCTTTGAGGCCCAGAACAATTCGATCTCTCATGGCTTCCTCGAGGTTTGCGAAGCCACAGAGTCCTCCAAGGTTCCTGAGGTCAGCGATGAAGTCTCCAACACTCTCACCTTCCTGTTGGTCCCTCTGGTAACTCGTGTCTGATGAGTGTTGGCACTGCGGGTGCATAATGAGCCCGTAGGATTGGGGCGAGGTTGTCCCAGTCCATTGTCTTCACTTCTGCTGGTTTTGCAAGTGCCTTTGCCATTTCGAAAATGGCAAGCCCGCAATGGGTCAGGAATACAGCTCGTTTCTTGCCAGGTGTAGCATCTTTCAAATTATTGGTCTCCAGGAACATCTGGAATCTGTCCTTATACGAGTCCCAGTCTTCGTTAGCCGGGTCAAATGGAGCGGGTGGTATAGCGCTGCTGGTCATTCTGCCGCTTCTTGGTGCGCTCTCAGCCACGTGCTCTGCTCGTGTTCAGTGAGCGTTCAGTCAGCTCTATCGTCTCCACATCCCAACTTCGTCGCCAGTGTTAGATTTGGAGCGTGGGCACAAAGAACAGAGATGAGGCATTGAATGGTGACTTCAACTCTTTATTAGTGACTTCACAACAGAGCCAAATACTGGGGCAGCAGCAGCTCCTTTTATAGAGCTGGCTGCTGTCACAATAACCAATGATTTGAGTTTGCTGCGCTGGGAGCGTCCAATCAGCGGCGACCCGCTAGCAGCCAATCAGAAATGACCAATCACGATCCGCTGTTCGTGGGCCAATCAGAACTGCAGGATTACGAGCCTGCTGTGGAAGCAAAACTATTGGGATTTTAAAATAACGCGTTTGCTTAGTTCGTAACACTAACAGAGTTAGGAAATCTGATTATTTTCAAAGAGGAAGCAAGAATAGAGACAATCAATTATTTCTTTTATAGAACTTGGAGGGTTCAGGATATCAGAGATAATAGGGCCCCTATTTTCGTTATTTAATCTAGAGCTGTCATCTATGAAGCAAAACTCCAAACAATAGTATTTGCAACAAAAAGAGTCAGAAAGTGATCCAGTGGTCATCTGGAAAGTTGCAAGCTAGAATTAATAGATTCACTCTTATCAACTCAGCAGGCCATTACAACTTAATTCCTGGGTTGGGCCTGGCAATGAACCCATTATCATATCATATTTCTTTTAAACCATAGTCTTGGAGCTCTGCCTCCCACATAGATGCCTTATGCTTAAGAACAGCAAATTTTCTTCATTCCCAGTAATAAATTGTTATTGTTAAATTTGTACTTAGTTGGAACATTATAGTTGTGCTGAGATGGATAATAATTACTTTGGAGAACCAAGTAAGAAAGACAGAAAGGGATAAACAATGGAGCTGTGTTTAAACAACAAATATCTTGGGCTATTAACATTAGCAAAATAGCAAAGGAAATTCTTTCTCTCCCTCTGAATATACTCCTTTATTTAAATATCTTGATATCTTTTAAAGAAAAATCACAGTTATTTTCTTACATAATTCTCAGCAGAAGGAACTGGCTTATCCATCTTTCTCCTGGAACTTCTTTTTATCTTCAGCAGGGAGTGCATACCAGAGAAAAACAGGTGTTTTCATTTGCTCATTGCCACTTGTATGCTTCTCAATTTCATTAAAGTTTTTCAAAAAAAATATTTAACCCCCCCCCCTTTTTTTTTAAAGTAAAATTTCACCTGTTTATATAAAAATACTAAAATACTTTTTCTACCCAACTTCTAGTGGAACTTTCTATTCTGTTCTTTTCTCTCTTTATTCTATCTCCAATGCTTTTCAGCAAATATTTTCTGAGATTGATGGATATAATTTTAGTCTTCCTCGTAAAACTCCTATGTCTACATTATTATGATCCTTTCCTGAAATAGGGGAATAACAGAAAAGATTTAGGGTAGCAACTATACTGTCAGTTTAGTACAGTTTTCTCCTGAACAATTTGGAAAAAAAAGTATATATACAAAAGGCTGGGGAAACTATGAACTGTTTCTCAGTTGTTTATCGCTTACTAAGGTTCTGTCTTTGGCATTACCATATAAACTGGGATGAAGAAGAGAATAGCCTCCATTTTTTCTAAAAACTTGCTTTCAATCAAATTAGTTTATGCTGAGCTAGGTGAATCAGTGTCCCAATTTGATATTAATCAGCTTCACTTGAGACCCTTAGATTCTCCATTTTCCTTTTGTGACTAAGCCAAACTGGTCTCAAATTTTGCGAGACCATGAAAAACCTAATATGATAAATGAATTTCTATTACTTCTTCTATTAATAGAATTGTTATGGCTCTTGCTTTCAGATAGAATAGTTCATTCCTTTTACTTACTTCTGAAGCCAGAGCTTTCTTACAGTACCCTTTGTGTTCAGAGGAATAGGTCTTGTAACAACCCATAACAGTTCTTGAACATCACCCAAGGTGACCTAGTTGGGAATCAAAGGTGGCGTTCTTGTTAGGTTCAACTTTTCCCTCTTCCAAAGACAATTCCAAGAAATTGAAATGGAGAAAATTTCATACTTCTTGTTTGTTCATAAATCCCCTATTTCTCTCATCTTCCATCTTGTTTCTCCTAATTTCTTCAATGAAATGTTGGCTTTTGTTCCTTTTATTATATTAAATCTGTATCAAATGTGTTTTCCTTTTCTGCTTCTCTTTCTTCTATTTTTGTTATAATTTGCAAGAAAAAAAACTTTAATATTGGTACAAATAGAAGTTTAAATGAATATAGATTTTTAAAAGAAGCTTGCACTATGAAATATGTACTTGCAAATTTAGACAGACACATCTCATCCCCTTTTGTAATCTCAGCCAGTCCAATTTATATTATTGTTTGTTTGTTGGAAAAAAAGCAATCAGGAGACTTAGTTTCATGTAATGTTTAAGCCATCAGACTAAAAACCAGGAGACTGGGAGTTCTAGCCCTATCTTAGGCATAATGCTATAGCTGAGTAACTTTGAGTCAGTTACTCTCCCTCAGCCCTAAGAAAGAGAAGGCAATAGCAAACCACTTCCAAAATCTTACTAAATAAACTGTATGGACAAATTCAGTCAGTCACCAAGATTATCTTGAAGGTGAAAACTCACAGACACACAGAGCAAACTAACAATATAATATAACACTCTACCTGACTCTGTGGCTTCTTCCCCAGACCCCGAAAACTTTAATTTTAGACTTTCTACTATTGACCTCACCCCTTTCCTAAGAGGTCTGTAAGGGCATACATAAGCGCACCAACGTGCCTACCATCCCTGTCCTATTGTTTCTTTCCTTTTTCTTATATGTATCCATGTATTCATAACTATGTTTTTACTTATACCTATTATCTTGTAAGCAATTGACAAACCAAATAAATAAAAAACAATAACTCAAAGGCATAAAAAAATACTACTCCCAATTGTCAGGCTGATTCCAGTGGAGAAATGTGGTTTTGTAGGTAACCTGGAGCCAAACTATAAAGGGCTTTATTAGGTTAAGACTAGTACTTTATATTTAAAGCAGTACTGGTTTCAAAATGTTCCCATTTGCAATTGCTGGAAAACACCCAAGTGTCTATGTTCTTTATCAGATGAAGTTTTTAGGTTTTTTTGAGGCAACCTAATGTACAGCATGCTTCAGGGGTTTAATGTAGACTAGGAGTTAAGAGATTGTAAGCAAGGTCTTCTACCCTTGATAAGGCTGTATTTGGGCAGGAACTACAAACCCAGAAAATCCTCCTCTTTCAAAAACAGAGCTTCTCTATCTAGAATCCTCACTGGAACTGAACAAGAACTTGGTTATTTAAACAGCAACTCCATCTTATGACAGTTCAATTCTCCATTCAGTCTATGTCTTCAGTTATAGAAACAAAGCTATGAGAGCCTCTTACATTGTAATGCTGAATGTCATCAGCAGACTGACAATACCAACCCCAAACTGCCAAATGCTTCTTAAGAAAGCTACCAGCAGGTTGATATTTATCCCCTACCACCAGTGGTGGGATTCTTTCTTTCTTTTTTTTTTACTACTGGTTCTGTGGGCATGGGCTTTTGCAAAATCTCCAGTCAGAGGTGGTATTTGTTAGTTCTCTGAACTACTCAAAATTTCTGCTACCGGTTCTCCAGAACTGGTCAGAACCTGCTGAATACCACCTCTGCCTACCACCATTAAAAGAGGCCACCAGCAGAGGAAAAAACTGAACTAATGTGAAACAGAAGTTCCAACTCCCCATCCATGCAATACCTAACAATAACATGGTAAATGGTAAAAACAAACAAACAAACAAACACTGAGAGGCCCAACAAGACCAGGCCCATATCTTCAATAAACATCATCTACAAGAATGACAACGGTATTCTCTCTCCCATGCCTAGACCTGAATCTTAGATTATTTGGACCCATATCAGGTATTTACTCTGGAAGTGAAGGGGAAAAAAATCTCCCACAGAAGCTAACAGAGTCAAGGATGCAATTTATACATTGATGAAATTTCATTATAAGTTCCAAACAGATCATTTTAGAGATTTCAGTGGGATTCTGTCCTCCACCACTTCTGCTGCATTCCACAGTAGAATAAGAAAGTAAAGCTCTCTAATTATTGCCTGTGTCGATAACAACAACAACAACAACAATAATAATAATAGTGATTGTCATCATTGTCATCAGCATCAGCATCAGCAGCATCAATTGGGTGTTCAGTTACATTATTTAATTAGATTTCATACTGCCTAATTAGATGCAACATTGATGCAATTGACCATATTATTCTACCATAGAAAATTTATGCTTGGCGATACTTAAACTATAGTACATATTAGTCCTGTTTGGGATTTGGGTGATATTTGAATGAGCAATTGACTCATCGTGTTAGAGCAAAATGAAGGATATGCAAATGAGACATTGAATATACCTTGTGACTTAACAAGCTAATAAGAGTTAATCTCAAGCCATCTTTAAAGTGAAATATTCTACATATAAATTTACATTTCAGGACTCAGAATAAGGATAAATTGGACCTTAGTTATTCCTTAAGAACATTTAGTCTTGACATTTATACCTTATATTATTCTATAATATTGTAGTCAATTATTAGGTAGAATAATTTAAGTATTATTGCGATATTTTTATCAGCATCAAACATGGAATTTTTATTTGTCAAATTTAGAAATGAATGAAACATCTGCCTATTAATCAGATCAGAAGTATTTGATGCCTCTTGGTTACTGAAAGTTTTAATTGGAAACATGCTTTTTGAAATAAATAAAAAGTCTATGTAGCCAACACAATACAATTTACAGTTTTCTGTTCCATCTGCTTCACTGTATGGAAAATAAATTGTAAGGCAAATTGCAGTAATTGCATATTGCAATACTAAGTCTCATTTCAGAGTTCCCCATTATTAATTCTTCTTCGAAATAGCTGAGAGGATTTTTACCATTCTTTAACTTGTTACATGCTATCCAGGTGTTGAGTAAAAAAGGAAACGATTTTAAAAGATTTGTTATTATTTCTCCTAAATATCTTAATGTATGAATTTGTTGACCATATATGTTTCGTACAAAATCCCGAGAAGACCTTGATCCAGAAATAAAAGCAATACTTTAATTTAAATATTGCAAACATTACCTTCCTTAACTTTGCTTAGACTTATATATATATGCTTACACCAGCATTTAGAGATATAACTAGCAAGCTGCTTTCAGGACTAATGCTATGTAGGAAAAATAAATACCTTGTATCTTTTCCTGACTTTTTCATTCAGTTGGAGAAAAGAGAATGCCCACTTAAATTCATTTTAAAAGAGAAAATGAGTTTGCAAAGTTCTTATGGGTACAGTATAGAAATTTCTTGCCAAGAATTACATGTATATGGCACACTTTCATTGTACTAGCCAACAACAACAACAACAACAAGAACAACAACAATAATAATAACAACAACAACAACAATGCAAAACTACTGTGGGACTTCTGAATACAGACTGACCCGGATATCACAATTGTGGAGAAGAAAAAAGTGTGGATCGTCGACATTGCCATACTTGGTGACAGCAGAAACAACGAGAAACAACTTGAAAAAGTCATGAGATTTCAGGACTTGAGAATTGAACTGTAGAGACTCTGGCATAAACCAGTGCAGGTGGTTCCAGTGGTACTCGGCACACTGGGTGTTGTGCCTAAAGATCTAGGCAAGCACCTAAAAACAATTGGCACTGACAAGATCACCATTGGTCAGCTGCAGAAGGCCACCTTACTGGGATTTGCTCGCATAATCCGCCGATACATCACACAGTCCTGAATGCTTGGGAAGTGTTCGACTAGTGATTTGTGATACGAAACCCAGCATGGTTATCTCGTCTGCTGTGTACATGTTGTTTTTGTGGATGATGATGATGATGATGATGATGATGATGATGATGATGATGATGATTAATTACATAGTAATTATATTAATATTTAACCTTTGACACCATCAAACAACATCTGCCTATCCTAGGTCCTTGGGTAGGACTCTATATGTCCATGATGGCAAACTTATGGTATGAGTACCAGATGTTGCATGCAGAGCTTTCTCTCTGGACATGCACGCTGTCACCCCAGCCCAGCTCCAATCATGTTTCTCCATCATGTTTCTCCATCACATTTCACTCAATCAGTTCCAACTTCTTGTGAAAGAAAAAGCTCTTGTGAAGTTGGAATTGTTTGAGTGAACTTTTTCATTCGTGTGCTTCCCAATGGGGGAGGTAGGGCCCCATCCTCTCTTGAAGCCCATTAGGATGTGGAGCCACAATAGAACCAAAGTGGCTCTTTCACTCCTCTGCTGCGGATCCCTGTGGTCCTGTCAGGGCAGAGGGTTGAAAGAAATGTTGCCCTGTTATGGCAGAGACTTAGTATGGGAGCAAAGCACCTCTGTACTTGCTTTGTGCAGCAACAAGATTCATTGTGAAATTTGCAAAGAGGACTAGGAGAGAACAGCAGGGGCAGATCTTGTGGGGTGAGGGCCATCTCCCAAGCCTGGCCTTCCTCCTCCCTTATCGGTGGGGCCAAAGTCCAAAAACAGGGATGAGGTGTGTTTGTCAAAGGATCAGAGAGGAAACCAGTTAAAATCTGGGCAGGAGGCTTTTGTGCACTAAGCCAACGCAGCAGTAACAACCCTAAATAGCTTTACTTGCAGCAGGCTCATAATCCTGCACTTCTCATTGGCCCGCGAATAGCGAGTTGTGATTGGTCGTTTCTGGCCAGTCTGATTGGCTGTTAACAGGCCTCTCTGATTGGATGCTTGTGAGAGCGGTAAACTCAAATCATTGGTTGTCTTGACAGCAGCCAGCTCTATAAAAGAGCTGCTGCTGCCCAACTATTTGCTCTGTTCTTATTTCACAATAAAGAGTTGAAGTCACCGTTCGATGTCTCGCCTCCATTCCTTGCGCCCATGCTCAGGACTTAACACTGGTGACGAGGGTGGGATGCGGAGACGATAGAGCTGACTAAGCACTCATCAAACAAGACAGAGCACGCGGCTGAAGAGCACATGCAACAAACGGCAAAATGACCAGTGGTGCCATACCTCCCGCTCCATTTGACCCAGCAACCGAAGACTGGGACTCGTATATAGATCGTTTCCAGATGTTCCTAGAGACCAACAATTTAAAAGATGCTATGCCTGGCAAGAAACAAGCAGTGTTCCTGACTCACTGCGGCCCCACTGTTTTCAAAATGGCTAAAGCACTTGCCAAACCGGGGGAAGTGAAGACCATGGATTGGGATAACCTCGCGCCGATCCTCCGGGCCCATTACGCACCCACAGTACCTACACTGATACGAAGACATGAGTTTTACCAGAGCAACCAATGGAAGAACGAGAGCGTTGGGGACTTTGTAGCTGACCTCCGGAACCTAGGAGGTCTTTGTGGTTTTGCAAACCTCGAGGAAGCCCTGAGAGACCAAATAGTTCTGGGATTAGATGCACCCATTGTGCAGAGTAAACTCATGGCAAAAGGAGACATCAGCCTTGCAGATTTCATCGCCGATGCTACTGCCACAGAAGCAACCAGGAAGTCAGCCTCTCGAATGCACCAAGCAAACACACTGCATCACCAACTCGCTAATGATAGCCCACTCGCCGCTGAGAAGCATGCTATTACCACCCACCACGAAGACCTTGAGTGATCCTCAGACAGTGAGGAAGAGGAAGTCAACCGGCTCCGCTTGGAACAAGAACAAAGGAACCAGAGACTTCCACGCCAATGTGCTGGTTGCGGGACAAACCACCCGTGATCGGACTGCAAATTCCTCTACACACTCTGCTGTACCTGCGGGAAAAGAGGCCACATTGCAAAGGTCTGCAGAAGCAAGCGAAAGTCCAGTCCCAGCTGAAGGGAGAACAACCTCCGTTAGGAGACAGGCAAACTACCTGAGAATCGGGACCGCCTGAACCACCAATGGAACAACTACTACTACTACAGAAATCGAGCACCTGCCTCTTCAACGAAACAAGAAGAGGCGCACCAAACCATTATTATCGGCCACGCTTCATCGTTCGATGCAAGAAAGATCTGCATAAGGGTTACTATTGAGAATTGACCGTGCGTGATGGAAGTCGATTCGGGGTCATCCCTATCGATGGTATCCTGGAAAACCCTCAAACAGCTGATCCCTGCCATCCGCCACCAGGACCTCAGCACTCAACGAATCATCCTAAAAGACAACCAGGGAAACAGAATTCCAGTTGTCGGTTCCAGCCACATCCAAGTATCCTTCAAGGACCGCACTGCGACTCTTTCCCTGACTGTCGTCGATCGTGACTGGCCCAGTTTGTTAGGATTACAGTGGTTCGCTCCACTCGGAATTGAACTAGCCGGCACACACCAAACCAGAAGCGATGACTGGGAAGTACAAGGGGACCCCTATATCGTTTAATCTCAGCCCCCATATAGCTCCCATTCGGCTTAAGCCTCATCGGGTACCTTTTGCCCTCAAGCCGAAGATCGACGAGCAGCTAGATAAACTGATTATCCAGGGCGTGTTGGAACCGATTGACCATGCCCGTTGGGAAACTCCAATAGTAACGCCCATGAAGCCAGATGGTTCGTTAAGAATTTGTGGGAATTACTGGGCCACCCTAAATCATGCTCTTCAACAGAGCGCTTACCCAGTACCGGTGGTCCAACACCTTCTTCACTCCTTGGGTGGCGGAAAAATATTTGCGAAATTGGACTTAGCTCAGGCGTACCAGCAACTACCTGTAGATGCGACAACTGCAGAAGCATAGACAATAGTTACACATAGGGGTGCCTTCAAGTGCAATAGACTCCAATTCGGAGTAAGCGTGGTGCCTGGCATTTTCCAAAGTTTGATGGAGAGAGTATTACAAGGCATAAAAGGCGTCGTGCCTTATTTTGACAACGTCTTAATAGCTGCCCCCACTAAAGAGTTATTAGTACAATGACTCAGAAAGGTTCTTCAGAAAGTTAAAGACGCTAGCCTGAAAGTAAAAAGGGACAAGTGTCAACTTTGTACGGAGAGAGTGGAGTTCCTGGGATACCTTATCGATAGACAGGGAATCCACCCCACCGAAAAAAAACAAACCGCAATCAAGACCTAAGAATAAGACAGACCTCCAAGCCTCCAAAACTAACCACAATCAAGACCTAAGAATAAGACAGACCTCAAACGCCCCAAGACCTAAGAATAAGACAGACCTCCAAGCCTTCCTGGGACTCATTAACTTTTATAACATCTTGTTGCCCCAGAAGGCGACCGTAGCCGAGCCCCTACATAGACTTCTTGACAAAAAGGCTTCCTGGGTCTGGGGACGGCATGAAGAATGGGCATTCCAACAAGTAAAAAACCTCTTAACCTCCGATGCAATACAACAAAACTCTACCCTCAATGGTTACCTGTGACGCCTCACCATTCGGAGTGGGAGCCATTTTAAGCCATGTCCTACCAAATGGGAATGAGGCACCTATTACGTTATTTTCGAGAACCTTGTCTATGACTGAAAGGAACTGTAGTCAACTTGATAAAGAGGCTCTCGCTATTGTATCCGCAATTAAACGTTTCCATGAATATGTGTATGGAAGACCCTTTGCCATAATTACAGACCACAAGCTGCTACTTGGTATTTTGGCGGGAAACAAACCAACTCCCCATATCTTATCACCAAGAATGACACATTGGTCAAAATTTTTAGCCGCCTACAATTACCGATTGCAACACCGCCTGGGGAAAACCATTCTCCACACTGACGCTTTGAGCTGCTCTCCACTACCAGACGTCATAGAGGAACCCAGCTCCAACCTTAGCCGTATTGCAAATCGAAACCCTTAAATCGCCGCCGCTGACCGCTCGAGACATCGCCTCAGAAACAAAAAAGGACCCCGTTTTGGCACGAGTCCTCAGCTGGGTGGAACGGGGTTGGCTGGACAGTGCACCCAATGACACTTTCAAGCCATTCAGAAATCGACAGACAAAACTATTCTCCCAAAAGGGCTGCATCTTGTGGGGAGACAAAGTTGTAATCCCGGAGAAATTGCAACATAAGGTATTAAAAATGTTGCACAATGAACATCCAGGCATTGTGCGGATGAAGGCATTGGTCAGGAGTTACGCATGGTGGCCTGGGTTAGACAGACAGATAGAGACCTGGGTAGCAAAGTGCAGCAAATGCCAGGAGACTCACTCTAATCCTCCAAAAACTCCCCCAACTCAGTGGGAAACGCCTCGAGGTCCTTGATCCCGTATCCACATCGATTTTGTGGGACCCATAAGAGGACACACTTTCCTCCTAACAGTGGATGCTATTCTAACTGGCTCGAGGTCCACAAGATGAAAAGCACCACCACAGAGGCGGTCACTAAAAAACTGAATAAGCTATTCGCTACCCATGGATTGCCAGATGTCCTGGTCTCCAATAATGGCCCCCAATTAACTGCCCTGGCATTTGAACAGTACCTGGCAGATCGGGGCATCCGCCATGCCTTAACATTGCCAGCTCATCCTGCGGCCAATGGTAGGGCTGAGCGAATGGTTCAATTTGTAAAAAAAACTTTGCACAAAATGGACCACGGTGACATTAATGACAAAATAACCCGAATGCTTCTCCTCCAACACATAACCCCAACAGCACCACGAACAGAACCCCAGCTGAACTCCTGATGGGCTGGAAACTTTGCTCGCATCTCGATCGCCTCCACCCAAATTACACACCTGAACAACCCTCAGGATCCAGCAGCAAATGTCGGGCATTCCAGGAAGGTGACTCCATTTTTGCGAAAAACTTTTTGGGTGACCCATTGTGGGTCCCCGCTACCATAACGCAACTTTCGGGACCCCGATCCTATCGCCTACAAACTGCAGATGGTAAGATGTGGAAGCACCACCTAGACCAACTCCGTTCCAGACTAGCACCTAGTCCTATCTCAGCCCCTGAATCTCTAACTGGGGTGAAGGAACATCGAGGAGGCAGAAAAAGAAATAACAGATGACTTAACAATCGAAACCCAGAAGTCTACACAACCAACCAGGGATACTCACCGCCAGAAGGAGAACCGAGCCGGGGAGTGGCCTCGCCACGTGACAGCACCCCGATGGCAGCAGATCCAGGGAACCCAGAAGACAGCACTGGCAGAAGCAGGGAGAACAGCCTGGAGCCATTCGAAGGAGCAGCAGAACCATTTTCACCATCCAGCCCCGCTGACAGCCCACCGCAACCAGAGCCAGGACAGAAACCAGTGGAACAGCGCAGGTCAGGCAGACAGGTGAAGCGACCTGCCTATTTGCGAGAGTACGTCACCCCACCCCTCAGACGGAACCTAGGGGGGAGGGGTGTTGTGGACTAAGCTAATGCAGCAGTAACAACCCCAAATAGCTTTACTTGCAGTAGGCTCGTAATCCTGCACTTCTCATTGGCCCGCAAATAGCGAATCGTGATTGGTCGTTTCTGGCCAGTCTGATTGGCTGTTAACGGGCCTCTCTGATTGGACGCTTGTGAGAGTGATAAACTCAAATCCTTGGTTGTTTTGACAGCAGCCAGCTCTATAAAAGAGCTGCTGCTGCCCAAGTATTTGCTCTGTTCTTATTTCACAATAAAGAGTTGAAGTCACCGTTCGATGTCTCGTCTCCGTTCCTTGCGCCCATGCTCAGGACTTAACAGAGGCTATTCAGAGAGGGATCTGCCTGCATCTCTTCTATCCTCACCCTTGGATTCCTCCCTCCTGGCTTTCTTCCCTAGCCTCATTTTAAGGGAAGGGGGAAGCAAGGTGGGACAATAGTAGCTAAAAGGCTGCAATGCAGGCTGGGGTTTATTAAAGATATGGATGGGGGAAAGATGTTATTCCTTTCCCAAGGACCAAGGGAAAGTGGAATAAAATAGGTGTGTGTGTGTGTGTGTGTGTGTGTGTGTGTGTGTGTGTGTAAATAACAACCCAGGATAGCTTCAGCCACAAACAACAGCTGTTATTATTTTTTCTGAGAGCTTCTAAGCTACACAGCATTTTTTAAATAAATACTAACAATAACAAACCATAATATACAGGATTAAAGGAAGGAAGGTGAAATCATAGGAGGGGGAAAGAAGGAAGGAAGGAAGGTGTTGTGAATGAATAATACCAATAAAGTTATCTTGAGCTTGAAGTCAAGTGCAGGGTTCTGGCCCTGCACTTCTGATTGGCTGTTAATGGCAGGATCGGATTGGTCCGTTCAGGAGCATCTGATTGGCCATTAACAGGCCATTCCCATTGGTTAATGGAGCTAGCTCTCCAGGTTTGCTATTGGTTGAATAGTTAATAAGTTGCCTATATAAGGAAGGCTATAGCAGCCCTCCAGTTCGAGCTGTCACAATATGTAAATAAAGAGTTTGAAGTTCACTGTTCTACCGCCTCGTCATTCACACCCATGCTTCAGACTTAACAGAAGGAATAAGGATATGATGGATGGCCCTACACTCCCATCATTCCTGAGTTGTGCTGTTAAAGAAATCTAGTGCCACCAGGAAGAAGTCAAGTTGTGAAAGAGTGATTGAAATTCCTCACAAAACCTCATTATTCAGGTTAAATTGCCAGGTTGGCACTTTGTGATAAATAAGTGGGTTTTGGGTTGCAGTTTGAGCACTAAAAGGTTCGCCATCAATGTGGATAAAAATATGAAATGCATTCTAAACATCTGTCTGACTCTGAAGCCAATTTTATTAACATATTCAATTTATATGCTGTCCAACTCCAATGACTCCCATTTCTCAAACGGACTGCAGCCTCTCTGGCTTCTCACATTTCAATAAAACCATGAAGGAATTCTTCTCATTATTATTATTTTCTGACTAAGAAGGGTAGGCAGCTAGGGTGGGTTCAGAGTGATGAAAAGATCACTCAACAACAGGATACTTTACCACTTCCCTCAAATAAAATAAGCTCCAAATTCATACCAACAGAAATATTAAAAGAAACAATTTTAAGCATAATGAGAATAAGAGAGTTTATAAAATAAATCTCTTTCAACAAAAAAAAAAGAAAGAAAAAGAAACTGAATAGAATGATTTAGAATACAGGAAATATATTTGTTATAGAACTATAGCTACAGAGCTAGTGAGACACATTGCAATGGCCTTTTCAAAGCGAAGCAATTTTGAGTTTGGCCAGTGCTTGAATAAAAGACCATATGTCTAGAATTCTATAACGAAAAGAAGGCAGTCTATACATTTCTGAATAGATAATGAATATAGACTCAATCAACACTCCGTGAATACTTTGTTAACATAAAGCATCACTCAACACACTATGCCCCAGGACTTTACAAATTCATGCTTGATAGAGTTGTATAGTGAAAATTAATATCATGCTATAATAGCAAGAACTATTGTGAGCATAACCTTTTCTCATGCATATTTATAAGTCTTCCCACTTAATAAACTTGAAAATGAATACCTTGGATATGATCATTGCTGCATACAAAAGCATGCTTCAAATCCAATATAAAAATTGGCTGCAGTGTCAGGTTAACTGACGATCGGAAATAAAGGTGCTGCATTGTAAGCAGAAAATGCCTTCATTAACACATATCAAAGCTCTTTAAAAGGATTAGATCAACCAACGCTTCTCAAATAAATCTTTTGTGCCCGATTCAGTGAAATATAATAAGAACACAAACCATCCAGTAATGACTGGTTATGCAATATGTATGTGTACACACACACACACACACACACACACACACACACACACACACGTGGATCTTTGGTTATTCGGGTTTTCTCCCATGTAAGATTGGAAGTATCTAGGCAACGTTTCGATGAATTCTCATTCATCATCTTCAGGCTTGGTCTTCAGCTCTGTGCTTCTCAGAGTGATGTGAGCTTGCAACTGCTTCTTCCTTTTAACTGCTAGTGGGGGTGTGACTTGATTGGGTGGGGGCTTGGCTGTGTTCTGATTGGGTGTGGGTATGTTCTCATTGGTTGGGGCTTTGGCTGTGTTCTGATTGGTTGGGGGGGTTGGCTGTGTTCTGATTGGCTGGAGGCATGTTCTGTTCGGGTGGGGGCTTGGTTGTGCTCTGGAACCCCACTTAGACCAATAGTCAGCTCCATAGGCTCACCTCTACAAAACCTAGCCAAATTTCTCGCCAAACAACCACAGCCCTATGCAGAATCCATCAACTCACATGTAAGAAACTCATTCCAGTTCATCAAGATCATAAAGAAACAAAACTTACAACCCAGTGACCTACTAGTGAGCTTCGATGTCATATCCCTCTTCACCCAAGTGCCAATAAAAGAAGCCTTGACAGCCATCCAAAACAAATACAACCTCCCCAAGCACATCCTAGATCTGACCAACCACTGCCTATCCAATACATACTTCACCTACAATGGACAAAAATACAAACAAATAGAAGGAGCACCCATAGGATCACCCCTCTCACCTGTCATCGCTAACCTCTACATGGAACACTTTTAAACACAAGCTCTAGCAAAATATGATCACAAACCCAAACTCTGGCTCAGATACGTAGATGACACCTTCATAATCTTCACTTCAGCAGCAAAATAATCAGAGAAGCCATAGAGATAGAAAAATGCCCACACAGCATGAATAAATGAGATGATACCTCCCACCTACCAGCCATTTGGAAACCCGCCCTCATGAACAGATGAGTACCTAACATGAAGAATGACACCAGACCCACACCCCTGAGAACCACACAAGATGCCATCACCACACTTCCACGTAGAAGGCAGACTCACACCCACACAGAAGATGAGACACTACCACGGACCAGAAGCCACACTGCAGCTGCATCACTACCCACTTCAAACCCCTCTGAACCATACATGAAGCGAACTGACCCCCACCATGAAGATGCAGCACGACCACGAACTCGAACCCAAACAGCAAGATCACAGCTCACCAGCTCAAATCCCCCAGCAACTAAGACTAACCTGAGCACAACCAAGCCCCCACCTGAACAGAACATGCCTCCAGCCAATCAGAACACAGCCAACCCCCAACCAATCAGAACACAGCCAAAGCCCCAACCAATGAGAACACACACCCCACCCAATCAGAACACAGCCAAGCCCCCACCCAATCAAGTCACACCCCCACTAGCAGGTAAAAGGAAAAAGCAGCTGCAAGCTCACATCACTCTGAGAAGCACAGATCTGAAGACCAAGCCTGAAGATGATGAATGAGACTTCATCGAAACGTTGCCTAGATACTTCCAATCTTACGCGGGAGAAAACCCGAATAACCAAAGATCCACATACAAATACCCGTGAGAACCTCAGAAAAAACACACACACACACACACACATATATTGCATGTATATGATTTCCAGGATATGTCTCATTGATGTCTCGATCCTATGGCTGATATTTAACAATCAATTATTTTGGAGTAATCATAAGAAATCCTAAACAACATTTGTAGTTGTTATGAAATACATTTAGTCAACACTAATTTTACATGCATGCTGCTTACCAGAGTACAGACATTCACAATTTATACATTAATAAAACTCTGCAAAGTTTAATCTAGAGGAATAATTGTTTCTGGGCATTCCAGGATTGATTTTTTTTTTTTTTTTTTTTGGTAGTATTTTATCAGTATATGCAGTATATGTGATTTAATCAGGTTTGGCATGAAAAAGAAACAAAACAAAAGTATCAGAACTGCAGCAACACTGCATACACACAATATTCTGTATAAAATTCAGAAAGCAAATACATACAAGTGGTTTTCAACATTATACAGTACTCTAACACATAGGGAACCATCTGGAAACAATTTCAGAGGCACCTCTAATCAAGAAGAAGATTTGCATCAGATCAAAGATACCCCTGTGTAATTCTCTTGTACTCCCACAGTTAAATCCTAATTATCAAACTATTCAGATTCCAAATTTACATTAATATTTACATGGACATCCATGTACCACTGTTTATAGAACTTCTGTTGAGTAACTGCAAAGATGTAGTAGCTAGTGGAATGTGGTAAAACCCCAGGGCATTCACAGTTCCATAATTCAGGAGCTCAATCAAACTAAGAATGTGGGGTTTTAATTGCAGAGTAACCTACAAATAAAACAAAGATGAAATGTTCATCAGAAGTAATAAAGAAGTCAGAAATCTAATTGGCTTCTCTGGCGTGATGTTTGGGTACGTCCTCCCATGTGAAAAAGTACAGTTTATTTAAGATAAAAACACCTTTCATGATTGCAACATTAAAAAAATAAACTACTGGCTAACAACTTAACTGATGGCAAACCTTGTGACTGATACATTAATTTTGGGACCTACTCCTTAGTACATGATGAAACTATCACCATCTAGAAGAACAATGACTGATAGAAGAAGGGGGGAGAGACAGTATAGATTAAATGGACACACAAGCATAACCAAAATCTTTTAAAGTTAGCACATATTGCAAATTTTCAGGCACTCAGCAGTTCAGTGGTGGTATTCAACAGGTTCTGACCAGTTCTGGAGAACTGGTAGCAGAAATTTTGAGTAATTTAGAGAACAGTCAAATACTACCTCTGACTAGAGATTTTATGATATCCTTCCCCTGCCACGCCCACCAAGCCATGCCCACAGAACCGGTAGTAAAAAAAATGAATCCCACCACTGCAGCAGTTAATACACCGGTAGAAAGGCCCCATATGGTTTATAAATTCATTTAAAATGCTGAATAATATATAGGTGAATTTTAAAAACTAATAGCAGCTTGCAAATAGAGAAATTATTAGGCCCTTTCCACTTTAGCTGAGAGTAAAAACCATTTAGGCATTCCCTTCCCATGAATGGCTCTCTCAGAAAAAAAAAGTGCATATCTAGTAATGATCATCATCTGATGAACACCAAAATAAGAGCCATAAAATAAACTGAAAAACTTCAGCATTGTGCCATCATGGTAATGGGTATTACACCCTGAGTTACTTGATAGTGGTATATAAATTAAATAAATAAAATTATAAATATTAATACAGTTTATATAGCTTGATAATTGATGCTGGCATTTGTCTCCATGTGATGCACTGTAGTATATAAGGACATGACATAACCTGTTGAGGAAGATAGCAAAATTTTAAAAACATATTCAGGTTCTCACAGAGCTTTATTGTTTTCAATGAACATTTCTTTAGAACAAAGGTCTCCAAACTTGGCAAGTTTAAGACTTGTGGACTTCAACTCCCAGAATTCCTGAGCTAAGGAGGAGGAATTCTGGGAACTGAAGTCCATAAGTCTTAAAGCTGTCAAGTTTGAAGACTCCTGCTTTAGAAGAAAAAAAAATATTCTGAAAGGTCTTAAAAACTGCACTCAGTCCTTGGAAATTCAATGAAATTACGTTTCTTTCAAAAAGTCCAATTTTGGCCAAGAGAAAAGATCGAACATCACATCATCAACCCAATCACTTCTCTCTGTTTTTTCTCTTTTGATTTTTTATGAAAAAGGAATTGTTAAAATGACTAGTTTGATTTCATAGTTTCTGATTTTCAGAAGCAATATATAGAATAATTAAATAATCTAGCCAATACTATACAGAAAAAACCCCCAAAAAACTAAAGTTAAGTAAGACCAAAGATCGATTAATCAGACAAAGTTTGTATCTTTAGTACTAATGTATACAACTTATACTTAGTAATATGGAGTGGGCTTTACCTTACCTCCCTAATCATAGTGCCTGGGGATACAAATACTACACTAAATTAAATTGTGATTTTTTGGGGGAAGGGGGGTGGCATAATATTGGTGAACCAATTCAATGATGGTTTGCAAACTTGGTTTCTGGTTGTGAATGAATGTGGGTTAATTTCAGAAAAGGAAGAAAGTACCAAGAAGAAAGTATTACAGAAAAAAAATATTTGCTTCTTGGAAAATTAGACAGTCTAAGAAAGAAATTTAAAGCATTTTCACCTTGATTATGTTTAGGTATAAGTTGAGATAGAGATATTTTGACTTTGATTTCCCAAATTCTGTTACAACTCCTTAACCAGAATAAGGTAGATTCTAAAACTCCTAGCAATGTCTTTTCCCAGGTCATCCCTACCTTGACTTGGCTGACACTGGTTTACCAAGTTGTATGAACTTGGTAGGAGTTATTCAAAAATATTATTATAAAACAAACTGTGTCTTTGCCTGATTTATGAACTAGGTCCCTACCAAGAATATTTAGTGTGGATAAAATATACAAACATATCTATGTTTGTATATATTTTAAGTACAGAGGAACCTCTATTTATACAAGAACTCGATAAAATAGCACTTAGATTTATATTCTGCTTCCCAGTGTTTTACAGCCCTTTCTAAGTGAGTTACAGAATCAACATATTTCCCCCATCAATCTGAGTCCTCATTTTATTGACCTTGTAAGGCTGTATCAACTTAAGTCAGAGAGACTTGAACTGCTGGCAATTGGCAGTTAGCAGAATAAGCCTGCAATATTGTATTCTAACCATTGCGCCATCACAGCAAAGTCTTAACTTGCAGTAGACCAAACTTCCACTGTGATTTTCCACATTCCACATTTGTGTAATGAGATGCAATTACAAATGGTGTAATGAAGTACAATGGCAAATGGTGCAATTACATCGTTTACATGATGAGGTCATTGCACAAATGACAGAAATGTCCTGAACTTTGATTCAAAGAAAATTCCTGAATAACAGGTACCTCCTTCCATAATTAGCTCATTAAAACAAGGCTTCTCTGGACCTTTATAGGGGTGTATGTCCCTGAAAACTCTACACACAGTAGGGGAGTATTTATTTGAGTCAGTGGGGAAGGACTTTTCACTCTGTTTACTACATTAAGAGTTCTCCTTGGGGAAGGCATAGGAAAAATTGCATGAACATAATCACTGGATAGAAAAAAAGAATACAAAGGCTTTTTAATAAGAATTCAGCAGGCTGTTTTGGGGGAACATGATGTAAAATCTCATTCTATTCTATCCCTTATATAGTTAATCATTTGAGAGCCCACTTCAACAATGGAAATGCAACCCATTGTCTCTGCTCATGAAAATTACCAACCTTTAAACCAGGGATCCCAACCTGAAGCAATATAAAGAAAAACTTCAAGTGTTGACTGGGTCTTCAGAGCCTCTCAAAATGTTATTCACAAATTAATATTCAATGGGATGGAAGTCAAGCATGTTAAATCCCTAAGAAATACAACCTACCTGTGAAATATAATTAATGCATATTCACTTGAATGTAAATATAATATGGTTCCACTCAATTTTGGGGAATAGGAAACTAGCCATCAAAGCCAACTGCACCCTCCTCTAGCCCTGCAACAAACTCTGTGCCCCAATATGAAATGATTGTGTTGACAATTATGAAAGAAGACTGGCTGAAGCTTTTTCATAGAAGAAATGATGTATTTTAACCAACTCACCATTAGTCATCCATATGACTGAAGGGTTGTAAATAATTCTTATCAACTTTTAATAGCAAACTATTAATAAAAAAAGAAAGAAATAGAAACAGCCAGAGCTAGAGACAGAAAATGGTTATCTAGATAAAGCAAATCCAGCTTTATTGAAAACTGATGAGAATTTTTTCAAGTGAAACATTTGCATCTGTGTTTATTTGTTTGTGTAAAATGGGCTTTACTATCTCTCCAATAGCGCGGATACGACTCACTGAAAGAGCTAAAGAAAAGGAATAATGCACTCATTTGATAAAATAAGACAAACTGTTATGTAAATCTCATTAAAATAATGCAACCATTAAGGAGATAATCCTAATCTTTTCAATTGCTTGGTTGTTCTTGTTAATTAAGCTCATTATGAAATATATCTTTGAAGGAAAAGAAGAGTACTCCAGATTAAAGAATTCCAATTTACAGCAAAATGTTTTCCAGGAAAAAAGCAAATATAAGCAAAATTTCACATGATCTTTTGCAACTGATCAATTTGGTCTTAATTGGTAGTTTAATAAGTAATGGTTCTTTTTAATGTGGAGGAAAGAAACTTCTTAAATGCTAAAAAAAACACATAAAACAATCCTTACATGGTTACTGGTAATAGTGTTGCAAAGACAGTATAGGTGGCAATTGAAGAGGAAAACTCTGTGTTGCACAAATAAAAGATAGATAAGATAGATGAGGTGGGGAAGGATGACAAATTTTGAAACTGTATTTGTTTTTTTTTCAATAGATGAACACAATAAGTTGTGTTTCAGTAGGTAAGGTATGTGTTAGCACCTAGTCAATCTTGAATAATTTTGAAAACTAAGCTGGGTTGTCTCTGCCTTGAACTTAGATGAAAGACCACTAGAAAAGTGTCTAGTGGAGGCAATGATCGAATTACTTTAGATTTAGGTAAAATGGTTAGGTACAATGAAATATGAGATAACCAAGGGAAATTAAAAACTAACCAGGAGCTGAAAGACCAAGGAATAATTATAGATTGGTGGCCATACCTTCAACTGCAAGCAAGACATAAAAAAGACACAGAAGAATATGGATTTAACAATGAGTTACAACACTTAGATAAAATTTAAGTAGGCCCAGAGAAGAAATTTATAACAAGAACATATAATTACTTGCTAAGATTTGATATGGAAGAGGAAGTGGTAAAAGGGCCCATGATAACATGGGCAAAAAGTTTTGGACACAACATAGAACTAGAAAATATTACACATAACAACAGCAGCAAGGATTGCATTTGCACAATGTTGGAAGTGAGATAGTACACCGACGGAGGAATTAGTAATCCAAAAGGTATTTGAATGTGCTGAAATGGACAAACTCACTGTAGAGTTAAAAGGAAAAGAAGAGTCAAAGTACTACGCAGTTTGGGATAATTTGTATGAATGATTGAATAGTAGAAATAAGAATAGTAGAAATAAGAAAATTGTATAGACATATAAATGAATATAAATATATGGAGAGCTGTATATGTAATAACGATGCCACAGTATTGTTAAATATGAGAATGAGATATGTAAACAAAAAAAAGCATAATTTAAAAATGAAAAAAAAGAGATAAAGTTCTTTCCTAACAATTGGAAAAAAAGAAAAAGAAAAGAGTCTAGACTGGAAAGTAGAAAAAAATATTCTGTTAAAAGATAGTGGCAAACCAGTTTTGTACTGATGCCAAGAAAATTACATGGATCTATCCAGGTGGTCACAGGATTCACATCTTATAGTAAAGGTGTGATTCCAAGCCAGTTGTTTTTCCCTTCTATGAGGAAAACAACCTACACATATACATCTCATTTATGAATATGGCTCAGTCCAGGTGTATCAACCAACCAAGGAAAAATATTAATAAAACATAATTGACTTGATTTAAGTGTGACAGATTTAACAGATAATCAGAGTTGGAAGGGATCTTAGTCCAGACTCCTGCCCTAGCAGGAGACCCTACACCATTTCTGACAAATGGCAGTCCAACCTCTTCTTGAAGGTCTCAAGTGATGGCACTCCTACAACTTCCGAGGGCAAATTGTTCCATTGGTTGATTGTTCTCACTGTCAGAAAATTTTTCCTTATTTCCAGGTTAAATCTCTCCTTGTTTCCATCCATTATTCCTTGTCTGGCCTACAGGCTCTTTAGAAAATAGCTTGACCCCTTCCTCTCTGTGGCAGCCCCTCAAATATTGGAACACTGCTATCTTGTACTATGGGTCTTTCTTTCAGCCTGTAACTAAACTGTAGATTGGAGAATGCAGTAATGAATCAACTTCAAAAGTTTCAGTACATGCCAAGCCTCAAGGCCTCACGTAGGCTGAAAGCGTGTACCAGGAACAAAGAACATCAATCAGCAATACGTCACCAGGGGCTACTAACTGGACTGCAGGCATTGATTGGCTACTTTGTACCTACTAAAACTGACCATATAACACTGTGATTTGATGCTACTATGTGTCCACTAATATTTCTACTCATGTAACATAATGATTGGATAGAGCTCACTGCTTGAGCATGAGGAGATCGTGAGGTTCTGCTTGAGCATGAGGAGATCGTGATTTAATGGGACTTCCTTTTGAGTAAACAGCATATAGTCACACTTCAGTACCTTTAATTCAAGCTTTAAACCTACAGTCTTTATAGTTTTAAAGCTGGATTATATTTGTCTTGCTGTGGCAGCAAAATCTACAAGATTACCAGGCGAAAGTTCCATAAATCTCAATTGAATACTACTTTCTAGGGTTTCCTGAAGGAACTGGTAGAGAGTTTGCAATGGAAAATTTGATTGTGAACCGTTGTTTTCATTTACTTTACAATTCAATGCTGTCTTCATTTTCACTAGCTTTTCTTAAGAGTCTTCAAATAATAGGATTTGTAATACCAGAATAAAGAAATACGGAATGTGTGGCATGTGTATAATTAGGGATGGATAGAAACGTAGTGTTAAAACAATTGAAGACCACTAAGTTTGGGGAAATAATGACCATGTTTGCTCCACATCTACATCTAAGATCTACATCTGGAATATGCCTTTACACATACTTGGACCCTCTCCTTACCCACCCATGCAACTGCCACTTATCCAATTTATTGTATGCTAATGTTTGGAGAAGAAGAGAACTTGGTATGAATGTTTTTAGAATGAGGGTAGTCATTTTAACATTAATCTAGTCACCTCTAGACTAAAGATGGGCAGCAAATAAATAAAATTTACAAATATACAGATTGCACACAGGAGATTGGGAGATGGAGACAAGGATATATGGATTGTATTGAAGTTCCATGAATCTAATGGCATTATCCATATTATTTATTTTTCCCATACACACAGAATAATATTAAGTAAGTTTCACATTGAAGTATATATATGCTATCATAGAATTGTCAATTGGATAATATGAAGATCACATATTGCATTAGAGATACACCTCACATGGTTAGGTTGGCATAGAATATAGTGGGATGAAATAGTGCATCTGTGTGAAACTCTGTTGAATGATCCCTCAGTGTTATTGTCCATCCAAATGGATAATGAAGACCTTGGGAAGACTAACATGCTCCCCCCCCCTACACACACATACACCTACCGGCATTCATGTGTTGTGTCTGACCTATAGAATTCTCCTTTACTACATAGTGCATATAATGATCATATTGGGAAATGATTAAGGCCCAATAAATAATTTAGGTGATAGCTTGGATTACTATAACCAGCTGAAACTAAGTTAGTCAGCAGCCAATAGACAGTATTGCAGAAGTAGGTTTTGGAGATAAAAGAAGTACATTTGTTTAATGTAAGGTAAGAATTATGACTCTGGATAACTCTAATAAGTTGAGTGTCAACTTTGGGTTCTTTTGAAGCTTGGCTTGAGGCTCATGATTTAATTAGGGCAATCGCGGGAACCCTGACATTGAGTGCAGGAATAATAAATTTTACATGGCTAACACATTGAGCTTTGGAACTATTCCTCAGATCCATAGTGAGAGTCCATAGAAGGTAAGAACTTAAGGTCCTGGAAGGTAAAGACCAATATGGGAAATACTAATGCAAAAGGCTCAAGGGATTTTCTGCCTGATCCATCAATGGCAGCTGAGCACATGATCAATGTATGTTAACAACTGTCATGAACCTGCAATTGCTGACAGTCTGTAATTGGTTGGCTGGGAGAGGTTTGTAACCAGCATCAAGACTGGAGTTGCATAGTGGAAACCAGTCCTAACTTTCACCAAAATGTCACATTAACTGAACCCATAAAGAGTTTGGTGAATACTTTTTTTCCATATTCTGAAATAAAACAGTATTTTATTTGCTCCTTACTTGTTTTTAACAGTGTTGAGTCAAATGCATCTCTTTAAGCTGTGAGCAAGCAAGGCAAACTGCAGAGAATGAAGAAGTCATAAATTGTTCCTTTTCCTCTGAGTGAAGAAGTTTAAATTGCTGTGTTCTGCTGCCCTTAGCAACAAGAATGTAGCAATTCTGAACCTCTCTCCAGAAGCAATAGACCTGAGCCATGAGACAAAGCTTCTCTCCCTCTTCTTGTTCTTGGCTGGATGCTATTATTTGGTTCACTTATAAACTTATGCTCTGTTCTTGTGAGTCACTCACTGACAGCTTACTTTCCCACTGTTTTTCATCTAACTGCAATATTGTATTTTACTTGGAGAATATTTTTGCGTCCTTTTGCTGAAACTGTCATTAAAATTGATCCGTTATCTTCTTTCAGTTTGGCTAGACATTGTAAAAAACATCAATGATGTTCTTAAAAGATAATTTGTCAAAGATCTAATAAATGCTTTAATTATCCATCTATGTGCTCATGCTTGTTTGCTGTGCAAACGCCATTTCGATTTCCCATCATTTTAAGCACACACATAAAATATGCACATGCAAACTCACACCCATAGATATATGCACACCCATAGGTATAGATGTGGGTGCATGCACACATATGCACATACTACTGTCTTTGAATTAATGATGATTGTGATAAAAGAGGGAAAAGTGAAAAGAACAATATTCCAAGCTTTTAGAAAGATAGGATTACTGAGTAAAACAGGCATTTTCTCCAAACCAAAGAGAATAGTAAACCTGGCTAGATCAGTGGTGTCAAACTGGTGGACCACGGATCTGATTTGTCATGTGCAGATCACACCCATCTCAGCTCTGTGAAGGAAAAAATGTAGTGATACGTTCACCTGATGGTAATGTGACACCATGAGTTTGACACCCATGGACTAGATATTCAGAAAAAAATACATGGTGAGGCATGAATATCCACAGACAGCATGGAGAAAACCACAAAATGTGTTACTTTGTCACAATGCAAACGCAATCAGATTTTTTATTTTATTTTATTTATTCTATCATTGCTTATAATTACAAAATGAGCAAAGTTGGCCTTGTGATGTCATGATGCATATTCCATTATTCTGACATCATCATGGTTAATTATGTGAATAGTTGGGGTGAAATGTGGGGTAGAACATTTTCCCTTAATCACATTTTCCTACGCATTATTTTTTTCCATACTATGAAAGCATGCAACTTTGCATAATTGGGGATGATTTAGTTCATCAATTCATCCATTTAAGTTGTTTCTGATGCATTATATAGGTTTTTACTACTTTTTCTTTTAATTACACATCTAGGTAATATGGTGTGGCACAAAGTTAATCACTACAATCTAAAGAGCATTATTGGTTCTCCAACTCTTGTCACATAAACTTTTAATACTGAGCCTTTAATTATCATCCTCATGGCAATTTTGTAAAGAATTACCTGTTATTTAACAACAGCAGACTCCTTAATGATTATCTTCTGTGGAGTAAAACTTTTGCAGTGATAAAATGAAGATGGAGAATTATGCTGCATAGTATTGTAATCTTCCTGAAATTCATAGACAATGTTATCAAGGAAGGAGAAATGCTCTCCTGAAATTATTAGTTCCTACTCAGCTGCTCTATCATCTGTGAGTTCTTGGAGAGCATCTGGTTGCCCCAACAGAATTAGAGTTTAAAGGTTAGGCTGGGAATTTGAGAACAAAAACCCATCCCCAATGTAATAATTGGTAAACACTTGTTGACACAGAAATAGCATGGTCCAACTCATGGCATCAAATCACTAAAACAAAACTCTGAGAGGTACAATTTTTTAGGAACCACATGAGATTGATATTTCATGAACTATGGCTGTTGTCATTGTTGGAAAGGGCACAAATAGGATTCAGAGGCATATTCTTTGACCCTTAATGTGATTATAGTATAAGACTGATTTTCAATTAAGGAAACTGAACAGTTGAGAGGTTTACAGGTTATAGAATAAGACTGATTTTCAATTAAGGAAACTAAACAGTTGAGAGATTTACAGGTAGAGCATGGTGCAAGAGGTATTTATTCACTAAAATGAAAGTATTTTAAGGAATGATGAAAGAACCCATTAGGTTGAAAGTATAAGCAAAGTGATCCTTAGATCTCAAATAATCCAAGCTAACTGACATAGTCTACAAAAACTTCAGGGCTTTTGAAACCCAAATTGTTTTCAGGAAAGGAGACAACCAGTGATGGAGAGAAAAGAATAACAAGTTAGCAAGATGAAAGGACACAGAAAGATTGCTGTGGGACAAGGAATGTGGTCAGATATTCCTCTTTATAATATTACTGAAATCTGAATTATTTTTGCAATTAAAAAAACAATATTTTTAATGTTTATGTTTGCACAAATTTATAAATGATCAGAAACTAGGTAGGATAGTCAGGGGTGGGATTCAAATTTTTTAAAAACAGGTTCTGTGGGCATGGCTAAGTTGGTGGATGTGGCTTGGTGGTCATGTGACTGGCTGGGCATGGCCAACTCAACATCACTCACATCGAGGCATGCATCTCCTCGCCTTGCCTCTCATGGCTGTGGGGATGCTGCAACAGTCGTAAGTGTGAAAAATGTTCATGTCACTTTTTTCAGTGCCATTGTAACTTTAAATGGTCACTCCACACAAGCAAAGGAGGGGAAAAAAAACTCCAGAGATGTTCCTGAGACAGGAAGTCTAGTCCTGCCAAGAATGTAATAAGGGAGAATGTAATAATGGAGAGGCAGCTTCTGTAAGCAACACCAGAATGTTTCCTTCCTGCCTTCCTTACAGGATTAGGCCAGTAATTTCTTCCAACAACCGGTTCTTCAAACTGCCCAGAATATTAACAACTGGTTCTAGCAAATAGGTGCAAACTGGTAGAATCCCACCCCTGAGGGTAGCTGAACATGTGTTTATTTAATTAAGAGAATATATCCTTTCTATTTAGACAGCACACAAATTACATTTAAAATAAGGAAGTAAACAAAATATAAACTAGCTTACTTAATTTTTTTTATAAAAAATAAATAAAATATTAAAAAATATAAAAAAGAGATTCAAGGAACTACAGCTGGCTATTTCCTGCCTCTCTTTCTCTGTGAAGAGACCATCACCCAGACCTCCATTAAAGATTTTGACAGTATTTTTGTAGAAGATGGCTGTTAGGGATAACATTGTTTTACCCTAACTGGTTTAGGTAAATAATAATATGTTAATCATAGTTTGTATGTTAAAGTGTCTGCAACTTTAACTGTGGGATAGTAATTAAGGGAGTGGTTGTGAAAGCACTTTAAAAGAAGCAAGGCTGCAGCTTGCTCTCTCTCTGGCTTTGATGATTCCTGATTACTGCAAGGACACAAGACTGCATTGCTCGAATGGGAGAGAAAACAAAGGACTGACTTGTAAGTGAATTGACATAGGGTATTCAACACGGACTTTGCTAACTGAATATCCCTGAATGGACTGACTAAATGATACATGACTATTGGACTGTTATTTTGACTATGCTATGAACTCATAATGGAATAAACTATATTTTTGATAGCACAAGCATATCTGTTATTTTTACTGTATGTTAACAAACATACAAGCTTAGCTCACTCATTTATCTGTGTGCCTATCTGACTAACGCTGCACATTCTGTTTAGCTTGTCTCCTTAAACCTGGTTGGGGAAACCAGGCTTAACACTGGTTATGGGCCCAGAGGCTGCAAAGTCAGTTTAACTAGGATAAAACAGATTTATGTAAAAGTGAGAGTTTGTGTTGTTATACATTACAGTAAACAGACAGCTGTGTTTTATTAATTATATTTTTATATCCATATAAGAAAACATGGCACAAGTCAATTTACAAAGTTTGTCCCTTATATCCAAGTTGGATGGAACAAACTATGTATCATGGTCAATGAAATGTAGTCTGCTTCTACGAAGAGAAGGTTTGTGGAACATAATTGAAAATCCACCAAACGTAGAAGAATGGGATCCAGAGGATAAGGAAGATAAATTAAAGATAGAAGAATTTATGCATAAAAATCAGCAAGCTATTTGCATTATTGCTTTAACCTTAACTGATAAGCAACTTGTTTATATCCACGGAGAAAAAACAGCTGTTGGGTGTTGGCAGAAGCTGAAAAGGATTTATGTTCGAGATAACGCTGGTGCTCACATAAATCTAACACGGAAACTTTTCAGTACACATCTCCATAAGAATGGTGATATGCTGAGTCATTTGAAAACTATGCAAAGCATTTTTCAAGAACTGCACGAGAAAGAGCTTATTTTCTCTGAACTACACCAAGTCTACATAATTCTATCTTCACTTGATGAAAGCTATGATAACTACGTAACTTCCCTTGAAATATTGCCAAAGGAAAGCCTAAGTTTAACTGATATAACTGGCAGATTGATTGAAGAGGCCAGAAGAAGGCTTGAAAGAGATCAGTTAAGGAGGCAGCAACCTCAAAAAGAAGATAATGAAACTCCTACTGCATACGTAATTAAAAAGTGTTTTAATTGTGGAGGAAGAGGACATTTGGCAAGATTTTGTAAAAAGACAAAATGCCAGAATGCTGGCCAGAATACTAAAAGTCATCAAAAGAAAAATAAAAATTTTGAGTTAGCCATGTATACTAACGGAGCTGTAAAAAATAATTTATGGGTGGTTGACAGTGGAGCATCTCATTATATAACAAATGATAACAAACATTTTATTAAAATGTCCAAGAGTACACAGCAGATATCATTAGCCAATGGCTGGAAACTGAAAGCTAAAGGTCAAGGTATAGCATATTGTTCTTTTATAAAAGAGAATGTAAAAATGTTATATATACCACAACTTAAGTTTAATTTAATTTCAGTTAGAATTTTGGTTAAACTAGGATATGTAGTTACATTTAGGGGAGATAACTGCATAATTGAGAAAGAAGATAAGAAAATTACTGCATCTTTAAGAGGTGAATTATATGTGTTAAATGATGATGGTTTAAAAGTGGCTAACACAGTTTATGAAAATAAGAAACCTCATGATGAATGTATTCACTTGTTACATCGAAGGCTAGGGCATTTAAATTTTAAAATGCTTAAGAAAACTGTTGAATTATCTAAGGGAATAAGTTTGAAACCTTGTAATAAGTATCTGCAATGTAATATTTGTAATCAAAGTAAGAGCAGGGTCACACCGGCTAATAGAGTTGATGGATTTACTACCAAAGAACCTTTAGAGGTAGTATTTGCTGATTTAATAGGTCCGAAAAAACCAAGTGTAGGAGGAGCTCGTTACATACTAAGTATAATGGACCATTATTCTAGATATGGGTTTTGCTATTTAATGAAGAGCAAAACTGAAACGTATCTAAATCTCTTTAATTGGATAAAATTTGCTAAAAGGAAAACTAAAAAGAAATTAGTAACTCTTATAACAGATAATGGTGCAGAATTTACAAATAATAAATTCCAGAATAGACTAAGAATGTTAGGTATTCAACATAAAATGTCTGCACCATATAGGCCACAACATAATGCCTTTATAGAGAGAAGAGGCCAAACATTACAATCAATGACACGTACTATGATGTCTGATTCAGGATTACCTGACAATTTGTGGGGAGAAGCAATAATGTGTGGTAATCATATATTAAATAATGTTGTTAATTCAACAACAGGTGAATTACCATTCACACTGTTGCATGGTACAAAACCTGATTTAAGTTACATGCACACATTTGGAGCACCAGCATGGGTGCATATCCCTACACAACTTAGACAAAAAGGACAACATAGAGCTAAAAGATTATATTTTGTAGGATATACATCTAATCATAGATCTTATAGATTCTGGGAACCAGGTACATCCAGAGTTTACACCAGTGCTAGTGCAAAATTCCTAGAACATGTAGGATGGAATAGATTAGAGCAAGATTTAAATAATGAAGTAATTATTAAACCCTACAAAAGGCAGAAAGATCAGACTAGTTATAAGAAGAGTCCAATTAAAGAAGAAGTCCATGAAGAGCAAATAGGACCAGAACAAGAGGAAACAGTTGATCAGGAAGAGTTAGATAATCAAGAAGAGTTAATAAATGAAAGTCCACCTGTAAGTCCTGTAATACCTAGACGTACTACACGTGTAACTAGACCACCTGATAGATATCAAGCAAGTATAGTTTGCCAAGTAACTAAAGTTCCAACTAGTGTAGATGAACTTAGGATGTATCCTGCTAAGGATCAGGAGAATTGGCAAAAGGCAATGGAAAAGGAATTAAATTCATTAAAGGTAATGAAAGTTCATGAAGATGCTAAATTACCTCCAGGAGAAAAATCCATTGGGTGCAAATGGATATTTAAAGTAAAAACTGGAAATGATGGGACTGTTACCCATAAGGCTAGGTTAGTAGCTCAAGGATTTAATCAAACTGCATCTGATTATGATGAAGTTTTTGCACCAAGTCTTAAAGCAACATCTTTAAGGGCAGCATTAGTGTGGGCAGCTAAGAAAAACTATGTCATTAACCATTTAGATGTAGAAACTGCTTATCTACATGCACCATTGCAGCACACTATATATTTAAGAAAACCAGTAGGTATAAAAGACAATAAAGTAAATAGTAATGATTGTTGGAAGCTCAAAAAGAGTCTTTACGGGTTGAAACAATCTGGGTTTGAATGGAACCAATATATTGTGAAAGATTTAAACAATATAGGTTTTAAATCTGGTTTAGCAGATCCATGTGTGTTTAAAAGAGAAAATAATGGAACGGTGTCATTATTGTTATTATTTACAGATGATATTGCTTTGATAACTAAGACTAATAATGAAGCTAATGAGATTATATCATTATTAGCCAAAAAGATAAAATTAAAGCATTTAGGTGAAATTAAAAAGTGTCTAGGATTGACAATTAACAAAACAAATAATGGTTTTAAGATATCTCAAGAAGATAAAATTTGCCAATTAATTAAAACGTATAAAATGGAACTTTGTAAACCGGCAAAGACTCCAATGAGTCAGGAAGTTTGCCAAACTGATGATCAAAGTCCCAAATTTGATAAGTCCATATATCAATCTTTGATTGGTAGCTTATCATATATAAGCAATTGGTCTAGGCCAGATATAGCTTACAGTGTAAATCAGCTGGCACGTTTTAATTCAGATCCACATCAATGTCATTGGCAATCATTAAAGAGAATTTTAAGATATCTTAAAGGAACAATGAACCATGCATTGTATATAGAACCAAAGGGTGATTTGAGTCTTAGTGCCTATGCAGATGCAAGTTTTGCAACTGATATAAACACTAAAAAATCAACATCTGGGATGGCTATATTATTTGGTAAGACACTAATAGGGTGGAGGTCAATCAGACAACAGCATATCAGCTTGTCCACGATGGAAGCGGAATTTTCATGTCTGTCATTATTATGCACTGACTTGATTTTGTACAAACAGTTATTATTAGACATGGGTATAACTGTAAAAGATTCCATTATTGTGTTCGAAGATAACCAAGCAGCTATAAAGTTAACTACTAGCATTGCTGTAAAAACTAGATCAAAGCATACTGATTTAAGATACTTAAATGTTAGAGAATCTGTAAAGAATGGGCTAATTAAATTGGAATACTGCATGACGGAAGAAAACATTGCAGACCAATTTACAAAAGCTCAAGGAGTAATCAAATTTAAAGAAAGTTGTAACAAATATGATTTAAAGATGTAAATAGTTATATTTATTATTATTTCCTAAAAGGGGAGAATGTTAGGGATAACATTGTTTTACCCTAACTGGTTTAGGTAAATAATAATATGTTAATCATAGTTTGTATGTTAAAGTGTCTGCAACTTTAACTGTGGGATAGTAATTAAGGGAGTGGTTGTGAAAGTACTTTAAAAGAAGCAAGGCTGCAGCTTGCTCTCTCTCTGGCTTTGATGATTCCTGATTACTGCAAGGACACAAGACTGCATTGCTCGAACGGGAGAGAAAACAAAGGACTGACTTGTAAGTGAATTGACATAGGGTATTCAACACGGACTTTGCTAACTGAATATCCCTGAATGGACTGACTAAATGATACATGACTATTGGACTGTTATTTTGACTATGCTATGAACTCATAATGGAATAAACTATATTTTTGATAGCACAAGCATATCTGTTATTTTTACTGTATGTTAATAAACATACAAGCTTAGCTCACTCATTTATCTGTGTGCCTATCTGACTAACGCTGCACATTCTGTTTAGCTTGTCTCCCTAACCCTGGTTGGGGAAACCAGGCTTAACAATGGCAATTCTTCGGACACCTGAACCTGCTTACTTAATATACATGATTGTACTGTTAAATTTTCACAAACAAGTTTGAACCTGGAAATGGAATGAATGACAAATGCAAATGTTTAAGAAAGGATCCCTGGGTCAGCTGAAGACTCATTTTCTCCATTGGCTAGAAGAATACCCTGATTTCTTCTCCAGTGATATGTTCAGAACTTCAGGTTGTATATCACTGGACTAGCCAGAAGTTGAACAGAGAGATACTATGGTTTCTGCAGCAGGCAAAATCACTTCAAATGAGTTTTGTTTTCCTCTCAGGATACAAAGTAAATTGACATTCACAGCTTACCACTTAACTGAACTGGTTCCTACATTCATTCTCCTACCAAGATATAATCAGTGATCAAGACACTGGTCTAGAAAACAGATGTTGGTTCTGGGTCTCCCATGAAACCGTGGCTAAGTAACTTTGGGCCAGATATTTTTTCTCAGCCCAATAGGAGGCAGAAGTATTCAGTAAGTTCACTAGCTTGGATTGGTTTTGAATAATATTCAATACTTCAATATGTAAAAATAAAATTGCTGGTTCTATGAATTATGCAAATCCATGATATTTAAGATTTTTCAATGTATCCCCTACTAATTTTCACTAAAGTTGTTTGCAACATCAGTTCTCTGACTGAAGCACTAAAGTGTAGGACAGGCTGCCTTAAACTGAATTACATGATGTGGGATTATAAAAAGATTATTCTCAATTTTTACCAAGAATGGTCAGTTTTTATTTTCTCATTTTGAGAAAGAGTGGCTCTGTGTCAATATATTGGCCAACACAAAGTGGAGTAGTAAAACTGCATTGGTACAAAGAGCAAGAGGCAATAAATCACTTCCCTAGAGAGGATCATATAAGCTACTCACAATGTAAACTAGTTTCAAGTGTTGGAACACTTGAAAGAAATTAAGTTATCAGAACATTGCGTGCCAACACAATTTATGCCTAATCTTTTGTTTACTTATCAAACAACACTAAAAATCCAATACCGGTAGTTTCTAGAATAAGCATTTTTCTTCTTAAAAACAGGGTTACTGAATTGCATGACATATGAACGTATAGTGTCCTGGAGCATTCTAGTGGAAGTAATTGATTTATTAATCTTATTCCAGCAACTTATTTACTTGGAAGTTCTCTATTTCTTAGCTTGTTTTTGCAATTTTTGCTAGCCAAATCCATCTCTTGACCATGTATTCTGCTTGACAAAATATTCAACAAATTCATGTTAATATACCCAGGGCGAGAATCATGGGCTGGGTAATCTAAAGCCAATTTGTCAACTTTGTTCCCAAAGGGCATATTAAGAATAGGTGCATAGCTTTATTGATTCCAGACACAACAAAGAAAGCTGATCCCAATGTCCAGGGTTAAAAGCACATTTCTTGCAAATTTGTTTTTATTGTGCATAGGTCAGGTCCAAAACTCAAGAATTGTTATTCTCCAAAAGGAAATAAGAATTAAAAAAAATTAATATAATCACAATCTTCATACACATCCATCTTTGGAAAAGTAATAATATTGCTAGACAAAAACTAGTAGGCATCAATTTAAATATTGAACATATACTGGATGCTAAAGTTCTTGTGACAAAGATGCTTGCTGCTTCAAGTCCTTTTTCTTTGATCTCTAAAGGATCTTAGTTCATTCTATCATCAACTAGTTGTAGTACAATATTCTCAACTGCCAATCATGGATGTAAGTGGGACATCTAAGGTTTTAAGAATAGGCTCAGATAATCATGATAACAGATGAACAGGGACCAATCGTGAACAGGGAACAATCGTGATAACAGATGAACAGGGGACAAGAACTATAATTAGGAATACAAGAAAAGAATGCAGATGCCACACATTCATTTATAAAGACAGATGAAAGGACTGAAGTGAGAATGAGATTTATGCTGTAGTTTTCTTTTAGCTAAATTCAATTCTTAATTGTTTTCTTAACAAATTAGGTATAGCTGGACAAATAAAGGTAATAAATCCAGGATGTTCTTAAGCCAAAGCAAACTGAACTTTATCATTGCCATGTGCTTTATTTTGCTTCTGAACCTGATGAGATTTTCCCTGCTGCCATTCTAATTTATCTTATTTAGAACAAATTAATTAGGAAAAAGGGGAAAAAATAAACATTTAGCCAGCCTAAATCTAAAAATAGGATTTGAATATTTGGGGTTATTTGAGAGAAAAACCATATTTGTGTGTAGACATATTTGTCTCAATTTTACCCAGTTTATATCCCAAACTAAAATGTCAGGGAAAGTAGGATTACAAGCGGGTAAATGATCTTTTCCTCATTACTCCAATGAAA
Source organism: Hydrophis major (assembly GCA_033807585.1). Taxonomy (NCBI): domain Eukaryota; kingdom Metazoa; phylum Chordata; class Lepidosauria; order Squamata; family Elapidae; genus Hydrophis; species Hydrophis major. The sequence continues at coordinate 33,826,719 of CM066332.1, read as the reverse complement.
GTTGTGAGTAAATTGGCCTTTTCTTTCTTGCCTTCTTGTTTCACTATTATGTTCCACTAATACAATACTTGTAGTGATATGTTGTCTTTGAAGCCTGGACAATGCACCTAAGAGAAAATGTATTGTGCCAATATTGCTACCAAATATTTTATGTGCCAATCTTAGAACCAAAATGTAGATTTGCTATAGCAGTACTGCTTCTGAAGTAAAAGACAGTCCCATTACATCAAACTATCACACCTGGTGAGTCAGGGAAAGTAAGCATGGTGTGGACCTTGTCAATTAAAGAATTCTGAGTGGTGGGATCCAGGAAGAGAACTTTCTCTGCCATTGACCCACCATTTCAAGCATTCTTACCTCAGATGCCCACTTTCTTCTGTCATTTTGGAAATGTCTAAAGACCTGACTCTGCCAACTCTCTTGGAACTCACTGAGTTGATTGACTGGTTAGTGCCTTAAAAGCCTTCCTTCTGCCTTTTAATTAACTTTTAGTGTTGAATTTTAATTACCCTTCTCTTACATTATGCTTACGATTAAAATTAAATATAAAGAACATCAAATTCATGATGACAATAGGCAAAGCAATCAGCCACAGGATTGACAGTTAAGATATCGAAGTGCTGGGTAGCTTCCGCCTTTTATGATCAACCACCAATGGAAAAAGAACAAGAAGTCAAGAAATATGCCACAACTACTACTCAGTAAAGCAGCCATGAAGGTCTTGAAAAAGATATTCAAATGCTGTGATATGTCTTTAGTTAGAAAGAATAGAATCATCCAAGCTATGGTGTTCCTTGTGATATTCTATGGAAACAAAGACTTCAAAGAAGTAGGATAAGACATACACTGCTCAAAAAAATAAAGGGAACTTAAACAACACAATGTAACTCCAAGTCAATCACACTTCTGTGAAATCAAACTGTCCATTTAGGTAGCAACACTGATTGACAATCAATTTCACATGCTGTTGTGCAAATGGAATAGACAACAGGTGGAAAGCACCAGCAGTTAGCAAGACATCCCCAATAAAAGAGTGGTTCTGCAGGTGGTGACCACAGACCACTTCTCAGTTCCTATGCTTTCTGGCTGATGGTTTGGTCACTTTTGAATGCTGGCGGTGCTTTCACTCTAGTGGTAGCATGAGACAGAGTCTACAGCCCACACAAGTGGCTCAGGTAGTGCAGCTCATCCAGGATGGCACATCAATGCAAGCTGTTGCAAGAAGGTTTGCTGTGTCTGTCAGTGTAGTGTCCAGAGCATGGAGGCACTACCAGGGGACAGGCCAGTACATCAGGAGATGTGAAGGAGGCCATAGGAGGGCAACAACCCAGCATCAGGACCACTACCTCCATCTTTATGCAAGGAGGGACAGGAGGAGCCCCGCCAGAGCCCTGAAAAATGATCTCCAATGGACCACAAATGTGCATGTGGATGCTTAAATGGTCAGAAACAGACTCCATGAGGGTGGTATGAGGGCCTGATGGCCACAGGTGGGGGTTGTGCTTACAGCCCAACACTGTGCAGGATGTTTGGCATTTGCCAGAGAACACCAAGATTGGCAAATTTGCCACTGGCGCCCTGTGTTCTTCACAGATGAAAGCAGGTTCACACTGAGCACATGTGACAGACATGACAGGATCTGGAGACGCTGCGGAGAACGTTCTGCTGCCTGCAACATACTCCAGCATGACTGGTTTGGCAGTGGGTCAGTAATGGTGTGGGGTGGCATTTCTTTAGGGGATCGCACAGCCCTCCATGTGCTTGTCAGAGGTAGCCTGACTGCCATTAGGTACTGAGATGAGATCCTCAGAGCCCTTGTGGGACCATATGCTGGTGCGGTTGGCCCTGGGTGCCTCCCAATGCAAGACAATGCTAGACCTCATGTGGCTGGAGTGTGTCAATAGTTCCTGCAAGATGAAGGCATTGATGCTATGGACTGGCCCAGACCTGAATCCAATTGAGCACATCTGGAATATCATGTCTCGCTCCATCCACCAGCGCCACGTTGCACCACAGACTGTCCAGGAGTTGGGGGATGCTTTAGTCTAGGTGTGGGAGGAGATCCTTCAGGAGACCATCTGCCACCTCATCAGGAGCATGCCCAGGCATTGTAGGGAGGTCATACAGGCACGTGGAGGGCACACACACACTACTGAGCCTCATTTTGACTTGTTTTAAGGACATTACATCAAAGTTGGATCAGCCTGTAGTGTTTTTTTCCACTTTAATTTTGAGTGTAATTCCAAATCCAGACCTCCATGGGTTGCTAAATTTGATTTCCATTGATAATGTTTGTGTGGTTTTGTTGTCAGCACATTTAACTATGTAATGAACAAAGTATTTAATAAGAATATTTCATTCATACAGATCTAGGATGTCTTATTTTTGTGTTCCCTTTATTTTTTTGAGCAGTGTATATTGGTTTCTCTAAACTTTGGTATTGGAGAAGACACCTGAGAATACTGTGGACAGCCAAGAAAGCAAACTGATGGTAGATCAAGCAGATCAACCCAGGGGTCTCACTTGAGGCACACACGATCAGGTTCAAATTAACTTACTTCAGACTCATTATGTGAAGTGCTCTAATGCTGGAAAAGATGGAAAAAGATGAATGATTACAAGATGGACAAACTCAATTGTGGTAGCAATTAGTCCACCATTGGGAGACTTATACAAAACAAGTTAGGGATAGATCAGCATGGAAGATCTATCTATATAGTTGCTGGGAGTCAAAAATGACTTGAAGGCACATAATCAATCAAACAACTACTTCTGAAATCCAAGTAAAATAAATGGATTCCATAATGACTATTCCCAGGAGTAGATAAATTTGGTCTAGGGTTGTTTTCTGTAACTCAAAGAGTTTATGCTTGACACAAACACTTATATGTTGGCTACTGAATTTATTACAATTTTCTGAATAATGCATAGATGTTCGGAGACAAATTACAAGCTCAGGAGGTTGTATGATATGAAGAGATGCATTTCAAATCCTTCCAGCTCAAAAAAACCTCCCACCTGATTACCAGATTGCCTGACTTATATAATATGCATGCATTTAGGATGAGTAATTGGTTTTTGCATAGGAAAAATGACCATTTTGTTTATTTCCACCCCCAACATATACACATTCCATCTGAACCTCAGCATGCATTACGCATGATAGTCACTCCATCAGCAAAATCTTTCTGTGACTCAGATGGTCTAATATTTCTTGCTCCTCCAAATTAAAGCATATTAAAATACACAAAACAGTGGGGTACTTGTATCTTACCCCCCACTTCATAGAAAAGAGCATGGGATAGCAGCTTACAGAAAACTTTTGCTTTAATCCATGTCTGTGAGGTAGACAAACAGATAGACAGATTAACAGGATTGGAAGGGACCTTGTAGGTCATTTAGTCCAACCCGGCCCAAGCAGGAGACCCTGCACCATTTCTGACAGATGGTAAGCTAGTCTCTTCTTGAAAGTTCCCCGTGATGCAGGGAATGCAGGGTTTATGTGTTCCATTTATAAAATGAGAAAAATATCTAAAACAGCTAAATATCTATTTAGATATATAAGCTACACTAAACTACATTGTCACAACCTGCATTACTCCATTTTATTTTTATCTGGGACTTCTTCAACACCAAGTAGCTTGCTTATAGTGCAGTTCTACCACAACACAATCATTTTTATAATTTAATCCTTTGAATTTGTTATTATCAGCTTAATGTGCTGGAAAATCTCAGATGGAAACCACCTTTTTTAAAGACCAAGAGCTTCTACAAAAAATGTCTTCTTAGTGACAAATGACTTTATTCTTCCCCAGTTTGAAAATGGAACTTTTCTGATATGGTTATTACAAAGATATGAAAAATTTCCTGTGAAATATAACATTGCTTATGGAATAAGTTTTGAAGTGTAATGCTTGCCTTAAAGAAAGTGATGAATAAAATGACTCATTTTATAAGTTGTTGTCCTAAGCACATCTATTTTCAAAGAGTTCTTGAAGCAATCTCTTTCGGATCAATCTGTCAGTGGTTGTGCTAACCTTTAAACAAACCTGCACTTAGAAATAGTTCTTTTATGGAATGTGCCAATAGCAAAGTTGGGAGAAACGTGCCTGAGATGAACTGGATTCATTTAAAATTCAGTCTTACTCATGCAGCAGCAAATAAACTATACCACTTTTAATGAGAAGGATTCTTTTATTTTTATTTATTTATTTTTTTCTGAAAACTACCCTATCAGACAGTATATATACTGGCCCTTGAAATGCATAATTATATTGCAGAAAAATATATGATCAATACTGAGTTGACAACATACAGGCAATAATGTATTGCATTGCATTGCATTGTATTGTATTGTTTTTAGAAGCAGAGGTATAAATGTACTATATAGGTAACACTGAAGACATTTTAACTTTGTTAGAGAAAGTGTTTCCCTTTAATTAATTCTATCTCCAAATTGGAAGGACTTTCATTTGTATATTGAAAATCTCCATTGGCAGCATTAATTTATAAATTGCACACATTCATTGATTGATTATATGCTGTTAAGTCATTTTTATCTCCTAGAAACTACATAAAGTAGATATATTTTCTCCATGAGGATCTGTCCCTAATAAGGTCTTCCAAGTTTTACAACTGTAATTGAGTCTACCTTGCTTATCCTTTTCTCTTTCCCAACACTAGAATATTTTCTGTATATTCTATCTGATGATATCCATGTATAAAGGTGTTATTTTGGGCATTTGAAGACATGAATATATTGCAGAAAATATATAGAATTTTCAGAAGAATTCATCGGAATGGTAGGAACTGATAAGTCAGTCTCTTGTTTCATTTTGGTTTCCTAAGCCATACAATCCAACTACATTTTCCTCTTTAACGTTGAATGTTTCCAACTTCTTACTTACATGTCATGTCAATTACACATTGAACTTGATCATTGAAGTAATCAATCATCTCTTTTTCTGAATCAGGCCTTATAGCAAAAATTGAATGATTGTCATATAAAAGAATTGTCTACTCCAAGGTTCCAAGAAAGAAAAAGAAACACTGTATTTAGAATATGCTATGGAAATTATATTGGTGAACTATAATATTTAACCTTTGCTTACCTCTCCAATTAAAGTATGGATTACATACAGCTATCCACCAGACTTTGGACTCCTCCACTGAATATATAATGGACATTTAGAACATACAATGGGAATGTATAATTTAGATACACACACAATGGTAGAAAGACAGATAGAAAAACAGCCATTAGTAACAAGTCTGTTCACAGTAATGGAGAATGTGTGATGGAAAAAATAATGAGAAATCTCCAGTCTTATAGGTTGATACAGCCACTAAATAGTGACATCTCCAATTTCTATATATTATACACACAGAATGTGAAAACAACAGAAATTAGAAATTCTAAAATAAAAAGGCAAATAGGTCCTGACAGGAAATGAATTAATTAATTAATTAATTTGCCATCCATCTCAATTCAAGGTGACTCTAGGAATCACTAAAAGTGGTAGAATTGGAGTCATGACTATTTTAGTAGCCTTTAGATTCAATAAGGATGCATATCCCACCACTTCATATAAAGTAGACCAAATTAAAATGGGTCATGGAATAGCTTGGTATATGAAGCTACTATATGCCTGTGAGGAAAAAGCAGTGACCATGATATAGAAGTAATATTGAAGCATTGGATTAAATTTAAAAAGGTTAAGAAAACAAAGAGATATTATTGTGGGAGTTTTTAGCTGGCCCACTAGCCTGATGAAGAAAATGAACAGTATTTATTTAAATCACCTCAGCAAGTTCTCAAGAGGAAAGGCTATAGTAGTAATGAGTCACTTCAATTAAAGTGGTATCTGCTGGGAAACAGAAATACAAAAACATGTTACTGTCTTTACAGACAATTGCCTTTTTAAAAAGATGGAACAAGGTACATGTTAAGTTTGGACCATGGGTGCGAATGATGGAGACGAGCCGGTAGAAACAGTGAACTTCAAATTCTTTATTTACATTTTGTGACAGCTCAGCTCAAGGGCTGCTGTAGCCTTACTTATATAGGCAACTCATTAACTATTCAACCAATAGCAAACCTGGAGCGCTAGCTCCGTTAACCAATGGGAATGGCCTGTTAATGGCCAATCAGATGCTCCTGGACGGGCCAATCCGATCTTGCCATTAACAGCCAATCAGAAGTGCAGGGCCAGAACCCTGCACTTGACTTCAAGCTCAATGATAACTTTATTGGTATTATTCATTCACAACACCCCTTTCCCCTGGCTTCTGCCCACAGTGTGCGGTTACATAGTCCTTAAGGTAGGATGGCTGTTTTACTACTCTTTTCGATTTTCGCAAAGTGCCTGGTGGTTGGCTGCACTTCTGCTGAGGTAGATCATTGTTGAGTGGTAGGGATGCCTCTGGTTCCGAGTTCACGTTCCCGTTGTCATCAATATCACTGGACATTTCCTGAGGTGCATTTACTCCGGTCCCTGGTTCCTGTTCCTGCGTTTCAGTTCCATTATCAGTCTCTTTCCCTCTAAGAGTAATTTGCTTTCCTCTGTATCTCCCCCCCCCCCAGTTTGGTCATAAGGGAGTTCGGAAGTGTGAGATGGTAGCCGCGATCGTAGCTGATCTATGTGGCGCTTCCAAAGTGTCTATCGTCAGGGCACTAAACGAGGTATGATCTTGGGACGGTTACGTGGATTACGGTCGCCTCTACCCACAGCGGATCACCCAATAAGTTTTTAGCGAATACTAGATCGCCTACCTGGAAGGTACGGCATCGGCTGCTGGATCCGAGTAGCTTTTCAAGTTTGTAGGCTGGGTGTGACCGATCGAGGTAGGAGCAGAGCTTTCGTCCCATTAGCAGTTCGGTAGGAGTTTTGTTGGTGACACTGTGAGGTGTGATGTGCTGCAGGAAAAGGATCCGGTTGATTTTTTTGTCAATGTTGTTGTAGTCAATCTTTTGGAGAGTCTTTTTGACGAATTGAACCATGCGCTCAGCCCTACCGTTGGCAGCAGGGTGCGCAGGCGAAGGGAGCGAATGTCGACTACCACGGTCAGCCAAATACTGCTCAAAAGGTAGCGCGGTAAATTGGGGCCTGTTGTCGGATACCAGAACGTCTGGTAATCCGTGGGTTGCAAAAAGTCTTTCCAGTCTTTTGATGACCGCGTCAGTGGTTGTGCTGCTCATTTGGTGAATCTCGAGCCAATTCGAGTAGGCGTCGACGGTTAGCAGAAACGTGTGACCTTTGGTCGGCCCAGCAAAGTCCAGATGGATGGGGGACCAGGGTCCCCGCGGCGTCTCCCATTCTGTTGGGGTTGCCTTTGGTGGAGCATTGCTTACTTCTTGGCATCTCTTGCAAGTTTTAACCCATGATTCGATTTGTCTATCGATGCCTGGCCACCACGCGTAGCTTCGTGCGAAGCCCTTCATGTGCACGATGCCAGGGTGGCCATCGTGCAAGGTTCTTAGCAGTGTCTGTTGGAGTTGTTCTGGGATGATGACTCGATTGCCCCAGATGACACACCCCTTCTGCGAGAACAACTCTGTTTGATGACTTTTGAATGGTGCGAAGTCGTCTGGTACTTGGTCCAATGGCCGTCCACGTTCCACCTACATCAGGACTCGCACCAAGATGGGGTCGCGTTTTGTTCCTCTCGCGATGTCACGGGCAGTCAATGGCGGCATGTGGAGTGTCTCGATCTGCAATGCTGTCATCGTTCTTGCAGGATTGTTGATAGTTTCAGGGAGCGGTGTACGGCTCAGCGCGTCAGCGTGGGGAATGGCTTTACCGGGATGATATTGTAGCCAATAATTGTAGGCAGCCAAGAATTCTGACCAGCGGGTCATTCTGGGAGAAAGTATGTAGGGAGTTGGCTTGTCCCCAGCGATGATCCCCAGTAATGGTTTGTGGTCAGTTACAATGGTGAAAACCCGGCCGTACACGTACTCATGGAATCTTTTTACAGCTGATACAATTGCCAGGGCTTCTTTATCGATCTGGCTGTAATTTCGCTTGGTTTTCGACAGTGTCTTTGAGAAGTAAGCAACAGGGGCTTCGTTACCGTTAGGTAACACATGGCTCAAAATGGCACCCACTCCAAAAGGCGATGCATCACAGGTTATGTTTATTGGCAAAGTCTCATTGTACTGCATCAGCACGGCGTCCGAAGTCAGTAGATTTTTTACATTACGGAACGCCTGCTCTTCTTTGTGACCCCATACCCAGATTGCTTTTTTATCTAAAAGACAATGTAAAGGTTCAGCGACAGTCGCCTTGTGCGGCAAGAATACATTATAGAAATTGATGAGGTCTAAGAACGCCTGGAGGTCGGTCTTGTTCTGGGGCCTGGGAGCGTTTTTTATTGCTCTCAATTTACTATCAGTAGGGTGAATACCCTGACTGTCAATTAGGTACCCTAAGAATTCAACATGATCGGTACACATTTTGCATTTATTTTTTTTGACTTTCAGGCCTGCTTCCTGAAATTTTCGTAATACCAATCTTAAACGCTCCCGCAAGATTTTTTAAGTGGGGGCAGCAATAAGCACATCATCGAAATAGGGGACAATGCCCTTGATCCCCTGCAATAGTCTCTCCATTAGGCTCTGAAAGATACTTGGGGCTGCACTGACTCTGAATTGAAGCCGCGTACACTTAAAGGCACCTCGGTGTGTTACGATAGTCTGTGCCTGTGCCGTTTTTTCGTCAACTGGCAATTGCTGATAAGCCTGAGCTAAGTCTAGTTTAGCGAAGACTTTTCCGCCCCCCAGGGAATGGAGGAGGTGCTGTACCACCGGCACCGGATATGGGTTCTGTTGCAGGGCGTGGTTTAGGGTGGCTCGGTAGTCCCTGAAAATTCTAATGGAGCCATCCGGCTTAATGAGTATCACAATTGGTGTTTCCCAAGGGGAGTGATCCGTTGGCTTTAAAACTCCCTGAACAATCAACTTATCAAGCTGCTCGTCGATTTTTGGTTTTAGAGCGAACGGAACTCGATGAGGCTTAAGGAGGATGGGAGCTATCTTTGGATTAAGGCTAAGGGATATCGGGGTCCCCTTGTACTCGCCTAGCTTTTCCTCAAAGACGTCCTTGAATTCGTGGGCGAGGTCTTCCTCCCAGTCACTGCCACCGATTCGATTAATGCCTGCCACTTCGATGCCGAGTGGTGCTAACCATTGTAGGCCCAACAGGCTAGGCCGGTCCTTATCGATCACCGTCAGGGATAAGTACATCGTGTGGTTCTTGAATGTAACCCGGTCTCGACTGGATCCTGCAACTGGAATTCGGTTCCCCTGGTAGTCTTTTAGCACGAGCTGTTGGAATTGAAGATCTTGGCGCTGGATAGTGGGGATGAATTGCTTGAGGGTCTTCATTGAGACCATTGAAAGAGATGATCCCGAGTCTACTTCCATCTGGCAGGGCTGATTTTCAATGTTCACGTTGACCCGAATTTTCTGAGCGTCTAATGAAGAGGCATGGCCAATAGTGAGTGTTTGGTGAGCCTCTTCTCGTCTCGCTAGACAATTCACGGGTCAGTTTCCGTAGGAGTGGTTTACTGGTTCTCGCCTTACAGGGCGATTCCCTGTCGATTGGTGGAGATTGGTTCCCTTCGAGGTCTGGCTGGGTCCGAGGAGGCTTCTTCAAACCCATCCGATGTGGCCTCGTTTCCCACACTCGTGGCAGAGTGCATCGCGGAATTTGCAATTGGAGTGAAAATGGTTGGCCCCGCAGCCTGCGCACGGTTGCTGGGACTTCAGGTGTCATTCCCGATCGGACCACAGGTGATGGACCTCTTCTTCATCGCTGTCTGATGACGAAGAGAGGTCCTCATGGTGGGCCGTGGAAAGCTGCCCTTCTGCGTTAGTGAAATTTCGCTGGCTGGTTGGTGTGTTGGAGTGCAATTTCAGCGTAGTTGGGCAGCCTACTTCTTGGTTACCTCTGCTGCTGTAGCTTCAGCTATGGCGTCTTTAAGGGTGATGTCGCCCTTTGCCATTATTTTGCTCTGTACATTTAGAGCGTCTAGCCTGAGGACTACTCTGTCTCTCAAGGCCTCTTCCAGGTTGGGGAAATCGCAAAGGCCTCCCAAGTTCCGTAAGTCTGCAACAAAATCGGCGACGCTTTCTCCTTTCCGCTGGTTCTGTTGATAGAACTCATGTCATCTTGAGTTGGAATGGTGGGTGCATAATGGGCCCTTAGCAGCGGTTTGAGGACGTCCCAGTCCATGGCCTTCACTTCAGCCGGTTTCGCTAATGCCTTAGCCATCTTGAATACCATTGGCCCGCAGTGCGTCAGGAATACTGCCCATTTCTTCCCGGCCGTGGCATCCTTTAGATTATTTGTTTCCAAAAACATTTGGAAATGATCCATGTAAGACTCCCAGTCCTCTTGAGCTGGATCGAACGGAGCGGGTGGTATTATGCCGCCGGACATGGTTTCGCCGTTGTGCGCTTCCGTCATGTGCTTAGTTGACTCTGATGTCATCTAATCCCATCCTCCTCGCCAGTGTTAAGTTTGGAGCATGGGTGCGAATGATGGAGACGAGCCGGTAGAAACAATGAATTTCAAACTCTTTATTTACATATTGTGACAGCTCAGCTCAAGGGCTGCTATTGCCTTACTTATATAGGCAACTCATTAACTATTCAACCAATAGCAAACCTGGAGCGCTAGCTCCGTTAACCAATGGGAATGGCCTGTTAATGGCCAATCGGATGCTCCTGGACGGGCCAATCCGATCCTGCCATTAACAGCCAATCAGAAGTGCAGGGCCAGAACCCTGCACTTGACTTCAAGCTCAATGATAACTTTATTGGTATTATTCATTCACAACAGTACAGGAGGGTCAGCTGTCTTGAATATAATTCCCCAAATAGGAAGGATTGCTTGAAGGGCTGAAAAAATCACAAACCTTGAGAAAAAGTTAGCACAATATGTTAAAGTTCAAGATAACTAAATCAGGAAAGGTTGAGAGCTTTCAGTCATGTACTTGGACTTCAGAATGTCACAATCTGAACTTTGAAGGATAATTAAATTAAATTCTAATGGATAAATAACCAGAAAAACTGGATATTTAAAACATGAACACAAACATTTCTTATGAGAGAAAAAAGGAAGAAAATAAAATAAAAGGTCTGTATGGATAAAAGGATATATCATTTTTGAAGGCATAAAAGCTAAAGGGAATATGCATTGGTTATGTCATGTTGTGTTTTTGTAGGTCTCAGAAGCACTAGATAGTGCAAAAAATCTCTGAAATATTTCAAATGTCCCATCCTTAGATTAATAGAGGCACAAACTAATCCAAAAGAGCTATTTCAAGTCAGGATCTAATCTAATTCAGTGACAGAAAGTAAGATGTTTATATTGAAGTCATTAAAGCTTTTCACATAGTGTAATTCTGTTAATTTTAGACATACAAACCAAACTGCGTGAAACAAGGATAATATGAGTTCCATGTATAGATAAGTACAAATTTACAGAATTGAGTACGAATGAAAAGCAGGGACAAACAAATGACATTAAAAATTAAATATCAAAAACATTTGGGTAACTGCGGAATTTCAGATAAGTGAAATAGCTTTATTTCCTACTGTTTCCTAAGTATTAGGAAGATTTTCTAACATTCCTCTGAATCTATAAAGTGAATTAATGTATAAAATACCTTAACTCTTTTAAACATAAAGGCACATACTGAGTCTTATCAAAATAGGAAATGCTTAAGCCAAGACAGATAAGGCACATAAATCTGTTGGCCTTGCCATATAAAGTTTAAATTATTGCAAGCAAATTCTTTCACAGAACTTTCCTTGTACCTGAACATTCAACCTTTCTAGCGTTTAACGGGTATGAGTGCAGGATCGAAAAGCAAACCATCTCATGAATTTTCTCAGGATACATTCTTTAAAGCAGCATTCCCCAACCCTAACAAGTTTAAGATATATGAACTTCAACTTCCAGAATTCCCCACCCAGCCATGCTCCCTGGAATTCAGATTAAGATATATGGACTCCCTGGCGTCCATATATCTTAAAGTTCCCAAGGTTGGGAAATGCTGCTTTAAAGACAAAAAAACAACCTCTGACACCTGAAAGGTCAATGTTGCTTTCACCAGTGCTCTGGGTGTACCCAGAACATACAAGTTGGCAAAACAAAGCACACTGTCAAAGCAAGGCCTTAATATGTACCAGTCTTTTTCAACTTCACACAATCCATAGGCAATGGATGTGCAAAAATTCCTAGTCACCTGGTATGTCCTGAGACCATAACTATATTTTATTTTCAGCCAATCCAAGTTATTGTTGTAGTAGCAGTTGTTATATTTTCTTCCCCAACAATTTAGGGAATTGTCCAAAGCTTCTCGGACCTCATTTATTCTCCTGCAATCCTCTCAAGAATAGCAGGGTCTTTGTGTTACATAAACTATGTGAGAAGTCACATCTCCAAGGAAAGGTAGGCTGGGGAGTTTGAGAAGGCACTTGAATACACATGGCTCTGCTCCATGCTAATGAAAAGCATATTTAAAAAATAAAGATCAAATGCAAGAAAAACAATGAGAGTCAACAGGGGTAAATGTGAACAGCTTTAAATATGATATTAATAAAATTGATTTAAAAAAAAAAAAAAAAAAAAGTGTGACTAAGTACCATGAATAGCTTGCTGGAAAAATATTTCACACACTGAGAAATGTTCTTTGTGATATATAGATATATATATAGAGAGAGAGAAGGTGTGTATGTATGTATGTGTGTATGTATGTATGTATGTATGTATGTATGTATGTGTGTATGTATGTATGTATGTATGTATGTATATATATATGTGTGTGTGTGTGTGTGTTTTCTGAGGTTCTCGCGGGTATTTGTATGTGGATCTTTGGTTATTCGGGTTTTCTCCCGCGTAAGATTGGAAGTATCTAGGCAACGTTTCGGTGAAGTCTCATTCATCATCTTCAGGCTTGGTCTTCAGCTCTGTGCTTCTCAGAGTGATGTGAGCTTGCAGCTGCTTCTTCCTTTTATCTGCTAGTGGGGGTGTGACTTGATTGGGTGGGGGCTTGGCTGTGTTCTGATTGGGTGGGGGTGTGTTCTCATTGGTTGGGGGTTTGGCTGTGTTCTGATTGGTTGGGGGGTTGGCTGTGTTCTGATTGGCTGGAGGCGTGTTCTGTTCAGGTGGGGGCTTGGTTGTGCTCAGGTTGGTCTTAGTTGCTGGGGGATTTGAGCTGGTGAGCTGTGATCTTGCTGTTTGGATTCGAGTTCATGGTCGTGCTGCATCTTCATGGTGGGAGTCAGTTCGCTTCATGTATGGCTCAAAGGGGTTTGAAGTGGGTAGTGAGGCAGCTGCAGTGCGTCTTCTGGTCTGTGGTCGTGTCTCATCTTCTGTGTGGGTTGAGTCTGCTTTCTACATGGAAGTGTGGTGGTGGCATCTTGTGTGGCTCTCAGGGGTGTGAGTCTGGTGTCATTCTTCATGTTAGGTACGCGTTTGTTCATGAGGGCGGGTTTCCAAATGGCTGGTAGGCGGGAGGTATCATCTCGTTTATTCATGCTGTGTGGTTAAAAGGAAGAAGCAGCTGCAAGCTCACATCACTCTGAGAAGCACAGAGCTGAAGACCAAGCCTGAAGATGATGAATGAGACTTCATCAAAACGTTGTCTAGATACTTCCAATCTTACGTGGGAGAAAACCCGAATAAACAAATATATATATATATATATATATATATATATATATATATATATATATATATATATATATATATCTATATCTATATCTATATCTATATCTATATCTATATCTATATCTATATCTATATCTATATCTATATCTATATCTATATCTATATATCTATATCTATATCTATATCTATATCTATATCTATATCTATATCTATCTATCTATCTATCTATCTATCTATCTATCTATCTATCTATCTATCTATCTATCTATATATGTCTGGCATTCAGCTTTGTTCGGGTATTTTCCCACGTGGTGCTTTTAAAGTTGTAGCAACGTTTCAGCAGAATCTCATCTGCCATCATCAGGCTTCTGTATGGTGTTTGTCTGTGAGCCAGACTTTTACAGTGGTTTCAGATTTAAATTTGGGGCAGCCTATTGCTGTGTCAGAATGGTTTTTTCTTCCTCCTGATTGGTTGAGAGTTTTGGTCTGTGTTTATTGGTCTTGGAGTTTGCTGTGTTCTGCTACTAATATCTTCTGTCTGTTTTTTTTTGGGGGGGGGGGGCTCTTTTTGTATCTTGATTGGCTGGCAACATTGTGTTACTTTATTGGAGGCCTTTAGTGCAGCTTGGCTTCGGGTAAATGGACGGCTATCATTAGTTAGGAAGCTGGGTTTCATCTGTGTGCCTGGTTGGGGTGTGTTTGAGATGGAGGTATCAGGGGGGATCTGTTTGTGCCCAGGTGTTTGCCTGGCTTGTGGTGTGGAGATTTTTTTGTTTGTGAGTGCAGGCTTCCAAATGATTGACAACCTGGTGGAATCATCTCTTCTGTTCATGCTTTCTGGTCTTTTTTCAATCTCTATGGCTTCTCTGATGATTCTGTGGCTGGGATTTTCTATAGTGGCTAGGGTTTTGGTGCCATTGAAGTTGATGCTATGACCTGTGGCTTCCATGTGTTGGACTAGTGAGGAAGTGTGTTCCAGCTTTTTGACTGCATTTTTGTGTTCATCCAGGCGGGTGCTTATTCTTCTATTGGTCTGTCCAATGTATGTGGCTGGGCATGATGCACAGGGGACTTCGTATATGCCTTGGTTTTCCAGGTCAATTTTGTCTTTGGGGTTTCTGAGGATGGCTGCTATTTTTCTGTCTGTTTTGAAGGCAGTCTTGATGTGGTGTCTGTATAGTATCTTACTAATTTTGTCTGTAGTGCCTCTTATGTAGGGCAGGATAGCTGTTCCATGGGTCTGTTCATCTTCTGGGTCTCTATTATGTCTCAGTGTGTTTTTGTGGATCAAGTTGGTGATTTTGCTTTTGTGGAAGCCGTTGGCTGTCAATATTTTAGTCAGGGTGCATAGTTCAGTCTTAATGTGTGTCTTGTCTGCCAGGCGTTTGGTTCTTGTAATTAGTGTTTTAGCCATGGAGTTTATCTGTGCTGGGTGGTGGTGGAATTGGGCGTTGAGGTAGTGGTTGGTGTGTGTTTTGTTCTGGTTTATGGTGTGTCCTAGTGTGCCATCTGTTTTTTTGTAGATTATATATATAATCTCCTCCCTCCCTCCCTCTCTCTTTCTCTCTCTCACACACACACACAGAGAGAACCAGATATACATACACAAATTGATAAAAAATTCCTATTCTTGACCAAGATAAATGAAAAATATTTTTTCTATTAGAATTTGATGAAAGATTATAATTTCTTTAAAAAAGACTTCCATATGTCAAAGAATTTTCAAACCGTATTTACAGGGTTAACTACTGGTTTGGGATTTATGAGCTTCCCTGCCCGCTGTGAGCCTTGCTCCTGTAAATCATTATTAGCACGTCATTAGCACGCTTCTGCTGAGAAGTAGCCTTTGAAACAGCCCTCTTTTCTTGTTTTAACTGCAGCTGTTCCTTGTTCGGCAGTTGAAGTTAAAACATCAGGAAATAAAGATCAGTAAGAGCCTGAGTGGACCAGTGAACTTAAACATCAGCAGACATAGAACCGGTTCTATGGTCTGCAGCTCTTCAGAGCTACTGGTTCTACAGAGGTAGACAGAACCGGTAGAAACCCACCCCTGCACCTTCCAAATTTTATTCACCTTTTGCCTAAATATTTATGCAGCTGCTTAGATTTGTCTGAATGTCAAGGGAAGAACCTGCAAAAGTGAATTTTCTGCTTTGAGGAACAAATTAGAAGTGGGAACAAATAAGAGAAACACTTATTTAGCCGCCTCATCTCAAAAGCAAAGGCCTGTCTCAGTTTTGCTAGGGGCATTTGTGAGGTTGTAAACCTACATGTCTTGGTAGCTCCAGGAAGTGTGTGACAGTAGTAAAAAGATACTGAGAGTTGTGGTTCAGTAGTATGAGGTCAACCACATTCTCCACATTTCTGAGAGATATTTTCATGTCAATATGAGTGCTCATTTCCAGTGATTATGGAGAGAAAGATAGATAGATAGATAGATAGATAGATAGATAGATAGATAGATAGATAGATAGATAGATAGATAGATAATATAAATGCTTGTTATCTTATAAATGAGGCCCTTTGTCTCTTAGATGTAGTCAGTGTTTCTTTTTCTTCTGATTTTTAGCTCTTTCTTTTCCATTTTGCCAGTTAATTGTGTTGGATGCTTGCTGATGTTTAATAAGAAATATCAATGTGTTGAACTGAGCTGAATAGCTTGTATGTTTGCTCTGATCTAAATAGGGGTTGATTGGGAGTGTGCTGGGTGCAAACTATACTGAAATTAAGTATATATATTTTTTAAAAAAATTTTTTTTTTAAAAACTGTCAGGATCAGTGTGTATGATCAGGGAGACACCACACCTTTATCATCTATAAAATGCATTTGTCTGCATGTATATCAGAGTAAACAAAAGCAAACAAAAAACAACAACCTGATGGTGCTGTGTCAACTCTGTTCTCATCCTTTTATCAACTGGATATTTCATCTTATTTTCTTTTCAAAGAGTTAGCCAGGAATTAAGAAAGTATTTTAAGCCAGTTAAGCCAGCTTTGATTGACATTAGGCCTTAAAGTAAATAAAGTCATGTTTTGAAGAGGCAGGCAGACAGCTAAGGAAAAACTCAGCTATCTATTGAAATCTGTTTTCAGTCAAAAGCCAATTGGTGTGTTTGTTTATTAATTACCTCTGCAAATGCAACTTTATTTTAACAAAATGAAGGATAAGAATACAAAGGTTTTTTTTAACCCACTCTAATGACTCAGAATAAGATTTTTTTATTCTTTATTTCCAGCAGTCCGAATTCAAAAGCAGGTTGGTAAGATTTGTTACAACCCATTTTCACATTTATGATTGACTTTACTTGATACTGCATTAATATTGGTGCTTCAGTATTGATTTAACTATGTCAAAAATAGATATTTAAATCTTAAAAGTCTTCTTTTTAACGTATATTGTTACACCTTTTGAACCCAGAAAGGCATCATAAGATATGAATCAGTTTGAAACCAGAATTTTAATTGTGTTCTAAATTACGCTTTACTCTAGCAGTTTAGATTGAAAAAGCTCTAGACATTAGGGTTAGGGTTTCAGGTATCATGAAGTTTCTTCAATGGTAATTACTTCTGTTCCATATGCAAAAAATACCTGCTATCTTACCCTTTAAAATGAAATCATATGTTTGTTTACAACAAATCCTGCAAGTAGAGCAGTCTATAAAATGTTTTAATCTTGAACTGTGGTTTTCACTTCCGTAATCACCATCTCTATAAATACTTCAGTCCCTCTTATCAAAAAAGGCCTGTCAGGTTTTAGAAAAAGAAGACTGCCTAGCTGGGTCAGATTGTCATTCCACCTTGCTCAGAATTGCATATCACTCTGTGTGGCTAGCACAATGAATTAAAGACTGAAGGTCACAAACCTCAACTAAAGAGTCCCCAGTATTTAAATCATGATGCTTATGAATTTTGATTGTATAAAACAGTATTATTTTCCATCAATCCTGAACTATTGCTAATCATAGCTCAGCATGTTGGATTTGGCCATAGTTTCTATTATCCAGAGGACCACAGATTCCCTATGTGTAGCCTACATTGTTCAATGTTATAAGTTATACATTTTATCTCCTATTTTAAGATATCTTTAGGCCTGTGGTCATGTGGTGTCCACAAGAAGAAGTAGAGCAAATTATGATGTAGGATGATTATTATGATTTTGATCATGTTATCCATAACATAGATATTATGATTCAGTATTCTGCTGATTGCCGGCTGCCAACAGTACAAGCAGTTTGATACTCACCAGGCTCAAGGGTGATTCAGACTTTCATCTTTCT
Source organism: Hydrophis major (assembly GCA_033807585.1). NCBI lineage: Eukaryota > Metazoa > Chordata > Lepidosauria > Squamata > Elapidae > Hydrophis > Hydrophis major. The sequence continues at coordinate 33,808,760 of CM066332.1, read as the reverse complement.
GAAGTCAGTAAAATGAGGATTCCAATTGTTGGGGATAATATGATGATTCTGTAAACCACTTAGAGCTGTAAAGCACCGTAAAATGGTATATAAGTCTAAATGCTATTGCTACTTTTACCATTTATGTAAAGGCTTTCCCAGATGTGTGATTATTTTGCTGCAGATTGAGATACATATATCATTAGCAATAATGTGCTATGAAAATTTGCTAAAAATTACTTGCTTGATCATTCTTTACAGTCAGCAAAAATATCTAACAATTCACCTAAATCCTTGTGAGCCATTTTTCACTGATCTTTGTTCTCCTACCATTTCCTCTCTATCTGCAGTTTGTGGTGCATGTTTTATTCTGCCAAAGGTAAGGACTTTCTGCTCAAGAATAATTTTCCAGTTTGAAGTTGACATATTTTAGTTTCTTTATAATTTTCTTACTTCTGGTTTCTTTTATTCCTTTATACTCAAAACACTGAAAATACTCACTCAATTTATTAACAGTTGTTTCTCCAGATGCTTTTTGGTCATCCTAAATTTTATCAAACCAAATGATTTCAGCATATTGGCAAATTATTCTATTTTATTCCTGACTGACATTCATTTTCTGTAAAGGATTTTTTTTTAAAAAAAACATTTTTGCTAAAGTCTGTGGCAAAGCATCTCCTATTATCAAAGACTTTGGCTATCAAAACCACATTTCTGCCAGATGTCCATTCTTTTTAAACATGGTTCTTTAGCCATTTATGAAATCACAAGGGTTACTTGCAATATACGAACATGAGATTCTACAGTATTCCAAAAATATGAACTTTAAAAGATTTGAACCTCTCTGCAAAGGATGTATTGAATTCTAACTATAAATAATAACTAGTTAGCTAATTTACTCAGTTGGGTGTTTTCATTCTCTCTTTTATTTCATGCACTGTAATTCTTTGAATTCATTTCCATAAAACCTGTTGATGTGGTTCAGCTTCAGAATAACATTTTCTGAATCATAATATTTAAAAAGCACATTTCTGGAAACATTGCCATCTTAAATCTTATTAATATAGAGGTCTGGAACGGTCATTATAGTTGTCATCATGGTGTACAGGATATAAATCTCAACAAATGCCCCTGGTATAAATATATTTCTTTATTAAAACCATCTTCCCTGAAAGTCCTGTTACCTCAGAATGTGCTTTTTGTATATTAGAGGTGAGTTGCTTCTTCTGTCACTGTAGTTAGTCAACCGTAGACTTGCCCTGCTTCAAAACCAGATCTGTTGGAAGCTAAGGAAAGCAATTTGGCAAGAAACAGTGCTTTTTAAAGAAACATTTATCAAATTGGTGATCCATGGGAGACCTTAAAGTCAATGGACCTTTTGTCAGTTTTGTTAAGCAGCAAACATCTAAACCCTGGAATAGAATTAAGCTGAAAAGGCTGGATTGACGACCACTTGGGGAAGGAAGGTCATTTACTTCTCTAGGACAAATTAATCCAAATCCCTCCATTTCTGTAGACTTGGATTTTCAGTTAAACAGACAGAGACTGTAAGGATTATTTGGAATACATAGGATTTATGTTATTCCCCCAACCTTGGGGGAAGCCAGCATATCAGTTGGATCTAGCATGTAATGGGAAGGGATTGTGAGAGGTGGTGGCTCTCTTTATGTTTTAGTGCCTTTAAAATTGAGCACTAAAGTTGCACAAATGTTGGAGTCATCAAAATCTCCAGGCAAGGGTTGTTCATTAATATTTCAAGAAAGAATGTTGAAATTTAACAATTTGCTGAGCATCTGAGTCACTGGTGCATGCTTAGTCCCTCTTCCCAAGAGGCTGGGCAGATTGGGACAATTTTTGTTTAATTTAGGCCCCCAAAGCTGAAAAACAAACAAACCCAAGAATCTTCCATCCATCCCTCCAGCATATTAATCATTAATGGAGATGGTAAGAGAAAAAATATACAGTATTTTTACATTAATATATATATTATGGACTGAGGATGACTTCTTATTTTTACACGCTAACCATTTCCAAGTATAGAAGAGCTTTCTCCTTAGCTCGCTTTAATGTCTTGCCCTCAACACTACTGGATGGGTGATTTAAGAGGCTCCCGATTAACGAGTGGATATGCCCCTGTGACAGAGCTGAGGTTGAAACTGTGGAGCATGTCCTTTTATATTGCCCTATGTATAATGCAGGCAGATCTAAGTTACTGTCTCTCCTTGAAACAGACCCTTCTAGACGCAATGTTAGTAATTTGTTCTTATATTGTTTAGGGCAGGGGTCTCCAACCTTGGCTCCTGGAAGCCTGGCGGACTTCAACTCCCAGAGTTCCACAGCCAACTGGCTGTGGAATTCTGGGAGTTGAAGTCCACCAGGCTTCCAGGGGCCAAGGTTGGAGACCCCTGGTTTAGGGGATGGCTCCTCATACATCACTTCTCAGGTTTCCAAAAAAAAAAAAAATGAGATCTGTAACCATCAGAGGAGAACGCTGTAATTCCCCTTAGTCAAGTTTTTGGTGACCAATTGTTCATGACTAATTTTCCCATGTTCTTCTTTTGTTGTACTTGTGTTTTGGTCTGTGACTGCAAATAAAGTATTATTATTATTACATTAATATATATTATGTCATTAGTTTCATAAAGAAACTTTTTTTTTCTTGCAATGGATAATTGGGCATTGTGTTAAATTATTTCCTGCAAATGAAGTCACTCTCTCTTTGGTGACATTTTAAATTTTAATCAATTATAATGATAAATTCTCTGAGAGCCAAGTGCTTAAATGATTTCTACACAAGAAGTGTGCCTTTTGCATAATATCAAGATGGATTGTCTAATAGCTATAAGTCAGGTTTTGATGTAATCCTTGAATATTCTTATGAAATGAACCATGTACTGAATTATCTTTTATGTCAAACTAGGTTCTATAGTTTTTAGAAACTGAAAAACTCAAAGAACAATTGTTCACAAAGCATCAAGCTGTTGCCTTCTTGTTCAAAGCTTCTAATGTAGATAAATTGATGCCCATAAGAAATAAACTTAATTCTACTTGGTACCTTCTTTGAATCAGTAGTGTTTAAAACCAATTATCCATTTTAAAAAATTAATCAATTAAAAAAAAAAGATTGTGCAAGTAGGTATTGCAATGATCACTATATCCTCTGCAGCTTGGTGTAGCAGTTAATGTGCTGGCCTAGAAATCAGAAGATCATAAATTCTAGTCTCTCCTTAGGCATGAAAGCCAGTAGGGTGACTTTAAACCAGTCATTCTCTCTCAACCTAACAATCTCACAGGGTTGTTGTTAGAAATAAAAGAAGAAGAGGAAGGAGCATTATGTTGCCTTGAATTATTTATAAAGTAATGAAAGCAGGATAAAAATAACAATGTTTGAATACATGCACACACCTTGTATTCAAATTAATGGATACTCTAGTAAATGGAAATTGTAAAAATAAAACATGGATACCAAACTCATTGCAAATTTGCATGGAAGCCAGTTCTCCCTTGCAAATATATTATTCCCTTTTTTATTTTTCTCTTTCCTCTGTATAACTTGCATAGAGAAAGATCAAAGATAGATCACACTAACCACTGCTACAATGTGAAATTTCAAACTAGTTGTTCTGTTCTGGTATGATGACACAGAATGTTGTGTATACAGTGGCCTAATCCAATAAAACATATCTTATGTTTATATGTAAAACTGCACAGGAAGAATAATTTAACATTGTAGGAAGAGAGCCATGTTGGGCAAAAATTAGGAGCAGTCAGGTAGCATCTTTTCCAGCTAACAAGTTTTATTAAGAAGCCCAAGCAGCTCATGAGAGTTTGTGCTTTATAATATAGCATTTGTTAGCTGAAAAAAGTGCTATTTTGAACTTCATGAGTTAATTCTAAAAAGCTTGTCATATGGAAATTTAGTGCACTGCAGTGAAGGCCATGGGCATGCCAGTGTGTTATCTGAAATATATACAATCTTTTTGACTGTTTTTTAGATCACAACTGTTAAATTTAAAGAAAGTTTACTTCAAATCTTTAAATCCTTAGGCTGATTAACAGACTTAGCCTGAGAATGAAAAAGACATTCAGACACCTCTGTTGGGAAAGCATTTCAGAAGAATGAGGAGGAAAGGGGGTTTGGAGGAGGTTTGCTAACTGACACGTTGGAAATGGAGAAGAACGAGAATACCTACCTTACAAATCTTCATATCTTGAACGCAGCTTAAAATATATCTTAAAAGCTTATGCTCTATAGCAGTTAAATAAGACATCATAATATTCCAGTGAGACTATTACTATCTAAAGTGATACTATTTTGATGTTGTAATAATAGTGGAAGTTTCTCATAATGAACTCATTAAAGTTGATTAGAAGGCACTTAGTGATTTGAACAATAGAAACGAAATATAATTATTGCCCATTTTATCATTTTTAATTAACAATCTAATTTCAGTAGCATTTTCTGCTGAAATGATAAGCTTGGGGGTAGATGCAGTTTTCTTTATACGTGGGAAACAAAATAATAAGCAATAAAGAATTTTATGCAAAATGTTTACAGCTGATTACAACTTTGAAACTTGGAAGAAACCTTTCATTCTCATTTATCAACTAGTTACTCATGAAAAATATTGAACCAAAATTAACAACTAAGTGATTTCTAGCAAATTCTCAATTTCTTGCATAGATTTCCCAAATAATTAATTCCCAGACAAATCCAATAAACCTATCAGATGTAAATTACCATTTTGTCTGGATAACAGTATGTAAGTTAATTAGTGGTGATATTTTTTTGTAAATTCCTGAAAGTGACTGAAAACATTAAAGGATACATGATGAAATCCTGAATAAAAAGTAGAAACAGATTTTTCTTTTTTACTATTTATAAATAAAAATAACAAGAACTGATGGTTAATCTAACAAACCATTGAAACACCATCTAGAGAGGTTTTTTTTCCCTGAAATGGACATTTATATAAATTTGGTTAATAAACAAATAACTACACTCTGATATAATCTAAGCTTTCTAAACAAGGCCTGGGAGAACAGAATTTTAGGAGGAAGGCAGGTAATCGTAGAAGGTATATTTTGGCTGTCCTGATAGATGACATTGTTTAACTGAAGGTTCTTCTTCTAGTCTCCTGGCATCGCTGGCACCTAGCTACCCAGGCCTCTATCTGTTTGTCCATCCCTGGCCACCAAGCGTAACTTCTGGCCAGGGCTTTAGTTCTGACGATGCCAGGATGCCCCTCATGCAACATTTCTAAAACCTTCCCTTGCAGCCTGTCCGGGATGACCACCCTGTCACCCCATAAGATACACCCCTTAAGCAGCGAGAGTTCAGTTTGGCGGTTTTTAAATGTCTTAACGGATTCGTCATTGTCCCTTTCTGGCCAACCTTTTTCCACCCAATGCAAAACCCGCGCCAGACGCCTGTCTTTAATAGTCTCCCGGGCAATGTCTGACGCGGTTATGGGCAGGTTGGGCAGGTTTTCGATGTTAAGGGTGTTTGTCGTTGGTGCTGGGTCAGGGTCGGAGTCTGGTAACGGCGAGCGGCTTAAAGCGTCCGCGTGCGAAATCTTCTTACCCGGCTTTTGTATCAGTTCGTAGCTGTAGGCTGCCAGGAACTCGGACCACCTTGTCATTCGGGGAGACAGAATGTTCGGGGTGGCTCGATTTCCTGCAAGGATGCCCAGCAACGGCTTATGGTCTGTCACAATGGTAAAAGGGTGGCCATAAAGGTATTCGTGAAACCGCTTAACGGCGGCAACTATAGCCAAGGCTTCTTTGTCCAGCTGGCTATAGTTCCGCTCTGGCTTGGTTAGAGTCCTGGAAAAGAATGCGATGGGTGCTTCTTTTCCGTCAGGAAGGGTATGGCTGAGGACAGCGCCGACGCCGAAAGGTGATGCGTTGCAAGTGACGGCCAAGGGCAAGGTTTCGCTGAATTGGATCAGGACGGCGTCGGAGGTGAGGAGGTCTTTGGTTTTTTGGAAGGCGGCTTGCTCCCGTTTCCCCCAAGTCCAGGTTGCCGCCTTATCCAGGAGCCTATGCAAAGGCTCCGCCGCCGTTGCCTTTTGGGGTAGGAAAACATTATAAAAGTTCAGCAACCCCAAGAAAGCCTGTAATTCAGTCTTAGACCTAGGGGTGGGGGCCTCTTTGATAGCTTTTACTTTCTTACTTGTGGGGTGAATGCCGTGCCGGTCTAGAAGGTAGCCCAAGAATTCCACTCGCTCCGTGCACAGTTGGCATTTCTCCCTTTTTACTTTAAGTCCCGTTTCTTTAAATTTGGTTAAGACCTCTCTGAGTCGGTTTTCTAATTCGGCTTCATTTGGCGCCGCCACTAATACGTCATCGAAATAGGGCACCACCCCCTTGATGCCCTGCAGCAAACGTTCCATCAGGCTCTGAAAGATGCCTGGTGCCACGCTGACTCCGAACTGGAGTCGGTTGCACTTGAAGGCCCCCCGATGTGTAACGATGGTCTGGGCTTCCGCTGTTTTTTTGTCGACCGGCAACTGTTGGTATGCCTGGGCGAGATCGAGCTTGGCAAAGACCCTGCCCCCTCCCAGTGAGTGCAGTAGGTGTTGCACGATTGGGACGGGGTAAGCGCTTTGTTGCAGCGTGCCATTTAGGGTGGCCTTATAGTCCCCACAAATTCTCACTGACCCATCTGGCTTGACCGGGGTCACTATTGGGGTCTCCCATCAGGCATGGTCTATAGGCTGTAACACCCCCTGTTTGACGAGCTTGTCAATCTGCTTGTCAATCTTAGGTTTTAGGGCGAATGGTACCCCCCTAGGTTTTAGTCGCTTGGGGGGGACGCTAGGGTCTAGATCAAAAGAGATAAGGGGCCCCTGGTACTTGCCCAGGCTTCCGTCGAAGACGTCCCGGAACTCCTGGGCTAGCCGCTGTTCCCAGCCATCGTCGGTGACGTGGTTGACTCCCGTGAGGGCGATGTCGAGCAGGGCGAACCATTGTAGGCCCAGCAGGCTTGGGCGGTCGCGATCGACGATTGTGAGTGGGAGTTGTTCGGTGCGGCCCTTATATGTCACATTAAAGTTCTTGGTGCCCACTACCAGGACGCGGTTTCCCTGGTAGTCTTTTATAATAAGTCTTTGGGCGTTTATGTTTCTCCTATGGAGGGTGGGCACTAACCATTTTATCTCGTGCCATGCAATCATGGAGAGGTAGGACCCGGAGTCCACCTCCATTTTGCATGGTCGTCCTTCAATATGGACCTCTACGTGTACCTTTCTGGCGCCGTCGGAGATGGCGTGGCCAATGGTTACCGTCTGGTGGGTTTCTTCCTTGCGCCGGTTGTCGCCGCCTCTCGATGGTCGCTGGATTCGGTCCCACCGGCTGTCCGATTGGCGATCTCTGGTCCTGGGCGGTGGGCTTTCCCTTTTACGATCGTGTTGGTCCCATCTGGGTGGACTGCGAGTCCCCTTTTATCACAATGCCGACAGATAGAGTCAAAAAATCGGCATTCTGATCTGGGGTGGTCGCCGCCGCAGCCGGCACAGTTGGTCCTCGACCTACGACCTCTTCGGTTCCGTTGGTCGCCGTGCCCCGTCTGGACTCGATGTATGTCTTCTTCATCTTCGGACGTGCTGGATGCAGAATGGAAATCGCCGTAGTGTGCGGTTGTTTCGTTTTTTGGGTCGGCCGACCTTGCTGGGTTGTTGTTTCCGCCCTTTGCGTCTGGTTTTCACATGTTGTCAGCGGAAGTGCGGGTCGCTTCTGCGGCTGCGGCTGCGGTGAGGGCGTCTGCTAGGCTGATGTCGCCCTTAGCCATAAGCCGGCTCTGGAGCGCAGGGTCCCATAGGCCGAGTACGAATCAGTCTCTTAGGAGGCTATTCAGGCCGTCAAATTCGCAGAGCCCTCCTAGGCGCCGCAGCTCGGCGATGAAGTCGCTCAGTTTTTCGCCTGGTTTCTGGTCCCGCCGGTAGAATTCGTTGCGCCGGATCAGGATGGGGACCTCGGGGGCGTAATGTCGCCGAAGGATAGGTTCGAGGACGTCCCAATCCATGGCGGTTGCGTCGGCCGGCTTGGCCAATGCTTTGGCCATCTGGAATACTTCGGTTCCACAATGAGTGAGGAAAACGGCGCGTTTTAGCGGGCCCGGGGCGTCCTTCATTCCGGTGCACTCGAGGTACATGCGGAAACAGTCTGAGAACGATTCCCAGTCCTCGGTGGCGGGGTTGAAGGGGGCGGGCGGTGCGATTTTCGCCATTTCGGTGCTAAGTCTGGCTCTTGTCGGACACGGGGTTCGGTTCAGGGTCTGGATCCCACCCTCGTCGCCAGTGTCGTGTCCGCAAAAGACGCCAGGAGTCGGTGACTTAGTTTAAAGCTCTTTATTTTGAAGTTGAGAACCAAACCGGCGAAAAGGAAAAAGCCCGCGGCTTTTATTCTTTTCGCCTCGGCGGCCGCAGCCAATGGCATCGTTTCAAGTCTCCCGCTCTTGGAGTGAGCCAATCACGGGAGACTTTCAACGGGCCAATCAGCGCGGCTCGCCTGGCCAATTAGAAATCCCCACGCTTTAGCCAATCAAAGCGCGGGGATTTCGAGTATGTAAATTAGGGACAGAACACATTGTCTAAACCGAATGGCTAAATCAAGATATATATGATTTCCAGCACTGCTATAGCAATATACATCTGAACTCTGAAAATTCAGAAGTTATGTACTAAACATTCTCTCTCTCTCTCTCTCTCTCTCTCTCTCTCTCTCTCTCTCTCTCTCTCTCTCTCTCTCTGTGTGTGTGTGTGTGTGTGTGTGTGTGTGTGTGTGTGTAGTCTAAAATTTCAGTGTAATCTTAACATTAGACTGATATAATATTTTTAGGCTACAAATATTGATATGGTAAGTTTCCTATAAAAAAATAAAACAGAACATTATAAGGTTCAATAGCTGAAAGTCATGACCACATAAACATGTCATTGATGTAGGCAATCAAAATCCCATCATGAAATATTTTACATTTTCTAGTTTGCCAAGGATAACTTCATATATAGAGAGACACAAAGATTACAGCACTTCTATTCTGAATTAATATAATTGTTTCCATATGGAAGCTATATGACTCATCTTCTGAAATTGACAAAGTTCATGAAAGTTCTCCCCTGCCCCCAAGGTTGCCCATAGAATCCTGATTATACAAAAGCATGTACTCTCTTTATGGCTTTTTCTCCTTGATATGGTTCTGAAAATTAGAAGAAATGATTTCTTTGAAAATACTGTACTGCTTGATATGAAAATAACAACTAACTGTAAGAATTCCTCGGTTGGTGCTTTGTAGCTTTTATTCTCTTTCAGAGTTATATTTGCCACATTCTCTATGCCATGTTGGATAGAACATGGAAAAATAACCTGAGTCTGGCCTCTGAGGTAACGATGACTAAACCTAATTACTCAAACTTTGTTCTGAACTTTTCATGGTGTTCCATCATCTGCTGTGAGAAAACATCTACATGGTTCTTATTCTCATTTCATAGCTTTCAACTATTTTCAGTCATCATCAGATGAGTAATAATTCAATGAAAGATATGGTGACAGGGAGAAAAATCTTTCACAGCGGCCTAAAGATTGGATAAAGTGGGAGGAATTCCAGAATGTAACCATGTAATGAAACAGATTTAGCACAAAATAGAGATGCTCATTCTATTGTTGAATGTTTCCAAACAGTCTACGCTGACTTTAGAAGAGATCAATGTGCATTCTTCTGAAGAGATCCAAACTTATAACATATATGATGAGATATATAATCATGCCACCCAGGATATCAGTCATGCTAGAAGTTATTATGTTCATCATTATTTTCATATTCTTTCACTATGGATTTTTTTCTTGGCTATTTTGTTGCTCATCACAAAACACCTGAAGGTGGGTAGCATTTGAATGTTAGCACAGACTGAAAACATCTCAGAAGAAGTCCGATTTGGTTTCGACTTGTTTATCAAAATTTAGAAGCATAAAAGGTGAATCTGTTGTCCATTGGTGTAGGTTTCAACAAAAATCCTCACCTCACTTTGTTGGGAGGATTTAAAAAGTTACACTTTGAAAGTTTAAGGAAGAGATGTTGCAAAGTTTATTATGGTTCAAGTGCAACCCATAAAGCAGAACTGGGAGCTTGCAGACCTACAGAAGTTCCTGAGTCATAGATGCACCAACCAGTGTGACTAATACTGAAAGACATTGGAAGTTGTAATTCAGTAATATCTAAAGGGTTATCACATATGATGAATATTCATGTTGTGGTCCATCAGAATGGGGCAGGGGCTTACATAAAATGCCCCTTCCCTCAAAAAGTTTTCATTCCATTCTTCTGCTTTGAAAATAGCGCACATATAAACATGAGTGTACTATTTTTTCCAGAGGCTGAGACTTTGCCATACCTTCTAGCCCATGGACTGCAATATGCATTGGCTAACAGCAGCATAAAGGAAATGCAGACTGGGTTTATTATCAGTACCTCAAAACATAAAAAAAAAAAAAAAGATTTCTAAAACAACCAAAGAGTAAGAGCTCCCTGGATGTTTGCAGATCTGCCCTGTTGCATAGGCAGACATCACAATGCAGAAGATATGTTTCCTGGGTCTTGTAGGTTACCTTGTTTGGTTAGGGGACATGGAACATGCCCACTTTACCCAATCTTATTAGGTAAGCAAGAACTATTAGTTGTAGATGGTCTCTCAAGTAACTAGACTCATGCACAAAAATGTACTTCATTTTTTTTTCTTCCCTTTACCATGGATCACACCAAACTTGATTTCTCTCATATATAAAACTGTGATCAGTTCAATTTGCAATTAATTTTCTTTGAGAAAGGTTTCCAGGTTATGCATGTACTACATATATACATTTAATAATTCCTTAGTGTCAACTGGTTCCTTTCAAAATTATGTAATGCCCCTTTTAGAAGCCTGCATTAAACTGAACATCTGAAATCACTATTGAAGGCTTTCCTTTCTCTGCCCTGCCTTCTTCCATTGAACCTGAACATTCATAACTGTGGAGTCATCCTCTAGTAAACACAATAAATTATACAGTCATGCTCTCTTGGGAAAATACAATATTTCTCATCTGAGGAATAAAGCACACATTTTACTTCCAAGCCTATGCAGAACTACCATTCTTTATACATTACAGAATGTTTATACAAGTAAACCTGAGACAAACAGGCTCAATTGGTGTCAAAATGCACTCCCTGCAGCATTTAAGGTATTCTCTTTTAACATTAATCATGTGGTAAAATTGCAGCATTTTTTTGTACCTTGAGAGTAGTTGTGAGGTTAAACAAAATATAAATGAATGAACAAGAAAATTATAAATTAATTTGACAAGAAACTTAACTTGAAACAGAGGGACCTGAAATACTAGGATCTTTGATAATCAAGTGTTGAAAACAGTATTTCAAACAGGAGTTCACTATTCAAACTTCACCCATTTTTTAAATAGCATATTCCTGTCTATTACCAACAAAATCCCTAAGCCAAACCATTCAATAACTGGCAGCCCAAAATGTTTTTCACTCTTAAACATGAATTGCCCTAAGTTTGATTTGGGAAATCTGATTTCAAAAAATTGTGAGGGATAAGTTTCATGTAGCTTATCTATCAAGTGAATGGATTTGAGGAACATGTCCAGAGTTATATACGTGATTTGATTCGTGATTTGCAATGAGATGAAGAAAAACCTGACCTGGGTTCTGCAGACTGCATTGGGAGGGAGAACTTCCTCATTTTAATCCACTAGGATGGATTCCCCAGTTATGAAAATGGCAATCACTTGAACTCAAGGCATTAGATAAGAGAGACAGCAGAGACAATTCCATGCATGCTAGGGTCATTCAAGATCATTAATTAATGTGGGTTGTAATCATTACATGTCACTATAAGAATAGAAAAATACTTAAAATTCATAACTTTCTATAATGATAAGAGACAGACACTAACATATCCGTTCTTAATCGGATATGTATCTTAATCCGTTCATTATCATCTCCCTAATGATAATGTCTTTGCTGTTTTATATGGTACAGTGATGATATTCGTCCATCGTGTTTGAAGAGGACCTTGACATCTAATGGGTTGTGGGCTGTCCACAGTGTGTCCACAGGTGGCTAGTAAGGCCTATACGGGCATGGAATGTTCTGCCACATGTTGGGCAGACATATGTGGGCACCATTGTTGCAGCATTTACAGCTCTGGCTTTGTGGAGTGCTCGCTTCTTTTTTTCTGTAATACTGTAGTTCTTTTGTCTTCAAATGACCGGCAGCCTTGGTGGATCAATGTGCACCATGTCGATTGATCTTGTACCAGGGTTTCCCAGGAGGTGATGTCAATGTTCAGGGACTTGAAGGGAGCTTTCAATGTGTCTTTTTTTTTTTTTTGAAACAAATTTTATTAATTTTAAAGACAAACAACACATCATTAACCATTAAGTACATAAAACCTCTTAACATTATAAATTTTTACAAGTCGGATAAAACATTATTTTTATACAACATAATTCTAATTTATCCCATTTCCATATGGACACATAAATATCTTTCAACAAATTTCTCATTATTTCTCTTTACTCTTATTCAATTTTATTTCTTTTCTATATTTATCCATTTTATAGTCATCATATTCATTTCTTTCTGACTTGTTTACAATTATTCTCATCTAACATTCCTCCAAGGTTTTATTGATTCTTTTTTTTTTTTTAAAACAAATTTTATTAATTTTACAGAAGACACAATACACAAACATACAAAACACAAAACATAAACAAAACTAAAAGATCTTTTCTGAAGGTTGTCTGATCCCGGGTTAAAACTCTTCACACAGACACAAATTCAAACATCATATTCACTTTATATATCCTTCCATATCTTATTATCATTTTCTTTATATATATATATATAAAAAAACCATTTTTATCAATTTTATAAAAACAAAGCAAGGCATAACAGCTTATAAATTCTTTTCTAGGAAAAAATAATAAAAAAAAAACAATAGAGCATAACAATTCCAAATTATAGTATCAATACTTTATCGATTGAACTTCATATCTTATCCCTACTTCTCCTTTTCATCCAAATTATTTCTTATTAATGAAAATTTTATTGCCTTTTATCAATATACAAAATCCAAAAAAAACCCATAACAAAACCTTTATATATCCTTCCATATCTTATTACCATTTTCAACAACATTCTTTGTCTGTTCTATTTCCAACTATCCATTCATCTTTTTTCTTTTACTATACTTCTCCTATACACCAATTGGAGTAACGTCTATAACTCATTACCCTAACTTAAAAGTACTTCGTATAACAATTTTTCTTGGGATTCTGTTTAAAAGATTCTAAAATTACATAATGAATTTTATATTCTAAATACACATATAAAAACACAAACTTATGTACCCACCAGAATCCCTCTTTTATCCTAAATTAAATTCACCCATTGTCTCTAAATAAACTTTTTTTCTTTAGATCTTGCTTCCCCCCATTAAGGCTTCTCCTCCCCCCCTTTCTCTCTTGCTTATTCTTCTCCTTGCCCTTTTTACCCCTTTGTTTTTCCTCCTCCCTTTTCTTACTCCTTTTCCTTTGCTTTCTAACCTTGCCTCCACCTTTTCGCTCATTTTTCTCTTTTTTGGTTGTTTTTATAATTCTTAAAATCCCCTTTTTCTTATCCTTTTTCTCCTCCTCTCCGGAAGGGACCCATTGTTCATCAAAGATGGCTTCTTCTTCCTCTTCTTCCTTGTCCCAGTCCTTCTGGTGCGTAATCAACTTTTCATAAGTACATAACGCCATTTCTAAGAATTGAAACAAAGCGCCCAAAGTATCTTCCTTTTTATATTTTTGATATTCAGTCTTTAGTTCATCCACAAACGATGCCATTATGAAAAGAGAAACTTTTCCCAAAACAACCACAAGTATTTTTAATCAAAAACAATTAAAAAAAAGTTCCAAAAGTTAATACTTTTCTTCCTTCTTCTCTTTCTCTTTCTGGGGTTAATGTTTAATTAAAGAGGTCCAATTACCATATATCTTTCTTTGGGATTCTAGGCAATCTCCTCCTTTTTCAGCTTCTGCTCCAATTTTTTTTCCTCTCCCTTCCCACTTGCAATGTCAATTTTAAATAATCAGAAATCCATACCTCCAACAAGGGTTTTCCAATCTCTTAAATTTTTCAATGTCCAAGAATCCTTTTGTCCCTTAGCTTCAACTCTCAAAACAATTCACTTTCAATGTCCAATAAATCCAAATATTTCTGCTGTTTCCATGGGGTGGGAGAGTGAAGAAAAAACAAAAGTTCCCTTTAACAGCTTCTCCGCCGCTTTCGCTCTTCTTAGGGATACAATGTATCCTCCAGCAATTCAAACAGCTCAGTTCCAGGCAATTTAAAGGATGTTACTTGACCCGGCTCAGACAAAACTTTCACTCTTCACATTTCCTCCAGCGCAATCTTACCCGGTTGCTGGCTTCTTCGTGGCGGCCATTGCTGACCGCCGCTCCACCGCCTTGGGAAAAAGGGGTTTTTCCGGAGAAGGGGGGGTCTGCGACACCCCCACCTCCCTGTCCGACTCCCCTCTCTCTTCAGCTGTCCCTACAGGGCAGCCATATCCCCCTGACCCATCTGGATCGGGGGTACCTCGACGGCTAGCACAGCAGGAATCGCGAGCTGTCGCAAATTCCTGCTGCCCCGAAGCCACGCGAAACCGGAAGCCGCTTTCAATGTGTCTTTATATCACTTCCATTGTCTCCCTTGTGATTGCTTTCCTTGAGATATAGAGGAGCTGTTTAGGGATGTGATGGGCAATAGCCCCCATTCAAAGGTGTATATACTGTATAGGTATATAAATATTTGAAATAAAATTTTAGGTAAGTACCTTATGCAGCAATTTGCTAACCAAGGATTACATTAATCTTTTCAAATTTATTCTTAATACATATCCTCCATTGCAATAGGCCATTCTCTTCTAAAGCAAATGGCTGATTTACCCACTTCCTCCCTTTCCCAGGTCATGAATTGATGTTTCATTTCTTTCATTTGTAGCTCATGCCATCACAAAGCAAACATACCTGACATTTTGCAAATACACTGTTCTAATCCACTCGTTCCCTAACTAATATCAGTTGTTGAACTGAGTTGATTAGCAGCTTGGCAGATAAATCTTTAGTTGTTTGCTTATCTCATTGGCTGCTGCACCACTCTGGTGAATGATACAATGAAGGAAAAGTCAACAAAACTGTCAGTTGGAAAACAGAGCAGTATGTTTAGACCAGGGGCCAAGATTTAATTTGAAAATAGAGCAAACCAACAACTCAAAAATGACATGACTGCTTCCTGTTCTATTTGGAACAGGAAGGAAGGAAGGAAGGAAGGAAGGAAGGAAGGAAGGAAGGAAGGAAGGAAGGAAGGAAGGAAGGAAGGAAGGAAGGAAGGAAGGAAGGAAGGAAGGAAGGAAGGAAGGAAGGAAGTGAGTTCATGCTGGCTTATTTACACATAAAAGATCTTTGTTTGGTCATACTGAATAAAACTTGAAATCATTTCTTGCAGACATGTACATGAATTCAGTTACCATATCACAGTGCTTGCTGATAACAGAATAATTGACAGCAGAAATAAAGACATTCTTTTCTTAACATAATACTTTCAAGAAAAAATAAAAAAAACATTTATTTGAAAACATGGCAACATTGATTTGCATTTTCAGCATTATTCTATTGATGTCTTATATCACTATATAAGCATGAAATGTACTACATAAATTGTTTTAAAGTGAGATAATACACCATAACATGCAAGGAGAGGCATATCAATTGGTGTTTTGTTGCTGTTTTTACATAATATTCTATTCCAAAGATTGGAATATTTTAATGGGGTTTGTTAGGGATAACATTGTTTTACCCTAACTGGTTTAGGTAAATAATAATATGTAATCATAGTTTGTAAGTTAAAGTGTCTGCAACTTTAACTGTGGGATAGTAATTAAGGGAGTGGTTGTGAAAGCACTTTAAAAGAAGCAAGACTGCAGCTTGCTCTCTCTCTGGCTTTGATGATACTTGATTACTGCAAGGACACAAGACTGCATTGCTCGAACGGGAGAGAAAACAAAGGACAGACTTGTAAGTGAATTGACATAGGGTATTCAACACGGACTTTGCTAATTGAATATCCCTGAATGGACTGACTAAATGATACATGACTATTGGACTGTTATTTTGACTATGCTATGAACTCATAATGGAATAAACTATATATTTGATAGCACAAGCGTATCTGTCATTTTTACTGTATGTTAATAAACATACAAGCTTAGCTCACTCATTTATCTGTGTGCCTATCTGACTAACGTTGCACATTCTGTTTAGCTTGTCTCCCTAACCCTGGTTGGGGGAAACCAGGCTTAACACTGGTTATGGGCCCAGAGGCTGCAAAGTCAGTTTAACTAGGATAAAACAGATTTATGTAAAAGTGAGAGTTTGTGTTGTTATACATTACAGTAAACAGACAGCTGTGTTTTATTAATTATATTTTTATATCCATATAAGAAAAACATGGCACAAGTCAATCTACAAAGTTTGTCCCTTATATCCAAGTTGGATGGAACAAACTATGTATCATGGTCTATGAAATGTAGTCTGTTTCTACGAAGAGAAGGTTTGTGGAACATAATTGAAAATCCACCAAACGTAGAAGAATGGGATCCAGAGGATAAGGAAGATAAATTAAAGATAGAAGAATTTATGCATAAAAATGAACAAGCAATTTGCATTATTGCTTTAACCTTAACTGATAAGCAACTTGTTTATATCCACGGAGAGAATACAGCTGTTGGGTGTTGGCAGAAGCTGAAGAGGATTTATGTTCGAGATAATGTTGGTGCTCACATAAATCTAACACGGAAACTTTTCAGTACACATCTCCATAAGAATGGTGATATGCTGAGTCATTTAAAAACTATGCAAAGCATTTTTCAAGAACTGCACGAGAAAGAGCTTATTTTCTCTGAACTACACCAAGTTTACATAATTCTATCTTCACTTGACGAAACCTATGACAACTACGTAACTTCCCTTGAAATATTGCCAAAGGAAAGCCTAACTTTAACTGATATAACTGGCAGATTGATTGAAGAGGCCAGAAGAAGGTTTGAAAGAGACGAGTTAAGGAGGCAGCAACCTCAAAAAGAAGATAATGAATCTCCTACTGCATACGCAATTAAAAGGTGCTTTAATTGTGGAGGAAGAGGACATTTGGCAAGATTTTGTAAAAAAGCAAAACGACAGAACGCTGGCCAGAATACTAAAAGTCATCAAAAGAAAAATAAAAATTTAGAGTTAGCCATGTAAAGTAACGGAGCTGTAAAAAATAATTTATGGGTGGTTGATAGTGGAGCATCACATTGTATAACTAATGATAAGAAACATTTTATTAAAATGTCCAAGAGTACACAGCAGATATCGTTAGCCAATGGCTGGAAACTGAAAGCTAAAGGTCAAGGTATAGCATATTGTTCTTTTATAAAAGAGAATGTAAAAATATTATATGTACCACAACTTAAGTTTAATTTAATTTCAGTTAGAATTTTGGTTAAACTAGGATATGTAGTTACATTTAGGGGAGATAACTGCATAATTGAGAAAGAAGATAAGAAAATTACTGCATCTTTAAGAGGTGAATTATATGTGTTAAATGATGATGGTTTAAAGGTGGCTAACACAGTTTATGAAAATAAGAAACCTCATGATGAATGTATTCACTTGTTACATCGAAGGCTAGGGCATTTAAATTTTAAAATGCTTAAGAAAACTGTTGAATTATCTAAGGGAATAAGTTTGAAACCTTGTAATAAGTATTTGCAATGTAATACCTGTAATCAAAGTAAGACCAGGGTCACACCGGCTAATAGAGTTGATGGATTTACTACTAAAGATCCTTTAGAAGTAGTATTTGCAGATTTAATAGGTCCTAAAAAACCAAGTGTAGGAGGAGCTCGTTACATACTAAGTATAATGGACCATTATTCTAGATATGGGTTTTGCTATTTAATGAAGAGCAAAACTGAAACGTATCTAAATCTCTTTAATTGGATAAAATTTGCAGAAAGGAAAACTAAAAAGAAATTAGTAACTCTTATAACAGATAATGGTACAGAATTTACAAATAATAAATTCCAGAACAGACTAAGAATGTTAGGTATTCAACATAAAATGTCTGCACCATATAGGCCTCAACATAATGCCTTTATAGAGAGTTGAGGCCAAACATTACAATCAATGACACGATCTATGATGTCTGATTCAGGATTACCTGACAATTTGTGGGGAGAAGCAATAATGTTTGGTAATCATATATTAAATAATGTTGTTAATTCAACAACAGGTGAATTACCATTCACATTGTGGCATGGTACAAAACCTGATTTAAGTTACATGCACACATTTGGAGCACCAGCATGGGTGCATATCCCTTCACAACTTAGACAAAAAGGACAACATAGAGCTAAAAGATTATATTTTGTAGGATATACATCTAATCATAGATCTTATAGATTCTGGGAACCAGGTACATCTAGAGTTTACACCAGTGCTAGTGCTAAATTCCTAGAACATGTAGGATGGAATAGATTAGAGCAAGATTTAAATAATGAAGTAATTATTGAACCCTACAAAAGGCAGAAAGAACAGAATAGTTATAAGAAGAGTCCAATTAAAGAAGAAGTCCACGAAGAGCAAATAGGACCAGAACAAGAGGAAACAGTTGATCAGGAAGAGTTAGATAATCAAGAAGAGTTAATAAATGAAAGTCCACCTGTAAGTCCTGTAATACCAAGACGTACTACACGTGTAACTAGACCACCTGATAGGTATCAAGCAAGTATAGTTTGCCAAGTAACTAAAGTTCCAACTAGTGTAGATGAACTTAGGATGTATCCTGCTAAGGATCAGGAGAATTGGCAAAAGGCAATGGAAAAGGAACTAAATTCATTAAAGGTAATGAAAGTTTATGAAGATGCTAAATTACCTCCAGGAGAAAAATCCATTGGGTGCAAATGGATATTTAAAATAAAAACTGGAAATGATGGGACTGTTACCCATAAGGCTAGGTTAGTAGCTCAAGGATTTAATCAAACTGCATCTGATTACGATGAAGTTTTTGCACCAAGTCTTAAAGCAACATCTTTAAGAGCAGCATTAGTGTGGGCAGCTAAGAAAAACTATGTCATTCACCATTTAGATGT
This sequence comes from Hydrophis major, assembly GCA_033807585.1. Taxonomy (NCBI): domain Eukaryota; kingdom Metazoa; phylum Chordata; class Lepidosauria; order Squamata; family Elapidae; genus Hydrophis; species Hydrophis major. The sequence goes on along the minus strand of CM066332.1, from coordinate 33,789,543 downwards.
AGAAACTGCCTATCTACATGCACCATTGCAGCACACTATATATTTAAGAAAACCAGTAGGTATAAAAGACAATAAAGTAAATAGTAATGATTGTTGGAAACTCAAAAAGAGTATTTACGGGTTGAAACAATCTGGGTTTGAGTGGAACCAATATATTGTAAAAGAGTTAAACAATATAGGTTTTAAATCTGGCTTAGCAGATCCATGTGTGTTTAAAAGAGAAAATAATGGAACGGTGTCATTATTGTTATTATTTACAGATGATATTGCTTTGATAACTAAGACTAATAATGAAGCTAATGAGATTATATCATTATTAGCCAAAAAGATAAAATTAAAGCATTTAGGTGAAATTAAAAAGTATCTAGGATTGACAATTAACAAAACAAATAATGGTTTTAAGATATCTCAAGAAGATAAAATTTGCCAATTAATTAAAATGTTTAAAATGGAACTTTGTAAACCGGCAAAGACTCCAATGAGTCAGGAAGTTTGCCAAACTGATGATCAAAGTCCCAAATTTGATAAGTCCATATATCAATCTTTGATTGGAAGCTTATCATATATAAGCAATTGGTCTAGGCCAGATATAGCTTATAGTGTAAATCAGCTGGCACGTTTTAATTCAGATCCACAACAATGTCATTGGCAATCATTAAAGAGAATTTTAAGATATCTTAAAGGAACAATGAACCATGCATTGTATATAGAACCAAAGGGTGATTTGAGTCTTAGTGCCTATGCAGATGCAAGTTTTGCAACTGATATAAACACTAGAAAATCAACATCTGGGATGGCTATATTATTTGGTAGTACACTAATAGGGTGGAGGTCAATCAGACAACAGCATATCAGCTTGTCCACGATGGAAGCGGTATTTTCATGTCTGTCATTACTATGCACTGACTTAATTTTGTACAAACAGTTATTATTAGACTTGGGTATAACTGTTAAAGATTCCATTATTGTGTACGAGGATAACCAAGCAGCTATAAAGTTAGCTACTAGTATTGCTGTAAAAACTAGATCAAAGTATACTGATTTAAGATACTTAAATGTTAGAGAATCTGTAAAGAATGGGCTAATTAAATTGAAATACTGCATGACGGAAGAAAACATTGCAGACCAATTTACAAAAGCTCAAGGAGTAATTAAGTTTAAAGAGAGTTGTAACAAATATGATTTAAAGATGTAAATAGTTATATTATTATTTCCAAAAAGGGGAAAATGTTAGGGATAACATTATTTTACCCTAACTGGTTTAGGTAAATAATAATATGTAATCATAGTTTGTAAGCTAAAGTGTCTGCAACTTTAACTGTGGGATAGTAATTAAGGGAGTGGTTGTGAAAGCACTTTAAAAGAAGCAAGACTGCAGCTTGCTCTCTCTCTGGCTTTGATGATACTTGATTACTGCAAGGACACAAGACTGCATTGCTCGAACGGGAGAGAAAGGACAGACTTGTAAGTGAATTGACATAGGGTATTCAACACGGACTTTGCTAACTGAATATCCCTGAATGGACTGACTAAATGATACATGACTATTGGACTGTTATTTTGACTATGCTATGAACTCATAATGGAATAAACTATATATTTGATAGCACAAGCGTATCTGTCATTTTTACTGTATGTTAATAAACATACAAGCTTAGCTCACTCATTTATCTGTGTGCCTATCTGACTAAGCTGCACATTCTGTTTAGCTTGTCTCCCTAACCCTGGTTGGGGGAAACCAGGCTTAACACGGTTGATAGGAAGGTGTAATGGAAAGCAAGTCCATGCTACTGGTTTGTCCATTTTTCAAGCCAATTTCTGAAATTCCACTTTGGCTTTATTAAGCAGGAAAATGGATTGTTCCTAGTGCTCTGTATGAACTATGGCCACTGCAAGACATGGTTGGTGACTCCTAGATAGACTGGTTTACCTTTGCTTGCTTTCTCCTTTTAAGGTTGTTCCTTCCCACAATCTCTATATATTTTGCTTTCTTTTCCTTTTTGTTCACCCCTGCTTCTCACATTATATCAATTGACACATATTTTACTTCTTCCCACCCCACACATATTATGGAAATATTGTGCTCGGATGCTGCACTAATCAAAGCAAAATGGCATGGATCGTTCTTTCACTTCAATATTCCTTAATAGGTTCGTGAAAATGTGTAACAAGAATGAATTTAGAATTTGGTTTTGCAAAAACAAACTAGCAGTGTTCCTATTTTAGAACATTGTAAGATGTTTAAGAAAGAGAATAAATGAAAAAGGAAAAGTTTGCCCAACTGCAGACAGAGGATGAGCAAACAAGGGGAACATGCTTCAACTAGTTAGGAAGCAACTAAAAGAGACAATAAGGATTGAGTGGAGCATAAACTCCTAGAATTGAGGATGGTTCTTTGACTTCATACCCATCATTGCATCAATTACAGGAAAATGAAAATCCCAGTAAATGCTGAATAGCAGGGAACATAACAATTCAGCAACTCAAGATGAAATGGCCAACTTCTTTTAATTGTAAAGCTGTAATAACAGAATCTTGCAAGTATCAATGTGCCCTCACCGTCCATTGTCTTCATGGAAAATAGGGAAGGTGCTGTCTGAGGCTTTTGCTCATGCTACTTTCTTGGCTGCATTCAGGCCTCTTTAATCTCACAGTTGCCTAAATATTGGCTCTTCCTCCTACCCTTCAAGGTCATTCTCTCTTCCTATTATATCAGCTGATATGCTAGGCACTTTAGCAATCAGAATTGGGGCTACTGCTGGAATGGAACCATGCTGGAGATCATCCATTCAGAAGAACTGAAAATGATTCAGGTCAGAAAAAAAAGCAAGTTTGAATTTAAGTTGGAAAACCCAAGCTTTTGGAGCATTTGCTCCATTGGCTGGGAGTGACACCATCCATTTATGCCTCAAGAACTGCCAAGGGGCCTGTATCGTGACAGGCCAAGAAGAAAGACCAAATCTGTCCATATTTCACTCATTAACAAAGGACCTTTTTATGTCAGTAATTCATTCCAATGCAGATGCACTTTTACTGCCCATTTTATCTTCTCCCTTTTATGTGGTACTTAGAACCTGATTAAATAAAATGAGAGTTGGTCCTCAATGGCCTTGCAAAGATCTCCACCAAATTCGGTAGCAAAGTAAATGAGAAGATAAAGAAAGTATTAGTCATTTCTCAATGGACATGCTTCTCCCTTAATAGTAACTGTAGCATTTTTATGGAAAAAGAGAACTGGGAGAAGTTACCTCATGAGTATGCTCCCTCAGGATTAAGTGTTGAAGAGAGGATTAACAGATGAAAGATAGAAAGTTCTTCATAACAAATCAGTATAGTATACCATACTTTGTCCAAGGCAACTGCATTGAGATCTTGCCCCCCTTTAATATGTATCCAAATATCTTTCATTAAATCTAACATGAAGGAAAAGAAATGCATGTTATCTGTCATTGTGTGAATCTAAGTGCAATCTGGTGCTGTGTGAAGCTATGTAGAGATAGGAAAGCACTTAATCCAAGCAACAAATACACACTTTATTTGTACTTTATGTAAAAACTATAGGGAGTGGCAAAATTCCACCCACTTTCCATTGGGGGAACAGTTTGCATGCTTCTGGACTGCAATTTATATTATTATTAATAAAATAGGCATGTTGATAACCATCTGGCTATTTGAGTCTTTTCTAAGCACTTAGGCATACAGAAATGGATGCTTATAACTGAAGAAACAATGAGCCATCTACTCTACTTATTCTAAAAATGAAAAAAGACATATTTTTGATATTGCTTATTGGTGTAACATGGATTTTTGATTTACACTAAGTATAACTAAGGTATTTTCTTCTCTCTTTGACATAGATTTTCCAAGCAATTCCTACATTTAACCGCTTAAGATCTCTGATATGAGGTCCTAATTATATTAGCTCCCATTTTATGAACACATTATACCATCTGGCTGCCCAGTTTTAGAAACAGAATGCTGGATTAGGAGGGAAACCCCTTCTTATCTTTCTTAATGTTCATTAAATCCCAACTGATTTATTAGCTAACAATATTATCTATGTTACTATTCTGTAAATATTACATTTAGTCTCAAAGCAAGTTAGGCAATTGGAAATAATCTAATTATAGCAAAAACTGAAATCTCATTGGAGTCTGCATCTAAATGTGTTAATTTTCAGTAACACTAGTAGAGTTCTTCTCAAACATCAATTTTTGAGACAAGTGTCAAACACATTTTGTTAGTTCTACAGGGGGCCCATTTTGGGATATTTTTTTGTATATTTATAATTGCAAATATTAAAAATTGTGCTTGATATCCTCAGTTACATAACAACCACAGCTTAAAGATATTTAAGCAATAAGAATTTGCTTGCAAGCATACACTCTTCAGCTCAGCCAGTAATCTTAAACAAAAAGGACCAGATTTTTAGTTTTCAGACTCTGTGAAAGAAACATGGCTATCAGAAGAACGTTCATAGAGTTTTTGCTCTAGGCAATTCTGAAAAGGAAGGAAGGAAGGAGGAAGAAAGGAAGGAAGGAAGGAAGGAAGGAAGGAAGGAAAGAAAGAAAGAAAGAAAGAAAGAAAGAAAGAAAGAAAGAAAGAAAAAAGAAAGAAAGAAAGAAAGAAAGAAAGAAAGAAAGAAAGAAAGAAAGAAAGAAAGAAAGAAAGAAAGAAAGAGAGAGAAAGATTTTTTTTCTTTTTTGCTGTTCAATTTCAAGGAATAAATGAGAATGGGCAATCTACAACCTAGACTAAAGATATGTTCCATTTCCAAGAAAAACATGTAGTTTACATTTATTTTTGTCCTCTGAAGAATAATCATTATGTATAACATCCAGCTGAAATGGCCTCAAGGTTTTTTATTGCTACTATCATGTTGTTCCAAAAATATTAATTATTGAATAGAGCTACAGGATAATTACTGAATAGAGCTACAGGATATTTCACGACATTCAGATTTTCTTTGAGTCCTGCCAAAACTAGATTCTTCTCAGCATCTTTTTAAACAGTACCCTCCATGAGTAAAATAAACATGCTTAGCCATCTGAATACAGTTTCACCTCAGATCTTTAGTCTAGAAATAATATATGGTCCATGCATTGAGAATGGGTATTAGCTTTGAGACACTATATTTTTAATGTAATACAGATGATACTCGAATAAATTTATAATTCATTTCTATTACAATATCATTTCTTCTTGTTTGTAATAATGTTTATTATTTAATTTCATAAGGTACAACACTTAATAATAGTCATACTGTTATGTTCTGCGCATGGGTGCAAGAAATTGAGACGAGACGATGAACAGTGAACTTCAATTCTTTATTTAACATTGTGGAACAGAGCAAAAACTACGGCAGCAATAGCTCTTTTTATAGGCAAGCTGCTGATCAAATAACCAATAAGAAACGGGAAGTGTTAGTTCCCTTAACCAATGAAAGAGGCCCGCTAATAGCCAATCAGATTCTCCTGAATGGACCAATCAGATGTCGCTATTATCGGCCAATGAGAAGTGCAGGGTGAGAACCCTGCACTTTTCTAAAGGTTTTAATAATCTTTATTTAAGCACTTTTATTATTTCACAACAAAATATATTCAGATTTCTGAAATTTCACCTCACCTCTACAACACCCCATAGTATTGTTGGAAATTAATTGAAATTCCAGTAATTAGTAAATCATGAATTTTGAAAAAGATTGTAACTTCTTAACATCTCAAAAATATGTAGTCTCAAGTTCAAAAGATTCTAGTGATGTTAATCATTTTATTAATTTGACATTATATATTTGGATATTATTCTTTTTTATTATTTGCTTCCAGAACTTCTTACTGTTGATTGGACAAGTTGCTATGCATAATTTGGGAATGTGTATATGCAAATACAAATGTGTGTGTGTGTATGTGTGTGAGAGAAAAAGAGTGAGTGAGTGAGAGAGAGAGAGAGAGAATATAATGTTAATTTTAAATTTGAATATAGAATAACAATTGGAAGGGACCTTGCAGGACTTCTGCTTAGGCAGGAAACGCTACACCACTTCAAACAAATGGTTATCCAATCTCTTATTTAAAACTTCCCATGTACAGTTTCTCCTGAGCTTGTGTGTAACTTTGTATTAAGGAAATATCATTTTTTACCAATCATAGAGGCCTCCTTATTTCCAAGTATGGCCAGAGAGGAAAATCCCTGTATATTCTCAGGAGCTTGTCATCAGCATTTTCTTCTCTGTTTGTTTACATTTCTTGCAATATCAAGTTATCATCTATGGAAAGGTAAACTGTCCTGACCCAGAGAAATGTTATATGTGACACTCAAGGTCAAAGGTTTTTTTCTCCGCTGTGATCTGATTGTCAGCTGCCCAGCTTAGGCATGTAGGCCCTTGCAGAGCCAAGAGAAATAAATTAATAAATAAAGGTTTAAAACGTGTCAGCATCACCTGGAAACTGATACACAAAGGTTTCAAAAGAAAGAACTATAAAAAAAGGACACAGTGGGGAAACAGAAGATATGGATAAGAGGAGACTGGACATGGTGTAGAACAGGAGTCACAGCATTTGGAAAGAACAAAAGGAAGAGGAAGCATAGCCAAGGAGAAAATCAAGCAAAGTACCAAGGAAGTTAAAATAAACTGGGTGACCCCAAGATGAAAAGACAGTTCTGAACTCTCAAGGGGTGTGTGTGTGTGGCAACAAACTCTACATGGCTCAGAGGCTGGATAACAGACAAGAGACCATTGAGAAAAGAAGTTGTGAACATTCCTAATCCTGAGTATAAGCAAGTGTGGGAAAAAGAAGAAAGAACCAGTGAAACATTTTTGCATTGTAAACAAAGCAGCAGAAATATAAGTCATTTAATTAAGTTCTCAGTATTAATTTATGTATTATATTTCCCCTTGGTCATTATGGCGAGATATACATACTGTATATATGTAGAAACACATGCACAAAGTCTTATAAATAAACTTTATATTACATTAAAAGGACTATTACATAAAGAGGGCCACCTTCACTTGTTAGCTGCATGTCTATTTCTGGTTTCTGTCCTATCCATTTCCATCCTCGGACACCATGTACTGTCAATGTATATCAAGGATCATTTTAAATGGAAGGGGATGGTGAAAAATTATGGAGATAGATGATTAGCTTACCTTTTGCCAGAATTCACAGCCCACTATTGAAAATCATTGCTTTGATTTTGCTGCATTCCACCTTAAACAGGAAGGGTGTCAGCCTTCAAGATTTTCTCCCTTTGTTTTGCATCTTTCGGCTGTCATAAGTAATGGGGGGAGGAGGGGGGAATGATTATGGGAAGTGAGCTGGAGATGTTACAAACCAGAACTGTATAAGCTGGGGGGAGGGTACATTCTTGCTTAGGTTTCTATCCTATGCTATGCACAGCTGCAACCCTTTATCAAAATATTTCAAGGTCAACGGACAGAAGCCCCATCACCACCTGGAGATGCCCACGTGATGATATACACAACTTTTAATTGGATGAGCCAATTGAACTACTGGGGGTGGGAATATTGCCATTACTTTGTATATGTGATTTACGCGCCCATTTTCTCAGATTCAGAATTCTTTTATTGCTACTACTTGATTTCCTGTAATCTTTTCTCTGATTAAAGGAGTTTAAGTATTTCTTTCTTGGATTTTGAATGGAGCACCAGCTGACAGGATATCCAATATAAATAAACTCTGATGGTTCTATAATGCTGCTTTGAAGTTGAGATAAGTATGATTCCTTATTTGCTGGCAATCCAAATTGTTGTTGTTTTCATTGGTTATTCATTGCCTTTGTGTGTGTGTGTGTGTGTGTTCCTTTGAATCTGCTTTTTATTCCTGGTGACTGCTATGCCTAGTCTCTGTAGCTTTCTTGGCAAGAATTTCAGATGTGGTTTGCCATTGCTTCCTTCCTAGGACTGAGAGCAGAGGTGGTATTCAGCAGGTTCTGATCGGTTCTGGAGAACCGGTAGTGGAAATTTTAAGTAGTTTGGAGAACTGGCAAATGCCATCTCTGACTGGAGATTTTAAGTATCCTTCCCCTGCCCACCAAGCCATGCCCACAGAACCAATATTGAATCCCACCACTGACTGAGAGAGCAACTGGCGAAAGATCAGCCAGTTGACTGTATGCCTACATTAGACTAGATCTCACAGACTTCTGATTTTCAGCCTGTCACATTAATTGCTAGACCAAACTGCCTCTACTTTAACTATTATTTTATTCTGATGTAAAAAGAAACAGTGCAATGTAACCATGGTTCAGCATAGATGCCAGCATGGCTGTACTAATAGTGAATTTGAGAAACATTTTTTTTTTTTTTGAAACAAATTTTTATTAATTTTAAAGATAAAACAACACATCATTAACCATTAAATACATAAACACATAAAACCTCTTAACATTGTAAATCCTTACAAGTCAAACAAAACATTATTTTTATACAGCATAATTCCAATTTATCCCATCTCCATATGGACACACAAATATCTTCCAGCAAATTTCTCATTATTTCTCTTTACTCCTATTCAATTTCATTTCTCTTCCATATTTATCCATTTTATAGTCATCATATTCTTTTCTTTCTGGCTTGTTTAAATTATTCTCGTCTAACATTCCTCCAAGGTTTTATTGATTCTTTTTTCCTTTTTTTTTTTTTATAAAAAACAAATTTTGTTAGTTTTACCATAAACACAATACACAAACATACAAACACAAAACATAAACAAAACTAAAAGATCTTTTCTGAAGGTTGTCTGTTCCCGGGTTAAAACTCTTTACACAGACACAAATTCAAACATCATATTCAACCCATATCTCCTTCCATATCTTATTATCATTTTCTTTTTTATATATATATATATAAACCATTTTTATCAGTTTTATAAGAACAATGCACAAAGAATCAAGGCATAACAGCTTATAAATTCTTTTCTAAGAAAAAATAATAATAAAAGACCAATAAGGCATAACATTTCCAGATTATAATATCAATATTTCATATAATATTAACTTCATATCTTGTCCCTACTTCTCTTTTCCATCCAAATTATTTATTAATTAAAATTTTATTGCCTTTTATCAATATACAAAATCCAAAAAAAAAAAAAAAAAGCATATATATCCTTCCATATCTTATTACCATTTTCAACAACATTCTTTGTCTGTTTTATTTCCAATTATCCATTCATCTTTTTTTTTCTTTTACTATACTTCTCCTGTACACCAATTGGAGTAACATCTATAACTCATTACCCTAACTTAGAAATACTACATATTACAATCTTTCTTGGGATTCTGTTTAAAAGATTCTAAAATTACATAATAAATTTTATATTCTAAATACACATATAAAAACACAATCTTATATACCCTCCAGAATCCCTCTTTTAATCTAAATTAAATTCACCCATTGTCTCTAAATAAACTTTTTTTCTTTAGGTCTTGCTTCCCCCCATTAAGGCTTCTCCTCCCCCCCTTTCTCTCTTGCTTATTCTTCTCCTTGCCCTTTCTACCCCTTTGCTTTTTCCCATCGCTTTTCTTACTCCTTTTCCTTTGCTTTCTAACCTTGCCTCCACCTTTTCGCTCATTTTTCTCTCTTTTGGTTGTTTTTATAATTCTTAAAATCCCCTTTTTCTTATCCTTTTTCTCCTCCTCTCCGGAAGGGACCCATTGTTCATCAAAGATGGCTTCTTCTTCCTCTTCTTCCTTGTCCCAGTCCTTCTGCTGCGTAATCAACTTTTCAACAGAACATAACGCCATTTCTAAGAATTGAAACAAAGCGCCCAAAGTATCTTCTTTTTTATATTTTTGATATTCAATCTCTAGTTCATCCACAAACAATGACATTATAAAAAGGGAAACTTTTTCCAAAACAACCACAAGTATTTTTAATCAAAGATAATCAAAAGCAATTAAAAAAAAAAAATTCCAGAAGTTAATACTTTTCTTCCTTCTTCTCTTTCTCTTTCTGAATTAATTTTTAATCAAAGAGGTCCAATTACCATATATCTTCCTTTGGGATTCTAGGCAATCTCCTCCTTTTTCAGCTTCTGCTCCAATTTTTTTTCTCCCTTCCCACTTGCAATGACAATTTTAAATAATCAAAAATCCATACCTCCAGCAGAGATTTTCCAATTTCTTAAATTTTTCAATGTCCAAAAATCCCTTTGTCTCTTAGCTTCAGCTTTCAAAGCAATCCACTCTCAATGTCTAATATATCCAAATATTTCTGCTTTTTCCGTGGGGTGGGAGAGTAAAAAAAAAAAAAAGAGTTCCCTTTAACAGCTTCTCCGCCGCTTTTCGCTCTTCTTAGGGATACAATGTATCCTCCAGCAATTCAAGCAGCTCAATTCCAGGCAGTTTAAAAGGTGTTACTTGACCCGGCTCAGACAGAACTTTCACTCTTCACACTTCCTCCAGCACAGTTCTTACCCGGTTGCTGGCTTCTTCATGGCGGCCATTGCTGACCGCCGCTCCACCGCCTTGGGAAAAAGGGGTTTTCCCGGAGAAGGGGGGGGTCTGCGACACCCCCACCTCCCTATCCGACTCCCCTCTCTCTTCAGCTGTCCCTACAGGGCAGCCATATCCCCCTGACCCGTCTGGATCGGGGGTACCTCGACGGCTAGCACAGCAGGAATCGCGAGCTGTCGCGAATTCCTGCTGCCCCGAAGCCACGCAAACCGGAAGTTTCTGAATTTGAGAAACATTTGATATAACTCCCTATGGCAACTTTTGTGCTGAACCAAGAATTTCAGGAAAATAGGGAATTAAGTTCTACATTAGAAGTAAAATATTTAACGTGTAGATCCTTTGATTAATAGTGTCAGGCTGCTTAGAACTAAATCATTTTGAGTTCATTTTAAATTGCCTGGTAATCTAATCGTTTCTTTTAAAATATCCTCTTTGCTAGAGATTTAAGCAGAAATAGCAAGATTATATAAAATATAGATCATTTTTCTTAGAATTATAAAAATACCCTTTTTATTTTGAAAATTTCAAGCAGCAGGGTATTTCTCATAACACAATATAAACAAATATAATAAGTTATTTCAGTTTTAGTATCCTTGGTTTTCACTGAGCTTAGTTGCAGATTTTCATTACCCAACAAGGTAACATCATCAGTGCTAGTAAGTGTAGGGTTTGTTCCAGTGGTGGGATTCGATTTTTTTTTTTCTACTGGTTCTGTGGGCATGGCTTGGTGGGCATGACAGGGGAAGGATACTGTAAAATCTCCATTCCTTCCTCACCCCCACTAACCTGCTTTACAGCCCCTTTCTGAATGACCCAGTCATTCAGCTGGGACTCAGGAGGCAGAAATAGATGGGGGCAGGGCCAGTGAGAGATAGTATTTACCAGTTCTCCAAACTACTCAAAATTTCCACTACCAGTTCTCCAGAACCTGTCAGAACTGGCTGAATATCACTTCTGGTTTGTTCCCAGTTTATATACAATAGCTTACCCTGCCGTTGTTGTTGGAGGTGTAGTTTTCTCTTTGGTAGTCCTTGATATTTCAGATCCTTGACCTCACTGATTCCTTCCGAAAACCAAAAATAGAAAATGGCTCATAATATCACCTTTTCACTGAAAACAAGTTATAGTTTGGATAAGACAACTACTCTTCTCTGGTTAGATCTAGTCAACTAGTGACAAACTCTGAGAGTGAAGATTAGGGGACAACATTTATCTTACACTTGAGATGAAAATGTTCATAGTTTATGTGGAGTCTTCTTTGATATATACATACTCTATCATCTGGTCTTGAGGTTTCTGTTACATCTATTATTGAATTATTAAAGTAAATGAGGTGACTAACACAATTAAAGTTGTTTACTTGTCATATAACAGCCAGTTAACAATGAAATGTACCTTTTACTGTTTTGCTGTGCAGTGTAATAAACATATCCTAATGCAACAAAAAATAATGTCTTCAAATTAATGCCAGATAAATATATTTAATTTATAATATAATAATCAAAAAATACATTAGTTCTTCCAGTTACATTCTACCTATGATAATTGTACTAGCAGCCATATGAATAGAACCAAGTATAATTAAAACCATAAAACACAAATAAGTAGCATGGAAGGAAAAAAAAAGGCTGCAAGCACAATTCAATGCTACTAATCAGACACACTTGGGTTTTACAAAGACCTTTGTGCAGAATTGCATAAACACAGACAGAGAGAGTGAAACACAGAGAGAGAAAGAGATCAAGGATCTGTCACTCTCCATAGGTTGATAAAATATTAATCCCAGAATGCAAATACCTGGCCATGTTGGCTGAAATTTTCCACCAGTGATAACTTTGAGTTATCAAAATTGGCAGTCTGTTATTTTGGGGACGGCAGGATGGAGAGAGGGAGAGAGACTGGGTATCAGAAAGAAATAGAAGTATTGATATTGCTTTGGCTAGGATGGCATTAACCAATAATTTTAGCTATGTTGGCCACTAATGTATAACCTCCAGTATGGTCAAATGAATTGAAGTGGTATAACAGTTGCATCAATACATGACATTAAAAAACCCACGAATCACCTTTAATCTAAAATATGCGATTCATTGAAAAAGCAAACAAACAATGAAGCTGGTTTTGTTCTGATCAGTTTGCTTAAGCTGATTGCCAGAATCTGTTGTAACTTTAGAAGCAGTTGTTGCCAGTCCGCTCTTCCATTTCCTCCCTGTGCAAAGCTGTCTGAAGGACATAATGCACTGTAAGTCCACTATGACCCAGAATCAAAAAATCAAAGTATATTGGCTCAGCAAACAAATAAACATACAAAGAATTAGCTAATATGGACAAGATGTTGCTACTGTAGTTGAGGCATCCCTTGTCTATGATTCAAGGCCATCTATTTTTTATCCACATATTTGTTCAATAACAAGGGCAGAAGGAGAATATTAATATTAGTAATAGTACTTAACTTATTTACCACTTCACAGTGCTTTTATGGCCCTCTCTAAGCGGTTTTACAGAGTCAGCATATTGCCCCCAACGATCTGAGGCCTCATTTTACTGACCTTGGAAGGAAGGAAGGCTGAGTCAACACTGAAGTGGTAGGACTTGAACTGCCAAACTGCTGGCAATCAGCAGTCAGCAGAAGTAGCCTGCAGTACTACTCTCTAACCACTGCTCTACCACGGCTATTAAATGGTTTTGACATCTTTCCTGCTCTCTCTCTCTCTCTCCTTTCTCCTTCTTTATAGTATGTGATAAATTCACAATTCACACCATTTTCTTCTTGGAGTATTTCCATATTACTACTTCCATATTACTACTATTACTACTACTACCTGTTAGACTACTCTTCCCTTTTTATTTTTCCTTAGAATGGCATTAGTGCTCCAGAGGCTAGTTAATGGATACCACTTTAGTTTTATGGATAACACTTTAATAATTAACCAAACAAATTGCTGGGATAAAAATTTTAATGTCATGGCCACATTTTGTGTCTCTTGATGGGGTGAAAATTTAGAAATAAATATGACCCTAGCATTGAAACAGTTTTGAGCAACTAATGCTTTGCAAATCCTATAGCTTTTTTTTATTATTATTACCCGGTCTGAGAAATGAACAGTGGATATTTAGATATTGGTCTATATAATATATCATCAAGGAAAGTTATAAGTAGATTTTTTTTCCTTTCAAAGATTATGGGAATATGCTGAAATTAATTATTTAAGCACAAGAAATCACACAATTTGGTATGCATGTATTTTGTCTTTGAATATTCTGTCTGTCCAAAAGATTGAGATGATTCAGAAATTTTCAAATTTTGAATGGATGTTGACTTTGAAACTCTGCTCACTTTTTTAAACAAGGTATAAAAAGAGTTTTCATTGCACTTTATATCTTGACTGTCTTAACCACACCTGTGCATATCCTTGGAATCAGGAGTGGGATTCTACCAGTTCGCACCTATTCGCTAGAACCAACATTCTAAGCAGTTTGGAGAACCGATTGTTAGAAGAAATTACTGGCCTAATCCTGTAAGAAAGGCAGGAAGGAAACACTCTGGGGTTGCTTACAGAAACTGCTTCTCCGTTAACTTTTATTACATTCTTGGCAGGACTAGACTTCCTGTCTCAGGAACTTCTCTGGAATATTTTTGCCCTCCTTTGCTGGTACTTTGCTTGTGTGGAGTGACCATTCAAAGTTACAATGGCACTGAAAAAAGTGACTTATGACCATTTTTCAGACTTATGACTGTTGCAGCATCTCCACAGTCATGAGAAGCCAGGCGAGGAGATGCGTGCCTCAATGTGAGTGATATTGAGTTGGCCACGCCCAGCCAATAACATGACTACCAAGCCATGTCTACCCAGTCACATAACCACCAAGCCACGCCCATCAACTAAGCAACGCCCATCAACTAAGCCACACCCATTGAAACAGTTGTTAAAAAATTTGAATCCCACCCCTGCTTGGAATGACCCTATTGTTTGGTTCCATCTAGTCAATACTTGGCCAGCAGCAGACTACTGAAGAGAAAGAACAAAAAAGGAGATTCTGTGGCAGTTTTTGTTTGATTTAATCTCTCTCTCTTTTTTCACACACACACGTGTGTAGAAAGATTAAAATTTAGGAGTTTGGTTTCTGGTAGAAGGGTGCACATTTCATAATTTAATTCACAGTCCTAGAGATAGTCATACAATCCAACAGTTTTATCAACATCCCTTCCCTCTGTCTGTCTGTCTGTCTGTCTCTCTTTCCCTGTATGAGTGTGTGTGTGTGTTTCACAGCGAGAAAGAGAATGAGACACATATAGAAAAGAGAGAGATATTCTAAATCTTAAGTGTATTTGGATACACATGATAAATTCTTATTTTCCCCAGAGTTGTTTGAGGATCTTTTGCCCCAAACTTGGTTTCCCTGCTACCTCATGAGGTCAGGAAATTGATATGTTTTATGGGCATTATCACATCATCTCAGGGGCTATTGAAGTGTGTGATACTTTTTAAAGTTATGTGAGGGAATTGAATGGTCTTAATTCAGATTAAACAGAAAAGTGTGCATATGGTACTACTTATGTAATCCAAATCCAAAAAGAAAGGTCTTATGTAAACTGTCAAAATTCATGCTCCACTATTTTGTTCTTGCTTTCTAGTAAATCTTCATGAATCCCACTTCATCTCTTTTTATCATCATTATTGACAAGTACTGTATTATTTTTGTCCCTGTTTTTTCCCTGTTTCTACTGGAATATGTTCCCATCAATTACAAACTTAGTGTTTTCTGCCACAGCTCTTAAATTAAGTTCAATTAAAATATTCTAATGCCATCCATATGGTTATTTTCTTTGTATTCAATTAATTTCCTATTTTGTAACATTCTAAATTACAATTCAGTGGTGATTTTTGGAGCGACTCACTGAGCCATGCTCTTAAATTGGGGAAGCTGGATTGTGCTACTTCTTGCTAGGCCAAACTTAAAGCCATTGAAATCCATTTGACTCTTCACCCAGTAAGTACAACAGAAGAATTCAGATGATATCCAAAAAAATATGAACCATTATTTCCTCTCTGCTATCAAGTCTTTTTGACCCCTAGCAACAATAGAGACATATTTTCTCCATGAAAGTCAGCCCCTAATGTGGTCTTTCAGGTTTTTCATTCTTAACCACTGCCAGCTTGTTCCTGGTCACCTTCTTCTCTTTCTTTCCGTATTTCCAGCTTTACAAATTCTCCAATGAATTAGGTCTTCACATAACGAGAAGCTGATCTTTTATATTTTAGGGTAAATTAAATTAAAACCTCAGACACAAAGTGGCTAAATTCTTGTTTTGGTAGAATTCTATTTAAATAATTACAGTTAGACAACATACTAAGGTGTAAAATTAGCCATGGAAACATAATTTCAGAACTATCTCAGCTTGTTCATTGTGTCTTACATTTCTTTCTGTTCTTAATTCATTTTCTTTTGATTTTATTTCTAAAAAGAACACAACCAAATGGAAAAAAGTACCAAAAAAAGAGAGGGTCTAATTATGTCCAGTGTAACAGCAACAGTTACAGGCCAAAAAAGTTGGCCTCATGGCTTTACCTTGATTGTAGGATGACATTGGAGAAAAATATTCGAGAGCCAGTTTGATTGAATGGTTAAAAGGCACAAGATTAGAAGCCAGGAGACTGTGAATTTAGGCATGAAAGCCATCTGGTTGACTTCAGGCCAGTCATTTTCTTTTTGCACAGCCCACCTCATAGGTTGTTGCTGTGTGGAAATAAGAGGACAAAGGAGTATTATATATGTTCACTGCCTTGAGTCATTTGCAAATAATAATAATAATAATAAAGGCAGGAGAGAGTGGGGAGACAGACAGACAAACAGACAGACATCCTCATGAACTAAAAGAAAAATGCAAGGAGCCAGGTGGTGCTAGGAAGAAATAGAACTAGGAATGAATGGTCTTGAAATTGAAAATAGAAGTCTTACACCCAAGGGTATGGCTTTTCAGATTCCAGCCACATTCTTCTGCAGGATGCTATATAGAGCAGGGGTCGCCAACCTTTTGGGCCTCAGGGACCACCAAACTCATAATTTTAAATCCCAGGGATCACTAACTGGTTATGTGGGTGTGGCCTAATTTGTAAGTGTGGCTCGATGGTCATGTGACTGGCTGGGCATGGCTTGTATGTAAATATTATAAATATTTATATAAATATTGAATTTTTTTATAAAAAAGAGCAACTTTTACCCAAAATCAACCTTCAGTCCTAAGGGAGGTTCGACTGTGCTTAAAAGTAGAGCCAAAGATCTAAAGACTAGTAGAAAATAAGAAATCCAACCATTTCCTGCTTCCTAGCTAATCTAAATCTCCTGGCACAGCAGAACACCTGATGGTTGGAAAAAGGAAAACTATCAATTTAGCAGGCAGTTTGCTGGGTAAGGAGTGAGTGGGTGGAGAGGGTTCCCATGGACCATGTGGGCAGCGCAGCCTTGTGTTTCTGCACAGCTGGGATTAATGCTTTGGGGAAGTGCTCTGGGGGTGAGATTTCTCTGAGGCCCACCAAAATTTTCTCACAGCCCACCAGTAGGCAACCGCTGAAATAGAGCATCAGATCTTTGAATATTTGCAGGCCAAGAAAGCTTTTCTAAGGTAAGGCTAGACAGCAGAAAATCCAGAAAACTCTTAAATGGCATCATTTATATGCAAGTCTAGGTTTTTGCAGTCCACATCTAGCAATCTTAGCCAAAAGGCTGGCTGTGGGCTAAAATGACATTTGATACATTCCCAAATGCTTTATTGTTGAATTGCTGTATTTAAGAACCTCCTTTAGACTGCTGAATAGGCTTACTTTTCATGAATTGAGACCACCCTATTTAGAGTTAGATGTATAAAAGTGTATGATATAGCATATGTTTTAGGACAAATGTGGTAGAAATTCACCAAAAATGACAAATAATTATCACTGTAGGTAATAGTGTACATGTTTCTCCCTCTCTTAACTAAGATCCCTTTTCCCAAATACAAATTGAGATCATTCTGTTCAGTCCACTTGGCACATTTTGATCCCTTCCACTTCTTTTTGTGATAGCTTTCCAGCATTTGACACTAGGAAAGTCCATATAGTATAACTATAATTGGGTGGTATGGTGGTTAAAGTATGGGACTTAAAAGTAGGAAGAGCCAGCTACAAATCAGGTAGGAATGTTTATTGGTAAGCTGAATTTATCTTATAAAGTTGATGTTGTGGGGAAAAAAACTGACATATTCATAATAAATAATAGTTGTTGGACTGATACTCCATGTGGCAATTTCACAAAGAATGTATTTCTGCTGCCTTGCTTGATGAAAATTAAAGTGACCAACCATCCTCCTTTAGGGAGAACAGTCCTTCTTTTGTAAGTTCTGTCCTCCCTTGAAAAGTGTCCTCCTACATGTCCTCTTTTTTGATATTTGAAGACAAATCTGTAAATCTCTTTATTTGATTGATGCTGATCCGATCCGTTGTGTGTGATGTGACGTATTTGTATTTGACATGATAATTCGTCAAGGCTTGGGACAGTGCAGGGAGACACGATTATGAGATGCGTGCGCTCCACACAGGAGAATTGTCTTGAGAGAGTGCGCCATGCAGAAGAGTGCGCCACATGCAAGTGGCTTTGTTTTTTTTCTTTAATTTATTAGTGTCCTCCTTCTCATTGTAAAAAGGTTGGTCACCTTACGAAAATAAAATACACCAACTAACTTTTATATATTTTCTTAGTGAGCATGTGCCCATTAAGTAACAAGAGAATGAACTTTATGTGATGGCATCTAACTAGCTATCATAATTAGGCACCAATATAAGAAAGGTAGAATTTAAAAACAAAGTTAAACAAGGTTAAAGGCAATCTTTCTATGTTTTCATAGTGATGCAATGGTAAAATATGGATATTTTAATATTGTCCTATAACTTACCACAGATATTATCACAACACAGTAAAGTTATGTTCTCATCATCTGTAACTTGTACTTCTTTCATATTTACTTAATTGTGCTTCAGAGAAGTATTCAGGCTTGCTAGTGTAAATTATTCAGACTGACAATTGTTTAATTAATTGGCTAGCTTGCAAAGCAAATTTACCTTTTATAAAAAGATTCACTGCACTTAATTTGCAATATCTTGTTTTGAGGAGTGAGTTTAATTTTACAAAAAAAAGAAAGAAAAAGACCTGGATCTGTTCAGTTTGAGATAGTACTCTGTAATTCAAAAGAAAACACTAAACATCCTACATACACACACATAAACACTCACACTTCTCTTTGAATTTTTTGGGAAAAAGAGCATGCATTGACATTTAATATTTCTTGAGTAAGATTATCAGTGTTTGAGCGTCAAATGACCTTTCCCAGCAATGGAATTGATCTTCAGAGAAGCCATTCAAGATTGAGGTGGTGATAGCCTGTCTATATAGATCTAAAGAAGAAAATATTAAGCGGGTTTTTTTTTAGGAATTGAAGTGTAAAGAAGCATAGTCTATGAAATTGATTTCAACATTATACATAAGGTATAAGATTATGTTATCCAAATAAAAGGGCAAAAGAGAAAAATAACATTTGAAACATTTATGCATTCCATGCTTGTCCCAAGATACTTTCTTAATCTAGTCCTGGGAAGCAGGTATGCTAGAGAAAAAGTTAATAAATGGGCAAAATACCATTTCTGTGTAGTGTAGAGGAATAACAATGAAGGAAGCAGTTGATACCATAATTTAGAATAGAATATTTTAAAGGAATGTTCAGACCCATTACCTATCTTTTATTAACCTGTAAACATTGAGAATAAGACTAGATTTTAATTTTGTGTTTATTGTGTGTAATTTAGTTTATTCATAAATCACAGAGCTGCCCAAAAGGAACCTCAAGCAAATATGTAGCATTAAAATACAACAGCTTAAAGCCAGAGCAAGCCATCTTTGAAATAGTCAGACTGAAAAAAGAACATTTAAAACCTATCAAATTGAAGTTGAGTTCCTAAGCTTAAGATAGCAAAACCAAGTGATGCTTTTCATATGTGAATAAGCTGTCAGTAACCTAGTAATAAAGTAAATGTGAGTTTTATTGTATATACAATATTTTCAATAAAATGAACTCAATCAATGCACTCACATGTACAGTATCAGTCAGATTTCTACAGTTAGCTCAAAATATGTTTTATATTTTTTCTGTATTTCATTACCATTTAGCTCTTGAATAATATAGATGAGGAAATTCAGCATTATAGTACATTTAAGAAGTAATGTTATTTATTTACAATATTTCCTGTAATTTTATTTTTACATATATAAATAACTCAAGGCAACAAACATACATAATCCTCCTTCTATTTTCCCCAGAACAATAACTCTATGAGGTGTTGATCTGAAAGGAATGACTGAACAAACTCATACTCTCTTGGTCTCTAGCCAGGTTCCTTACCCACTAAACCAAAATGGCAAATTTATCTAGTAATTAAACACAAGATAAAGAAGTAGCTTCAAAAGGAGCTTTCAAAGGGGTATGAGCAAAGAACCTCATTGAAGTTCCTTTGGATCTTCTGAATCTCCTTACTTTTAAAAGCTAAGCAGCTCTGTTACTTTACTTGGCTTTTTTCCAGAGACCCAACAGCATCAATAGTTTTAAAAAGCACAAGTCAGGTATAAGAAGTGCCAGGATATACGTTGAGCATTTGCTCAAAAGAATCTTTTTTGATTGTTGCAACTGCAAGGTAATGTAAAACACATATTGAGAAGAATCCTGTTGTCTCCTCACCTCAATAATAATAATTTAAAAATCACATTGTTTCACTAAGTCAAAGCCAAGCCTTCTTGCACAAACCTTCCTCTAACTTTTGAGGTAGGTTAGGTCAGGAAACGGAAACTATAGGGAGTGCAGAAAGTTATTTTATTGTAATAAATAATAACAGAATCTTGAAAGCCTGTCTTATATTGAACAAAATCAAGGCAAGACCATTTTTTAAAATAAATTTTTATTGGTTTTTAAAAACAAACAAAAACAAACAAAACATAAAAACATCAAGCTATCTTCCATAGGTGTACATACAGTATGCCGGTTGGTTTACAAATTGTTTTGTGCTTCCATTTCGTAGTCTTCAATTACATTACATATAATCTCATATTGTCAATCAAAAACTAAATACCTTAGTATCATTATTCATCAATCATTTGACTATACTTTGATTCATTCACGTTTTACAAGATAACCATAGTTTACTTAATTTATTGTATAACAGTTCATATTATCATCCCAAATCTATCCTAAAATCATTTTGTAGTTATAATAAGAAAAATTTATTTATTATTTTCTAAGAATCTATATATTTCATTACTGTATTTTATTGTCTAACCATTGATAGAATAGATCCCAAATTTTATAAAATTGTTTATCCTCTTGTTCTCTAATTTGAAATGTCAATCTACTCATTTCAGCACATTCCAATATTTTCTTAATGATTTCCTCCTGTGATGGTATTTTCTCATTTTTCCAGTTTTTAGCAAATACAATCCTAGCTGCTGTTAATACATTTACAATCAGGTATTTCAAGTCTTTACTGTATATTTCAGGTAAAATTCCCAACAAAAATATCTCTGGTTTCAAGTCTATATGTTTTTTTGTCATTTTTTCCAACCACATGTGGATTTTAGTCCAGTATTTTGTAGCATCCACACAAGTCCATCACATATGGTAATATGAGCCGGGTGTCTGATGAAATTCCAACATTTTTCGGATTTATTCTTGAACATTCTTGCTATTCTTGTCAGGGGAAAATGCCACCTGTAAAACATCTTATACCAATGTTCTTTATATGCTGTTGACATTGTCATTTTATAATTTTGAGACCACAATTTTTGCCATTTCTCTAAATCGATCCCATATTCAAAATTCTTCCCCCAAGCAATCATAGTTTCTTTAACATGTTCTTCTTCTAATTTAATTTCTAATAAATATTCAT
This sequence comes from Hydrophis major, assembly GCA_033807585.1. Classification (NCBI taxonomy): domain Eukaryota; kingdom Metazoa; phylum Chordata; class Lepidosauria; order Squamata; family Elapidae; genus Hydrophis; species Hydrophis major. Next base: position 33,768,100 of record CM066332.1, on the reverse strand, counting down.
ACAATTTTTAATCACCTTTACATCAGTATCTGTCAAAATCTTATTTAAATCAGTCAATTTATCATATAAACCTTCTATTTTGAATCTTTATCATACCTTGAATGTATTTGCGCATATGAAAACCAATTCATCTTTATACCTAGTTCCTCTATCTTTTGTATAGATTTGAGTTCACTCTTTTCATTCAATATTTCACCATATTTAACTGTTTGTTCCTTTTTGTATATTATAAGATAAGAAAATGTTCTGCCTGTTCTTCCTTTTGTCTTAATAGCATATTCTTTGTAAAGATCTTTGTCTTATCTGTATTTATTTTCAAACCAGCCACCTTTCCATATGTCTCTATCTTTTCTATCAATTTTGGTGCTGTTTTTAAAGGGTCTTCTAAGATGAAAACCAGATCATCTGCAAATGCTTACAGCTTAAATTCTTCCTTTTTGATTTTCATTCCTTTTATATTCTTTTCATCTCTAATATTTCTGTTTAGCACTTCCAAAGTCAACACAAACAACAAAGGTGATAGTGGGCACCCTTGTCTTGTTCCTTTTCTTGTATTGATAGAGTCTGTCAGTTCTCCCTCTATCATTACCTTTGCCGTTTGCTTATAGTATATAGCTTCTATTGCTTGAATAATTTTTTTAGCAAAACCCATCCGTTCCAACAGTAATAACATGAATCATCAATTCACATTATCAAATGCCTTCTATGCATCTAGAAATATCAAAGCCATTTGTTTTTCAGGATGTGCCTCATAGTAGTCCAAGGTGTCCAAGATTACTCTCATATTATCTTTAATTTGTCTCTTTGGCAGAAATCCATTTTGATCAGGATGAATAAAATTATTTAGATATTTTTTAAGTCTTTCTGCCAATATTGAAGCAAAGATTGGAGGGCGGAGCTGGCGTCACGACTATACAGCATGCGATCTTGTAGGTCTGAGATCTCTCTCTGGATGGTCCTATCGGATCTAAACTGTCCCGAAGAGATGGTGAAAGTGAAGAGATCATCCTGTCAATCCCAGGGATACCGCAAAGTCCCTGGTAGATCCAGGAGAAGCTCTTCTTGCCAGCGGCAAAGAGGCATTAAAGCTGCTGAAGTTGGGACAGCTCCGAAACAGAAGGGAACAGAAAGAGAGAGTGTGCCGGTTTGGTGAGAACTTTTTCTTTATTCTAAGATCTGAAAGGACACCCTAAGGAAAAGAAAGAATCTGTAAAAGTTTTGACAGAAGTGATTAAGCGGCGATTTTAAACAGGAATGTCAAAGTAATGTGTTTTTTTTTTTTTTTCATTGCTGGATTTTCTAAACACGATCTTATATTTTGAAACTGGACTGGTTTTTTTGTTTACATCTATTTTTTTCTCCTTTTTGATTTTGTAATATTTTAGGCTAGAGGCTCCCTTTTAGTTATTTCTTTTTTAAAAAATATCCTTTTCTTTTTATTAATTCTTATTATATCTTGCTTGGAAAAGGAGGGGGACAGTGAGAGCAAAGAAACTTTGTAACACTGCCAACTAGAGGCTTGAAAATATTTTATTTCCCTGTGACCAGACAAAGCTGAGAAAGAAAGAACTGAGACTTTTTTTCAAGGACATTGCTATTTGATAAGATAGCGGGAAGAGCATGGGAGAGTATTATTGCAGGTCCTCTTCTGGGTTTCTATCAACAGCTGGAGTCTGGTGTTAAAAGCTAGGGGGGGAAAGGGTGATAAGTTTTTGGAGAAAAGAGCTATAATAAGACCCTTGGATAATTAAATAAAGTGCAGTGTGCTCTTTTTATTTTTTCTAAGTTGTGCTATCCCTCCTCACCAGCTTTATTGTATTTCATTTTATCTTTTTTTTCTTGTAATAACTCTTTGGGTTTTTGGCTTTGTTGGAGCTTGTCTTTGTTTTTCTTTTTCTTTTTGGAAGTCCAATCTCTACACTTGATTTTTATTTTAAAGGGAAAGCCTTAGTATTAATGTTTCCTTTTTTTAAGGGAATAGCCTTTTTTTCTCCTTTCCTGGTATTTTTGTTTTTTTCATCTACCTTTCTGGTTTATTTTTATGCACTCTTTTTTTTTTGAGACCTCCCAATTGGATTAAGGTATTGAAGAACCTGAAGAATTTTTCCTTTTCCTTTTTTTTTCTTTCTTTTTTTTTCAAGCCTTTTTTTTCATCTAACTACTGATTGGATTAAGATATACAAGAACCTAAGAAATTTTGTCCTCCCCCCTTTTTTTTCTCCTTTTTTTATCATTATTATTTGGCTTCTTTTTTCTACTATTTTTATTTCGAACTATAATTGGTTATTTCACAATTGGATTAAGGTTTAGAAGAACCTGAAGAGTTTGAATTGCTTAAAATGAGTAGGAAATTTACAGCTCCTGGTTCTTCAACTTCTATTTCTTCCTCTCCACCATCTGGAGGACAACGTTCAATACAGACAATGTTAAAGCAAGAAAAAGAACAAGAAAAAGTGACTCTGCAGATGATTAGGCAAGGAATTCAAAATATTCAAGCAAGATCAGAGAATATTGAAAAGAGAATAGAGAACATTGAACAAAGAACAGAGAACATTGAACAAAGAACATTGAACATTGAATAAAGAACAGAGAACATTGAACAAAGAACAGAGAAAAACGATGAAAAAGTGGAGAACATCCAACAAATGATGTTGAAGTGTGATGAGAGATTCCCCAAAATTGAAGAAGATAAACAAAGAGATAAGAAGATTGGAGATATTGGTTTCCGGTTTCGTGTGGCTTTGGGGCAGCAGGAATTCGCGACAGCTCGCGATTCCTGCTGTGCTAGCCGCCGAGGTACCCCCGATCCAGATGGGTCAGGGGGATATGGCTGCCCTGTAGGGACAGCTGAAGAGAGAGGGGAGTCGGACAGGGGGTTGGGGGTGTCGCAGACCCCCTCCTCCTCCGGAAAAACCCCTTTTTCCCAAGGCGGTGGAGCGGCGGTCAGCAATGGCCGCCACGAAGAAGCCAGCAACCGGGTAAGATTGCGCTGGAGGAAGTAAGAAAAGTGAAAGTGCTGTCTGAGCCGGGTCAAGTAACATCTTTAAAATTGGTTGGAACTGAGCTGTTTGAATTGCTGGAGGATACATTGTATCCCTAAGAAGATCGAAAGCGGCAGAGAAGCTGTTAAAGGGAACTTTTTTTTTTCTTCACTCTCCCACCCCATGGAAACAGCAGATATGTTTGGACATATTGGACATTGAAAGTGAATTGTTTTGAGAGTTGAAGCTAAGGGACAAAAGGGTTTTTGGACATTGAAAAACTTAAGAAATTGGAAAACCCTTGTTGGAGGTATGGATTTCTGATTATTTAAAATTGATATTGCAAGTGGGAAGGGAGAGGAAAAAAAATTGGAGCAGAAGCTGAAAAAGGAGGAGATTGCCTAGAATCCCAAAGAAAGGTATGTGGTAATTGGACCTCTTTAATTAAACATTAACCCCAGAAAGAGAAAGAGAAGAAGGAAGAAAAGTATTAATTTTTGGAATTTTTTTTTTGAAATATTCTTGATTAAAAATATTTGTGGTTGTTTTGGGAAAAGTTTCTTCTTTCATAATGGCATCGCTTGTGGATGAACTAAAGACTGAATATCAAAAATATAAAAAAGAAGATACTTTGGGCACTTTGTTTCAATTCTTAGAAATGGCGTTATGTACTTATGAAAAGTTGACTACGCAGCAGAAGGACTGGGACAGAGAAGAAGAGGAAGAAGAAGCCATCTTTGATGAACAATGGGTTCTTTCCGGGGAGGAGGAGAAAAAGGATAAGAAAAAGGGGATTTTAAGAATTATAAAAACAACCAAAGAAGAGAAAAATGAGCAGAAAGGTGGAGGCAAGGTTAGAAAGCAAAGGAAAGGGAGTAAGAAAAGAGAGGAGGAAAGACAAAGGGGTAAAAAGGGCAAGGAGAAGAATAAGCAAGAGAGAAAGGGGGGGAGGAGAAGCCTCAATGGGGGGAAGCAAGATCTAAAGAAAAAAAGTTTATTCAGAGACAATGGGTGAATTTAATTTAGGATAAAAGAGGGATTCTGGAGGGTACATAAGATTGTGTTTTTTATATGTATATTTAGAGTATAAAATTCATTGTGTAATTTTAGAATCTTTTAAACAGAATCCCCAAAAAAATTGTTATATGAAGTACTTTTAAGTTAAGGTAATGAGTTATAGAAGTTACTCCAATTGGTGTATAGGAGAAGTATAATAAAAGAAAAAAGATGAATGGATAGTTGGAAATAGAACAGACAAAGAATATTATTGAAAATGGTAATAAGATATGAAAGGATATATAAAGGTTTTGTTATGTGTTTTTTTTCTTTTTTGGATGTTGTATATTGAAAAAAGGCAAAAAAAAATTTTAATTAATAAGAAATAATTTGGATGAAAAGGAGAAGTTGGGATAAAATATGAAGTTAAATAGACAAAGTATTGATACTATAATTTGGGATTGTTATGTTCTATTGGTTTTCTTCTTTTATTATTTTTTCTTAGAAAAGAACTTATAAGCTGTTATGCCCTGTGCATTGTTTATATAAAATTGATAAAAATGGTTTATATATATAATATAAAAAAGAAAATGATAATCAGATATGGAAGGATATATAAAGTGAATATGATGTTTGAATTTGTGTCTGTGTGAAGAGTTTCAACCCGGGATCAGACAACCTTCAGAAAAGATATTTTAGTTTTGTTTTTCTGTAAAATTAATAAAATTTGTTTAAAAAAAAAAAAAGAAGATTGGAGATATTGATAATAGATTAACGGTGGTTGAACAAGATAAAAGTGGTATGTTGAAATGGGAGATGGATAGATCAGAATTCTATCTTGGATTCCAAAATGTACAGGAAGAAAAAGGACAAAACTTAGCTGAGATAATGATAGAAATACTGGCTGAAGCTTTGGAAATAACTCAAGAGAAGATGATGGATGGAATAGATGAGGTTTATTGAGTTTTCACAAGATATGCAATAAGAAATAGCTTACCAAGAGAAGTTCACATTATATTTACAAAGAAAGCCATTAAAATGCAAATATTGCAAGTGGCAAAAGAGAAAACATTGAAATATAAAGACAAGGAGATTGTGGTCTTGAAACAAATACCCAGAAGAGTGAGAGAGATGAGAAGAGAATACCGATTCCTGACTAAAATGCTACTTAAAAAAGAGGTGAATTATATATGGCTGATTCCAAAAGGTTTAATGTTCACATGGCAAGAACAGAGACATAGAATTGACTCAATTGAGAAAGCGGAATTATTTTATACAGAATTTTTTGGAGGGAAAGAGGAAGAGGCAGAAAAAGAGATCTCACTAATTGAATTCCAAGAGGACTGCCAAATGGTGATTGAAAAAGAAGAAGGTGCAGTAGGTGGAAAGGTGGAAGCTTCAGCCAGCATTTCTATCCAAAGCTTCAGCCAGTATTTCTATCATTATCTCAGCTAAGTTTTGTCCTTTTTCTTTCAAAGAAAAACATGAACTAAGATCTACAAGAGCTGCTAAACCTAACTACAAAATATAACCATGGAAGAGAAAAAACTGATTACAATCAATATAAATGGACTTAACTCAGCCGTTAAAAGAAGGAAAACCTTTCATAAATTGAAGAAATTAAAATTTGATATAATTTGTCCACAAGAAGTACATATTAAAAAACAATATGAACAATATGAACCGCCAAAACTAGGGAAAATATTTACTTCCTTGACACAATGTAAGAAAAGAGGAGTGGTTTTATACATTAAAGAGACCATCCCAGCAAAATTGATTTATATCGATGATGATGGAAGAATACTAATGGTGGAAATAATGGACAATAATACGAAAACACTCCTGATTGCAATCTATGCCCCAAATGACAAACAAGAAGAATTCTATAAAAAAATTAAATATAAAAATAATTGAACTGGACTATGCTAATATAGTTATGATGGGAGATTTTAATGGAATTGTAGACAATAAATTGGACTATACAGCACAGGAAACAATAAAGCAAAACAGAAAGACTCTCCTAAATCTTTTTTTAAAATGATAGATGAAATAAACTTAAAAGATACATGGAGAGAAAGAAATGCTAAAACTAAACAATACACCTTCTGTTCAAATAGACACTTATCATGGTCCAGAATAGATATGATATGGATGTCAACAGAATTAATAACTAATGTTCAATAAAGAAATATTGAAACAAGTACTTGGGCAGATCACAATCCAATGACAATTAAATGGGAAGGACAAAAAAGAAGATCTAGATGGACATTAAATAATACTACTTTAAAGGAAGAAGACTTCACACAGTGGATGAAGAAAGAACTGGCTTTTTTTTTTTTTTAGAGAAAACAAAAAAGAAGATGCATCAATTCAGAATGTATGGGATAAAATGAAGGCATATGTTAGAGGCTTGATAATAGACTATACAAGGAAAAGGAATACCATGAAAAGATTAGCCTCTAAGGCTTTAGAGGATAAGTATAAGAGACTTGAAAAAGAGCGACAGAAAATATCACAGAAAAAGGACATCAAGCTAAAAATGGATATAGTTAAACATAAATGTGTCAAATAGAAAAAGAAGAATTAGCACAGAAATTTAGAGGTGTTAAACAGAACTACTTTGAGGACACAAACAAACCAGGTAGATGGTTAACATACAAATTGAGAAAGGAGAAAGAATCAAGGAAAATATTGAAATTAATAGATGACCAAGGCAAAGTTTGCTATGGTAGTAAAGAGAGGAAGGAAATCTTTTGAGACTTCAATGTGAAATTGTATATGCAGGAGAATATTGATGAGGAAAGAGTTAAACAGTACTTACAGAATGCTAATTTACCTCAGATACCTAAAGAAATTGAAACAATGTTAGAAAGCAATATAACGATGATGGCGTTTACTGAAGCACTGAAGAAGCAAAATAATGGAAAGGCACCAGGCCCAGATGGACTTCCGGCAGAATTTTATAAAACATTACAAGAATCGTTGAATCTTCCATTGCTAGAAGTTATGAATGAAGTTATTGTTGTGAATGCATAATACCAATGAAGTTATCGTTGAGCTTGAAGTCTACTGCAGGGTTTTGGCCCTGCACTTTGGATTGGCTGTCAATGGCACGATTGGATTAGCCTTTTCAGAAGCATCCGATTGGCCATTGACAGACCATTCCCATTGGTTAACGGAGCTAGCGCTCCAGGTTCGCTATTGGTCAAGTAGTTAATGAGTTGCCTACATAAATAAGGCTTGAGCAGCCTTGGAGCTGAGCTGTCACAATATGTAAATAAAGAGTTTGAAGTTCACTGTTTCTACTGGCTCGTCTCCATCGTTCGCACCTATGCTCCAGACTTAACACTGGCGACGAGGATGGGATTGGATGACATCAGAGCCAACTAAGCACATGACTGAAGCGCACAACGGCGAAACCATGTCTGGCGGCACCATACCACCCGCTCCATTCGATCCAGCTCAAGAAGACTGGGAGTCTTACATGGATCGTTTCCAAATGTTTTTGGAAACAAATAATCTAAAGGATGCCACGGCAGGGAAGAAACGGGCGGTATTCTTGACGCACTGTGGCCCAATGGTTTTTAAGATGGCTATGGCATTGACGAAACTGGCCGAGGTGAAGGCCATGGACTGGGACGTCCTCGAACCGCTACTAAGGGCCCACTATGCACCCACCGTTCCAACGCTCGTACGATGACATGAGTTCTATCAACAGAACCAGTGGAAGGCAGAAAGCATCGCCGATTTTGTTGCAAACCTCCGGAACGTGGGAGGCCTTTGCGATTTCGCCAACCTGGAAGAGGTTTTGAGAGACAGAGTAGTCCATGGATTAGACGCTCTAAACGTGCAGAGCAAAATAATGGCAAGGGGTGACATCACCCTTAAAGACGCCATAGCTGAAGCTACAGCAGCTGAGGCAACCAAGAAGTCAGCTGCTCAACTACGCCAAATTCGCACTCCAAACCACCAACCGGACGGCGACATTTCACCTAATGCAGAACGGCGACGTTCAACGGCCCATCATGAGGACCTCTCTTCGTCATCAGAAAGCGACGAAGAAGAGGTCCATCGCCTGTGGACCGATTGGGAACGACACCCAAAGTCCCAACAACCCTGCACTGCCTGCGGGGCCAACCATTTTTGCTCTGACTGCAAATTCTGTGACGCACTCTGCCATGAGTGCGGGAAATGAGGCCACATCGGACGGGTCTTCAGAAGCCTCCTTGGACCCAGCCAGACCTCGAAAGGAACAAGTCTCCGCCAATTGACAGGGAATCGCCTTGTAAGGCGAGAACCAGTAAACCATTCCTACGGAAACCAACCCGTGAACCATCTAGCGAGATGAGAAGAGGCTCACCAAACACTCACTATTGGCCATGCCTCTTCAGTAGACGCTCAGAAAATTTGGGTCAACATGAACATTGAAAACCGGCCCTGCCAAATGGAAGTAGACTCGGGATCGTCTCTCTCAATGGTCTCATGGAAGAACCTCAAGCAACTCATCCCCACTATCCAGCGCCAAGACCTTCAATTTCAACAGCTCATCCTAAAAGACTACCAGGGGAACCGAATTCCAGTTGCAGGATCCAGTCGAGTCCAGGTTACATTCAAGAACCGCATGGCGTACTTACCCCTGATGGTGATCGATAAGGACCGGCCTAGCCTGTTGGGCCTACAGTGGTTCGCACCACTTGGCATCGAAGTGGTAGGCATTAACCGAATTGGTGGCCGTGACTGGGAGGAAGACCTCGCCCACGAATTCAAGGACGTCTTCGAGGAAAAGCTAGGCGAGTACAAGGGGACCCTGATAGCTTTTAGCCTTAATCCATAGATAGCTCCCATCCGCCTTAAGCCTCTTCGAGTTCCGTTCGCTCTAAAACCGAAAATCGACGAGCAACTTGATAAATTGATTGCCCAGGGAGTTTTAAAGCCAACAGATCACTCCCCTTGGAAAACGCCGATTGTGACACCCATTAAGCCAGACGGCTCCATTAGAATTTGCGGGGACTACCGGGCCACCCTAAATCACGCCCTGCAACAGAACCCATATCTGGTGCCGGTGGTACAGCACCTCCTGCATTCCTTGGGAGGCGGAAAAGTCTTCGCTAAACTAGACTTAGCTCAGGCTTACCAGCAATTGCTGGTTGATGAAACAACAGCACAGGCACAAACTATCGTAACACATCGAGGTGCCTTTAAGTGTACGCAGCTTCAATTCGGAGTCAGTGTGGTGCCAGGGATCTTTCAGAGACTAATGGAGAAACTATTGCAGGGGATCAAGGGCGTTGTCCCCTATTTCGACGATGTGCTTATTGCTGCCCCCACTCAAAAAATCTTGCAGGAGCGTGTAAAATTAGTATTACAAAAATTTCAGGAAGCAGTCCTGAAAGTTAAAAAAAAAAATGCAAAATGTGTACCAATCGTGTTGAATTCTAAGGATACCTAATTGACAGTCAGGGTATTCACCCTACTGATAGTAAATTAAGAGCAATAAAGAATGCTCCCAGACCCCAGAACAAAACCGAGGCATTCTTAGGCCTCATCAACCTCTATAATGTGTTCTTGCCGCACAAACCGACTGTTGCTGAACTGTTACATCGTCTTTTAGACAAAAAAGCAAACTGGGTATGGGGTCACAAAGAAGAGCAGGCGTTTCGTAATGTAAAAAAACTACTGACTTCGGACACCGTGCTGATGCAGTACAATGAGACCTTGCCAATAAACATAACCTGTGATGCATCGTCTTTTGGAGTGGGCGCGATTTTGAGCCATGTGTTACCTAACGGTGACGAAGCCCCGGTTGCTTACTTCTCAAAGACGCTCTCGATAACCAAGCGAAATTACAGCCAAATCAATAAGGAAGCCCTGGCGATTGTATCAGCAGTTAAAAGGTTTCATGAGTACGTGTACAGCCAGAATTTCACCATTGTAACTGACCACAAACCATTGCTGGGGATCATTGCTGGGGACAAACCAACTCCCTACATACTGTCTCCCAGAATGACCCACTGGTCAGAATTCTTGGCTGCCTACAATTATCGGCTACAATATCATCCGGGTAAAGCCATTCCCCACGCCGACGCGCTGAGCCATACACCGCTTCCTGAAACTATCAATGATCCTGCACCAACGATGACAGCGTTGCAAATCAAGACACTCCACATGCTGCCATTGACTGCCCATGACATCGCAAGAGAAACAAAACACGACCCCATCTTGGCGCGAATCCTCATATGGGTGGAACGCGGATGGCCATTGGACCAAGTACCAGACGACTTTGCACCATTCAAAAGTCATCAAACAGAGTTGTTCTCGCAGAAGGGCTGTGTCATCTGGGGTGATAGAGTCATTATCCCAGAACGGCTCCAACAGACGCTGCTAAGAACCTTGCACGATGGCCACCCTGGCATCGTGCGCATGAAGGGCCTTGCACGAAGCTACGCGTGGTAGCCAGGCATCGATAGACAAATCGAATCATGGGTTAAAACTTGCAAGAGATGTCAAGAAGTAAGGAACGCTCAATCAAAGGCAACCCCGACCGAATGGGAGACGCCACGGGGACCCTGGTCCCGCATTCATCTGGATTTTGCTGGGCCGACTAAAGGCCACACGTTCCTGCTAACCGTCGACGCCTACTCGAATTGGCTCGAGATTCACCGAATGAGCAGCACAACCACTGACACAGTCATTAAAAGACTAGAAAGACTCTTTGCAACCCATGGATTACCAGACGTTCTGGTATCTGACAACAGGCCCCAATTTACCGCGCTACCTTTTGAGCAGTACTTGGCTGACCGGGGCATTCGACATGCGCTCACTTTACCTGTGCATCCTGCTGCAAATGGTAGGGCTGAGCGCATGGTTCAATTCGTCAAAAAGACTCTTCAAAAGATCGATTACGACAACATCGATGAAAAAATCAACCGGATCCTTTTCCTGCAGCACATTACACCTCACAGCGTCACCAACAAAACTCCCGCCGAACTGCTAATGGGACGAAAGCTCCGCTCCCACCTTGATCGGTTACACCCAGCCTACGAACCCAGCCTATGAACGAGTGAAAAGCCACTCGGATCCAACAGCCAATGCCGTACCTTCCAGGTAGGCGATCTAGTATTCGCTAACAACTTTTCGGGTGATCCACTGTGGGTTGAAGCGACCGTAATCCACGTAACCGGCCCTAGATCATACCTCGTTCAGTGCCCTGACAATAGACTTTGGAAGCACCACATAGTTCAGCTACGATCGCGGCTACCACCTCGTAATTCTAAACTCCCTTTTGATCAAACTGAGGGGGGGGGGAGATACAGAGGAAAGGAAATTACTATTCGAAGGAAACCTTTTCGAAGAGACTGATATTGGAATGGAAACGCAGGAACAGGAAACAGGGACCATAGTGAATGCACCTCAAGAAATGGCCAGTGATATTGATGACAATGAGAACGCGAACTCGGAACCAGATGCACCCTTCCGCTAAACAACGATCTACTTCAGCAAGAGTGCAGCCAACTGCTGGGCACCTTGCGAAAATCAAAAAGACTAATTAAACAACCGTCCTACCTTACAGACTATGTAACCGCGCCCTGTGGACAGAAGCCGGGGGAAAGGGGTATTGTGAATGCATAATACCAATGAAGTTATTGTTGAGCTTGAAGTCTAGTGCAGGGTTCTGACCCTGCACTTCTGATTGGCTGTCAATGGCACGATCGGATTGGCCCTTTCAGAAGCATCCGATTGGCCATTGACAGACCATTCCCATTGGTTAACGAAGCTAGCGCTCCAGGTTTACTATTGGTGAAGTAGTTAATGAGTTGCCTATATAAGTAAGGCTTGAGCAGCCTTGGAGCTGAGCTGTCACAATATGTAAATAAAGTGTTTGACGTTCACTGTTTCTACTGGCTCATCTCCATCTTTCGCACCCATGCTCCAGACTTAACAGTTATGTTAAAAAAGAAGATACCTAAATCATGGTCAGAAGCCTACATTACACTTATTCCAAAAGAGGAGGCCAATCCATTACAAATTAAGAACTATAGACCCATTTCTCTACTAAATGCAGATTATAAAAAGGCAAGACCATTTTGTGTTTATATTTTCCAGTTGCCCTTTTCTCTCTCCTTAAAACTTCATCCATTCTTAAGTCTTCAGCTTTACACAAATATATCTATTTAGATAAAGCATATTCATCCTACAAGTAGTGAGTTTAACAAACAGTGCAAATCCTCTCTACTGAAATAAATTATCACATTTATACGTGCATTATTCATTAACACTATGTATAAACATATTACCATGACTATGAACTTCTCCATGTATAATTTAGGTAAGTTAGTATTTAACACTAAAATAATTCACTTCTTCAAAACAACTGTGATTGACCTTGGATTTTAAAGGAAAGGAATAAAATCCTACTAAAGATTTTAACAAGAAGCTATGCAAAATTTTGAAGCTATTTGAGGAAATTCAGCTGAATACTTTCAAATCAAATGTTTGCCATGCTGTGAGGAATTGAATCAAGTTAGATGTCTTTGAAATACTTCAGCAAAGATTTGATGGACTTTGTGTCTTCGCAGACTCTTTGACACAGTTGTAATGTTTCCTTCCATATATGAACAAAGCCGTAAGGAGAATTAAGCAATATAATGCACCCTCCAATGAATTTAATTACTTTTGCAGTCTTGCTATCAGAACACAGAAGAAGGTCCTGCCTTATTATTTTAGGCTTACATTTCCACTATAATTTATTTAGGCAGGTTCACTCAGATGTAGTTTGCTGCTGTTTTTGATCTGGTTTATTATTTTATGTGATTTAAAAAAAATCATTTCTCTAAATCTATAGCTCTCACTCTTTCTGATCTGTAATTCCAGTAAATCCATTCTGCTTGGGACTGCTTTAGTTATTTCAGATCTCCTTTTCATTCCATCTCTTCACCCAGTTCATACAGTGAACTTACTTCATTGTATGAGTAGAACTGAATATGTCTACTTGTATTAGACTATTTACGCAGGCTTAAATACTGCTTCATATGCAACCAAATCTAAGTGGAATACGAACCGATTCAGTTAATACAGTAGGTTAAAAATGCAGTAAAGAAATTAAAACCAACAAGGCCAGGGTAGCTTCTTAACAGAATTTTGCTGGGCATTTTAGAAATGTTTGTGTTGTTCCTTTCATACGCTAGTTTCTATATAACACAGATCTCTCAACACTGAAGTAGTTTATTGCTACTATGTTCCCACAAAGTGGGACTTTAATTGGGCCAATCACTGTTTCAGCCCAACTCACCTCACAGGGTTGGTGTTGTGTGGGAAGGAAGGAATGTGACATATCTCTGTGGCCTTTAATTATTTGTAGGAATAATAAAGGCAAGATAAATAGGAGTAAGTATGATTTTATTTTCACTAAGATTGCATTCAAATATACAGTATAAGAAATAAGTAGGCAATAATTTTGAGGTTAAACTCCACTTCTTATATTAGAAAAGTCCACTTCTTATATTGGGGAAAAAACAGCTCAGTAAAGTAATATTCAAAAGATATGAATATTACTTTAACAGATTATTCTTTTAACCTTTCCTTATTTTAGTTTTTCAAAATGTAAAAAAGTAAAATGTATCAAGAAATGTAGATCCTGTATCTCCTATATGCTCACTGTTCTCTCATATACCCAATTGAGGTTAATGAAGTCTTGTAATAGGTCAAAATTGGATGTTGTCTTGGAAGTAAAAGCCTTGTACATTATCTTATAATCTTATTCAAAATATTGACTCAGGGCCCATTATTATTCATCACTGGTAAGAGATAAACCAGCAAGGCGACCTTAATGGAGTATGATCAGAGAATACTGATGGATGTGTCCAGAGAGATTTTGAATACCAAATATCAATATCTTTGGATATGCAGCTGGATATTTTCCTTAAACAAGAACCCTCAAAAGTCTCTCTACTGTTGCTTAATAGCTCATAGCAATTTACATTTTACCAGCTAGCTAACACCAAATGAGCAAGTCACCTTTCAAAATCTTATTTACAGTTCTTGACATTTCAAATAAACATTTTATTTGTATATTTTACTAAGTATTTTATTGAAAATGTGAGATTTTCAATTTCAGAATCAAAACATGAATTTACATACATTTTTTGTTACGCTGCACAGTGCATGGATAAACTTAATGGGAGCTAAAATTTGGTATTAGACAAAAATATAGCAGTCCTAATTAACACTGAAATCCATTAAACATTGTCAAAGTAATATTATCCAGATGTTACATTGGGAGAGAAGTCCTGGTTATTTTACCAATATTGGATAACAGAATTAGATAACCCAAGCTAATGCTGATGTTATTAGCATTGATACCTGTTAAGGCATATCAGTGTTTTATATGACATTTTGTTCATCATATTTATGAGATCTTTTGGTATTTGAATACCTCATAGGTTTGTTTTTTAATGTAGTTTGTATCATTTTGACACTTGAGTAGGCAAATGGATAAAAGTTCTTTGTGAAAAAATGCTGTTGTGTAGAAGCAGCAGGAAATCAATTTTCAGCCCCAGCAGTTCTTAAAGGGACTTGAAAAGTATTCCAAATATATTCTTACCACCAGGTTCTTTTTTTTTTTTTTTTTGCAATATAGTCAACAACCTTATTTCTAAAATCTTACATGAATTGCAAGTTTTGAACTAATAAAGGAAAATATTTGTAGCTCAGGATTGAAATGAAGGCTCATTAGTGCCCTGTGAGCTTGGTTATTTTCTTGCAGACATTTCATTACCCAAACTAGGTAACATCATCAGTGCTATTAAGGAGTAGGGGAACTTCCGGTTGCAAGGCTTCGGCAGTGGCAGGAATCCGTTTCTCTGCGGTTCCCTGCTGTGCTCGCTGCTGAGGGGGGATCCAACTGGATTTAGGGGTTGTCACTGCCCCGAAGAGACAACAGAAGACAGAGGAGATCCGGGCAGGGGTCTGGGGATATCGCACCTCCCTTCCCCAGCCAGCTAGACTCCTTTTTCCTGAGGCAGTGGAGTGGCTGTCAGAAATGGCAGCTTCAAAGGAATCTTCAACCGGATAAGACTGTGCAGGAGGAAGACAGAAGGAGAAGTTTTCTTGGCTAGAATGGGACATTAAGTTACTTTTAAAACACCCTGGAAACCTGACTTTCGGATTGTTTCCAAAAGAAGTTGTTACAGCGGCAAAAGTGCTGAAGGAAAGTTCACTCCCCTTCCTTACGGAGAAAGCAAATGAGCACAGAAAAACCTGCTTCTTTAAGGTAAAAACAAGCTCTTTGTTATAAGTGGGAAGGAGAGGACTAAAAAAAAAAATCTTTAAAAATTTGTTGGAGGAGACGCTTTGAAGATTATAAGACCAACAACTAACTGTAATACGGCTTTAAAATATATTTGGGATTTTGTAAAAAAGCGAGAATAAAGTTAAAGCTTTTGCAAGACGCTAGAATTAGAGGAGGTTTTGGCCTGCCTAATTGGGGATTGTATTATCAAGCTGCAAATTTGATGTGGGTCAAAGAATGGATAACATTAAGAAAGCATAGGTTGTTGACATTAGAAGGGCATGATTTGCTGTTGGGCTGGCATGCTTTTTTATGGTATAAGGGAACTAAAACACAGGGTTATTTTAGAAGATATTATATGCGGGAGTCTTTGTGGTTAAACTGGGAGAAGATAAAAAGACAATGTTATTTGAAAATTCCAGTTTGGTTATCGACTATTGAAGCATTTTCCTATCCTATAATTTATAAGAAGGAACAAACAGTTAGATATGGGGAACTCTTGGATGAAAAGGGTGAACTTAAATCGATCCAAAACTTAGAGGAACAAGGTATAAGGATGAATTGGTTTTCATATGCGCAAATACATTCAAGGTATGATGAAGATTCTAAAACGGAGGGATTCTATGATAAGCAGACTGATTTAGATAAGATCTTGATGGGTACTGATGAGAAGGTGATTAAAAAATTATATGGTTATTTACTGGGAATGAAATTAGAGGAAGAACAAGTCAAAGAAACTATGATTGTTTGGGGGAAGAATTTTGGATATGGGATTGATCTAGAGAAATGGCAGAAATTGTGGTCTCAAAATTATAAAATGAAAATGTCAACAGCATATAAAGAAAACTTGTATAAGATGTTTTACAGGTGGCACTTTCCCCCGACAAGAATAGCAAGAATGTTTAAGAACAAATCTGAAAAATGCTGGAAATGTCATCAGATACCCAGCTCGTATTACCATATGTGGTGGACCTGTGAGGACGCTAGAAAATATTGGACTATAATTTGCATGTGGTTGGAAAAAATGACAAAGAAACACATAGACTTGAAACCAGAGATCTTCTTATTGGGAATTTTACCTGATATATATAGTAAAGATTTGAAGTACCTGATTGTAAATGTATTAACAGCGGCTAGGATTGTATTTGCTAAAAATTGGAAGAATGAGAAAATACCATTACAGGAAGAAATTATTAAGAAAATATTGGAATGTGCTGAGATGAGTAGATTGACATTTGAAATTGGAGAGCAAGAGGATAAACAATTTTATGAAATTTGGGATCTTTTTTATCAATGGTTAGAGGATAAAATACGATAATAGAATATTTAGAATGCTAGACAGTAAGGAATATCTTTATTTTGCTATTTTGCTATTATTTTGTTATTTGACATTATATTTATAAAGGGTTTTTTAGGATTGATTCGATATGATTATATGATTTGTTATAGAGTAAACTGGTTTAAAGTATTGTTAGCTCATAAAGCATGAATGATTAAAAATATAGTCAAAAACTTCTTTTTTTAGTGATATTAGGATATATAAGTTTAGATTGACAATATGAGTTGTTATGTAACATAATTGTAATTGAGACTACAGAATGAATGCACAAAAATGATGAAACAACTGACACACTGGATGTACATATGAGAGTTGATGTTTTTATGTTTTGTTTGTCTTGTTTGTTTGTAGAAAATTAATAAAATCTTTTTCAAAATATATATATATATATATTTGGGATTTTGCCCCAGGAGGAAAAGTTGCAAAGAGAAGAAGAGGAAATAATTTCTGTCTGTTTGGATTGTTTGATAACTTTGACATTTGCAAATTACTTTAAGATTAAAAACATCTTAAAAATTTACAATGGCACCATCTGTGGATCAACTAAAAATGGAATATGAAAAATTAAAAGAAAGAGGACCAAATGGCAAGGATTCATTGGGAGCTGTCTTCCACTTTTTAGAAATGGCGGTTTCTATATACTAGCAAATACTTGAGGAAGAAGGAGGAGAAGAAAAAGAAAAGGAAGCCATTTTTAATGGACAAAAAAATTCGATTTAGAAAGAAAATAGGAAGAGGGGAAGGAAAAATGAGAATTTAAGATTCAATAAAACAATCAAGAAAAAGAAAAATAAGGTGGAAAAAAAGGTACAATGTTAGAAAGCAATTGAAAAGAGAATTACAACAAAGAGGGGAAGCTAAAAAGGTGGAGGTTGGGGGGGGGGGCAAAAAGACCAGACTGGAAAAGAAAGGGAGGGAAAAAGGGGAAAAAAAGCCACGGTCTGAAACAAAATATCTTTTTTAGAAATAAAGGATAAAGGACAGTGTATAATTTAAGAAAGATTCTGCAAGACTACATAAGATAGTAGTGTAGTATTTGCATTTGAAATAGTCTATTGGAATATTATAAGACTTAATAAAATATTAAAATATTAAAATGTTTTATAATGATAGATTTCAATATGTAATAAAATATTAAAGAGAATGTGTAAAATGATTAATGCTTAGTTATACTAGTAATTAAAATTAGAATTAGAATGGAAATTATATACTTAACTATATCATAAGTTTATTATTATTTTTTTTCAAAATGCAACATGTAGAATGTACTAAGCAGTATCAGGATAGAAATTATGTATTATTTTAAGTGTTACTTTAGGGGAAGGTGTCACACCTTAAAAGTGATTACAGGGGAAATTCTTTGCTAAAGAGAAGAGATAAATAGATGATTGGAAAAGAACAGACAAAAGATACAAACATAATGATTTTGAAATAAGATGAAATAAACAAAATATAATTAAGAGAGTGAAAAGAAGGGAGAAGTTATATAGAAAATATAGAATGGTTAATAAGATATGAATGTATATAAGGTGAGCATGAATTTGATTTAGGTCTGTAAAAAAGATGTAACCCGGGGCCAAGCCACTTTTCAAAAGAAGTTTTATGTTTTGTGTTTTGGTTAGCTATGTTTTGATTGTGAATTAATAAAACCTTGGAGAAATAAAACTAAAGGGAAAGAAATTTGGAAAAAACATGTATAAATGATAATTAAGAAGATTTTATCTTTTTATGTTTTGTTTTATGTTTTGTATTTTGTGTGTTTATGCTTAATTGAGAATTAATAAAACCTTGATAGAAAGAAATATAATTGAATAAAAGTGAAGGGAGAAACAATGAGAAATTTGGAAAAGATATATATATGTGTCTAAATGGAAATGTGATAATGTGGAACTATGCCTTAAAAAATAATGTTTTATTTGTCTTGTTAAAACTTATAAGTAATTTTTGAGAAAGGAGGTTTTATACTTTGATGTCTTATGTTTTGTTTGTCTTTAAAATCAATAAAACTTGTATATAAAAAAAGGAGTAGGGTTTGCTCTCAGTTTATATTCTTGTAGCTTGCCCTGGGGTAGTCTTAAAGATTATTTGGTTGGTCTGTTTACTGTTGGCTTGTATGAAAGTTTCTTGTCTGGGTTGTTGTTTACTTGATTGTTGATCTGATGTTAATCTTGAAGTTAATCTATGCTGATCTGAGTGCTAATTGCTGTGGGGAGGTGTTTTGGTCTTTTCATTCACTTTTTGGCTTGTTGATTGTCTCTTTTGCATGGTATAGATATTATTTATATCTGTGTGTGTTTTGATTTGTCAGAGTGTCAGACTTCTAGAATAGGTGTGTCGAACTCATGTCGTCACAGCAGCTTCACATGATGTATTGGGACTTTTTTCCTCTTTGCAAAAATGAGTGTGGCTGTGGCCAGCACATGATGCATCCAGCCCACAGGCCACGAGTTTGACAGCCCTGTTCTAGAAAATCCCTAGTTCCTAATTGAAACTATGGCTAGGTTTAACTGTATATTGTGGAAGTAAAGAGTTTTCACCATGTCTTCTGACTGCTAATTTGTGTTTATGAATGCATTCTTGTAGCTTTCTGCCTGTTTGTCTGAGGTGATGGCTGTTGTAGGGGTGAGAAGCAGAGGACCCTACCTCCCACACTTCTACAGATTGCTCAAAATGCGTAAGACTGACATACCTCTCCATCTAATCACATCATTACCAGAGAACTCTACACACAACAGCACAACAGAATTAACAAAACAGTTCAGGCACATAGAAGCTGTGCAAACACTCCATCAACTGTCCACTACAATGTCTTCAAACTATCAGAAACCATAGTTTATGAGACATCACTGGGATTTCATATCTTCCTAAACTAAAACCAATAGCCCATACTTTGACTTCATGCTGTAAGTTAAATCAGTGAAGCTGTTGAGGTATCTGCTGCTTCAGAAAGAAACACATACACAAACATACATCCACATGCCAGAGAATAATAAAATAACAGAATAACAGAGTTATAAAATAGATAGAATTCTTTATTGGCCAAATGTGATTGGACACACAAGGAATTTGTCTTGGTGCAAATGCTCTCAGTATACATAAAAGAAAAGATACATTCATCAAGAGTCAAGAATCATAAGGTACAACACTTAATAATAGTCATACTGTTATGTTCTGCGCATGGGCGCAAGAAGTGGAGATGAGACGATGAACAGTGAACTTCAACTCTTTATTTAACATTGTGGAACAGAGCAAAAAACAACGGCAGCAAGAGCCCTTTTTATAGGCAAGCTGCTGATCAAATAACCAATAAGAAAAGGGAAGTGTTAGTTCCCTTAACCAATGAAAGAGGCCCGCTAATAGCCAATCAGATTCTCCTGAACGGACCAATCAGATGTCGCTATGATCGGCCAATCAGAAGTGCAGGGCCAGAACCCTGCACTTTTCTAAAGGTTTTAATAATCTTTATTTAAGCATGTTAATTAATTCACAACACCCCTTCCCCCCGGGTTCCGTTTAAGGGGTGTGGTGATGTAATCTTTAAGGTAGGCAGGTTGTTTAGATTGTCTATTAGATTTTCGCTGTCCCTCCGGTACTTGTTTATAATCTTGTTTGGGTGGGACGTTTTCTGGCGAGTAGGGTGCCTCCGGTCCTTCATTTAAAAACTTGGTGCCGCTAATGTCCTCGTTGTCCTCTAGCCTTTGTGGGCTTGCCTCTGATGAGGTGTCTCTTTGAGGCAAGTCCACCACTCTCTCTGATCCTTCTTTATGCATTAAGTCTGAATGCTCACTTCTTCCCCTCGTGCTTTCTGCCATTTCAAACTCGGTCTCCTCGGCATCTCCTCCCCCCTCAGTTTGGAAGTTACTGGAGTTGCAGAAACCAGGTTGCAGCCTTGAACACAGCTGATCAATATGGCACTTCCATATTCTTCCGTCACAACTTTTTACTCAGTACGACCTGGGTCCTGTGACTTGGATTACAGTTGCCTTGACCCACAAAGGATCACCAGAAAAGTTTCTAGCAAAGACTAAGTCGCCTATCTGGAATTCGCAGCATTTCTCACTGGATCCGTGTGGTTTTTCTGGTTTGTATGATGGGTGTAGTCGGTCAAGGTGGGAGCGGAGTTTTCGTCCCATTAACAATTCAGCCGGAGTCTTGTTGGTGATGCTGTGTGGAGTGATGTGTTGAAGAAAGAGTATCCGGTTTTTGATTGCCCTTAGCTTGCTATCAGTGGGGTGAATGCCTTGTTTATCGATTAAGTACCCCCAAAATTCTACTTTATCCATACACAGTTGACACTTATTTTTTTTTACTTTAAGGCCAGAGTCTTTAAATTTCTGGAGAACTAACCTCAGGCGCTCCCTTAGTATTTCTCTAGTCGGAGCAGCAATTAAAATGTCATCAAAATAAGGTACAGCCCCTTTTATACCCTGTAGTAGTCTCTCCATCAAGCTCTGAAAAATTCCTGGGGCCACGCTAACTCCGAACTGGAGTCGGTTGCACTTAAATGCACCTCAGTGCGTAATGATCATTTGTGCCTCTGCCATTTTTTTATCTACAGGCAGTTGTTGGTATGCCTGTGCTAAATCCAATTTAGAGAAGACTTTTCTGCCCCCCAGGATATGGAGAAGGTGTTGTACCACTGGTACCGCGTAAGCATTCTGCTGAAGGGCATGATTCTCGGTAGTCCCCACAAATTCTTAACGATCCATCCGGCTTGATGGGTGTTATGATTGGGGTTTCCCAGGGAGCATGGTCGGTTGGTTCTAATACACCCTGGGCTATTAATTTATCAAGTTGCTCGTCAATCTTTGGTTTAAGGGCAAATGGAATTCGACGAGGCTTAAGGCAGATGGGAGCTACTTTGGGGTTAAGGTTAAATGATATCGGGGTCCTCTTGTACTCACCTAATTTATCTGTAAATACGTCCTGGAACTCCCGGATGATAGCCTCTTCCCAGTCGTTGCTGTTGGTTCGGTGAATGCCGGCTACTTCAATTCCAAGTGGGGCGAACCATTGGGGGCCTAACAAACTAGGCCGATCCCTGTCGACTACGGTTAGTGGTAGGGATGCAGTACGATTTTTAAATGAGACACGGACTTTGCTGGATCCAACGACTGGAATTCGATTTCCCTGATAGTCCTTGAGTATGATTCTTTGGAATCTGAGGTCTTGCCACTGGACGGTGGGAATTAATTGTTTAAGGGTCTTCCAGGAAACCATCGAGAGGGATGATCCTGAATCGACTTCCATCATGCAGGGCTGGTTTTCGATGGTGACCTTCACCCTGATCTTCTTGGCGTCTAATGATGAGGCGTGACCATTCGTAATGGTTTGGTGTGCCTCTTCTTGTTTCGTTGACTGGGCTGGTGGTTTGTTTCTGTTGGAGTGGTTGTTCCATTGGTGGGTTAAGTATTCCCGATTCACAGGATGACTTCCTGTGGGCTGGCGGTAGTTGGTCCCCCTCTGAGGTGGGTTGGATCCTTGCTTGCTTCTACAGACTCTTCCGATGTGACCTCTTTTACTGCACACATGGCAGAGCGCGTTGAGAAATTTGCAGTCTGATTGTGGGTGGTTTGCCCCACAACCAGCGCATTGGTACTGGACTCTCTGGTTACGTTGATGTTGGTCTCGTTCAGACCGGAGCCGGTTGACCTCTTCTTCATCACTTTATGATGATGATTCGAGGTCCTCATGGTGGGCTGTCATTGCCTGTCCTTCCAGGTGAGGTGAGATTTCGCCAGTGAGTTGGCGGAGGGAGGCGTGGGTGCGGCGCATTTGGGCAATCGACTTCCTGGTTGCTTCTGCTGCAGTAGCGTCAGCGAT
Source organism: Hydrophis major (assembly GCA_033807585.1). Classification (NCBI taxonomy): domain Eukaryota; kingdom Metazoa; phylum Chordata; class Lepidosauria; order Squamata; family Elapidae; genus Hydrophis; species Hydrophis major. The sequence goes on along the minus strand of CM066332.1, from coordinate 33,745,674 downwards.
GGCATCTGTAAGGCTAATGTTGCCTTTCGCCATCAGCTTACTTTGTGTAGCTAGCGCATCTAATCCCAGAACTATTCGGTCTCTCTGGGCCTCTTCGAGGTCAGCGAACCCGCGGAGGCCTCCCAAATTCCGGAGATCTGCAATGAAATCTGCAACGCTTTCTCCTTTCTGCTGGTCTCTCTGATAAAATTCATGTCTTCAAACAAGCGTTGGTATGGTTGGTATGTAGTGGGCCCAAAGAAGGGGCTCGAGGATGTCCCAGTCCATGGACTTCACCTCAGCCGGTTTGGCTAGTGCCTTGGCCATCTTAAACATGGTCGGCCCGCAGTGAGTTAGGAATACCACTTGCTTCTTTCCGGTAGTGGCATCCTTCAAGTTGTTGGTCTCCCAAAACATCTGGAATCGGTCCATATATGAGTCCCAGTCTTCTTGTGCCGGGTCGAATGGAGTGGGTGGTATGAAGCTGCTAGATATGGTTCAGCCATTGGTGCGTCTTCAGCCACGTGCTCTGTTTAGCGCTCTGTAGTGCTCAGTCAGCTCTGACGTCTCCAGATCCCATCCTCGTCACCAGTGTTATGTTCTGCGCATGGGCGCAAGAAGTGGAGACGAGACGATGAACAGTGAACTTCAACTCTTTATTTAACATTGTGGAACAGAGCAAAAAACTATGGCAGCAATAGCCCTTTTTATAGGCAAGCTGCTGATCAAATAACCAATAAGAAACGGGAAGCGTTAGTTCCCTTAACCAATGAAAGAGGCCCGCTAATAGCCAATCAGATTCTCTTGAATGGACCAATCAGATGTCGCTATTATCGGCCAATCAGAAGTGCAGGGCCAGAACCCTGCACTTTTCTAAAGGTTTTAATAATCTTTATTTAAGCACTTTTATTAATTCACAACACGTACAATAATCAATTAAATCATACTAAGAAAATGTCAGTATAAATAGTAAATATACAAGTGACAAAGTTACAGTCATACAGTCACAATTGGGAGGGGATGGGTGATAAGGAGTGATGAGAAGATTAACAGTAATAGTCGTGCAGACTTTGTAAATAGTTGAACAGTGTTGAGGGAATTATTTGTTTAGCAGAGTGATGGCATTTGAGGAAAAACTATGCTTATGTCTAGTTGTTCTGGTGTGCAGTGCCCTATAGCATCATTTTGAGGGTAGGAGTTGAAACAGTTTATGTCCGGGATGTGAGGGATCTGTAAATATTTTCATAGCCCTCTTTTTGATTCGTGCAGTATACGGGTCCTTGATTAAAGGCAGGTTGGTAGTAATTGTTTTTTTTCTGCAGCCCTAATTATCCTCTGAAGTCTGTGTCTGTACTGTTGGGTTTCAGAACCAAACCAGACAGTTATAGAGGTGCAGATGATAGACTCAATAATTCCTCTGTAGAACTGTATCAGTTGGAAGGAACTTTGGAAGTCTTCTAATCCAATCTCCTGCTCAAGCAGGAAACCCTATACCATTAAAAACAAATGGTTGTTCAATTTTTTTTAAAAAAAATCTCCAATGTTGGAGCTCCCACAACTTCTAGAATCAAGGTATACCATTGATTAATTGCTCTGTTAGGAAATTTCTCCTTAGTTCTAGTGTCAACTAAAAAAAAAAAATACTTCTTTAGTCTTTTTAGTTACCAGCGGAAAAGGAGTGGGGGGAAAGTAGCGCATTCCTGAAATATTTCAGATAATTGCAAGGCAGCCCAAAGCTGTCATCAGGCAAGAATATTACTGGAGGGCATGATTTATGACTCTTGGCTATGGATGTGTCCCATTGGAGAATATACATCCAGCAGTGGAGGAAAGATGAGGATCAAGGGGAAAATGAATGATGTATTTTAGTGTTGCACCCAGCTAATGCCAACATGGTCACTCCTAATAATAATAATTATTTTTTTTACTCTGGGAGATGCAGCTAGAGACTTATGATTTGAATGGGGGTGGATTTGTTGAAGCCCTGACATCTAGCTTTGTTCTCCCCTTAATTAGTTTCCAACCATTGCTTCTTGCCTTCTTTCTGGTGCTTTGGAGAATAGGTTGACTCCTCTCTTCTTTGTGACAGCCCCTTAGATATTAGAACACTGCTATCTGGTCATCCTTGTCCTTTTTTAAAAAAAAAAAAAAAAACTAGACATATTCAATTCCTGCAATCTTTCTTCATATGTTTTAGCCTCCAGTTCCCTAATCATCTTTGTTGCACTCTTTCTAGAGTCTCAACATGCTTTTTTTTCCCTATTGTGGCACCCAAAACTGGATACAACATTCCAAGAATGGTTTTACAAAGGCATTATAAAGTGGTATTAATACTGCATGTGATCTTGATTCTACTACCCCTCTGCTAATGCAGCCTAGGACTGTGTTGGCTTTTTTGGCAGCTGCAGCACTCTGTTGACTCATATTTTAGTGATTGTCCACTAGGACTAAGAAAGATAGCTGTGTGGATTTGTTTTGAGACTTCTGTTAATAAACAAAAAAGCTCTTCAGCAGTTAGAAGAGGTTGCAAGATCTAACTTTGCTGTTGAAATGACAAATTTGCAGCATTGCATTATCACACACCAAGTGCTGTCTTTTTCGTAAGCATTTATGATGTCACAAGCTAGGAGCAATAGGGAGGAGGTTAAGCTGCAATGGTGCAATTCTGCTTTGATCAATTAATCTGTTTTGCTAATGTCTCCCCCCCTCCCAGACATGAAACACTTCAATGAAGTAGACAAGCTGTGACTATCAGATGGTGTGTATGTTCACAGATTGTGCAGGCAAATGTAAAGCAAAGCGTCATGCTACTTAAATCCAAAAAGTCTTCATAGTGAGTAGCTCCAAGAGCTTTGACCAAATTCCTCCATTCTGATATTTCTAAAGAATTTGTGACAACTAAGCCATTTTATATAGGTTAAGACCAGGGATGGGATTCTACCAGTTCGGACTGGTTCAGGTGAACCCCTTATTCCAAAGATCAGCTGGCAGCAAAGCACGCAATCACCAAATTGGTTGTTATATCAGTGGAAGCCCACCAATGGGTAAGATGTTTGAATACTCCACATCAAAAATAAAATCTCAGAACTACCTGTAAAGTTTTCATTGAGTTAATCAGCAATGAATGAAATCTGCATTTGTGTCATGTGTGATCATAATTAAAAAGCAATGATTAGTGACAAAAATTACCTTTTCTCAATTGTAAAATGTGAAAATTACACCAGGAAGATAATTCTGTCATTTCTCTCAAATAAAAAACAAATTTTGTGTTTAATCAATTAGTTTAAATGGAATATTGATTGATTCCTTCCACAGATCAGAAGACATTATTACATGCCTTATTCAACATAAGCTGTGTCTTTTTCCAGAAAAAAAGTGTCTTTTTCAGAAATAAATTCAGACTTCCCTGGAATTTATTACAATAGTTAGATGTCAAGATGTTGCAGCTGTGTTCTTGGATTTTAGCCCTGGGGGAATAGTTACATGAGACTTGGCCCATTCCAGTGGATCGTGCCATAAATTTTGTGTGACAATAAATGAGAAGTGCCTAACTATGGAAATCTTTCTGCTCTAAGTGAGAAGGCTTTAATGGCCCCACAATTGATTTCAAGATTATTAGGCAGCTGAATATGTCAGGGAAATTGATAAAAGAAGCCTAATTTCCCTGAAATTCAGTTAACTATCTCAGTTAACTTAATTTCAGTTATAATTTAGAAAACTGATAATCAATAGTTATGAATTATATCAGTTAGCTTTCCCTAATATGATAAAACTATTTTTAATTGTGTGTGTGTGTGTGTGTGTATTAGACACACAAGGAATTTGTCTCCAGTTCAGAAGCTCTCAATATACATGCAAAGCAATAGAGTAATAATAACCATAATAATGATACCAATAAGGGGAGATAGTAAAGAAAATGGAAAACTAATAATAACTACAGTCAAACAACATAGGTAAATATATTTAGGGAAGAAGGCGGAGCCTCCTTGCTGACGGACCGTAGATCGTGACTCTCTGCAGCTATGGTCCGTGCTCTTTCGTTGGAGAGCTCCGATCATTATGATTAGGGGCTGAAGCTGCCTTGGAGGGGCGGCAGAATAAGGGGAAGCTGCAAGCCAGGTTGAGGGGAGCCACATCTCCCCTCCTGGGCTTGGTCTTCCCCCCCCCCGAAGATGAATGCAACGGTGGTTTAAAATGGCCACCCCAAAGAGGAGGACTCAGCTGGATTAAGCTTTGTGCAGGAGGGAAGAAAGAGGTGGAACTGAAGTGGGACAACTGAACAAAAGTACCTCGGGATTAAGTTAACATGGAATTTTTAAGAAAAGAAAAGTGAGCGGCGAAATTACAAAGGAACAGAAAAAAAAATAAGAAAATATTTTTGACAGCTAAGCGGGGCTTCAAACTGGGAAAGGAAGATTTAACTAAATTGGACTAAAATATTTTGGCAATAAACAGGCAGAAAATAAAAGGCAGAAAGACCCAGCAGAAAAGGGGAAAGGAAGATATTAAGAAAGAAAAGGATATAAACTGGAATGAGAAAAGATATGGGGAAAAGAGGGGGAGGAGAAGCAGTAAGAAACAGGTGCATGAAATAAAGAAATATGGAAATAGTAGAATGTTGAAAAGAAATTGTTTTTTCAGAGATAATGGTTGATGAATTAAAAAGGGGATTCTGCAGGGTGACAAGGGGTAATAAGAATATTTCTGCAATTAAAAATATTTAGAAAATAGGGTAATATAGATACTGATAACTTTTATTAAAAATTAAGGGGGAAAATATGCTGTGGAATCCAAATGAAAAGATGTAATGATTATTATTGTAACTTCTTAAAAATAATGGTTTATTGGGAATCAAGATGAGGGAATAAAGTTATATTTTAATCATTGAGGTGTCACACTCAAAGCAGTAAAAGGGGGGAAACCTGTACTTGTTTTTTTTTTCTTTAAAAAAAGTGTTAAAAGTTGTATTAATCTAGAATTTATAAAAAGAATGTGTAATGGAAAGGAAATATGACAGACTAAAGAACCAAATAAATTAATAAGTTAATATAGACTATTAAAAGCAAGGAAAGACATTGGTAACCCTTATTATTATTATTATTATTATTATTATTATTATTATTATTATTATTATTATTATTATTGTGTTTCTCATATAATAAGACTGGGTCTTATTTTTTTTTTGAGCCCCCCAAAAATGGCTAGGCTGTCTTTTCGGGGGTGACTTAATCCCCCCCCCGCATCTTTGGGTGGGTGGCAATGGCTTGGATGTTGACCTCGGCATTTGTGAGGCACTTCGTATCGGGGTCAACGTAGGCAGCACCATGTCTGGGTGTGCAACAAAAGTACTTCCTAACGGCAACCCCCCCCCCACCATTTCCCACCATTTCACATGTTTTAATATAGGCCTTAATTTGGGGGGAGGGGCTTAATTTCATTTCATGCCTATAAAACATGCTGGGACTTCCTATTGGGGGAGGCCGTATTGTTGGAGAAACAGATGATGATGATGATGATGATGATGATGATGCAAACACATATTGTTTATCTTTATTTTTAAAATAAATATTAAAGGATTATATTTGAAATAATTGAAATGAAACAAAAAGATGTTTTGATTGAGATTAATGAAAGAGGCTAGAATTAATGTGTTTGTTTCTCTCCTTACTGAAAATTTGGAATGGAAAAGGTCATAATAGAATTAAGTAAGCATATATGAATGTATAATTGCTGTCATATTTGTATGTAAAGGTGATGACCTGGAAATATGTTGTCCACTAAAAAGAGATTTTTGTTTTTAATGTGAAAAACTGAATAAAATTTGTTAAAAAAAAAAAAAAACTATGGGTAAATATATTTAGATATGAGGCAGTACTGTGAAGATTAGGTGTTCAGCAGAGTAATGATATGATGGAAAAATGGTCCCTCCCATCTATATGAAGACTCATCATTGCATATTTCAGAATTTTAACAGAGGGATCCTTAAGATGCAGTATATATAGAGAAGAACAAAGGACCAATGGAGAGAGGACACAGCTCTGAGGGGCATCTCTGCTAATTGATGGGTGCTCAATGCCCTAACTTGACTTGTTAGTTCCTATCTGCTGGCTGCAGAAGTAGCTTGCAGTACTGCACTCTAACCACTGTGCCACAGAGGCTTCTATAATCCTGCCTATACTGAGTTTTCTTCCAAAAATACCTAGCTATCTCCCTTTCCCATCCCCTTCCACTGCTTCTTTCAGTTGCCTTTTGTCAGCCTGATTTCATGCCTGTGGACCATATCAACTCACTTAAAGTAAACTTCACTACACTTAACATTGATTTTAATTCCTGATGCTTTCCATACTGCCTTCTAGTCTTCCAGTTTTCTAGTTTGGCTTTCCCCAAACTCAAGGATCCTATCTAGATGTGGCTGCCAATGAGAGTACTTCATTTGTTAAGTATTATTTGATCAGATTAACTCCTTATGTTTAGCTTAACTCCTTGTGCTGATAACAGGGCTGCCAACTCTCACGCAATCAGCGTGAGACTCACGCAATTCAATCAATTTTGACTGTCTCACTCTGATAAACAAAATCTCACGCTAAACCCCCAAAATCATGGAATGTACAAAAATATCCCTACATTCTCTGATTATATTCCGAATATTCCCCTTAGCTTAGGAGAAGGATGAGCTCCCAGCGCCGCCCCACCCTGCCCAGCCACCCCACCCTGCCCAGCCACCCCACCGCGCCTCTTTTCCCGCCTTAATCCTTCTGCCGGTGTCCCGTAACTGTCACGATGCCGATCATTATCGCTTCAGGAAAGCGAAGAGCAGGAGGCTTCTTCGCCGCCCGGGGCGCTCGCAGCCACTTTGCCCCGCCCTCTCCCTCTCTGCAATGTCCTCTGGGACAAGCCAGCTGCCCTAGGCTTTCCAAAGAAGGACACGAGGGGGCTGGCAAAGCCTCTTTACAGCCTCGGCCAGTAATAACAATGGTAAGCAAAGCCAACGGAGTGGCTTCCATTTAACCCTTTGGTGTTTAAATCTTTGGTGATGTTTCTTTATTTTCTCTGGCTGGATTTCTGACCCAGGGGAGAAAGACCATTTAAAAAAGCAAAAAGGACAGAAAGAACACCAAGAAAGAATGGGACAACCCCCCCCCCCAAAAAAAAGAGATCCAACACAACTCTGAATAAAATTATTATTATTTTAAATTTTATTATTATTATAATTATTATTACCACCCCTTTACACGCCTTATGCTCTCTTTTAGCTGATCCAAAAGAGTCTTCCCAAACCAGCAAGGCGAGAAGCGCGCCAGGCTGATCTATAAAGGGGCTGGGCAGCTTTTTTGCAAAATACTTAATAGAAAGGTTGGAGGACTGACAGGATTACATCTCTGGCAGTGGATGAAGGAATCACTTTTTCCTCTTTCTCCTTTGAGTTTAAATCCTAGGTCTCCATGCACCAGATCGACAGGACTGTACTACATTATTATCATATTTTCAAACCCTTAGATAAGGACTCAATAAGGACTTTTTTTGATGCCAGTAGGCTTCTCAGCCCCAAATTGGGATAGCCCTGACTCAACTAGAACATATTCTAATCTTAACACAATTTACCATCCAAAGAGCAGTAAGACCATTAAGTTCAGAATCTAAACTTACCCAATAAATAATATACTGTTTCCTCACTGTGCTCAAGCTTCAGAATACAGTCGATGAGTTTTACAGTTAACAATATGTATATTTATATGAAGCACTCATTATTTGATTAAATGTTTAGTTTATACATGTCTGAAATTATGAACCCCTATTTCAGTCAACAAGTTAGTATATAATTAAAGACTGAGACTATAGCATTTGATATTGGCATGTAGTATGGTATTTGATACAGAAAGAAGAATACCCATTGATGTATTTGCATTATCTCTGTAGTTGTTTCGGGTTTTTGTCTTTTTGTTGCACATTGAATTCATCCTATAGTGGTCTATAGTACATCACTAAGCTAATAAAGTCAGTTGAGGTAGAATACTGCAGTTACAAGTCAGGAACTTCAATTATTCATGGTCAGTGAACTGCATTATTAATATCTTACAAATCCGGTTCAAGTACATTGGTGCTGCTTGCATGTATGTATGTATGTATATGTCCAAATCATGACTAAAGTATGCATCAGATTGCACCATTTAAAATGTAAAATTGTCAAAGCTCCCTACCGTGGAAGGGGGGACACCCCCCTTCCACACACACCCCCTCGGTCGCTTCGCTCCCTCGCAGTGTCTCACTCCGAACTATCACTCAAGGTTGGCAGCCCTGTGATAATAACGATTCATTCAATTCTTGCTTTTCACAATATTTATCAGGTTTTACCCTCTGTATTTTGTTTTGTTTCTGGTAAGAGAACTGGAAGATTAATTGCATGCAAATAAGGAAGACTTAATTGATATTACTAGATAAAATATTATGAAATCACCAATATTACCCATAGGGAGTTACACTTTCCTAAAATTATGGTAAATACATTGTAAACTTGTTATACTGTGGCTTACAGCCAAATGGTAAAATATATCACCAGGTTTGATGGAAATATCCAATTAGGCAGTCATTTTGATTTGAAAGCTTTTGAAACTAGAAAATAATCCAATACACTTATGTAATGAACCCTGTTATGCATAAAATATGATGCAATATAATAAATCAATTCATTTCCTGTAAATGTTCTTTGTCACAAACCACTGGAAAATAGAAAAAATGTGTCAGAATAATTTTTTACAAATCAGGTAGTCAGTTAGTAACTATATTAACAATATTTTCCAACTATTATACCTTTGTTCTTATAAAATTTAAAATTGAATATAAACATTTAAAAGGTTTTTATTTATAAAAACACGTATGATTCCATTCCTCATCGCCTTTCCCACCCACCCACCCTCCCTCTGATTTAATCTACAATTTTTATTATTATTATTATTTTACTTTTTATTAGGCCACTTTGCTTCCAATAAAAAAGCAAAAAGAATGGGATTTGGTTCCCTTTTGTTATTTTAGATAATTTAGATATATAGGTATACTTGTGGTAAATGAATAGATTTTCAAGAAAAATGTAAAATGTTGGCAGCTAGTGAATTTGCTAGTAGTAAAATATAGATGCTGCTGTGTATAAGTCAAAAATTAATTCAGGAGAAATTGTCTCCTTTTTAGTGTAAAATAAACTAGGGCACAATATACAGTATTCTGAGTATACAGTTTTTAGAATAATTTGAATGTTTGCATGCATTTCAACTAGAATGAAAAATGGGTATAAAAGTAATGTTTTTACTTAATCAGTTTCTGGAATATGTATGTTACATGTTTTTACTTGCACTGTCTGTATTCAGTTGCATTATTTCCTTATTACAACTTTGCCACAATATAGTATGTGAGGAGTGAGTTTATTAGTAGTAATATAGTTAGTCATACAGTAAGGCAGATATTTAGACTGGATTTGACATTTTTGACCATCTATCTAGTATCCTTCCTAAGGAGCTGGGATATCCAGATGTAGATATTCGATAGTGTTACGGATATACAGCTTATATACAGCAGGATGTAAGCTGTTCCAAGTAAAGCTGCTTTTTGGAAATGAGGATCCACTGGTTTGGTTTTAATTTTTAATCATTCAGTGCATTCTTCTTTTAGATTCTCCTTTTATTGACAGGTAAATCAATGGTGGAAAATTCTATCTATTTAAATCAAAATCTGACATAACAAAATAATTGCTGCAATATATGATCATTTTTAGATCATAATAAGCACTGCCATTAAAATTAATCCCATTACCGACTTTCGCTTTTACAATCAGCAGGTGATAATCATACATTCTAAACCTGACATGATATAGCTATCACTGTAAGACACTTCTAATCATTATGTGAATGAATACTTAGAATGTTTAATCAGGTAGTTGCGTATAATTGCCATCTGACTAGACATACAATTAAACTCCGCACTTGAAGGAGAAACTTTTTTAAAAGTTTCTTTTTATAAATGCAAATGGATGAAAGATAAACAGTGTTGTATTAGTAGGCCTTAAGTGTCACCCTGTTTTCATGCCACCCAGGTAGTCCTCGACATACGACTACAATTGGGACCAAAATTTCTATTGCTAAGGAACAGAGTTGTTATATGAGTCATGACTGATTTTATAACATTTTGCCCCAGTTGTTAAACGAATCACTGCAGTTGTCATGTGAACCACATAGATGTTAAGTGAATCTGGTACTCCTTATTAACTTTGCTTGTGGAAAACTGTCCAGGAACATTGCAAATGACAATAAAATGACCTTAGGATGCTACAGTGGTCATAAAAACATACAGGTTGCAAAGTAACTGGATTTTGAATATATGACTGTGGAGATACTGCAATGGTCATAAGGACTGGTCAAAAGTCAATTTTTTAGTGACACTGTATCTTCAAACAGTTGCTAAATGAATAGATGTAAGTTAAGAATTATCTATACATCAAACTGATCTGATTATACCTCCAGTAATTTTTCTAGCGTCACTTCCTGTTTATGGGAGATTTGGAGTTGTCCTATTATATCAAAGATATAATATTTCTGGTTAAAGACTCAGACTCAGACATTTGACTGGACTGTTGGCAGCAGTACCTCAGAAAATAGATATGGTCATTTACATTCTTGTAAACACCGCGTGGTGATTGGCCAAAGCGCGCAGTGATCCGATTGGTCAAGCGAGCCGCACTGATTGGCCTGCTGTGGATCTCCCACGATTGGTGGAAACCAATCGCGGGAGATTCAAAGCAGTGCCATTGGTCATGGCCGTCGTGGCTTGGAAATAAAAAGCCGCTGTTTTTTCCCCAGAACCTGAGCCGTTCTCGGGATCAATAAAAGAGCAGAACCAAGTCACTGGGTCCTGGTCTCCTTGCCGCGACGGATACAACACTGGCGACGAAGGTGGGATCCCAAGGCTAATCCCCCACCAACACGTGTCCAGAGGAAGCGAGACCGACGAGATGGCCAGCATCGCACCGCCCGCGCCCTTTAATCCCGCTACCGAGGACTGGGAATCATACACAGACAGATTTCTCATGTTCCTCGAATGTAGCAATCTGAAGGACGCTGCCGGGCCGAAGAAAAGAGCTGTCTTCCTGACACACTGCAGGCCTGCAGTGTTCAAGACAGCAAAAGCTCTAGCGAAACCCACGGACGTCAAGGAGATGGACTGGGCTGGCCTCGAACCATTGCTCCGGAACCACTATGCCCCCGCTGTGCCCACCCTCATCAGGCGGCACGATTTCTACCAGCGGGACCAGAGATCGGGTGAGAGCATCAGCGATTTTGTGGCTGAGCTACGAAGTCTAGGAGGCATGTGCAGGTTCTTGGACATGGATTAGGCCTTACGGGACCGCGTCGTACTCGGACTCCGAGACCCAGTCCTACAGAGCTGACTGATGGCCAAAGGCAACATCGTCCTCACCGACGCCATCGCAGAAGCCATCGCAGCCGAGGCAACCCGGAAATCAGCGAACCGCATGCAGAGACCAGACACCGGAGAGTGCACCGCGACTGCCGACCCAGGACAGGCGACTGAGGCCCACCCAGAAGAAAGTCACCGCAAGACCACTACCATGGCGAATTCCACTCCACCTCCGATACCATGGACGACGAGGAGGAAATCCACCGGCTCCAGACAGGACATGACCAGTGCGATCAGCGGAGTCGTAAGTCGGGGACCGCATGTGCTGGGTGCAGAGGTGACCACCCTCGATCAGAGTGCCATTTCTTCGATGCAGTCTGCCGGCACTGCGACAAAAAGGGTCACATCACCCGAGTCTGACGATTGAGGAAGGCCTACAGCCCCAGATGGCGGGACCACAGCAACCGGAGATGGGACAGCACACCCCCCAGAGCCAGAGATAACCAAGCCGAAAGTTGATGGGACCAGGGTGGATGAAGCCGACGAGGTGGCGAAACCCGGCGGAAGGAGGAAACCCACCAGACAGTCATCATCGGCCATGCATCAACCACTGACGCCCAAAAAGTCTATGTGGAGGTAGGCATCGAAGGCGAGCCATGCAAAATGGAGGTGGACTCCGGGTCCTACCTCTCCATGGTCGCCTGGCAAGAAATCAAATGCTTGGTGCCTACCATCCACAAGAAGGGACTGGAGAACCAGAAACTAATAATCAAGGACTACCAGGGAAACCGCATCCTGGTAATCAGAACCGGACAATTCAAGGTAACATTGAAGGGCCGCACTGCAAAGCTTCCCCTGACAATCGTGGACCGAGACCGACCCAGCCTTTTGGGACTACAATGGTTCGCACCGCTCGGCATCGAGGTTACGGGCATAAACCACATCGCTGAGACCGATTGGGAACTGCAACTGGCATGGGACTTCCAGGAAGTGTTCGACGGCCCCCTAGGCCCCCTATTTCCTTCAGCCTAGACCCCAACATTCCCCTGATACACCTAAAACCAAGGCGGGTACCTTTTGCACTCCGGCCAAAAATAGATGAGCAAATTGACAAGCTTGTCAAGCAAGGGGTCCTACAACCAATTGACCACACCCAGTGGGAGACCCCAATAGTCACCCCAGTCAAGCCCGATGGGTCGGGAAGAATCTGCGGGAACTATAAGGCCACCCTAAATTGCGTCTTACAACAAAGCGCCTACCCCGTCCCAGTAGTGCAGTACCTTCTACACTCACTGGGGGGAGGCAAGGTTTTTGCGAAGCTCAACCTGGCACAAGCATACCAACAGCTGCCGGTCGATGCAGAAACTGCCGAGGCGCAAACCATAGTCACCCACCGGGAAGCGTTTCACTGTAACCGACTCCAGTTTGGAGTCAGCGTGGCACCTGGAATTTTCCAGAGCCTCATGGAGAGACTTTTGCAAGGAATTAAGGGGGTGGTGCCCTACTTCGATGAGGTGCTGGTGTCGGCAGCCAACCAGCTAGAACTAGAGGGTCGTCTAAGGTAGATACTAATGAAATTCAAGGAAACCGGGCTAAAAGTGAAGAGAGAGAAATGCCAGCTTTACACAGAGCGGGTCGAGTTCCTAGGATACCTCCGAGACCGGCACGGCATCCACCCAACTGCAAACAAAATCAGAACCATTAAGGAGGCCCCCACGCCCAGGAATAAAACTGAACTGCAGGCATTTCTGGGACTGCTTAATTTTTACAATGTTTTCCTGCCCCAAAAGGCAACTGCGGCGGAGCCTTTGCATAGGCTTTTGGACAAGGCGGCCACCTGGACTTGGGGGAAACGTGAAGAAGCCGCCTTCAGGAAAACCAAGCACCTGCTTAGCTTGGATGCTGTCCTCATCCAATACAATGAGACCCTACCACTTGCCGTCACATGTGACACCTCACCTTTCGGCGTCGGCGCTGTCCTCAGTCACACACTCCCGGACAGAAGAGAAGCACCTATCGCCTTCTTCTCGAGGACACTCACCAAACCAGAGAGGAACTATAGCCAGCTGGACAAGGAGGCCCTGGCTATCGTCGCAGCAGTGAAGAGGTTCCACGAATACCTCTACGGCCGCACGTTCACCATTATCACAGACCACAAGCCACTGCTGGGCATCCTGGCAGGAACCGGGCCACCCCAAACATCCTATCTCCCAGAATGACAAGGTGGTCTGAATTCCTTGCCGCCTACAGCTACCGGCTCACACACCGACCCGGTAAGACGATCACCCACGCAGACGCCTTGAGCCGCTCACCGTTACCCGACCTAGACACCGACCCAGCACCCACGACGACCACCCTCAGCATAGAGACTCTGCCCGATCTACCCATAACCCCATCAGACATTGCCCGAGAAACTAATAAAGACAAACGTCTGGTGCAGGTGTTACATTGGGTAGAAAAAGGGTGGCCAGAAAAAGATGACGACGAAGCATTCAAGACATTCCGGAACCGGAGTTTCCGGTTCCGCGTGGCTTCAGTGGCAGCAGGAATTCGCGACCGTTCGCGATTCCTGCTGCGCTTGCCGCCGAGGTACCCCCAATCCAAATGGGTCAGGGGGATATGGCTGCCCTGTAGGGACAGCCGAAGAGAGAGGGGATCTGGACAGGGGGTTGGGGGTGTCGCAGACCCCCTCCTCATCCGGAAAAAACCCTTTTTCCCAAGGTGGTGGAGTGGCGGTCAGCAATGGCCGCCACGAAGAAGCCTGCATCCGGGTAAGATTGTGCTGGAGGAAGCAAGAAAAGTGAAAGTGTTGGCTGAGCCGGGTCAATCAACATCTTTTAAATTCGCTGGAACTGAGCTGTCTGAATTGCTGGAGGATACATTGTATCCCTAAGAAGATCGAAAGCGGCGGAGAAGCTGTTAAAGGGAACTTTTTTTTTCTTCACTCTCCCACCCCATGGAAACAGCAGATGAAGATTTGAAATTTGTTTGGGCACTAAAGGTGAACTATTCTGAAAGTTGAAGTTAAGGAACAAAAGAGTTCTTGGACATTGGACTTAAAAATTTAAGAAATTGGAAAATCCTTATTAGAGATATGGATTTCTGATCATTTAAAAATTGATGTTGCAAGTGGGAAGGGAGAGGAAAAAAATTGGAGCAGAAGTGGAAAAAGGAGGAGATTGCCTAGAATCTCAAAGAAAAATATATGGTAATTGGACCTCTTTGATTAAACAGTAACCCCAGAAAGAGAAATAGAAGAAGGAAGAAAAGTATTAATTTTTGGAACTTTTTTTGAATTATTTTTGATTAAAAATACTTGGTTGGTTGTTTTGGGGAAAGTTTCTCTTTTCAGGATGGCATCGCTTGTGGATGAACTAAAGACTGAATATCAAAAATATAAAAAGGAAGAACAAGATGGAAAAGATACTTTGGGCACTTTATTTCAATTCTTAGAAATGGTGTTATGTTCTTATGAAAAGTTGATTACGCAGCAGAATGACTGGGACAAAGAAGAAGAGGAACAAGAAGCCATCTTTGATGAACAATGGGTTTTTTCTGGGGAGGAGGAGAAAGAGGATAAGAAAAAGGGGATTTTAAGGTTTGAAAAAACAACCAAAAAAGAGAAAAATGAGAGGAAAGGTGGATGCAAGGTTAGAAAACAAAGGAAAGGGAGTAAGAAAAGGGAGGAGGAGAGACAAAGAGGTAAAAGGGGCAAGGAGAAGAATAAGCAAGAGAGAAAGGGGGGGGAGGAGAAGCCTTAATGGTGGGAAGCAAGATCTACAGAAAAAAAGTTTATTTAGAGACAATGGGTGAATCTAATTAAGGATAAAAGGGGGATTCTGGAAGGTACACAAGATTGTGTTTTTATATATGTATTTAGAGTATAAAATTTATTGTGTAATTTTAGAATCTACTAAACAGAATCCCAAGATAAATTAAGTGTTATATGAAGTACTTTTAAGTTAGGGTAATGAGTTAAAGGTGTCACTCCAATTAGTGTATAGGAGAAGTATAGTAAAAGAAAAAAGATGAATGGATAATTGGAAATAGAACAGACAAAGAATGTTATTGAAAATGGTAATAAGATATGGAAGGATATATAAAGGTTTTGTTATGTTTTTTGGGGGTTTGTATGTTGATAAAAGGCAATAAAATTTTAATTAACAAGAAATAATTTGGATGAAAAGGAGAAGTTGGGATAAGATATGAAATTAAATAGATAAAGTAAATATTGATATTATAATCGGGAATCATTATGTTCTATTGGTTTTCTTCTTTAATTATTACTATTTTTTTTTAGAAAAGAATTTATAAGCTGTTATGCCTTGATTGTCTGTGCACTGTTTTTGTAAAATTAATAAAATTGGTTTATTAAAAAAAAGAAAATGATAATAAGATATGGAAGGATATATAAAGTGAATATGATGTTTGAATTTGTGTCTGTGAGAAGAGTTTCAACCCGGGATCATGCAGCCTTCAGAAAAGATGTTTTAGGTTTGTTTTTCTTTCTTCTATGTTCTGTGTTTTGTATGTTTATGAAAGGCAATAAAATTTTAATGAGCAAGAAATATAATTTGGATAAAAGGAGAAGTCTGGATAAGATATGAAGTTAAATAGATAATGTAAATATTGATATTACAATTTGGAATTATTTTGTATGTTCTATTGGCTCTCTTCTTTAATTATTATTTTTTTTTAGAAAAGATTTTTCAAGTTGTTATGCCTGAATTGTGTATTGTTTTTGGTAAAAATAATAAAATTTGTTATAAAAGAAAAAAAGACATTCCGGAACCGGAAAACAGAACTCTCGCTACAAAAAGGGTGTATACTTTGGGGGGATAGGGTTGTTATTCCGGAAAAGCTACAAGGGAAGGTATTGGAGTTGTTACACGAGGGGCACCCGGACATAGTTAGAACAAAAGCCCTGGCCAGAAGTTACGCGTGGTGGCCAGGGATGGACAAGCAAATCGAGGCCTGGGTGGCAAAATGTGAATGCTGCCAAGAAACCAGACCGAGCCCTCCTGTGGCACCGATCCTGGAATAGGAAACCCCCAGGGGACCATGGTCCAGGATCCACATAGATTTTGCCAGGTCCACTAAGGGACATACATTCCTTATAGTGGTAGATGCTTACTCCAACTGGTTGGAGGTAAGCAACATGAAAACCACCACCACGGAGGCCGTGACCAGGGAACTTAACAAGCTATTCGCAACCCATGGCCTCCCAGATGTCCTCGTGTCGGATGACGGGCCCCAATTCACCTCGCTAGAATTTGAAAAATTCCTAGCGGAACGGGGCATACGACACGCACTGACAGCTCTGGCACATCCGGTGGTGAACGGAAGGGCGGAACGGATGGTTCAATTTACAAAAAAAAACATCCAAAAAATCGAACACGGGGAAATCCAAGAAAAAATAAATAAAATGCTTTTCATACAACATATAACCCTGAACACGACAACGAACAAAAGCCCAGCGGAGCTACTAATGGGGAGGAAAATAAGGTCCCCACTCGACAGACTGCACCCCACATACAATCCAGAAAACCCCCCAAACTCCTCTAGCAAGCACCAGTCCTTTGCACCAGGCGATGCTGTCAATGCAAAGAACCTAACCGGAGACCCACTGTGGGTACCAGCAACCATAACCAACTAACAGGTCCCCGCTCGTACCGGCTGCAAACAACCGACGGACGAGCATGGAAATGCCACATCGATCAACTAAGATCGAGAACAATCACAGGAAACACAACTGACATGCATCCAAAAACAGACAATCCCCTTAATACAAGCCAAGAGGGTAGGGAATACCCCGGGAACCAAAACCCAATAGAAAAAAAACAGCAACACTTACCGACTGACAGCCAGCTCGAAGCCTCACCAGGAAGAAGCAGCCAGGCCAGCTCAACCAGCCCAGAAAGACTAGGCGGGAGCAGCGAAAACCGCAGTTCATCCAGCCCGGGTAGACCGGGAGGAAGCTGTGACAAGACGCCCGGCGACACCTTCCAGGCGGTTCCATCGACGAGGCCGAGAGCAACAGAGAACCCGACCGAACTGGCCGGGAGCCAAACAACAACTAACCTGCGCAGGTCCAGAAGGCAAGCACGGAGCCCCGCCTACTTACGGGACTACGTCACGTAGGACCAAACCAAGAGGGGAGGGGTGTTCTGTACGTCATTTACATTCTTGTAAACGCCGTGCGGTGATTGGCCAAAGTGCACAGTGATCCGATTGGTCAAGCGAGCCGCACTGATTGGCCCACTGCGGATCTCCCGTGATTGGTGGAAACTAATCGTGGGAGATTCAAAGTGGTGTCATTGGTCGCGGCTGCCGCGGCTTGGAAATAAAAAGCCGCTGTTTTTCCCCCGGAACCCGAGCCATTCTCAGGACCAATAAAAGAGCTGAACCAAGTCACTGGGTCCTGGTCTCCTTGCCGTGATGGACACAACATAAGGCAAAGATACAAAATACATAGGGAAAGTCCTCAAAATTTTATGTTATTTTCATGTACGTGAAACTACTATAAACTAAGATTGTTCTACATTTTGCCTTTGTTAAAAATTATAATTTGTTGGTGGTGTTCGGAGAATTTTCCCAAAATTTCCAGTAGCTGGAAATGAATGTAGGCCTCTGTCCGGATAATCTTCTATTACCATTAGTATTTAATATTTAAGTGTAATTTGAGGCTAAGTTTAAGTGCCTCCCTCCATCACAAAATTTCAATCATGATTGCCAATTATTAACAAGAGATCTAAACTGCATGCCTGGAGGATAAACAGCAAGAACAAGTTATTTTTTAAAAAAATATTTGGGCATGGTTTTAGCTCTACTAAACGCAATGTACACAATGTACACATAACGCAATGTTATGTCATGCACAGTGCTGAAAAAACAATTTGCATTTGTTTGGTTGACTGCAATTCAGTCTTTTAATTTCATCACAGCATATCCCTGCAGCACTAAAGTTACGTTAAGGCTCATGCTAAAGCTCATGTTTTGCTGCCCAGCTAGGACTTTACACTTTCTTTACTCCCCTTTAAAGGTTCTAATCTAAATTGCTAAGAACTACATTCCAGATAGTATTAAGGAGGGAGGCAGGTCTATCTAATGTCAAAACAGATGCATGGATCTGCATCATAGCACATTGGCTGAAGTTGCTGTTTGGGTTCTTTCCTTATACAGGACAATTACAAACAAATATAGTTTATTTTATTTTATTTATTTTTGATTCCACCTTTATTATTATTTTTTTTTATAAAAAACGCCTCAAGGCAGCAAAAATACCTAATATTCCTTCTTCCTCCTCACATCACTACCTTGTGAGGTGAATGGGGCTGAGACAGAATGACTGGCCCAAGGTTGAGGATAATCTTACAAAGATATAATATTTTTATAAGAGCTTTTTCTTGGTGGCTTTCCCAATGATGAATTATGAGCATGCACTTAATACATGTAAACAACTTATCAGAGACCTGGTAGTCCAATGGGATCAGTTTGCTCTGTCTGACAATGTATTTTTTTAGCGGTCAAGCCCCTTTTTACAAACCAGTTAGATAATCAAACCACATAACTGTTTCCAAATTCTGAAGAGCACTAATGCTAACATGCTTCAACACTCTCTCCATACAATTTTTGGAGACTTGATACAAAAATATCCCTTATGAGCTAAGACCGTGCCTCTATGGACAACGGACTGTTGAAACTGCAGCTCATGTCCTGCTGTCTTGTAGCTCTAAAAGGACTCAAGGATCCACCTTATAACTCCTTTCCCAGTAAAGCCTGATCAGAAACTTTGATGGGTTTTTTTGTGTACAGTTGTTGTCAGATCAGTGTGATTCCATCTCTTTGAATAAAGCTAAATTTTGTAATACTACCTGTAAACTGGGATAGTTATTATCCACTGATAATACACCAACAATTGTAATATTTATCCTGTTTTGTTTTTTATTTAGTTTTTGTTTTTAAAGTGTTTGTTTGCAATTTTGGTCAATGACCATAATAAAAATATTCATTCATGTGAGGACAATTGAAGTTGTGCAAACAAGTGCCTACATAACACCTGCTTGGGGGCATTTCAAAACAGCCATATTTTATGCAGGGCTCACATAGCAAGGAAAAGACATAACTGTTTTAAAGAGATGCAGTGAGGTCTTAAGCTTCTGGACAGCAGTGATTCTTCTAATTTTTTTTCCCCCAAAGCACTGGAAATACAGCAATGCCAATAATAACTTTAAGTTATAAAAGATGTTGTATTTTTTTTTTTTTGCTCAGATTTCCTTTTTCTCTGCATTTGTGTCTATCTCTGCCTTTATCCAATCAGTAGCAAATAGCTAATAAACTGGATCATATTTTCCACAAATTCATACAGGCTTTGGCATCAAGGCATATGATCATGTTTGAGTTGTTCCAAAATTTGGCTGTTGCAAGCAAAGCCTAACACATTTGGAAGTTTTTGAATACAGCAGATACTAATCAGAGCTGACTTCAAAAACTGAGCTAGTCAGGAGTAATAATCTTCTCCTCAGTAGATTGCTTCAATGTCTCTTCCAAGAAATCTAGTAGCCCTTCATCTCTCTGCCCTTTTGCTTTTAAAGTGGTGGCATTAATGCATTTACCACATTTATGTATCTGGACAAAATCAAGAGTTAGAGAGATGAAACAAAAAAATATGGTTCCATCAAAAACTTCAGTATATGATTCTTACTATTAGATCCATGTTTTGTCCAGTCATTCTCTTCAGAAAGAGTTTATCTGAGGGTATTAAGGCCTGTTGTCTCTTTTCACTCCCTTATGCTTCTTCCTTTTTTGAACACATTTTTTCTTTCTTCTCCTCCCTCCCCCTCCCTTTTTATTTTTACATGCATGTTGTGGCATCTTGGAGGTCTACTTAACCTTTCATTGGAGAACAAAGACTAACAAGGTAGGGAATGATGCAAAGTAGAAGAATTATCAACTCATATTAAGGGCAAATTTGCTATCCCTCCTGCCCATCCTCACTGTGTAGTTTTGAGGGGAAAGTGGAAGAATTATTTTTCAATGTGTAGTTCATTTTTCGTATGCTCAGAATTTGTTAAATAGCAATAACATTTAGACTTATATACCACTTTACATAGTCAGCATATTTTCCCCAACAATCTGGATCCTCATTTTACCCACTTTGGAAGGATGGAAGACTGAGTCAACTTTGAGCCTGGCGAGATTTGAACTGCTAAATTGCAGGCAGGCAGCAGTCAGCAGAAGTAGGCTGTAGTACTGCACTCTATCCAATGTGCCACTGTAGCTAAATAGAAAAAAAATGTTGCCAATTTTTGGTTATTGTAGATAAGGTAAAGTCTTGGGATAGCAAAATATGGGCCTACCTGCCGCTCTAATCTTTATATTATCCTCTAGTATCCAGTATCATATCCTGAAAAAAGTGGATAATTAAATGTAATAATGTCTTATGGAGATTATTTCTTCAGCTTTTTTCTTACTAAAGTTCACCCAATGTGGACACCCCCATGTTTTCTTCACAGCAGCATTTCTGATTTGATAGACAATGGTACATAGTAAGCTTTCATAAGCAAATCTAGAAACAATATGAAAAGAAAAAAAGATTGAGCCACTGATCACTTAAGAACACCAAAATGTGAAAATGTTTTTGTTATTGACAAATGTCTTAGAGAGGTTGCAGGGAAACCGAGGGGAGAAGTCTATGCCAAGCTATTATACATTGATGTTATTTATTTTGTTTTGGTTTGCACATATAATTCCCTTTGGTCCTAGAGTTTTCATGGTTCATTTCCTTACCTTCTGAAGGCTTGAAATGAAAAAAAATATTCAGCAATGAGCACACAGAGTCAAGTGAACTTGTAAGTTGAGTAGATTTATGACAGAGGTTCTTAATTTTATCTTTGAATCCTCCATTTACCTCTTCATTGAGTCGATTTTTTTATATTTTTCTCAAAGTAATTAATATTATCTATATCTCCAATAGATGTTTCTTTAATGACTTTTCTCACAATAGTGGACACATTGAAACTTAGTGGATATGCCAATTCCTACCTTTACTGGAGCGGAAGGCTTTGGCAAAAGTGAATGAAAAAGATACTGTGTTGAAAGGCTTTGGGATAATTGTCTCTGCTCTTGGCCCCTAAGGTGACTTTGAAACCACTAGCTTTCTAGAAGGGCACTATATCCAAAGAAGTTGCATTGTCTTCTTCAATAATGGAGCCCTGCATCTTCGCTAAATGGTTCTCCAAGTGTGACAAAGAGAGGCAGTAATAGTTGGTTCTACCTGCAGTCAGATTATTTGTGTAGGGAGGAGGGACTTCTGAATTTGAAGTACTAGTAGGAGGATGCCCAAAGATGTGGAGGTGAACCAAAAAAAGTTGCTTGCTTTTTTTGAATGTGCAAATTGTCCTTGACTTGTAATCAGATTACTAACCTGTATAAATGGGTGTTATATTGTTCAGCACAGTTAATTGGTAAAATATGGTCAATGAAAACCTATTGGGGAATGCGATGTAACCTGTCACTTCATGACAAGTTAAAGATTTCCAATACAGTGATCTTGGTGACTGCATTATTGATGATCATCACTAGTCAGTGATGAATAAATGTTAAGTTTATTTCTAATAAAAAATATGCTTTTTATGATCTTGTAGAAGATAACAATAACACTTATATACCACTTCATGGTGCTTTACAGCCCTCTCTAAGCAGTTTACAAGTCAGCATATTGTCCCCAACAATTTGGGTCTTCATTTTACCGACCTTGGAAGGATGGAAGGCTGATTCAGCTCCGAGGCTGGTGAGATTTGAACTGCCAAATTGCAGTCAGCTAGCAGTCAGCAGAAGAAGACTGCAGTACTGCACACTAACCATTGCACCACCATGGCTCATGCAGGCTAAATATGTAGACCTGGAATGTATTACTGAATCCACTTGAATTCCACAAATCCTATTTGATTCTCTCTCAATTTCCTCTTGGATCTATACTTTTCTTCCCTCTCAACTTTCCCACCCCTTGAAAATTACTGGCCCAAACTGCTTTTTCCTGTTCTTGCCACACACTTTGATAAATGTTGAGATCATTTAAAAAATATGATCTATCTTATATCCTATAAATGGGAATGTTCTAACCAAAATCTCCAACAATTTTTATGTAATTTTTACATATAAAACTTTTTAATTAATTAATTTTAAAAAAATTTAAAAAAATATATTATCATTCTGCAGTTGTATATAAACTTATTAGTTCAGAGCCGTGGTGGTGCAATGATTAGAATGCAGTATTGCAGGCTAATTCTGCTGACTGCTGGCTACCAGCAGTTCAGTAGTTTGATTCTAACTGGTTCAAAGTTGACTCAGCCATTCATCCTTCCAAGGTCAGCAAAATAAGGACCTAGATTGTTGGGGGCTGACTCTGTAAACCACTTAGAGAGGGCTGTAAAGCACTGTGAAGTGGAATATAAGTCTAAGTGCTATTGGTATTACTGTTAAATAAATATAATTGTAGGAATACATAAACTTATTTTAATGTGTTTATTAGGATAAGTCCTTTCCCCTTCCAATCTTTCAAAAATGTGTTTTAATCCTTATGCTCCATTTTCTGTTTTTCCTCCAAAAGTAAGAAACAAATATGGTCATGAATATATTTACTAGTTAAATCATATGATCTGCAAATAGGCACACAGATTACATATAAGTTTTATACATAATATAGATTAGTGTCAGTGGTGGTATTCTACCAGTTTGGCCCAGTGTAGGTGAACCGATAGTAAAAAAAATGCTACCTGTTCAGCTGAACCATATTTCCAATGATCAACTGAGCAACAATCAGCTGTGCCACATGATTTAGATTAGTCAGAAAACAGGAAATCATTAGATTTCCTGCTTTCTAGCTAATCTAAATTGCATGACACAGCTGATTCCTCCCCCTCACTGTTGTACTTACCTTGGAAGACTTCAAATGTTTCTTTTTTTTCAGTGCCCAGGAGGCTTCCCTGAGGCCCAGTAGGCAAAAAATGGGGCACTGGACTGCTGTGAAAGGAAAAAACAACAACATAGCCATGCCCACCCAGTCACATGATCACCTGGCCATGCCCACAGAACCGGTAGCAAAAACAGTTGAATCCCATCACTGGTTAGTGTTTAATTTTTTTCCCAGTATTCCACTGTACATTTTCAGTCTGAAATGATTTGAAGCCAGAAAACTTTAAGGGCATTTTGACCTGTGCATCTCCAGCACCAGAGGTAGGAAGTATGATTTCAAAAGCCAGAGCTTTCTCTTTAGTGGCACCAATTTATTACATCTTCTTTCTTCTTAAATACGTTTTCTTAAAACCTTTCAGGAGAAAATAGGTAGCCACTTTTCTGTCTGCCATGTATTTTTAAATGGCAAGTCATTGTTTGCTCATTTCCTTAAGATGTTGTAGCTTTTGCTTGTGGGCATTTTCTTATTACTTTTTTTTTCTTTCTGATCTTTTTTATCTGTGAGCTGCCATGTGGATCAGTTTTTGATAGAAAAGCTGAATGTTTAAGCAATTTTAGATTAAATAAATTGAATTTATTTATTAAACAGAGAGGCATCAGATTTCATTCAAATCTAGCCTCATTGAAGATTTTCTCTATCTTTCATGTGCCCTAAAGCATTCTAATGATTTTACTAAACTTCTATTTACAGAAATGTATAAAAAGCCTATGGCAACTGGTGAAACAAAAAGCTATGAAAATTATTCATAGAGAGGCAGAAAAAGAAGCAATTTGGGTTTATTATTAGTCTGAAGTCCTGTTAATTATTTTTGGTTTGTTCAGAAACAGATAAAGGGCAATAGTTTAATGGTAGAATACATAGCATCACTAATAATAAGGAAATCAAATCTTGCAAAGTAATTATTTTTATAAGTAGAAGGAAAGGCTTCTGAATTTCTTTTTAAAATAATGTACTTTCTTACCCAAAGTTCATTTTATTTCATGAAAGAGAGGTCAGTCAAGGACTGGGATTTTGATTTCCTGAATGGTAATAAAAATAACAGTATTGATTAACCCTAACAGTTCCTCATTTGTAAATGGCTGCTAGAAATTGTGACACCTTTGATATATTTCTTTCAACTTCCTGGAATTAAATGTTTAAAATAGCTTTTTTTGAGAATCAATACACTTATGAAAGAAGAGATGATTGTACAAAATTATTTAATGACTATCATAAACGAACAGCAAAAAGTTCTCCTTTTCTCACTGAACAGGTCTATAACTGTTAAGTTCTGCGCATGGGTGCAAGGAATGGGACGAGGCAGTGAACAGTGAACTTCAACTCTTTATTAATCATTCTGAACAGAGCAAAAACCCTAGGGCAGCAGCAGACCTTTTATAGGCAGGCTGCTGACCTATTAGCCAATGAGAACACGGAAGTGTTAAACTCTTGAACCAATGAGAGTGACTCATTAACAGCCAATCAGATTCTCCAGAATGGACCAATCCGATATCACCATTATTGGCCAATCAGAAGTGCAGGACTAGAACCCTGCTTTTTCTTTAAGCTTTGTTAAAACTTTATTTAAGTTCTTTTATTAGTTCATAACACCCCTTCCCCCCGGGTTCTGTTTGAGGGGTGCGGTGACATAATCCCTAAGATATGTAGGTTGTATTAACTGTCTATTAGATTTGTGCTGTCCCACCGGTTCCCATCTGCAGTCCAGCTTCGATGGGATGTTTTTGGACATATCTGGTACAGGCAGTTCCGCATTCTCACTGGACGACTCGGTGCCGCTAATTCTGTTGTTGTTGTTGTCCTCTGATCTTTGCGGGCTAGCCTCCGTTGAGGTATTCCTCTGTGGGGAGGACACTCCCCTCCCTGATTCTTCTTCATGTATCGTGCCCGGCTGCTGACTTCCTTCAATTCTGCTTTCCACCATCTCGAATTCGGTTTCTTCGACATCCCCTCCCCCCTCAGTTTGGGAGTCACAGGAGTCGCGGGAACTGGGTTGTAGCCTAGAGCGAAGCTGACATATATGGCGTTTCCATATTTTTCTATCGCAGGTTTGCACATAGTACGATCTGGGCCTGGTGGTTTGAATTACGGTTGCTTCGACCCATAATGGTTCGCCGGAGAGGTTTTTAGCGAAAACTAACTAAAACACCTACCTTGAACTCGTGGCATTTTCTGCTAGATCCACAGGGTTTCTCTGGCTCATAGGAAGGGTGAAGATGGTCGAGGTGGGAACGGAGCTTTCGTCCCATCAACAGTTCAGCTGGCATCTTGTTGGTGACACTGTGCGGAGTAATGTGTTGGAGCAGGAGTATTCTGTTTATTTTTTTGTTGATGTCCCCATAGTCCATTTTGTAGAGGGTTTTTTTTAACAAATTGTACCATGCGCTCGGCCCTGCCTTTAGCCGCAGGGTGCACTGGTGAAGTTAGAAATGGCGGATGCCCCGATCTGCTAAGTGTTGTTCAAACGCCAGGGCGGTGAACTGGAGTCCATTGTCGAAGACCAGAACATCTGGCAGCTCGTGCGTCGCGAATACCCTGTTCAATTTTCGGATGACGGACTCCGTTGTAACATTCTTCATTTTGTGGATCTCGAGCCAGTTGGAATAGGCATCCACTGTTAGGAGGAACGTATGTCCTTTAGTAGGTCCCGCAAAATCAACATGGATGTGGGACCACGGCCTCGGGGGGTTTCCCATTCTGTTGGAGTTGCTCTAGGTGGGGCACTGCTGATTTCTTGGCACTTTAAGCAAATCTTTACCCAGGCTTCGATTTGTTTGTCAATGCCCGGCCACCACGCATAGCTTCGTGTGAGCGCTTTCATATGCACGATGCCGGGGTGACCATCATGCAATGTTTTCAATACTGCTCGTTGTAACTGCTCTGGGACGACGACTCTATCTCCCCATAGGATGCAGCCTTTTTGCGAAAAAAGTTCTGTTTGCCGGTTTCTGAAAGGCGTGAAATCATCAGAGGTTTGTTCTATTGGCCATCCTCTTTCGACCCAGCTAAGAACACGCGCCAAGACAGGATCTCGTTTTGTTTCGATTGCAATGTCTGTGGCTGTTAGCGGTGTTGAATGTAGAGTTTCAATCTGGAGTGTCATAAGGGTTGGAGCTGGGTCGTCGAAGGTTTCCGGAAGTGGGGCACAGCTCAATGCATCAGCATGGGGAATGGCTTTCCCTGGGCGGTGTTGTAATTTATAGTTGTACGCAGCTAAAAATTCTGACCAGTGAGTCATTCTAGGTGACAATATATAGGGGGTTGGCTTGTCTCCTGCTATAATCCCTAGCAAAGGTTTGTGGTCAGTAACAATAGTAAAAACTCATCCATACACATATTCATGAAACTGTTTCACAGCAGATACAACAGCAAGAGCCTCTTTATCGATCTGGCTATAGTTATGTTCAGCCTTTGATAAGGTCCTTGAAAATAGGCAATAGGGGCCTCATTACCATTTGGTAACACATGACTCAAAATGGCTCCTACTCCAAACGGTGATGCGTCACATGTAATTGTTAAAGGCAGAGTCTCGTTATACTGCATTAAAACAGCATCTGAGGTTAGTAAGTTTTTCACTTGTCAGAATGCGTGCTCCTCGCGGTGTCCCCAGACCCAGGTTGGCTTTTTTGTCGAGAAGTCTTTGTAGGGGCTCAGCTACGGTCACTTTCTGGGGCAAGAAGATGTTGTAAAAGTTAATGAGCCCCAGGAAAGCTTGGAGGTCATTCTTATTCCTGGGTCTTGGGGCGTTTTTAATTGCCCTTAGTTTGCTATTAGTGGGGTGAATGCCTTGTTTATCGATTAGGTACCCCAGGAACTCTACTTTATCAGTGCACAGTTGACATTTATTTTTTTTAACCTTAAGGCCAGAGTCTTTAAATTTCTGGAGGACCATTTTAAGATGCTTTTCTAGTATTTCTCTATTCGGGGCAGCAATTAGAAAATCATCAAAATATGGCACGACCCCCTTGATCCCTTGCAAGAGTCTCTCCATCAGACTTTGAAAAATCCCTGAGGCTACGCTAACTCCAAATTGGAGTCGGTTGCACTTAAAGGCGCCTCGGTGCATAACGATCGTCTGTGCCTCTGCGGTTTTTTTTATCAACAGGCAGTTGCTGATATGCCTGTGCTAAATCCAGTTTAGCAAAGACTTTTCTGCCCCCAGGGAATGGAGAAGGTGTTGCACCACCGGCACTGGGTAAGTGTTCTGTTGAAAGGCGTGATTAAGGGTAGCCTGGAAGTCCCCACAAATCCTTAATGATCCATCCGGTTTGATGGGTGTTACAATTGGGGTTTCCCAACGAGCATGGTCAGTTGGTTCTAAAACACCCTGGGCTATTAATTTATCAAGCTGCTCGTCAATTTTTGGTTTAAGGGCAAAAGGTACCCGACGAGGCTTAAAGCGGATGGGTTACTTCAGGGTTAAGGTTAA
The DNA here is from genome assembly GCA_033807585.1 of Hydrophis major. Lineage (NCBI taxonomy): Eukaryota > Metazoa > Chordata > Lepidosauria > Squamata > Elapidae > Hydrophis > Hydrophis major. Next base: position 33,717,892 of record CM066332.1, on the reverse strand, counting down.
ATGATATCGGGGTCCCCTTGTACTCACCTAGTTTGTCTGCAAAAACATCCTGGAACTCCTGGACGATGGCCTCCTCCCAGTCGTCGCTTCTGGTTTGGTGAATGCCGGCTACCTCAATCCCAAGTGGGTGAACCATTGAAGGCCTAACAAACTAGGCCGGTCACGGTCGACGACGGTCAGTGGTAATGACACAGTATGATTTTTGAATGATACTTGGACTTGGCTGGATCCAACAACCGATATTCGGTTACCCTGATAATCTTTGAGTATGATTCTTTGGGCTCTGAGGTCTTGACACTGGACGGCAGGGATTAATTGTTTAAGAATCTTCCAGGAAACCATCGAGAGGGATGATCCTGAATCGACTTCCATCACACAAGGCTGGTTTTCGATGGCGACCTTTACTCGAATCTTCTTTGCATCTAGCGATGAGGCATGACCAATTATAATGGTTTGGTGTGCCTCTTCTCATCTCGTTGAAGTGGCCAGTGTTTTATTTCTGTAGGAGTGGTTATTCCATTGGTGGTTCAAATGTTCCCGACTCACAGGACGATTCCCTGTGGTCTGGCAGTTGTGGTTTCCCCTCTGAAGTGGGTTGGATCCTTGCTTGCTTCTACAGACCTTCCCAATGTGGCCTCTTTTCCCACAGAAATGGCAGAGCGCATTGAGGAATTTGCAGTCTGATCGCGCGTGGTTTGCCCCACAACCCGTGCATTGGTGCGATAGTCTTTGATTCCGTTGGTGGCGTTGGTCACGTTCAGACCGGGTGCCTGTTGATCTCCTCATCACTTTCTGATGTCGATTCGAGGTCCTCGTGGTGGGTCGCTGTTGTGTGCCTCTCTAGGGAAGGTGAGGTATCACTGGCGAGTTGACGGAGTGGTGCGTTAGTGTGGCGCATTCGGGCAGCCGACTTCCTGGTTGCTTCTGCTGCAGTAGCATCCTTGATGACATCAGCAAGGTGGATGTCCCCTTTGGCCATGATCTTGCTCTGTGACATCGGGTCATCTAATCTCAGAATTATTTAGTCTCTCAGAGCTTCTTCGAGGTCTGTAAACCCACAGAGGCCTCCCAGGTTCCGGAGATCAGCAATGAAATCTGCAACGCTCTCTCTTTTCCGCTGGTTCCTCTGGTAAAATTCATGTCTTCGGACAAGCATTGGTATGGCGGGTGCATAGTGGGCCCGTAGCAGTGGCGCGAGGACTTCCCAGTCCATGGTCTTCACCTCAGCCGGTTTCGCTAGTGCCTTGGCCATCTTAAAGATGACAGGCTGCAATGGGTCAGGAACACTGCTCACTTTTTCCCCGTAGTGGCATCCTTCAAGTTGTTGGTCTCCAGAAACATCTGGAACTGGTCTATGTACGAGTCCCAGTCTTCTTGTGCCGGGCCAAATGGAGCGGGTGGTATGGCGCCTCCGGACATGGTTTCCGTTGTCGATGTGCCTTCAGCCACGTGCTCTGTTTGGTGCTCTGTATTGTTCAGTCAGCTCTGATGTCTCCACATCCCATCCTCGTCGCCAGTGTTAAGTTCTGCGCATGGGTGCAAGGAATGGGGACGAGGCAGTGAACAGTGAACTTCGACTCTTTATTAATCATTCTGAACAGAGCAAAAACCCTAGGGCAGCAGCAGCCCTTTTATAGGCAGGCTGCTGACCTATTAGCCAATGAGAACACGGAAGTGTTAAACCCTTGAACCAATGAGAGTGGCTCATTAACAGCCAATCAGATTCTCCAGAACAGACCAATCCGATATCGCCATTATCGGCCAATCAGAAGTTCAGGACTAGAACCCTGCTTTTTCTTTAAGCTTTGTTAAAACTTTATTGAAGTTCTTTTATTAGTTCATAACCATAACCAAAGCTGTCCATAGAATTGTGCTGATCTGCCTCAGGCAGCATCTCAATGAGATGACAGCAAATAAAGCTCCAGTGTGTATTGGTATCTATATAGAATAAAAAGAGGTTTTGAAAAGAAAACTCTAGTAGATTGGGCACTGTTTGATCATTTTCATTCTGTTTCATTTCTCTTTGGCATGAAATGATATAAAATCAATCTTGAGCAATATGTATTGGCTTTCAACTAAAATTCCAGTTGTAATTCAGGGAGTGAAAAATGGAAAGGACATCTTCACTTACTGAAGTTCTGCCACTGTGTGTTTTGGAAGAAAAGTATCCAATAGGAAGAATATTACATCTTAGTCAGCACTGCAATACTCCATCTCCTTCTGTATTTCCAATGTGTGATCAGGTAATGATGTTTGATCATATGCTACCACACAGGGGTGGGCTTCAAAAATTTTACCAACAGATTCTCTGCCCAGTTGCTGGGGTGGGCATGGCCTAGTCAGCCTCCTGCACAATGGTGGCAGGGAATGGTGTTTTTGACTTCCCCGTGCCATGGACGCTTTCCTTGAGCCTCTGGGAGGGCAAAAATGGCATCCATGGGCTTCGGAGGCTTTCTGGAAGCCAGAAATGGACCAGTTTCTAGCCTTCCCAAACTTCTGGGAGGGAGTCCTGTTTTTCACCTTCCCTGAGCCTCCATGTGTGCCCTGCAGTTACTTGCATCCAAAATGGGCTGTGTGGGGACTCCTGCGAGAGGTGGGGTGGGCGGAGCCAGTCAGGATGGAATTTGAGGGTTCTCTGAATTGTGCAGAATCTTAGCTAGAAGATCTCCCGAACCACTGCGAACACCCAGCAACCCACCCCTGCTACCACAATAAAATATGGAAGGGTCAAACATCCTGTGAGGGAAAACCAGGTTTTTCCTTTTCAAGAAAGAAACTTTATGGGCTTGTTGAAAAACATTTTTAAGAAATTGTGTTTAAATTATGGCTATACAATCAGGGGTGGGATTCAAATTTTTAACAGCCAGTTCTGTAGGCGTGGCTTGGTGGTCATGTGACTGGGTAGACATGGCTTGGTGGTAATGTTATTGGCTGGGCGTGGTCAATTCAATATCATTCACTTCGAGGCATGCATCTCCTCACCTGGCCTCTCATGACTGTGGGGATGCTGCAACAGTCGTAAGTGTGAAAAATGTTCATAAGTCACTTTTTTCAGTGCCATTGTAACTTTGAATGGTCACTCCACACATGCAAAGTACCAGCAAAGGTGGGAAAAAAAATTCCAGAGACCTTCCTGAGACAGGAAGTCTAGTCCTGCCAAGAATATAATAAGGGTTAATGGAGAGGCAGTTTCTGTAAGCAACACCAGAATATTTCCTTCCTGCCTTCCTTACAGGATTAGGCCAGTAATTTCTTCTAACAACCGGTTCTCAGAACTGCTTAGAATGTTAACAACTGGTTCTAGAAAATAGGTGCAAACTGGTAGAATCCCACCCCTGTAAGCAATACAAAGTTAGTGATGGTGGAGTTGGAGATGAGAGAGTGAAGGAGGAATGGAAGGGTTTATCTTAACATTGAAGAATCCAGTTTAGCTCAGCTCTTACTGATTTTTATCAGTATTAAATTCCTTTCATCACATTTGAAGCTGTATTTATGAATTAACAGAAACTCCACATTAAATTCTAGAAGAAAGACTGTTCTGTATCTTAATTTGAATTCTTGAAATCCCCACGCTTTGATTGGCCAAAGCGCGGGGCGATTAGATTGGTTAGGTGAGCCGCACTGATTGGCTCGCTGAGAATCTCCCGCAATTGGTAGATTCGAATCGCGGTAGATTCAAAGCGGTGCTATTGGCTGCGGCCGCCATGGCTTGGAAATAAAAAGCCGCAAAGTTTTCCTGAGAGCCAGTTCGGTTCCTGACTACAATGAAGAGCTTGATGCAAAGTCACCAACTCCTGGCGGAGGCGTAAGTCGAGGACTGCGTGTGCCAGTTGCGGAGGCGACCACCCCAGATCTGAATGCCGGTTCTTCGACTCAGTCTGCCGGCACTGTGACAAAAAGGGCCACATCGCCCGCGTCTGCCGCCTCAAGAAAACCCAAACCCCCAGACGATGGGACCCGAGCGAGAGGAGACAAGAGACCACACCATCCAGGACCAGAGACCGCCCAGCTGACAACTGTTGGGACCAGAACTGATGAGCCCAATGAGGTGGCGAGACCCGGCGGAGAGAAGAGACACATCAGATGGTTTCCATCGGCCACGCAACAACCCCCGAAGCCCGAAAAGTCTACGTAGAGGTAGGCATCGAAGGCGAACCCTGTAAAATGGAGGTGGACTCCGGGTCCTACCTCTCAATGGTAGCCTGGCAAGAAATTAAACACTTGGTGCCTACCATCCAGAGAAGGGGACTAGAAAACCAGAGACTAATCCTCAAAGACTACCAGGGAAACCGCATCCCTGTAGTCGGAACAAGACAGTTCACAGTAACCTACAAGGGGCACACCGAAAGACTTCCTTTGACCATCGTCGATCGAGACTGACCTAGCCTGCTGGGACTTCAATGGTTCGCACCGCTTGGCATCGCAGTCACGGGCATTGACCACATCGCCAAAGCTGACTGGGAACAGCAACTGGCCCGGGACTTCCCAGAAGTGTTCGACGGCACCCTAGGCAAGTACCGAGGGCCCCCTATATCCTTCAGCCTAGACCCAAACGTTCCCCCGAAACGCCTAAAACCAAGGTGGGTACATTTCGCACTCAAACCAAAAATCGACGAGCAAATTGACAAGCTCATCAAGCAAGGGGTCCCACAACTCATAGACCATGCCCGGTGGGAGACCCCAATAGTCACGCCAATCAAGCCTGATGGGTCAGTGAGAATCTGCAGGGACTATAAGGCCACCCTAAATGGTGCCTTGCAGCAAAGCGCTTACCCCATCCCAGTAGTGCAACATTTCCTACACTCACTGGGAGGGGGCAAAGTTTTCGCAAAACTCGACCTGGCCGGTCGACGAGGAAACTGCAGAGGCGCAAACCATAGTCACCCACCGGGGAGCCTTTAGATGTAACCGACTCCAATTCGGAGTCAGCGTGGCGCCTGGAATTTTCCAGAGCCTCATGGAAAGACTCTTACAAGGCATCAAGGGGGTGGTACCCTACTTCGAAGAGGTACTAGTATCGGCAACCAACCAGGCCGAACGAGAGCGTTGCCTAAGGGAGGTGCTAACGAAATTCAAAGTAACCGGGCTTAAAGTGAAGAGGGGAAAATGCCAGCTGTACACAGAGCGGGTCGAATTCCCAGGATACCTCCTAGACTGACACGGCATTCACCCCACTGACAAAAAAATTAAAGCCATCAAAGAAGCCCCCACACCCAGGTCAAAAACAGAACTGCAGGCATTTCTGGGGCTACTTAACTTTTATAATGTCTTCCTGCCCCAAAAGGCTACCGCGGCAGAGCCTTTGCATAGGCTTTTGGACAAGGCGGCTACCGGGACTTGGGGGAAATGCGAGGAAGCCGCCTTCAGGAAAACCAAGGACCTGCTCACTTCAGATGCCATCCTCATCCAGTACAACAAGACCCTACCATTACCATCACATGCGACGCATCACCCTTTGGCATCGGGGCTGTCCTCAGCCACACTCTCCCTGACGGAAAGGAAGCACCCATCGCGTTCTTTTCAAGGACCCTCACCAAACCGGAGCGGAACTACAGCCAGCTGGACAAAGAGGCTTTGGGCTATCGTCGCTGCAGTAAAAAGGTTTCACGAGTACCTCTATGGCCGGACGTTCACCATCATCACCGACCACAAGCCGCTGCTAGGAATACTCGCAGGGAACAGGGCTACCCTGAACATTCTGTCTCCCAGAATGACAAGGTGGTCCGAATTCCTGGCCGCCTACAACTACAGACTCACACACCGACCCGGTAAGACTATCTCCCATGCGGATGCCTTAAGCCGCTCACCGTTACCCGAACCAGACACTGACCCAGCACCCATGACGACCACCCTTAGATAGACTCTACCCGACCTACCCATAACCGCGTCAGACATTGCCCGAGAAACTAATAAAGACAAACGTCTGGTGCGGGTTTTGCATTGAGTAGAGAAAGGGCCGGAAAAGGACAATGAGGAGACTTTCAGGACATTCCGAAACCGGCAAACAGAACTCTCGTTACTAAAAGGGTGTATACTATGGGGGGATAGGGTGGTCATCCCAGAAAAACTACAAGGGAAGGTATTGGAACTGTTACATGAGGGGCACCCAGGCATCGTTAGAACGAAAGCCCTGGCCAGAAGTTATGCTTAGTGGCCAGGGATGGACAAACAGATCGAGGCCTGGGTAGCAAGGTGTCAACGATGCCAGGAAACTAGACCAAGCCCACCCACAGCACCCATCCTAGAGTGGGAAACCCCCAGGGGACCTTGGTCTAGAATCCACATAGATTTTGCCAGGCCCACAAAAGGACACACTTTCGTAATAACCGTAGATGCTTACTCCAACTGGCTGGAGGTAAGCAACATGAGAACAACCACCATGGAAGCCATGACCAAAGAACTCTGCAAACTCTTTGCAACACACGGCCTCCCAGACATCCTACAACGGGCCCCAATTTACGTCGCTGGAATTCAAAAAATTCATAGCGGAAAGGGGCATATGACACGCACTGACAGCCCCAGCGCATCCGGCGGTGAACGGAAGGGCCTATTAGGGAGGAAAATAAGGTCCCCACTCGATAGACTACACCCCACTTACAACCCAGAGAAACCCCCAGACTCCACCAGCAAACACCGAACCTTCGCACCAGGCGACGCCGTCTATGCGAAGAACCTAACTGGAGACCCATTATGGGTACCAGCAATCATAACACAGCTAACAGGCCCATGCTCGTACTGGCCACAAACAACCGACGGACGAGCATGGAAACGTCACATCGATTAGTTAAGATCGAGGACTGCCACAAAAGACACCACCAACACGCAACCAAACAAAATCAACCCCCTCAACACAAACCAAGAGGGGAGGGGATACCCCGGGAACCAAAACCCAGAGAAAGAAACCAGCCATACTCACCTGAAAGCAGCCAGCACAAAACCTCACCAGGGAGAGACAGCCAGGCCAGCTCAACCAACCCAGAAAGACCGAGCGGGAGCGGCGAAACCCACAGCTCAACCAACCCGGGTAGCCCAGGAGGGAGCTGCGGAGAGCAGCCCGGCCAGACAGACCAGGCGGTTCCCATGATGGAGTCAAGAGAAACAGAGACCCCGACCGAACTGGCCGGCATCCATCTTACGACTGACCTGCGCAGGTCCAGTAGGCAAAGATGGAGCCCCGCGTACCTACGGGACTATGCTACGTAGGACCAAACCAAGAGGGGAGGAGTATTCTGTATCTTAATTTGAATTCTTGAAATCCCCGCGCTTTTATTGGCCAAAGCACGGGACGATCAGATTGGTTAGGCGAGCCGTGCCGATTGGCTCGGTGAGAATCTCCCGCGATTGGTAGATTCGAATCGTGGGAGATTCAAAGCGGTGCCATTGGCCGTGGCCACCGCAGCTTGGAAATAAAAAGCCGCAAAGTTTTCCTGAGAGCCAGTTCGGTTCCTGACTACAATAAAGAGCTTGATGCAAAGTCACTGACTCCTGGCCTCTTTCCAAACGGACACAACAAAGACAAGGAAAAGGCCACAAACCACTTAAAGGCTAACTTCTAATTTTGTGCCTTTCCATTTTAAATACTTTTATAGCAGCTACAAGCTCTTTGAAAAAGCAGGTGCTGCCATCTATGTTAAGTACTTGGACATGGGTCAGAGTAAATGGAGACAGCCTCTGAATAGTGACTTTCAGCTCTTTGTTAGCATAGTGACTTATCAAACAACAACAGTGAACTATGCCTTTTATAGGCAACCCTTGTAAGAATTGTCCAATAGCGAGCTATGAACGCTAGCTCTTTTAACCAATAAGAATCCTCTGTTAAGGGCCAATCGGATTCCTCAGAACTAACCAATCCAATCTGGCCGCCTAACAGCCAATCAGAAGTGCAGGGCCAGAACCCTGCACTTTACCTCAAGCTCATACTTTATTAACTATGGTACATATACAACACCCCTTCCCCCTGGCTTCTTAATTACGGTGTAGTTATATAGTCCTTTAAATAGGACGGTTGTCTTTTAAGTCTTTCGGATTTTCGTTGGACTGGTTGGTTGCAATCCTGTTGAGGTAGATTGTTGTTTGGCGGTGGATCTGCTTCTTGCTCAGGTGCAATTTCTTGCGGTGCAAACGATTCTCCTTCCTGCTCCATTTCCTGAGTATCACTTAGTTCGTCGCTCCCTTCGAGCAGGTTCCCTGGAATGTCATCTTCTACTGTACCTCCCCCCCCTCGGTTTGGTCATGAGGGAGTTGTTGACTGGCCGTTGTGAGTCATGACCGTAATTGGTCGATATGCTGTTTCCACAGTCTATTGTCACAGCATTTCACTATGTAGAATTTTGGGCCGGTCACTTGTACTACTGTTGCCTCTATCCATAATGGATCGCCCGATAAGTTTCGTGCGTAAATGAGGTCTCCTACATGGAAGGTGCAACAGCGGCCACTGGATCCTATTGGCTTTTCCGGTTCGTAAGCAGGGTGCAACCGGTCGAGGTGGGAGCGGAGTCTTCGTCCCATCAGTAGTTCGGCGGGAGTTCTGCCGGTGACGCTTTGTGGAGTTATTTGTTGCAAAAAGAGAATTTGGTGGACCTTGTCATCGATATTGTCATAGTCCACTTTTTGCAAAGTCTTTTTAACAAATTGGACCATGCGTTCCGCTCGGCCATTGGTCGCAGGGTGCGCAGGCGAGGTGAGCGCATGGCGGATGCCGCAGTCAGCGAGGTACTGCTCGAACATTAGTGCTGTAAACTGTGGCCCGTTATCGCACACCAGGACGTCAGGCAATCTGTGGGTTGCAAAGAGTCTGTTTAGGATCTTGATCACTGCCTCCGAAGTTGTAGCCATCATACAATGAATTTCTAACCAATTGGAGTATGCGTCGACTGTCAGCAGGAAGGAAAAGTCCTTGGTTGGCCCCGCGAAATCCAGGTGGATTCTGGACCAGGGTCCACTTGGTGTCTCCCATTCAGTAGGCATGGCTTTTGGTGGGGCGTTGCTGACTTGTTGGCAATTGGCACACGCTTTGACCCACTGCTCGATTTGCCGGTCCATGCCCGGCCACCATGCGTAGCTTCGTGCAAGCGCTTTCATCTGCACGATGCCGGGGTGGCCCTCGTGCAGAATTCGTAGCAGCATCTTCCGTAGTCGTTCTGGGACAACGACTCTATCGCCCCAGATGATACAGCCTTTTTTGGGAAAAAAGTTCAGTCTGTCGAGATTTAAATGGTGCGAAGTCATCTGGTATTTGGTCCAATGGCCATACGCATTCTACCCAGCCTAGGACTCGAGCTAGGGTGTCTTCTCATTTGGTTTCTCTCGCGATGTCTCAGGCGATCATAGGCGGCGAGTTGAGTGTTTCGATCTGCAATGTAATTGCCATTGGTGCCGGATCGTCGAGAGTCTCTGGAAGCGGTGCTCGGCTTAATGCGTCGGCGTGGGGAATGGCTTTCCCCGGGCGATGTTGCAGGCGATAATTATAAGCAGCTAGGAATTCTGACCATCGGGTCATTCTAGGGGATAATATGTAGGGGGTTGGCTTGTCCCCGGCTATTATCCCTAACAATGGTTTGTGGTCATTTATAATGGTAAATGTCCTTCCATACACATATTCATGAAATTTCTTTACAGCTGAAACGATTGCGAGAGCTTCTTTATCAATTTGTCCATAGTTCCACTCTGCTTGTGAAAGAGTCTTCGAAAAGTATGCAACAGGGGCTTCGTTCCCATTAGGCAGTACATGGCTCAAAATGGCGCCCACCCCGAAAGGCGATGCATCGCAGGTTATAACTAACGGCAAAGTCTCGTTATACTGCATAAGTACAGAGTCAGATGTGAGTAGTTTTTTAACATTCCGGAATGCTTGCTCTTCCCGGTAACCTCACACCCACAATGCTTTATTATCTAATAATCGGTGTAACGGTTCAGCGACAGTTGCTTTGTGTAGTAAAACACATTATAGAAATTAATGAGGCCTAAGAATGCCTGGAGATTGGCCTTGTTGCGTGGTCTGGGAGCATTTTTGATCGCTTTTAATTTACTCTCGGTAGGATGAATGCCCTGGCTATCAATTCGGTATCCTAGAAACTCAACATTGTAAGTATATAAGTGACATTTATTTTTTTTCACCTTAAGACCAGCCTCTTGGAATTTTTTAAGAACGCATTTCAAACGGTCCTGCAAGATTTTTTTGGTAGGGCTGCAATTAGTACGTCATCAAAATAAGGAACCACACCCTTGATTCCCTGTAATAACCTTTCCATGAGGCTCTGGAAGATCCCCGGGGCTACACTAACTCCAAATTGCAATCGGGTACATTTAAAGGCACCTCTGTGCGTTACAATTGTTTGGGCTTTTCATCCACTGGTAGTTGTTTTTTCATCCACTGGTAGTTGTTGATAAGCTTGAGCTAAATCTTATTTAGCGAAAACCTTTCCGCCCCCCAAAGAATGGAGGAGGTGCTGCACCACTGGAACTGGATACGCATTCTGCTGTAGGGCGTGGTTTAAAGTGGCCCGGTAGTCCCAACAAATTCGAATTGACCCATCTGGCTTAATGGGTGTTACAATAGGGGTTTCCCATGGAGAGTGATCGATGGGCTTCAACACCCCTTGAGCAATTAGTTTGTTGAGTTGTTCGTCGATCTTTGCTTTAAGAGCAAATGGAACTCGACGGGGCTTCAAGCGAATGGGGGCTACCTTTTGATCTAGACTAAATGAGATCGGGGTCCCCTTATACTCGCCTAAGCTGTCCGCGAAGATGTCGCTGAACTCAGAGATAAGGTCTTCCTCCCACTCACAACCACCGACTCGGTTCATGCCGGCCACTTCAATACCGAGTGGCGTGAACCACTGGAGGCCCAACAGACTAGGCCTATCCCTATCGATGATCGTTAGAGGTAAGTACGCTGTATGCTTCTTGAAGGAGACTCGGACTCGGCAGGACCTGACAACGGGGATTCGATTTCCTTGGTAGTCCTTGAGGATGAGGCGTTGAAATTGGAGGTCTTGGCGTTGAATTGTGGGGATGAGCTGCTTTAGTGTCTTCCAAGACACCATCGAGAGGGACGATCCTGAGTCGACCTCCATGTGGCAAGGCTGGTTCTCGATGGCTACCGTGACTCGGATTTTCTTAGTGTCCAAAACTGAAGCGTGACCTATCGTGATAGTATAGTGAGCCTCTTCTTTTTGCAAAGCTCGATTTCTGTAAGAGTGGTTTACTGGCTCTCGCCTTACAGGACGGTTTCCTGTCGATTGGCGATAGTTGGCCCCTTTTGAGGCCTGGCTGGGTCCTGGTAAGCTGCGGCAGACCCGGCCGATGTGGCCTCGTTTCCCACACTCATGGCAGAGTGCGTCGCAGAATTTGCATTCAGCCCTGGCATGGTTTGCTCCACAGCCAGCGCAAGGGTGTAAGGGCTTCGGGTGAGGGTCCCGGTCGGACTGCAGTCGATGGACCCCTTCTTCGTCACTGTCTGACAATGAAGAGAGGTCCTCGTGGTGCGTTGTTGAGAGCTGCCCTTCTGAGTTGGGTAAGATTTTGCTGGTTGGTGGTGTTGCCGGAGTGCGGCTTCGCCGTAGTTGTGCAGCCGACTTTTTAGTCACCTCCGCAGCCGTGGCTTCGGCGATGGCATCAGCAAAGCTGATGTCGCCTTTCGCCATCAGCTTGCTTTGAACGCATAGTGCATCTAATCCCAGAATTACTCGATCTCTTAGTGCCTCTTCTAAATCTGCGAACCCGCAGAAACCCCCTAAATTTCGAAGGTCCGCTACAAAATCAGCCACGCTTTCCCCTTTTCGTTGATTTCTCTGATAAAACTCGTGACATCTCACGAGTGTAGGCACGGTTGGCGCGTAATGGTCTCTCAGGATGGGTTCGAGGTCGTCCCAGCTCATGGCTTTCACTTCTCGAGGTTTGGCGAGTGCTTTTGCCATCTTAAATACAGCTGGGCCGTAATGCATCAGGAACAGTGCCCGCTTCTTTGCTGGTGTGGCGTCCTTCAAGTTATTCGTCTCGAGAAATATTTGGAAGCGATCCATGTAGGATTCCCAATCCTCTTGGTTTGGATCGAACGGAGCAGGTGGTATGATGCCGCCGGACATGGTTCCGTTGTTGGCGTCGTCTATCACGTGCTCGGTATTGCTTCCTGGCTTCTTTGGTTCAGACGTCTCCACATCCCACCTTCATCGCCAGTGTTAAGTACATGGACATGGGTTGGAGTAAATGGAGACAGCCTCTGAATAGTGACTTTCAGCTCTTTATTAGCATAGTGACTTCTCAAACAACAACAGTGAACTCTGCCTTATATAGGCAACCCTTGTAAGAATTGTCCAATAGCGAGCTATGAACGCTAGCTCTTTAAACCAATAAGAATCCTCTGTTAAGGGCCAATCGGATTCCTCAGAACTAACCAATCTGATCTGGCCACCTAACAGCCAATCAGAAGTGCAGGGTCAGAACCCTGCACTTTACCTCAAGCTCATACTTTATTAACTATGGTACATACACAACAATCTATGTGACAGCAGAACTGGAAATCTTTCAGAGAGGAATTATTGAAGAGTACATGATGTCTCATTTACCAGATAGAACTTTGCAATGGAATGCAGAAATCAAACACCCATATTTGTTTTCTATGTCATGTCCCTGCAAAGCATGTCATGCCATAATATTGTCCACTCCCATTGCTATTCCTGTGGCATCTAAAATGCTTTAAAATAACTAGGGGGGGGGGAGGATTTATAGAAGGGATGATATAATTGTACAAAGCCACCTTTGGAAAACCTTATGGGATTTGGCAGGAAATCCTGGAGTTGTGCAGCCTCAAGTCAAATTTAATCCTCAAATCAAAACTTACCTGATGAGCTAACTTCCGAATGTAAATTCCAGGTTCCTCTACAGGTCTAATATTAGCAAAAATAAAATAGATTCATGATCCAATCTAAGCAGCTCTCTGTGTGATGGCAGAACGGGAATATGTCATTTTTTATTATATTGATCATATCTTAAATGACTGAATCTATGGAGAATTTTACATTAAGTTTCTGACTTAATTATAGTTTTGTTGATGGCTCAGCAACTGTCTTGGAAGATGAATATAAACACTGGTCAGAGAGTAAAAATCAACTTAAACAATTACAGGATGGAATATTAGTCACCTCTATTGATTGTTTTAGAAGGAAAATGCTATTCTGTCAAGAAAAAGTTGCAAATTATTTGGCCTAGGAACCAGTTTTACACATGGCAAATAGTTGTAGAAAGCAGCAAATATAAATTTGTTTCAAAGTAAATACCAAAAACCATAGAAGAAACCACAGAAGGGGCAGAGGGGGGAGTAACATTTGAACACTTTGCATACACATTTTTGTGGACATTACATTTTGGATCTTGGAAATATTTCAAAGTACCAAAATTAAAATGGATACAACAGGCAGAACTGGTTTCATTCACAGAATATTCATAACAAATGATTTAATAGAAACCTTTGTGAGAATGAATAGCATAGTTTTAATTTGGTTTTTTTTAAAAAAAAAAAATGTTGCCAGTCCCACTGTATTATTGAACAGAGGCATTTTCCAAATAATACACCAGTTTCATATAAAAGTGGATTCTATTAATATATGGAGTCTTGATAACTCCAAGAATTGTGAGTTTCAAGAGTTCAGACAAAATGTTAGTGAGAATAATTTATTAATATATTTAATATATATGTCTTCTGGCCCCATCTTAGCCATGAAAGTCAACTAAGTGACTTTGGGCAAATCACTATGTTCCTCAGTTCAAGCCACCTGTCTGTTGTTCTTGTAGGGTAAGTATGAGAAACAAAGAATATCAGATATGATTGTCACCTTGAGATATTCATAAAAAATAATAAAAAGGTGGGATAGAAAACAAACAAACAAACAAATGATATATATTGATTTTAAGAGTTAGCTGTATTTCCCAGTATCTTCTACATTACACAATTTTATCACATCCATCCAGTTTATCCTGTTTTCACTTTACTTGCTACCTCTTGTGGTAAGTCAGAAAAATGTTGTAAATAATAACTCCTAAAATTTCTCCTTCAATTAAATCAAAATTGGGAATATTACTGACTTAATATTACACATTCTGGCTGAGACTGATTAATTTGTAATTGAACAGCCTCTGAAGAGATGAAGATTTCACAACTCTAAATTAGAACATGGAAACCAGTTGATGGCAGCTATGAATTTGTTTCTGTAATATCCAGTTTAGCCTTGATTTATTTTAGCACAAGCATACATGGATTTTTAACTGAATTGCCAATATTGTTCAGCTGTTCATTAAATGTTTGCTGTGATTATTAATTAGCTTGTTAATTAGGGGGAATGGGCACACTTTTGTATCCGCAGGCAGTGCTTTTTCCAATTAAAAATAAGCATTTAATCTCTCTACCACTAGTTTATGAGGCAGTTTATTGTTAAAATGCAAGTGATGCCAAGATGTTAGAATTACAACATTCGCTGGAAGGCCAAAAGCTAGCCTGAAGCAATCCTTTGGACTTGCCTTTTTACTATACAAAGTCATTTCCCACAAAATGACCTTGAGTACCAAATGTGTCCAAATGGATCTGAACTGAGGGATAAAAAAATATTTTTTTCCCTTCAACAGTACTTCAAGCCTCTAAATAGATACACTTCCAGCATCAAATGGAAAGGATTCATTAGGCAGCTTTGCTTTACTAGCAACATGATTGACAGCCTCTGAAGCTCCACAAAAGCTTTATTGCTTGGAGTTCTTGAAAATGGGAGGGGGTGGGAACCCCAAAGCAACTGTTAAAAAGGAAAGAAAAACCCTGCCAGATTTAACACACTGAAATAAAACTCTGAACAGACAGAAAAATGGAGGATTCTATTCCCCCCCCCCTCCATGACAGCAGATATTGTGTGGGAAAATAATCTGCTTAACTTGCTGTGGAATTAAGGAGTTTCTGTTTATTCTGTGATAGTCAGCACATCTTTGAAAACTGTGCCTCTGAGAAGAGTAATGAAGGAGAGCAGATTTTCCCAGCAGGAACAGAAGGAGAAATGAGAAATTGGTTCCTATTTTGAAGGAAACTATTTAAATGAGTTTGCTTGTTGTATCTAAGTATTCAGCAGCTTTGATGTGGGTGATTTATAGGATTGCTCAATCCTATTTTACAGTATTTTCCTTCTTGCACCCAATTGCAGAAGTGAAGCAAAGGAATCAACTCAAATATGGGATAATTAAAAACACATTTTCTAGGACATTCTGTTAGTCCAGAGTTTCTTCATCTTCTTTTAGGCGCCCCTTCCTTTCAATGAAGATATGTAGTTTTTTTGCACTTCACTGGACCATGAAGGCAACAGGCAGACTTTATCAGACTTCCTTGAGTCATCTTATAGCAAGAAAGCAATGATAAAAACAGTTTGGCTGAAAAGTTAATCTGTGGCTTAAGGCCAGGGTAAACTACTTCTGTGGGAGCCCAAAGAAGACTTGCTACTAGCTTCTTATCATTAATTCATTTATGCCTACAGCAGATCTTTTACAGTTAAATAAGGTTGGGAGTTTTTAGTTAACAAGGCTTTACTGTTTTTATTTTATTTTTTAGTTTGTGAAAGCCAGTGATATTTAAGAAGATATTTAGTTAAATTAGTTGATGAAAGAGCATGAAAACACTTCCATGGAAGTGGTAAAAAAAAAACAAGAGAGTAGAAATGATTGGGCAATTGAAAGTCTGCCAACCTCTGTAATATATGTAAAAAAATGGAGGGGAGGTCACAGCTGATACCTTGGTTGAATTTTTTTCTCTTTGAAAATAGCCTCCATTGTACTTGAAATATACCGTATATAATGGTACCTCGATACTCAACTGCCTCAAAACTCATCAAATTTGGTATTCAGTGCATTTTGAAATCAAAATATTGTCCTGGTATTTGTCATTTGTTTGGTACTCTGTGGGCTGATAGGAAGATGAGAATAGTCACATAGAATGGACAGGAAGTAGGCCATACCGAGAAGGTTGATAACATAGGAAAAGGTACAGGAAGTTTTTCCCAGATAACCACAGAGATTTATTTGATTGTTTACTGGTTTTAGTACTGGTCCTGGAACCAATTAATGATGAGTAACAAAGTACCACTGTATGCACTGTATCTAAAATTCTTGTTGGGACCTTTACCTGAGTGATATGGTACATCACAGAGCAACAATTTTTGAACCAAAATACCTCAAATGGGCTAACTTTCAGAATGTGTCAAAATACCTGATCCATGATTCCAAAGGGAATGAAATTTGAGAAAAAGTATGGCAGTTTTAGTACTACTGGCTGCAGCAAGGAATTGACTTATAATGTGCCTCTTAAAGAAACAACAACTTTAAAGTACATGAAGAAAGGCCTGGACATTTTTATTGCTTTATGAGTCCATTCTCTGACACACAAAAATGCACATATATCTATATCCCATCATACATACATAGTGCTCTGTTCTCCAGAATATTTTCACAACAATGCTGTGAGGTAAGTTGATCTGAAAGTCACCAAGTGAGATGCTATACCTCCAGATGGAATAGAAACTGCATATTTTTGATGAACAGGAAGAACTATAAAAGAATGTAAAATTTCATTTATCCAATATTTGACAATCCTACAGAACTGTTCTCGAAGAACTCTATTTTGGTTTCCCTCCATGAAATAATGTGAAAAGTAAATTCCACATGCATTAGTTACTTCCCTGGAATGATGAAACAATATTGTCCTTTCAATGCTATCAGTGAAGAAGCTAACACTATTCATTTCCCAACAGAATTCCTTGATTCAATTGAACTTTCTGGATTGCCACCACATAGACTGGAATTGAAGATAGCATCTCCCATCAATTTAATGTGGAACTTGGTCTTTCAAAACTTTACAACGGAACATGTTGTGAATCAATAAAATGCTTAATAAAGATTATTAAAAGTTTGAAGTAAAGTGCAGGGTTCTGGCCCTGCACTTCTGATTGGCCGATAATAGCGACATCAGATTGGTCTGTTCAGGAGAATCTGATTGGCTATTAATGAGCCTCTCCCACTGGTTAATGGAGCTAGCGCTCCCTGTGTTTCATTGGTTGAATAAGTTAAGAGTTGCCTATATAAAGGGGCCCATTGTGGCCATTGAGCTGAGCTGTTTTGACATGTAAATAAAGAGTTGAAGTTCACTGTTGCACTGGCTCGTCTTCATCCTTGCACCCATGCTCAGAACTTAACACTGGCGATGAAGGTGGGATGTGGAGACATCAGAGCTTGCTGAACAATGAAGAACCATAACCGAGCATGTGGCTGAACGCACCAACAGCGGAACCATGTCCAGCAGCGTCATACCACCCGCTCCATTTGACCCGGCACAAGAAGACTGGGACTCATATATGGATCACTTTCAGATGTTTCTGGAAACCAACAATTTAAAGGATGCCACTACCGGAAAGAAACGAGCGGTATTCCTAACTCATTGCGGGCCAACCATATTCAAAATGGTCAAGGCACTAGCAAAACCGGCAGAAGTAAAGTCTATGGACTGGGACGTCCTCGAACCACTGCTAAGGGATCACTACGCACCAACCGTACCAACGCTCTTGAGAAGGCATGAACTCTACCAGAGAAGTCAGCGGAAGGGCGAAAGCATTGCTGATTTCATCGCGGATCTCCGGAATCTGGGAGGCCTATGCAAGTTTACCGACATAGAAGAAGCCTTAAGAGACCGAATCATTCTGGGATTAGATGCACAGGCACTCAGAGTAAAATAATGGCAAAGGGCGACATTACCCTTAAAGATGCCATAGCTGAAGCTACTGCAGCAGAAGCAACCAGGAAGTCAGCTGCCCATATGCGCCGCACACAAGCACCGGTTCGCCAACGAGCCAGCGACATTTCACCTCAGTCAGAGGGACAGCTAGAAACGGCCCACCACGAGGACCTTGACTCATCATCAAAAAGTGACAAGGAAGAGGTCCATCGACTTCGGTCCGAACAGGACCAACACCAGAAATCACCGTACCAATGCACCGGGTATGGAGCACGCCACCCCCAGTCTGAATGCAAATTCCTCGATGCGCTCTGCCATGTGTGCGGGAAAAGAGGCCATATAGGTCGGGTCTGTAGAAGCAAGCCAGGACCCAGCCAGCCATCAAGGGGGGCTAACTACTATCAACCGACGGGAAGTCGTCCCGTGAAGCGAGAACCTGTGAACCACCAATGGAACAACCACTCCTACAGAAACAAAACCCCAAACCACCCAACGAAGCGAGAAGAGACTCACCAAACGATCACGATCGATCACGCCTCATCTCTGGACGCCAAAAAGATCCGAGTGAAAGTGGCCATCGAAAACCAGCCCTGCCTGATGGAAGTCGATTCAGGATCGTCCCTCTCGATGGTTTCCTGGAAGACCCTCAAGCAGCTCATCCCCACTATCCATAGGCAAGACCTCCGGTTCCAAAGGCTCATACTTAAGGACTATCAAGGAAATTGAATTCTGGTTGTTGGATCCAGCCGAGTACGGGTATCGTTTAAGAACCGTACAGCATTTCTACCCCTGACTGTAATCGATAAGGATCCACCTAGTTCGTTAGGCCTCCAATGGTTCATTCCACTTGGAATTGAAGTAGCCGGCATTCACCGAATCTACAGCAGCGATTGGGAAGAAGACCTTGTCCACGAATTCCAGGACATCTTCGCAGAAAAATTAGGTGAGTACAAGGGGACCCCGATATCATTTAACCTCAATCCCGAAATAGCTCCCATCCGCCTTAAGCTTCGTCAAGTTCCCTTTGCCCTTAAACCAAAGATTGACGAACAGCTTGATAAATTAATAGCTCAGGGACTGCTAGAACCAACCGATCACTCTCCCTGGGAAACCCCAATCATAACGCCCATCAAGCCGGATGGATCAATAAGAATTTGTGGGGACTACCGAGCCACCCTGAACCACGCCCTTCAACAAAACGCTAACCTGGTACCGGTGGTGCAACACCTCCTCCATTCCCTGGGGGGCAGAAAAGTCTTTGCTAAACTAGACTTAGCCCAGGCATACCAACAACTGCCTGTTGACAAAAAAATGGCAGAGGCCCAAACAATCGTTACGCACAGAGGTGCGTTTAAATGTAACCGGCTCCAGTTCGGAGTGAGCGTAGCTCCGGGAATCTTTCAAAGCTTAATGGAGAGGCTATTACAAGGGATAAAAGGTGTTGTTCCATATTTTGATGATGTGTTAATCACAGCCCCAACCCAGAAAATACTAAAGGAACGCTTGAGGTTGGTTCTCCAGAGATTTAAAGACTCCAGTCTCAAAGTTAAAAAGAACAAGTGTTATTTATGTATGGATCGCGTAGAATTTTTGGGATATTTAATTGATAGTCAAGGTATTCACCCCACCGATAACAAACCCAGGGCGATCAAGAACACCCCAAAACCCCGGAACAAGGTCGACCTCCAGGCTTTTCTGGGCCTTATCAATTTTTATAACGTTTTCCTGCCTCACAAAGCAACCGCAGCTGAGCCCCTACATTGTATATTGAACAAAAAAGCAACCTGGGTATGGGGACGTAGAGAAGAACAGGCGTTTCGACATGTAAAAGATTTATTGACTTCTGATGCTGTCCTGATTCAGTATAATGAGACTTTGCCTTTAACGTGTGATGCATCCCCATTCGGGGTGGGCGCCATTTTAAGCCACGTTTTGCCAAACAGTAATGAAGCCCCTGTTGCTTATTTCTCAAAGACGTTATCAAAAACAGAACGCAACTACAGTCAACTTGACAAGGAGGCCCTTGCTATAATATCCGCGGTTAAGAGATTTCATGAATATGTGTATGGCCGAGCATTTACCATAGTAACTGACCACAAACCTTTGCTGGGAATAATCACGGGAGATAGGCCAACACCGTATATATTATCTCCCAGAATGACCCGCTGGTCAGAGTTTTTGGTGGCATACAATTACAAATTACAACATCACCCAGGGAAGGCCATTCCCCATGAAGATGCATTGAGCCATGCACCTCTTCCAGAGACTATTGATGACCCCGCTCCGATGGTCACAACGCTGCAGATCGAGACACTTCAAACACCGCCATTAACGGCCCGGGATATCGCGATGGAAATGAAACGCGACCCCATTTTAGCACGAGTCCTCAGTTGGGTCGAGCGGGGATGGCTGTTAGACCAAATATCTAACGACTACACCCCATTCAAAAATCAGCCTATTTTCTCAAAAGGGCTGCATTATCTGGGGTAATAGAGTTGTCGTCCCAGAGCAGTTGCAACCAGTGATACTAAAGACCTTGCACAATGGCCACCTCGGCATCGTGCATATGAAAGCCCTCGCACGAAGCTACGCGTAGTGGCCGGGTATTGACAAGCAGATAGAGACATGGGTAAAAGCCTGTCGCAAATGCCAGGAAGTAAGCAACGCCCCGCCGAAAGCAACCCCAACCGAATGGGAAACGCCGAGGGGACCATGGTCACGCATTCATCTGGACTTTGCGGGTCCTACTAAGGGACACACATTCTTACTGACAGTGGATGCCTACTCGAACTGGCTTGAAATCCATGAAATGAGGAATACAATGACCGAAGCAGTCATCAGGAAACTGGACAGACTCTTTGCGACACACGGATTACCAGACGTTCTGGTATCCGACAACAGGCCTCAATTTACCGCACTGTCCTTCAAACAGTACCTGGCGGACCGCGGTATCCAACATGTGCTAACTTCGCCAGTGCATCCTGCGGCCAACGGAAGGGCCGAGCGCATGGTACAATTATCAAGAAAACTTTGCATAAGATGGACTATGGTAACATAGAAGACAAGATTAACCGGATACTCCTTTTATAGCATATCACTCCGCACAACGTCACCAATAAAACTCCCGCCGAGTTATTAATGGGACGGAAGCTCTGCTCCCACCTCGACCGCCTACATCCAGCATATGAACCTGAAAAGCCACACGGTTCTAGCGGGAAATGTTGAAATTTCCAGGTAGGCAATTTGGTTTTCGCAAGGAACTTTTTGGGCGATCCGTTGTGGGTCGAGGCAACTATAGTACAAGTAACTGGCCCTAGATCGTACCGTGTAAAGTGTCACGACAATAGAATTTGGAAATGCCATATTGATCAGCTGCGTTCAAGGGTACAGTCGGGGATCTCCGAGCCCCCTGATTTCCAAACTGAGGGGAGAGGAGATAGTGAGGAAGCTGAATTCGAAGTGACAAAAAGTTTAAGCAGTAGTCATGACCGCTCAGAGGCAGCACGAGATGGACCCGGAATGGGGGTGGCCTCACCTCAAAGAGATGCTGAAAGCAGTAGCGACGATGAAAATTCAAACGCGGAACGGGAGGCACCTTTTCCACCAGATAACATCCTACCCCAACAAGACTGTAGCCAAATACCGGGAGGACAACGAAAATCTAATACACAATCGAAATAACCTGCCTACCTCAAAGACTATGTGACCACACCCCTTAAATGGAACCCGGGGGGAAGGGGTGTTGTGAATCAATAAAATGCTTAATAAAGATTATTAAGAGCTTGAAGTAAAGTGCAGGGTTCTGGCCCTGCACTTCTGATTGGCTGATAATAGCGACATCAGATTGCTCCGTTCAGGAGAATCTGATTGGCTATTAATGAGCCTCTCCCATTGGTTAATGGAGCTAGAGCTCCCTGTGTTTCATTGGTTAAATAAGTTAAGAGTTGCCTATATAAAGGGGCTCATCGTGGCCATTGAGCTGAGCTGTTTTGACATGTAAATAAAGAGTTGAAGTTCACTGTTGCACTGGCTCGTCTCCATCCTTGCACCCATGCTCAGAACTTAACAGAACATGAATGATTATGGAAAAAAGAAAAACAAAACAGAATTGTTATTTATATTATTTTTTTATTTATTAAATTTCTATGCCATCCATCACACTATCCAAAGCGATTCTGGGTGGCTTACAATACATTAAAGCACAACTACAGTATAAAAATATTAACAGGAATTAGATAACTTTCTTTGTATGTTCAAACCCATGGAACAATGAACTTTGTTGTTAGTTGCAAAGTCGTGTCTGACCTTTCGCAACCCCATGGACAATGTTCTTCCAGGCCTAAGGTCAACTCATAAAACATTCCTATGCCTATTTTAGTAGTTTCCATAAAAAGGGGGGGAATCTGGAAGAGCAGTGCAGCAGGTGAAAGCGAAAGTACATTGCAACTCTTATCTTTAAAAGATTGTAATTAAAATACCAGAGTTTTTGCCCACAAATATATTTAATTGGGGAACGTGAATGATGACACCCAGCCTGTGAATGTGCTCAGTTGGAGAAGCCGGTTTATGAGACACCCCGGGTGGAGGGGGAAACAGGGTCACAGGTGACTATAAATTACGTATGCCAGAGTTGGCTTCATACATATGTCACCTCTAATGAATCCTTTGAAGATTTTTGAAGTTTGGCTCAAGACTCATCATTTCATTAGAGCAATTGCTGGAATCCTGACACCTGTCCTTTACCATCTTCTGGAGTCCATTTAAACTCACACCAACTGCTTCCGTGACTCCATCCAGCCACCTCATTCTCTGCTGTTCCCTTCTACTTTTGCTGTCAACCGTTCCCAGCATAAGGCTCTTCTCCAGTGAGATCTTCCATCTCATTAGGTGGCCAAAGTATTTGAGTTTTATCTTCAGTATTTGGCCTTCTAAAGAGCAGTCAGGGTTGATCTCCTCTAGGACTGTCCAGTTTGATTGCCTTGCAATCCAAGGGACTCACAGAAGTCTTCTTCAGCACCATAGTTCAAAGGCCTCAATTCTTTGGCACTCAGCCTTTCTTATGGTCCAACTTTCACAGCCATATATGGCAACTGGGAAAACAGTAGTCTTGAGTATACACACTTTTGTTGGCAGGGTGATGTCTCTGCTTTTTAGTATGCTGTCTAGATTTGCCATAGCTTTCCTCCCCAGCAGCAAGCATCTTTTAATTTCTTGGCTGCAGTCCCCATCTGCGGTGACCTTAGAGCCCAGGAAGGTATCTCCATTTCCTCCCCATCTATTTACTGGGAATTGAGAGGGCTGAATGCCATGATCTTAGTTTTCTTAATGTTGAGTTTCAAGCCAACTTTTGCACTCTCCTTCTTCACCTGCATCAAAAGGGTCTTTAGTTCCTCTTCACTTTCTGCCATTAGAGTGGTATCATCTGAATATCTGAGGTTGTTGATATTTCTCCCAGCCATCTTAATTCCAACTTTTGATATATCTAGCCCAGGGATGGGATTCAACTGGTGTTACTACTGGTTCAGTGACTATGTTTTGTGCGTGTATGCATGTAAAAAAAAAACATCAGCTGCCTGGACAGCTGAAAAGCCTCTTTTTTCCTACTTTTTGAACCTCAGCTGTGCTGTGCAAAGCAGCTGAGGTTGAAAAAGCAGGAAATAAAGGACAGGTAAGAGCCCAGGCAGCCGGTTGGGCAAACAGCAGCAATCACAGAACCAGTTCAATGTCTGCTGCTCTTCAGTGCTACCGGTTCTACAAGAACCGGTAGCATCCCACCCCTGATCTAGCCCTGCCTTTCTCATGATTTATTCTGCATATAAGTTAAATAGGCAGAGCGACAGTATACAGCCATGCTGGACTCCTTCAACAATTTTGAACCAATCAGTGGTTCTCTGTCCAGTTCTCACTGTTGTTTCTTGACTATTGCATATAGGTTTCTCAAGAGACAAATAAGATGGTCTGGTACTCCCATCTCTTTAAGAACTTGCCACAATTTGTTGTGATCCACACAATCAAGGGCTTTAGCTTTTCTTTAACAATGAACTAGGTTAAATGAACTCCAGTTCTTGAGGAGCTCTCCCACA
Source organism: Hydrophis major (assembly GCA_033807585.1). NCBI lineage: Eukaryota > Metazoa > Chordata > Lepidosauria > Squamata > Elapidae > Hydrophis > Hydrophis major. Next base: position 33,694,057 of record CM066332.1, on the reverse strand, counting down.
ACATGCTTCTACATCCATATCAGAGCAACTCTAAATGATTGCAAGTTGTTGGTTTTTTTAAATAAAAGTCAGTAGGAAAATCTAAGAGGAGCAAAACTTATCATCCTGACACCAACTTCCTGATTTGAGGGCCCTTCATACACTGAACTGCACCTCCTCATGAGAAACAGACCCATTGGTGATATGTTATGGGGTTGAAGAAATTACAGTCCAGAAAATCTGAAAAATACTAGAACGAATAAAAATAAACAGGGCTACATTACATTCTACAAAGACAAGGTAGTGTACTCCTTTCACAACAGTTTCTTGCTCTTGCTATGAAGAAGTAGATTTTACTGGAGCTGCACAAAAGTAAGTGAAATAATGAGGGAAAATGATATTATCACTATAATGAACAAAACAAAAATGACTGAAGAAGATGGTTTGTGTAAAACGGCTTGATAGAAACATTTTTTTTTCATTTTGTCCTAGACATCTATGATGATCAAAATCATTTTGATTAAATTAAACTCATAAAAATTTTCAGCATAATGTTGAGAGTAAACCAAAGTAGATTATAATTATTTTGAGAGCAGAGGTGTATAGAGTGAATAGGGAGATAACCAATTTAATTCACATTTTCTGGTTTATTAAATAAAGCAAGGCACAATTATCATTTGGCTTCTACACTTTGCTAAAACGCTTTGAAGCAGTTTTCCAATAGGGAAAAATGCATTTTTAGAAAATCATGTATAAAGTGAAAATATTTGCCAAAAACGGGGGGAAGATGTTTTAAAAAATAAAATATGAACTCACTGAATATAATGGAGATTTACCTGAATTGAGAAAGTAAACTTTTCACTGATGAAATCAATTTTCCTAACTCATGTTTAATATATTCTCAAATATAGGATTTTTATACAAAATTACTATATTCAGATTCCAAGAAGGCCTTGTATCAGAGGTGACATTCAGCAGGTTCTGATCAGTTCTGGAGAACTGGAAGCAGAACTTTTGAGTAGTTCAGAGAACCAGCAAATACCACCTCTGGCTGGAGATTTTACAGTATCCTTCCTCTGCCACGCCCACAGAACCGGTAGTAAAAAAAATATTGAATCCCACCACTGCTTTGTATGGGTGTATTTCCCGCTTCTTTTTGTAATATCTATCTACCTCTTATATCTTTTAAAGGTTCTTACAGCAATTCATTATTGAATTAATTATTATAGTGAACATTATTATAATGAACTTTTTATTTCTAGGAATCTTAATCTATAATAATGTTATTATAGATTAAGATTCCTAGAAAGAAAAAGTTCACTATGAATACATTTCAAGAACAAATCTGCTCCATCTCAAGCAGTAACATATGGGATTTGGCACATAAGCAACAAGCATCTCTCCTCTTCTTTTTTGTTAGTTAAATAAAGGTTTTCTCATATTAAAATTAAATATTGCTGGATGAGGCATTGTAAACAAGTGAAATATATAATTTTCCTTAGTCATATGCCTCAGAGCTACAGGGCCAGGTGGTAGAACTTTATAATCTATTTCATTTATAATCTTTTTCTTTTTGTCAGAACACATAGAGTCTCTAGGGCAGGGATATCAAACTTGATTTCATTGAGGGCCGCATTAGGGTTGTATTTGATCTCGGAGAAGCAGTGTGGGCATGGCCAGAATGATGTCACTCATGTTGGGGGACTCCCAACCTCCATTTTCCATTGCAATGGCCTCCTGAATCCCTCTGCCAGCAAAAACAGAGCTTGGGGCAGCATGTGCTGCCCTTGCGAGCTCTGTCTTCAACTGGGATGGCATCCTGCAACTCTCTGACAGCAAACACGGAGATTGCAAGGGACACACATGGCCCTCCCAAGCTCTATTTTCACTGACAGAGGCACCATGTGTTGGTCTTTTACTGTTTCCAGTGTGGCCCTGCAGGCCAGATCCAAGCACCAAGCACTGGATGGATCTGGCCCCAAAGCCTTGAGTTTGACATTCCTGCTATAGGGGATTCACTAACTATGATGGTCAGGGGAAGGGAAACTAGATACAAGAAAACTACTTTGGTATAGTGGATAAACTGCTGGACTGGACTAGGAGCAGTGGTGCAATTCAATTTTTTTTACTACAGGTTCCGTGGGTATGGCTTGGTGGGCATGGCAGGGGAAGGATACTGTAAAGTCTCCAGTCAGAGTGGTCAATGTCTGGAATACCCCATCTGACTGTGGTTTCTTCCCCAAACCCCAAAAACTTTAACTTTAGACTGCCTACTATTGACCTCACCTCCTTCCTAAGAGGTCTGTAGAGGGTGTGCATAAGCGCACCAATTGTGCCTACCATCCCTGTCCTATTGTTTTTTATTTTTCTTATAAGTATCTATCTCATGTATTCAAAACTATATTTATTCTTATACCTGTATCTTGTAAGCGATTGACAAATCAAATAAATACTAAGTACTAAACACTTTACTCGTTGTGAATGAATAATACCAATAAAGTTATCGTGAGCTTGAAGTCAAGTGCAGGGTTCTGGCCCTGCACTTCTGATTGGCTGTTAATGGCAGGATCGGATTGGTCCATTCAGGAGCATCTGATTGGCCATTAACAGGCCATTCCCATTGTTAACAGAGCTAGCGCTCCAGGTTTGCTATTGGTTGAATAGTTAATAAGTTGCCTATATAAGGAAGGTATAGCAGCCCTCCAGTTTGAGCGGTCACAACATGTAAATAAAGAGTTTGAAGTTCACTGTTCTACCGGCTCGTCTCCATCATTCGCACCCATGCTCCAGACATAATACTGACGACGAAGGTGGGATTGGATGACATCCGAGCCAACTAAAGACAACAAAGCACATGGCTGAAGCGCACAATGGCGGAACCATGTCCGGCGGCGTAGTACCACCCGCTCAGTTCGATCCAGCTCAAGAGGACTGGGAGTCCTATATGGATCGTTTTCAAATGTTTTTGGAAATGAATAATCTGAAGGATGCCACAATCGGGAAGAAACGGGCGGTATTCCTCATGCACTGCGGGCCGATGGTATTCAAAATGGCCAAGGCATTAGCAAAACTGGCCGAAGTGAAGGCCATGGACTGGGACGTCCTCGAACCATTGCTAAGGGCCCACTATGCACCAACCGTTCCAATGCTCGTGAGACGACACAAATTCTATCAAAGGAACCAGTGGAAAGGAGAAAGCGTTGCCAATTTCATTGCAGGCCTCCAGAACTTGGGAGGCCTTTGCAATTTCACTGACCGAGAATAGGCCTTGAGAGACCGAGTAGTCCTCGGGCTAGGCGCTCTAAACGTAAAGAGCAAAATAATGGCAAAGGGCGACATCACCCTTAAAGACGCCATAGCTGAAGCTACAGCAGCGGAGGCGACCAAGAAGTCGGCTGCTCAACTACGCCAAAATTGCGCTCCAGCACACCCACCGGCCAGCAAAGTTTCACCTAACGCAGAAGGGCAGCTTAAGACAGCCCATCATGAGGACCTCTCTTCGTCGTCAGACAGCGATGAAGAAGAGGTCCATCACCTGCGGTCTGATCGGGACTGATACCCGAAGTCCCAGCAACCGTGCGCTGGCTGCGGGGCCAACCATTACCGTTCTGATTGCAAATTCCGTGACGCGCTCTGCCACGAGTGCGGGAAACGAGGCCACATTGGACGGGTCTGCCGAAGCCTCCTCAGACCCAGCCAGACCTCAAAAGGAACCAATCTCCACCAATCGATAGGGAATCGCCCCGTAAGGCGAGAACCAGTAAACCACTCCTACGGAAACTGACCCGTGAGTCATCTAGCGAGACGGGAAGAGGCTCACCAAACACTCACTATTGGCCATGCCTCTTCACTAGATGCTAAGAAAATTCGAGTCAACGTGAACATTGAAAATCGGCCTTGCCAAATGGAAGTTGACTCGGGATTGTCTCTTTCAATAGTCTCATGGAAGACCCTCAAGCAACTCATCCCCACTATCCAGCGCCAAGACCTTCAATTCCAACGGCTCGTGTTGAAGGACTACCAGGGGAACCGAATTCCAGTCGCCGGATCCAGTCAAGTCCGGGTTGCATTCAAGAACCGCACGGCGAACTTACCCCTGACGGTAATCGATAAGGACTGGCCTAGTCTCTTAGGCCTGCAATGGTTCGCACCACTCGGCATTGAAGTGGCAGGCATTAACCGAATCGGTGGCAGTGATTGGGAGGAAGATCTCGCCCACGAATTCAACGACGTTTTCGAGGAAAAGCTAGGTGAGTACAAGGGGACCCCGATATCCTTTAGCCTTAATCCAAAGATAGCTCCCATCCGCGTTAAGCCTTGTCGAGTTCCGTTCACTCTAAAACCGAAAATCGACGAGCAGCTTGATAAGTTGATTGCCCAGGGAGTCTTAAAGCCAACTGACCATTCCCCATGGGAAACGGCAATTGTGACACCAATTAAGCCGGATGGCTCGATTAGAATTTGTGGGGACTACCAGGCCACCCTAAACCACACCCTGCAACAGAACCCATGTCCGGTGCCGGTGGTACAACACCTCCTCCATTCCCTGGGGGGCGGAAGTCTTCACTAAACTAGACTTAGCTTAGGCTTATCAGCAACTGCCAGTTGATGAAAAAACGGCACAGGCACAAACTATGGTAACACACCGAGGTGCCTTTAAGTGCACGCGGCTCCAATTCAGAGTCAGTGTAGCCCCAGGGATCTTTCAGAGCCTAATGGAGAGACTATTGCAGGGGATCAAGGGCATTGTCCCCTATTTTGATGATGTGCTCATTGCTGCCCCCACTCCAAAAATCTTATGGGAGCGTTTAAGACTGGTATTACAAAAATTCCAGGAAGCAGGCCTGAAAGTCAAAAAAAATAAGTGCAAACTGTATTCCGATCGTGTTGAATTCTTAGGGTACTTAATTGACAGTCAGGATATTCACCCTACCAATAGCAAATTGAGTGCAATAAAAAATGCTCCCAGACCGCAGAACAAGACCGACCTCCAGGCGTTCTTAGGCCTCATCAATTTCTATAATGTATTCTTGCCGCACAAGGCAACTGTCGCTGAACCGTTACATCGTCTATTAGATAAAAAAGTAATTTGGGTATGGGGTCACAAAGAAGAGCAGGCGTTCCGTAATGTGAAAAAACTACTGACTTCGGACGCCATACTAATGCAGTACAATGAAACTTTACCAATAAACATTACATGTGATGCATCACCCTTTGGAGTGGGCGCCATTTTGAGCCATGTGTTACCTAACGGTAACGAAGCCCCTGTTGCTTACTTCTCAAAGACGCTCTCAAAAACCGAGCAGAATTACAGCCAGATCGATGAAGAAGCCCTGGCAATCGTACCAGCTGTTAAAAGATTTCACGAGTACGTGTACGGCCGGGTTTTCACCATTGTAACTGACCACAAACCATTGCTGGGTATCATCACTGAGGATAAGCCAAATCTCTACATACTTTCTCCCAGAATGACCCGCTGGTCAGAATTCTTCGCTGCCTACAATTATCGGCTACAATATCATCCCGGTAAAGCCATTCCCCACGCCGACGCGTTGAGCCGTACACCGCTCCCTGAAACCATCAATGATCCTGCACCAACGATGACAGCGTTGCAGATCGAGACACTCCACATGCCGCCATTAACTGCCCATGACATCGCGAGAGAAACAAAACGCGACCCCATCTTGGCGCGAGTCCTCACATGGGTGGAATGCGAATGGCCATTGGACCAAGTACCAGACGACTTTGCACCATTCAAAAGTCGTCAAACAGAGTTGTTCTCGAAGAAGGGCTGTATCATCTGGGGCGATAGAGTCGTTATCCCAGAACAACTCCAACAGACACTGCTAAGAACCTTGCACGATGGCCACCCTGGCATCGTGCGCATGAAGGGCCTCGCACGAAGCTACGCGTGGTGGCCAGGCATCGACAGACAAATCGAATCATGGGTTAAAACTTGCAAGAGATGCCAAGAAGTAAGCAACGCTCCACCAAAGGCAACCCCAACAGAATGGGAGACGCCGCGGGGACTCTGGTCCCGCATCCATCTGGATTTTGCTGGGCCAACCAAAGGCCACACATTTCTGCTAACTGTCAACACCTACTCGAATTGGCTTGAGATTCACCAAATGAGCAACACGACCACTGAAGCGGTCATCAAAAGACTGGTAAGACTTTTTGCAACCCACAGATTACCAGACATTCTGGTATCCGACAACGGGCCCCAATTTACCACACTGTCTTTTGAGCAATACCTGGCTGACTGCGGTATTCGAGATGCGCTCACTTCGCCTGCGCACCCTGCTGCCAACAGTAGGGCTGGGTGCATGGTACGATTCATCAAAAAGACTCTCCAAAAGATTGACTACGACAACATCGATGAGAAAATAAACCGGAACCTTTTTCTGCAGCACATCACACCTCACAGCGTCACCAACAAAACTCCCACCGAGCTGCTAATGGGACGAAAGCTCCACTCCCACCTCGATCAGTTACACCCAGCCTACGAACTGGAAAAGCCACTCGGATCCAGCGGCCGATGCCATACCTTCCAGGTAGGCGATTTAGTATTCGCTAAAAACTTATCAGGCGATCCGCTGTGGGTAGAGGCGACCGTAATCCACGTAACCGGCCCAAGATCATACCTCGTCCAGTGCCCTGATGACAGACTTTGGAAGCGCCACATAGATCAACTACGATCGCGGCTACTGTCTCGCACTTCCGAACTCCCTTATGACTGGCCTAGCTTGTTAGGCCTTCAATGGTTTGCTCCATTTGGGATTGAGGTAGCTGGCATTTACCAAACCAGCAGTAACAACTGGGAGGAGGCCCTCGTCCAGGAATTCCAGGATGTCTTTGCAGATAAACTAGGCAAATACAAGGGGACCCCGATATCATTTAACCTTAACCCTGAAGTAGCCCCCATCCGCCTTAAGCCTCGTTGAGTCCCTTTTGCCCTTAAACCAAAGATTGACGAGCAGCTTGATAAATTAATAGCCCAGGGTGTTTTAGAACCAACTGACCATGCTCATTGGGAAAGCCCAATTGTAACACCCATCAAACCGGATGGATCGTTAAGGATTTGTGGGGACTACCATGCCACCCTGAATCACGCCCTTCAACAGAACGCTTACCCGGTACCGGTGGTACAACACCTCCTCCATTCCCTGGGGGGCGGAAAAGTCTTCACTAAATTGGATTTAGCACAGGTGTACCAACAACTGCCTGTAGATAAAAAAAACAGCAGAGGCGTAAACGATTGCAATTCGGCACAATTCGGAGTTAGCGTGGCCCCAGGGATCTTTCAGAGCTTGATGGAGAGACTATTACAGGGTATAAAGGGGGGCGTACCATACTTTGATGACGTTTTAATTGCTGCCCCAAATAGAGAAATACTAAAGGAACGTCTTAGACTGTTTCTCCAGAAATTTAAAGACTCTGGTCTTAAAGTTAAAAAAAATAAATGTCAACTGTGTACAGATAAAGTAGAGTTCCTGGGGTACCTAATCGATAAACAAGGCATTTACCCCACCAGTAGCAAGTTAAGAGCAATCAAGAACGCCCCAAGACCCAGGAACAAGACTGATCTCCAAGCTTTCCTGGGGCTTATTAATTTTTACAACATCTTCCTGCCCCACAAAGCGACTGTAGCCGAGCCCCTACATCGGCTTCTCAACAAAAAAGCAACCTGGGTTTGGGGGCACTGAGAGGAGCATGCGTTCCGACAAGTGAAAAACCTATTGACTTCAGTTGCTGTTTTAATGCAGTATAACGAGACTTTGCCTTTAACGATCACATGTGACGCGTCACCCTTTGGAGTAGGAGCCATTTGAGCCATGTGTTACCAAACGGTAGTGAAGCCCCATTGCCTATTTTTCAAGAACTCTATCAAAGGCTGAACGTAACTATAGTCAAATTGATAAAGAGGCTCTTGCTGTTGTATCTGCTGTTAAACGGTTTCATGAATATGTTTATGGATGAGTTTTTACTATTGTTACCGACCACAAACCTTTGCTGGGGATTATAGCAGGAGACAAGCCAACCCCCTATATATTATCACCTAGAATGCCTCGCTGGTTGGAGTTTTTGGCTGCGTACAATTATAAGCTGCAGCACCGCCCGGGGAAAGCCATTCCCCACGCTGACACATTGAGCCGTGCACCACTTCTGGAAACCGTCGATGACCCAGCTCCAACCCTTACAATGCTCCAGATTGAAACACTGCATTCACCGCCGCTGACCGCTAAATATATCGCGATCGAAACAAAACACGATCCTATCTTAAAGCGGGTTCTTAGATGGGTTGAACGAGGATGGCCAGTAGATCAAACCCCTGATGACTTCATTCCCTTCAAGAATTGACAAACAGAACTTTTTTCGCAAAAGGGATGCATCCTGTGGGGGGGATAGAGTCGTTGTCCCAGAGCAGTTACAATGAGCTAAAGTCACTGCATGAGGCCCAACCCAGCATCGTGCGTATGAAAGCGTTCTCACGAAGCTATGCGTGGTGGCCGGGCATCGACAAACAAATCGAAGCCTGGGTAAAGACTTGTTATAAGTGCCAGGAGGTTAGCAATCCCCTACCAAAGGCAACTCTGACAGAATGGGAAACACCTTGAGGACCATGGTCCTGCATTCATATTGACTTTGCGGGACCTACTAAGGGACAAACGTTCCTATTAACAGTGGATACCTACTCAAACAGGCTCGAGATCCACAAAATGAAAAGTACTGCAACCGAGTCTGTCATCCGGAAGTTGAACAGATTATTCGTGACGCATGGACGGCCAGACATTCTGGTATCCGACAACAGACCCCAGTTTACTGCGTTTCCTTTTGAATAATACTTAGGGGACCGCGGGATTCGCCATGCGCTAACTTCGCCAGTGCACTCTGCGGCTAACGGAAGAGCCGAGCGCATGGTACAGTTTGTTAAAAAAAACCCTCTACAAAATGGACTATGGGGACATTGAAGATAAGATAAATAGAATACTCCTTCTCCAACACATCACTCCCCACAGCGTCACCAACAAGACTCCAGCGGAACTATTGATGGGACGCAAACTCCGCTCCCACCTTGACCGGCTTCACCCGTCTTACGAGCCAGAGAATCCCTGTGGATCTAGTGGAAAATGCCGCGAGTTCAAGATAGGTGACTTAGTTTTCGCCAAAAACCTTTCTGGCGAACCGTTGTGGATCGAGGCCACTGTTATTCAAGCCACTGGACCCAGGTCGTACCGGGTGAAAACCTGCGATGGAAAAATATGGAAACGCCATATTGTTCAGCTTCACTCGAGGCTACAACCTAGTTTCCATGACTCCAGTAACTCCCAAACTGAGGGGGGAGGGGATGTCGAAGAAACCGAATTCGAGATGGCGAAAAGCAGGAACGAAAGAAGGCAGCCATTGTGCGTAACAAGTGAAGAAGGATCAGGAATGGGTGTGGCCTCACCACAGAGGAACAACCCAACAGAGGCAAGCCTGCAAGGGCCAGAGGACAACGATGAGAACATTAGCGGCACCGAGTCTTCCAATGAGGAACCACCGGCACCTGACTTGCCTGAAAACGCCCCGCCAAAACAGGCTTATGGACAAGAACTGGTGGGACAGCGTAAATCCAATAGACATTCAAAGCAACCTTCCTACCTCAGAGATTATGTCACCGCACCCCCCAAATGGAACCCAGGGGGAAGGGGTGTTATGAACTAATAAAACACTTCAATAAAGTTTATCAAAAGCTTTAGAAAATAGCAGGGTCCTAGCCCTGCACTTCTGATTGGCCGATAATAGCGATATCGGATTGGTCCATTCAGGAGAATCTGATTGGCTGTTAACGAGCCACTCTCATTGGTTAAGTGGGTTAACACTCCACGTTTCCTATTGGTTACTAGAGCAGCAGCTTGCCTATAAAAGGGCTGTTGTTGCCCTAGGGTTTTGCTCTGTTCAGAATGTTTAATAAAGAGTTTGAAGTTCACTTTTCACCATCTCGTCTCCGTTCCTTGCACCCATGCGCAGAACATAACACCTAGTCTAGAGAAAAGAAGGACTTGGGGTTTTGAGGGGCTGCCAAAAAGAGAAAGGGTTCAATTTATATTCCAAAGCACCAGAAAGCAAGATAAGAAACAATGGCTGGAAACTAATCAAGGAGAGATCCAACCTGAAATTAAGAAGAAACTTCCTAACAGTGAGGATAATTGACCAGTAGAATAGCTTGCCTTCAGAAGTTGTGGGTGCTTCACTGCTGGAGGATTTTAAGAAGAGACTGGACAATCACTTGTCTGAAATGGTATGGTCTCCTGCTTGAACAGGGGGCTAGACTAGAAGACCTCAAAGGTTCCTTCCAGCTATATTCTGATTCTGATTTGCTCCCCTCTGTAGATACCTGTGTCACACTGAGATCAGGATTTGGCTGTTGATCAAAAGCTTGATCTACAGAACAAATCAAATTGGAGCAGCTTCATGTAATTAAGCAACTAAGCATCAAGAAAATCATAATGATTTTTAAAAGAGATTAAAAGGAATAGCAATGTGGTCTGGCATTCTGGGAAAGAAAATAAGAGAAGAATTTGTTCCATTCATCTTATTACTAAAATGCATGAAACATCTCTATCTTGCTTAAAAAAAATAATGGTAATAGACAAAATAGTGGATGACCAGATACTATTGTTTGTTAAATTTACAAGCCTGTATGTGCTTTTATGTATCTATATACATTTGTATTTCTCTGACAAAGTAGAAGGAAAATAATAGCTGTTAGTATACTGCCAGTTTAACTACCCAATTTTTTACAGAACTCATTGTTTTTCTACTTAAATATGAAATGTGGAAGCAGGGGCATGCCAGCCTCCAGACCATGTATTCGGTTACAGTCCTGTAGAGAAAGTAACAGCAATCATACCAGGATTCTAAACTAGCAAAGCATTTTTGACAGCAAATTCTGTCAGGTCTCAGTGTCACTTTGATATATACATCAGAACACAGCCTGAAGGCTTTACTTCTCCCTCCTTTGTGCTAAGCACAAAAGGTTACCTTGGTATTATCTCCATCCATTTAGAAGTTTTATATCATTCAAAACTGCCAACATAAAGGAACAAGGGCAAATGGTATCATGAATCACAGGGTAATTCCTGTAGCCCAAGAATAAATATATACATGAGGTCTTAAATTTCCCTTATTTAGATTCCTAATAACACCAGGTTGTCTTTAGTTGTCTCCTCAGAAACAAGTAAACCCTGTTTCAATAAGCTTTGTGAGCATTTTGTGGTGTATGTGTGAGAAAGGGAGGGAGAGAGGGAAAGAGAGGGAAGAGAGGGGGGACAGTCTAATATTGTGATTAGTTTTAACATAAATCTGAAGTATTTCCCCTTAATATGATAATAACCCTGAAGATAGATAGATAGATAGATAGATAGATAGATAGATAGATAGATAGATAGAGAAAATATATGTGTGTGCGTGTGTGTGTGTATATATATATACACACACACACACACGTGTTTGTGTGTGTATGTGTATGTATGTGTGTGTATGAATGAAAATGTGCAGTCAAGTGTTAAAAAGTAATAGACATCTTCATGAAGGTGTATAAAAGAAAAAATGAAGTGAAATGAAGGTGTTATGCCAGAAATAAGTGCATTTGGGGCACATTTGGAATGATGAGACAATATTGTGAATGGTCTCCCCAGGTTGCATTAACAGAGGGGTACAATACAGATCAAGTGAGGTACTAATACCATTCTATAAAGCCTTAGTAAGACCACACCTAGAGTGCTACATCCGGTTTTGGTCACTATATTATAAAAAAGATGTTGAGACTCTAGAAAAAGTACAGAGAAGAGCAACCAGGATGATTAGGGGACTAAAACATATGAAGAACAGTTACAGGAACTGGGCATGGCTAGTATAGTAAAGAGAAGAACCAGGGGAGACATGATAGCAGTCTTCCAATATTTGAGGGGCTTTCACAGAGAGAAAAGGGTCAAAGTTATTTTCTAAAGCGCCTGTAGGCCAGACAAGGAATAATGGATGGAAACTGAACAAGGAGAGATTTAATCTGGAAATAAGGAGAAACTTTCTGACTGTGAGAACAATCAACCAATGGAACAGCTTGCCCTTGGAAGTTGTGGGAGTGCCATCACTTGGGACTTTCAAGAAGAGACTGGACTGCCCTTTGTCAGAAATGGTGTAGGGTCTTCCGCTTGGGCGGGGTTAGGCTAGATGACCTATAAGGTCCCTTCCAACTCTGTTAGATCTGTTAGATCTGTTAGGTGACTAATAGAAATATTTTTCTGTTCACAAAATGTCTAACATCCAAACATGACCACATACAATATGGCTTCATGTTTTGTTTCCTGAGCATTCTCATATTTTATTTTCTGAGCATGCCCTCAGAGTTACTGTCTTAAATAGAGCTACCACATCTACTGAATAACTGAATAGCAACTGGATGATATGAAAGACTTCTCTCTATTTGCTGGCATCAATTATCATCCAGATTTTTGCATCCTGGATCTGAAACTTTTAGTTATAAATTAGGAATAGACAATTTGAATATCTCAGGCTATGTGTAGACTAGAAACTTTGTAGAAATCATACCAATTTTGCTCTCTCCACATATCAAAATGAGAGGCCAATTTCCTCCCAACATTTTTGGGAGCCAAAAGGGATGATTTTGTGGGAAAACATCCTACAATTTTTAAGCCTTAATTAATCTCATTTCTCCCCTTTCTGATGATACTACCACATCAATTTTTAGGGATGTATATAGTAATGTTTTTAAAATAATGTAAACCATGGCCATAAATGGTTGATGCCAAATTATAGTTTAAAATTATTTTGAAACAGTGTGTACCATACCAAAAAAACATACATGCAAACAAATATTCTACAAAAATATAATGAAAAGTGAAAGGAAAGTTTTGTGGGCATAGGATACCTAACGGGTTGGCACAAGTTTGCTTTTCTTTGTTTTTTATTATATTTGATGCAAAGGAGGGATCTAGTGCTTACACTGTGGACCATTTTGTTGGGATCTGGTCCACTAAGGAAATGCTATCAAGCAGAAGTGCATAAACTACCTATAATTTTCAATATTAAAGAATCATATGGAGTGTAAAGATATTTTAACCTGCAACTTTATGTACACCAACTAAAACTACTTAAGTACCAGTAGGACTTGGTTCTGAGCAGATGTGCTTCCACAAGAAGTATTTGTACTTCTTCCTTTCTCTTTTTAACATCTTATGAACACTGTTGGTAATGAATATCTAATGCTTTTGGCTTTTCTTGTTGATGTTCCTTTATCAGTATATATAGAATATCAGAACAGAAAAAAAATCTAAATATTGTTCTTTAAGTCCCACCCTTGTCTATTACAGGAAATAAAGAAGATCAGGTTGAGAAAAATATGCAGAATCTGTTGCCTAGGAAAAAGGGGCTGAAACATCTTTGAAAACTAGAATGAGATAACATTGGTAAGCAGATCACATGTATCTCTAATTCACAAACTATATAAAAAAAGAAAGAGATACAACACAATCAGTCTTGAAAGATTCTCTTATTATAGGCAATCTCAATAAATGTAATTCCTGTCTTTATGGGAGTTGATTTCCTGATTTGGTCTACCTTGTAGATCTGACATCAATGGACATAGAAGGACAGAAGATTTATTAACTGATCCTGAACTAGCAGATATAGTGTGGGAAGAGTATCATTTGTTCTATCAAATGATTAATGCTAAACTCATCTCACAATTTTGCTGCAGGTATAATTGCGAAGTCCTGCAGAGTTCATAAGCTTTTAAGAATTGCTGCAAATGATTCCACAAATTGAGAATGGATTCCAAAAATGTGAAAAGCTACTGGCAAAGATTACTAAATCAGACATTATTGCCATTTTTTTCCTGCTTAACAGGGCAAATTACTGATTAAACCCTTAAGATTAATTATATATAATTAATATATATTTATATTTGCAAAATACAATAGATTTTCAAGCAAGTATTCTATTTTGCCAAAGAAAAATTAACCTGCTTGGTGAGAAGCAAGGCTGAAATGAAACAGAAGATGAGGTCACCTTGGGAACAGAAAGCAAAAAGCTATAAATTATGGAGAACTGGGAATTAATCATAACAAAATTAGAAACACAGGTTAGAGCAACTTGCAAACTGAAATGAAAAGTCCCTGAGAAAAAAGAATAAATTGAGCTATTAGTAAGTTATGGAAGCACAGCTTTTATTTAGAACTTCCCTGATCCTGTAACAGCAAAGAAGATACATCTCCTCTAATGTTCAACTTTGCATTCCTCTTGTACTTGCACTTATCCTAGAGAAATAAATAGAAGATATTTTCACTTGATTAGAGACTTTGAAATTAAGACTATAAGATTTGCCAAACAAGTAAACATCATATAGAAAGGAGTGGGGACTGCTATAAATTTATTGAAAGGTGAAAACATAATATGAATTGCCCTGAGAAGAAAGAAACATTAGGTAACACACACATATGCATAGGCTGCAACAATTCACTTTATTGAAGAGGTCCAATGATACATAATCCTTCCCTAAAAAGTGGCCTATTAATGAATAAAGCATGATCTTTTTTTACTAATTAAAAAAACTAGCTAATGTCCATCCTCTCTCAAATCCAAAAAACCAAGGAAGACATACATTATACTTATTTTTTTGTTTCAATTGATTGAATTGAAACAAAAAAAAGTGTTAAAAAGGTCCACTTCTAACAGTATCCACTACCTTCTTGGAAGGAATTTTTCACCTTCTTCCCAAAGCTTTTTGGAATGACAAAGTATCATAAAATATTGTATGTCACATAGTCAATCTAGGAAGTGCTGGAATAAGCAACATTATTTTTTATATTTATATGATTGCTATTATGTTAGTTACTTTTTAAAAATGTTAAGTCCCAATTTATTTAAAAAAATATTAATTCCATATCCATAGTGAAAGTAGTTTCTATTTAATTCAATCAAATTTATTCCACCTTTTTTGTTTTTTTTTATAAACAACTCAAGGCAGCAAACACATCCCATTTTCTTTCTTACTTACTCCCATTTTCCCCATAACAACCACCATGTGAGAGGTGTCACCTGAGAGAGAATAACTGGCCCACGGTTGCCTAGATGGCTTTCATAGCTAAGGAGAAACCTCATGGTTTCTAGCCTGATGCCTTAACCACTGGCTCTGAATTATTGCTAAATAGATAGTACTGCTAAGGTATGACATTTTTAGGTTGGAATAGGCAATATTTGGGGGCCAGGAAACTATTTAGAATATTGAGAGAATACACTCACAAACTGGCTGCAA
The DNA here is from genome assembly GCA_033807585.1 of Hydrophis major. Classification (NCBI taxonomy): domain Eukaryota; kingdom Metazoa; phylum Chordata; class Lepidosauria; order Squamata; family Elapidae; genus Hydrophis; species Hydrophis major. The sequence continues at coordinate 33,678,759 of CM066332.1, read as the reverse complement.
TGGGAAATTTGCCTATTAAGGAACAAAATGGCTGCCACAACAGACCTGGGTGCTTCCAGAAACATCCATTAAGGTAAATGTATACTTCATATGACTTTTTTTTTCTATCCAGGAGAGATAGTTGTAGATCCTAAGACATCACTCTGAATAAATATGCTTTGCAGAATGCCAGCTCCTTATCAATCTTTGTAATTTAAATATCCTTCTTAAAAAGAGACTAGAGAGACTCAGAAGCATCATTGCCTATCATCGCTATAAAAGGGCAGATTCATACAGACAGAAGGAAATTATATTGATGAGAATATCACTTTAAGCCCAGCCTGGAACTCTCTTCACCTAATTTATTTATTGATATTAGTTGCTCTATCCTGAACTTCTTTCTTGTTCTCCACCTTCCATTAATGTTTTATTGTAATTCATATTCACGAAATCATGTTCCCTTCCCCCTTGCAGCAGATACAAAAATCAAAATACTTTCTAGCATAAATCTGATTTCCTGAAATTCAAATACTGTATAAGAAACCCAGCTGTCTCAAGAAGCTTTTTTGGATAAGTTTTGACCTTCAGTAAATGCCTCCCAAATGAGTTAGGAGTAGCATCTGTAATTAGAAAATTCCTTAACTGTCCTCATGGAGAGTATTCAAATTAATCTCCCTGTATATTAAATGAGATCCAAAGTCATCCTGTCTTTAAATGTTTCATTTCAGCTTGCTTTTTCAGGAAAGCAGCATTGATTGCTTGTGTTTTTTTAATAGTTTAGTTCCAAGGAAGGAGTGAAAAATGGAGAGAGAATAAACTTCGTTATTTGAGTATAGCAATTATAGTTACTATGGAATGAGAAAAACAGAGCAATTTCCACTGAAAAGAATAAACTAAAAATGAATCAGCCAGAAATCGCATATAGTATTTTAAACAGAAGAGCTGTAACGAATCATTTTGAAATGTCTATAACTATACTATACTACACACTATAACATGATTAAAATTAGTTTGTGAAGATCAAAATACAATGTATTTTGTATCTTTCTCTAATCCTTCTGAATTACATATGAACATTATAAAAAAGTAAGGGGAAATGTATTCTGTCACATTCAAAAACAACATTATAGTATGTCATTTTCTCATACCAAGTGTTGACATGTTGGTTTTAAAAAAAAAACCATAATTTTATACATTGCATTGGGCACTCTTATGCATCCTGCAGGCTTTTCCATATTATTATGAGAATGAGAATGAATGAGAAGCAAAAAGTTAAATAAGCAGGAAAAACAGTTGCTTATAGTATGGGTGCTTGGAGGATTACATTTCTTTTTTTTTTTTTTTAATTAATTTTCTACAAACAGACAAGACAAACAAAACATTAAAACATACACCTCTCATATTTACATACAGTGTGTCAGTTGGTTCATCATTTTTGTGCATTCATTTTGTAGTCCCAGTTACAATTATGTTACATAACAACTCATATTATCAATCCAAACTTATATATCCTATAATCACTAAACAAAAAAAAAAATTTTTTTTGACTATACTTTTAATCATTCATGCTTTATGAGCTAACAATACTTTAACCAAATTATTCAACTAATCATATAATCATACCAAATCAATCCTAGAAAAGAAAAAAAAACCCTTTATAAATATAATATCGATTAACAAAGTAATAGCAAAATAACAAGATAAAGATATTTCTTACTATCTAAAATATTCTATCATCGTATTTTATCATCTAGCCATTTATAAAAAAGATCCCAAATTTCATAGAATTGTTTATCCTCTTGCTCTCTGATTTCAAATGTCAATCTGCTCATTTCAGCACATTCCAATATTTTCTTAATAATTTCTTCCTGTAATGGTATTTTCTCATTCTTCCAGTTTTTAGCAAATATAATCCTGGCCGCTGTTAAGGAGGATTACATTTCTTATAATTTCCAGAGAGAAGGCTTTCCAAAGAGAGAAATGAGTTCTAAATTCTACATTTCTATATGCTGGTAGACCTTAATTAAAGACTTCCCTATTTAGCAACCCCATTCAAAGTTATGATGGGTCTGAAAAAATAACTTTATGGCCAGTTTTCACTCTTACAACATTTTGATACTGTCTCTGAAGAAATAAATGTTTTCAGGTATTCTTGGGATAGGTTGTTATATTTCAGTTGCTGCCATTTTATCACCTTCACAAAGTCCTTATTATGATTTCTATTGCTCCAATCTTCAGTGATAGAATTGAAATAAAAGGTTAAAAGCAGCAAGCATTAAATCACCAAATGTGAAGTGTCTTTTCTTTCTTGATAGAAATCAAAGAACTCAAGTGGGATTTGTTTCTACAGCAAATATATATGGATTGCTTATCATAAGAAATATGTTATTTTATGATTTGGACAATATCTTTTTTAAATTGGCCCTATAAGGGATGCAAAATACTTTAGGCTCCTGGACGTTGTTGAATTATGCCAATATTAAAGCCAATATGTAAAATTAATATTGACAACAGATTATGTCTGTGCAGCATTGGGCTAACAAAAAATACTGTTAGGAATATTTAAGATAAACTTTGAAGCAAGGATATAATATATGTAAAACCCAAATATTTTAAAAATTCAAATAGCTATACTGAATGAAATTACAGAGAGGAAAATAAAGGCAAAAGCAAAATTATTTTAATAATAATATTGTCAGGCATGAAAGACCATGTCCAGAGGTGAAGATCTAATTAAACTGATTTATTGCTAAACAGCCTAAGCATGGGAACCTTCTCAAGTTTTCACCCACTTGGAGTTAGATAAGATTCCATAGAATTCAAAGGGGATTGGACATAATTCTCTTCTAGCTATGCAGAGATTCAAGGATGACTCCTTTTAACTCTGCCTCCAGTTCTGCATTCCTTCTTCTACAAATATTTAATGAATAAAATATTGCTATTGCAATTTAATATTGTCAATTTTCATAGTTCTACAGAAAGGCTGTGTTGATGCCTCATTAGGTTTTTAAGAAAATGAGCAATCAGAGAAAATGTTGCAGCCATCAACCACAAAATAGCCTTCTATAAGGGGAAAATTTCTGAACAAAGAATTGGGCTGCAATAGTTAATAAAACTTTTGAGAGAAATGCAAGGCACAAAAACTTTCTGAAAATAAAGTATGTTTGAGAATATGTTAGGTTGCTATCAAAAATTAAAATAATAAAGTAAAATATAGAATGAAATAAAATAATATTGAGGATGGTCATAAGATGCTTGGAATTTATAGAAATTCACATTAAAGGGAGGATGCATTTGAAGGAGAAGTAATATAAACTCATACTTTTATCAAGATATTTTCTAAATTTTTTTTTCTTTTTTAACATATCTGCTATAACTATAACTTCTCATATAATCATAAAGGAGCTTTCAATGCCATTTCACTTAAATGCAGGGAGAACTTGTCATAATCAAATAGTAGAGCGAGAAGTTATCTATAAATATATGCAGAAAGAAGCTACTTGAGGTTTTTCCTTATTCAGCACCATGAAGCTGAGAATTCAATAGATTCATTCATTCTTTTATACCCTACTGAAATCTGACAGTTCTCAGTGACTTACCAAGTCCACAATAAAACAAAAGTTAATACATCCACAGCACAATATGATTAAAATGAATACTGCCAATCATCAATCCCCAATGAAGGTCAATAACAACATACACACTCTCACACACTCACACACACACACACACACTAGAACAAGAACTCATAAAGGAAAATGTTCTGTCCCTAATTAGCATTCTTGAGATCCCCGCACTTTGATTGGCCAAAGCGCGGGGCACTCTGATTGGTCAGGCGAGCCGCGCCGATTGGCTCGCTAAGAATTTCCCGCGATTGGTCCATTCGAATCGCGGGAGATTCAAAGTGGTGCCATTGGCTGCGGCCGCCGCGGCTAAAGGAATAAAAGCCGCGAGCTTTTTCCTTTGCCCCAATTTGGTTCCAACTTTAAATAAAAGAGCATGATTTGAAGTCACCGACTCCTGGCATCATTTCGCGGACACAACACTGGCGACGAGGATGGGATTCAGACCCTGAACTGAACCACGTGTCTGACGGAAGCCAGACGAACCACCACAATGGCGAAAATCGCACCCCCCGCACCCTTCAACCCCGCCACCGAGGACTGGGAATCGTACTCCGACCAATTCCACATGTTCCTCGAGTGCAGCGACCTGAAGGACGCCACCGGCCCCATGAAGCGCGCCGTCTTCCTGACCCACTGCGGGACCAAGGTATTCAAGATGGCAAGGTGCTTGCCAAACCCGCCGATGCGACCGTGATGGACTGGGACGTCCTCGAGCCAATACTTCGGCGGCACTACGCTCCAGAGGTACCCATCCTGATCCGACACAACGAATTCTACCGTCGGGACCAACGGTCGGGTGAGAGCTTCAGCAACTTCGTCGCCGAGCTACGGCGCCTAGGGGGGCTCTGTGAATTCGACAACCTGAACGACGCCCTGCGAGACAGAATCGTGCTCGGTTTGTGGGACCCCGTCCTCCAGAGCCGGCTGATGGCCAAGGGCAACATCAGCCTAGCAGACACCCTCACCGCAGCCGCAGCCGCTGAAGCAACCCGAACATCCGCTGACCACATGCGCAGACCGAACACTGGGGACCGCAGCGGAAACAACAACCCTGCAAGGTCGAGGCCCAACCCAAGACGACCACCCACCAGGGCGACTTCCACTCGGCATCGGGCACCTCCGATGACGAGGAGGACATCCATCGCCTCCAGACAAGCTGCGACCCATGGAACCGGCGGGGTCGTAAGTCAAGGACCAACTGTGCCGGTTGTGGCGGCGACCACCCCAGGTCGGAATGCCGGTTTTTCGAATCGATCTGCCGGCATTGCGACAAGAAGGAACACATCGCCCGTGTCTGCCGCCTAAAAAAGAACCGCAGCCCGGCACGATGGGACCAGAGCGACCGGAGGAGAGAGAGCACACCACCCCGGACCAGAGATCGCCCCTCGGACAACAGATGGGACCGGAATGGACGATCCCTGCGAGGCGGCGATAACCGGCGAAGAGAGGAGACCCATCAGACGGTCACCATCGGCCACGCCATAACCAAGGACGCCCAGAAGGTCCACATGGAGGTAGGCATCGAGGGCCAGCCATGCAAAATGGAGGTGGACTCCGGGTCCTACCTCTCCATGATAGCATGGCATGAAATAAAGCGCTTGGTGCCAACCATCCAAAGGAGGAACCTAGACAGCCAGAGACTCATCGTAAGGGACTACCAGGGAAACCGCATTCCGGTAGTCAGAACCAAACACTTCAACATCACATATAAAGGGCACACTGAAAGGCTTCCCCTGACAATCGTCGACCGTGACCGCCCAAGCCTACTGGGACTGCAATGGTTCGCCCCGCTCGGCATCGCAGTCACAAGAGTCGACCACATCACCGACGACAGCTGGGAGCAGCAACTGGCCTGGGAATTCCAAGAGGTCTTCGACGGAACCCTAGGCAAGTACCGAGAGCCCCTTATATCATTCAGCCTAGACCCAAACGTCCCCCCAAAACGCCTGAAACCAAGGCGGGTGCCATTCGCACTTAAACCCAAGATAGACGAGCAAATTGACAAGCTCGTCAAGCAAGGGGTCCTACAGCCCATAGACCACGCCCGGTGGGAGACCCCCATAGTCACCCCGATCAAGCCCGATGGGTCGGTGAGGATCTGTGGGGACTATAAGGCCACCCTAAATGGCGCGCTACAATAAAGCGCCTACCCCGTCCCAGTAGTGCAACACCTACTGCACTCACTGGGAGGGGGCAAGGTTTTCGCCAAGCTCGACCTCGCCCAGGCATACCAACAGTTGCCAGTCGACGAGCAAACGGCAGAAGCGCAAACCATAGTCACCCACCGGGGAGCATTTAAATGCAACCGACTCCAATTCGGAGTCAGCGTGGCACCGGGGATATTCCAAAGCCTAATGGAAAGACTATTGCAAGGCATCAAGGGGGTGGTACCTTACTTCGACGACGTCCTAGTGTCGGCAACCAACCAAGCCGAACTAGAGGGTCACCTAAGGGAGGTCCTAACCAAATTCAAAGAGACCGGGCTCAAAGTCAAGAGGGAGAAATGTCAACTATACACGGAACGGGTAGAATTCCTAGGATACCTCCTAGACAGTCATGGCATTCACCCCACAAACCAAAAAATCAAGGCCATCAAAGAAGCCCCACACCCAAGTCGAAGACGGAACTACAGGCATTCCTGGGGCTACTTAACTTTTACAATGTCTTCCTGCCCCAAAAGGCGACAGTGGCGGAGCCCTTGCATAGGCTCCTGGACAAGGTGGCGACCTGGCCTTGGGGGAAACGCGAGCAAGCCGCCTTTCAAAGAACAAAGGACCTCCTCACTTCGGACGCCGTCCTTATACAGTATGAAGAGACCCTACCTCTGGCCGTCACATGCGACGGATCACCCTTCGGCGTCGGCGCTGTCCTCAGCCATACCCTCCCCAACGGAAAAGAAGCGCCCATCGCGTTCTTTTCAAGGACCCTCACCAAACCGGAGCGGAACTATAGCCAGCTGGACAAAGAGGCTCTGGCTATAGTGGCCGCCATAAAAAGATTCCACGAGTATCTCTACGGCCGGACATTCACAATCATAACCGACCACAAGCCGCTGCTGGGAATCCTTGCAGGAAACCGGGCCACCCCGAACATTCTGTCTCCCCAAATGACAAGGTGGTCCGAGTTCCTGGCAGCCTACAACTACGGACTCATACACAGACCGGGTTAGACGATCTCCCATGCAGACGCCTTAAGCCGCTCGCCGCTACCGGAACCTGACACCAACCCAGCACCCACGATGACCACCCTCAGCATAGAGACTCTACCCAACCTGCCCATAACCGCATCAGACATTGCCCGAGAGACTAATAAAGACAAACGTCTGGCGCGGGTGTTGCATTGGGTAGAGAAAGGTTGGCCGGAAAGGGACAACGACGAGTCCGTCAAAACATTCCGAAACCGCCAAACGGAACTCTCGTTATTAAAAGGGTGCATACTATGGGGGGATAGGGTGGTCATTCCAGAAAAGCTACAAGGGAAGGTTCTGGAACTGCTACACGAGGGGCACCCTGGCATCGTTAGGACTAAAGCCCTGGCCAGAAGTTACGCTTGGTGGCCAGGGATGGACAAACAAATTGAGACCTGGGTAGCAAGGTGCCAATGATGCCAGGAAACTAGGCCAAGCCCACCCACAGCACTCGTCCTAGAGTGGGAAACCCCAAGGGGACCTTGGTCTAGGATTCACATAGACTTCGCCGGGCCCACAAAAGGACACATATAACAGTAGACGCTTACTCCAACTGGCTGGAGGTAAGCAACATGAAGACAACAACCATGGAGGCTGTGATCAAGGAACTCTGCAAACTGTTTGCAACGCACGGCCTCCCAGACGTCGTCGTTTCCGACAACGGGCCCCAATTCACCTCGCTGGAATTCGAAAAATTCCTAGCGGAAAGGGGCATCCGCCACGCACTGACAGCACCGGCGCATCCGGCGGCGAACGGTAGGGCGGAACGGATGGTGCAATTCACTAAGAAGACCATCCGGAAAATAGACCACGGGGAGATCCAGGAGAAAATAAATAAACTACTCTTCACCCAACACATAACCCCAAATACCACAACGAATAAGAGCCCAGCCGAACTATTAATGGGGAGGAAATTAAGGTCCCCACTCGACAGGTTACACCCCACGTATAACCTGGAGAAGCCCCCAGACTCAAACAGCAAACACTGAACTTTCGTACCAGGCGACCCCGTATACGCAAGAAACCTGACGGGAGACCCACTATGGATACCGGCCATTATCACACAAATAACAGGCCCACACTCGTACCGGCTACAAACAGCAGACGGACGAGCGTGGAAACGCCACATCGACCAATTAAGGTCGAGGACTGCCAACCAAGAGACCACCGACGCACAAACAGGCGAAACCAACCCCCACAACACAAACCAAGGGGGGAGGGAATACCCAGGGGACCAAAACCAAAGAAGAATAAACCAGCCATACTTACCGGAAAGCAGCCATCACGACCCCTTGCCAGGAAGAGACAGCCAGGCCAGCTCGACCGACCTGGAAAGACCGAGCGGGAGCGGCGAAACCCGCAGCTCAACCAACCCGGGAGGCCCAGGAGGGAGCTACGGAGAGCGGCCCAGCCCGACCGACCAGCTGGTTCCCACGACGGCATCAGGAGCAGCAGAGATCCCGACCGAACCGGCCGGGATCCAACCTACGACTGAGCTGCGCAGGTCCAGTAGGCTCAGGCGGAGCCCCGCCTACCTACGTGACGACGCGACGTAAGGACTGAACCAAGAGGGGAGGGGTGTTCTGTCCCTAATTAGCATTCTTGAGATCCCTGCGCTTTGATTGGCCAAAGCGCGGGGCACTCTGATTGGTCAGGCGAGCCGCGCCAATTGGCTCGCTAAGAATCTCCCGCGATTGGTCCATTCGAATCGCGGGAGATTCAAAGTGGTACCATTGGCCGTGGCCGCCGCGGCTAAAGGAATAAAAGCCGCGAGCTTTTTCCTTTGCCCCAGTTCGGTTCCAACTTTAAATAAAAGAGCATGATTTGAAGTCACCGACTCCTGGCACCATTTCGCGGATACAACAGAAAAGATGGCTCAGTCCTTAGCTTAAGAGATGCTCTCTGGAATGACTCCATCATCAGCCTATTTCTGAAACCCACTAAGTATAAAACTAGTCAGATTTCTGTGAAGAGGCTGTTCAGGAATATCAAGACCACTACAAGAAAGTAACCCTTTCTAATCTATTCCTATCTCACACAAGTGTTGGATGACAATCAGTGGCTGCCTAAAAAATCAGTGCATATTTCTCAAACTTGGCTGGTTCCCCTGTCTTCTCATGAGGAGAATTCTTGGAGTTGAAATTTACATATCTTAAAGTTGCCAAGTTTGAGAAACATCAGGCCAATTCTAGTTTGGAGCCAGGGTAGTAGTTCAAGCCATATAGGGCCTTACAGGTCAACATCAGCCTTAAACTATTCCCAGAAACTGATTGTCAAACAATACTGGGCATATACAATCAATATCAATCAACCATTGTTGGAAACTAAAAAGTTCACAGGCTGCTGAATTCTGAGCCATCTTCACTTTTTGGGCAAGTTTTAAGGATACCCCTATATAAAATGTATTGTAGTAGTCCAACTGGGTGGGAATGATGGCATGAGTTACTGTAGTTACATTCTCTTGCACCAAGTAGGGTCACAATTGGAACATCAGCCATGGTGAGTAAAGCTCCCTCTAGCTTTGACCTCCAATGCTGGAGCTATGTGTCAAAAAAGACCCACAAACAATAACAATTGAAGCAGATAGTTGCAGGCTAGAAGGAGTTAAGACTGGTGCACATCAGCATTGCATTGCTGTCTCTCTCTCATACCCACACACACACATACCCACACACCCACAGCGGGAGGGGGGGAGAAGGAAGGAAGGAAGGAAGGAAGGAAGGAAGGAAGGAAGGAAGGAAGGAAGGAAGGAAGGAAGGAAGGAAGGAAGGAAGGAAGGAAGGAAGGAAGGAAGGAAAGAAAAAAAGGTTGATAAAATTGGATTGTACAAATATTTCTAGGACTGTGAATTTAATTGTGAAATATATACCTTCTACCAGAAACCAAACTCCTAGATTTTAATCTTTTCACACACACACACACACACACACACACACACACACACACGTGAAAAACACATAAAGAGAGAAGAATATGTAAATGTACATACACTTACATATACAGTACATATACATACATGTACATATACATTTCTATATACATATATGAAAGTCATACAAAGTATAAGAGCAATTGTTATTCCTATCCATTTGATTTTATTTGCTGCCTAAGGAGATTTGTTTAGGAGTTGAATAGCCTTGGGAATTTCTCATTCCTATTTGTGGAAAAGAATTGTGAATTCTAGTTCACAAATTTGTTCAGTGGAAATCTACACTTTCACTTGGGTGGGGCTGTTCTTTAATAGTATTTTCTTTAATTCTTTATTTATTAAATTCTTTGATTACTTCCAAGAATGAATATGATTCCTTGATTCTAAAGTGTCAAGGAGAAGGGGAGAATTAGGAATATTGTCTAGAAAAAAAAGGCCTTCCAAGCAATATTATATGATCTCTCATTTCTTCCCTGTTTGTCCAACACATCTGGCAAAGGAAAAAGACATGCCACTCACATCACAGCTAGACGAGGAACAAATATTCATTGTTTTCTTTGAGGATCTCCCAATTGGGACAAGTGGAGTCTTCCCTAAGAGCTGTTGTTTGACATGTTAGCAATCTTTTTCTACTTCCCTTGTCATTCTTCAGATGTTTTGTCCAAACACAAACCTCCAGATTTGCCCTGAAATTCTATTATAGGCCAAAATTCACCAGCAACTCTCTGTGGCATAGAAACAGAGTGCTTCATGGAGAGACCTGCAATGTTTTTTAAACAGGAGCCATATAAACAGCTGCTGGGCCACACACGTTCTGAGATTTGCATGTAGATTCAAGAACAGTAGACATTTCCCATGCTTGTAGTTTCATTTAATAAGAAAAGGAAATCTAAGAGTGACGCCAGCTGTGTATGTTTAAAGAAAGGTCCAACTTGCTGTGCAAGTGGACAATTCTCCATGACCTGAAGCAGCCCTTACACCAAAACTCAAAGTTACTTATCTATTTTAATTCTGGCAATGATCCATATATTTTTACTGTTCCAAAGATATATCTTCCCATAGGGCTTTTTTAAAAGAAAAAAAATGAAATGTTCCAGCAATGTCTATATATACAGCATGTATATTTGCTTGAATTTATCATTTAGGAAAATTTCCCTTGGAGTCAAGTTGAATGTCTGATTTTCAGAAGCAGAACTGAAACATTTCCTAAAGCTACTGGCTGTGCTTTTATTTGTCATAGAAATCAGACCTCTCCTGCTCTACTAAATACTTCATATGCTTCTTATTTTATCTTCTTACTCGGGCCTGAGAAAATTCCATCAATATATTTGCTCTTGTTTGGTAAAAAGGGTTAGATTATCTTTGATGCACCTTTGTCATTATTGTGATCCTGGCCTCTAATAAAACTATTTTACATGTCTATATCCTTTATTTCTGTACATGCTAAAATTTCGCCTTTGAGATACAGTAACCCAGGTCTAGGTTTGTTTGTGCCAACAATGAGATAGTCTTCATTACTTGGCCTGTAATAACTTTTCTATGTAGTATCTAAACCAAATAAAAGAATAACTTCAATTTTCTTTTCTAAATGCAGGCCAAGTTATTAACCTAGATGCTAGATTCTAGTGGAGGAAAGTCAGAACAATATCACTTTTCTGCCTCTCTCTAGACTTAATCCTGTTAGAGAGGAAGAAAAGAAAAAGAAAAGGTTTTTTTTTAGGAGAAATGATTCACTTGTACCAGGTGAAATTTGCACTAAGGGTGACCTGAAGAGCTCATTGGTAGATATATATCGGTGTAAAAACAAGTCCATATACAGAAAAGACCCCATTGAATCTTGGCACACTATCCTGGTAATGATTCAATTTTTACTACCGTTTTTACTTTTAAGACAAAAAGCCAAGAGGAAATAGAAAGGCTCCTATTTCCTCACAACACTGGAGAAATAACTGAAAGGAAACATTGGATTTAAAAAGTAAAACCTTTCAAAAACCCTAAAATTCAAAAAAATGTTACTTTGTTTCAATTTAGGGGCTGTGCAACTCCAAAGAAGCTCTGGGAAGATCATATTGAAACACAATTCTAACCAAACAACTGAAAACTAAATATGATCCAGTCACTCAATATAAGAACACATCAAATGGGTGTGTGTGTGTGCGTGTGTATGTGTGGAGGGGAGGTAGTTTTCATCCATCCTACTCCAAAGCCTAGAGGAACAACCAAGTCATCAAGTGAGAGCCATCCAGAGTTTGCTCCAGATGGCAGATGTTCCAAACCGATTCCCAGTCTCTCTCTCAAAAAAATAATAATTGTGTATTGTGTGAAGAACACAGGTTTAGCTCCATTAGCCTGGGTCTTTAATTTTTAACATTTTTCTTGCAGCCTTGGATAATTTAATTTATTGAAAATTATTTCCCTTTACTGAAATTAACCCAATCTAGCACCAGATATCATTTGCCTGCAGTTTGTGGTTTGAGATTCTGTTCGTTTCAAATCAATTTTGTATTTAGAGACCACATTTGATAAATGTAGAGAGTAATGGAGAAGCATCACAATGAAAAAACTATTAAGATGCCAAAAGCAGTCCCACATTTTGATAGAATGGGGTGAAATGGAATGATTGGTCAACCATATAGAAGACCATAACCATATCTTTTCAAGAGTAACCATGTTTCCCTGAAAATAAGACCCTGTCTTATATTTTTTTGCCACCAATAAGGCACCAGGTTTTATTTTCAGGGGATGTTATTCATTGACTCACCTCACTTGCGTGCGTTGCCCCCAACCTCCTTTTCGCTGAAGATCAGAGATCTTCAGGAACTTCTTCCTCTGTGGCCAGAAAGCTCTGTTATCAGCTTCAGAGACCTTCAGGAAACCTTCAGAGACCTTGCTGGCTGCAGAAGAAACAGCCCAGCAAGGCAGGTGTCGGGATACGTGAGGCTTGGCTGCAACTGTTCAAAGGTAAGTAGTAGGGCAGCTCCACCACCACCCCATCATCACCCCCCATCCTCAGCTTAATTTTTACCTTTGTACCCTGGAGTTGGCGGGGGTCTTAATTAGGGCTTATTTTGGGAGTAGGGCTCATATTGGGTGCACATGTAAAAATCAATCTAGGATTTACTTTTGGGTAAGTTGCATTTCCAGGGAAACACAGTAGCCTACATTACATTCTTGAAGTATTCTCCCTCTTTATTGTTAAGGCAGAAACAGCAAGAATGAGAAAACTATAGAAATATTGTGCTAAAAATGTCTGACTCTCATTTAACAACAATAATTTCAAAAATCATTTAAAAATAGGCTTGTGAAAAAATGAGAATTCATCATCCTCTGACCACTTGCTTTTTTAAGCTGAGAGGTTTCTTTGCATGATTTATTGGCAAGCCTGGTTTGTTTTTGGTTTTTTTTTTTGGTGGGGGTGTGGACAATTTATTATATACTGATTATGCAGCATTATCAAAGTCTGATGTGTTAATATAGACTAATATAAGGACTATTATTTACATGCATCAGAGCAAGCACTTTTTCAGGCCTATTTACCCAATGAATAAAGATGAGTTTCTTTTTCTCTTTCCATCTAAGTGAGTCAACCTAAACAAATTGTATCAGAAGAGAGAGATAGTAAAACATCCCCTAAAATATTGCGATATTCACATTTTACAGAACTCTTATAAATTCATGAGCTGACTGCTCTTGTCAATATTAGAGAACTCATCACAACCTCCAATTTCCCCTGATCTTTATCCATATAAGGAAGGAAAGCTGTACAAATATCTGAAATTCTACAGAGTGAAAAAAGTCCAAATTACTTTCAAATTATACCTGATTGGTTCAATCTGCTAACCATTTTGAAAGTTCAGTTTAAAAAACAAGTCAGTCAAATTTCTTGAATACCAACACCCTATTTGAAGTTTTACATACTGGATGCCAACATTCTTCTTAGATACCAACTTTAAGGCAACAAATAGAACTGGTAAAGCTTTCCAACTTTTTTCAGAGTTATTACCTTGACACATGACCACAATTGAGTTCAAGACTTCTGTTGCTGAGTAAGACATTTGTTAAGTGACTTATGCACCATTTTATGACCTTTCTTGCCAGTCGTTAAGTGAATAACTGCAGTTGTTAAGTTCGTAACACAATTGTTAATTGAACCTGGTTCGCTCATTGACTTTGCTTGCCAGAAGGTTACAAAAAGTGCTCAGATGATCCCAGGCCACTGCAACCATCATAAATATGAATCAGTTACCAAGCACCTGAGTTTTGATCACATGGGGATGCTACAATGGTTGTAAGCATGAAAAACGGTCATAAGACACTTTTTTCAGTAACGTTATAACTTTAAATGGTCATTAAATGAACTGTGGAAAGTTGAGGACTAAATGTATTCAACATTTCTCAGTGTATATCATTCAAATATGGCAACCCACCTATCTTAAGAAGCAGTCAAACTGATACTGTGCCTTCTTTTTCTGTGCATCTGACTTAAATGTTCTGGTTAATTGTAAATGTAGAACAACCTTGCTGTGCTAGCTCAACCTTGAATACAGTTTAAGATGTTTCTGTTAAGCACCCCCCAAAACTATTGTACCAGTATGTCTGGAGTGGGAAGATTAGTATATCCCTGGTTATCCATGAACTGCATTGTGCAGTATGCCTGTTTTCAAATGGCCATGCTCAAATATTTTGTGTAATAAAGTAGTGAAGTAAGCTTGCACAAAAGCAAAGGAAATTGAATAATGCTATATTTGGTGTCTACATAAAGTGCAATGGATGCCAAGTCTGAATGGTCCCAGTTAATGTGAGCTTTCACACAATATCTGAAAAATTTGCAGAGCCCACTTTTCCCCCCATTTTATACACATACATTATTGTTGTGGCCTGTCGGCCGACAGCCCCTCCAGCAGCCAAATCAGAGAAGGAGGCAACGGTGTGGGAGTCAGTGTCAGCATCAGGGCAACCTGGGAGCTGGCAGAGAGAGAGAGACAGAGGTGGAGCCTGGACCATCTGTCAGCCCTTAGATGGAGAATCAACAACCCCCAGATCTGGAAGTGGTTGATAAAGAAGAGGGGGAACAGCTGGGTCCAATGCCTGGGTCCAGTGGACGGACTTGTTAGCCTGCGAGAGAAACGTTTTGCCAGGGCTGCCAGCATTCCTCATAAAGGCATCTTTTGAGTTCATGTCAGAGGGTTTGTCATGTTTTGGGAGCTGGGTCAGAACAATTATCTTTGATTCTATGTGTCAGTTTTATTGACATACAATGGTTACTTTATCAGAAGCAATCAGTCTAGTCCTCCTCCTCCTTCTCATCTTTTCCTTTCATTGCTGTTTTCCAAATCTTTTATATATTTACTTTTAGAATATTTTTGAATATCATCCAATATAAAAAGTCTTGGACAAAATAGAAGAAATATAAAAATTGAATCCAACAATTACATAAAGCTCAGTTAAAACTTGCATAATCAAAATTATACCTTAAACCTCATCTTTGGCATTTAATGCCTATTTAAAAAATCTTCATCTTGAGTGTCAGAACCTGAAGGGGCCAAAAGCATATTTTCAAGAAGTACATATCACAAGGCCTGGGAAGCCACTTACTCTAGAATTTATTTTTGCTCATCACCATTATCAAAATGCTAGCAGCATGATAAGACTTAATGATGAGCAAGGTGAACTATACTAATTTGATGGGAAGATATACATTTACTCCTATTATCTTTTCACAACAATATGAAGTCATGGCTGCCAGTTCTTTAATTAGTATTGGCCTTCATACACATCAGGTTCTTCCCAAGAATTTAGGAAATCATAATGTATCTATGTAGAATGTTTGGGTATGTCCTTCAGGGTGCTGATAAATATTAGGACAAGTCCGTACATTTTTCTTTGCAACATTTTTCTGAAATAGTTCACCATTGCTTTCTTCCTAGGGCTGAGAAAGAGTGATGGGCCCAAAGTCACCAACTTGCTGTTGTGCTTAATGTGTAACTAGAAGTCACAGACTTCTGATTTCTACTTCATATTACCTATTCTGACTCTCAGAAGATTGAAGCAGAGTTGTACTAAAAGAACAGCTTCCCTAGGTACATATCATTCTCTCTCTCTTTCTCTCTCTCCCCTATCGTTCTGTCTATCTATCTATCATCTACCTATATCTTAGTGTGAAGATGATGAAGTTGACATGGCTGCACCTAACCAAACATAATCAAGGCTGTCAGTTGGCTAGCACACTAATCTGTTCAGAAAAATATCTGGTAGTAATTTAATTGGTTATGTCATTGTTTCCAATCTCTTTCCCCTCCCCAAATTAAGTTTCTTGGTCAAAAGCAATCATTTATTATTAAAAATAGAGTTCTAAAGCAGACTATCTAAATCAAAGCTTTCAGGAATGTGAGGCATATTTACACAGCTCTGAAGAAACGTAATGGGAAAATAAATTACTAAAGCCATTGAAATGAATATTCTTAAAAGGCAAAGACCTCTGAAAATCATGAGTAAGTTTGTACCCGTATATTTAAAGTATTTGGAATCATTTGGCAAGAAGTTCACCCAGGTTCTGATCCATGTTGATGAGGAATTGAAATAAAGAAATCTGGCATTTTACAGAATGTATTATAGTTCTGAAACTCTGAAAACTCTAAAGATCATTAAGCAATTTCATTATAACTTGAAGAAACCAGAAGTGAAAACGGAATAGATTTTATGGAAGCTCCTGAGCTCTGTGAAAAGACTGGCTGTAAAAGTGTGACAAAATTGTTCCTGTTAAGTACTTGGACATGGGTTGGAGTAAATGGAGACAGTCTTTGAATGTGAACTTTCAGCTCTTTATTGCATAGTGACTTCTCAAAACAACAACAGTGAACCCTGCCTTATATAGGCAACCTTTGTGAGAATTGTCCAATAGCGAGCTATGAACGCAAGTACTTTAAACCAATAATAATCCTCTGTTAAGGGCCAATCGGATTCCTAAGAACTATAGTCAATCCGATCTGGCCGCCTAACAGCCAATCAGAAGTGCAGGGCCAGAACCCTGCACTTAACCTCAAGCTCATACTTTATTAACTATGGTACATACATAACAGTTCCTCTCATTCAAAACTATAATGTGTAAAGCAGCTTTTTGCACTCTAGTTTAAGTAGGCTTTTTTTAAATGAATCTAGAGAATACACAGATTCAATTCAGTTTACTATCTTCCTGTAAACTGTAAACTTTTTATATTAATAATCTTTTTGGGTTCACCTATTGCCAATAAGCTGAATTGGGATAATTATTTAAATTTCAACAATGCTCCCAAATATCCACCACACTATTGCAGAAGGGAACTGAGGCCCATTCCATAACCATACATTTAATTGGATGGGTTTCTAATCCTACTTTGTTTCTTTAAAAGGACTACATAGGCTAGCAAAATAATTAAATTCAGAAATAAAACTACAGTTTACATAGGAAAAATCAGAACAAGTCTTTGGATGTTAGGACTTGTAAACTATCCACAATTATTGTAAACTGTCCAGTGTCACTTGGGTGAGATAAGCAGTGTAAAGGTTAAATTAATTAATTAAAATAACATAAAAATAGATTTCAAAAATCATTCAGATGACATACTATGGTCCCTGAATAAAAGCACCTTTCTTTTATTCACTAAAACAGAAAAGCCTAAGCCTAAATATCATGATATGGCTGCTTTAATGAATTCAATAATTAAAACAACCCATCTTTAATATGACTTTTAAAGTAGCTCATTGTTGTTCAGATTCTCATAGAAACCCAAGAATGGATTTGGCCACCTCAGTGAAGAACAGAGAGGTGCTAAACTTGTGAAAACTTGGATGTGCTTATTCAAAATTAGCATAAAGATTATCTTACATTATAGCTATTTTTATTTTATTTTTTATATTTTTTTAAGATTTGGGATTGAGGTGCTAAGGCAGGAACTGAACACATTTTTATACAAATATTTATGTATGGGTTGTATGAAGTATAAAGGAATTGCAGTTGTATTTCTGATAGTTTCATAAAGACAGTATAGCTGTCTCGACTCTACAGTTGCCCAATGATCCTAGAAAAATTGGTGGCTGCTTTAAAGAATTGCAGATAGATGCTACTTTCATACCCCTGGATGTATTGAAGCACATTTATGAAGCTAAATCCCAGTCATAAATAATGCAAATTATAAATGTATAAATAAAGTATAAAGTATGCAGTCTTTTCAACAGTTCCAAGAAGGCTCCACACCATTTTGCACCACTCAGGTGACCCTGATGCCACAGATAAATTTCCAGGTGACCTTAATGACCTGATAACAGAATGTAAATGACCAGCTGTCTGCAAGGAGTATAAATCCTTCCATTCCTCACCATCCAGTCAGAGCTGAAAAAGCTTACTGGATGAGAAGTGAAACATCTTCAAAGGAAAACCAGAAAGCCCAGTTGCCTCTTTAAAAAAAAAAAAAAAAAGGACCCTGGGGCACCTGGATGACTGAGAATCTCCATAAACAGATGAAGGTGTTATTATTTAACTAAATTAAAAACACAAAATGAAAACAAAAGAGGCAATCCTGCAATAACCTTCTGCCCACAAAAAATGAAATGTGCTTGCTAATATGTCTGACTTCTTGGGAGGGAGGGATTTGGTATAATGGGAAAAATTAAAACATATAAATCTTTTAGCATGATTAGAACCTGGCCAAGTTTACAGAAACAATGTTTTCACACACATTCTAGTAAAAAAAAAAAAAAAAAAAACTATGGTAAATCAAATCTGAACACTGCATTTTTAACTACACATATATTTTGATTTCAAAAAGTTGATGCTTGAGACTTGTTTCATTTAATGTGTGAAAATGGTCTTAGAAGCTTTCCCACTAATGCAGTCCCCCATTACCCAAATGAGAGAATACTTTTTCATTGTTCACAGAAGTTTAAAAAGAGTCCACACAACGGGTGAGTACAAATCAACAGTTTTTAATGATTTATCAGGGTAATCTGGAGTAGGAACAAAGATATAGAATAAAGGAAAAGACTTTTCAATTCACTGATTTTTTTCAGTGCTGTTGGTGAAGAGAAGAGAAGAGAAGAGAAGAGAAGAGAAGAGAAGAGAAGAGAAGAGAAGAGAAGAGAAGAGAAGAGAAGAGAAGATCAGCCTTTTTAGATTTAATTTCAGAGAGACAAAAAATACTAAAACTCTGAGCTACAGACGCTGCAGACTACTGAAGACAACTTCTAAAATAATTTGTAGTTAAATTAAAGGTGGAGAACAAGAATGATTAAAAGTAAGAAAGACATGAAGAAGGAAACCCATCACTGAGCTCCTTATAGATTTGAGTATGGCATGGTTTTGTTTCTAGTGTCAAATACATTTTTCCCTCAACAAACAAACACATGAATACAGTAAATACTGTTCCCACTTCCTCCCAATGGATGCATTGCTTTTTTTGTGTGTTCTTTCTTTAATGGAGGAACTGCTTATCCATCTGACACATCATAGGAGCTGTCAGTCAGACAAGTTCCTTTAAGGGTTGTATTTTAAAACAACCTTTTCCGATCTGATGGGGAAAAGATAGCAGAAATTCCAACAGATATAGATACTGCTCTGCACAATGTGAATCAAACATACATATGTAAGGCTGTGTGTGTCTGTATTCATAATAAGAGTAATAATAACAATAAAAATAAATCAATCCACTGTAGGATGCGTCTTTTTGTTATTGTTAA
The DNA here is from genome assembly GCA_033807585.1 of Hydrophis major. Taxonomy (NCBI): domain Eukaryota; kingdom Metazoa; phylum Chordata; class Lepidosauria; order Squamata; family Elapidae; genus Hydrophis; species Hydrophis major. The sequence continues at coordinate 33,659,327 of CM066332.1, read as the reverse complement.
CCAGATTCCTATATTTCAGATAGACAGTGTATAAATTGAATAAATAAATAGATAAATCACTATTTTTAAAAAATGGAAGCGAAAAAAAAGTGGGAAAACCATATTTTAAAACAAATTGCTTGGAAGTCCATTTCCCTGCTCATTTTTAGAAAAACAAAACAAAAAAACCTCTGAAAAATAACACACAATACAATGCTTTTCTGCAGATGGGGATGTTGATTTTTATTTTATTTTTACCACACTTTATATATTGCTCAATCCCATAAAACTTTATGAAATTTCAGATAATTGAAACATTGGAATAATGACAGAAATATTCAAAATTAATCATAACCTGGAAAATACAATTCTTGATGTCTTAACAAGCTGCAAAAACTAAATATATAATCAAGAAAATAACATGTCTTTAACACTTATCCACCTAAAGTAGGAGTGTCCAAGCTTGGCAAAATTTAAGACCTGTTGATTTCACTCCCAGAATTCCCCAGTTAGCCAGCCATGACCCCTGCTCTAAAATTATGTAAACACTCATGTTGGTCCCAAGCCCCAAACATGACCATTACAAGTTCAAACCACGTAAGTGCACATTCCAGCTTCTGAAGTGCAATGCCAAATACTTTAAGGGAATTGTCATTAAGCTCTATTCCTTGATCTGGGAAATATCCAATATATAGAAAACATTGTTTGGAATTATTCCCAATTCAAGGTCAAAAGAAACTAATTCCATAACTTTTAGACCAATTTTTCTATTGATTGGATCAGGACAGAACATTCATATTTGATCTTCTAATGGCTGCATAAATAATTAATATTATCGACTTCCTTCCAATTTGTCTAAAAATAGGTTCTTGGCTTAGAACCCTGAACTGATTCCTCTGAAGCTTCTAACCAGATAGAAGGGATCTTGAGGTAAAAATGAGCCCTTGCAAATTGAGTGTAATTAACATTAAAAATGAGCCTTGTGCAAGTTGAGTCTAATTAACACTGTAATTCTATTTACTGTAAATAGAATTAAGATTCAGTCCTTCACCCCTTAAACTTATGCCATTTACACTTACAATGCTTATAGTTCCTCTTGTGGTCTGGACTTTCAATTATTTATACATTCAGTTACGATTACTGTAATAGCGTGAAAGCTATATATATGGAACTGTCACCAGCATTCATTATTCCCACCCAAGGTTGATTACACTCAATTGGTTTTTTTGCACAAAATTGTCCATGTTGTGTCACATTAACTAATATTATAGTAGGTTGAAATGTTAGCTTTTTGGGATCTTAATATTTAGCCTCATTTAAACAGAGGGATCGATTCCTATCAAGATGTGATCTCCAATCCTAGAACAAAGTTTTTGCCTCCAAAGTTAAAGCAAGAATGTCTGCAACGATCCATTTCCAGATAGTTCGCAGGAGACAGTTCAGAAACTAGAATTGATGATATAAGATATTTATGACTTGCAAAGGGCAGCGTAGCAAATGACAACATACGCAAATGATCGAGGTCAAGGATGTCAAACTCACTGCATTATTTTGCCAGCACAAGACGTATTGTGATATTTTTCCCATTCATGGAGCTGGGGTGGGCTTTTCCTGCGCGTGATGCATCCAGCCCATGGGCCACCAGTTTGACACCCCTGAACTAGGTAGCATCTTACACAATTGCATCATTTGTGTAAGAATATCATGATGCATGGCTCATAAGTTTGACATCATCACAGTTTGCTAGAGATAGTCCTAATTTCCAACCTGGATTACACCTTATGGTTAACTGGAGATATGTTTCTTCCTCTGCTGGACTTCATCATGAAGAAGGTCATTCATTCATTCATTTAAATGTATATGCTGCCAACTTCAGTGTCAAACAACTCTTTTATTTAGGCCATCAAATACAGCTGTATAACAGCTAAACGGCTTCAGGTAGAAAGCACTGGTAAGACTATGGTGTCTTTCTGATTTATCTTGCTGGAATCAATATCTTGATATATATTTTTAAGTGGAATGTGGATAATTTTGTGTATAAACATTGGGTACAACTAGAAAACCATTATCTGGCTCCTTTAAAACCTGGAAAATAAATACTAATTTTAGCCAACACGTTTATTTTTCCTGTTCTAAAGGCTGTAAAAATATATTTGGAAGGTTTTTGCGTAAAGGCCAAAATCAACACTGGTTCTCATGAGAAATTTATCCTTTGGGATAACTCAAATTTAAAAGTGATAGCTAAAAGACTTTTTTTTTTTGTTTGCAAAATTTGGCAGAGAATGGAATTACCTTAAACAAAGTCTTTTGTAAAGGTTTTAAACACTGCCAAAAGATTTTCTAAAATTCTAAAATGCTAAACAGCAAGACATTAAAACAATTTGTTGCTGTTAGGGATAACATTGTTTACCCTAACTGGTTTAGGTAAAATAATAACTATGTAATCATAGTTTGTAAGTTAAAGTGTCTGCAACTTTAAATATGGGAATGTAATTAAGGGAGTGGTTGTGAAAGCACTTTAAAAGAAGCAAGACGACAGCTTGCTCTCTCTCTGACTTTGATGATCCCTAATTACTGCATGGACTCAAGACTGCATTGCTCAAACGAGAGATAAACAAAGGACTGATTTGTAAGTGAACTGACATAGGATATTCTACATGGACTTTGCTAACTGAATATCCTTGAATGGACTGACAAAATGATACCTGACAAATGGACTGTTATTTTGACTATGCTATAAATGGAATAAACTATATTTTTGATAGCACAAGCGTATCTGTTATTTTTACTGTATGTTAACAAACATACAAGCTTAGCTCACTCATTTATCTGTGTGCCTATCTGACTAACGCTGCACATTCTGTTTAGCTTGTCTCCTTAAACCTGGTTGGGGAACACAGGCTTAACACTGGTTATGGGCCCAGAGGCTGCAAAGTCAGTTTAACTAGGATAAAACAGATTTATGTAAAAAGTGAGAGTTTGTGTTGCTATACATTACAGTAAACAGACAGCTGTGTTTTATTAATTATAGTTTTATATCCATATAAAGAAAACATGGCACAAGTCAATCTACAAAGTTTGTCCCTTATATCCAACTTGGATGGAACAAACTATGTATCAGGTCTATAAAATGTAGTCTACTTCTATGAAGAGAAGGTCTGTGGAACATAATTGAAATCCACCAAACGTAGAGGAATGGGATCCAGAGGATGATGAAGATAGACGAAAAATAGAAGAATTTATGCATAAAAATGAACAAGCTATTTGCATTATTGGATTAACATTAACTGACCAACAACTTGTTCATATCCACGAGAGCAAACAGCTGTTGGGTATTGGCAGAAGCTGAAGAGGATTTATGTCCAAGATAACGTTGGAGCTCACATAAATCTAACACGAAAGCTTTTCAGGACGCATCTCCAGACGAATGGTGATATGCTGAGTCATTTGAAAACTATGCAAAGCATTTTTCAAGAACTGCACGAGAAATAGCTTATTTTCTCTGAACTACACCAAATCTACACAATTCTATCTTCACTAGATGAAAGTTATGACAACTACGTCACTTCCCTTGAAATATTGCCTAAGGAAAGTTTAACTTTAACTGATATAACTGGCAAATTGATTGAAGAGGCCAGAAGAAGGCTTGAAAGAAATGAGTTAAGGAGGGAGCAACCTCAAAAAGAAGATAATAAATCTCCTACTGCATACGCAATTAAAAAGTGTTTTAATTGTGGAGGAAGAGGACATTTGGCAAGATTTTGTAAAAAAGCAAAGCGCCAGAATGCTGACCAGAATACTAAAAGTCATCAAAAGATAAATAAAAGTTTAGAATTAGCCATGTATACTAACGGAGCTGTAAAAAATAATTTATGGGTGGTTGACAGTGGAGCATCCCACTGTATAACAAATGATAACACAAATTTTATTAAAATGTCCAAGAGTACACAGCAGATATCATTAGCAAATGGCTGGAAACTGAAAGCTAAAGGTCAAGGTATAGCATATTGTTCTTTTATAAAAGAGAATGTAAAAATGTTATATGTACCACAACTTAAGTTTAATTTAATTTCAGTTAGAATTTTGGTTAAACTAGGATATGTAGTTACTTTTAAAGGAGATAACTGCATAATTGAGAAAGAAGATAAGAAAATTACTGCATCTTTAAGAGGTGAATTATACGTGTTAAATGATAATGGTTTAGAAGTGGCTAACACGGTTTATGATAATAAGAAACCTCATGATGAATGTAATCACTTGTTACATCGAAGGCTAGGGCATTTAAATTTTAAAATGCTTAAGAAAACTGTTGAATTACCTAAGGGAATAAGTTTAAAACCTTGTAATAAGTATTTGCAATGTAATGCTTGCAATCAAAGCAAGAGCAAGGTCACACCGGCTAATAGAGTTGATGGATTTACTACCAAAGAACCTTTTGTATTTGCTGATTTAATAGGTCCAAAAAAAACCAAGTGTAGGAGGAGCTCGATACATATTAAGTATGATGGACCATTATTCTAGATATGGGTTTTGCTATTTAATGAAGAGCAAAACTGAAACGTATCTAAATCTCTTTAATTGGATAAAATTTGCTGAAAGGAAAACTAAAAAGAAATTAGTAACTCTTATAACAGATAATAGTACGGAATTTACAAATAATAAATTCCAGAATAGACTAAGAATGTTAGGTATTCAACATAAAAAGTCTGCACCATATAGGCCACAACATAATGCCTTTATAGAGAGACGAGGCCAAACACTACAATCAATGGCACGAACTATGATGTCTGATTCAGGATTACCTGACAATTTATGGGGAGAAGCAATAATGTGTGGTAATCATATATTAAATAATGTTGTTAATTCAACAACAGGTGAATTACCATTCACACTGTGGCATGGTACAAAACCTGATTTAAGTTATATGCACACATTTGGTGCACCAGCATGGGTGCATATCCCTACACAACTTAGACAAAAAGAACAGCATAGAGCTAAAAGATTATTTTTTGTAGGATATAAATCTAATCATAGATCTTATAGATTCTGGGAACCAGGTACATCTAGAGTTTACACCAGTGCTAGTGCTAAATTCCTAGAACATGTAGGATGGAATAGATTAGAGCAAGATTTAAATAATGAAGTAATTATTGAACCCTACAAAAGGCAGAAAGATCAGAATTGTTATAAGAAGAGTCCAATTAAAGAAGAAGTCCACGAAGAGCAAATAGGACCAGAACAAGAGGAAACAGTTGATCAGGAAGAGTTAGATAATCAAGAAGAGTTAATAAATGAAAGTCCACCTGTAAGTCCTGTAATACCTAGACGTACTACACGTGTAACTAGACCACCTGATAGGTATCAAACAAGTATAGTTTGCCAAGTAACTAAAGTTCCAACTAGTGTAGATGAACTTAGGATGTATCCTGCTAAGGATCAGGAGAATTGGCAAAAGGCAATGGAAAAGGAACTAAATTCATTAAAGGTAATGAAAGTTTATGAAGATGCTAAATTACCTCCAGGAGAAAAATTCATTGGGTGCAAATGGATATTTAAAATAAAAACTGGAAATGATGGGACTGTTACCCATAAAGCTAGGTTGGTAGCTCAAGGATTTAATCAAACTGCATCTGATTACGATGAAGTTTTTGCACCAAGTCTTAAAGCAACATCTTTGAGAGCAGCATTAGTGTGGGCAGCTAAGAAAAACTATGTCATTAACCATTTAGATGTGAAAACTGCTTATTTGCATGCGCCATTGCAGCACACTATATATTTGAAAAAGCCAATTATTTTAAAAGACTATAAAGTAAATAGTAATGATTGTTGGAAACTCAAAAAGAGTCTTTACGGGTTGAAACAATCTGGCTTTGAGTGGAACCAATATATTGTGAAAGAATTAAACAATATAGGTTTTAAATCTGGTTTAGCAGATCCATGTGTGTTTAAAAGAGAAAATAATGGAACGGTGTCATTATTGTTATTATTTACAGATGATATTGCTTTGATAACTAAGACTAATAATGAAGCTAATGAGATTATATCATTATTATCCAAAAAGATAAAATTAAAGCATTTAGGTGAAATTAAAAGGTATCTAGGATTGACAATTAACAAAACTAAAAATGGATTTAAGATATCTCAAGAAGATAAAATTTGCCAATTAATTAAAATGTTTAAAATGGAACTTTGTAAAACGGCAAAGACTCCAATGAGTCAGGAAGTTTGCCAAACTAATGATCAAAGTCCCAAATTTGATAAGTCCATATATCAATCTTTGATTGGTAGCTTATCATATATAAGCAATTGGTCAAGGCCAGATATAACTTATAGTGTAAATCAACTGGCACGTTTTAATTCGGATCCACATCAATGTCATTGGCAATCATTAAAGAGAATTTTAAGATATCTTAAAGGAACAATGAACCATGCATTGTATATAGACCCAAAGGGTGATTTGAGTCTTAGTGCCTATGCAGATGCAAGTTTTGCAACTGACATAAACACTAGAAAATCAACATCTGGGATGGCTATATTATTTGGTAAGACATTAATAGGGTGGAGGTCAATCAGACAACAGCATATTAGCTTGTCCACGATGGAAGCGGAATTTTCATGTCTGTCATTACTATGCACTGACTTAATTTTGTACAAACAGTTATTATTAGACTTGGGTATAACTGTTAAAGATTCCATTATTGTGTACGAGGACAACCAGGCAGCCATAAAGTTAGCTACTAGTATTGCTGTAAAAACTAGATCAAAGCATACTGATTTAAGATACTTAAATGTTAGAGAATCTGTAAAGAATGGGCTAATTAAATTGGAATACTGCATGACGGAAGAAAACATTGCAAACCAATTTACAAAAGCTCAAGGAGTAAGCAAGTTTAAAGAGAGTTGTAACAAATATGATTTAAAGATGGAAATAGTTATATTTATTATTATTTCCTAAAAGGGGAGAATGTTAAGGATAACATTGTTTACCCTAACTGGTTTAGGTAAAATATTAACTATGTAATCATAGTTTGTAAGTTAAAGTGTCTGCAACTTTAAATATGGGAATGTAATTAAGGGAGTGGTTGTGAAAGCACTTTAAAAGAAGCAAGATGACAGCTTGCTCTCTCTCTGACTTTGATGATCCCTAATTACTGCATGGACTCAAGACTGCATTGCTCGAACGGGAGATAAACAAAGGACTGATTTGTAAGTGAACTGACATAGGATATTCTACATGGACTTTGCTAACTGAATATCCTTGAATGGACTGACAAAATGATACCTGACTAATGGACTGTTATTTTGACTATGCTATAAATGGAATAAACTATATTTTTGATGGCACAAGCGTATCTGTTATTTTTACTGTATGTTAACAAACATACAAGCTTAGCTCACTCATTTATCTGTGTGCCTATCTGACTAACGCTGCACATTCTGTTTAGCTTGTCTCCTTAACTCTGGTTGGGGAACACAGGCTTAACAGTTGCTCTCTCATTTTTAACCTTGGCAGTTAACCTTGGCAGTCTCTGAAACATATAAATTATTGGGGATATTGGCCTGAAGGTTTTGGCAGAGCCCAAGACCACAGTTCAGATATATAAACAACTGAAGAGTATCTCTAAGATAAAAATAGATAATGTACAATAACCTTAGCCTAAAGAACTGGAATATCCTATTTAACAAATTAGGGGTATCACATTTTAAATGCTGTCATATACTTGCCATGTGATCTTGAGATTAGTGTAACTCATAAATATTTGTTTTCATTTTTATTGAACATCTCAAGCATTATTTAAGACAGCCTTGCCTTCAAATGTTTCATGTTGGAGATGTGTAAATTTGAAGATTAAATTTGAAGATTTAAATATGATTTGGGCTTGTTCATTAGTTGCCATGTTTTAAAATGTTAAATTAATACAAAATAGTAAGGTATTAAGACAGAAAATGTTTAAAAATATGAATTTAAAGATAAAAAAGATAGTGATCATCTGGAGTTTGTTGATTCAAGGAACATCCAAGGTATAAGGGGAGAAAATTTTAATATGATTTTAAAAATTCTATAATAATACACAACCCCAGAAATAAAATCCTGGACTGAAGCAGTGAGGTCCCTTTTATCCTTTCGACACAATGCAACAACTCGCCAATATGATCTACATTATGGTAAAGATTTAATTCATTTTTTTAAAAAAACATGACCTGTTTCATGTGATGTCACTACTTTATGCCTACAGTACATTTTGCTTTGCTTTGTTTATTAGTTCTATGCTGACAGCAAATAAAATAGAAAAAAGAAAAAGAAAAAATGACAAATCTTCCATAGTGCCACTAATTGATTAGTTATTTGCTGAAATCTGATTTATCCGGACAGTTTCCCGCTCTTACAAATTATTAAAACAAACAAACAAACAAAAGGAGATGAAATTGCATACACATGGTTTGAGCCTTTAATGCCATCAATAGATGTGTTTCTTTGCCTTTCTGAGAGCAGTGGTGCGGAGACAGTGGGGAGGAGTGTGAAAAATTGCCATGTTTCACAGCTTTAAAACATTGGCTCTCTTGTCTGGTATAATTGAGTCAACAGTCTGCTGGGCTTCTTCCAACCACTTTGACAACTGTTCGCTCACAGCCACCAGTAAATTAACTGGACTGCACATTTACTAAAGGTCCCTGTATACAGAAGTTGCATTTCCTGTCCTTTTGGTCAAAAGTAGTAATAGGCAGTAAAATGCAATGGATAGTTCCTGATCCAAGTCACTTGCTCTATTGTAGCTCAGCCCTGGGGGTGTTTTTCTTGGCATATCTTTCAGGGAACCTTTGTTCCAGGGTGTTTATACTGCAAACTGTTCACATTCTTTGAGATTAAAAGAGAGCAGCTGGGGGAAAAAGACTTGTTTCACAATGTGAAAAGAAAGGAATTATAGTGATCATTTTTAAAGTCTTGAATGTCCAAGAAAACTTATGGGGGGTGTTATGAATTTTACGATTCTAAAAAAGAAAGAGTTTACTTTTCCTCAAAAGCTAGTTTACCAGTAATTACTGCAAAACCGCTAAGATTACCCCACTGTTAAAGTACGAAACCACATGCAAGTTGAATCAAATTTAGAGACTGGTCATCTCACTCACAGAATAAATATGACCTTGAAAAGTGTTATTACAGCTCTTGTTACCAGCATTTACAGTGAATGAAACATTGAGAGATCTGAAAAACCAGGTTAGGGACAGATTATCATGGAGAAGATCTATGAATGTGGTCATCATGTTGCAACAGCTTTCCCATTTTACACAGTTATGGTCAAAATATTACATCCTACACTTATACTATATACTTCAAGAATATTTTTTTCAGCCATGCTTGAAATGCTAAACTTTTCAAAGCTATTAAAAAGAATAACTAAGATGTGCTAGGTCCAGGTATTTGCTGTCTGGATTGTCTTTAATCATTGATGAATATATGTACAAATGACAAATCCAAGAACTGTTTTAAAATTGCTTTGAGGGATAAAAAGGACCCTGAGCTAAAGGATAGAATTCTGTTCAGCCAAGACTTTATGTAATGCAGCACTAAGTAAATTATCTTTTGAACCATGTAGATCAAATGAAGTTTTAAGGATTATTCAGATAATCTAAAAGAAGGATTTTGAACCTTTTGAAAAAAGCAAATTATTCAATGAATAAGGCCATCAATGGCTATATAATATCAACATTTTTTTTTGAAGGAGTACCACACATTTTTATTTCCCTATGGCATTTTTCATTATTAATTAATTATTCATTATTAATACCAGTTATTAAAAGTTATTGAGAGGAGACTATAAGAGTGATGCATGAAAGGTTTAAGAATGCAATGCTGCCATATGTTAACAAATATAACAATAATACCACAAAGATTAGTCTCAGCCTAGTTTCTTTCCAACCCAAGGATTTTGGTTCTATGTTTGCTTGTTCTATTGTAAGAAATCTTGAAAAGAGCTTCATTTGAATATCCTACTAGAAGGTGTTTCAATACTTTACAGATTTGGAAATTAGAACAATTGGGAAGCTTCAAGGAAAATATAACAAAATAGCAGGGTTGGAAGGGATCTTGGGCAGAGATGGTATTCAGCAGGTTCTGACCAGTTCTGAAGAACTGGTAGTGGAAATGTTGAGTTGTTTGGAGAACTGGCAAATACCGGCAAATAACCTGCTCTGAATGGCCCCGCCCCCATGTAGTCTCTGCCTCCCAAGTCCCAGTTGATCAGCAGGGACTTCTTTTGTTGCCCTGCACAGGAGAATGGAGCTGGAAAGCAGGTTAGTGGGGTGGGGAGCGAATGGGAATTTTGCAGTAACCTTCCCCTGTCATGGCCACCAAGCCACACCATGCCCACCAAGCCACGCCCACAGAACTGGTAGTAAAACATTTTGAATCCCACCACTGATCTTGGGAATCTTCTAGTCCAGCCCCTGCTCAAATAGTTGTCCAATCTCTTTCTTAAAACATCCAGTATCGGAGTAACCACAACTTCTGTCAGCAAGTCATTCCATTGTTAATTGTTCTCACTATCAGGAAATTCTTCCTTGGTTCTAGGTTGCTTCTCTCCTTTATTGGTTTCTAACCATTTTTTCTTGTCTTGCTTTCTGGTGCTTGGAGAAAAGATTGATCCCCTCTTCTTGGAGGCAGCCCTTCAGATATTAAAATATTGCTACCATGTCACTCCAGTCCTTCTTTTCATTAAACTAGACATACCCAATTCCTTCAATTTTTCTTCATATGTTTTAGTCTCCAGTTCCTGACTATACTGCTTATGAAATATCATTTCACTAGAAATAGACAAAAGTAGGTTGGGGGGAATATACCAAGGATTTTCCTGTAGTCTCAAGGTTCACCAACCAGAGACTACACCCCCAAAATGGAGGTTGAATTATTAAGGGAATGTGAGCTAAGACATTTCCTCAAAGTAAGAGGACTACAAGTAGCTCACTGTTTTTCCACTCACAAATCCATTATTGGATACTCCATACTTCTTTATTTCAGCAGTATAATTAGGGATTCATTATATTACTGCTAAAGCTAAACAAGAGGGAATGAGAAAGCCTCATGGATCCACTGCAGTTCTCTTAACAATTCAGATTCTACTTTTGCTGTCTGTCCTGTTTGGTAAATCATAGAAACATTGCAAAATGTATGGTTCCTGTTTAGCATCATAAATAATCAGGAAGTTGTCACTGGGGTTCTCAAGCTTGTTTTAGCAATAAACATACCTTTCCTACCCTTGTCCCTACCTAGAAAAATAAAAATGAAAAGAATTATTTGAAAAGCAAATAAACAAACAAGTGGTTTCAAAGGAAAAGGCAAGGATCAGATAAGTCTGCAAGTGACTGTAAAAGATATGCCTTCGCTAGTTACCCAGACAACCAGCAAAAAGGGAGGAACAAAAAAGATATAATTAAGTACCAATGTAGAAAATGACATAAAATGATTTTGATATATACAATTCTTTTCCCAGCCCTATTCCTATGTTACTGTGAACATTTCCAATTAAGCTAGACAGGAAACATAATCAGATGAACTAATTCTACTTTGCTGTAAAGCTACATTAACAGAATCTTGCAAGTCTAAAAGTGCAGATCTTCCACTGTCTCCTTGACAGTCTGAGAAGTTGGGAGTGTCCCTTCTGAACCTCTTTCCTCATCCATTATGCAGCTAAGGCTATGCTGTCTTTTATCTGACTTTTCCAGAGACAGTATCACTTCACCCCATTTCTCAAGATCTTTCTCACATACCATTACAATTACGTATACACTAGCAGGGTACCCTTGCTTCGCTATGAAACTATGTGATCAGGCAAGTTTTTGGGGAGGAAAATAATGGGAAAAAATTGTGCCTCTGCCTACCAGCATCTATCGGTATTCATTTGGCTAGTATCCTGTCAATGTGTGAGACAGTTGAGGGCTGTTTGGAAAGTAAAATAGTATTTGCTGTGTGAGCAAAAAGAAGACAGTAAGGAGCCTAAGTGTGGCTTAGCTCAACTGTTCTGTAGTAAAGCTGTTTGTTGCTGTGAAAGTAAAACTGAAACTGAAACTCTGCTCCTCTGCTTGTGTTTTGCATTTGGAAGAGATTTTTTTTTTGTCAGGTGGGGAGGGGGAGTAGAACTCCTTAGCACCTGAGTGTGTTAATAATAATATAGGAAATACTAATGATCTGATGGTCATTTTGAAAAAATATTTTCTTAGTGAGCACCTAAAAACCAAGGGAAACATACATGCCAAGTTTGTAGGCTTTACGGTTCTGAGGACTTTGTGATGATGCATGAGTGCTTTTTCGCTTTTGTGTGTGTGTGCGTGTGTGTGTATCTATCTATCTATCTATTTATGGATCTTTGGTTATTCGGGTTTTCTCCCACGGGAGAAAACCCGAATAACCAAAGATCCACATACAAATACCCGTGAGAACCTCAAATACCCGCGAGAACCGTGTGTGTGTGTGTGTGTGTGTAGGTCTAGGTGTGTTCGGGTCTTTTCCCATGAAAGATTAAGAGTATCTTGGCGATGTTTCGGCGAGGTCCCACTCACCATCCTCAGGCTGGTGCTTTCGGCTTTATGCCAGTGCAAGCAGTGTGTGATCGGAGCTGCCGTCTCTCTATAAATACTGGTGGTGGGGGCTGGTGTGCTGGGCTGGTCGCCAAGATACTCTTAATCTTATATATATATGTCTGGCATTCAGCTTGTTCGGGTATTTTCCCACGTCATAATAGTGGTGCTTTTAAAGTTGTAGCAACGTTTCAGCAGAATCTCATCTGCCATCATCAGGCTTCTGTATGGTGTTTGTCTGTGAGTCAGACTTTTACAGTGGTTTCAGATTTAAATTTGGGGCAGCCTATTGCTCTGTCAGAATGGTTTTTTCTTCCTCCTGATTGGTTGAGAGTCTTGGTCTGTGTTTATTGGTCTTGGAGTTTGCTGTGTTCTGCTTCTAATATCTTCTGTCTGTTTTTTTTGGGGGGGGGCTCTTTTTGTATCTTGATTGGCTGGCAACATTGTGTTACTTTATTGGAGACCTTTAGTGCAGCTTGGTTTCGGGTAAATGGACGGCTATCATTAGTTAGGAAGCTGGGTTTCATCTGGGTGCCTGGTTGGGGTGTGTTTGAGCTGGAGGTATCAGGGGGGATCTGTTTGTGCCCAGGTGTTTGCCTGGCTTGTGGTGTGGAGATTTTTTTGTTTGTGAGTGCAGGCTTCCAAATGATTGACAGCCTGGTGGAATCATTTCTTCTGTTCATGCTTTCTGGTCTCCACACCACAAGCCAGGCAAACACCTGGGCACAAACAGATCCCCCCTGATACCTCCAGCTCAAACATACCCCAACCAGGCACCCAGATGAAACCCAGCTTCCTAACTAATGATAGCCATTTACCCGAAGCCAAGCTGCACTAAAGGCCTCCAATAAAGTAACACAATGTTGCCAGCCAATCAAGATACAAAAAGAGCCCCCCCCCCAAAAAAAAAACAGACAGAAGATATTAGTAGCAGAACACAGCAAACTCCAAGACCAATAAACACAGACCAAGACTCTCAACCAATCAGGAGGAAGAAAAAACCATTCTGACACAGCAATAGGCTGCCCCAAATTTAAATCTGAAACCACTGTAAAAGTCTGACTCACAGACAAACACCATACAGAAGCCTGATGATGGCAGATGAGATTCTGCTGAAATGTTGCTACAACTTTAAAAGCACCACGTGGGAAAATACCCGAACAAAGCTGAATGCCAGACATGTAAGTACCCGCGAAAACATGTATGGTATTCAGCTTTGTTTGAGTATTTTCCCACCTCATTATAGTGGTGCTTTTAAAGTTGCCGAAACAAACAAACAAACAAAGCTGAATACTATATATATATATAATCTCATTTAAATAGCCATGTCTTCTTTCTGTGTTTTCAGAAATCAATTGTTTTGTTGCTCCTCACTGACGGACTGTAGATCATGACTGTCCACGACTATGGTCTGTGCTCTTTCATTGGAGAGCCCCAATAATTGCGATTAGGGGCTGAAGCTGCCTTGGAGGGGCAGTGGAGTAAGGGGAAGCCACCAGCCAGGTTGAGGGAAGCCGCATCTCCCCTTCTGGGCTTGGTCTTTTTTTCCCTGAAGATGACTGAAGCGGTAGTCCAAAATGGCCACCCAAAAAGGGGGACTCAGCTGGAATAAGATTTGTGCAGGAGTGAAGAAAGAGGTGGATAACATCTGAGCCGGGACAATTGGGCGAAACAACCAAACAAAAAGTACCCCGGGATTAAGGTAACATTGAACTTTTAAGAAAAGAAAAGTGAGTGGCAAAAATACAAAAGGACGGGAAAAAAATAAGAAAATAATTTTGACAGATAAGTGGGGCTTCGAACTGGGAAAGGAAGAAGCTGGAAATAAAGACTTAATTAAATTGGATTAAAATGTTTTGGCAATAAATAGGCATAAAATAAAGCTGGACTTCAGATTGTCAAAAATAATAACAATAAAATTTACAAATTAGAGACTGGATTGCTCTGGAATGGTGACATTCGAAAAACCCTAAATAATAAAATAGGGGGAAAAGGTGAAGACTTTGTGTAACAGAGAGTGTCATCTTCTGGATTCAAACTTAAATTCAAACAAAAGGGAAATCATCCTGTTTCTGTATGAACTTGTGTTGATATAATGTTAAAGAAATATTGAAACAAAGTAAGAATCTTATAAAGTGAAAGCTGAACCAGAACAAAGAAAGAAGCAAGAAAAGACTGACTGCGGGATTGATTGATGTTTTTGGTATAGACCCTGGGTTGGAACAATTGAGAACTTTAGAAAACTTGAAGAAGAAAGAAGGAAAGTAAAAGTGTTTTCTGTGGACTTTAACTATTATAAAATATAAGAGTGTGTAATGATGATATCTCTTCGGAATTAAAAATGGAACTTAAAAAAATGAGAGAAATACTACAGGAAAGAGGCGAATCACTTTGTTCTGTGTTAGAAAAAATGGAAATGGTGATTGAAGAACAAAAAGAAAGAACTTCAGAGGAGAAGGAGTCGGCTCCAGGAGAAGCCATCTTAAATAGACAATTAACACAAAGAACACTACAAAGACAAGGGGAAAGAAGGAAGGCTAAAAAGTTAAGATTGAAGAAGGTAATCAAAAAGGGGAATACCTGTGAAATCAGGAGAGGTAGAAAGATGCAGCAGAAAAGGGGAAAGGAAGATATCAAGAAAGAGAGGGATATAAACTGGAATGAGAAAAGATATGGGAAAAAGAGGGGGAGGAGAGACAGTAAGAAACAAGTGCAGGAAATAAAGAAACAGGAAAATAATAAAATGATGAAAAGAAACTGTTTTTTTAGAGATAATGGTTGATGAATTAAAAAGGGAATTCTGCAGGGTGACAAGGAGTAACAAGAATATATTTGCAATTAAAAAATACTTAGAAAATAGGGTAATATAGATTATTAAAGGAGGGATAGATACTGATAACTCTTATTAGATGAATATACATTTTTTATTTTTATCTTTAAAAGAAAAGTTAAGGTTTATTGATGAAATTGTAATAATTGAAATGAATGTGAAGATGTTTAAAAATGAGGTCAATATCAGTAACCAGGAATTAAATAATCAATTTTTCCCTATTACCTTTTTGAAATTAGAAATAAAATCAAGGGGGGGAAATATATTGTGGAATCCAAATGAAAAGATGTAATGATTATTATTGTAACTACTTAAAAATAAAGGTTTATTAGGAATTAAGATGAGGGAATAAATGTATATTTTAATCACTGAGGTTCACACTCAAAGCAGTAAAAGGGGGAAAACCTAAGTTTGTTTCTTTTTCTCTTGTGTTAAAACTTGTATTAATCTAGAATTTATAGAAAGAATGTGTGATGAAAAGAAAATATGATAGATTAAAAAACTATTTAAATTAATAAAATAATACAGACTATTAAAAGGAAGGAGATACATTGGTAACCTTTTTTATTAGGCAAACATATATTGTTATTTTTATTCTTAAAATAAATATTAAAGGATTATATTTGAAATAATTGAAATGAAATGAAAGAATGTTTGGACTGAGATTAAGGTAAGAGATTAAGATTAATAGGCTTGTTTTTCTCTTTTCTGAAAATTTGGAATGGAAAAGGTAATAATAGAATTAAGTACGCATATATGAATGTATAATTATTGTCATATTTGTATGTAAAAGTGATGATCCGGAAATACGTTGTCCACTAAAAAGGGTCTTTTGTTTTTATGTGAAAAATTGAATAAAACTTGTTTTAAAAAAAAAAGAAAGAAAGAAATTGTTTTGTTCAGAATATCTCATGAACCAGAATTATTCATTTCTATTCATATTAGATATATTTATGCCAAAAATCTTACTGTAAAACTGTAGAAATAATGTCAACTCTGAAAACATATATATCTGTATATTGATCCTGTAGGGTTTTAAAAGTAATAACTACCACTTTAATTGTACCTGGAAGAACACCAGCAAACAATACTACTCATGAAGCTGTAATGTCATCTCCTGAAGCATGCTCATTACTGTCCATGCCACTATGGCTACATTCTTTACCTGGTGAATTTGAACAGTGTTCAAGGGCAGCCCCATGTATTGCAGTAGTTCAACCATGAGGAGACTATGGTATGAATGACTATCCACCAGTTTTAAATAGGAGAAAGAAAGTGATAAACTCTTGAATTCATCGTATTCTTGCATTATTTTTTAAATTAAAAATCTTTAATAGTTTTAATCAGAATAGTTTTGGATAGGAGTTGCATTTGTAGTCATGCTGCTGTTTGGAGACCATTAATCTTCCCAGAAAATTTAAATGGAAGATAAGTTTGACCATATGAAGAAAGTAAATGCAATTCCCACCCTATTGTATTGAGGATATATCCTGAAGGAGTATTTTGTTTTGTCTTGTACTCATCCTGTTATAGATGGACAAGTGAAACATCCACATTCATCTGCAAAATATCTTTACTGTAATTTTTTATCATATGCTAAATAAGTAATACACTTTCATACCTGTATGAAGCATTGAAACTATACAATACACACTTACATGCAAAAATAGATAGAACCCTTCCTCCTTCCAAGATGTTCCTTTTAAAAAGATTAAATCTGCTTCTCGATGACCTCCTTTTTGTTCAATTTGCCCTGAATCAAAGATAAACACCTGCATTTCCTTTCAATCCAGAACTCATCTCTAAAGCTGGCAAATGTTCTTCAAATTTTGCTATGGGTTGTTTTCTTGTATATCTCTAAAATTTTCAAAATCAGGTTCCCATGAGCAGAATCTCTCTTCCATGTCTGTTGTAAAGAGCCATCATAAATCATGGGTAGCTTTGCTTTATTGAAATCAGGCTCTCTTGCAGAGAAGAGTACTTTCCCAAAGACCTTCTCAACAACATATAAAAATTAAGTCTGTACCTTATTTTTTCCAAAAACTTTCCCCGATGTTCAAAAACAGTGGAAAGCTTCCTACTCAAAGTGTTACTGTGACAACTTACTTTTTAGCAGCTTCTTTGGTTTACATATTTAAATTCAAGAAGGTTGAACATCAAGTCATCCTACTTATGTATTATAATTCTCCAAAAAATGTCCATAGATATAAACTCATATATATTTCATAACATAATCAAAATTAGCAAATAGTAGATATCATCCCAGTGGTGCCTCCAATTTATGTAGCCCTTATTAAGTGCACAGTTTCCTTGAAATGAAATCACTGTTTTCCTCCCCTAGTTATATAAATATTGAAGTAATTTGGGCACAGTAATAAATACAAGTAATTGAGTTTCCTTTAGAACCAAAAAAAATATGTGAAGGAATAAAACAACACACAGCTAAACAAATTTCCCTGAATGAATCTGTCTTTAAAATCCAAGGATGTGTTATGTATTGGGGCTCAATCAGTGGTGGGATTCAAAGTTTTTTTGCTTCCTGTTCTGTGGACGTGGCTTAGTGGGCGTGGCAGGGGAAAGATACTGTAAAATCTCCAGTCAGAGATGGTATTTGCTGGTTCTCCAAACTACTCAAAATTTCCACTACTGGTTCTCCAAAAGTGATCAGAACCTGCTGAATACCACTTCTGGGCTCATTCCTGGTCACAACTGTGACTTTTAGAAGCCATTTGCTGAGTCCCTTCTCTGTTATCTTTAGGTTCTTTATGGCCTGCCATGCTTTTCCTTTATTTTTTGTAATTCCCCCCCTCAGATTGACAGTAGGTCTTCAAGGATCAGGAAAGTCTGTTTCCTCATTAACTTCTTTTTTCTTTCCCAAAGGTGCTTTTTTAGGAGGCAAATGGAATTTCTGGTTTTTTTCTTGTCCAGTTGCCTCCTGAAAAAGCACCTTTGAGACAATCATGACCTGGTGACTAAGAATCTCCACAGACTGACTGACTGACTGACTGACTCTCTCTCTCTCTCTCCCCCTCTCCCTCTCTCTCTCTCCCCCTTATCATCTTACTCCTTTTATCAAACCTGCAGCAGTTTCATTCTTACAACATTCCTTCTCTCATGAAAACAGCATCCCTCCTCCTTTATTTTTATATTTATTTATTTTTTTGGCAAAATTTAGCTTTTTCTCAGATTTTTCTATGATTAATCTCTGAAGGAACATCTTAAATCAGTTGCCTGGAAACTTTAAATTGCAATTTTACCAAGTCATTCATCAAGCTTTCTCTATAAACTACAATGGCACCCAGGCACTGCTATGAACATGGAGATGATGGATCAAATCTGTGTCTGTTCTTTGTCATTTTTATATTTTCTAAATTACTAAATATGCATTTTTTGGATTAATATTTTACATTTTTAAGGTGGTGCAATAACTAGTTACCTTTAGTACAACTTTTCACAAAGTATTCATTTTCATATTTCCTAACCCTGATCAAAAACTGAAACATCCATGAGAGATTTTGTACCCTCTGCAAACAATATTGAAAGAAATGTTGCCACAATGTGAGAGTAATTTGCCTAGTATTTACTGATAGCCATAATATCCTGAAAAATAATGTTAAAATATTTAGATTCTGACAAAAGAATGTATTTTCCCAGTAATATCAACCCAACCCACCAGGGTAGGGAGGTACAGAATGCTATAGGTCCTCTCTCGAAAGGTGATCCATTTAGTAAGCCTTCTCTGTGGTGCCTGCCTCCCTATGGAACATTATTCCTACAGAGATAAGATTCCCCACCCCCCCTTTGACACTCTTTCACAAGGCCCTAAAGATCTGGTTCCTAATCCCAGAGTGATATGGAACCCATCAAGTAGTTCATCTAATTGTTGTCACCACAGGGATGGATGATTATTGCTTTGTGTATTGGGGTTTTTTTCCTTGTAAGAACTACTGAGACAGTAAGTTGGGTGGCTATCTAAATGTTCTAATGAATAAATAAATACTATCATTCCATAACAAGGCATCATCTTATGATGATGTGTTCCCTTCCTCCTCTTCCTCTGTAACCTAACATTCAGAAATGTGTTTCTGGAAAAAAAAAAAACTCTTCCAGTTTTGCTACAGGTAAAATCTAATGCCAGTATAGGAGCATGCTGGATGGTATAAGGTAAGGTTTTTTTGTTTCCCCTTTAAAATTCCTCTGCAGCTTTTCTTTAAAAATAAACTTTGAATTTAAAGATAGCAAAATTTTAACACTAATTTCATGTCTGAAGATGTGTTTCCATGTATTCCCTAATATGAATTTTATTCCCAAAGCATATGAAACTTCTTGCTTTTATTTCTAATCAGAGGTCTAAATCCTATAATCTGTCCTAAGGGATACAATCCATATGTTGACTCAAGGAAATCAAAATACAAAAGTAATATCTGGAATCAACCCTTAATTGACCAAATTCTTATTGTAGAAAAATGAGATGAAATGGCAATCTTGGCTTTTACCATCTTATTTTTAAACTGCGAAGTGAATTGTGTGTGTACTATATAAATATTCTGATGTTGTCCTACATTTATTCATGTGTTTAGAAGCTCTAGAAATTGCAACACCCCATGAGCAAACAAGCAATACCAGAGCAGCACTCAAAGAGCATGCACCATTGCTTGCAGATACCATAATGACCTCCTGATCTAAGACAATGGATGGGGTCTTTGGTAGTGTACCATAATATGCATTATGTACCATTGTCTTCTTTTATTTGCCTTTTATTTGGCACTGGATAGAAGAGCAATAATTGAGATTCATTTTTTCCACACCAACACCCCCCCCCCTCACAATTAGAACATCATTATATAGAACAGAGCTGGGTAAATGCCTTTGAAATATTGAAGCACAAGTACTGGTCTATCACCTCTGGTCATGGCAGTTGTTAGTAATTATAGTTTCATAAAATCAGTAGGAATATAGATTCTTCAGCACTCATGAAGATATATCTGATTGTCTGCCTCATGCTCACTTGACACACACACCCTGATTATCTAGGGACACACTGCCTGGCAGTGGACTATTGAACTTGGTGATTCATGAGCTGAGTAGGTCTGATTTAGGAAAGGACAGTTCAACAAATGCTGCATTTAAATAACGCCTACTCTCACAGAGATAATTTATCTTTTTGAAATGCCTCTAAATTTCTTGAACTAAGGATCCTCCATGTAATGTTACTTTCTGCAATACTAAGTGCTTCAGTTCTGCAATGAAACTCTCCAGATTAGCACAGATGCCTTTATCTTGCATAGGAGCTGAAAGTCTTAACTGAGAAAAACTATGCTAATGCCTTCAGGTTTTTCCTGCATAGATTAAAAATATTTTTATGTTGCTTCAATAAGTGTTATTCCATCTGCATATATTATGCAGAACATTAGCAAATGATGATGGAACAATAACAAACAAACAAAATAATAAAAGTGATTTCATTTTTCTTTAGTTAGGAAATTAATTTGAATTGCAGCACTGAGCCATTGTTATGGTCTTCACTTTAGGAGATAATGCCACCACTTTGCATAACTCATTTATATTCTACATCCAGAAAATGCAATCCAGGCTACTTCACTGAATGTTATTTGTCCTACTTCCTCCCAAAAAGTTTAAAGTTTCAATTACATAAATTGTAGGGATAAAACGTCTGCCCCATTAGAAGTGGCTGCTAGTTGAAAAATGTGAAAATCTTGAATGAGATATCTTCATGTGTACAACTGATGAATGTTTGCTTCCATAATTATTGATAGTGAGTTTATATATTTAAACTTACATGAAAGCCAACAGAAAATCTTGAATGAGATATCTTCATGTGTACAACTGATGAATGTTTGCTTCCATAATTTTTGATAGTGAGTTTATATATTTAAACTTACATGAAAGCCAACAGAGTTGCATATAAGGAAAATTCTTTAGTGCTGTTCACTACATAGATAGAGATATCTGGTGCTGTTATACTACCAGACTCGAGCCCTTAAAGTTCAATTTGTATGGATTAAACAACATTAGATTGCCTTAATCAGAATTAAGTTAAAATAACAGTGATACATTGGAGCTAAATTATGTTTGATTAACTTAGTTCCCATTAAAATCAATGGGACAATTTACTTATTACTGTAGGCCCCATTGATTGGAGTTGGAATTAATTTTCAGTTCACTCCAATGCAAGTTAACATAAAAGTCAGCCTCATTATTTATTCATTTATTTTAACAGAGAAAAGAAGATTTTTAGGAGAAAAACCTTCTCATGGAGCTTATTGCAAAGGATTGCCAATTTTGATGAGTCATAGTTCTCCATACTTTAATGTAGAATTTGTTAAAGAATGGTCAACATTATGATTCATTTTGTGAATGTCAACAAAGGAGATAATTTCACCTGACCCTTAAAATAACACACAATAACATAGTTCTATAAATGATTTACCCATGTTAAGGGAGCTTATATCAGTTGATTTCAATGCATTTGTTATGGGTTGGCTAATGGCTGCTACATTTTTAAATAAAGTACTATACATAGAATGGTGAATTTTGGGATAGGTTCTAGCTGAGATGAGGCTATGCATACAGCCTTAGTGATTTTTAGTAGTCAGATTTATAAATCAACATTACTTAACTTGGAACATGGCTTATAATATAGTTAATTTCTCCATATTTCATATCAGGTTGAATAACAATAATTAGAAATATGAAAGAGAGAGAGAAGATCAATAAGTAGACACAATGTATCAAAGAACATGGATTCTTGCAAATGGTAATTCTATTTCTGAAGGACACCCAAATATGTGTGTTTAGATTAGTTGTGTTAAAGCACTATTATTGACAATCACTATCATTGACAAGTAGAATTTTAAAAAGGGTTGATTTGATTAAAAAATATTCAGGAGTCAGTTTATTTATTTATTTATTTTTTGAAAAGAATTTTATTAATTTTCTACAAACAAACAAGACAAACAAAACATTAAAACATCAACTCTCATATGTACATCCAGTGTGTCGGTTGGTTCATCAGTTTTGTGCATTCATTTTGTAGACTCAATTACAATTATGTTACATAGCAACTCACATTGTCAATCCAAACTTGTATATCCTAATATCACTTAAAAAAAGGAAATTTTTGACTATACTTTTAATCATTCATGCTTTATGAGATAACAATACTTTAAACAGTTTATTTTGTAACAAATCATATAATCATACCAAATCAATCCTAAAAACCCTTTATAAATATAGTGTCAATATTCTATTATCGTATTTTATCATCTATCCATTGATAAAAAAGATCCCAATTTTCATAAAATTGTTTATCCTCTTGCTCTCTAATTTCAAATGTCAATCTACTCATCTCAGCACATTCCAATATTTTCTTAATAATTTCTTCCTGTAATGGTATTTTCTCATTCTTCCAATTTTTAGCAAATATAATCCTAGCCACTGTTAATACATTTACAATCAGGTATTTCAAACCTTTACTATATGTATCAGGTAAAATTCCCAATAAGAAGATCTCTGGTTTCAGTCTATGTGTTTCTTTGTCATTTTTTCTAACCACATGCGAATTTTAGTCCAATATTTTCTAGCATTCTCACAAGTCCACCACATATGGTAATATGAGCCAGGTATCTGATGACATTTCCAGCATTTTTCGGATTTGTTCTTAAACATTCTTGCTATTCTTGTCGGGGGAAAATGCCACCTGTAAAACATCTTATACAAGTTTTCTTTATATGCTGTTGACATTGTCATTTTATAATTTTGAGACCACAATTTTTGCCATTTCTCTAAATCAATCCCATGTTCAAAATTCTTCCCCCAAACAATCATAGTTTCTTTAACTTGTTCTTCCTCTAATTTAATTCCCAGTAAATAACCATATAATTTTTAATTACCTTCTCATCAGTACCCATCAAGATCTTATCTAAATCAGTCTGTTTATCATAGAATCCCTCCGTTTTAAAATCTTCATCATACCTTGAATGTATTTGCGCATATGAAAACCAATTCATCCTTATACCTTGTTCCTCTAAGTTTTGGATCGATTTAAGTCCACCCTTTTCATCCAACAGTTCCCCATATCTAACTGTTTGTTCCTTCTTATAGATTATAGGATAGGAAAATGCTTCAATAGTCGATAACCAAACTGGAATTTTCAAATAACATTGTTTTTTTATCTTCTCCCAATTTAACCACAAAGACTCCTGTATATAATGTCTTCTAAAATAACCCTGTGTTTTAGTTCCCTTATACCATAAAAAAGCATGCCAACCCAACAGCAAATCATGCCCTTCTAATGTCAACAATCTATGCTTTCTTAATGTTATCCATTCTTTGACCCACATCAAACTTGCAGCTTGATAATACAATTCCCAATTAGGCAGGCCAAAACCTCCTCTAATTCTAGCATCTTGCAAAAACTTTAGCTTTATTCTCACTTTTTTACCTTGCCATATAAACTTCAACATGATTTTATTTAAATCTTCAAAATAGTCTTTTCCAAGCCTCATTGGTATTGTTTGAAACAGAAATAGAATTCTGGATAAAATATTCATCTTAACTGTTGAAATTCTCCCTATTAATGACAATTGCAAGTTTTCCCATTTCTTCAAGTCTGTAGCTATCTGTTGTTTGAGTTTAATATAATTATTCTCTTTTCATGTGCTACATCTTGCTGTCAAATATATCCCCAGATACTTAACCTTATTTGTAACTTGGATTTTCAAAAGGTCTGCCAATTCTTCTCTTTGTCTCAGTAACATGTTCTTTGTCAAAATCTTTGTTTTATCTTTATTTATTTTCAAACCAGCCACCTCACCATATGTCTCTATCTTTTCCAATAACTTTGGAGCTGTTTCTAGTGGATCTTCCAGAATAAAAGCAAAGTCATCAGCAAAGTTTGTAGTTTGAATTCTTCCTTTTTAATTTTCATTCCTTTTATGCTTTTATCATCCCTAATATTTCTATTCAACACTTCCAAAGTCAACACAAATAGCAAAGGAGATAGGGGACATCCTTGTCTTGTGCCTTTTCTTATATTAATAAAATCTGTAAGTTCTCCCTCCATCATTACCTTTGCTGTCTGTTTATTGTATATGGCTTCTATTGCTTGAATAAATTTTCTGGCAAAACCTATCTGTTCCAATAGTAATAACATAAATCTCCAGTTCACGCTGTCAAATGCCTTTTGAGCATCTAGGAATATCAAAGCCATTTGCTTTTCAGGATGAGCCTCAGAGTATTCCAAAGTATCCAAGATTACTCTCATATTGTCTCTGATTTGTCTCTTTGGCAGAAATCCATTTTGATCTGGGTGGATAAAATTATTTCAATATTTTTTAAGTCTGTCTGCTAAAATTGAAGCAAAAATTTTATAGTCTGCATTCAATAAAGAAATAGGTCTATAGTTCTTAATTTGCAGTGGGTCAGCCTCTTCTTTTGGAATAAGTGTAATATAAGCCTCTGACCATGTTTTGGGCATCATCTTCTTTGACATAACTTCATTCATAACTTCTAACAGTGGGATGCTCAATGATTCTTGAAATGTTTTATAGAATTCTGCCGGAAGCCCCTCTGGACCTAGTGCTTTCCCATTATTTTGTTTCTTAAGTGCTTCATTTAATTCCATCATTGTTATATTGCTTTCTAGCATTTCTTCAGTCTCTTTAGGTATCTTCGGTAAGTTGGCATTCTGTAAATACTGTTTGACTTTTTCCTCATCAATACTCTCTTGTTTATATAGTTGCCCATAAAAATCTCTGTTCTGCTACTAATATCTTCTGTCTGTTTTTTTTTTTTTTTTGGGGGGGGGCTCTTTTTTTATCTTGATTGACTGGCAGCATTGTGTTACTTTATTGGAGGCCTTCAGTGCAGCTTGGCTTCAGGTAAATGGACGGCTATCATTAGTTGGGAAGCTGGGTTTCATCTGGGTGCCTGGTTGGGGTGTGTTTGAGATGGAGGTATCAGGGGGGATCTGTTTGTGCCCAGGTGTTTGCCTGGCTTGTGGTGTGGAGATTTTTTTGTTTGTGAGTGCAGGCTTCCAAATGATTGACAGCCTGGTGGAATCATCTCTTCTGTTCATGCTTTCTGGTCTTTTTTCAATCTCTATGGCTTCTCTGATGATTCTGTGGCTGGGATTTTCTATAGTGGCTAGGGTTTGGGTGCCATTGAACTTGATGTTATGACCTGTGGCTTCCATGTGTTGGACTAGTGAGGAAGTGTGTTCCAGCTTTTTGACTGCATTTTTGTGTTCATCGAGGCGGGTGCTTATTCTTTTATTGGTCTGTCCAATGTATGTGGCCGGGCATGATGCACAGGGGACTTCATATATGCCTTGGTTTTCCAGGTCAATTTTGTCTTTGGGGTTCCTGAGGATGGCTGCTATTTTTCTGTCTGTTTTGAAGGCAGTCTTGATGTGGTGTCTGTATAGAATCTTATTAATTTTGTCTGTAGTGCCTCTTATGTAGGGCAGGACAGCTGTTCCATGGGTCTGTTCATCTTCTAGGTCTCTATTATGTCTCAGTGTGTTTTTGTGGATCAAGTTGGTGATTTTGCTTTTGTGGAAGCCGTTGGCTGTCAATATTTTAGTCAGGGTGCATAGTTCAGTCTTAATGTGTGTCTTGTCTGCCAGGCGTTTGGTTCTAGTGATTAGTGTTTTAGCCACGGAGTTTATCTGTGCTGGGTGGTGGTGGGATTGGGCGTTGATGTAGCGGTTGGTGTGTGTTTTCTTCTGGTATATGGTGTGTCCTAGTGTGCCATCTGTTTTTTTTGTAGATTAGTACATCTAGGAATGGTAGTTGTTTGTTTGTTTCTGTTTCCATGGTGAAGTTGATTTTGGGGTGTGCGCTGTTTAGGTGTGTTAGGAAATTGTTTAGGTTTTCTTGTCCATGGGGCCAAATCACGAATGTGTCATCGATATATCTTAACCATAGTTTGGGTTTGAGGATGGCATTGGCCAGGGCTCTGGATTCGAATTCTTCCATGAACAGGTTTGCAATGACAGGTGACAGTGGTGATCCCATGGGGGCTCCTTCAATTTGTTTGTATCTTTGTCCTTTGTATATGAAATATGTGTTGGTTAAGCAGTGTTCTGTTAGTTCCATGAGGTGTTTAGCTGGTTGGTATTTATTTTTGATGATTACAAGGGTCTCTTTTATCGGGACTTGAGTGAATAGTGCAACCACGTCAAAACTTACAAGCAGATCTTCTTGCTCCACGTGTAGATCTTTGATCATTTCCAAGAAGTGGTATGAGTTTTGTACATGAGAAGCTGCTGTTTCAGCATGGGGCTGTAACTCTTTTGCTAGGTGTTTAGCTAGGTTTTGTAGTGGTGCTCCTCTGGAGCTGACTATGGGTCTGAGAGGTATGCCTTCTTTGTGTATTTTTGGGAGGCCGTATAGTTTGGGGCATCTGGAAGATTTCTCTCTGGGTATGATCGTGTGTTGGATCTCTTTGCTTATGTGGCTGGTTATAATTTTCTTCTTGTTAATTTTTCCAGATATGTGGTTGGGTCTGTGTTTATGGGTTTGTATGTGGAGTCTTGGAGTAGGTCTGTCAATTTAGTTTCATAGTCTTTTCTGTCCATTACTGCAGTGGCATTCCCTTTATCTGCTGGGAGGATGATTATGCTGCTGTCTCTTTTCAGGGTTTGTAGCGCTTTAATTTCATTTTGCTGCAAGTTGCTTTTGGGTGGATTGCTTGTGCATAGAATGTTGGTAACTTGGTGTCTTATTTTATCAGCTTCATCTGTATTTAATTTAGTTAGGCTGGATTCTACTGCACATATGATGGATTCTGTGGGGATTTTTTGGGGTGCTATAGCATAATTGAATCCTTTGGTTAGGACTTCTGTTTCTGTTTTGGTGAGTTCTCTGTTGGAAACATTGTACACTAATTGTTTCAGTGTTGTGAGTTGTTGGGGGTTTTCTTGTCATGTTCTAATTTCTTTAATTTTTTCAAGAGCTTTTCCTGTTTGTAAGTGCTTGCAAATTCAGCTCTCCAAGTTGTAAGTTGTTTTATCTTGTCCCAAAGTAGAGGGTGGATTTTGCTGCTCAATTCCAGGTGTAGTGCTAGCAAATCTTTGTTTAACTGATCTAATTGGAATCTCTTACTGTGGAGCTCGTTCCTTAGTAGAGCCATTTCAGTTCTTTTCAGGATACGTTTAGTGGCTGCTGTGCTTTGATGAAATGTTAATTTGAAGCAGGTTGGTGTAGTATTGTTGTCTCTGCAGCTGCGTAGGAATTGGAGGTCACATAGTATTCCTGCTCTTTTAATTTCCAGTTTCTCATAGGTTTTGATTTGGTTGTTTATTCCCTCCCCGTAGAGGTTTGATATTTGTTTTCTTAAGTTTTCGCGGATACTTACATGTCTAGCATTCAGTTTTGTTCGGGTATTTTCCCACGTCATAGTAGTGGTGCTTTTAAAGTTGTAGCAACGTTTCAGCAGAATCTCATCTGCCATCATCAGGCTTCTGTATAGTGTTTGTCTGTGAGTCAAACTTTTACAGTGATTTCAGATTTAAATTTGGGGCAACCTATTGCTGTGTCAGAATGGTTTTTTCTTCCTCCTGATTGGTTGAGAGTCTTGGTCTGTGTTTATTGGTCTTGGAGTTTGCTGTGTTCTGCTTCTAATATCTTCTGTCTGTTTGTTTTGTTTTTTTTTTGGCTCTTTTTGTATCTTGATTGGCTGGCAACATTGTGTTACTTTATTGGAGGCCTTTAGTGCAGCTTGGCTTCGGGTAAATGGACGGCTATCATTAGTTAGGATATATTACTTGTGATATCCCTATTCACCAGCCTTTTTGTAAATTTCAATTCTAGTAATATTCTTATTTTTGCTTTTTATTTCAAAGGGAAAGCCTCAGAGTTTTTTTTTTCTTTATTTTTTCTTTTTTCTCCTTATCTTTATTGGGATCCTTTTGCTTTTTCTATTTATGTTTTTAGACCACTCTGTTTTTCTTTTTTGATTATTGAGACTTCTCAACTGGATTAAGGTGTGAAGAACCTGAAGGAATCTCTTCTTCTCTTTTCTTTTTGTTCTTTTTTTCTCTTAATCAATATTATTATTTTTGGGGTTTTTTTCTTTCTATTTTTTTATTTTTTATGGGGGACTACTTCGTAATTGGATTAGGGTCTAGAAGAACCTGAAGATCTTTTCTTCTTCCTTTTTTCTTTCTTCTTTGGTTTTGGGCCTTTTACTATTGGATTTTTCCATTTTGGATTATAATTGACTATTCTACCAGTTGGATTAAAAGTTAAAAAGAATTTGAAGATTTAGAAGCATTAAAATGAGCAGGAAACAAATATCATCTGGCGTTTCTACTTCTACCTCTGCATCCCCACCAGCTGGAGGACAACGTTTAATTCAGACAATGTTGAAGCAAGATAAAGAACAAGAAAAAGTAACTTTACAGATGATTATGCAAGGAATTCAAAATCTCAAGATAAAATTGGACTCCATTGAACAAAGAATAGAGAACATTGAACAAAGAACGGAGAAGACTGATGAAAAAGTGGAAAATATTAAACAAATGATGGTGAAGCATGAGGAGAGATTCCAAAAAATTGAAGAAGAAGGTAAACAAAGAGAGGAGAAGATTGGAAATCTATTTGATCTATTGACAGTAGATTAACAGTGGTTGAACAAGAAAAAAAATGGGATGTTGAGGTGGGAGATGGAAAGGTCAGAATTTTATCTCAGATTTCAAAATACTGAAGAAGAAAAAGGAGAAAATTTGGCCGCGATAATGATAGAAATTTTGGCAGATGCTTTGGAAATTACACAGGAAATGATGATGGATGGAGTAGATGAGGTATATCGAGTGTATACAAGATATGCGATGAGAAATAAATTACCAAAGGAAGTCCATATTAGATTCACCAAAAAATCCATTAAAACACAAATACTACAAGTGGTAAGAGAGAAAACATTGAAATACAAAGATAAAGAGATTGTGGTTTAAAACAAATACCCAGAAGAGTGAGAGAGATGAGAAGAGAATATCGATTTCTGACCAAAATGCTATTGGAAAATGAAGTGAATTATAGATGGCTGATTCCAGAAGGATTAATGTTTACGTGGCAAGAGCAGAGACATAGAATTGATTCAATTGAGAAAGCAGAACTTTTCCATGCAGAATTTTTTGGAAGAAGAGAAGAGGAGGCAGAGAAGGAGGTCTCATTAATTGAGTTTCAAGAGGAACAATTAGAGACTGAAAAAGAGAAAGGAGCAGTAGGTGGACAGGTGGATAGTAAAGAACGGCATGAAGTGAGATCCACAAGAGCTGTTAGACCTATATATAAAGCAAAATCATGGAAGAAAAAAAAACTGATTACAATGAATATAAATGGACTCAATTCAGCTGTTAAAAGTAGAAAAACTTTTCATAAATTAGATAAATTAAAATTTGATATAATTTGCTTACAAGAAGTTCATATTAAAAAACAACATGAACAATTGTTAGTACAGCCAAAATTAGGGAAAATATTTACTTCTTTGACTCAGTGTAAGAAAAGAGGAGTGGTTCTATACATTAAAGAGGCTATCCCAGCAAAACTGATATACACGGATGAAGACAGAAGAGTATTAATGGTGGAAATAATGGACAATAATATAAAAATACTCTTGATTGCAATTTATGCTCCAAATCATAAACAATAAGAGTTTTATAAAAAACTACACATGAAAATAATTGGACTGGACTATGTTAATATAATTATGATGGGAGACTTTAATGGAATTGTGGACAATAAACTGGACTATATAGCAACAACAACAAAGCAAAATAGAAAGACTCTCCCTAAATCTTTTTTTAAAATGACAGACGAATTAACTTTAAAAGATATTTGGAGAGAAAGAAATGTTAAAGCTAAACAATATACTTTTTATTCATGGTCCAGATTAGATATGATTTGGATCTCAACAGAATTAATATCCAATATTCAAGAAACAAATATCGAAACAAGTACTTGGGCAGATCATATCCCAATGACAATTAAATGGAAGGGACAAAAAAAAAGATCGAGATGGGCATTAAATAATACTATCTTAAAGGAAAAAGACTTTATACAATGGATGGAGAAGGAATTGCCTTTTTTCTTTAGAGAAAAGGAGTCAGTTTATTTCTAAGTCAGTCTATTTCTAAAAATATTCAGGATAGAACTAGAAAATCTTAGCCAAGATTTGTCACACTGAAAGTAGATGCTAATTACATTCCCCTAATTGCATTTGACTAGGCATCCAAGGATGATTCATGTTTTATAATTTGGTAAGCTTCCTTTGCCTGACAGAATTTCCCCAGCTTTTTGAAAAGTATTTCAATTGCCACTAGTATTCACAGTTGTTTTGAACATGTTCTGTTATAATTAATCATTGAAGAATGGATTTCAGGCTTCTGGGAAGACATTATTCAAATTTTTACACCGCATCCATGCTAGGGTTGTTTTCAGTCCCAACTCTCTTACTACAGGCTAACTTTTTATGCTTATCTCCCAAGAACAGAGCCAAAATGAGTGATAAATTGGAAAAAGGTATTAGGCACAAACTGGAGAATTTCACTGATCTAAAAATGTCATATGCAATCCATATTCAATTCATTTAACATGAATCAAAAGGTGTGCATTTAATCACATCTGTGTAGAAATTATGTTCTTTTAAACAAAGGACTTTCTTGAAGGCATTGTAACCCAACATAAATGGGAAGCAATATTGCAAGAGAATTTCTTTACTATCTTCCCTAAGCAAGAACTTCCTGAAATCTCCCAAGTTTCATAGCCTATGAAATCGCATTCAACTCATGTCAGAAGCACCCAACTGCTTTCAGGTTGAAAGGATTAGCCTGTTCACCATTTCCTGTTAGAAACTTCTTTCATGTCCCATATGGAGCAAATGATGAGAGCTCACCCTGCTTCACTTGGTCTCTAACACAAGCTTCTAATCTCCTATTCTGACCCAGGCTTCAAAAAATCATGAAGCAGATTCCTCATCCCAATCAAACCCTTTTTATTTAGGCTAATGTGAATTCCCTTCATTCACACCCAGCAAAATCCTGGCAAACAGTCTTTCAAGAGTGATTTACAGTCACAGACCTTTATCAGGCTTGGAGAGTTGCCAGGCTGATAACTTCCAAGCGTAACACTGCAGCAGAAAATACTTGGCAAAGAATCAGGAACAAATCTTCACCCTAACTAAATGAACTAATTCTCTCCTGCAAACACCACTCCCCTTTTGCTCTTCTTTATTCCCTATGGGAGATGCCATTCACCATCCACCTGTGGCTTTACTCCCAAGTTGACCCTCGTTCCTTAACTGTTCCCTTCTCCTGGCAGCTCTGTGCATGCACACATTGGAAACAGGCTCCAGCTGTTCTTTTGCCCCACTGATCTCCAACTCCAAAAGGCAGCTGATAAGTGTCAGATGGTCTTGGTCCCATCTCTGCCTCCAATGCAGAGCACTCATCAGAGTCTTTCCCACACTCCAGGAGTGGCCCTGGTCCTCCCAACCTCCTCACCGTCTGAGGCTGCTGCCAGGTCTGCTGGCTGCTGGTGGGCCATAACACCTACAGTCTAATGTTCTAACCACACAAACCAGTGTGCTTCTAACCCATAGGATGAAAACTAAAGATAGGAATCAGCTAGCGTATATTATAATGTGTTACTGCATATATATCATATTTCCTACATAATGTACCTAATGCTACCAATTATTTCATCATGTACTTAGGCACTTATAAAATATTGACTAAGGTATATTAAAAATCCTCCACCAACAGTTGCAATATATACTTTTAAAATGGTGTAGTTTTCATTAAACCAAAAGCCATGAATTGCTTCAGCATTCATACTGTATATTAAGATCAGATGCTATTTTAAAGTCTGCCCTGCTTCCACAATTTTCTGATTCTTTACTGTCTAACTAGAGAAGAAATGTCATTGATTCTAGCATGTACATGTGAAAATATATACAATCTGATTATTGAAGCTTTATTTATTAAAATATGACGACATTAGGTATCCTCTGTCCTATGCATAGAACAGCAGCTGAGCCACTTTATCTCCAGAAAGCGGATTTACCATTAAACTGTTTTTCTAGTCTGTAGCTTGAGTGAATTAAAGAAATATATATTCTTGTTAGGTCCTGACCTTAACTTTTTGACTCTGTTGAGACTCACTTAAATTTAAAATATGTTATGTTCTACTGACTAGGCATCAAGGCAAGGTACAATTCTTCCCTAAAATGCCTATATAGTTATAGTTTATAAGTCCGATTATCAGTACAGTTTCCCCTTGGTTCATAGTTGAGTGGGAAAGCATAGGACTGAATCTGAGAATTTTTTTACCTTAATTCCTGCAGGTAATAAAAATTACTTTTAGACATAGTTTGGCAAGAAAAACAAAACAGATAAGATAACCAATAAGAACTGTTAAATAGTTTCATGTTTCATTCAGTGGGACTAGAAAGTATGTTAAAACTATATTTTATTTCCAGAGATGGTGTGTTTTACATTCTTTCTGAGAAATTCAGGTGTTTGGGCGTCTTTTTTTAAAAAAAAAGACCAATGGTTATAAATAATTTCTTGTTAAGCTATGTCTCCTACACATTATTATGAACTTCTAAAACATCATTTAAGTTTAAAATCTTGATTAATACACAATGGTAAGATTAGAGCTCAAAGAATAAGAGAAAAATGGGAAGTTCTTAGTAACATCTGTAAATACCAGCCCTTGATCCATCAATTTTAGCTAACTAATGCTCCCCATGATAACTTTCTAAATCAGAAGCTAATACGATTGGTTTAATGATATGGCAAACAGATCCACTTATCCTTTCACAGGGCCCCTCTTCTTGTTATTGGAGTGGGAATTGATATTATAGAGAAACTAAAACCATGTTGCAGCTGTTTTTTCCCCCCAAAAAGGGTTATGAAACTGCAATAAATAAATCTTGAAATTTTGTATTTTCTATTTTTAGCATGTGTCTCTTATGCATACCTCAAAACATGATGGGACATCCTAAAAACTATTGCCATTCTTTTCTCAAAAATATGTTTTTTCACTATTTCAGTAGATTAATGGACATTCATATGAGTTAAAGATGCTTAGGAATAAATAAGGTAATGAAATTAAGAAGAAGGGAAAAGAAAGCTAGAGTTTCTTGAAATAAATGTATAATGTATGACTGAGAATCTTGCAAATAAGACATTATGATTCTATTCTGGTATGGCTGATATTATTTCTTTTTGGGGGTGGGTGGGGAATGGAAAAGTAGTGTAAGTATTCATTCAAAGATTCAGAATCTTCATGCTCTATCCGTCCATCCTACTATTCACAATGATATACCAACAGTATAGCTTTCTTATTAGATTTCAGTTGTTAATTTTATATATAGTGTTTTCTTGATTTCCTCTGAGAAAGTATGAGCATGATCTCTATTTGAATAAAAAGTTCCAATTAAATAATACCACAACTTTGAATAGCATCTCTACCATTTTCTCAGGGAATCTCAATTATTACTGAGATAAGCAGTTATTGCTAAATATGCTAGACTATTAACTTTTGACTTAACTATTGTCTGCCAGTAATGCCATTCATCCTCAGAATAAGCACAGGACAATATGTTTCTGCTTGGAAGAAGCTGCAACATCAATAACAACAACAACAACAACAACAACAACAACAACAACAACAACAACAATAATAATAATAATAATAATAATAATAATAATAATAATAATAATAATAATTCTGCTAGCAAGAATGAGAGTCATCCCCAAGGGTAGAACACAGGGATAAACTGATAGAAGCAGCATTAAGTCATTGCATTACAAGTTCCATTCTGGATATAAGGATATAAAGACATGGAGGAAATTAGCACCCACACCTCTCTGAGAAAATTGAAGTATCCTAGGAAATATTAAAAAGGCAGAACATTTCCCCTAAAAAGAGTAGAAACTCAACTAAAACACAGGGTTATTTTAGAAGACATTATGTACGGGAGTCTTTGTGGTTAAATTGGGAGAAGATAAAAAGACAATGTTATTTGAAAATTCCAGTTTGGTTATCGACCATTGAAGCATTTTCCTATCCTATAATCTACAAGAAGGAACAAACAGTTAGATATGGGGAACTTTTGGATGAAAAGGGTGAATTTAAATCGATCCAAAACTTAGAGGAACAAGGTATAAGGATGAATTGGTTTTCATATGCACAAATACATTCAAGGTATGATGAAGATTCCAAAACGGAGGGATTTTATGATAAACAGACTGATTTAGATAAGATCTTGATGGGTACTGATGAGAAGGTGATTAAAAAACTATATGGTTATTTACTGGGAATGAAATTAGAGGAAGAACAAGTCAAAGAAACTATGATTGTTTGGGGGAAGAATTTTGGATATGGGATTGATTTAGAGAAATGGCAGAAATTGTGGTCTCAAAATTATAAAATGACAATGTCAACAGCATATAAAGAAAACTTGTATAAGATGTTTTACAGGTGGCACTTTCCTCCGACAAGAATAGCAAGAATGTTTAAGAATAAATCTGAAAAATGCTGGAAATGTCATCAGATACCCGGCTCATATTACCATATGTGGTGGACTTGTGAGGATGCTAGAAAATATTGGACTATAATTCGCATGTGGTTGGAAAAAATGACAAAGAAACATATAGACTTGAAACCAGAGATCTTCTTATTGGGAATTTTACCTGATATATATAGTAAAGATTTGAAATACCTGATTGTAAATGTATTAACAGCGGCCAGGATTGTATTTGCTAAAAATTGGAAGAATGAGAAAATACCATTACAGGAAGAAATTATTAAGAAAATATTGGAATGTGCTGAGATGAGCAGATTGACATTTGAAATTAGAGAGAAAGAGGATAAACAATTTTACGAAATTTGGGATCTTTTTTATAAATAGCTAGATGATAAAATACGATAATAGAATATTTAGAATGCTAGATAGTAAGGAATATCTTTATTTTGCTATTATTTTGTTATTTGATATTATATTTATAAAGGATTTTTTAGGATTGATTTGATATGACTAGATGATTTGTTATAGAGTAAACTGGTTTAAAGTATTGTTAGCTCATAAAGCATGAATGATTAAAAATATAGTCAAAAACTTCTTTTTTTAGTGATATTAGGATATATAAGTTTGGATTGACAATATGAGTTGTTATGTAACATAATTGTAATTGAGACTACAGAATGAATGCACAAAAATGATGAACCAACTGACACACTGGATGTACATATAAGAGTTGATGTTTTTATGTTTTGTTTGTCTTGTTTGTTTGTAGAAAATTAATAAAACCTTTTTAAAAAAAAAAAAAAAAGAGTAGAAACTCAAGAACAGAAACTCACCCACACCTTTGTTAATGGGTGGGCCATTAAGGCCTTATAACAAAGATCTCCAGGTAAAGGTATAACAATTGCCCAAGAGCATCATCATCCAGCAAGGCTCAACCAAACCTGGAACTCAGCAAAACCTACAAAGTTAGGTAAGACCCCCGCCCCTGGAAGTCTGACAGCCAATGGGATACATTTCTTGCACAGGAACAGGAAACATCAAGATAGGGCCCAATAGAGAGTATATAAGGGTCTCTCGGCATCTTGGCTGGTCCCTTTTTCTGTTTTCTTTCACCTTGGAGCATGTGATCATCCTTCTTTGGAGCTTCAAGCCTTGTTGTCCTGTACCATTAAACCATCTTTCCAAATAGCTTCCATGTTTCCAATGTCTTTTTCCCTACTTGGAACTGAACCCAGAGGATATATTTACCAACAGACATCCATAGAAATTGTATAGTATAACTACTATAGTATGTACATTTAATAAATAGTGATAAATTACCAGCAGTCAATTGCAAAAAGCAGCTTTATTTGGAACAGCTTCCATCCTGT
The DNA here is from genome assembly GCA_033807585.1 of Hydrophis major. Taxonomy (NCBI): domain Eukaryota; kingdom Metazoa; phylum Chordata; class Lepidosauria; order Squamata; family Elapidae; genus Hydrophis; species Hydrophis major. The sequence goes on along the minus strand of CM066332.1, from coordinate 33,623,018 downwards.
GACAATACCTTTCAGGACATAAAACATCACATCTGCCTATCCTAGCTCCTTGGGAAGAACTCAATAGGTAGATGGGAATGACAAATCCAGTCTGAACATTGGCTAACTATGTGATGAAGCATAAAAATAGTTAACAAAATATGAATACAACTTCATTAAGCATTAAAGCAAATGTTATCAGTAAAGAATATATTAAATTCAGTTCCCAAATGTACAGTATCAAGTTCATATTTCAGCTCTTTGCTTCTGCAGGAAAAATGACATTTGTGTTTTGGTGGTCACTCAAGTAAATGAGATCTAGAGCTTGCTGTGGAACCATTCCAGCTGTGCCTTAATGATGAATCTGAAGAAAAGCTGTTTCTTCAAAATCAAAAAGGCAAGGCAGACCTCATATAATTTTCTTAGAAATGAACTTCAATTCAATCTTCACAGTTTACAGATGGCCATCATAACTAATTGCATTTGTTTATACCACAGCATAATTCCAGGATACCGGCCTGTTACCACTTCTTCACCTGTAAACTTTCTCTTGGGAGTTTTTTAATCAGTTCTGGTAGTTGCTAGGCTCCCCACATAGTTGGGTACAGAGTTTTCCATGTGTAGAAAGTACAGAGGATGACCTCAACAGAGAGAAGAAAGATCTGTTACCAAGGCAATGAGCAGATAAACATTGCTTAAGTCCACACAAGAGGTTGACATTCTTCTGTTTATTTCTAAATGTCACACTACTATTCCAGTGTTCATGCAAATGATAGACATCAGGATAGTCTATTAACTGGTTTAAACTGATATCAATAAGTGAAAATAGTTAATTTACCTATCCTTTCAAGGAATATAAATTCTATATTATTCATATTATAGCCATTAAATTATTGATATTATTGATATTATGGCCATAGCCATTAAATAGTTAGGCATGTGCATACCAAAAGATATAGCTCAGTAACATGTCATACAAATGAATATATATAGGGAGGTTTCTTCAGTTATGGATAGAAGGGAATCATTAAACCTCACTCAGATATCTGGGAAATATTTTCAGAAAATAAACTTAGTTTAAAAATGTTCATGGGGTTCTTCAATTCTAGGAATATCTTTACAGAAAATGAAAATATCAGTGAATAAGGGAGGATTTAATTTTCAAATCTGTAGTTATATTATAAAGTTTACCAATTGTTAATTATTAATTATTAGAGGCCAAAAATGTGTCAATTTTCCAATTTGGAGAACATTGTAATATATGTACCATACATAGCAATTTTGATTAGATGAACAGTATTAGGGTCTAAATACAATAGAACTCTTTGGAAACAGTTATATCTGCTAGAAAGATGTCTAATGGAAAAAAAAAAAACAATCTTTTTCCATGCTTAATTGACTATGGGAAATCCAACATTAAAAATTGAGGAAATTATCATGACATGAAAAAATTGGATGGGAATATTGTGGGGATATTGACTAATTGACAGATGATTAAAATGAGTTTTTAATCTATGCCTCATTAAGAGATACAATATTATGTATTTGATGTAAGCCAAGGTTGATATTATAGCTACAACATTTGTTTAAAAATGCTGCAAAAAGTGGCTATTGTCGAAAAGTGAAATAAAACAATCAATCAGATAAATAAATATCTATGCTATAGCAATGTTTGTCTATATCTAGGTTTGCCTATAGCAATGTACTAATGTAGAACTGCCTTGTCTACTCTGAATCTGGTAGAAAATGTAGTATCCAAGATAGTCTTAAGAAGAAGGAAAAATATAAAATTCTTTCAAACTCTGAATTGACTGTCCCCCTCCCCCCAGGCAAAATACAAAAGTCATTAACTTTAAAATCAGCATGGCTTATTTAAGAGAGGTTCTACTTCTTTCTGAACCCCTATTAAATAAGGAAGTTCTGTTTGCTTGTTTCCAGCTCCTTTGGCTGTAAATTAGGACTGAGTTTTCTCTGTCACTAGGCTGCCTCTTGGAATGCACTCTCTTTGGAATTGAGGGGGCCTGACATCATTATTAGCTTGTTAAAAGGCCCTTAAAACACTTTCATACTGTTTAACTGCTGATTTCAACTGTTAACTTTAATTATTAATTCAACTTATACTACTTGTTTGTTCTAATTGCCTTTTAACTGCTGTTAACATTTGATTTTAGTTTGATTTTTCTTGTTTGTTTTTAATTGTAAATGACTGAGAGATTTTGGTCATTAATGATATAACAGTTTAAACCACTGAGTAGATAACTTGTGAAATTCATTAAAATTATGCAAGTTGATGATCACCTACTTGGAGAACTTTAAAAGGGTATTGGAAGAATTCAAGAAAGTCAGACCCATTAAGGACTGCTCACCTTGAAAAATCAGTACTAGTTACCTTAGGTTTAAGAGTGGCAAGCAATCTTTGTTGAAGAACAACTGCAGGGGAAGGAGTTACATCATTTGCTGCTATGAGTACCCAAAATATATCTGTTTAGCCTCTGTGAGAAGATATGTTGGAATAATCAGGGGTTATTATAGCACCTCATCAAAGGTGGTATTCAGCAGGTTCTGACCAGTTCTGGAGAACCGGTAGTGGAAATTTTAAGTAGTTTGGAATACCACCTCTGACTGATCCCGCCTCTATCTATTCTCTACGGATCAGCTGGGTCTCTTTTTGTTGCCCTGCACAGGAAAACAGAGCTGGAAAGCAGGTTAGTAAGGTGAGGAGGGAATGGGATTTGCAATAGCCTTCCCCCGGAGTGGGGAGGGAATGGAAATTTTACAATATCTATCCCCTGCCACACTCACCAAGCCACGCCCACAGAACCGGTAGTATTTTTTTTTTTTTTTAATCCTACCACTGCAACTCATGCTGTAAGCAGTGAACAGAGAACACAATCTGAAAATTATGGATTTATTTTCTCATCTTCATTTCTGAATGCGGGATTTACAATCCATGCCAAAAATATAGTAGTGAAGTTTGCAAAGTAGGAAGAAGTACTGTTCTAACCAGAAGGTTCATCTTATGAGACATTTAGTAGCATCGTTTTATTATCAAAGAGGTGATTTATGAAAAGGATGCTGATTCAACAGAAATGTCTTGTGAAGTATGATTTTGACTGTGTGCATTTTCCCCATTCCTTCCAATTCACACAACATACAAGGTATGTCCTTGTCTTATTCCTTCTGTTTCAGTGCACTTGCTTTTCTGCATGTTATTTTTCTTCTGCTTAAAAATATCCAAAAGATGTTCTGCCATAAATACACGAGCACATGTAACATTAATCGGACAAAGTACTAGGAAAGGTCTGTTCTGTACTAATAGCTTTTCTAGTTCTCCCTTGTATGCCACATTTAAATATTTTAATATCTTTTTACTAGTCTCATATTTGAACACATGTCAAAAACAGCTTTTGCCATCTATTATCTCTAAGGAAGTAAAGAATTTTCTATGCTTCTTTTCTTGTCTTCAAAAACCCAGTTCCTATTTGGATAAAGAAAAATACAACTGGTTCCATTATGTACAGTTCCACATATCTGCAGTTGATACAAATCAGACCGTTTATCTGTGGTAAAGAATTTGACATAAGTGAGACTTTGGTACATAGTTTTTGCTTGTAGGAAGATTTTTGAAAGGTTATTTATTTGAATGTATGTGTTTTATACATAGGCAAAATGATGGATATATGCAAACACACACACACACACACACACACATGACCACCACTTAACCATATCTTTCAAAAGTCATGTGGCACTGGGGAACTTCCAGAGGATTGGAAAAGAGCTGGTATGATTCCCATTTTCAAAAATGGGGAAAAATGGATCCAGGAAACTACAGACCAATCAACCTGACATCAATACATATGCAGATACTGGAAAAGATAATCAAGCAACAGATCTGTAAACATCTAGAAGCAAGCAAAGTTATCACCAGAAGCCAACATCGGTTTGGAAGAAACAGCTCATGCCAAACAAAATTTATTTCATTCTTTTACAGTGTGACTAAATTAGTGGACCAGTAAAATGTTGTCTATATTACAATTGGACTTCAGTTAGGCATTTGACAAAATAGAACACAATCAACTTCTTGGTAAGATAGAAAATGTGGGATAGATAGCATCACCACCAGATGGATTTGTAACTGGCTAACAAAATGCACTCAGTGTGCAGTATCCCAAGGTTCTGTCTTAGGTCCAATACTCTTCAACATCTTTATAAATGATTTACATCCCTTCTGTTAGAGATACACACCCTAGCAGAATGTGCAACGGCAGTCTAATGATGTGAGATAAACGTTGTTGTAGTTTACACTCAGTAAGAGTGTAAGACAGATACACTGTGCCAGTTAAATAGTTTTTTATTCCAGCAAGAGTTATAGCATAGTCAAATAGTCCATATATCATACACTAGCTCAGTCCATCCAGGGATTAATCAGTTGCAAAGTCCAGTGTCGAAAAAGAGGTCAGAAAAACTTACAAATAATCAGTCCAGCAATATATCTCTTTTGCAGTCAGAGATATGAAGAAAATCAAACCCCTTTTCTTCGTTTCAGCAACAGCAGGGAAACACACGCAGTTATCACCATCAATCCATCATTTGTCAGCTATCCAGTAAAAGCCACCAAACAGTGAGCTCTCTTGCTCCCTCTTATGGTGATTTTACAACCGCACCCAAAATACATGCTTTGCAGTTAAAGTGATACATACACTTAAACTCACTAACATAGTTTATATATTATTTTTACCCAAACTAAGTTAGGTAACCAATGTTATCCCTAACATTCTCCCCTTTTGGGTAATATAATATATAAATCTATTTACAATTTCAACCCATAGTTTTCACAATTTTCTTTGTGCTTGACTGCACCTTGGGCTTTTGTAAATCCATCAGCAATCCATCAGTCATGCAATATTCCGATCTCATTAAACCATTTTTTTACAGATTGTCTTACATTCAAATATCTCAGGTCAGTATGTTTAGATCTAGTTTTTACAGCAATATTTGTAGCCAACTGTATGGCTGCTTGATTGTCCTCATAAACTACAATGGCATCTTTAACAGTTATTCCCATATCTAACAACAACTGTTTATACAGAATTAAATCAGTACATAATAAAGATAGACATGAAAATTCTGCTTCCATTGTGGACATACTTATGTGTTGCTGTCTAATTGACCTCCAACCAATCAGTGTTTTACCTAATAGTATAGCCATGCCTGAAGTTGATTTTCTAGTTTTTTTTTTTAAAAAAAACAAATTTTATTAATTTTACAAAAAAAAAAATACACAATCCAGGCATAACAACTTGAAGAATCTTTTCTAAAAATAATAATAATAATAATTAAAGAAGAAAGCCAATAGAACATAACTCCAAATTGTAATATCAATATTTACATTATCTATTTAACTTCATATCTTATCCAAACTTCTCCTTTTATCCAAATTATATTTCTTGCTTATTAAAATTTTATTGCCTTTCATAAACATACAAAACACAAAACATAAACAAAACTAAAACATCTTTTCTGAAGGCTGCCTGATCCTGGGTTGAAACTCTTCACACAGACACAAAGTTGATTTTCTAGTTTTTATATCTGTTGCAAAACTTGCATCAGCATATGCACTTAAAATCAAATCATCTTTTGGCTCCAAATACAATGCATAGTGCATTGTCCTTTTAAGATACCTTAATATACGCTTTAGTGCTTGCCAGTGTTGTACAGTGGGTTCAGCATTGAATCTTGCCAATAGATTAATGCTATAGGCAATGTCTGGCCTTGACCAATTACTTATATATGATAAACTACCTATTAATGATTGATAAATGGTCTTATCAAATTTTGAACTTTGAGCATCAGTATGACAAAATTCCTGACTCATTGGAATTTTTGCCGGCTTACAAAGTTCCATTTTATACATTTTTAGCAATTGGTAAATTTTATCTTCTTGTGATATCTTATATCCACTATTGGTTTTGTTTATTGTCAGTCCTAGATATTGTCTTATTTCTCCTACTTGCTTTAATTTTATCCTCTTACTTAACAATGATATCATCTCAGTAGCTTCATTATTTGTCTTAGTAATTAAAACAATATCATCTGTAAACAACAATAATAATGATACAGTTCCATTTGTCTCTTTTTTAAATAAACATGGATCAACTAAACCTGCTTTAAATCCTATATTGTTTAACTCTTTCACAATATATTGGTTCCATTCCTAACCAGATTGTTTCAATCCATAGAGACTTTTATTCAGTTTCCAACAGTCATTATTATTTTTATCATCCTTTATACCTACTGGTTTTCTTAAATTTTTGTGTGCTGCAATGGTGCATGCAGATAGGCAGTTTCTACATCTAAATGATTTATGATATAGTTTTTCTTAGCTGCCCACACTAAAGCTGCTCTCAAGGTTGTTGCCTTTAAATTTGTTGCAAATACTTCATCATAATCATATGCAGTTTGATTAAATCCTTGAGCTACCAACCTAGCCTTATGGGTAACAGTCCCATTTTTACCAATTTTTAACTTAAATATCCATTTGCAGCCAATGGACTTTTCACCTGGAGGTAATTTGGCATTTTCATAAACTTTCATTTCTTTTAATGAATTTAATTCTTTCTCCATTGCTCTATGCCAATTTTCTTGTTCCTTTGCAGGATACATTCTAAGTTCTTCAACAGTAGTTGGAACTTTACTAACTTGGCAAACTATACTTGCTTGATACCTGTCAGGTGGTCTGGTTACACGTGTAGTATGTCTAGGTATTACAGGGCTTACAGGTGGACTTTCATGTTCTACCTGTTCCTGATTATCTATTTCTTCCTATTCTGGTACTATATGATCTTCCTGTACTTCCTCTTTAATTGTACTCTTCTTATTACTGATTTGGTCTTTTGGTCTTTTGTAGGTTTCTATAATTACTTCCTTACTTGAATCTTGTTCCAGTTTTTCCCATCCAACATGTTCTAGGAATTTGACACTAGCACTACAGTAAACTCTAGATGTTCCTTTTCCCCAGAATCTGTATGATTTGTGATTAGATTCATAACTTTTTAGCCCTATGTTACCCCTTATTTCTCAGTTGTGTAGGAATATGCACCCATGCTGGTGCTCCAAATGTATGCATGTAGCTTAAGTCAGGTTTTCTACCATGCCACCGTGTGAATGGTAATTCACCTGTTGTTGAGTTAACAACATTATTCAATATATGATTACCACACATTATTGCTTCTCCCCACAAAGTTTCAGGTAATCCTGAATCTGACAGCATAGTACAAGCCATTGCTTGAATTGTTTGGCCTCGTCTTTCTATAAAGGCATTATGTTGTGGCCTATATGGTGCAGACTTTTTATGTTCAACACCTGCCATCTTCAGTTTATTTTGGAATTTATTGTTTATAAATTCTGTACCATTATCAGTGATAAGAGTTACTAACTTCCTTTTAGTTTTTTTTTCTGCGAATTTAAGCCAATTAAAGAAATTTTAATATGTTTCCATTTTGCTTTTCATTAGATAACAGAAACCACATCTGGAATAATGGTCCATTATACTTAGTATATAACGAGCACCTCCCATACTTGGTTTGTTAGGACCTATAATATCAACAAATACGACCTCTAGAAGCTCCTTTGTTTTAAATCCATTAACTCTATTTGCTGGTATTTGCTTGCTCTTTTCTTGACTACTAAGAATTGCAGTGCAAATACTTACTGCAAGGCTTCAGTTTTATACCCTTAGATAGTTCTACCGTTTGTTTAAGCATTTTAAAATTTATATGCCCCAAACGTCTGTGTAACAAATGTATGCACTCATCATGAGGTTTAAAATTATTTAACATTATTATAATAACATTATTATTATTATAAGCCTATAAACTGTGTTAGCTACCTCTGAATGATTATCATTTAACACATACAATTCACCTCTAAAAGTTGCAGTCACTTTTTTACCTTCTTTTTCAATTATGCAATTGTCTCCCCTAAAGGTAATTACATAACCTAGTTTAACCAAAACTCTAACTGAAAGCAAATTAAACTTAAGTTGTGGTACATATAACATTTTTACATTTTCTCTTATGCAAGAACAATATGATATACCTTCACCTTTAGCTTTCAGTTTCCATCCATTAGCTAACGATATCTGCTGTGAACTTGTGGACATCTTAATAAATTTTTTCTTATCTTTCGTTATGCAGTGCGATGCTCCACTATCTACAACCCATAAATTACTATTCACAGTTTTGTTGCTATACATGGCTAACTCTATGCATTTTTTATCCTTTTGATGCTTTTCATCTTTCTGGCTGGCATTTTGGCTTTTTTTTTTCTTGCAGAATCTAGCCAAATGTCCTTTTCCTCCACAATTAAAACATTTTCTAATTGTATAAGCTGACGAAGATATTTTCTCTTCTTCACATTTTGGTTTTTCCCTTCTGAGTTGATCCCTTTCAAGCCTTCTCCTGGCTTCTTCAATTAATCTGTCATTAATGTCAGTTAATGTGAGGTTATCTTTTGGCAGAACCTCAAGTGAAGTTATGTAGTCATCATAGCTTTTATCTAAAGAAGATAAAATTATATAAACTTGGTGTAGTTCTGAGAAGATAAGTTCTTTTTCATGCAGTTCCTGAAAAATTCTCTTCATTGTATTTATATGATTCAGCATGTCTCCATTCTTTTGAAGATGTGTTCTGAATAGTTTCCATGTAAGATTTATATGTGCTCCTAAGCTGTCTCGAACATAAATCTTCTTTAAATTCTCCCAACATTTGGCAGCTGTTTCTTCTCCTCGAATATGCACAAGCTGCTCATCACAGAGTATCAGTCCTATTATACAGAGAGCTTGTTCATTCTTTGGTTGATATTCTTGTATTTTCTGGGCATCATTCTCATCCTCCAGATCCCATGCATCTACTTCTGGTGGGTTTTGAATTATACTCCACAAACCTTCTCTGCATAGAAGTAGGCTACATTTCATAGACCATGAAACATAGTTTGTTCCATCCAGTTTGGATATTAGAGATAAACTTTGTAAATTGATTTGTGCCATCTTTTATCTGGATATTAAACTATAATTAATAAAACACAGCTGTCTGTTTACAGTATTGTGTAACTACACAAACTCTCATTTTAATCTAAGCCTGTTATATCCTGGTTAGTCTGACTGTGCACCTGGTCCCATAACCAGTGTTAGGGATACACACCCTAGCAGAACGTGTAACGGCAGTCTAGCAGGCAGGCAAATGATGTGAGATAAACGTTGTTGTAGTTTACACTCAGTAAGAGTGTAAGACAGATACACTGTGCCAGTTAAATAGTTTTTTTATTCCAGCAAGAGTTATAGCATAGTCAAATAGTCCATATGTCATACACTAGTTCAGTCCATCCGGGGATTAATCAGTTGCAAAATCCAGTGTCGAAAAAGAGGTCAGAAAAACTTACAAATAATCAGTCCAGTAATATATCTCTTTTGCAGTCAGAGATATGAAGAAAATCAAACCCCTTTTCTTCGTTTCAGCAACAGCAGGGAAACACATGCAGTTATCACCATCAATCCATCATTTGTCAGCTATCCAGTAAAAGCCACCAAACAGTGAGCTCTGTTGCTCCCTCTTATGGTGATTTTACAACCGCACCCAAAATACATGTTTTGCAGTTAAAGTGATACATACACTTACACTCATTAACATAGTTTATATGTTATTTTTACCCAAACTAAGTTAGGTAACCAATGTTATCCCTAACACCTTCACTAAATGATTTAAATGAGGGGATAGAAGAGGAACTCATCAAATTTGAAGATGACACTGTTAGGAATGTAAGTCATCTAACAGTTAGTTGGGTTGGAAAATATATAAACCACGATAGACATTTTAATACTGTTTCTTTAAGAGAATGCTGAAACTGTAATTGGGTGTGGTTCCTCAAATGGCCATAAGATGGAGCCAGAAACCTGGGTTGTTTAGTCTTGTTCTGTTCTGTTGTTCTGGAGAGTGTTGCTGTTCCTATTGAGTGTTACTGATCATAGTTCATCTTGGATTTGATATTAGTCTGTTACTGAACTGCTTTTGATACTGGACTTTGTTATTTGGATTATCCCTGGACTGAAAACTGACTGCTTTAACTATGAATGACTTGGACTGCTTGTTTGGACTTTGCTTAAACGTTTATTGGAAGTAAAAACCTACATTTTACTATACAGTATAGCTGCATGCTGTTTGTGTGTTATTCTTCACCACTCTCACTAGGTCTCCCTGTGTGTGCTCATTCTCCTAACGGGGAATTACCTCAACAGACACCAAGCTGGATGCAGAACCAATACCCAAGAAGATAGGTTTAAGATCCAGAAGGCTCTCAACAGACTTGAATACTTGATTCTATCTATAGTTAGGTTTTATGCTTAGAGCCAAAAAAAACAAATGCTTAGTACAGAATAGGCAGTAGATTGGTGGTATCTGACTCAATAGCAGTAACTGTTAGAGGAATCTGTGAGTCCTAGTGGACAATCACTTAAATATCAGTTAGCATATTTGAGGGGCTGCCACAAGGAAGAAGTGTCAACTACCAGTACACCATCACTGGAAAATTTTAAGAAGAAATTGGACAGGCATTCATCTGAAATGGTATAGGTTTTTCTGCTTGAGCAGGGTTGGACTGAAGACCTCTAAGATCCCTTCCAATTCTGTTATTCTGTGTGTGTGTGTTTGTACATATATACACACAAACACATATGCATATATGTACACACACATGCATACACATACACATACAAACATAACATTATTTTTCTCATGACCTGCAATTTTGTTCTCCATGATTGGCAAGCTGTGGAATGGAACTTCTACAACTAATCCATGTCACCCACATAGGTCTCAGTCATACCAAATCAGTTTCTCATATTGATTTGCTTGGTAGAAATGCAACTACATTTAAAAAAAAAAAAAAAGTCCAATGAAATCACTGAGATTCATGCAGACTAATCTTTCTGGAATGAGCCAATTTATGAAACAGACGTTATGGAATCCATACTGCTGGTCTCTGTTGTGAATGTATTATGTAAGGGTATTCTGAAAGATATGAAATGAATAGAAATAGAAGCAGCCCCCATAGGAGGCACCTAATAGACACTACATTCCAAACAATGTCAGCTGGATGAGACAATCTGTGCCCCCCTCTGGCCCTAGGCTCACTGTCCAGTGCGCAGTCATTACGAGTTCACCCATTCTTTCTAGAACTGCCCATGGGATGGCCTACATCTGGCTCCCACTAGACTGCACTCACTGGCCTGCCTGCAGACTCCATTGGTATACCCAAACTCTGTAGAACTGACCCTTCTAGATCTCACTGTCTTGCCCAAACTGCCCAATGACTGCCTGTGGCCATTTCCCATTATTCCATGTTACCAGGCCCTGCCCGCTGTCCTCACTGGCCTGCCTGCACTTCCTAGCACCTGCTCATACCATCACTCTGTGGCACCTGTACAACCACCTACACACCATACCTGAGACTCTGGCGCTTAATGACCCACATTGACCTGAGGTCCCATGGCAACCAGGACTGCTGAGATTGCTATCACCAAGCAATGCACTGACATGATATAGCAGTTAATGGCTGCATTGCTTAATGGAAACAATTATTTATTTATTTATTTATTTTTGTCAATTGCTTACAAGATAATAGGTATAAGGAATACATGGATACATATAAGAAAAATAAAAAAAGAAACAAATGAAACAATAGGAAAGGAATGGTAGGCACGTTGGTACACTTAAGCGCACCCCCTACAGACCTCTTAGGAAAGGGGTGAGGTCAATAGTAGACAGTCTAAAGTTAAAGTTTTTTGGGGTTTGGGGAAGAAACCACAGAGTCAGGTAGAGTATTCCAGACATTGACCACTCTGTTCCTGAAGTCGTATTTCCTGCAATCAAGTTTGGTGCGAATAACCTTGAGTTTGTATCTATTGTTTGCTCTTGTATTGTTATAGTTGAAGCTGAAATATTCATTGACAGGTAGAACATTGCATTGTATGATTTTATATCCTATACTTAGATCAGACCGAAGGCAGCATAGTTCTAGGTTTTCTAGGTTTAGAATTTCAAGTCTGGTGGCATAAGGTATTCTGCAACGAGTAGAGGAGTGGAGAACTCTTCTTGTGAAATATTTCTGGACTTTCTCAACTGTGCTAATATCAGATACGTAATGTGGGTTCCAGATTGATGAGCTGTATTCGAGTATTGGTCTAGCAAATGTTTTGTATGCTCTAGTTATTAGTGTAATATTACCAGAGAAAAGGCTACGTAAGATTAGGTTAACAACCCTTAACGCCTTTTTGGCTATGTAGTTACAGTGGGCTCTAGCACTTAGATCATTTGAGATGAGTACTCCAAAATCCTTGACAGAGTTTGGATCATCAACAAGGTCTTGACTATACATCCTGTATTTTATTTTCTGATGGTTTTTTTTTTTTTTCCAATATGTAAGACAGAGCATTTATTAGTTGAGATTTGAGGTTTCCATTCTGATAAATAGTCAAGATCTTTTTGAAGGGTAGCAGTATTGTCTGTGGTATTGAACAGCTTTACATCGTCAGTGAAAAGAACACAGTTGCTCTTAATATGATCACAGAAGATAGGACGCTCCCAATTTTGACCATTTGTTGCATGTTTGACAGGAATGCTTCTATCCAGTTATGCAGATGTCCAGAGATACTGTAAGATTTTAGTTTTAGGAGTAGTTTGTCGTGTACCACTGAATCAAAGGCTTTACAGAAGTCTATGTAGATTGTGTCTATTGCTTTGCCCTGATCGAGTTGTGTAGTCCATATGTTTTTGCAGTGTAAGAGTTGCAGATTACATGATAGTTTTTTTGCCTGAAACCAAATTGTTTATTAGAGAGTAGGTTGTTTGTCTCTAAGTGGAGGATAATGGATTGGTTAATAATTGATTCCATGACTTTATAGGTGACGCAGCATAAAGAGATTGGTCTGTAATTTTCAATTAGGCTGGGGTCTTCCTTTTTGAAGATGGGCATAACCATGGCTTGTGACCAAGTTTTGGCAAGGAGCTGGTCCTGACAGATTTTTCAAAGATTATTTTTTATTTTTCTTATATGTATCCATGTATTGATAACTATATTTTTACTTATACCTGTATCTTGTAAGCAATTGACAAATAAAAATAAATAAAAACAAATAAATAAAAAATAAAATATATATGATATTAATTGTAACTTAAAAATAGGATGGGATGACTGTTGATATTGTGCACAAGAGATATGTACCAACCGAAACACTGTACAATGGAAAGAAGATTTTACTCAATGTTGTACATTTAGTGTTTGTTTATGTTTGTTGTTTAAAATTTAAAAAAAATGTTCAAAAAAAAAAGCCGTTTTCCCTCTTTGGGAAAGAGTGTGATTGTCAAGGTGCTGTAGCTCTAAAGGCTTACTCTTATTTTGACCCTTTTTGATAATGGATCTATGGGTCCCAATAAGCCATTAGGTCATATTAACTGGACCTCCAAAGATAATCATAAATCAGCCAGAGCAGCTACTCATGATCACAATATGGAAAGGAAACAACATCTCTGGATTGATCCAACTTTGCAGCACTGTCTCAACCACCCATTCCTCATTGTCCAATCCAAATTTGAATGTTTATTTTTTAATGATGATAGCATTCAGCATTAATGAATGCAGATGAACTGGACATACATATGTTTCTAATCAAACATTTGTTCTCTTCATGAAGTCTCTCCATGAGAAATAACAATGAAAAAAGTTTTCTAAAAGAAAATGGTTCCAATACAGACTTGTGAAGGAAAATGAAACTCATAGTGATGACTGCAAATGCTGTCTTCCATTTCCCTTTGACACAAGTTAAATTTAAATGAAGAGTGGTCGTTTTCTGGTCATTGTCAAGTAGCATAGGGTGGTTGAACTCTTAAAAGTTTTGAGTAGGACCAAAACAAAAGGTGGTTTTGATTTCATGCTAATTTTAATGGAAGTACAATTCTCCAGTTCCATTTTGAGTATCTTTTCTTTCATGTCACATTAAAAATTACATTTTTTTACAAATACATTTTGAATTGTAGATTTCAGTTTTCAGCTATAAAATTGCGCAAAACTGACTCAAGATTTCTTCAGAAAATGTGATGGCCTATCATGAAAATGCAGTGTTAGTCCTCATCCCCACTTAATCCGATTAAACTGTTCCTCAAATTCACCTTTTCAGATTCATCAAGGGGCCATGTTTGGGACACTCTTATCAAAGTAATATTATACTTTTTAAACCTGCAACAGAGGACTCAGCACTTGAATGAGTAAATTAAAAACATGTGTTTGCTAAATTCTAAAGTTAAGATTTAGAATGGGAAAGGCTTCTATTCCTGTGATACATATTGAAAACAGTTGAAGTTTTGATGTCCTCAGACATCAACTCCAGCATGAGCAGCAAGGTGGCTAGTATTGAAGATGCTCACCTCCCATTTGGAAGGTTGAGAGTTCAATCCTGGGTAGTGGCAGATGTTTCTCGCTTGGAGTACAAAGAGAAAATATCTGCTGCAATCTCCACATAGTTGGCAAGAAGGGCATCAGCTCCATTCAATCACCCAACTTTACCCCAAATTAAGCAATTACAGGGTTATAAAAAAGGGAGAAAGACAGCAATGCAAATAAAATACCTGCCCTATGTAATGTGCCTCCTGAGCTTCATTTGTTTTGTTTTTTATACACAGATGACACCATTCCTACTGACTGTTATAATTATGGTGGGAATAATCTATCTCTCTGGACACTAGTTAGAATCACAGGCATTTTATCCTGGGTGCTGGAATGTTTACTCCTCCTGGTTCATATTCCATGGTGGATCCCTGAATCACTGAAGCTTAAATTCATTTTGGTTTATTTCTACGGATTCACTGTAAAAATAGTGACAAGTTGGATTTGTTTTTGTTTTTTTTTGTTTTAAGATGTTTTAAGATTCATCAGTCCCTAAAACCAACAGCATCAGTAGGCATTTGGATTACCATCTCAGATTCATACAAATTGTAATAACACATCTCTTTCAGGAATTGAATGGAAAACTTTTTTGTATCATGAAAAGAAGAAAGAAAGAAAGAAAGAAAGAAAGAAAGAAAGAAAGAAAGAAAGAAAGAAAGAAAGAAAGAAAGAAAGAAAGAAAGAAAGAAAGAAAGAAAGAAAGAAAAAGAAAGGAAGAGGGAGGGAGGGAGGAAAGGAGGAAGGAAAAACTTACAAGTTGCCCTAGATGCTAAGTAACCTAACTAATCACCTCCTATCAAGTCCTGAAATGAAGAATGGAAGGAGGCGGAGCCTCCTCGCCGACGGATGGTAGATATCAACTCTCTGCGACTATCGTTCGTGCTCTTTCGTTGGAGAGCCCCAATTATCCTGATTAGGGGCTGAAACTGCCTTGGAGGGGCAGTGGAGTAAGAGGAAGCAGCAAGCCTGTCTGTGGGGAGCCGCATCTCCCCCCCCTCCCGGGCTTGGCTTTTTTTCCTCCCGAAGATTACTGCAGCGATGGTCTAAAATGGCCATCCCGAAGAGGATGACTCAGCTTGACTAAGATTTGTGCAGGAGGGAAGAAAGAGGTGGATAACATCTGAACCGGGACAACTGGGCAGTATAACCAAATAAAAGTACCCTGGGATTAAGGTAATATGGAATTTTTAAGAAAAGAAAAGTGAGCTGCGAAATTACAAAGGGACAGAGAAAAAAAAAAGGAAAATATTTTTGACAGCTAAATGGAGCTTCGAACCGGGAAAGGAAGAAGCTGGAATTAAAGATTTAATGAAATTGGACTAAAATAATTTGGGAATAATCAAGTATAAAATTAAAGCTGGACTTAATATTGCCAAAGAATAATAATAATAAAGTTTATAAATTGGAGACTGGATTGCCTTGGAATATTGAGGTTCGAAAAACCTTAAATAAAAATATAGGGGGAAAAAAGTAAGACTTTGTATAATGGAGAGTGTCACCTTTTGATAAAAATTTAGTTCAAATAAAAAGGAAAGCATTTTGTTTTTGAATGAACTGATATAAAGTTACAGAAATATTGAAACAAAGTAAGAATTTTAGAAAGTGAAAGCAGAACCAGAATAAAGGAAAGAGCAAGGAAGGAAAGATTGTTTGTGGGACTGACTGATGTTTTTGGTATGAATCCTGAACTGGAATAGCTGAGAACTTTAAAAAATTGAAAGAAGAAAGAAGGAAAGTAAAAGTGGTTTTTTTTTTGTGGACTTTGAGGATTATAAAATATAAGAATGATGATATCTCTTTGGGACTTAAAAATGGAACTTAAAAATATGAGAGAATTACTACAGGAAAGAGGCGAATCACTTTGCTCTGTGCTAGAAAAAATGGAAATGGCGATTGAAGAACAAGAAGAAAGATTCTCAGAAGAGCAGGAATTGACTCAAGGAGAAGACATTTTGAATGGACAATTAACACAAAGAACATTACAAAGAAGTGGGGAAAGAAGGAAGGTTAAAAAGTTGAATTTTAAGAAAGCAATTAAAAGAGGGAATAATTGTGAAGTTAGAAAAGGCAGGAAGATTCAGCAGAAAAGGGAAAGGGAAGATATTAAGAAGGAGATAAATTGGAATGAGAAAAGTCATGGGGAAAAAAGAGGGAGGAGAAACAGTAAGACTAGTAAAATGTTGAAAGGAAATTGTTTCTTTACAATTAAAAGAAGGAATACTTGTGAAGTCAGGAAATGTAGAAAGAATGAGAAAAGACATGGGGAAGAGAGTGGGAGGAGACTCGGGTTCGCTCCCTGGACAATGCACGGGAGAAGTAGTAAGAAACAGGCATGTGACAGAAAGAACCACAGAACTAGTAAAATGCTGAAAAGAAATTGCCTTTTCAGAGATAATGGTTGATGAATTAAAAGGGGGATTCTGCAGAGTGACAAGGGGTAATAAGAATATTTCTGCAATTAAAAATATTTAGAAAATAGGGTAATATAGATATTGATAACTCTTATTAAAGGGGGGGGAATATGCTGTGGAATCCAATTGAGAAGATGTAATGACTAATGGTTTATTGGGAATTAAGATGAGGGAATAAAGGTATATTCTAATCATTAAGGTGTCACACTCAAAATAGTAAAAGAGGGGAAACTTATACTTGTTCTTTTTTCTTTTTGTGTGGGTGTGTTAAGATCTGTATCAATTTAGAACTTATTAAATGTGTGTAATTGAAAGGGAATGTGACAGACTAATGAACCAGCTAAATTAATAAGTTTAATATAGATTATTAAAAGCAAGGAGAGACATTAATAACTTCATTATTACCACTATTAGGCAAATATATATTGTTTATTTGTATTTTTAAAATAAATATTAAGGATTATATTTAAAATAATTGAAATGAAATTAAATGTTTAGATTGGGATTAATGAAAGAATTTAGAATTAAACCTTATTAGTATTTATTAGGTAAATACATATTGTTTAAAAACAAATACTAAAGGATTAATTTGAAATAATTGAAATGAAACAAAATTGATTGAAATTAAGGAAAGAGGCTAGAATTAATGTGTTTGTTTCTCTCCCTACTGAAAATTTGGAATGGAAAAGGTAATAGAATTAAGTATGTATATATCATTGTATAATTTCTGTCATATTTGTATGTAAAGATGATGACCCGGAAATATGTTGTCCACCAAAAAAAGATTTTTGTTTTTAATGTGAAAACTGAATAAAGTTTGTTAAAAAAAAAAAAAAGTCCTGAAATGAAGAGCCAAAGGTCTAATAATGAAGTAATGTGTGCATTACTTATAAAAAGAATGATGAGTTTAAAAGCCTTTTCTTCATTATAGCATTTTTCATTATAACTTCCTCGCATGTTGGGGAAATGTTAAAGCTGGGAGCTAGTAGAGCTGTGTAAAATAAAATAATTAAGAAAGCTGATGTCAGTAGGTTGAATGGGTGTGAAAAGAGGTCAACCAATGATCCTGTATTTCTAAATTTCTAGACATAAAAGTAATTGGTACCCTGGATCTTTAATGATATTTTCCATTCTGATATGCAAACAAAATACTTAGATCTTGTGAAGGCTTCTCATTAACACACAAGGAATAACTTGTTTGCTTTTGCAATATCTGAAATTAACTTAATTAATGATACCACAGGATTGGAAGAATCTTACCACCAGCAGGTGCCTGAAAGTGGAATATTTTAAAAACTGTACCATAAGAACTTAAGAAGAGTGTCAACTTTAATTCTCACTTCAGCCACCTACTGTGTCACTTCAAAGCTTCTTATAGTTTGCTTATGAATATTTCAGATTACTTCTCTACCTACTGGGTAAAATTAGAGTATAGCATTTTGTTTTTACAAAATATAGTAATCAGAAATGCTGGAGAACCTAGGGTATGAGTGTCACCTTTCTTGATTAAATACTTTAAATTGAATGAAAAACATACAGAGCAGTTATTTTTGAATAGATATTTGATTGAAAAGTTTTATCAATCTTATAATACTTTTAAATTAGCAATAGAGCTATATTGCTGTTTTTAGTTTGTGATTGATTTGTCAAGTGGAACAGTGTTACTTTTATTCCTTGAGGGCTTTTTTTTCTTTTAATGCTAAATAAACTGAAAATTTATTCAAAAACATGTGGTAATCTAGAGATGGAGGGTCATTCTATTTTTAGTGTATCTTAATGTCACTTATGTTCTTCAATAAACCTTACATTGAAGAATGCTGATTTACAGTAGCATTTATCTTGTGTGAAACTTAAAAATTCAGTCTTTGATCAATGTCCTTGATCAATGTCCTTGATCAAAACAAGGGCTAACTTGTTACATTTAAGAGAATAAAGGGAAAATACACATGAAGAAGATATCCACTTTGGTCTAGTGGTTAAAAGAACCAGACTAGAAAGTGGAAAACTGAGTTTAGTCCTGCCTTAGGCATGAAGCTGCTTGGGTAACCTTAGATCATAACTCACTTTCAAGCCTTAGAAATAAGCTGGCAATGGCAAATCACTTCTGAAATCCTACCAAGAAAACTGCAGAGATTAGTTCAAGCAATCACCAAGGAGTCCAGAATGTCTTGAAGGCACAAAACAGAAAAATATACAAAGAAGGAAAATATGAAACCCAAGTGCAACAGAGTGGAAAAAATTATGTCACAGAGTGCCATGTAACATAAGCATATGGAATTACACTCCTGGGAAGTATAAAAATGAATGTTTGGTGGAATGGAAGTCCTCAAGTTGCACCCACAATTGAGCCCAAAATGTATGCTGCCCAGTGAAATGTTTGTTAAGTGAGCTTTGCCCCATTTTATGACTTTTCTTGGCACAGCTGTTAAATGAATCATTCCATTGTTCAGTTACTAATGCAATTATTAAGTGAATCTGGATTCCCCATTGATTTTGCTAGTTGCTAAACATCTGAATTTTGATCACGTGACCATGGGATGCTGCAATGGTTGTAAGTGTGAAAATGGTCATAAGTCACTTTTTTCAGTGCTATTGTAACTTTAAACGGTTTCTAAGTGTGCTTTGTAAGTCAAGGACTACTGTATAAAAGGCTTTGGATGATGGGAAAATGCATATAAACATATGAGGAAGAGAGAGAGAGAGAGAAAAAAAAAACTTACTGTATATAGTGTAAAATATAGTCAAAGAGCTCTTTCTCCTGATCAAGCTACCTGTTGTCCCCAGTCCTTAAGTTAACAGAAAACATATACTGCTTAATTGTGCTACCCAATGGTTAAATACTTTTGTGCCTCCATAGTAAGGCCACTGAATGGTGCTTCTCTGATAGATTTAATGTAGGACAAGTTAAAAGAAGTGATTGGTGCAGTAAATATTTATAATATTTGGATACTATAAACCACTTGGAGTCAGCAGCAATGATAAATTTAATAAAATAGTAATTTCTTTAGCTTATTATTTCTTACCTAATTTCTTCACTTTGCAAAATGTTGCTTACCACTAATGGTAAGCACTAACCACTTACCACTAACATAATATTTGTTAGTTGCAGTGGTGGTATGCTACCAGTTTGGACTGGTTCAGCCCAATCAGTAGTAAAAAAAAAAAAAAAAGGCCTCCCATGATCAGCTGAGAGGAGGGAAAAGCCTCCAGCTAAGAGGAAGAAGAAAAAAACACAGGATCAGCCCTCCTACACTTTTCTCTTCTTTATCCTCTCAGCTGATTGGTGCTACAGGCCTCAGTAGGTGTGGGTGAAGCAGCGTGTGTGCATTAGGTGTGTGTGCTTTAGGTGCGCATGCAGGGGTGGGATACGACCGGGTTAACTACCGGTTTGGGATTTATGAGCTTCCCTGCATGCTGCGAGCCACGCACCTGTAAATCGTCATCAGCAGCTGCGTGCAGAGAAGCAGCCTTTGAAACAGCCCTCTTTTCCTGCTTTTTTTAACTGCAGCTGTGCCTTGTTCAGCAGCTGAAGTTGAAAAATCAGGACATCAGGTAAGAGCCCGGGGGGGCGGCTGGGCAAAAACATCAACAGACATGGAACTGGTTCTATGTCTGCTGCTCTCCAGAGCTACCAGTTCTACAGAGGTGGACAGAACCGGTAGAAACCCACCCCTGTGTGCATGCACACACATGCAATCACTGAATTGGTAGTGGAACAGCTAGGGTCCCACTGCTGATTAGTTGCCTTAAATTTCACCAAATTGGAAAAGTAGATATAAATAAAATCAAATGAATAAATAAAACCTATGAAATAAACCTATTTAAGTAATTTAGAAGAGTTATTTTTGTTTCTGTGGTAAAATGTGATCCGGATTCCCAGGAAGAAAGGGCTACATTTCAGAGGACTAAGAGACAGTGAAGTTTAAGTACTTTGGTTGGAAGAAAAAGGGTAAAGGAAGCCTTTCCCTAGAACTGGTCAGAGTATATCTTTAATAATATAGTTGCTTTAGTTTGGCAAGATTCTGTCTATAGGTGAGGAACAGCAAAGGAAACTTGGATTTCTTAGTTTGGGGGGACTGACATTTCTCATATATCCTCCCCCCTCCCCGGTTATCCTAACCTTGGAAATGTTGACAAGGGTTTCTGAAATCTTGTTATTTGATATAATCTATATTGCCCCATTTATAATTGCTCCATTAATTGCTTGCATGTGTTGATGACTTCAAGCATTCAAAAGGGCAGGCAATAGCTCCATTTGCAGTAATTTGACACAGAAAGATTTTCCATTGACAGAGGTTGAATCACATCAAAATTTTCAAGACACTTTTGCTAAAATGATGGTGCATGACACAACACAAAAATGATTTAAGGTTGTAAATCTGGAGAAAGTAACTTTTTTGTAGGTGGAGAAGCTGGTCCATTCAACAAGATCTCATTTATACATACATACATACATACATACATACATACATACATACGTAGGTCTAGGTGTGTTCGGGTCTTTTCCTGTGTAAGATTAAGAGGATCTTGGCAATGTGTCGGTGAGGTCCCACTCGCCATCCTCAGGCTGGTGCTTTCGGCTTCGTACCAGTGCAAGCAGTGTGTGATCGGAGCTGCTGTCTCTCTATAAATGCTGGTGGTGGGGGCTGGTGTGCCGGGCTGGTTGGCAGCGCTGCTGCCTCTTGATTGGTTGATGGAGTTGATGTTGGTATAATGGGCTGTGTGATTGCCTTGTGAGTTTTGTTGTGGAGATATCCTGGATCTTGTGCTGTAATCTCGTGGGTCGTTTGTTTTGTAGTGATTTTTTTTCCATTAGCCTCTCGTGTTTTAATGGCTTGGGTAATGGGTTGTGTGATAGGCTTGCGAGTTCTTTTGTTGTGATATCCTGGGTATATCTATATCTATATCTATATCTATATCTATATCTATATCTATATCTATATCTATATCTATATCTATATCTATATCTATATCTATATCTATATCTATATCTATATCTATATCTATATCTATATCTATATCTATATCTGTCTGTGTGTGTATGTATCTTTGGTTATTCAGGTTTTCTCCCGCGTAAGATTGGAAATATCTAGGCAACGTTTTGATGAAGTCTCATTCATCATCTTCAGGCTTGGTCTTCAGCTCTGTGCTTCTCAGAGTGATGTGAGCTGCTTCTTCCTTTTAACTGCTAGTGGGGGTGTGACTTGATTGGCTGGGGGCTTGGCTGTGTTCTGATTGGGTGGGGGTGTGTTCTCATTGGTTGGTGGTTTGGCTGTGTTCTGATTGGTTGGGGGGTTGGCTGTGTTCTGATTGGCTGGAGGCGTGTTCTGTTCAGGTGGGGGCTTGGTTGTGCTCTGGTTAGTCTTAGTTGCTGGGGGATTTGAGCTGGTGAGCTGTGATCTTGCTGTTTGGCTTCGAGTTCGTGGTCGTGCTGCATCTTCATGGTGGGGGTCAGTTCGCTTCATGTATGGCTCAGAGGGGTTTGAAGTGGGTAGTGATGCAGCTGCAGTACGGCTTCTGGTCCGTGGTCGTGTTTCATCTTCTGTGTGGTGTGAGTCTGCTTTCTACGTGGAAGTGTGATGGTAGCATCTTGTGTGGCTCTCAGGGGTGTGGGTCTGGTGTCATTCTTCATGTTAGGTACTCGTCTGTTCATGAGGGCGGGTTTCCAAATGGCTGGTAGGTGGGAGGTATCATCTCATTTATTCATGCTGTGTGGGCGTTTTTCTATCTCTATGGCTTCTCTGATTATTCTGCTGCTGAAGTGTTCGGTTTTGGCGATAGTTCTGGTATTTTTAAAATCAATCTCATGTCCTGTGGCTTTGAGATGTTGGATCAGGGAAGAGGTCGGTTCTTCCTTTTTGATTGAGTTCTTATGTTCTTCAATGCGTGCACCTATTCTTCTGTTAGTTTGTCCAATGTATATGTTGGGGCAGGCAGTGCAAGGGATTTCATATACTCCTTGATTTTCTAACTCGATTTTGTCCTTAGGGTTTCTTAGGATGGTGGATATCTTTCTGTTTGTGCAGAATACTGTCTTAATGTTGTGTTTTTGGAGGATCTTGCTGATTTTGTCTGTAGTGCCTTTTATATATGGGAGGAGGGCTTTGCCATTCTCTTGTTCTCTGTCTTGGATTTTGGTTGGGGTTTCTTTTTGGATTAGGTGGGTGTCTTCTTTCTTTGGAATCCATTGGCTGTCAGCACGCCGGTGAGGGTCTCTAGGTGTTGTTCGTCGGCTAAGCATTTTGTTCTGGAGATGAGTGTCTCGGCTACGGAATTGATCTGTGCTGGGTGGTGGTGTGAGAGTGCGTGTAGATAGCGGTTTGTTTGTGTTTTCTTCTGGTAGATGGTGTGTCCTAGGGAGCCATTGGATTTTTTGTATACCAAGACATCTAGGAAGGGAAGTTGGTTGTTAGCTTCTGTTTCCATGGTGAATTGTATTTTGGAGTGTAGGCTGTTGAGGTGTGTGAGGAAGTTGTTCAGTTTTTCTTTCCTGTGTGGCCAGATTATGAAGGTGTCATCTACGTATCTGAGCCAGAGTTTGGGTTTGTGATCATATTTTTCTAGAGCTTGTGTTTCAAAGTGTTCCATGTAGAGGTTAGCGATGACAGGTGAGAGGGGTGATCCCATGGGTGCTCCTTCGATTTGTTTGTATTTTTGTCCATTGTAGGTGAAGTATGTATTGAATAGGCAGTGGTTGGTCAGATCTAGGATGTGCTTGGGGGGTTGTATTTGTTTAGGATGGCTGTCAAGGCTTCTTTTATTGGCACTTTGGTGAAGAGGGATATGTCATCGAAGCTCACTAGTAGATCACTGGGTTGTAAGTTTTGTTTCTTTATGATCTCGATGAACTGGAATGAGTTTCTTACATGTGAGTTGATGGATTCTGCATAGGGCTGTAGTTGTTTGGCGAGAAATTTGGCTAGGTTTTGTAGAGGTGAGCCTATGGAGCTGACTATTGGTCTAAGTGGGGTTCCTTCTTTGTGTATCTTGGGAAGACCATAAAGTTTAGGGCATCTGGATGATTTCTCTCTGGGTATGATTCTTTGCTGGATTTCTTCACTGATGGGGGAGGCTTTTATTTTGGATTTGGTGGTTTTTTCTAGGTAGGTGGTGGGGTCTGTCTTTAGGGGTTTGTATGTGGGGTCTTGGAGTAGGTTGGTTAACTTGGATTGGTAGTCGTGTTGCCCTTGTCTGCTGGTAGGTTATTATGCTGGTGTCTTCTTTCAGGTTAAGTAGTGCAGTTTGTTCTTCTTTGGATAAGTTGCTTTTGGGTGGTTTGCTAGTGCAGAGGATGTTGGTGATTTCAAGTCTGATTCTATTAGCATCATCAGAGTTGGTTTTGGGCAGGCTGGTTTCAACTCCGCATATGATGGTTTCTGTGGGGATGTGTTTGGGAGCGACAGCAAAGTTGAATCCTTTAGAAAGGACCTTGGTTTCGGCTTTGGTGAGGATCTTGTCTGAGATGTTGTGCACTGTTTGTTTCATGTGTGGCTGTGAGGGGGGAGGAGTTGGTTTCTGGCGTTGTTGTAGTTTTCTGAGTTTGTTGGTGTGTGTGTCTGTCTTGAGGGTGGTCTGTGTTTCGGCTCTCCAGACAGCGAGCTGTTTGGATTTGTCCCAAAGTAAGGGGTGAATCTTGTTGCTGAGTCTGAGGTGAAGTGTGAGGAGATCTTTGTTGATTTGGTCTAGGAGAAATCTTTTTGTGTGAAGTTCATTTCTAATTAGGGCCAATTCTGTTCTTTTTAGAATGCGTTTGGTGGCTGCTGTGTTGGTGTGGAATTTCAATTGGAAGCTTGTGGTAATTAAATTTTGATCTTGGCAGTTGCATAGGAATGCGAGGTCACATAAAATGGAAGCTCTTTGGACTTCAAGTTTTTCATAAGTCCTGGTCAGATGGTGGGTTTTCTCCCCATAGAGTTGCAAAATACAGATAGACTAACCAGAGCACAACCAAGCCCCCACTTGAACAGAACACGCCTCCAACCAATCAGAACACAGCCAAAGCCCCAACCAATGAGAACACACCCACACCCAATCAGAACACAGCCAAGCCCCCACCCAATCAAGTCACACCCCCACTAGCAGTTAAAAGTTAGAAGCAGCTGCAAGCTCACATCACTCTGAGAAGCACAGAGCTGAAGACCAAGCCTGAAGATGATGAATGAGACTTCATCAAAACATTGCCTAGATACTTGCAATCTTACATGGGAGAAAACCCGCATAACCAAAGATTCACATACAAATACCCATGAGAACCTCAGAAAACATATATATACACATACACATACAAAATACAGAAGCCTGATGATGGCAGATGAGATTCTGCCGAAACGTTGCTACAACTTTAAAAGCACAACTATTATGATGTGGGAAAATACCCGAACAAAGCTGAATGCCATACATGAAAGTACCCGCGAAAACTTAAGAGAATATATATATATATATGTATATTCATTCATTCATTCATTCATTCATTCATTCATTCATTCATTCATTCATTCATTTATGGGAGATCTTGTTGACTGGACCACCTTCTCTCTCTCTCTCTCTCTCTCTCTATCTATCTATCTATCTATCTATCTATCTATCTATCTATCTATCTATCTTCATTATGCTATCAAATTAGGAAATACAGCATTTTGTATCACATCATGGACAGCAAGAGTCTGTTTACTTTTTCTCCATTGTGTTCCCCCTCATAGATAGAACCTGTTCTAGTCCTGGTTGTATTCGTTAGCATTGAAAACAATGAACTAAGCAGCTTTGGGTTTGTACTTTTGTTAGTAAATGACTGTATATATAATATGAGGGAACTTAGTTTTATAACCAGGCAAGTTTGAAAAGCATGGCCTGCACATTTGACTTAAATCTCTGAGTGGTATTTATTAAGTTTTTCCATGTTCTTTTTTTTCTTACTCAGAGAGCACAAATCTATTTCAGTAATCTCTTATTCCTGCAAAGATGAATCTGAAAGATCCTTTGCTCAACAGGAAGCCACTTACCTAATATTATCACCATTTTTCATCTGCTGAAGTTACTGTGATTTGCTTGTACTTTTCCCAGCTGAGAACATAGTGCCCATCATCTTACACAATTTCAAAGCTTAAAGTTACAATGGATCATTTTAATGCTCCTGCTTGGTCTTAGGTTGTAAATTGTTACAATGCACCCTGCTCTGTTTATGGCACACTGATGAACAGATGCAATTAGATGAAGACAGTCCATTCCCTACAGAATATTTAAACTACCTTGCACTGATTTTCTGTCTTGGAAGTTTCATCACTTCTATTCATGAACTTAAATGCCTCCTAATCTAAAAGTCTGAACAGACGTAAAGAAATTTGCCCAAGTCGTTTTTTATAAAAGACTAGTGAGTATTTTTCATTTTACTTTTTGAAATATACATTAGAGGCAATATACCTAGATAGATAGATAGATAGATAGATAGATAGATAGATAGATAGATAGATAGATAGATAGATAGATATGGGTAGATGGGTGGGTGGGTGGGTGGGTGGGTGGATGGATAGGGAGGGAGAGATGGTTGGATAGATGATGGATGGATGGATAGATGGATGGATGGATAGATAGATAGATAGATAGATAGATAGATAGATAGATAGATAGATAGATAGATAGATTTGCGTAGAGAGGGATGGATGGATAGATAGATGATAGATGGGTGGGTGGGTGGGTGGATGGATGGATAGGGAGGGAGAGATGGTTGGATAGATGATGGATGGATGGATGGATGGAGGGATAGATAGATAGATAGATAGATAGATAGATAGATAGATAGATAGATAGATAGATAGATATGCACACATAAACTTAGGGTGACTAGCAACAAGTTAAATGTATATACTATGTGGATTATGTTTTACAAAGGACACTAAATATAACTGTATCCAAAAAATGGATATGAGGGAGATTACAAAAATTGCAGCTAAATGAAAATGCCCCAACCTTGTATTTAGACAGAGCAAGGAAGTCCTTTTGAACAGCAGATTTGTGTTTTCTAAACTAGAAGGAAATGATTACTTAATGTATCTTTGCCAGCTGATTTTTAAATAGTTTTTGTAGAAAAATGAGATCAGTAGTCTAATAATCTTATTTGTTTTAATATTCTATTTTGTAAAATTGCCTACAACGTATTGGATAAGGGAAAGATAATCTTTATGTTTTGACATGTGCAATTATGCATTTTTCCCAAAGTATTTGTCAGTTCCTTTGTTTTCTCCAGATTAATAAATATTTTTAAAGTATGGATTTCAGTCAAGAAGACAGTTGACATTGACAGGTCCACAATTTTGTTCTTTAAAAAAAATATGTCTTTTTGTACCCCTGCTTACAGTATTCTGTATAAAGTAATCCTGTTTTGTATTGCTTTGTTTTTCTGAAATAGTATATTCACCCAGTGAACACTGTGAAAATCTACTGCACATAGAGTAAACGGATGTCACCCTCAAACAGTCAGGGTTACAAGTTCAATATTTTGCTACTTCCTTCTTTGGCTTCCTTATATGACATATAAGAGCATCCACAGAGTGTCATGCTAAGCTTCATCAAAAGAGTTGATATAAAGAAACCTCTTCACCCAATTGGTTTATAAGAAGCCTGAAGTATCACATTCAGTACGAAATATGCATTGTAACAAAGTGCAAAACATAAACCCTAGCTCTGGGGCAATCATATTGATGATAGATTCTGTTTAATAAAAGAAAAAGAACCCATCCAATATAGGAAGCATCTCCTTGTAACTATATAAACATAGTCATTCCCTGTTGTCTTGGCAACAGGACAAAGTGGTTTGCCACTCTTTTCTTCCAGGATGTTTTTTCTCAACCTCAAATCTGATCTGTATCATTTCTGATGGTCTTTCTTGGAAGTCTAGGTGATTTGGTTTTTTGTTTGTTTTGTTTTGCTTCTCTCAGCACACTGAAATTCACATATGTCAGAGTATATTCATGAACTGGAATATAGCATGGTAAAAAAGTCAGCCAATGAACAGGCATAGCAACTAAATCAGCCAATGAGGATAGTTTTGTAACTGAAACCAGAAGTAGCCTAGGCTGGAAACTGAAACTAAAAGTAGCCTAGGCGTAGTTCTACTTAAGCTCTGCAACTCTGCGACTATGTTGAGCTCTGAGTCTGTCTATTGAAGATTAAACTAACTTGCTTGCTGAAGGCTGGAGCTCTGCTCTGAACTTGCAATATATTTCTGTCTGAGTTTGTTCCGTGTTGGAGAAATCTACAACTGGTTTGTAAAATCTACTTGTGTTTATAAAGATGTTAAATGAAGCATCAGCCATCTGCGTTTATTTTTCTGGTGCTGAATTATCATTGCAAAACTCTCAATAACATACATGTACCCAAAAACAGAATAGCATTCATGCATCACACATATATTTTATCAATCATTGACTCCTTATTATTTAATGTTATCTTTCATAATGCATAATGCATTTGATTAGCACTGAATCATCTCTCATTGTCATCACTAATCTGTTTTCTATGTAATGATTTATCTTAATAGATGAATACAGATAATCCTTGACTTACAATCACAACTGAGTCCAAAAATGTCTGTTGCTGGACGAGACACTTAAGTGAATTTTGCCCTGTTTTACACCCTTACCACAGTTGTTAAGTAAATCACTGCAGTTGTTAAGTGAATAATTCAGTTGCTAAATGAATCTGGCTTCCCCAATGACTTTGCTTATCAGAATGTTGCTAAAGTTGATCAGGTAACTGGGGACACTGAAACTGTCATAAGTATGAGTTAGTTGCCAAGCAGCTGAATTTTGAACATATGTCTATGGGACATGTAATGGTCATCCCAAGGAAGAACCATTGGAATCATTCTCAACCAGTAAACCTAACATCCACAAGTGGAGCCATCCTCTGGATCCTATCATACCACATCCTGTTATTATGATTCTGATATTCCTACTCACCTTTTTCCCCACATTCCTCAGTTTTCTCACATACCTCACTTCTTCCTCCCAGGCCAAGACGTTCACTCATAAGTCACGCACTCTATCAACCACTATGCTATTCACCTAAACATCCATAACCATTCTCAGCCCTTACACCAACCGATCCCCACATACATATACACACTTGGGCCACCCATTTATCTGACACTCTACAACCTATGTGTCAGGATTCCAGTGCTTAACCCCGTTTAAATCATGAGTCTCAAACCAAACTTCTAAAATAATTCTATGGTCTTTTAGAGTGCCACTATGGAGAGAATTATGACAATCCTACCAACACAAACCATAAAATCAAGGTTCTCCCCTGCATAGAGCTATGCAGGTAAGGGGAGCAAGATTGACCATGTGGGAGCTCAGAGGGAAGCCCCAAAGGCTGGCAGGTCCCAGTTGGGCCAACCAGGTGAGCATCTTGTGGCTGTCCAGCCAGAGGGAGCTTCTCTGAGCATCTCCAGTCAAGTAGGATAGCAGAATGTTAAAAAGGCAAACAAGAAATGAACAAGCAGATGAATATTACTTCCTAAGTCTAGAGAAAAAGAGTCAATGGATGTTCAACAAGTCACCCCAAATCCTTTCATCCTGAAAATCACCACAGGAATTCTGGGCAAGTAGTGTAGTTTCCAATTGCTCAAAAGCACCATCCCAACCAGGTACCACCTGTACTACATCCAGTCTAAATACCAACCAGTGTTCCAGTTTTACAACTCTGTGACATCTCAAACAGCATAGATCACATTGCCAGCAGTTTGGCCAAAGCTGTGATGCTGACTTCAGACCACAGTCAGATCCCCATAGTCCTCCCAACCAGAGCTCACCATTACCACCTCCAAAACACC
Organism: Hydrophis major; assembly: GCA_033807585.1. NCBI lineage: Eukaryota > Metazoa > Chordata > Lepidosauria > Squamata > Elapidae > Hydrophis > Hydrophis major. The sequence continues at coordinate 33,593,303 of CM066332.1, read as the reverse complement.
CATCAACTTCCAGCCTCACCTGCCCATAATATATATTTGCTCCCTTCAGCTGTGGTTTGGACCTCTACAGTCCTGGTTCAGACCCAGAGCATCAAATGTCCTGCTCCAACCTTCCAGCTGCCATGGTATCTGCTAATCACAGTACTACCACCACTACTTTTCTGGACTCTGCACTGCCATCAACCACACTGTAAATGACTTTCTCTGAGCCATCAATGTCCTCCAATGTCTGGTGTCCAAGTATCCAATAACACCTGAGGTCTCAAGAGTGCCACTGGAACCAGTGAATACCAATATCCCCAGTCCCTGTACTCCAAATGATCATCCCAAACAGTCCTGAATAGCTTCAATCATTCCAAGTGCTCCAACAAAGCACACAATGCAACAAACATACAGTGAGTCCTTCAAACTGTGAGCCCCTCGAACTACTTCTTGATGCCATCTGTTACTGCTGGCTTTATTTAGTTTATTTTTCATATAAAAAAATAAGAATGTGACCTTGATGGAAATAGGGAGGAACTGTTGTTTAGGCAAAAGGGATTGAAGCTGTATGGAATCACAATATTTAGAAGTACTGTAGCTCCCTAATTCGTTGAAGAAGAGTATATCACAATCAAACTTGAACAATTCTATTATTACCACCAATCTCAATAAAAGCAATTCTTCTATCCCGTGGAGTCGGTTTCATGGTCTGGTTTATTCAGCAAAGGAACACTCAGCAACTGTTGTAGGTATCTATGCTTTTGCCATTATTGGGGTTTGGATGCCTTTTTGTTTTCTTTTTCTTTTTGCATTGTTTTTAATAAGTCACTAGCCACTCAGAATCGCATTTGTGAGATCAGCAGCCATATGTTTATTAGTAAGTCAATAAATATTATTCAGCTTTATTTTATAACTCACTTCAGGCTGTAGAGACCATGTAAGCCAAACTTCTAGAAGGCATTAGTTGCAGGAAGTCTAATGTAGAATGTACGTGTGTGCATCCAATCTTATGTATTAGATTTATTTCTTGCCTTTCTTCCAAGCAATTTTCATTTTGTCTCCATAATATTCAAGGATGCATCGATAACATAATGATTGACTTTCTTGTGTAAATCTACTTTAATTTCCATGATGTTGATGTTAGCAATAAACACATTTTGTTTGACTACAGAAATAGACCATTATCCAATAGGGCAAAAGTTAGTTAATATAGTTTGCACCAGTGGTGGGATTCAAAAAATTTTTTCCTACCAGTTCTTTGGGCATGGTTTGGTAGGCGTGGCAGGGGATGGACACCATAAAATCTCCAGTCATAGATAGTATTTTCTGGTTCTCTAAACTACTCAAAATTTCTGCTACTGATTCTCCAGAACTGGAACATGCTGAATACCACATCTGGTTTGCACACTAGAATAATCAGACTTTTTTTTTTTCCACTATAGCTTTAGATGGACACATGAAAATACTGTTGTTTGATGTAAGCAGTATTTTCCCTAAACACACTTCTGGTATTGTTACTAAACATGCAAGGGAACGCCTTGCTTGTGACTTAGGAAAAGGAGGTTGTTCAATTCAGGAACAATGATAAGCTGCTCAGGAAAACCTTCTTGACTCTTGACAAACCTTTATGAGGAATAACACAGCCAAGAAAAGTCCAGGGAGGTTACAGGATGTGGAGGTTTTCCCTTTGTCTGAAGTCTACTAATTGAGCAAGTATTTCATCTCATTGGTCACAGTGGCCTGTGTTTTATCACTCTTGGAAAGCAATACCATACCTTTGTTTTTGTTTTGTTCTGTTCTGCCAGTCCCTCTGTGGTCTATTCCCATTAAATCATGTTTGTGATTAGTCTGCAGCAGCACTAGAAATTTGTTTCCTTCTAGTTAAATGTCATTTCTCCTTTTCTTTCTTCTTTTGAGAAGGTCTGTTCTTTGTCTCTTGGACCTTACTTCACCACATATGTTGTTACGTTCTGTTGAAACTGATGGGACTTGAGTGTATATAATCACGTGCTGGATTTCAGCATAATTAGCTGTTGAACAATACCCATGATTGGAAAACTAGGGTTATATTACTGATGGGTCAACTCTCCCAGCTTGTAATGAATTTGGATTTTCTGAGCTTTTGTCTCTATATTTTTTCCCCATAAAGATATGAAAAAAAAAACAAAAAAAAAAAACTGAAGCATTTGCTCTGGCCTTGCCTGCTAATCCTTCTTTCATAAGCAAAGATATCTTTCTGAGAAGGAGAAAAAGCAGAAGGGAGGCTTATTTGAAATCAGGGCAATTCTGTAGGTGCTAAATCTATTGCTGTCAAAATTTCATTAAAGGCTATCTTCAGGCTGTAGTTTTAAAGAAAAAAAGTCAAGATGGCAACCACATTAAAGTTTTGATTTTATTAGTGTTGCATAACAAAAACGAAAACAGGTGGAACTTCTATTGCTTAATTGTGGCCCTCATCTTGACTTTAAAAAAACAACAACTTTACTTTATGGACATCCTTGTCATTTGATATTTGGATTCATGGCATTTATTTTTTAATTGCTCCCTAATTCAATGAATTGAATCAGGAAATGCATGGGTTTAAAGTCATTTCCCAATCTTTCCCTTGATGCTAACAATAACAATGTTATAAAATGCTTTTGAGAACACCTACACAGATCAGAAAACAGGAATATAGTACCTGGAAGGAACTGCAGCATACCTGACCCAGCCTGGAAAGCATTGTAGCACACTTGACTTTCCAGATGGAGACAGTGGGACTCCAAAACTCATTAAAAATATGAGGCAACGAGAAGTTCAAGTTGTTTGCTTAAATAAAGCCACAAATAATAATTATTTATTTATTTAGCATGTTTATACAGCCGTCCATCTCTTAACTGTGACTCTGGATAGTGCACAACAAGATAGACAACTAATATAATAACTAATCAACTAACATTAATAATATTTTTTCCAAATTTTTTATTAATTTTTAAAAAACAAACATTTATAAACAAAACACAAAACATGAAAACATAAAACATCTTTTTTGAAAGCCACTTGATCCCGGGTTACAACTCTTCGTACAGATATAAATTCAAATTCATGCTCACTTTTATATACCATTCCATATCTTATTACCATTCTACATTTTTTATATAGCTTCTCCCCTCTTTTCACTCTCTTAATTCTATTTTGTTTATTTCATCTTAATTTAAATCATTATACTTATATCCTTTTTCTGTCCTGTTTCAGCTGTCTATTATCTTTTCTCATTAACATAAAATTTCTCCTGTTATCACTGATTGGAGTATGACGCCTTTATAACTTTCCCCTAAATTTAACACTTAATATAATACATAACTTTCATTCGGATTCTGCTTAGTACATTCTAAAGCTACGCACTATATTTTAAGAAAAGAAAAAATTATAAATATATAATATAATTAAAAGAACAATCCATACCAATTGAACTCTATCATTAAAATTAATATTCATTTAAATCTTAAACATTTTACACATTCCTTTTCAAATAGGTATCATGCTTCTATGGGAACACTTATAAATTTTGCGTAGTTACTTCCCCCCCATTTCACTTATATTTTAAAACATTATATAATTAGAATGTTCCCATTCCTTCTTAATTCAATTCTCTCATATTTCATTTCATTTATTTTGTTCAAGAAAAAAAAAGTTTCACTAAATTACATTGAATATTTTATTCCATTTTATAATCATATGTTATTCCAATTTTCTAACATTATTTCTAATACAAATACAACAATACAATCTTATGTACCTTTGCAGAATCTCTTTTTCAGTTATATTTTTACCCATTATTTCTAAATAAATCCTGTTTTTTTACATCTTGTTTGAAATCTTTGTAGCATCTCTTCCCTTCCTTCCTCCCTTGCTTCTTCACTCTGCCCTTTTTACCCCCTTATCTCTCCATCTCCATTTCCCTCTTCTGTATTCCTCTTTTCTGTTGCTTTCTGACATTATATCCACTTTTCATCTTATTTTTCCCTTTTTTGGTTGTTTTTTTTAGGTCTTAAATTCTCCATTTAATTTCCCCCCTTTCCCCTTTCTTCCACAGATAAAGTTATTTGTTCATTAAAGATGGCTTCTTCTTTGTCCCAATCTTCTTGTTCTTGTAGTTTCTCATAAGTAGAGATTGCCATTTCTAAAAAATGAAAAACGGAGCCAAAAGAGCCCTTCTCTTCTTGTTCCTCTTCTTTATATTTTTTAAATTCCATTTTCAGTTCATCCACAAGTGATGCCATTGTAAAAAAAAAAATTAAACAAGCACCCAAGTGTTTTTAATCATTGAAATATAATTTCCAAAAATCCCAAAGTCACCAAGCAGTCCAAATACAGACAAGCTGTTTCATTTAACACTTTCTTCTTTTTTCACTTTCTCTTTCTGGGGTTACAATTCAATTACAGAGTTCTGATTAAAATATATCTTTTAGAAGTCTTGTTACAATCTAATTTTAGATTCTTTTAAATTCCAAGCAGTCTCCTCCAGCCAAATCTTACTCTTATTCTTTTCCTCTCCCTTCCCACTTACAGCAAAAAAAAGTTTTTTCAATGATCAGAAATCTTTATTGTCCCCTTGGCTTTGATTTTCCAGTTTAATTACCTGCTGATGCCAAAGTGGGTTTTTCCAATTTCTTATTCATCTGCTGTCACCGTAAGGAAGGAGAGTAAGAAAAAACAAACTTTCCCTTTTCACTTTCATTTGCTGCTTCCGGACCTTCTTTGGGAGCGATGTATCTTTTTTAAAATTTAAATTCCAGGATATCTTGAATGTTGCTTCTTATCCAGGTCAGCCAAAACTTTCACTTCTTAGCTTCCTCCTGCACATTCTTTTCTGGATGAGTGCTTCTTTGTGGTGGCCATTTCTGACTGCCACTCTACCGCCTTTGGAAAAGGGAGTTAAACCAGCTCCCCTCGAACCCTGCTGGTCTCCCCTGTCTTCAGTCACCTCTACGGGGTGACTTAGCCCTGAAGCCGGGTGGCTCGGGGCACTCCAGCAGCGAGCGCAAGCAGAAAACGTGCATGATCGCGGATTCTTGCTGCCGCCAAAGCCCTGCAAACCAGAAGTCCCATCAATAATATTTTTAAAATGCATGTTGAATGGCTCATTGTTGAATTGTTCCACATTCTTGAATGTTGAGCAATGAATGTTGAGCAATGGGAAAAAAAAAAACTTAGATTAATAGGTCACTATAGTACATACCTTTAGAGAGAAGAATTTTGAGCCATTCTCAAAACAGCTTGGAATCTCTGTCTTGTGATAATATTGGATGTTCTGACAGTATTGAAAACTGAGCTGACTTATTTTCAATTCCATTGGGCTGGAACTGAAATTAGGATTTGGGGGTTTAGACATTATGTCTTTATGTTCCTTTGCAGAGGACTCTTGCCTTACCTGATTCATGTCTCATGAATTTCAGGTCATGTTTGAAAAATAGTGGTTGGGTGGCTCACATTTTTGTCTAGTCATTGATAAATAGAAGCTCGATTAAAGCTGAAAAGAGCTTGGCAGTTTTTGTCTTCTCTATAACTACTTTTGTCTTGTTTATTTTTTTAATGTGAAGTCTGAGAGAGGAAATTATTCCTGCTACATAGGAACAATGACCTACATAACAATAGCTCAGGGCAAGCTAAAGATTTTTCTGGTTGTTCTCAGTATTTCAGGCTGGCAGAAGGAAACATATTACTTTATGGAGCTGAGGAGTGAATATAGTGACAATGCAAGGCAAAATAGTAACAATAATAGTAGTATTAGTAGTAAGAAGTACTGGGGCCATCAGGTTGAAAAGGTTTTGAAAAATGAATGGGTTAAGGTCTTATGGAATTTTAAGATCCAAACCAGGCATCTTGTTCATAACATTGCCTGATATAACTGTTATTGAAAAGAATAAAGTCTGGTTCTGATGTTGCTATTACAATTGATGGAAAACAATTGGGGAAAAATACAAAACATTGGAACTTGCAAACCAAAGTTGAATACTTATGGGAAAATAAATCATTGTGACTGGAGCCTCAAGCAATTTCCCTCGATATTTGGAACTTTTAAATTTATCAGACCTGAACACCCTAATTTTAAAAAACAACAACAATGTCATCTATATTCATAGATATTATCTTTATAATTGTTAAGTCCTTGATTAGAACTTGCATTAGATTTCCACCAGACTTAAATTGTGAATCTAACTGTAAATTTAACACTAGAGGAAATTAGAAGAAACTGAAGATTATAATGAAAGGAGAACATTTAACTTTGACTTACTTATACAGAATGAAACAAAGTATTTTAACATTTAACACAATAAAGGATATTTTTCAGCAATGGACTCAAATGTTAATTTTAAGAGTCTCTATATATGCCTCTATATATAGTGTTTAAAAGATGTTACTAGTTTTCCTGGATAAAACAAGTTAATCTGAAATGGATTTTAAATGGCAAGTGAAGAAATTATATGGAAAAAGATGCTGCACTGGACATGCACAGTAAATCAATTGATTTATCAATAATTAAAGGGGTTATACAAATTGTCGTGTCCGCGTAAAGACGATTAGAGTCAGTGACTTTCATTCAAAGCTCTTTATTAACAAAGGGAGAACCGAACCGGCGAAAGGTAAAAAGCCCGCGGCTTTTATACCTTTCGCAAGGCGGCCGCGGCCAATGGCAGCGATTCAAGTCTCCCGCTCTTGGTTTGCACCAATCGCGGGAGACTTCAATCGGGCCAATCAGCGCGGCTCGCCTGGCCAATCAGAAATCCCCGTGCCTTGGCCAATCAAGGCCCGGGGATTTCGAGTATACCATTTGAATACATAACACCCCTCCCCCCTTGGTATGGTCCGTCAGGTGGTGTAGTCACGCAGGTAGGCGGGGCTCCGTCGAGTCCTAGTTGACCTGCGCAACTCACTTTTCTGTTGTAACTCGGCCGGAGCGGTCGTTCCTTTGGCTGCTCCTGCCTCTTCGCGAACCGGCTGGATGATCGGGCCGGTTCCTTCGCCGCGGCTCCTGCCTGGGCCTACCGGGTCGGTTGAGCTGCGGATTTCGCCGCTCCCGCTTGGCTTCTCCGAGTCGGTAGAGCTGGCCAGATGGTTCTTCTCCGGAGGGGACTCGCGATGGCTGTTTTCTGGTGAGTATTTTTGGTTTATTTTATTTTGCGATTGTCTCTCCGGGTATTCCCTCCCCCTTTGGTTCGCTTCTTGGGGGTTGAGGTCAGTCGCCGTTCGGGACCTTAATTGGTCGATGTGCCGTTTCCAGGCTCGCCCATCCGTGGTTTGGAGCCGGTACGACTTTGGACCAGTGACTTGTGTTATGACGGCTGGGATCCATAGGGGGTCCCCCGTCATGTTTTTTGCGTATAGCAGGTCACCTGGGTTAAATGTCCGGAACCTGGAGCTGGAGTCCGGGGGCTGCTCCGGGTTGTAAGTCGGGTGCAGTCTGTCAAGTGGAGACCTCAGCTTTCTGCCCATCAGCAGCTCTGCCGGACTCTTGTTGGTCATAGCGTTGGGAGTGATGTGTTGTATGAATAGTAGGCAGTTGATTTTGTCGTTGATCTCCCCGTGGTCCATTTTCCTGAGGGTCTTTTTTGTAAACTGGACCATCCGTTCCGCCCTACTGTTCGCCGCCGGATGCGCCGGTGCTGTTAATGCGTGGCGGATACCTCTTTCCGCCAGGAACCGTTCAAACTCGATGGACGTGAACTGGGGTCCGTTGTCTGAGACGACGACGTCTGGGAGGCCGTGAGTGGAGAACAGTTTACACAGTTCTTTAATGACGGCCTCTGTGGTAGTGGACTTCATGTCGCTGACTTCCAGCCAATTGGAATATGCGTCGACTGTGATTAAAAATGTATGTCCATTTGTGGGGCCCGCAAAGTCAAGATGGATTCTGGACCAGGGCCCCCGTGGTGTTTCCCAATCCCGTATGGGTGCTGCGGATGGGCTGGATCTGGTCTCCTGGCATCGGTGGCATTTGGCGACCCATGCCTCAATTTGCTTGTCCATCCCTGGCCACCAAGCGTAGATTCTGGCCAGGGCTTTAGTCCTGACGATGCCAGGATGACCCTCATGTAGCATCCTCAAGACTTTTTCTTGCAATCTATCTGGAATTACCACCCGGTCACCCCATAGAATGCATCCTCTCAGGAGTGACAGTTCGGTCTGGCGCTGGCGGAATGTTTTAAAAGTCTCGTCACTGTCCTTATCCGGCCAGCCTTTTTCTAACCAGTGCAAGATTCGTGCCAGACGCCTGTCCTTAATGGTTTCTCTGGCAATGTCAGATGCGGTAATAGATAAACTTTCTATGCTCAAGGTATTTGTTGTTGGTGCTGGGTCAGGTTCTGAGTCAGGTAAGGGCGAGCGGCTTAAAGCGTCCGCGTGCGAGATTTTCTTACCTGGCTTGTGTAGCAGTTCGTAATTGTAGGCTGCCAGGAATTCCGACCATCTTGTCATTCGGGGTGACAAGATGTTGGGAGTGGCTCGGTTTCCCGCGAGGATGCCCAGCAGAGGCTTGTGATCCGTCACGATGGTGAACGGGCGGCCGTACAAGTATTCATGAAAACGTTTAACGGCGGCAACTATAGCCAAAGCTTCCTTGTCCAGCTGGCTATAGTTGCGCTCTGGTTTGGTCAGAGTTCTGGAAAAAAAGGCGATGGGTGCTTCTCTCTGGTCTGGGAGGGTGTGGCTGAGGACAGCGCCGACGCCGAAGGGTGATGCGTCGCAAGTGACAGCTAGGGGTAAGGTCTCACTAAATTGCATCAGGACAGCATCGGAGGTGAGGAGGTCCTTGGTTCTTTGAAAAGCGGTTTGTTCTCGCCTCCCCCAAGTCCAGGCTGCCTTCTTGTCTAGGAGTCTATGTAAGGGCTCCGCCGCCGTTGCCTTTTGAGGTAGGAAAACATTATAGAAATTTAGTAATCCTAGGAACGCTTGTAATTCCGTTTTGGATTTTGGGGTGGGGGCTTCCTTGATGGCTTTTACTTTTTTAGTTGTAGGGTGAATGCCCTTCTGGTCTAGGAGAGAGCCCAAAAACTCTACTTGCTTTGTACAAAGATTGCATTTTTCTCGCTTAACTTTAAGTCCTGTTTCTTTAAATTTTGTTAAGACTTGTCTGAGTCGGTTCTCTAATTCGGCTTCATTTGGCGCCGCAATTAATACGTCATCAAAATAGGGCACCACCCCTTTTATGCCCTGTAACAAACGTTCCATCAGGCTTTGAAAAATGCCTGGTGCCACGCTGACTCCAAATTGGAGCCGGTTACACTTGAAAGCCCCTCGATGGGTTACTATTGTTTGGGCTTCCGCCGTTTTCTCGTCTACAGGTAGTTGCTGATATGCCTGGGCAAGGTCGAGTTTTGCAAAGACTTTGCCCCCTCCTAGCGAGTGTAGTAAATGTTGTACTATAGGGACTGGGTAGGCGCTTTGTTGTAATGCGTCATTTAGGGTGGCCTTATAGTCCCCGCAAATTCTCACGGACCCGTCTGGTTTTACTGGGGTCACTATAGGGGTTTCCCATCTGGCATGGTCTATCGGTTGCAATACCCCTTGTTTGACGAGCTTGTCGAGCTGCTCGTCAATCTTTGGTTTTAATGCAAACGGTACCCTTCTAGGTTTAAGTCTCTTAGGGGGAACCCTTGGGTCTAAGTCAAACGAGATAAGGGGCCCCTGGTACTTGCCCAAACCTCCATTGAACACCTCCTGGAACTCCTGGGTTAGCCGCTGTTCCCAAGATTCGATGGTGACTTGGTTGACACCTGTCAGCGCGATGTTAAGCGGGGCGAACCATTGTAGACCCAGTAGGCTTGGGCAGTCGCGATCGACGATTGTGAGTGGTAGTTGTTCAGTGTGGCCTTTGTAAGTTATGTTGAAATTCTTGGTGCCCACTACCGGGACACGGTTCCCTTGGTAGTCTTTAATGATGATCTTTTGTGTATGCACGTTTCTCTTTTGTAGAGTAGGCACCAGTCTTTTGATTTCGCGCCATGCAATCATGGAAAGGTAGGACCCAGAGTCCACTTCCATCTTGCATGGCTGGCCTTCTATATGTACTTCTACATGTACCTTTCTGGCGCCGTCGGAGATGGCGTGGCCGATGGTCACCGTCTGGTGGGTTTCTTCTTTCCGCCGACCGTCGCCGCTTCTTTGAGATCGTTGAGCGCGGTCCCATCGACCGTCTGGCTGGCGTTCTCTGGTTCTGGGTGGGGAGTTTTCTCTCCGTCTGTCGTGCTGTTCCCATTTGGGCGGGCTGCGAGTCTTCTTTTGGCGGCAAACTCGGGCGATGTGACCCCTTCGTTCACAATGCCTACAGATAGAGTCAAAAAATCGGCATTCTGACCTGGGGTGGTCGCCGCCGCACTCGGCGCAACTGGTCCTCGACTTGCGACCTTTTCGGCTTCGTTGGTCGCCGCGTCCCGTCTGTACTCGGTGAATGTCCTCCTCGTCTTCTGACGTGCTGGAGTTTGACTGGTATTCACCGTAGTGTGCGGTTGCTTCACTTCTTGCATCGGCCGGCCTTGCCGGGTTGTTGTTTCCGCCCTTCGCGTCAGATCTTCGCATGCTGTCTGCCGACGTGCGCGTTGCTTCAGCGGCTGCGGCTGCTGTAAGGGCATCGGCTAGGCTGATGTCGCCCTTGGCCATAAGTCGGCTCTGAAGTGTAGGATCCCATAACCCGAGTACGAAGCGGTCTCTTATGAGACTGTTGAGACCCTCGAACTCACAGAGTCCTCCTAGGCGCCGAAGTTCTGTGACGAAATCGCTCAATTTTTCGTCTGGTTTCTGGTTTCGGCGGTAGAACTCGTTGCGCCGTATCAGGATGGGGACTTCGGGAGCGTAATGGCGCCGTAGTATGGGTTCCAGGACGTCCCAGTCCATGGCTGTGGCGTCTGCTGGCTTGGCCAAGGCTTTGGCCATTTGGAAGACCTCTGGTCCGCAGTGTGTGAGAAAGACGGTGCGTTTTAACGGGGCCGGGGCGTCCTTCATCCCGGCGCATTCCAGGTACATCCGGAATCGATCCGAGTATGATTCCCAGTCCTCGGCTGCGGGGTTGAACGGGGCGGGCGGTGCTATTTTCGCCATCTTCGCGCTGGAACTGGTTCTTGGACACGGGGTTCGGTTCAGGGGCGAGATCCCACCCTCGTCGCCAGTGTCGTGTCTGCGTAAAGACGATTAGAGTCGGTGACTTTCATTCAAAGCTCTTTATTAACAAAGGGAGAACCGAACCGGCGAAAGGTAAAAAGCCCGCGGCTTTTATACCTTTCGCAAGGCGGCCGCGGCCAATGGCAGCGATTCAAGTCTCCCGCTCTTGGTTTGCACCAATCGCGGGAGACTTCAATCGGGCCAATCAGCGCGGCTCGCCTGGCCAATCAGAAATCCCCGTGCCTTGGCTAATCAAGGCCCGGGGATTTCGAGTATACCATTTGAATACATAACACAAATAGCAAGCCAAGAGAGAGACCTTGATAATCTTCCTATATTGGTTTTGCAAAATAGACCTGTTAAATTTTTATTTATTTTTATTTTGAGGAACTTTGTGAGAGTGGACAATGAAATATGGAAAAAAAAGAAAATAAGTCAAGTTCAGGGACATCATTTGAAGGGTCTAAAGACAAAGATTGTTAAAGGAAAAGGAAAGAATATAAAGTTGGTTTACTTGATCAAGCTTAAAATGCATGTGTTACTATCTCTGAAAACTCTTAATGGGTTTTTGCTTATTTGATTGAATGATAGGGCTTTAAGAAATTGTTTATCAATAAGATGGAATGTGGAAAAAAAGTAATCATTTATTGTATTGTAAGAGAAGGCGATAAGTAATGTGAAGGAAAAAGTCATTTCTTTTCACTTTTTTTAGTGTATTCTTATTTTTTCTGCACTTCCTATTTTTTCTTTAATTTGTATTAGTTTTATCTTTTTAATTGTAATTTTAATAAAACTATTATGAGAAAATATTGACGCCAGCATGATATCTGAATTATCCAGGTAGGAAATAGGAATGGGCTACTGAACAGTATGTTATTGCAAGATATTGAAGAATAAGTTACAGAAGGAAGAAAAAAAAAACCAGCTTGTAAAACAGCTTGTGCATACTCTGAGAAAATAAGTGGTGATATCGGCAATAGGAACATCTTCCAATTACTAGTTTCTTGTCCCTAGATCAATGATCTTAAGGGGATGTGCGATTAATTTAACTTTAATTTACTCAAGATAAATTAACAGTTCTTTGTATAGTTGTAATTGCTTGAACATAAAAATTACTGGTAGGTATAGGCAGATAATCATTTTACTTTCTGTATCATTTACTAAACCTTTATTTGCACGTTAATGTACATAGCTTCATGTTCAGTAGTAATAGGAGATTCTCCTCTAAGTCCAAAAAAAGAGGGAAAAATACAATCTTTTTGACATTTAACAGATGGCCTAATGTTAATTTTCATTGTTTCATGACAGTAAGAGAGTTTTGAAGTTTGTCTTCATAGGAATGGCAGTCTTTTGTTTTACCAATAATGATAATTTCAAAGAGTTCTAGAGTGTAGAGATTGAAACTGGGAAAACTTGAAAGCATTTGTATGTGTTCAACAAAGATGAGATTAATTCATGAATGGTGGATTTCAGGCACATTCCCAGACTTAAACATTTCCATTCAAATATCTGTAGAGCTGGAAAAGACAAGAAATTGATTTGGCTTATATCACATTTTCCAAATTGCAGCTCCTGAATTAGACTGAAGCAATTCACAAACTTTATTTTATTTTATTTTATTTTATTTTATTTTATTTTATTTTATTTTATTTTATTTTATTTTATTTTATTTTATTTTATTTTATTTTATTTTATTTTATTTTATTTTATTTTATTTTATTTTATTTTATTTTATTTTATTTTATTTTATTTTATTTTATTTTATTTTATTTTATTTTATTTTATTTTATTTTATTTTATTTTATTTTATTTTTGTCAATTGCTTACAAAATAATAGGTATAAGTAAAAACATAGTTATGAATACATGGATACATATAAGAAAAATAAAAAATAAAAATAAAAGAAACAATAGGACAGGGACGGTAGGCGCATTGGTGCGCTATGTACGCCCCCTACAGACCTCTTAGGAAAGGGGTGAGGTCAATAGTAGACAGTCTAAGGTTAAATTTATATGCTTGCTTGCTTGCTTACATACCTTAGTCTAAATCTATCACTTTCAGATCTGCAATTCAAAAGAGTCACAAAATAAGCATATTAGTCAACTGCAAACAGGCATATGTAAAATTTTGAAAGTATACATATAGTAAAAGCATATATTCTCTCCAAAGAGAGGGAGAGCATGTTTGGTATAGTTGTTAAAACACCAAGCTAGAAACCTGGAGACTGTGAGATCTAGTCCCACTTTAGGCATGAAAGCTGGCTGGGTGACTTTAGGCCAGTTATTCATTGTAATTCAAGCCCACCTCACAAGGTGGTGGATGTGGTTGTTGTGGGGGAAAGAGGAGGAGGATGGAATACCATGCTACATATGTTCTTCACCTTGAGTTCCTTTTAAAAATGTAAAGGTGTGCAAAAATCTAATTAAAAAAAAAAAATCCCTCATGGGTGGTAAGTATTTTCATCAGTCTTGAACTCTTTATTAGAGGCCTGAAAGTTTAACGGTTACACTCTAGTATCTTAGCTGCTCCTATCACTGCACACTTCTGGTAGAAAGCTCTGATGTTCCTGGAAACTGTTGGGGCCACTGTTGGATGCTGAGAAATTCGAAAGGGTATGCAGAAAAGTAACAAAGATGGTAAAGGGCTTCGAGGCTAAATCCTATTAAGAATGATTAAGGAAATTTTGTAAGTTGAGTTAAAGAAAAGAATGCTAAGGGGAGATGGGATATCCATCTTTTAATATATGAAATAATGTCTTGGGGCAAAGAATATGGATTTATTCTCCATAGCATCCAAGGATAAGGCAGGAACCAATGGGTAACAGCTTTACAAAGAGACAGCTTGTCAGGGATATTCATGAACTGGAATAGAGCATGGTAACAAGGTCAGCCAATGAATAGGCATAGCAAATAAGTCAGCCAATGTTTGAAAACTGAAACTAGAAGTAGCTTAGGTGGCTCTATATTAAGCTCTGCAGCTCTGAAGTTCTGAGTATTGAAAATGAAACTGCTTCTCCCCTCTGCTGTGTGTCTTTGCCTGCTGTTCTAAAGTGAAAGAAAAGCTAACTTGCTTGCTTGTCTGCTGAAGTTGAGTTGCTTGTAACAATGTCTGCTTCTGTTTGAATTTTCTCCATGTTGGAGAAATCTACAACCGGTATTGTAAAATTTACTTAATATGTTTATAAAGACATTAAATGAAGCATCAGCCATCTGTGTTTATTTTTCTGATGCTGAATTTACGTTGCAAAACTTGAACAGAGCTAAACTTGAAATAAGGAGAAATACATTATATACAGACCTCAAACATGAGGAACAATTACCTTACAACTGTAAAGATGCAAGATAACAAGAAGGATGCCACAGGTATCATTCAAAGTCAGAAGTCATAACAGTAACATTTTTGTGCAGCTTCAACATAGTCAATTTGACTATGTAGTTACATGGAGGAAAGATAAGAAAACACATTCTAGAATCTGCTTCATTTTGTTAAAGATACTAACTGTGTAGGATTGGAGCATTATTTGCACAGCTATCTATAATTAAATGCACAACAAAGAAGAGATGGCCCTTTAGTTCTGTGCTATAAATGTTATGAAAGAGTTGGTAGAACATTTTACTCTTTCTCCATTTCTCCACACCTATAAGTCTGACAATAGCCCTTCAATTTCCCAATGTGCTTGTATCCTAGTACTAACTAGGTCTGATTTTATCCAAGATCTGCCAAGGTTCATTAAATGCTGTTCCTTGTTGTGATACAATGATAGAAGCTATAGCTATGAAAGCTATTAAGCAATTGTAGAAGTTGTGGATGTTCCATCACTCAAGGTTTCATGAAAAGACTCAAAAGAAAAGCCCAGGGTGGTAAAAGGTTTCTTGTCTAAGAATCTAGATTGGCCTAAAAGACTTTCAAAGTCCACTGTTTTTATGATTCTAGTACAAATCTCCACAGAAATCAAATAAAGTCTAACAAGAAGTCTAATCTAATCAAAGAAATCAAACATTTTGAACATGGTTAAGGCTTTTCTGACTTAACCTCAAATACCATACATTGTTGGTGCAGATAGGTTACAAATATAAGGTAACCTCTTCTTCAAAGATAGCTTTAGTCCTTGTGATTTAATGTAAGTCCTTATATGTATATGAAGACTATCTACAGCAAACAAACACATTGTCCCTGAGTGAAAATTGGGTTTTTAGGGATGTCAATAGTGTTAGTTTATGGTTGGGAACAATTATTCAACAGAAGCTATGATATCAAGAACCACCTTAATCTGAAAGCCAGCTGGATGACCTTGGGCCAGTCACTCTCTCTCAACCCAACTCATCTCACAGGGTTGTTTTGGAAAAAAAGGAGGAAGGCATGCTATATATCTTCACCATCCTGAGTTATTTGTAAAAATAAGAAAGGCGAGTTCCTAATAAATAAATAAATTGCTCCTCTACTTAGTTTTATATTCAGAAGCATTATCTGATCAAAATGCCAGTTCCAATATGAATATATACTAGTATGATTCAATAAGGAGATCATAGAGATAAGAAATTATCCAAGTAGCAATTCTACTGTTGAGGTTTAGACAAGACCTTTGTGGGAAATTTAAGAATGAACAGTTCACCAAAGTTGCAGCAGTAATTTCAAAGGAATAAGGCCAACTCCAAGTAGGGGGAGGGGACATACTCTTGGATTTCTTCCAAATTGTTGCCCAAATCTCCAAGACAACCTCTTATGAGGCCCAAACATGACATGGGCCTTTCATTCTGTATCCAGTTTACAGCATTTATGATAGGATGCTTTGTCTTTAGCTTTGAAGATGGACAAATGGTTTCTTAATTTAACTGCTGTGAAATCTGTTGCATAAATTGTGTGGCAGGTAGTGCTGCAAAGTTTCATCACTCAGTCTATTTCTGTAGTTTCAGGATACCTTTTCAAGCTTTTGATTCTTATAAACATGGGAATGCAGTCTCTGCAGTGCAATTGCCATTATGATGTTTCAACATTTGAACCAAATTAAGAAGGGAAATTAAACATTCCACACTAGTATTCAATAATGTTTTCTTAATTACTCAACTTCCTTAAAGTTTCCATTTAAAATTCCAGTAGAGAAAAGACATTTGACTTCATTATTTGTAAAGATACTAATTTTGAAGCATACCTAATAAGCGTTCTCATTGTCCCCCCACTCCCACCAGTTGCAATATGAATATTTCCAGGTAGAATGCAGCTTTATGATTTCAAAAGACATCGAAACAATGGTGATTCTTATCAAATACAATGGATCCTTAAGCTGTAAATATCTGGATGGTCATTCAGAAATACATAGCAGCAGAAATACACAGATACTCCAATTCTGCCTTTCAGTGGTCTAGTGAAATTTAGTAGCACCATGGCTCTATAATGCACCATGGATCCATTGTCCTCCTTCATGTGCTAGAAAAAAGGTATTTCCATGCTGGAAAGTTGGGTTGAAAGTATTTTAAGGAGCTTTACATTAAGATACTTTAAATACTGTAACAAAATGCAAATTAAAGGATGTGTCTTTTGATAAATAATTTAAAGCTTACAGCAGAGTCAAATTCTGCTCTAGGAAAAAGCACATAAGAAAATCAACTTGAATTTTCCTAATCTACACATCCCACAAGCATTGGAGATTTATCTGATAAAAGGACATTAGCAATGCGTTGAAGTGACTTCAAGTACCAGTTTCTCACATTTTAAAAAAAATGCTACATTATACATATCCTGGGATGTTATACTAAATGGGGGGAAAAAACTCCATTGCACATCACAGTTCTGGAACCAGCACAAGCAGCAACAGTGGTTTCTGTATTATCAAGGATGAGATGGCTAACTTTATCACTAGTCTGATATAATCCCTGTCTTCAGGATCATGTTTTCAGAATTGGCATCTTCTGATCTTAAATTAGAACTTATAAGACTTGAGACTGGAACTATATGAACTCAAACATCTTAGATCTCCTCAGATATATGTATATTCAATTCTTACATTTATGAAGATTCTCAGTCATTCTCAAGTCATGGTTGTCCCAAGGGTGTTTTTTCAAGAAACAACTGGACTTACTTGTTTTTCTTTGAAGACAAGCTGAAGAAGTTTCTTGAATGAGAAGCGAAATGTCCTCAAAGAAAAACAAGAAAGCTGAGTTGCCTCTTGAAAAAGGACCTTTGGTACATTCAATTCTCATATTTGTCCAGGCCTAGCGCTATTGTAAAGTTGTTCTTTTGGTTTTAAATAGGTGGTTGCTTGCTTCTTGCTGTGAATTTTAGCACTAATTCAATGTTTTAGCTTCTACCAGCTGTGCTGGCTGCAAACTCCTTTCTTTAAACATTTAAGAACACTAATAATGCAGGTTCCCAAATCACACACACACACAAATGTATTTCAAATGAATATAGCAACTTTCCCCTCAAGACTCAGCCTAATGCAAGAATTCCTTGAGAGGAGAAACTGCATACATTGCCCATTCTTTATTCAGTTGAGTCTTCTACATGTTCAGATGATGCTTGAATGGAACTATAATCCCAAAACATCTCAAGAGTAAAAAGTAATACCATACGTAGGCAGCAGTTTCAAAATGTAATTGCACAGTTGGTGAGACTGTAGAATTGTCTGAATTAAGAAACAGATCTGAAAAATGGACAATACTTTGTTTTCTCAAATTGTCTAGAGTTCCAATATTCCAAAATAGAACTCCAATATGCCAGAGTATTATAATTAGTGTAACTTTGTGTATTTGGAAATGCTACTGTAATGTTCCTTGAGGCAACATCTCAAGATTAATGAATTACACTAATTACAACTTGTTGGTATATTGGGATTCTATTTCCAATCAAAGTTGCACTCTCATGTAAAGTGAGATGAGAAGCTTCTTTAGATCACATAGGGAGTGATATGTGTAGGCAGCATTGCTTGTCTCTCATTTTATGGAATATACATATTTATTCAATTTTATTTATTTATTTATAGACCTAGAAACTCAGACTTCTGATTTCATAACAACTGGCTACCATCACAGACTTTTTCTAGTCTTATTTTTGATGGATATGTTGCCATGTTTTAGCAGATTATTTCCCAATTGGGTAGTCTGAAAAGATCTGTCTATAACCCTACCATGAATTTATATATTCTATTTCAATTTTAAATTTGTAATTGGGTTAGACCCAAATCTCTTATGTATAATGTCTCAAGATTAAACAGAACCTCATACACCATGCAACTAGATGGTGTAGAGGAAAGTTTTCTTGAAATCACTAGAGACAGTTGGAGCAAAATAAAAATCACCAGGCTGCAATGAAAAACTAATTTTATATATACAAACATGAACACACACACACTTGATAGAATAGAATGACTTGATAAGTGCAAATTCACTTTTACTTTCACCTTCTTTTTTTATCAATGACTTTAAAAGAAGAGGATCTAAATATAATATTTTTTCCTTAGCAAAGGGATGTTTATAGGTTAAGTAGTTGTCTGGAAGTGGGATATATAAAAGCAAACATATTTTAAGGCATTAAGTCATCTTGGTTTGCTCTTATCTATGTTCAACAAGAATGATCATTCATGGTGTAAAGGTGTCCTATCTTCATCACCATTATGAAAAATAAAGATAAAATAGAATGACCTATTTGCTCCATCTACTAGCATGCCAGCATTCAAAAGTTTCACCTAATGGACTAGAGTCACTGGATGTCCTTTAAGCTTGAAATTATACTATTGAACAAATCCAACAGCAATTCACATACCTTTCCTCCTGGGAATACATAAGAGGATGAATCACTCAATCTCACATCTTGAACTTCTGTGTTCAAAACAAACTTTAATTACAATTATTGATTTCAGCTCAATATATGGCAATGACCAAAACTTGCATGTCTATCAAGAAATATTGAGGATATTTGTACTTTCTGAAAAAGAAAAGTACTCTCATTCATTAGGGATTACCTCTTTGTGATATATCTCAACAATTTTGTGGAATTGGATTGAAAAATATCACAGACAACAGCCTAACTCTAATCTTCTTTTATCCATTACACCTTGCATTGTAAACACTTATTTTCTGATCCAAAGTTGGATTACTTTTGTACTACACTCACACACACTTTATACAGATGCCTTCAACAGTATCTCCATGCCCCATTAATAACCTGGCAGGTTGGGTTCTATCCTGAGGAGCCTCAACATGCAGGGAAATTTCATGTTAATCCAGAGAGGGGGAAATTAAGCTTTTTCAAGGTATGCAGCTGTCTAAACAGCTCTTGCTAATTCTGGTTTCATCCAATAGCATATAACATGCATGTTTTTAAATTTAAAATTTAACATGGAAACCACTGTAATAAATCTGTAATTTGTGTGTGTTTTAATGGATTTATATACTTTTGGGTAATTGCTTGCTTTTTCAGGTCTTCTTTCCATACATGCACATATAAGTTATTTTTTACTAACCTTAAGTAAATTAATTTAAACTTTAGCATATTTGCAATATTTACCACAGTCCTTTTTGACTGAGTTAATAATATAGAGTTTTTCTTTTAAATATTGTCATTGTTTGAATCAGTGTCCAACTTTTAGTTCAAGTACATTAGCATTTTACATAAAAATATTTGATGGCCCAATAATGCTCTTTGCCACCATTTCAATCCTTTCTTGCTGCTTCCTAATTATTTTTGTTAAGCATTTTGAACAAATAATCTTGCACAATATGTTTACTGTACCATACATATGTCCTATTCTAGCATGTTTTCCAAATTATGTTACAGACTTTTTTTTCAGAAAACTCCTCATAGATATCTATTTAGACATATTAATTAAACTATCTTCCCCATTTTACCAACCAGCTACAAACATAAATCCTTAATTTTCATTTTTTTTCTTAATAATGATATATTTGTATGAAATAAATTACAAATGGAAAAACGTTTCCTGTACTTTCCTTTCCGACTCTAGTGATGATTTTTATGTATTACACTATGGCCAATCTTGACGTGTTAATTTTGTGGCAACTGGTTCTTAGAAAAGATATACAGTACTCTAGTCTAGATTGGCAGTTTGCAGAAGTGGCTCTCTAGATATTATTAATCTTAACTTTTAAGAAATCTAACCAGCATGAATTATGGAAAGTGTGATCCAATAATTTGTTTACAACTGTGTATTTTGCATCTCTCTGATCTGGGTTATGCTACTTTCATCTAGACAAACACAACTTAGTCAGATATGAATGTTATGACCCATTGATCTTAAGAAACTGAACCAAAGAGGAATTAAAATTACTTATATTTATCTAGATTAAGTCCAGGCTTTTAGCATGTCAGAACAAGATATTATTTGCAATTTAATCTGAAGATAGTCACTAATGGCACAATCCAAACAAAGTTAAACATTTTTTGAGTTCCCTGAACTTCAATTTAAATTCCTCAAAAGTAGATAGGACCAGAAAGTGTTTAATTTTGTCTGGAATGTTTTCCATATCTGAACCAGGATTTGAAAATAAACAGTAGTTACTATTTGCACAAGATGATTTCATGTAGGACTAGGGCTACCATCCTAAATATACTCTACCAGATGCTCATGGGACCTAAATCTAGTAAACTCTTGTAGAAATTTACTGATATGCTCAAATGTATTGTAATGTCAGAGTAAATATGTTTAATATCCAACAACACAGCTACACTGCAGGCTCTGTATATGTATCCCAACTAAATATGGCTAAGATTTAGATGCATTCAGTTTTAAAGAAAAGATCAGAACGACTGGCAGTAACTGGCTAGCAACATTGCCTTTTAAGTGTTTAAGTCTTGTGTGTATTCACCTGCAACTATGCAGAACTCAACCAAACAAATTGTATATATTCTGGTCTAATTTTATTTACTTAAGTAAATAAAAGGTTGTGGGTTAAAGAAGGTGTATCTCTGTGGTCACAAGGACTTTAAAATGACTTGATGTGACTTAATCAATTAATCAAGTGTAGGGTGGTTCTATCTTGATAAGGATCACTGTACATGAGCTTCTCCTGGCCCTGAATTTATAAAAATAAGTGTCCAATTAATTGTGAGTTTTTCCTTTTTAAAAAAAGACTGATTGTAGATTTTTAAAAACATTCTTTTTAGAAGATTTATTTAAAAAGCATGAGAGGGGCTTACACTTTCTTTTTCCTGTTCGTAAAACTCCCAATCTGGTCACTGGATGCTAAATTAAACCGGGGTGTCAAATTTGTGGTGTCACATTGTCAACATGTGACTTATGACTTTTTTTCCCTTTGCTAAACCGGGGTTGGATGTGGCCAGTGCATGATGCATCCCACGTGCCATGAGTTTGACACCCCTGCTATAAGCTAATACACTGATGAACTGAAACCTTCCAATATATACTATTGTGAAAAGGATCAGGATTGTGCTATAGGATTGCAGTTTGATGAATCTTTACCTGAGGGGAAATCTCACTCCACTAAATGCAGCTACAAGTCAAGTAGACATGAACCTGTATAGGATAATAATGTAAAAGAAATGTATGAAGGATTCTCTGTAACGCTGAGAAGACCTGAAAGTAATTTCTAGCTTGATAAGAACATGTCATGGAGAGGATTTCCTACCACACTTGCTATGTTCTTACAAAAAGAGTTGACACAGTGTCAATACAGAGTACTTAAGTATTCCCCTCTGCCCTTCACCAGCTAATCTGAACTTCTCTGTTCAATATATTCTCTATACTTAACCTGCTGAGAAATAAACTTGCATTCTTCATCTCAGCACTATTTAACACCTTACATAGTACCACATTATGGAAGCAGACTGCTGTAGCAACAAAGTCTGAGGGGAATATCATTTCTTCAGGAATCAAACAGCTACCTAGTTCCATGTCATTTTAAATTAGTGTGTGGCTGGGTATAAGAATGCACTTGTGAGACATGAGGAGAAACATCACTTGTTTTAGCTGATTATAATGGGTTTTTGTTATGATTATTGTTGATTCATTTCTTTCAGGCAATTCATATAATTTAAAAGATGCACCTTTGAGTGATCCTTCCTTCCTTCCTTCCTTCCTTCCTTCCTTCCTTCCTTCCTTCCTTCCTTCCTTCCTTCCTTCCTTCCTTCCTTCCTTCCTTCCTTCCTTCCTTCCCAAGCTGAGACATAAACATGAAGTGTGCAACTGATTAGTTTTCCTTGAATTCTAATCAAAATTCTTTGATGTCTGGTAACTTCAAACAGCCAAAGTATCCCAACTGGACAACCCTGTGGACAGATAGAGAAAACACAGTAATAACTGTAATCCCATAATTGCATAGAAGATCTCTTTCAGAAAGTATAATTGGGAGAGGCTCTGCTCAGCCTTATAATACTTCTGAGATATTAAGATTTTTACTACATCATTTAATAGCTGTAGTTTTCTGAAAAGCATTTGCCTCAATTTTTATTTTTGGAATGTTTGCATATATTATCCAATGAACGTCATCAGAGTTTCATGTGTATCCAACTGATTTATAACAAAAGTAGATTACACTGCTGTTTGTTTCTTGCTTCATTTATTCCATAAACAAATAATCCAATATGCAATGTGAAAAAATAACAGCCTTCTTAAATGCAGCAAAAATCTTTTACTGCAATAACTGAAGTCAGATGCTTTTGGTTAGCTGATGATCAATATCCTACATAGAAAGTTGGGGCCAATACTTTCACAGTCAACAACTTCAGTTTAGAATATTTGAAATTTTCTAGCAGGAATGGTTTGGTTTAAACCTGCCAGATTTCTATGTGGTTTGTGTCGTGTCCTCGAAAATGATGCCAGGAGTCGGTGACTTCAAATCATGCTCTTTTATTAATGTAGGAACCGAACTGGCGCTTTGCAAAAGGTTCGCGGCTTTTATTCCTTTAGCCATGGCGGCCGCGGCCAATGGCACCGCTTTGAATCTCCCGCGATTCGAATAGACCAATCGCGGGAGATTCTTAGCAAGCCAATCGGCGCGGCTCGCCTGACCAATCAGAGTGCCCCGCGCTTTGGCCAATCAAAGCGCGAGGATCTCAAGAATGCTAATGAGGGGACAGAACACCCCTCCCCTCTTGGTTTAGTCCTTACGTCACGTAGTCACGTAGATAGGTGGGGCTCCGTCTGAGCCTACTGGACCTGCGCAGCTCAGTCGTAGGTTGGATCCCGGCCAGTTCGGTCGGGATCTCTATTTCTTCTGAGGTAGGGTCTCGTTATACTGTATAAGGACGGCGTCCGAAGTGAGGAGGTCCTTTGTTCTTTGGAAGGCGGCTTGCTCGCGTTTCCCCCAAGTCCAGGTCTCCGCCACCGTCACCTTTTGCGGCAGGAAAACATTGTAAAAGTTAAGTAGCCCTAGGAATGCCTGTAGTTCCGTCTTCGACTTGGGTGTGGGGGCTTCTTTGATGGCCTTGATTTTTTGGTTTGTGGGGTGAATGCCGTGACGGTCTAGGAGGTATCCTAGGAATTCAACCCGTTCCATGTGTAATTGGCATTTCTCCCTCTTTACTTTGAGCCCGGTCTCTTTGAATTTGGTTAGGACCTCCCTTAGGCGACCCTCTAGTTCGGCTTGGTTGGTTGCCGAAACTAGGACGTCGTCGAAGTAAGGTACCACCCCCTTGATGCCTTGCAATAGTCTTTCCATTAGGGTTTGGAATATTCCCGGTGCCACGCTGACTCCGAATTAGAGTCGGTTGCATTTAAATGCTCCCCGGTGGGTGACTATGGTTTGCGCTTCTGCCGTTTGCTCGTCGACTGGCAACTGTTGGTATGCCTGGGCGAGGTCGAGCTTGGCGAAAACCTTGCCCCCTCCCAGTGAGTGCAGTAGGTGTTGCACTACTGGGACGGGGTAGGCGCTTTGTTGCAACGCGCCATTTAGGGTGGCCTTATAGTCCCCACAGATCCTCACCGACACATCGGGCTTGATCGGGGTGACTATGGGGGTCTCCCACCGGGCGTGGCCTACCTCCACGTGGACCTTCCGGGCGTCATTGG
Source organism: Hydrophis major (assembly GCA_033807585.1). NCBI lineage: Eukaryota > Metazoa > Chordata > Lepidosauria > Squamata > Elapidae > Hydrophis > Hydrophis major. The sequence goes on along the minus strand of CM066332.1, from coordinate 33,569,203 downwards.
TTATGGCGTGGCCGATGGTGACCGTCTGATGGGTCCTCTCTTCGCCGGTTATCGCCGTCTCGTAGGGATCATCCATTCCGGTCCCATCTGCTGTCCGAGGGGCGATCTCTGGTCCGGGGTGGTGTATTCTCTCTCCTCCGTTCTCTCTGGTCCCATCGGGGCGGGTTGCGGTTCTTTTTAAGGCAGCAGATGCGGGCGATGTGACCCTTCCTGTCACAATGCCGGCAGATCGACTCAAAAAACCAGCATTCGGACCTAGGGTGGTCACCTCCGCAACCGGCACAGTTGGTCCTTGACTTACAACCCCGCCGGTTCCGTGGGGCGCGGCCTGTCTTGAGGCAATGAATTTCCTCCTCGTCATCGGAAGTGCCCGATGCCGAGTGGAAATCGCCCTGGTGGGTGGTTGTCTTGGGTTGGGCCTCGGCTGACCTTGCAGGGTTGTTGTTCCTGCTGCGGTCCCCAGCGTTCGGTCGGCGCATGCGGTTGGTGGATGTTCGGGTTGCTTCGGCGGCTGCAGCTGCGGTGAGGGTGTCTGCTAGGCTGATGTTGCCCTTGTCCATCAGCCGGCTCTGGAGGACGGGTTCCCACAAGCCAAGCACGATTCTGTCTCGCAGGGTGTCATTCAGGTTGTCAAATTCGCACAGCCCCCCTAGGCACCGTAGTTCGGCGACGAAGTCGCTGAAACTCTCACCCGACTGTTGGTCCCGACGGTAGAATTTGTTGCGTCGGATCAGGATGGGTACCTCTGGAGCGTAGTGCTGCCGAAGTATTGGCTCAAGGACGTCCCAGTCCATCGCGGTCGCATCGGCGGGTTTGGCAAGCGCCTTGGCCATCTTGAATACCTCGGTCCCGCAGTGGGTCAGGAAGACAGCGCGCTTCATGGGTCCGGTGGCGTCCTTCAGATCGCTGCACTCGAGGAACATGCGGAATCGGTTGGAGTACGATTCCCAGTCCTCGGTGGCGGGGTTGAAGGGTGCGGGGGGTGCGATTTTCGCTATCGTGGAGATTCGTCTGGCTTCCGTCGGACACGTGATTCGGTTCAGGGTCTGGATCCCATTCTCGTTGCCAGTGTCGTGTCCTCGAAAATGATGCCAGGAGTCGGTGACTTCAAATCATGCTCTTTTATTAATGTAGGAACCGAACTGGCGCTTTGCAAAACGTTCGTGGCTTTTATTCCTTTAGCCTTGGCGGCCGCGGCCAATGGCATCGCTTTGAATCTCCCGCGATTCGAATAGACCAATCGCGGGAGATTCTTAGCGAGCCAATCGGCGCGGCTCGCCTGACCAATCAGAGTGCCCCGCGCTTTGGCCAATCAAAGCGCGGGGATCTCAAGAATTCTAATGAGGGGACAGAACAGTTTAGACCTGGCTTTGACAATTCCAGAACCATGACTCAAAAGAGACATCAGGAGGAACATCATAGCTTGTCAGCCAGTAGAAAAGTTGTTCTCCAGAAAAGCAAACAATTGTTGAATGGTGAACCATCTGGAATGCTTTAGGGAATACTAGTTTGAGTAGAAGATTGACTTAGATGACTACTAAAGACCCTTCCAACACAATGACTTGATGATTCTATAGGAACATTACATTTCACCCATTCTCCTATAAATTTGTTTTATATTTGGGAGCAAATTTTGCTGCATGAGCCATTTAAACTTCAGTTGACAGATGGCTTGATATTATCCAGTACAATGACAGGATATTAATCAAAATTCATACTTGCTTCCTGTTAAGTTCTGCGCATGGGTACAAGGAACGGAGACGAGGCAGTGAACAGTGAACTTCAACTCTTTATTAAGCATACTGAACAGAGCAATCACCTAGGGCAGCAGCAGCCCTTTTATAGGGTTGGCTGCTGTCCTATTAGCCAATGAAAAACTTGGAAGTGTTAAACCCTTGAACCAAAGAGAGTTGGCCCGTTAACAGCCAATCAGATGTCCCAGAAAGGACCAATCCGATGTTGCTATTATCGGCCAATCAGAAGTGCAGGATTAGAACCCTGCTTTTTACTTAAGGTTATTAAAACTTTATTAAACGGCTTTATTAGTTCATAACACTCCTCCCCCTTAGGTTCTGTTTGAGGGGTGCGGTAACGTAATCATGTAGATATGCAGGTCGTTTCAATTGCCTATTAGATTTGCACTGTCCCACCAGTCCCTGTCTGTAGTCCGGTTCCGGTGGAACATTTTTTGATTTATCTGGCAGGTGGTTCCGCATCCCCATAGGACGATTCAGCACCGCTAATTCTGTCATCAGCTTTGATGGGTGTTATAATTGGGATTTCCCAACGGGCATAGTCAGTTGGTTCTAAAACACCCTGGGCTATTAATTTATTGAGCTGCTCATCAATCTTTGGTTTTAGGGCAAAAGGTACCTGACGAGGCTTAAGGCGGATGGGGGCTACTTCAGGGTTAAGGTTAAATGATATCTGGGTCCCCTTGTACTCGCCTAGTTTGTCTGCAAAGACATCCTGGAATTCCTGGAGGAGGGCCTCCTCCCAGTCGTCGCTTCTGGTTTGGTGAATGCCGGCTACCTCAATCCTGAGTGGGGCGAACCATTGAAGGCCTAACAAACTAGGCCGGTTGTGATCAACGACGGTCAGCGGTAATGACGCAGTACAATTTTTGAATGATACTTGGCTGGAGGTCCACCCTGAGTCGACTTCCATACGCAAGGTTGGTTCTCGATGGCGACCCTCACTCGGAACTTCTTTGCATTTTTGAATGATACTTGGCTTGAATGGACTTGGCTGGAGCCGATGACCAGAATTCAGTTCCCCTGGTAATCTTTGAGTATAATTTTTTGGGCTCTGAGGTCTTCAAGCCGGACAGCAGGGATTAACTGTTTAAGGGTCTTCCAGGAAACCATCGAGAGGGATGACCCTGAGTCGACTTCCATCACGCAAGGTTGGTTCTCGATGGCGACCCTCACTCGGAACTTCTTTGCATCTAATGATGAAGCGTGACTGATTGTAATAGTTTGGTGTGCCTCTTCCCATCTCGTTGAAATGGCCAGTGTTTTATTTCTGTAGGAGTGGTTGTTCCATTGGTGGTTCAAGTGTTCCCAACTCACAGGACGATTCCCTGTGGTCTGGTGGTAGTTGTTTTCTCTCCGAATTGGACTGGATCCTTGCTTGCTTCTACAGACCTTCCCGATGTGGCCTCTTTTCCCACAGGAATGGCAGAGCGCGTCGAGGAATTTGCAATCTGATCGCGGGTGATTTGCCCCACAACCTGCGCATTGGTGCGGTAGTCTTCGATTCCGTGGGTTGCGTTGGTCACGTTTGGACCGGAGCCGGTTGACCTCATCCTCCTCACTTTCTGATGGAGATTCGAGGTCCTCGTGGTGGGCCGCTGTTGTGTGCCTCTCTAGGTGAGGTGAGGTATCGTTGGTGAGTTGACGGAGTGGTGCATTGTTGCGGCGCATTTGGGCAGCCGACTTCCTGGTTGCTTCTGCTGCAGTAGCATCTTTGATGACATCGGCAAGATCGATTCCCCTTTGGCCATGATCTTGCTCTGCACCGTATGGTCATCTAATCCCAGAACTATTCGGTCTCTCAGAGCTTTTTGGAGGTCTGTGAACCCACAGAGGCCTCCCAAGTTCTGGAGGTCCGCAATGAAATCTGCGACGCTCTCTCCTTTCCGTTGGTCCCTCTGATAAAACTCATATCTTCAGACAAGTGTTGGTATGGCGCGTGCATAGTGGGCCCATAGAAGGGGCGCGAGGATGTCCCAGTCCATGGATTTCACCTCAGCCGGTTTTGCTAGTGCCCTGGCCATCTTAAAGACGGCAGGACCGCAATGGGTCAGGAACACTGCTCGCTTTTTCCCTGTAGTTGCATCTTTCAAGTTGTTGGTCTCCAGAAACATCTGGAACTGGCCCATGTATGAGTCCCAGTCTTCTTGTGCCGGGTCAAATGGAGTGGGTGATATGGCGCCGTTGGACATGTTTTCCGTTGTCAATGTGCCTTCAGCCACGTGCTCTGTTTGGTGCTCTGTGAGTGTTCAATCAGCTCAGATGTCTCCGCATCCCATCCTCGTCGCCAGTGTTAAGTTCTGCGCATGGGTGCAAGGAGCGGAGACGAGGCAGTGAACAGCGAACTTCAACTGTTTATTAAGCATACTAAACAGAGCAATCACCTAGGGCAGCAGCAGCCCTTTTATAGGGTTGGCTGCTGTCCTATTAGCCAATGAAAAACATGGAAGTGTTAAACCCTTGAACCAATGAGAGTTGGCCCGTTAACAGCCAATCAGATTTCCCAGAAAGGACCAATCCGATGTCGCTATTATCGGCCAATTAGAAGTGCAGGATTAGAACCCTGCTTTTTACTTAAGGTTATTAAAACTTTATTAAACGCCTTTATTAGTTCATAACACTTCCATGTTAGCAAGTCCTAAAGTAGCAAACATTGTGAACTATGATACTACCAAGTTCTTATCACTGAATATAATGCTTGGTTTCTGCCAGAGATAATAAAATTCACACAGTAGAAAAGTTTCCTGTTTGATTTATTTGTTCATAGAACAAGTCTGAAATATTATCCTGATGTTTTTTTGCAAACATGGAGCATCAATGTACTTTACTCTTATTTTTTTTCTATAGATTCTTTTATATCCAGTCTTTTTTTAATCATGAACTCATGAAGTCCGAGGAAGATTTGCAAATCCCTGGATATTTTTAAGAAGTTGTTTGAGACTCCCTGGCTGATTTTATGCTGCATTCTTAGATAGATTTTGATGAAATGCTTGTACTATAGAAATGGTTCACTATTGTCCCAAACATCTCCACTTCAGGACTATGTCTCAGTGAACTGGTAAACCCCCACAGCTATAAAAATGATTTAGAACTTCTTCAAGTGAGATTTTAAGAAGGCCTTCAGATTATTTTTTAGTGGGACATGATGTAAATTTAAATTTGTGTATGATAAGGGTGTCATTAAAAGAACCAAGGTTTGTAACATTAATATAGAACAGAACTAAACAACCTCATTGTTTAATAAAACATTTGCACAACTGTACCTAGTTAACTCATTAATTATGTTAACTGAACTGATTGGATTTGGGATAGGATGGGTAGGCATTTTTGTATAACACTGTACACACTATGTTCGATTATCAGTTTATGAAATTAATTAAACACCTAAAGTTGATACAGTTTATTCATTCAGCTTGTTTTTAAAGTTTGTGTAATAGGGTTCTCCTAAAGCTCTAACAACAATCAGCCACAAAGATATGCAAAATTCAAATAATCAAAAAGTGATTCAAGTTCTTTTTTGTTGAACTGGAAAAAAATTACTCTATAAAGTAATTATCCTAAAATTACAAGGGTTTGACTGAGATGATTTTTCTTCATTAATATAGTAATAGCATGCAATGATTTTTCTTCATTAATGTAGTAATAGTATGCAATATGGGTTAATTTTTACTGTGAATGTAAACAGGTTGGAAGACAAACAACTATCAAAACCGAAATGTATAAAAAGTTTGAAAACAAAATTATTCAATCCTATTACATCCCCAAAAGAGAGCAGTTGCAGCTTTGAGGAGCACCAATGACATAATAGAGACATTCAAAGGCCTCTATTTTTGACCAACAACATATATTTATGGAAAAAAAATAGTTCAAGCGCCTTTTACGTCTCCCAGTAAAATACTATAGTATATATTTCACTGTTCTTAAAGAAGTTTCATCTTATGCATATCTGGATTTTCAGAATTTAGATCTCTTAATTGAAGTTGAGACTTTATTACTCCACTAGAACTACATTGGCTATCTATTCACTTCCAACTTCAGCTAAAAAAATTGATTATGGTCATAAGACCATCTGAATCAAAATCGGTGTTATGCTGTTCATACTTCCTTTAAATTTCTGTACTGAGCTACTGCATATGTGATGTCTGGCAGCTAAGCATATGAATTAACTTACTAAAAACATTATGATGTGGGGCTATTCAAAAGGTCTATCCATTCTGTTAACTCATTTGCACTTATAAATCATGTCCTGATGTTGCAGTCATGAAATGATGAAAATGCATATGTGAACTTGCTCCCAGGCTACTGCTTAGCCATCTGTCATATAGACATGTTCATGACAAAGGCCAGGCTAGTCTACCGCTTTTCATTCCTTATTCAAAAGAACCAAGTTTATTACAGAATCAGTTTGAGAGAGTAACCCTGTGATCAATAGAAGGTGAAATTATTATTATTTATTTATTTTTTTAAAGAAGAAAGGATGGAATCATATTTCAAGTAACACCCATATCTTACTAAAATCCTACATGTTCATGCTTTTTAATCAATATGACCGATAGTTGGTATTGTTGGCATTTGACAGTCTGCTAGTTTTGTAGGACATGAAGGCCTAATAATTCTAACTGCTTAAAAATAATGATTACAATTAGGCCTGAAGCATACAGCTTGGTAGGGCTGTGTGATTAGACCATTATTCATAATCAAACTTCTTATTCTGAAGTCCAAACAGAGCCTGTGCCCTTTCAGATTTGTCATTTGCTTATGTTTTTGAGAACTGTGGTTTTTGCATGAATCCTTCTTCTCAAGATAAGAAATCCTTGTTCATAAAATTGTTCTTTTTTTTTCTTTTCTTCAGCACAAGCAATCATGGCATTACAATGGTAGCTTGATTCCTTTTTCCAACCTGGGATAAAATGATATAAATAAATAAATAAAAGTGGGGAAAATCCTTGCTTTAAAAAAGGGAAAATATGAAATAACATTATTCAGACAGTAGCAGGAACTAGATAACTTTGAATAAGTACCCTGAAGTAAATTCTAGCTGACCTGATGAAATTGGCATGGCCACTTCAGATTCCAATTGGTAAAGAAAACACAAACTGGAGATGTAACGAATCTTCCTGAACAGAGTTGTATATGTTTATGATGTAAGTTTTCCTAGCTATTCTTTATTAATCACAAAATAATACATACATACACACAGACATACATAGATGAGAGATAGTTAGATGGGAGGGAGGGAGGAAGAGAACTCTTATTATTGGGCAAGCTCCTTTTTTTTTTTCCTGGCCAATATTCATTGTTGTTATAATGTAATGTAATGGAGGATACCATTGCTATCTCTCTCCAACTTGTTGGCTGTTGCACTTGGGATATTTTCACAATACATACAACAGTAAATGCAAGATATAGAAATCTAAATACTAAATGTTATCTTCTACTTTATCAACATGTCATTTTGGCAGTTTACCTGTGGGTGCTTCTGTAGCCCAATTAATTGTCTGGAAGTTACAATACAAATATGAAAGGAAAAACATTTTTAAGTTTTCATTTTTTTTAAATTTAAAAACATTTAGTTAATTATAAAATGGATGTCTATGGAGATTCTTAGTCATCCAGGTCATGGTTTGGTCCCAAAAGTGCTTTTTCAGGAGGCAACTGGACTTTCTGGTTTTTCTTTGAAGACGTTTCGCTTCTCATCCAAGAAGCTTCTTCAGCTCTGACTGGATGGTGGGAAATAGAAGGATTTATATTCCTTGCAGACAGGTGGTCATTTGCATTCTTACAGAATCTATGTATTTTTTTGAATCATGGCAGTTTACAAAACTGGTTTTAAATCCATTTAAACAGTTAAAATACATTACTTCAGCCTTCAGCTTTTAGGCAGCACAACTCTTGGAAGCTACTTCAAACTAAGCCAGACCATTGGCTAACTAATCCAGTATGTGGATGGATTAGTACATTGCTCTCAGTATGAGAGGCTTCTGAGTGGTTTTATTTTTTTTTAGCCCACAATGCAGAAGAATGGAAAAAAATAAATTAAAACTATTACTACAAGACTGGAATATAAAAAAAGGAAAAGAAAACTGCAGATTTTTTTTCCTACTTTACCTGAAGATGCCAAGGATTAATTAGCCATATCACTTTTAGAGACTATCTGGCATCATTATAACACCGTGCAGAGAAGCGCAACCTCCCCACTGTTTATTTCTTAATCGTATTGTTGTATTTTCAATTTAAACAATAAACATTTCAAGGGCATTTTAAAAACACATTCCTCTACTGTGTATTGCCTTAAGCGCTTCTTTTAATGAAAACATAGATAATAAGTGTAACAATTAAATAAATAATGTGTTCTAATATTGAAGTAAAGAATGGACCTTCAGGTGGTGGGAAGGTGCCATAAAAAGGCAAGACATATTTTCCAAAGTTGATTAGAGGGAAAACTCAAGGAATTTGAATTTTGTGAGCTGCTACATAAATAGCCAACAGAGAAGAATATTTGTAGCTCAGGGTTGAAGTGTGAAGTCCTTGAGCTTGAATATTAGTTATTAATTCTGTTGACATCCATATCATATCTATTCTGGACCATGATAAGTGTCTATTTGAATAGAAGGTGTATTGTTTAGTTTTAGCATTTCTTTCTCTCCATGTATCTTTTAAGTTTATTTCATCTACCATTTAAAAAAAAGATTTAGGGAGAGTCTTTCTGTTTTGCTTTATTGTTTTCTGTGCTGTATAATCCAATTTATTGCCTACAATTCCATTAAACTATCATAACTATATTAGCATAGTCCAATTCAATTATTTTCATATGTAATTTTTTGTAGAATTCTTCTTGTTTGTCATTCGGAACATAGATTTCAATCAAGAGTATTTTCGTATTATTGTCCATTATTTCCACCATTAGTATTCTTCCATCATCATCGGTATAAATCAATTTTGCTGGGGTGGTCTCTTTAATATATAAAACCACTCCTCTTTTCTTACATTGTGTCAAGGAAGCAAATATTTTCCCTAATTTTGGCTGTATCAACAATTGTTCATATTGTTTTTTAATGTGTACTTCTTGTAGACAAATTATATCAAATTTTAATTTCTCCAATTTATGAAAGGTTTTCCTTCTTTTAACGGCTGAGTTAAGTCCATTTATACATTAAGTCCATATTATATTGTAATCAGTTTTTTCTCTTCCATGGTTATATTTTGTAGTTAAGTTTAGCAGCTCTCGTAGATCTTAGTTCACATTGTTCTTTGGCTTCCACCTTTCCACCTACTGCACCTTCTTCTTTTTCAGTCACCATTTGGCAGTCCTCTTGGAATTCAATTAGTGAGATCTCTTTTTCTGCCTCTTCCTCCTTCCCTCCAAAAAATTATGTATAAAATAATTCCGCTTTCTCAATTGAGTCAATTCTATGTCTCTGTTCTTGCCATGTGAACATTAAACCTTCTGGAATCAGCCATATATAATTCACCTCTTTTTAAAGTAGCATTTTAGTCAGGAATTGATATTCTCTTCTCTTCTCATCTCTCACACTCTTCTGGGTATTTGTTTCAAGAGCACAATCTCCTTGTCTTTATATTTCAATGTTTTCTCTTTTGCCACTTGCAATAATTGTGTTTTAATGGCCTTTTTTGTAAATCTAATATGAACTTCTCTTGGTAAGCTATTTCTCATCACATTTCTTGTGAAAATTCGATAAATCTCATCTATTCCATCCATCATCTTCTCTTGAGTTATTTCCAAAGCTTCAGCCAGTATTTCTATCATTATCTCAGCTAAGTTTTGTCCTTTTTCTTCCTCTACGTTTTGGAATCTAAGATAGAATTCTGATCTATCCATCTCCCATCTCAACATACCACTTTTATCTTGTTCAACCACCGTTAATCTATTATCAATATCTCCAATCTTCTTGTCTCTTTGTTTATCTTCTTCAATCTTTTGGAATCTGTCATCACACTGCAACATCATTTGTTGGATGTTCTCCACTTTTTCATCAGTTTTCCCTGTTCTTTGTTCAATGTTCTCTATTCTTTTTTCAGTATTCTCTGATCTTGCTTGAATATTTTGAATTCCTTGCATAATCATCTGCAAAGTCACTTTTTCTTGTTCTTTTTCTTGCTTTAACATTGTCTGTATTGAATGTTGTCCTCCACATGGTGGAGAAGAAGTAGAAGTTGAAGAACCAGGAGCTGTAAATTTCCTACTCATTTCAAGCAATTCCAAATCTTCAGGTTCTTCTAAATCTTAATCCAATTGTGAAGTAACCAATTATAGTTCAAAATAAAAATAGTAGAAAAAAGAAGCTCAATAATAATGATAAAAAACAAAGGGAGGACAAAATTTCTTCAGGTTCTTGTATACCTTAATCCAATCAATAGTTAGATGAAGAAAAAGGCTTGAAAAAGGAAAAGGAAAAAAAAAGGAAAAGGAAAAATTCTTCAGGTTCTTCAACACCTTAATCTAATTGAAAGATCTGAAATAGAAAAGAGTGCATAAGAATAAACCAGAAAGGTAGATGAAAAAACAAAAATACCAGGAAAGGAAAAATAAAGGCTATTCCTTTAAAAAAATAACCATTAATACTAAAGCTTTCCCTTTAAAATAAAAAGCAAACATAGAGATTGGACTTCCAAAGAAAAAAAGAAAAACAAAGACAAGCTCCAACAAAGCCAAAACCCCAAATAGTTATTACAAGAAAAAAAAAGATAAAATGAAATACAATAAAGCTGGTGAGGAGGGATAGCACAACTTAGAAAAAATAAAAAGAGCACACTGCACTTTATTTAATTATCCAAGAGTCTTATTATAGCTCTCTTCTCCAAAAACCTATCACCTTTTTTCCCCTAGGTTTCAACACCAGACTCCAGATGTTGATAGAAACTTAGAAGAGCACCTGCAATAATACTCTCCCATGCTGTTCCCTCTATCTGATCAAATAGCAATGTCCTTGAAAAAGAGTCTCAGTTCTTTCTTTCTCAGCTTTGTCTGGTCACAGGGAAATAGAATATTTTCAAGCCTCTAGTTGGCAGTGTTACAAAGTTTCTTTGCTCTCACTTTCCCCCTCCTTTTCCAAGCAAGATATAATAAGAATTAATAAAAAGAAAGAAAAAGGTATTTAAAAAAAAAGAGAAATAAAAGGGAGCCTCTAGCCTAAAATATTACAAAATCAAAAAGGAGAAAAAAATAGATGTAAACGAAAAAACCAGTCTAGTTTCAAAATATAAGATCGTGTATAGAAAATCCAGCAATGAAAAAAAAACCATTACTTTGATATTCCTGTTTAAAATCGCTGCTTAATCACGTCTGTCAAAACTTTTACAGATTCTTTCTTTTCTTTAGGGTGTCCTTTCAGATCTTAGAATAAAAAAAAAGTTATCACCAAACCGGCACACTCTCTCTTTCTGTTCTCTTCTATTTCGGAGCTGTCCCAACTTCAGCAGCTTTAATGGCTGCCTCTTTGCCGCTGGCAAGAAGAGCTTCTCCTGGATCTACCAGGGACTTTGTGGTATCCCTGGGATCAACAGGATGAGCTCTTCACTTTCACCATCTCTTCTGGATGGTTTAGATCCAATAGGACCGTCCAGGAGCAAAGATATCAGCAGCGATCTCAGACCTACAAGATCGCATGCCGGATCGTCAGCTCCACCCTCACAAAAGTTCAAATGTTTTAACTGTGATTGAAAAATTAAAATGTGAACTGCCTCTCTAGTATTTGCTTCAGTAATCTTTTCTCTATCATTGGAAAAATAAGAGCTGCTTTTCAATGTAAAGGTTATCAGCTACTTCCCCCCAAATGGCTTCTTATCTGCTCCCAAATTACATTAGCAAAAACTATGCGAGAGAGGAGTGCAGAATGGCTTTCAATCTATATTTTCCCTTGCTTTGTTCTTTTCTCTCAGAACTGATGTGGAATACAAGAATGAGGTGGTTTTATTTGTAAGGTAAGTTTGCATCCCCTAATGAAGAGTACATGAATGTAGCTGGGATCAGGATTTCCATCAGCTGAAATCCAGCCTAAAGCTTACCTATGAATCAGTAGTCAATCTCTGATGCAGTTGTGTTGAAATTGGTTGCTTCTGTGACCTGATGTTCCACCTTTTTATCTAATGTCCCAATAACCTGTTCTGAGCCTTTATATATATTGTTAACATGCCTTGGGCTATACAGTTGCAAAAATTCATTTTTGTAAGTGGAGGTTTTTGGTTTTTGGTTTTAAACTATCTAAGAAAAAGCAAATCCTTCCTACATAGGCCAAAGAGAGAATGAAAATGCTCATATATATTAACCTGAATTTCATGCATCGAGTTATGGCAGGGAAAAAACCTTCTCTGCCTCTTCTAGATGTATGTGCCCAGGAATCTTATTCACATATATTCATTTGTGAAAATAAACCTGTGCATTTAAACCATGTATGCATCCAAATCCATTATATATAGCTCGTAGCCTATTTCTCTCCTTCATACATTAAAGAGAGGAAGGAAAGATTCCAGTATATTCTGCATTTTTAGAAGAAACATAGAAATTCATTCTTAATTTAGAACTATGAAATGCACAAATTTCAGTTGGCATGGGAAAACCCTACTAATTTTAGGATAGAAACTGGATTTCCCCATGAGAGAATATTAGACTATATATTCAGATTTTTCTCATCCCTGAACTGACTATGTTAACTCTTTTGATAGCTCTGTTTTGTGGAGAAATAACATCTACACTGCTATTCATCAAGTATATTCCTATATATAATATTTATAAAACAAACCTCTGAATAGACAGTCTGAGAAGTCAGGAATCGGTTAAGACTTTTATTTCAGATTATTTTAAGCCAAGTCCTCTAACACTAGGCAAACTTTTTGAATTAACTGTGGAAGGAAACATGACTGAGAAAATGCTGCTATCTCTTCTATACTGATTGATTTCAACTGTAACATACACTTTTACCACTATAAAGTTGCTAGAAGTAGACTATGTGACCAAACTAACAGAAGATTCTTCATACATGCAACTTATATGAAAAAAAAAAACCTTCTTTTAACTTTGGTTAACTGCTTTCACTGAAAGGAGAAATAGGAAGTGGAGAAGAAAATGGTACACTAATGCTTTGGCAAATGAATCTTATTTGAAAATAAACTTGGTACCTATGCATAGTAAAAAATAATACATGTATGCTTTTCTTCACATTTTATTTATAGAGGCACTATTCTAACTCCAGGTTGTGATTATTTGATTTCCATTTTGAAAGGAAATAAAATGAAGATCATCTAATAAATGATAAATGAAAGGAAATAAAATGAAGATCATTGAATGGATCATCTCTCTTTCCACCAAGAAAGATGAATTATGATACATCTCTGAATAGATCTCCTGATGTTTTAATTTTTCACAAGAAAACCCTGGCATGAGTGCTCTGTTTTTAGTTAGAATACCAGAAGGCTGTCAATGATTAATTCTTATTATCTCAAATATCACTTCATAACATGTCTGCTAGGATATGATTTGCTCATAGAATCAAGGATAGTAGATCTTGAGTTTGGGTTAGCAACACATAGCTTTTGATCTAGCTTTCTTTCAAATAAATAAATAATATTTAATGAAACTCTATAGGATGGAAGAAGTGCTATCCTTGAAGGAATATGATTTCATTGCATTCTCTATGTACATAGAGCTCCAATAGAAGAGAATATATGTAACTCATGGTTGAACTGTAGAGTCCTTGATGATATTTCAGCTTGGTTATTTGCTTGGAGTTATTTTATTCCAAACTAGGTAACATCAGCAGGGCTCTGATATTGATAGAGCTCATGATGTTACCAAGTCAGGTAATGAAATGTCTGCAAGCAAACAAACAAGCTCAGAGCATCAAGGACTCCACACTTATAACTCTTCTGCATACAGTTTTATCACTGCTTCTGGATAGGCATCCATCTCTTATCTGTCATACAAATGAATTATTGAATTTGTCATTTACATTTCTATAACTGACTGGTTTTGCATAGCAACCAAACAAGACAGACACTGACTTCAATGGACAATTAGGAATGCAGAAAAAATAATGGCAATCAGCCTGCCTTCCATTGAGAACTTGTATAATGCATGAGTCTGGAAGAAGGCTGTGAAAATGTCTACAGGTCCCTCACATCCTGGACATAAACTGTTTCAACTTCTTCCCTCAAGACAATACTATAGGGCATTACACTCCAAAACAACCAGACACAAAGACAAATGGGACAAATTGAATTTATGCATGGAAAAACATTAGACCTTGAAATTGATCAGTTTATCCATCTTCATTTGTGCTATTCACAAAGATCCATGAAAGTGCTTCATAGAAATTCTACTTTCAAAACCCTAAACTCTTGCACTTCATTCCTTCCAATGAAAGCGTACATCTGAATTACATATATTATATTAGCTTTACATGACTCATTCTCAAAATGGATATATAGCTGCCACACACCCCGACCCCCAAGCTAAGCAAACTGACACATGCCATGAACACAAAGCCAGACATCAAACTCGGAGCCAAACCAAGACCTGGAACATTACATCACAACCATCCGCTCAGGATATCACATCACGGAACTCAGGATATTACACCACAAAACCTCAGGATGTTGCAACACAGCCAATGACCCTGGAGATTACAGCACAAGACCCAGGATGTCAAAACAATAGAACTCAGAAAGTCACCACACAGCCCATTACCCAGGTCATTACAACACAGGTGGCTGATAGACACACAGCCAGTATCTTAGCCATACAGTTCTTACGAAAAGCCAACCAATCTGCAAACATCAATTCCATCAACCAATCAAGAAATAACAACATAGCCAACCAGTCTTCTTACAACAGAGCCAGCACACCACACCTCCCCACCAGTATTTATAGAGAGACGGTAGCTCCGATCACACTTTGCTTGCACGAAGCCAAAAGCACTAGCGTGAAAATGGTGAGTGGGACCTCATCGAAACGTCGCCAAGATAGTCTGAATGTTACATGGGAAAAGACCCGAACATGCCAAAACCTGCATATATATATATGTGTTTGATCCACAAAAACACACTGAGACATAATGGAGACCTAGAAGATGAACAGATGAACAGACCTATGGAACAACTGTCCTGCTCTACATAACAGACAAAATCAGTAAGATACTACACAGGCATCACATCAAGACTGCCTTCAAAACAGACAGAAAAATAGCAGCCATCCTTAGAAACCCCAAAGATAAAATTGACCTGGAAAACCAAGGCATATATGAAGTCCCCTGTGCATCATGCCCGGTACATTCATTGGACAGACCAGTAGAAGAATAAGTACCCACCTGGATGAACACAAAAATGCAGTCAAAAAGCTGGAACACACTTCCTCACTAGTCCAACACATGAAAGCCACAGGTCATAGCATCAACTTCAATGGAACCAAAACCCTAGCCATTATAGAAAACCCCAGCCACATAATTATCAGAGAAGCCATAGAGATTGAAAAAAGACCTGAAAGCATGAATAGAAGAGATGATTCCACCAGACTGTCAATTATCTGGAAGCCTGCACTCACAAACAAAAAAATCTCCACACCACAAGCCAGGCAAACACCTGGGCATAAACAGATCCCCCCTGATACCTCCAGCTCAAACACCCCAACCAGGTACCCAGATGAAACCTGGCTTCCTAACAAATGATAGCCGTCCATTTACTCAGAGCCAAGCTGCACTAAAAGCCTCCAATGCAGGAACACAATGTTGCCAGCCAATCAATACACAAAAAAAAGCCACAAAACAGACAGAAGATATTAGAAACACCAATCAAGCAGAACACAGCAAACTCCAAGACCAATAAACACAGACCAAGACTCCCAACCAATCAGGATGAAGAAAAAACCATTCTGACACAGCAGTAGGCTGGCCCAAATTGAAAACCGAAACAACTGTAAAAGTCTGACTCACAGATGAACACAATACAGAAGCCTGATGATGGCAGATGAGATTCTGCCGAAATGTTGCTACAACTTTAAAAGCACAACTATAATGACGTGGGAAAATACCCAAACAAAGCTGGTTATTTGGGTTTTCTCCCACATAAAATTGGAAGTATTCTGGCGATGTTTTGATGAAATATCATTCATCATCTTCAGGCCTGTGTCTTCAGCTTTGTGCTTCTCAGAGTAATGTGAGCTTGCAGCTGCTTCTTCCTTTTAACTGCTAGTGGGGGGGTGTTCTCATTGGTTGGGAGTTTGGCTGTGTTCTGATTGGTTGGGGGGGTTGGTTGTGTTCTGATTGGCTGGGGGTGTGTCCTGTTCAGGTGGGGGCTTGGTTGTGCTCAGCTTCGTCTTAGTTGCTGGGGGATTTGAGTTGGTGAGCTGTGATCCTGTTGTTTGGCTTCACGTTCGTGGTTGTGCCACATCTTCATGGTGGGTGTCTGTTTGCTTCATGTATGGGTCGGAGGGGTTTGAAGCGGGTAATGATGTAGCTACAGTATGGCTTCTGGTCCATGGTCATGTCTCATCATCTATGTGGGTGTGAGTCTGCTTTCTATGGGGAAGTGTGGTGGTAGCATCTTGTGTGGCCCTCGTGGGTGTAGGTCTGGTGTCATTCTTCATGTTAATGAGGGTGGGTTTCCAAATGGCTGGTAGGCGGGCGGTATCATCTTGTTTATTCATGCTGTGTGGGCATTTTTCTATCTCTATGGCTTCTCTGATTATTCTGTTGTTGAAGTGTTCAGTTTTGGCGATAGTTCCGGTATTTTTAAAGTCAATCTCATGTCCCGTGGCTTTGAGGTGTTGGACCAGGGAAGAGGTCAGTTCTGCTTCAAGCCTGATGATGGCAGATGAGATTCTGCTGAAATGTTGCTACAACTTTAAAAGCACAACTGTAATGACGTGGGAAAATACCCGAACAAAGCTGAATACCATACTGTATGTATGTTTTTTTTGTGTGTGTGTGTGTATTTCATATATATACTGTGTATATATATATATATATATATATATATATATGGATCTTTGGTTATTTGGGTTTTCTCCCGTGTAAAATTGGAAGTATCTAGGCAAGAGAGGAGCACAGAGCCGAAGACACAAGCCTGAAAATGATGAATGAGACTTCATCAAAACGTTGCCTAGATACTTCCAATTTTATGTGGGAGAAAACCTGAATAACCAAAGATCCACATACAAATACCCACGTATATGTATATGTATATGTATATGTATATGTATATGTATATGTATATGTATATGTATATGTATATGTATATGTATATGTGTATATATGTGTATATATATATATATATATATATATATATATATATATATATATATATATATATATATATATATATATATGGATCTTTGGTTATTCGGGTTTTCTCCCGCGTAAGATTGGAAGTATCTGGGCAACGTTTCGATGAAGTCTCATTCATCATCTTCAGGCTTGGTCTTCAGCTCTGTGCTTCTCAGAGTGATGTGAGCTTGCAGCTGCTTCTTCCTTTTAACTGCTCCTGGGGGTGTGACTTGATTGGCTGGGGGCTTGGCTGTGTTCTGATTGGATGGGGGGGTGTTCTCATTGGTTGGGGGTTTGGCTGTGTTCTGATTGGTTGGGGGGTTGGCTGTGTTCTGATTGGCTGGAGGCGTGTTCTGTTCAGGTGGGGGCTTGATTGTGCTCAGGTTAGTCTTAGTTGCTGGAAGGTTTGAGCTGGTGAGCTGTGATCTTGCTGTTTGGCTTCGAGTTCGTGGTCGTGCTGCATCTTCATGGTGGGGGTCAGTTCGCTTCAGTGGTTATGAACATATCTGACTACCAATCCAAGTTAACCAACCTACTCCAAGACCCCATATACAAACCCCTAAAGACAGACCCCACCACCTACCTAGAAAAAACCACCAGATCCAAAATAAAAGCCTCGCCCATCAGTGAAGAAATCCAGCAAAGAATCATACCCAGAGAGAAATCATCCAGATGCCCTAAACTTTATGGTCTTCCCAAGATACACAAAGAAGGAACCCCACTTAGACCAATAGTCAGCTCCATAGGCTCACCTCTACAAAACCTAGCCAAATTTCTCACCAAACAACTACAGCCCTATGCAGAATCCATCAACTCACACGTAAGAAACTCATTCCAGTTCATCGAGATCATAAAGAAACAAAACTTACAACCCAGTGACCTACTAGTGAGCTTCGATGTCATATCCCTCTTCACCCAAGTGCCAATAAAAGAAGCCTTGACAGCCATCCAAAACAAATACAACCCCCCCAAGCACATCCTAGGTCTGACCAACCACTGCCTATCCAATACATACTTCACCTACAACGGACAAAAATACAAACAAATAGAAGGAGCACCCATGGGATCACCCCTCTCACCTGTCATCGCTAACCTCTACATGGAACACTTTGAAACACAAGCTCAAGAAAAATATGATCACAAACCCAAACTCTGGCTCAGATACGCAGATGACACCTTCATAATCTGGCCACACGGGAAAGAAAAACTGAACAATTTCCTCACACACCTCAACAGCCAACACCCCAAAATACAATTCACCATGGAAACAGAAGCTAGCAACCAACTTCCCTTCCTAGATGTCTTGGTATACAAAAAATCCAATGGCTCCCTAGGACACACCATCTTCCAGAAGAAAACACATACAAACCGCTATCTACACGCACTCTCACACCACCACCCAGCACAGAACAATTCCGTAGCTGAGACACTCATCTCCAGAACAAAATGCTTAGCCAATGAACAACACCTAGAGACCGAACTACACACTCTCACCGGCGTGCTGACAGCCAATGGATTCCAAAGAAAGAAGATCACCCACCTAATCCAAAAAGAAACCCCAGCCAAAATCCAAGACAAAGAACAAGAGAATGGCAAAGCCCTCCTCCCATATATAAAAGGCACTACGGACAAAATCAGCAAGATCCTCCAAAAACACAACATTAAGACAGCATTCTGCACTAACAGAAAGATATCCACCATCCTAAGAAACCCTAAGGACAGAATCAAGTTAGAAAATCAAGGAGTATACGAAATCCCTTGCACTGCCTGCCCCACCACATACATTGGACAGACTAACAGAAGAATAGGTGCACGCATTGAAGAACATAAGAACTCAATCAAAAAGGAAGAACCGACCTCTTCCCTGGTCCAACACCTCAAAGCCACAGGACATGAGATTGACTTTAAAAATACCAGAACTATCGCCAAAACTGAACACTTCAGCAGCAGAATCATCAGAGAAGCCATAGAGATAGAAAAACGCCCACACAGCATGAATAAACGAGATGATGCCTCCCGCCTACCAGCCATTTGGAAACCCGCCCTCATGAACAGACGCATACCTAACATGAAGAGTGACACCAGACCCACACCCTTGATAGCCACACAAGATGCCACCACCACACTTCCACGTAGAAAGCAGACTCACACCCATACAGAAGATGAAACACGACCACGGACCAGAAGCTGCACTGCAGCTGCATCACTACCCACCTCAAACCCCTCTGAGCCATACATGAAGCGAACTGACCCCCACCATGAAGATGCAGCACGACCACGAACTCGAAGCCAAACAGCAAGATCACAGCTCACCAGCTCAAACCTTCCAGCAACTAAGACTAACCTGAGCACAATCAAGCCCCCACCTGAACAGAACACGCCTCCAGCCAATCAGAACACAGCCAACCCCCCAACCAATCAGAACACAGCCAAGCCCCCAACCAATGAGAACACCCCCCCATCCAATCAGAACACAGCCAAGCCCCCAGCCAATCATGTCACACCCCCAGGAGCAGTTAAAAGGAAGAAGCAGCTGCAAGCTCACATCACTCTGAGAAGCACAGAGCTGAAGACCAAGCCTGAAGATGATGAATGAGACTTCATCGAAACGTTGCCCAGATATATATATATTCAGCTTTGTTCGGGTATTTTCCCACATCATAATAGGGGTGCTTTTAAAGTTGTAGCAACGTTTCAGCAGAATCTCATCTGCCATCATCAGGCTTCTGTATGGTGTTTGTCTGTGAGTCAAACTTTTACAGTGGTTTCAGATTTAAATTTGGGGCAGCCTATTGCTGTGTCAGAATGGTTTTTTCTTCCTCCTGATTGGTTGAGAGTCTTGGTCTGTGTTTATTGGTCTTGGAGTTTGCTGTGTTCTGCTACTAATATCTTCTGTCTTTTTTTGGGGGGGGGGGGGCTCTTTTTGTATCTTGATTGGCTGGCAACATTGTGTTACTTTATTGGAGGCATTTAGTGCAGCTTGGCTTCGGGTAAATGGACGGCTATCATTAGTTAGAAAGCTGGGTTTCATCTGGGTGCCTGGTTGGGGTGTGTTTGAGCTGGAGGTATCAGGGGGGATCTGTTTGTGCCCAGGTGTTTGCCTGGCTTGTGGTGTGGAGATTTTTTTGTTTGTGAGTGCAGGCTTCCAAATGATTGACAGCCTGGTGGAATCATCTCTTCTGTTCATGCTTTCTGGTCTTTTTTCAATCTCTATGGCTTCTCTGATGATTCTGTGGCTGGGATTTTCTATGGTGGCTAGGGTTTTGGTGCCATTGAAGTTGATGCTATGACCTGTGGCTTCCATGTGTTGGACTAGTGAGGAAGTGTGTTCCAGCTTTTTGACTGCATTTTTGTGTTCATCTAGGCGGGTGCTTATTCTTCTATTGGTCTGTCCAATGTATGTGGCCGGGCATGATGCACAGGGGACTTCATATATGCCTTGGTTTTCCAGGTCAATTTTGTCTTTGGGGTTCCTGAGGATGGCTGCTATTTTTCTGTCTGTTTTGAAGGCAGTCTTGATGTGGTGTCTGTATAGAATCTTACTAATTTTGTCTGTAGTGCCTCTTATGTAGGGCAGGAACAGACATGTAAGTACCCGCAAAAACTTAAGAAAACATATATATATATATATATATACAGTGCTGCCAACTCTCACGCAATCAGAGTGAGACTCACGCAATTCAACCAATTTTGACTGTCTCACTCTGATAAACGAAATCTCACGCTAAACCCCCAAAATGGAATGTACAAAAATAAATATATCTCTACATTCTCTGATATTCCGAATATTCCCCTTAGGAGAAGGATGAGCTCCCAGCGCCGCCCCGCCCTGCCCAGCCACCCCACCGCGCCTCTTTTCCCGCCTTAATCCTCGTTCTGCCTCGGCGTCCCGTAACTGTGCATGATGCCGATTAGCAAATTCGCTTCAGGAAAGCGAAGAGCAAGAGGCTTCTTCCCGCCCGGGGCGCTCGCAGCCACTTTGCCCCGCGCTCTCCCTCTCTGCAATGTCCTCCGGGACAAGCCAGCTGCCCTTTTCAAAGAAGGACATGAGGGGGCTGGCAAAGCCTCTTTTGCAGGCAACAGCCTCGGCCAGTAATAACCCTGGTAAGCAAAGCTGAGAATTGTCCGCTGCCAGAGATGTAACTAGAAGCTGGGGCATCTCTCTCTCTCTGAAAGACATTTGTTCCAGAGGATCACATCCTGTCAGTCCTCCAACTTTCTATTTTGCACAAAGCTGCCCAGCCCCTTTATAGATCAGCCTGGCGCGCTTCTCACCTTGCTGGTTTGGGAAGACTCTTTTGGATCAGCTAAAAGAGAGCATAAGGCGTGTAAAGGGGTGGTGGTGGTGGTGGAAGTTTGCTCATACACCCACATGCTAAAAGCATTAGGACAATGTTCTGTTAGGACAATGGGATCAACCAGGATGAAAGGTTATGTATTTCCAAGCGATCGCATGACACTCCAGCATTGACAGTGCAGTTGGGTTCCTTTAATAACTTGGATTTGGTTTAGTAACCTTCCCCCTCTCCCCCTCCGGTTTACTCTGGGCCTTGGTAGCAGGTGAGTTTTCAAGACGGCATTTTTGAAAACAAGGTTAGGGTTTCCCTTTTTCTAATATTGGAAGCAGTCTCCTCCAAATGGTAATTAATTAAACATCTGCTTAATTCTTCAGCCAAATAAAGTTGCTATAATGGCTCTTTAAAAAAAGTAATTTTACGAGCACCACCCTGGGGTTTACACTGTGTAAGATACAAGGAAAGGAGAGGAAGGTGGAAGAAAAGAAGACTGATGCAAAATATAATGTTCACAGAATTTTATTCAGAGTTGTGTTGGATCTCTTTTTTTTTGGGGGGGGGGGGGTTGTCCCATTCTTTCTTGGTGTTCTTTCTGTTCTTTCTGTCCTTTTTGCTTTTTTAAATGGTCTTTCTCCCCTGGGTCAGAAATCCAGCCAGAGAAAATAAAGAAACATCTTTGGTGGTTAAATGGAAGCCACTCCGTAATGGCTTTGTTTCAGAAGAAGGAATCACTTTTTCCTCTTTCTCCTTTGAGTTTAAATCCTAGGTCTCCATGCAGCAGATCGACAGGACTGTACTACATTATTATCATATTTTCAAACCCTTAGATAAGGACTCGATAAGGACTTTTTTTGATGCCAGTAGGCTTCTCAGCCCCAAATTGGGATAGCCCTGACTCAACTAGAACATATTCTAATCTTAACACAATTTACCGTCCAAAGAGCAGTAAGACCATTAAGTTCAGAATCTAAACTTACCCAATAAATAATATACTGTTTCCTCACTGTGCTATTTTGGATCCATTACTCCGGTGATGCCAGAGATAGTTAGGGACAAGACTGGCTGGAAGAGAATATGGAAGGAAAAAATACATCACAATAAGAGAACACTGACTGACATACAACAATTCAGTTTCTTATCATGTCAAGGGAAGATAAGCATATTCCTATGCTTAAAGTTCCTAAATACTGTGAGTATTTCTCCTGTATGTTTAAATGGGATAAACTTATACCTCGGGAATTCTAACCAACAAGTTTTGGTCAGGCAGCTGTTGATTGTAGACATTGCAGGAAGGAATTCACCAGGCTTACTCCATATAAAGTCACAGGCAGGGGTGATATTTGCATGCCATGCTTACCCATGGTAAACCTCATGGTTTAGTATACCTAGTTTCATATTATCTGCTAGTTTATGGAACAGGGAGTAGGGTGGACACCATAATTATTATCTTTGAGAAGGTGTCTATTAGAACATGAATGTACACAAAGGAAAATAATGGAAAAGTTGTGATCTCCCCACACAAACTACTCCTTTCATTTATATCTCATGTTTTGTATGCACCTACATAAATGATGAACTTTATGTACATTGCAGTGCTGCCAACTCTCAAGCAATCAGAGTGAGACTCATGCAATTCAACCAATTTTGACTGTCTCACTCTGATAAACGAAATCTCATGCTAAACCCCCAAAATGGAATGTACAAAAATAAATATATCTCTACATTCTCTGATATTCCGAATATCGATATGCCCAAGCCCAAAGTTTCGAGATTTTCCCGCGCGGGTGTAAAGTTTAACCAATAATAATCGTTTTTGGTTCGCGCGCGAAGACGAGCTATTGGATTACGATTGGTTTCTACCTATAGTTACGTGAACGTAGCTTGTACTTTTGGCAAATTACAGTACATGTATGGCTATGACGTGTGCTTTACATCGCTTTACATACACTGACTGTGAGAGAATACGTACGTACAGCTGTACATACGTACATTGTACGGCCGCACAGCAGGCCGCCACACCAGAAACCCGCTAAATTATTAGAGTTGACAGTTCATCTGTGATGAAGTGTAGTATTTAACCTGTGGCATTCAACTACTATTCCAGAGTTTCCTTGTGAATCAAGAGCTGCACTTGCTGTATTTTTTAGTCTCTACCAGGGCTTTGTTTTGGTTCTATAGCTTCTATGATGAAAGCTAGGGCCAAGCTTCAGAATACAGTAGATGAGTTTTACAGTTAACAATATGTATATTTATATGAAGCACTCATTATTCGATTAAATGTTTAGTTTATACATGTCTGAAATTATGAACCCCTATTTCAGTCAACAAGTTAGTATATAATTAAAGACTGAGACTATAGCATTTGATATTGGCATGTAGTATGGTATTTGATACAGAAAGAAGAATACCCATTGATGTATTTGCATTATCTCTGTAGTTGTTTCGGGTTTTTTGTCTTTTTGTTGCACATTGAATTCATCCTATAGTGGTCTATAGTACATCACTAAGCTAATAAAGTCAGTTGAGGTAGAATACTGCAGTTACAAGTCAGGAACTTCAATTATTCATGGTCAGTGAACTGCATTATTAATATCTTACAAATCCGGTTCAAGTACATTGGTGCTGCTTGCATGTATGTATGTATGTATATGTCCAAATCATGACTAAAGTATGCATCAGATTGCACCATTTAAAATGTAAAATTGTCAAAGCTCCCTACCGTGGAAGGGGGGACACCCCCCTTCCACACCATCCCCCCCTCGGTCGCTTCGCTCCCTCGCAGTGTCTCACTCCGAACTATCACTCAAGGTTGGCAGCCCTGTATATATATACACATATATACACGAATTACTGCAATACTGCTGGCATACAGAGGAAACTAATTGGATTCCAAGATTCAGATAGCAAGTGATAGTGCAGAAATTACCCTAAAGAACAAAGAAAGAGAAAAATGGAGAAATGAACATTGTAGTCATGTGATAAGTAAATTTCTAGATTTAGTAACAAAGTAGCTAAGTTCTCTGTGTATAACAATGAAAGTCATAGAGAAAGCTATTACTTTTTTGCCTTTTTGTCTGACCTTGTAGTGCTCAGTCCACTTTTACAGAGACAAACGATATTAATCCACAAGAGCATCTGTGAATATGGGTGGCTATTGTATATAACCTTGGACTACATCCCCATTAGCAGAATCAAAGTGACCTAACTCACTGCAGGCCTGTCTTTGAAAAAAATATTTTGATCGAAGCTCTTATTAAGAAAACATGAACATGTATGGGACATAAGGAAGACAGAGGTGGTCTGGAATTGGAATAGGCACTCTTGGAGTTTTTTAGATTTAGTGACTGAAATAATAGATAGCACTACAACATACACATTGGCAAGTTTTTTTTGCTAGTTCTTCCTTAAGTAGTTCAGATTTTTATCGTTTTTGTTTTTTAAAAAAAGGGTTAAGGCTTTAAAACATCTGGGAACGTTTCTGTCTTCAAAAGACAGGAAACCATGTTGTCAATTTTCAGAAGAAAATCCATTGTGAAGTTGAAGGAGACTCTGGTGAATGCCATAAAATGCTGTAGAAATAGATAATAGTCATCCAAAATGCCTGCCTGCTGAATTTTCTCTCCCAATTTAATTAAATTACTTCAGAGAATAGGTTCCTGTAGTCCCTGATTCAGAGATGGCCATTCAAACACCTGCTCTGATTGGGCAGCACCAGGAAGACTCGCAGCTCAAATGCTACCATCTTCTAATGTTCACAGTTATGTTCGCAACAGTAAACTTATGAAATGAAGCAGGCTGAGGATTTCCGTTGTTAAATATCAGTTAGCTGCATTCATCATCAAAGTGCTCAATAAATAGTGAGAAAATTAGTTCCTGTAGCAGTAGCTATCTAAAGAAGTCTGCTGCATGCTAACATCTTTTAAGGGCTGCTTTGTCGAAAATTGATTTGTCCTTGTACTGCTAATGTTTGTAGATTAAAAACACTGCCACCCCTGCAAAGCAGCATTTTATTCACCCATACAACTATCAGTCAGCTTAGTGACTAATCCAACAAAATATAAATCTATATGCTGGTTTTAAATTGATGCCAGAAGTTACTACTGCTGTTCACTTGAGCCATCTCTTAAATTTTGCCAAAATAAGCTGTAAATTAGTTCTGTTACAAATGATGTTAAAATCAATATGGAATTTCTGAGGATTTAATTTCAGTGTATATTTTCTGGTGTTATTCAACACACTTTCATCTTTGCACTCGCAGATAGATATGGGTTTATATAAAGCAATGCAGCAAAATTATAGGTTCTTTTGCCTCCAATTACCCTTGTATTAATTTTTTATGGTGGTGGTACATTTCATATATTTCAGCATAATGTTGTAACAGAATGCAGAGAAAGAGAACCTGTGTGTAATAATTATTAAAGTGCTAAAAAAGTAATTAAAAAAACACAGCATCAAAATTACTTTAATCATGGAAGTTCATTGAACTGAGGACTACCTTCAGGGCCACCTATCATTCAGGGATCCTGTGAGGAGAAAAAAGAAAAAGAAAGCTCTACACTGTATACATCATACTATAGTACTGTATATAAAGTACTATAAGGTCAGGATATAACTCTAAAAGGGGCCAAATAAGATTATAGTTAGTGCAAGGTCCGCTTTTTCAGATCAATGAATGCCACTTTGCACAGTCAATTGCATCTCCAGGTCACAGGCCCATGACTTGCATATCTTATATTTGATCAATGATGAAAAAGAATCTCTTTCATCATTGATCACCCCAAAATAGGTAAATAAGATAGTGGTTACAGTTTTAAATTTTGTATGCAGTTTGGAGATAATTTACATTAAAAGATTACTTCACTGAAACTATTGATTGGAATAATAATAACAAAGAGACAAGCACCTGTCACATAACACCCTAGTTATAATAAATGTTGATAAGAAGTGGGGGACAGAATCTGGGTAGTGATGGCGTCATGTGTTGTTTTGGGTCTGGTGTTGGTTTTCATGGCAGGGACTCATTTGTTGATAAGGGCTAGTTTCCAGATGTCTGGTAGGTGGGAGGTATCATCCTATTTATTCAGGTTATGGGGGTTCTCCCCTTTCCAGAACCTTAAAGCCACAGGACATGAAATTAATTTTGAGGGAACCAAATTAATCTGCAATATTGAACACTTCAACAAGAGAATAATCAGGGAAGCCATCAAAATAGAGAAACACCCCCACAACATGAATAAATGGGATGAATTCTCCTGCCTATCAGACATCTGGAAACTAGCCCTTATCAACTAATGGGTCCTAGCCATGAAAACTAACACCGGACCCAAAACAACACATGATGCCATAATCAATCTCCCTCACCAGATTCAAACCCAAACCCACCCCATAGATGAAAGGCAACCACTGTCTAGAAACCAGACCACGGCTGCATCACCAGCTGCCACACACCCCAACCCCCAACCCAAGCAAACTGACATATGCCATGAACACATACCAGATCTCAAACTCGGAGCCAAACCAAAACCCGGAACATCACATCACAGCCACCCTCTCAGGATATCACATCACAGAACTCAGGAGGTTACACCACAAAACATCAGGATGTTACAACAACCCAGGAGATTATAGCATAAGACCCAGGATGTCACAACAATAGAACTCAGAAGGTCATCACACAGCCCATTACCCAGGTCGTTACAACATAGGAGGCTAATAGACCTACAGCCAGTACCTCAGCCACACAGTTTTTACAAAAAGCCAACCAATCTGCAAACATCAACTCCATCAACCAATCAAGAAATGACAACACAGCCAACCTCCCCAGCAGTATTTAAAGAGAGATGGCAGCTCCGATCACGCTTTGCTCACACAAGCATGAAGCCGAAAGCACCAGCCTGAAAATGGTGAGTGGGACCTTGTTGAAACATCGCCAAGATACTCTCAATCTTACATGGGAAAAGACCTGAACACGTCAAGACCTGCATATATCTGTCTGTCTGTCTGCCTCTCTCTCTCTTTCTCTCTGTGTGTATCTATATATATATATCCACTTTAAAAAATAAAGCAGAAACAAAATGTTTTCATATATTATCAGATATCAAATAATAATAATAATAATAATAATAATAATAATAATAATAATAATAATAATAATAATAATAATAATAATGTTAAGACTTAGATTTCAGAACTCAAACCAAAATCAAATCATTTTTCTTCTAATGTTTTAATATATCTTTAAAATATCTTAAATTATCTATAGTTCATATAAGTCACATAAATAATAGATATATTGTAAATATATATTTAAAGTAATAATACAAGTGACTAGAAGGAAACTTTTATTTTTCTAAATGTTGTCAGATTTGTCACTAAATAAACAGAAAGTGGAAGATCCATAACAGACATGTCAAGAAAATCTTGTAAAAAGCTTAAGAAGGTGCAGAACCTTTGCTCAAAAGGTAGAGCAAAGCAGATCTTGTTGTATATAAATATCCAAATTAGTTAGGCCTGTATGGCATTGTCTCCTTATTTTTATTTGTATATCACATTTAAAAACTGACCATCTCTCTCATAGAATGATTCTGAGTGATATACAAATAGACATAAAAACAAAAAAGCTGTATATTATTCCTTATCCATCAGGAACCCTTCCAGAAGATCACAGCATACTTAGAAAGTTTCCAGCATATCTAGAAAGCAGGATATATAAATGTATGTCTATATAAGAGTGTCTGTGTGTCTGTCTCTGTGTGTGCATGTGTGTATGTGTCTTGACAGAAGCAGAAAACTGTAAAATACATGATGAATAATCACAATATATTTCATAAAATCCAGTTTGGGGGTTGATCTGGTAGAACCTGCTTCTTTTTCTTAACACTGCCTGTGTTGTGAATGAATAAATCTGTAATAAAGTTATCTAGAGCTTGAAGTCAAGTGCAGGGTTCTGGCCCTGCACTTCTGATTGGCTGTTAAATGGCGAGATCAGATTGGTCCGTTCAGGAGCCGTTCTCATTGGTCAACGGAGCTAGCGCTCCCAGGTTTTCATTGGTTGAATAGTTAATAAGTTGCCTATATAAGGAAGGCTATAGCAGCCATCCAGTTTGAGCTGTCACACTATGTAAATAAAGAGTTGAAGTTCACTGTTTAACCAGCTCGTCTCCATTCTTCGCACCCATGCTCCACACTTAACACTGGCGATGAAGGTGGGATGTGGAAATCTCAGAGCTGACTGAACAACGAAAAGATAGCCGAGCACGTGGCTGAAAACGCACAATGGCGGAACCATGTCCGGCGGCGTCATACCACCCACTCCATTCGACCCAGCGAAAGAAGACTGGGAGTCCTACATGGATCATTTCCAAATGTTCTTGGAAACCAATAATTTGAAGTAAAGGCTATGGACTGGGACGTCCTTGAACCCCTACTGAGGGCCCACTATGCACCGACCGTACCAACGCTCGTAAGGCGGCATGAGTTCTACCAAAGAAACCAGTGGAAAGGAGAGAGCGTTGCCGATTTTGTTGCGGACCTCCGAAACTTGGGAGGCCTCTGTGGGTTCGCCAACCTGGAAGAGGCCTTGAGAGACTGAATAGTTCTGGGATTAGGCTTGCCGATGCCATCGCTGATGCTACTGCAGCAGAAGCAACCAGGAAGTCGGCTGCCCAACTGTGCCGCAACCGCACTCTGGCACACCAACCGACATGTGACATTTCACCTAAGTCAGAAGGACAGCTTTTGATGGCCCACCACGAGGACCTCTCTTCGTCGTCAGACAGCGATGAAGAAGAGGTCCATCAACTGCGGTCCGATCAGGACCATTACCCAAAGTCCCAACACCCCTGCGCTGGCTGTGGGGCCAACCATTCCCAGTCCAAATGCAAATTCCGTGACGCACTCTGCCATGAGTGCGGGAAATGAGGCCATATCGGACAGGTCTGTAGAAGCCTCCTAGGACCCAGCCAGACCTCGAAGGGGGCTAACTATCACCAATCGACAGGAAACTGTCCTGTAAGGCGAGAACCAGTAAACCACTCCTACAGAAACCGAACTATAAATCACCCAACGAAGCGAGAACAGGCTCACCAAACTATCACTATCGGTCACGCCTCTTCATTGGATGCCAAGAAAATCCGAATTAAAGTGGCCATCGAAAATCAGCCCTGCCAAATGGAAGTCGACTCGGGATTGTCTCTCTTGATGGTTTCCTGGAAGACCCTCAAGCAACTCATCCCTACTATCCGGCGCCAAGACCTCCGTTCCCAAAGACTCATACTCAAACACTATCAAGGGAATAGGATTCCAGTTGTAGGATCCAGTCGAGTCCGGGTCTCGTTCAAAAACCGCACACCGTACTTACCCCTGACTGTGATCAACAAGGACTGGCCTAGCCTGTTAGGCCTCCAATGGTTCGCGCCACTCGGCATTGAAGTGGCAGTCATTAACCGAATCGGCGACAGTGACTGGGAGGAGGACATCGTCCATGAATTCAGGGACATCTTTACAGAAAAGCTAGGCGAGTACAAGGGGACCCCGATATCATTTAACCTTAATCCAAAAATAGCTTCCATCCGCCTTAAGCCTCGTCGAGTTCCATTTGCCCTAAAACCAAAAATCGACAAACAGCTTGATAAGTTAATAGCCCAGGGAGTGTTAGAGCCAACCGATCACTCTCCCTGGGAGACCCCAATTGTGACACCCATTAAGCCAGATGGTTCGATTAGAATTTGTGGGGACTACCGAGCCACCCTGAACCACGCCCTGCAGCAAAACGCATATCCGGTGCTGGTGGTCCAATACCTCCTCCATTCCCTGGGGGGCGGAAAAGTCTTCACTAAACAAGACTTAGCTCAGGCATATCAACAACTGCCGGTTGATGAAAAAACGGCACAGGCACAGACGATCATGATGCACCGAGGTGCCTTTAAATGTACATGGCTCCAATTTGGAGTGAGTGTAGCCCCGGGGATCTTTCAGAGCCTGATGGAAAGGCTATTACAAAGGATTAAAGGCGTTGTCCCCTACTTTGACGATGTGTTAATTGCTGCCCTAATTCAAAAATTTTACGGGAACGTTTAAGATTGGTTCTCCAGAAATTCAAAGACGCAGGCCTTAAAGTGAAGAAAAACAAGTGTAAGCTGTGTACAGATCGTGTCGAATTTTTAGGGTATCTAATTGACAGTCAGGGCATTCACCCTACCGATAGCAAATTGAGAGCAATAAAAAATGCTCCCAGACCCTGGAATAAGGCCAACCTCCAGGCGTTTCTAGGCCTTATCAATTTTTATAACGTATTCCTGCCGCACAAGGTGACTGTCGCTGAACCTTTACATCGTTTACTGGACAAAAAAGCACTTTGGGTATGGGGTCATAGAGAAGAGCAGGCGTTTCGTAATGTGAAAAAACTATTGACTTCTGACACTGTACTAATGCAGTACAATGAGACCTTGCTGTTAACTATCACGTGTGATGCATCGCCTTTTGGAGTGGGCGCCATTTTGAGCCATGTATTGCCTAACGGTAGCGAAGCCCCTGTTGCCTATTTTTCAAAGACGCTTTCGAAAACTGAGCGAAATTATAGCCAGATTGATAAAGAAGCCCTTGCAATTGTGTCTGCTGTCAAAAGATTTCATGAGTACATGTATGGCCGGGCTTTTACTATAGTGACTGACCACAAACCTTTGCTGGGAATAATAGCAGGGGATAAGCCAACCCCCTATATATTATCTCCCAGAATGACTCGCTGGTCAGAATTCTTGGCTGCTTATAATTATTGGCTGCAATACCGCCCTGGGAAAGCCATTCCCCACGCCGACGCATTGAGCCAAGCACCACTTCCAGAGTCTATTGATGACCCCGCACCAACAGTGACAACATTGCAGATCAAGGCACTTCATACACCGCCATTAACCGCCTGTGATATCGCGAGAGAAACGAAACGCGACCCCGCCTTAGCACGAGTCCTCACTTGGGTGGAAAGCAGATGGCCATTGGATCAAGTATCAGACGACTTCGCACCATTCAAAAGCCATCAAACAGAGTTGTTTTCTCAAAAGGGCTGTATCATCTGGGGCGATAGAGTCGTTATCCCAGAACGACTCCAACAAGCAGAACTGAGAACCTTGCATGATGGCCACCCCGGCATCGTGTGCATGAAAGCCCTTGCACGAAGCTATGCGTGGTGGCCAGGCATCGACAAGCAAATCGAGACTTGGGTCAAAGCTTGTCATAGATGCCAGGAAGTAAGCAACGCCCCACCAAAGGCAATCCCAACCGAATGGGAAACACCACGGGGACCCTGGTCCCGTATCCATCTGGATTTTGCTGGGCCGACCAAAGGCCACACCTTCTTGTTAACTGTGGACGCCTACTCGAACTGGCTCGAAATCCACCGAATGAGGAACACAACAACCGAAGCGGTCATTAAGGAACTAGAAAGACTGTTTGCAACCCATGGATTACCAGACGTTCTGGTATCCGACAACGGGCCCCAATTTACCGCTCTGTCCTTTGAACATTACCTGGCGGACCACAGTATTCGACATGCGCTGACTTCGCCTGTGCACCCTGCGGCCAATGGAAGGGCTGAGCGCATGGTACAATTCGTCAAGAAAATGCTACAGAAAGTGGACTATGACAACATCGAAGAAAAGATAAACCGAATCCTCTTTTTACAGCATATCACTCCGCACAGCATCACCAACAAAACTCCCGACGAGCTGCTAATGGGATGAAAGCTCCGCTCCCACCTCGACCGGTTACACCCAGCGTACGAACTAGAGAAATCACTCGGATCCAGCGGCCGATGCTGTACCTTCCAGGTAGGCGACTTGGTGTTCGCTAAAAATTTATCGGGCGATCCGTTGTGTGTAGAAGCGACTGTGGTCCGTGAAACTGGCCCGAGATCATACCTTGTACAATGCTGTGATGATAGACTATGGAAGCGCCATATCGATCAACTATGATCAAGGCTGCAGTCAGGGATCTCCGAGTCCCCTAATAACCAAACTGAGGGGGGGGAGATACAAAGGAAGATGAACTTCAATTAGCAGAAAACCTTTTTGAAGGGAACAATAGCGGAATGGAAACACGAGAACAGGAATCAGGGATGGGAGTGAGTTCACCTCAGGGTGATACCAAAGATGTTGGTGACAACGAAAACGCGAACTCAGAATCAGAGACACCCCTTTCGCCAAACAACGCCCTACCTCAACAAGAGTGCAGCCAAATATCGGGTGCACAACGAAAATCAAAAAGACTAACAAAACAACCGTCCTACCTCAAGGACTACGTGACCGCACCCCTTAAACGGAACCCGGGGGGAAGGGGTGTTGTGAATGAATAAATGTGTAATAAAGTTATCTAGAGCTTGAAGTCAAGTGCAGGGTTCTGGCCCTGCACTTCTGATTGGCTGTTAAATGGCGAGATCAGATTGGTCCATTCAGGAGAATCTGATTGGCCATTAACGAGCCGTTCTCATTGGTCAACGGAGCTAGCGCTCCCAGGTTTTCATTGGTTGAATAGTTAATAAGTTGCCTATATAAGGAAGGCTATAGCAGCCATCCAGTTTGAGCTGTCACACTATGTAAATAAAGAGTTGAAGTTTACTGTTTAACTGGCTCGTCTCCATTCTTCGCACCCATGCTCCACACTTAACAGCCTGCTTGTTGAAATACAAACCCCAGCATATCATGCAGTTTTTTAAGTACATTATTCATCACAACACAAATATTTCACCCCCCTTTTCTACGTATTTACATCTAAATTAAAGTTCAGTACAGTATCTATAATAGCTGGCAGACCATGAAACTATTAAGAAAGGCTCAATGACTAAATTTACAATCTATGATTCTTATCCTTGATGTATGTAATATAAAAGAAATTGTAGCCTTGGACAATAAATGTCTTAAAGTGGAACATGTGAATAATAAGGCAACTTGCACTAGAAATGAAGAGGATTTCTTTAGTGTCTTCACTCCCTCATGTATTCTATGTTCGGCTGCAATATTTAAAACTGCTGTTAAACTCTAAAAGAGAGTTGTGTTGGCCACTGCAGAAATAATTTTATCCATCTTCCATTTCCCCTAGTACAGGGGTCTCCAACCTTGGCAACTTTAAGACTTGTAGACTTCAACTCGGAGTTGAAGTCCACAAGTCTTAAAGTTGCCAAGGTTGGAGACCCCTGCCCTAGCAGAAGTATTTCTCCCTTATATACAAGGTGTGTGGAACCAATAACTATCTCAGCTAATCTTTGCTGATTTACTTCAGGTCTTGTTGCTGCTTTCTCACAAATAGAATATTTTTATGCTAGAATGATTTGATGCAAATTAAACTTATTCCTCAACAAAAAAGATTGAGAGGGACAGAAAGGTAGAAGATTTATTTACAGAAAAGAAATGCAAATGAAAAAAAGTGAAGGGTGTCCACTTTACATTAGTTTTAGCAGAAACTAAAAACTAGAAAGCTTTTGTGAGAATGTCAAAGCATGCATATGAACAAAAAAGAGACACATTATAATGTCAGATTTCCAATAATAGCAGATCCCATCTGTCAAACAGGCTGTATGAAAAAAAAAATCACATAAATTTTTGAGTCAGTAAGTCAGTTTCTGGTGCTGTTTCTATGCAGCCAAAGTCCTGCTCTTTTTTTAAAACAAAAAACAAAAACATTTTTTCTTGGTCCCGCATCCATTTGGTAAAATCTTTTCAACATGAATCTAAATTTACTTTCAAAGAAACAAATTCAAAGTTATCCCTAACATATTTATCTTGTGTCACTTATTTCATTTAGGATAAATGTGTATTTGTTTCCTCTTTTTATGTCTGTGGACAAGTCCATTATTGTACAACCCATATTTCTTTCTTTATCTTAAGAGAACTTTAATTGGACCCTTTAAAAAAAAAAAAATTATAATGAACTGTGTTGAAAGCAGCTCACACAAGCAGCTGTGCACAGAGTATTTCAACCAAGAGTGATAGTATGAAAATGCATACAACAAACTGCCATGTTTAGTATTATATAAGGTCTCATGAAGATAAATTGCTACATTATCAGTATGTGTGCATGTGTGCGTGTGTGTATACTCACACTTACACACATATACTAATATATACATATATAGATAATATATAGGTACATATACATACATACATACATACACACAAACATATACATATACATTGAAAGTAAGACATATAATTGCATGTGAAATCAGGATTTAGGGACAATTATTTATTCATATGCAAATATGTAACAACATTTCTAGATGGGAAAAATTAAATTTGTCTTCGTTAGGAAGAAATGCATCAGTTAAAATGAATATTTTATGGACACTAAATTTTCAATTTCAAATAGGTCCAGTTTCTATTAAGAATAAGGTATTAAGCAACTAGCATAGACAGGTAATGAATTATCTATGGTCTAACAAAAAACCAAGGATTAAAATAAAAAACTTGCAAGATTCAAAAGAACCAAATGCTCAGAATTTCAGATTTATGCAACTTGCCTAACATAATTTTTTGAATGGATGATATAATCTTGGAAGAATCAGACCTTACACAGACCATAGATGTATAGGGGATGATATACACAGAAATGAACTGCTTTCAAAATACTATATAATGTGTTCTTGGAGGGTGAGCTGTTTCATTACCCAGCCAGGTAAATCACCAGTGCAACAGAGTGTGGGGTAGAGGAGAGGAGCACCTGGTTAATGTGGATACTTATGAATTTATGTAATACTAGCTCTATACCCGTGCTTTGCTACAAAACTATGTGATTGGGCTTGAATATTTGGGGAGCAAAATAAGGGGAAAAATTGTCTCTGCCTTCTAGCATCCATCAGTATTCATCTGGCTAGCTTCCTGTCAGTATGGAGAGTTGAGGGCTATTTAGAAACTGAAGCAGTATTTGCTGTGTCAGCAAGGAGACAGCAAGGAGCCTGGATATGACTTAGCTCAACTGTTCTGTACTAAAGCTGTTTGCTGGCAGGGTTGCCATCTGGCCGTTTTTCTGGCCAAATTCAAAAAATCTGGCCATATTTCTATCTGCTTGGCCATGAAAAAATGATGTCTCCGGCCAAATTTATTTGGCCAGAAATTTGGCTGTATGAAAGTTGCTTGGCTGTGAAATCAGCCAGATGGCAACCCAGCCGCTCTCCTTCCCTCGCGCATGGGCATCACTATGAGCAAAAGGAGGACAAGCGCGTCCTCTGGCTCTCTCCTTCCCTCGTGCATGTGCAAAAAATAATTTGGCCGAATTTGGCTGTATTTTGACTTGAGTTTGGCCGCAGAGCCAAACTGCGTTCTGGCAACCCTGTTTGCTGCTGTGAAACTAAAACTGAAACTCTTCTTCTCTGCTTGTGTTTTGCATTTGGAACAGATTTCTTTTCAGGTGGGGAGAGGGAGGAGAACTCCTTAGCATCAGACTGTGTTAATAATAATATATAAAATACTAATGCTCTGATGGTCATCTCGAAAAATTCTTTCTTAGTGAACACCTAGAAGCCAAGAGGAACATACGTGCCAAAGTTCAAATTTGAAGGCTTTATGGTTCTGGAGTTTTTGTGATGATGCGTGAGTGGTATTTCACACACACACATGGAACACTTAAACAACACAATGTAACTCCAAGTCAATCCCACTTCTGTGAAATCAAACTGTACACTTAGATAGCAACACTGATTTACAATCAATTTCACATGCTGTTGTGCAAATGGAATAGACAACAGGTGGAAAGCAGAGGCAGTTAGCAAGACATCCCCAATAAAGGAGTGGTTCTGCAGGTGGTGACCACAGACCACTTCTCAGTTCCTATGCTTTCTGGCTGATGGTTTGGTCACTTTTGAATGCTGGCGGTGTTGTCACTCTAGTGGTAGCATGAGATGGAGTCTACAACCCACACAAGTGGCTCAGGTAGTGCAGCTCATGCAGGATGGCACATCAATGCGAGCTGTGGAAAGGTTTGCTGTATCTGTCAGCGTAGTGTCCAGAGCATGGAGGCGCTACCAAAAGGCAGGCCAGTACATCAGGAGACATGGAGGAGGCCGTAGGAAAGCAACAACCCAGCATCAGGACCACTACCTCTGCCTTTGTGCAAGGAGGGACAGGAGGAGCACTGCCAGAGCCTGCAAAATGACCTCCAGTGGGCCACAAATGTGCATGTAGCTGCTCAAACGGTCAGGAACAGATTCCATGAGGGTGGTATGAGGGCCCGATGTCCACAGGTGGTGGTTGTGCTTACAGCCCAACACTGTGCAGGATGTTTGGCATTTGGCAGAGAACACCAAGATTGGCAAATTCACCACTGGCACCCTGTGCTCTTCACAGATGAAAGCAGGTTCACACTGAGCACATGTGACAGACGTGACAGGGTCTGGAGACGCTGTGGAGAACGTTCTGCTGCCTGCAACATCCTCCAGCATGACTGCTTTGGCAGTGGGTCAGTAATGTTGTGGGGTGGCATTTCTTTAGGGGGCTGCACAGCCCTCCATGTGTTCACCAGAGGTAGCCTGACTGCCATTAGCTACCGAGATGAGATCCTCAGACCCCTTGTGAGACCATATGCTGGTGCGGTTGGCCCTGGGTTCCTCCTAACACATGACAATGCTAGATCTCATGTGGTTGGAGTGTGTCAGTAGTTCCTGCAAGATGAAGGCATTGATGCTATGGACTGGTCCGCCTGTTCCCCAGACCTGAATCCAATTGGGCACATCTGCAACATCATGTCTCGCTCCATCCACCAACGCCACGTTGCACCACAGACTGTCCAGGAGTTTGGGGATGCTTTAGTCCAGGTGTGGGAGGAGATCCCTCAGGAGACCATCCACCACATCATCGGGAGCATGCCCAGGCATTGTAGGGAGGTCATACAGGCACGTGGAGGCCACACACACTACTGAGCCTCATTTTGACTTGTTTTAAGGACATTACATCAAAGTTGGATCAGCCTATAGTGTTTTTTCCCACTTTAATTTTGAGTGTAACTCCAAATCCAGACCTCCATGGGTTGCTAAATTTGATTTCCATTGATAATTTTTGTGTGAGTTTGTTGTCAGCACATTCAACTATGTAATGAACAAAGTATTGAATAAGAATATTTCATTCATTCAGATCTAGGATGTCTTATTTTTTTGTGTTCCCTTTATTTTTTTGAGCAGTGTATATAAAGCAGCCTATTGAAAGTTTAAAATAAATATAGGAAAAAAGCTCAGACATTTCCTTTCTTGCTTCCTTACTGAATATCTATCTTTATGATGAAAAAATCACCAATTATTTTTCTCTATTAACAATTTGTTTAGGTTACAAGGTTTTGTTACTAACAAGACAAGATTAAGATCTTTAAGTCTTTTGTCACAGTCAATTGAATTCAATAGTCCCAAATAATTAGTACAGCATTAATAGAATACTGGTAGCACGGTGGTTAAAATGTTAGTTGCAGGCTAATTCTGCCCACAGTCTGAAGTTCAATCTTGACACAGGTCAAGGTTGACTCAGATTTCCATCCTTCTGAGGTTGGTAAAATCAGGACTCAGATTGTAGGGGGCAATATGCTGACATTGTCAACTGCTCAGAGAGTGCTGTAAAGCAATTTGTAGCAGTATATAAGTCTAAGTGCTATTGCTGGAAACAAGAAGCAATGTTCAGAAATTTGAATGAAATTGAAAATCTTGTAACTCATAAGGGCTGAACATGGATGGTCTGGCTGCAGCATTTATCACCCCATTGATCACAAGGGTTGATTGGGTGATCTCAGAACTCCATGTTCTTCCCTCCTGAAGCTGTATGTTCAGTAGAAGAGAACAACTATCTCAGATAGAAAGAGGCTACTAATTATTTCTTTTGCTTTTTCTTGAAGGAGGAGGAAGAGGAGGAGGAATCACTCATAATCTGAACTGTCAAGAAAGTTCTGGAAGAAGAGAATACTAATTAATACAGAGTTCTACAAAACTTACATAAAATATTTTATAAAATATTTATTTGAATCCACAGTGCAGTCATTGTGCAGAAGAATGGAAAAAATTAAGTTCAAACTATTAATGCAAGAACAGACTATAAAAGGGAAAACAAAAATGCGGACTTAAATCCAAAGGTGATTGTTCTGTCCCTAATTTGCATACTCGAAATCCCCGCGCTTTGATTGGTTAAAGCGCGGGGATTTCTAATTGGCCAGGTGAGCCGCGCTGATTGGCCCGTTGAAAGTCTCCCGTGATTGGCTCGCTCCAAGAGCGGGAGACTTGAAACGCTGCCATTGGCCGCGGCCGCCGCGGCGAAAAGAATAAAAGCCGCGGGCTTTTTCCTTTTCGCCGGTTCGGTTCTCAACTTTAAAATAAAGAGCTTTAAACGAAGTCACCGACTCCTGGCATCTTTTGCGGACACGACACTGGCGACGAGGATGGGATTCAGACCCTGAACCGAACCCCGTGTCCGACAAGAGCCAGACTTAGCACCGAAATGGCGAAAATCGCACCGCCCGCCCCCTTCAACCCCGCCACCGAGGACTGGGAATCGTTCTCAGACCGTTTCCGCATGTACCTCGAGTGCACCGGAATGAAGGACGCCCCGGGCCCACTAAAACGTGCCGTTTTCCTCACCCATTGCGGAACCGAAGTGTTCCAGATGGCCAAAGCATTGGCCAAGCCGGCCGACGCAACCGCAATGGATTGGGACGTCCTCGAACCTATCCTTCGGCGACATTACGCCCCCGAGGTCCCCATCCTGATCCAGCGCAACGAATTCTACAGGTGGGACCAGAAACCAGGCGAGAAACTGAGCGACTTCGTCGCCGAGCTGCGGCGCCTAGGAGGGCTCTGCGAATTTGACGGCCTGAACAGCCTCCTAAGAGACCGATTCGTACTCGGCCTATGGGACCCTTCGCTCCAGAGCCGGCTTATGGCTAAGGGCGACATCAGCCTAGCAGACGCCCTCACCGCAGCCGCAGCCGCAGAAGCGACCCGCACTTCCGCTGACAGCATGCGAAAACCAGACGCAAAGGGCGGAAACAACAACCCGGCAAGGTCGGCCGACCCAAAAAACGAAACAACCGCACACTACGGCGATTTCCATTCTGCATCCAGCACGTCCGAAGACGAAGAAGATATACATCGAGTCCAGACGGGGCGCGGCGACCAACGGAACCGAAAAGGTCGTAGGTCGAGGACCAACTGTGCCGGTTGCGGCGGCGACCACCCCAGATCAGAATGCCGATTTTTTGACTCTATCTGTCGGCATTGTGAAAAAAGGGGACACATCGCTCGGGTTTGCCGCCAAAAGAAGACTCGCAGTCCACCCAGATGGGACCAACACGATCGTAAAAAGGAAAGCCCACCGCCCAGGACCAGAGATCGCCAATCGGACAGCCGGTGGGACCGGATCCAGCGACCCTCGAGAGGCGGCGACAACCAGCGCAAGGAAGAAACCCACCAGACGGTAACCATCGGCCACGCCATCTCCGACGGTGCCAGAAAGGTACACGTAGAGGTCCATATTGAAGGCCGACCATGCAAAATGGAGGTGGACTCCGGGTCCTACCTCTCCATGATTGCATGGCACGAGATAAAACGGTTAGTGCCCACCCTCCATAGGAGGAACATAAACGCCCAAAAACTTATTATAAAAGACTACCAGGGAAACCGCGTCCCGGTAGTGGGCACCAAGAACTTTAATGTGACATATAAGGGCCGCACCGAACAACTCCCACTCACAATCGTCGATCGCGACCGCCCAAGCCTGCTGGGCCTACAATGGTTCGCCCTGCTCGACATCGCTCTCACGGGAGTCAACCACGTCACCGACGACGGCTGGGAACAGCGGCTAGCCCAGGAGTTCCGGGAGGTCTTCGACGGAAGCCTGGGCAAGTACCAGGGGCCCCTTATCTCATTTGATCTAGACCCTAGCGTCCCCCCCAAGCGACTAAAACCTAGACAGGTACCATTCGCCCTAAAACCTAAGATTGACGAGCAGATTGACAAGCTCGTCAAACAGGGGGTGTTGCAGCCAATAGACCATGCCCGATGGGAGACCCCAATAGTGACCCCGGTCAAGCCAGACGGGTCAGTGAGAATTTGTGGGGACTATAAGGCCACCCTAAATGGCGCGCTGCAACAAAGCGCCTACCCCGTCCCAATCGTGCAACACCTACTGCACTCACTGGGAGGGGGCAGGGTCTTTGCCAAGCTCGATCTCGCCCAGGCATACCAGCAGTTGCCGGTCGACGAAAAGACAGCGGAAGCCCAGACCATCGTTACCCATCGGGGGGCCTTCAAGTGCAACCGACTCCAATTCGGAGTCAGCGTGGCACCAGGCATCTTTCAGAGCCTGATGGAACGTTTGCTGCAGGGCATCAAGGGGGTGGTGCCCTATTTCGATGACGTGTTAGTGGCGGCGCCAAACGAAGCCGAATTAGAAAACCGACTCAGAGAGGTCTTAACCAAATTTAAAGTAACGGGACTTAAAGTAAAAAGGGAGAAATGCCAACTGTGCACGGAACGAGTGGAATTCTTGGGCTACCTTCTAGACCAGCACGGCATTCATCCCACAAGTAAAAAAGTGAAAGCTATCAAAGAGGCCCCCACCCCTAGGTCTAAGACTGAATTACAGGCTTTCTTGGGGTTGCTGAACTTTTATAATATTTTCCTACCCCAAAAGGCAACGGCGGCGGAGCCTTTGCATAGGCTCCTGGATAAGGCGGCAACCTGGACTTGGGGGAAACGGGAGCAAGCCGCCTTCCAAAAAACCAAAGACCTCCTCACCTCCGACGCCGTCCTGATCCAATTCAGCGAAACCTTGCCCCTGGCTGTCACTTGCGACGCATCACCTTTCGGCATCGGCGCTGTCCTCAGCCATACCCTTCCTGACGGAAAAGAAGCACCCATTGCGTTCTTTTCCAGGACTCTAACCAAGCCAGAGCGGAACTATAGCCAACTGGACAAAGAAGCCTTGGCTATAGTTGCCGCCGTTAAGCGGTTCCACGAATACCTTTACGGCCGCCCTTTTACCATTGTGACAGACCATAAGCCGTTGCTGGGCATCCTTGCAGGAAATCGAGCCACCCCGAACATTCTGTCTCCCCGGATGACAAGGTGGTCCGAGTTCCTGGCAGCCTACAGCTACGAACTGATACACAAGCCGGGTAAGAAGATTTCGCACGCGGACGCTTTAAGCCGCTCGCCATTACCAGACTCCGACCCTGACCCAGCACCAACGACAAACACCCTTAACATCGAAAACCAGCCCAACCTACTCATAACCGCGTCAGACATTGCCCGGGAGACTATTAAAGACAGGCGTCTGGCGCGGATTTTGCATTGAGTGGAAAAAGGTTGGCCAGAAAGGGACAATGACGAATCTGTTAAGACATTTAAAAACCGCCAAACCGAACTCTCGCTGTTTAAGGGGTGTATCTTATGGGGTGACAGGGTGGTCATCCCGGACAGGCTGCAAGGGAAGGTTTTAGAAATGTTGCATGAGGGGCATCCTGGCATCGTCAGAACTAAAGCCCTGGCCAGAAGTTACGCTTGGTGGCCAGGGATGGACAAGCAGATAGAGGCCTGGGTAGCTAGGTGCC
This sequence comes from Hydrophis major, assembly GCA_033807585.1. Lineage (NCBI taxonomy): Eukaryota > Metazoa > Chordata > Lepidosauria > Squamata > Elapidae > Hydrophis > Hydrophis major. The sequence continues at coordinate 33,527,317 of CM066332.1, read as the reverse complement.
AGCGATGTCAGGAGACTAGACCCAGCCCACCCGCAGCACCCATCCTAGAGTGGGAAACACCGAGGGGGCCCTGGTCCAGAATCCATTTGGACTTTGCCGGTCCCACGAATGGGCATACCTTTCTAATAACAGTTGACGCTTACTCCAACTGGTTGGAGGTAAGCGACATGAAATCTACCACCACGGAGGCTGTAATCAAAGAACTGTGCAAACTCTTTGCAACACACGGCCTCCCAGACGTCGTCGTCTCCGACAACGGGCCCCAGTTTACTTCCCTCGACTTCGAGAGATTCCTGGCGGAGAGGGGCATCCGCCACGCATTAACAGCACCGGCGCATCCGGCGGCGAACGGTAGGGCGGAACGGATGGTACAATTTACCAAAAAAACCATCCGGAAAATGGACCACGGGGAGATCCAAGACAAAATTAACAGACTCCTCTTTATACAACACATCACCCCGAACACCACTACCAACAAAAGCCCAGCCGAATTACTAATGGGTAGGAAGCTGAGGTCCCCACTCGACAGGTTACACCCAACATATAACCCGGAGCGGCCCCCAGACTCAAGTACAAAATACCGAACATTCGCACCCGGAGACCTCGTGTATGCGAAAAACCTGACGGGGGACCCCCTATGGATCCCAGCCGTCATCACCCAAATCACAGGCCCACGCTCATACCGGCTCCAAACCACAGATGGGCGAGCCTGGAAACGACACATTGACCAACTCAGGTCACGATCAGCAACAGAAGCCACCCCCCAAAACACAAACCAAGGGGGGAGGGAATACCCGAATAAACAAACGCAAGAAAAAATAAACCAGCAATACTTACCGGAACGCAGCCATCGTGATCCCCCACCAGAGAAGAAACACCAAGCCAGCTCAACCGACTCGGAAAGACCAAGCGGGAGCGGCGAGACCCGTAGCTCAACCAACCCGGAAGGCCCAGGTGGGAGCCACGGAGAAGGAACCGGCCCGATCATCCAACCGGTTCGCACAGAAGAGGGAGCAGCCAAAAACTCGACTGTTCCGGTCGAAATCCAGCTTGCAACTGAGTTGCGCAGGTCAAGTAGGACTAGACGGAGCCCCGCCTACCTACGTGACTATGCAACGTAAGGACTGTACCAAGAGGGGAGGGGTGTTCTGTCCCTAATTTGCATACTCGAAATCCCCGCGCTTTGATTGGCTAAAGCGCGGGGATTTCTAATTGGCCAGGCGAGCCGCGCCGATTGGCCCGTTGAAAGTCTCCCGTGATTGGCTCGCTCCAAGAGCGGGAGACTTGAAACACTGCCATTGGCCGCGGCCGCCGCGGCGAAAAGAATAAAAGCCGCAGGCTTTTTCCTTTTCGCCGGTTCGGTTCTCAACTTTAAAATAAAGAGCTTTAAACGAAGTCACTGACTCCTGGCGTCTTTTGCGGACACGACAGTGATCATTATTACTAAGAGCAAATAAAAAGTTGTGCATTAAAATTCTGCAGATGCAGAAGAAAAATGATGCACGTATATTTTAATTGTAAATGGGATTTTCGTGGAGGCATTTTTAGGGAATATTGCCTTCTAAGTGTCCTTCTTTATGCTAATTAGAAATCACAGCAAGAACATTTTAAAGGTTTTAAGAAAGGTATTTGGTTATTTTTTCCTTTAAAAAAACTTCTCCAAATATTTCTGTTCTCAGTTTGATTTAGGGGAAGTTTCCCTTGCTCATTCTTTCAGCAAATGCTAATGAAGTTAAATAAATACAAAAGGAAATATTGGGTCTGGATACTTTTTCACAGGAAGTGCCTGAAGATCACAGGAACATGAAGTATGTTTCACCACAGAGAAAACATGATCACAAAGAATTATAGTTTGATCACAATTGTGACTCAGATACCAGATGTGGCTTCCATCTATGAAGAATTGCCATGGTTCTTTTCTTGATGCAGGCTGGGCTCTGCTTCAGTTTGAATCAGAATAATTGAATCAGGAACACTAAACAGCATGGGTTTATTGTAACTATTGATTTTTCATAAGAAAGGGGGAAAGATTGCTTTCTTGAGTAGACTAACAAAATAAGTAGTTGAACCAAATGTAATGCAAGCAGATACATCCACACTTTAGTGAAGCATTAGGTATGGTGCCTCTCAGATTAATTCTGTAAAATCAAATTGATCTGGATACAAACACCATTTTACGGTCTGAAACTGGCTGAGTGAGCATAAACAATAGTTAATCACAAGTGATAACTGAGCCTCAAGAGATACGTTTTACCAACAAGTTATTTGAACTAGATAAAATTCACTGATGTCATTATGTTGAATTTTGTATTAAACTGCATATAGTTGGGGGGAAAAAAATCAAAGAACATATATTAGATTCTGTCTGCGTAGCAATTCCTGTAAAAGTGATTTTCAGGACTATAGGTTTCCTTAGATGATTTCTTTTTCTTGCATTCAACTGGATCTGATTCTCGGAGGATGCATGGACAAATACATGCAATTTTCTTGGCAAGGTTTTACAGAAGTGATTTGCCATTACCTCCTTCCAAGGGCTGAGAAAAAAAAAAAAAAGACTGGTCCAAAATCACTCAGCTAGATCAGACCTCACAGTTTCTACAGGTATATTTTAACCACTACACCAAATGAGTTTAAAAGGTATTCCTAAATTGGAAGATCAATTTAGGAAGAGAGGGAAGCATTCCTTGAAAGTTTATGGAGATTCACAGTCATCCAAGTCATGGTTGTCCCAAAGGTACTTTCTCAAGAAGCAACTGGACTTTCTGGTTTTTCTTTGAAGATGTTTCACTTCTCATCCAAGAAGCTTCTTTAGCACTGACTGGATCGTGGGAAATGGAAGGATTTATATTTCTCACAGACAGCTGGTCATTTGCATTCTTTTAGCAGTTTGTTAAGGTCACCTGGACGTTTATCTGTGTCATCGGGGTCACTTGAGTGGTGCAAATTGGTGTGGAGGCTTCTTGGAATGTTAAAAGGACTGTGTTGTAGACTGGAGGTAGAAGATGTCATATTCTTCCTCTTCTGTTGAGAGAGGGCTGTTAGGAATGTAAGTCACCTAACAGTTGGGTTGGAAATTATATAAACCATGATAGACATTTTAATACTGTCTCTTTAAGGGAATGCTAAAATTGTAATTGGGTGTGGCTCCTCTAATGGCCATAAGATGGAGCCAGAAACATGGTTGTTTTGTCCTGTTCTGTTGTTTCTGAGAGTGTTGCTGTTCCTGGATTGACTGTTACTGATCATCGTTATTCTTGGATTTGATGTAAGTCTGTTACTGAACTGTTTATGATACTAGACTTTGTTATTGGATTATCCCTGGACTGAAAACTGACTGCTTTAACCGTGAATGACTTGGACTGTTTATTGAACTTCGCTTAATCGTTTTACTGCTAGTAAAAATCTACATTTTTACTATACAGTGTATCTGTGTGCTGGTTGTGTGTTATTCTTCATCACTCTCACTACATTTCCCTGTGTGCACTCATTCTCCTAACTGGGAATTACCTCAACAAGGGCTGTTCAGTTTTGTACAAAGATGGCTTCTTTGCCCTCTCTTTCAAACCAGTAGTCTTCCCTGTCCAAAATGTGAACTTTGCTGTCCTCAAAAGAGTGGCCTGTGTCTTTTAATGTAGATGGACTGCTGAATCTAGTCCTGATGTGTTTGTTTTCCTATGTTGTGCCATGTGCTTAAAAAAGGGTTGTTTTGTTTCCCCAATGTACAGAACTGCACTTGGCTTGCTGCATTGTACTGCATATATCACATTGCTCAGTTTCTGTCTGGGTGTTTTATTTTTGGAGTGGACAAGCTTCTGCCTTAACGTATTCTTGGGTTTGAATATATCATCTATTTCCAATCTACAACACAGTCCTTTCAACAGTTCCAAGAAAGATTCACACCACTTGGCACCACTCAAGTCATCCTTATAATGCAGACAAACCTCCAGGTGGCCTCAACAACTCGCTAAAATTACCAGCTGTCTGCAAGGAGTATAAATCCTTCCATTCCCCACCATCCAGTCTGAGCTGAAGAAGCTTATTGGATGAGAAGTGAAACATCTTCAAAGAAAAAACCTGAAAGTCAGTTGTCTCTTGAAAAAGCACCTTTGAGACAGTCCTTGAAAGATAATTGAATAGATATATTTCAGCCTCCTATCTAAAGTGGAGGCAAAGTGACTTAGTTAAAGTCAGCTTCCCTTCCTAACTTGGATCTCATTGCTCCTTGTCCAGCACTTTAGCCATTATAATACACTGGGTCCCATGCCCCATCTATATTGTCATTGCAATTTGACAGAGAGATCAGTGCAAATTCTGTGGTTTTGTTTGAAAGGCAGTCCTAGTAACCATCATATTTCTCTCTTATCTAGAATATATCTCTTAATAAAGCATGATTTGATTTCAAGATTTTAACAAAATGGCATAAATTGCTGTTTAACTGGAAGCAGATGGGTGAGCTATACTGAATGAATGAATCTTCAACTCTTATCAGGACTAATTACTCATCTGGAAATATAACCAAAATAGAGAGAAAGTTGGTTCAGCCTGCAGCTCTGAACTTTGACCTTAGCAGAAGGTTGATGAATTGGAGCTAATGCTGGCTGGGATATGTAAAGCCAGACAGCTTACTGACTATACCCCCCCCCAGACATTTTGAGGTGGGTTAAAAAGAAGAAGCCAAGAAAAGGGATCTTGTGACTTGCGTCTGCCTCTCATAGATCTCAACTTGTCCTCTAATACTTTGTAAAGGTCAAGACTCAATGCCCTTGTGCCATTCAGAAATGGAATATGATCTATTAGAGCAATTTTGGTGGTCCCTGCCCCAGGGTCTCCCCATTCATGTTTAACAGTTGATCATTCTGATAATTTGCAGTTTGTGTTCAAATCTAAAATATTACTTAGTCCATGTAGTGCATTTTTATGAGGTTAGTAATATATTTAGAAATGCATTGCCATGAAGGACTATTCAAAGCATTACTGTAGGACTTTAAAAAACAACAACAACACATCCCTATCTAGGTGCAGTTGATTTAGTCAATCAATTTATTTTCACCTTGCCTTTAGCCAAGCCCCCCCCCCCCAAAAAAAAAAAAAAAAAAATCAAGGAAAGTAATACCTTTCAGTGCAATTATTACAGTCCATTGAAATGATAGATCCTAGCAAACCTATAAGCCCATTCCACTTCCATTTGGAAAAATTCAAGCAATTCATAGTTACTAATTCCCAGGATTGGAAATTACTTGGCACTTTACAATAGAAAAATTTGGATGTGCAATTTTAAAACACTTAGAAGTTATGTCTGTAGCAAGCAAAAAAGAGTCAGATAGTTTGCCTTTTCAAACTGCAATGCTACCAAGATAGCAATAACTGCAAGTATGCTTTCACTCTCACTACACTTTCACAAATATGGATAAGCTAGATATGAAATGAAGGGTGCATGTGCATATGCCTGCATGGAGACATTCTTTTCTGAATGAAATAAAGTGTATTATGGATAATTTCTAAACCACATTTAATAAGGACTAGACACTGCTTACTTTTTAATCACAGTAAAGTTGATCCCCTAAATCTGTGGTCAGACACACCATGGAATGGGACAACTTGCTTTGGCTAACTCACCATGGCCAACTCTCTGCAGTCAACTTGCGACAGCTAACTTGCTCCATGGCCAACTAATTGTGGGACAATTTAACAATTCAATTAATTAAAATAAATAAATAAAATGTTTTAATTTTTACATTCACAATTTTTCTGTCCCTCCTTTTGCATCCATTCTTTAATGATTCTATTCCACCATTTCTTTGATATTAGTGTAACTTTTGTCCCACAGTGACCATGGTGAGCTGTCCCACTGTGGCAGGTAGGGTGTGGTGAGTTGGCTATGGTGAGTTGGCCACATCGAGTTGACCATGTGAATTGTTATAGACCCCTGTGTTATGTGGGTCTATAACAAAATATTTATTTCTTCCAAAACAGCACCTACCATCTAATGTTGAGATTGGCAGCAATTAGCATTATTTTAATTTAGGAAACTATTAGTGCCTTGGCTTTCAGGTTCACTCAGGACTATTTTCTCTAAATAGAGCCAAACCTTTTCTATTTAATTCAAGTTCAATAATTATGGTTTCTGTTTCTGGAAGATTAGGATAGTCAAAGCTGGCAAACAAATTTGCTACTTCTGTTTAATGCAACAGTCTTTTCCCTGAGACCATCTTAGCACCTAACTTGACATCTTGGTTAAAAGTTGGCACTTAATTTGAAAGTTAGTCAAAATAATTCTTCCAGAGAATGAATGTAGCGATCAGTTGGGACAGTTATAAAGTACAGCTGTATTTTTATTAATTTTATGTTTGTTGTTTAATATTGATTATGTTAATTGCAAGGATTGTTTGATTGAATTGTTTGATTGAAACAAAACAAATAAATGAACAAAATACCTTGAAAATTAATATTTCTATGCATGAAGATAGGAGATAGCTAACTTTTAGGGTAATAATGATAACATTGAAACAATACCCCACTTTATTCTGTTTGCCTCACTTGTATGGGTAGATTGACTTAAATCTTGCTAGTCTTTTTTCTTATTACAGTATGTTTTTCCACAGATAGACCCTGATAAAGGCTATTCACAGGCCAAACTCTTAATCATTTGTCTTAAATTATATTTCAAAATAATTGATGAAACTGTAGAATATAATCTTCTTACATTGTTTTCAATCAAAATAGACAAAATGCATTTATAACTGTTTGATTGACTACTTTGTACAGCTTTATATATTATTAAAGCAAATGGAGAGCAATCAAAAGTATGAACAATTCATAAACTAGAGCATAGCTTGAACTCAAGTTCCATAAGATTCCATGGGTTGGAATAATTCCAAAATTGAAAAAACACACAGTAGTATAGTCCAAGACGGAATATATTTCGGGGGCGATTGTTTAACCCCCTTGTTCACCCGCGAAGTACAATAAGGCAAATGTTAAAAACGTTAAAACCGTCATAAAAACCGTCATAAAACCAAGGATGACCGCTGCTCCCGGTCATCCTTGGTTTTATGACGGTTTTTATGACGGTTTTAACGTTTTTAACATTTGCCTTATTGTACTTCGCGGGTGAACAAGGGGGTTAAACAATCGCCCCCGAAATATATTCCGTCTTGGACTATACTACTGTGTGTTTTTTCAATTTTGGAATTATTCCAACCCATGGATTCAAACTCCACAGTCACAAGTTTTTTCTCTCGTTTCCATAAGATTATTAATTCAGTTAAATAAAATTAACATTGATTCTGAAATTTTAAATAAGTCCTTATCTAATATGAACAAGTACTTGACAGCTCTCCTTAATCAGTTGAGAAACTTTTATATTTAAGCCCTGTTTTTTTTAGCGCTTCCTAACTACATTCATTTTTACTCTGTTGCAATAATATCATTTATTATCACAAAGACAAGCTGAGGTTGACAAGCTGCATTGTAATGGAGTCCCTTCACTGATTTTTTTTTTCCAATAGTACCTTTTCACTTTGCTAAAGTGCTATTTTGCAGAAAAGGAAAATGCAGAACATATTGGGTTGGGGGGGAACCTGACAGTGATGCTAAGACAAACTCAGCTCATCATTAAGGCAATAAAATCAAACAACGCATGAGTCTTATGGGTGTGAAAGTTGCTGTGAAGCGTGACAGCTTGAGCTCATCTCATATTCAGTGAAGTCTGCACAAATGTTACTAATATCCCCAAAGGATTCAGCTGTTACCTTCTCTAGGAGATGTATCTTTACAATTTTTACAATTCTAAATGGAAAAAAAGAGAAAAAAATAATTAGTCAAATAAAAGTAAGCACAGGTGAATACATTCCTTACAGAATGTAAAGCCAGTTGGAAATTGTGAATAATATCCCAAACTGCCAAGGCTTTCAGGGCTGGTGAAATGTAGCTGATTTTGATTGCTTCAAAAAGACTTTTAGAATGTGTTTATTAAAAGAATTGGCAACAATCGAGACTTCCGGATTGCCAGGTTTCGGCGGCGGCAGGGATTCGTGTTTCAGCGCGATCCCTGTTGCACTAGCTGTCTTGGTGCCTCCGATCCCAATGGGTCTGGAGGATAAGGCTGCCCTGTAGAGGCAGCCGAAGATAGGGGGGAGCTGGATAGGGGCTTGGGGTGTCGCAGACCCCCTCCCCAACTGGCAAAACCTCCTTTTCTCAAGACGGTGGAGCGGTGGTCAGTAATGGCCACCACAAAGAAGCCAGCAACTGAATAAGAATGTGCAGGAGGAAGAAGGAGAAAGTTTTGAAGTGAAAGTTCTTTGGCTACTGGGACTTCAAGAAATATCTAATATTCTGAAAATCACGATTTTTTTGAATGATACATTGTTTCCAGAGGAGATTCTAAAGGCGGCGAATGGAGGTGCTGAAAGGGAAAGTTTACTCTCCTTTCCTACGGACTTAGCAAATGGCACTGAAAAAACTGCTTTTCTAAAGAAGGTAAAATTTAAAGCTCTTTGTTATAAGTGGGAAGGGAGAGGACAAAAAAAACCCCCTATATTAAGATCTTGTTGGAGGAGATGCCTTGAAGACTTTGAGGCTAGAAGTTAACTGCAATAAGGCTTTAAACTACAGACTGGGTTTTTGTTTTGTTTTTCTTAATTGATATTACCCCAGGAAGAGAAAGTGTAAAGAAAAGAACTTTCTGCTCTGTTTGGATGTTTGATGATTCTGGGACTTTGGGGAACTGTCTTTTAAGTTTTGAAACATCTTGGTTGTTTTAAGAAGAAGAAGAGGGGGAAAAAAAGAAGAAGAAAGGGGGTAAAAAGACTAAGTGGGATAAGAAAGAAAGGGAAAAGGGGAAAAAAGCCACAAAGGTATAAAACAAGATGGGAAAAAGAAATTTTTTTTAGGGACAAAGGGTAATTTATAATTTGATTCTGCAAAAGTACATGAGATAGTATTGTAATACTTGTATTAGAAATAGAAAATTAGAATTTTATAAGAACTAATAAAATATTGAAATATTAAAATGCTTTAATAAAATATTAAAGGGAATGTTTAAAATATAGAGTTTATTGGCTATTGTGTTAATGTTATTATAAACTTATTGTTGTAGTATTAATGATAGAGTTTTATTTGTTATTCTCTTAATGTTATCATAACTTTATTTTTTTTCTCTTTTTTACTTTTTTAGTTCAAAATATATTATTTAAAATGTATTAAAAAGTTAGAATGGAAATTATGTACTTAATTATAATTATAGATTTATTATTCTCTTTTTTTTCTTTTTTTCTTTTCCGTAAAATTTAATAGGTAGAATGTACTAAGCAGAATCAGATTGGGATCTAGGTATTACTTTAAATGTCAACTTAGGGGATAGAAAGGCATCATACTTCGATGAGTGATTCCAGAAGAAATCTTTTTTTTTTTTTTTTATAAATTAAAGAGAATGAGATAAATGGATAATTGGAAAAGAATGGACAAAAGATACAAATATAATGATTTAAAGTAAGATGAAATAAATAAAATAGGAATAAGAAGAGTGAAAAGCGGGATGAAGTTATATAGAAGACATAGAATGGTAAACAAGATAGGTAATTATATATAAGATAAGCATGAATTTAATTGAAGTCCGTACAAAGAGAGGTAATCTGGGGCCAAGCCTCTTTCTAAAAAGAAGTTTTATGTTTTTGTGTTTTGTGTGTTTATGTTTGATTAAGAATTAATAAAACCTTGGAGGAATGTTAGACGAGAATATTTATAAACAAGTCAGATGGAAATATAAATATGATGGCTATAAAATAGATAAATATAGAAAAGAAATGTAATTGAATAAAAGTAAAGAGAAATAATAAAAAATTTGTTAAAAGATATTTATGTGTTTATAAGGAAATGGGATAAATTAGAACTGTGCTGTATAAAATAATTTTTTATCTGCCTTGTAAAAATTCACAATGGAAAGAGGTTTTATGTTTGCAATGTTTAATAATGTTTTGTTTGTTTTTAAAACTAATAAAAAATTTGTTTCAAAAAAAAAAAAGAGAATTGGCAACAATCCACCCAATTCTAAATCAAATCATTTTGGGATGCAAATATTTGTTTGTGACTTGCTGCATTCACTGCCTTTGGCAACTGGCAAAAAGGTTCTCATTGGATTTTTCCACCTTATGTAAAAAAGAGAAAGAATATACTTTTTCTAAAAAAAAAAAGCATAGTCTTTTGTGGGTACCTATTCCATTTCTAGGATACGTAATAAGTGCCCAGTGTGTCAGTAATTACTGTATAAGGAATTATTTAGCAGTCAACTAAAAGCTGAGTACAAGGTATAAAATCAGCTGTTGATCCCACTTTTGATAGATAATAACCCAGAGTTGGTGCTGCATGAGATTTGGAGATCATTTTAGCAGCAAGATGCTGATGTGAATTATTGGATTTAGAGATCGTGCATTTTATTGTGAGAAAGATATTGAATTTCCCTCTGCAAGCATTACCTTAAAAATTCCAAGAGCAAATGGCACAAATTGCTCACACATTTGCTTTTATTGCCTTTGTTTTAGCAATATCCAGCAAAGTTTGAAGAAAGAGCCAATTCTACAATTAGAATGAAGTTCAGGTTGGACAGAATGATGGTGGAAGGAAGATAAAAGTTTCATACTGAGATGAAAAATCACTCTAGTTCCATTGCTGAAAAGAAAAAGGAGAGTGAATTCAAATAGCATGATTTGAAGTAGATTGGGGTGGGGGAGGTGGAATCCAATCCATATTTGGAAAGGAAATCTTTTCTTGGTTAAACAGTCTCCCAAGTGTTGTGAGGATTCTTTAGCTCATTAAATAGTAATCATGGTTAGCTGAACACAATTTACAAAGAAAAAAGAAAGAAAGAACAGAAGAATGTTCAATGCTGGTCACAATTACACACTCTTCAAATAAAGAAACACAAGGATAAACAGGGATATTCCCAGGAGAGTTAAGATGGCAGCTGCAATTATATGATCAGAATTCTGTCCCTTTGTATTAAAGAGCTGCTATGTACATTTCTTTATCTCTTTTAAGATGCCTGGGGATAAAGTAACCTCTTCTTTTTTATAGGCACAAAAGGGAATTTATTTACTTTTGCTCTTTTCTTCTTTATATAGAGCCTATTTATATGTTCACAAGCAGCATATGAAATACTTCCTACTTAGTCCATAGTAATTACTTAGCCATGCTCTATAGCAGGGGTGTCAAACTCACATTGTCACAGTGGCATCATATGACATATTGGGATGTTTTGCTCCTTCACTAAACCTGGCATGGCCATGGCCAGCATGTGATGCATCCAGCCCACAGGCTGAGAGTTTGACAGCCCTGTTATATAGTCTTATGGCTATTGTGAAGATCATAGTTGATCCCAATGTATTAAGGAACACATTATCAAGGGTGCTCCTACCACTTATGACCATACAAGTGAACTTAAAAATGATAATAATTGATTGCACCTGAATCAATATGTTTTTAATTCTCTTTCTGTCTGTCTCTCTCTGACACACATGCAAGCACACATCTTGTAATTTTCATAGGGATCAAATCAGTGACTTTGTACTAGTTGGAAATCTTTGTAGGATGTAAATGTCACTTTTAGACAAACCTTTGGACTGAATATGAAAATACCCTTTCATTCCTATAACACATACTGTTGATGTCCCTGAAAAATATGAGAATAGATTGACTCTTGCAGTTGATAACCAAATGAACTTTTCCACCAAGACTAGAACTAGATTCTTTAATGTCCTAAGTATTTTGCTATTTTCATAAGATTAGTGGAAACATTTGCACATATAGAAGAGCATGTGCAGTAAACTGCCTTAACTATAATATAAAATTTTATTTATTTATTAAATTTATATGTTGCCCATCTCACCGATAAGGATGACTCTGGAAAGCTTACAAGTGGTTAAAAAAGATGAATATAAAAACAATTAAGAGTTACAGTACATAGAAACTCTTATTACAAACAGAAATGCTGTCTCTGACAATATGTAAGATTTGTTTTTATTCGGCCTTGTTTTTTTTCCCAGACTTATTTAATTTGATTGGACAAGCCCATTCTAATTCTAGCTTAGCACTGTCAGAGTTGCTATTTTACTATGCTATTTATACCATTTTGATACTCTCAGAAGACAGGATCATATGTCAGTACCTAGTAATACATTATGGTTTCTAATTATAGGAAGGATAGGTTCTGTGATAAGGTTTGTGTTGATTAGATAATATCAGAAGAATAAAGCAAATGAGCATTTTGTATAAGACTGTACAGGAAAATGTGCTGAAAGATTTAATCATTTTGGATGACAATTAATATCATAGTTTGTATGCACTATTTATGAAGCTCATATATATGTGCACACTTACATACACAGTATAAAACTGCCTTAATTTTAATATGAAAACCAAATTGGATAATTTTCTGAAAAAATTATTGTATAATTTTGAACTTTTTTTGATTTAGTGAATATATGTCAAATATACTGTAAGCTAAATCTCCTTCAATATTCAATAACATTTGTTCACAATGCCATTCACTATTGGCCCATAAATATTGGCCAAAATATTTTGTAATCCTGTTTTAATATCTTATGATTATTTATCACAAGGTTAAATATTGTTGAGACACTTTGTTGGCTTTTACTGGTTAAAGAATTAACCAATACTGAGCAATTGTACATGATTAGTCAAAGCTAAATGTTTAAAAATAAGCAGTTATGAAACTTACTAGTCAGCAGAGAAATCTTTTAAAAATATAACCTTGGAAGAGGTATAAGAGAGTACTAATGCGAGAAACTATAAAAGGCATTCAGGAGAAAACTACCTAAGTCATTCTCCAGGACAATTTTTGGGCAGAGCAACAGAAAAATGTAATTGGTTTCAGAAAGGCAGAAAAAAAACTCCAGGAGAAGCTGAACGAAACCTATTGGAGAAACAACCAGTTTCAATACACTACTATAAATCCTGTTTGAGTTACATTCAGTAACTCTTCTACCATGACTTAAAGAAGAACATCAGGTCTGTCTGCTATGTGATTCTAGCAGAAATAACAGTTTATGGAAAGAAACATTGATATTTGAGTTTAATTTAAGGAACTGGAGTTAGTTAAAGGCATAAAAGATTTCTTAAAATGACAGTATACAAGCTATTGAATCAATTATCTAGGACCACAAGATACAAGTAAAATAACCAATAGAGATCTGGAATGACAGGTATTGAAATCAAAAGATATAGTTCTTTCCTTTTTTTGCAGCCCTCAACACACTAATAAAAACAGTCAATTTCCATTGATAAAGGTGCTGCTAGGCATCACATCTTCCTATCAAGCATTTGCCACAACACTACCCATCACTAAAAATGAAGTGATGATAAGCATGTTACAATATAGCGTGTGAAGCATAAGTAACATTTGATGTCTATCTATCTATCTATCTATCTATCTATCTATCTATCTATCTATCTATCTATCTATCTATCTATCTATCTATCATCTATCTATAGAGAGAGAGAGAGCAGGATTTCCACTCCCCTCTATTTTGTCATCCTTTGTCTCAGTTCAACATTTCATAATGTGAAATGTTGGGGAAATGCTGGGGAAATATTAATAATCAAATACTCTAATAGTTTGGAAAGGCAGGTGGCATTTTTCCAAAACTTAGGAAATCCATTTACCATTTTTCTCCAAGTGGTAGCAGCAATGGCGTATATATGAGTAGGGTGTTTGTTTGTTTGTTTTTTCTTGTTATTTCAATGCCTTGAATTCATTTCCATATTCTATGTGTCTATTTTCGGAGGCTGCAGCTGGGGGGAAAGGCTAAGTCTTTTATCCATTTTAACTGCGGTCACCAGCTTTTAATGGACCGCAACGCCAGGCAAAAAAATATTAATACAATTTGCTCACATTTTATTACAGCTTATATATGTGCATATTTTATCCTGTGTGGAAGAACTGGGCAATGCCAGAGCGACTGGAATGCATAGGCTGTGAAATAGCTTTGCTTAAATTGTATTGCAATTTAGAATGATAGGAAACTGCAAAAAGATTCCCCAAAAGTACTTTTAAAAAGGGCATCTGTGGGGAAGAGACATCAAAATGGCCACATGATCATTCCTATTTTAGATGCATCTTTTTTGATGCACACAGACACACAAACCAGTGAGTGGCCCAGTAATGAAATCTGTTTCTTTCTTTGCATCACACCTAAAAGTGCACTTTTACTGGCATAACTGTTAGAATGAACCTCTCTCAACAATCCAATCCTTCCAAGAAACAATAAAATGCAGTGGGTGTACATTCGTTATGAGAAGCTCCTCTTCATTAGCATTTTTGTCTTTCAAAGATGGGGTTTTTTTCCCCTTCTGCTTCAGACTGCGTTTGATTTTTAATTTTTAAAGATTTTTGCCCCTCTCTCTGCCCCCCCCCCTCCTCAGGCCACAAGGAGTTTGAGGACAACATCAGAGAGAGCAGGCACTTTTTGCTCCTTTTAACAAAATATTTAGGGATGACAGTTTACACATATAGATTCGTAGATATATGCCACTAAAGACCATGATGTCCCTAAATTTCAAAGTGAAAATCTTTCTGGACCCTGAAAGCTGCAAAAGGGAGTCTGAGTGCCAGGCAGGTCCCAAGATGCCTTACCTCTAACAGGAATGGGTATCACCAAAAATGAAAGTGTAGTAGTTCAGCAGTTTTCCTTTAAAAGGCAAAGTTTTTCCTGTGCAGACATATTCAAAATAGAAAACATTCAAATCTCTCACAGAAAATTCAAAATGCAGAAAACATAAAGATTATAGTTCCAGATATCATCTATATGCAGTTAACATACATATTATAGTGCCAGGTATCATCTGAATTAAATTTCTGTAAGATTTTCAATCCTCATTAGTAGGTCAGTGATGAGAGATGTTAAGAACAAACATCCTTTGGAAAGATGGATGTCTCTTAGATTTCTTATACTTGTTGTAATATTAGAAAAGCAATATACAATTTTGGACCAACAATGAGTTTATAATAATATTCTATATGAAATTCCAGTTAGTCAACAGGAACAGAAACCTAAATAGTTCCAATGTTGGATTTAAGTTTAATGGCCTCTGTTTGCATTGCGAGATCCTCAAGTTTACTAAATGTTATGTTCTGCGCATGGGCGCAAGGAGCGGAGACGAGGCAGTGAACAGTGAACTTCAACTCTTTATTCAACTCTTTATTCAACTCCAGAACTATTCAGTCTCTCAGAGCTTCTTCGAGGTCTGCAAACCCACAGAGGCCTCCCAGGTTCCAGAGATCTGCGATGAAATCTGCAACGCTCTCTCCTTTCCGTTGGTCCCTCTGGTAAAACTCATGTCTTCGGACAAGCGTTGATACGGCGGGTGCATAGGGGGCCCGTAGAAGCGGCATGAGGACGTCCCAGTCCATAGCCGGTTTCGCTAGTGCCTTGGCCATCTTAAAGACGGCAGGCCTGCAATGGGTCAGGAACACTGCTCGCTTTTTCCCCCTAGTGGCATCTTTCAAGTTGTTGGTCTCCAGAAACATCTGGAACCGGTCTATGTACGAGTCCCAGTCTTCTTGTGCCGGGTCAAATGGAGTGGGTGGTATGGCGCCGCTGGACATGGTTTCCGTTGATGATGCGCCTTCAGCCACGTGCTCTGTTTGGTGCTCTGTAGGTGTTCAATCAACTCAGATGTCTCCGCATCCCATCCTCGTTGCCAGTATTATGTTCTGCGCATGGGCGCAAGGAGCGGAGATGAGGCAGTGAACAGTGAACTTCAACTCTTTATTGAACATAGTGAACAGAGCAAAACCCTAAGGCAGCAGCAGCCCTTTTATGGGGTAGGCTGCTGACCTATTAGCCAATTAGAAACATGGAAGTGTTGAACCCTTGAACCAATGAGAGTTGGCCCGTTAACAGCCAATCAGATTTCCCAGAAAGGACCAATCCGATATCACTATTATCGGCCAATCAGAAGTGCAGGATTAGAACCTAAATATTCTTTACGGTATTGCAGTTTTGAGCATTTCAAAATGTAATGCTACATAGTATTATTTTTTTTCTTCCAGAAGATGATATATTCCTAGCATCAGAAACTTGTGCCAGATAACAACTGCAGTGTGCTACGTTTTTCTGCTTTCTCTGCAAGTTATGACTATTAATCTTAACTTTGCTCAGGAAACAAATATTTGGGAATGCTTTCTCCTTGATGCCTAGTAAAGCAACAAAAATGCAAACTTGTTTTTCTCACTTGTTCAAACTATGCAAAATGTTGAGACAATGAATTAATAAATAACTAAATTGCTGGTTTCCTTGGTTACAGTTAACAAGAAAGTAATTATCATTATAATGTGGGATATGCTGAGAAGACATGTTGAAATCTGCATGAGTCTTTGGCTGTAGCTGGGCTGAGTCAGCTTCTCAAATGGCAAGAGCTAATCTCTCCAGCCATCCCATTAAAAGAAGTGGGAAATTCCTCAAAACCAACAATAGAAGCATTAATGGAAATATAGCCAGAAGGCAATTTTTAATTGACAATCAACAGAAGCAGCTGTGGAACTAGGTAATTTGATTCCATTCTGGGGTGAGTATGCTCCCTCCTGCAGATGAAGTTACAAAATTTAAATAGCTGAGGTGACCCATCAGTTTCTAGATTGTATACTTTGCTCCCCCATCACTGGAGACATCTTCATTGATGTCACTTTGTTTGCCAAACCAATTCATGACATTAATCAGACATGCTTCTTATCCAAAATATTGAGTTTTCTCAACTATGCTCTTTTTTGGTTGTGACTCCCCCACTTCACCTCCCAAAAAATTGTGGCATTCTTTTTTGGAACACTTAAACATATGGGAGAATTGTTCACCTTGGATTAATCATCACATTCCAACATAAGGCGGTTTCTTCCTCTTAGATACACAGGGTTGTTAGAATACATTGCATATGTTGTGGAAGGTTGAATGTGGAAATGATTATTTCAAACAATCATAGCTGGATTTACAGCTGAATAATGTTACAGTAGGAAGTATTTACAGCAAGAAAATGAGATGTATATCCTGTGGTGACAACCCAGGCCTTTTTATCTATACTTCAATACGATTGTCCTTGGGTTGAATTGGGCTTGGTCCTTTAAAAAGTGTGCATAAGTGGCAACACATTTCTTCCAAGAAATGGCTGAATCCTGTGGGATCTGTATCAAATATAATAAATGAAGTAAGTACAAAAGTTAGGTGGGTACGAAAGGAAGCATGCAGGGGAAGAGGTGAGAAACCAGTTTCTACAGCCCAAAATTAGAACTAACAAAAGGACAAAGAATCCTCTTAGAACAATTTAGATCAGTTCATTCACAAGTAACAGTGGTGTAATTCAACCGGTATAACAACCGGTTTGATGAGCATGCACTTTGTGTGCGTGCTCTACATTTTAAAAAGCCCATTTTGAATTCCATTACTTACCTTCTGCTGCATCCCCATGCATAAAACAGCTGATCCATGGTAAACCACTCTGCCGTGCAAATCAGCTGTGCTAAAAATAGCCAGGAAATAAAGCACAGGAAAGAGCAGGGGTGGGTGGGCAGGCCAAATGCTCACTGGAACTACCAGTTTTCCTGAACCGGTAGAATCCCACCCCTGGCAAATAAATATATGGAAGCAGAAGCAGCAGGAACCAAGCAGGATATACATTAAAGACATTTTCCATCATTGACTTATTATCTCACTTTTTTTTTTTTAAACAAGGAGTTGTTCTTGTGACCACAATTTGGGCATATCACCTTGGGCTTTGGGTGGTATCTACAAACCTTATGCAAGGGAACTTTCCCAGAAATACTCCCAGAGGCTCAAGCTAGACAGTGTTTCTTCTTGTCTGCAGCTTTTAGAGCACCTTGAATATTTTTAATGATGACATTAGTAGCTTGGACATTTAATCCATACTATCTTAACTCTAGGGATGATTTGGGATAGATAAGATGCCATGGTAAATTTTCTGAGTTGATTATAATAACAGTTTGCTAACAGAGGGTTTTGAAGCTTTAACCTTGCCTTTATTATTACTGTTCTTCCTGTTAACTATTGTGCTGTTTTGCAAGGGATGGAAATAGTAATGATGTATTAATCAGTATCAACTAGGAGGGATAATATGGATAATATGGGGTTTTTTAATGCAGTTTTTTCCAAATGTCTTGTTTGCTTTGTTTTCTTTGTTTTTTAAATGTTTTTAGAGTTGTATTTTAACTTTTTTGAATAAAATAAAAATAGAAAAAAAAAAAAACCATATTAACTTTCTTCTCTGTTTCTGCTTCCATGGGACTGTAAAAAATATTATGGGCCACTGTCTTCAAACTTTGATATGTATTTAAGAAAAAAAAGAGTAATACATTGTATGCCTGCTTAAAAACACATTTTTGTTTATTGCAAAAGCAATTTTCCCAAATGTAGTTTGTGTTTTGAGCATTTATCAGTAAATTCCTCCTGCAGAATCAGACATTAAAGAAATACATTAAAAATGAGATGTTAAACTCCCATTCCATAAATTCTTCTAGAACATAAATTTGTATCTTGGTTGATACAGGAGTAGACAGTGATTTTCTGATACGCACATATATTTAAGAAATGGGGAAGATCTATTCTACACAAGGGTGTTATGTATGTACCATAGTATGAGCTTGAGGTAAAGTGCAGGGTTCTGGCCCTGCATTTCTGATTGGCTGTTAGGCGGCCAGATCGGATTGGTTAGTTCTGAGGAATCCGATTGGCCCTTAACAGAGGATTATTATTGGTTTAAAGAGCTAGCGTTTATAGCTCGCTATTGGACAATTCTCACAAGGGTTGCCTATATAAGGCAGAGTTCACTGTTACTGTTTTGAGAAGTCACTATGCAATAAAGAGCTGAAAGTTCACACTCAAGACTGTCTCCATTTACTCCAACCCATGTCCAAGTATATAACACTGGCGATGAGGGTGGGATTTGGAGACATCTGAACCTAAGAAGCCAGGAAGCAATACCGAACACGTGATAAGGCGACACCAACAACGGAACCATGTCCGGCGGCATCGTACCACCCGCTCCGTTCGATCCAAACCAAGAGGATTGGGAATCCTACATGGATCGCTTCCAAATGTTTCTTGAGATGAATAATTTGAAGGACGCCACACCAGCAAAGAAGCGAGAACTGTTCCTGACGCACTGCGGCCCAGCTGTATTTAAAATGGCTAAAGCACTCGCCAAACCTTGAGAAGTGAAAGCCATGAGCTGGGATGACCTCGAACACATCCTGAGAGACCATTACGCGCCAACCGTGCCTACACTCGTGAGACGCCATGAGTTTTATCAGAGAAACCAGCGAAAAGGAGAGAGCGTGGCCGACTTTGTGGCGGATCTCCGAAATTTATGGGGCCTCTGCGGGTTCGTCGATTTAGAAGAAGCACTAAGAGATTGAGTAATTCTGGGATTAGATGCACTAGGCGTGCAAAGCAAGCTGATGGCGAAAGGCGACATCAGCCTTGCTGACGCCATCGCCGAAGCCACGGCTGTGGAGGCGACCAAAAAGTCGGCTGCGCAATTAAGGCGAAGCTGCACTCCGGCAACACAAACGACTGGCGAAATCTTTCCCAACTCAGAAGGGCAGCTTACAACAATGCACCACGAGGACCTCTCTTCGTCGTCAGACAGTGACGAAGAAGGGGTCCATCGACTGCGGTCCGACCGGGACCCTCGCCCGAAGCCCTTACGCCCTTGCGCTGGCTGTGGAGCAAACCATGCCAGGGCCGACTGCAAATTCCGTGACGCACTCTGCCATGAGTGGGGGAAACGAGGCCACATTGGCCGAGTCTGCCGCAGCTTACCAGGACCCAGCCAGGCCTCAAAAGGGGCCAACTATCGCCAATCGACAGGAAACCGTCCTGTAAGGCGAGAGCCAGTAAACCACTCCTACAGAAATCGAGCTTTGCAAAAAGAAGAGGCTCACCATACTATCACTATAGGTCACGCCTCAGTTTTGGGCACTAAGAAAATTCGAGTCACAGTAGCCATCGAGAACCAGCCTTGCCACATGGAGGTCAACTCGGGATTGTACCTCTCGATGGTGTCGTGGAAGACACTCAAGCAACTTATCCCCACAATCCAATGCCAAGACCTCCAATTTCAACGCCTTATCCTCAAGGACTACCAAGGGAATCGAATCCCCGTGATTGGGTCCTGCCGAGTCCGAGTCTCCTTCAAAAAGCATACAGCATACTTACCGCTAACGATCATCGATAGAGATAGGCCTAGACTATTAGGCCTCCAATGGTTCGCGCCACTCGGCATCGAAGTGGCTGGCATGAACCGAGTCGGTGGTTGTGAGTGGGAGGAAGACCTTATTTCTGAGTTCAGCGATGTCTTCGCGGACCATTTAGGCGAGTATAAAGGGACCCCAATCTCATTTAGTCTAGATCCAAAAGTAGCCCCAATTCGCTTGAAGCCCCGTTGAGTTCCATTCGCTCTTAAAGCTAAGATTGACGAACAACTCGACAAGCTAATTGCTCAAGGGGGGTTGAAGCCCATCGATCACTCTCCATGGGAAACCCCTATTGTAACACCCATTAAGCCAGATGGGTCAATTCGAATTTGTGGGGACTACCGGGCCACTTTAAACCACGCCCTACAGCAGAATGCGTATCCAGTTCCGGTGGTGCAGCACCTCCTCCATTCCTTGGGGGGCGGAAAGGTTTTCGCTAAATTAGATTTAGCTCAAGCTTATCAACAACTACCAGTGGATGAAAAAACAGCCCAAGCCCAAACAATTGTAACGCACAGAGGTGCCTTTAAATGTATTCGATTGCAATTTGGGGTTAGTGTAGCTCCAGGGATATTTCAAAGCCTCATGGAAAGGTTGTTACAGGGAATCAAGGGCGTGGTTCCATATTTTGATGACCTATTAATTGCAGCTCCTACCAAAAAAATCTTGCAGGATCGTTTGAAATGTGTTCTTAAAAAATTCCAAGAGGCAGGACTTAAGATGAAAAAAAATAAATGTCACCTATATACTGATAGTGTTGAGTTTCTAGGGTATCGGATTGATAGCCAGGGCATTCACCCGACTGAAAGTAAATTAAAGGCAATAAAAAATGCTCCCAGGCCACATAGCAAGGCCGATCTCCAGGCATTCTTAGGCCTCATTAATTTCTATAATGTATTTTTACCGCACAAGGCGACTGTTGCCAAACTGTTACACTGGTTATTAGATAAAAAAGCATTGTGGGTCTGGGGTTACCGGGAAGAACAAGCGTTCCGGAATGTTAGAAAATTGCTCACATCTGACTCTGTACTTATGCAGTATAACGAGACTTTACCATTAGTTATAACCTGCGATACCTCACCCTTCGGGGTGGGCGCCATTTTGAGTCATGTACTGCCAAATGGGAACGAAGCCCCTGTTGCATACTTTTCGAAGACTCTCTCACATGCAGAGCGGAACTATGGACAAATTGATAAAGAAGCTCTCGCAATTGTTTCAGCTGTAAAGAAATTTCATGAATATGTATATGGAAGGACATTCACCATTATAACTGACCACAAACCGTTGCTAGGGATAATAGCCGGGGACAAGCCAACCCCCTACATATTATCCCCTAGAATGACCTGATGGTCAGAATTCCTAGCTGCTTATAATTATCACCTGCAATATCGCCTGGGGAAAGCCATTCCCCACGCCAACGCATTAAGCCGAGCACCGCTTCCAGAGACTCTCGATGATCCGGCACCAACGGCAACCACGTTGCAGATCGAAACACTCAACTCGCCGCCTATGACCACCCGAGACATCGCGAGAGAAACCAAACGAGACCACACCCTAGCTCGAGTCCTAGGCTGGGTAGAACGCGGATGGCCATTGGACCAAGTCCCAGATGACTTCGCGCCGTTTAAAGCAAGACAGACTGAACTTTTTTCCCAAAAAGGCTGTGTCATCTGGGGCGATAGAGTCATTGTCCCAGAACGACTCCGGAAGACGCTGCTACAAATTCTGCACGAGGGCCACCCCAGCATCATGCGGATGAAAGCGCTTGCACGAAGCTACGCATGGTGGCTGGGCATGGACTGGCAAATCGAGCAGTGGGTCAAAGCATGTACCAATTGCCAACAAGCCAGCAACACCCCACCAAAAGCCATGCCTACTGAATGGGAGACGCCACGTGGACCCTGGTCCAGAATCCACCTGGATTTCGCGGGGCCAACCAAAGGATATACCTTCCTACTGACAGTCGACGCATACTCCAATTGGTTAGAAATTCATCGTATGACGGCCACAACTTCCGAGGCAGTGATTAAGATCCTAAATAGACTCTTTGTAACCCACGGATTGCCTGACGTCCTAGTGTCCGATAACGGGCCACAGTTCACGGCATTAATGTTCAAGCAGTACCTCGCTGACCACGGCATCCACCATGCGTTCACCTCGCCTGCGCACCCTACGACCAATGGCCGAGTGGAACGCAGGGTCCAATTTGTTAAAAAGACTTTGCAAACAATGGACTATGACAATATCGATGACAAAGTCAACCAAATTCTCTTTTTGCAACACATAACTCCACATAGCGTCACCAGCAGAACTCCTGCGGAACTACTGATGGGACGAAAACTCCGTTCCCACCTTGACCGGTTGCACCCTGCTTACGAACCGGAAAAGCCAATAGGATCCAGTGGCCGCTATCGCACTTTCCAGGTAGGAGACCGTGTTTACGCACGAAACTTATCAGGCGATCCGTTATGGATAGAGGCAATGGTAGTGCAAGTGACCGGCCCCAAATCCTACGTAGTGAAATGCTGTGACAATAGACTGTGGAAACAGCATATCGACCAATTACGGTCACGACTCAACGATCAGTCAACAACTCCCACATGACCAAACCGAGGGGGGGGAGGTACAGAAGAAGATGATGTTCCAGGGAACCTGCTCGAAGGGAGCGACGAATCAAGTGAAACTCAGGAAATGGAGCAGGAAGGAGAATTGTTTGCACCGCAAGAAATTGCACCTGAGCAAGAAGCAGAGCCACTGCCAAACAACAATCTACCTCAACAGGATTGCAATCAACCAGTCCAACGAAAATCCGAAAGACTCAAAAGACAACCATCCTATTTAAAGGACTATATAACTACACCGTAATTTAAGAGGCCAGGGGGAAGGGGTGTTGTGTATGTACCATAGTATGAGCTTGAGATAAAGTGCAGGGTTCTGGCCCTGCACTTCTGATTGGCTGTTAGGCGGCCAGATCGGATTGGTTAGTTCTGAGGAATCCGATTGGCCCTTAACAGAGGATTATTATTGGTTTAAAGAGCTAGCGTTTATAGCTCGCTATTGGACAATTCTCACAAGGGTTGCCTATATAAGGCAGAGTTCACTGTTATTGTTTTGAGAAGTCACTATGCAATAAAGAGCTGAAAGTTCACATTCAAGACTGTCTCCATTTACTCCAACCCATGTCCAAGTATATAACAGAAGGTCACTAATTTTTTACTTTTATGTTCTTGAGGGGTTCTTGATGCTGTCTGGGCTTGCTTGTTTTCTTATCCTAACTAGGTAATATCGTTCATGCTAGCATAGTGCCAGGGCTTGTGACCAGCACTAAAAGAAGACACTGCAAGAAAACAAGAGAGCACCAAAGACCTCTCATTTCAACATTGAGCTACAAATATTCTCCTTTTATGTTCTTCCAATGTTTATATTTATCATGGATCTTTATTGGGAGTTAATAATCTCTCTTGCTCTCCTCCCCCCCCCAAAAAAGCCAGCATAAAGGTTATCTCTCTTAAGCCATGTTACAAAGAGTAGCTGAAGCTCCACAGCTATGCTTGATACCACTAGTCTTCTTATTCTCCATTTCTTTTAAGCAGAAGACTGGACCAAGTGTTTTGAAGCCAACATTAAGTAGACAATTCTTCTCCATCTATTCCTGCAGAATAATTTTCTGTCTTGTGACTTAAAGCATAGAATATACCAATACAATTATGTTTGGAGCATTTATTTAACAGGATCCTAAAACAGTTACACTAATTATGTTGAAATAAATGATTCACCAAGACCTGTAACCAAAATTCTGAAATCACTCTCACGTGAGTTCCAGCAAGTGCCATCACCTGGCAAAATTTGTCACCACAGATTTTCCAATATGGGACAAAAATCATCAGGATTGTGTAATGCAACTTTAAGGATGTTTTGCACTATCTGCTTAAGTCACTTATTTTGGCTTAACTAAATTGTTTCCAAGGTGAAATATGCTACATTCCAAAGGACTCTAGATTATGCTAGCCACCGGCAACAGAGTCATAATTAGATAAGCTTAAACCATTTCTTCCCATTTTATCTTTAAGGTCTATGTTTTATTATTATTCTGTAGGATGTGAGTGGCAATGAATCTTCAGAATTGAAACATAGATACCTAGACATCTACAGAATTTATTGGTAGGAGCTTCTCCCATATTTCTTTCCAGTCGCAAGTTGCAATTGTGAAGTGTGCTGTTCTAGTTACTCACAGACAAAAAGTAGGGTGTGTGTATGCACATGTTTATCTAACATGTATTAAGTTTAGTGAGATTCTCATGTATTTCTGTGGAAATAAATAATAATCCCAATCCTGTAAAGACTTAGTTTCTTATCCTCTATTTGCACACAGGTGCCCTCTACTTACCACCATAATAGAGACCAAAATTTCTGTTGTTAAGTGAAACATTTGTTACGTTAATTTTGTCCCATTTTACAATCTTTCTTGCCACAATTGTTAAGTGAATGACTGCAGTTGTTAATTTAGTGACACGGTTGTTAAATGAATCTGACTTTGCTTGTCAGAAGGTCACAATAGGTGACCACAGGACACTGCAACTATCGTAAACATTAGTCAGTTGCCAAGCATTTGAATTTTGATCAAGTATCTACAGGAATGCTGCAATTTTGTAAGTGTGAAAAATGTTCATAAGCACTGTTTTTAGCACTGTTGCAACTTTGAATGGTCACTAAATGAACTCTTTTAAGTCCAGGACTACCTATATATTTATCCACATCCATAGAAATTTGACAATATGCAAACCCAATGAGTTCAAATAGTCCAGGTGTTGAGTTGTTTTTGAGTTGTTTCAAAATGCCTAAGACAAAAAAAATTTCTCAATTGCCCTGCATGTATTCTCTGATTACTCAATCAATTAGTATCTGATGATCCTAAAATTCTGATTTTTAAAAAATTTCTTCAGTTCATATTCAGTTCTCTCAGCAACCACTGATCTCTGGGCAATGTACAAATCAGTAATGGTATACATAATCTAAAATAAAAGCAAGAACATAGTAAGGATGAAAGCCAGCAACAACATCAAAAAGAATAATGCAGACAGCACAATAAAAATCACTGTCAAACTAGCAAAAGAACCATATCCAGTCATTTTAAGAGTTTTCCTTAAAATGCAAGCCAGAAACATGATGCTAAAACATAAATAGCACTTTGTTTGTGGTTATTTGCTTTGCCTTGTTTGGTGAGACATGGGGAGAAGGATTTCAAAGAAGCTGGTAGAAAGCAAATATAAATAGCAGTTTTTTTCACCCTGCAGGCCAGCAACAATCAGGGATAGTCATTTTAAAATTCCGTGGCTTGAAAAACCTCTGAGATTTATGATAAAAGCTTGCACTTTACAAGAAAGAGAAAGAGAGAGAAAAAGGGAAAGAGAAGATTGAACTTGATACAAGTCCTTCTACTCATATTCATTGCATTTGAGAAGAATTCTCTAGTGGACTGTGGCCTTCTGAATTCTATGAAACGTTTAATAAATGAACTAGAAGAGGGGTGTAAAACTCACGTCATGACAGCAGCCATGGCCAGCATGTGACGTATCTGACCCGCAAGTTTGACAGTCCTGAACTAGAAGATAATGGATTAATTAGACTGCAGATGGTGTTAGACTTCCAGAAGAAGAGAGAGGAACCTGCCCCACTTTACATTGATGGGGGCTGTGTTTCCTCCTTTTAATTCCTGGGAGTCTACCTCAGCAAAGATCTTAGCTTTACCAGTCCACCATAGAAAGCATCCTCACATATTGCATTACGGTGTGGTATGCTGGCTTGAGAGCCACGGATAGAAAGACATTACAGAGGGTGGTGAGCACAGCACAAAACATTGTGGGCTGTTCCCTGATACCACTAGATGACCTCGCTAGGGCTCGCTGCCTTAGAAGGGTGAGGAAAATTCTCAGGGACGACTCACATCCCGGTCAGCCCTTCTTCCCTCTCCTACCATCGAGTAGGAGATATAGAAGCTGCACCAACAGGTTGAAAAACAGTTTCTACCTGTGGGCTGTCAGATTTCTGAACAGAAAATAACTTCATGTCAACATAGTATGATAATGTGGGGCCGGTGTATTGTGCAACAAGGTCACATAATGTAATAAGATTGGGACTGAATTAGACACTTCTGTCCTCACTGTGAGTTGTGTTGGGGAGGGGGGTGCATGATTGGCTCAGCCAATCTCATTGTACACATGTTGTAGTCTGACAATAAAGGTAATATCATAATGCAATAACACAATTAGCAGTTTCTATTATCACTTGCTGCTTTTAAAACCCCGTTAATTCTTTTGGGTCTGGACTTTGTTCAATCTGGCAATGCATTGTTCTTCCTAATTGCAGAGGCGGCCACCAGAGGTTTCTAGAGATCCAAGGCAAAAAATGATACAGGATCAATTTAATGATTTACATACAGGATCCTCACACTGGACATCTACATTTTTTCCTTTGACATAAAGGGTGTGAGGAAGAGACCAGGCTGTTTGCTCCATTACAGGGTCAGAGCTTCAGGCATGACCCCATGGTACAATTATTTTTGCCTACTGAGAGTTTGTTGACTCCCTTAGGTCTTGGAGCTAAGAGGCCTTATGGGTAAATTGATCGTATGTTATTAACTCTTAGACTAGACTTTTAGATGCAACCCAGAACATGTTCGTTAGCCCAGAGATAGCATGGAACACCTATACTTCCAAACAAGACAAATCTGTTCCTGTTTTCTGTTTATTCCAAATACCAAAAGCTAGCTTTCTATATTTATAACTGGCCTATTTTATAACATTATTTGTAAACTATTTATTTATAAGGCAGTTCATGCTAACACTCCAGAAAACTGGCTTTATGTAAGTAGCTTTGTATCAGCAGTTGATCATTGGCTAACATCGCCAACTGATAATTAACCAATGTTTGTATTAAACCAGGTTTGCATACCTTTGTAGTAAATGAATATGAGAATGATGACATATTCTTATGAAAACATACAAAGTAGTTTTTTTCCCTAGCTTTTAACTGGAATTTTTGAATGCTTTTAGCTGCCTACTGAGAGATACAGACTATTAGATTTCATAGGTTTCATCCAGCAGGGATGTTCTTATTTTATTAAATATTTTTACACATTATGTACTTGTAATCTTATTACAGGAATGCTAATCCACTTGGCGTACAGCATAGAGCCTGACACTCAACCAGCTCTCTAAATATTGGATGTCTTACTGATGGAATAAAATAATTTTCAGAATCTATTGATATTTTTATCCAATTTAATTCAAACAGTAACAAGAAAATTATCACCAGGAGTTTCAGATTTAATAACGCTGCCCACACTATTTGAATTTGTATTACTCAGATAAGCAACATTTCCTCTTTTTTCTGGTTTGCACCAGATGGATTCTGAAAAAAAGTAGATAACATTTATTTTATGCATGATAAACCCAATTTATCTTTGAGACTTTTTAAAGTATTATCTGTTGATGATTATTAAAACACTTATCAGGCTAAACCATTTGGTCTCTCTGTTATGTTTTCTAGAACGTTGTATATAAGCTTAATGCTTGAAAGCTTAATTCATGCCTGCAATAAAAATCATTTCAGCATAGCTCTCAGGTTTTAAAGTCAGAAATTACTAACATTTGCAATATTAGTAGGGATGGGCACATTTGTGGGGCAATGAAATCAAAGGTATTAGCAAGCCAGGTTGATCTCCTTGCACATTTTTCAAAATTAGTATCACTTTAATGTAAATGTAATTGAATATAATTTACACAGGTAACATAATTTTAAGAACAGATAATTGAAGGATTAGCTTAGATGGCTGCCCATTCCACCAGAGAAACTCTGTAAATGGCTGTAAAAATTAAAGCTTGATTTTGACTTGTACTTCGTATACCTACACTGTGAAGGACTTGATGAATAAGCATAGGTTGCAGATGGTTGCAATTGGTTGCAGTCAGGCCAACACGCTCATCTCCCATATCTCAAGTACACGTTGTGTGAACATCAGTGGTGGGTTTCAAAGTAGTTTACCACCAGTTCAGTGGGCATGGTTTGGTGGGCACACTTTGTACATACACACACTTTGCACACGTACATCAAATGTGCATTTTGCGCATGCGCAGAGGCTTTCCAACTCACCTCCTGAAATCATGCATTCTCCCTGTAGCTTCAATCTGCTGTGCCGCACAGAGCAGCTGCACTTCTAAAGTAGGGAATAAAGGTCCGTATGGGAGCCCAACAGCAACTCATCAGAGAGAACCAGTTCAGTCTCTGCTGATCTTCAGCACTACTGGTACACCAGACCCAGACAGACCCAGTAGAATAGCACTACTGGTGAACATGTACATCCTACATGCTGATTGGTTGGTCTAACTTCCTATTCCGTGCTTTGTTGTTTGAGTGCCCCCTGGCAGAATGTTAACATCCACAGAAGTATAAATGCAACAACTGTGCAACTGTCTCCAAACAACAGACACATATGTTGTCTAATGGGCAGTGATGAAGAAGTCTAATCAAGTCTTTAAGTTCATGACTTTGACAGAAATGTGCAAGAAATATGTTACCTAGGCATAAGGGGATGAAGCATTTTTAAGAGATAACATCTGGAAAAGACTCAGGCAGATGCCTCGCTGATCCCTTAAATTATAAGGAAGAGGAGCCCCAGCACAATCCAGTTTGCAAGATTGGATTCCAATAGCTGGCCTCAATAAAATTAGTTTTAGTCTTCCTGGGGAGCTGATTTTCTAGTCTGGTTTATCTAGTAAGATAACTGACAGTGTTTTTGCATCATACAGAGAATACAATGTATAATCAACATTTATCTTTCTGTCATTCTTCAGCTTTCCTGATTTCGTCCCTTTACTGATCCCAAAGCAGAGATGCCAATGCAGAAATTCCTTCAATATATTATATTATGTATGAAAATACATTATTATGAAAAGTATCTGGAAGCTTTAATTGGTTCAAACTGAAGCAACCCACATAGTTTTGTGGAGGTCTAGATTTGCACACATGTCACTTCTCCTGCAGGACCTGCAATGGATACCAATTCACTGGGTCAAATTCAAGATGTTATCACCGTTGATGTCCTACATGGCTTGTGACCAGGTTATCTGAAGAAGTGTCTTTTCCCAGTTGCATCTGCCAGTCCTATTTCAAGTGGGCAGACAAGGTATGTAACAAGACAGACTGTCTTTCTGCATTTAAAAAGTTAGTATCTGTAAAAGATAAGGATTAATTCTCATTGGGTTTAGAATCTTGAATCTGTTGTCAGTCCTAAAACTCCATAGTTTTTGAGTCAAGTCATCAACAATTTCAGTTTGTAAATATGCTCAGTGAAGATATTTGACATTCAAATAAGCCTGCTTGATTGAAGACTTATACATATCTTATACAGAATTTTTCAACATGTGAGTTATTTCTTAAAAAAAAAAAACACCCTTCAAGTCTCACATGTTTGGAAGCTTCAGAATTCTTGATATACTGTTGGCCTTTTGCTATTTTCCTTTCCTACAGAATCAACGCTTGTCATTTCAGGCCAATTTTATTATAATTCAGTGGCACATTTCAAAGAGATATTTTAAAGTAAAACGTCTGGGCGTTCACACGTTTTCCTCTAAAACAGAATAATTTCACGTCCTACCAATTAGACACATTTCATTCTTGGATTATTACCTCTCTTTTATTCAGTTTATCCATCCATCCTTCTATCCATCTGTTAAGTTCTGCGCATGGGTGCAAGGAACGGAGACAAGGCAGTGAACAGTGAACTTCAACTCTTTATTAAGCATACCGAACAGAGCAATCAACTAGGGCAGCAGCAGCCCTTTTATAGGGTTGGCTGCTGTCCTATTAGCCAATGAAAACATGGAAGTGTTAAACCCTTGAACCAATGAGAGTTGGCCCATTAACAGCCAATCAGACTTCCCAGAAAGGACCAATCCGATGTCGCTATTATCTGCCAATCAGAAGTGCAGGATTAGAACCCTGCTTTTTACTTAAAGTTGTTAAAACTTTATAAATTCCTTTATTAGTTCATAACACCCCTTCCCCCTAGGTTCCATTTGGGGGGGCGCGGTGAGGTAATCCCGTAGATATGCAGGTTGTTTCAACTGTCTATTAGATTTGCGCTGTCCTACCGGTTCCTGTCTGTAGTCTGGTTTTGGTGGAACGTTTTTTGATTTCTCTGGTTCAGGCGATTCCGCATCCTCACAGGACGACTCGGCACCGCTGATTCTGTCGTTGTTGTCCTCTGGTCTCTGCGGGCTCGCCTCTGTTGTGGTATTTCTCTGTGGCGAGGCAACCCCCATCCCTGATTCTTCTTCAGGTGACGCGCTGGGCTGCTGACTTCCTTTGATTTTGTCATCCAGCATCTCGAATTCGGTTCCCTTGACATCCCCTCCCCCCTCAGTTTGAGGGTTACAGGATTCGTGGGAACTCGGTTGCAACTTAGAGCGAAGCTGATCTATATGACGTTTCCATATTTTCTCATCCCTTGTTTGTACGCGGTACGATCTGGGCCTGGTGGCTTGGGTTATGGTTGCTTCGATCCACAACGGTTCGCCGGAAAGATTTTTAGCGAAGACTAAGTCGCCTTCGTTGAATTTGCGGCACTTTCTGCTGGATCCACAGGGTTTCTCTGGCATGTAGGCCGGGTGGAGACGGTCAAGGTGGGAGCGAAGCCTGCGTCCCATTAACAGTTCAGCTAGCGTTTTGTTGGTTATGCTGTGTGGGGTGATGTGTTGGAGTAGGAGTATTCTGTTCAGTTTGTCGTCAATGTCCCCATGGTCCATCTTGTGGAGAATTTTTTTTAGGAAATTGGACCATGCGCTCGGCCCTTCCATTGGCCGCAGGGTGCATTGGCGAGGTTAGCGCATGGTGGATGCCCCGGTCTGCTCAGTATTTTTCGAACACCAGGGCCATGAACTGGGGTCTGTTATCGGAGACTAAAATGTCTGGCAGTCCATGTGTTGCGAATAGTTTATTTAATTTGCAGATGACTGAATCGGTTGTAGTAGCCTTCATCTTATGGATTTCGAGCCAGTTGGAATAGGCATCCACTGTTAGGAGGAATGTATGTCCCTTAGTAGGTCCCGCAAAGTCAATGTGGATGCGGGACCACGGCCACCAGGGGGTTTCCCACTCCATTGGAGTTGCTCTAGGTGGGGCACTGCTGACTTCTTGGCACTTTAAACGAGTCTTCACCCAGGCTTCGATCTGCTTATCGATGCCCGGCCACCACACGTGCGGTATCTGCCATCCCGCATCTGATGGGCGGCTCATGATAGGGAGCGAAGGGAAGAGAAACGACAGGAAGCGAGGTTTCCTCTTGATGAGCGCGCCCTAAATGTCTTGGCACACGCTCTTTTATTGTGCTTTTTTACAAGAAAATGATTTAATCAAAGCTCAAGTCAAACATGGTAATTTCATCAGGATGTGCATGTTTACAAAGCTGCATACCGGACAGATTATTTACAATGTGGATAAGCTTATTAACAATCGTCTAGCTCCTTGTCCCTTGTACGTGCCTTGCAAAGGTCACTGAAGAGACAGAAGTTAATGATTACACGTGAATGATACAATGTTGCAAACACATGAATGATACATAGTTGCAATGAAACATAGTTGCAAACACATGAATGATGCATAGTTACAACATCTCCTCTGTTTTTATTATTTATGACGAGTCTTCTTCCTCGTCCGAGAAGATAGGAACCATTTTTCTGAAATGTTCGCCATCCCCGTCATCTAGGCAAGAGTGTGACCCGTCAGCGTCAGGGTTGTCCAAGGAGCGGTAACTCAGCAATGACATTTTTTCGTCCGGTGTTGAGGATATAACATGAGCTTGCAATAGCACATTAACATCAGCAGTTATGGAGGATAATTGATTTTTTTAAAAAAATTGCAATATTCTATAAAAACAACAAGGTCCTATAATACATATCAATATAGTGATTATTAATGATCCTGCCAATGCAGTTAAAAAAGTATTAACCATGGTGAAATAGAAAACAACCCCCCCCCCCCGCTATCAGCATAAAAACAACATTCTTCTTTAAGCGTAGCACACAATACCCCTTGTTTTTTAAAAATAGATCTAAATCTTTACGATTTTGCAAAAAGGGGGTATTCCATGGGTACCTGTAGGGATATAAAATCATCAGAGTTATACACACAAGCCATACTTGAATGCAAAATGATTTGGATTTAACAATTTCATCCCCGTGGATACATGCCATGAAACCAGTGGAACAAGTCCAAACAAAATTATTGCCAGGGATAAAATACATTCCTTTCAGGCGTGATGTTAAAGTTCCTCCTGAAGTGGTGTAGATTGCAGGATATCCCCTGGTTGTGTGGGTGCGTCTGCCAAATCGAATTGAAGTGGTGGGTAGAAGTCTTCTATGCAAGAAAAATTGGTTGTAGAACTTAAACGAACGCCTTGAAAGTCAGTTATAGTCCAAGCAATATTATCTCTTCTATGAGGCTTCTGCGGATCGTCATGGACAGTTCTTTTGAAGCGTCATTTGTTGACAGGATCAGAGTTCGGATATATAAAAGCATGACAAGTAGCAGTGAGGCTTATGGACAAATTAGTTGTAGAACATTTGCGAAATGAGGAGGGAATGCAATTAGTAGAAAAAGGATAATAATTACAATAATGACAATGAAGATTAATTTGGTAATTCATCAAGGATGTTAGTTGGGGTGGGGAAACCCATAATACATTAGAAGGACATCTAGGTCCCCCTAAATTTAGATTGAATAGAGGAAAATATTTTAAGGTTCCTTTCCATCGGAAGAGTAAAGAAGGAACAAAAGAGCGAGTGGTAGAGTGCTCTTTAAAATAAAACAGAAGTGACAGAGTGAAAACTACAGGTAGCATTTTCATGACGTACCCACATGGAGCAAGTATAATAGCCTTCTGTTAATGAAATGGTTTTAACACGAATAGTCTTTTGACAGGAAGCATAGGTTTTGTTGAAGTAAGGTAGAAATTGCAAAGAAGATATAGGCAAGAATATCAGGAAGAGTTTTAACATACAGATGTAGCGGAGGAATTCCCATGATAGGGTCTAACTGCCCTACCAGGGATCCAGCAAGTGGTTTTGTCTGGCAGTAAGATCGCAGAGTAGCCTCGTCCCCAAGTGAGAAGCTCAGCGGGACCCTGCCAGGCAGGATCTGGCAATCTGCGATAATATATCAGAGGTCTGTTAGGCGGGGGGGGAGGGGGAGGAAAAATGACGCGAAGCAGCAGAAGTGGGAGGAATGCCAGTCAGATTAAGAAAGTTTAAAGTGTAAAGACAAATGTTAAGAGAATTTTGTAATGCTGGGAGGTTCGGGGGGTTTTCCCGCAACGAATATCGATCAAGAGCACTTTTCAGAGATAAGTTCCTTCGTTCCACAATAGCCTGCCCCTGGCTGTTGCAGGGAATCCCAAACTTGTGGATTACATCCCATCTGTTACAGAAGTCCTGAAAAGCAGAACTTGTATAGGCAGGTCCATTGTCTGTTTTGATTTCTTTTGGATGTCCCAGCAAGGCAAAGGTACAAATTGAATGATTGATGACATGTTTTAAAGTTTCTCCCCTTTGAGGAGTGGCCAGAATAAACCCTGAATATGTATCTATGGAAACATGCAAATATTTCCAAGGGCAAAAGGTGGATACTGAGTTACATCCATTTGCCAAATTTCACAAGCTTTTAATCCTCTAGGATTTACTCCTATGGGAATGGAATGTCCTTCCTTACTACATGTGGGGCATTGTTGAATAATGGCAGCAGCTTCTGCCTGAGTTAGAGAAAATTGAAAAGTTATCATAACTTGGCAGGGGAGATTCAAACATACTCCCTGCTTCTATTTTATAATGGACTTTTAAAGCCTCCATAATTTTCCTCCAAGTGACCAAAATGCCAATAGGTGCACGAGGAGGACTATGGAGATGTTCACCAATTTTTTGCCAAGTGGAAATTTTTAAGGACCCTTCCTCTGAATAATTGGGACAATGTTGCCACACATAAGCCAATAATGTAGCAATAGGTTTCATTTTTAAAAGCGAGCCCTTTAAATTAGCAGAGTATTTAGAAGAAGAAGCGACTAACTCCCTCAATTCCTTCAGATGCTGCGTCTGTTGTTGAGAAAAGTTTCCACCCATACTTACGAAAGAGACCGTGTTTCAGATCCGATAATGTGCAATTCGCTTCAGGCCTGGCGATGCACAGCTCCCATCGAGCTGATAAGATATGGGCGCTTCGCTACATATCCCCCTTAGGGAATCATGTCGGGGTCACCAGAATGCGGTATCTGCCATCCCGCATCTGATGGGCGGCTCATGATAGGGAGCGAAGGGAAGAGAAACGACAGGAAGCGAGGTTTCCTCTTGATGAGTGCGCCCCAAATGTCTTGGCACACGCTCTTTTATTGTGCTTTTTTACAAGAAAATGATTTAATCAAAGCTCAAGTCAAACATGGTAATCTCATCAGGATGTGCATGTTTACAAAGCTGCATACCGGACAGATTATTTACAATGTGGATAAGCTTATTAACAATCGTCTAGCTCCTTGTCCCTTGTACGTGCCTTGCAAAGATCACTGAAGAGACAGAAGTTAATGATTACACGTGAATGATACAATGTTGCAAACGCATGAATGATACATAGTTGCAATGATACATAGTTGCAAACACATGAATGATACATAGTTACAACACACGCGTAGATTCGTGCGAGTGCTTTCATACACACAATGCCGGGGTGACCGTCATGCAATGCTTTCAAAACTGCTCGTTGTAACCACTCTGGGATGACGACTCTGTCTCCCCATAGGATGAAGCTCTTCTGCGAGAAAAGTTCTGTTTCCCGGTTTCTGAAAGGGGTGAAGTCGTCAGGGGTTTGTTCTACTGGCCATCCTCGTTCGACCCAGCTGAGAACTCATGACAGGACAAGATCTCATTTCATTTCGATAGCAATGTCTCTGGCTGTTAGCGATGGTGAATGTAGGGTTTCAATCTGGAGTGTCGTGAGATTTGGAGCTGGGTCGTCGACGGTTTCTGGAAGTGGGGCACGGCGCAAGGAGCGGAGATGAGGCAGTGAGCAGTGAACTTCAACTCTTTATTAAGCATACTGAACAGAGCAATCACCTAGGGCAGCAGCGGCCCTTTTATAGGGTTGGCTGCTGTCCTATTAGCCAATGAAAAACATGGAAGTGTTAAACCCTTGAACCAATGAGAGTTGGCCCGTTAACAGCCAATCAGACTTCCCAGAAAGGACCAATCCGATATCACTATTATCGGCCAATTAGAAGTGCAGGATTAGAACCCTGCTTTTTTACTTAAGGTTGTTAAAACTTTATTAAATGCCTTTATTAGTTCATAACACCATCCATGGAATTTATATCTCATCTTTCTTCTATGAATTCAAGAAGATGTACTCAAGGGACATCTTCCCACATTTACTCCCAACAATACTGTAGTGTGAGGAATCTTCAGTTGAGTAAAGCTGGTTGATTCAAAGTTATCCACTGCATTCTGAAATCAAATAGAGACTTAAATTTGACCTTCCCCGGTGTAATTATAATACCATACTTATGAAATAGACTATTCTCAAATATGATCATATGTGGAAATTTAAATATTTCTAAGAAATAGTCATTAGAGTTAGTCTTTTTAACGACCTACATCAAGTTTATACAACTCAACTACATTGAGTAAAGAATAGTTTGTACACCAGGATGCCTAACACATGATGACCATGGATGCACAATATTATTTTGGAGTTAACTTGCACCATTTGTATGAGTAAATATTTGTGCCCATGTACAGCCACATCTTCTGAGATAGAAGCCGCTCCATAAAATGTTATATTATGCAAGCCAACCACTAACCTATAAAATTTCACCATATATTTTACATGGAAAACAGTAACTATAACTGAAAGTTTGGGACTCATCCTGCATTATATTGGTAGAACTACAGCTGCTGCTTCTTATGCTAGTCCAGAGTTCTATTGGAAAATCTGGGTGACACTGGAAATAAACACAATAGGTTTTGTTTGCATATCATCCTTCTTCACTTATGTGGTCTGACACCACTGAGAAATTAATCATAAAAGCCATATTAAAAGACAGATAGAATACTTTGTATATTATTAAATACTGAGTCCAGTTCTTCAGAGAGGGAGAGAGCTGTATGAATAATCCTCCAGCACAGGGGTGTTGAATGCAATTTCATTAAAAGCCACATCAGGGTTGTGTTTGACTTTGGGGGTCTGGGGTGGGCATGACATCACTTGTGTTGGGGGGGGGGCACCTGTGGTGGCCTGGGTGCTCTGCCAGTGAAAACAGGCTCCCAAGCTCCATTTTCAGCTGCAATGGCCTTCTGCAACTCTCTGCCAGTGAAAATGGAAAATGGACAAAGGTGGCACTTGCAAGCTTTCAGCTGGCAGCGGGCTGGTCCCCTGCTGTTTCCAGGGCAGCCCCACAGGCCAGATCTAAGCACCCTGTGGGCCAGATCCATCCCCCTGGCCTTGAATTTGACACCCCTGTTCTAGCATAAGTAATATAGAAGGATACAACTATAATCTTTCACAAGAATGGACATGGCTGCTGTGACCATTGCTACTTATTTTCTTTTACTTCTCCTTTCTCTGGGTTCCTTGATGGAATGATAGTGATGCAGATATGATGAGAGAGAGCAGAATAAATGTTCACTTTTTCATTATTTTTAGGGACCTGCTCCCCAAGAAATTGATTTTTTTTTTTACCATATTATCATGAAGGTGCCATTTAGGCCATAAAATTCAATGTTAATGCCTTGCAGGAATTAAGAGCAAAGCTTCCAATTGACATCTCTCCAGTCAGTGCTTCACTACCTATATTAAAGGGGAGCTCACTATAACTCAGGTATTTTTTTTCACTGTCAAACTGCTCTTAGTGTTAGGAATTCCCCCCCCCCCCCTTAATATTCAACAAAATCTGTCTCCTTCGATCTTAAATCAACTTGTCTGTGCATTCTTTTCTGAAACCGTAAATAACAATTTAATTTTCTATGTGACATTTTCAGGTATTGTATCACTTCTAGCCTCAAAAAAATAAAAGGATTCACCTCCCACCTTAGGCAATTTGGCACGGAATTTCCACAATGTAATCATGGGGCCTTTAAGTTCCATAAAAATAAGATGTGGCAAAAATATGGTCTACTTGAAGGGAATTATGGCCCACGAGCTACCTATCGCTAGCCTAGCCAAATATAAAACAGTTATTTTTATCCACAGATTCATTCTATGGTAGTTTAAGGTTTCTTAGGCTACTTGGCCACTGTTGGCAGAGATATGCTATAGCATTTGATCTGACCTGACTGGAAAGTGCTTAAAAGAAGGATCCTGAAGGATAGGAATTAATACATGAATACGGCCATCCAAGGGCAATAAATTAATCACATTTACAAAGCTGAAATAGTGTATTCATCAGCAGTAGTACAAGCAAGGGTAATTCCCTTCAAGTAGACCGTATCTTTGCCACATCTCCTCTCCCCTACTCTCTTCTACTTCCTTTCATATGACTTCAACACAGTAGTATCAGCTGGACTTCCTTGCTCTCCTGCAGGGAAAGGTGTTCATTCACGATTTTAAAGAACAAGAGCTTTTCATAACCTCAATTACCACAAGGTCACCCTGCAACTGAGTGTTTGAGAATGCTGAAGTTCACGCAGTTGGCAGCTGTGGCCCAGAAGCTGAGCCCAAGCTAGATTGTCACTCCTGTCTGTTGACTAATGACTGTTATTGGAGGGAATCTTGGCTGATAATTGACTTTTTAAGGGCCAGGGAAGGGATTTGTTGTGAACAAATAAAACTCGTGGTAAGGATTATACCTTAATCGGTAATGCATAAGGAATTTTTTTTCCCTCTCTCTCTTGCCTTTTTCCCCCCTTACCCCAAAAAGAAAAAGCTGGAATAAAAAATAATCACAAAAAATCAAATCAAAGAATTTGCTGAGCAATCCTGCTTGCTGCACTTTTAGCAAGACTTAAAGCATTAAATCCCCTGTTTGGCTAGCAATAAATACGTATTACCTTATTTTGCAATAAATATATTTATGCTCCATATTTGAGATCCATGCATAAGAATTGAAAATTACCGTAAAGCTGCTGGTAATTGATTGAGAGGCCTCTTCATTCTTCCCAGTTTTATTTATTCAAGAAGGGCTCCCAAAAGGTCAAAAACATGTACACATTATACATATTTACAGTTAGGACGCAAGATGGCCCATGTTAAAATTTTTCTCCTGCCTGTGAGTGGCAGAAGAGTGGCACACCTTCACACTGCCCTTATTACCAGGCCCTGTTGTTTCAGTAACAAGGCTTGTGAATGGGGTAATATCCCAATTTGTGGTGGAAGCAAGATGCCCACAGTAGCCTAAAGTAGCCAATAGAAGCATCATACGGGGTCACATTCTTTGCACTGATACATTATGATCCAACTGAGAGAATTCCTGGTGCTCTTTTACAGGAAATATGGGAAGCTACCCTATGTTAGCACACATTTGTAGTTGTTTTTTAATCTGGCTCATATCCACAGTTACTGACATCAATCTCTCTCTAGTTACAAATGTTTCAGTACGTGAATGATGATGGGGATGGATGGATTAGCAAAGCTCATGTGCAGGGAGCTGGAACTACAACCCTGAAAAGGAGATAGGTAACTAAAATCAAATTATTGTCTTTTCTTTGGCGTGAAAGAAAGCAGTAGATGGGTATATTGTTTACGGCATATATGGTATAGTATCTCCAGAAGGAATCAAGTCCCACATTCCCATGACACAGTAAAGTCATCCTCTACATTTTATTTAAGAAATTCTTACGATAGAGGAAATTATATATTTACAATATTTTGTTTAACATTCCGATGTAGTCTATCAAAATGATATAATTTTAACCTTGCCTGGTTCAGGATTCTTCTGCATTCCTTCAATGAGATCAGTGATCACTATAGTTGTGCATGCCAATAAACGATCTCTTATTCAGGGGTCCTTAGTGCTCCCTTAGTTGTTCTTTTGCAGACATTCCACTACCAAACTAGGTAATATCATCAGTGCACTGTATATTGTGCAATAATGATGTTACCTCATTTGAATATTAAAACATCTGCAAGAAAATGAGTCCAGGAAGCACCAAGGATCCTTCATTTCAACACCAGGCTACAACTATTCTATCAGTGTCTACAATTGCTTTGGTTCACTAGTAAAACCGGGGTCGTTCAAAGCAAAGCTTTTTCCCATCTCCTGTTACTGATTTTTTTTCTACAGGTAGAAATAATGCTAGTCATTCCATTCCTGCGCTTTGATGTCTCAATATGTGAGACATCAAAAGCTCAACTTGCTCTGAAGAATCTCCCTATTTAGTGAAAAATGTTGCTTTCCAAAGCAGGAAGTGACAACTTCAGATCAAGAAGCATCCACTCCTAACAGCAAGTTATTGCACCAGGATGATTGTTTACAAAAGTGTCTTCAAATGAAAGTAGCAGACACTTCACAATGAGTTACATCTTGGAATGTTTGCATTGGTTGACTTTTGTTTTTACTGTGGAATTACAGAATATACTATAGGCTCCTTAAGTGAAGCCTTCGTTCTACTTTTAAATTCATTGTTCCAAGTCCCTGCAAGGAGCTGAGTTCTACATAAGATATGCATTACAGTCCTGTAATTTTTTGCTATTGGCCATTCTGATTGAGGTTGATGGGTTTGTCTCAAAGGAAGTGATCCAGTTAAACTGAAAAAAAAAATCCTTTTCCTCCTGTCAAGAACCATACTCAACTGTTCTAAATCAGATTTCTAAACTATACCCAGTGATTTAATTTAGGAGTTCCTACATTTTGTGGCTTAAAGCAAAATGTGTTGTAGTCACAACCATTTGGATTGTTTGTGATGTCTTATAAACATGCCTGCTTTATGCATTATGCAGGGTCACTTTGATCTTCCCCTTGGAATCAGCAGCCATGCTGACAATTACTTAAGTCTGACAGTATTTTGGAAGAAAGCCATTAAATACAAGCTAGGGGGAAAATATAGGAGATTGGGAAAGGAAGCTATCATTGTTCAATAATTTATTCAAAAAGAAAAGAACCTTCAACCCAAGTAGTAGCTCAATTTTCTCAAATGCAGCTGTAAATCCTTTCTACTAGTGACAAATCCTCATACATGGCAAGATGATGAGTTGCTAAAGAGAACTTTTCAAACCACTTGGATCTCATCTAGTGGTGCCCTTACTTTGTCCAGATATACAACATCAAAAGAATTCTTGTTACTTAGTTACTCTATGATACTCCCTGTAAGCCTGTAATTTCAGAATTATCAACTTTGATTCCCATGGTTTATTGACAAGGTCAGTTGTATACCTGCTTAATCTTAGTGTTAGAGTCAGATCTGTTAAATCAATCACCTTTCTTATTGGTAAAGGTAGACACCCATCATTACTTTCATTGAATTGGGATTCATTATCAGAAATTGTGGAACCAGCTCTGAACTTGCTTCCAATTCAAGGGATTTTATGTGGGATCTCCTGATGTGATCATTAGATAGCCCCAAGAACAGAGGAGGTATTTAGCAGGTTCTGACCAGTTCTGGAGAACCAGTAGCAGAAATTTTTAGTAGTTCAGAGAACTAGCAAATACCACTGGCCTCACCCCCATCTATTCTCTGCCTCTCAAGTCCCAGCTGATTGGCTGGGTCTTTTGTTGCCCTGCACAGGAGAACGGAGCTGGAAAGCAGGTTAGTGGGGAGGGAATGAGATTTTGCAATAACCTTCCCCCAGGATATTTTACAGTATTCTTCCCCTGCCACACCCACCAAGCTACATCCACCAAACCAAGCCACACCCACCAAACCATGCCCACCAAGCCTTACCCACAGAACCAACAATAAAATTTTTTGAATCCCACCACTGCCCCAGAAGTGACTACTTCACCAGAGCTGGATCAAATTGGTTTTGTATTAGGGATTTTAATTCCTGAACCATTCAACTGAGCTTTAACAAGGTTTATCCCAAAGCTCAGTGCAAAACTGTTTCCTGTCTTTGACAAGATAAAAATCATAATCATTTGCAGCTTGATCTTTCATCCGGTGTTCTCCTTAAAGTTTATAAATAGGGGGGAAACAAATACTCCATGAAGAAAAAAAAATCAATTTCTTTGTAGCAACTTGATTGAATAGTGAGTTAGATTTCAAGGTGTCAAGCCTATGATACCAATCTCTGAACTGAACTGTAGCGAAAAATTTGGCCAAACTTTAGCTTAGTTAGGGCTATAGACATAAATTATGCTGATGAGATTCTGCAAATTTTTAAACCTCATTCAAATTGGTAGGGAAATGCTACTTTTTTTCCCCCAAAAGAGAAGTTTGCTAAAGTACTTATATTGGTTTCTTGAATATATTTGAGGCCAAGGAGAGTCCATGTGTCTAGCCTACATTCTACAACTTCTCCCCAGCAATTAAAAGCCTCCCTGGTGTCTCCATTTCAATTACATATCAAGGGAAAACTTCTGTAGGGGCTTTTCCTCTAAGGCTTTCAGATCAGGAAACTAAAGAGACTGGAGTGATGGAGAGAGATCTAACAGAAAACAGCACTGAAATTCCATGTTACTTCACAATGATAAAATAACTTCCAAAGAAATTATTCTGAAAATAAAATAGAAAAACAGATGTTTATTTCTAGAGGAAGAGAACTCAGGATGCTGGAAGACAGAGCTGGGCCCTATACTCTTCAACAAATTTATCTTTAAGAATGACATCTAAGTTCCAGATAATGCAGAATTGAGTGGGATACAAAATACTTTAGAAGACAGAAATAAAAGGCAAATAGATATAGGCTGACAATACCAGAATTAAAGTTTATAGCTTTCTATATGCAAAAAAATCTTCACTTAGAAAACAGTATAGAATATGAAATGCTTGGCTTGGTAACAATAATGTTTCTCCATGAGCATTTCTGTTCAAAACAGCTTCGGACTGAATATGTCAAAAAAGGCTGCAAAAAAGGCAAATACAGTTTTAAGGTTATTCAAAAAAAAAATAAGGTACTAATAAACACAGGTATATTGATCTACTTTTTTATATGTTGATCCAGCCCCAATGTAAATATCATGATAAATTCATGGGAGGACACATTAAGAAGGATTAAGATAAACTAGGACAGATTAGAAAAAGTTTCTGGGCAACATTAGAACACTTTCTATCTTACATCAGATTCCAGGTCAATAATGCATATTTCACCAAGGTTCTTGCAGTGACTAAAATCACACCCAATATTTTCACTGTGTGGCTGTTTGAACGATTTTAGTTGCTGCTTTTTAAATGTCCTACCAAAGCTTTTTGCAATTTCCTCCTGAAGAACAAAGCAAGAGAGTTCATTATCTACTTTCACTGGAACAATAAAAAGATGGTTTCAATAGATAAAATTCCTGATGGAATATATTTATATGGAAGAAGAGAGAGGAATCCACCCCACTTTACATTGAGGGGGGCTGTGTGGAGAGAGTTTCCTCCTTTAAATTCCTGGGAGTCTACCTCAGTGAAGATCTCACTTGGAAAATCAAAACAAGCGAGGTGCCCAGAAAGAGACTCCATTTCCTTAGGGTCTTGCGAAGGAATAAAGTGGAACAACAACTGATGACTTTCTTTTACCGGTCCACAATAGAAAGCGTCCTCACATATTGCATTACGGTGTGGTAAGCTGGCTTGACAGCCACAGATAGAAAGACATTACAGAGAGTGGTAAGCACAGAACAAAACATTGTGGGCTGTTCCCTGATACTACTAGATGACCTTGCTAGGGCTCACTGCCTTAGAAGGGTGAGGAAAATTCTCAGGGACGACTCACATCCCGGTCAGCACTTCTTCACTCTCCTACCATTAGGTAGGAGATATAGAAGCATAGCCAGCCACACCAACAGGCTGAAGAGCAATTTCTATCTGTGGGCTGTCAGACTTCTGAACGGAAAATAATTCATGTCAACATAGTATGACAGACTTGCGGGGCCGGCGCATTGTGCAACAAGGCCGGGTAAATAGAGTAATAAGATTGGGTCTGGATTAGGGACTTCTATCCTCACTGTGAGTTGTGTGTGTGTGTGTGTGTGTGGGAGGGTGTATGAAGGGAGGCTCAGCCAATCTCATTGTACACATGTTGTACTCTGACAATAAAGGTAATAATAATAACAGCCAGCTCCACATGCCCCAAGAATGCAGGGGAGAAGAAATACCTAGACATAGATAGGGTGTACTTAATTCAAAGTCCAAACAGTGATTCAGAGATGTGACTATGGTTTGCCAAACCTGTCAGAAAATGAATGATAATCTGAGTCAGGGAGGCATCTGGAATATCATGCTCTCCAGGGAGAGATCCATACCCATATTTTGGCTTTCCAAAGAGGCCTGAAGACCTAACTCTGCCAACTTCCTGGGAATCCCAATAGGGGCATGTCATTTGGAGGTGGCAGACTAAGATAAAACCCCATTTCTTCCCAATATGTATCTTGCTGCCTTCCCTCCCATCTTTGTTAATTTTACTCAGTTTTAGTGTTAATATTTATTGTTTTAATATTTTCAAACTTTTATCTTGTTTTTAATTTTTCTAAGCCATCCAGAGTCACTTCTATGTGAGATGGATGGCATATAATTTTAATTAATGAATAAATAAATCAATATGTCCAGGCCTATTCCAAAGCAACTGTTTGGACCTTTTATAGACTCAAACAGATTTTTCCCTTAGGGTTGGTGCAGCTTCCATAAAGAAATATCTTCTTTGCAGACATCCTGAAAGGTGTACCATGTATAGTACCTCCATGTGATCTCCAAAGTACCTTTTTGGCTTCAGATTGAAAACACAGGATGTGTTAAGTTCTGCACAGTTAAGTTCTGCAAGAAGCGGAGATAAGGCAGTGAACAGTGAACTTCAACTCTTTATTAAGCATACTGAACAGAGCAATCACCTAGTGCAGCAGCAGCCCTTTTATAGGGTTGGCTGCTGTCCTATTAGCCAATGAAAAACATGGAAGTGTTAAACCTTTGAACCAATGAAAGTTGGCCCGTTAACAGCCAATCAGATTTCCCAGAAAGGACCAATCCGATGTCGCTATTATCGGCCAATCAGAAGTGCAGGATTAGAACCCTGCTTTTTACTTAAGGTTGTTAAAACTTTATTAAACGCCTTTATTAGTTCATAACAAGATGTCTCCAGATCAGAAATAGTAATTTGTACACATGTAAAAAAGAAACAGGGCTATAGTCATAGGCGT
This sequence comes from Hydrophis major, assembly GCA_033807585.1. Lineage (NCBI taxonomy): Eukaryota > Metazoa > Chordata > Lepidosauria > Squamata > Elapidae > Hydrophis > Hydrophis major. Next base: position 33,482,744 of record CM066332.1, on the reverse strand, counting down.
CTTGCTTTAAAAAAAAACCACTCACCCTGTGGCTGAGCATGGTTCAGTCAGAAATAATATTGTTGTGCTGTTAGTTGTTGAGTTGTTGCTCAATCAGAAAATATATGCCTGATTGGAATGGAAAAGAATAACTAGTGCTATTGATGATGACAGGCAGACAGATAGATCGATAAGTCACTTTAGGTACACTCTCTCCCCATTTCTCAGCACTGTTCCCCACAGCCATTTTGCCTTAAGCAGTAGAGACCAGGTTTCTGTAGAGGCATTTGCTAATGGATTGCCTTGCTTACATTTTGGAAAAGTTAATTAAGTGTTACAGAAGCTCCTGGGATGAGGAGGAGGAGGAGGAAGAGGAGGAGGAGGAGAGGAGGAGGAGGAGGAGAAAAAGGTCATTTTATTGTGTAGACTAGAGACAGCAGAAGATTATAGGGAACATTCACTTTCAATAACTTGAGACAAATGTATGAAGGAACATTTTATACTAAAGATCACATGTTAAGTTTCATCATGTTAAGATGAAACTTCTAAAGTTCCATTATTCAGAAGAGATGCATTATAATGTCATATATCTGACATATATGGAAGAATTCCTGGCTCTGAACTGTATTCAATCCACCACTTAAATCCACCAGTGACTTAAAGTGACTCAGATATTTTAAACAGATGACATTTTAGGTGGCTGAATACTTTCGTTTGCTGCTTTCAATTTAACTGTGCTTAACAGTATCCATGTGATTTTCAGCTAAGGATTTCATATTGCAATTATATTTAATTGTGTAGAGCAGTCTGGAATCTTTTAGACTGCAGGTGTAGAAGTTACATTTTTTAAACACAAAAAGAGAAGGAATGTATACTAATTTGTAATTTTGCAGTGTATTCTACAAAGATTTTAGAAAACTTTATTTCCTACACTAATAAACCTAGGCTTCTTATCAAATTATTTGGGGGTTTGGTAAAATCAACAGATCCAAAAGACTATCAGAATAAAACTACAATAATAATCAGTATGAATATGAGATACAGAAAATGTTATGTTTTTATAATCAAGGTTATGTTTAGATTTTAGTGATGCAGTAATATGGCAGCAAGTAGCAGAAAATTCAGGGAGAAGAGAGAGAGAGAGAGTATTCTATGATTTTCTTGCAAGATGGAGGGGTTTTCTTTTATATTTATATATATTTTGTGTTTGGGGACTGCTCATATCCCTCAAGGACATAATACAATATATTGACAAAATATAGTATAATATCCTTATCATATAATCATCTTATATAACCACACTTTAACATCATAACTGTTTATTTCTCAGGACTAACTTTTATTTTATTTTCCACCTCATTTGAGTTGTATTTTGTATTTTAAAAATTGCTCTGCTATAGCACTTGATTTCCATCATCATCATATTTGAAATAAAACTTATATTTTAAAAAAGATAATTTCATTGTCCTATTAAACATGAGAGAGAGAGAGAGACTGAGAGAGAGAGAGAAGAGAAGAAATAAGTTTGCAAACTGCATGATCCTCAAATCCATTCTGAAAGCAATTTTGCAGTTAAGCCTATGCTAATAACCACAAAATAGTCAAGCTTGATTTCTGTAATATGAAGACATTGGCTGAACCCAGTAAGTGAAATTCTGGAATTATTTGAAAACCTCAAACATTTATCATCAACTGTCTCAAATTCAAGTTTATAACTGATCTGTTGTTACTTAGCATTTCTTTTCCCTCATATATGAAATCAGAAAGATTAGCAAAAATCCCTACTGTTTTTTTTTTCCTTGTCTGCTTTACCTTTTAAAATACTCAGATCAATGGAATACTAAAGTAGCTGCAAATGAAGGCATTCGAAATTCAGGCTTACCTACTTACTTTTGTTTTTAGATGTACTTGATTTGACTAATATGAATGAATATGAGCAAGGTGTTTGCCAGATTATATGGATGATAATTATTACCTTGGTATCTTAATTACAGATTTAACAAATTACTTAGCATATGTTATGTACCAAACATAGTACAAAAGGAACTAACCTGTTGGATACTTATTAAAGAGTGATTATTAAAATGAAGTTCATGGTCCACCAGTGATTTGCCGAGCTCCACCAGGTGGTCTCAACCACCTTTCCCATGTTCACAAGCTAGAACCAACTTCCTATGTCAACTCCTCCTCGCTCCCTCCCATTATCATAGGCTGGTGAAGAACATTAGCCATTTGTAATGGTATATGGCAGTGACCTTGGGAGACAAGAGGAAGAAGAGCTGTAGACTGGATAAGTGGCATCAAACAGTCCACAGAAGGAGAGAAGACACTGGAAGCATTTCCCTAGTTTTATGGAGACAAAAAGGAGAAGAAATGAGAAATTCTATTTCTGTTGTGGGGTGGGGGCTTGAAAAACCACCAAAGATTCGATATTAATCCAAGGAAAACAGCTTTATTGTAGCATTTCTGCAGAAACGGGTTCCTACCCTGGCAGATGGGAGGAACTCAGAGCAAAGTTTGCATTCTATTTTATACCCTAACCTACCACCCCATCCTATGATGGCTTGGTTTACAATCTACCTATTGAATTTCAGTATACAATTCATCACCTAATATGGGACATCAGGAAGTTGGATGCTTTCTAACATGTACACATTTTCCCAGATTTTCCCAGAGCACATTGTTCAATGTTTCAACTCTCCCTTTTGCAGTAGAAAAGTATCAACTCACAATTTGAGGTTTGAGTCACAGCTACACAATACACAATGGATTTTATTCATGTTTTCCTCTTACACTGTTAATGTAGCCTTGCAATAAAGATAACAAAAGCACTAGCATTTAGACTTGTACACCACTCTATAATACTTTACAGCACTCTCTGAGCAGTTTACAATGTCAGCATATTTCCCCCAATAATCCGAGTCCTCATTTTACCAATCTCAGAAGGCTGGAAGGCTGACTGAAGGATCGAACTCCAGATAACGAGCAGAGTAAGCCTGTAACACTGTATTTTAACCACTGAGTCACCAGGGCATAAAGATATATTTGGATTTGTTGTACTTCTTCTCTGAGCTATTTCCAAGGACTAACACCACCCTAGCTTCTATCTCCCTTGCCCTGACCATTAGTGAAAGCTCATTTGTGTACCCCCTTAATTCTTGCCCCCTTTCCCTTTTGCAGACATTATATTTATCTGGCCAGAATTTGCTTCCTGCCTTAAACTTTGCCACCCCACACTTGACACTCAATGGACAAGAACCCAATTATGTTCAATGAATATGCTGATAATCATGTGCTTCACACAAATGGATCAATAGCAAACAAGCAACTCAAATATACAATAGTAGCACCAGTAATATCATGCAGACTAAAATTCAGGAAAGAATTTAGGTTTTTAATGAAGTTATGGTTAATGGGTTTGCTGTGCTAAGTGGAACTGTGATCTCATATGAATAAACCCAAAGAAAAGGTGAGAATAAAAAGGAAGTTGATTGCTTTGGCTATTCAGTTAAAAACTGAGGTGATTCACTAAACAACCAAAATGATTTATGTAAAGTTCTGCGCATGGGCGCAAGGAATAGAGACAAGGCAGTGAACAGTGAACTTCAACTCTTTATTAATCATACTGAACAGAGCAAAAACCCTAGGGCAGCAACAGTCCTTTTATAGGGCAGGCTGCTGACCTATTAGCCAATGAGAAACTCGGAAGTATTAAACCCTTGAACCAATGAGAGTGGCTCATTAACAGCCAATCAGATTCCCCAGAACAGACCAATCCGATATCGCTATTATCGGCCAATCAGAAGTGCAGGATTAGAACCCTGCTTTTTCTTAAGGTTTATTAAAACTTTATTTAAGCACTTTTATTAATTCATAACACCCCTTCCTCCCGGGTTCCATTTGAGGGGTGTGGTGACATAATCCCAAAGATATGTAGGTTGTTTTAACTGTCTATTGGATTTGCGCTGTCCCACCAGTTCCTGTCTGTCATCCGGTTTCGGCGGGACGTTTTTGGACATATCTGGTACAGGCGGTTCCGCATCCTCACTGGATGACTCGGTGCCACTAATGCTGTCATTGTTGTCCTCCGATCTTTGCGGGCTCGCCTCCATTGAGGTATTCCTCTGTAGCGAGGAGAGTCCCCTCCCTGATTTTCTTCATTTATCGTGCCCAATTACTGACTTCCTTCGCTTCTGCTTTCCACCATCTCGAATTCGGTTTCTTCGACATCCCCTCGCCCCTCAGTTTGGGAGTCACGGGAGTCACAGGAAATGGGTTGTAGCCTAGAGTGAAGCTGATCTATATGGCGTTTCCATATTTTTCCGTTGCAGGTTTGCACACGGTACGATCTGGGCCCAGTGGTTTGAATTACGGTTGCTTCGACCCATAATGGTTCGTCGGAGAGGTTTTTGGTGAAAACTAAGTCACCTACCTTGAACTCGCAGCATTTTCCACTAGATCTACAGGGTTTCTCTGGCTCTTAGGATGGGTGGAGCCGGTCGAGGTGGGAACGGAGCTTGCGTCCCATCAACAGTTCAGCTGGAGTCTTGTTGGTGACGCTGTGTGGAGTGATGTGTTGGAATAGGAGTATTCTGTTTAGTTTGTCATCAATGTCCCCATAGTCCATTTTGTGGAGAGTTTTTTTTAACAAATTGTACCATGCGCTCAGTCCTGCCGTTGGCCGCAGGTGCGCTGGCGAAGTTAGCGCATAGCGGATACCCCGATCCGCTAAGTATTGTTCAAATGCCAGAGCGGTGAACTGGGGTCCGTTGTCAGAGACCAGAACGTCTGGCAGCCCGTGCGTTGAGAATAGCCTATTCAATTTTCGGATGACGGACTCGGTTGTAGTATTCTTCATTTCGTAGATCTCGAGCCAGTTGGAATAGGCATCCACTGTTAGGAGGAATGCAAAATCAACGTGGATGCGGGACCACGGCCCCCGGGGGGTTTCCCATTCTGTTGGAGTTGTTCTAGGTGGGGCACTGCTGACTTCTTGGCACTTTAAACAAGTCTTTACCCAGGCTTCAATCTGTTTGTCGATGCCCAGCCACCACGCATAGCTTCGTGTGAGCGCTTTCATACGCACAATGCCGGGGTGACCGTCATGCAATGTTTTCAATACTGCTCGTTGTAACTGCTCTGGGACGACGACTCTATCTCCCCATAGGATGCAGCCTTTTTACAAAAAAAGTTCTGTTTACTGGTTTCTGAAAGGGGTGAAGTCGTCAGGAGTTTGTTCTATTGGCCATCCTCGTTCGACCCAGCTAAGAACTCGCGACAGGACAGGATCTCGTTTTGTTTCGATTGCAATGTCTCTGGCTGTTAGCGGTGGTGAATGTAGCATTTCAATCTGGAGTGTCGTAAGGGTTGGAGCTGGGTCATCGACAGTTTCCAGAAGTGGGGCATGGCTCAATGCATCAGCGTGGGAAATGGCTTTCCCCGGGCAGTGTTGTAATCTATAGTTGTATGCAGCTAAAAACTCCGACCAACGAGTCATTCCAGGTGACAGTATATAGGGGGTTGGTTTGTCTCCCATTATAATCCCTAGCAAAGGTTTGTGGTCGGTAACAATAGTAAAAACTCATCCACACACATAGTAAAAACTCATCCATACACATATTCATGAAACTGTTTCACAGCAGATACAACAGCAAGAGCCTCTTTGTCGATCTGGCTATATTTATGTTCAGCCTTTGATAGGGTCCTTGAAAAATAGGCAATAGGGGCTTCACTACCATTTGGTAACACATGACTCAAAATGGCTCCTACTCCCAACGGTGACGCATCACATGTAATGGCTTTTTTGTCGAGAAGTCTATGTAGGGGCTCAGCTACGGTCGCTTTCTGGGGCAAGAAGATGTTGTAAAAGTTAATGAGCCCCAGGAAAGCTTGGAGATCAGTCCTATTTCTGGGTCTTGGGGTGTTTTTGATTGCCCTTAGTTTGAAATTGTGAATGCCTTGTTTATCAATTAGGTACCCCAGGAACTCTACTTTATCTGTACACAGTTGACATTTATTTTTTTTAACCTTAAGGCCAGAGTTTTTAAATTTCTGGAGAACCATTTTAAGACGCTTTTCTAGTATTTCTCTATTCAGGGCAGCAATTAAAATGTTATCAAAGTATGGCACGACCCCCTTGATCCCTTGCAAGAGTCTCTCCATCAGACTTTGAAAAATCCCTGGGGCTACGCTCACTCCGAATTGGAGTCGGTTGCATTTAAAGGCACCTCGGTGCGTAACGATCGTCTGTGCCTCTGCAGTTTTTTTATCTATAGGCAGTTGTTGGTATGCCTGTGCTAAATCCAATTTAACGAAGACTTTTCTGCCCCCCAGGGAATGGAGAAGGTGTTGTACCACCAGCACCAGGTAAGCATTCTGTTGAAGGGTGTGATTAAGGGTGGCCTGGTAGTCCCCACAAATCCTTAACGATCCATCCGGTTTGATGGCTGTTACAATTGGAGTTTCCCAACAAGCATGGGCTATTAATTTATCGAGCTGCTCGTCAATTTTTGGTTTAAGGGCAAAAGGTACCCGACGAGGCTTAAGGCGGATGGGGGCTACTTCAGGGTTAAGGTTAAATGATATCGGGGTCCCCTTGTACTTGCCTAGTTTGAGTGCAAAGATGTCCTGGAATTCCTGGAAGTGTTAAACCCTTGAACCAATGAGAGTGGCTCGTTAACAGCCAATCAGATTCCCGAGAACAGACCAATCCGATATCGCTATTATTGGCCAATCAGAAGTGCAGGATTAGAACCCTGTTTTTTCTTAAGGTTTGTTAAAACTTTATTTAAGCGCTTTTATTAGTTCATAACAATTTATGTAATAATCATTGCCAAAAAACAAAAAAATGAGTGTGACATATTTAACAACAGACTAGATTAGCAACACAACATCTAGTCCCAATTTTGTCATAAATCAGGGACTACCTGTATACAGTATTCTTTTTTCTAATCCAGTGAGATTCCCTTCAAAGGCAATCCAAGGCAACTGATCCAAAGCTACCAAAATATTTGGCTGAGATTAGGATAATAACCTGGGTCTTTCCCATGTGAATCTAATTCTTTAACTGTTACAATTTTAGTTCATAAAATGTTGTGAGACCTTTGAGTTTGGAGCTGAACATAGCAACTCTGCAGGCATAACAAAGACTTCATTCATTTTAATTTTAGAGTGGTTTTAAGATAAGATTTCATCCTAGGTTTCCTTAAGTCATGATAGAGCTATCACTTTAGTATTTTATGTTAACCTTGTCTGTCTAAATAATATTATCTGATGTAATGAAATGCATATATCCTTCTCTGACAGTTCACTCTTCTTAAAATTATAAGCCTAAATAATTTATAAAAATTATATCAGAACAGAATTGTTTCCTTTAGGCCTCTCAGAATCAATTTTATTTTTCTTTTATTAATGCTAATGAAACATTCTACTTTGTCAAGAAAGAAGATAGAGCAGACTTTGCTTGTTGGGGGCTGTTTTTTTACTGTCTTACTGTTTTTATACTGAATTAAAAACATATTTGACATTTCCAGCTGGTTCTCTTCTTGAATTTCAGTCTTAACATACTTATTTTTGCTTCCCCCCCCCCCCTTTACCATGTTTCTGCTACTATCAATAGCAATCAGAATTAGTTCAATGTTTGGCCAGGGCAAAAAAACAACAACAACCCTTAAACACACAGAGAAGAAAAAGACAAGAAAGATCAATTGGTTTTTCAGCTAAAAGTCCACTCCATTATTTTGTAAAATAAAAGTGCTTGTGTTTAAATTGATTCAATTCCATTGACCTCAGTGAAGGAAACTGATTCAAGTTCATGCATGATTGCAAAGCTAACTAACACTTATCCCTTGATGATCTATAGATAGAATAATATGACAAAAACTAAGCCATATTTTTATCCATCACTGCATCTCCCTTTCTCCTTCTCAGTTAAAGGCAAAGTCTTGAATGACCTGTTTGTATTCAGATTGAAAGCTGGAAAAGTTCCATGCAATAGCAATCAGTAGTTAATAGACAGTGGTAAATCTGTCACTGCCTGGCCTATTTGATGGTCATACCTTTCCAGTTATAAACATATTTTGTTTCATTTATTTCCTGCTACGTGTTTTTTTTAATCTGCAATTTGTTTTCAGTCCACTCAAATAGGACTTTAGTAGGCATTTTCTCTGAAAATATTGTATACTTTAATAGATCTATACTGGAGAGAAAAGTGTCATAACATTTAAAAAAAGATGCAGTTTAGATCATTTAGTAAAGGAGCTATCATCCATAAAGCTTGCAAGTCTACAGCTTCCTTCCCACGCAGGGAATTGCACGACTCACCCTGTTCTGAGGTCTAGCAACACCCAATTCACCTTTGGTTTTCTGCAGCTTCTGAGATAGGTGCCCAACCCAATACAAGATCAGTTTTCTTACAGAGCTAGCCTGTGCCAAAGGAGGTGTTATTCTTGGGAACCTGTAAAGTATTCCCTTTTTAAAGAGAATCCACAAACAAAATGGAACCTCCTTTAAACAAAAAGGAGCCTATGATAGGATCATGGGAATAGCACCTGTTGCAGAACAACAGCAGTTTGCAGACTCCAGATGGCCTGATCTCCCTTTGGTCACTGGGTGGGAAGGAAGCTGGAGGCTTGCAAACTGTAGCCAATTCTTGCACAATACAGCTGCCCTGATTTCCTTGGGTAGATATTCTGGCTGCAGGGATCTGGTTCTTTCCCCATGAGGGTAAATGACAATGGGCGTTGCAGCAGACATAAACTTGAAACCCAGTCATAAATAGCGTTTCTGGGTGGATGGGGTCTGTTGTAACTTCAAAATGTCATAAGTTGAGGACTACCTGTATAATTACTCTAATAGAGACAGTAGCTATCAGCTACTTTGCCCATTAGGAGATTTTCAGATTAGGTCTCAGTATATTTCCTAGATAATTGTATATATTTGGCAGGTCTGAATTGGTATATTCATCTAAAATGTCTGACTTTCATCCAACAGTGCCCTGCCAATAAAATTGAACTGACTGGTACCTAAAACAACTTATAGCAATTTAATGTTCACTTTCTCACTCACACTCTTTTCTTTTGATCTTGCCAGGTAGCTGGGAAGTACCAGCATCATCTGCATAATATAATAATCCCTTTGGCCCAAATTCTATGAATGTTCTTCGGGATATTACACACAATCACTGCTGAAGATCAGGAAGTTCAGTTCAGAACACAGCCCAAGGAGATAACAGCATGGATTCTGTGTTAACACTTTGTAGCACAACAAAGATCAAAGCTAGACATTTACCATTTGCAGTGTGTGTGTATCTGTGTATTTATAAGTATAGATAAAATCCTTTTTTTAATATCCAAGACCAGCCCTTGGATAAACACTTTTACAACTTCTGTTTTGGAGGAGGAAAAACTGTGGGAAATGCACAAGAATTATTACAAGCATATAAGAAAAGGGAGTATTAACTATGACATATTGCTCAATGAGGCCCTAATGTACAATATGCAAACTGCTTGGAAATCATGCAAAGATGAAAAGCATGATAAAAATGTAATAAGCTAACCACTCTATGTAATTAATAAAATCAGCTATGCATCAAGAGCTGCACATTCCCTACATGGACTATTAAATGCCAAATCCAAAGCAGAATTACTTGATGCATTTAAAGCCTATGAAACAATTACTGTAATCATTTTTGATGCATAAACTATGTGAAAGCATCTGTTTTAATCTCTTGACATTCTCTTGCCCAGATTTGTTGTCATAGACATCCAGGTGTTCTCCCTGAAATATAAGGCCTCTGATATAAAAGTCATTTCCTTAATTATGAGATAGGAATAGTGGATGGCAAATGATAGTTCCTGTAGAGAAAAATGTTGATGCAGCCTGGTTGGAATTCTCATATTAGATAACTAGGGATCAGTTTAGTAGAACATGGATTCATCTATCTGAAATCAGCTAAAGAGAAGACCTAAGGACATTCCAGTTGGGGAAGCAAGCAAAGACAGAGAGAGGAATTGCTAACTCTATTCATAACATTGCTGGTAGCCAATAAGATGAAAGGTACAAATAATTTCTAGAACAATATCCCCAATTGTCTTCACCGACTGAAACAAAGAATCATACTGTTATATCATTCTAGAATGTTAATAGAATAGTATGAATGCAAAGACAGCAGCTCTGGGTGAAAATTATGATTATTCTTTGCTGCAAATAAGATTTTCAACCAACATTGGGATTTGTTAAAATATCAGTGCAGAAAGAGGACAGGCAGAGAGGTTGCTTTCTTACCAGTGCTTGTTTCTGAAAGACTGGTAGAATTTTATTTTTAAAAAATATTAGTCCAAAGAAGAAAATACTTTCTGAGAAATTCATACCTATCATAACCATCCTTCAAAGGAATGCAAACATCCTGCAATAGAAAAACTATTAAGCATTTAACTATAAAAAAACTAACTACTCCTGCTGATGCAGAGTCTTAATTCTTCTCATAACTGCTTTTAGATAACCATGTTTGGGCTCAATAGAGAATAAGTTAGTCTATGACCGATGTGTAATGTAATATTTCTGCCATGAAGCAATTCATTGCTTGAGATTTGCCATGAAGGAATTCTATGTAATTGGGGTTACTCTGGATGTGAATACAGTAAGACAATATGAAACAGCTGGATAGTAAACCCAGCAGATTTTGGCTTGAGGGAGCAAAGTGAAAGGACCAGTTTAGAAGACTAAGCAAGTTAAGGCAGGTGAGGAAAATGGTGAAGAAATGATGGTAGGTTTTGGGGTTTTAAAGCAAAAACAAAATCAGTCCAGGAGTCTCTGACTGTCTCTGTAAATTGGATGAAATGAGCGTTGGTCCTTACCTGACACACCATTTCTCTTGAGCCATGAGGATCATCCAGAGTGTGAGAGGTGCTTCAGTCTGCGTCGTTGAAGGCTGAGCTTAATTACTGAGGAACGCTCCGCCCTGTATCACGTGGCTCCCTTGCGCTCCCCAGTTTATGCGAAGTCGAGAGTGGAGAGAAGGTCGTGCTCTCATCCTACTATACTAAAAGGTTCATTGGCCGAAACAAGACCCACCAGATGGCAAAATAATAAGGGTGGGGCTGGATGATCCTCACGGCTCAAGAGAAATGGCGTGTCAGGTAAGGACCAACGCCCATTCTCTTTTGAGCCATTCAGATCATCCAGAGTGTGGGACATACCAAAGCTTGGCTGTCCTATGGGAGGGACTCCGTCTGGTCCGGTAGTCTCTGCGGTTCCTTGAGGACTCGCTGGAGGACTCGTCTACCAAACGAAGCCTCTGCCGAGGCAAATATGTCGATCTTATAATGTCTAATGAAGGGAGAAGGGGAGGCCCAGGTTGCCGCCCGACAAATATCAGCAATTGGAGCTTGTGTGGCCCAAGCTGTCGAGGTGGCTGCACTTCTGGTGGAGTGTGCTGTTATTCCGCTGGGGACTGGCAGAGCCTGAGACAAATAAGCTTTGGCAATAGTAGCTCTAATCCAGCGGCCGATGATTGAAGGAGACACCTTGTAGCCTAATGATTTGGGCTGAAAGAAAAGGAATAGGGAATCGGACCTCCTGAAGGACTGGGTACGCTTAATGTAAATGCGGAGGGCCCGTCTCACGTCCAGGGTGTGCCAAAGCTTCTCCCTTTCCCACGAGGGATTGGGGCAGAAGTTTGGGAGTGTGAGTTCCTGTGCCCTGTGGAAGGCTGAGTTGACCTTGGGCAAGAAGGTAGGATCCGGTCGGAGAACCACCCGGTCCGCATGGAAGATGCAAAGGTCCTTCCTCACCAACAAGGCTGCTATCTCCGATATTCGGCGGGCCGAAGTAATGGCCACCAGAAACACAACCTTAAATGTTAGAAACTGGAGTGTGGACACCCTGAGAGGCTCAAAGGGGTATTTAGTAAGGGACACAAGGACCTTATTGAAGTCCCAGGTAGGGTATCAGTGAACTGTTGGGGGACACAAGTTAGAGGCTCCTCTGAGGAATGCCCTAATGTGAGGGTGGAGGGAAAGGGAACCCAGATTGTCACACGCAATGACGGTTGAGAGGGCTGTGTCCTGACGCCTCAGGGTGTTCGGGGAAAGTCCTTTCCTCAGACCCTCTTGGAGGAATTCCAACACTTGAGCGATGGAGGGTGAAAGCGGGTTGACCTGGAAACTATGGCACCACTTGCAGAAGCTATTCCAAGTGGCGTTGAATATTGGGGTTGTTGAGGGCCGCCTGGCGGCTAAAATGGTATCAATAACCTGGTCAGAAAACTGCTCCTTTCTTAGATGCTCCCGCTCAACCTCCAAACGGCTAACTGGAGCCACTGAGGATTCAGGTGTTGGAGGGGCCCCTGAGAAAGGGATATCCTGTTCGGGGGGATTTTCCAGGGAGGGGCCACCGATAAGTTACAGAGGTCCACAAACCATGGGCGTCTGAGCCAGTAGGGGGCCACTAGAATCAGTTCTGCTTTCTCAGATATGAGTTTCTGGATGACTCTGGGGACTAGGGCTAATGGAGGGAATGCATATAGAAAACCTGTGGGCCAAGGGCAATGGAGGGCATTGTAATTCTCGGCCCCATGGGAGGGGTACCTCGAGAAAAACCTGGGAAGTTGTGAGTTGAGCGGGGATGCGAAGAGGTCTACTGACGGGAGACTGAACATCATGGTCGCCTCCCTGAACAGAGATGGGTGGATGCGCCACTCGGACTGGTCCACCGTGGTCCTGCTCAGCCAGTCCGCTTGGGTGTTTGAGTCCCCTGAGATGTGTTCAGCTTTGAGGGAGAGGAGATTGTGCTCCGCCCAATAGCAGAGTGCTAGGCCTTTTTCATCAAGTGTATGGACTGGGTGCCCTCTTGTCGGTTGATGTGGGCCTTGGTGGTGATGTTGTCCATGAGTATAAGGACATGCCGCCCGCATACCTGAGGGAGGAAGTTGTGCAGGGCCAGGTGGATGGCGCGGAGTTCCAACCAGTTTATACTGCATGCCCGTTCTGCCTGCAACCATCTGTCCTGTGTCGAGAGCGAGTGGATGTGAGCGCCCCATCCGGACAGGTTGGCATCTGAGGTGAGGGTGAGGCGTTGGGGCTCCTTGAAGCAATGTCCCTTGTTGATGGCAGGACTGGTCCACCAGAGAAGAGACGTGAGGACCCTTGAAGGCACCTTGACCGTGGCCTTTGAATTGCTTCTGCCAGTCCTTTGGAACGGAAGCAGGAACCACTGTAGGGATTTGGTATGTATATGGGCCCAGGGAACAATGGAGATACATGAGACCATTTTACCTAGTAATTTTGACAATTCTAAAAGTGTTACCTTTCTTGATCATCTGATATGTTTGACATTTTCCTGGATGCTAAGGAACCTTTCCGAGGAAAGGAAAACCTTTCCTTGAACTGAGTCAATGACGGACCCCAAATGGGAGATCCGGGTAGATGGTAACAATTGGCTCTTTTGCCAGTTTACTAGAAACCCATGGTTTTGGAGGGCAGAGAGAGTAGCTCTGATATCCTTCTCTGCTTGGAGTCTGGAGTGAGACAGGATGAGGATGTCATCCAGGTAACAGTGGAGCTGAACCGGGAGGTTCCTGAGATGAGCCGCCAGAGCCACGAGGACCTTAGTGAAGGTTCTCGAGGCAGAGGCCAACCCAAAGGGAAGGGCCACGTATTGGAAGTGGTGGTGGTTGTAACAGAACCTGAGGAATGGGAGGGCCGGATTGGGATGTGGAGATATGCCTCTGAAAGGTCTGTAGAGGATAGCCAGTCCCCTTGCCTGATGCCCAGTAGAATGGACTGTAGGGTGTGCATCTTAAACCTGTGGTGGCTCAGGTAACGGTTCAGGCATTTCAGGTCTAGAATAGCCCTCCATCCACCTGAGGATTTGGGGACCACAAAGAGGTGGGAGTAAAAACCTTGCCCCCGCTGGGATGGTGGGATGGGTTGTATAGCCTGTATGTTAAGGAGATGATGGATAGCTGAATCCATTAAGTTGCGTTTGGTGGAGTCCCTCGAGGGGGGGATGCCATAAAAAAGTCAGGGGGCTGTGTTGGAATTCAAGAGTGAGACCTAATCTAATGGTGTCCCAGACCCAGGCATCGGAGATGGTGGAGTCCCATTGGTCGGCGAAATGCTTGAGGCATCCGCTGATGGGAAGGGAGGGATGGGACCTTTCTGGTGCACCAGAAGGGCTTCCCTCCTGGACCCCTGAAGGGGCACCTGTAGCTGCCGCCCCTCCTGTACCTGTCACCCGGGTCAGCTCGATCCTGGGGCTGGAATGGCCGGAAGGAGGGGGGCCTTGGATACCTGGGTGGGAAAGGTGACTGGTAGAAAGGTCAGGAGGGACCTCTCTGAAATGGCTGAGGGGCTCTTGACTCTGGCCTCCGAAAAAGAGTGGCCAACTTAACCTTGTTTTTTACATCTGCCTGCCAATATTTGAGCCAAAGCAGGCAGCGGGCTGTAACATGAGAGGTTATTGCTTGGGTGGAGAACTTAACCGTGTGGTAGGTGGCGTCGGCCGAGAATTCTGCCATGGCCATCAGTTTGGTGATGTCCTGATGTGAACTTGTGTTAGAGGGGGGGACATGCTGTTTCAGTTGGTGGAGCCACCGGATCGAGGACCTGGTGAAGAAGGAGGCAGCCGTGGCCGATCTAATAGCCCAGGTGTCAGCTTGGTGAGCCCTTTGTAAGGCTAGTTCGGACCTCTTATACTCGGGTTTCAGAGCCTCCAGGGGATCACTGGGGGAGGAGGAGGATGCTAAGCCAACGATGGGCTCGTCTACCTCAAGGGTGTTAAGCAGGTTGCAGAAGCTTGAATCGAGGTTAAAGAACCTCTTGTCCTGGCTGGATGGGGCAGGCAGGGCCCTGGTAGAATCCAACTGGTTTGAAAACAGGTCGTGAAATATGGGTGGAGCCAGAATAACCTCCGCTTCCACCACGGGCTGTCTAAAAATGGCGTCCTCTTGTCCCTCTACCAGGGAAGGAAGAGCCGAGGGGGACTGAACAGACAGGCCAGATATGTTCCTAGCCTTAAATAGGAGCGATTTAAACATGTGTGGCTTGAACAGGCCCACAAAGTTGGGTTGATCGGGAGTGAGACCCTCGTACTCGGACATATCCCCCTCCATGGGGTCTATCTACGATAGGGGCTCCCCATGGTGCGTAGGCCCCCATTCAAATTCCTCCTCCTCCCTGAACTGATCCAGGTCCTCTATGGCCTCCTCCAATTCCCCTTCTGGGAGAGGGCTGTCCCTCTGCAAAGGTACCTGACCATGAGGAGGGTCCGATCTAGGCGAGGACCTGACTGATAGCGACTCGTGTCCAGGCGCCATCGAGGGGGAACCAGACCTGGACATCTGTTGGAGCCCCTCTGCAATCACCTGGCGGATAGCCCGTTCCATCCATGTCTGCATTTGTGCAGGGATCTCGACTGTGGCGGGATCCTCCTGGCGCAGACCAGCGGCCGTGGGCGTGAATGTAGCTTCGGGCATCCATCTGGTCGATGGTCCAGGGACTTGGTGTCCCTGGGATGAGCTGCGCCTGGAGAGGGAAGAGCAATCTGGAGGAGGGGGGGTGTCTGGAGGAAGAAGGAATGGAGGGTGGGGGGGCGGGAGGCACCTTTTGTGACTCTCTAGATCGCCTGTCAAATTCTTTCTCCAGTGCCTTATGACGTCTTAAGGCATCTCCCTGAGAGGCCTTGGAGGTTTCCTTAGAAGCTTCCTTAGCCTGTCTGTGCAGGTGGTAGGATTTAGATCTGGCCTTCAAGGAAGGGCCTTTAGCAGAATTGTCATCTGCCATTTTTGGAATAAGGACTGTAATAACAATCTAAGGCGGTTGGCTCGCCAAGAGTTCAACCTACAACAAAGGCCGGGTGTCCTTTCAGCTGGCCCGCGCCCCCTTTTCGAATTTAGTTGTATACAATCTATAATATTGTTATTGTTATAATTATTAATATCTATATACGTATATGTACAATGAATATATAATCCAATTACTATTAATAATATGTTCTAGTCATATATCGATAAGATATATATGTATGTATGTATGTATGGCATTCAGCATAGTACGGGTATTTTCCCACGTCATAATAGTTGTGCTTTTAAAGTTGTAGCAACATTTCAGCAGAATCTCATCTGCCATCATCAGGCTTCTGTATAGTGTTCATCTGTGAGTCAGACTTTTACAGTGGTTTCAGATTTAAATTTGGGGTAGCCTATTGCTGTGACAGAATGGTTTTTTCTTCCTCTTGATTGGTTGGGGGTCTTGGTCTCTGTTTATTGGTCTTGGAGTTTGCTGTGTTCTGTTTGATTGGTGTTTCTGATATCTTCTGTCTTTTTTTGGGGGGGGCTCTTTTTGTATCTTGATTGATCTTGGCTCTTTTTGTATCTTGATTGATCTTGACCCCAAAAAATCCCCACAGAATCCATCATAGGTGCAGTAGAATCCAGCCTAAGTAAATTAAATACAGATGAAGCTGATAAAATAAGACACCAAGTTACCAACATCCTATGCACAAGCAAACCACCCAAAAGCAACTTGCAGAAAAATGAAATTAAAGCATTACAAACCCTGAAAAGAGTTAGCAGTATAATCATCCTCCCAGCAGATAAAGGGAATGCCACTGTAGTAATGGACAGAAAAGACTATGAAACAAAATTGACAGACCTACTCCAAGACTCCACATACAAACCCATAAACACAGACCCAACCACATATCTGGAAAAATTAACCAAGAAGAAAATTATAACCAGCCACATGAGCAAAGAGATCCAACAGATGATCATCCCAAGAGAAAAATCTTCCAGATGCCCCAAACTATATGGCCTCCCAAAAATACACAAAGAAGGCATACCTCTCAGACCCACAGTCAGCTCCAGAGGAGCACCACTACAAAACCTAGCTAAACACTTAGCAAAACAGCTACAGCCCCATGCTGAAACAGCAGCTTCACATGTACAAAACTCATACCACTTCTTGGAAATGATCAAAGATCGACATGTGGAGCAAGAAGATCTGCTTGTAAGCTTTGACGTGGTTTCACTATTCACTCAAGTCCCGATAAAAGAGACCCTTGAAATCATCAAAAATAAATACCAACCAGCTAAACACCTCATGGAACTAACAGAACACTGTTTAACCAACACATATTTCATATACAAAGGGCAAAGATACAAACAAATTGAAGGAGCTCCTATGGGATCACCACTGTCACCCGTCATTGCAAACCTGTTCATGGAAGAATTCGAATCCAGAGCCCTGGCCAATACCATCCACAAACCCAAACTATGGTTAAGATACATCGATGACACATTTGTGATTTGGCCCCATGGAAAAGAAAACCTAAACAATTTCCTAACACACCTAAACAACACACACCCCAAAATCAAGTTCACCATGGAAACGGAAACAAACAAACAACTACCATTCCTAGATGTACTAATCTACAAAAAAACAAATGGCACACTAGGACACACCGTATACCAGAAGAAAACACACACTAACCGCTACCTCAATGCCCAATCCCACCCAGCACGGATAATCTCCGTGGCTAAAACACTAATTACTAGAACCAAACGCCTGGCAGACAAGACACACATTAAGACTGAACTATGCACCCTGACTAAAGTACTGACAGCCAACGGCTTCCACAGAAGCAAAATCACCAGCTTGATCCACAAAAATACACTGAAACATAATAGAGACCCAGAAGATGAACAGACCCATGGAACAGCTGTCCTGCCCTACATAAAAGGTACTACAGACAAAATAAGTAAGGTACTACACAGACATCACATCAAGACTGCCTTCAAAACCGGACAGAAAAATAGCAGCCATCCTTAGAAACCCCAAAGATAAAATTGACCTGGAAAACCAAGGCATATATGAAGTCCCCTGTGCATCATGCCCGGCCACATACATTGGACAGACCAATAGAAGAATAAGCACCCGCCTGGATGAACACAAAAATGCAGTCAAAAAGCTGGAACACACTTCCTCACTAGTCCAACACATGGAAGCCACAGGTCATAACATCAACTTCAATGGCACCAAAACCCTAGCCACTATAGAAAACCCCAGCCACAGAATCATCAGAGAAGTCATAGAGATTGAAAAAAGACCAGAAAGCATGAACAGAAGAGATGATTCCACCAGGCTGTCAATCATTTGGAAGCCTGCACTCACAAACAAAAAAATCTCCACACCACAAGCCAGGCAAACACCTGGGCACAAACAGATCCCCCCCTGATATCTCCAGCTCAAACACACCCCAACCAGGCACCCAGATGAAACCCAGCTTCCTAACTAATGATAGCCGCCCATTTACCTGAAGCCAAGCTGCACTAAAGGCCTTCAAAAAAATTAACACAATGCTGCCAGCCAATCAAGATACAAAAAGAGCCAAAAAAAAGACAGAAGATATCAGAAACACCAATCAAACAGAACACAGCAAACTCCAAGACCAATAAACACAGACCAAGACCCCCAACCAATCAAGATGAAGAAAAAACCATTCTGGTACAGCAATAGGCTGCCCCAAATTTAAATCTGAAACCACTGTAAAAGTCTGACTCACAGATGAACATTATACAGAAGCCTGCAGATGAGATTCTGCTGAAACGTTGCTACAACTTTAAAAGCACAACTATTATGATGTGGGAAAATACCCAGACTAAGCTGAATGCCATATATATAAGTACCCGTGAAAACTTATATATATATATATATATATATATATATATCTGGCATTTAGCTTTGTTCAGGTATTTTCCCAGGTCATAGTAGTGGTGCTTTTAAAGTTGTAGCAATGTTTCAGCAGAATCTCATCTGCCATCATCAGGCTTCTAATAATAATAATAATAATAATAATAATAATAATAATAATAATAATAATAATAATAATAATAATAATAATAATAATAATAATAATAATAATAATAATATTTTTTTTTTACAAATATCTTGTTCGAGGGATGGTTCAGTGCTCCCAGGAGGGAGTGACCCCAGAGATTGCTATTAACTGTCTCCAATTTGCCAAATGAAACGCCTGAGGCTGGAAAGAAGGCCTCTGGCAGCTGGAGCTCCCAGGCAACAACTGGGAGGGATAGGCTGCAACTCCTTGCCCTGAGCGCTGCTGTGGAAAACCAACAATTTTTCCAATCTTTTTATTAATGCCCAATACAACTTTCATGGGCTGGAAGGCCTGTGAATGGAGCTAGCCGCTTTGCAGCTACAATGAGGCTGGTTTAAAATGGCGCCCGAGCATGCGGCGTCTCTCAAAATGGCGGCTGCCCATGATCGTCTTATAAACAAAAGCTAAGCCTCTCCGGCAAGTTTAGAGGCCGAGAGAGGCAGCCGAACAAGATTTTGCCTCTTCCTGGGGCGATCGGCGTTCGCGGTGGGGGGGAACACCAGCTGCACTTTTATAGCGCGATCTGATCAGGCCACTACCAGGGTGGCGTGGAGAAGTGGCAGGAAGAAACCGAATGGGGGTGGTGGAGGTTGGTGCCGGAGCGCAAAGCCATCCGCTCTTATCCCCCCTGGGGGCGAAGAACGTGCTCCCCTTGCTGCAAATCAACCCCAAATGCGCAGAAGTTAAGGAGGAGGAAATGGAACAGTCAAATCTGAAATTAAAAGTGAATGCTTGAATAGGCCAAGGAGAAAAGATACACACAGCCTATCCTCACGAAGGCTGAGCATAAACTGGGGAACGCAAGGGAGCCACGTGATACAGGGCGGAGCGTTCCTCAGTAATTAAGCTCAGCCTTCAATGACGCAGACTGAAGCACCTCCCACATTTTGGATGACCCGAACGACTCAAAGAATAATAATCTTACTCTATCATTATTTTACATATAATAGCAAATCTGTTTTATATTTTTGTTAACTTGGATTCATTAAATCAGAGACATATTTTAAAAAGAAGAAACTGTCCATATGTGGATCTTGATCAATAGATTGATTGATTGAATTCTTTATTGTCATTGTATGTATTACACAGTATACATACAATGAAATTCTCATAACACCCAGAGACCAGACTCAACATGCACACACACATGACAATCCCCTAAAACCTCCCCACCTGCCAAAATTCCCCACCTCCTAAAAACACACAAGCATCCACACAATAGACCAAGTAATACTGTCCAACAGCTCACTGATGGTGGTCTTTAAGTTCATTGTTAAAGTGCAATTATAGTTCTGGGATAAAAACTATTCAGAAAACATATGGTCCAAGTTTTAATTGTTCTGTATCTTCTGCCAGAAGACAAGAATTCATAAAGATTGTAAGCAGGATGGGAAGAGTCTCCTCAAACAGCGAGATGCGAAGATGTCATCCAGGGCTGATAGCTGGAGCCTAATGATATTCTGGGCAGTTTTAATGATTCTCTGTAGAGCTATTTTGTTTGCTACAGAGTTGCTCCCATACCATACAAGAATGCAGTACGTCAGAACACTGTCAATGGTGATGCAGTAGTAGAACAAAAATAGATGCTTGAGATGGGTTTATCTTCCTGAGCATTCTCAGGAAGTACAGCCTCTTCTGTGCCTTCTTCACAAGCATGTTAGCATTCATACTCCATGAGAGGTCCTCCAAGATATAAGTGCCCAGAGACTTAAAACTACCAACCCTCTTCACAATTTATGTATAATGATAAATGTACACCTGTCTTCCTCCTGAAGTCAATTATAATAATATCTGTCCAGAATTAAAGTTAGCAATTAGGCTTGTGATTTATTAGAGAGGACTATCATTTAACTTGTTCATTGTCAACACTTCTGAAATCGCGTCTTCCTGAACAGAATTTTTATTCTAAAAATAGGCAGTCCTCTGTTTTCATGAACATTATTTAGCTATTAATGGAACATGTAGTTATGTCCTGTTTCTGTTCCCCTTTATGACACTGGGGTCTTTAAAACTTAAGGATTTGTACAATTAATTGTATAGAGGAAAATCAAAGCCTCAATGCTACATATAAATGCATTATAATTAATAATACTGTCAGAAATACATGTTTCAATATGTTGAGAAATCAGATTTCTGGATTTAAGCATAGGTCTCTGTAGCCCAGGCCTGTCAAACTGATGGACCACTGGCCAGATGTGTCATGCGCAGGCCACACCCAATCCGGCTCCGCAAAGGCAAAAAACATTTTGATACGTCATTATATGTCACATGATGCAATCAAGTTTGACACCAATGCTGTAGCCCTGGAGTGTCAAACTCACATCATCATGGCAGCCTTACATGACATATTGGGATGTTTTTCCCCTTCACTAAACTGAGCATGAGCATGGCCAGTGTGTGACACATCCGGCCTGCAGGCTACCAATTTGACAGCCCTACTGTAGCCTCTCAGTCCCAGTATTGTGTAAACTATCAAGCATTATATATAACTTGTCTTTTATTATGTGCGGTGGGCAATGCCCCAATTTATTTAAAAGGGAAAGCAGAAATCTTCTGTCATGCAAAATGATAGTAAATCTCATATGTCCATGCACTTAAAGAATTAAAAGAAAAACCTAAAAATATATAAACTGATTTTCTTTCCCCCTTTTCTGTGGGATGATAAATGCCTCCCAAACAGGAGTATGTCATTAAGAAAACTACTCAAGATAGCAATCTGTTTGTCACATATGTGACACATGCAATATCCATAAAACAACTATGACCATCATGGCTTTTTTTGGCTATATACACGCACATGATTACACCAAATTTAAGGAAAATGTTGAGACAGGAGCATTCAGAGAAGAAGGTCTTCATCAGAATTAGCATTGCATTTTGCTGGGTTGATATTATACCAAAGGAAAAGGCAAGAAGTTCCTCCTTTTCATCATTCAGCATTGGAGACATGAAGGCCACTAGTATTCCCAAGATTTTATCTATCTATCTATCTATCTATCTATCTATCTATCTATCTATCTATCTATCTATCTATCTATTTATCATGAACTTGGGTGGTTGAACTAACTAGCTGGAAGTCAGGCTGAGAATTTATTTGCTTTTTTTGCTCAGTGCATTTAGTGGAGCTTATCCTTTGGTCAGAGCAAATCCATTAGTAGCCTATTTTACAATTATTCTTTCTTCATTATCTGTAAGAGAATAAATGTTTCCATGTGAAATAAACAAATAACCTAGCCTTCTTCATCCCTCAATAATCTGCCTACTGTTTTTCTTTTCTCTCCACTGCCCCACTTTAAAATTGAAGTGGAGTGAAATTAAAAAATAATCTTGTAAAAATGCATTCATCGCTTTGTTACTAATCTTTTGGCCCAAACAATGGACTTTTTTTCTGCACCCAACAATATAATAAAATTTCAAAACAAATATTAAAACAACCTAAGGAGCACTGCAAAAGTAATCAATTATACAAGTTTTTATTTCTACAGGACCTATTTAGAGATAATGGGTGAAAATCTAACTGAAAAGGGGATTCTGTAAAGATACATAAGATTGTATTGTTATATTAGTAATAGAAATAACTTTAGAAAATTGGAAACAATGTATGATTAAAATGAAGGATAAAATAGTTAGTGTAATTTAGTGAAATGTTTGTGAATAAAATAAGTGAAATAAAATAAATGAGAAAATTGAATTAGGAAGGAATGGGAACATTTTAATTCGTTAATGTTTTATAAAATATAAGTGAAGAGGGGAGGAATTTACTATGGAAAGTTTATAATTGTTCCCATAGAAGTATGATATTTAATTGAAAAGTAATGTTAAAGATGCTAAGACTTTAATGAATATTAATATTAATGATATAATTGAATTGGAATGGAATGTTGTTTTAATTATATACATTTATATTTTTTTCTTTCTTTAAGAATGCAGTGTGTATTTTAAGAATGTAGCAAGCAGAATCCGAATGGAAGTTATGTATTATATTGAATGTTACAATTTTAGGTAAAAGATATAAAGGCGTCATACTCCAATCAGTAACTACAGGAGAAATTTTGTTTAATGAGAAAAGATAACAGATAATTGAAACAGGACAGACAAAAAATATAAATACAATGATTTGAATTGAGATGAGATCATTAAAATAAAATTGAGAAAATTAAAAGAGGGGAGAAGCTATGCAGGAAATGTAAAATAGTAATAAGATATGGAATAGAATATAAAAATGACCATGAACCTGAATTTGTGTCTGTACGAAGAAATGTAACCCGGAATTATGCTGCTTTCAAAAAAGATGTTTTATTTGTATTTTTTTTTCTCTTTGTGAAAACTCAAATAAAATTTACCAAAAAAAAAAAAAGTTTTTATTTCTCAGCTCCTCAGTTCCTACCACAATGATGTCTCTGAGTTATGTAGTATTTCTGAAATGAAAATGTACACACTAGAACTGTTCATGCATTCAGCTAAATGCAAAGAGGACTTAAAACCAAATAAAGAATAAGACCACACACAAAGCCCATTCCTTTCTTTTCTCAGCCTCCATGCTTTCAGCTGGTGATCTGAAGGATAGGCATGTTCCCCTTTGCTTAAATTCAAGTACAGCTCTCTGTTTCAGAGAGACCCTTAAAAAAGATTTCCAGTTCACATGAATTAACTTGCATCCATAGACATTCTCCTCCAGAGTCTCTAACAGTTGAATACATGGAAGCTAGAAGGAGAAAAAGTAGGAAGGCTAAGCACACTGATTTTGAATGTTGTATGAGCAGTCCAGATATTCATCTACTATTAGAATATTAACATACATTCTGACCCAATTTTCTACTGCAAATAATCCTAATTTCCTATTTGTAGTTTTCTTTTGGGAGTGTCATATTTAATATTGGTATGAATTGTTAGCATTGCCATTCTTTGAATTTCCTTTCCAGAGCCTTTGATCAATGAAATTTCATAGTGATGAAGTGAATGCATTATCCTTCATCAATTCATGCAGACATCCATAGTAGCATCATAAATCTTGAGAACTTATTGTCAAAGAAAATGATTTCCCTAAGGTTGGTATAACTGAAATAACATAACTTCCTGCTTTCAATGTTGATGTAAGAACAGACAACTGAGGAATATATAGAGTTTAGGTCAGACGGTGAAGAAGCATTACTTTTTAAATTTTATTGGAATTTCAGCTCCACAAATTAGTGGTCATCTAGCTGCAATTTGAAGAAAGCTGGTCTAGGGTGTTCTAGTATTTTTTTTAATGTAGTGCAGTATTACTGTTTGTGTATACATTGATGTATGTACATTCTCTAGCACTAATTCTTATTATATATATTATCTTCTTTATCTGCAGAAAGTAGATAGAGGGTATGTATCCTCTGATGAAATAGGCTTTTCATGCTACCTAGGAAGTCTTCACCAGTATTGTACTTAGGTACTAAAAGTTCCTTCATTGGTAAATTAGAAAACTCAGCAGGAAATTGCTTAGAGAAAATTCAGTTCCTACCATTGCTAGCATTCCTACATATATTCATTCTTGTCTAGAAGTGGGTACATGTTGTACGATATTAGCATACTCCAAACCCTCTTAACTGATTAGGCCGAACGGACAGTGACCTGATTGGTCGAATACTCGGCCATGATTGGAACACTGGGAATCTACCACGATTGGCTGTGCTGATCGCGGGAGATTCAAAGCACTGCCATTGGCCGCCGAGCCAAGAGCCAGCCCTATATGAAGGGCTGCCGTGGCTCGCATTCTCCAGACTATTCTCATCTACAATAAAGAGCTGAAATCACTGAATGGTCTCGCGTCTCCTTCGAACCGATCCACCCCCAATCTAACACTGGCGACGAGGATGGGATTGTGAACAAGGAGACCCCAGCACGTGGCGGAGCGACATGCTGAACAGGCAGAATGGCCGGCAACAACTCGCCACACGCACTCTTCAACCCTGCTACCGAGGACTGGGAATCCTATACCGATAGGTTCCAAATGTTCCTCGAAAGTAGCAACCTCAAGGATGCCAATGGCCACAAGAAACAAGCTGTGTTCCTCACGCACTGCGGGCCCGCAGTATTCAAGATGGCCAAAGCCTTGGCCAAACTGGAGGATGTCAAGGCGATGGAGTGAGTCGATCTCAAGTCCCTGCTGCGAAGCCACTACACCCCCGTCGTGCCCATCCTTATCCGGTGGCATGATTTCTACAGATGGGATCAATGTGAGGGCGAGGGGCTGGGCGACTTCATGGCGGCACTACGGGACCTGGGCGGCCTGTGTGAGTTCACCAACCTGGACGAGGCCCTGCGAGTCCGCATCATCCTAGGACTCCGAGACCCTGTCCTCCAGAGCTGCATCATGGCAAAGGGAGACATCTCCCTCGCTGATGCCCTCACTGAAGCCGCTGCAGCAGAAGCGGCCAAGAAATCAGTGGCTCGAATGCGACAATTGAGCATCATGCCATGAGTGGTGGCGGGAGAGACAATGTCGACCCCCGAGAGGTGACCAGAGGCAGACCACACAACCACACACCATGGCGACATCGACTCCTTCTTGGAAACCGAACACGAGGAGGAGGAGATCCACCGCCTCCAATCAGCGCGGGAGTGGCGGGAACCACAAGGTCGTAAGTCGAGGTTCCAGTGTGCCAGCTGTGGCGGTGATCACCCCCAAGCGGACTGCTGTTTTCTCGACGCCATTTGCAGACATTGCGAGAAACAGGGGCACATCGCCAAAGTATGCCGGAATAAAAAATACTACAGCCCACAACGACGAGACGCCAGCCCCTAATAGAGAGAAAGTACTCCCACCAGGAACCGCGATTGCCGGATGGAGAACCACTGGAGCCAAGAAGGTTGGAACAGGCGATTCCAGGAGACGAGACAAAGAGAGGAAACACACCAGACCGTCGTCATCGGCCATTCCTCCACCAGCGACGCCAGGAAAGTATATGTGATGGTTGGGATAGAAGACCAGCGATGCGACATGGAGGTGGACTCAGGGTCCTTCTTCTCAATGGTCCTGGCGCACACTCAAGCGCCTGGTTCCCACCATCCACCGCCATGAACTGGAAGACCAAACACTAACTCTCAAAGACTATCAGGGGAATCGAATCCCTGTAGTCGGCAGAGGCCATTTTAAGATCACCTTCAAGGGCCACACAGAAGTGCTACCCCTGACGATCGTCGCCTGAGATCGCCTGAGCCTGTTGGGACTACAGTGGTTCGCACCCCTGGGCATCGAAGTAACCGGAATACACCACATCGGAGAGGCAGACTGGGATTTCCAGGAAGTCTTTGATGACAGCCTAGGCAAGTACCAGGGGTCCCCTATCTCATTTAACATAGACCCGAGCATTGCGCCAATCCGCCTTAAGCCCAGGAGAGTGCCGTTTGCACTCAAGCCCAAGATCGATGAGCAGCTCGATAAGCTAATCACGCAAGGGGTGCTGGAACCGATTGATCATGCCCAGTGGGAGACCCCAATTGTCACCCCCATCAAGCCAGATGGGTCTGTGAGAATTTGTGGTGACTGCAAGGCCACCCTAAACCATACGCTCCAACAAAGTGCATACCCTGTCCCAGTAGTCCAGCATCTTCTGCACTCACTGGGGGGAGGCCGAATTTTCTCAAAGTTCGACCTGGCACAAGCCTACCAGCAGCTGCTGGTCAATGCCACAACAGCAGAAGCCCAAACCATCGTAACGCACCGAGGGGCTTTCCGCTGCAACCGACTCCAATTTGGAGTCAGCGTGGCACCTGGGGTCTTCCAAAGCCTTATGGAAAGACTCCTCCAGGGGATAGAAGGGATTGTGCCCTACTTTGACGATGTCTTGGTGGCCACGAAAAATGAAAAACAACTAGAAGCCAGATTGAGGGAGGTACTGAAGAAATTCAGAGACTCGGGACTTAAAGTCAAGAAGGGGAAGTGCCAACTACGGGCCGAGAGGATCTAGGTACCTCCTAGACAAACAAGGGATCCACCCCACAGAAAAGAAACTGAGAGCCATAAGGGAAGTACCTCGACCCAAAAACAAAATGGAATTACAGGCTTTCTTGGGACTGTTAAACTTTTACAATGTCTTCCTTACTCAAAAGGTGACCGTGGCGGAACCGCTGCATAGGCTGTTAGATAAAACAGCCACCTGGACCTGGGGAGCACGGGAAGAGAGCACCTTCAACAACACAAAGAACCTGCTAACATCCGACGTGGTACTAATCCAGTACAGTGAGACCCTGCCATTGACAGTAACTTGCAACGCGTCACCATTTGGGATCGGCACCATCCTCAGCCACCAGCTACCAGATGGGAGGGAAGAACCCATCGCTTTCTCGTCAAGGACACTTTCAAAGCCAGAACGGAACTATAGCCAGCTCGACAAAGAGGCTCTAGCAGTCGTCACCGGCGTCAAAAAATTTCACGAATACCTTTATGGTAGGACTTTTACAATCATCACAGACCACAAACCACTGCTAGGAATCCTGACAGGAAACAGGGCCACACCGAACATTCTATTGCCAAGAATGACTAGGTGGTCTGAATTCCTAGCAGCATACAATTACCAGCTGATACACCGACCCGGCAAGGACATCGCACACGCAGACGCCCTGAGCCGCTCACCCCTATCTGACCGGGAAGACGACCCAGCACCCACAACAGAGGTACTCCAAATAGAGACAATATCCAAACCACTCGTGACCGCGCCAGACATTGCCAGAGAAACAAATAAAGACAAGCGGCTGGCGCGAGTCTTGAGCTGGGTTGGAAGAGGGTGGCCGGAAGGGGACAAGGATGAACTATTCAGACCCTTCCGGAACAGACAAACTGAACTCTTTACCGAGAAGGGCTGCATACTTTGGGGGGACAGAGTGGTAATCCCGGAAACATTACAGGAAAGGGTATTGGGGATGCTGCATGAGGGGCACCCAGGGAGGGTCAAAATGAAAAACCTGGCCAGAAGCTATGCATGATGGCCAGGAATGGACAAACAGATCGAAACCTGGCTGGCCAGATGCAAACAATGCCAAGAAACCAGACCTAACCCTCCCGCAGCCCCAACCCAAGAATGGGAAACACCCAGAGGCCCGTGGTCTAGGATTCACATAGACTTCGCGGGGCCAACCAAGGGACACATGTACCTTATCACAGTGGATGCTTACTCCAACTGGCTGGAGGTAAGCACCATGAAATCTACCACAACAGAGGCGGTAATCAGAAAACTGAGCAAACTATTTGCCACGCATGGCCTGCCAGATGTAATAGTATCAGATAACAGGCCCCAATTTACCGCCCTAGCATTCGAGCAATTTCTGGCAGGCCAAGGAATACGCCATGCATTAACCGCACCAGCAAATCCAGCGGCGAATGGACGAGCGGAACACATGGTCCAATACACTAAGAAGGTCATCCAAAAAAATAGAAGCAGCCAACATACAGGACAAAATTAATAAAATGCTCCTCATACAACATATCGCACCTAGCACAACCACAAATAGAAGCCCAGCAGAATTGATGATGGGTAGGAAACTGCGGTCAACCCTAGACAGAATGCATCCAACATACAACCCGGACAAACCCCTGGGTTCCTCAAGCAAACACAGAACATTTAAAATAGGGGACATGGTATACACGAAAAACCTGTCAGGAGAACTGCTCTGGGTACCAGCAACAATCACCCAGACAACTGGTCCCATATCATACCGATTAGAGACAAGCGACGGAAAAAGCTGGAAACGACACATCAACCAGCTAAGATCGAGGATAGCTGTCACCAAGAACCAACTACCAGAGCAGGTAATTAGAAAGGGGGGGGGGGAATCGGCAAGCGAGAAAGAAAGAGCCGAAGGGAACCAACTAACACAAACAGAACACCCCCCACCCACAATAAATAAACCACAAATAGGGCTTCCAGTTTTTGCGTGGCTTCGGGGCAGCAGGAATTCACGACTGCTCGCAATTCCTGCTGTGCTTGCCACCGAGGTACCCCCGATCCAAATGGGTCAGGGGAATATGGCTGCCCTGTAGGGACAGCCAAAGAGAGAGGGGAGCTGGACAGGGGGTTGGGGGTGTCGCAGACCCCCTCCTCGTCCTGAAAACCCCCTTTTTCCCAAGGCAGTGGAACGGCGGTCAGCAATGGCCGCCACGAAGAAGCCTGCAACTGGGTAAGATTGTGCTGGAGGAAGCAAGAAAAGTGAAAGTGCTGGCTGAGCCGGGTCAATCAACATCCTTTAAATTTGCTGGAACTGAGCTGTCTGAATTGCTGGAGGATACATTGTATCCCTAAGAAGATCGAAAGCGGCAGAGAAGCTGTTAAAGGGAACTTTTTTTTTTCTTCACTCTCCCACCCCATGAAAAAAGCAGAAGAAGATTTGAAATTTGTTTGGGCACTGAAGGTGAAATATTCTGAAAGTTGCTTGGACATTGGACTTAAAAATTTAAGAAATTGGAAAATCCTTATTAGAGGTATGGATTTCTGATCATTTAAAAATAGATGTTGCAAGTGGGAAGGGAGCGGAAAAATATTGGAGCAGAAGTGGAAAAAGGAGGAGATTGCCAAGAATACTAAAAAAAGATATATGGTAATTGGGCCTCTTTGATTAAACAGTAACACCAGAAAGAGAAATAGAAGAAGGAAGAAAAGTATTAACTTTTGGAACTTTCTTTTTGAATTACTTTTGACTAAAAATACTTGGGTGGCTGTTTTGGGGAAAGTTTCTCTTTTCAGGATGGCATCGCTTGTGGATGAACTCAAGATTGAATATCAAAAATATAAAAAGGATGGAAAAGATACTTTGGACACTTCATTTCAATTTTTAGAAAAGGCGTTATGTACTTATGAAAAGTTGATTATGCAGCAGAATGACTGGGACAAAGAAGAAGAGGAACAAGAAGCCATCTTTGATGAACAATAGGTTTTTTCTGGGGAGGAGGAGAAAGAGGATAAGAAAAAGGGGATTTTGATGATTAATAAAACAACCAAAAAGAAAGAAAAATGAGAGGAAAGGTGGATGCAAGGTTAGAAAGCAAAGGAAAGGGAGTAAGAAAAGGGAAGAGGAGAAACAAAGGGGTAAAAAGGGCAAGGAGAAGAATAAGCAAGAGAGAAAGGGGGGGAGGAGAAGCCTCAATGGGGGGAAGCAAGATCTAAATTAAAAAAGCTTATTTAGAGACAATGGGTGAATTTAATCAAGGATAAAAGGGGGATTCTGGAAGGTTTATAAGATTGTGTTTTTATATGTGTATTTAGAGTATAACATTTATTGTGTAAATTTAGAATTTATTAAACAGAATCCCAAGATAAATTAAGTGTTATATGAAGTACTTTTAAGTTAGGATAAAGGCGTCACTCCAATTAGTGTATAGGAGAAGTATAGTAAAAGAAAAAAGATGAATGGATAGTTGGAAATAGAACAGACAAAGAATGTTATTGAAAATGGTTATAAGCTGTTATGCTTTGATTGTTTGTGCACTGTTTTGTAAAATTAATAAAATTGGTTTATAAAAAAATAAATAAATAAACCACAAATAAACCGATGCTACTCACCTGTAGACGCAGGACCCATGGAACACGAAACCCCGGAATCTTCACCTGGAAGGAGTAGCCAAACCAGTTCAACCAGCTCGGAAAGATCTGGCGGGAACAACAGAAACGGCAGCTCAACCAGCCCAGGTAGACCGGGAGGGAGCTACCCAGAAAGGCCCAGCTCAACGTTCCAGGTGGTTCCATCCCAAGGAACTGGAGCAACAGAGAAGGCATCTGAACCGGTCGACGACCACACCAGAACTGAACCGTGCAAGTCAAGTAGGCAGGTACGAAGCCCTGCCTACCTATGTGACTACATCACGATGCACCGACGGGCGAAACCAAGAGGCGAGGGGTGTCCGATATTAGCATACTCCAAACCCTCTTAACTGATTGGTCCGAACGGACAGCAACCTGATTGGTCGAATACTCGGCCATGATTGGAGCGCTGGGAATCTACCGCGATTGGCTGTGCCGATCGCGGGAGATTCAAAGCACTGCCATTGGCCACCGAGCCGCGAGCCAGCCCTATATGAAGGGCTGCCGCAGCTCGCATTCTCCAGACTATTCTCATCTACAATAAAGAGCTGAAATCACTGAATGGTCTCGCGTCTCCTTCGAACTGATCCACCTCCGATCTAACACATGTCTATAAATGAACTGGCAGCCTACATTTTTAGAAATAGATGTTGATAATTGAAGAATACAGAGGAGGAAGCAAGAGTTCAATCTGAGATTTTGGTTGTTGTTGTTTTTTAATTCAGGAAAACGTGGTTGGTATCCCTCCACTTTTAGTTTACAAGAACCTGGTGACAATCCTTTAGTTTTTCATGAGTTATAGGAAGCTTACTTTAAGGGCACTGCAGAACAAAATCTCGAGTAACTTGAAATACCTATTTTAAGGCAGTAAAGCAGTACAAAATGACAAGCAGTGTGGTCCCACTGAGATGAATTGTGAATATAAATATCACAGTGCAAATGTTTATGGCTGAAAATTCAGATGAAATCCGAATGAAGAAAAGAACTAGATTACTTTTTGATATTAGAAAAAAAGTCTCTGAAACCTCTTTTCCTAAAGCAGACTATAGTAAAAAATCCATTGATTGGCTGTTGATCTTTCAGTGTTCCACCCAGTATAATGGTGATCTCAGAATTTTAATTCAAATACCAACATTTTCCATTCAAATGGTCTGGTGAAAAAGTTAAAAACCCACTTGAGTTATATGTCATTACCATTTTCCTTTCCTGCATAGCAAATATCTCTGCTATCAGCCCTGTGAGCAATGGAGTTCTGTTCCAGAGTTCATTGTGCCTTGAGAAACAGGCAGAGGAAGGAATATGATCCATTTATAATTGTAAAGTGTTGATCGACATTTCACAGCCTAGCTTACATAAGAGACCTTTTTTTCCAGTTAAGTGTAAAGATTTTACTAATGAAAAAAGTTTTGCCTGGAGTCAAAGCGGTACCATTACCTTGTCAGAATAGTGGAATTCAATTCTAATGTATCAGCTATGCAGGGATGAAATGCCTGCAGGTTTTAGTCAAAATTGCAAGAGTGGAGGAAGCGTGATATGTAGTGTCTCAGGATACAGTGCCACACTATATTTATCCAATTAAATTTCCTTCTCAGCAGATGTGAGATGGTACATCAATATGAGTACTCTGTGTTTAATCACCAAAATTGGGACCAGCAACTTGGTCGTTAAACAAAGCAGTTACTGAGTGAAACCGCAACTATGTTTAAGAGGGTACTTCAATTTCCCTTTACTTTACAGACTCATAAAGGTGATTGCAAAATTCCTTTGTTATCACTATTATAATTGCAAATGGTCACTAAATGAAAACTGCCAGTATATCCATTTCTGAATATCCAGCATTTTGGGAAAGACAAGTGGACCTGCAACGGTTCTGAAAGAGATACCAGCTATAAGCAATGATGCTGGGGTATCTCAGTTTCTTTCTCTCTCCCTCTCCCCTCTCCCTCTCTCCCTCTCTTAATTTCTATCTTTCTCCAGTATATGCACATATATACACATATACGTATTGTACATGTACAGATGTGTGCATATACAACTGTCAGAATAGTTATTTCAAAAATTCGGCTGGTATAGCTCTATCCAGCAGAGATTTATATATATTTAATGCTACACTGAGCAGATGAAAAACACACAATACTAGCTTCTGGGGGGAAATCATGTATAAATGCAGGGTGCTTTAGAGAAACTTTTTTTCCATACATTGGAAAACAAGCTGTTCTTAAGTTATGATGAGTACATTAGCTCGACTCTTTTGCATATGCATATAAACAGTTCCTGCCTTCATCTTGTATATTTTAAGTCAATGGAAGAATTTGCAACAGATAAAAGTAGGAAAAACAAAAGGATCTTCTGCGTCTTAAAAAGAAATTGAAAACAAAAGGATGAATATTTTAATCATTAGTAGCTTAACTGAAGGATAAAAAAATCTCATAACTTCAAAGGGCTGACACAATTTATAATGACATAATGTCTGTCCACAAATGTCAATCTTTTCTACCCCTGTATTGTTTAGCCCAGTGTGTCCACACAAGCTTTGTAAGCCTGGCAGTGGGTATCTGTACTTTACTCCTCTCATATGGTTGTTTCACTTTCTCTTTCTCTCTTTATCTTCTGCATGTCATTTGACAGTCATTGATGGGGATGAATGGCTGTAGTCTTAGCAGAAAGTGTACAGTAATGAAAACAATGAAATGGACTAAGAATATATGCCGGGCTCTGTAGACCAAAGGCTTTTACTTATTCTATCCAGCTATCATTTCCTATTGTTACATAAACAGAAGCCTACAGTTTGGAGAAGATAGAAGGGTCATCTTCATTATAAATAGGAGTTTTTGGTTTTGGAGGGATTTTTTATTATTTAAAAAAATGGGTAATGAATACTTTCATCTAGGTGCATAATTATCAAGACAGGATGTTTATATTTGAAATCTTAACTTAGATGTCCATTTTCTGAAATTTGAAATACTTTTTAATAAGTTGAATAAGCTTTTCCACTATCAGATGATCTGAGAGATCAGAACTTCCTACTTCTAAAAGTAAAAGGGCACTAATAGTTCTATTTTTTCCAGATTTCCAGGAGAAACTATTCTTTTATATGTTAATTTGAGCAACTTCAGTTTTGCGAAACAAGAACTGCCATTTCACACAAGTTTCTAGCAGTGGCTCAATCATTGTACATAAATAGATTGCAATCTCCCTCAGCCTCCAATAACATTTTGCCCCCATTTTTTTTTAAAAAAAAGAGAATTGATGGGTGTTGTGAAATCCAAAGTATTTTCTTCCATTATACTAATGTCGAAAATAATCAGCATTTCTCTTTTGTAAAGGATTTGTCATTATCATAATGGAGTAATATAACATGATAATGTATCTGCTCTTGAACTTAGGAAAACTATTGGAGATCAATGTTTTTCAAATGTCATAGCTAATGGAGTGACATCCCAAGAAATAATGCTATAATGCAGTCTAAACAAGATAGCAATGATATATGTGCCGTTGCTCTAGCAAATGTGATGGATTGTCATATTTTTTTCCTATTTGCAAACTGAATTAAAAATTCACTAGCACAGTTAAACATTATGTACTGAATCTAGATTTAACTATCTTTCAATTCATTGAAATTATCTGATTTAATCTTATTGTGACAATCTGAAGTTAGTTCATTTCAGTAGCCTTAAATGTGGATCTGACCCATAACAGCATATCTAAATATGTTAATAAAGGGGTCCCCAACCTCCAGTCTTCTGACTGGCACTGGTTTGCAGCCTGTCAGAAACTGGGCCGTGCAAGTGACAAAAGCTCCATTCGCACACATGCAGGATCCAGGCAGACCACGAAACCACCTGTTCCCCCCCCCCCCCAATCTATGGCAAAACTGTCCTCCACGGGACCAGTCCCTGGTTCCCAAAAGGTTAGGTGGTGCTGTGTTAATAAACAGAGTGTAAGTCCTCAATGAAAAGAACTCATTGGAAGAATGAGTTCATTCTCCAGAAATTCATCTAGAGATGGTGTTTTATAATCATATTACAGCAACAACTAAAAGAATTACTGGGACTTTCCTGATCTGAAATTGTAGTGAATTATATAGAAGAAAAAATGTTACTTGGAGACATATTTTTTTGACCAACATTTTTACTTCCTCCAAATGTCTACTAGAAAAGTATAAATATTTCATTTCATTTTTATTCCTTGAGGAGCCTGGATTCATTCATGCAGAAGTGTACAAGCTGGTGACTTCAGGGGTTTTAGATTGCAAACTTAATATTTTGTCCATTGGTGCTACCTGGGATTGATGGAAGTTAAGTCAAAAACATTGAGAAGGCATCAATAGCCTATGGCCATAGTGGCATTTGTGCATGCATAATTCAGACATCATACTGATGTCCACGGGATTGCTCTTGTACTAATTATTTTATGACTTAGCTGAACCGTCTTAACTATTTGCCTAGTTTATAGTTTTTCTTTATACATTACTTCAGGGGAATTTGATCAAAATTGGGATAAAAAGTAAGAATTATAAAACAATACAGTTAAATACCACTTTTGACACGTCAGATTTATGATTAGTATTGATGAAATCAGCATTATCAGTTATGTTGTACTTATTCTATTACATTTACTGTGTCTCATTAGCTATCAAGCAGTCAAATTCTACATCAGGGGTCTCCAACCTTGGCTCCTGGAAGCCTGGCGGACTTCAACTCCCAGAATTCCACAGCCAGCTTTGCTGGCTGTGGAACTCTGGGAGTTGAGGTCCGCCAGGCTTCCAGGAGCCAAGGTTGGAGACCCCTGTTCTACATCATAATCTATTCAGATTACATAGAAGCAACAGATCTAGGGATCAGCTTGAGATAAGTAAAACAACAAAAAAGGTTTGCTTTGGGACTCTGACTAACTCCCCTTTATGACCTAAGGGCATGTGTAGTAATAGGGTGGGTTTTGTTTTTGTTGTTTTACCTGTAGCACCACATGCTGCTATAAAGCCTGCCAAAATTAGTTAAATCAGATTATCTGTAACAAAACAACTGACATGAAATGTTCATAAAAGGTATAGAGTTTTGGTAATATGAATGCATATTTATTTATCAATCTATCTATTGATCTATATCTTCTTTACATCAATCAATCACCATAGTAATTCTTCACCATATTTGGAGAAGAACTACAGTATTGCTTAGAATAAATAATATTTGGATACACATGGGTTATGCATATGCAATACTGGTTGGTCTTGGGAGGAAAGACAAGTTGGAACAGCTAATACTAGAAGAAATTAGATGGGTGAAAACAAGTGTAATGATTAGGCACACTAATTATATTTCTTCCAAATCTATATTTTTATTATTGAATGTCATAACAGTTAAACAGTTCCATAAATAATTGTATATGAATTCCACCCTTAAAAATTCCTTTCTAAAGCCCCAACCAATGCTAAATCTACTAAGTTGTTAACCTCCATTAGACTATAGAAACTTTTGATATACCACTAAAAATCAATTTAGTTGAGAGACTAAGAAAAGGCAGTAGAAGAGGAAAAGATCAATTAATCCAATGAGATCTCTCCATCTATTGTTCCATCTTTTCTTAAGACAGAAAAAAGAGAATGCACGGTCCAAGTGGTTTGAAAAACCTGAATTGCCTTCTATAATAAGGAAGAGTAGAAGGAAACACACTGGAATTAGTATTGGCTGAATGGTAGTTCTTATTACTTGTCCATATGTAAAGAAGGATATCTTCATAAATTTAAATACCATGTTTTCCCAAAAATAAGAACCTATCTTATATTTTTTGCCATCAAATAAGGCATCAGGTCTTATTTTTTTTTGGGGGGGGGGTGTCCTCCACTGACTCACCTCACTTGCATACATCACCCACTCCTCCTTTTCGTTGTCAGAGGCCTTCACAAACTTCTTCAGCTGACGAGGCCAGCAGAACTTTCCTGAAAGCTTCTGCATCTGATAGCAGAGCTCCAGATTGATCTAGAGTTCTGTTATCAGCTACAGAGGCCCACAGGAAAGGCCTTTAAGAAAGGCCACTGCATCCAATGACAGAGTTCCGGATCGATCTGGAAATCAGCTATGGAGGCTTCAGGAAAGCCTTGCCAGCTGCAGAAGAAATGGGCCAAGGTGTGCAAGGCATGGCTGCAACTGTCCAAAAGTAAGTAGTAGGGCAGCTCCACCCTCTCACCTCACCCTAGCTTAATTTTTACCAGTGCACCCTGGAGTGGGCAGGGTCTTAATTAAGGCTTATTTGGGGGGTAGGGCTTATATTGGGTGCATGTGTAAAAATCAAGGCGTGACTTACTTTTGGAGTAGGTCATATTTTTAAGGGAAACATGGATATGTTTTCAAATGTCTAGATAAAGAATTTTCCAAATTCATGATCTGAAGTTTCAAGATATTTTTTTTAAGAACCAATATATGCTACTTTTTAAAGGAACAAATTAAAAATATA
This sequence comes from Hydrophis major, assembly GCA_033807585.1. NCBI lineage: Eukaryota > Metazoa > Chordata > Lepidosauria > Squamata > Elapidae > Hydrophis > Hydrophis major. The sequence continues at coordinate 33,445,869 of CM066332.1, read as the reverse complement.
ACTTTTTGCAGTTAATTTGTTTTATTCTCTACTGCAGTCTTTCTCCTTCTTCCAATTATTTATCAACTGACCAATTTCCTACCCACCTATCATTCCTTCAATTCCCTTTTCAGTTTTAAATGTTATAGTCCAAAATTACTTCTTTCTTTTCATCTAAATATAAATCTAATTATAGTTACATTCTTTTGATGATCACAAATGGAATCAATCACAAATTGTACATGAAGGATTCTAATGAATTCAAAATACTAATTAGATCACACTGCAAGTTCTAAACATAATAGTATGAAAATAATCAAGATTCACATGATTTGCTAAATTATATATATATATATATTTATATCTTTTCTTTTAATTTTCCTCTATTAATTTAAATGGTATGGGGGGTATTACACTAGTATATCTGCAAGCTACTATGTATCCGATTGGTTTCATTAATTCAGTTCCCCAGAGTTTATTCTGACTATCTACAATGTTTAAATCCTGCACATGGAAACATATTTCAGCCATGGAAGTAATGACCCATGGAAGCCTTCATTATGATAGCTTTTATTTATTGTAATTGATCTATTTCTACAGCAAATACTTTACTGCTTCCAAATATATGACCCTAGAAGAAGCATATCTAATTAAATTATTCTTTTCTTTGGTGTGCTTTAAAACATTCTCTATTATATCATTTAACATCAGTAGAAGATTTCCCTTTCTCACAAAATAACTCCTAAATTGATTTTAATATTTCCCAGAGCATGCCATATTATTTAAAACATGTTAGAACATGTCTCAGAAAGTATATTTTGCTTTGTAATATCTTCCACTAAGTTTAAAAGGCTGTACGTTCTTTCCTAAGATGGGATTGCACAACAAATCACACATATCTCAGTAGCTTTGATGGTTGGAACTGGGAAAATATTTTTTGGATCCATTGAAGGTGATCTGTAAAGGAAAGTCAGAGATTCTTAGCAAGACCGAGAGCTTTATATACTAATGCATTTACTAAGAATCTCTGACTTTCATACACATACACATACACAGCTCCGAAGTTGTATTTTTACAGTGAAAACTTAGGTTGTGTGTTCAATGATAGCTTCACCAAAAATAGCAATTGGTGTACAAATATTAAGGTACCAAAGACCTGTGAATGGAAAGCCCAAGGAAGAAATAGGTGTGTTTTTCTATGCTTCTCCAGCACTAACCACACAGTCAGGAAAGTTTGGCTATCAGCTTTTATTCCAGTTTCTTCATCACTGACAATTGGCACTATCTACTTTGTCTAGATAACAAAGTAATCATCTATGAGGACAGAGAAAGAGATCTTTGTGCACATCATGCAGGGATCAAAGTTCAACACTTCAATAAAGTTTTTAAAAAGTGAGATAGCAAGCTCCTATGCTCAGTATCATGCATTGTTGTTTTCAGATATGCTTAAAAATAAACTATTCACTGAATTACTGCTTTGCAATAAATGGCAATAAATTGCCAGACCAAACCAACAATTTTTAATGGATCAGATCTTCAATATTGCTGTCTAGGTCAGTAAAGACCCGGTAAAGACCAGGAGTGTCAAACTCAAGACCCTAGATCTAGCTTACAGGGCCACCCTGGAAACAGTGAAGGACTAGCTTATGATGCATCTGCCGGTGAAAATGTAGCTCAGGATGGTGGCCCTCTCAAGCTTCATTTTCACTGGCAGAGGGTTGCAGGAGGTCATCGCAGCTGAAAACAGAGCTTGGGAGCCTGTTTTTGCTGACAGAGCACTGAAGCCACCACAGGTGCCCCCAACATGAGTGATGTCAAGCTGGCCATACCCACCCCAGCCCCTTGAGGTCAAACACAACCCTGATATGTCCCTCAATTAAATTGAGTTTGACACCCTGGTAAAGACTATAAAAGTCAAATTCTTGTTATGTCTTCTATTTAAAACACAGGTATCTATTCCCTATGTGATTACTAGTGACATAATTTCTTTGTATTTAGAACTGTATTGACAAACTGGAGACCAATTGTTTTGAGTCAAGTGAATGGCCTGCCAACTACTTCTGTAAAATGGCTGACTGTTTTTCCACTCCAGCAAAGCTTGTGGTAGAATATTTACAAAAGACCATTCTTCTTTATAAAACTAATTTTATTACAGTTTAAAAATACAAAATAAAAACCAGTACAAAGTCTAAAAATAAAAAAAATACAGAGAAAAACAAGATATATTAAGAAATCCTTTCATCTACACAAGTACAAACAATTTTGATAACTTATCTTCTCTGACATTTCAACAAAAGATCTCTTCTTTCTATATCTCATCTCTTTCTATAAACAAATTTTGTCACTCAGTCCTAATCAGTAAATGTCCTTTAAGAGGTATTGGAAATAATAACATATATATTTGCACCTTAATCAAATAAATCATTTCATATTCCTTTCATTTCTTTTTAACATAATAACATATTACTTTCTCTAAAATTGCAGCTAAAAAATCTCTTCTTCCCATATTTTATCTCTTCAAAAAACTTTAAAGGCTCATCATTTGGACCTACTCAAATGTTCATTTAGAGCTACCAAAACCAACTATCTTCATCACTTTGTATTTATTCTGCTTATTTGAAATCTTTAATCTCTTCAAATAATTTCCCTATGTTGATTTTGTATCATTTTTTCTTTATCTCTTCTCAGAAATTCCTTTACAAGTTTAACAGGTTTCTTTTATAAATCCTACATTAGAAAGCTATACAATTCAATCTTCTGGTTTATTATTTCTCTATCCTTTTTAATTAAAACATCAGCCAATTTGTTTTGTAAATCAAGTGCAACTTTTTTTCTCCAATCATTCTTAATGGTAACCTTAATTTCAAAAAGCCCAAACTTTTTAATATTTTCAGATCCAAATTCAAATCAGACTCAGACTCTGTTTTATCAATAAAAACTTCTGATCTTCCAAAATTTCTTTTAAATATCCTTGAATGCCTCCACAGCAGGGGTGGGATTGAAATTTTTTTAACAATCGGTTCTGTGGACATGGCTTAGTTGGTGGTCATGTGACTGGGTGGGTGTGGCCAACTTGATGTCACTCACATAAAGGGGAGCTTCTCCTTGCCTGGCTTCTCATGACAGTGGGAATGCTGCAATGGTCATAAATGTAAAAAATGGTCATAAATCACTTTTTTCAGTGCCATTGTAACTTTGAATGGTCACTAAATGAACTGTTGTAAGTCAAGGATTACCTGTACAAAAATACAAAAAGCTTCTTTGCTTGCAAAAAGCTGCCTTAAATACCAATCATTAGATTAAAAATACCTGCAAGCCGGAGTTATAAATCAGGCAGGGTGCCAGAGCACCTTGAGGAATTAAAATAGTTCAAATGCATTGATAACTATCAGAAGCCTACTCTTGCTCATAAAGTGAAACCCTTTAACAGAGAGGTCATTTAAGCTCTCCAGAAAGAGCATACCCAGGAAAAGCAATCCTTAGATCCATTTGCATCACTTAAAGATACCAGCTGGTCTCACTTATCTCACAAGATATCCTAAGGAAATCACCCAGATTTAAGGAAAGGTCCATTGCCCCTCTCCAAAAGGAGTAAAAAAATCAGTGCCAAGCTTGCATCCTGCCTCTTGGATGTACATGCCCAAAAGACAGTGCTAGATACCACTAAAGCAGTGAAGGAAGACCCCCTCCCCAGATAGAAAGTGAAACCACGAGGCAGGAAAAAATTCAAACACAATACAAATAATTAAATCACAACAGTAGCTGTTGCTTGTTAAACCAATTACCAGAATAAATAGACACAAGAACTAGCCAGATTTCTCAAACCAGTTTCTTTTCAGGAACAGAGATTAATCTTTTTCCTTTCAAACAAAGTTGAGTAAGGAAAATTATCCCATCAATAAACACAGGATTAAATGTCACCAAGCACAGAATTAAACTTCACCAAAAACCAGTTTTAGACCAAAACTCAGAAAAGGTATGTAAACTCACATTTGAATGTCAATCTTTCTAGCTAGCCAAGAAGTATTTCCAGGGGAGTATTAAAAAGCTTAAAACAACCCTTTAAGAAAGTATCAAGAAAAAAAACCTCTCCTTTGGAAACAGTAAATCTAGGCATTCTGCCAAGAATGTAATAAGGGTAGAAAAAAACAAAACAAAAGGAGATTTCTTCTAACTACTGGTTCTCTAAACTGCTTAGAAAGTTAATAAGAGGTTCTATAGAACCAGTCAGAACTGGTAGAATCCCACCCCTGCTCCCCAGTCAAATAATATTACTCCATTCTGTATTGTTGGATGTCTTCTCCTTTAATTATAGCTTTAGTTATTTCTTGTTCCCTCTAATCAACGATCAAAATTCCTTCTTATTGTTTTTATACACACACACACAACGAATTTCCTAAAGTGGTTAAGAAAGGAGATGTCCAAATCTAGTCTTCTTTTGAAAGCATTGAACTTCCCTCCCCTCAACTCTCAGAATTTAAAAATCACTGGAGAATCCTATTCTTGTAATCTCCTCATGAGGAGCTATTGTAAGGAACCCTTGTGGGTGATCCTGGGTCCTTTTCTTGCCCAGAGTGGCATTCCAAGGAGCCAATCCATTCAGTGGTTCCTCTTTCTGTCATAGTCATCAGGTCTTGTGCAGCCATCTTTAGTTTGCCATTGCTCCTTGGAAGCCACATTACTGAAAGCAAAGTATATGACGGTGGGCACTTTCTAATAATAAGCGGTTTTAGTCAGACAGTCACTGCTAATCAGGAAAATCTCTTTCTAATCTGTCATCATATTTCACACACAATCCAAAGCGGGGCCAACCATGGTTCTAGATATCTGGAAAATTAATTTTCTCAGTGAAGTCTCTTTCCTTCATTGTACCTGCTCCTGGAATAGGTGGTGAAGGTTGGCCAAATGCCTAGCATGGAAAAATAAAGAAGAGAGGCCTACTCAAAAATCTGATATTTTACAGGGTCATTGGCGCATAGCCCTTGGTGCATAGCCATTGCAACATTTCAAAGTATACGAAAAATGTTCATGTGTATGTGTGTGAACAGGGTAATAAAGGGATCCAGGAAGGAAATGGGTGCCTTTTTCTGGCCACAAAATATATGCAAGCCTACCTAAAGGCTTGTATACAGGCAGACAGCTAAATAAAGAATAGGGGGGAAAGAGAGGAGTCTAGAGGTATGATGGACAAGGGAACAATGAGAGGAAACAAACGACAGGAGGAGGAGATCTAAACAGAAGAAAATAGTGAATAACTGAAAACAGAGATAACAGGTAAAGAGGGGACAGGGAATTCTACCTGTAGAGGTAAAAAGGAGGAGGAGAGAAGAAAGAATTGTGTTGAAAATATGATTGATAGGAGGAGGACAGATGCCTGAAGTGTTTGGGCCAAATACCTATCTGATATGCCTAAGCTTTTCCCCCAATTTCTCTTGAATCACTCCCATGAGCTTGGGTTAGAAATGCTAGTGATAAAATAAAACAATATTGTTCAATTAATCAAATTTCATATCTCCTCAGGAGGAGTGGAAAGGAAGGTGGCTTAGCTGCCCACATGGCATTCTCCGATTTCAGAATATGAGAGAAAGGTCTTGCTTTCACTCCCACTGCCATCACAACCTGGTAAAGGAACCAAAACCACCAAATCAGGGAGTTTAGGAATTCAGAAAGAGGAGATTCTCAAGGGAAGTGTTGGGCTTCCAGTGAATTAATATTTATAACTCCTATAAATAGTTTATATTTTTAAAATGATACTGTCCGATAGCATTTTACAATTGCAAATTTCAGTCTGAATCAAATCCACAGTTGTCTCTCATTATTCCTGCAGTTAATTATATTGCTGATGTGAAATTAATATTTTTCAGGTGAAAACATGGTGGTTTTTCTCTGCTACTTCAACTAAATCTCACTTAATAGGAATGGGATATTCAATCCAGATTTATAGCTGAAATGTTCAGTTTAATTGCTGGGCAGTGTTTCAACTGAACTCTCAGCTCTCCTACTGGGAAAATCATAGGAGAAAATAAATTACTCTATGAGCCTGTGTATATCTCTTAGCCAGAGACTCAGTGAGTTATATTACCTTCTCTAATTGTTTTCAGAACTTCTTTATTTTGATTTTATATTTGATTTGACATGTTATAAGCATCATCCATTTTGACAATGAAAAATGCATTTCCTTCATTAATATCTGATTTCTTTTGGTTTTACAAACTGGGGCCTCCAGGGGTATTATTCCGGCTCATAACCATACATAAGTTTTCATGCTGATTTCTGTAGCCACTCAGCAATTTTTAATAGTGAAAATTATGCCAGCCAAATTGTCTCCCATTTCCCAAAGGGATTATTTGTCCCCTGCTAGTCACTAATAACAATGATATAGTTAGATAGCCTCTTGTAAGAACACTGGGGCAATTCTCTCATGATTGAAGAAGGAAAATGTTTTTGGCAATTTTGGAGACTCTCTTCTCAAACAATCAATATGTGCTAATCAAGGACAAATTTAGGTACAGTAAACTGTGGTTCAAAAGTTTCAGTTTTACATTTAGGCTTCTATAGATTCCTAAGATCTTAATCTAAGACTGAGCATGACTACTGTGATTTTTCTGGGAAGAGAAAGAATATGCCAATGAAAAGAGAGAAAAGCACACCCTCTGAGGGAATGGTGATAAAAAAAAAGTTGTTAGATTGTGTGGAGATGCACAGGCTAACTTTAGAATTAAAAGAAAGAGGAATGGAAATGGAATATTATTTGGTCTGGGACACATGGTATAAATGGTTACAAAATAGAAGTGAAGATTAACTACAAAGATAATTTAAGAGGTATATTAAACCATGGCGATGTATACTGTTATGTTCGGTGCGTGGCGCAAGAAGTGGAGACGAATCGATGAACAGTGAACTTCAACTCTTCATTTAACATGGTGCAACAGCTCTGAGAATGGCCTCAACAGCCCCCTTTATATAGGCAAGCTCTTGGATATTTAGCCGATGAAAACACAGGAACGTTAGCTCTTTTTAACCAATGAGAAGGGCTCATTAATAGCCAATCAGATTCTCCTGAACGGACCAATCCGATATTGCTATTATCGGCCAATCCGAAGTGCAGGGCCAGAACCCTGCACTTTGCTTTAAGGTTTGAACAAACTTTATTCAAGCACTTTTATTAATTCACAACACCCCTTCCCCCCGGGTTCCGTTTAAGGGGTGCGGTAACGTAGTCTTTGAGGTAGGCAGGTTGTTTTGATTGTCTGTTTGATTTACGCTGTCGTCCCGGTATTTGTCTAGAGTCCTGTTGGGGTAGGACGTTATCTGGTGAACAGGGTGCTTCTGATTCTGTATCTAAACTTCCGTTACCATTAATGTCCTCGATATCTCTTTGAGGCGAGTTAACCCCTGTCCCCGATCCTTCTTCATATGTTGAATCTGAGCAGTCATTTGTTCTGCTTGTGCCTTCCGCTGTTCCAAACTCAGCCTCCTCGGCGCTCCTCCCCCCTCAGTTTGGAAATCACCGGAATTGCAGACCCCAGACTGCAGCCTTGAACGCAGCTGATCAATATGGCGCTTCCATATTCTATCGTCGCGACATTTCACTCGGTATGATCTGGGTCTGGTTACTTGGATTACAGTTGCCTCGACCCACAATGGGTCGCCATAAAAGTTTCTTGCGAAAACCAAGTCGCCTACCTGGAAATTTCGGCATTTTCCGCTGGATCCGTGTGGTTTTTCAGGTTCGTACGATGGGTGTAGTTGGTCAAGGTGGGAGCGGAGTTTCCATCCCATCAATAACTCAGCGGGAGTTTTGTTGGTGACGCTGTGTGGAGTGATGTGCTGCAAAAGGAGTATCCGGTTAATCTTGTCTTTGATATCGTCATAGTCCATTTTATGTAGAGTTCTTTTGACGAATTGTACTATGCGCTCAGCCCTTCCATTAGCCGCAGGATACACCGGTGAAGTTAGCGCATGGTGAATACCGCGGTCCGCCAGGTACTGTTCAAAAGAAAGCGTGGTAAACTGGGGCCCGTTGTCAGATACCAGAACGTCCGGTAATCCGTGTGTTGCAAATAATCTGTCCAATTTCCTGATGACCGATTCGGTTGTTGTATTTTTCATCTCATGGATTTCCAGCCAGTTCGAGTAGGCATCCACTGTTAATAAAAATGTGTGTCCATTTGTAGGTCCCGCAAAGTCCAGATGAATACGGGACCATGGTCCCCTGGGTGTTTCCCATTCTGTTGGGGTTGCTTTCGGTGGGGCATTGCTGACTTTCTGGCATTTGGAACAAGTCTTTACCCAGGCCTCAATCTGCTTGTCTATGCCCGGCCACCACGCATAGCTTCATGCGAGTGCTTTCATGTGCACGATGCCGGGGTGGCCATCATGCAAGGTTCTCAGTACCGCTCGCTGTAACCGCTCTGGGACAACGACTCTATCACCCCAAATGATGCAGCCCTTCTGGGAAAACAGTTCCGTCTGTCGATTTTTGAAGGGAGCGTAATTGTCAGGGATTTGGTCCAATGGCCATCCACGTTCTCCCCAGCTGAGGACACGTGCTAAAACGGAATCGCGTTTAGTTTCAATCGCGATATCGCGAGCTGTCAGCGGCAGTTTTTGGAGTATCTCGATCTACAGTGTTGTGATGGTCGGAGCAGGGTCGTCAATGGTTTCTGGAAGTGGTGCACGGCTTAATGCATCAACGTGGGGAATGGCTTTCCTCAGGCGGTGTTGCAACTTATAATTATAGGCAGCCAAGAATTCTGACCAGTGGGTCATTCTGGGAGATAATATATAAGGGGTTGGTTTATCTCCTGCTATTATTCCCAGTAAGGGTTTGTGGTCAGTTATTATCGTGAAAGACCGCCCATAGATATATTCATGAAATCGTTTAACAGCAGATACAATAGCAAGAGCTTCCTTATCGATTTGACTGTAATTGTGTTCTGCTTTTGAAAGCGTTTTTGAAAAGTAGGCAACAGGGGCTTCACTTCCATTTGGTAAAACGTGGCTCAAAATGGCGCCCACTCTGAAGGGTGATGCATCACAAGTAACAGTTAAAGGCAAAGTCTCATTATACTGCATCAAAACAGTGTCGGAGGTCAATAAGTTTTTTACTTGTCAAAACGCCTGTTCCTCTCGGTCCCCCCAAACCCAGGTTGCTTTTTTGTCTAATAAACTATGTAGGGGTTCGGCTACGGTTGCCTTGTGAGGCAGGAAGACGTTATAAAAATTGATAAGGCCTAGGAATGCTTGGAGATCCGCCTTATTTCGGGGTCTTGGGGCGTTTTTGATTGCCCTAAGCTTGCTTTCGGTGGGGTGAATGCCCTGTTTATCTATTAAATATCCTAAAAATTCTACTCGATCAATACATAGTTGACACTCGTTTTTCTTAACTTTGAGACCCAAGTCTTTAAATCTCTGAAGAACCAACCCCAGACGCTCCCTTAGTATTTCTTGAGTTGGAGCAGCAATTAAAACATCATCAAAATAGGGGACAACGCCTTTTATCCCTTGTAATAGTCTTTCCATCAAACTTTGAAAGATTCCCGAGGCCACGCTTACTCCGAATTGGAGTCGGTTACATTTAAACGCACCTCGGTGCGTAACGATCATTTCAGCCTCTGCCGTTTTTCTGTCTACAGGCAGTTGTTGGTATGCCTGGGCTAGATTTAGTTTAGTGAAGACTTTTCCGCCCCCCAGGGAATGGAGAAGGTGTTGCACCACTGGTACCGGGTAAGCGTTTTGCTGCAGGGCGTGATTCAGGGTGGCTCGGTAGTCCCCACAAATTCTTAACGATCCATCTGGCTTGATGAGTGTTACAATTGGGGTTTCCCAGGGGGAATGGTCGGTTAGTTCTAACACCCCCTGGGCAATTAATTTATCAAGCTGCTCGTCAATCTTTGGTTTAAGGGCGAATGGGACTCGACGAGGCTTAAGGTGGATGGGAACTATTTCGGGGTTGAGGTTATATGATATCGGGGTCCCCTTGTACTCTCCTAGTTTGTCTGCAAAGATGTCCTGGAATTCTTGGACGAGAGCCTCTTCCCAGTCGTTGCTGCTGGTTCGGTGAATGCCGGCCACTTCAATTCCAAGTGGAGCAACCATTGGAGGCCTAACAAGCAAGGCCGATCCCTGTCAACTACAGTCAAGGGTAGAGATGCAGTACGATTTTTAAAGGAGACACGGACTTGGCTGGATCCAATGACTGGAATTCGATTTCCTTGATAATCTTTGAGTATGATTCATTGGAATCGTAGGTCTTGTCGCTGGACGGTAGGGATGAGTTGCTTGAGGGTCTTCCAGGAAACCATCGAGAGGGACGATCCTGAATCGACTTCCATCATACAAGGCTGGTTTTCGATGGCCACCTTCACCCGGATTTTCTTGGCGTCCAGTGATGAGGCGTGACCAATCGTAATAGTTTGGTGTGCCTCTTCTCGCTTCGTTGAGTGGTTTAGGGGTTTGTTTCTGTAGGAGTAGTTGTTCCATTGGTGGTTCAAGGGTTCTCGCTTTGCAGGACGGCTTCCTGTAGATTGGCGGTAGTTAGCCCCCCTCGGGGTTTGGCTGGGTCCTTGCTTGCTTCTACAGACCCGTCCGATGTGGCCTCTTTTCCCGCAGAGCGCGTCGAGGAATTTGCAGTCTGATCGGGGGTAGTTTGCCCGACAACCAGCACATTGGTACTGCGATTTCTGGCATTGGTCTCATTCAGACTGGAGCCGGTTGACTTCTTCTTCATCACTTTCTGATGATGATTCGAGGTCCTCGTGGTGGGCTGTCATTGCCGGTTCTTCTGAGTGAGGTGAAACTTCGCTGGCGAGTTGGCGAAGTGGAGCGTGGGTGCAGCGCATTCGAGCAGCCGACTTCCTGATTGCTTCTGCTGCAGTAGCGTCAGCGATGGCATCTGTAAGGCTGATGTCGCCTTTTGCCATCAGCTTACTCTGCACGCCTGGTGAAACTCATCCCAGAACTATTCTGTCTCTCAGGGCTTCTTCAAGGTCGGCAAACCCGCATAGGCCTCCTAGATTCCGGAGATCCGCTATGAAATCTGCAACGCTTTCGCCCTTCCGCTGATCTCTCTGGTAAAATTCATGCCTTCTCACGAGCATTGGTACGGTCGGTGCATAGTGGGCCCTTAGAAGGGGTTCGAGGATGTCCCAGTCCATGGACTTCACTTCTGCCGGTTTCGCTAGTGCTTTGGCCATCTTGAATATGGTTGGCCCGCAATGACTTAGGAATACCACCCGTTTCTTTCCGGTAGTGGCATCCTTCAAATTGTTGGTCTCCAGAAACATCTGGAAGCGATCCATATATGAATCCCAGTTTTCTTGTGCCGGGTCGAATGGAGCGGGTGGTATGACGCTGCCGGACATGGTTCCGGCATTGGTGCGTTTCAGCCACGTGCTCTGTTATCACTTTTTGTAGTGTTCAGTCAACTCTGACGTCTCCACATCCCATCCTCGTCGCCAGTGTTATGTTCGGTGCGTGGCGCAAGAAGCGGAGACGAGTGGATGAACAGTGAACTTCAACTCTTTATTTAACATGGTGCAACAGCTCTCAGAATGGCCTCAACAGCCCCCTTTATATGGGCAAGCTCTTGGGTATTTAGCCAATGAAAACACAGGAACGTTAGCTCTTTTTAACCAATGAGAAGGGCTCGTTAATAGCCAATCAGATTCTCCTGAATGGACCAATCCGATATCGCTATTATCGGCCAATCAGAAGTGCAGGGCCAGAACCCTGCACTTTGCTTTAAGGTTTGAACAAACTTTATTCAAGCACTTTTATTAATTCACAACATATACAGTTATAGGAAGAAAAGGGATTGTAATTGATATGTATATATGAGTATTATTGATGCTGGAGGGCTGCAAAGACTGTAAAAGTGCTATAAATCATGAAATATGTTTAATAAAAATGTTTTTTTAAAAAGAAAAGAGATTCCTTAGCAACTTTGCTTATTCCATGCCCAAAAGTCCATTGGACTTGCAATTCAAACGTATCTGTCAACTAGAAATGAGGTAAGGTTCTCTACTGTAGTTGAGCCAAGAGTGGATTTAGATTAAACTGGTGATACATGTACAGTGGAATAATCAAGAAATTCAAGAAAATAGCAGGGTGATTGTCACCATTTCTCTTAGCATTAATTCCTGAGGCTTGCCCAATATTTAGCCTAGAAATCTTTCTGATAACCATGACATTCTTCTGAACAAAAATTAAACAAAATGCCCTATTATACTTTTAGAATAGACAAGAAAAATGATTGGCCCACAGTGTAATTGATTTTACCTCCTGATTATAAGATTTAATATACAGCATCTTTCATGAGTGAAACGTAGTTTGTTTTAGCTTGTAATTTATTATTTAAATTAATTCCTTGTGGCATCATTCGAGACATAAAAGACTAGTATGTTTAACAGTGTCAGTCTTGGTTATGAAAAATGCTGTTTACTCAACTGTTATAATTATTCTGGATTGTATGATGATGCAGACCACATTCTCTCTCTGTGTGTGTGTGTACATTTATCTTGAATTGTTTGAGGTAGTTCAACTCATAAACAAATATATAATTAGAGATAGCTAAAAGTAATTCTATTATAGGATTGTGTATCAAGTAAGTAGAACAGGAAAGGTTATATCAGATTTTGACATCTGGTTCCTTGCTGTTTTGACAAGCAACTGCACAGTTTTAAGTGAATCATTTTTAACAATGTTGTAGATTTGTTTTGGAAAACCAAAAAACATGACTGATTTGTTTCAATGTAAGGAACAAGAATGAATTTGAAGTTTGATCCATCGGTTCACAACTACATTTGCTAAATCAGGAAATGCCCAGTTTGACTTTGTTCTCTTCTATGAACTCATCTGAACTTAAATTCCTAAATAATAATTTAAATAGACCTTAGATTCTAGAAAAAAAATACAGAGAAGAGCAACAAAGATAATTAGGGGGCTGTAGGCTAAAACATATGAATAACGGTTTCAGGAATTGGGAATATCTAATCTAATGAAGTGAAGGACTAAGAATGACATTATAGCAATCTTCCAAGACTTAAGGGGGTGTCACAAAGAAGAACAGTGAACCTATTCTCCAAAGCCCTGAAAGCAGAACAAGAAGGAAAAACATCAAGGACAGATCCAACCTAGAATTAAGGGAAAGTTTTGTGACAGTGAAAACAATTAATTTCCCTCCAGAAATGGTGGGTGCTCCATCACTTTTTAAGAAGAGATTGGACAGCCATTTTTCTGGAATGGTATAGGGTTTCTTGCTTGAGCAGTGGTTTAGACTAGAAGACCTCCAAGGTCCCTTCCAACTCTGTTATTCTGTTAAATATTTTTTTGGATTTGTATTGTATCTGATAATGGATATAACCAGTGAAAAGAATTTATACAAGTGTAAGAAAGAGCACACATTTTCCCCAGTTATTATTATAATCATGATTTATCACTTGTTGCTTGTATGTACACTGAGAGCTTATGTACCAGAAACAAATTCTCTTTATGTCCAATCACACTTCTAGAATTCTATTTCTAATGTTCATCACATGTACACAATTCAATTTCAATTTCAATGTTATAGTGTTCAAAACCATGAATTCTTTGGCCTATTGCAAATCTTTCTAATAACTGTAAATATGAAAATCATCAATAGCCACATTCCTTGCCTTCAGTTCTTCTCTTGATTTTATTTTATATTACTCTTGACAAAATTCTACTACCATTGTTATGTTAGCCATTTGTGTTTGCCTGTTATTTCTCATCTATAAAATGCTTCTTGTGCTGAGAACCACAAAGTTGTTTTCAGGCAAAATCTGGGCTTGTATCTATTTCATTTACAACAAAATGTTTGCATCACATAATTCATTTTTATTTTCACTTCTCTTTCTATTAACATAGCTGCTGTGTTAAGATAAGTACTGTTAAACATTCCATTTTTCTTACTGATAACATAAGCTTGTAGCCACCCAGAGTCACTTAGAATAGTGAGATGGGTAGCATATAAATTTAATAAATAAAAGAAAAACTTATTTTTGAGAAATACTTGACGTCTCTTGAAATTTCTTTAATTTTTCTTCTTTTCTCTTCATTTCATTCAAAATATCTTGTATTTTGACTCTTCTTTTTGAGTTCACTATTATGTTGTATGAAATAACCTCTAATAAAATCCTTACTTTTATTATTTTACCTAAAAATGCTTTTGATTTCTTTTTACAATCCTCCACGATTTCTGTAGAAACATTTTGCTTAGGTTCCTTTTAATGCCACAGATATTTTCTAGCATTTTTGTCTGTTAAGCAATTTCCTTATCACATGAGAACAATTTCATGCAATTGCAGACCAAGATGCTGTGCTGATGAGATCTCTGCCCCAGCCCAAGCTCACTACTCTTGGACATCTACTCCAGCTTTTTAGTCAGGCAACAAATCAGATTGTGAGAGATGACATTTTTTCCCCATGTCAGACTATTGAAAGAACAACACTGTTTCTCCTATTTAACTCTGGCCACTGCTATGCTTGTTGTAATTAAGGATGTATTGTACAATTTGTTAGTTTGAAACTTGTCCTTTCTTTATTTGTTGGAGACTTAAATACATTGAGAATAATTGCACTCTTCCCTTGCTTTTCAGAGTACTTTATGTAAATGATTAAAGCAGATGATGCTTTTTGTGTTTTACTTCAGTTTCTCATTTGAAACCAACTTCCTGTTCTGTTTTTTTTTAATTCATAGGTTGAGAAACAAAAGTATGCCAATGCCAGAAATAGTTCTATGAATGGGGGTGGTATCTTTGTTGTTTTCCCTGGGAAATTAGACAGGTGACATCTGGCAGAATAAACAATATTTCTACCTAATTTTCCTGTGCTGTTTCTCATAATATTTCAGCCTTCAGATGATCATGGCATATGTTCAGGGAGTCTGCTATAGTACTCTGATCACAACATTCCCAAAGGATGGGGATGTATGTTGAATTTCTTGTCGCCGTTGAGCATAGCAACATGGTTTTAAAGTGGTTTTGAAGTTTGGGACTTTCTCCGATTCATTGAATCTCTAAAGCCACTGGGGGAACAACCTACAAATTCCAGACTACACAATTTATTGAGGGGCTTCAGCCTGTCCCTGAATCATTATTCTTGTCAAGGTGGGAGAGAATAAAACATAGTCCAGAATGAGGATTGTGGATGTCTGCAAAGCAGGGATCTTTATAGATATCGCTTATGTGTGTAAGTTGTAGGGGGTTGTCTTTCCTTTCAGAGAATGATCTGTGTTTATTTGTTGACAATTTGCAGGTTTATCTGGTTTTACTATGCTGATAATAGATTTATTTATATCCTAAACAAAGTTATAATCTTGTTCCAAGTTTTCTTAGAGGAAAGGAAAGGCTTTTTTATGTAGGAGAAGTAATAGAAGAGAAATTAGAAATTACATTTTGAAACATTTGTGCTGATCTGTCATTTCTAAACCAATATAATGATGGAAAATATTTGGTCTGGATGCAGTGCATTCCTATGATTCAAATAGCTCCAAATTGCTTCCAGGCAAGCTATGATTGTTAGTTGCAAAGGTATGTGGTAACTGGTGCTTTGAATTATCATCAGTGAAGGGTTTGCAGATTTATAAGAATTAGATTTTACCATTGAAAGGAATGAACGGTGAGCAAAACAATGAGGAATGAGGTTGCCCAGCCACTCTCAAATCAAACACTTATTTTTTTTTTTTTTACAACAGTTATTCCTCTAGATTTGTGATCTAAGCCAATTTCATCTAAGGTTAAGATGCTGGATGAAGAACCTGGAGTGTTCTATTCCTCTGTGGGGCATGATAGCTAACTAGTTAACCTTGGATTAATCACAGCCCACCTCACAGTTGCTGTTGTGGGAAAAAGAGTAGATGGGAACATTATTTATGTTTTCTTTAGCTGTACAAAATAAAAACAGGATGGAATATTATGGTTGGTCACATGGCCAGTTGTATAGGCTGGATTTGGCATTTTTATCCACTTATCAAATCTTTCCCAAGGACCTGGGACAAGCAGATGTTGTTGTCTGATGATATTAAAGGTATCATCACAGAATATAATCTGTTCCAAAGCTGCAGATGATCAATGATAATTAGTCAGTGCCTAATGTAGTCCTCTAGTTAATTTGGGATTTCCTAACACTATTGATACTATCTTTGCTTTCTTTTTGTTGTGTCTTCGGAAATGATGCCAGGAGTCGGTGACTTTGTATCAAGCTCTTTTATTGATGTGGGAACCGAACTGGCGCTATTGGGAAACTTCGCGGCTTTTATTTCTTCAGCCGCGGCGGCCGCGGCCAATGGCACCACTTTGAATCTCCCGCGATTCGAATAGACCAATCGCGGGAGATTCCTTGCGAGCCAATCGGCGCGGCTCGCCTAGCCAATCAGAGTGCCCCGCACTTTGGCCAATCAAAGCGCGGGGATCTCAAGAATGCTAATGAGGGGACAGAACACCCCTCCCCTCTTGGTTTAGTCCTTACGTTGCGTAGTCCCGTAGGTAGGCGGGGCTCCGTCTTAGCCTACTGGACCTGCGCAGCTCAGTCGTAGGTTGGATCCCGGCCGGTTCAGTCGGGGTCTCTGCTTCTCCGGATGCCGTCGTGGGAACCGGCTGGTCGGTCAGGCCGGGCCGCTCTCCGTAGCTCCTTCCTGGGCTTCCCGGGTTGGTTGAGCTGTGGGTTTCGCCGCTCCTGCTCGGTCTCCCCGGGTCGGTCGAGCTGGCCTGGCTGTCTCTTCCTGGCGAGGTTTCGTGCTGGCTGCTTTCCGGTAAGTATGGTTGGTTTATTCTTCTTTGGTTTTGGTCCCCTGGGTATTCCCTCCCCTCTTGGTTTGTGTTGCGGGGGTTGGTTTTGCCTGCTTGTGCGTCGGTGGTCTCTTGGGTGGTCGTCCTCGATCTTAATTGGTCGATGTGGCATTTCCACGCTTGCCCGTCTGTTGTTTGTAGCCGGTACGAGTGTGGGCCTGTTATTTGTGTGATGACGGCCGGTACCCATAACGGGTCTCCCGTTAGATTTTTTGCGTATACGGGGTCACCTGGTGCGAAGGTTCGGTGTTTGCTGGTTGAGTCTGGGGGTTTCTCTGGGTTATACGTGGGGTGTAATCTGTCAAGTGGGGACCTTATTTTCCTCCCCATTAATAGTTCGGCTGGGCTTTTATTCATTGTGGTATTTGGTGTTATGTGTTGGGTGAAGAGTAATTTATTTATTTTGTCCTGGATCTCCCCGTGGTCTATTTTCTGGATGGTTTTCTTAGTGAATTGCACCATCCGTTCTGCCCTACCGTTTGCCGCCGGATGCGCCGGTGCTGTCAGCGCATGTCGGATGCCCCTTTCCGCTAGGAACTTTTCGAATTCTAGCGAGGTGAATTGGGGCCCGTTGTCGGAAACGACGACGTCTAGGAGGCCGTGTGTTGCAAAAAGTTTGCCGAGTTCCTTGGTCACAGCCTCCGTGGTTGTCGTTCTCATGTTGCTTACCTCCAGCCAGTTGGAGTAAGCGTCTACTGTTATCAGGAAGGTGTGTCCTTTTGTGGGCCCGGTGAAATCTATGTGGATCCTAGACCAAGGTCCCCTTGGGGTTTCCCACTCTAGGACGGGTGCTGTGGGTGGGCTTGGCCTAGTTTCCTGGCATCGTTGGCACCTTGCTACCCAGGTCTCAATCTGTTTGTCCATCCCTGGCCACCAAGCGTAACTTCTGGCCAGGGCTTTAGTCCTAACGATGCCCGGGTGCCCCTCGTGTAACAGTTCCAGAACCTTCCCTTGTAGCTTTTCTGGGATGACCACCCTATCCCCCCATAGTATGCACCCTTTTAGCAATGAGAGTTCTGTTTGCCGGTTCTGGAATGTCTTGATGGACTCATCGTTGTCCCTTTCCGGCCACCCTTTCTCTACCCAATGCAACACCCACGCCAGACGTCTGTCTTTATTAGTTTCGTGGGCAATGTCTGACGCAGTTCAAACCCTCCAGCAACTAAGACTAACCTGAGCACAATCAAGCCCCCACCTGAACAGAACACGCCTCCAGCCAATCAGAACACAGCCAACCCCCCAACTAATCAGAACACAGCCAAACCCCCAACCAATGAGAACACACCCCCACCCAATCAGAATACAGCCAAGCCCCCAGCCAATCAAGTCACACCCCCACTAGCAGTTAAAAGGAAGAAGCAGCTGCAAGCTCACATCACTCTGAGAAGCACAGAGCTGAAGACCAAGCCTGAAGATGATGAATGAGACTTCATCGAAACGTTGTCTAGATATGTCCAATCTTACGCGGGAGAAAACCCGAATAACCAAAGATCCACATACAAATACCCGCGAGAACCTCAGAAAACATATATATATATATATATATTTTCTTAAGTTTTCGCGGGTACTTACATGTCTGGCATTCAGCTTTGTTCGGGTATTTTCCCACGTCATAGTAGTGGTGCTTTTAAAGTTGTAGCAACATTTCAGCAGAATCTCATCTACCATCATCAGGCTTCTGTATAGTGTTCGTCTGTGAGTTAGACTTTTACAGTGGTTTCAAATTTAAATTTGGGGCAGCCTATTGCTGTGACAGAATGGTTTTTTCTTCATCCTGATTGGTTGAGAGTCTTGGACTGTGTTTATTGGTCTTGGAGTTTGCTGTGTTCTGCTTCTAATATCTTCTGTCTGTTTTTTTAGCTCTTTTTGTATCTTGATTGGCTGGCAACATTGTGTTACTTTATTGGAGGCCTTTAGTGCAGCTTGGCTTTGGGTAAATGGACGGCTATCATTAGTTAGGAAGCTGGGTTTCATCTGGGTGCCTGGTTGGGGTGTGTTTGAGATGGAGGTATCAGGGGGGATCTGTTTGTGCCCAGGTGTTTTCCTGGCTTGTGGTGTGGAGATTTTTTTGTTTGTGAGTGCAGGCTTCCAAATGATTGACAGCCTGGTGGAATCATCTCTTCTGTTCATGCTTTCTGGTCTTTTTTCAATCTCTATGGCTTCTCTGATGATTCTGTGGCTGGGATTTTCTATAGTGGCTAGGGTTTTGGTGCCATTGAAGTTGATGTTATGACCTGTGGCTTCCATCTGTTGGACTAGTGAGGAAGTGTGTTCCAGCTTTTTGACTGCATTTTTGTGTTCATCCAGGCGGGTGCTTATTCTTCTATTGGTCTGTCCAATGTATGTGGCCGGGCATGATGCACAGGGGACTTCATATATGCCTTGGTTTTCCAGGTCAATTTTGTCTTTGGGGTTCCTGAGGATGGCTGCTATTTTTCTGTCTGTTTTGAAGGCAGTCTTGATGTGGTGTCTGTATAGAATCTTACTAATTTTGTCTGTAGTGCCTCTTATGTAGGGCAGGGCAGCTATTCCATGGGTCATATATGTGTGTGTGTGTGTGTGTGTGTGTTTTCTTAAGTTTTTGCAGGTACTTACATGTATGGTATTCAGCTTTGTTCATGTATTTTCCCATGCCATTATAGTTGTGCTCTTAAAGTTGTATATATATACAAAAACACATATCTACTGACCATGTAATACTTTGCCTTGCCATTTCTTCTTGCTATTATTCATTTGGTCTTCCTTGTAAGCCAGTTTGGACTCTCTGGTATTTAGTAAGCCTTCATGGTGTACTAGTTTCAGTGCATCTTCTTCAGTACCCTTCACTTATTCTTTCAATTCTTTTTTTTTTTCTTCAACTGTCTGATGTACATGTAGTGTTCTATACCACATATGCTTCTTGGTAAATAGAATCTATCCACATCACTGTGAAGGAATTGTTCATTGTCATTATATTTCTGGTCTTCCTATTCAGAGAATTTAGTTCTGTTTGAGTCCAGTCCACTATTCCAGCTATGAATCTTATGCTTGGAATTGCCAAGGCATCAATTGCCCTAAGGATATTGCCTAGGCATCAATTGCCCTAAGGATATTTCCTCCACTGACTTTGGACTTTAAGATCTTCACTTTCATCCCCAACCTTCTTCTTGGCTTAGTGTGCTTGATGTTGTTACCCTAAAGGGTGCCCAGGTATTTGTAGTGATTGTCTTCATCCAGATTCATCCAGATATCTTGATTCCTTTAGTTTTCATTATTTTCCCCTATTGATGAAAAGAGGAACACATTTGTCCAGTCCAAACTCCATTGCAATATGGTAAGCAGTGATTCTATTTCAAATGGAGTTTTTCCATATGTTTCAGATCATCCATGTAAAGGAGGTAGAATAACATCTGGCAGATGTTTTGATGTTTGATAGTCATAGCCTGACTTGTTCAGTATTGAAAGGGGAGTCAACGCATTGACAAAAAGTAGTGGTGATAATGAATCTTACTGAAAGATTCATCTCTTGATATTAACCTCTCCCACTCTATCACACTGACCAGCAACAGTGCCTTTGTGTCATCAATCTTTGCATAAAACTTCTGATATTTGTACTGGCTCCTGTTATTTCTAGGTTCCTTGATTATCCAATCATGAGGTAGAAAGTCATTATTTTTACATGTGAATAATCTATAATTAGATTCCCAGTATAAGACTGGTGGAAACTTAATAATTCAAGTCTTAACCAAGGTCCTAAGAAATTATTAAGGAGATGCATGGGAATGTAGGCAGTCCCAAGCAGGGTAGGTTTTTCTCTTTGTGTGTGTGTGTGTGTGTAAAATTAGGGTGTTCAGATTTGATAAATGCAATATTTACCACCCAGAAATTGTCTCAGTGATAAGATGGAATTTATTTAATAGATAAATAAATACGTTCATGAATCGAGAAAGTCCTTTTGGCTTTGTGCCAAGGGCTCCAATCACAATTGATACAACACTGGATTATTACTCCAGTATAGATGTATGCATAATTAAGTCTCAAAAAGGGAATATTGTGCTTAATTATATATATTGAGTATCTATGTATAGTGTGCCAAAGTTGAATATGCCCATTTAGTCTGGTCATCTTGACATCAATATAAGATGTGTTTGAAACAACAGGCAATCTATATTTATTTTCTGGAAACTAATTAAATCTCTTTTATTTCAGCAAAACTTCACGTAGTGAGCTTCTATCTTGGGCTTTAAATTTAATTTTAACCTTCCTTCCTTCCTTCCTTCCTTCCTTCCTTCCTTCCTTCCTTCCTTCCTTCCTTCCTTCCTTCCTTCCTTCCTTCCTTCCTTCCTTCCTTCCTTTCTTTCTTTCTTTCTTTCTTTCTTTCTTTCTTTCTTTCTTTCTTTCTTTCTTTCTTTCTTTCTCCCTATTGTATTTCACCCAGAGTCTTTTGGGTTTAGGATTGTTTATAGATGATATTAACAAATACATTAGCAAACAAATTTTATAAGAAATGAACATTGTATTATGTACAAAAAGGTGTAACAGGAGTGATTGCTAGCAGCCATTCTTGAGTAAGAAAAAGCAATGAATGCATTTTTTTTGTAATGGGGACTATAAGCATTTCTTCGTTTGCACTTTTTATCAGCCCCCAAGCTCTTTATGCTGCATGCTTCTCATATGGTTTTACTGAAATTTTAAGGCCCACCTTTTTTTAAAAAATGCATAGTTGAGTGTGTTTGCATATAGGTGTATGTGTGTGTTTATGCGTGACTAGCTTACTTTTATTCACCAATTATGGTCACAGAGTGCTTAACTCAAACATGATACAAGTACTCAAGTTTAGTACAACTCAATTTTATGAAAGAGAAGGTTTCTTATTAATGTTGCCTATTGATAGACATAATGATTCATACAGCAGAAGAGGCCTTTTCACAGAGTATGTGGAATTTCATCAGAGGTCAGAGCTTTCTTTGGCTTCAGTGTCTTCGCAATTGTTGGTCAACTTAGTTCTCATTGGGAATTTTCCAGCTTCTTCCCGGGATTCTTCCAGCTGCTGTTTATATCATAGGTCTTTCTAACCTTAAGGAAATTCTTTAGGTTACAGACGACAAGCCATTCTCCATGAGATATTCTCCATGAGATATTTTGGTTATCTTTTTCTTGGCAGCCAAGAGTTTCCCCTATCTGTTTTTGCGTTCAACTTCCCAACTAATCTCATTTTTTTTTCCACACAGTTTCTATGTCTGTAGTTCTATGACCTCATGTTTTGCCCATGCTTCTGTCTCCTGTAACTTTTCCCAATCATCCCATAGTCATCTTCTGAAATGTTTGCATTGAATTGTACTTTTTCAGAAATAGAGTCAGAGAATAAAGATGGTCTGGTAAACCTGATCAATGAATAAATCAAATGTGAATAAACCAGATAGCTATACATACACAATCTATATGTACGCATACACATACAGAGAGAGAGAGAGAGACACAGACACACATACTAATGATCCAAAAGGCTTAATATATCTTTTTTATTTGTAACTTGTTAAAATTGTGGCAGTGTGATCTTTGAGTCTATTCTCAGTCATCCAAGTCATGGTTATCCCAAAGGTGTTTTTTCAGGAGTCAACTGGACTTTCTTGCTTTTTTTCTTTTGAAGACGTTTTACTTCTCATCCAAGAAGCTTCTTCAGCTCTGACAGGATAGTGGGGAATGGAAGGATTTATATTCCTTGCAGACAGCTGGTCATTTGCATCCTTTTAGAGGGTTAATAGAATAACAGAGTTGGAAGGGACCTCGGAGGTCTTCTAGCCCAACCATCTGCTCAAACTGGAGGCCCTGTATTATTTCAGACAAATGATTGTCCAATCATTTCTCAAAAAACCTCCAGTGTTGGAGCACCCACAATATCTGGAAGGAAGCCATTCTACTTGTTCTCATGTTGTTGAAGCATGACCTGACCTGGATGTCTAATAATCTCTACAGACTTTTAACTATATAATTTGCTATCAACACCTTTTGAATGATGTAAGAGCAGAAATGGATTTCCAGAGGAAAAAATGCAGACTACAGGAACCAGGAGCACTACTCAGGTGACCCTCAGTTCACAGATAAATCTCCAAGTGCTTCAATGACCCTCTAAAAGGATGCAAATGACCAACTGTCTGCAAGAAATATAAATCCTTCCATTCTCCACGATCCTGTCAGAGCCGAAGAAGCTTCTCAAATGAGAAGTGAAACGTCTTCAAAAGAAAAAAAACAAGGAAGTCCAGTTGTCTCCTGAAAAAAACACATTTGGGTGTGATCTTTGAGTTTGTAAAAAAGGATGGACTGCATGTGTTTCAGAGGCTATAGATAGCTTATCCTGTTCTGCCATAACTTCTGACCATTAAATAGCAAATCAAGGTAAATGGGAGTCCAAAAAGAAATCTAGCCACTGATTATGACCACTTACATTCTATGATTCTAGAGCAGCCGAATAAGGCACATCATATGCTGATGTACTTGCCTTGCAAAGTGAGATAGGGTCTCATTGCTTTGCTTGAATGTGTAGCTCACACAAGCTAATGGATATTCCTACTTGAATTGATCATCCTTTTGTCAAAGAAATACTGAAGACCATAATCCACTTAACAGATAACAGATAATCAGAGTTGGAAGGGACCTTGTAGGTCATCTAGTCCAACTCCCCGCCCAAGTGGGAGACCCTTGAGAATGGCTGAGCTGAACTAAAGTAATATTTATTTAGGGGAAAAAATATAGAAATACGTAGCTGAATTTTTGCAGGTCATTCACTGGGATCTATATTTAACAGACATGTGGGAGTAGTATATTTAATGTAAGACTATCAACACTATGTTTAAAGTGTACTAAGTAAGATTTACAAAGTAAATATAGTGTTTTCAAACATGGTGAAAGAGAAGAAAACATGGTGAAAGAGAAGAAAATAAAGGGCTCTGAACATCCTCCAGTGCAGGAGAAACTATACCAGAGTGAAGAAAAAGATAACAGATAACAGATAATCAGAGTTGGAAGGGATCTTGTAGGTCATCTAGTCCAATTCAACCCAAGCGGGAGACCCTATACTATTTCTCTTCTTGTCCAATCTCTTCTTGAAAGTCTCAAGTGATGGCGGTACCACAACTTCCGAGGGCAACTTCTGTTCCATTGGTTGATGGTTCTCACTATCAGAAAGTTTCTCCTTATTTCCAGGTTAAATCTCTCCTTGTTCAGTTTCCATCCTTTATTCCTTGTCTGGCCTACAGGTTCTTTAGAAAATAGCTTGACCCCTTCTTCTCTGAGGCAGCCCCTCAAATATTGGAAGACTGCTATCATGTCTCCCCTGGTCCTTCTCTTCCCTAGATTAACCATGCCCAGTTCTGGCTCTCTAACTGTATTCCCAATATATTGATCAGCACAATAATATTGTACCTGTAAGGCTGTTCCTTTGCAATTCAGTAGTATCAATAAATGTTTTATTAAGGTCTATTATAGCATGACATGCAATGACAAAGGGCCAAAACACAGGATTAAAAAAGGAGAAAATATTAGAGAGAAAAAAATGTAAAGTGAGATGAACATGGAAACAAGGGGTTTGCCCGATCTGGTCTGAACCGGTAGAATCCTGCCCCTGATGTTAACACATAAAAGAATATGTATGTGTACCTCTTGACTAAAGATAGGAGAGGAATGAGCGATCCAACTCAAGATTTATAATACATTGTATTATAATTTTTAATACATTATAAAATATAATAAAATATTTATTATAAATATAACCATTTTAAACATAAAATATACTACATTGTATATAATATTAAATGTGTCTATATGCATAAATATGGAATGATTACAATAATGTAATATACACTTACAATAATATAATTTGTGTTAAATAGGATATATGATATCATATAACACTGCATACTATATCATTTCAAAACATAGTGTATCGGAGAAACTTTTAACATAGTTCATCAAACAGTATTTAATAGGAAAATTATAAACCAGAAAATTCAGGGCAAAATTGTGTCCACTAAATTTAACCTGGAAATAAGGAGAAACTTTCTGACAGTGAGAACAATCAACCAATGGAACAGAAATTGCCCTTGGAAGTTGTGGGGGAATCATCACTTCAGACTTTCAAGAAGAGATTGGACTCCCATCTGTCAGAAATGGTGTAGGGTCTCCTGCTTCGGCAGGGGGTTGACTAGATGACCTACAAGGTCTCTTCCAACTCTGATTATCTGTTAAATGACTATTGTGGTGGAGATATATAGGTGGGAAAGACTTCCTAAACATTATAGCTAGATTTTTTTTCCCCAGTTTTTTTTATTTAAATAAATTAGTGCTACTCTCATGTTAGACAGTACAAATGAAAGCTCCAACTATTTATTATCTGCACATCTATTAACAGTGCATTATGGTAAAGAGTAAGGGACAGAACTACTACCTAGAATTTCTATAAGTCCTATGAAAAGATTAATATTTGGAAGTGACTTGAGCAGATGTTTCCCTGACTCACTGGGATGGAAGAAGGAAGGAGACAATCAGATTTACAAGATTCTGTTATCATAGCCACTCTTAATAAATTCCTATGGAGTTGATTTGCTGGTTTGGTGTACCTAGTGGGACTGAGTTCAGTAGACAGGAGTTAAGGCAGGGGTGCCCAAACTTGGCAACTTTAAGACTTGTGAACTTCAACTTCCAGAATTCTCCAGCCAGCTATGAGTTGAAGTCCACAATTCTTAAAGTTGCCAAGTTTGGGGACCTGTGAGTTAAGGTAACTTCATAACTTCCAAGTAGAAATCAAGATAGTCAGGAAGTTTACCCTGCTTAGGCTTTATATCTGTACATTATTTCAACACTTTTTTGTTTCTTTTCTGGCAATACATCATTGATAGTAACACATTCCTTTCTAAGATCAAAATTACACAGTGCCAGAAATTTTTGTAGGAGAGATTTGGAGGATCATTCATTCATTAATTCAATTTGTATGGTTGCCGATCTCAAACCAGCTGCCCGGAGGCATACAATAAGATGAACAAATGTCAACTGAGTGTTGGAAAAAGAAAATAAAACTATTGTTCCCTCATTTTATGCTTCCTAAATATGCTTTATGGTGGATTGACTGAGATCCCCCAACTCAGCTGTTTCTTCACATATCTTATCTGAATTGGATCTAATATAGCCAAACTGAGAGAACATTAAGTACAGAATATTGATAGAACAGTTGGCCATAAGTTGAACTGAACTGAAAGTCAATAGATTTAAATGCTTGACTTAGACTCCATTGACCTCACTGAGCCTAACTGGAATGTGATTAAGTGAGCATCTTACCTAACATGAACTACTGTCAAAGATAGTGTTATTTAATATACCATATATACTCGAGTATAAGTCGACCCGAATATAAGCCGAGGCACCTAATTTAACCACAAAAAACTGGGAAAACTTATTGACTCGAGTATAAGCCGAGGGTGGAAATGCAGCAGCTACTGGTAAATTTCAAAAATGAAAATAGATACCAATAAAAACTTTCACTAGGACAGTTGAGAATAAGTTTGATGTTCATAATTTCCTCTTTGAAAGAGACCAGTAAATAGGGAACAAGAAGATGAAGAAAAAGAAGTGTGTTTTTTCACACTGCAGTGAACAAAAATGGCATCATAGGAACAGGCTTATTCTCAGTCCAAAGGTTTGTTTCTGATTTCTTCCCTGATTTAAGGGAAATTTGGGAAATGATCTCACTATCATGAAAAGTTTAATTGATTCACTAACCCAAAAGATGATGATGATGACAGTGGTAGGCAGGAGTCACTCTCTCCCTTGCAAGAAAAAAGCAAGAGCCGTTCTTATGATCTCTCCCTCTCTCTCTCTCCCCCCGTAATACAGTCAAGCCCTTTCCAGCACGCGCGATCTGCCTTCGCCACTTTGCACCTTGCAAATGCAAAATCCTGGGGTTTTTGCATTTGCAAGGTGCAAAGCGGTGGGGGTGGATCCCGCGTGCTGGAAAGGGCTTGACTGTATTACGGGGAGAGAGAGAGAGAGAGAGAGAGAGATCATAAGAACGGCTCTTGCTTTTTTCTTGCAAGGGAGAGAGTGACTCCTGCCTCCCACTGTCATCAACATCTTCTTTTGGGTTAGTGAATCAATTAATTTGGGAAATGATCTCACTATCAGAAAACAACGCGAGCCACCACCACCACCTCCTCCTCCCCCTCCTCCCGAGTGGACTGAAAGCAGCTGGAGCTGAGGAAACGAAGCTGAGTGGAGCCGAAGCAACCTCGGCTCGCATTGTTTTCTCAGCCTAGAGAAAGGGGAAGGGGGCTTATCTGGACCAAGGGTGAGTCTCCCCCTCAGTTTCCCCTGAAGGATCTTCCGTCGCTTTTGCCTTCTCCCTACATCTTCCCTCTGTTAAAATCCCCACACACACACACACAAACACTTATTTTCAGTCAGATAGATTTCGTGTCTGAGCATTCTCACATGGCGGTGGGTCTTCCCCCCCCTAAAAACAGTTAAAAAAAGAAAAAACAATATATCCTCAAGCAAGAACTTTTCTGCTTCCGATTACCCCCATGCTTAAAAGTTGCAAAGGAAACACGGAAGCAGGGAAGCGGCTGCCCAGCTTCGGAGCTCCACACCATTTTTTTTTCAGAGGGGAATCTGACTCGAGTATAAGCCAAGGGGTTTTTTTTCAAGCACAAAAAATGTGCTGAAAAACTCGGCTTATACTCGAGTATATACGGTAGGTTCCTTTAATACAGTACAATACAATACAAGTAAAATTGACAAAAAGTATAGTGAAGCATAAGATTACAAAGAAAACTCTTGGAGGTTCAGAATTGTATCTTTTCTTCTTCAGCTCTTTTGCCCTTGAATTATTTTAATGGATTTTACATTCATTTATTTCTTCAAAAAACAACTTACCATTTTTCATTTCAAGGAGGCTCTCTTGAGCTGCATTTGGAAATATATATATTTTGAATATTTACTTTATTACTTACTTAGATCATATTTGGTGAAGAGGACTTTCTGGTTAGGGCCACCTGCTTTATACAAAGTCTCCTTTTATGTGCATGCCAAATCAATTTTACACAAAGCTTTTCATCTCTTTCACTTGGCCAATGGAAATATGTATGTTAAAAACTAAACTATCTATTGAGGAAATGAAAAAGATACCCAGGAGGCTTCATGGTCTTTGAGAATTAGCAAATAAAAATTTGCAGATGTCATTTTCTCTCTTTCTCTCTTCCTCCCTCTCCCCTCCCCCCTCTCTTTCCCCCTTTCTCTTTAAATTACAGTACATGCAAACAGAAGGATAAAATTTCTTAAATATATGGATTAACCCTGCAACTGTTCTAACCATAAAGGCTTTATATTTGCTAGCCAACCTACTATTCAAAAAAAAAAAAAAAAAAACCTAAGGCAAGCTTGTTGCCTTCTAGGTGTATTGGATCACAATTCTCCCTATCTATGACTTTTGGCAAATGATAATTGAATTTATAGTGCAATACCTGGAGAAGGCTGAGATTTGGTTGAATACTGATTTTAAAAAATGAACATCTATGGTTCTAGTGCATAACTAATTTTCCTTCCTTCCTCAAGTTTCAGAAATACACATCAAAACAACAATTCAGGGCTTTCAATTCTAATAGATATATGAAAGCATTTCTCTCTTCTGAAAGAACTAAATCAATATTTATATTACTTGATAATAAAACTGTAGTGTTGAAGCAGGGACAAGTCTGGCTCAGATAGAAACCTCAAGGAAATTCCAAGGCTGTCAATTAAACTGGGAAGTTGGGAAAAAAAACCTGGAAGGGTGATTGCAAATTACTTCCATACTGCTGACAAAATCAGGAATCAATTAATATGTTTATTAAATAATAACATGAGCATGGCAGATGCATAATTTATTATAGGTTTGACTTCATAGTAAATATCAATAAGTTTGGAAGAAGGCGGAGCCTCCTCACCGACGGATGGTAGATCGCAACTCTCTGCGGCTATCATCCGTGCTCTTTTGTCGGAGAGCCCCAATCATTTTGATTAGGGGCTAAAACTGCCTTGGAGGGGCAGTGGAGTAAGAGGAAGCAGCAAGCTTGATTGTGGGGAGCCGCATCTCCCCCCCCAGGCTTGGTTTTTTTTCCTCCCGAAGACGACTGCAGTGGTGGTCCAAAATGGCCACCCTGAAGAGGACGACTCAGCTGGACTAAGATTTGTGCAGGAGGGAAGAAAGAGGTGGATAACATCTGAACTGGGACAACTGGGCAATTTAACTAAACAAAAGTACCCCAGGATTAAGGTAACAT
This sequence comes from Hydrophis major, assembly GCA_033807585.1. Classification (NCBI taxonomy): domain Eukaryota; kingdom Metazoa; phylum Chordata; class Lepidosauria; order Squamata; family Elapidae; genus Hydrophis; species Hydrophis major. The sequence goes on along the minus strand of CM066332.1, from coordinate 33,416,792 downwards.
AGAATTTTTAAGAAAAGAAAAGTGAGCGGCGAAATTACAAAGGAACAGAGAAAAAAAAAGAAAATATTTTTGACAGAAAATATGAATAAGTTTGCAACAATGCAAGTCTCTGTTAAGGATAGTAAAACATTTTTGTCCCTATCTATGCCTACAAATAAGAATTTGCTTTTCCTCTCTATCATACTCATATGAGAAAATCAGACAGCTCTGAGCCAAAATTGTTTGCACTGCTCAAGAGAATGAAATATTCTTTACTTTCCTTAATAATTTCAATTTGTGTCCTCATTTTCTATTCCCAAAAAGAAATGCTGTGACTTTCCTTTTAGTGGAAATGCCTAATATGAAATCTAGAGAAACATAAACTCCTCAATATCTTAGTAGCAGCTGCCAGAATTCCTCCAAGAGTTATTAACCAAGTATAACTTTGATGGGACAGTGCAAGAACATTATTGGAAGTTACCACAATAGTATTTCATTTATTTAATGTAATATGATGAAACTTAAATTGCATCAAATAAAATTCAGGCTTCATAATGTTCCCACCCATTTTTATATCCTAAATATCAGTGTGCCACATGAAAGGTAAGTATTCCCAGTGAAAGGGTGCACTATTAAGATGTCAACACAATGTTTTGGAGCTCCTTTGCCATAATCTTTGCATTGCCCATCTATTTGTCAGTGGCAACTCACTATTGGTGCTCAATTCCCATATCTTGCAAAAGAACAGTTGCTTTGTTGCACTCAATGAATCTGTATTTATGGTCCAGAATTTTCCACTTACAGTATCTGTAGAGTCAAGAGTATGAATTCCATTAATGTCAATTTCAAACATATGGCCATCATGTTCTGAAAATAAATCCTTCTGTTTGCCTTGTATTTCAGTCAGAATTACATGGTAAGTACACTGTGATGGTAAACAGTTATGCCTAAGGTTTATGTGAAGGAGATTTGTCAGGGTATTGTTGATAAAAGAATTTGGAGGGGATGGGGAAACTGGAAACAATTTAGATCTGTGGGTTTTTCCGAGTGTACATTTTAGGTCTTTGTGTAAAAGGCAGCTTGCTGACAATTTACTGCAATGGATCATATTCCTTATTTAATTGAAAGAATGCAATCCAGACTATGTTTCAGTATCCTGTAATTGAAGTCATGTCTTCAGTTAAGTCAGTGCTGTTGAAGGTTGAAAGTAACTTCAGACAGTAATTTGTTAAGGGTGATCAACAGCTGAGTTCTTTGTTGTCTAGTGATTGTTCCATACCTTTCACTTGGGTGATCCTTCCTTTGATCAAAGTTAGTCCAAGCTGTCCTACAGAAGAAGCACAGGCAACATAGCACCTGTATCAGCTACAATAATTAAATCCTTACCCCACTTGTGTAATATTGTTGTCTCTCTCACCAGAATTGCAGAATTCCTGTTTATTTTAAATGAGGTCTAGCATTTTCAAAACAACTTGAGCAATAAGTTACATACAACATACATTCAGAATTAGAATTATAAGGTTAGCAATTATAAGCATTATATTTAGGAAGACAGCAATTTTTGGGGAAACAGAGTTCATGAAACAAATTTGAATGATAAATCTGCAGATTAAGTTGGTATGAACCTTACAATATTGGTCGGAATAAGACAATTCATGGGGGTCTTAGCTGGATCAAGAAGGATTAGGTGATCCTATTCTTCTTGGATGCCAAATTAGAGGACAGTTAAATATATAAAATGTGTTTTAGCTGCACACATTTCTAACAAGAGTAAAAGGTGTTCGACTAAAATGTCCTTGCACTGAAATCTGGCTTACTGCCTATTCTTACAATGTTCTATACTTCCTGAAAAATTTATTCCATTAAGATAAAAAAAGAAACCAGTATGGTCCAATCCCTTAATAGATAAAGAAGGGAACAGAGTTCAATTTTTATAACTCATACTTAAAAATTGGGAATGAATTAAGATGGGCTATGCTCCAAAACAACAGAAGGTTTAAACTACTGGATGTTTCAGATTTCCTCTCCATTATTATTTTTTTAAATGTAAAAATCTGAGGCTGCTTCAAGTCATTTTGCATTTGGACAACCTCTAAATCTAATAAGCAAACAAATATATGAAATAGCCAAAGATAGATAGAAAAATGACTCTTTCCAGGACCATTGCAATGTAGAAGGACCTCAGTAACAGGTGAAGCTGATGGGAAACTCCATTATTTATTGATTTGGTTATTTGTATCCTGCCTTTATTATTTTTTACAAATAATTCAAGGCAGCAAACATAGCCAACACACCTTTCTTCCCCTATTTTCCCCACAACAAACTCATGAGGTAAGTTGGACTGAGACAAAGTGACTACCCAGCTGGTTTTCACGCTGATGGTCTCCTGCTTTCACGTGAAAATGCTGGTTTTCACGCTGATGGTCTCCTGCTTTCGAGCCTAGTGCCTTAACCACAAAATCAAACTGGCAAAATGGTACTTAACCATGTAGAATCAAATGTATGACTATTAGTCAGTAATAGCCCCTGTCCAATAAGTTTTATTAACATATTCGTATATATATAGGATAAAATCCCAAACTACAGTTCTTTAGGAAATAAGTCCCACTGATTACAGGGGTTAATGTGAGTTGACTGCAAATTACGATTTTGTAATACATGATCCATCAAGAAATTTATTACAGATCCTTCTTCATACATTACAAAAGTAATGTTTGGAAATGCATACAAATAGCTTGTTCCATGCAATGTAAAAGAAATAGTTAAACTGCTTTAGTAATTAGAATTAATTTAGGGTTGACTAAACACTTTAAAAATCCTGTAATATAACATCTGTTCATAAATGCTCGACTGCATCCATAGATGCTTATTCTCAATGAAGTCAACATGCTAAAGTATTCATAACTGAATCCAGACAACAGCCCTAAGTTATTATTGAAACATGCCATCATTTTGAATTTAGTTTAGGATATTGTGAAATTTAGCACAATAGAATTAACAGAGAAAATACTACATAAGCCATTTATTTAAAACTTTGCCAAATTGATTTTTTTAAAAAATGCTACTCTTTGCCAACAGTAAGGATATTGCCTAAGTTTTAATCCATTTTGTTTGTTGTATAAACTTATAGTGACTCATTATGTGCTTGCTTTCAATATTGTGTGGGCTTGTAACTACATAGCCAAAAAGGCATTAAGAGTTGTTAATCCTACGTAGCTTTTTCTCTGGTAATATCACATTACTAACTAGAGCATACAAAACATTTGCAAGACCAATACTTGAATACAGCTCATCAGTCTGGAACCCACATTAAGTATCTGATATTAACACAGTTGAGAAAGTCCAGAAATATTTCACAATAAGAGTTCTCCACTCCTCTACTCATTGCAGAATACCTTATTCCACCAGACTTGAAATTCTAGACCTAGAAAACATTGAATTACGCCATCTTCGGTCTGATCTAAGTATAGTATATAAAATCATACATTGCAATGTCCTACCTGTCAATGAATACTTCAGCTTCAACCATAACGATACAAGAGCAAACAATAGATACAAACTCAAGGTTAATCGCACCAAACTTGATTGCAGGAAATACGACTTCAGCAACAGACTGGTCAACGTCTGGAATACTCTACCTGACTCTGTGATTTTTTTCCCCAAAAACTTTAACCTTAGACTGTCTACTATTGACCTCACCTCTTTCCTAAGAGGTCTGTAGGGGGCGTGCATAAGTGTACCAACGTGCCTACTGCCCCTGTCCTATTGATTCTTTTTATTTTTCTTATATGTATCCATTCCATGTATTCATAACTATGTTTATAATTATACCTATTATCTTGTAAGCGATTGACAAATCAAATAAATAAATAAATAAAAATTAGAATATTCCATGCTTAAAAAATACCTGCCTGTTTGTAATTAGTTTCCTTCTTAATTTTGCTGCACTCAGATTGGCTGTTATGATGGCAATAAAGCAAGAGTTATTCCAGAGTTCTAGTTGAAGGAGAACCAAAATCCCATGTTTATAGACACTGTAGATAACGCAGTTGTCAGACCAGGCACCTAAGAAGAGTGCAGTGAAATCAGTTAGAAGAGATATAATAAAGTATATACAGACAACACTAAATCTACTGAGAGGTCACCCAGCCAGAAAAAAACAACTAAATTGCTATTTTTGCTTAGGAAGAGAATATTTACAGAAAGAAAAAAAGACCTCTATCCAAAATTATGCCCATAATCCCTTTGTAGTTTTCAGGGGAAAAGCAGATAAAGTTATTGTTTTTTCAGTAGTATTAAGGTTGAATTTATTATCTTGTATAGCAGTGATGAATCTACTAACTACATTTATTTCTGTAGGGAACTCAGAACAATTTATTTGAGCATTTCTACAAAAAGAAGTCTGATTCGACACTTCTAACAGTGATCATGATTTAAACATAACTATTAGGACTGAAGCTAATGGTTTTTCCCATCATATCTATGTTCTAAAGAAATAGATGGCTGTCTCCTAATTTATATTAAGTAGACCCAAAATTGATTCCATGTATGATAACAACATGGTAAGGTCTTTTGAAGCCAAGAAGAGTCAGTACTGCTTAGCATTTGATTGGGACTTTTGCGTATGTGTAGGCTAACTTGGAAATAATAATATTAATAATATTTTTTTTTAAACCCTGAAAAAAGGCAAAGGAAATATCCATGAAATTACAAGGATTCAATGAAATTTCTCTTTGAATACAAAACTCTTAGAACTCCAGTTAAGTTTTTATCAAGGCTACAGAAAATAATTAAGCTTGCTTTTTTGTCCTAAAATTAATTTAAAACAGCAAAAAGACAGGAAAAAACAGAACACATAATCAGATGTTTTGCACTAGTGAACTTGCATTCTGTAAGCATAATCCTTTGCCATTTGGAATATTTTCAGTCTTTTATGTTTAACTGTCATGTAAATTCTGATTTCCTTAAATAAATTACATTTTAACTATATACTTTAAAATATTAGTTTCATGTTGGTTTCTTGAATAAGAATAGCCTGTTTGTTGTCTGTTTGTGATCTCTCTCTCTCTCTCTCTCTCTCTCTCTCTCTCTCTCTCTCTCTCTCTCTCTCTCATGAATGGGAATATTAAAGTACTTGGTAAAATGGAATAACTGGGTTGCCAGTAATTAATGTCATTTTAGATTAAGTTGTATGCATGGATGGCCAAACAAGAAAGAAGTTATCATTCTTCAGATTTTACCTCAGCACAACTATCTTCATCAAAACAAGTTTCAAAAGCTTAGGTCATTTCTCATGTTTGTTCTAGCAACATAATAAGAGTTGTTTTACAGCAAGATGGGCAGCAAACAAATTTAATAAATAATCAAAATGTTTTATTCACATCACCTAAGCTGCTTAATATTATTATACAGTTCTCAAAGGATTTTTTACTTTAAAAAAAACCCTTAGGAAATTGATGAGAAATAATGCCTACCAATAGTAATTTGTTTGGTGTAGGACTGTGATGGCGAACCGATGGCATGTGTGCCACACGTGGCGCGCAGAACCATTTGTGCCAGAACATGAGCTGAGGCAAACTTACCTCACTGCACATGCATGTGCCCCACAGCTGATTTTCAGCTGGTTTGAGGCCTTTTTTTTTGGCCTCCCAGGCTTTGCAGGATGAATAATAGGCTCATTTTGTCACTTCCTGTATTTCTAGAAATACCAGAAGTGATGGAATGGGCCTATTATTTGGCCTGCAAAGCCTGCAGAAGCTTTTTTCAAGCCTCTGGGAGGCTGATAAAGGCCTCAAACCAGCCGAAAATCAACTGTGAGGCACAGTGCAGGTAAGGGGAGGCAGTGGGGATTACATGTGCATGCTCAGGGGATGGGGAGGTGTATGCATTACCTTCTGAGTACTGGCACGTGAGTGCACACGTGCAGGCATGCACACAATTTTTGGCACAGGAGCCCCAAAAGATTAGCCACCATTGGTCTTGGAACCCATAACTGTGCTATTAACTATTGATTTTTAAAATTTTTATAGCCCTTTAATCCTTTTATTTGAGGTAGAATCTGGGTGACTGAGTGGCACTGAGCATTTACCAGTTCACTTCTGAACCAACGTGCCACTCTGTTAATAACTATTGAATAATATTGATATACTTAATTGTTCCTTGGGCTTTCCAATTCCCAACGGTAGTGCTTTTCAGACAAAGAACTTGTAACATAAATGATCAAAGAGAAGGTTTTCAACATTTCTTAGGATAACCTTCCAAAAACATATTCTTCAAAAAAAAATCTGGTTGACTGACATGGCAAACTCTGAAGATTTAATAATTTAGATAGCTAGTTGAGCAGACTAAGCAACACTAATATTTTTTTCACTGCTTTCCTCATGGATGTTTTATTCAGAATATTGTAAAAACATTTATTTTTATTCATTTTTATTCTAGTCATATATCAACAGAAGTATGCCAATCTATAGTTGTGACATCCATCTGATACTAATATATGAAGAAGAAAGCAAAAGTATGTTAATAGAATGGAATAGAATAGAATAGAATAGAATAGAATAGAATAGAATAGAATAGAATAGAATAGAATAGAATAGAATTCTTTATTGGCCAAGTGTGATTGGACACAAGGAATTTGTCTTCAGTGCATAAGCTCTCTAGTTACATAAAGTGTAACTAGTCTGGACCCCAGGTCAGTTTATCCTCTGGTACCACATATTCCATTAGGTTTGCAATACAACTATATAACTCATTAGAAACCATGTGCATCCTGGAATTCCTATCAATTTGATTGATTTACACACATGGTTTTATTTTGCGCATTCACAGACATTGGCTGGTGGCATCCATGGGTACAATCTCATTCTTTCCTCTATGGGCATGGCATATTTATGGAATATCAATAAGTTAAGACCTATACTATGTTCGTTATGAGGTCTTGCTCAATCAAGATTGGTCCATTCCATATCAGACACAGAAGACATGTTACTTTATTTCTATGTCAATAGCCTCCCCATAATATAAATATTTCTTCATGTATCTAATATATAGTTGCTATATATTACTAAGTTTGTATATCATTTCCTGTTAACTATTCTCCTAAAAACCCAAAGGCAGGACAAGAAGCAATGGAGGGAAACTAATCAAGGAGAGAAACAACTTAGAACTAAGGAGAAATTTCCCGACAGAACAAATAACCAATGAAACAACTTGCTTCCAGATATTGTGAATGCTCCAGCACAGAAAGTTTTTAAGGAGAGATTGGACAACCATTTGCCTGAGCAAATGGACAAGGTCCTTTTCAACTCTGCCATTCTATTCTGTTCTGTTCTGGTCTGTTCTATTCTAAATGCATGGTCTAATTGAAAATTTGTTTTTTTTTCTAATAGTGTTGCTGAATATGAGCTTCATATAGTCCAACAGAAAAGTATAGATTTCAGAAATTCTGTGCTTTCTTCTCCATAATTCCATATTAAGAATTATTTCTTGATTACTGTGCAATGCTCAGCTAAGCTGAAAGCCAGGAGCTGCCCTTTATAAATATATATATATATATTACAGATGTGTGACATGTAGCCCCCTAACAATTCCATCTCTAATACCATCATCCTTCCACAAGCAGAAGACATGTGGTTAAGGCTACAATTAAAAATATCTGATATAAATAATAATACTGTTCATAACTATTTGAATTATTCATAGAATGGTCTAATTTTTCATTGAAGGAGAGAAACAAGCTAAGTCCTTAGCTTCAATGACGTTTTATCAAAAGTATGTCATTTGTCAATTCATGGTTTAGTCCAGTGAAATCTTTTTGTCCTTGCAATATTCCAAAAGGTATATTTAGATGGAAACCTTTTTGTGACCATACTTATTTTAAAAAGAAAAGAATGAATCTTACTAAGTTGTTTTATCTCTGTTTTTATGAATTAAATGGATACATTACTTTCAATCCATCGTCATATCAGAATATTTATGAGACTCATCTGGTTTTGCTAATACATTTCTTTAAACGTCCATGAAAGCTGAAAGAACACAGCCTCACAGTGGTTATGTGTGGATCCAATCTAGATCTAAATACAAACAGATGAGAAAGTCAACAACAATAGATTTATTTTAATCCATGCAGAAGTTGCTAATGCACACTACCATGCATTATACAAGACTTTATTGAATGCTGGCAACATGCATTGTTATTGTTCATTTAGAAAAAGGGCAACAGTCTTATCACACATCTTTAGTTTCAAACAATCTTGTGACTTTCACTACTTATGTATCAATTTTTAGACAGCAGCAAATACATTTTTGGTGTCAAGAGACTTTATTCCCATCAGCAAGTGATGTGCTTTTTGAGCTGTACATCAAAATGTAATGCATTTGCTATAATTCTTCTTTCACAGTTGCTGGGACAGAAAATATAATTTTGCTAAATGTCAAGTGTTTACCTCAGAAAAAAGTTTAACGAATCAAAAATGGCAAAGAAAGAATAGCGTGAAAAGCTATTAAAAGTCAATGCTGGTGATTTTAGAAGGAAAGAAACCCTAAAAATATTCTGAACATTTTAGCTTCAAAATGATATTCAGTAATATAGTCCAATAATTGAAGTGCCAAAACTGTACTACTACCTACTCTAATAATGGTAAGATGACCAGGTATACCCCATGATGCTATCAATCTTCCTGTGAATTTCTATTTCTTTTCAGAATCAGTCATGGCTTGAGTTATATCTATAGTTATATTTTTGCTAAGATACTTTAAAGGATGCAATCTGTACTATGGAGATAACTACTCTGTTTTTATTTTTACCACCATAGTAAGAGGTAAACATGCTTGACTCAAAAAGTGAAAAAGAAAATAAGAAATAATAAGTTAATGATATGGAAAGCTGAAAAAGATCCAAGTGGACACTTCTATGGTTAACAAAATTGTGAACAGTCATCTGTACAATATTTGAGACAGAGAGAGGTAGGGACGGAGGGACGGAAGGGAGAGAGAAAGAGAGAGAGAGAGGGAGGGAGAGAAAGAGAGGGAGGAATGGGAAGAATCACAGAGGTAGCTAAATGTCACTGCAGTTACAACAGTGATGAAGAGGTTATGTTGAGATTAATCTTCACATGTCCCAAAGATGCTTTTTCAAAATGCAACTGGACTTTCTGGTTTTTCTTTGAAGACATTTAGCAAAATATTTTCAAAGAAAAGCCAGAAAGTCCAGATGCCTCTTGAAAAAGCATCTTTGGAACAACCATAACCTCGACTGAGAATCTCCAAAGACAATCCTCACATGGTAACTCTGCTAAAGTATGTAAGCACAATTGTAGTTTCACTTAGTGACCACTTTGCTTTACCCAATGAGGTAAAATAGAGCATGGGTGCCTGACAATTATCTCAGCATGCCAGGAATTAACATAGCCTGATCTTATGCCTTTTGTAATAATGGTCAGTTCCTACAAAAGTATAGCTCTTGAATGTGGTAAATAACCATCAATAAGGTCCTTCATTGTCAGTGAAGAGGTCTTCTCCAATTCACAGGAGGACACTGAAAGTGAAAATGATGGTGTCCTATAGTATTTTTAGTTTGATATTACTAAATACAGTATATTACTAAATTCTAAACAGGCTTTAAATGGGAACTCATTCAATTGTTGTAATTCTTGTAACCTCATCACTTTATTTACAGCAAACAAGGGTTTGCTAAAAAAAAAAAAAAAACCCTGAGAAAAGGAAGCTGGGAAAGGAATTACTTTTAATTTTAGGCAGAGACCTAAAAACCCCAACTTTTGTAGCATTTCACATTGACCTTTCATGGCAGAAGATTTCCGATTCAGTTAGCTATTTTTCTTTCTGCTTCCAAATCTGGAATCAATCCCAGGGCTATTATGGCCTCGGCAATTAATTAGAATATTTGGTAGAGTGAAGTGTAACTATTTTCCTCTCTGCTAAATCTCAGGAATCTGAAATCCAGGAAAGAACTGTAGCAAAACTGTGATTGGGGGAGGGAAGACAGTTTTGATTTTAGATTGTAGCTAATTATAACCGATTTGAATTCATAGATCATCAAACTCCGATGACTTAATTTTCATTATCAATTATTTTTAAAAAAAATTCTTTAGTGGAGTATTGGCTTCTGTTATGTATTCAAATGGTATACTCGAAATCCCCGGGCCTTGATTGGCCAAGGCACGGGGATTTCTGATTGGCCAGGCGAGCCGCGCTGATTGGCCCGATTGGAGTCTCCCGCGATTGGTGCAAACCGAGAGCGGGAGACTTGAATCGCTGCCATTGGCCGCGGCCGCCTTGCGAAAGGTATAAAAGCCGCGGGCTTTTTACCTTTCGCCGGTTCGGTTCTCCCTTTGTTAATAAAGAGCTTTGAATGAAAGTCACCGACTCTAATCGTCTTTTTGCGGACACGACACTGGCGACGAGGGTGGGATCTCGCCCCTGAACCGAACCCCGTGTCCAAGAACCAGTTCCAGCGCGAAGATGGCGAAGATAGCACCGCCCGCCCCGTTCAACCCCGCAGCCGAGGACTGGGAATCATACTCGGATCGATTCCGGATGTACCTGGAATGCGCCGGGATGAAGGACGCCCCGGCCCCGCTAAAACGCGCCGTCTTTCTCACACACTGCGGACCAGAGGTCTTCCAAATGGCCAAAGCCTTGGCCAAGCCAGCAGACGCCACAGCCATGGACTGGGACGTCCTGGAACCCATACTACGGCGCCATTACGCTCCCGAAGTCCCCATCCTGATACGGCGCAACGAGTTCTACCGCCGAAACCAGAAACCAGACGAAAAATTGAGCGATTTCGTCGCAGAACTTCGGCGCCTAGGAGGACTCTGTGAGTTCGAGGGTCTCAACAGTCTCATAAGAGACCGCTTCGTACTCGGATTATGGGATCCTACACTTCAGAGCCGACTTATGGCCAAGGGCGACATCAGCCTAGCCGATGCCCTTACAGCAGCCGCAGCCGCTGAAGCAACGCGCACGTCGGCAGACAGCATGCGAAGATCTGACGCGAAGGGCGGAAACAACAACCCGGCAAGGTCGGCCGATGCAAGAAGTGAAGCAACCACACACTACGGTGAATACCAGTCAAACTCCAGCACGTCAGAAGACGAGGAGGACATTCACCGAGTACAGACGGGACGCGGCGACCAACGAAGCCGAAAAGGTCGCAAGTCGAGGACCAGTTGCGCCGGGTGCGGCGGCGACCACCCCAGGTCAGAATGCCGATTTTTTGACTCTATCTGTAGGCATTGTGAACGAAGGGGTCACATCGCCCGAGTTTGCCGCCAAAAGAAGACTCGCAGCCCGCCCAAATGGGAACAGCACGACAGACGGAGAGAAAACTCCCCCACCAGAACCAGAGAACGCCAGCCAGACGGTCGATGGGACCGCGCTCAACGATCTCAAAGAAGCGGCGACGGTCAGCGGAAAGAAAAAACCCACCAGACGGTGACCATCGGCCACGCCATCTCCGACGGCGCCAGAAAGGTACATGTAGAAGTACATATAGAAGGCCAGCCATGCAAGATGGAAGTGGACTCTGGGTCCTACCTTTCCATGATTGCATGGCGCGAAATCAAAAGACTGGTGCCTACTCTACAAAAGAGAAACGTGAATACGCAAAAGATCATCATTAAAGACTACCAAGGGAACCGTGTCCCGGTAGTGGGCACCAAGAATTTCAACATAACTTACAAAGGCCACACTGAACAACTACCACTCACAATCGTCGATCGCGACCGCCCAAGCCTACTGGGTCTCCAATGGTTCGCCCCGCTTAACATCGCGCTGACAGGTGTCAACCAAGTCACCATCGAAGCTTGGGAACAGCGGCTAACCCAGGAGTTCCAGGAGGTGTTCGATGGAGGTTTGGGCAAGTACCAGGGGCCCCTTATCTCGTTTGACTTAGACCCAAGGGTTCCCCCTAAGAGACTTAAACCTAGAAGGGTACCGTTTGCATTAAAACCAAAGATTGACGAGCAGCTCGACAAGCTCGTCAAACAAGGGGTATTGCAACCGATAGACCATGCCAGATGGGAAACCCCTATAGTGACCCCAGTAAAACCAGACGGGTCCGTGAGAATTTGCGGGGACTATAAGGCCACCCTAAATGACGCATTACAACAAAGCGCCTACCCAGTCCCTATAGTACAACATTTACTACACTCGCTAGGAGGGGGCAAGGTCTTTGCAAAACTCGACCTTGCCCAGGCATATCAGCAACTACCTGTAGACGAGAAAACGGCGGAAGCCCAAACAATAGTAACCCATCGAGGGGCCTTCAAGTGTAACCGGCTCCAATTTGGAGTCAGCGTGGCACCAGGCATTTTTCAAAGCCTGATGGAACGTTTGTTACAGGGCATAAAAGGGGTGGTGCCCTATTTTGATGACGTATTAATTGCGGCGCCAAATGAAGCCGAATTAGAGAACCGACTCAGACAAGTCTTAACAAAATTTAAAGAAACAGAACTTAAAGTTAAGCGAGAAAAATGCAATCTTTGTACAAAGCAAGTAGAGTTTTTGGGCTCTCTCCTAGACCAGAAGGGCATTCACCCTACAACTAAAAAAGTAAAAGCCATCAAGGAAGCCCCCACCCCAAAATCCAAAACGGAATTACAAGCGTTCCTAGGATTACTAAATTTCTATAATGTTTTCCTACCTCAAAAGGCAACAGCGGCGGAGCCCTTACATAGACTCCTAGACAAGAAAGCAGCCTGGACTTGGGGGAGGCGAGAACAAGCCGCTTTTCAAAGAACCAAGGACCTCCTCACCTCCGATGCTGTCCTGATGCAATTTAGTGAGACTTTACCCCTAGCTGTCACTTGTGACGCATCACCCTTCGGCGTCGGCGCTGTCCTCAGCCACACCCTCCCAGACCAGAGAGAAGCACCCATCGCCTTTTTTTCCAGAACTCTGACCAAACCAGAGCGCAACTATAGCCAGCTGGACAAGGAAGCTTTGGCTATAGTTGCCGCCGTTAAACGTTTTCATGAATATTTGTACGGCCGCCCGTTCACCATCGTGACGGATCACAAGCCTCTGCTGGGCATCCTCGCGGGAAACCGAGCCACTCCCAACATCTTGTCACCCCGAATGACAAGATGGTCGGAATTCCTGGCAGCCTACAATTACGAACTGCTACACAAGCCAGGTAAGAAAATCTCGCACGCGGACGCTTTAAGCCGCTCGCCCTTACCTGACTCAGAACCTGACCCAGCACCAACAACAAATACCTTGAGCATAGAAAGTTTACCTATTACCGCATCCGACATTGCCAGAGAAACCATTAAGGACAGGCGTCTGGCACGAATCTTGCACTGGTTAGAAAAAGGCTGGCCGGAAAAGGACAGTGACGAGACTTTTAAAACATTCCGCCAGCGCCAGACCGAACTGTCACTCCTGAGAGGATGCATTCTATGGGGTGACCGGGTGGTAATTCCAGATAGATTGCAAGAAAAAGTCTTGAGGATGCTACATGAGGGTCATCCTGGCATCGTCAGAACTAAAGCCCTGGCCAGAAGCTACGCTTGGTGGCCAGGGATGGACAAGCAAATTGAAGCATGAGTCGCCAAATGCCACCGATGCCAGGAGACCAGATCCAGCCCATCCGCAGCACCCATACGGGATTGGGAAACACCACGGGGGCCCTGGTCCAGAATCCATCTTGACTTTGCGGGCCCCACAAATGGACATACATTTTTAATCACAGTCGACGCATATTCCAATTGGCTGGAAGTCAGCGACATGAAGTCCACTACCACAGAGGCCGTCATTAAAGAACTGTGTAAACTGTTTTCCACTCACGGCCTCCCAGACGTCGTCGTCTCAGACAACGGACCCCAGTTCACGTCCATCGAGTTTGAACGGTTCCTGGCGGAAAGAGGGATCCGCCACGCATTAACAGCACCGGCGCATCCGGCGGCGAACGGTAGGGCGGAACGGATGGTCCAGTTTACAAAAAAGACCCTCAGGAAAATGGACCACGGGGAGATCAACGACAAAATCAACCGCCTACTCTTCATACAACACATCACTCCCAACACTACGACCAACAAGAGTCCGGCAGAGCTGTTGATGGGCAGAAAGCTGAGGTCTCCACTTGACAGACTGCACCCGACTTACAACCCGGAGCAGCCCCCAGACTCCAGCTCCAGGTTCCGGACATTTAACCCAGGTGACCTGGTATATGCAAAAAACATGACGGGGGAACCCCTATGGATCCCAGCCGTCATAACACAAGTCACTGGTCCAAAGTCGTACCGGCTCCAAACCACGGATGGGCGAGCCTGGAAACGGCACATCGACCAATTAAGGTCCCGAGCGGCGACTGACCTCAACCCCCAAGAAGCGAACCAAGGGGGGAGGGAATACCCGGAGAGACAATCGCAAAATAAAATAAACCAAAAATACTCACCAGAAAACAGCCATCGCGAGTCCCCTCCGGAGAAGAACCGTCTGGCCAGCTCTACCGACTCGGAGAAGCCAAGCGGGAGCGGCGAAATCTGCAGCTCAACCGACCCGGTAGGCCCAGGCGGGAGCCACGGCGAAAGAACCGGCCCGATCATCCAGCCGGTTCGCGAAGAGGCAGGAGAAGCCAAAGGAACGACCGCTCCGGCCGAGTTACAACAGAAAAGTGAGTTGCGCAGGTCAACTAGGACTCGACGGAGCCCCGCCTACCTGCGTGACTACACCACCTGACGGACCATACCAAGGGGGGAGGGGTGTTATGTATTCAAATGGTATATTCGAAATCCCCGGGCCTTGATTGGCCAAGGCACGGGGATTTCTGATTGGCCAGGCGAGCCGCGCTGATTGGCCCGATTGGAGTCTCCCGCGATTGGTGCAAACCGAGAGCGGGAGACTTGAATCGCTGCCATTGGCCGCGGCCGCCTTGCGAAAGGTATAAAAGCCGCGGGCTTTTTACCTTTCGCCGGTTCGGTTCTCCCTTTGTTAATAAAGAGCTTTGAATGAAAGTCACCGACTCTAATCGTCTTTTTGCGGACACGACAGCTTCCGCTATTGGTTTTTCTTCCAGGATAGATACAAGACAATTTTAAAAGCAATAAAAGAGGAATCCATAATCCTATAAAGGACCCTGAACATGACAAATGTTAAGATAAGATAGTCTTTAATTAAAAATTAAATAAAGGCAATGAGTTACAGTGTCATGATTTGGAAATGTGTGCAATATCCCTCAAATCAACCTTCCAATATTTATTATGTGTTGCCTGCTGTTTTGAAAGTCATAGATGTCTCAGTAGAAATAAACTGGCATTAGATAAGATTTTACATACTTAGTATCATTTTCAAAAGAAAGATAAAATTCACTTCTGTGCTTATGTATCCTTTATGTAATGTCCCTTTCAGAAGAATTATAGCTTCTACCTTTAAGATAGAGTCCATATATGTGATTTATATTAAGAAAATAATTACTGAGGTTTTTGAGCTCAAAATGAGTCCGCCAAATAGGTTGCACTCAGTGGTGGGATTCAAATTTTTTTACTACTGGTTCTGTGGGCATGGCTTGGTGGGCGTGGCTTGGTCAGTGTGGCTTGGTGGGCGTGGCAAGGGAAGGATACTGTAAAATCTCCAGTCAGAGGTGGTATTTGCTGGTTCTCCGAACTACTCAAAATTTCTACTACCGGTACTCCAGAACTGGTCAGAACCAGCTGAATACCACCTTTGGTTGCACTGTAGTTTTAGAGTATTTAAAACTAACTGTGATGATCCATAGTCTCTCAAAATAACCCAAAACCCAAAACATACATTAAAATCCGGTAAGGCCTCCAACTTAACTTCAGTGTTTTATTAGGCACAGTTTAAAGTCACAAAAATAAATAATGAGGCAAAAAGAAAACCAAAACAAACCACATTGACGAGTTCCGAAGCAAGCCAAGATAACTAATCATAAACTCCAGGAAAATAACCAAGGAGAGTCCATGGGAAGAACACCAGCAAAGATAAAGCTCTTTCAAAAGTAAACACTAAATTGACTCCAGCAATTCTGACTGCACAGTTACAAACTTATATACATAGCTCCCAGCTGCAAGCCATGAGGAAGATCATGGTAATCTCCTCTTGAGTAGACCTCGTTTTTCCCTGATCCTCTCCTCCCTGCGTGACCTAGGATGGATAGGGGATGGGCCTGGATCTTCCTCTGATTGCTCAGATGGCCTTTGCCCTTCCCCAGCCTCCTCCACCACCTCTGGAGCCACAGTTGCACTCCCTCTTGACTGTTCCTCCTCTTCCTCAGAGTCAGTCTCCACCAGGGGCATGACACTAACACAGTGAAGGCAACTGCTCTTGCTTTTTTACTTACCAGTTCAGTAAATGGAAAATAATTTAGAAACTCCTTGAAATGATAATGTTTCAATTTCCCATGCTTTAATTTAATTCCAAAGGATGTGATGTTTTGGATGGAATTTTTTATTTTTATTTAATATCTTCAAGTTGACTAGTCCCTGCAGTTTTCTTGGTAAGATTTTATAAGTGGATCATCCCGCATCCTTCCTAGAGCTAAGATAGAGTTAATTACTGGCTCAAGGGCACTGAGCTCACTAGAAGTCATGGTGTCCTGGTGTCCTGATGCCTTAACCACTACACCACAGGCTGCTTATCAAAGGAATATCATGAAACTATTCCTCCCGCTGATCTACTCTTACCACAAAAAGATGTCTTGGCCTTGATAAATGGCTGGAGACATTTTCCTTCTCTGTGAGATATTTGAAGGAAACACCCATTCAATCACTCTGTTCCAAAACTGTCAGCCATTTGAAATAGTCCAGAGAAGGCACACCAATGAGAACTAACCTTTATTTACTAATATGGTGTGGCCAATTTATTTACTAACATGACCTTTATAAGGTTACAATAACAAAATTTTATAATTCTGAAAAGACCATTTTTCTTCCCTTTCCTTTATGGTCTAAGAAACCAGGGAGAGTCCCTTCTGAGATGTTTGCCATGCTTAGGTGGGCTCAGATGCCTCTTATGTGACCAGAACCTAGTCCCGTGATGGCAAACCTATGGCACCCATGCCGGAAGTGGCACGCAGAGCCATTTCTGCCAACACTCGAGCTGTTGCCAGAACAGGTCCACTGTGCAAGCACACTCATTCCATTCAACCAGCTAATTGTTGGGTATCTGCTGCACATGCATGGGGGGCGGGGTATACACAGGGGTTACATGCACATGTACAGAGGTGTGTGGTGCAGGGGGGGTTGCACACGCATGCCAGAGACACATGGTACGCGTGGGGGGATCCCCCAAGCATGCGCATGGAGGCAGGGGGTCGTGCATGCATTGCAATATGGGTGCAGGCACATGTGTGTGCATGCACTTTCAGAACGCAACGCCAAAAAGGTTAACCATCACTGATCTAGTCTGCAACTCCTTTTTCTCCTTTTCCTCTCCTTCCACACCCTGTCTTTCAAGAATATTCTTGCAGGCCGTTATATAAATTTGGGGGTGGGGAATTCAAAATACCATTGTTTATAGCTGAAATTGTGAATTAGGAAATCCATTCTCTTCAACCTGATTCTAACCAGTAAGGAAAATGTATATCCAGGATGCTATTTCTTTTTGGAATAAGCAATATTATACAAGATATAGGAACAAAAGTTATGAGTAGTAAGCCAAAGAACCTTATGGAAAACTTCCGGTTTGCGTGGCTTCGGGGCAGCAGGAATTCGCGACAGCTCGCGATTCCTGCTGGCTAGCTGTCGAGGTACCCCCGATCCAGATGGGTCAGGGGGTTAAGGCTGCCCTGTAGGGACAGCTGAAGATAGAGGGGAGCCGGTTAGGGAGGTGGGGGCATCGCAGACCCCCCCCTTCTCCGGGAAAACCCCTTTTTCCCAAGGCGGTGGAGCGGCGGTCAGCAATGGCCGCCACGAAGATGCCAGCAACCGGGTAAGAACTGTGCTGGAGGAAGTGTGAAAAGTGAAAGTTCTGTCTGAGCCGGGTCAAGTAACAACTTTTAAATTGCCTGGAATTGAGCTGCTTGTTGCTGGAGGATACATTGTTTCCCTAAGAAGATCGAAAGCGGCGGAGAAGCTGTCAAAGGGAACTTTCTTTTTTTTATTTTTGTTTACTCTCCCATCCCACGGAAAAAGCAGAAATATTTGGATATATTAGACATTGAAAGTGGATTGCTTTGAAAGCTAAGCTAAGAGACAAAGGGATTTTTGGACATTGAAAAATTTAAGAAATTGGAAAATTTTTGCTGGAGGTATGGATTTTTGATTATTTAAAAATTGCAAGTGGGAAGGGAGAAAAAAAAAAGTTGGAGCAGAAACTGAAAAAGGAGGAGACTGTCTAGAATGTCTTGGTGGATCCCAAAAGAAGATATATGGTAATTGGACCTCTTTGATTAAAAATTAATTTAGAAAGAGAAAGAGAAGAAGGAAGAAAAGTATTAACTTTTGGAACTTTTTTCTTTTTTTTAATTGCTTTTGATTGTCCTGGATTAAAAATACTTGTGGTTGTTTTGGAAAAAGTTTTCCCTTTTCATAATGGCATTGTCTGTGGATGAACTAGAGATTGACTATCAAAAATATAAAAAAGAAGATACTTTGGGCGCTTTGTTCCAATTCTTAGAAATGGCGTTATGTTCTGTTGAAAAGTTGATTATGCAGCAGAAGGACTGGGACAAGGAAGAAGAGGAAGAAGAAGCCATCTTTGATGAACAATGGGTTCCTTCCGGAGAGGAGGAGAAAAAGGATAAGAAAAAGGGGTTTTTAAGAATTATAAAAACAACCAAAAGAGAGAAAAATGAGCGAAAAGATGGAGGCAAGGTTAGAAAGCAAAGGAAAAGGAGCAAGAAAAGCGAAGAGAAAAAGCAAAGGGGTAGAAAGGGCAAGGAGAAGAATAAGCAAGAGAGAAAAGGGGGGAGGAGAAGCCTTAATGGGGGGAAGCAAGATTTAAAAAAAAAAAGTTTATTTAGAGACAATGGGTGAATTTAATTTAGATTAAAAGAGGGATTCTGGAGGGTATATAAGAGTGTGTTTTTATATGTATATTTAGAATAAAAAATTTATTATGTAATTTTAGAATCTTTTAAACAGAATCCCAAGAAAGATTTATATGTAGTATTTTTAAGTTAGGTAATGAGTTATAGATGTAACTCCAATTGTTGTACAGGAGAAGTATAGTAAAAGAAAAAAGATGAATGGATGTTTGGAAATAGAACAGACAAAGAATGTTGTTGAAAATGGTAATAATGGAAGGATATATATGCTTTTCTTTTGATTTTGTATATTGATAAAAGGCAATAAAATTTTAATTGATAAATAATTTGGATGGAAAAGAGAAGTAGGGACAAGATATGAAGTTAATATTATATGAAATATTAATATTATAATCTTGAAATGTTATGTTTTATTGGTCTATCATTATTATTTTTTTTTAGAAAAGAATTTATAAGCTGTTATGCCTTGATTTTGTGTGCATTGTTTTTAGAAAACTGATAAAAATGGTTTTTATATACATATATATATATAAAAAATGATAATAAGATATGGAAGGAGATTTAGGTTGAATATGATGTTTGAATTTGTGTCTGTGTAAAGAGTTTTAACCCGGGAACAGACAACCTTCAGAAAAGATCTTTTAGTTTTGTCTATGTTTTATGTTTTGTGTTTGTATGTTTGTGTATTATGCTTATGATAAAACTAACAAAATTTGTTTTTTATTAAAAAAAAAAAGGAAAAAAGAATCAATAAAATCTTGGAGGAATGTTAGATGAGAATAATTTAAACAAGCCAGAAAGAAAAGAATATGATGACTATAAAATGGATAAATATGGAAGAGAAATGAAATTGAATAGGAGTAAAGAGAAATAATGAGAAATTTGATGAAAGATATTTGTGTGTCCATATGGGGATGGGATAAATTGGAATTATGCTGTATAAAAATATTGTTTTGTTTGACTTGTAAGGACTTACAATATTAAGAGGTTTTATGTGTTTATGTATTTACTGGTTAATGATGTGTTGTTTTATCTTTAAAATTAATAAAAATTTGTTTCAAAAAAAAAAAAGGAACCTTATCTAAAACTAAGCTATACCATGCAACTTATTTATTTGCATCACTATTTATAGTCCTCATACCTTTCAAAGCTTGTACATGTAAACAATGTAATTCATACAGCATGTCATACATTCCCTCCTGTTCTTCAAACTTTTCTTTTCTCTATTTTGGGGATGTTATCAATTTCATCAAACCACTGCTTTGGAAAATCGGGAGTTTCTAACAAGAAGTCTGTTGAGACCACTTCCTACCCCCCATGGAATTCTCACTGGTCTGTATTGTAAAGCATTTTGAGACCACCAGGGTTAGGGAAGCGATTGTAGATGTATAGGACACTTTAATTATCACATCGACAGTAAGTATATTATCACAATTAATGATTACCTGCTTCTGTAGAAAATGCTTTTGAAACCATGTTGGGAAAACGTGATTTCTCACACAGGAATTATACTCAGTAAAGACATCTGGATCCTGTTCAACAATTGAAAATTAGCTTGGCAACTGCTAGAAACCATTACAGCACCACACATTATACTCTAACAACCTTTAGGTTCAAGATTCTTTCCCTAGACACTTTTAGATTCTATAGACACTTTTAGATTCACTGTTAGACATTCTGCATCTGGATTTAAGGACCAAAAAGAAGGTAAACAAACTGTGTTGATGGCAAAAAAACCAACAACGTTTCAATGTTTAATGTTTTCCATTAAATTTTAATATGATCTTATATAAAACTTTTTTCCCATTCTGATGCTAGTTTTCTTTGATTATAATGTATAAAACAGCATGTTCTTTAGAAGACAAAGAACTTGAAAATAATCTGTGCTTGTTGACTTTAACTGAAAGGGCTTTTCTTTGAGTACGAAAGGTAAAATGTAGCTGTCGTATATTTAACATTGTTTAGAAGGTTTTAGAATTTGGTGGTGAATTTTATGGTTTTTACCATAAAATACTATGGGGAAAGCAGGTAAGAAATGTATTGATAACTTTAAATAAACCACAGCAAGAAGCATGTTCTTAACACATTCTTAACATTAAAAGGTCTCATCATATTTCTGGCACATGACACATGATCCAACAATCTCTTGGCCACGCTGGGCAACCAGTTAATTATACCAAATACAAACTTGCTTTGTATTTGGAAATACTTAAAATAGAGCAAATGGCTTAACCTAACTCATTTTATATTTGCCACAGTCCTTGAAGTAGAGGGATGGCAGTGGTAGGATTCAATTTTTTTTTTACTACCAGTTCTGTGGGCGTGGCTTGGTGGGCATGATAGGGGAAGGTTACTGCAAAATCCCATTCTCTCTCCATCCCACTAACCTGCTTTTCAGCTCCATTCTCCTGTGCAGTGTTATGGACTAAGCCAACGCATCACTAACAACCCTAATAGCTTTACTTTTACAGCAGGCTTGGAATCCTGCACTTCTCATTGGCCCGCGAATAATGAGTCATGATTGGTCGTTTCTGGCCAGTGCGATTGGCTGTTAGCAGGTCTCTCGGATTGGACGCTTGTTAGAGCGGTAAACTCAAATCATTGGTTGTTTTGACAGCAGCCAGCTCTATAAAAGAGCTGCTGCTGCCCAAGTATTTGCTTTGTTCTGAAGTCACGAATAAAGAGTTGAAGTCACAGTTCAATGTCTCATCTCCGTTCCTTGCACCCATGCTCAGGACTTAACACTGGCGACGAGGATGGGATGCGGAGACAATAGAGCTGACTAAGTACTCATCGAACAAGACAGAGCACATGGCTGAAGAGCGCATGCAACAAATGGCAGAATGACCAGTGGCGCCATACCACCCGCTCCATTTGACCCAGCAAACGAAGACTGGGACTCATATATAGACCATTTCCAGATGTTCCTAGAGACCAACAATCTGAAGGATGCTACGCCTGGCAAGAAACGAGCGGTGTTCCTGACTCACTGCCATTTTCAAAATGGCTAAAGCACTTGCCAAACTGGTGGAAGTGAAGACCATGGATTTGGATAACCTCGCGCCAATCCTCCGGGCCCATTATGCACACGCAGTACCTACACTGATACGAAGACACGAGTTTTACCAGAGGGACCAATGGAAGAATGAGAGTGTTGAGGACTTCGTAGCCTACCTCCGGAACCTAGGAGGCCTCTGTGGCTTTGCAAACCTCGAGGAAGCCCTGAGAGACCACATAGTTCTGGGTTTAGATGACCACATGGCGCAGAGTAAACTCATGGCAAAAGGAGACATCAGCCTTGCAGATGTCATCGCCGACGCTACTGCCGCAGAAGCAACCAGAAAGTCAGCCGCTCGAATGCGCCGAGCGAACTCACTGCACCGCCAACTCGCTAACGATAGTCTGCTCTCCTCTGAGAGGCACGCTATTACCGCCCATCATGAAGACCTCGAGTCATCCTCAGACAGTGAGGAAGAGGAGGTCAACCTGCTCCGCTTGGAATGAGAGCAAAGGAACCAGAGACTCCCGCAACAATGTGCTGGTTGCGGGGCAAACCACCCGCGATCGGACTGCAAATTC
Organism: Hydrophis major; assembly: GCA_033807585.1. Taxonomy (NCBI): domain Eukaryota; kingdom Metazoa; phylum Chordata; class Lepidosauria; order Squamata; family Elapidae; genus Hydrophis; species Hydrophis major. The sequence goes on along the minus strand of CM066332.1, from coordinate 33,394,264 downwards.
CTCGACGCAATCTGCCGTTCCTGTGGGAAAAGAGACCACATCGCAAAGGTCTGCAGAAGCAAGCGAGAGTCCAGTCCAAGCCGAAGGGAGAACAACCTCCGTCAGGAGACAGGCAAACCACCTGGAAATCGGGACCACCTGAACCACCAATGGAACAACCACTACTACTACAGAAATCGAGCACCTGCTGCTTCAACGAGACGAAAAGAGGCGCACCAAACTATTATTTTTTTTGAAACAAATTTTTATTAATTTTAAAGATAAAACAACGCATCATTAACCAGTAAATACATAAACACATAAAACCTCTTAATATTGTAAGTCCTTACAAGTCAAACAAAACAATATTTTTATACAGCATAATTCCAATTTATCCCATCTCCATATGGACACACAAATATCTTTCATCAAATTTCTCATTATTTCTCTTTACTGCTATTCAATTTCATTTCTCTTCCATATTTATCCATTTTATAGTCATCATATTCTTTTCTTTCTGGCTTGTTTAAATTATTCTCATCTAACATTCCTCCAAGGTTTTATTAATTCTTTTTTCCTTTTTTTTTTTTAATAAAAAACAAATTTTGTTAGTTTTATCATAAGCATAATACACAAACATACAAACACAAAACATAAAACATAGACAAAACTAAAAGATCTTTTCTGAAGGTTGTCTGTTCCTGGGTTAAAACTCTTTACACAGACACAAATTCAAACATCATATTCAACCTAAATCTCCTTCCATATCTTATTATCATTTTTTTTATATATATATGTATATAAAAACCATTTTTATCAGTTTTCTAAAAACAATGCACACAAAATCAAGGCATAACAGCTTATAAATTCTTTTCTAAAAAAAAATAATAATGATAGACCAATAAAACATAACATTTCAAGATTATAATATTAATATTTCATATAATATTAACTTCATATCTTGTCCCTACTTCTCTTTTCCATCCAAATTATTTATCAATTAAAATTTTATTGCCTTTTATCAATATACAAAATCAAAAGAAAAGCATATATATCCTTCCATTATTACCATTTTCAACAACATTCTTTGTCTGTTCTATTTCCAAACATCCATTCATCTTTTTTCTTTTACTATACTTCTCCTGTACAACAATTGGAGTTACATCTATAACTCATTACCTAACTTAAAAATACTACATATAAATCTTTCTTGGGATTCTGTTTAAAAGATTCTAAAATTACATAATAAATTTTTTATTCTAAATATACATATAAAAACACACTCTTATATACCCTCCAGAATCCCTCTTTTAATCTAAATTAAATTCACCCATTGTCTCTAAATAAACTTTTTTTTTTTAAATCTTGCTTCCCCCCATTAAGGCTTCTCCTCCCCCCTTTTCTCTCTTGCTTATTCTTCTCCTTGCCCTTTCTACCCCTTTGCTTTTTCTCTTCGCTTTTCTTGCTCCTTTTCCTTTGCTTTCTAACCTTGCCTCCATCTTTTCGCTCATTTTTCTCTCTTTTGGTTGTTTTTATAATTCTTAAAAACCCCTTTTTCTTATCCTTTTTCTCCTCCTCTCCGGAAGGAACCCATTGTTCATCAAAGATGGCTTCTTCTTCCTCTTCTTCCTTGTCCCAGTCCTTCTGCTGCATAATCAACTTTTCAACAGAACATAACGCCATTTCTAAGAATTGGAACAAAGCGCCCAAAGTATCTTCTTTTTTATATTTTTGATAGTCAATCTCTAGTTCATCCACAGACAATGCCATTATGAAAAGGGAAAACTTTTTCCAAAACAACCACAAGTATTTTTAATCCAGGACAATCAAAAGCAATTAAAAAAAAGAAAAAAGTTCCAAAAGTTAATACTTTTCTTCCTTCTTCTCTTTCTCTTTCTAAATTAATTTTTAATCAAAGAGGTCCAATTACCATATATCTTCTTTTGGGATCCACCAAGACATTCTAGACAGTCTCCTCCTTTTTCAGTTTCTGCTCCAATTTTTTTTTTCTCCCTTCCCACTTCCAATAACAATTTTAAATAATCAAAAATCCATACCTCCAGCAAAAATTTTCCAATTTCTTAAATTTTTCAATGTCCAAAAATCCCTTTGTCTCTTAGCTTAGCTTTCAAAGCAATCCACTTTCAATGTCTAATATATCCAAATATTTCTGCTTTTTCCGTGGGATGGGAGAGTAAACAAAAATAAAAAAAAAGAAAGTTCCCTTTGACAGCTTCTCCGCCGCTTTCGATCTTCTTAGGGAAACAATGTATCCTCCAGCAACAAGCAGCTCAATTCCAGGCAATTTAAAAGTTGTTACTTGACCCGGCTCAGACAGAACTTTCACTTTTCACACTTCCTCCAGCACAGTTCTTACCCGGTTGCTGGCTTCTTCGTGGCGGCCATTGCTGACCGCCGCTCCACCGCCTTGGGAAAAAGGGGTTTTTCCGGAGAAGGGGGGGGTCTGCGATGCCCCCACCTCCCTAACCGGCTCCCCTCTATCTTCAGCTGTCCCTACAGGGCAGCCTTAACCCCCTGACCCATCTGGATCGGGGGTACCTCGGCAGCTAGCCAGCAGGAATCGCGAGCTGTCGCGAATTCCTGCTGCCCCGAAGCCACGCAAACCGGAAGTTCCTCTAGAGGCGCACCAAACTATTATTATCAGGCATGCTTCATCGCTAGATGCAAGAAAGATCCATGTAAAGGTTACTATTGAGAATCGATCATGCATGATGGAAGTCGATTCGGGGTCATCCCTATCGATGGTCTCCTGGAAAACCCTCAAACAGCTAATCCCTGCCATCTGTCACCAGGACCTCAGCACTCAAAGAATCATCCTAAAAGACTACCAAGGAAACAGAATTCCAGTTGTTGGTTCCAGCCACTTCCAAGTATCCTTCAAGGACCGCACCGTGACGCTTCCCCTGACTGTTGTCGATCGTGACCGGCCCATTTTGTTAGGGTTACAGTGGTTCACCCCACTCGGAATTGAACTAGCTGGCATACACCAAACCAGAAGTGATGACTGGGAAGAGGCCCTTATCCAGGAATTCCAGGACGTGTTCACAGGAACATTAGGCAAGTACAAGGGGACCCCTATATCATTTAATCTCAGCCCGATGTAGCTCCCGTTTGTCTTAAGCCTCATCGGGTGCCTTTTGCCCTCAAGAAAAAGTTCGACAAGCAGCTAGATAAATTAATAGCCCAGGGTGTGTTGGAACCAATTGACCTTGCCCGTTGGGAAACTCCAATAGTAACACCCATGAAGCCAGATGGCTCGTTAAGAATTTGTGGGGATTACCGGGCCACCCTAAATCATGCCCTTCAATAGAGCGCTTACCCAGTACTGGTAGTCCAACACCTTCTTCACTCCCTGTGTGGCGGAAAAATATTTGCAAAATTGGATTTAGCTCAGGCGTACCAACAGCTACCCATAGACACGACAACTGCAGAAGCCCAGACAATAGTTACACATAGAGGTGCCTTCAAGTGCAATAGACTCCATTTTTCGGAGTAAATGTGGTGCCGGGCATTTTCCAAAGTTTGATGGAGAGACTATTACAAGGCATAAAAGGCATCATGCCTTATTTTGATGACTTCTTAATAGCTGCCCCTACTGAAGAGTTATTAGTACAATGACTCAGAAAGGTTCTTCAAAAATTTAAAGACACTGGCCTGAAAGTAAAAAGGGACAAGTGTCAACTTTGTACGGAGAGAGTGGAATTCCTGGGATACCTTCTCGACAGACAAGGAATCCACCCCACCAAAAAAAACTAACTGCAATCAAAAACGCCCCAAGACCTAGAAATAAGACAGACCTCCAAGCCTTCCTGGGACTCATTAACTTTTATAACATCTTCTTGCCCCAGAAGGCGACCGTAGCCAAGCCCCTACATAGACTTCTCGACAAAAAGGCTTCCTAGGTCTGGGGACGGCGTGAAGAACGAGCATTTCAACAAGTAAAAGATCTCTTAACTTCCGATGCTGTATTGATACAATACAACGAGACTCTACCCTTAATGGTTACCTGTGACGCCTCACCATTCGGAGTGGAAGCCATTTTAAGTCATGTCCTGCCAAATGGTAATGAGGTACCTATTGTGTTCTTTTCGAGAACTTTGTCTAAAACTGAAAGGAACTATAGCCAACTTGATAAAGAGGCTCTCGCCATTGTATCCGCAATTAAACATTTCCATGAATATGTGTATGGCAGACCCTTTGCCATAATTACAGACCACAAGCCGCTACTTGATATTTTGGCGAGAAACAAACCAACTCCCCACATCTTATCACCAAGAATGACACATTAGTCGGAATTTTTAGCCACCTTTGATTACCAACTGCAACACCGCCTGGGGAAAGCCATTCCCCATGCTGACGCTTTGAGCCGCTCTCCACTACCATACATCATAGAGGACCCAGCTCCAACCCTAGCCGTATTGCAAATCAAAACTCTTAAATTGCCACCGCTGACCACTCGAGACATCGCCTCAGAAACGAAAAAGGACCCTTCTTTGGCATGAGTCCTCAGCTGGGTGGAACGGGGTTGGTCGGACAGCACACCCAACGATACTTTCAAGCCATTCAGAAATCGACAGACAGAACTATTCTCCCAAAAGTGCTGCATCTTGTGGGGAGACAGAGTTGTAATCCCGGAGAAATTGCAACATAAAGTTTTAAAAATGTTGTACAATGGACATCCAGGCATCGTGCAGATGAAGGCATTGGCCAGGAGTTACACATGGTGGCCTGGTTTAGACAAGCAGATAGAGACCTGGGTAGCGACGTGCAGCAAATGCCAGGAGACTCGCTCTGCTCCTCCAAAAACACCCTCAACTCAGTGGGAAACACCTCGAGGTCCCTGGTCCCATATCCACGTCGATTTTGCGGGACCCACAAAGGGACACACTTTCTTTCTAACCGTGGATTCCTATTCTAACTGGCTCAAGATCCACAAGATGAAAAGCACCACCACGGAGGCGGTCATTAAAAAACTGAATAAGCTATTCGCTACCCACAGATTGCTGGATGTCCTGGTCTCCGATAATGGCCCCCAATTTACTGCCCTGGCATTCGAACAGTACTTAGTAGACCGGGGAATCTGCCATGCCTTAACATCGCCAGCTCACCCTGCGGCCAATGGTAGGGCTGAGCGAATGGTTCAATTTGTAAAAAAGACTTTACACAAAATGGACCACGGTGACATTGACGACAAAATAAAACGGATGCTTCTCCTCCAACATATTACCCCAAGCAGCACCACAAACAGGACCCCAGCTGAACTCCTGATGGGCTGGAAACTTCGCTCGCATCTCGATCGCCTCCACCCTGCTTACACGCCTGAACAACCTCTGGGATCCAGCAGCAAATGTCGATCATTCCAGGAAGGTGACTCCGTTTTTGCAAAAAACTTCTCGGGTGACCCATTGTGGGTCCCCGCTACCATAATGCATCTTATGGGACCCCGATCCTATCATCTACAAACTGCAGATGGTAAAATGTGGAAGCGCCACATAGACCAACTTCATTCCAGATTAGCACCTACTCCCATCTCATCCCCTGGCTCTCCAATTGGGAGGGGAAGGGACATCAAGGGGGCCAAAAAAGAAATAACAGATGATTTAACAATCGAAACCCAGCAATCTACACAACCAACCATGAGATACTTACCACCAGAAGGAGAACCGAGCCGGGGAATGGCCTGACCGCGTGACAGCACCACGATGGAAACAGATCCAGGGAACCCGGAGGACAGCATTGGCGAGAGCAGAGAGAACAGCCCTGAGCCATTCAACGAAACAGCGGGACCGGTTTCGCCACCCAGCTCAGCAAGCAGCCCACCGGAACCAGAGCCAGGACAGAAACTGGTGGAACAGCGCAGATCAAGCAGACAGGTGAAGCGTCCTGCCTACTTATGAGAATATGTCACCCCACCCCTCAGACAGAACCTAGGGGGGAGGGGTGTTATGGACTAAGCCAACGCATCAGTAACAACCCTAATAGCTTTACTTTTACAGCAGGCTCGTTATCATGCACTTCTCATTGGCCCGCGAATAGCGAGATGTGATTGGTCGTTTCTGGCCAGTCCAATTGGCTGTTAGCGGGTCTCTCTGATTGGACGCTTGTTAGAGTGGTAAACTCAAATCATTGGTTGTTTTGACAGCAGCCAGCTCCATAAAAGAGCTGCTGCTGCCCAAGTATTTGCTCTGTTCTGAAGTCATGAATAAAGAGTTGGAGTCACAGTTCAATGTCTCATCTCCGTTCCTTGCACCCATGCTCAGGACATAACATGCAGGACAACAAAAGAAAACCCAGCCAATCAGTTGGGACTTGGAAGGCAGAGAATAGATGGGGTGGAGCCAGTCAGAGGTGGTATTTGCCGGTTCTCTGAACTACTCAAAACTTCCGCTACCAGTTCTCCAGAACTGGTCAAAACCTGCTGAATACCACCACTGAGAGATGGTGATTGACTCAAAGCTACCCAGAAATATCAGGACTGTTATGTTTTGAGCATGGGCGAGAAAGAATGGAGACAAGTTTCTGAACGGTGAACTTCAGCTCTTTATTTACATCGTGACTTGCTCATTTAACATCAGTAGAACCCGCCTTATATAGGCAAACCTTATAACGTTTAACCAATAACAAGCTAGGAACTCTAGCTTGTATAACCAATAAGAACTCTCTGTTAAGGGTCAATCGGATTCCCCAGAATGGGCCAATCTGGTCCGGCTGCTTAACAGCCAATCAGAAGTGCAGGGCCAGAACCCTGCACTTACTCCAAGCTCACACTTTATTAATTATATTGCATACACAACACCCCTTCCCCCTGGTTCCTAAGTTCAGGGCGCCGTTACATAGTCCCTTAAATAGGACGGTTGTCTTTTTAGTCTCTTTGATTTTCGTTGTATCGGTTGGTTGCAATCCCGTTGAGGTAGATCGTTGTCTGGCAGTGGGGCTGTCTCTGGTTCAGAGTTCACTTCTACATCGTTGCCCACATTTTCCGTGATTCCCTGAGGTGCAAATGTTTCTCCCTCCGGCTCTGCTTCCTGAGTTTCTATTAATTCGTCGTTTCCTTCGAACAAGTTTCCTAGGGCTTCATCTTCTTCCGTACCTCCCCCCGCCTCAGTTTGGTCATAGGAGAGTTGCGAACTGGCCGCTGCAAGCCGTGACCGTAATTGGTCGATATGCCGTTTCCAAAGTTTATCGTCATGGCATTTCACGAGGTAGGATCTAGGGCCGGTTACACGTACTACTGTCGCTTCCACCCACAACGGGTCGCCCGATAGGTTTTTTGCATAAACCAGGTCTCCTACCTGGAAGGTGCGACAGCGGCCGCTGGATCCTAGTGGTTTCTCTGGTTCATATGCAGGGTGCAACCGGTCAAGGTGGGAGTGGGGTTTTCGTCCCATTAGCAGTTCAGCGGGAGTTTTGTTAGTGACGCTATGTGGGGTGATGTGTTGCAAGAAGAGGATTTGGTTGACCTTGTCGTCAATGTTGTCGTAGCCTACCTTTTGCAAGGTTTTCTTCACAAATTGAAACATGCGTTCTGCTCGGCCATTGGTCACAGGGTGCGCAGGCGAGGTGAGTGCATGGCGGATGCCACGGTCAGTGAGGTACTGCTCGAATGCTAGTGCAGTAAATTGTGGGCCATTATCGGATACCAGGACGTCTGGTAATCCGTGGGTTGCAAAGAGTCTGTTTAGAATCTGGATGACTGCCTCGGAGGTCGTAGTCATCATGTGATGAATTTCGAGCCAATTGGAGTAGGCATCGACGGTAAGCAGGAAGGTGTGGCCCTTGGTTGGCCCCGCGAAGTCCAGGTGAATTCGGGACCAGGGTCCACGTGGTGTCTCCCATTCAGTAGGCATGGCTTTTGGTGGGGCGTTGCTGACTTCTTGGCATTTGGGACAAGCTTTAACCCACTGTTCGATTTGCTTGTCAATGCCCGGCCACCATGCGTAGCTTCGTGCAAGGGCGTTCATTTGCACGATGCCAGGGTGGCCATTGTGCAAAGTTCTCAGCAACGCTTTTCGGAGCCGTTCTGGAATAACGACTCTATTGCCCCAGATGACACAGCCCTTCTGGGAGAAGAGCTCGGTTTGTCGAGTCTTGAATGGTGTGAAGTCATCTGATAACTGGTCCAATGGCCATCCGCGTTCTACCCAGCCTAGGATTCGTGCTAGGGTGTGGTCGCGTTTGGTTTCTCTCGCGATATCTCGGGCGGTCAGTGGCGGCGAGTTGAGCACTTCGATTTGCAACGTGGTTACCATTGGTGCCGGATCGTCGAGAGTCTCTGGGAGCGGTGCTCAGCTCAATGCATCAGCGTGGGGAATGGCCTTCCCTGGGCGGTATTGCAGCTGATAGTTATAAGCAGCTAAGAATTCTGACCATCGGGTCATCCTAGGAGATAATATGTAGGGAGTTGGCTTATCTCCGGCTATTATCCCCAATAAAGACTTGTGGTCAGTCACAATAGTAAAAACCCTACCATACACGTATTCGTGAAATCTTTTCACAGCTGAGACAATTGTGAGGGCTTCTTTATCATTTTGTCCATAGTTCTGCTCCGTTTTTGACAGAGTCTTTGAGAAATATGTAACAGGGGCTTCGTTCCCATTAGGCAGTACGTGGCTCAAAATGGCACCCACCCCAAAAGGCGATGCATCACAGGTTATAACGAACGGCAAAGTCTCATTATACTGCATGAGTACAGAGTCAGAAGTGAGCAGTTTTTTAACATTTCGAAACGCCTGTTCTTCACAGTAACCCCATAACCAAATTGCTTTTTTATCTAACAATCGGTGTAACGGTTCAGTGACAGTTGCTTTATGCGGTAAAAATACATTATAAAAATTGATGAGGCCTAGGAATGCCTGGAGATCGGCCTTGTTTCTTGGCCTGGGAGCGTTTTTGATCGCTTTTAATTTACTTTTGGTGGGGTGAATGCCCTGGCTATCAATCAGGTACCCTAAAAGCTCAACACTGTCAGTACACAATTTACATTTGTTTTTTTTAACCTTAAGACCGCCCTCTTGGAATTTTTTTAGGACTAATTTTAACCGATCCTGTAAGATTCTTTTTGTAGGGGCTGCAATTAATACATCATCACAATAGGGGACCATGCCCTTAATCCCTTGCAATAACCTTTCCATAAGACTCTGAAAAATCCCCGGGGCTGCACTTACTCCAAATTGCAGCTGGGTACATTTAAAGGCACCTCGGTGCGTCACAATAGTTTGGGCCTGTGCCGTTTTTTCATCTACTGGTAATTGCTGATATGCCTGAGCTAAATCCAATTTAGCAAAAACTTTCCCACCCCCCAGGGAATGGAGGAGGTGCTGCACCACCGGAACTGGATATGTGTTCTGCTGCAGGGCGTGGTTCAAAGTGGCCCGGTAGTCCCCACAAATTCGGATTGTCTCGTCTGGCTTAATGGGTGTTACAATAGGGGTTTCCCACGGGGAGTGATCGATGGGCTCCAACACCCCCTGAGCTATCAGTTTGTCGAGTTATTCGTCGATTTTCGATTTTAAGGCAAAGGGAACTCGACGGGGCTTTAGGCGAATGGGAGCTATTTTTGGATCTAAGCTGAATGAGATCGGGGTCCCCTTGTACTCGCCTAAGCTGTCCACGAAGATGTCCCTGAACTCAGAGATAAGGTCTTCCTCCAAGTCACAGCCACTGACTCGGTTTATGCCGGCCACTTCAATGCCGAGTGGCGCGAACCATTGGAGGCCCAGTAGGCTAGGCCTATCTCTATCGATGACTGTTAAAGGTAAGTAAGCTGTGTGCTTCTTGAAAGAGACTCGGACTCGGCAGGATCCGACGATGGGGATTCGATTCCCCTGGTAGTCCTTGAGGATGAGGTGTTGGAAACGGAGATCTTGGCGTTGAATTGTGGGGATGAGTTGCTTGAGTGTCTTCCATGACACCATCGAGAGGGACGATCCCGAGTCGACCTGCATGTCGCAAGGCTGGTTCTCGATGGCTACCGTGACTTGGATTTTCTTAGTGTCCAAGGCTGAGGCGTGACCGATAGTGATAGTATGATGAGCCTCTTCTCTCTGCAAAGCTCGATTTCTGTAGGAGTGGTTTACTGGCTCTCGCCTTACAGGACGGTTTCCTGTCGATTGGTGATAGTTAGCCCCTTTTGAGGCCTGGCTGGGTCCTGGCAAGCTGCGGCAGACCCGTCCGATGTGGCCTCGTTTCCTGCACTCATGGCAGAGTGCGTCGCGGAATCTGCATTCGGATCTGGCATGGTTGGCTCCACAGCCAGTGCAAGGGCATAAGGGCTTCGGCCAAGGGTCCCGGTCAGACCACAGTCGATGGACCCCCTCTTCGTCACTGTCTGACGATGAAGAGAGGTCTTCGTAGTGCGTTGTCACAAGCTGTCCTTCTGACTTGGATAAAATGTCGCTTGTCGGTGGAGGTACCAGAACGCGGTTGCGGCGTAGTTGTGCAGCCAACTTCTTGGTTGCTTCCGCTGCGGTAGCATCGGCAATGGCGTCGGCAAGGCTGATGTCGCCTTTCACCATCAGCTTGCTTTGGATGCCTGGTGCATTTAATCCCAGAACTATGTGATCTCTTAGTGCTTCTTCTAGATCGGTAAATCTGCAGAGGCCTCCCAAATTTCGAAGGTCTGCTATGAAGTCGGCCACGCTTTCTGCCTTTCGCTGGCTTCTTTGATAAAACTCGTCGCGTCTCATGAGCGTAGGCACGGTCGGGGCGTAGTGGTCTCGCAGGATAGGTTCGAGGTCGTCCCAATCCATGGCCTTCACTTCTCGGGGTTTGGCTAGTGCTTTAGCCATCTTAAATATGGTTGGACCACAATGCGTTAGGAACACCGCCTGTTTCTTCCCGGCTGTGGCGTCCTTTAAGTTGTTCGTCTCTAGGAACATTTGGAAACGATCCATGTAAGACTCCCAGTCTTCTTGTGTTGGATCGAACGGAGCAGGTGGTATGATGCCGCCGGACATGGTTCCGTTGTTGGCGTCATCTGTCACGTGCTCAGTGTTCTTCGAAGTTTCGTTGGTTCAGATGTCTCCACATCCCATCCTCGTCGCCAGTGTTATGTTTTGAGCATGGGCAAGAAAGAATGGAGACAAGTTTCTGAACAGTGAACTTCAGCTCTTTATTTACATCGTGACTTGCTCATTTAACATCAGTAGAACCCACCTTATATAGGCAAACCTTATAACATTTAACCAATAACAAGCTAGGAACGCTAATAAGAACTCTCTGTTAAGGGCCAATCAGATTCCCCGGAACGGGCCAATCTGGTCCGGCCGCTTAACAGCCAATCAGAAGTGCAGGGCCAGAACCCTGCACTTACTCCAAGCTCACACTTTATTAATTATATTGCATACTCAACAAGGACAGCAAGTGGTGTGATTCTCTCTCCAGTTATAAATAAACAATTTGCACCATCACTATCAACATCTTGCATAGCTGTCCCTAGCAAAATATAGAAGATTATTTTCCCAGTTTTGTCACAAGATTGAAATGCCACATATATATAGGAGAGATGGGAGAGGCTATTAATTTGTTAATCGAATGAATTGAATCTTTGGTGACTATATCAACCTGTCCAGGAAGCTTTGTTGGCAATGACATTATACTTTTCACCATTTTCTGAAATCTTCCCAGTCCCTTCCATAACTGTGGGAATTTCTCATGGTCTCCTATCAAAAATTAAGCTTTTTAAGAAAAAAAGATTAGCCTAGATTGGCTTGCAGAGACAGAACATTCCTATAGTGCCTTATAAATGTAAATCAGAACTGAAAGCAATCTCTGCTACATCTATCACGGTACATGACATGATAAAGAGTCTGTCCCAATATCCTAAATAGCCCAATGTCCTAATTACCAACTCCATTACCAAAGGTGATGGTTCATGTCAGCCAATATGTGTCTGATAGCATCAAATGCATGGATTCTGCTTATATGCTGGACATAGATCTTGTACTTGATGCATGAACACATTAGGCTTTAAATGGCATGTTGAGGTCACACTCCAAAAGTAGTTGCAACCTTGGGGCTCATAATTAAAAATGGAATGGGTACCCTAACTGTCTGCTGGACTTAAAGTTAAATGTCCCTCCAGCTTGCAAAAACAAGTCTAAACTTTTTTCCACCAACCATTGTAGAGAGCTTTGTATGAAAGTTGATGGGTCACTTGTCCCCTCCCCCCAAGCTATACTTTTTGTACTCCAGACATGCAATGTAGAAATCATATGGGATCACATTCCAATCCCAATCACACATTTCTAATGATTAATTTTTAGATAAAAGTTGGCATAAATTTTAGATAAATTTTTTGGTCCTAATGTATAGACCAGAAGTATTTTCAGAGAAAAACTAGCATTATATATAATTGACAAAGGCTACAGCAACAAATTTCACCTTCTTATAAAAAGAATCAAGGGGAATGAGTGTTTTTCTAGTACTTTCCTGATTTCCTGGGCTTAATACATATTCCAGCATCTGTTTTTATCCTAATGGCTTCTGTATATCTGCTCCTGGGTCATCTTCATGGTTCCTGCACATCTGAATTAAACTAAAAATATTAACTTCAAGGAGAGAGACTAGTTTAGTCTGTTGAGATTCTCAAATGTTATGTGCTATCAGAGCAAATCCATATGAGAGCAATTAAAACTCTGTCTATCTATCTATCAATCATCTATCTATCATCTACCATCTTATTCAACTGAAAAGTCATCCACAAAGTGGAAGGTTGCCACTCATTCATTTTGAGGTCAACTTCAGATGCAGAAATTGGGACATAATGGTCAAAAATGCTTCAAAGCAACTCTTGAGACAATTCAAGTGCAACAAGAAAAAAATTAAAGAGACTTAATTGGTGCTGCCTCAAAATGGGAAACACCTGAAAAAAATGGTTTGCAGATCAAATGCCCCTAAAATCAGCCATGGCATGCTGAAGTAGTCAAGGAAGAAAACACATTGGATGAGGCTAGGAACCTGCTTTTGTATAACTATTCTATTATAGATATGAATTTACATTAAAAAAAAAAATCAATAGAATAATAGCATCAAACCTCAATTTTTTTTTACTTTTACATAGTAATATAAACTAGCCATTTCTATAACAACAAACCTATCTAGTCGGTAAAACCCAAAATTGAAGTTTCATTTTTTTTCCCCAGCTCAAGCATAAAGTCCGGAAGCAATTTCCACATTGAATTTCCACATTGTTCCTATTGAAACAAAAGTTTTTTTTTTTTTTTAATCAAAGCAGTCAGTTTAGCCATCCCTGCTAAAGAAAAGGAATGGTTTCAAGTGCATACCTGTACCTGAATTGAGAGAATTCATTTGTAGCTGTACTGTTACACTCTGAAGACTATATAAAAGAATAGAATGCTTCTTTTGCAATTCATGGATGCTATTTTTTTTATCAAAAGGTTCCTTTAAAGATCATTATTAATCCTAAAGTAAACAGCTTTAGTTTACTTTATGCATGGTGTCCCTTCTCAACCACCAATATAAGCTTCTTAAGCTCCAGTGTTTGCAGGCACACTCAACATCAAATTGGTTTAGATATGATATCAGATCGCTGCTTAACATTTCAATATAGGAGAAAGGATGAGGTCAGTGATCTGGAATAATTTAGCTCACATGGTCGTATACTTTGCCTATCTAAGAATGGAAAACGAATGTGCATTCTTCTTTTTACACTCCATGCAATTGTCATACTTTTGAAAAGGTTACTATTATATCTCTATTACCTAGGAGAAAGGTCACTGAATTTAATGTGACTTATTTCTGAAGGTGAGTAACTGAAAGGGATATCACAACCACATAATAATCAGAATTTTATTTTAAAGTTCTGGGTTTCTTTTTTCTTTTTACTTTTGGAGATTAACTAAAGACATTAGGACAAAGTAAACAAACAATTGTAGTGAACACCAGGGGCTGTTGTATGAAAGATTACTTTTTTAAAAAAAAACTATGATAGATTTTAAAAATAAGAATAGTTATGATGACCCAGGGTATGGCATAAAGGCAAGACAGTCAAATAATAAGTAGGAGTCTCTTTATTAGGTACAATTTTGCCCCCAATGTCCTGGTTACCTTCTGGTCTGGAAAAAAAAAACTATCTCAGGAACAACCTATGGCTGCAAAGATTCAAGTCCAAAACATTGTCAACAAAAACTTCTATAAGTCCAATCAAGGCAAGATGAGGTAATTAATCTGGTAGGGTAATAGAAGGTGTTCCAGACGTGAAGGAACAGCAGTAATCAATCCTGTTAGGAGGATTCCAGGAACAGAGATAATGGCAGTCAACACAAGATAAACTCACTTTTGTTCCTAGCAGATGCCGCTCTCAGCTTGCATCTCTTTTAAACTGTCTTCTCAGGTATGCCTAATGAAGGGAATCAGGCCCTTTTCCTCCCCCACAATCCACATTGCTTTCTTCTCCATTCCTCCCTCTGTGCCCTAGGATGAAGAGGGGGGGTGGGCCTGAGTCTTCCTTTGAACTCCTTCTCCCTTGTTCTACCTCTTCCCTGCTCTGCCCAGCCAGACTTTGCCCTTCCCTAGTTTCCTCCACAGCCACAGTCCCGTCCCTATCAGCTGTTCATCTTCCTCCTCGGATTCAGACTCCAACAGGGGCGTGACAATAGCACTGCCATGACTCAACTTCCACACCTTATCTGTGTGTGAGAGAGAAAGGGAGTGGAGGGAGGGAGAGAGGAAGAGGGGTGGAATTTCTTCGCAATGTTGCAGAGCCCATTTTATCAGTTTGATAAAAGGATCCGATCATTCAAATGTTTGCAATAGAATTCCTATACTTTTCATTGTTGTTGTGATTATTTTGTTATGGAATTAAAAAATTTTCCCTCTGATAATGTTTTGTTGATTTTAGTATTTGTAGGCAGCATCTTCCTACATAGATAGAAAAGAATATTTGTAGCTCAAGACTGAACATTGTAAGCCATCCAGATTTTCTTCTTTAATAAGATGGGCAGCCAATATATTTAATAAATAAATAGATTGAGTTTGGTTGTTTTCTTGCAGATGTTTCATTACCAAACTAGATAACATCATCAGTATATTATCAGTTTGCTAATGAATTGCCTGTTAGAAAACAACCAAGCTCAAAAACCACCAAGGACTTCCTAAATGAAAACTGTCAATCATCATGAATCCCTAAAGAAATTCACACCTTCGTGACTTGGGGCCAGTTACTTTATCTCAGCCTAACCCATACCACAGGATTGTTGTTGTGGGAAAAATAGGAGGGAGGAATAAATAAATAAATTTGCCATCTTGAGTTATTTTTTAAAAAATAATAAAGATAGAATAAAAATAAATAAGTAAATAAGTAACACTGTGCCCAATACTCTTTGTATAGAGTAGTTACAGATGTAAAAAGGTCTCTATGAAAAGTTCCTAGAATGAAAAGTATTTCACAACCACAAAGTGATGTCACAATGAATAACATCAAACTCATGTTGAGTTCACAGTTTTATTATACAGTGATTGAACATATCTCTAATACATTCACACTGAACTCAAATATGCTTTGGAGCTGAATTATCTTTTCTCATAACATCCCTAAGAGGCATATTCCAAACACAGCTTAAAATTTATCTTTCACACAGAAGATACAATAATGTTATTGCTGAATTGCTGAGGCTTTTAAACTGGAATATCCATACATTTGTATTAATGTTTATTGTATTAATGTTTACTGTGATTATATAATGTGTACAATTCTACAAGGCTTGAATATTGGAGATGTAGGCAGCCCTACATTTTCTTTCTAGGGCAATCAGAAATTGGAAAATAAACTTTACATTTAAATCTCTCTCTCTCTCTCTCTCTGAAAGAGAGAGAGAGAGAGAAGGGCAAGTTAACAAAAACAGAGAGAAATCTATATAACCTTTTCTTGAAAAAAAAAATCATTTTTCTTCACCCGAATAAATATACATGTTAGGATTTCAGATGTGCTATTTTATGTTAAAATATGCACTGCTACATGTCAGGGCTGTGAAAATAGGAGGTAAAACAAGAAGGCAATGGGCCAAATAGGTACAGGGGGATTTTTCCCTCTTATTAGCATCTTATTAAGAATTCCATTCCTGTAGCTTAATTGATGCATTCATACCAGTACCACTAAAATAATCACAGTGTATTTCCATGAAACCAGTCTGCCCTAATTTGCAGTTGGAATAGATGCACAAATAAAATAAAGGGAGGAGGAAAAAAGAAATTTTAGCTTCTCAGTATTGCCTTTTTCTTCAAGTGAAGTATGAATATGACTTAATTTCAGTCACTACTTAACAACAGATCATTTCCTTTTAAAATTGTTTTTTCCTCAAGAAATATATTACTGCAAAGTAAGAAAATTCAGAGCTTTTTCTGGTTTGCTCATGTTCCTCTAACAATAAAACCTATTGTTCAGAATTTTAAAAATAAAAGAAGAGAATCTTCAAACTGGTAATTGGGCTTGGTCATAGGGAGAAATATCACATAATGATAATATGTGAATTGCTTGACACGTTTTAATATAAAAACTAAAGATGCATCAAGGCTAAATGAGGCTATTAACTAATAAACTCTTCTCTTTGTTCTTTTTTTGTAACAAGCATATTTAGGGAAATGGCTATTGTGATTTTACAGAAATTGTGCTATATCTTCTTTTATTCTTATTTTGATAAAGCATGCCAAAATATGGCTAGTTATAG
This sequence comes from Hydrophis major, assembly GCA_033807585.1. Taxonomy (NCBI): domain Eukaryota; kingdom Metazoa; phylum Chordata; class Lepidosauria; order Squamata; family Elapidae; genus Hydrophis; species Hydrophis major. The sequence continues at coordinate 33,377,579 of CM066332.1, read as the reverse complement.
TTCTAAAAACTTGTTTCCCAACCTTTTCCTTTATGATCACTGCATCATAACTGAAACTTCTGAGGAACACTATCTTCAGAACTATCATATGTCAGCCATGTGCTGTTTATGAGGACTCTCAGTCCCCCAATTTTATTTTTCAATGGCCAAAATCTTGTGATATTATTTTATGTGAAATGTTGAGTGAGAACATCTAAACCACTGAAATTGCTATTTCAGAAGATTTTAAGCACTAAAGGTAAAAGATAGGCAGACAGATTATGATGATGACGGAGAGAGTGAATAGAAGAGAGGGAGAAGGAGTGGAGGGGGAGAAGGAAGAGGGAGAGAGAGAGAGAGAACTTTCATGGACCATAATGATCCCTGGTCCAAAAGAAGCTATTATTCCTGACTTTATGCCCTAATGTTCAAGAGTATAATACATGCTGTAAAGTTCAAAAAGACACTGAACTTTACTGTTCACTTCTCTTTCTGGGTTTTCTTGTTATATCTTCTTTAAAGCACACCTGTTTATGGCTACATACTATTGATTTGATCACAATCAAAAGTAGGCCCAGCCATTATCCAAAGAGAGTGGAGCTATTTCTTTTCCCTCTTTCGGGCATCTCTTCTGCTGCTCTTTTCCTTATGTTTCTTTCTCTTTCTTCCACTGTTCTTCAGTATCAGGCAATGGCACATCATTTTCTCTGAAATTCAATCACGAATAGATAGTGCATCCTTCAACTGGTAATTAAGGGGGGGAGGGAAAGGAAGTGAAAAGTAGCTTATGGACCAAAATCAACTAAAGTTCTGGAGAATAAACTATGAAAGCAAAACCAATGGCAAAGGTAAAATTGCTTGTAGGATTGGACATTCCTTCAAAGAAATGCAGGAAGTGGAGAAGCAGGAAGCCCCAGCCTTTTGTCTGTAATATTATACAAAGACCCCAATAGATGACTGAATGATAAAGGCTCAGTTTAAGCTAGAGAGTGAAAAAGAAATCTAGTGATGTGGCTTTCCATTTCCACTACAAAGGATTGCTTAGTTACAATTCATAGGATACAATCTCTTATGAAAAGCTTCAGCAATCTTTGGAGGCCAAGAACAAGTTGGCAAGTGCAACTTCATTCCTTTTTTACTCATTTGTTGCATCCTAGGTGCATTTACAGTCTCTGCACTAATTTCACTGCAACCAGACAACTGCAGGATAAAAAGGGAAATGTGCCTTTGTTTATTTTGTACCTATAACATTTATAATTTATTTAGAGATACTGTACATATCTTTATACTTTTTAGGTATATTTTAGGCTATACTTGGAGTTTGTACACTGGAGCAAACTAATTTCCCTCAGAATCACAAAAATATAAATAGGCACATCTACTATGACCACAACATAAAAAAACCAAACAGTTATACTATGCAAGGATTTAAAATGTATCATGAAACTCAAGGTGAAAAGAAGTCCTTATTTGAAGAAAAAAAAAAAGTCCTCAGATCATGAACTGAATGAGAAACCAGGTTGAGAGTCCATTTAATGCTGGTTCAGGTTTGGTAATTCCAGAAATTCATTGAGGCTAGGTATGTAAAGAGCAGCATAAATCTGGTGCATTTTAGATTTCATATCAGTAAGGAACAATTCTGTTTTGTTGATGATGCTATTTTTCATTTTACATTCATAAATAAATCCACATCTGTTTATATTTGCAAGTTCCCTAATAGCTAACCATGCGACTTTTCTTTACATATGTAGTTCAGCTTTGATATAAATTGCTTGAGAAATATTTTAATATCAATGTCCCTGGTGTCATTCTATATTTTATAAATTTCCTCACTGCAGGCAATTTTTACATTAAAAAAAAAACATTGTTATCACCACGCATGCATCCATATGCAGATGTAACTCATTTAAATAAATGGTTTTCTTTTACAGACTTTGACCAAGGAAAATTAAGAACTAGCAGACTCTCTTCAATATCTCAGCAGTCTATCTGGATGAAAACTTACAAATCTTTGCCAGGTTTTTTTTTTTCCTCTAACCCTAGGTCTTATTTTTAATAATACTGCTAGAAAAAAAAAGCAGACAAACAAAGCAGAAATGGTACAGTAGTAGTGAGATATCTTTTTAACCACTGTGGAGGATTTCTGGTTATTCAGTGACAAGAAATTCATCAACGCAGCCAATAATAAGAATGCTGTAAATTATGGTGTAGAAATATTTGCCACAGATTGATATAGAGTAGTACATTTGAGTTGAATATGTTTATTTTAAATTCTTAAATAGGCAATTTCATGCCTCATTCAGAAGAAAGGACTTTTAGGTTCAGTGGAATTTCTTCATTTACAAGCATATCTGAAATTAAAATTTCATTATTTTAATGTTATTTCATTGTACTTGCCAAACTTGGCAAGGAAAGGAAACTCCATCAGCCACCAACAACTGGAAAACCACATGTTACCCACCTATATATGTTCTGTTCATTAAAAATTTTATATTGTTTTTCTATCCTTTTTTAAAAAAATAAATTTTATTGTTTTTTACATGTAAAAAGTATTGATCATAACATTAACAGCGCTGTAGCATCACTACTGTACATATCAATCTCTTGTAAATATTTACTTTGATATACAATACTATATGATTATATACATATATCTATATTTTTCTTATCTTAACTATCTTTATTTCCTATTTTCCAGCCAATTATACCATATATCTCAAATTTCATGATATTCCAACTCTTCTTTATCTTTTAATTTTAGAGTCAATCTATCCATTTTGGCACAGTCCAAGATTTTTTGAATTACCAGTTTATCCAAAGGAATGTTGTTATGCTTCCAATATTGTGCATGTGTTATTCTTGCTGCAGTGAGTAAGTGTAATAACATATATTTAATCTTTTTCTTGTATATCTTTTTAGATATTCCTAACATAAATAACTCAGGTTCGAATTCTATTTGTTCTTTTACTATTTCTTATAACCAGCGCCTAATTTTAGTTCAATAGGTTAAGTTCTTTATGTTGGAGGAACCCATTGTTCTGGGGAAGCAGCAGAATTAAAACTAAGAGAAAAACATGCTGTAAAATATATCTATTTTTATATTCAGCATATCAATCTGTAACTTAGTTCAGTTGATTTGCTTTGTTTAAATATTCTAACAGCTATAGTACTGCATTAACACTTTGAATGTGAGAAATGACATACTGAGAATAGGCTTAAAATAGTTCATTTTCCTTTTAATTCTTGACAATTAATTCTAAATTGCTTCAAATCTTGAGCTGGCAATTTATATAACTCTTTGAATGTAGCAATGATTGACATCTTGTCCTGAAATCTGAAGCCTGAATTTTGTAAGGTCACTTTATTGTTAACCAGAGTAGGTCATGTTTTACATATGCTTAAGCTTTTGGTCAAAGGACATAAATATAAGAGAAAAGTATCTCTTTAACTTGATTCTAATTTCTCATAATTATTTCTTCTTTTCTAACAAAAACTGGTAGACATGCTACATATGATTCTACAATTTACTACTCAAATAAGCTAACTTTTATATCCTACCTGAACACAAGCATTCTTGATAGAAATAAGCCACATATAACTTCTGAATTCAGACATTAATTGCCGGAAAAAAAAACCTGAATACTATGTGGAAGAAAAGATATCATGAGCCCAAAAGTGATCTTGTCTTTATGTCTTTCTTGAAATTTTCCCTTTATATGGTCTTGGTAGGAAACAAGATCTTGGAAATTGTGGTAAACTCGAATGCGATTTTATTATCTTTAGATAGTTTAGATTATCTGCCATCAAGTCATCACTGACTCTTAGAAATCACAGAGTAATTTGTTATTTTAAAGTTAAAGAGAGTCTGAATCTAGTACAAGAATTCAAGATCAGAATAGTCTTCTTGTTCTGATTGCCAGGTCATGGCTAAATGACCAGACAATTTCAAAAAGGACATGGGATAGAAATAACAAAGAAAAACACATATAAATTATATGGATAGGAGAGCGGGGAAGAGAATATACAGAAGATGTTTATCTTTGATTGATTTATTGATTTGTTTATTTGATGCAGACCATTGTTTGCATATACTGCATCATGTCAAAATATGGAACATATTAAAGTTAAAGAGATATGCCAAACCACTGGATTATCCTTCTGAGGTACTTTTACAATGAAGCTATTGTAAGATCTGAGTTTGTGAATGCATCAGTTTGTGAATGGGGAGAAGAGTGAGACAAGGATGCATATTGTTCCCATTCCAATTTATCTAATGGAACAAATATGCAAGAATAAGTGATAGGTAAAATCATAAGAGACAAAAGATTTGCAATCAATACCTTATAAGCCAAAAGTAAAAAAAAAAAAAACTTAAAATGGATCATTGCAAAAGGAAACTAGAAAAATAATATGTTGAGTTAATCTTAAATATTAAGAAGACAAGTTAACTGAACCATGGTGGCACAGTGGTTAGAATGCAGAACTGTAGGCTACTTCTGCTGACTGCCAGCTGCCTGAAATTTGGCAGTTCAAATCTCACCAGACTCAAAGTTGACTCAGCCTTCCATCCTTCCGTGGTGGGTAAAATGAAGAGCCAAATTGTTGGGGCCAATATGCTGACTCTGTAAACTGCTTAGAGGAGGCTGTAAAGCACTGTAAAGAGGTATATAAGTCTAAATGCTATTGCTCACTAGAATGATCATGAAATTACAATTAAAGAGAAGAGAAGAGGGTAAGTAGTTTTACTTTCTTAATCTCAGGAATGAAGATGACACTGTCGGTGAGAAAGGAATGGATAAATCCAAGGAAGGAAGACAATGTCCAACTTCTTCTGAGAAGGTTGCAGGCCAGTAGGTGTGAAGCTAATTTGCCCCTTTTTGGTGCACTGGTGCAATGGTCAGCTGCCAGAACTTCTACCATGTGTATGACATTGTAGCCTCCCTAGCTTTGTATGCCATATGCTAAATAAATAAATAATGGCAAACATTAACAAAAAAGGTTTTAAATATTAAGGATATTCCTATGACAATAAAGTTTAGATTAATTTAGTTTACTTTATTGTCATTGCACCTCGTACAATGAAATCAAACACCATTTTAAGTGCACATCATGACCATGAAAATAAACAGAAACACACATCCTTCACATTCCACACATTGAACCAAAAACCCACAACACCACACCAGCACCACACTATATAGTAGAATTCAAAAGAGCTACTGCCCAGGGATAGAAGCTGTTTTTCAGCTTATTTGTGCTTGTTTTTATTATTGTGTACCGTCTGCCAGATGGTAATAGTTCAAAAAAAGGGTGCCCAGGATGAGATGGATCTTTGAGAATATTTTGAACTTTTTTAAGGCAGCAGGAGCTATAAAGCTCTTCCAAAGAGGGGAGAGGGCAACCAATGATCTTCTGGGGTGCTTTATGGAGTGCTTTCCTATCTGCCACTGTGCAATTGGCAAACCATACAGAGATGCAGATTAGCTTAGTCAAAGCAATGGTCTTCCCAGTGGCAAAGTATGAATATGAAATCTGAATAATGAGAAAGAGAGAAAAACAACCACCATAGATGCCTTCAAATGATCAAGCTGCAGAGTACCATGCAATGAAAGAAAAACTTGTTAACAGTTCTGGATTAGATACTGACTACTCCTGGAAGGTGATAATCAGCAGTCAGAAATTAGGCTAAGCAAACTTAAAAATGGTACCAATACAAAAGAGTATTTGTAGCTCAGGCTTAAAATGAGAGGTCCTTGGTGCTCTCTGAGCTTGTTTTCTTCAAGCAAGCTCAGACAGAACCAAGGATTTCTCAAAGTTAAAAATGGTTGGAAATTAACACTTCAATTCTCACACCTATATGCTTTCTGTTGGTTCCAAAAGCAGCAAATCTGGTTTGTAGCTCCCATGGGAGCCTGAAAAAAAGATGCAGCAGGTTTATTGAACTCATTAATTAATGCAACTAATGAAGGTAATACAGAAGCCTCCCCCCAAATCCTGGCTGCTGTAATGAATAGCAAAGGGGTGCTCTGTTCCTGCATGTGGTAAAATCCAAACCATATCTTCTGAATTATTTGAAGTATGTGCAGTACTAGGATGCTGCCGGTGTAACAACCAGTTCGCTAATCGCACGCTTTCACAGCTTTCAAAACTACTTCCCTTCAATGTTACTTCGGGGAAATAACACAGCTGAGGTTGTCAATCCACTCTGGCACGCAAATCAGCTGAGCAGATATAGGTGAGTACAGCACAGGGGTGGACAGGCAGGCCCACATGATCGTTGAAGAGAATCGGTTTGGAGCCAGCTGATCATTGGAGCTAGGGGTTCGGTCCGAACTGGCGGAATCCCATCCCTGAGTGTGTGTTACAGTAGTAGAAACTTACACACTGGGGGCATATGATAAAAGCAAATTTTGACTGCTTAAAAAACTCTATGCTTGTGAAAATAAGGAAAGTAGAGCGTCTTGACAATGAGATGAGTGGCATATAAATTTAATAGATAAATAAATAGAAGAGGAAAGATGCAATGGACAAATTGAAGGAAGAAAATTTGATTGGAAATGCTATAAATTATTATTAGGGAAAAATTGAGGTGGCAAGTATTTGTTAATGAATTCACCATAATTGTATCTGGGAAAGACCTTGGGAGACAAGAGGAAAACCTGCAACATAGACAGCTGTCATGCAAAAGGAATCACAGCCCATAGAAGGAGGGAGGGACTGGGAAGTGTCTCAGAAGGGACCCTCCCTAATTTTCTAGAAAGTAAAAATAAGGCTATAACATTCTGTGGAAGTGAAAGCTGGACTTTAAAGAAGCAGAACAAAAAGAGTATTGATGTTTTTCAACTTTGGTTTTGGAGAAGAGTCCTGAGAATACTATGGACAGCCAGGAAAACAAATCAATGGATCATTGGACAAATCAACCCAAGTTCTCAATTAGGCCCAAATGGCCAGGCTCAAATTAGATTATTTTGGACACATTCTGCGAAGACTCAGCTCTCTGTAGAATGCTCTGCTGTTGGAAAAAGTGAAAGGAAAGAGAAAAAAAGAATGACCAGTGGCAAAGGAGTAGCAAGGAGAGCATCATTGGGAGACTTGAAAAAAAAAACAAGTTAGGAATAAATCCTCATGGAGAAAATCTATCATTAGATTAGGGATCAAAAAACAACCTGATGGCACATAATCAAGCAAAAATAAATGAGGGAAGACATTCTTTCAGATTTGCAAGATTCTGTTACTAGAAACTACGGTATTGTTTGTGCTATTCTTACAGTAAAAATATTGTTAGCCCTCGCAGCTTTCCCCACACAGCTATAAAGAAGAGAAAAGAGCAAGGGCGGGCGGGAGGCCCAATCCTGCATTTTTCTCTTCTTTCTCCTCTCAGCTGATTGTCCTTTTTCTCCTCTCCTCAGCTGCTTGTGGGAGGTTGTTCTCTTTTTTTTTTTTAACTACCGGTTCGTGTGAACCAGTCCAAACTGGTAGCTTACTGCGACTGGTTAGTACGCATGGTTTATGCTTCTTGTCTAGAAGGCTTACAGAAACTGAGACTAACTCCATGATGCCTCACTGTCAAACTATATTAATTGATGAAAAGTTGGCAGATGATTGCCTGTGGTCACAATGTAAAATGAGAGAGAGAGAGAGAGATGATATGTAAAACAATTTCCTTGAAATAAGTTTCTGTCCTAATCCATTTATTTACGTATTTCTATCCTGTAATTTTATTTTCGTCAATAATTCAAAGTGGCAAACTTGCTTAATACTCCTTCCTCCTCTTTTCCTACCACTATATATATTTCTTGGGATGTGTGAGCCAGAGAGACACGCAAACTCTTAAGTCCTTGTTACCAAAGTGAGACATCAAAATTTACTGAACTGCTAGCTTCAGTATTGCCTTTGTTATTAGATACAAGATGTCCAAACTGTGGAAGGGCTAATTTTATGTGAGCTATTGACTGGTTAATTGTTAGCAGTCAAGAAATCTCATGCAGAAAATCTGGGGCCTGCATCTAAGTGGATAATCTATATGTGGCTTAATGTGTGGTCTCATGTATATGCAGTATATGGTCTGAATTCTTGTACATCCCTTCACCAGTAGGTGGCAGCCAGAGAGCAAATGTCATTAAACCTCAACTGCAATAGCAGAATTGGGTAAACTTTCAATTTTCCATCTTATTCTGGAAAGCTATATGCTTCATCATTTCTTGTGCTGATAATTCTACACAGTTATTTTTCAAATGTTATTCTAAAGGTGCCTTGCTTTCGTCTCTTTGTTGGAAAATCTAATCAAATGAGACATGTTGGCTATGTCTCAAAATTTAGGTCAGTGCGGTCTTAGAAAGTATTTCATAATTATATTGCAGAGGCTTGATATCTCTTCTATGTAATCATGTTTAAAACAACCTCTATTTCTGTTATCCTTACATATTTTAAATCAGTTCTGTAACAGTTAAGCCAATGCCCCTTCCTGCCTGCCTTCCCTTCCCTTCCCTTCCCTTCTCCTTCCTTCCTTCCTTCCTTCCTTCCTTCCTTCCTTCCTTCCTTCCTTCCTTCCTTCCTTCCTTCCTTCCTTTTTGTTCTGTCCTTAATTTACATACTCGAAATCCCCGCACTTTGATTGGCTAAAGCGCGGGGATTTCTGATTGGCCAGGCGAGCCGCGCCGATTGGCCTGTTTTAGGTCTCCCGCGATTGGCTCACTCCAAGAGCGGGAGACTTGAATCGCTGCCATTGGCCGCGGCCGCCGCAGCGAAAAGGATAAAAGCCGCGGGCTTTTTCCTTTTCGCTGGTTCGGTTCACAACTGTTAAATAAAGAGCTTGAAACGTAGTCACCGACTCCTGGTGTCTTTTTGCGGACACGACACTGGCGACGAGGGTGGGATCCCGACCCTGAACCAAACCCCGTGTCCAACAAGAGCCAGTTTCAGCACCGAAATGGCGAAAATAGCACCGCCCGCCCCCTTCAACCCCGCCACCGAGGACTGGGAATCGTTCTCAGACCGTTTCCGCATGTACCTCGAGTGCACCGGAATGAAGGATGCCCCGGGCCCGCTAAAACGCGCCGTTTTCCTCACCCATTGCGGAACCGAGGTTTTCCAGATGGCCAAAGCATTGGCAAAACCAGCCGACGCAACCGCCATGGACTGGGACGTCCTCGAACCTATCCTGCGGCGCCATTACGCCCCCGAGGTCCCCATCCTGATCCGGCACAACAAATTTTACCGGCACGACCAGAAACCGGGCGAAAAACTGAGCGATTTCGTCGCCGAGCTGAGGCGCCTAGGAGGACTCTGCGAATTCGAAGGTCTGAACAGCCTCCTAAGAGACCGATTCGTACTCGGCCTATGGGACCCTGCACTCCAGAGCCGGCTTATGGCTAAGGGCGACATCAGCCTAGCAGACGCCCTTACCGCAGCCGCAGCCGCAGAAGCAACCCGCACTTCCGCTGACAGCATGCGAAAATCTGACGCGAAGGGCGGAAACAACAACCCGGCAAGGTCGGCCGACCCAAAAAACGAATCAACCGCACACTACGGAGAATTCCAGTCTGCATCCAGCACATCAGAAGACGAGGAGGACACACATCGCGTGCAGACGGGGCGCGGCGACCAACGGAACCGAAGAGGTCGTAGGTCGAGGACCAACTGTGCCGGATGCGGCGGCGACCACCCCAGATCAGAATGCCGATTTTTTGACTCTATCTGTCGGCATTGTGAAAAAAGGGGACACATCGCTCGGGTTTGCCGCCAAAAGAAGACTCGCAGCCCACCCAGATGGGACCAACACGAGCGTAAGAGGGAAAGCCCACCGCCCAGGACCAGAGATCGCCAACCGGACGGCCGGTGGGACCGAATCCAGCGACCCTCAAGAGGCGGCGACAGTCGGCGCAAGGAAGAAACCCACCAGACAGTAACCATCGGCCACGCCATCTCCGACGGCGCCAGAAAGGTACACGTAGAAGTCCACATTGAAGGCCAACCATGCAAGATGGAGGTGGACTCCGGGTCCTACCTCTCCATGATTGCATGGCACGAGATAAAACGGTTAGTGCCCACCCTCCATAAGAGGAACATAAACGCCCAAAGACTTATTATAAAAGACTACCAGGGAAACCGCGTCCCGGTAGTGGGCACCAAGAACTTTAATGTAACTTATAAGGGCCGCACCGAACAACTCCCACTCACAATCGTCGATCGCGACCGCCCAAGCCTGCTGGGCTTACAATGGTTCGCCCCGCTCGACATCGCGCTAACAGGAGTCAACCACGTCGCCGACGACGGCTGGGAACAGCGGCTAGCCCAAGAGTTCCGGGAGGTCTTCGACGGAAGCCTGGGCAAGTACCAGGGGCCCCTTATCTCATTTGACCTAGACCCTAGGGTTCCCCCCAAGCGACTAAAACCTAGGCGGGTGCCATTCGCCCTAAAACCTAAGATTGACGAGCAGATTGACAAGCTCGTCAAACAGGGGGTGCTACAGCCGATAGACCATGCCCGATGGGAGACCCCTATAGTGACCCCAGTCAAACCAGACGGGTCCGTGAGAATTTGTGGGGACTATAAGGCCACCCTAAATGGCGCGTTGCAACAAAGCGCCTACCCTGTCCCAATCGTGCAACACCTACTGCACTCACTGGGAGGGGGCAGGGTCTTTGCCAAGCTCGATCTCGCCCAAGCATATCAACAGTTGCCGGTCGACGAAAAAACAGCGGAAGCCCAGACCATCGTTACCCATCGGGGGGCCTTCAAGTGCAACCGACTCCAGTTCGGAGTCAGCGTGGCACCAGGCATCTTTCAGAGCCTGATGGAACATTTACTGCAGGGCATCAAGGGGGTGGTGCTCTATTTTGATGACGTATTAGTGGCGGCGCCAAACGAAGCCGAATTAGAAAACCGACTCAGGGAGGTCTTAACAAAATTTAAAGTAACGGGACTTAAAGTAAAACGGGAAAAATGCCAACTATGCACAGAGCGAGTGGAATTCTTGGGCTACCTTCTAGACCGGCATGGCATTCACCCTACAACTAAAAAAGTGAAAGCCATCAAAGAGGCCCCCACCCCTAGGTCTAAGACGGAACTACAGGCTTTCTTGGGGTTGCTGAATTTTTATAATGTTTTCCTACCCCAAAAGGCTACGGCGGCGGAGCCTTTGCATAGGCTCCTGGATAAGGCGGCAACCTGGACTTGGGGGAGACGGGAGCAAGCCGCCTTCCAAAAAACCAAAGACCTCCTCACCTCCGACGCCGTCCTGATCCAATTCAGCGAAACCTTGCCCTTGGTTGTCACTTGCGACGCATCACCTTTCGGCGTCGGCGCTGTCCTCAGCCATACCCTCCCCGACAAAAGAGAAGCACCCATCGCTTTCTTTTCCAGGACTCTAACTAAACCGGAGCGGAACTATAGCCAGCTGGACAAAGAAGCATTGGCTATAGTTGCCGCCGTTAAGCGATTCCACGAATACCTTTACGGCCGCCCGTTTACCATTGTGACAGATCATAAGCCGTTGCTGGGCATCCTTGCAGGAAACCGAGCCACCCCAAACATTTTATCGCCCCGGATGACAAGGTGGTCCGAGTTCCTGGCAGCCTACAGCTACGAACTGTTACACAAGCCGGGTAAGAAAATTTCGCACGCGGACGCTTTAAGCCGCTCGCCTTTACCAGACTCTGATCCTGACCCAGCACCAACGACAAACACCCTTAACATCGAGAACCTGCCCAACCTACCCATTACCGCGTCAGACATTGCCCGGGAAACTATTAAGGACAGGCGTCTGGCGTGAATTTTACATTGGGTGGAAAAAGGTTGGCCTGAAAGGGACAATGACGAATCCGTTAAGACATTCAGAAACTGCCAGACTGAACTCTCGCTGCTTAAGGGGTGTATTTTGTGGGGTGACAGGGTGGTCATCCCGGACAGGTTGCAAGGGAAGGTCTTAGAGATGTTGCATGAGGGGCATCCTGGCATCGTCAGAACTAAAGCCCTGGCCAGGAGTTACGCTTGGTGGCCAGGGATGGACAAGCAGATAGAGGCATGGGTAGCTAGGTGCCAACGATGCCAGGAGACCAGACCAAGCTCACCCGCAGCACCCATCCTGGAGTGGGAAACACCAAGGGGGCCCTGGTCCAGAATCCATTTAGACTTTGCCGGTCCCACGAATGGGCATACCTTTCTAATAACAGTTGACGCTTACTCCAACTGGTTGGAGGTAAGCGACATGAAATCTACTACCACGGAGGCCGTCATCAAAGAACTTTGCAAACTCTTTGCAACACACGGCCTCCCAGACGTCGTCGTCTCCGACAACGGGCCCCAATTTACCTCCCTCGACTTCGAGAGATTCCTGGCGGAGAGGGGCATCCGCCACGCATTAACAGCACCGGCGCATCCGGCGGCGAACGGTAGGGCGGAACGGATGGTTCAATTTACCAAAAAAAACCATCCGGAAAATGGACCACGGGGAGATCAACGACAAAATAAATAAACTCCTCTTTATACAACACATCACCCCGAACACCACTACCAACAAAAGCCCAGCCGAGTTACTAATGGGTAGGAAGCTGAGGTCCCCACTCGACAGGTTACACCCAACATATAACACGGAGCGGCCCCCAGACTCAAGTACAAAATACCGAACATTCGCACCCGGCGACTTAGTGTACGCGAAAAACCTGACGGGGGACCCCCTATGGATCCCAGCCGTCATCACCCAGATCACAGGCCCACGATCATACCGGCTCCAAACCACAGATGGGCGAGCCTGGAAACGGCACATTGACCAGCTCAGGTCATGAACAGCAACAGAACTCAACCCCCAAAACACGAACCAAGGGGGGAGGGAATACCCGAATAAGCAAACGCAAGAAAAAATAAACCAGCAGTACTTACTGGAGCGCAGCCATCGCGATCCTCCACCGGAGAAGAACCACCTAGCCAGCTCAACCAACTCGGAGAAACCAAGCGGGAGCGGCGAAACCCGTAGCTCAACCAACCCGGAAGGCCCAGGTGGGAGCCATGGAGAAGGAACCGGCCCGATCATCCAACCGGTTCGCACAGAAGAGGGAGCAGCCAAAAACATGACCGCTCCGGACGAAATCCAGCTTGCAACTGAGTTGCGCAGGTCAAGTAGGACTAGACGGAGCCCCGCCTACCTACGTGACTACGCAACGTAAGGACTATACCAAGAGGGGAGGGGTGTTCTGTCCTTAATTTACATACTCGAAATCCCCACGCTTTGATTGGCTAAAGCGCGGGAATTTCTGATTGGCCAGGCGAGCCGCGCCAATTGGCCCGTTTTAGGTCTCCCGCGATTGGCTCACTCCAAGAGCGGGAGACTTGAATCGCTGCCATTGGCCGCGGCCGCCGCAGCGAAAAGGATAAAAGCCGCGGGCTTTTTCCTTTTCGCTGGTTCGGTTCACAACTGTTAAATAAAGAGCTTGAAACGTAGTCACCGACTCCTGGCGTCTTTTTGCGGACACGACACTTTTCTTCCTCCCTCCCTCCCTCTCTCCCTTCTCTTCATCTATTCTTTTTTACTCTAATTTCTGACACAAATTGTGTATATTTTTTCAAATTCCATTGAATAAACTGACATAGGTTCATTCCAGTAATTTTTTTACTTGTCTCCATCATTAACATTCATGTCATTATTTCAAACTAAATGAAGAAAAATTACTGAATTAACAGCTAATAATGGTAGATATGGACAAATGTGAAACTTCCTTTAAGATCCTGGGGGCACTTTGTTATTTGTTGATGGGTTTGCTTTATTTCTCCCAGTTTGGTACTTTATACTTGGTGGATCAAACATTTTATTTAAAACTGACATTATAGTGGTTGTATGCTCATTCTTTTAAAAGATGACAGATCTTCCACATTATGCTCAAAAAGGAATATGATAGCCATAATTAAAATCAGACAGTCTTCTATTTCATAGCATCCAGCTCATGATAATGCCTAATTTTGCATCAAATTAAGCTTCAGCAACTGTACAAATAAACAAGATAACTAAGGGGAAAAAAATATTCTCCACTCATATCATATCAACCTATGAAATATCAGCAGCCTTCCTTCTAAGACTTCAATGGAAGGGTATCCAAGATCAGTAGACATCTACCATTGATAAAGGCTTGGGCAGCACTAAACATATTGGCTCCAGTGCAGAAAAGATAAGGTTCTACCAGAATGTCTTTACTGGATGAGGGGGCCATATAAATATGCTAAATCAATCATTACATAATTCAATGGGTCTCAGAGGTAGGGCTCAGCCTTCTTGCCAACATTCTTAAATAAGCAGCTAGGGAATGCAGTTTGATCTTCTCATTGTTATGAAACAATTTAAACTGGTGCACTCTTGCTGCTTATTCTAGACTAAAGTAATTCCTGGGCTCAGGAATGATGTACCTCAGCCAGCTAGCCATAACATCTACCAGCCAGCATGAGAATCAAGATCATGTCAGATTACATCTGGGCCAGTAAAGACCTTCAAAACCTGAGTTCCTTTGAATGAATTCCAAAAGCCAAACATACAGATAAAACGCGAAAAATTAGAATATCATGCAAAAGTTCATTTATTTCAGTAATGCAACATAAACAGTGAAACTAATATATGAAATAGACTCATTACTTCCAAAGCAAGATAGTTCAAGCTGTGATTTGTCATAATTGTGATGATTATGGCTTACAGTTCATGAAAACCCCAAATCCACAATCTCAGAAAATTAGAATATTACATGCAATCAATAAAACAAGGATTGTACATAGAACAATATCGGACCTCTGAAAAGTATAAGTATGCATATGTACAAACCATATGTATATGGTTTGGGCCCCTTTTGCAGCAATTACTGCCTCAATGCAGTGTGGCATGGAAGCCATCAGCCTGTGGCACTGCTGAGGTGTTATGGAAGACCAGGATGCTTCAATAGCAGCCTTCAGCTCTTCTGCATTGTTTGGTCTCATGTCTCTCATCTTTCTCTTGGCAATGCCTCATAGATTCTCTTTGAGGCTCAGGTCAGGTGAGTTTGCTGGCCAATCAAGCACAGTAATCCCATGGTCATTGAACCAGGTTTTGGTGCTTTTGGGAGTCTGAGCAGATGCCAAGTCCTGCTGGAAAATGAAGTCAGAATCCCCATAAAGCTTGTCTGCGGAAGGAAGCATGAAGTGCTCCAAAATCTCCTGGTAGATGGCTGCGTTGACCCTGGACTTAATGAAGCACTGTAGACCAACACCAGAAGATAACATGGCTCCCTAAATCAATACAGACTGTGGAAACTTCACACTGGACTTCAAGCATCTTGCAGTTTGTGCCTCTCCATTCTTCCTCCAGACTCTGGGTCCTTGGTTTCCAAATGAGATGCAAAAGTTGCTGTCATCAGAAAAGAGGACTTTGGACCACTGAGCAACAGACCAGTTCTGTTTTTCTTTAGCCCAGGTAAGACGCTTCTGACGTTGTTTGTTGTTCAGGAGCGGCTTGACAGGAAGAATACGGCATTTGAAGCCCATGTCCAGGATCCGTCTGTGTGTGGTGGCTCTTGATGCACTGACTCCAGTCTCAGTCCACTCCTTGGGAATGTCCCCAACACTTTTGAATGGCCTTTTCCTGACAATCTTCTCCAGGCTGCTTGTGCAACTTTTTCTTCCACACTTTTCCCTTCCACATAACTTTCTATTAATGTACTTATAGCACTTTGGGAACATCCAACTTTGTTTGCAATTACCTTTTGAGGCTTTCCCTCCTTATGGAGGGTGTCAATGATGGTTTCCTGCACAACTGTCAGGTCAGCAGTCTTTCCCATGATTGTGCTTCCTACTGAACCAGACTGAGAGATCATTTAAAGACCCAGGAACTCTTTGGAAGTGTTATGGCTTAATTAGCTGATTAGAGTGGGACACTTTGAGCCTAGAATATTGAACCTTTTCACGACATTCTAATTTTCTGAGATTGTGGATTTGGGATTTTCATGAGCTGTAAACCATAATCATCTTAATTATGACACATCACGGCTTGAACTATCTTGCTTTGCATGTAATGAGTCTATCTCATATATTAGTTTCACTTTTTAAGTTGCATTACTGAAATAAATGAACTTTTGCACGATATTCTAATTTTTTGAGTTTCACCTGTATACAGCTCTGGCAAAACAGAATCTTTAAGAAGGTTCAGGCATCCTTGGATAAGCTGGATTTCTTATTAAGATTCATTTCCCTCTTTTCAGAAAATGCAAATCAAATTATTTTAATCACAAAGTCATCTGAAGAATCACTTTAGAATCTTGAAACACAAGTGTCTCATAATTTTTGTTTTGTTTTAAAGTGTTTCCCCCCTGCACCCTCTTTTTTTTTTTTTTTGGCTAACTCAGATGGCATAATCAGACTAAAACAGAAATCCATTTAATCTTCATTTCAAATAATCAGAATAATATGCATCCTGAGGAAAGGACTTTCACTCCTTTCTATACTCTATGGTTGTTATCTTTCAAAAAAATCAATTAGACTGGATATAAGAGGAATATAAAATAGCAAGTTTATCTTTTTTTTAAAAAAAAAAGAATAAAATCCACCATGATAACAGAAATAAGCTCATAGCTTTCATCAACAACTAAAACAGGCCATAATTTCAATCAGTGGTATGGAATGTTAAAATAGTAGCCCAAACAAATTGTAAAGTGGCAAGAATTTATTATTTATTAAGGATTTATTAGGACATAGAGATTTTATTTTGGAAATTCAACACAGAAGAAAGTCATTTTCATTGGAACTGAACTATCAAGCCAAATCTGATGCATCCAAACTGATTTAAGAATTCAGAAGTATTTTTGAAAATGGAAATCAAATCAATTCAATTTTCCAAATTGGTTCAAATTAGATCAAACTGAGAATCAAATCAACCATTGGAATCCGTTCAGAGCCTATTCAAACAATCCTATTATACACAATTGGAAAATAGTAAGTAGATTGCAAATAACGGTATTCTGTTGATTAATATTCTCAATTTTCTAGTATTCTTATTTTCATTGCATCTATGCTGCCACTCTATACTGACAGGTGGAAGTAAACCACTTTAGGTTCAGACCGACTGTTACTAATGTGGAGCTCTTGTTTAATTTATTTCCAGCTAAGTAAAACAGTTTTTGACCTTGCCATTTTAGCCTAAGCCAACTCTAGTATATGCCTGTATTAAGAAGAAGAAGAAAATATTTAGTGACCAGTAATTCATATCCTTGTGCTCTCAGGGTTCCATCTGCAGATAAAAGACTCTGTTTATCAAATACTAAATTGTTTACCTAGTCTAATTTAGCTCTTTCATTCAACTTAACCAAACATTATTGGTTATTGCTAATAAAATAAATATGTTTTATAGATCAGAACAAGAGAAACCCAAGTTTTTCATGCTGAGATTATAAAAAGATAGAAACATTCAGAGGTGTTTTTTTTTTTAATTTATATAACTCTAAGGTGTTTATGGATGCATTTAGATACGCCACAATAATTTATAGAACAAGAAGATAATTTCGTGCATCAATTTCTACTTTGATTCTGTGAAGTGGCTTTGAATTGTGGTCTTTCACATCATCTCACAGGCATCCTTCATCTCCTCCAGCAATTGCAAATCTTGAAAAGTTTTCTAAGGAGGCACAGAAACTTCTCCATCTGTTACACGTTCTGGAGAGGAAGAAATAACAATGCAACCACTTCCCATTGTTTTTAAAAGCTCAGGGGCCACATCATTTTACATATCAGTTCAAAGGAGAGTACTCTTTCAGGTTTTATCATCAACTTGAAGATCTCCACACTCCAAATATATACACAGTGGAATATGTTTCTCAACCTCAGCAACTTTAACAGTTTGGATTTCCAGGACCCTCTGAGTGCGCTGATAAATTCTGTGAGTTTAAGTCCACCCCTTTTTAAAGTTGCTGAGGTTGAGAAACACTACAAAAATACAAAAAAGAAATTCAGAAGAAGAAGGGGGGGGGGGTCAACCTATTCTCCAAAGCACTGAAGGCAGGATAAAAAGCAATGGATGGAAACTAATCAAGGAGAGAACTAACCTAGAACTAAGGACAAATTGACTGACAACAACAATTAATCAGGGGGACAATTTGCTTCCAGAAGTTGTAAGTGCTCTAACACTGATAGTTCTTAACAAGAGATTGGAGAGCTATTTGTCTGAAATTGTTCTACTATCCTGGTTGATTGCAATTGAAATTGTTGTATTGTATTCTGATTGATTGAAATTGTATAGAGTTTCCTGCAGCAGGTTGGATTAAAAGACCTCCAAGATCTCTTCCAATCAGGGGTGGGATTCTACCGGTACGCACCTATTTGCTAGAACCGGTTGTTAACATTCTAAGCAGTTAGGAGAACCGGTTGTTAGAAGAAATTACTGGCCTAATCCTGTAAGGAAGGCAGGAAGGAAACATTCTGGTGTTGCTTACAGAAACTGCCTCTCCATTAACCCTTATTACATTATTGGAAGGACTAGACTTCCTGTCTCAGGAACTTCTCTGGAGTTTTCTTTCCCTCTTTTGCTGGTACTTTGCTTGTGTGGAGTGACCACCAAGTTACAATGGCACTGAAAAAAGTGACTTATGACCATTTTTCACACTTACGACTGTTGCAGCATCCCCACAGTCATGAGAGGTCAGGTGAGGAGGTATGTGCCTCGATGTGAATGATATTGAGTTGGCCATGCCCAGGCAATAACATGACCACCAAGCCATGTCCACCCAGTCACATGACCATCAAGCCATGTCCACCAACTAAGCCACACCCATAGAACTGGTTATTAAAAAATTTAAATCCCACCCCAACTTCCAATTCTATTATTCTACTATATACAGAAAAATAAATACATATGATGATTACCCAAGATAAATTTTCCAGGCCACTTTGACTGGCTACCCATACCCCAGGCACTGTATGATGAACTAAATGGCACCTTATTCCATAGATCTCAGATAGAATTCTTCAGAATGCAGTCAATTTTAGAGGTGGACTTTTCATATTATCTTAATAATTCAGTTCTAAATCATGATATGCTTAGGAAGCTGCAAGAAAGTGTGAATGTACTTATTCTGGTTAGAGGAAAATTAGAAAATAAAGCTACAAAAACTACCAAAGGCTTAGAGGTACCCCAAATTTGAGATATGTTATCAGAGTAGCAAAGCACTTCATGGTTTGCAGACCCTTGCATCTCTTGTAGGAAATCATTGCTGTGTTGCCTGTCCAATAAGAGAGACTTATATTGTCCAGAGTTATGCAATGTTTTGACTATTCTTGCTGTTTTGCTGTGAGGTTTATAAGACTTCATTAGACTGCTCCTTTCATCCTTTGCATATCCTTAGTGAAAGTAGAAAAAAAAAAATTCTGTCCAAAAGACTGATTAATCACTGACTGAAGCCAGGAAAGGAACCTAAAACTATCCCTGCAGGAACAAATATCATCTCATCTTCATAAACAGTGCTTGCAAGATGAATTTTGGCTCCATTTTCCAGAATATAACAGGAAAAATAAATAAATAAGGAAAGAAAGAGAGAGAGAGAGAGAGAGAGAGAGAGAGAGAGAGAGAGAGAGAGAGAGAGAGAGAGAGAGAGAGGGAGAAAGAAAGAAAGAAAGAAAGAAAGAAAGAAAGAAAGAAAGAAAGAAAGAAAGAAAGAAAGAAAGAAAGAAAGAAAGAAGGCTGTCAATATTTTACGTCTGAAAATTGTATTGGTCTGATTTTCCTGGAATAAATAGCCATTGGCATTGGAAATCCAGTTGAGGGTGTTCTGTGTTAAAAAGTCTAAAAAAGAGCATTTATCCTTTTTCAATTACCATATTTTTTGCACTATAAAATGCTCTGGAACATAAAATGCACCTAGCTTTTGGGGAGGAAAACAAGAAAAAAAATCTGCCTCTGCCTCCCAGCATCCATCTGGTATTCATCTGGCTAGCGTCCTTGAAGCAAATAGCAAATAGCCTGGTCAACTTCAGCACCTTATCGTGGCCTGATTTAGCATTAGCAGCTGATTGGCAGTTGAATTGGCCTACTGGAATACCACCAAGCAATGGGGATTCTTGTCGCCTATCCCTGCCTCCACGTGCCCCATTTTCGGCCTCCAGCATCCCGTTTTCAGTCCGTTCCAAGAGGCGGGAATCAAAAAAGCAAAGATTTTGGGGAATAAATTTAGGCCATGAGGCCAATTCACTCTTTGTTTAGTTTGGACTTGATGGATCCTTTTCCTCTAACTAGCCTCTAGCCAGCCTAGTTGAGCAGAATTGGGATAAGTAGTGATATGGGTATGAATATGATAACAAATTCATACTGCAGTCAGTAAACCTTTGCTGCAGTTTTAAATTGTGTGTGTGTGTGTGTGCATGTGCAGTTTTAAATTTTGTGTGTGTGTGTATGTGTAATTAAAACCTTGAGAGGCTCAGGGTTCAATTGAAAGTGATATTTATTCATTTATTTGTGCATTTAATATATATATGCGGCCCATCTCACTATAAGGTGACTCTGGGTAATTTGTAATTATTTTTCCCTTGTTGAAGAGAGCTATGTGCTCCATATGCTAGACACATCTGTCTGAATCACTCAGGTAGAGAGCAAGGGAATGCAGAATCCAGTGTGAAGTGAATAACAATAAATTGAACTAGAATGTGCACAAAATAGTACCAACAGCTCTAGCAATAAAAGACAAGCTGCAGAAGAAAGTTTATGCAAACTTTCAAAACAGATATTTCTTTTCACATATCTGCTAAAATGTTTAGAATATGATAAAGGGCTTATATTTCACTAGCTATTGGACTCAATGAGTAAAATTTGTTACAGACATGTATTTCTTTTCTACTATTGTGATTTGAATGCTATTACAATTCCATTTTGCCATAAATATTTTCACAATGGTTTCTCTAGAATTGGATATCAGATATTCAACTCTTTAGCTATAAAATGGAGGATCTTACAACAAATTGAATTCCATGTGAAACTGCATTAGTAGCATCTATATCAGGGATGTCAAACTCACAGCATTACATTGTTGTCACATGATGTATTGTGACCTTTTTTCCTTCACTAAAATGGGGATGGGCGTGGCCAGCATGTGATGCACCTAGTCTGTGGGCCACAAGTTTGACACCCCTGCAGCAACCCATTCTAGAAATTTGAAACAACTTCTGCATATAACAGTCAGCATCCATTTCAGCTGCTTTGTACATTTTCTTGCATAAAGTATCAGTGCCCCCAAATCATTTTCAGATTAGAATGCAAATCTGTACAATTTTGTAAGATTGCTACCGAATAGTCACCATTTCTTAATGAAATTATTTGCTGAACTTTTGAGTTTGGTGCCATTTTAAAATTGCTTGTGTTTAATTTATACTTAATTTGGGAATTGCAAATATTCAATATTTGGATGAAATTAATGTATTAGCATCCACTGATGTTACATTGCTATTCAAAATCAAAGTTCCTGTGGCAGGAAAGCTATAAGAAGTATACTAGTTTGTATCTAGATGCTTTAAAAAAAGCTTAGGAAAGTGTGTGGACCCTATCCATTTGTTTACTTTATGGCTAAAAGCACTGTGCAAACTCAGAACATGGATTAATTCAAAAACAAGCTAAAGTCCTTTTGGCAACTGTGCCCGTTGAAATAACAAATAATTCACACTGAAGGATTTATGTCTGAGGCACAGGTTCCAGTTTTAAAGTGAATGCTTCTATCTGCATTAAACTAATTTTAAATTAGCTTTTAAAAAAAAGAAAAGAAAAGAAAAATTCTCCCAATCCACAGCCTGTCATCTGGCTTTAAGTCTCCACCGGCAGTTGACCTTTGACAAAACTAATAATTAAACTCACTTTGCCCAAAAGCCACTTCTCACTTGCCTGTGTGGCACTCTAATAACAATTCTGGTCTGGTCTTTGATGATTTATGAGTAAAACTGAACAGTATATATACACCCAGAGCATCTATGGCATAAAGCATGCCTTTGATGTAATCTCTTTATCTGGCAGAAACATGCAACTCCTTCAATAATAATTTAAGAGACAATTTATACAAGACAGGAGAAAATGTTAAGTGTCACTCTGGATCAGTGTTTCTAAGTCTTGGCAAGTTTGAGATGTGTGGACCAACTCCCAGATTTCCCCTACCAGAACTTTGGCAGTGGAATTCTGGGAGTTAAAGTCCATACATCTTAACCTGGCCAGGACTGATAAACACTAAGATGGAAGTGTTAATGAAATATGAGGTCTCTTTTATATTAATTTAGAATAATGCAGTGGGTGTAATATTTGGATTTCAGTAAGGCATTTGACAAAGTAGACCACAATCTACTTGTTGTGGTAAGCTAAAAAAATGTGGGATAGACAGCATCACCACCAGTTGGATTTGTAACTGGCTGACAAATCACACTCAACATGGATCGACATCTACATGGAAAGAAGGAAGCGGTGGGGTATTCCAAGTTTCCATTTTAGGCTGAGTATTTTTCAATATCTTCACAAACTATTGAGATGAGGGAATAGAAGGGGAACTCATCAAATTTGCAGATGACACTAAGCTGGCAGGAACAGTCAATACTCCAAAAGATAGGCTGAAAATTCAGATGGATCTCAATAGATTTGGACACTGGGTCCTGTCTAACAAAATGAAATTTAAGGTAGAAAAAAGTAAGGTTTTACACTTAGGCAAGAAAAATCAAATGTACAGGTACAGATTAGGTGAAACCTGGCTCAACAGTAATAACTATGAGATCTTGGATGTTGGAGTCTTAGTGGATAATCACATAAATATGAACCAGCAGTGTCCAGCAGTAGCAGCAGCAGCAAAAAATGAATTGAAACAATGCAATCCTAGCTTGCATTAATAAGGGAATAGAATCAAGATCATATGAAGTATTAATACCTCTTTATAAAGTCTTAATAGGACCACATAATACTGAATCCAATTTGGTCAGCAGCAAAGATGATTAAGGGGCTGGAGATTAAAACATATGAAGAATGGTTGCAGGAATTGTGTTTGTCTAGTCTAGTGAAAAAAGGACTAGGAGTGATATGATAGCAGTGTTCCAATATTTGAGGGGCTGCTACAAAGAAGAGGGGTCAACCTGTTCTCCAAAAGACCAGAAGGCAAGACAAGAAACAATGGATGGAAACTAATTAAGAAGAGAAGCAACCTAGAACTAAAATTTCCTGTCAATGAAAACAATTAACCCATGGAAAGACTACCCTACAGAAGTTATGGGTACTCCATCATTGGAGATTTTAAAGAAGAGATTGTCATTTGTCATTTGATAGTCATTTGTCTGGAATTGTATAGGTTCTCCTGCTTGAGCATGGGATTGGACCTTCCAAATCTGTCATTCCAAAATTCTGAAATAAGTAAAATGAAAGGAATGTATAAATGACATTTTCCTTGGTTTATCATATGTCTGATAATTATGCCGATATAATTCTACAATTTTAGAGAAATTACACTTAAGTACTGCTGAAAGAATTCTAAAACTGATAAAGTAACAAAATATAACCCTGAATCCAAACTCCTCCTATATTTGCTATAACTATAATTATATTTGCACTGAAAGCAATTGAGAAGCGTTACCTTCTCCCAGTGGTTTCAATAGGATTTCAATATAACTGATTTAATTCAGATACAATCCATTATAGGTGAGGCTGTCTAGAACAGGGGTGTCAAACTCACGGCGTCACAGTGGTGTCATGTGATATATCGGGACTTTTTTTCCTTTCATTAAAATGGGTGGGGGTGTGGCCAGTGCATGATGCATTTGGCCTATGGGCCGAGAGTTTAACAGCCCTGGTCTATAGCTAATAACCATTGAAAGGAAATATTTCCGGATTAGATTTAGTGTATTTATGCAGAGAATCAGTGAGAGGCAAGTCACACGTCAAAACACAATTCATAAGTTAGCTAGGTTAACTGACCTCTTTGCTGATTTTTTTTTTTTGGCTACACTTATACCATAGTTTTATTAAGATCCTAATGATACCAATAACATAACCCTTTCGATCAGATAAGATTCAACTTAATGCCTTGCTTAACCCAAGTAAAAGAAGGAATATATCTGTAATTGGGGTGAGATAAGGGTGTCAATGAGGGAGGAAGAAATAGAGGAGTTATCTAATTCAAGTTATATTGTAAATCACATGTGAACTTTGAGTATTATAATATACATTTTGATTGGAAGTAAACAGTATGCATAACTAACATCCAGGGAACTATCAGAATTCATAAGTCTGTTGAAAATACGTAGCAATGACTATGAATGTCTTGGAAGTGAGATAATCCTAATTCTTTAATAAGTAAATGGGAGCAAGCATTTGGGGGGGAAATTTGACACAAAAGCAGTTGTGACATAAGAGGTGAAAGAACAATATTGAATTATCCTCTTTAACATTGATTAACTGGTTGATTCATTGCATTTTAAAGGCCAAATGAACCCAGCTAACTGGGAGGAGCAGCAGGAGTATACAATTTACCACAGACATTTTGGCAAACCATAAATTTAAATGGTTCCAGCTCAACATTTATTTTGGTCAACGGCAGTACAGAGAAAAAAACATGAACTGAGTGTTCTGTCCCCTCATTAACATTCTTGAGATCCCCGCGCTTTGATTGGCCAAAGTGCGGGGCACTCTGATTGGTTAGGCGAGCCGCGCCGATTGGCTCGCTAAGAATCTCCCGCGATTGGTCTGTTCGAATCGCGGGAGGTTCAAAGCGGTGCCCTTGGCCGCGGCTGCGGCGGCTAAAGGAATAAAAGCCGCGAACTTTTTCCATAGCCCCAGTTCGGTTCGTACACTAATAAAAGAGCATGATTTGAAGTCACCGACTCCTGGCATCATTTTCGAGGACACGACACTGGCGATGAAGGTGGGATCCAGACCCTGAACTGAACCACGTGTCCGACGGAAGCCAGACGAATCTCCACGATGGCAAAAATAGTACCCCCCGCACCCTTCAACCCCGCCACCGAGGACTGGGAATCGTACTGCGACCGATTCCGCATGTTCCTCGAGTGCAGCGATCTGAAGGACGCCACCGGCCCTATGAAGCGCGCCGTCTTCCTGACCCACTGCGGGACCAAGGTATTCAAGATGGCCAAGGCACTTGCCAAACCCGCCGATGCGACCGCAATGGACTGGGACGTCCTCGAGCCAATATTTTGGTGGCACTGCGCTCCAGAGGTACCCATCCTGATCCGACGCAATGAATTCTACCGTCGGGACCAATGGTTGGGTGAGAGTTTCAGCCTACTGGGACTGCAATGGTTCGCCCCGCTCAGCATCACAGTCACGGGAGTCGACCACGTCACCGACGACAGCTGGGAGCAACAACTGGCCCGGGAAGTCCAAGAGGTCTTCGATGGAAACCTAGGCAAGTACCGAGGGCCCCTTATATCATTCAGCCTAGACCCAAACGTCCCCCCAAAACGCCTGAAACCAAGGCGGGTGTCATTCGCACTTAAACCCAAGATAGACGAGCAAATTGACAAGCTCGTCAAGCAAGGGGTCCTACAACCAATAGACCATGCCCGGTGGGAGACTCCCATAGTCACCCCGATCAAGCCCGATGGGTCGGTGAGGATCTGTGGGGACTATAAGGCCACCCTAAATGGCGCGTTGCAACAAAGCGCCTACCCCGTCCCAGTAGTGCAATACCTACTGCACTCACTGGGAGGGGGCAAGGTTTTCGCCAAACTCGACCTCGCCCAGGCATACCAACAGTTGCCAGTCGACGAGGAAACGGCAGAAGCGCAAACCATAGTCACCCACCGGGGAGCATTTAAATGCAACCGGCTCCAATTCGGAGTCAGCGTGACACCAGGAATATTCCAAAGCCTAATGGAAAGAC
Organism: Hydrophis major; assembly: GCA_033807585.1. Taxonomy (NCBI): domain Eukaryota; kingdom Metazoa; phylum Chordata; class Lepidosauria; order Squamata; family Elapidae; genus Hydrophis; species Hydrophis major. The sequence goes on along the minus strand of CM066332.1, from coordinate 33,351,756 downwards.
TATTACAAGGCATCAAGGGGGTGGTACCTTACTTCGACGACGTCTTAATGTCGGCAACCAACCAAGCCGAACTAGAGGGTCGCCTAAGGGAGGTCCTAACCAAATTCAAAGAGACCGGGCTCAAAGTAAAGAGGGAGAAATGCCAATTATACACGGAACGGGTTGAATTCCTAGGATACCTCCTAGACCGTCACGGCATTCACCCCACAAACCAAAAAATCAAGGCCATAAAAGAAGCCCCCACACCCAAGTCGAAGACGGAACTACAGGCATTCCTGGGGCTACTTAACTTTTACAATGTTTTCCTGCCCCAAAAGGCGACGGTGGCGGAGACTTTGCATAGGCTCCTGGACAAGGCGGCGACTTGGACTTGGGGGAAATGCGAGCAAGCCGCCTTCCAAAGAACAAAGGACCTCCTCACTTCGGACGCTGTCCTTATACAGTACAACGAGACCCTACCTCTGGCCGTCACATGCGACGCATCACCCTTCGGCGTCGGCGCTGTCCTCAGCCATACCCTCCCCGACGGAAAAGAAGTGCCCATCGCGTTCTTTTCAAGGACCCTCACCAAACCGGAGCGGAACTATAGTCAGCTGGACAAAGAGGCTCTGGCTATCGTTGCCGCAGTAAAAAGATTCCACGAGTATCTCTATGGCCGGACATTCACCATCATAACCGACCACAAACCACTGCTGGGAATCCTTGCAGGGAACCGGGAGACCCCGAACATTCTGTCTCCCCGAATGACAAGGTGGTCCGAGTTCCTGGCAGCCTGCAACTACGGACTCATACACAGACCGGGTAAGACGATCTCCCATGCAGACACCTTAAGCCGCTCGCCGCTACCGGAACCTGACACCGACCCAGCACCCACGACGACCACCCTCAGTATAGAGACTCTACCCAACCTACCCATAACCGCGTCAGACATTGCCCGAGAGACTAATAAAGACAAACGTCTGGCGCGGGTGTTGAATTGGGTAGAGAGAGGGTGGCCGGAAAGGGACAACGACGAATCCGTCAAGACATTCTGAAACCGGCAAACGGAACTCTCATTATTAAAAGGGTGCATACTATGGGGGGATAGGGTGGTCATTCCAGAAAAACTACAAGGGAAGTTTCTGGAACTATTACACGAGGGGCACCCTGGCATCGTTAGGACTAAAGCCCTGGCCAGAAGTTACGCTTGGTGGCCAGGGATGGACAAACAAATTGAGACCTGGGTAGCAAGGTGCCAACGATGCCAGGAAACTAGGCCAAGCCCACCCACAGCACCCGTCCTAGAGTGGGAAACCCCAAGGGGACCTTGGTCTAGGATCCACATAGACTTCGCCGGGCCCACAAAAGGACACACTTTCCTTATAACAGTAGACGCTTACTCCAACTGGCTGGAGGTAAGCAACATGAAAACAACAACCACGGAGGCCGTGATCAAGGAACTCGGCAAACTCTTTGCAACACACGACCTGCCAGACGTCGTCGTTTCCGACAACGGGCCCCAATTCACCTCGCTGGAATTCGAAAAATTCCTAGCGGAAAGGGGCATCCGACACGCGCTGACAATACCGGCGCACCCAGCGGCGAACGGTAGGGCGGAACGGATGGTGCAATTCACTAAGAAAACCATCCGGAAAATAGACCACGGGGAGATCCAGGATAAAATAAACAAATTACTCTTCACCCAACACATAACCCCAAATACCACAACGAATAAGAGCCCAGCCGAACTATTAATGGGGAGGAAATTAAGGCCCCCACTCGACAGATTACACCCCACATATAACCCGGAGAAGCCCCCAGACTCAAACAGCAAACACCGAACTTTCGCACCAGGCGACCCCGTATACGCAAGAAACCTGACGGGAGACCGGTTATAGGTACCGGCCGTCATCACACAAATAACAGGCCCACACTCGTACCGGCTACAAACAGCAGATGGACGAGCATGGAAACACCACATCGACCAATTAAGGTCGAGGACGACCACCCAAGAAACCACCGACGCACAAGCAGGCGAAACCAACCCCCACAACACAAACCAAGGGGGGAGGGAATACCCAGGGGACCAAAACCAAAGAAGAATAAACCAACCATACTTACCGGAAAGCAGCCAGCACGACCCCTCGCCAGGAAGAGACAGCCAGGCCAGCTCGACCGACCCGGGGAGACCGAGCGGGAGCAGCGAAACCCGCAGCTCAACCAACCCGGGAGACCCAGGAGGGAGCTACGGAGAGCGGCCCGGCCCGACCGACCAGCCGGTTCCCACGACGGCATCCGGAGGAACAGAGTTCCCGACCGAACCGGCCGGGATCCAACCAACAACTGAGCTGCGCAGGTCCAGTAGGCTAAGACGGAGCCCTGCCTACCTACAGGACTACGCGACGTAAGGACTAAACCAAGAGGGGAGGGGTGTTCTGTCCCCTCATTAGCATTCTTGAGATCCCCGCGCTTTGATTGGCCAAAGCGCAGGGCACTCTGATTGGTTAGGCGAGCCGCGCCAATTGGCTCGCTAAGAATCTCCCGCGATTGGTCTGTTCGAATCGCGGGAGATTCAAAGTGGTGCCATTGGCCGCGGCCGCTGCAGCTAAAGGAATAAAAGCCGCGAACTTTTTCCATAGCCCCAATTCGGTTCCTACACTAATAAAAGAGCATGATTTGAAGTCACCGACTCCTGGCATCATTTTCGAGGACACGACACTGGCGATGAATGTGGGATCCAGACCCTGAACCGAACCACGTGTCCGACGGAAGCCAGACGAATCTCCACGATGGCAAAAATAGTACCCCCCGCACCCTTCAACCCCGCCACCGAGGACTGGGAATCGTACTGCGACCGATTCCGCATGTTCCTCGAGTGCAGCGATCTGAAGGACGCCACCGGCCCCATGAAGCGCGCCGTCTTCCTGACCCACTGCGGGACCGAGGTATTCAAGATGGCCAAGGCACTTGCCAAACCCTCCAACGCGACCGCAATGGACTGTGACGTCCTCGAGCCAATATTTCGGCGGCACTACGCTCCAGAGGTACCCATCCTGATCCGACGCAATGAATGGGAAAGATTAATATGGTGTGTAATGATAACCTCTTTTAAAGGAAGCAGAACACCAGATTATTATTATTTTTTGCTAACAATACCTGGTCAATCAGGCTCATAATTTGCAGAAGTCTTGATTCCCCCGCTCTTTTTCCAAAAAATACTTGCATATGTGTGCAGTATGACAAGGGCACTCCATTTTCTTCCTGCTTCTTCTTTTTTAAATACTAATCTTTTGGCCATGAAGCGCTGCATGCTCATTTGTTAAGAATAAGCAAAGGAAAAAGAGTCATCTGCCATGAATCAATTAAGGTCATTCCCACAAGAATTTGAGACAGAATTAATATCCCTTTTTCCAGTCACTCTGTATTCTCCACCTTCATAAATGGAACATATTCAAAGTGGAGCAAACTGTTTGGCACAGCATAATTTTCTATTCCCAGGGGAGTGACCTTTGCCAGCATGTCTATTAGCTGTATGTATTATATCCTGTAAAACAACTTGAAATCTAACTTAAGCCAATTATTCTTTAAAAAAAATAATCTTAGGTTAGGGCTGACTTCCAACAATCCCCTCCCCCTCTGCACAAAAGTTAACTCCCATCACAAAGATTTCTAAATGCATGTTACTGCCATTACTTTCTTCTTAGAATAGGCTGAGAATAATTTAAAACATGGATGCTCCATTTATTTCCAGTTAAGCACAGCAGTCGGTTCAAACCACACTACAAATGAACTACCAATTAAAATGGAAAATGGTCAACATATTCAATGATATGGAAATAAATAATAGCCTTATGCAGAAACCTGAAAAAGAGATATTCCTGTAAGTGTTGACAACTGAAATTAAGAGTCAATGAAAAAAAGGCTTGCCAGTTATCAATATAGCCACCCTCTTACACTTATCACTGTTTCATAAGAATTTTGGGACTGGGAGAGGGGGGCAATTCAATTTGCTTGTTCTGACATCTGTCAGGTTTAATGAAAGAATATACATACAGTGGGGAAAAAAGGACAAAAATATGGTCATGATAACAGCCAGCCATTTTTGGCTACACTGACCAGAAGTGGCAAGCACTTAATTTTTTTTTTTTTTTTTTGAGTGCTGCATGCCTATATGTCTAGACGAAATTATTTTCCTATGGAGGTTGTAAATTGATTTTGCTATTTCCCCAGAAAAATGAAATAACATTGCAGTACGATGCCCTTTCCATTGTAGAAGAGCTAAACTCTAATCCTTTGTATCTATTCCTTATGGATTGGACAATATTTATACGGGCAGAATTTTTTTCAGATAGTAAACAACGCGAAATTTGTTTTACTGAGGGGAGGGTTGTGGGGGGTACCTTCAAATCAATTTTCAACAACTGGCAACTGCCTGGATTAGTCCCTCCAGTTTCATTGGCACAATTTCACAAGTGGTTTGCCATTGTCTCTTTCTTCTTGGATTTTCTCTCAGTGTCAGCCTGTCCCAGCTTGGGTGTTTAGGAAAGAAAGATCCTTGACTACATTTGTAGTGAAAGGTATATTTTACTAAAATTAGTGTAGAAAAAGTCAGATCGAAGATTCCTGTATAAATTCAATAATTTTCCCTTCTACAAGGCCTTCCCCCCTGATCATCTTGCTAGTGTCCAATAAAGTTCAAATTAGTTGTTTTGGTAACAGTTCTAAAGTTTGGCACCTCTTTTGCATTCCATTTCCATGGATCATTCAACCATTGTCTCTAGTTGACACTTCTGGTTCCTGTCATTTGCCCCTCCTTATATCCATCTTCCCTCACCCCCTTCACATTTTATGACAGGCTGTCATCAAAACAAAGCAGGGCTGAAGCAGTGTGATGGCAGATTTGACACAAGGTTATTCAGCTGGCATTGTGCCTAAGGTGGAACCATAACTCGCTGCCTCCTGGTTTCTAGCCTGATACCTTAATCCAGGGATGTCAACCCCAATTTTCGTTAAAGGCCACATCAGGGCTGTGTTCGACCTTGGGAGGCTGGGGCGGACATGGCCAGCTCGATATTGCTTCTTTTGGGGGTGCCTGTGGTGGCCCAACTGCTCTGCCAGTGAAAATGGGCTCCCAATCTGTTTTTGGCTACGACAGCCTCACAACCCTCTGCCAGCAAAAACAGAGCTTGGGAGGGCCACCTGCAGCTATTGCATTCTCCATTTTTGGCTACAATGGTCTCCTGCAATCCTCTGCCAGTGAAAATGGAGTTTTCATTGGTAGAGGCACCACAGGCTGGTCCTTCATTGTTTCCAGGATAGCCTCATGAGCCAGATCTAAGCACCCCACAAGCTGGATCTGGTCCCTGAGCCCTGAGTTTGACACCCCTGCCTTAATCACTAAATTCGCTGTCAAAACAATGGGTATAAATAGAGAAAATATCAGTTGACATTATCAGTTGACATTAGCCTGGAAGAATCAGGTGGGGGAAATAGATATATCCTAAAAGGAGTACTTGAGGGAGACTAGATATTACAGTGGCTCAGTGCAGAGAAAGCATTCTTATTTTAAAAGTTCTTCTCTAGTTTCTTGGTAGCTTCCACTTTCTTTGCAAACTTCTCCCTCTTCATTTCTGAAAATTGTCTGTGAGTCAACATGAGACTGACTGCACAATACAATGCAAAGAGGAATACCCATATGAAAATAAATGTATCAGAACTGATGTACTTGACATGGAGGATTGCAAAATGTATGTCTTATAAAGCTTGAGACTAATGTCATAAAAAGCAAGGCAGTTACAACTGCGTGAACTTTAATCAGCTTGGGTCAACAGAACCAAGGCAGAGATTGGAGCTGATTGTTCAAGGAAGACCCACAAAGATTTGAACATAGAAAACACAAAGATTTTGCCATGTGTCAGTAGTATAAGGCTACTCACTCAAAGGGATTGGAGGCAGAAAAGTTGGCTTATCCCAAAATAATCTAGAATTAGAAATCCACAAAAGACAATCCAAAGTATGTTTTAGGGCACAAGGGACTGAAAGCCACAGAAACACCAGTTGGGAATCAGGACAGTTGTTTCCTGCAGTGGGAGGATGTTCTGATATAGCCAAGAGTTCCTATCTTGGACTAGTTAGCGTGGTTATATATGCTCTTTTTTGTCATGCCAAACTCCAGTTGCAGTGAAGGTCAGCCTCTTAGTTCTCTGAACCAAAAGCTGTAATAACTGATTCTCATCCTTCTTTCCAAGGTGGCTCATAGCCTTTAGCTTCCTATAGAGAAGGTACAGAGTCCAGCATTAAATTCTCCTCTGAATCAACATAATTTAAAAATGGTGGAAAACTGGAACAAGTTAATGAACATTGCCTCTTGAGTGAATGTCTACAAAAAATAGGAAATTGAGAGAACCTAAGAAGAGTGATCTGTTTTGAGGAATTAATACTTGTCAGAATAAGCTGAAATAGTTCTGTAGAAGATATTGGTTATACGAGCAGGAAAATAAGAGTATGTTGAATGCAGTGAAGAGGGGATATTTAAGAAGTCTGTATAGTAAAACAAAAAATGAGTCAGCTATTGACCAGGAAATGTGTATTGAGCGTCTACTGAGTGAGCATTTTAAAATAATTTTTATTGAAAGTTTTTTATAAACAATAATAGAATACAAAAATTCAACAAGGGAAAAAGAAAAGAAAATACAAGGAAAGAGGGAAAGGAAAGGAAACAATAAGAAAAAAGAAATTTAAAAAATGATTTCTGAACTTCATAAGTGCAGACAAGCTTAATAATTCTTCATTCCTTATAAGGTTATATGCAAGTATTTCTCCTTCTCATAATTCATCTCTTACCCATACTCAAATTATAAATCGTTAACATTTCCACCCTGGTGTCCACAAAAGTCCATAAATGGCTCCCAGGATTTTAATAGAAAACTATCTGCTATGTTTAAGGACTAAGCTGCAGTTCTCCTTCTGGTCCGCCGCCTGTGTGGGAGCATTGACCGCTCCCATTGGCTGATGCCGTTTGACAGCCGGCTATAAAAGGGAGCTGTCAAATGGCATCAGCTGTCGCTGCCAGCTGGCTGTCAGATTGCCATCGGCAGCCGCGGCGACCCTTTATTCATTGAATAAAGTCTGTTAGCCTTTTCCCTGGCTCCGTCTCTCTCTGTAACCGCCGCTCTACAATACTGGCGATGAGGGCGGGATACAGCAAGACGACCAGGCGAAACAACTGAGCCGAAGTCACTACAAGAAAGAGCTGAAGCCGCCAAGGGCTGTTTTGAAGTCACCGCTGCCGGCGTTCTCCAAAAGAAAAAAAAAAAAGAGCGCAAACTTTAAAGCTCTACAGATGAGGAGCCAAGCGCTGCTGACAGGCACAACCAGAAACGCTTTACTAAAAGCGATACCTCTTAAATTTCCTCACCTAAGGAAACCGACTCTGCCACTCCGATGGCATCAACTCCGATGTTCCCACATTTCCAGCCAGGAGCAGAGACTTGGGAATCTTACATGAATAGATTCGAATGTTTTTTAGATGCGATTGATTTGTCTGAGGCTACAGACCTGAGAAAAAGGTCTTATTTTTTAAGCTTCTGTGGGGCTACCGTCTTTGACACAGCCTCTGCTCTAGTGTCCCCTCGATCCATCAAGGCTATCCCCTGGGATGAGTTGAGGGAGATCTTATCAAACCACTATTCCCCCAGGCCCTCTCAAATAGCTAGAAGGCTAGCTTTTAGAAGGAGGGTTCAAGCTGAAGGGGAAACTGTGACTCAGTATATGGCAGCATTAAGATCAGCTGCCATGCACTGTGGGTTTAGGGACTACCTCAAGGACATGCTACTGGACCAAATTGTGGGAGGAGTCAGGGACCTAAAACTGCAGAGAAGGTTATTGGCAAAAAAAGATTTGACCTTAGCCCTAGCTGTTGAGGAAGCTCAGGCTGCTGAGTTATCAGAACTATCTGCAGCTGAGCTCCAGGGAAGCAGCTCTAAACAAGGTCAGGTTACAATTCATTATGATGAAACCTCCCAAGAAGAGGAAGAGGAAAGATCAGAGGTAGATCGCCTACTCGCCCCAGAGCACCTTTGGGTCCACCCAAAAAAACCAATGCCCACACCAGCAAACAACAACTTCATTGTATGAGCTGCGGGGGCAACCACCTCAGGTCAACTTACAGGTTCAGAAACTTTATTTGTCTGAACTGCCAGAAGAGAGGGCACATAGCCAGGGTTTGCTAAGCCGAACAGACCCATCCTCAAAGACCTCAAGTTTCTGCCCCCTCCCAAAGGTAAGTGGAAAATTGCTACACATGTTATCACGCGGGCTATAGCACCAGTAATTCTAACAAAATAAGCATTTCTCTTTTCATAGAAGGTAAACCCTGCCGGATGGAGGTGGACACCGGGTCAGCACTCTCCATCATATCATGGACAACCTTGAAGAAGATACTGCCTTCGCTCTCAAAGAAGAAGCTGATCAACTGCCACCTGACTCTTCGGGACTACCAGGGGAAGACCATCCCAGTCCTGGGTAAGGGAAACTTCCTCATTCAATTCCAAAACTTCAGAGGTCACTTGCCACTGGTAGTTGTAAATGGTGCCCTACCTAGTTTGCTAGGACTAGATTGGTTTCCTGCCCTAGGCCTTAACATTACAGGTATTCACTCTGCGGTAAATTCTGAGGTTGATGCCCTTTTTAAGGACTACTCAGATGTTTTCAGCAGTGAGCTAGGGTGTTATACAGGCACCCCCATATCTTTCAATGTGGGTCCACAAGCCACCCCAATCTGTTTAAAACCTCGAAGGGTTCCCTTAACCATTAGGCCCAAATTAGACGCTGAATTAGACAAGCTCATCAGCCAAGGAATTTTGGAACAGGTAGATTTTGCCAAGTGGGAAACCCCCATAGTGATCCCCCTAAAAAAGGATGGCAGCATGAGAATTTGCGCTGACTATAAGACGTCCCTCAACCGTTTCCTGCAAATTAGCGCATACCCAGTACCTGTAATCCAATACCTGCTCCACTTGTTTGAGCCAGGTACAATTTTTGCCAAGTTTGACATGTCCCAGGCATACCAACAATTTCCTGTGGACCAGCACACTGCTGACCTACAAACCATAGTTACACACAAGGGCGCCTTCAGATGTAAACGTTTACAGTTTGGAGTCAGTGTAGCCCCTGGCATTTTCCAATCAATCATGGAGAGAATCCTCCAGGGCCTACCTGGGGTGGTCCCATACTTTGATGACATTTTAGTCTCTGCCACCAACAAAACACAATTGCTATTCAGAGTGAGGTCTGCCCTTGATAGGTTTAGGCTAAATGGGCTCAAATTGAAAAAAAGATAAATGCACCATTGCTACCAGTCAAGTAGACTTCCTTGGTTATCGAATTGATTCCTCAAGGATTCACTCCATTGAAAGTAAAGTTAGAGCCGTTCACGAGGCACCCATTCCCTCTAACAAAACCGAATTACAGGCCTTTTTGGGGCTCCTAAATTTTTATGCATCTTTCCTGCCTCACAAGGCCTCTGTAGCTGAACCCCTACATAGGCTCCAAGATAAGAAGGCCCCATGGCACTGGGGACAGAAAGAAGCCAACGCTTTCCAGGCAGTAAAGTCTCTTTTGACTTCAGATGCTGTGTTAGTTCAATTTAACAAGGACTTGCCCCTGGTTTTGGCTTCTGATGCCTCACCTTTTGGTATAGGAGCAGTATTAAGCCACAGACTTTCAAATGGATCTGAGGCACCTATTGCCTTCTTTTCAAGGACATTCTCTGCTGCAGAGAGAAACTATAGTCAGATCGATAAGGAGGCCTTAGCAGCTGTGGCTGCTGTAAAAAAATTCCATGAGTTTCTCTATGGCCATTCTTTTGAACTAGTAACAGATCATAAACCTCTCTTGGGACTGTTAGCCGGTGACAAACAAACCCCACAGGTGCTCTCCCCAAGAATGACCAGATGGACTCTGTTTCTGGCCGCTTACTCATACGCCGCTTACATCGCCCTGGAATAAACCTGAGCCACGCAGATGCTCTCAGCAGATGCCCCCTGCCAACAACAGTCAGGGACCCAGCTCGCAATCTTCGACTGCAATAAACTTGACCTACCAGTCTCAGCTGGGGATATTGCTGCACACTCCAAAAAAGATTCTGTGATTTCCCAAGTCCTGGACTGGGTGGGGAGGGGGTGGCCTGATATTCAATTCCCCCCTGAATACTTGCCATTCAGGATCCGCAGGCAGGAGTTGTCTTCTCTACAGGGCTGTCTGTTATGGGGGACTCGGGTGGTCATTCCACCCACCTTGCAAAAATCAGTTTTAAGGGCACTGCACGAGGGTCATCCGGGCATCGTAAGAATGAAGGCCTTAGCACGCAGCTACGTTTGGTGGCCAGGACTGGATGCCCAAATTGCCAACTGGGTTAATGCGTGCCAAGCCTGCCAGGCAACAAGGGCAGTCCCACCCACAGCCACTCCAACCAGATGGGAAGGTACGGGGGCGCCCTGGGCCAAGCTGCATATTGACCTAGCTCGTCCCATACTGGGGAAGACATTCTTGGTTGTGGTAGACTCATTTTCAAAATGGACAGAGGTGGCCTTGTTACCTTCCACCACCACACGAGCGGTCACAAGGGTTTTGACCAGACTGTTTGTTACTCATGGACTGCCTGACACCTTGGTCTCAGACAATGGCCCCCAATTCAGTTCCAATGAGTTTGCCATCTTCACAGCCAACCTGGATATCAGACATGCCCTCACAGTCCCCTTTCACCCTGCAAGCAACAGGATGGCAGAGAGGGCTGTTAGATCAGTCAAAGAAGTTCTGGCCAAGCTGGGCCAAGCGGACTGGCATTCCAAGCTGTCCACGTACCTATTAACACAGCACGCCACTCCATGCCCATCTACCAACAAGTCACCTGCAGAACTTTTGATGGGCAGATGCCTCAGGACTACTCTGGACAGGTTGCACCCCCACTACGCTCCCAGCTCACCCCTGGCTTCTGACAGCCATGCCAGGGAATTCACCCTGCAAGACCTGGTCTATGCCAGGAACTATGCAGGGCACCCATTATGGCGGCCAGGGCAGATAGTTTCTATTACAGGGCCCAGGTCTTACAGAGTCCTCCTAGAAGATGGCCACATCTGGAGAAGACATGTGGATCAGCTGAGGAGGTGCTGGACCAAACCTGCCACCGAAACCACGGTCAACGACTCGGCCTACCCACCGCCTGCCGCAGCCGACCCGCTAAAGGACCCGGTCTACCAGCCGCTCAACAACCCAACCAACCGACCACCACAAGAGGACTCACCAGAGCAGCAGTCAGATGGCAGATCTAGGATAGCTGATGACCCTCCACAGACTCTTGGCACCGCCCGGGAAGAACAGGATGAGGCAGCAGCAGACAAGCCCCTGGAGCCGCGAAGAAAAACAGAAACTGCCATCTTGGCTACGAGACTACGCATGCTCGTGGCAAGGGGGAAGGAGTGCTATGTTTAAGGACTAAGCTGCAGTTCTCCTTCTGGTCCGCTGCCTGCGCGGGAGCATCGACCGCTCCCATTGGCTGATGCTATTTAACAGCCGGCTATAAAAGGGAGCTGTCAAACGACATCAGCTGTCGCCGCCAGCTGGCTGTCAGATTGCCATCGGCAGCCGCGGCGACCCTTTATTCATTGAATAAAGTCTGTTAGCCTTTTCTCTGGCTCCGTCTCTCTCTGTAACCGCCGCTCTACAACACTATCTATTTTAATCTTGATCAAAAAAACTGACTTTGTACTCCTTCCTTTCATTTCTATAAATCTTGATCTTTAATTCATTCATTGTCATGGGACTTAATCTCTCTTCAGTTTTTGCAATCTGCTGTTCATTATCTACACCAAGGAATTAGAAATTAGATGTAGGAACAAGCTGATATCTACAGATCATCTGCATGGTACCATTTCCCCCCAAAACTAAGATCCTGTCATACATATACCAAAAAAGGCACCAGGCCTTATTTTCCAGGGAGGGGGAGGTCATTCACTGACTCACCTCACTTGTGCAATGTGTGAGGCGCCTTCAGAGCTTCTTAGAGACCTTCAGGAATGTCTTCAGCTGGCAAGGCCAGCAAGATTTTCTTGAAGGCCTCTGCAGCCAATAACAGAGCTCCAGATTGATCCAAAGCTCTATTATAAGCTATGGAGGCCTTCAGGAAAGCCTTGCCGGCTGCAGAAGAAATTGGCCTGGCTGCAACTGTCCGAAGGTAACTAGTAGGGCAGCTCCACCTCCCATCCTCACACTAGCTTAATTTTTATCCATGTACCCTGGAGTGGGTGGGGTCTTAATTAGGGCTAATTTGGGGGGTATGGCTAAAATTGGGCGCACATGTAAAAACCAAGCTAGGAGGTACTTTTGGGAAATGTGGTATTTAGGAAAATGTGGTATTAAATGTGGTATTTAGAAATCACTGAAAAATTGAATTAAGTATGTCCGAAATTAAATATGACCAAATATGTTGCTACATCCTGTGATGGCTACAGCAATTCCATATTTACTAATCCTAGCAAATCTTGGCCTTTTTTAGCCTTCTTCCATTATCTGCAAGCCAGAATATATAGATAGATGTATATATTCAAATGCATCAGAATACAAAGATCTGATAAGAAAATGAGATTTGAAAATTCTATTTTGGAGAAGAACAATGTATCAAAAATCACATTTCTTGTGGATTGTTTAAAAATAAATATACAAATATCAGAATGGGAAAAAACTTAGGTGACAATGATCACAAGGATCTACCCACTCATTTTTGTTTGTTTGTTTCTTTTAAATATCATCTGGGGCCTTTATACCTTTTTGCCTCTTTAAAATCAAACTTCCTTAAATGTGTTTTTAAATATATGTGTTTATTTAGAAAGGCTGAAATAAGACAATAAATTAGCTGAGCTTTGTTGATGCATAATAAAGTTATCATTCCAATGAAACTAAGCTGTTTCTGTCATGCCTTTCCTTACTTCCTCACATTTTCTCCAAAGCATTTGGAAGAAAATCAATAACATATCATGCACACAGTGACACTTGGCAGTTTAATTTCAGAAAGTCTGCAGATCAATAGGTTTAGAAAAGCTTACAGATTCTCTGCAACCCAAGTGTAACTAATGCTAGAAACTGGGCATCTACAAACTGCCAAGAATGTTGGAGGACAGTGTGAGACAATATCTTGATATTTATAAATGTAAAGGTTTGTTACTGTTTGTGCATTTCTTTAAAGATAAATTGTCAACTGACATTTCACTGCTTTGCATTTTTCTTTTGGAAAATGTGATTTTAAGTTTCTCTGCTGGTATAATGCAGATCCATTTAGAGGGGAAAGGATATAAAAGCAAATATTTATATGTGACACAAAGGCAGGTATGACCTCCCAATGGGAAAGTCATAAGATTTAATTCATGCTGAAATGATCATCTGAAAATTTGGAGGGGGAACACCCAAGTTTTTAGGCTGGAGAACAGACTCCTCGGCCAGGGAAGGATCTGATATCAGATCAAAGGGATGTTCTCAGAGGAGATGGAAACAACAAAACATTAAAAAGTCAAGATGGATAAAGCCCAACTCCTTTTTATATATGTTTCAAGATCACCATCTTGATTGTTAGCCTTCTTTGTAGAGATCCTTGTTAAGACACCTGTTAGGGATAACATTGTTTACCCTAACTGGTTTAGGTAAAATAATAAATATGTAATCATAGTTTATATGTTAAAGTGTCTGCAACTTTAAATATGGGAAAGTAATTAAGGGAGTGGTTGTGAAAGCACTTTAAAAGAAGCAAGACTGCAGCTTGCTCTCTCTCTGGCTTTGATGATCCCTAATTACTGCAAGGACTCAAGACTGCTTTACTCGAACGGGAGAGATAAGCAAATGACTGATTTGTAAGTGAACTGACATAGGATATTCTACACGGACTTTGCTAACTGAATATCCTTGAATGGACTGACTTAATGATACATGACTATTGGACTGTTATTTTGACTATGCTATAAATGGAATAAACTATATTTTTGATAGCACAAGCGTATCTGTTATTTTTACTGTATGTTAATAAACATACAAACTTAGCTCACTCATTTATCTGTGTGCCTATCTGACTAACGCTGCACATTCTGTTTAGCTGGTCTCCTTAACCCTGGTTGGGAAACCCAGGCTTAACAACACCTATCATTTTAGTCCCAGGGACACTGAATTAAATTGCATCATGTAAGGGATCACTCTCAAAAAATATAGGGCCAGTCTGATACAAGACATTGAAATAATTTATGCAATTTATATTACATTAAAAGTAGTAATTTGATTGTTTTCCATCATTCTCATAATTTTCCACTTAAGTTACAGCAAATATTATACATTAGGGAGAGACTGTAGTTGAATAGAAATCCTGAAATGGGCTAAGTGACAACAGATCACGCACTATAGAACTGGAAGAACCCAGCCATTTAACACAAGAAAGTAGTAGTCCTAGGTTTTTTTTTAAGTTTTTAAAAAGAGTTCTAATTCCTCCATTCTTTAATTTGAAAAATTGTCCCATTACAATAACATTTGATAAGATAAAGCTGTGAAATATTAAGAAAAAATCAAAACATTGAATAGAGTTCTGTGTTTATTCTATTTTTCTTGTCATACAGATTCTGGTGAGAAAGTAAATGAAATTGCTAATGTGGGGAGTAGATGAGAATTAGAAACATCTAAGAGCAATTAAACTTTGCCTAAAACTCAAACAACGTTTTACTTTTGGGAGCATCGTGGATGAGAAGCGACATGGAAAATTGCTTGATTTAAAATGAGAACACTTAAAACATTTCCACACGTGATACTCGAAGACTTTTTGAATTTCCGTCTGCTGTGATGTGGCTTTCAATCCAAACCTCTGAGGGTAAGACTGCATCATGGGTTTAAAAATGGCTTTCTTTCATCTTAAGTTAAAAACATTCGCAGATGGAATAGAAAGAGTGGGAGAGAAGTGCGAAAATGGTCTTTGGTGTTATTCACACAATGAATACAGAATTGTTAGAAGGGAACGAGGAGAAAAAAAAAATCTGAAAGAATGGCAGCAAAAATTCATAAATGGCAAGGCTTCATAAAATAAAATGACAGAAAGCATTCAAAAAATTGCTGGTTACCTCAATGTCTTTGTGCCAAGGACCAGAGGGTGGCTTTTAGAATAGATTGCAAGGCTCCTTTTAAATTGCCAAGGCTGATTAGAGGGCTTTCTAGGTAATCGCTAGTAACATTAAAATAATGGAGAAGATCATGGGAATAAGCAATTTCAGATACAAACTGGCCAAGATACAAACTGGCCTTGTAGATTGATTGGCCTGTTGTATACCTGAACACATTTTTGTTTTGCATAGCACAAAGAATTGTTGGATTTCTAAGTTAATTTATGCCTCTACGATAACTAATAGTTTACTGATTGCTTTTAAATTTCATCTATTACATCTACTCTTATGGTGTATGGGTGAAGGTTTTTATACTCTTATTTCTGTAGCTGGGTATGATTTGGTAGCTATGGTGCTTGTATGCCTACATAATGATCCAAACTTAGAAAAATAATTTTCTATTAGTACAGTCTGGGATCTTCCAGATGTTGAAGAATTGTGAGGAATCAAGCAGTTATGAATTTTCAGATTGAATGGATATGGGTTAGTTTTTCTGATGTTTTGCTAGCAGCTGTTGCTGGCATTATTTGTTTGTTTGTTTGTTTATTTATTTATTTGGTTTGTCAATTGCTTACAAGATAATAGGCATAAGTAAAAACATAGTTATGAATACATGGATACATATAAGAAAAAAAAGAAACAATAGGACAGGGACGGTAGGCATGTTGGTGTGCTTATGCACGCCCCCTACAGACCTCTTAGGAAAGGGGTGAGCTCAATAGTAGACAGTCTAAGATTAAACTTTTTTGGAGGTTGGGGAAGAAACCACAGAGTCAGGTAGAGTATTCCAGACATTGACCACTCTGTTGCTGAAATCGTATATGCTGCAATCAAGTTTGGTGCGATTAACCTTGAGTTTGTATCTACTGTTTGCTCTTGTATTGTTATGGTTGAAGCTGAAGTATCCATTGACAGATAAGTCATTGGAATGTATGAATTTATATATCATACTTAGATCAGACCGAAGATGGCGTAATTCAATGTTTTCTAGGTCTAGAATTTCAAGTCTGGTGGAATAAGGTATTCTGCAATGAGTAGAGGAATGGAGAACTCTTCTTGTGAAATATTTCTGGACTTTCTCAACTGTGCTAATATCAGATACGTAATGTGGTTTCCAGACTGATAAGCTGTATTTGAGTATTGGTCTAGCAAATGTTTTGTATGCTCTAGTTAGTAGTGTAATATTACCAGAGAAAAAGCTACGTAAGATTAGGTTAACAACACTTAATGCCTTTTGGGCTATGTAGTTACAGTGGACTCTAGCACTTAGGTCATTAGAGATGAGTACTCCAAGATCCTTGACAGAGTTTGGATTATCAACAAGGTCTTGACTAATCAGCTTGTATTTTATTTCCTGATTTTTTTTGCTTATATGTAAGACAGAGCATTTATTTGTTGAGTTTTGAATCTGCCATTTGTTGACCATTCTGATTTTCAGAAGCCAAATTAGCTGTTTTGTAGTGTACCTTGCAACAGCTCACAGATAACTGAACATTTAACCAAAAGGTTCATGACTGATTGATTGAGGCCGGTATGACAATCCACACCAGTGTCATAATAAAGAATGCTGGGAGATACAGTTGATGGCAACAATTTCTATAGGGCTACCGTCTCTGGATTACAAAAATCTAGACAAGCACTAGATAGGAGGAAAAGTGATCATTTTGTATCTTTTTGCTGACATCTAGAAGTCTAGATAGCTCTAGATCAGTGGTGACTAGCCTTTTTCGGCTCTCATGCTAATTATTGCACACACACTCATTTGCATGTGCTCGTGTGCAGGGGTGGGATTCTACCAGTTTGCACCTATTCACTAGAACCGGTTGTTAACATTCTAAGCAGTTTGAAGAACCGGTTGTTAGAAGAAATTACTGGCCTAATCCTGTAAGGAAGGCAGGAAGGAAACATTCTGGTGTTGCTTACAGAAACTGCCTCTCCATTAACCCTTATTACATTCTTGGCAGGACTGGACTTCCTGTCTCAGGAACTTCTCTGGAGTTCTTTCTTCCCCTCCTTTGCTGATACTTTGCTTGTGTGGAGTGACCATTCAAGTTAAAATGGCACTGAAAAAAGTGACTTATGACCATTTTTCACACTTAGGACTGTTGCAGCATCCTCACAGTCATGAGAGGCCAGAGTCTTGAGGAGATGCATGCCTTGATGATATTGAGTTGGCCACGCCCAGCCAATAACATGACCACCAAGCCACACCCACCAATTAAGCCATGCCCACAGAACCTGTTGTTAAACATTTGAATCTGACCCCTGCTCGCATGCCAGCACCCAGAAGGCAATGTGGCTGCCCCCCCACACCCATGCGCATGCATGGGCACCCCCTCGCATGCTATACACCTGTGCATGTGTGTGCAATTCCCACTTGCACATAGCGCATCTGTGCATGCATGCACGATCCCCTCTCATGTAGCACATCCCTGCGCATGTGCATGCATCTCCCATGCACCCCTCTCTGCCCCCTGCACACAAACGCCAGATACCTGACAATTAGTTGTCGGGTGGTGATGCATGCATGCATGCACAGTGGGGCTCTTCTGGGTGACCTCTCACATGCCGAGGGAAATGGCTCTGCATGCCACTTCCGGCACACATGGCATAGGTTCGCCAACACGGCCCTAGCTTCTTTACCTCTGGTTTTGTGTCATTGAGAAGCCCATCTTACTGTTTCTCAGAAGATTTCCTCGTCTTCTAAAATATTTTTCTTTTTATAGTCTCAGAGTGATCCAGTATTTGTTTTGTTTCTCTTAGTGGTCTTCTTGAGATTAATTCAGTGGATATTTTTTTATTTCACCTTGTAGTTTATTTTGCTGTCCAGAAATGAGATTTTTCTTTGCCATTTAATTTGGTGCAAGAAAATGTGGAATCTTCAGAGAGATTACTGTAAAGACACCCACAGATATACATAGTCTCACACCTGCATATAGCTTACTTGTTTCATCCTCCCAAAGCAGCTTAGCTGGGAAATATTCACTTGGGACTTGTTATAAGTGTAATAAATGTGTAATAAATGGTTAGGCCCTTAGAGCCAGGATGTACCAGAAGGAATGTCTTTGAGAAAGGAAAATTTAGATGTTGCTTTTTTTATATTAACTAGAACTATGATTTATTTTTCCCTGATACTATTTCTCTGGATCTTGGTTATTTATAATGACCTCCAGCTTCAAACTTAATAAAATATGTAATCAGAACCTTCCTGTGAATTTCTTCTTTAATAACAGAGTGATTAGAGTTGATTATTATTTCAGAATGTACAGTAATACTAAAGAATAAAAGCTTAAATGACAAAATAGCATGATTCATCATTAAATTCATATTTTGGAAAGAAATTGTAGATGGTCTACAAGGTTCTGAAATGAAAAAAAAAAACTACACAATTGTATGCTTGACAGCCATCATGTGGATTTATAAACATGATTATTTCATAGATGCTTAGGCTATATATTAAATATCACAAAGAAAAACTAATTGTAGAAAATGGATTGACATGAATAAAATCCAAAATACTTGTGAGTCTGAAAATCATGGTGTCCTAAATATCTCCCCTATAGATCCATCCTGTAAGTGGTCTGCTTTCTCAGTTAAAGAAATCTTACTAATTCTCTGCAATTTTGTCTTGGGTAGTTCAGATGGTAGAATGAGAGGCTTTTGCGAAGCTGTTCCATCTGGAACTTTTTAAAGCCATTTGTTCAATTTAAGCTTGGGAAAAAAAACAAATAACTACCTCCTTCGCAAATAATTGTGTAAACTACTTATTGTATATCCTGAAACCATCAGATTTAGTGTCTGGCTAACAATGAAAGAAAGGAGTTTTCAGTTAATGTAGTCAGAACTAGTGATAGACAATCTCATGTTTCATGACCAATTCCATGTAACTCCTCTCTCACAGTGAATAATGGAATATCTTTGACCTGGATTTTGGAATTAATTAGAAGAGAAGATCTCAGAAATATTATTAAACCTTAACAGTAAAATTTTGTGTTTAGAATAGATTTATGAGTTCTCTTTAAAGCAATTAAAGTGAGTAGAGCTGAAGGGTTCCATGTTAAAGAAGAGTAGGACTTGAGACACTGTTTTTGGTCCAGGGAAGAATTATGAGATATGATCATGATAGTTCTATAAACATTCCAGACTTAATCAGGATAAGGAAGCAGCACTAGCATGTAAGACTACCCATTCTCTTAAAATTATATTACAGTTGGAGATATATCTTTTTTAAAAAAATATTCTTATGAGAAAGTCCTTTTTTTAATTAAATCAGATTTCTCTTCTACACTGTCTTAAAACTCTTTCACAGTACAGCTGGCTGGATGGTGACTATGTAAAAAAAAAAGGTGGTTAAGCTAACACATAACATGCTGACAGCTAATTCTGTTTTATCTTCTTAGAGGAGAGAAAAATATGTTCTTCCAGCTCTTCCTCATGTTATACAATGAACAGAAGGGGTTGGTTAGTTTTCTTTTATTGTTCATAAAAAGGATATTGGAATGAGAACTCCTGTAGCAATGTATGGTCTATTATTGTAATGCAACAGCTTCATTGTAACTTTTTAAAATTATTTTATTATTTTTATTTATAAGTTTTATTATTTTATTTGTCCAAATTATATAGCCAGGCATCTCACCAAACATGCAATTCTATGCAACAGATGCAAAACTAAAACAATCATACATACCTAAATTATTATTAATTATGCCCTGGTGACACTGTGGTTAGAATGCAGTATTACAGGCAAACTCTGCCTACAACTGAGGATTCAATTCTGATCAGGCTCAAGGTTGACTCAGACTTCAATCCTTCTAAGATTTGTAAAATGATGACTGGATTGTTGGGGCCAAAATGACATTTGAGACTGCTGTAAAATACCATGGCAGTGATGGTGAATGTATGGCACACGTGCCACACGTGGTACATAGAGCCATTTGTGCCAGCACGTGAGCTGCAGGAAAACTTACCTCACTGTGCATGTGTGTACCTCACAGCTGATTTTTGGCCTGTTTGAGGCCTCTTCCGGCCTCCCGAAAAAGTAGAATAATGGTTGTCACTTCTCGTGTTTCAGGAAATACCGGAAGTGATGAAATGGGCCCATATTTCAGCCTGCAAAGGCTACAGAAGCTTTCCTCAAGCCTCTGGGAGGCCGAAAAAGGCCTCAAATGGACCAAAAATCAGCTGGGAGGCACAGTGCAGGTAAGGGGGGCAGGGGATTCTGTGCGCATTGCAGGGGGCAGGGGAGCCCATTGCCTTCTGGGTACTAGTATGTGAGCGCATGTGTGCAAGCGCACGCACAATTTTTCGCACAGTAGCTCAAAAAGGTTAGCCACCACTGTACTATGGGATAGTATGTAAGACTAAGTGCTATTATTATTAATTATTACAAATATTAAGAAAAACTGCTGCTTATTGTAGAATTTCCTACTACATCAATAAGTTTAAAATCAGAAGTGGATTTCCACAAATATCAAATGTCTTTCTAAAATCTATAATGTTCAGTTCTGGTATATGAGGACTTTAAATGCCTTTGTCGGCAGACTGAATGTTCATATCCATTGAGTAGATGTAAGCTTCATTTGAAGAATATATATCAGTTTCAAACAACACTTGTCATTTCTTGACTGCTGCAGCAGAAGTTAAACAATATAACAACAATATATTTAAGGAATTGAATCTCCATATCAGATTTATTCAAATTTGGAAATGACTGCTTTATACATCTCAATATCTATTAAATCTTTTAGTGTTAAAAACTATAATATGATGTAAACTTTAGAATTAACATTAAAGAATTATTGCTAAGGATACCATAATAATAAAATATTTGAAATATAATATCAAAATGTTGAATGCATTTTTAAAGAAACAAAAACATCATAACTCCTGATTTTTTTAAAAAAAGAAACCTTCCTCAGTTTTGGGTTCTTTCCAAATGTGTAAACATGGTTATGGCTGATAATTCTGGAAATTAAAACTCACTGCCTCATAGCTTTGGAAGGCTAAAGTAAAGTAGTGCAATCATGCCAAAAACTTTGAGCATAGCCAGTGATTTTGCTCTGAGTTCATAAATGAGAATTAATGGCATCAGCCTTTGGTAAATTCGATCCCAAGATATCAAGATGAATGAAGACTATTCTCAGAAATGTGAATTTGCTTTCTTTAGGTTTTTACACTATTGTTTACTTTTAAAGATACTTTAAGTTTGAGAGGGTTTATTTATTTTTTGGTGTATGCAGATATCAGATGATACTTTAAAAAAAAAAGTTCTTAAATATGTGACTTTTGTATGGGTATCATTGCAAATCTCCTTGTCTTAAGTTACCCAGGCTGAAATGGAAGGAGGATCCTAAGAACATACAATAAATAAAAATGGCATGTCATTATCTCCACTTTGAGTAAATGCAAAGGAACTACAAACAATCTATCCAGGAGCCTTCTTCTTGGGAAGTGTACTTTATTTCTGCACTTAGGAGTACAGAAATAAAAGCCACCAATAATTAGCTGGAAACACTCCCACAAGATATTAGAAATTTAAATAGCCAACAAGGGCTTTTTCCCAACCACATAACAAACTCTACTGTGACTCTACTTTGAAGCCCAGGGGTCTTCAAACTTGACAGCTTTAAGACTTGTGGACTACAATTCCCAGAATTCCTCCTCCAGTCATGTTATCTCAGGAATTCTGGGAGTTAAAGTTGACAAGTTTTAAACTTGCCAAGTTTGAAGGCCCTTGATTTAGCCAATCAAAAAAGGCTCAAGAAAATGCCAGGTCTTCTAGATGATGTGTTTACATACTGCAAAAATCTAGTAGTGTATGTATTGTAAGCAATACTCTTCCATAACTTGGGTACCATCAGTTCAGGTGTGGGATAAGACAGCGTTAACTGCCAGTTTGGGATTTACAAGGGTCGGTGATTTATGATGTGCTTCCCTGCACGCTGCGAGCGTGCGCCTGTAAATCATCACCAGCACGCTGTGTGCAGAGAAGCAGCCTTTAAAAAAGCCCTCTTTTCCTGCTTTTTTAACTGCAACTGTGCCTTGTTCGGCAGCTGAAGTTGAAAAATCAGGAAATAAAGATTAGGGAAGAGCCTGGGTGGGTGGGTGGGCCAAAATAGCAGCATACACAGAACCAGTTCTATGTCTGCTGCTCTTCAGAGCTACCGATTCTACAGAGGTGGACAGAACCGATAGAAACCCACCTCTGCATCAGTTACATGAAGATAATTCTTAAAATACCCTGTTACTCCACCCATTAGTGATATCCCAGTTATTGAAATCCAGATGCTAAATTGTGAAAGGCAAATATAGTTAAGTTAGTCTGGTTAAGGGGAAGGACTACCTACATATAGTTAAGGAAATAAAGTTTAAATAAATACTTGAAAAACCCGGCATCAGGGTCATCCCCATAAGACTCTAAAATACTTGTGAGGTGTATGATTTAAGACCCGTCCACTTTTTAAATCACAACATTGTATTTTTTTTTTTTTATTTATTTATTTATTTATTTATTTATTTATTTATTTATTTATTTATTTATTTATTTGTTTGTTTGTTTGTTTACTTTATATGTCACCCATTTCACTATTCAAAGCAAGTCTAGCCAGCTTATAATAAAATTTTTGTGTTCACAGACTGACTGCAGTCCTCACTCTGGTCTGCCATCCAGGCGGGAGTGCCAACCGCTCCCATTGGCTGATGCCATTTGACAGCCGACTATAAAAGGAGCTGTCAAACGGCACCAGCTGTTGCCGCCAGCTAACTGCCAGTTAGCCCTGGCAGCCGCAGCAACCCTTTATTCATGCGAATAAAGCCTTTTAAAATCAAGCCTGCGTCCACCTCGTATCTGCCGCCGCTTCACAACACTGGCGACGAGGACGGGATACAAATAAGAGGCAACCAGGCGAGGACAGCTGAGCACAGTCACTGTCAAAAAGAACTGAAGCCATTTCGAGCTGAATAACATCACCGCCACTGACGCTCTCCATGAGCGCGAAGTTCAAAACTCCCCCAGCTGAGGAGTCAGATGCCGCCTGATAGGCGCAGCCACAGGCGCTTTTCTAAAAGCGCGAAGTTTAAAGCTACCTCAGCTGAGGACACTGCCGCTGCCGCTACATGATGGCTTCGAACCTGACATTTCCTCCCTTCCAGCCAATGGCCAAGACATGGGAGTCGTACATGAACCAGTTCAAGTGCTTCCTGAACGCGATTGACCTGACAGAAGCCACCGATCTCAGGAAAAGATCCTATTTCCTGAGCTTCTGTGGCGCTGCTGTTTTTGACACAGCCTCCGCACTAGTATCCCCGCACTCTGTGAAGGCTATTCCCTGGGAAGAGTTGCAGGGGATCCTGTCTAGCCACTACTCCCCCAAGCCCTCTCAAATTGCTAGGAGGCTGGCTTTCAGAAGGAGAGTTCAGGCTGAGGGGGAGACCGTTAGTCAGTATATGGCAGCCTTAAGATCAGCTGCCATACACTGCAGGTTCAGAGATTACCTGAAAGATATGCTTCTTGATCAAATTGTAGGAGGGGTTAGAGATCTGAAGCTCCAGAGGCGATTGCTAGCAAAGAAGGACTTAACTCTAGCCTTAGCCATAGAAGAAGCTCAGGCTGCTGAGCTGTCTGAGCTGTCAGCAGCCAAGATTCAAGGGAACCCCATGAGACAAGGGAGCTCTACCATTCATTTTGATGAGATTTCCCCAGATGAGGAACCGCTTGATGTAAACTGTCTCAGACAATCAAGACCCCCTCCAGAGATGCCAAGGAAAAACACCAACCTAGCAGCCAGACAGCAACCCAATTGTGGGGCACACCTCAGGTCAGCATGCAGGTTCAGAAATGCCAACTGCCTGAATTGCCAGAAAAAAGGTCACATAGCCAGGGTCTGCCAAGTTGAAAAAACTTTTCCACAAAGACCTCAAGCCACTTCCACCTTCCAAAGGCAAGTTGAAGATTGCTACACCTGTTACCACTCAGACAATACTACCCCAGGCTATAACAAAATAAGTATTTTTGTCTTTTTAGAAGGTAAGCCCTGCCGGATGGAGGTGCATACTGGGTCTGCCCTCTCTATCATCTCATGGGCCACCCTAAAGAAGCTGCTCCCAAAACTATCCAAGAAGAAGTTGCTCAACTGCCATCTGACTCTTCGAGACTACCAGGGGAGGACCATTCCAGTCCTTGGGAAAGGCAAGTTCCTAACTCAATTCCAGAACTTTAAAGGCCACTTGCCTCTGGTGGTGGTAGATGGTGCCCTTCCTAGCTTACTTGGGTTAGATTGGTTCCCTGTTCTTGGTCTTAGCATAACTGGGATTCACTCTGTCGTAAATACTGAAGTCGATACCCTATTCAGGGACTACGCTGATGTTTTTAGTGATGAGCTAGGGTGTTACTCTGGTACCCCCATTTCATTTGATGTAGGCCCACAAGCTACCCCCATTCATTTAAAACCTCGCAGAGTCCCTGTTAACTTTGGAGCATGGGTGCGAATGATGGAGACGAGCCGGTGGAAACAGTGAACTTCAAACTCTTTATTTACATAATGTGACAGCTCAGCTCAAAGGCTGCTCAAGCCTTACTTATATAGGCAACTCATTAACTACTCAACCAAAAGCGAACCTGGAGCGCAAGCTCTGTTTTACCAATAGGAATGGTCTGCTAGTGGCCAATCGGATGCCTCCAAATGGGCCAATCCGATCGGGCCATCAACAGCCAATCAGAAGTGCAGGGCCAGAACCCTGCACTAGACTTCAAGCTCAATGATATCCTTTATTGGTATTATGCATTCACAACACCCCTTTCCCCCGGCTTCTGCCCACAGGGCACGGTTACATAGTCCTTAAGGTAGGACGGTTGTTTAATTAGTCTTTTCGATTTTCGCAAGGTGCCAGTCGGTTGGCTGCACTCCTGTTGAGGTAGATCGTTGTTTAGCGGTAAGGTTGCCTCTGGTTCTGAGTTCGTGTTCTCGTTGTCATCAATGTCACTGGCCATTTCCTGAGGTGCACTCACTCCGGTCCCAGGTTCCTGTTCCTGCATTTCCGTTCCAATATCAGTCTCTTCGAAGGGGTTTCCTTTGAATAATAATTTGCTTTCCTCTGTATTCCCCCCCCCTTAGTTTGATCAAAAGGGAGTTCAGAATTGCGAGGTGGTAGCCGCGATCGTAGCTGATCTATGTGGCGCTTCCAAAGTCTATTGTCAGGGCACTGAATGAGGTATGATCTAGGGCCAGTTACGCGGATTATGGTCACTTCCACCCACAGCGGATTGCCCAAAAAGTTTTTAGCGAATACGAGATCGCCTACCTGGAAGGTACGGCATCGGCTGCTGGATCCGAGTGGCTTTTCGGGTTCGTAGGCTGGGTGTAAATGGTCAAGGTGGGAGAGGAGCTTTCGTCCCATTAGCAGCTCAGCGGGCGTTTTGTTGGTGACGTTGTGAGGTGTAATGTGCTGCAGGAAAAGGATCCGGTTGATTTTTTCGTCGATGTTATCATAATCGATCTTTTGCAGAGTCCTTTTGACGAATTGAACCATGCGCTCAGCCCTACCATTTGCAGCAGGGTGCGCAGGCGAAGTGAGCACATGTCAAATGCCCCGGTCAGCCAAGTACTGATTAAAAGGTAGCGCGGTAAATTGGGGCCCATTGTCGGATACCAGGACGTCTGGTAATCCGTGGGTTGCAAAAAGTCTTTCTAGTCTTTTGATGACTGTGTCAGTGGTTGTGCTGCTCATTCGGTGAATCTCGAGCCAGTTCGAGTAGTTGTCAACGGTTAGCAGAAATGTGTGGCCTTTGGTCGGCCCAGCAAAATCCAGATGGATGCAGGACCAGGGTCCCCGCGGCATCTCCCATTCAGTTGGGGTTGCCTTTGGTGGAGCGTTGCTTACTTCTTGGCATCTTTTGCAAGTTTTCACCCATGATTCGATTTTCCTATCAATGCCTGGCCACCACACGTAGCTTCGTGCGAGGCCCTTCATGCGCATGATGCCAGGGTGGCCATCGTGCAAGGTTCTTAGCAGCGTTTGTTGGAGTCGTTCTGGGATAACAATTCTGTCACCCCAGATGACACAGCCTTTCTGCGAGAACAACTCTGTTTGACGACTTTTGAATGGTGCAAATTCGTCTGGTACTTGGTCCAATGGCCATCTGTGCTCCACCCATGTGAGGACTCGCGCCAAGATGGGGTCACATTTTGTTTCTCTCACGATGTCAAGGGCAGTCAATGGCAGCGTGTGGAGTGTCTCGATCTGCAACGCTGTCATCGTTGGTGCAGGATCGTTGATAGTTTCAGGGAGCGGTGTATGGCTCAGTGCATCAGCGTGGGGAATATTTTTTCCCGGACGATATTGTAGCCGATAATTGTAGGCAGCCAAGAATTCTGATCAGCGGGTCATTCGGGGAGATAGTATGTAGGGAGTTGGCTTGTCCCCAGCAATGATCCCCAGCAATGGTTTGTGGTCAGTTACAATGGTGAATTTTCGGCCATACACGTATTCATGAAACCTCTTAACTGCTGACACAATTGCCAAGGCTTCCTTATCAATTTGGCTGTAATTTCGCTCGGTTTTCGAGAGCGTCTTTGAAAAGTAAGCAACAGGGGCTTCGTTACTGTTAGGTAACACATGACTCAATATGGCGCCTACTCCAAAAGGCAATGCATCACAGGTTATGTTTAATGGCAAAGTCTCATTGTGTTGCATAAGCACGGCGTCCGAAGTCAGTAGTTTTTTCACATTACGGAACGCCTGCTCTTCTTTGTGACCCCATACCCAGTTTGCTTTTTTGTCTAAAAGATGATGTAGCGGTTCAGCAACAGTAGCTTTCTGTGGCAAGAAAACATTATTGAAGTTGATGAGGCCTAGGAACACCTGGAGGTCAGTCTTGTTCTGGGGTCTGGGAGCGTTCTTTATTGCTCTTAATTTACGATCAGTAGGGTGAATACCCTGACTGTCAATTAGGTACCCTAAGAATTCAACACGATCGTTACACATTTTGCATTTTTTTTTTTTAACTTTCAGGCCTGCTTCCTGAAATATTTGCAATACCAATCTTAAACGCTCCCACAAAATTTTTTGAGTGGGGGCAGCAATAAGTACATCGTCGAAATAGGGGACAACGCCCTTGATCCCCTGCAACAGTCTCTCCATTAGGCTCTGAAAGATCCCTGGGGCCACACTGACTCCGAATTGAAGCCTTGTACACTTAAATGCATCACGGTGTGTTACGATAGTCTGTACCTGTGCCGTTGTTTTGTCAACTGGCAATTGCTGGTAAGCCCAAGCTAAGTCTAATTTAGCGAAGACTTTTCCACCCCCCAGGGAATGGAGGAGGTGCTGTACTACCGGCACCGGATACGGGTTCTGTTGCAGGGCGTGGTTCAGGGTGGCCCGGTAATCCCCGCAAATTCTAATGGAGCCGTCTGGTTTAATAGGTGTCACAATCAGCGTTTCCAAGGGGAATGATCCGTTGGCTTTAAAACTCCCTGGGCAATCAACTTATCTAGCTGCTTGTCGATTTTCAGTTTTAGAGTGAACGGAAGTCGACGAGGCTTAAGGCGGATGGGCGCTATCTTTGGATTAAGACTAAAGGATATCGGGGTCCCCTTGTACTCGCATAACTTTTCCTCGAAGACGTCCCCCAATTTGTGGGCGAGGTCTTCCTCCCAGTCATGGCCGCCGATTCGATTTATGCCTGCCACTTTGATGCCGAGTGGTGCAAACTACTGTAGGCCCAACGGGCTAGGCCGGTCCTTATCGATCACTGTCAGGGGTAAGTATGCCATGCGGTTCTTGAATGTAACTCGGACTCGGCTGGATCCCGCAACTGGAATTCGGTTCCCCTGGTAGTCCTTTAGGATGAGCCATTGAAATTGAAGGTCTTGGTGCCAGATTGTGGGGACGAGTTGCTTAAGGGTCTTCCATGAGACCATTGAGAGAGATGATCCCAAGTCTACTTCTATTGGGCAGGGTCAATTTTCAATGTTCACGTTGACCTGAATTTTCTGAGCATCTAGTGAAGAGGCATGGCCAATAGTGAGTGTTTGGTGCACCTCTTCTTGTCTCACTGGACGATTCATGGGTAGGTTTCTGTAGGAGTGGTTTACTGGTTCTCGCCTTACAGGGCGATTCCCTGTCGATTGCCGGGGATTGGTTCCTTTCGAGGTCGGGCTGGGTCCACGGAGGCTTCTGCAGACCCGCCCGATGTGGCCTCATTTTCTGCACTCATGGCAGAGTGCGTCATGGAATTTGCAATCAGAACGGTAATGGTTGGCCCTGCAGCCAGTACAGGGCCGCTGTTGGGACCTTGGGTGTCGTTCCCGGTCGGTCCATAGGCGATGGACCTCTTCTTCGTCGCTGTCTGACGACGAAGAGAGGTCCTCATGATGGGCCGTGGAATGTCGCCGTTCTGCATTGGGTGAAATTTCGCCATCCGGTTGGTGGTTTGGAGTGTGAATTAGGCGCAGTTGAGCAGCTGACTTCTTGGTTGCCTCAGCTGCTGTAGCTTCAGCTATGGCGTCTCTAAGGGTGATGTCGCCCTTTGCCATTATTTTACTCTGCACGTTTAAAGCGTCTAGTCCAAGGATTACTCTGTCTCTCAAGGCCTCTTCCAGGTTGGCGAAATCGCAAAGGCCTCCCAAGTTCCGGAGGTCTGCCACGAAATCGGTGACGCTTTCTCCTTTCCGCTGGTTCCATTGGTAGAACTCGTGTTGTCTTTCGAGCGTTGGAACTTTGGGTGCATAGTGGGCCCTTAGCAGCGGTTCGAGGATGTCCCAGTCCATGGCCTTCACCTCAGATGGTTTTGCTAATGCCTTAGCCATCTTAAAAACCATTGGGCCGCAGTGCATCAGAAACACTACCCGTTTCTTTCCGGCCGTTGCATCCTTCAGATTGTTTGTTTCTGAAAACATCTGGAAATGATCCATGTAAGACTCCCAGTCCTCTTGAGCTGGATCAAATGGAGTGGGTGGTATTGCGCCGCCGGACATGGTTCCGCCATTGTGCACTTCCATCATGTGCTTAGTTGGCTCTGATGTCATCCAATCCCATCCTCATCGCCAGTGTTAAGTTTGGAGCATGGGCACAAATGATGGAGACAAGCCAGTAGAAACAGTGAACTTCAAACTCTTTATTTACATAATGTGACAGCTCAGCTCAAAGGCTGCTCAAGCCTTACTTATATAGGCAACTCATTAACTACTCAACCAATAGCGAACCTGGAGTGCTAGCTTCGTTTAATCAATAGGAATGGTCTGCTAGTGGCCAATCGGATGCCTCCAAACGGGCCAATCCAATCGGGCCATCAACAGCCAATCAGAAGTGCAGGGCCAGAACCCTGCACTAGACTTCAAGCTCAATGATAACCTTTATTGGTATTATGCATTCACAACAGTCCCCTTTACCATTCGCCCAAAATTGGATTTGGAACTAGACAAGCTAATTAAGCAAGGGGTACTAGAACAAGTAGATTTCGTAAAATGGGAGACCCCCATAGTCACCCCACTTTAAAAAGAGGGCAGCATGCGAATCTGTGCAGACTATAAAAAGTCCCTCAACCATTTCTTCCAAATTAGTGCATACCCGGTCCCCATCATCCAACACCTGTTGCAATCCTTTGAGCCAGGTACAATTTTTGCAAAGCTAGATATGTCACAAGCATATCAGCAGTTTCCTGTGGACAAACATACTGCTGATTTGCAGACAATAGTTACCCACAGGGGCGCTTTTAGGTGTAAGTGTTTACAATTTGGAGTTAGTGTGGCCCCCGGGATTTTTCAGTCTCTTATGGAGAGGATTCTCCAAGGACTCCCATATTTTGACGATATTTTGGTCTCTGCCACCAACAAAACACAATTATTACTTAGGGTCAGGTCAGTTCTTGACCGCTTCAGACAGCATGGGTTAAAACTCAAGAAAGACAAGTGCACCATTGCCACTAAGCAAGTGGACTTTCTAGGTTATCGAATTGATGCCTCTGGAATACATCCTATAGAATCAAAGGTCAGGGCCATCCATGAGGCACCCACATCCTCCAACAAGACGGAACTTCAAGCTTTCTTAGGGCTTCTAAATTTCTATGCAGCTTTCCTTCCACACAAGGCTTCCATAGTAGAACCTTTACATAGACTTTTAGATAAGCAAGCTCCCTGGCACTGGGGACAAAGAGAAGCTCATGCCTTCCAGGCAGTGAAATCCCTGCTGACTTCAAATGCAGTGCTAATTCAGTTTCCCCTGGTTCTGGCTGCAGACACTTCCCCCTTTGGCGTAGGGGGAGTGCTCAGCCATAGGCTGCCAAATGGCTCTGAGGCTGCAATTGCCTTCTTCTCAAGAACCTTCTCTGCAGCAGAAAAAAACTACTGTCAAATTGATAAAGAAGCTTTGGCTGCAGTTGCTGCTATCAAAAATTTTCATGAATTCCTTTATGGTCATTACTTTGAACTTATAACAGATCACAAGCCACTTTTAGGCCTTTTAGCAGGAGACAAGCAAACCCCACAGGTACTATCCCCGCGGATGACCAGATGGACCCTGTTCCTGGCCGCCTACTCATACAAGCTGGTACATCGCCCGGGAAAGAACCTGTGCCACGCAGATGCCCTCAGCAGATGCCCTCTACCGGTACCAGTGGAAGACCCCGTGCCCATCCACGCCATTTTTGATTTCAATGAACTCAACCTGCCCATCTCAGCCGAGGATATTGCTGCCCACTCCAGAAGGGACAAGGTAATCTCCCAAGTCCTGAACTGGGTGGGAAGGTACACCCCTGAATTGATGCCATTCAAGATCCGCAGGCAAGAGTTGTCATCCCTACAGGGTTGTTTACTATGGGGGTCAAGAGTGGTCATCCCCACTACACTACAAGAGCCAGTTTTAAAGGTCCTGCACGAAGGCCACCCAGGCATCATGAGGATGAAAGCTCTGGCCCGCAGCTATGTGTGGTGGCCAGGCATGGATGCCCAGATCTCCAGCTGGGTAAGCACGTGCCAGCCATGCCAGGCAACTAGACCAGCACCACCTGCAGCCGTCCCTACCTGGTGGGAAGATGCTAGGGCTTCTTGGTCCCGACTACATATTGACCTGGCTGGCCCAGTGCATGGGCAGACTTTCTTAGTCATAGTAGACTCGTTCTCTAAATGGATTGACGTAGCCTTACTTCCCTCCACAACTATGCTGGCTGTCACAAGAGCCCTGACCATACTGTTTGTCACGCATGGCCTCCCTTGATATCTGATAATGGCCCCCAGTTCACCTCTTGTGAATTTGAAGTTTTCGCAGCCAACCTGGGATAAGGCATGCCCTCAAAGCCCCATTTCACCCTGCAAGCAGTGGGATGGCTAAAAGGGCTGTTAGGTCTATAAAGGAGGCCTTGGCAAGGTTTGGCTAAGCGGATTGGCACTCCAAACTGTCCACTTACTTGCTGACCCAGCATACAACCCCATGCACCACCACCAACAAGTCCCCTGCAGAATTGTTAATGGGCAGACTCCTTAGAACCACTCTGGACAGGTTGCACCCCCATTATGCCCCGGCACCCCTCTGGGCTCTGACAGCCATGCCAGGGAATTCACCCCGCAAGACCTGGTTTGTGCCAGGAATTATGCAGGGAACCCACTCTGGATGTCAGGGCAAATAGTTTCAATTACAGGGCCCAAGTCCTACAGGATCCTCCTGGAGGACGGTCGAGTATGGCGCCGACATGTAGACCAACTAAGGAGGCATTGGGGAAGAGCTGCCATCAACTCCCAGGGCCCACCAGACAAACCGGTCTACCAGCCGAGTGTTGAGGCCTACCCGCCGAGCGGATTGGTCTACCCAGCAAACACCGAAAGCCCCCAGCCGAACGAACCGATCTACCCAGCAGATGCCAATGGTTCCCTGCTAGACGATCCAGTCTACCCAGCGAACCCTGAGCCATTTCCGCAGCAAGCCAATCGGAGGGACCTACCTGGTCAGCAGCCGGACACTAGGGCGAGGGCATCAGAGGGCCGACATCGAGCTCCTCCAGCTTCCAGCGCAACCCAGGAAATAAGAGACTCTATGCCAGCAGACAAGTCCCCAGGACTGCGGTGATCTGGCTGCCAGTGAAGGCGGCCTACCCGACTGCAGGACTACGCATGCTCCTGGCCAGTGGAAAGGAGTGTTATGTTCAGAGACTGACTGCAGTTCTCACTCCAGTCCGCCATCCGGGTGGGAGCGTCGACCGCTCTCATTGGCTGATGTTTGACAGCTGGCTATAAAAGGAGCTGTCAAACAGCATCAGCTGTTGCCGCCAGCTGACTGCCAGTTAGCCCCGGAAGCCACAGCAACCCTTTATTCACGTGAATAAAGCCTTTTAAAATCAAGCCTGCGTCCGCCTCGTATCTGCTGCCGCTCCACAACAAAAATCATACATTTGAAAACATTTTTAAGAACAACCTGCTTGGTTCAGGTGATTTTTGTCCTAAATCATTATTAAAATGCATCCAGAAAGACAAAAAGTCAGGTGGGTTTCAAGATTTATATTTGCATAATTTTTTTAGGAGCATTCTTAGGAATATACTAAAACCTGAACTCTCTGCCTCTCCCTCTGAAAAACAAATAAACAAACACTGGCTACTTTTGACCAACATCAACATTGGTTGCTCAAAACCTGTTTGTTTTTTTTAAAATCTCACAAGTGTTAATACACTCTGATTACATTAATAGCATGTTAACAAAACAACTGATTTTAATTATTAAAAAAAAATATGTGCAGCACTTAAAGCAATACATGCAGGAAAATATAACTGGGGACTATTTTCATGGTGGTTGTGTGAATAACATCTGACATCATTCCTTCCTGCCATCCAAAAATGATTGGTAGCTTATACTGGTTATGAGACAATAGGACAATGTAGATAAGCCCTTCCACAAGCTGCCTTGGATTGTTTTAACAGTCTCAGTTCCCAAGCAATAGCCTACATATGTTGGGTTGTTCCATTAGTTCCATTTAATCTATTGAGGCATTCTTTTGTATGTCAGCCCCACTAAGTAGACCAGACCAGGAAATAAACTCCACAGAAAAGCTAAAACTACTTTGATGAAATCGACTGTAACAGTAGAATCTTGCAAGACTGAATGTGCTGTATTTCCTCCCTTTCTTTTATGACAGTGAAACAACATTTGCCCAAACAGCTTCTGAAGCTATCTAGTTGATCTGGACTTATGTTTCAACCACTTTTGCCTAGATGACAGCTCTTAAATATATCCATCAAGGCCATCTTCCATACTCTCTACAGCAGGGGTCCCCAACCACCGGGCCATGGACCAGTACCGGTCCATGGATCACTTTGTACTGGGCCGCAAAGAAAAGAAAAGAAAAAAAATGGCGGCTTTCTTTGCCTTTGGTGAATGCTGCTGGGATCAGGGATCAAGGACACAAATGAAAGAAGGGGAGGGAGGAAGCAACCAAAGTCTGTCCTGCTCTCTGGTTCAGCGGCTTCGGTTTCTTTCTGCCTCGTTCCTCTCTCAGTCGCTCTCTCGCTCTTCCACCAGCTCAGGAAGAAACTGATTCAAAGAAGCTGTCAGGGTGGCTTTTCCTGTCGGCGCAGCTCCTCCGAAGCGCCAGTTCACCCCCACCCAGCTGCCCGTGGTTCAATCCAGTGCTCCGTTCTGCCTGCCAGCCTGCCTGCCTTCATTTCTGGTTGTTTGGGAGCAGCTTCGGCTGAGAATAATAATTATTCACCTCTTTTATCAGCTGAAGCTGCTCCAAAACAACCAGAAATGAAGGCAAGCAGGCAGGCAGGCAGAACAGAGCACTGGATTGAACCGTGCGCGGGCGGCAGGGTGGGGGTGAACGGATGCTTCGGAGGAGCTGCGGTGACAGGAAAAGCCACGCTGCTGGCTTCTTTGAAGCAGTTTCTTCCTGGGCTGGTGGAGGAGCGAGAGAGCGACTGAGAGAGGAATGAGGCAGACACCTGAGGGAGGGAGGGAGACACCTGAGGGATGGGGCTGAGGAAGGCACCTGAGGGATGGGGCTGAGGAAAGCGCTCAGTTTTGAAGGCGCTCCTCACCCAGCACAGTTCCTGAATCTGCAGCTGAAACCCTCCATTTTAAATGTCCCAATAGAAGAGAATATCTGTCGCTCAGGGTTTCAATGAGGAGGCATTGGCGCTCCCTGAACTTGGTGGTTTGCTGGCAGACGTTTTATTACCTGACTAGGTAACAACATCAGATGCTACCTAGTCAGGTAATGAAACGTCTGCAAGCAAACCACCAAACTCAGATCCCCCCCCCCCTTGAAAAAGTGTTTCTGCTTGAAACTGGTCCCTGGTACAAAAAAGGTTAGGGACCACTGCTCTACAGTAAGCATATATAGCAGACTCTATCTATGATCAATCATCATCTGCCATTCTTCAATTATTGTCTTCCTGAAAGGTATTTCATGCAATTTCACAAACATTCATGGTGTAGACAAATTATTTCTGCATTATTTTTGACATAATTGTGCTGGGTTTTCAAAGTAGAGCTCTAATGCAGATGGAATAGCTAAGGCCCTTTCTTCCTCCCTTCCTCTTGCTTTGAATTATTTTGATTAATTTTTAATTAAAAATAAATTTAGATATTAGTAAATCTGGGCAAGCTAGTCTGTAATGCTTTTCCACCCCAGAGAAACAAAATAAATCTATCATCAGGCTGTTTTTTTATGTAGCAAAATGTTTATAACTACATATCATGATGTTATAATATAGACTTTGGAAATTTAATGAGCTAAAAGATTCATGTTCTATGTCTGGACAGAAAAAAAGCATGAACTACAGCATTGCATACTTATTGAAATGATTAATTTGCAATAAATGCTTAAGTATCTTTTCACCACTTGTTCTATTCCCATACTGACTGTGCAAACAAATGGATTTTGCTTTTTTGAGAACTCACAAATAAAAAAAAAAATAACCTGTGCATTTATATAGACAGCAAAATAAAGCAACAAAAAGATATATTGACATCTAAAAATTAAGTAAAACCTTCAAATAAGAATACATTCAATATTGATTTATCACATATTTCCTATGTTATACTCAGTTTTCTGTGTGTGAGAGAGACAGAGAAAAAGTAATGAGCACATTTTTTTTTCTTCTCTCAAAAATGAAATTACTGA
This sequence comes from Hydrophis major, assembly GCA_033807585.1. Taxonomy (NCBI): domain Eukaryota; kingdom Metazoa; phylum Chordata; class Lepidosauria; order Squamata; family Elapidae; genus Hydrophis; species Hydrophis major. The sequence continues at coordinate 33,316,488 of CM066332.1, read as the reverse complement.
TACTATATCACAGTCTTTCTGGCTATTTCCAGCTAGTTCAGTCTCTATTTTTTTTACTTTTTTCCTCTGACTCAATAGCTAAAGTGCATGCTATACAAAACAAAAATTTCTAGAGGACATTGGTAATTCCATGAACACTCAGCCTTCCATCCTTCCGAGGTGGGTAAAATGAAGATTGTTGAGGGCAATATGCTGACTCTGTAAACCACTTTGAGAGGGCTGTAAAGCATTGTAGAATGGTATATGTCTAACTGGCCATTTAAGGTCTATTCACAAGAATCATGACCAGCAAACACATTAACTGTTGCATGTGTATATATGTCCAGAAATTCTTCAGCACAAAGACAATGGCCAACTTGATGATCTTGAAAAGATTAAGATCACAGAGATTAAAACAGCTGAAACAGAGTTTGGACAGAGTTCCTAAGCCTACTTGAATATTCAAAAAAACCAATCAGCCTATCCTGGACCACACGTTTTTTTTATATTATTATATGGCAAGAGATTGTCATATTTAGAGCATGTGATGGGAACAGATAACAGAGTACAAAAAAAAGGTAGGATGGCAAGTTTAATGAAAGGAGAAGACAGAAAATAATGTGAAAGGACAGGATCAAAAAGATTATAAAACTGTCCTTGGAAGTTTTGTGGATTATTACGGATGTCAGGCTGAGATAGTAACTATTATAAGGTGTGGCAAAGTTGTGGCTCATTATCATTGCCATTAAATAAGACATTTCTTAAGAGTAAAGCTATTCTCTCAGATATACAGTACTATGTAAACGCTTTAGGCAGTTGTGCAAAAATGCTGCAAATTAAGAATGCTTTCAGAAATATAAATGTTAATAGTTTTTTATCAATCCACAAAATGGAAAGGAAATGAACAAAAGAGTAGTCCAAATCAAATAATATTTGGGGTGACCACCCTTTACCTTTAAAATAGCATCAATTCCTACACTTGCACATTTGCACAAAGTCAGGGATTTTATAGGATTAGAGTCAGGTATATGATTAAACAATTATACCAAGCAGGGGCTAATGATCATCAATTTCATATGTAGGTTGAAGCACAGTCATTAACTAAAACAGCTGGGTAAGAGGCTTAAAACTGGATGAGGCACAGCCAAACTCTGCTACCAAGGTGAGATTGTGGAAGGCAGTTTCATGTCACAGATCATAAAACTGAGCACAGGAACAAGATTAAAAAGTAATTATATTGCATCAACAAGGTTTATCCCAGGCAAAGGTTGCAAAGCAGGATGTGTTCTTTTCAAGCTCTTTTGAAGAAGCACAAAGAAACTGGCAAGGCTGAGGACCATAGACACAGTATTTGGCCAAGGAAACTTAATGCAGACACATCGTGCTCTCTTCACTTCAACATTGAAAAATGCCCAGCAGTGTCCTCAGCATAGAACTGGCAGAAACCAATGGAATCCAGGTATATTGTCTGGAGAGATCTGGCCAGAAGTGGTCTTCATGGAAGAATTACAACCAAACCCATATGTTCAATGTGGAAACAATGCTAAACAACTCAACTTTGCATGAAAATATTAGAACTGGGGTGTAGAAAAATGCCAGCAGATGTCTCTGTTTTGATGAGACAAAATTTGAAATATTTGGTTGTAGCAGGAGGCAATTTGTTAGTCAAATGGATGAATGGCATACATAATTAGTGTCTGAAGGCAACAGTGAAACATGTTGGAGGTCCCTTGCAAATTAGGGGCTGCATTTCTGCAAATGGAATTGGATATTTGGTCAGGATCAATGGTATCCTCAATGCTAAGAAAGATAGGCAGATACCTATCCATCATACCATACTATCAGTGAGGCATGTGACTGACCCAAAAATTTATTCTGCAGCAGGACAATGACCACAAACATACAGCCAATGTCATTAAGAAGTATCTTCAGCATAAAGAACAAGGAGTCCTGGAAATGATGAATTAGCCCCCACAGAGCCCTGATCTCAACATCATCCGAGTCTGTTCTATCTGAAGAGATAGAATGTGATGACCCAGGGCATGGCACTAGGGCAACACAGTCAAATAAGCAAGAAGTGTCCCTTTAGTACCTCCAACTTTGCCCCCAATTTCCAGATTACCTTCAACTGGAGAAAAAACTCTTCCAAGAACAGTCTTTAAGTGGAGGAAATTCAGTCTGAAAACGAAGTATGTACAAACTGTAAATAAAAATCCACACAAACCACACTGCAGTAATTAACTTGACAGGGCAGGAGAAGGAATTGCAGACCTGAAAACCCAGCAAAATGCACAGTTGTGAAGACGCCAGGAACACAGATAAGCCTCGACGATACCAGATAATTCACGATTTTCTCCCAAAATCTTCGCTGTGCGCAGCTTCCCTTTTTAAACACTGTGTTCCCAGCTGCAGCTAATGAAGGGAATCAGGGCCCTTTCCTTCTCTATAAGCCACACAACTCATGTTGCTCCCTTCTCTGTTCCTCCCTGCATGCCCTAGGCTGAAGAAGGGGTGGGCCTGGGTCTTCCTCTGAATTCTCTCTCTCTTGCTCTTCCTCTTCCCTGCTCTGCCCAGCCGGCCTTTGCCCTTCCCCAGTTTCTTCCACAGCCAATGGAGCCACACTCCCACTCCCTGTCAGTTGTTCGGCCTTCCCCTCCGAATCAGATTCCAACAGGGGCATGACAGTCTATATCAACAGAAGATCTATGATTAGTTCTCCAAGTTATTTTTAACAACCTTGAAGGAAACTTACTGAGTTCCTTCAAAAACTGTGTGTAAGTGTATCTAGAATTCATGCTGTTTTGAAGGCAAAGGGAGGTCATCCCAAATATTGATTTAATTTGGATTTCTCTTCTGTTCATTTACTGTCCATTTTGTTAACTGATAAAAATAAACTATTAACACTTCTACTTCTGAAAGCATGCTTGGTTTACAGCATTTTTACACAAGGGTCTAAAACTTTTGCACGATACTGTTTGTTAAGCTCAGCTTAAATTTGCAGTATTTTGCCATACTCTACTCAAAACAGGACCTTTCACCCAACATTTAACCTAATATTTAATAGGTTATATGAAGACAACCTGGAGGTTATATGTTCACTTCATTTCAAGCTATTTATTAATTTTTCAGTCCTTTTGTGAAGAGTTGCTCACTGGATTAAAAAATCTTGTTATTTGTGAAATATTTTTCTGCCTATCTTCTGGGACTCCAGACAATTCTTTCACATACAGGCTATGCCAATAAGTTATTCAGAACTCTGCTAATAAATGAAGTTTAATTAGCTAATTATATCAAACAGCTGGTTTACTTTATTTATTAATCATATTTAAATTCCACCACAATCCCCAAGGACTGTTAATAGTTTATCAAAATTAAAAGTACATGATTATTTACATACATATATACATACATACATGCATACATACATACACACACAGAGGTCTCTGTGTATGTATGTATGTATGGCATTCAGCTTTGTTTGTGTATTTTCCCACATCATAGTAGTTGTGCTTTTAAAGTTGTAGCAACGTTTCAGCAGAATCTTATCTGCCATCATCAGGCTTCTATATTGTGTTCGTCTGTGAGTCAGACTTTTTTTTTTTTTTTTGTATTGTGTTCACAGACGAACACAATACAGAAGCCTGATGATGGCAGATGAGATTCTGCTGAAACGTTGCTACAACTTTAAAAGCACAACTATAATGACGTGGGAAAATACCCGATCGAAGCTGAATACCATATACTTTCATGGGTAAGTACCCATGAAAACTTAAGAAAACACACACACACACACACACACACACACACACTCATAACCATATATACACATATATTCAAATAGAATAAAAATTTAAAACTCCAGATGAAAACATTTCTATGACTTAACTAATTACATTATCTTGACATAAGAATGAAGCTCTCCAGTGCTCTGAGATTGTGAAAATAGAATTCCACTGTATTTGGATCTTATCTATTGCCCAGAAAACCCAGAAGGACTAAGAGATTTGCTCATCCAATTCTAAAATAGAAAAAAAATAATAATCTAAATCTAATCCCTTATTTCTGCCAGACATAAAATTCCTGTACAAAACTTGATTTACTTAATATTTAAATATTAGCATCTCAGTTGGTAGTTAGGCTGTTGGTCTGAGCTCTGAGCTTGACAATCTGGCTGCAAATGTTTTATCACCATTCGAAGAGATGTTGTCAATGTACTGACAATGTCTCCTTGAATGGTAATGAAACATTTGAAACCAAATTGCCAAGCTTGGAACTCAAACCAGCAGCATGAATGTGATTACCTAAGCAGATTGGCCATAGATAATAGGATAGATGTTATAACCCTACAAGAGATTCATTTGGCTGACAAGGAACAGATTAAAGCTCAAGGGAAAATTCCGGGGTACAAAATTGTCGTTGACATAATGTCTAATGTTCATGGTTCCATTTAAAAAATCAGCATAATTAATTTACATTTGAATTCATACTATGAAAACCAAGGTGGGTTCTTACAGAAGCCCACAAGGGTTACTGGAAGGGAGTATATAATATGTTGGTGGTAGATTATTTGCTTAGTTGAAAATATAGTTGAAAATATCTCTGCCTTAAACCCGACCATTTGGGTAAACAGGTAAACATTCCAACCTGGGATAAGGCATTTTTCCCATACTTTTTATATTTGGTTTTGTTTTAGGAAACCACTAACTTCCATCACTATGTTGATCAGTCCACTGAGTTTCTACATGTATGAGCTACAGTAAATAAGCATCTAAAGTAACCCAGGTGCTCCCCTGCAGCTACCAATTTCAAAAGAGGAAGTGACAAGCTGTCACTAAAATCACTTTGTTTTCCACTGGTAACCCCTGATAGGTTTCCTGGAATCCTTAGGAAATGTTTGGATAACTACTTAATTCACTCTTAGTCATTTGTTTTCAGTAGAACTGCCTCTGACTGCCTTTGTCCAATGTCCCTTCTCGCTCCCTGACTGTTTCACTCATCAGAGAATCCACAGTACTTTAAATATGATGGAAACTCAAGACGTTAAGGACAAAAAAGAGAAGGGTAGAAAATAGAACTTTCACTAAACCTTAGTCAGATTTTTTTTCCTTTTGCTTCTTTAAGAAGCATAATCCATTTTCCAGATTATTTGATTATAGGTATCTGAATTATATATTTTTTATTTTATTCTCTATAAAGGGGGATTTATTCTGATCATATTCCTATATGCATGCATTCATACATTCCGTTCTATTATATTTCAGTGGTCTTGGCTTATAAATCATGTGTTTTTAACTTGATTTGCTTCTCAGTGCTCCTCATTCCAATGCTATTGCAGCTGTGTCCATTTTTTGACATGCTTGATCACCATCCCCTAGTGACATAATTGTCTCTTCCTTTTAAAAGGGAAAATTCTTCTCCTTACCTAGCTGTTTTCTCATACCGCATCCCATTTTTCAACCAGACATACTAATTAGAGGAGAGCTGTTTCATTTTATTGCTCATATTTTGTTTTCCTTTCCTATAACAGGTATCTTCCTCTTTCTCCTCCTCCTTCAACAATCTGGGTGCTTATATATTTATATATTACTTATCAAGTAGTTGCCTGGGAGTTTACAAATGTATTTCTATAAACCAACACTGCACCAGCAGACATAGACACAGACATATAACTGTAGAGTTGGAAAAGACTTTGGGTATCTTCTAATCAAATTACCTGCTCAAGCATGATACTCTATACCATTTAAGAATAAAGTTGCCCAGTTTTTTTTTTAAAGCCTCCAGTGATGGGAGAACCCACAACTTCTGGAGGCAAGTTATTCCACTAATTAATTGTTCTAACTTTCAGGAAATTTCTCCTTAGTTCTAGGTTGCTTCTCTCCTTGATTAATTTCCATCCATTGCTTCTTGTCTTGCCTTTCAGTGTTTGGGAAAATAGTTTGTCCCACTTGCCTTTGTAGGAGCCCCTCAAATACTGGAACACTGCTGTCATGTTTCCCCCTCTAGATTTTATTTTTATTATTAGACTAGACATACCCAATTCCTATAACCATTCTGTAATTCCTGTAATTATGGGTGATTATTATCATCCAGAATCTGCAATCAATTGCTTTGTTTTAATAATATCTGTTATGTATGTAAATAGTTTAAATAAAAGCAAACTTGGGGTAAAGTGCAGGGTTCTGGCCCTGCACTTCTGATTGGGTGTTAAGCGGCTCAATCGGATTGGTTGGGTTCAGAGAATCCGATTGGCCCTTAACGAAGGACTCTTATTGGTTCTGGAGCTAGCGTCTTACAGCTCCCTATTGGTTATTTCACATTAAGGTTACCTATATAAGGCAGGGTTGTTGTTGTTCAAGTTCTCAAGGCACTATGTAATAAAGAGCTGAAAGTTCACCAACTAAGATTGTCTCCATTCATTTCACCCATGCCTGAAACTATATCACTGGCGACCAGGGTGGGATTTGGAGACATCTGATCTTAAGGAACCGGGAAGAAAAACAGAGCACGTGCCAAGACGACGCCACCAACGGAAACCATGTCCAGCGGCATCGTACCACCCACTCCGTTCGATCCGAACCAAGAGGATTGGGAATCCTACATGGATCGCTTCCAAATGTTCCTTGAAACAAACAACCTGAAGGACGCCACACCAGCCAAGAAGCAGGCACTGTTCCTGACGTACTGCGGCCCGGCTGTCTTTAAAATGGCAAAGGCACTCGCGAAACCTCGAGAAGTTAAAGCAATGAGCTAGGACGACCTCGAACCTCTCCTGAGAGACCATTACGTGCCAACCGTACCTACACTCATGAGACGCCACGAATTCTATCAAAGAAGCCAGCGAAAAGGAGAGAGTGTGGCTGACTTCGTGGCAGACCTCCGACACTTGGGAGGCCTCTGCGGGTTCGCAGACTTAAATGAAGCACTGAGAGACCGCTTAATTCTGGGATTAGATGCGCTAGGCGTGCAGAGCAAGCTGATGGCAAAAGGTGACATCGACCTTGCTGACGCCATCGCCGAAGCCACTGCTGCTGAGGTGACCAAAAAGTCCGCGGCGCAACTACGGCGAAGCCGAAACCCAATGACCCCACAGACAGGCGACCTTTTATCCAAGTCAAAAGAGCAGCTTGTTACGACGCACCACGAGGACCTCTCATCATCGTCAGACAGTGACGAAGAAGGGGTCCATCGACTGCGGTTTGACCAGAACCCTCGCTCTAAACCCTTACGCCCTTGCGCTGGTTGCGGGGCAAACCACCCCAGGGCAGACTGCAAATTCCGTGATGTGATCTGTCATGAGTGCGGAAAACGAGGCCACATCAGTCGAGTCTGTCGCAGTTTACCGGGACCAAGTCAGGCCTCAAAGGGAACCAGCTCTCGCCAATCGGCAGGAAACCGTCCTGTAAGGCGAGATCCAGCAAACCACTCCTACAGATATCGAGCGTTGCAGAAAGAAGAGGCCCACCATACTATCACTATAGGTCACGCCTCAGCCATGGACGCTAAGAAGATTCGAGTCACAGTAGCCATAGAGAACCAACCTTGCCACATGGAGGTCGATTCCGGATTGTCCCTCTCGATGGTGTCGTGGAAGACATTAAAGCAACTCATTCCTACCATCCAATGCCAAGACCTTCGAATGCAACGTCTCATCCTTAAAGACTACCAAGGGAATCGGATCCCTGTGGTTGGGTCTTGTCGAGTCTGCGTCTCGTTTAAAAAGCATACGGCATACTTACCTCTAACGATCATCGATAGGGACAGGCCTAGTTTGTTGGGCCTCCAATGGTTCGTGCCACTCGACATCGAAGTAGCCGGCGTGAACCAAGTCGGTGATTGCGAGTGGGAGGAGGACCTTATTACTGAATTCAGCGATGTCTTCGCAGATCATCTGGGCGAGTATAAGGGGACCCCAATTTCGTTTAGCCTTGACCCTAAGGTCGCCCCGATCTGTTTAAAACCCCATCAAGTTCCGTTCGCCCTTAAGGCCAAGATAGATGAACAACTTGACAAACTAATTAAACAAGGGGTACTGCAACCCACTGATCATTCTCCATGGGAAACTCCTATTGTAACCCCCATTGAACCAGATGGGTCAATCCAAATCTGTGGGGACTACCGGGCTACTCTAAACCACGCCCTCCAGCAGAACGCGTATCCAGTGCCGGTGGTGCAGCACCTCCTTCATTCCCTGGGAGGCGGAAAGGTTTTTGCTAAGTTAGATTTAGCTCAAGCCTATCAACAATTGCCCGTGGACGATAAAACAGCCCAAGCTCAAATGATAGTAATGCACAGAGGTGCTTTTAAATGTACCCAATTGCAATTCGGGGTAAGTGTAGCCCCAGGAATATTCCAAAGTTTAATGGAACGATTATTGCAGGGAATCAAGGGCGTGGTTCCGTATTTTGATGACGTGTTAATTGCAGCTCCTAGTAAAAAAATTCTACAGAATCGTTTAAAATGTGTTCTTAAGAAATTCCAAGAAGCGTTTTGAAATGTAAAAGATTTACTTACATCTGATTCTGTACTTATGCAATATAATGAAACATTACCATTGGTTATAACTTGTGATGCCTCACCGTTTGGGGTGGGCGCTATTTTGAGCCATGTGCTGCCTAATGGAAACGAGGCCCCTGTTGCATATTTTTTGAAGACTCTTTCTCAGGCAGAACGTAACTATGGACAAATAGATAAGGAAGCTCTTGCAATTGTGGCAGCTGTAAAAAAATTCCATGAGTATGTATAGGGAAGGACATTTACCATTGTAACTGACTACAAACCTTTACTGGGGATAATCGCTGGGGACAAACCAACCCCCTATATATTGTCCCCAAGAATGACTCGATGGTCAGAGTTTCTAGCTGCTTATAATTATCGATTGTTACATTGCCCGGGGAAAGCCATTCCCCACGCCGACGCACTCAGCAGAGCACCGCTACCAGAAACTCTCGACGATCTGGCAATTCCAACAGTATCGGCGTTACAAATTGAGATGCTCAACTCGCCTCCTATGACCGCTCGAGATATCGCGAGAGAGACCAGACGAGATCACACCCTAGCTCGAGTCCTAGGCTGGGTAGAACGTGGATGGCCATTGGATCAGGTCCCAGATGACTTCGTGCCATTTAAAACAAGACAGACTGAACTTTTTTCGCAAAAAGGCTGTGTGATCTGGGGCGATAGAGTCATCGTTCCAGAACGACTCCAAAACTCACTGTTACAAATTTTGCACGAAGGACATCCCAGGATCGTGCAGATGAAAGCACTCGCATGGAGCTATGCTTGGTGGCCAGGCATGGATCGACACATCGAGCAATGGGTCAAGGCCTGCACCAAGTGCCAACAAAACAGCAACGCACCGCCAAAAGCTGCACTGACTGAATGGGAGACGCCACACAGGCCCTGGTCCAGAATCCACCTGGATTTCGCAGGGCCGATTAAAGGACATACATTACTATTGACTGTCGATGCATACTCTAATTGGTTGGAAATTCATCGAATGACCCATACAACCTCCGAAGCTGTCATTAAAGTTCTCAATAGACTCTTTGCAACTCATGGATTGCCGGATGTCCTGGTGTCCGACAATGGACCACAGTTTACAGCGCTGATGTTTGAACAGTACCTTGCTGATAATGGCATCCGCCATGCGCTCACCTCGCCTGCGCATCCTGCTACCAATGGCTGAGCAGAACGCATGGTCCAATTTGTAATAAAGACTTTGCAAAAAGTGGACTATGATAATATTGATGAAAAAATAAACCTTATTCTACTTCTACAACACATCACTCCGCACAGCGTAACCGGCAGAACTCCCGCAGAACTTCTCATGGGGCGAAAACTCCGTTCCCGCCTCGACCGACTGCACCCTGCTTATGAGCCAGAAAAGCCTGCAGAATCCAGCGGACGCTACCGTACCTTCAAGGTAGGCAACCCCGTTTATGCAAGAAATTTATCGGGTGACCCGGTTTGGATTGAAGCAACGATAATACACGAGACTGGGCCCAAATCCTATATTGTAAGATGTGTTGATGAAAGACTGTGGAAACGGCATATTGACCAATTACGGTCACGACTCATATCAGCCAGCCAACAACTCCCCAATGACCAAACTGAGGGGGGGGAAGGAATGGAAGAAGACGACATTCCAGGGAACCTGTTCCAAGAGAGCGATGAATCTAGTGAAACTCAGGAAAGGGAGCAGGAGGAAGAATCGTACGCTCCAAGGGAAATCACACCAGAACGAGAAGCTGAGCCACCGCCAAACAACATTTTACCTCAACAGGACTGCACACAGCCAGTCCAAAGAAAATCTAATAGACCCAAAAGACAACCGTCCTATTTGAAGGACTATATAACCACACCATAATTGAGGAGCCTGGGGGAAGGGGTGTTATGTATGTAAATAGTTTAAATAAAAGCAAGCTTGGGGTAAAGTGCAGGGTTCTGGCCCTGCACTTCAGATTGGGTGTTAAGCGGCTCGATCGGATTGGTTGGGTTCAGAGAATCCGATTGGCCCTTAACGAAGGACTCTTATTGGTTCTGGAGCTAGCGTCTTACAGCTCCCTATTGGTTATTTCACATTAAGGTTACCTATATAAGGCAGGGTTGTTGTTGTTCAAGTTCTCAAGTCACTATGTAATAAAGAGCTGAAAGTTCACCAACTAAGATTGTCTCCATTCATTTCACCCATGCCTGAAACTATATCAATATCAATAATGTTATTGGTTGGATGTTCCCAGTTCAGTAGGAGTCAGGCAGCTTCCAAATCCAATAATAAAATAAGTTGAAATAAAATTTATTTATTTGATTTTTACAGTAGCCCTGTGACAGCAAGTGACTCTTATCAACATTAATCAGAGATGGTATTCAGCAAGTTTTCACCAGTTTTGGAGAACCAGAAGTGGAAATTTTGAGTAGTTTGGAGAACCGGGAAATACCACCTCTGATTGGCTCCGTCCCCATCTCTTCTCTGCCTCCCAAGTTCATCTGATCAGCTGGATCTTCTTTTGTTGCCTTGCACAGGAGAACAGATCTGGAAAGCAGGTTAGTGGGGTAGGGAGGGAATGGGGTTTTGCAGTATCCTTCCCCTGCCATGCCCACCAAGCCCCACCCACAGAACTGGCAGTAAAAAAATTTGAATCCCACCACTGACATAAATATATTGTTTATAACAATAACATATAAAAGTGCATTACATGTACATAGTTACTAGGAAGAGAAGGGAATTTCCAGTGTTGGAGACAGCTAGAATTGGGAAACCCAAATAAAGACAATGGGAAAATTTGACATTGTGCATTGTATATTTTTCCTTCCTTCTCTTATACTTTGAAGCGACTTTCTCTTCAGCAAATATATGTATAGAAAGTAAAAAAAGAATATTTGCTGAATCTTTATTATTTTATGTATATTTTATGTTTTGCTGGCCATATCTGTTTGGTAGCCTTTAAGAACAATATCTGCTGGAACTGTGCCTCTGAGAAGATCAGCAATATATAGTAAGTCTGCATTTTCTTCTCTAGACAGATTGGAAAAGAAACATAAATAAATAAATAAAAAACAAGTTGGAGAGATATAAGCAACACCTTAAACAAAAATAAATCTGAGTAAGTCCTCTGTGATGTTTGACTTTTTTATACACTCTCTGACAGATATTAGCATGAAATTTATCATCTTGTCTGCTATATATTTTTCGTTCTTAGGAATTAGATTTGCATCAACATATTCTAATCCTCATAGCAATAAATAAATACAAATCTTTCAGAAAAAAAATAATTCACTTAGCTTTGGCGTCACAGCATAGGATTAACCACTGTTTTAATTTCAAAATAATTACATGCATTTTAACAAATGTATCCTCTCCCCCAAAAATCCCTATTTAAGAAAAAAATTCTGCTTCACAGTATATTTGCAGATTGCTGGTAACTCAGCACACTTCCAGACCTCCCACCAAGATACAATTAATTTGAATGAGATGTTTCAATCACAAAAGACAAAGGTGGCAGAAGTGATGTAACCACTACCTGTCTTATTCTGGGTTTGCACTACTCCTTCCTTATAACTGGCTTCACGCACTGATTAATAGTCTCTTTCCACTTCAGACTTTAATTAAAAGCTATAAAAGCAGTCAGCTGTAATCCATGAATGTGTTGGCGACAAAAAAAGTGCCATTATATATTGGTAAGATCAAGCACTGTACAAATTTAGTGTGAAACCATGTTAAATGGATCCATATGCCTTCGTTTAATGTAATATTTCAAGGGCTACTTGGCAGGAGTGGAAAATGCCTGAGATAGGCAAGCATCAATTAAAGTCAGAACCCATGGTAAGATGCATAATTATTTTTACTTACATAACCTCAAAGGCAAGCTGTATTGTAAGAGATTATCTATGCACAACAGTCAATGCATATTATATGAAACAATTTAGATCTTTTGGCAATCTAAGCAATTATACTGGAGTGTGTGTGTTTGTGAGAAAGGGAGGGAGGGAGGGAGGGAGAGATGCAAATTAATGAATTTGCATTCATAATGATACAAAATGATTTGAGAAAATAGATAATGGTGCAGATTATATAATATATGCTGACTGTGAGTTTACATCCATGCATCTTAAAGTTTCTGAGATGGAGAAACGCTGATCTAAATGATGAAAATCAAGTGGAATGACTGATTGACTGATTAAATAAGTAAATAAATAAACATCAAATAGAGTTACAAAACATCCCTTTATTAAAGCCATCCAGCATAGCTGTAACTGTGGACTCAAGGCACAAATTTTCAGGTATTTATTCCTGGAAGACTAACTGTAACTTCATCAAGCCAGGTCAAAGCACTCAAAATAGAGTAGTTCTTTTATCCTTGTGTTATTCAGACAAAAAGCAAAGAAAGCATGCAGCTAAGCTTAATTAGTTCCTTTATATTTGTACATATATAGTACTTGTCTAATTTCAAAGTTATCTTGCTATAATATGCTGTGCCTGACAAGGCTATCAAGAAACTATGCCCAACAAGGCTATTCAAGTTGCTGTAAGGGTTGATGCCCAACTAGGCTATACATTCACACAACACTCACACACACTTTCAACGTAGATAATCAGAATGGGCCACAAAGCAGACTCAGGGCATCCCCTTTTCCAACAAGTGTCATCTTGCACTCCAAGGTCTGGGTTCATTCCAGTCATCTCTTATTACCCAGCTTGTTTACTCTGAATTCATGTGTATTCAAGGGTACATCTTGTCCGATCATGTCAGGATCTTCACATTCTTCCTCCCTGGTTCATGACTCCATGAAAAATGCAATCCAGTGCATTCCTTGTATCCAGGAGTGGGCTTCAAAATTTTTAGCAAAGGGTTCTCTGCCTGGCTGCTGGCATGGCCATAGTGACCTAGTCAGCCTCCTGCAGCCCGGCCAGGGATGGGGGTGTTTTTGCCCTTCCTAAGCTCCGGAGGCTTTCCTTGAGCCTCTGGGAGGGTGAAAATGGCCTCCCTGGGTTCCAGAGGCTTTCTGGAAGCTGGAAATGGGCCCATTTCTGGCCTTCCCAAACTTCCAGAAGGCCTGTTTTTCGCCCTCCCTGAACCTCCACAAATGCCCTGCACCTAAAATGAGCTGCGTGGGGACTCCTGGGAGGGGTGGGGTGGGCAGGACCACCCAGGAGTGGGATTTGGGGGTTCTCTGTACTGCACAGAATCTTAGCTAGGGGCTCTTCCAAACCCCTGCGAACCCCCCTGCTTGTATCCACTAATGTTCCACTTGGTATCATCAGTAATAATTCACTCCAACATACATTCAAGATCTTCTATTTTCAGTGATACACACATCCCAGAAACGTGAGTTTCCCAGGGGATTCATGAAAGGGCTAGATATGGTTATAGTCAGGGGTGGGATTCAAATTTTTTAGCAATCAGTTCTGTGGGTGTGGCTGAGGTGATGGGAGTGGCTTGGTGTCATGCGACTGGGTGGACATGGCTTGGTGGTCATGTTATTGGGTGGGTGTGACCAACTCAATATCACTCACATTGAGGCACGCATCTCCTCACCTGGCCTCTCAAGATTGTGGGGATGCTGCAACAGTCATGAAAAATGGTCATAAGTCACTTTATTCAGTGCCATTGTAACTTTGAATGGTCACTCCACACAAGCAAAGTACCAGCAAAGGAAGGGGAAAAAACTCCAGAGAGGTTCCAGAGACAGGAAGTCTAGTCTTGCCAAGAATGTAATAAGGGTTAACGGAGAGGCAGTTTCTGTAAGCAACACCAGAATGTTTCCTTCCTGCCTTCCTTACAGGATTAGGCTAGTAATTTCTTCTAACAACTAGTTCTCTGAACTGCTTAGGATGTTAACAACCGATTCTAGCGAATGGGTGCGAACTGGTAGAATCCCACCCCTGGTTATAGTCACAACTTATATTAGATATGGTTGTATACTCATACTTATTCTAATATATTATCAATTGTGTATCATATTTGTAATATATTAATAGAATATAACATATAGTATGTGAGATATATTTCCAGGTCTGTTCTATATTTTCAAAATACTCCTTTCTCTTTGGCCGGTATATAGTAGCAGTACTAGAAGGTAATCCACTCTTCATCATCTATTAGGTCCCCTGAAACTTATTTATTTCATAAACTGAATCCAATTCTTTTAATTGAATAATTATTCATTTGATGCTTCCATGTGGCAGTTGATTTCTCTAAAACTGATTGTTCCAAGGCAAAGCAGCATAATCAGAAAGTTGACCTTGTGCCTTTCAGTCTTTTAAAATTAAATGATTAAATATTCCAGTGTGACAAGTTTTGCTTTAGCATGGTCAATAACATGCACAGCTATGCTGAAAATTTCATCTGTATTTTGTGACTAATTTCAATCAGTTTGACAGAAAAGAAACAGGAAGGTTACATTTATCATAGTTGCAGAGTTTCTAAGAGGAATGTATGAATTTCCCACATTAGTGTCCAACTGTTTCTCCAATGAGCTATTCTTTCCTGTTGTTCAGTCCAAGGGGAGCAATCAGGGAACAACTAATAGGTTTTTTAAGATCACAAAGCAAATAATATCAGACAGGCTGCAAAGTGATAGTGATATGCCTAGCAAGTAAAACAAAAAACACAGAAGTAGAAACTGTTTTTTTTTAAATTCCTCTTAAGACACAAGTCTCATTTTTCTAAATGCAAGTACATTTAGATACAGTATGTGTTTGTCTGGAAAAAAAAAATCATGGAAATGAAAGGGGCTTATAAGGCTGTCAAATCATATCCAAAGCTGTATCCAGAAATACAACTTAAAGCCTTCTGACACTTCCCTCCTTTCCCTCTCCCTCTCCCAAAATTTAACAGAAAGAACTCAGTACCTCCCCTTGGTCCAATTGTCAGTTTGTTCATATGGATAGAGCACAAAGCTTTTCCCAAATTCATCTAGAGTTTCCTTAGTGTAACCAAAGTCTATGATTCCACTACAAAATAAACTAAACTGGATTTTAACACTTGCTCTGATTGTAGAACAATGCTTCTTTAGTTATATTTTTTACTCTTCAACCTGTACAATTATCTAAGACTCTTCTCATAAGCCTGGAATCTAACTCCATTCTGCTACATTTTTTCAATTCCATCTCTCATTTCTCCAAATCTTTGTAAAAAAAAAAAAAAAGCTGCTCAAATAAATGTACAATTTTACCAATACATAATATACATAATATAACTGAAGCACTTATGTTCTGTGGTTTGAAAGCTACACTTATTGCCTAAAACTGCATTTGCCCTTTCAACACCATGTTATATTGCTGGCTTTTTTCAGCTTGTAATCAACGATAATTTCAAAATTCTATTTAATCACCCTAATACCAATAACAAAAACCTGCACATCCCACTTCAGTTTGAAACATTAATATTGTTGAGCATTTTTCAAGTATAATTTTCAAATAAGACATACATCTACCTAAGAAACATGTCATACAGATAACACATAATCAGAGTTGGAAGGGACCTTGTAGGTCATCTAGTCCAACCCCCCACCCAAGTGGGAGACCCTACACCAGGGGTCTCCAACCTTGGCTCCTGGAAGCCTGGCGGACTTCAACTCCCAGAATTCTGCTGGCTGTGGAACTCTGGGAGTTGAAGTCCGCCAGGCTTCCAGGAGCCAAGGTTGGAGACCCCTGCCCTACACCATTTCTGACAAATGGCAGTCCAATCTCTTCTTGAAAGTCTCAAGTGATGGGCCTCCCACAACTTCCGAGGGTAAGCTGTTCCATTGGTTGATTGTTCTCACTGTCAGAAAGTTTCTCCTTATTTCCAGGTTAAATCTCTCCTTGTTCAGTTTCCATCCATTATTCCTTATCTGGCCTACAAGCACTTTAGAAAATAGCTTGACCCCTTCCTTCCTGTGGCAACCCTCAAATATTGGAAGACTGCTATCATGTCTCCCCTGGTCCTTCTCTTTACTAGACTAGCCATGCCCAGTTCCTGTAACTGTTCGTTGTATGTTTTAGCCTCCAGTCCCCTAATCATCCTGGTTGCTCTTCTCTATACTTTTTCTAGGATCTCAACATCTTTTTTATAATGTGGTGAACAAAACTGGATGCAGTACTCTAGTTGTGGTCTTACTAAGGCTTTATATGCTAAATCATACTTAGTTTATTAATCATAACATCATGTTTTTATTAAGGCAAGATATATTACATCCATAACATCCCCAAGTTTACTAAGGATCTGGCAGCCTATAGTGATCTGGTCCTTCATTCATCCTCCAGAATAGCTGAAAGTGTACATTACAGTAGATAATTGTAAGGAAAAGGTGAAGGATGGAAATTCCAGTTCATTGTTATGGGTGGAAGGAGGAGAGGAAATTCTTGCTCAAGTTTGAAATACATTCTGTCAAGTCTGATCTGGTTTCTTTTTTCAGAGAAAATGGACCCAAAATATAAATTGAGTAAATCAGCCTTTTATTTGTTACCAGTCCTCTCTTGCAAGAATAATTAAAGTCCTTCTTCACAATTATTTTCTGCTTTTTTGGTTGAGTGCTCAGCTGGTCAATAACAAAGATGCTGTTGTTATTCATTGTTCCACTTATTTTAACATAGATTCTCTGAAGCTGCCAAGTTCATATTCTTAGATTTCTGTGTAAATGTGTGTTTTGTGTGTGTGTATTCATACATGCAATGCAACTCCTACTCCTTTTTTTATTGCTTTGCTTCCTTTTGAACAAGTTTTATCCACCAGTTGCTGGGTTTCAATTATGGGAATTATCCCAGCACATCTCATTAAATCCTATTATTTGTTCTTTAATAAGAGTTCACATTCATCTTGTCTATTTTCTTATCACGAGCATTAGTTTATAATAAAAAAGACCATGAATCTAATGATTTCTTGATGTTTTATCATGCGGTCTAACAGGCCTTAATACAGTTACTCTCTCACTTATACTTATGATGCACAAATGATTACCTTACTTACCTTAGTTCTTACTTCTGGATTTCCATTTCTAAAGCTCTCTGGATTCTGTTTAAAGCCGTTCTGATCATGTTTACCATGCTACAGTATCACACATTTCTTCACTACAATTTGTGAGATATAAGACTTTGGGAGAATAATTTATTCTCACACAGATAAGCCAGAATTGACATCTGAGGGTCGCCTATTGAGTCTCCTTCACATTACTGTTTCCTTCTTCTGAGAGACAGAAAACTTCATAAACTATTAGGGCTGGCTAGCACATATTATCTTCTTACTACAAAATCACCAGCTACTGCAACTGTAATCTTTATTTCTTAGCTGTTTAGGCCTTTGGCCTTCATCTTTAGTTTATTTCTTGGGCACTCAGAATCTGTTTCTGCAAATGCCTGAGAGCTATTTTGGAGTTCCAGTTGTGCAGAAAATCTTGTACATCTACTATTTCTGTTATCACACTTATCTAGTGAGTTTGCTCCTTTGTTTGACTCTCTTCTTTTTGAAGAGATTCTTCCTTTGTCAACTCCTGTTGTAGCAGATTCTGACTTTGACTTTAAAAAAATGAGGTGATACGTGGGTTTTCTCTGCTCCAATCTTCATTCTTTTTTCTTCAGGCAAGCTTTCTTTTGCTAGTCTTAATAACTAGCCTGCTCCTTCTGCAAATATTTTTTTTCATGTGGGAACAAACATACCATAAATATTATGTGGCCCATCAATTCATCTTGTATTTATTACATTAGCATAAAAATAAATTGTTTTCTTCTTGTCCGCCCTCACATTCTCAAATTAACCAAATAAACATAGTTTGCTTAAAGAAAAAAATTGTTAAGAATCTTTCTCTAAAAATTCTCACTGAATTCTCTTGTTACACTCCTACTAGTTTTTCCTATTTACTTGCTCAATCATCTTTAGATATGATATATCAGAAGAGTATAAGGCTACTTGTGGGAGGCAGTGATGAAGATTATAAGTATTGTAATCTTAAAATCTATAAGATTTTAAGGATTAGAGGTCATATTCCTCTGAATACTAGTTTTCTGTAGATACACTTATGAATGATATTACCTTTGATATATTTGCCTTATAAACTCAGAGAATCAATTGTTGTAAGAATTGATATATATGCATTTACCAGTTTATTAAGTGGCCACTGCTGTAAGAGCTTATTCTAGCAAATCCAACAATGCTTCATATTGGGACAAGCTTACTAAAGACAATGGTAAATTATTAATATAACTTTCCTTAGAATTGTTCTTTTAATGTTTAGAGAAATCAATCATTCAAAGAGCATTTGAGAAAGTTTAGTTTATGAATCATTTACAGAAGACCACAACTTTGATGGAAATAAGTATAACAGAAATACTATAATACATAACTTTATTTGTATGAGTTGAGAATATTTTTTTGCAATTTGCAATTGTTCAGCTGGAATAAACTGCATATTATGGCAGAATATTTCATTGCATATTTTATTTTTATTTTTTATATTATAAGAGTTGAATGACATTGGACAGATCTAAGTCAAAGAAAATATATATTAGAAACTGACCATTGCATAATGAGTTAAAAGAAAAAGTCCAGCCTTATAAAAAAGGAAGAAAATATAATTTATGTCAAACAGATTATTCAATTTTTTCTAGATAGTTTGCATGCAAACTACAACACATGCTAATAAAGTTATATCATGAGTTCATTAGTTCATGATGGTTGTGCCTTGGCAAACATTAAATTATCTAGTGAAAAATCAGCATCCATTTAGCTCTGAAAAAGAAAAAAATAAATGCAATATAGTAAAAAGAAACCCATTAATTCATACCTATGAACATTTTCATATGAGGTATATAAGAAACCAAATCCAGTTAAAATTGATCAGGTCTCAAACTCATTAAAATAACATAACATTTATGATATAGTTAGTAAGATGAAAAACACAATGGGATACTTATTGAATGTATAGGATTTCCCTGCATGTATATAAATGCTACACATATAGAATGTCATTACTTATCTGGGAATAATCCCCCTTAAACTCAGTAAAATTACTTCTGGCTAGATATATATTAAACTGTACTAGTAAGTAAGAAAACTTAACCCTCTGGTGAAGAAAAACAACCCTAATCTTTTAATAGAAGATAGAATTCAGACGGAAAAGTTCTACTGGTCTATCTCAAAATATACATGTACATGTATATTTGAGCAGGATTTCACATGTGGCTGTAGGTTTCTCACACTTCCACTATCCATTGCTACATTTATTAGTGAGACTTAGCCCTGCCAAGCTCAGGTAGATGAGGGCAAAAGTTGATTAAGTGTCTTACAAGTGAATGCTAGCAAAGTTGGGTTAAATCTCAGGATAACCCAAAATATTTTTTCACCAATTTTCTGCATTGCTCTTCTAAATCTCAGGAAACCAGTAATACAGAAGGATAGTATTTTTTTGTCCTTGAAATTGTATTGATTGATTGATTGATTGATTGATTGATTGATTGATTTGATTTGATTTGATTTGACTTGACAATTGCTTACAAGATAATAGATATAAGTATAAACATAGTTATGAATACATAAAATGGATACATATAAGAAAAATAAAAGAAATTTTAAAAAAAGAAACAATAGGACAGAGACAGTAGGCATGTTGGTATGCTTATGCATGCCCCCTACATGCCTCTTAGGAAAAGGGTGAGGTCAATAGTAGACAGTTAAAGATTTTGGGGTTTGGGGAAGAAACCACAGAGTCAGGTAGAGTATTCCAGACATTGACTGTTAAGTCCTGAGCATGGGCGCAAGGAATGGAGATGAGACATCAAACTGTGACTTCAACTCTTTATTCGTGATTTCAGAACAGAGCAAAATACTTGGGCAGCAGCAGCTCTTTTATAGAGCTGGCTGCTGTCAAAACAACCAATGATTTGAGTTTACCACTCTAACAAGCATCCATTCAGAGAGACCCACTGTCAGCCAATCAGATTGGCCAGAAACGACCAATCACGACTCGCTATTCGTGGGATTACGAGCCCGCTGTTCACAGGATTACGAGCCTGCTGTTAAAGTAAAGCTACTGTTGTTACTGAAGCGTTGGCTTAGTCCATAACACCCCTCCCCCCTAGGTTCTGTCTGAGGGGTGGGGTGACATATTCTCGTAAGTAGGCAGGTCACTTCACCTGTCTGCTTGATCTGCGCTGTTCCACCGGTTTCTGTCCTGGCTCTGGTTCCAATGGGCTGCTTGCTGAGCTGGGTGGCGAAAACAGTCCCGCTGTTTCGTTGAATGGCTCTGGGCTGTCCTCTCTGCTCTCGCCAATGCTATCATCCGGGTTCCCTAGATCTGTTTCCATCACGGTGCTGTCACGCGGCGAGGCAACTTCCTGGCTCGGTTCTCCTTTTGGCGGTGAGTATCTCATGGTTGGTTGTGTAGACTGCTGGGTTCTGATTGTTAAGTCACCTGTTATATCCTTTTCGGCCTCCTCGATGTCCCTTCCCCCCCCCCCCAGTTTGAGATTCAGGAGATGAGATGGGAGTAGGTGCTAGTCTGGATCAAGTGGCGCTTCCACATTTTGCCATCTGCAGTTTGTAGACGATAGGATCGGGGTCCCGTAAGTTGTGTTATGATAGCGGGGACCCACAATGGGTCGCCCGAGAAATTTTTCGCAAAAATGGGGTCGCCTGCCTGGAATGATTGACATTTGCTGCTGGATCCCAGAGGTTGTTCAGGTGTTTAAGTAGGGTGGAGGCGATCGAGATGTGAGCGAAGTTTTCAGCCCATCAGGAGTTCAGCTGGGGTTCTGTTTGTAGTGCTGCTTGGAGTAATATGTTGGAGGAGAAGCATCCGGGTTATCTTGTCGTCAATGTCACCCTGGTCCATTTTGTGTAAGGTCTTCTTTACAAATTGAACCATTTGCTCAGCCCTACCATTGGCCGCAGGGTGAGCTGGTGATGTTAAGGCATGGCAGATGCCCCGGTCTGCTAGGTACTGTTCGAATGCCAGGGCAGTGAATTGAGGGCCATTATCGGAGACCAGGACATCCGGCAATCCATGGGCAGCGAAAAGCTTATTCAGTTTTTTAATGACCACCTCCATGGTGGTGCTTTTCATTTTGTGGACCTTGAGCCAGTTAGAATAGGCATCCACAGTTAGAAGGAAAGTGTGTCCTCTTGTGGGTTCCGCAAAATCAATGTGGATACGGGACCAGGGACCTCGAGGCATTTCCCACTGAGTTGGGGGTGTTTTTGGAGGAGCAGAGCTAGTCTCCTGGCACTTGCTGCATGTCGCCACCCAGGTCTCTATCGCTTGTCTAAACCTGGCCACCATGCGTAACTCCTTGCCAATGCCTTCATCCGCACGATGCCTAGATGTCCATTGTGCAACATTTTTAAAACTTTATGTTGCAATTTCTCTGGGATGACGACTCTGTCTCCCCACAAGATGCAGCCCTTTTGAGAGAAAAGTTCTGTTTGTCAATTCCTGAACGGCCTGAAATTGTCATTGGGTTCGCTGTCCAGCCAACCCTGTTCCAACCAGCTGAGGACTCGTGCCAAAGAAGGGTCCTTTTTCGTTTCTGAGGCAATGTCTCGAGTGGTCAGCGGTGGTGATTTAAGAGTTTTGATTTGCAATACGGCTAGGGTTGGAGCTGGGTCCGCTATGACGTCTGGTAGTGGAGAGCGGCTCAAAGCATCAGCGTGGGGAATGGCTTTCCCCGGGCTGTGTTGCAGTTGGTAATCATATGCGGCTAAAAACTCCGACCAACATGTCATTCTTCGTGATAAGATGTGGGGAGTTGGTTTGTTTCCCACTAAAATGCCAAGTAGCAGCTTGTGATCT
This sequence comes from Hydrophis major, assembly GCA_033807585.1. Taxonomy (NCBI): domain Eukaryota; kingdom Metazoa; phylum Chordata; class Lepidosauria; order Squamata; family Elapidae; genus Hydrophis; species Hydrophis major. The sequence goes on along the minus strand of CM066332.1, from coordinate 33,294,246 downwards.
GTAATTATGGCAAAGGGTCTCCCACACACATATTCATGGAAACGTTTAATTGCGGATACAATGGCGAGAGCCTCTTTATCAAGTTGGCTATAGTTCCTTTCAGTTTTAGACAAAGTTCTCGAAAAGAACGCAATAGGTGCCTCATTCCCATTTGGTAGGATGTGGCTCAGGATGGCTCCCACTCCGAATGGTGAGGCGTCACAGGTAACCGTCAAAGGGAGAGTTTTGTTGTATTGTATCAATGCAGCATCAGAAGTTGAGAGGTCTTTTACTTGTTGAAATGCTCATTCTTCACGCCATCCCCAGACCCAGGAAGCCTTTTTGTCGAGAAGTCTATGTAAGGGCTTGGCTATGGTTGCCTTCTGAGGCAAGAAGATGTTATAAAAGTTAATAAGTCCCAGGAAGGCTTGGAGGTCTGTCTTTTTTCTAGGTCTTGGGCCATTTTTGATTGCAGCTAGTTTTGTTCCAGTGGGGTGGATTCCCTGTCTGTCAAGAAGGTACCCTAACAAACTGGGCCGGTCGCGATCAAAGACAGTCAGGGGAAGCGTCGCTGTGTGGTCCTTGAAGGATACTGGACATGGCTGGAAATGACAACTACAAATCTGTTCCCCTGGTAGTCTTTTAGGATGATTCTTTGAGTGCTGAAGTCCTGGCGACAGATGGCAGGGATCAGCTGTTTGGAGGTTTTCCAGGAGACCATCGATAGGGATGACCCCGAATCGACTTCCATCATGCACGGTTGATTCTCAATAGTGACCTTTACGTGGATCTTTCTTGCATCTAGTAATGAAGCATGGCCAATAGTGATAGTTTGGTGTGCCTCTTCTTGTTTCGTTGAAGTGGCAGGTGCTCGATTTCTGTAGTAGTGGTTGTTCCATTGGTAGTTCAGGCGGTCCCGATTTCCAGGTGGTTTGCCTGTCTCCCGGCGGAGGTTATTCTCTCTCTGGCTTGGACTGGACTCTTGCTTGCTTCTGCAGACCTTTGCTATGTGGCCTCTTTTCCACAGGAACGGCAGAGTGCGTCGAGGAATTTGCAGTCTGATCGTGGGTGGTTTGCCCGCAACCAGCACAATGGCGTGGAAGTCTCTGGTTCCTTTGCTCTCGTTCCGAGCGGAGCCGGTTGACCTCCTCTTCCTCACTGTCTGAGGATGACTCGAGGTCTTCGTGGTGGGTGGTGGTAGCGTGCTTCTCAGCGACAAGTGGGCTATCGTTAGTGAGTTGGCGAAGCGATGCGTTCACTCGGCACATTTGAGCAGCTGACTTCCTGGTTGCTTCTGTGGCAGTAGCATCGGCGATGACATCTGCAAGGCTGATGTCTCCTTTTGCCATGATCTTGCTCTGTAAGTTGTGGTCATCTAATCCCAGAACTATTTGGTCTCTCATGGCTTCCTCGAGGTTTGCAAAACCACAGAGTCCTCCCAGGTTCCAGAGGTCGGCTACGAAGTCCCCAACGCTCTCGTTCTTCCGTTGGTCCCTCTGGTAAAACTCATGTCTTCGTATCAGTGCAGGTATTGCGGGTGCATAATGGTCCCGGAGGATTGGCGCGAGGTTATCCCAATCCATAGTCTTCACTTCCCCCGGTTTGGCAAGTGCTTTAGCCATTTTAAAAACGGCGGGGCCACAGTGGGTCAGGAACACCGCTCGTTTCTTGCCAGGCATAGCATCTTTCAGATTGTTGGTCTCCAGGAACATCTGGAAGCGGTCTATATACGAGTCCCAGTCTTCATTTGCCGGGTCAAATGGAGCGGGTGGTATGGCGCCGCTAGTCATTCTGCCATTTGTTGCATGCACTCTCAGCCACGTGCTCTGTCTTGTTCGATGAGTATTTAGTCAGCTCTATCATCTCCGCATCCCACCCTCGTCGCCAGTGTTAAGTCCTCAACATGGGTGCAAGGAACGGAGATGAGACATCGAACTGTGACTTCAACTCTTTATTCGTGACTTCAGAACAGAGCAAAATACTGGGCAGCAGCAGCTCTTTTATAGAGCTGCCTGCTGTCAAAACAACCAACGATTTGAGTTTACTGCTCTAACAAGCGTCCAATCAGAGAGACCCGCTGTCAGCCAATCAGATTGGCCAGAAACGACCAATCACGACTCGCTCTTCGTGGGCCAATGAGAAGTGCAGGATTACGAGCCTTCTGTTAAAGTAAAGCTATTAGGCTTGTTACTGAAGCGTTGGCTTAGTCCATAACATTGACTACTATGTTGCTGAAGTTGTATTTCCTGCAATCAAGTTTGGTGCGGTTAACACTTGAATTTGTATCTATTGTGTGCTCTTGTATTGTTATGGTTGAAGCTGAAGTATTCATTGACATTGCAATGTATGATTTTGTATACTATACTTAGATCGGACCGTAGGCCGCGTAGTTCTAGTTTTCTAGGTCTAGAATTTCAAGTCTGATAGCATAAGGTATTCTGCAACGAGTAGTATTAACGAGTATTAAAAGCAATATAATTCCACACCTACACCAGAGTTGTCAACCTCAGACAGTCAACCTTAATATTAAAGGAATGGTAGTGTGGGTATTTTGTCAGGAATTATATGTTACACTTACTGGCTTTATTTTTTGTGTTTTAACTCTCATGGACTTTGATCATTTGATACGGCCCTTATAGTTTCATACAGTTTTGAAAGGTTGTAAAATATTCTTGTGAAATTTTGCTTTGGAGAGATGTATTCCTACAACAAATTAATAATGTATACATAAATGTAGCTAGGCTCTTCTGTTCTTTACAGAATTTAACAAAATGGAGATCCTTCTGTTGAAGGGTTAGTTAGTCCTCTTACTTATAAAAGACCACATTATCATTCTATCAAGCAAAGCAGATCGTTTCTTCCAGAAGTTGAACCCAGAGCACCAAACCAGTATTATTTCAGAATTCATATTATAATTTAAACAGTAAGACATTTCTCCTCAGAACCTAAAAAAAAACATCCATGTACATTATTATAGTGTATGCTTCAGTGTTCTCATTTTGTTTAAAAGGATTATGCAAAACTTTGTTTGGTTTATACGCATCCTGGCTTTGCATAAGTTTTCTTCAGTTCTTGTAAGGCCAAATAAAAATTATATATTAACAAAATTTAAATTACTATGATATTGTAGCAATTACTATTACTGACCCAATCTCAAGGCAATGATCTTCAGCTATGCAAAACAAAAGAAAGTCGAATTTGACAAAAAAAAAGTCCAATTTTATTTTGTTCCAATCCTTTAGTGTTTTAATGTTTTAATTCACATTTTGGTATCTAGTGTCTCTGAAAAACACCCTCAGTGGGCTCAAAATTAAAATACATTTACATATGTATCCCATTTCATAATAGCACACTTGTACTGAAATATATTAAACTGAGGCATCCATTTTAATGAAAGCTTTTAACAGGCTCAGTATGGCAATAGTCTACAATCTGGTGGATAAATATGCCACAAATGACAAATTAATATGTGCTGGCCTTCATCAGCAATGGAGACAAATGTTATTCTAATATTTTGGATTCAATTCAGTTTTGTCGGCCTAGGGAAAAACTGATGTAAGTGGCTTATCGATCTGCAATAAAGAGGAACCAAGCGCCCTCTATCTGTGAAGAGACAGCTATATCTCAGTCACAGAAACACTAAAGAGGTATAAAATTCAGAGAGAAATGGGTTGTATTAAGCTGCCAAAGCCATTAAACTGCTTATATATAAAAGGAAGTGTGATATTGAAAGCTCAGTGGGGCTAGTGTTCAGATGGGCCAGGAACTGTTATTTTCTGCCAAAGGATAATCTTTTTGCAACATACCAAGTATTCTCATTGACGTCACTTCACTTCAAGGATATTTTATTGGTGGAAGAAGGGGATTGTTATGGACTAAGCCAACGCAGTGATACAACCCTAAACAGCTTTACTTTACAGCAGGCTTGTAATCCTGCACTTCTCATTGGCCCGCAAATAGCGAGTCATGATTGGTTGTTTTTGGCCAGTCTGATTGGCTGTTAACGGGCCCCTCTGATTGGACGCTTGTGAAAGCGGAAAACTCAAATCATTGGTTGTTTTGACAGCAGTCAACTCTATAAAAGAGCTGCTGCTGCCCAAGTATTTGCTCTGTTCTTACTTTACAATAAAGAGTTGAAGTCACCATATGATGTCTCATCTCTGTTTCTTGCGCTCATGCTCAGGACTTAACACTGGCGACGAAGGTGGGATGCGGAGACGATAGAGCTGACTAAGTATACATCGAACAAGACAGAGCACGTGGCTGAAGAGCACACGAAACAAATGACAAGATGACCAGCGGCACGATACCACCTGCTCCATTCGACCCAGCAACCGAAGACTGGGACTCATATATGGATCGCTTCCAGATGTTCCTGGAGACCAACAATTTAAAAGATGCTACACCTGGCAAGAAATGAGCGGTGTTCCTGACTCATTGCGGCCCCGCCGTTTTTAAAATGGCTAAAGCACTGGCAAAACCTGCGGAAGTAAAGACCATGGACTGGGATACCCTCGCCCCAATCCTCTGGGCCTATTACGCAGTCACAGTACCTACACTGATACGAAGACACGAGTTGTACCAGAGGGACCAACGGAAGGACGAGAGCATTGGGAATTTCATAGGCGACCTCCAGAACCGAGGAGGCCTTTGTGGTTTTGCAAACCTCGAGGAAGCCCTAAGAGCCCGTATAGTTCTGGGACTAAATGCACCACACATGCAGAGTAAACTAATGGCGAAAGGAGACATCAGCCTTACAGATGTCATCGCCAATGCTATTGCCGCAGAAGCAACCAGGAAGTCAGCCACTCGAATGCGCCGAGCAAATGCACCGCTTCACCAACTCGCAAATGATAGCCTACTCACTGCTGAGAAGCACACTACCACCATCCACCATGAAGACCTCAAGTCATCCTCAGACAGTGAGGAAGAGGAGGTCAACCGGCTCCACTCGAAACGAGAGCAAAGGAACCAGAGACGTACGCGTAAGGGTTACTATTGAGAATCGACCATGCGTGATGGAAGTCGATTCGGGATCATCCCTATCGATGGTATCCTGGAAAACCCTCAAACAACTGATCCCTGCCATCTGCCGCCAGGACCTCAGCACTCAACGAGTCATCCTAAAAGACTACCAGGGAAACAGAATTCCAGTTGTCGGTTCCAGCCACATCCAAGTATCCTTCAAGGACCGCACAGCAACGCTTCCCCTGACTGTCGTCGATCGTGACCGACCCAGTTTGTTAGGGTTACAATGGTTCGTCCCCCTCGGGATTGAACTAGCTGGCATACATCAAACCAGAAGTGATGACTGGGAAGAGGCTCTCATCCAGGTATTCCAGGACATGTTCACAGGAACATTAGGCAGGTACAAGGGGACCCCTATATCATTTAATCTCAGCCTCGATGTAGCTCCCATTCGGTTTAAGCCTCGTCGGGTGCCTTTTGCCCTCAAGCCGAAGATCGACAAGCAGCTAGATAAACTGATAGCCCAGGGTGTATTGGAACCGATTGACCATGCCCGCTGGGAAACTCCAATAGTAACGCCCATGAAGCCAGATGGTTCATTAAGAATTTGTGGGGATTACCGGGCCACCCTAAATCATGCTCTTCAACAGAATGCTTACCCAGTACCGGTGGTTCAACACCTTCTTCATTCCCTGGGTGGCAGAAAAATATTTGCGAAATTGGACTTAGCTCAGGCGTACCAGCAACTACCTGTAGACGCAACAACTGCAGAAGCCCAGACAATAGTTACACATAGAGGCTCCTTCAAGTGCAATAGACTCCAATTTGGAGTAAGCGTGGCACCTGGCATTTTCCAAAGTTTAATGGAGAGACTATTACAAGGCATAAAAGGTGCCGTGCCTTATTTTGACGATGTCCTAATAGCGGCCCCCACTAAAGAGTTATTAGTACAATGACTCAGCAAAGTTCTTCAGAAATTTAAAGACGCTGGTCTGAAGGTAAAAAGGGACAAGTGTCAACTTTGTATGGAGTGGAGTTCCTGGGATACCTTCTCGACAGACAGGGAATCCACCCCACCGAAAAAAAACTAACCGCAATCAAAAACGCCCCGAGACCTAGGAATAAGACAGACCTCCAAGCTTTCCTAGGACTCATTAACTTTTATAACATCTTCTTGCCCCAGAAGGTGACTGTAGCCGAGCCCCTACATAGACTTCTCGATAAAAAGGGTTCCTGGGTCTGGGGACGGCGTGAAGAAAGGGCATTCCAACAAGTAAAAGACCTCTTAACCTCTAATGCTGTATTAATGCAATACAACAAGACTCTACCTTTTACAGTCACCTGTGACGCCTCACCATTTGGAGTGGGAGCCATTTTAAGACATGTCCTACCAAATGGGAATGAGGCACCCATTGCGTTCTTTTCGAGAACTTTGTCTAAGACTGAAAGGAACTATAGTCAACTTGATAAAGAGGCTCTCGCTATTGTATCCAAAATTAAATGTTTCCATGAATATGTGTATGGGAAACCCTTTACCACAATTACAGACCACAAGCCGCTACTTGGTATTTTAGCGGGAAACAAACCAACTCCCCATATCTTATCACCAAGAATGACACGTTGGTCAGAATTTTTAGCTGCCTACGATTACCGATTGCAACACCGCCCGGGGAAAACCGTTCCCCACGCTGACGCTTTGAGCTGCTCTCCTCTACCAGACATCATAGAGGACCCAGCTCCAACCTTAGCTGTATTGCAAATCGAAACCCTCAAATCGCCGCTGCTGACCACTCGAGACATCGCCTCAGAAACGAAAAAGGACCCTTCTTTGGCACGAGTCCTCAGCTGGGTGGAATGGGGTTGGCCGGTCAGCGCAACCAATGACACATTCAAGCCATTTAGGAATCGTCAAACAGAGCTATTCTCCCAAAAAGGCTGCATAGTGTGGGGAGACAGAGTCATAATCCCAGAGAAATTGCAACATAGGGTATTAAAAATGTTGCACAATGGACATCCAGGCATCATGCGGATGAAGGCATTGGCAAGGAGTTACGCATGGTGGCCTGGGTTAGACAAACAGATAGAGACCTGGGTAGCAAAGTGCAGCAAATGCCAGGAGACTCGCTCCACTCCTCCAAAAACTCCCCCAACTCAGTGGGAAACGCCTCGAGGTCCTTGGTCCCATATCCACATCGATTTTGCGGGACCGACAAGAGGACACACTTTCCTCCTAACAGTGGATGCCTACTCAAACTGGCTCAAAGTCCACAAGATGAAAAGCACCACCACAGAGGCAGTCACTAAAAAACTGAATAAGCTATTCACTACCCACGGATTTCCGGATGTCCTGGTCTCCGATAATGGCCCCCAATTCACTGCCCTGCCATTCGAACAGTACCTGGCAGATCGGGGCATCCGCCATGCCTTAACATCGCCAGCTCACCCTGCGGCCAACGGTAGGGCTGAGCGAATGGTTCAATTTGTAAAAAAGACCTTGCACAAAATGGACCACAGTGACATTGACAACAAAATAAACCGGATGCTTCTCCTCCAGCACATAACCCCAAACTGTACCATGAACAAAACCCCAGCTGAACTCCTGATGGGCCGGAAACTTCGCTCGCATCTCGATCGCCTCCACCCAAACTACATGCCGGAACAACCCCCAGGATCCAGCACCAAGTGTCGGGCATTCCAAGAAGGTGACCTCGTGTTTGCAAAAAAATTCTCGGGCGACCCATTGTGGGTCCCCGCTACCATAATGCAACTTACGGGACCCCGATCCTATCGCCTGCAAACTGCAGATGGTAAGATGTGGAAACGCCACATAGACCCACTCCGTTCCAGATTAGCACCTAGTGCTATCTCAGCCCCGGAATCTCTAGCTGGGGGGGGGGAAGGAACATTGAGGAGGCCGAAGAAGAAATAATAATTGAAACTCAACAGTCTACACAACCAACCAGGGGATACTCACCGTCAGAAGGAGAACCGAGCCAGGGAGTGGCCTCGCCACGTGACAGCACTGTGATGGAAACAGATCCAGGGAACCCAGAAGACAGCACTGGCGTAAGCAGGAAAAGGAGCCCAGGGCCACAATTTTCACCATCCAACCCAGCTAGCAGCCCACTGGAACCAGAGCCAGGACAGAAACCGGTGGAACAGCACAGGTCAAGCAGACAGGTGAAGCAACCTGCCTATTTACGAGAATACGTCACCCCACCCCCTCAGACGGAACCTAGGGGGGAGGGGTGTTGTGGACTAAGCCAACGCAGCGATACAACCCTAAACAGCTTTACCTTACAGCAGGCTTGTAATCCTGCACTTCTCATTGGCCAGCAAATAGTGAGTCGTGATTGGTCATTTTTGGCCAGTCTGATTGGCTGTTAACGGGCCCCTCTGATTGGACGCTTGTGAAAGCGGTAAACTCAAATCATTGGTTGTTTTGACAGCAGCCAGCTCTATAAAAGAGCTGCTGCTGCCCAAGTATTTGCTCTGTTCTTATTTTACAATAAAGAGTTGAAGTCACCGTATGATGTCTCCTTGTGCCCATGCTCAGGACTTAACAGGCATGTCTTCGGATCAGAATTTTTTTTAATTCTTAAGTATCCTTGTTGTGAATTCTTGGAATTTGCTAGGAGGAACTAAGTCATAATTATCTGTACAATCATCACTTTATTTCCTTGCAAAATTGCAGAAATTAAACATTTGGGGGAAGGATCCTAGACATAAACAATGGATTCAGAGGTGGTATTCAGCCATTTCTGACAGGTTCTGGAGAACCAGTAGTGGAAATTTAGAGTAGATAGGAGAACTGGTAAATACCCACCCCCATTTATTCTCTGGTCCCACCCCCATTTATTCTCTGCCTCACGAGTCCCAGCTGATTGGAGTCCCAGCTGATCGGCCCGGGTCTTCTTTTGTTGCCCTGCACAGGAAAATGCAGCTGGAAAGCAGGTTAGTGGGGTGCAGATGGAATGGGGATTTTACAGTATCCTTCCCCAGCCATGCCCACCAAACCATGTCAAACCCACCAAGCCACACCACGCCCACCAAGCCATGCTCACAGAACCAATAGTAAAAAAAAAAAAATGTGAATACCACTACTGAACAGTTTGGTATTTTTGTTTGTTTCTTCTGCCTCTCCAATGTGGCATAATATGACAAAATATCTATAGGCAGAATAACATGTATGCTAATAAAATCAAGATGGTGTCTGTTACCTCAAGATTTAAGCTACATACTTTTTAATATATGCCACAGACATATAAAGAGGCGGGTTTGCTCACATGGTTATATTCACCTTGATTTTTTTTTGACACTTCCCCCTTCCATACCAGATGCTTCTAGACCAGGGGTGTCAAACTCATGTTATCATGGCGGCATCACATGACATATCTGGACTTTCCCCCCCTTCGCTAAATCAGATGGGGCTAACATATGACACATCCAGCCTAAGGGCCATGAGTTTTACACTTTGTTCTAGACCCTCTCCCTCAAATGCTAATCAAAGCCATGTCCTTAAATTTGAAAGCATGATATATAAAAAGTGAAATGCTGTAATTTATGTTCATCACCAGGGGCAAAATCAGAGGTGCAGAGATAATGGGAGGATTATCTTGCAAAGCCCCAGACCAGATGGTTAATATTTGGTTCTGGCTTTTCAGAAATGAAGCAAAAAAAAAGAAAGGAAAAAATTTTTATTGGGTCATGGTAAGTGAAAAACAGTCATAAATTAAAGCTGAAGGATTCTACTTTCCAAAGATACAAAGCTGATAGCATGGAGAACAGAAAAGCCACTTCAATGCAAAAAGAGCCACCCATTATTTCAAATTTCAATGCCCCTCTTACCAATATTTCAGATGGAAGCTTTGGTTTGCTTTCTAGCAAAAGAAAAGACATAGCAAGCTCCATTTCACAGCCTGAAGTTTTTCAGACAGCCACAATAACCCCAAATGGTCAAATTCATGTCAGACTTCCAGCATCAGAAGCTTAATTCAGAAAGTCCTGAAATTTAATAAAGACTTGCAGCCTTTTTTTGAGGCTTTTCAGCTTTGAATGTGTCACTTTTTCCCCCTTGCAGCTGTCTCATGTTTATTAAGTTCCCTTACTTCCATGCATCTCTAAAGGTGCCCATATCGCTGATGCATACATGTAATTGAATAGATCTGAATATAGTTTTTTTTAAAAATCAACTAAAATATATTTGATAGCAAAGAAAATGGCTGATATGCAGTGAAAGATATGGTGAATGATATTCCCAGGGAAATGGATCTCTATGTCCTTATTTGAGAATGATATGACATATTGTTGGACTTTAGAATGGCCCACAACGATTATGTGCTGAACAGTACAACAATGTTTTCATTGTTGTGATACCATGACATTCCCAACACACTGGATGGACAATTATTGTGGGTGATAGAAGAGAAATAAACACAAAATGTCTACATAATTTTATTTTTAAATGTAACAATTTAAAGACAGCAAAAGCATATAATCAAGAGAGATAGAGAAATGGTGATACTAGGAAATCTGAATAATTTCTGATAACTTATAACCATATACATTATGTCAATGAGTTGAATGAATAAAAATGCTTAAGTTAATGAGCCAAAATTCAATAAGATTCATCACAAACTATCTTCTGAAAACATCTTATGAATTAATTTCAATGATACTTGTACAAAAGACATAATCTGGGACATTTTTTTTAAAAAAGCACTGAGATGCAAAAATATTTACTAAAATGGCACACATACACTCTTTTAGTCTGTGTATGATATGGACATGAAGCTGTTTGGTACCATCTGCTATTGAATTCCACAGAATTGCATTAAGTTTTTTTCTTCATGTTATTTTTAGTTGCATTTTTGTCTCCTTTTTTTAACCAGTAAAAGGTCTGAAGGGCAAAGAATGAATAGAAAAATGCTGTGGAATTATGTTCTTATTTAAGTTAGTATGGACATTTTCTGAGCAAATACTAAAGGATGAGCAAGCTAGATTCTAAAATTAGAAAATTTCTGAATAAACATTTCTACAAATTGCCATCTGCTCATATATATCTCACAGAGAAGTAATAAATTACAAGCCATCCAAAAAATTAATTACAAATGCTTCAGTCAACCAACCCCATTTGCATTTGTGAAAAATGTCCAGGAGATCTTTCTTATAAGACCCAGTATAATAACTTATCCATAGCTTCCTAGGTTTTATGGTTATTTCGGTACTAAACTCCATGATCAATAAAAATGCATGAAGACAGCCAAGATAACATGCCAGCCCAGTCTATTAGCAAATTTGAAGAGAATTCTTCCATAGCTATTCATTTTATTTATGGAAGTACAGCTGAGCTTCCAGATGTTGGTGGGATCACAACTTTACCATGTTGCAGAAAGAGATGGGCATAATGGAGTAATTAATTTCAATGAATATAAAGAATTAACAATTTAGAATATCCCCTATTTTAGAAATTCCCTACCATGAGAAAATGTATAAATAAAAAAAATGACCAAGTAATTTGTTAAAGAAAAGGAGGGGAAAATCCTGTGAAAGATGCTTACATTTTTCTATTTCAGATTGTTTCATTATTTTTTTTAAATAAATAACTTGGTTGGCTATCATACTTGCCCCAACTTAGGTTTCTAGGAAAGAAAGAGCCTTGAATCCATTTGGTTGAAGTGAAGTTCTTTTACTAAAGTTACATGGTTCTAGTGAAAGTAAAGCTAGATCTGAATATTCCTGCACATACACTCCCCCCCGTCCCTCCCCCCTTGACCAGTCCATCAGTGTCCAATAGCATGCTGATTTGATGTTTGGGGGACTGCTTAGATGCATGGAGCCTCTTGTGGCACTTTCCCATTCTTTTCCAAGAACACGTGTCCTTAGCAGCTACTTTATTCCAATTTGGCACCACTGCTTCTCCCCTCCCCACAGTTTGTTCAGAAAATTTCACTGAATTGGTTTCCCTTTGGAAAAATAATAAATTGCAGTTTCATAAAACTGAGTGAAAAGTTTCTTGAAAAAAAAATCAGGATAATTTTACTCTTAAGGTACTTACATAAATTATCACTTAGCTGACTTAGAACAATCTCAGAGGTTAAGAAAACTTGGCCCAGTTAGAACTTGGATGGAAGATATCCAGTTTTTTAAAAAAAACAGCCCAGAAGAAGGCAGTGGCAAACAGCTTTTCTACATTTACTAACAAATTGCAGAAATTCAGCACCAAGGGCTGAGTTGAGTAAAGGACATCTTTTTGTTTACAGTAGGAAACAGATTATAAACGAATGTTCTATCTTATTACAAATTCTTCAAAATTTTAAAAAAGATATAGTAAAACACGCCAAAATAGAAGATGCACACCTACAACTAAGTTACACAAAACAAGATTATATTTTAATCTACACAGGTTGGAAGATGAGGTTTGGAGGAACAATATGTCTATAATAGTTTGTTATTGCAGCAAACTAAAGAAACCATTGTTTCTTTACCATTTTTGCAAAGGCAGCATTTTACCAACACAACAAAATAGCAGCAATGGTGCATTGGAACATCTTCAAGAAATAACAATTACCTGCAAGCAAGAACTGGTGGGACCATAAAATAGATAAAATAATAGAAAATGAAGAAACTAAAGTGCTTTGGGACTTAAGAATTTAAAGAGACAACCACTTGCCACATAATACTCCAGACTTAACAATTGTTGATAAGAAAGTCAATACCTGAAAGTGGCAATACCTGAGATAGCAGAAGAGAAGAGAAGGAACTGGAGAAGATAATAAAATAGAAAGAATTAGAATGACAGTGGTAAAAGGAAGCAAAGATAGTACCAAAGTAGTAGATAGAATCCCAAAACATTTGAAGCACCATTTGAACAATATCGGCATTAACAAAATCACTAGTAAAAGGCAGCTTTTCTTGAAACAGCATATATGTTGTGATGTTACTTTCATGCCATTAAATAACAACACCTTCCTATTCCATGTTCCTGAAAAGGACTCAGTAGGTGGATATTACAAATCTAATCTAAACATCTGGCTGACTATGCAACAATCCATAAAAATGTAAGAAGATCATATGAGCAGATTATAAACAATGACATACCATAACACGGTTGCCAAAATGATTCAGTGGAGCATCGATAAAAATTATAATGTGTCAGTAATGAAAAATTGGTGAGAACCTATAGTTGACAAAGAAGTTAAAAATGAACAGGTTAAAATATTGTGAGGTTTCTGAATACAAACTGATAAAGTCTTGGCACATAACACATCAGATTTAACTGTGGTTGAAAAGAAGAAAGTGTGGATAATTGATGTGACAGTACCAGGGAATAATGTAACAGAAGACAAAGAATTGAGAAAAAAAATCACAAAGTATAAAAATTTGAAAAGTGAAGTTGAAAGATCTTAGCATAAACTGGCTGTGGTGATCCCAGTGGTTATTGGCACACATTACCATTCCATAAAGCATTGGGCATCACTTAGAAAATCTGCACATTGGCAAAATTTCCATTTGTCAATTACAAAAGGTCACACTGTGTGCATTTGCACATGTACGATGTTGTGTATGTACCATAGTTAATAAAGTATGAGCTTGAGGTAAAGTGCAAGGTTCTCGCCCTGCACTTCTGATTGGCTGTTAGGAGGCCAGATCGGATTGGTTAGTTCTGAGGAATCCGATTGGCCCTGAACAGAGAATTCTTATTGGTTAAAAGAGCTAGCATTCATAGCTCGTTATTGGACAATTCTCACAGGGGTTGCCTATATAAGGCAGAGTTCACTGTTGTTGTTTTGAGAAGTCACTATGCAAATAAAGAGCTGAAAGTTCACTATTCAGAGGCTGTCTCCATTTACTCCGACCCATGTTCAGTACTTAACATATGATACCAATTACATTACAACTTCCTAGATTGTTGGGAAGAATTTGATGTATATGAAGGCTAAAACCAACTAAAAAACTGGCAACTTTAATTTTACATTATTGTGAATATAATAATAATTTATTAAATGTATATGCAGTCTGACTACCAGCAACTCTAGGGGTTTTACAATTGTTGAAACATTTAAAAACAAAGAACAATACAAAAATAAGACAAGAAAGAAAGAAAGAAAGAAAGAAAGAAAGAAAGAAAGAAAGAAAGAAAGAAAGAAAGAAAGAAAGAAAGAAAGAAAGAAAGAAAGAAAGAAAGAAAGAAAATGTGAGATAGGAATTCATGATTTGGAAGCATTAAATCAGAGAAGGACTTGTTTGTAATCATTGACAACAAACAATACATGAACCAGCTGGGTGAAACAACTGCTAGAAGGACTAACACAACTCTGGCCTGGCCTGCATTAGAAGAAGCATTTATTAAATAAGTATAAAGCCCTTAATACTCTCCACCCTACATTAGTGGTGTCACACAATTTCTAGAAGGATACTGACAAGATCCTTAGAATACATCAGAAGACAAAATGATAAAGGGCATAACCTTTGAGGACAGGCTAAATAAACTTGAGAGGTTTAGGGGAGGCACAACATGAGTGTGCACATTGATAAAAGAGAAGACAATCAGTAATGACTAAAGATACTAAAACCAGAAATAATTGTATAATATGCAGCTAACTACATTTCACTGAACTATAAGAGGAAAAAAACTTACTGACATGTATGACAGTGGAACAGTCAACAGTAACTACAGAAGTTGTGGAACCTCTACAAGTTTTTAAGAATCTAGAGAGCCACATCTCAAGGATAGTGTAATTGACTTTCCTGCAAATTGCAAGGGTTGAACTTTGGGGTCCTTTCCAACTCCACAACTGTATGATTTTATTATCTCAGTTGTCTATCATCTTATATTCCTGTATCAGCAGAAAATGAGTAAACCTCATAGTAATACAATAGTCCTCTCCTTCAGAAGAGTGAAGATGTCCTTTGCAGAGTAATCAGCAATAACCCCTATGCTCTGGAGATATCCGAAACTTTCTGCCCTTGTAACATTTATTAAAGTAAACACAAAAGAGGTCGCTCTCATGCATTCCTTCTTTAGTACATTTGCCAACAATTCATTTCTCCTTGATTAATAAATCTTTAAACAGGAAAGGCTGCTCAAAAAAAAAAAAAAAAGTTTTAATAGCTTCTACTTTCTCAGGCCAATCATGCTGTGTGTTTGAAATAATTAAAATAATCAGCATTCGAATACGCTATTGAAATTGCTATAGCTAGAATTCACTGACAGTGAAGCAAATAAAGTGTGCTTAAATAAATATTGTATCATGAGTAAAGAATTAAAGGTGGGCAAGAAAAAAAAAGCCAGGGTGCGGCAAGATTGATGAGAAAAAACACTGGCAATTGATTTCATTCCTTAGAGGAAGAGGCAAACTTCTTTCATTTCAACTCATTCAAAACTTATTCCATTCCTTCACCGTCTACACAGTGCAGATACAGGCATCATTCTTTAACTTTCTCCTCAAGCTATTTTTCCCAACAGGAAAAAATGGCATCAAATATAGGTTGTCCTTGACTTACAACCATTTGTTTAGCAAGTGTTCAAAGTTACAAAGGCACTGAATCAAAGTAACTTAGGACTGATCTTCACACTTACAACTGTCACAGCATTCTCACAGTCACATGATCAAAAATCAGGTGCTTGGCAACTGGCACATATTATACAATAGGTGCATCTTCCAGGAGTCATGTGATCAGCATTTGTGACTTTCCTAACCAGTTTCTGACAAGCAAGGTTTGAAATATAACTGTCAGGGCTCCGACTTCCACCCCCATTCAAATCATGAGTTTCTAGCCATATCTCTCAGAGTTTAAAAAAATATACATTAGGAGTGAACATGCTGGTGCTACCTGGATGCAGCCGACTCTGAGACATATCGTTCATTTCACCCTTGACCCTAGTCTTCCCCCACCCCTGCCTGTATATTCTCCAATGGGACACATCTATAGCCCAGAATCATCAATTATGCTCTCCAATAATAATATTGCATGCCAGAAGCTTCAGCCGCCTAGCAATTATCTATGAAAGCATTTAAGGAATGCACTACTTCCCCCACGCCCTATCTGCTGGCATATCTAAAAGACCAAAGAAATATTTTTGAGTTGACAGTAACCTTCTATTGCATATGCTACTACACTGTGTTAATAGTACTTTAAAATTAAAAACTATGGAAAATATTATAAGAACAACAAGACAGCATGCAAAGATTTTTTTGAAGAATTTCAGGCAATAGATCTACCCAAAATACTAGACATGATGGTTTATATCTTCATGGCCAGTTGCTATTTAGAATGATGCTTTGCTTTTGACCAGGGAAGTCTTCCCCTTTTATATGTAGGTTGCAACATGAAAGGACTCCAATCGATATTAATGGTGACCATATTGATTTTTTTACTCCCTTCCTCAGGACACTTTTAATCTTGTCAATTCCCTATTGAATATTTGGCAGAATTAATTTTCCCGTTCAAAACAATGGGATATGGTAGTTAGCTTATTGGAGAAATCCTGATAGAAAATATATTTCATTATAATTACTGGTGTTCCTGGGTTTATGCATGCAAACTTGGGTTGCTTATTTAGCTATTATTTGCTATAATAACATTATAATAATAGAATGGCATGCTTAACATTTTAACATCTGGGTAATCATGTGTAACTCTTATTACACATTTTAAATAGTTTTCATATAATAACAAAAGGAGGAAAATATAAGGCTAGACACCAGAATGAATAAATAAAAAACAGCCAATAAGCTGGTAGTCAAGTATTATTAAAAAGCATAAAGACATAAATGGTTTATTTTTTGTCACAGAACTCATTCATGGAATTTTGCACAACTTCAATTCTAACAAGACATAAGTTAAAACGGGAGATAAAATAAATAGTAGGATATATGGTGCTTCCTTGGAATAATGGAAAAAGCTAAAGGTTGAGCTGATTTGGGAGCATTTTGAACAATATCACCCTGATAGGCCCTGTTCTTACTTGGAGGAATGAAATGTAACCTGCAAATACACAAAGATTTTATCTGCTCAATCAGATGTCAGTTCATCTGCCAAGCCTGTAGTCTAGGGCAGACTTTCTCAACCTCAGCGACTTTCTGACTAACAATGAGGCTAAAAGCATGTTGTTGTTGTTTTCATTTGTATTAGAGATGATACTAAATAGCGGTGAATATCTATAGCTCGGGTATAGGATTAGGGTGCGTTCTCCAAGCTTGTGGGTTGGTTTCAGGGGTGGGTTTCAAAAATTTTAGCAAAGGGTTCTCTGCCTAGTTGCTGAGTGGGTGTGGCATGGTGGGCGTGGCCTGGTCAGGCTCCTACACTATGGCAGGAGGGAGGGGGCATTTTTGCCCTCCCTGAGCCTCCACATGCAACCTGCACTTACCTGCATCTAAAGCAGGCCACGTGGGGACTCCTGGGAGGGCCCAGCCAGGAGTGGAATTTGGGAGGAAATAATTAAAACTTGGTTGTTCTCCCAGGTCTTACAATACGAAGTCCCCAGGTTTGGGATTTTACTGGTGATGTATAGCCTTCTGGTTGGTTGTGATATTCATGTATGTGTGTGTGTGTGTGTTATGTTTCTCTTTTAATTATAAGCCTCCAGAGTCACTGGGAGTTAGGAGACATATAAATTTAAAAATTAATTTAATTTAATTTGTATGCCTCCCAAATTAAATTAAATTAAATTGTTTAAGGGCCTTGAAATTGGAAAGGCAGAAACTATTTCTGAAATCTCCATTCCTGAATAATAAATGTTGTATGTCTAAATACGACTGCATGAAGAATATATTATCTGATGAAGAATATATTACTCTTCATCTAGATTTTTAAACCAATCTCAATCAAATAAAGGGTTGCAATAATATTTCCAGAAAGAAGGAGATGAGTGGAGTTTTTTTCTTCAGATGAGGGGGTAAAATATTTTTCTTGAACAAGGGGCAAACTAAAAATTCCCAGTTCAAATAGCCCCAGAACTTTTGAACTTGTATTGAATTTGTGAAAGAGCTCCAAAACATAATTTAAAATAGCCTTAATATATTGGCTGCAAGGATATTGAGATGCTCTGCTGGTATATATTGCTTTCAAAAATACATGCAGTTATACATAAAAGCACATTATTGCAAAAAGCACAAACAAGAATAAAAAGGCCCCACCAAACAATAAATAAAACTAACTGATGCAAGTTAAATATATATTTTGAAAAGACATTTTCGTATTGCCTATCACTTTCTAAAAGTCAGTACCAAGTGACAGGAAAATGGGAAAAAAGAATAATGAAACTCAATGAATCAACCAATACTTCCCCAAATATATTGAAACCCCAATCTTTTTTTCCCCATAACTATAAATTCCAAAGTGCAAACATCCCCATCCTCTCTTCATCTTCTCAGCTTCAAGGCAATTCTGAGGAGCAATAATATATTTCAAAATATAGAATATTTATCATAAATTTAAAAACCAATTGGAATGTAATATTTAATAGAAATTCCCTTGAGGACAAAATGTAGTTTGGCTTTTTAAAAAATGACCTTTTTCAGCAGGTATCTATCTAAACATTAATGTAAGCATTTAACAATTGATAAATGGTGTTTACTTATCTTTGGAAATAGGACTCTCCTTGCTACCAGAGCTGATCCAAATGGTAAGATAACAATGCACTCTTGATACATCAGCATGAAAATGAACAGTCGGCCATCCCTTACTTCAGGTAAAAGTTCCCCTTGCACATATATGGCTAGTTATTTCTGGCTCTAGGACGTGGTGCTCATCTCTGTTACAAAGCCAAAGAGCCAGCACTGTCCAAAGATGTCTCTGTGGTCATGTGACCAGCATGACCAAATGCCAAAGGCTCACGGAACACGGTTACTTTCCCACGAAAGTGGTCCCTATTTTTCTACTTGCATGCAGAAAAATGCATTTATTACATGCTTTCAAACTGCTAGGTTGGAAGAAGCTGAGACAAATTACAGGAGCTTCATCCCATTATGCGGTGCTAGGGATTCAAACTGCCGACTTTTCTGATCAACAAGCTCAGTGTCTTAGCCACTGAACCACCACGTCCCTTTTATAACTTCAGCTAGTTATAATTATTTTTTAAAATCTTCAAATAATTTTTAATTTAATTTTATTTTCCTTTGCTTTCTTCTTCATTCTATTTTGTTACAGGATACAAAAAACAAATAACATTTATCACTCTGACCCACCATAGCTATTCACTTTTTTCTAATATCTATACTACAGATTATCAGGGAGGAAAACATCAATGAGATAAAATTAAAGATGTTGCCAAATTTTTAAACCAGGTAAGATTATGCTATTAAGTAATTTTGAACAGCTAAATTTATATTCTAATACAAAATCTTAATGCCCTCTCAGTTTGGGTATTTGCTTGCAGAAGTTTCATTACCCAACTAGGTGACACCATTGGTCAGGTGAATAGGAGATTGGCTGCCTGTTTATATATACTAGCTTGTCTTGCCACTTTGGGTGTGTGAGATTCAAATCTCTGAATCCAGCTTGGCTAATAAACCAGCTTTCATAGTATAATTGTTGAAATGATGGTCTAGGAACTTGTTTTGTCAACCACAGAAGCTACTGTTAATCCCACCTATCTCACAAGGTTACACTGTTGTGGGTAAAATTGGAGGCAGGACAGTTATATATGCAATCATAAACTCTTAAAAGGTCTGATGCTAACAAACTTTATGTGCTGTCGTCCGGTGGACGAGACCATCTCTTAAGAGCCTTATCAACAAAAATTTAATGATGAAAAGTTGCTAGGATTTTTAGTCTGCCCAGTTCTCTGTCTCAGCTAAGACTAGAGTTCTGGAAGACAAGGATGCTTAATAAGAAGACCTAATTATGACTTAAGACCAGTCTTTTGCTTCATCAGTGATTTGCTTGGTTCAACTGAAGAATATCTATGGGAAAAGGGACATGGGGAGCTCACAAGAAAATGGAGTAAAGTGACGACAGAGAACTCTCTTCATTTCATTTTTAAAAAATCAAAACAAACATGGTTGAAAGCACTATATGACTTTTTGTGGACTTTCCCCTTAATTTATGCAATTTTTATAACTGCACTACTATTTGCATTAAGCTTTTTTGCTTCATTTTTAAATGTGATTATACAATATAAATTCATGAAAAATTGAATAACATTACATGTTAGTTTTCCCGATTAATTTAAGAACTCTGGATCACATTGAAATGCATGCCAAATGCTTTAGGACCACTCTTCCTGGAAAAGTAAAAGGCTATAGGATTTGTAAGCCTGTAAGAAATCCCCAAGAGAGAAAAAAATGGAAGGCATTTCAACAAGAATTTTTATATTAACTTAAGGATCACGAGAAACATCTTTTTGTCTAATATAAATTTTTGGATCCAATCCTGAATCAGTTGAACATTTTAGGACAGTGATGGCAAACCTCTTTATTGTGGTGTGCCGAAAGTGTGCGTATGCCAGCACCCACAATGCAATTCACCCTGCCCCCCCCTGCACATGTGTGTGCTACACCCCCGCCCCACCCTCTTACCTGCACTACATAAGTGTGTGCCTCCCAGATGATTTCCGGCCTGTTTGAGGCCATTTTCGCCCTCCCAGAGGCTTGAGGCAAATCTCTGGCAGCCGCGGGAGGCTGAAAAATGGGCCTTCTGGAAATACCAGAAGTGCCTGTTTTCAGCCTCTGGAGGACCTCTGGAGCCCTGAGAAGGCTGTTTTTGCCCTCCTGGAGCTCGAGGGAAACCTCTGAAGCTTCAAGAGGCTGAAAACAGGCCCATTTTGACACTTCCAGTATTTCCAGAAGACCCATTTTTCAGCCTCCCAAGAGTTCAGAGGCTTCCCTCGAGTATCCAGGAGGGCGAAAACAGCCTCAAATAGGCCGAAAATCAGCTGGGAGGTGCACAGATGTGCAGCGCAAGTAAGTTTGGCTACAGTTCACGTGCCTGCACAAATGGCTGCATGCCACCTGTGGCACGCATGCCATAGGTTCGCCATCATGGTTCTAGGATAATTTCAATTAAGAGAATTGGAAGAAAATATAGAGTTCTCTTTTATCAAACAGAACAATAGTTATTCTTGGGAAAGAAAATGCAATATTACAATGAAAAATGAATAAATTGTTTTTATTCTGAAGGGTTTTTTTCAATGTTGATTTGTAAGCATCCATAATGCTCAGATAAACAAAATAAATGACATTATTCTCATATTGTTCACTACTGTTTATACAAGTTCTAAGCATGGGAAAACTACTGAGTAGATTATTCTATTCAGTATTTTTCTATTTCAGTAACTAATTTCTTAACTATTGCCTTGCTAGTCTTTGTGGTATGCTATTCTTTTCATCATCCTAGTATACAGTATGTCATGTGTGAGGATTTGCTTGAATGATAGGAAGACAGTTGCATCAACCGATTGCCATTAGCTTTGTTAGGATTTGCAAGAATAATATACAGATAATGGAGCAATATAATAATATCATATCAATACAATAAAAATAGGGGAATCAAACTATTTTACAAAGCACCAAGACGATGAGAAACAATGGATGGAAACTAACCAAGGCAAGAAATGATCTAGAACTAAGTAGAAATTTCCTAACAGTGAGAGCAATCAACCAATGGAACAACTTGCTTGCAGAAGTTGTGGGTGCTCTATTACTGAAGGCTTTAAAAAACAGATTGGACAACCATTTATCTGAAATAATATAGGCTATCCTGCTTG
The DNA here is from genome assembly GCA_033807585.1 of Hydrophis major. Lineage (NCBI taxonomy): Eukaryota > Metazoa > Chordata > Lepidosauria > Squamata > Elapidae > Hydrophis > Hydrophis major. Next base: position 33,272,588 of record CM066332.1, on the reverse strand, counting down.
AGCAGCAGGTTGGATCAGAAGACCTCAAATGTCCCTTCCAATTCTAGTATTCTATGTTCTATTTCGAGCTAAAAATGCAGAATTTCTATCTTTCATGGCATGAGTAACTGAGAAAAGATTTTTAAACATTAATTTATTTCTCTGTATGATTTCTTTATTCACACACAAATACACACACACTAGACCTTGGCTGCATTAATTTTGAACAGGATAAAGGTTATATATTTCACAAATTATAATAATTAGTTTTCTCTCTGAAAAAAGTTCCTGGCACTTACCATTATGATAGAATCAGATAAACATATAACTTAAGCAGAGGTTTTATTCCAATTAATAGGCCTAGATAAATATTTGACTATCCATAAAGACTCATTTATCATATAGCATTTTTATAACAACTTACTTCCAAGATGAACCAGTGAAATCAATATTATTGTTACTCTTATTGCTGTAATTATTGTTATTTCAAGATCTGTTTTATTTGACATACTGTCTCCAATGAACAATTAATTTGGAAGATTTAATGGAATATTCTCCCACCCCTATCTGACTGATAGACCTGTGAAAGACTTAGCCATTCCTCTATTAAAGTATTCTAATTAAATCAGTCATCCTATTCCCATCTGTTATTTTGTGCTTTCACATAGCAAAGAGGCAGTTGGATTGTCTCCAAGTAAACCAATCTATTGAGGTTCCTTCATGGCTGGCTGATTACTGCACACAGGAGACTCTTGTTCACAGTTAGATAATCTCTCTCTCTCTCTCTCTCTCTCTCACACACACACACACACACACACACACATCGCTCACAGAATAAATTGCTAGATATTCAAATCACCCGAAAAATCCTTCTCTGCTTATCTTCAAAAGATAAACTAGATTTATTATTGTTGTTATTGTTTCTATTTCTCTTCACAGACCCTGCAACCACTTTCAGGTTTTGGAAATAGGTAATGAATGAGACATCGGAGCAATCTTTGCAATCTCATCATATGTGCCTTAACGGATCAACTTTGCTACTGTAACTGTAATAAGCATGGCATGAAATATAGTGGGATATTCCCTGGCAAAGCTCTTCTACTTCCACTAAATTTCTGGAATTTCTCCCGAAAATAAATAGAACACTTTTGCAGGTGCAAATGGTGGTGGGGGTGGGGGTGTTTGTTGTTCTTGTTAAGTTCTACGCATGGGTACAAGAAACGGAGATGAGGTAGTGAACAGTGAACTTCAACTCTTTATTAATCATACTGAACAGAGCAAAACCCTAGGGCAGCAGCAGCCCTTTTATAGGGCAGGCTGCTGACCTATTAACCAATGAGAACATGGAAGTATTAAACCCTTGAACCAATGAGAATGGCTCGTTAACAGCCAATCAGATTCTTCAGAACGAACCAATCCGATATCGCTATTATTGGCCAATCAGAAGTGCAGGATTAGAACCCTGCTTTTTCTTTCAGGTTTGTTAAACTTTATTTAAGCGCTTTTATTAGTTCACAACACCCCTTCCCCCTGGGTTCCGTTTGAGGGGTGCAGTGACATAATCCCTAAGATATGTAGGTTGTTTTAACTGTCTATTAGATTTGCGCTGTCCCACTGGTTCCTGTCTGTCATCCGGTTTCGGTGGGACATTTTTGGACATATCTGGTACAGGAGGTTCCGTATTCTCACTGTACGACTCAGTGCCGCTAATTCTGTCATTGTTGTTGTCCTCCGATATTTGCGGGCTAGCCTCCATTGAGGTATTCCTCTGTGGCGAGGACACTCCCCTCCTTGATTCTTCTTCATTTATTGCGCCTGATTGCTGACTTCCTTCGCTTCTGCTTTCCACCATCTCGAATTTGGTTTCTTCGACATCCCTTCCCCCCTCAGTTTGGGAGTCACAGGAGTCGCGGGAACTGGGTTGTAGCCTAGAGTGAAGCTGATCTATATGGTGTTTCCATATTTTTCTGTCGCAGGCTTGCACACGGTTCGATCTGGGCCCGGTGGTTTGAATTACGGTTGCTTCGACCCATAATGGTTCGCCAGAGAGGTTTTTGGCGAAAACTAAGTCGCCTGCCATGAACTCGTGGCATTTTCCACTAGATCCACAGGGTTTCTCTGGCTCGTAGGACGGGTGAAGCCAGTCGAGGTGGGAACGGAGCTTGTGTCCCATCAACAGTTCAGCTGGGGTCTTGTTGGTAACGCTGTGCGGAGTGATGTGTTGGAGTAGAAGTGTTCTGTTTATTTTGTCGTCAATGTCCCCATAGTCCATTTTGTGGAGAGTTTTTTTGACAAATTGTACCATGAGCTTGGCCCTGCCGTTAGCCGCAGGGTACTCTGGTGATGTTAGTGCATGGCGGATGCCCCAATCTGCTAAGTATTGTTCAAACGCCAGGGCGGTGAACTGGAGTCCATTGTCGGAGACCAGAATGTCTGGCAGCCTGTACGTTGCGAATAGCCTGTTCAATTTTCGGATGACACACTCCATTGTAGTATTCTTCATTTCGTGGATCTCGAGCCATTTGGAATAGGCATCCACTGTTAGGAGGAACGTATGTCCTTTAGTAGGTCCCGCAAAATCAATGTGGATGCGGGACCATGGCCCCCGGGGGGTTTCCCATTCTTTTGGAGTTGCTCTAGGTGGGGCACTGCTGACTTCTTGGCACTTTAAACAAGTCTTTACCCAGGTTTCGATCTGTTTGTCGATGCCTGGCCACCACGCATAGCTTCATGCGAGTGCTTTCATATGCACGATGCCGGGGTGACTGTCATGCAATGTTTTCAATACTGCTCATTGTAACCACTCTGGGACGATGACTCTATCTCCCCATAGGATGCAGCCTTTTTGCGAAAAAGTTCTGCTTGCCAGTTTCTGAAAGGGGTGAAGTCGTCAGGGGTTTGTTCTATTGGCCATCCTCGTTCGACCAAGCTAAGAACTCGCACCAAGACAGGATCTCATTTTGTTTCAATTGCAATGTCTCTGGCTGTTAGCGGTTGTGAATGTAGCATTTCAATCTGGAGTGTCGTAAGGGCTGGAGCTGGGTCGTCGACAGTTTCTGGGAGTGGGGCACGGCTCAATGCATCAGCGTGGGGAATGGCTTTCCCTGGGCGGTGTTGTAATTTATAGCTGTACACAGCTAAAAACTCCGACCAGCAAGTCATTCTAGGTGACAATATATAGGGGGTTGGCTTGTCTCCCACTATAATCCCTAGCAAAGGTTTGTGATCGGTAATAATAGTAAAAACTCGTCCATATACATATTCATGAAACCGTTTCACAGCAGATACAACAGCAAGAGCCTCTTTGTCGATCTGGCTATAGTTACGTTCAGCCTTTGATAGGGTCCTTGAAAAATCGGCAATAGGGGCATCACTACCATTTGGTAACACATGACTCAAAATGGCTCCTACTCCAAACGGTGATGCATCACATGTAATTGTTAAAGGCAGAGTCTCGTTATACTGCATTAAAACAGCATCTGAGGTTAGTAAGTTTTTCACTTGTCGGAATGCGTGCTCCTCGTGGTGTCCCCAGACCCAGGTTGCTTTTTTGTCGAGAAGTCTATGTAGGGGCTCAGCTATGGTCTCTTTCTGGGGCAAGAAGTTGTTGTAAAAGTTAATGAGCCCCAGGAAAGCTTGGAGATCAGTCCTATTTCTGGGCCTTGGGGCATTTTTGATTGCCCTTAGTTTGCTATTAGTGAGGTGAATGCCTTGTTTATCGATTAGGTACCCCAGGAACTCTACTTTATCTGTACACAGTTGACATTTATTTTTTTTAACCTTAAGGCCAGAGTCTTTAAATTTCTGGAGGACCATTTTAAGACACTTTTCTAGTATTTATCTATTCGGGGCAGCAATTAAAACGTCATCAATGTACGGCACGACCCCCTTGATCCCTTGCAAGATTCTCTCCATCAGACTTTGAAAAATCCCTGGGGCTACGCTCACTCCGAATTGGAGTCGGTTGCACTTAAAAGCACCTCGGTGCGTAACGATCGTCTGTGCCTCTGTGGTTTTTTTATCTACAGGCAGTTGTTGGTATGCCTGTGCTAAATCCAATTTAGCGAAGACTTTTCCGGCCCCCAGGGAATGGAGAAGGTGTTGTCCCACTGGCGTTCTGTTGAAGGGCGTGATTAAGGGTAGCCCGGTAGTCCCCACAAATCCTTAAAAATCCATCTGGTTTGATGGGTGTTACAATTGGGATTTCCCAACGAGCGTGGTTGGTTGGTTCTAAAACACCCTGGGCTATTAATTTATTGAGCTGCTTGTCAATTTTTGGTTTAAGGGCAAAAGGTACCCAATGAGGCTTAAGGCAGATGGGGGCTACTTCAGGGTTAAGGTTAAATGATATCGGGGTCCCCTTGTACTCGCCTAGTTTGTCTGCAAAGACGTCCTGGAATTCCTGGACGATGGCCTCCTCCCAGTTGTCCCTTCTGGTTTGGTGAATGCCGGCTACCTCAATCCCAAGTGGGGCGAACCATTGAAGGCCTAACAAGCTAGGCCGGTCACGGTCGACGACGGTGAATGGTAATGATGCAGTACGATTTTTGAATGATACTTGGACTTGGCTGGATCCAACGACCGGAATTTGGTTCCCCTGATAATATTTGAGTATGATTCTTTGGGCTCTGAGGTCTTGACGCCAGACGGCAGGGATTAATTGTTTAAGAGTCTTCCAGGAAACCATCGAGAGGGATGATCCTGAATCGACTTTCATCATGCAAGGCTGGTTTTCGATGGCGACCTTCACTCGGATCTTCTTTGCATCTAGCGATGAGGCATGACCGATTGTAATGGTTTGATGTGCCTCTTCTCTCCTCGATAAAATGGCCGGTGTTTTATTTCTGTAGGAGTGGTTGTTCCATTGGTGGTTCAAATGTTCCCGACTCACAGGGCAATTCCCTGTGGTCTGGTGGTAGTTGTTTCCCCTCTGAAGTGGGCTGGATCCTTGCTTGCTTCTACAGACCTTCCCGATGTGGCCTCTTTTCCCACAGAAATGGCAGAGTGCATCAAGGAATTTGCAGTCTGATCGTGGGTGGTTTGCCCCACAATCCGTGCATTGGTGCGGTAGTCTTTGATTCCGCTGATGGCGTTGGTCACGTTCAGACCGGAGCCGGTTGACCTCCTCCTCATCACTTTGTGATGGCGATTCGAGGTCCTCATGGTGGGTCGCTGTTGTGTGCCTCTCTAGGCGAGGTGAGGTATTACTAGCGAGTTGATGGAGCAGTGCATTAGTGCGGCACATTCGGGCAGCTGACTTCCTGGTTGCTTCTGCTGCAGTAGCATCCTTGATGACATCAGCAAGGTCGATGTCCCCTTTGGGCATGATCTTGCTCTGCGTAGTGTGGTCATCTAATTCCAGAATTATTCGGTCTCTCAGAGCTTCTTCGAGGTCTGTAAACCCACAGAGGCCTCCCAGGTTCCGGAGATCTGCGGTGAAATCTGCAACTCTCTCTCCTTTCCGCTGTCCCTCTGGTAAAATTCATGTCTTCGGACAAGCGTTGGTACGGTGGGTGCATAGTTGGCCCGTAGAAGGGACGTGAGGACGTCCCAGTCCATGGTTTTCACCTCAGCTAGTTTCGCTAGTGCCTTGGTCATCTTAAAGACGGCAGGCCCGCAATGGGTCGGGAACACTGCTCGCTTTTTCCCCGTAGTGGCATCCTTCAAGTTGTTGGTCTCCAGCAACATCTGGAACTGGTCTATGTATGAGTCCCAGTCTTCTTGTGCCGGGTCAAATGGAGCGGGTGGTATGGCACCACCAGACATGGTTTCCGTTGTCGATGTGCCTTCAGTCACGTGCTCTGTTTGGTGCTCTGTAGTGTTCAGTCAGCTCTGATATCTCCGCATCCCATCCTCGTCGCCAGTGTTAAGTTCTGCACATGGGCGCAAGGAACGGAGATGAGGCAGTGAACAGTGAACTTCAACTCTTTATTAATCATTCTGAACAGAGCAAAACCCTTGGGCAGCAGCAGCCCTTTTATAGAGCAGGCTGCTGACCTATTAACCAATGAGAACATGGAAGTGTTAAACCCTTGAACCAATGAGAGTGGCTCGTTAACAGCCAATCAGATTCTCCAGAATGGACCAATCCGATATCGCTATTATTGGCCAATCAGAAGTGCAGGATTAGAACCCTGCTTTTTCTTTAAGGTTTGTTAAACTTTATTTAAGCGCTTTTATTAGTTCATAACAGTTCTTATTCCTACTATTGGTGAAAATAGCTACTCTAGGTTATTAATTTCTATGCCACTCTTCCTTATGGAGGAGACTTGAAGTGTTTTACAACAAAACATTATTTTTTTATGATATTACATAGAATTTTTATATCACGCTAACATTCTGGGTATTGTGCATAGCAAAACTGCCAACAGTCCTTGATGCTAGGGATTAACTTTCCTTGTTTTACTGTGTGTATTTTTATTAATTAATGATTGAAATTGAGTTTCTGTCTGTCTGTTACAGCATAGGAATACAGGTAGTCCTCATATAATGACCACTTATTCAGTGATCATTGAAGTTATGACAGCACTGAAAAAGAGATATGATTGGCCTTCATAGTAGCAGCCATTGCTGCATCTCTGCAGTTAGTAATAGTAATTTGGGAGTTTAGCATGATTAGGCACTTATACAGTTATAGAGCTTTGCAATCTTCACTGTTGGATTCAGCAAATTCAAGTAAATTCAGTGGAGAAGCCAACAAGAAGTTGCAAATGATGATCATATGACTGCAGACTGCAACCATAAGAGACTTGCCTAACTATGGCAACTGCCAGCATTGCCATTCTAAATCAGCATTGTCACATGATGTCAAATCTTATGATTTAGCAATGGCGTTCCTGGTTCCCATTATTGTGAGGACTACCTGTCATTAAAAACTCAGCATGAACATTAAGCAATATAATAAATAAAAGGAATACATGAAATGGAATGTCAAAGAACATCTTCAAAGCTGAAGTTGTCTGAAACAAAAAGGTGTAAGCTGTCTGAAACAAGAAGGTAAAGGACAGGTATTACAGATGACAGGAAGCTATGTCATCTATAATTTGGAGATCCACTAGGCCAGGGATGTCAAACTTGCAGCCCATGGGCCGGATGCATCATGCACTGGCCACACCCATGCCCAGTTTAGCAAAGGGGGGGAAAGTCCCAATACATCATGTGACAATGCAAGTTTGACACCCCTGCACTAGACAGAACCTACCTACCACTAGACCTACCTCATAGCCCATGGTCCTCCACCCACCCTGGGAGGAATCCAAAGCAGACTTTTTCTGGCTGCTAGGGCTAGGGAGAATTTGTTTAATAAGAAGAGTTTTCAGCTGTTTTGTTTTTCTAAATACAGGTAAGTATTTTTCCTCAGACATTGCATCTTAGATTAGTTTTTTTTTCCCTGTACTTTTGTTTTATATATCTTTTTAATTGTGTATTTGATTGAATTTATTTGGTTTTTAAAAAAAATATTTACAACACCCTCTCATGTGCTAAATGGACATCTATGCAGATTGCCATTTAAGAATGAAATTAATTCATTAGTAAATAGTATCTCAGTTCTATTGAACCCTTCAAATAATGTTTAACATAGGATGGCACATTAGATTTCTTATGTTGGCAATGTAAGAAGTTAAAAGGTTCTTTAACTCTCACTATTTAGTCTTGTAGTATTTTAGTTTTATTCTAGTTTCAAAACAATAAGTATGTTAATATAACTTGGGGAAAATATTATATTTATTTATCTCAGTTTGACATTGAATTATTTTCCTAATTCAATATGGCATCTGTTACTTATAGCAACAAATAGCAATGTTGACTCTATGGAAGGATTTGGGTATAGCAAAGAAGGTAAGCCTAAATAACAAAAAAAAATGCTTATTTTAAACAGTGGAACAAATGTAAAAGTTTGCTATTTGATTCATAAAAATGTTCTTCATAATCACAATTTAATGTAGACTCTTTTCCTTTATATTTCTCTACTTAGACCAATAACAACTTAAAAAAAAAATAACTACCAGGGTATTGTTGGTTAGGCTGGGATTGGGAATTTGGCAGCAGTGGGTTTTATGCAAAGGAAGTCCAACTAATTTCATTGAAGTGAATCTGTGATATACACACAGTAAATGGACATCCAAGGACTATTCACCTCAGAGACAGAAATGTGCAAAAATTATTCCATTCTATTTCTTTGCTTTGTTCAATTATAGACTCCCAGAACAGCTGGGGGGAAACTCCATTGGGGTTTTTTCCCTGCCTCCAGAGAGCTGTACAATGTTTGAACTAGCTGTATAACAAGCCCCCAATACAGCTGATGTTCAAGCTCAGCCTTTTATATCGTATAACTGTAATGTGTAATGTGTGTATAATTTATAATGTGCAATTATCTGTATTGTGTGCAAATCCTCCTCTGTGACATAAAAATGGCAACTTACCAAAATCCAGCTCTGTCCTCACAGACACTGCAGCGCAAAAATATCAACAGTGTGTCTCCCACACTTGCAAAAGTTATGATGTGATGATTGCCGGGGTTTTTTTTTTTTTCCTGTTAATAAAATGAAGGAAGCACTTCCTTATCTGCTTCTGATTTCAATCATTCAGCAAGGCAAATTATTAAGAATATGAAACAGCCTATGTCTTTTTTTCAATGCAGAAGATCTGACCCTTGCAGGAATTATACGCGAAAGTAATGTATAAGATTTATTGGAGGAAAGGAGACATTATACATTTGGCATAGAAAACACAAGTAAAATCTTATTATCTCTACCATCTATCATTTGTCTTCTCTCTCTCTCTCTCTCTTCTTACAGATAAACTATTTCCCATATTACATAAGCAAAAAGCATGTAACTGAAAATATGCATTTTTCTTGCCTTCCAATTCATCTCAAGCGACCATCTATCTAATCCTAAATAAAGCAAAACAAAACCACTCATCTATTACCTTATCCCTTCAATTCCAGCTGCTTAACCTCTCTGTTTGCTTCTTCCCCAAACTATACTCTGTGCTACTTTTGTGTTCCTTCAATTATCACTGTTATTATCGCTGCATAATTGTCTCTCAGGGCTTAAAATCTACTTACTCTTCACTTTTCCTTCTCCTCCTGGTGGTGTCATCTTATTAATGTTAATTTTCTTTTTTCCTTGGACTGGATTCCTTCCATTTCTACTATCCCTTTCCTGAAATCAAATGTCTGCCCATTTTTGTCATGCAGATGGAACAGTTTCTCTCTTCACAGGGGCAGCCACCAATGAAAGATCAAGTAGACAAGTAATAGAGCAAGATAAGCATGCAAATAATAATAATTTTTAAAAGCCTCTGCCTTGGGGATTAAAAAACTGAATTCAGAAATCAGATGCGAACATGTGAACATTCAGTCTTTCAGAAATGTGTGTATTCTGAATGGAGGAAAAATATCTTAAGATGAGAAATTTTACACCGTACAATGCCTTTCTGTAAGCTTCTGTCTTTAAAATCAAAGCTGGCTAGTATGTTTCAACACATATAAATCATCAATTAACTCCCCTACAATCTTTGTTCATAGTCAGAGCCTCTTTACACTCAGAACTTTTGTAAAATAAATAAATAAATAAATCAGATAATAACAGTGGGAAGGAAAAAATGAAGTCCAATATAAATCACTAAATGATGCTGTCAGCCTTTATTGGAGAAAGAATAAACTGTTAAGTATGAAGAATTTCTAACTACAGAATTAAATTAAAATTGCTGTGTTTTATGACCTAATATGAATTATAATTATGTATGTTCCAATTACAGTACACTCACTGGTACATTCACTTTTCTTCTTGGTCTTTTTTGGATGGAAAAGTTGTACAGAAATTATGCGTAAGAATTCAATTTCAAAACTTCTCCTGGAGAAGGAGCGGCAGAAAGAGAACTCCAGCTGAACTTGGGAGCGTGATGATGTCTTCTATTCAAACTTCATTTAAAATAGCTACCTTGCTATCGCATGATGGATAGAAAAGACAGGAGGTGAGGAATAACATGAGGCCCTCATGAGAGGAAACAAGGATTTTTTTTTTCCTTTTATCCTAAACTGTAACATAATATGAAAATGGTTCTCTGTAGTTTCACTGTTAATTCACCGCATCATTTACAACAGACTTATTGCCAGTATGTGAGCTGCTACATACAGGAGAACATATAGAATAACCAGAGGCAGAAACATCCACTATTTTTAACTCATAAAAAAACAGAGTTTGAAGGGACCTTGGAGGTCTTCTAGTCCAATCCTCTGCTCAAGCAAGAGAGCATACTATTTCAGACAGGTGGCTGTCCAGTCTTTTCTTAAAAGCTTCCATTGATGAGGCATCCACAACTTCTGACAACAAGTCATTCTATTGGTTAATTGTTATTTATCCTCACCGTTAGGAAATTTCTCCTTAGTTCTACATTCTTTCCTTGATTAGTTTCTATCCGTTGTTTCTTGTCTTGCCTTCTGGTGCTTTGGAAAACAGGTTGCCCCCCTTCCTTCTTCTTTGTGTTGCCCCCTCAAATACTGGAACAGTGCTATCCCCTTTCCCTTAGTCCTATTTTTCACTAGACGAATCAAAGCCAGTTTTCATGTTTTTGTCTCCAGGCCTTTAATTATCTTAGTTGCTCTTTGCACTTTTTCCAACATCTTTTTTATATTGTTGTGACCAAAACTGGATGCAGGATTCCAACTATGTTCTTACTAAAGCTTCCCAGTTCTTGTTAGATGCAACCCATCCCTTGCAAAGAGCCCTTAATTTAGGTAATGCAGACCATGGTCAAGGAATCTAAAGTTCTCTTAACAGCACCAATTCTTAAGCCAGTAGTTCATTTCTAAAATCTTTTGCCTCTTCATAGGATGTTGGCCTTTGTTGGAAGCATAGATGAAAATATCACATGTGCTCCCAAGTCCTTTCTTATCTAACTTTTCTATCTATCCTAAGAGCATTGGATGGTGTCTCTTTTCTAGAAGGACTTGATGGTGCTTCTTTTTTAGGTGTTTGCATAATTTCTTCCAGGGAGAGGCTATGAAAACAATTGTTCAATATCAGAGGAGTTTCATTGGAGTGGGCTGGAGTAGGCAGCAGGGTTCTGAATCACAAGCTTTTCTCCCAAACTTTAAGAGAAAATTCTCATTTTAAAAAAAGAATAATTACAACATGGTGTCTTGACATCTGTTCAACATAAAGAAAATTTGTGTTAAAACAATTTGCTGTTGATGGCACAATACAGCAGACAATTTGAGGCACTATTGCATATTTTGATATAAATAATTATTTAAAATTGATTTCTTTTGTGTCATAATTTGTGAGCATTAGTTCATATTCATATTTTAACTTTTTAGTTCAATGTTGGAAAATACACTGAAAAATAAGGAAGCAAAGGCAATGAGCATGAAATGGATATGAGACGGATATGAAAATATATATACATACATACATACATACATACACATATATATATAATTTAGCTTTGCTCGGGTATTTTCCCACGTCATTGTAGTTGTGCTTTTAAAGTTATAGCAACGTTTCAGCAGAATCTCATCTTGCTACAACTTTAAAAGCACAATTACGATGACATGGGAAAATACCCAAGCAAAGCTGAATTTTATATATATATATATATATATATATATATATATATATATATATATATATATATATATATATATATTAATATATATATATATATATATTTATTATAATATATATATATGGCATTCAGCTTAGTTCGGGTATTTTCCCACGTCATAGTAGTTGTGCTTTTAAAGTTGTAGCAACGTTTCAACAACTTTAAAAGCACAACTACTATGACGTGGGAAAATACCCGAACTAAGCTGAATGCCATACATGTAAGTACCCGCAAAAACTTAAGAAAACATATATATGTGTATATATATATATATATATATGTGTGTGTGTGTGTGTGTGTGTGTGTATAAGCTAAATAAAAAAATTGAAAGGTATCTGAAAAAATACACCTTTCCCTTTTCTTGAGGAAATGATAATGGACTATTACAGATTTAATGAAATACCATTAGGCAAAGTTGATTTGGGAAATCTTTATGCTAAATTTTAGAAAGTGACTACATAAATATTGTTCAAGGGTGACCTAATTAGAATAATTTGCATGCAAATGAGAATTTGAATGAGATAAACAATGACATGCTGATAATAACCTTACTTTTCAAGATAAGCTAATTCTATTTTGTCACAATTTCCTTAAAAAAATAATTGTAGAACTGAATGATTTATAGCTTTTTATTTTTTACTCCATTATACAAAAAATGCAAAATTGCTCTTGATTCTTAGATCAATCTGCAAAAAGGGAAAGAAAAATATGCTTTTTATCTATATATGATTGTATTGTTCCTGAAATATTGATGCAAACTTTGTCTGCAGATATGGTTTCAATCATTCTTAATATTTCAGGTATCTATTAGCAAGCAACATTAAAATGTGAGCAATTCAGGAACAATTTGGAATATGCATAATCTTCCTCATTGCCCAATATTTCACGGTATCTGTCCAGTAGATCCATAATGCATGTACATGTTCACAATCTGTGGCTTCATTTCATCCATAACTGAAAGATAAGTGAGTGAATTTAGGTCTGGAAAGCTGGAATTTAAAATATAGAAACAACTTCTGAAAATGTGAGGGGAAATCAGAGATTATAAAATGCATAAGGTGACTTCATAAGGTCTAATCAGCACCATAGCTACAATCAGGTCCATAGCTTGTATAAGAGGGCTGATCAAATAATGATAGGGACACTGAGCCTAGAATACCAGGTTTATAGTCTAATCTGGATGGTAGGATATAACAAAAAAGAGTTGAATTGTCCTTCCCAGCCATTCAAAGTTTTGACTCAGGACCTTAAAAATTTGGTGAAGTTGTTTGATCAGGTCTGGGAGAACAATGGAAAATTTTTAAAAAACATAGTTTTCTGAAATAGGATTCTGATATTGTCCTGTGCATTTGGGTTTTGTGTTCTTTAGGAAGACCTTTCCCAAATTCTACTTTTTCCCAACAAGCCAGAATAATTACTTTTCTCCTAACCTTTTCCTAAGGTATCTGTTTGCTGTACATTTTCTGTTTATGCAAATATTAAATGAAATAAATCCATAATATTTATCTATTTGATTCCCTCCTGTCTGATTTTTTTTCTTGGCTGCTGCGTTTCCCATTCTTTGTAATGTCATGCTATTTTTCAGGGTTTTTTTTTTTTCTTCTTTCCCTCTGGAATTCTACTGGGATTCCAGAGTAGAATTTTTACTTCCTTTTAAAGATATCAAGTAAAAAAATTAGACCTAAACACAGAATTGTTGACAAGATTCAGAATCAAAAACTTATAACAAATTGCTTTGGCTATTTTTTCAATAAAACCTGAAATTTCCCCAGTTCCCAGTACCAATAGAGATAATTTTCACATCATTATAAATTTTCATTAGTCTACATGAATATGTTCCTTAGAGGTCCCAGTAGGTACCTATCATCTGTATCTTCCATTCCCAGTCGACTGTAGAGTCACTAACCCATAAGTGTCTTGCAAATACCATAGTAACTCATGTGGAAATATCAGCTTTCAAGATGAAAAAAAAAAACTTTTCAACTGTTCACATTTATAGAGGAAACTTTGAAAACATAATACTTATCTAGAAGCCAAAATGTGTCTAAATTTTTATGGTTCTCAAATCTAACCTATAATTTTAGCTCTGAAGTTTTGATTTTTCATTTTTTAATTTTGCTTATAATTTGGATTTGGCATCTCTCAAAGTGGAAAAATGAACTGAGATGTTTCACAAGGATCCAATCAATTCAATGGACTTAATTCATATCTTCAGTGGTTTATAGATATCATTGTTGTTGTTGTTTCCACAATGCAAACCACAGAACTTCACTTCATTTCACATTAAAATAACACAAAACCATAAACTTTTAGTATAAAAATGCCAAAACACACCAAATATGAGCCAACTTTGCCATTTTTTTCTGGTAAAACTGGTCTCTTTTCAGTCTGAATCCAAACCCATAATAAGAACAACTAATATGACTCCATGTCAGTCATACATATTATGTATAAGATTATTTTGGCTATGCTACTGATATTTCAGTAAAATATGGTGATAAATTTATGTATGATATTAAAAGATTTAAAACATGTTTTTCAGCTGTTGAGATTTTACCTTCACAGATGGGGATCAGAGCATGAAACCATGTAAATATCTCATAAGTTTCTGCTTGATTACTTTCAGGAAATATAATTATTTTCTCATATAAACTAGTTTTCTAAATAATGTCTAAAACTGTTTAAAACCGGGTATTGAATCCATATGGTAGATATATTGGTAATATTCAGAATACTTCAGACAAAGCAAACATTACAACATTAGGTAGAAAATGGAAGAACATAAATTAGGCTATAAGCATTAAAAAAAACCTTTCTCTCCCATCTCTTTGGAAGAGTGGGATAATCTTATCCCAAAAGTTCAAATATAAAATGTTAATGGAAACTCAGATTGAATTTGTCAATCTAAAGAATAGCCAGAGAAAAATCAAATTATGTCATACCCCTGTCGGAATCTGATTCCAAGGGGGAGACTGAGCAGCTGACAGGGAGTGGGAATGTGGCTCCATTGGCTGTGGAAGAAACTGGGAAGGGCACAATCCAGCTGGGAAGAACAGGGGAGAGGTAGAACAAGGCAGAGGGAATTCAGAGGAAGATCCAGGCCCACCCCCTCTTCATCCTAGGGCACGCAGGGAGGAACAGAGAAGGGAGCAATGCAGGTTGTGTGGCTTATGGGGGAGGAAAGGGCTCTGATTCCCTTCATTATCTGCAACTGGGAACACAGTGTTTAAAAAGGGCACACAGCAACTTGTTGGAAACAAATCATGTATCTTGTTTATCTTGTTTTGTCGAGGCTTATCTGGGTTCCTGGCGTCTTCCCAACTGTGTGCATTTTGTTGGCCATAACTCTACTGTGTGCATTTTGTTGGCCATAACTCTATAGTCTATAGAACAGAGATGTCAAACTCAAGGCCCACAGGCCAGATCTAATCATACTGCAGGCTGGATTTGGCCTGTGGGCCTTGAGTTTGACATGTCTGCTGTAGAAGAAAAGCTTCAATAAATTCTATTGAGTAAGTTAGAATGGCCACCGCATCCCTCGGAGTACGTATGATATATGTGGATCTATGTGCACCCTTCAAGTGCATTGAATTATAATTCTAAGAATTTCCAGATCCTCTATGTTACAGTCATCTGAAGTATGCTAGAGAGTTTTTACTGATAGTTCTAGCATTTGAAATCTAAGAACCAGAAAACTTTGAATCTATACAAATAACCTGTATACTGAATGAGTGAAAAAGAGGGCTGTGAAAATATTTACAGACCTCTCACATCCTGGATATAAACTGTTTCAACTCCTACCCTCAAAACGATTCTGTAGAGCACTGCACACCAGAAGATCTAGACACAACGCCATCACTCTGCTAAATGAATAATTCCCTCAACACTGTCCAACTATTTGCAAAGTGTCCACTACTATTACTATTAATCTTCTCATTACTCCTTATCATCCATCCCCTCCCACTTGTGACTGTATGACTCTAACTTTGTTGCTTGTATCCTTACGATATATGTATATTGTCTGTTTCCTAGTACGATTTGATTGCTTATTGTACTTTATGACTATTATTGTTTTACCTTATGATTCTTGACTCTTGACAAATGTAGCTTTTCTTTTATGAACATTTAGAGCATATGCATCAAGACAAATTCCTTATGTGTCCAATCACACTTGGCCAATAAAGGATTCTGTTCTATTCTATTCTGTTCTGTTCTGTTCTGTTCTGTTCTGTTCCATTCCGTTCTATTCTATTCTATTCTATTCTATTCTATTCTATTCTATTCTATTCTATTCTAAAACTAGATATACTAATACTGTCTCAGAAGCTCATACATTTCTGCAAATATTTAAGGCCCAGAAACTTCTTAAGGAAAACCATAATTCACTGCTAGCACAGATACCTGGTATGAAAAAAGGTAAGATGCAATCTTTTGAGATTCTTCTGAGAAAATGCAGCCTATCTGGAGTCTTTTTATCTTATATAATGAAGCTGGTGAATCTTTGAGTCACTGCTAAATAACTGCTAAATAACGAACTGCAATTGGCTGAAAAAACAACAAACAATGATTTATTGAAAGTCTTACACTAGAATGTCTTCCTCTTCAAGACCATTAATCTCTCTTTCACATAAAGGTGAAACTGTGCACTGGTTTATTTTCCTGAAGTTAAGTCACTCTACAGTAAGACTATGCTGTTAACAATTACAATATGCCTAGAAGAAGAAAAAAATAATGTCCTGGAAACATAATTGTGGCATGAAATTCAAACAAGTGAAAGGCCACCTAGACAGACCACAACAAAACTTTTATTTATCTTCAAGGTAACTTGAAAGGTCAGCACAGAATGCTGACATTAATAGGCCTTTACAAAAATGAGCTGTCTTGATTGTTATCCCAAGAAGCGTGCTTTATGTTTAAAGCTATGCTATATCCAGGGCAGTCTTTTCAGAAGAAGAATTGGTCATAAAGAGCATATCATGGTATCAATCTACTGTTTCACAATGTTGCAGGTACAAATCAGGAAGCACTTTAAACACATAAGCCCCTATATGCCTCAATGGGTATATTCAAGTTTGACATTTTCACAGGACTTATTGAAATTGTTAGACAAATTCTTTGTACTACCTATCATAGGTCAGTTTGGTTAAGTGGTTAAGGCACCAGGCTAGGTGTGAATTCTAGTCTTACTTTATCCATGAAAGGCAGCTGGGTGATTTTGGAGCAGTCTCTTTCACTCAAGCCAGCTCATCTCACAGGATTGTTGCTGTTGTGGGAAAATAGGAGGAGGAAGAAAAACTTTTATGTAGGGGTGGGATTCAACTGGTATTACTACTATGCGTGCATGTAAAAAACCTGAAGCCATGCTGCCTGAAAAGCGCTGCGCACAGGTGCGTAGTATTTGAAACGCCTCTTTTTCCCTGCTTTTTCAACCTCAGCTGTGCCGTGCAAAGCAGCTGAGGTTGAAAAAGTAGGAAATAAAGGATAGGTAGAGCCTGGGTGGGTGGTGGGCCAAACAGCAGCAAACACAGAACCAGTTCGATATCTGCTGCTCTTCAGAGCTACCGGTTCTATAGAGCAAGTTAGAACTGGTAGCATCCTGGTTTTATGTATGTTCACCACTTTTGACATGTCCCTATCAGAATCTGATTCCAAGGGGGAGGCCGAGCAGCTAACAGGGAGTGGGAGTGTGGCTCCGATAGCTGTGGAAGAAACTGGGGAAGGACAAAGTCCAGCTGGGCAGAGCAGGGAAGAGGTAGAACAAGGCAGAGGAAATTCAAAGGAAGATCTAGGCCCACCCCCTCTTTATCCTAGGGCACGCAGGGAGGAATGGAGAAGGGAGCAATGTGAGTTGTGTGGCTTATGGGGGAGGAAAGGGCCCTGATTGCCTTCATTAGCTGCAGCTTGGAACACAGTGTTTAAAAAGGGAGGTTGTGCACAGCAACTCATGGGAAGCAAATCATGAGTTATCTTTTATAGCCGAGGCTTATCTGGGTTCCTGGCATCTTCCCAACTGTGTGTTTTGTTTGCCTTTGAAGTCTGCAATTCCATATCCTGCCTTGTGCAGTTAATTGCTACAACATGGTTTGTGTGAATTTTTATTTACCATTTATATATATTTTGTTTTCGGAGTGAATTTCCTTCATTTAAAGACTTTTCTTGGGAGAGTTTTTTCTCCAGCTGAAGGTAAGTGGACATTGGGGACAAAGTTGGAAGTATTAAAGGGACTTTTCTTACTTATGTGACTGTGTTGCCTTTGTGCCATGGCCTGGATCATCACAACCTTGAGGAATCTATAAAGATAATAAAGATGAGATATTAATAAATTGTTAAAATAAAAATGCACTGAATGCTCTAGAGCAGGGGTGTCAAACTCGTCATGACAGCGCCACATGATGTATCAGGATTTTTTCCCCTTTTGCTAAACTGGGCGGAGGCATGGCCTGTGCATGATGCATCCAGCCTGGAGGTCACGAGTTTGACAGCCCTGCTTTACAGTAAGGGATATGCCATGATTTAGTTGGAACCCAGACTTTAAACCTGAAGTGAAACTCACAAACTCACTTTAAAACACACAAAAAATGCACACAATGAAAGAGAACAGATGAATTTTAATTCATTTAACAAAGCATCATCTTATTTTTTCTCCAAAAGTGTTTTAACAAGGAAGAGGCAGTAGCAAATGAAACTAAAAAGCTTTTGTTGTTCATTTATGGAGATAAGAACTTTATGATGGAAAACTATTGCAACACTGCAATCAGTGTGCGGGTCTGTGCCTGCAGTCAGAGGCGTCCCAAAGTTACACCATCATTCTTTAACAAAAATAAACATATATCAGTGATGGGAAGGGAAGGAGGGAGGGAGGAAAGAAGGAAGGAAGGAAGGAAGGAAGGAAGGAAGGAAGGAAGGAAGGAAGGAAGGAAGGAAGGAAGGAAGGAAGGAAGGAAGGAAGGAAGGAAGGAAGGAAATGGAAGCAGCAGGCAAAGTGCATTAAAGTCCATATTTAAAAAAAACCTCTCTGCCAATAGTCTCAAATTCCATGGTGAGGATTGACTGTTTGCTGCTGTAACTTGATGATACAGGTTCAGACCATTGTGGACTGCAGAGGGTTTTTAAAGCTGGAAATGGGAACAATTTGCTCCTTGGAGGCTTCCTCCTCCAATTTCAACCCTTAATCTTCTCCTCCACCAAAAACCTTTTAAAATAGCCTTGCTCTTCCTGTATCATCATTATCCAATGATTGGCAATTCCAACTCTGGGAAAGTTTTCCAACCATGACATAACAGCTGTGCAAATTTTGCTTTAGTTAGGAAAGGTTAGCTTTAAAGCAAGAAAGGATAGTTTTAAAACCAAAGAAGTGAAGATTTAGGACACATCCTCATGAGATCGTCTGATCCTTCTATTTCTCACTTTTTTTTTTTCAACAGCAGGACTCAATTCAGGGCAAAATCATTTACAGACGTCCCCCAACTATTTTTACCCATTTAAAATCCCTTTGTCAGAAGAGATTATCTTTCCTCAAATATCACTTCAACCATTAAAAAAAGGAGCAACAAGTTTTATTTTTACAGAATCTGGTCAGAGTTTCCTGAGTTGCGGATGCATAAGTATACATATGTTTTGATGTGTTTGTATGCCTGCACATATCCTTTTAAAAACTTTCGATCATATGTTATTATATTGTTAACTCAGGCCCAATTGTGTAGTTGTATAGTGAAGAAATGTATATTTATTTATTTTAGTGATAAAATGGTAATTTTATGTCAACATATTGTTATTAATATTAGCATTTATTATTTAATATTTTTTTCAAAGGAACTTTAATTTCATAATTTGACTAGTTCCATTTTATCTACGTCAAAACAATGTGTCAGAACTAGTGCTTCCCCTAGAACACAAAATCAGGTTGTTTCCAAAACTTCTGACTGAAATTCCTTCCTTGTGACAAGCACAAATGTAAATGTCATTTGGATACAACACAAGAATATTTTTCATTTTATTGTCTTATTTGAACTGCAACCCTATCTGATACCACTATTTGATACCACTATTCCACATTATAAATTGCACCACTAATTAAACATTATAAATTATATAATTGATATATAATGTAATATACATTAAGTTATTTGTAATTGTGAAATTTACAATTATCCTAACCTACCATCACAAGAGAAGCTACACAAATTGAAAAGTGCTAAATGTGCTAGATGTGCTCACAAATATAATTTCCCAGTTGGTGACTGACTTGGTCAAATAAATTATTTACACCAATGCCTGAAACAGTTCCAACTTTTCTAACTGGATGTGGCTACAGATTCCACTGAGAGGAATGGAGTTTAGTTACATTATAATATCAATACAACATAGGTGTTGATACCATATTTTAAATAATCAAGAGCTAGTTTGGTGTAGCAGTTCACACATCAGGCTATAAATTGGGAGACTGTGAATTCCAGTCCCACTTCAGGCACAGAGCAGCTGAGTAGCCTTTGATCAATCCTTCTTTCTCAATCTTAAGAAGCAGGCAATGGCAAATCATTTACAAAATCTTGCTAAAATAACTCCAAGGACATGTCCTGGCAGTCACCAAGATCAATAATGGCTTGAAGGCAGCCCCACCTCCCCTAGTCCAAATGGGTTGTTTATGAGAGCTTGAGGGATTATAATTTCCATCTCATCCATATCTCATGTCAAAAGGTTAATATAATGGGAGTTGAAGCAGACCTAAGCTTGGGGCAATTCTACTTTGAACGGAAAAGGCAAAAATCAGTAAGAAGCCTACCAGTTTTATTATTACATTTATAGTGGATGCATTTCCAAAATACATATTGTTTTGCTATCTTCTGAAACTCAGCACACATCACATTAGCCTTTAAGGAACTGCTAAAGATGCTTCCCATCTCCATTAGTGAATCTCATTCTCATGTATTTTCAGTCAATCAAGTTGGAGTTGGAATGTTCCCAAGTCCATTTTGAGATCATGGATGTCTCTATTTCCTGATTTATTTCCTAGAACTGTTCGGGGATAAAGTAGGAGTATAATAGATTTACTATATTTGGGCTACAAGCATTTGGATGAGATACAGACTGCAATAAAAATTAGGGATTTCATTATTACTTAGTTCAAATATGGTAGCCCTTTGATAAACATTCCTGAACTCTCTTAAGAAGGTCAACAAAAAAGATACAACATGCATACAATATAACACATCAATATATGTGATATTTGGGAGACCATCACAAGAAACCCTTTTGATAGATGTTTTATTACACCATTCAGATATTATAACAATTCAATTCTTCCTTTGCCAAAATGAATTTCATAAAATAAATTGGGATGTTGTTCTTTTCAAAACTATGCCAATTCAAAAGATTTTGGAGAGTTAATATTAAGATTTTTAAAAGATAGTAATCATGTATTGCCTGAGACATGTATTGCAGACTTTATTAGAGCTATTGAAAGACACTACAATGGGAAAAATATTACTTGGGGGTAGTAAGATTCGAGAAAAATGAAATATGTCCCTGTATTCCATCATTCCAGAGTTGGAGATGAAGGTCTAAATGTTAAAATGATTTGGTTTCCAATTTCCAACTGGAATTATGGTTCTGTCTTTTATGCTTTTGTTTTATAAGTATTTTTTTTAAAAAATATAACAATTAATGAACATGTTTTAAAGTCTTCTAGATTTCCCACTTTTATCATAACACCCAGAAAAATAATGGCTGCAAACATTTCTAAAACCACTTGCCATTCAAATACATTTCAACCATTTGCCATCTCCAAGGAATTTGGTAAACTCTGCATGTTTAATATTTATACCTTTCTGCTAACATCACAAGAATCTTAATTTAGAATGACATTATTTTATATAACAGTCAGAGCAAAGGCTTAGTATGTTATTCAAATATAAATGGATATATCTTGGTTATTAAATTGTTGCAATGGAAAAAAATCTAGGAAGACTGTGGAGGTTTGGTCAGTTGGTTTTATCTATTGTTTTGATTGATACCATTAATGGCCTTAAGCAGCATACCATTGATTTATTATTCTTTTGTAATGTATGTGTCTATGTGATATGTATATGTGCAATAAATTATAATAAAAGATGTTATCATGTAGGTTTCTTTGGGTAAGTTGTTACAAACATTTCTCAGAAGCTGCTGCAAAACAAAATATACAGTAGTTTTGAGCCTAAAGAAAATCCATTCTTTAGCAGCCTCAAACTGAGCATACAAGTGATATCCCTTCCTCACAATAATTTCCAAATCCTTATTAAATTGGCTGTTGACTTAAATGCTGTTCGTACAATGAAGAAGATTCTCCAACTCTTTTGCAAGTCCACTTTTCTTTGTTATATTACTCTATTAGAATTATAGATCCTAGTATTTCATAGTGTACTGCACTACTCTTTAGACAATAACTGTACTATCCAATTTAACATTTCTATTGTTCTACCCTGCAGAATTTTCATATCTGACGGTTGTTTTATTGTAAATATGAAAACTCCAGCATCTGTAGTTTCTTTTGTGGTTAAATATAACACTGCTATTTCTTACAACCCATTTGTCTTCCCACTGTTAAGATTTCTTTCGAAATTGATCGCATGTCTCACAGCTTCAGAATAAGTAAAATGTATTCAGTAATAATGCCACAGTTGCACATTTCTCAGAACTTAGTCATTTCTGTATAATATTCATTATCAATAGTGCACATTTTAAAATACCTGAATATCTGGGGATGTGTTGCTGGTGGGGATATTTTTTAAAAAAGAAGAAGACAAATTCATTATAACAGCTTAAGTCTGACACATGTGATCAATGTTTTTGAGGAACAGGGGTTTATATTCTGCATTGCATTGCTCTGGAAGACTAAAATGCTCTTGGCAGGTGTAACAGGATATGAACTTCTATGCAGGATGTCAGATTTTGAGTAGGAGAAATGGATTGCTTGCAGGTCACTTTTATCTTGCTGTCATGCAGAAGAAGGAGAAATGAAATTTACTTTGATACACTGATCATTGTTTCTTTCAGTAATGTTCATTACTTGAAGCAATGGATATTTGTGCTGTCAGTACAGTGCTATAGTGTGCCACCTTGTATGAAGGGTTTTCTGCATTTTAGCTCTCCATCTTCTGGATCCACAAAGCTATGGAGCCACCAATATGCCATGTTTCAGGTCCATCTGTTGCCATAGTAAATACACAAGTCCTGACCATTCCTATTTTTTTTTCCTTTTGGATTTCTTTTTTATGACACCTTCAGAAGTTCAGATGAATTTCTGAAAAGAAAAAGAGAGAATGATGGAATGGAAAATAAAGAATTATATGACATAATTGAAATAAATGTTGATAAAAGGCAAGATATTTAGTTATGGGCTTCATATATGAATATAATATATTTGAATATAATAATTATATTATTCTAAAATAATAGAAAAGAAAGATGAGAAAAGGTTAGACATCTGGCTATGAATATATAAAACTGAAGAATATGTGTGTGTATATATAATATATATATATATATATGTGTGTGTGTGTGTGTTTTCTTAAGTTTTCGCGGGTACTTACATGTCTGATTCAGCTTTGTTCGGGTATTTTCCCACGTGGTGCTTTTAAAGTTGTAGCAACGTTTCAGCAGAATCTCATCTGCCATCATCAGGCTTCTGTATGGTGTTTGTGAGTCAGACTTTTACAGTGGTTTCAGATTTAAATTTGGGGCAGCCTATTGCTGTGTCAGAATGGTTTTTTCTTCCTCCTGATTGGTTGAGAGTCTTGGTCTGTGTTTATTGGTCTTGGAGTTTGCTGTGCTCTGCTACTAGTATCTTCTGTCTGTTTTTTTTGGGGGGGGGCTCTTTTTGTATCTCGATTGGCTGGCAACATTGTGTTACTTTATTGGAGGCCTTTAGTGCAGCTTGGCTTCGGGTAAATGGACGGCTATCATTCGTTAGGAAGCTGGGTTTCATCTGGGTGCCTGGTTGGGGTGTGTTTGAGCTGGAGGTATCAGGGGGGATCTGTTTGTGCCCAGGTGTTTGCCTGGCTTGTGGTGTGGAGATTTTTTTGTTTGTGAGTGCTGGCTTCCAAATGATTGACAGCCTGGTGGAATCATCTCTTCTGTTCATGCTTTCTGGTCTTTTTTCAATCTCTATGGCTTCTCTGATGATTCTGTGGCTGGGATTTTCTATGGTGGCTAGGGTTTTGGTGCCATTGAAGTTGATGTTATGACCTGTGGCTTCCATGTGTTGGACAAGTGAGGAAGTGTGTTCCAGCTTTTTGACTGCATTTTTGTGTTCATCCAGGCGGGTGCTTATTCTTCGATTGGTCTGTCCAATGTATGTGGCCGGGCATGATGCACAGGGGACTTCATATATGCCTTGGTTTTCCAGGTCAATTTTTTCTTTGGGGTTCCTGAGGATGGCTGCTATTTTTCTGTCTGTTTTGAAGGCAGTCTTGATGTGGTGTCTGTATAGAATCTTACTAATTTTATCTGTAGTGCCTCTTATGTAGGGCAGGACAGCTGTTCCATAGGTCTGTTCATCTTCTGGGTCTCTATTATGTCTCAGTGTGTTTTTGTGGATCAAGTTGGTGATTTTGCTTTTGTGGAAGCCGTTGGCTGTCAATATTTTAGTCAGGGTGCATAATTCAGTCTTAATGTGTGTCTTGTCTGCCAGGCGCTTGGTTCTAGTGTTTTCTTCTGGTATATGGTGTGTCCTAGTGTGCCATCTGTTTTCTTGTAGATTAGTACATCTAGGAATGGTAGTTGTTTGTTTGTTTCTGTTTCCATGGTAAACTTGATTTTGGGGTGTGCGCTGTTTAGGTGTGTTAGGAAGTTGTTTAGGTTTTCTTGTCCATGGGGCCAAATCACGAATGTGTCATCGATATATCTTCACCATAGTTTGGGTTTGAGTATGGCATTAGCCAGGGCTCTGGATTCGAATTCTTCCATGAACAGGTTTGCAATGACAGGTGACAGTGGTGATCCCATGGGGGCTCCTTCAATTTGTTTGTATCTTTGTCCTTTGTATATGAAATATGTGTTGGTTAAGCAGTGTTCTGTTAGTTCCATGAGGTGTTTAGCTGGTTGGTATTTATTTTTGATGATTTCGAGGGTCTCTTTTATCGGGACTTGAGTGAATAGTGAAACCATGTCAAAACTTACAAGCAGATCTTCTTGCTCCACGTGTAGATCTTTGATCATTTCCAAGAAGTGGTATGAGTTTTGTACATGAGAAGCTGCTGTTTCAGCATGGGGCTGTAGCTCTTTTGCTAGGTGTTTTGCCAGGTTTTGTAGTGGTGCTCCTCTGGAGCTGACTATGGGTCTGAGAGGTATGCCTTCTTTGTGTATTTTTGGGAGGCCGTATAGTTTGGGGCATCTGGAAGATTTCTCTCTGGGTATGATCTTGTGTTGGATCTCTTTGCTTATGTGGCTGGTTATAATTTTCTTCTTGGTTAATTCTTCCAGATATGTGGTTGGGTCTGTGTTTATGGGTTTGTATGTGGAGTCTTGGAGTAGGTCTGTCAATTTAGTTTCATAGTCTTTTCTGTCCATTACTACAGTGGCATTCCCTTTATCTGCTGGGAGGATGATTATGCTGCTGTCTCTTTTCAGGGTTTGTAGCGCTTTAATTTCATCTTGCTGTAAGTTGCTTTTGGGTGGTTTGCTTGTGCATAGAATGTTGGTAACTTGGTGTCTTATTTTATCAGCTTCATCTGTATTTAATTTAGTTAGGCTGGATTCTACTGCACATATGATGGATTCTGTGGGGATTTTTTGGGGTGCTATAGCATAATTGAATCCTTTGGTTAGGACTTCTGTTTCTGTTTTGGTGAGTTCTCTGTTGGAAACATTGTACACTAATTGTTTCAGGTGTTGTTGTGAGTTGTTGGGGGTTTTCTTGTCATGTTCTAATTTCTTTAATTTTTTCAAGAGCTTTTCCTGTTTGTAAATGTTTGCAGATTCAGCTCTCCAAGTTGTAAGTTGTTTTATCTTGTCCCAAAGTAGAGGGTGGATTTTGCTGCTCAATTCCAGGTGTAGTGCTAGCAAATCTTTGTTTAACTGGTCTAATTGGAATCTCTTACTGTGGAGCTCGTTCCTTAGTAGAGCCATTTCAGTTCTTTTCAGGATACGTTTAGTGGCTGCTGTGCTTTGATGAAATGTTAATTTGAAGCAGGTTGGTGTAGTATTGTTGTCTCTGCAGCTGCGTAGGAATTGGAGGTCACATAGTATTACTGCTCTTTTAATTTCCAGTTTCTCGTAGGTTTTGATCTGGTTGTTTATTCCCTCCCCGTAGAGGTTTGATATTTGTTTTCTTAAGTTTTCGCGGGTACTTACATGTCTGGCATTCAGCTTTGTTTGGGTATTTTCCCACGTGGTGCTTTTAAAGTTGTAGCAACGTTTCAGCAGAATCTCATCTGCCATCATCAGGCTTCTGTATGGTGTTTGTCTGTGAGTCAGACTTTTACAGTGGTTTCCAATTTAAATTTCGGGCAGCCTATTGCTGTGTCAGAATGGTTTTCTCTTCCTCCTGATTGGTTGATTGCCAGCCAATCAAGATACAAAAAGAGCCAAAAAAAACGGACAGAAGATATTAGAAGCAGAACACAGCAAACTCCAAGACCAATAAACACAGACCAAGACTCTCAACCAATCAGGAGGAAGAGAAAACCATTCTGACACAGCAATAGGCTGCCCCAAATTTAAATCGGAAACCACTGTAAAAGTCTGACTCACAGACAAACACCATACAGAAGCCTGATGATGGCAGATGAGATTCTGCTGAAACGTTGCTACAACTTTAAAAGCACCATCATCAGGCTTCTGCATTGTGCTCGTCTGTGAGTCAGACTTCTACAGTGGTTTCAGATTTAAGATACATCGATGACACATTTGTGATTTGGCCCCATGGAAAAGAAAACCTTATCAATTTCCTAACACACCTAAACAGCACACACCCCAAAATCAAGTTTACCATGGAAACAGAAACAAACAAACAACTACCATTCCTAGATGTACTAATCTACAAAAGAAACCAGATGGCACACTAGGACACACCATATACCAGAAGAAAACACACACTAACCGCTACCTCAACGCCCAATCCCACCACCACCCAGCACAGATAAACTCCTTGGCTAAAACACTAATTACCAGAACCAAAACGCCTGGCAGACAAGACACACATTAAGACTGAACTATGCACCCTGACTAAAGTATTGACAGCCAACGGCTTTCACAAAAGCAAAATCACCGGCTTGATCCACAAAAACACACTGAGACATACATGAGACCCAGAAGATGAACAGACCTATGGAACAGCTGTCCTGCCCTACATAAGAGGTACTACAGACAAAATTAGTAAGATACTACACAGGCATCACATCAAGACTGCCTTCAAAACAGACAGAAAAATAGCAGCCATCCTTAGAAACCCCAAAGATAAAATTGACTTGGAAAACCAAGGCATATACGAAGTCCCCTGTGCATCATGCCCGGCCACATACATTGGACAGACCAATAGAAGAATAAGTACCCGCCTGAATGAACACTAAAATGCAGTCAAAAAGCTGGAACACACTTCCTCACTAGTCCAACACGTGGAAGCCACAGGTCATAGCATCAACTTCAATGGCACCAAAACCCTAGCCGCTATAAAAAATCCCATCCATAGAATCATCAGAGAAGCCATAGAGATTGAAAAAAGACCAGAAAGCATGAATAGAAGAGATGATTCCACCAGGCTGTCAATCATTTGGAAGCCTGCACTCATAAACAAAAAAAATCTCCACACCACAAGCCAGGCAAACACCTGGGTACAAACAGATCCCCCCTGATACCTCCAGCTCAAACACACCCCAGATGAAACCTAGCTTCCTAACTAATGATAGCCGTCCGTTTACCCAAAGCCAAGCTGCACTAAAGGCCTCCAATAAAGTAACACAATGTTGTCAGCCAATCAAGATACAAAAAGAGCCAAAAAACAGACAGAAGATATTGGAAACACCAATCAAGCAGAACACAGCAAACTCCAAGACCAATAAACACAGACCAAGACTCCCAACCAATCAGTATGAAGAAAAAACCATTCTGGCACAGCAATAGGCTGCCCCAAATTTAAATCTGAAACCACTGTAAAAGTCTGACTCACAGACGAACACTATACAGAAGCCTGATGATGGCAGATGAGATTCTGCTGAAACATTGCTACAACTTTAAAAGAACAACTACAATGACGTGACATGTATGGCATTCAGCTTAGTTCGGGTATTTTCCCACATTATATATATATATATATATATATATATATATATATATATATATACACTCTCTCCTCTCTCTCTCTCTCTCTCATAACCATATATACACATATATTCAAATAGAATAAAAAATTAAAACTCCAGATGAAACCATTTCTCTAACTTAACTAATTACATTATCTTGACATAAGAATCAAGCTCTCCATTGCTCTGAGATTGTGAAAGTAGAATTCCACTGCATTTGGATCTTATCTATTGCCCAGAAAACCCAGAAGGACTCTATTTCCCTCATCCAATTCTAAAATAAAAAAAAAAATAATCTAAATCTAATCCCTTATTTCCGCCAGACATAAAAATCCTGTACAAAACTTGATTTACTTCTTCCAGCCAAAAGAAGAACATTCAATGGCTCTGTAATAAAGAGCTGTAAAAATATTTCTCCAATCTCTTTCATTGCCCAAGAGATCAAAACTCTTTGGATGGAGGTCTATAACTTCTGCCAATGAGATGAACATCACTGAAAGGAGGAAACCATCTTGCAGCTGCCAGAAGCCAGAAGAGATATTGTGTAGGCCCTGTTTCACTTTCTTGGCTACTTTTCTTAGACTGAAGTGATGAAGAGCAGCACCTTCTAGTTCTTTAATTGGCCAATAAGCTATCTCCTGATCTATAGATAGAGAAGTCTGTCAATCATTCCTTCAAAATATGTACCTTATGTCAAAAGAAAGATACATTGGTCTGAGAATAGTTGGAAAGGAGATTCTATCATCTTTTTATTTTTTATGTGTCTTAAAACTAATATATGGATTCTTCTCTCATAAATTCCATTTATTGCACTTGTGCCATCCCACACAAGTTTCTTGTTCCTTTAGTCCAGTGCTTCCCAGGGGGATGTGGTGTTGCAGTGGCTTAATGACACTGGAACTGCCAGCCATAAATTCTCTGCACTCTGGAAATTCAAGCCCAGCTCCATGTGCCAGAGTGCTTGGTCCTTTTGCTTAGTCCCTAGCTCTTGCCCACCCAACAGTTTGAAAGCATGCAATTGCAAGTAGATAAATGGGTACATTTTTGGTGGGAAAAACCTAGCTGCATTCATGTGTGCTGAAAGCAGAAGCAGGTGCTGGACCAGGAAGGACATGAGGTATTTTGGCACCAGGCAAGGTAAAGCAAGACTTGCAGCATAGTGTGGAAGAGCCAGCAATACAAGCATTGCTAGTTAATTGGTGTAAAGCTAGTTCACCCCCCATGGTGCACCAAGGATAGCTGCGCAAGTGCCAAACAAAACAAACTAGAAACCTAGGCTGCCATAATTGCATTGTGTGTCTAGCACATGTAGATTTCCCTGACAGTGTATGCCATATGCTAAATAAATAAATAAGTGCTTCCAAACCTAGGTAAATTACCCCAAATTAAATAAAAGTGGTTTTTCTTTGGGTAAAAACATACAAAGCTATTACCCAATCATAATAGGGATATTTACATTAAAGTGTTTTGCTTGCATTGGGTAAAAAAGACTTTTTGATAAGCAGTTTTGGATAATGAAGGAAAATGTTTGGAAAACAAATTTTAAACAGACAACCATTCATTGGTCCAATCATAAATAAGACATATTTTAAGCACATAAGGATCTTGCCTATTCTTCCAGCAAATTATTGCTATGAAATATTCACTCTTACTTCGAGTTGAGGTTTTTATTAAAGTGGATAATAAAATGTAAGCTTAGGAATTTACAAAAACAAATAAGCCAACATTTCAACCCATATGAAATTTTATATTGAATCACACAAAAAGCAAATGTTTGGAAAGAGCAACCCCTCATCTCCCTATATTTATTGAAGAGTTATGTTTCATCTTTAGAACTTTATATCTAACAATATAATCTCAAAGCCTCCCTAGACAAAAGCACCACAAAATTGTTTCATGTACCCAAAAAAATTAAATTGAAGGATGGATCACGAAAATGATTAAACTTGATTTCTGCCTTAGATCAACACTCCTCAATTCTGCCTCATTTACAATTCCCTTTATTAGATTATATTTCACTTTTCATCTGCTTGAACATAAATATAAGAAAGAAAATATTTCTGTTCACTTAACATCCATGATTTTTTTTTTCTACAAAAGGAGGTCAATCCTATAAAGAGGAAAAGAAAATGGGTTCTATAGAAACATGATGGAAACAAAAATGGTCAAAAGCCTATAGAGAGCTATAGTGATTGCTGTTGATTCGAAAGTAGGTTTAGCCATATTTATTTTCCTTCTATTTATGTCAGAACTTTATTTCCTTGATTTATTATTTTTCACATCTTTTTTCTCTTTATATGTCATTGCTTCCCCAGAAAATGAAAAGTCTGATGGAGAATGTAGCAGTGTGTGTTGTTGGATTACATAAGCATCTCATCCATTCAAAAGTACAGTGGACACCAACCAGTGGGCCGCAGCCCACTGGTGGGCCATAGAAAAATGTTGGTGGGCCGCAGAAGAAATGCCCCCCAAAAGCAATTAATCTGGGTCAAGGAGTTCTTGTGCCTCCTGGCTCTTCAAGGGACCCTGGAGTCAGGTCCCTGAGATGCATACGCCAACCAGCTCTCACACACAGTGGTGGTGGCAACAACAGTGCCCACCCCCAGCGCCCACTGTCAGTTCTTCCCCATTAGTTCTCTAGCTTTTAATTGCTCCCACCTCTCTTTCCTTCCCCCTCTCCCAGTGCCCACATGCAGGCAGGCAAGAAAAGGGAGACGGAGCTGTGTGCAGCTTCTCACTACCGCTGCGGCAGCTTTGCCTGCATCTCCGAGGCTTCGATGTTGGGAGAGGCAGCAGGGGCTGGAAGAGCTGCTGAGTGCTGCGCACAGCTCTGTTTCCCTTTCCTTGCCTCCCTGCACATGGAAGGAAGTGGGAAGGAAAGAGAGAGAACTGGGAGCAATTCAAAGCTAGAGAACTAACGGTGAAGAGCTGACAGCGGGTGCTGGGGGAGGGAACTGTTGCTGCCACTGCCACCGGGTGTGGGAGCTGGTTGGCATGTGCAGCTCAGGGACCTGATTCCGGAAACCCTCAGAGAGCCAGGAGGC
Source organism: Hydrophis major (assembly GCA_033807585.1). Lineage (NCBI taxonomy): Eukaryota > Metazoa > Chordata > Lepidosauria > Squamata > Elapidae > Hydrophis > Hydrophis major. The sequence goes on along the minus strand of CM066332.1, from coordinate 33,241,675 downwards.
GTGAGAACTGCAAGCGGGAACATTTGGTGATTTCAAAAAACTCCTGCAACGTGGTAGATTGGCTTTTTGTAGGTCTCAGTGAAAGAGTGAGTTTGTTTCATCTCCTTTCCTCCTCTGGTAATGCGAGAGATACTTTCTCTCCCCCCCCCCAAATAATCAGTGGGAATGGCTGGGTTTGGCAGGGAAGTGCTAAAGCGGGAAAAGTGCCCCCAGGGACACCTTTCCTTGCCTGTCTCCAGGTGAGGCTGGAAGAGCCCCCCCCCAAACTTTTCCTCAGCTGCAGATCTGAGCCTCTCAATCCTCCACCTGGTATTTGAAAAGAGCTCCCACTTTCTCCCCCTCCCCCCTGCAATTAATCACCAAGTGCAGCAGTCCTTCTGCAGGCCGATGCCTGCTGAGAAGCCCTGGGAGTGGCAGCCAAGGGGCGCTGCCCCCCAAGGACAGCAACGCCCCCTTTCTGCCTCTGCTTCTCCCAGGGGCAGTTCCCTGAGGCCCCTCAGCTCAGAGACACACACACACACATACCTCCCACTTTTCTATCTCTTTGGAAGGTGCCAGGTGTGGGGAGGCTTCCAGCCCGGAATGTTTTATTTTGTTATCATTAAACATTTACATTTTTGTTATAATTAAGTAAGTAAGTGTGTGTGTGCGTGCGTGCATGTGTATGTGTGTATCATGTATGAATGTGTGTGTGTATATCTGTATATCTATACATATAAATTAAATTTATATTTAACATGAAAAAATTTGTATTAAATATATTAGTTTTTTTAAAAAAATTGTATTCGTGGTCCTCAAGATTTAAAAGTATGAGTTTGGTGGTCCCTGAGATCCAAAAGGTTGGCAACCCCTGCTATAGTAGAAACCAATTTCTTCATATAGAGAGAAACTTTTGGATGACAGTAACAACTCTGCTATGGCCAGTAGGAAATCCCATATAACTTTACTTCATCACTGTTACTTCATCCCTTGCTCACCTCCAGTGCCACTTTTCTTCTTTCCTTTCTTTAAACTTTCTTTAGCAAATCCTCAAAGAACAGTTCTCTGTAACTACACTGGGGGCTACCAGAATATGAATAAAAATACTTCCCAATAATAAAGCATATTTTTCTAGAGCACTAGCAGAGCAGTGCTAGTGCTAAGAAAGGTGGAGGAAAGAGAAGAGGAAAGAGAAGAGGATGAATAGCTGCAAAGTGTATGGAGTCTGTTACAGTGGCGATTGGTAGACCAGGTTAGGGACATGAAAGGAAATGTGTCTAAGAGGCCCTTGGCAGTCAAAAAGATTTGGTGGCACATAAATGATCAGAAAAGAAAAAAATTTGGGGCAGAAAACAGAGTATAAATGTTGTGTTAACTGGCAGCAGGTGCGGACAGTGGAGGAGAGCGAGGACTCAGATGAGGGGCCAGGACCATTAGGGAGTGGACTGCTGACTTCAGAGATTGTGGCAGCAGTGATGAGGAGGTTCCCGAGGAGCCTGTGCCAAGTGCACGTGCGTGTAGGATTGATCGTAGGAGAGAGCAGTTACAGCAGCACAGGTGACTCAGGAGTAAGGCTGCAAGGTAATGGCCCCTCCCTCAAGAGGATAAAAGCCAGGTTTGAAGAAGCATTCTTTGCAGAATTAATTTGCACAGTTAGTATTTGAAAATTCTTGTAACTATTTTCTTATCTTTGCATTTTTGGCAGCCTGGAACAATAACTTGGCAAGGCTCTTTCTTGTTGGATCTAATTAGTTGGAAGCAGCCGTTTATCTGTGAGCAAACAGAATTTGTAGATTAAACTTTAAAAGGTGGCGGCGGCTGCCTTTGTCTTATGTTTGTTCTCTTGGAACCAGGTTAGGTCAGAACAATATGTTAGAATGTTTAAATCTGGAGATTTCCAAGCAAAGGTTTCCTTGGGGCTTCTATATAAAGTAGAGCTTGACTAACAGTGGTGATGGACTATTAGACATCTCCACTGCTCTGATAGAGAAATGCTTATTTCAGATTTAATTATCTCATTGGGAACTTTTGTTTTACTGGTTGAAATAGGCAGCACTAAGTGGATTATTGCTCCAAATGTTACTTGTCAACAGGGTTTAGTTTAGTTTAGTTTAGTTTATTGTCATTGCACTTTGTACAACAAAATCAAACACTGTCTTCAGTACACATCATGACCATGACCATGAAAATAAACACAAACACACATCCTTCAGCCTCCACACATTGAACCGAACCCCCCCAACACCGCACCAATACTGCACTATACAACAGAATTCAAAAGAGCTACCGCTCTGGGATAGAAGCTATTTTTCAGCCTATTTGTCCTTGTTTTTATTATTCTGTACCATCTGCCAGATGGTAACAGTTAAAAAAAAAAAGAGTTCCCAGGATGAGATGGATCTTTGAGAATGTTTTGAACTTCTTTAGGCAGCGGGAGCTATAAAGCTTTTCCAGAGAGTGGAGAGGGCAATCGATAATCTTCTGGGCAATTAACCCTCTGGAGTGCTTTCCTATCTGCCACTGTGCAATTGGCAAACCATACAGAAGTGCGGTAAGTTAAAATACTCTCTATAATACAACAGTAGAAGGTCACCAGCAGTATGTCATTCAGTTGTTGTTTTCTGAGAAGTCTCAGGTAATATAATCTCTGCTGGGCCCTTTTGACCACTGCAGCACCCCAGGTCAGGTCCTCTTTTATGGTAACTGTTAAGTACTGAACATGGGTCGGAGTAAATGGAAACAGCCTCTGAATAGTGAACTTTCAGCTCTTTATTTGCAAAGTGACTTCTCAAAACAACAACAGTGAACTCTGCCTTATATAGGCAACCCTTGTGAGAATTGTCCATTAACGAGCTATGAACGCTAGCTCTTTTAACCAATAAGAATTCTCTGTTAAGGGCCAATCGGATTCCTCAGAACTAACCAATCCGATCTGGCCGCCTAACAGCCAATCAGAAGTGCAGGGCCAGAACCCTGCACTTTACCTCAAGCTCATACTTTATTAACTATGGTACATACACAACACTCCTTCCCCCTGGCTTCTTAATTACAGTGTAGTTATATAGTCCTTTAGATAGGACGGTTGTCTTTTAACTCTTTCGGATTTTCGTTGGATTGGTTGGTTGCAATCCTGTTGAGGTAGATTGTTGTTTGGCAGTGGTTCTGCTTCTTGCTCAGCTGCAATTTCTTGCAGTGCAAACGTTTCTCCTTCCTGCTCCATTTCCTGAGTATCACTTAGTTCGTCGCTCCCTTCGAGCAGATTCCCTGGAACTTCATCTTCTTCCGTACCTCCCCCCCCCTCAGTTTGGTCATGGGGGGGTTGTTGACTGGCCATTGTGAGTCGTGACCGTAATTGGTCAATATGCCGTTTCTACAGTTTATTGTCACAGCATTTCACTACGTAGGATTTAGGGCCGGTCACTCGTACTACTGTCGCCTCTATCCATAATGGGTCACCCGATAAGTTCTGTGCGTAAACGAGGTCTCCTACCTGGAAGGTGCGACAGCGGCCACTGGATCCAATTGGTTTTTCCAGTTCGTAAGCAGGGTGCAACCGGTCGAGGTGGGAGAGGAGTCTTCGTCCCATCAGTAGTTCGGCGGGAGTTCTGCCGGTGACGCTATGTGGAGTTATGTGTTGCAAAAAGAGAATTTGGTTGACCTTGTCATCGATGTTGTCATAGTCCACTTTTTGCAAAGTCTTTTTAACAAATTGGACCATGCGCTCAGCTCGGCCATTGGTCGCAGGGTGCACAGGCAAGGTGAGTGCATGGCGGATGCCGCGGTCAGTGAGGTACTGCTCGAACATTAGTGCCGTAAACTGTGGCCCGTTATTGGACACCAGGACATCTGGCAATCCGTGGGTTGCAAAAAGTCTGTTTAGAATCTTGATCACCGCCTTGGAGGTCGTAGTCGTCATGCGATGAATTTCTAACCAATTGGAGTATGCGTCGACTGTCAGCAGGAAGGTATAGCCCTTGGTTGGCCCCGCAAAATCCAGGTGGATTCTGGACCAGGGTCCACGTGGCATCTCCCATTCAGTAGGCATGGCTTTTGATGGGGCGTTGCTGACTTGTTGGCAATTGGAACACGCTTTAACCCACTGCTCGATTTGCCGGTCCATGCCCGGCCACCATGCATAGCTTCGTGCAAGAGCCTTCATTCGCACAATGCCGGGGTGGCCCTCGTGCAGAATTCGCAGCAGCGTCTTCCGGAGTTGCTCTGGGACAATGACTCTATTGCCCCAGATGATACAGCCTTTTTGGGAAAAAAGTTCAGTCTGTCGAGATTTGAATTGTGCGAAGTCATCTGGTACTTGGTTCAATGGCCATCCACATTCTACCCAGCCTAGGACTCGAGCTAGGGTGTGGTCTCTTTTGGTTTCTCTCGCGATGTCTCGGGCAGTCATAGGCGGCGAGTTGAGTGTTTCGATTTGCAACATGGTTGCCGTTGGTGCCGGATCATCGAGAGTCTCTGGAAGTGGTGCTCGGCTTAATGCGTCAGCGTGGGGAATGGCTTTCCCCGGGCGATATTGCAGCCGATAATTATAAGCAGCTAGGAATTCTGACCATCGGGTCATTCTTGGGGATAATATGTAGGGGGTTGGCTTGTCCCTGGCTATTATCCCTAGCAACGGTTTGTGGTCAGTTATAATGGTAAATGTCCTTCCATACACATATTCATGAAATTTTGTTGCAGCTGAAACAATTGCGAGGGCTTCTTTATCAATTTGTCCATAGTTCCGCTCTGCTTGTGAAAGAGTCTTTGAAAAGTATGCAACAGGGGCTTCATTCCCATTAGGCAGTACATGGCTCAAAATGGCGCCCACCCCGAAAGGCGATGCATCGCAGGTTATAACTAACGGCAAAGTCTCATTATACTGCATAAGTATAGAGTCAGATGTGAGCAGTTTTTTAACATTCCGGAATGTTTGCTCTTCCTGGTAACCCCATACCCACAATGCTTTATTATTTCATAATCAGTGTAACGGTTCAGCGACAGTTGCCTTGTGCAGTAAAAATACATTATAGAAATTAATGAGGCCTAAGAACGCCTGGAGATCGGCCTTGTTGCGTGGCCTGGGAGCGTTTTTGATCACTTTTAATTTACTCTCGGTAGAATGAATGCCCTCGCTATCAATCCGGTACCCTAGAAACTCAACAGTCAGTATACAATTGACATTTATTTTTTTTCACCTTAAGTCCGGCCTCTTGAAATTTTTTTAGGATACATTTCAAATGGTCCTGTAAGATTTTTTTGGTAGGGGCTGCAATTAATACGTCATCAAAATAAGGGACCACACCCTTAATTCCCTGTAATAACCTTTCCATAAGGCTCTGGAAGATCCCCGGGGCTACACTAACTCCGAATTGCAATCGGGTACATTTAAAGGCACCCCTATGCATTACAATTGTTTGGGCTTGAGCTGTTTTTTCATCCACTGGTAATTGTTGATAAGCTTGAGCTAAATCCAATTTAGCGAAAACCTTCCCGCCCCCCAAGGAATGGAGGAGGTGCTGCATCACCGGAACTGGATACGCATTCTGCTGTAGGGCGTGGTTCAAAGTGGCCCGGTAGTCCCCACAAATTCGGATTGACCCATCTGGCTTAATGGGTGTTACAATAGGGGTTTCCCATGGAGAGTGATCGATGGGCTTCAACACCCCTTGAGCAATTAGCTTGTTGAGTTGTTTGTCGATTTTTGTTTAAGAGTGAACGGAACTCGACGGGGCTTCAAGCGAATGGGGGCTACTTTTGGATCTAGACTGAATGAGATCGAGGTCCCCTTATACTCACCTAAGCTGTCCGCAAAGACGTCACTGAACTCAGAGATAAGGTCTTCCTCCCACTCACAACCACCGACTCGGTTCACGCCGGCCACTTTGATGCCGAGTGGCGCGAACCATCGGAGGCCTAGTAGGCTAGGCCTATCTCTATCGATGACTGTTAGAGGTAAGTACGCTGTATGCTTCTTGAAGGAGACTTGGACTCGGCAGGACCCAACAACGGAGATTTGATTCCCTTGGTAGTCCTTGAGGATGAGGCGTTGAAATTGGAGGTCTTGGTGTAGAATTGTGGGGTTGCTTGAGCGTCTTCCAGGACACCATCGAGAGGGACGATCCCGAGTCGACCTCCATGTAGCAAGGCTGGTTCTCGATGGCTACCGTGACTCGGATTTTCTTAGTGTCTAAAGCTGAGGCGTGACCAATAGTGATAGTATGGTGAGCCTCTTCTCTCTGCAAAGCTCGATTTCTGTAGGAGTGGTTTACTGGCTCTCGCCTTATAGGACGGTTTCCTGTCGAATGGCGATAGTTAGCCCCTTTTGAGGCCTGGCTGAGTCCTGGTAAGCTGCGGCAGACCCGGCCGATGTGGCCTCGTTTCCCGCACTCATGGCAGAGTGTGTCGCGGAATTTGCATTCGGACCTGGCATGGTTTGCTCCACAGCCAGTGCAAGGACGTAAGGGCTTCGGGTGAGGGTCCCAGTCGGACCGCAGTCAATGGACCCCTTCTTCGTCGCTGTCTGACGATGAAGAGAGGTCCTCATGGTGCGTTGTCGCGAGCTGTCCTTCAGGCTTGGATAAAATGTCACTTGTCGGTGGTGGTACTGGAGTGCGGCTTCGCCATAGTTGTGCAGCCGACTTTTTGGTCACCTCTGCTGCCATGGCTTCGATGATGGCGTCGGCAAGGCTGATGTCGCCTTTCGCCATCAGCTTGCTTTGCAGGACTAGTGCATCTAGTCCCAGAACTATTCGATCTCTTAGTGCCTCTTCTAAATCGGCGAACCCGCAGAGGCACCCTAAATTTCGGATGTCCGCCACGAAATCGGCCACGCTTTCCCCTTTTCGTTGGTTTCTCTGATAAAACTCGTGGCGTCTCACGAGCGTAGGCACGGTTGGTGCGTATTGGTCTCTCAGGATGGGTTCGAGGTCGTCCCAGCTCATGGCCTTCACTTCTCACGGTTTGGCGAGTGCTTTAGCCATCTTAAATACGGCTGGGCTGCAATGCATCAGGAACAGTGCCCTTTTCTTTGCTGGTGTGGCGTCCTTCAAGTTATTCATTTCAAGAAATATTTGGAAGCGATGCATGTAGGATTCCCAATCCTCTTGGTTTGGATCAAATAGAGCGGGTGGTACGATGCCGCCGGACATGGTTCCGTTATTGGCGTCGTCTATCACGTGCTCGATATTGCTTCCTGGCTTCTTTGGTTCAGACATCTCCACATCCCACCTTCGTCACCAGTGTTAAGTACTGAACATGGGTCGGAGTAAATGGAGACAGCCTCTGAATAGTGAACTTTCAGCTCTTTATTTGCATAGTGACTTCTCAAAACAACAACAGTGAACTCTGCCTTATATAGGCAACCCTTGTGAGAATTGTCCAATAACGACCTATGAACGCTAGCTCTTTTAACCAATAAGAATTCTCTGTTAAGGGCCAATCGGATTCCTCAGAACTAACCAATCCGATCTGGCCGCCTAACAGCCAATCAGAAGTGCAGGGCCAGAACCCTGTACTTTACCTCAAGCTCATACTTTATTAACTATGGTACATACACAACAGTAGCACCCAGAAACATAAAACTGGCCACTTGCTCCACTCGGTCTCCATTGATAAGCAAGGGATGGATGACTGATCTGTTCCTTCTATAGTCCACTATATGGTCCTTGATCTTGTTGGTGTTGAGGACCAAGTTCTTGTCTCCACACCATGAAAGCAACCGGTCCACCTCATCTCGATAGGCAGACTCATTCCCCTCCCAGAGATGAGTCCCACCACCATTGTTTTCTTGGCCTGATAATCCCATTCATAATGCTACAGAATCAAATAGAATCAAAGTTGCCCATGGATATTTTTATGGTTGTGGTATGAATTTCAAAAGAAATTTGGTTTGAAAATCTGTATTGTTTACATGGGGTTAAGGTTAGGCACTCTTTTCCATCCAATAAATGTGCGAAAATTATAATGACTGTGCTTGAAACTTCCTTATATTTCTTCCCTTGTTAAAGCAAATTTGTAGCACAACCCCAACTATCAGGATAGATAAAGCATCAACTAATCCTGTTCAGGGGCAAAGAAAGCACTAGTTGACAGACTAGGGATGAGATTTTACATTGCAACTATGTGAAAAACAAGTCTTGGGAGGGGAATCCAAACTGATGCTGCTTGATAAATTAAAACTTTTCAGCTGGCTCAGCTGCATGCATACGACAACCATACTGAATCCTTCTCTTTCTCTTATAGCTACTACTCACTCTCTACTCCCATAACTTCTCATTCAGTTTTTACTGAGTCTCACAGGTCCAAATTTTGCTATAAATCTTTATAATTTTAAGCACTTACTGAAAGCACAGCATATCCAAAGGATATAAGCAATGCCCTACTGAATTGGATTCTTGACCCATCTAGTCTAATGGTCTGTTCTCACAGAGTCCAACCAATTGCACAAGGAAGCCCACTGGTCCTTCAGCAGATGGAAATCTCATCCCTAAACAAATTTTATTTATTTAAAAGGTTATGAAAGCTTGTATTTCCTAAGAAAAGGAAAGCATAAAAATCCATTTGCAAAACGTAAGAACCATAACAATCAATTTCTGTCAAAATATTATGTTTTTTTCAACATCTAATCTAGAAAAGAACTGATTTCTAAAGAATTTGCATGAATCTGTTTCTTTTTCTAACCAGGTTCCCAGAAGGAAGTTAATAAATGCATTACTTCTAGAAAAATGAAAACATCTGTTTTATGCAACAATCCTCTTATTGCAAATAGTTAATATTATATTCGCAGACTACCCAGAAAATCAACAACTTCAATTGAAATTTATTATCCAGAACTCCCCACAAATATGTCTTCTAACCCACAAGGAATATGTTCCTCATTTGAGTTGTGCATTAAATATAGACTCCTCTCTGCAAATGTCAGCAATAAGACTCCTAATCCTTTTCTGGAAAGTTATTGCCAAATGGAATTTTGCAGGAAGACGTTCTGTGGTCTGAAAGTTGTTCAAATTGAATTTGGAGGCATAGATGCTTTGTGGCTGCCATGACTGCTTTGTGGCTCCAACATCCCACCTACCAACTACTTATGACCACATAAGGCCAGAATTTGAAAGGACGGGGCCAGGATACGCTTGGTTTCAGCACCCTGCAATTTTGAAATCTTACTCAGACCTAGAGCCTCATAAAGAGCTCTATAATCTGAAAAACATTATTGTTTTTACATAATGCAGAATGCCTTAAAAACTGAAGATGTTATGAATCATACTTTATGTTTTAAATCTTCCTAGATGCCAGAACGAATGGAAAGATTTGTTCTGCCCACCCCAGTTTGAAGAAATAGTATAAACATTGAGGATAAAGTTTACATAGAGGGAGGAGGATTTTCATGCAGAATGAGATTGAAAGTAATGCAGTGGTTAGGCTGTTGGAAAACCAAGCTCAAGCCCTCAATTATAGAGTTCAATGGGGCAAGACTAGTACTGTACAAGATTTCATGGCCAAAGCTCAAGAACTTGGAAATTGAGGTAATTGCTTTGTCTAGTGGTTAAGGTACCAGGCTAGCAAGTAGGGAATCATAGGTTCTGGTCCTGCATTAACCATGAAAGCTAACAGGGTGATCTTCAACCAGGCACTTTCTCATCACACAGTGATCTTATGGGGAATATAGGAGGAGGGAGGTGTGTTGGCTACATCCGTCACCTTGAGTTATTTGTAAAAACAAATAAATAATAAAAATAAATGCATCACAAAAAAGGCAGTATTTCTGATTGTGCAAAGCTGACAAAAGAGAAATATCAAAGCTACAATATCCTGTAATTCATTCTAGCTGGATTCCATCATTCCACTTTACGTCTAAATTGCCCATTAACTTTTCATTATAGTATGAATTAATGACAATTGACACTGTAAAAGAAACAAAATCATGAAGTACAAACTTACTTTATTGAAAGTCAGCTACTAGTGAGTCAATTGTTTTTTTTTTTTAAAATGACTGCATGAATATAAAATTAATATAAAATATATTAAATAAAATATATTAATATATAAAATATAACATTAAAAAGGAAGGACAGAGTTAATTCAACTAACATATTAAGTTTGGGTAAGAATTGCTCCATCATAACACTTTTCTAGTAGGGATTTTTAAATATGCTATTATATGGAACTTTACCAGTGATGCTATTTTTCCTCCACAAGAAGATATCAGGAACCATTCAGCCATTGTGCTATAATAAACTAGTTTTATATTCCTTAACATACTTTGCAGTGGAAAAAAAATGAATCCCTTCACAAAGGAATCACTTCTTTATCTTCCTTTTTCATTTTCCTTTTTGGCTAAAAGAAAGTGTACAATGTAACTACTGATATGAATTTTTATGCTATAAACTCCAACATCATCCTCAAAAAATATCCTTTCGTAATATAGATATTTAAGCTAAGATATTCATAATATAGATATTTAAGCTTTTTTGGCCTTAGCCTAAGCAGGTTGGTATTGTGGTACTTGGAGGCAGGGGTGGGATTCAATTTTTTTAACAACTGGTTCTGTGGGCATGGCTTAGTTGGTGGGTGTGGCTTGGTAGTTATGTGACTGGTTGGGCGTGGCCAACTCAATATCACTCACATCGAGGCACACATCTCCTCACCTGGCCTCTCATTACTGTCATAAGTGTGAAAAATGTTCATAAGTCATTTTTTTCAGTGCCATTGTAACTTTGAATGGTGACTTTACACAAGCAAAGTACCAGCAAAGGAGGAAAAAAAAACTCCAGAAAAGTTCCAGAGAAGTCTAGTCCTGCCAAAAATGTAATAAGGGTTAATGGAAAGGCAGTTTCTGCAAGCAACACCAGAATGTTTCCTTCCTGCCTTCCTTACAGGATTAGGCCAGTAATTTCTTCCAACAACCGGTTCTCCAAACTGCTTAGAATGTTGACAGCCAGTTCTAGCAAATAGGTGTGAACCTGTAGAATCCCACCCCTGCTTGGAGGCTGATTATTCATCACAATTTCATATCATTTATATCATTAATACATGACTGCCTTCATGGTAGCAGTTCAGGATTGCATTAAAATCATGGGGTAATTCAAGGGTCTTAAAAAATCAATCTCTGGCAAATCTTTGTGTGAATTTATTTGTGCTAGCTAGGTTATGATATCTGGAAGGAAGAAGACTTATGACAATTAACAAATTTTTGGAGCTTAGATTTCTGCAGGGCACAGTCCAGGATTGCCAGATATGGATACAGTCTTGGGACTTGAAGTGATTGGACCTGCACAAATTGAGAAATGCATTTAACTTTGTGCTGTACAGTGTACCATCTTGTAATTTCAGCTTGTCAAGTTTCTGTGGCGAGACACAAAGATCAAGGCAGGCCATTTCCTCTTGATCTATTTGCTGATTTATGTAAGCATCTATTTTTAGAGATAAACCACATTTCTGGAGGTTGTTGTGGTACATAAGTCTGTTCTGTTGTTTGTGGTCTGGAAATAAATGAGAACAAGATTAGTCAATCTTTCTGAGCCTCACACCCTGTAGAATAGCATTTCTGATCCCATTGAGCCTGAGCATTGATCATACTATCTGAAGCTGTTAGGATGACTGTGTGAAACTTCTGGAAGATGCAGACTTGGACAGGCCAACTTATACACTGATCCTGCTAAAAGTATTGTTTCTTAATAAGTAACCTGCCTACTACCATTTAATTTCTCTTTACTTTTTCTTGCTTGTACAATGACTCCCCACTAATGTGCACAAATGACTACCCTGTTAAAATAGATCTATTTTTCCTCAAGTAGAAATAGTCATATGATTAGAAACTAGTTCATTAAGTCAGTGACCTTTTAAGATGAATGATGGTTGACAAAACAAAACATATCACCACCTTAAGGCTGGAGTAGTGGGAATAGAATTTACTTGTGCCTTGGCTACTGAGATTGCTATTTGAGAAACAAGGAAAGGACAGCTCACCTCAGGAGCTTAAGGAGGCAGTAATAACTTTTTATGGTTCTGAGTCTTGTAAAAAGCACAATTTAATTTGCTTCTGGTATGTTTATAACAACAGCAGAATCCCACTGTGGCTCTCTATTTAATTTCATATTCAGCTATACTAGAGTTTCAATTCCACATTTTCTTCAGCAGGGATTTTCTAGTTGCACAATCATGAAACTTATATACTTCCAAAATATTTTTCATTTTGTACATTTTTAAAAAATGGATTTGGGGGGCATTAAATATTGCAGCCATTTTAACCATTTCCTTTTCCAGTTTTATCGCTAATCAAACTGTTTCCAGGGGCTCCTACTTGCTTAAACTAAGCAGACTCTTAGCAATTCCTGTGCAAGATTAGAAAGAGAGAGAAAAAGAGCACCAACCTCCAGGGAAAATAATCATTTCTCTAATAGCGACTTTTAAAATACACAGAATTTCTATAAAATCAAAACATTGCTATTTGTGTAAGCTAGGATCTCATTTATTTACATCAATAAAATATGCACCTTAGGACTTGCTGGGTCACAGTTGAGTAATGTATTGCATTTTTCACTGTTTTTAAAAGGAATGAGTAATGACAGTGGAAAAGCTTAGGTTCATTCAAGAAAAACAAATTTGGAGCCCTGCAAGCCTTTATTTAAAGGCAGCTTGTGATACAACTTGACAGTTGCTTTGTTTGGACAAGTGTCATAGTTTTATTCCATTGACCAAATTTTCCAAACCCAGGCCCACCATTATGGTTTGGATAGCCATTGGTTAAATGACACCATCAGCAAACAATGGAGAATAGCTATAGAACTTAAAAGAGAACTTCCTAAAAGTAAATATTATGGGATATAAACTGTATAATGTATCAGCTCAAGGTGACAAGAGTGTATCTAAAAGATCTAAATTTGCCGTATTTGTGAAACAAAGTCAGTCCTTCACAATGCACTTTTTTTTTTGTCCCCAATCCTTTGGTGTGCTTCTCAAGCCAAGAGATTAAAGGGGAAAACTTCTTTATAACTTGCATGTTTCACACAAATACATGTTTCACACAAATACATATGAACTGAGATGAACTGCCCTTCCTAATTCACATTTCTCCAAAGTTTGCAGTGCAGTTCTAAAAATTGTGTTTTAAACACATAGACAAATATTCATACAAGTCACCCAAAGTTACATTTGTTTGTGAAAGTAATGCACCACCAGTAGATTAAGGAACCCTTCTTGCAACAGTTGCATATATAGAGAAAAATGTATAAAATGTTAACAAAATATGCATTAAAATATATAAAAAGAGTTTCGTACTGATTAAAAACAAAACACAAAATTGATGGAGAAATGGAATAGAATGTAACAAAAGACACCAATATGGATTGATTGGCCTTCCCTAACAGAACAAATCTAAACAAATACAAGGACAACATACTATGATAAATTGATCATGTTATATCTCTATAAAATGAGGGGGATCTTCTCCAATATCTGAAGACAATTTGTTAGAAAACAAAGCATGAAAATGCTGCTCTATTCATCAGCTTCTTGTTGCACGGTGTCAGTTTTTATTATAAGATTATTTTAATGTTACTCCTGCTTATCATGAAAAAGCACAAACTTCTCCATTCTGTTCCTTTTTAAATGATCAGTTCTGTAAAATTGTACTGTGTTCTCTTTCCTTCTTCACTTTTTTTTAAACTAGGGGTAGGATCCTTTGCATGAAATGCCACCAGGCCCCACAATACCATGTCTATTTGTTTTTCTTGAAGCTGATAACTACTGAAAATCCAAACAACTTGTCTAATCTTTTTTACAATATCTTTCCAGCTTTATATTTCCACTTATAAATATAGTAGAGCATTGTGTGTATTTGTTTTCAAATGAAGGTTCATGGTATTTGGGGAATTCACTTATACATCTTAACAGCTTCTTGTTTCTTAATTATTCTATTATGTTTCCATTCCTTTCGCCCCCTAATTTTCAGTGGGAGGGTAGTCTAAAATATACAGCATAGTGAAAGCAAAAGCAGAAATAAGATAAGGCAAAAAACAGTTGTTCAAGCAGGTCAGCCCAATCATATCCAACATGTATCTACAATAGGGCATGCTATTCCAAAGAGCTGTCAAATTAGCTCCAGTTTTTCAAACACAATTGTCATTCTCTAATAAAGATCTTCTGTGCTGCCAAAAATCAGTGCTTCATTAATCCAAGGTTCAGTAAGACGTGAAGTTTGGCTTCCCGCAAAGTGAAGACTAAATCTTTCTCCACCGAAGAAATAATTTGTAACCAAGTCGCCTTATATTTCCCACAGGCCTATTTAACTTTAACACTAAGAACATAAGGAAAAGGCCACAATACAAAATTGTACAAGGATTTATTTCCTTCCTGAATCCAGTTACAATAGAGCCATTCTATAGTCAGGGTATTAAAACAGCTCCCAGACAATGACAGATTCACTAAATTGTTCCTTTTTCATTTCAAAGTATCAGTGGGCAACATAATGTTCTGCTCAGATCTAGTTCAAATACAGAAATAGATAAGTATTCATATTTGAGGAAGAGTCATAGTTTGGCAGTAAACACTCAGCTCTATTTAGTTGCCCTGACTCCACCCAAATAAAAAGGGATTGCGGGCTCATAGAAAAAAAAATAGAAAAGAATTAGAAAAGAAAAAAGTGTTTTTTGTTTATTTTTGGTATTTTCTCTACCAAACATGTTAACTCCTAAAAGGCTTAATAGCTTTGTCCTAGGAAGCTACTTGCTGAATGTACTCATTTCAATGTAGTCACTATAGTTTGTTCAATGTGTTTAATTGAACAAATGTGACAAAGTTGTCACAAAGCATAGTGAATATTTGGAACAGAGTCGTGTATTTTGCAAGAATTGCTTGACTTATGACTGTAATTGACCCTACAATTTTGGGCAAGGAAATAATGAAAAGTAAGTGGAGCCATTCAATGATTTTTTCTTTTCTTTAAATAAAAATATTTGGCGTATTTAGGGCTTACACTACACTTTTGCTTAAATTCAGCAATCTCTAATAGGGGGATTTCTAGGAATCACAAAGTTTGCAGTTTTCAAAACCTAGGAAGGCCTGTTCTGTCCTCAATGTCACCCCAGCTCTCTAGACATGGGCTAATAACAGAGTATTTCTGTTGGAAAAGTAATAATTAAAAAAATCAAATATTCTATTACCTTGGTGAAAATATTTTATGTGATTAAGCTTTTGCATAATTGTGCAAGACACTGGAGATATATGATATGATTTCTTGCATTGGCCGCAGGGATTACTTCCCCAATTTATTTCAAATATGTAATCTTGAAGAGAAATAGCAAGGAATGTTTGCTGGCCATCAATAATGGCAGCTAATGGTGATAGATTGCTCAGCCTGGCAAATACAACATTCTCTTGTGAATTTTTTTTCTTATTTTACAGGTTCCTTTAGCATAAGCTATTAAATCCTGGGTTACAAATCTATTCACGGACACATATACATAAACAGACAGAATTTATTTGAACTAATACCACGCTATAGCTCGCTATGCAGACTTAGTGGTTGTAAAACACATTATCCAGTGATTGCAGAATTTATATTAAATGATTGACAGAACAGGCTGTGTGTTTTCATTTATCTTCTGTATGGCATTAATTCATTGCTTGAAGGATTAGATTATGGCTGCCTTCATTTCCATAGTCTTAACCTTAGCTAGGGAAGCCTGTCCTTGATGCTGATTACAGTTTCCAATAAACTTCATGCTGAACAGTGTGGGTACAAGCATATCACTTTGTTTAACACCACTGATAACTGGGAATACCTTAGACGTATGTCTAAGACTCTGGACATCATGCCATCATGGAACTGGTGCACCATCTGAATGAATTGGACAGGGCAGTCAAATTTTGACATGATCCCTTACAGGCTTTTCTGTCTGGTAGTATCAAAGGCTTTCATGAGGTCAGCAAAATTGTTCAGGATTCTGCTCTTAACAATTCTCCTCCAATTGGCACAAAGCAAAAATAGTCAGTATGGAAGCCACACTGTGGCAGCAAACCCAGCTCCAGATCAGCAACCAGATGATTTGAACTCTTGCAAGCTTTTTTCTGCAATAGAAAGCAGCAAGATTCCTCGGTGGTTGTCTCATACTTGATGTTTGTTCTTCTTATATAAGGTTTTTTGTTTGTTTGTTTGGCTAGATTGGATATATTAAATTGTTGCTTCAAAACATGGCCCATTTATTACTAAAGCTCAAGGGTTTCTTGTGTCTCTGAAATAAAATATATTAAGCAGATGTTTCTGTGGCTAGTTCTTGAGACATAGTCCACTTATACAGCAGGAAAACCAGACAACAATTTCAAGATGTCTAAACAACAATTCCTCTTTCAATTTAGACAAACACAAAATAGTTTGGGATAATCTACTATTATTCTAATGCAGAAATCTTCAGTTATGATTAGTGTGGAATTCCCCAATATTATTATAGAATCCTCAAATTAAATAAAATATGGAAAGCATAGGCATCCAAAGAAATTGCAAAAAGCTGGAGAGGGAAAAAAACAACAATCAGCACATACTTCACCATGCAATGAAAGGAGATATGTGAATCATTTAGAACAATGTTGTAAAACAATCTAAGAAGCTAGGAAGTAAGTAATCAGTCTTATTTAAAGGAAAATAAATTGGAAGATGTATTTTAAAACTGTATTAATTCTAAGTTTTGTATACAGTGTAGCTACTACAGGAAATGTTGGAACAATTGTCACTATCACTTGGATAGTGATTTAGCCAGATGTGCATGTTTGTTGTGCAATACAAAGACTATGATTAAGGGACACCGTCAAGTAAACATAAAATGTCACATCAGAATTTACAAGAATATCTAGTGAAATCTTCAGCTTCTTATTTCAACTTGTAGGATTTGTTTTTCAGGAAGATTTAAATACAGCGAAGGCTACCCTAAAGAAGCAACATGGAGATTGTATTTATTGATTTCCTCTTCACCAGCAATCTCTCATGCCATCCTTGTTATTGTTACAGAACCTGTTCAAGAGGAGATAGCTGGAAATACAAAGAATTAGAAAGGAAAATTGTCGTGGGATGTTCTTGCAACAATAACATCTCATGAACTAATGAATGAATATGATTATGACATTGATGATATTTCATATTATTTATAATAAGTGTAAAAGTAGAATTTCTCAGTGTGCTGTTTTATAAATGTGTGGGGTCTGGGAATTCAAAATATCCAGGAAACTCTAATTGTAATCTCAACAGATTTGGAATATGCCATCTGCATCTGCAATATAAGTCTGTTCTAAATATGTAGACATTATGTTTTCATATAAGAGAAAACTCACTAAAATTATATGTGATTTAGATCTGATACATTTCAGTGGATTTATGACAACTTCTGGATCCACTCCTAGCATTTTATTTAGAAATATTGTTAAAATTGTAGAGGCCATAAATGTGCATTTTGTTCCACTGATAACCTTTTGTATTAAGAAACCAATTAACACATAGCCAGACCACAAACTCAGAGCCAAACAAAAGCCCAGAACGTTGCATCACAGCAACCCGCTCAAGATATCGCATCACGGAACTCAGGAGGTTACACTACAAAACCTTAGGATATTACACCAGAGCCAACAACCCATGAGATTACAGCACAAGACCCAGGATGTCACAACAATAGAACTCAGAAGGTCATCACACAGCCCATTACCCAGGTTGCTACAACACAGGAGGCTGATAGACACACAGCCAATATCTCAGCCACACATGTTCTTACAAAAAAAGCCAACCAATCTGCAAACATCAACTCCATCAACCAATCAAGAAATAACAACACAGCCAACCAGCCCGCTTACAACAGAGCCAGCACAACACACATCCCCACCAGTATTGTTAGAGAGACGGCAGCTCTGATCACATTTTGCTCACACAAGCATGAAGCCAAAAGCACCAGCCTGAAGATGGTGATTGGGACCTTATCAAAACATCACCAAGATGCTCTCAGTCTTACATGGGAAAAGACCCAAACACGCCAAGACCTACATATATACATACATGTATATATATATTTGTACAAATATATACAACTTTAAAAGCACAACTACAATGATGTGGGAAAATACCCAAACAAAGCTGAATACCATACATGCAAGCACCCGTGAAAACTTAAGAATATATACATATATATACATATACAAACATACATACATACATATATACATATACATATACATATACATATACATATACATATACATATACATATACATATACATATACATATACATATACATATACATATACATATACATATACATATACATACATACATACATACATACATACATACATACATATATATATATATATATATATATATATATATATATATATATATATATATATATATATTCTGAGGTTCTCGCGGGAATTTGTATGTGGATCTTTGGTTATTCGGGTTTTCTCCCGCATAAGATTGGAAGTATCTAGGCAACGTTTCGATGAAGTCTTATTCATTATCTTCAGGCTTGGCCTTCAGCTCTGTGCTTCTCAGAGTGATGTGAGGAAGAAGCAGCTGCAAGCTCACATCACTCTGAGAAGCACAGTTCTGAAGACCAAGCCTGAAGATGATGAATGAGACTTCATCGAAACGTTGCCTAGATACTTCCAATCTTACGCAGGAGAAAACCTGAATAACCAAAGATCCATATACATATATAAATTTGGGGCAGCCTATTGCTGTGCCAGAATGGTTTTTTTTTCTTCATCCTGATTGGTTGAGAGTCTTGGTCTGTGTTTATTGGTCTTGGAGTTTGCTGTGTTCTGCTTCTAATATATTCTGTCTGGTTTTTTGGCTCTTTTTGTATCTTGATTGGCTGGCAACATTGTGTTACTTTATTGGAGGCCTTTAGTGCAGCTTGGCTTCGGGTAAATGGATGGCTATCATTAGTTAGGAAGCTGGGTTTCATCTGGGTGCCTGGTTGGGGTGTGTTTGAGCTGGAGGTATCAGGGGGGATCTGTTTGTGCCCAGGTGTTTGTCTGGCTTGTGGTGTGGAGATTTTTTTGTTTGTGAGTGCAGGCTTCCAAATGATTGACAGCCTGGTGGAATCATCTCTTCTATTCATGCTTTCTGGTCTTTTTTCAATCTCTATGGCTTCTCTGATGATTCTGTGGCTGGGATTTTCTATAGTGGCTAGGGTTTTGGTGCCATTGAAGTTGATGTTATGACCTGTGGCTTCCATGTGTTGGACTAGTGAGGAAGTGTGTTCCAGCTTTTTGACTGCATTTTTGTGTTCATCCAGGTGGGTGCTTATTCTTCTATTGGTCTGTCCAATGTATGTGGCCGGGCATGATGCACAGGGGACTTCGTATATGCCTTGGTTTTCCAGGTCAATTTTGTCTTTGGGGTTCCTGAGGATGGCTGCTATTTTTCTGTCTATTTTGAAGGCAGCCTTGATGTGGTGTCTGTATAGTATCTTACTAATTTTGTCTGTAGTGCCTCTTATGTAGGGCAGGACAGTTGTTCCATGGGTCTGTTCATCTTCTGGTTCTCTATTATGTCTCAGTGTGTTTTTGTGGATCAAGTTGTTGATTTTGCTTTTGTGGAAGCCGTTGGCTGTCAATATTTTAGTCAGGGTGCATAGTTCAGTCTTAATGTGTGTCTTGTCTGCCAGGCACTGGGCACAAACAGGCCTGGGCACAAACAGATCCCCCTTGATACCTCCAGTTCAAATACACCCCAACCCGGCACCCAGATGAAACCCAGCTTCCTAACTAATGATAGCCATCCATTTACCCAAAGCCAAGCTGCACTAAAGGCCTCCAATAAAGTAACACAATGTTGCCAGCCATTCAAGATACAAAAAGAGCCAAAAAAACAAAAACAAACAGAAGATATTAGAAGCAGAACACAGCAAACTCCAAGACCAATAAACACAGACCAAGACTCTCAACCAATCAGGATGAAGAAAAAAACATTCTGGCACAGCAATAGGCTGCCCCAAATTTAAATCTGAAACCACTGTAAAAGTCTGACTCACAGACGAACACTATACAGAAGCCTGATGATGGCAGATGAGATTCTGCTGAAACATTGCTACAACTTTAAAAGCACCACTACTATGACGTGGGAAAATACCCGAACAAAGCTGAATGCCATATATATATATATGTTTTCTTAAGTTTTCGTGGGTACTTACATGTATGGCATTCAGCTTAGTTTGGGTATTTTCCCATGTCATAGTAGTTGTGCTTTTAAAGTTGTAGCAACGTTTCAGCAGAATCTCATCTGCCATCATCAGGCAGAACCTATACAGAAGCCTGATGATGGCAGATGAGATTCTGCTGAAATGTTGCGACAACTTTAAAAGCACAACTACAATGATGTGGGAAAATACCCAAACTAAGCTGAATGCAAATAAATGAAATATTAAATGGTAATTACATTCCCCCATCTTCTTTCTGAAGTTCGATATACAGATTTCATTATCTGATGAAATCCAGTGACATTCATCTGCTCAAGAAACTTGAAGTTGTCCTTAATTCTGTAGAAATGTAGTGCTGCACTATTCAGAGATAACATATTTATTTGTTTTTCTTCATGGACAGCATAAGAAAGTTTTACTTACTTACTTACTTACTTACTTACTTACTTACTTACTTACTTTACTTACTTACTTACTTACTTACTTACTTACTTACTTACTTACTTACTTAGAAACTGCCTGACTCTCAATGTAGCTCACAGTTTAAAAAGCAAGAACAATGCCATGAAAAACCATTTCAGTTAACAATGATTGTTTCTATTGTCATGCCATATCAGTGCAGGTTTGAAGATATGCCATAATGATCATGCAACTGATGCAATGAATTTTTCGTGTTTAAATTATCCATAAAGACTGCACAGTAGATTACAAGTTACATAAACAGCCTCCCTTTCCTAAGGATTTAGAGTGAAAAATAAGTTCACCCCACTTACTGTGTTATACCACAAGTGGAAGACATATTCCTGAACTTCATTTCCCAATGGTCTTAAACAGTACAGTTTAAGGCCATTGAGTACAATGTGTTAAAAATTGTCATATCCGAAAGGCAGGTGGAAGAGGAAGTTTCTGCTCCTTTTCTATTTTTGTATGTGTTAAGTCTGGAGCATGGGTGAGAATAATGGAGACGAGCTGGCAGAAACAGTGAACTTCAAACTCTTTATTTACATGGTGTGACAGCTCAAACTGGAGGGCTGCTATAGCCTTCCTTATATAGGCAATTTATTAACTATTCAACCAAAAGCAATCCTGGAGTGCTAGCTCCATTAACCAATGAAAATGGCCTGTTAATGGCCAATCAGATGCTCCTGAATGGACCAATCCGATCCTGCCATTAACAGCCAATCAGAAGTGCACGGCCAGAACCTTGCACTTGATTTCAAGCTCAAGATAACTTTATTGGCATTATTCATTCACAACACCCCTTTTCCCTGGCTTCTGCCCACGGGGCACGGTTACATAGTCCTTGAGGTAGGACGGTTGTTTTATCAGTCTTTTTGATTTTCGCAAGGTGCCTGGCGGTTGGCTGCACTTCTGTTGAGGTAGATCGTTGTTTAACAGTAGGGGTGCCTCTGGTTTCGAGTTCGCGTTCCCGTCGTCACCAATATCACTGGCCACTCCATGAGGTGAACTCACTCTGGTCCCCGGTTCCTGTTCCTGCATTTCAGTTCCGTTTTCAGTCCCTTCAAAAAGGTTTTCCTCTAGTTGCAATTCGTTTTCCTCTGTATCTCCCCCCCTCAGTTTGGTCATAAGGGAGTTCGGAAATGCGAGATGGTAGCCGCGATTGTAGTTGATCTATGTGGCGCTTCCAAAGTCTGTCATCAGGGCACTGAACGAGGTATGATCTTGGGCCGGTTACGCGGATTACGGTCGCTTCTACCCACAGCGGATCGCCCGATAAGTTTTTAGCAATACTAAAACGCCTACCCGGAAGATACGGCATCGGCCGCTGGATCCGAGTGGTTTTTCCAGTTCATAGGCTGGGTGTAACTGATTGAGGTGGGAGCGGAGCTTTCGTCCCATTAGAAGCTCGGCGGGAGTTTTGTTGGTGACGCTGTGAGGTGTGATGTGCTGCAGAAAAAGGTTCCGGTTTATTTTCTCATCGATGTTGTCGTAGTCTATCTTTTGTAGGGTCCTTTTGACGAATTGTACCATGCGCTCAGCCCTACTGTTGGCCGCAGGGTGTGCAGGCGAAGTAAGCGCATGTCGGATACCGCGGTCAGCCAGGTACTGTTCAAAAGACAGCACGGTAAATTGGGGCTCGTTGTCAGATACCAGAATGTCTGGTAATCCGTGGGTTGCAAACAGTCTTTCCAGTCTTTTGATGACTGCTTCGGTGGTCGTTTCCTCATTCGGTGAATCTCGAGCCAATTCGAGTAGGCATCAACGGTTAGCAAAAACGTGTGGCCTTTGGTTGGCCCAGCAAAGTCCAGATGGATGCGGGACCAGGGTCCCCGCGGTGTCCCCCATTCGGTTGGGGTTGCCTTTGGTGGAGCATTGGTTATATCTTGGCATCTCATTTTAACCCACGATTCGATTTGTCTGTCGATGCCTGGCCACCACGCGTAGCTTCGTGCGAGGCCCTTCATGCGCACGATGCCAGGGTGGCCATCGTGCAAGGTTCTTAGCAGTGCCTGTTGGAGTTGTTCTAGGATAACGACTCTATCGCCCCAGATGATACAGCCCTTCTGCAAGAACAACTCTGTTTGACAGCTTTTGAATGGTGCAAAGTCGTCTGGTACTTGGTCCAATGGCCATCCGCGTTCCACCCACGTGAGCACTCATGCTAATATGGGGTTGCATTTTGTTTCTCTCGCGATATCACGGGCAGTTAATGGCGGCGTACGAAGTGTCTCGATCTGCAATGTTGTCATCGTTGACGCGGGATCGTTGATGGTCTCTGGAAGCGGTGCACAGCTCAACGCATCGGCGTGGGGAATGGCTTTACCGGGATGATATTGTAGCTGATAATTGTAGGCAGCCAAAAATTCTGACCAGCGGGTCATTCTGGGAGAAAATATGTAGGGAGTTGGCTTGTCCCCAGCGATGATCCCCAGCAAAGGTTTGTGGTCAGTTATAATGGTAAAAGCCCGGCCGTACACGTACTCATGGAATCTTTTAACAGCTGATACAATTACCAGGGCTTCTTTCTCGATCTGGCTGTAATTTTGCTCGGTTTTCAAGAGTGTTTTTGAAAAGTAAGCAACAGGGGCTTTGCTACCATTAGGTAATACATGGCTCAAAATGGCGCCCACTCCAAAAGGCGATGCATCACACGTGATATTTAACAGCAAGGTCTCATTGTATTGCATTAGTACGGCGTCAGAAGTCAGTAGTTATTTTACATTACGGAATGCCTGCTCTTCTCTGTGACCCCATAACCAAATTGCTTTTTTATCTAATAGGCAATGCAAAGGTTCAGCGACAGTCGTCTTGTGCGGCAAGAATACATTATAGAAATTGATGAGGCCTAAGAATGCCTGGAGGTCGGCTTTGTTCCGCGGTCTGGGAGCGTTTTTTATTGCACTCAATTTGCTATCGGTAGGATGAATACCCTGACTGTCAATTAAGTACCCTAAGAATTCAACACGATCTGTACACAGTTTGCACTTATTTTTCTTCACTTTCAGGCCTGCTTCTTGGAATTTTTGTAAAACCAGTCTTAAACGATCCCGTAAAATTTTTGGAGTGGGGGCAGCAATGAGCACATCGTCAAAATAGGGGACAACCGCTTTGATCCCCTGGAATAGTCTCTCCATTAGGCTCTGAAAGATCCCTGGGGCTACACTGACTCCAAATTGGAGCCGCGTACACTTAAAGGCACCTCGGTGAGTTACAATAGTCTGTGCCTGTGCCGTTTTTTTGTCAACCGGCAGTTGCTGATAAGCCTGAGCTAAGTCTAGTTTAGCGAAGACTTTTCCGCCCCCCAGGGAATGGAGGAGGTGTTGCACCACCAGCACCGGATATGGATTTTGTTGCAGGGCGTGGTTTAGGGTGGCTCAATAGTCCCCACAAATTCTGATGGAGCCGTCTGGCTTAATTGGTGTCACGATTGGTGTTTCCCATGGGTCGGTTGGCTTTAAAACTCCCTGGGCTATCAACTTATCAAGCTGTTCATCAATTTTTGGCTTTGGAGCGAACGGGACTCGACGAGGCTTAAGGCGGATGGGAGCTATCTTTGGATTAAGGCTAAAGGATATCGGGATCCCCTTGTACTCGCCTAGCTTTTCCGCGAAGACGTCCCTGAATTTGTGGGCGAGGTCTTCTTCCCAGTCACTGCCGCCGATTCGGTTAATGCCTGCCACTTCAATGCCAAGTGGTGCGATCCATTGCAGGCCTAACAGGCTAGGCCGGTCCTTGTCGATCACCGTCAGGGATAAGTACGCCGTGCGGTTCTTGAATGCAACCCGGACTCTATTGGATCCTACAACTGGAATCCGGTTCCCCTGGTAGTCCTTTAACACAAGCTGTTGGAATTGAAGGTCTTGGCGCCGGATAGTGGGGATGAGTTGCTTGAGGGTCTTCCAGGAGACCATTGACAGAGACGACCCTGAGTCAACTTCATTTGGCAAGGTTGATTTTCGATGTCCACTTTGACCCAAATTTTCTTAGCGTCTAGTGAAGAGGCGTGGCTGATAGTGAGTGTTTGGTGGGCCTCTTCCCGTCTCGTTAGGCGATTCATGGGTCAGTTTCTGTAGGAGTGGTTTGCTGGTTCTCGCCTGACAGGGCGATTCCCTGTCGATTGGTGGAGATTGGTACCCTTCACGGTCTGGCTGGGTTCGAGGAGACTTCTGCAGACCTGTCCGATGTGGCCTCATTTCCCGCACTCGTGGCAGAGCGCCTCACGGAATTTGCAATCGGAGCGGTAATGGTTGGTGCCGCAGCCAGCGCACGGTTGCTGGGACTTTGGGTAACGGTCCCAATCGGACCGCAGGTGATGGACCTCTTCATCGTCGCTGTCTGACGACGAAGAGAGGTCCTCATGGTGGGTCGTCTGCAGCTGCCCTTCTGCCTTAGGTGAAACTTCGCTGGCCAGTTGGTGTGCTGGATTGCGATTTCGGCATAGTTGGGCAGCCAACTTCTTGGTCGCCTCCGCTGCTGTGGCTTCAGCTATGGCGTCTTTAAGGGTGATGTCGCCCTTTGCCATTATTTTGCTCTGTACGTTTAGAGCGTCTAACCGGAGAACTACTCAGTCTCTCAAAGCCTCCTCTAGGTCAGTGAAATCGCATAGGCCTCCCAAGTTCTGGAGGTCTGCAACGAAATCGGCAATGCTTTCTCCTTTCCACTGGTTTCTTTGATAGAACTCATGTCATCTTACGAGCGTTGGAACGGTCAGTGCATAGTGTGCCCTTAGTAGCGGTTTGAGGACGTCCCAGTCCATGGCCTTCACTTTAGCCGGTTTCGCTAATGCCTTCGCCATTTTGAATACCGTCGGGCCACAATGCATTAGGAATACTGCCTGTTTCTTCCCGGTTGTGGCATCCTTCAGATTATTCGTTTCCAAAAACATTTGGAAACGGTCCATGTAAGACTCCCAGTCCTCTTGAACTGGATCAAATGGAGTGGGTGGTACTACGCTGCCGGACATGGTTCCACCGTTGTGCGCTTCAGCCACGTGCTTAGTTGTCTTCGTCGTTGGCTCTGATGTCATCCAATCCCACCTTCGTCACCATTGTTAATTCTGGAGCATGGATGCGAATAATGGAGATGAGCCGGTAGAAACAGTGAACTTCAAACTCTTTATTTACATGGTGTGACAGCTCAAACTGGAGGGCTGCTATAGCCTTCCTTATATAGGCAACTTATTAACTATTCAACCAATAGCAATCCTGGAGCGCTAGCTCCGTTAACCAATGAGATGGCCAATCAGATGCTCCTGAATGGACCAATCCGATTCTGCCATTAACAGCCAATCAGAAGTGCAGGGCCAGAACCCTGCACTTGACTTCAAGCTCAAGATAACTTTATTGGCATTATTCATTCACAACAGTATGCATTTGGAGATTTAGAAAAAATACTGTTGGAAAATTAGAATCTGACTCTCATCAGATTTTGGGTTAGGATGGGATATGTCTTTGGTGGCAAATATGTTTGAGTCATTCTCCTCCCTGATATATACCATTGACTCTTTTGGTTTTGTCTGATTTTAGCTGTTATTTGTTTGATATTAACTCCATGGTGGAAGTCTCTTAGAGTTGCCCTGATAAAGTCCCCCTGATAGAGGTGACATACAAATTGACCTATAAGCAAACAAATAAAATCTCCCTATGCTTGTTTGACAAATAAACAAACAAGCAAATAAAGCTCTATTTAAAACCTAGCCTTTCATTTCTATAGCCTAATTACACAAGCATATTTGGACAGCTACCTATCACTGTGAAATTGCAGATTTGAACTTGAAAATACAGGAATGAAAGAGGCAGCTTTATATGTAATTTTTCCTATGTAGCAAAGGGTCTGATTTGAATGCACTCCTTTGAGATTAGAAATTAATCTTCTCTCTGCATGTTCTACAATTAGGAGTCCTGTAGAGACTGACAGGCTTGGACAGATAGGAAAGCTAACTCTCTCAAGTTATTACAGAGGAGAGCTTAGATCATTGATGCAAGAGAAGCCACTTTCAGAGCAGAGCTTTAGCAAGAGAAGTTTGACTGAGGAGCTTTGCACAAGCTTTAGGGATTTAGATGTTTCATTCATCATACTTGCCTACCAAAGCCTATTCCTTTTCTCTCAGAAAAGTAAATTGGAACATTCCCATTTTTCAATCCTTTTTTAAGTAATAAAGACAAAAAAACATCACCTCCTCTTGCTAGTTGAAGGTTCCATTTTGAAATTGGTTGAGGATGAGTACCTCAAAAGTTTCTCTCAGGTATTCTCTAGATCTACTTTCTTCAGTTTTCTTTGCTTCAATAAATTATCCCTTAACTACCAGAAGATCTCAGCTCACTCAGGAGACAGCAACCAGTTTTTACCTTTTGTGAAAGATGATTTAAGGAACCTGCCCACCTTGATGAGATCTTCTTGTCATGGAATCCTGCTCTGAAAATTTGTACACAATCAAACAAATTTACTTTGGATCCAGTGAGGAGAAAACATTGTGCCTCTAATTATTGATATCATTTTTGTCATGTCTCCTCAGAATTCTGTTTTTACTTCTATGTTTTTGAATAATTTCATCCAGCAGTAGGAAGTAACAATAGTTATGCATTTGATGACTTTTTTATACTTGAATGCAATTAGGCTGTGAAAGCTTTCTTCAAATGTAAGACCAAAAGAGGCTGTAATTTTTTTTAGAGAATATATTGATGGCAAGCATTGAACTGAATAAAATGCATGAAATTGACCCTCAGTTTTTAAAAACTGGGTGTACTGAAATGATTCCATGGAATTTTGTAGTACTTTTCAACATTATTAAAACCTTCATTACTGATTACAGGATAAAGTTTGAGTAAAAGTAATAGGAAGGGCCTAGCTTATTGTACATATTATTGTGTGAAGTATCACATCACTTTGAAAACTTTAATGGATGGATACTCTATAACTTTTTAGGCATTTTTAAACATGTTATTAAACTGGTTTTATTTCCCTCCTCATTGCTTTGGAAATTGATTTTCCATCTTCTTTCAATATGACCTTTAGTCTTTACAATGTGGTTGTGTCTATATTCTTAAACTTGTGAAATTAATCAAATAAATAAGCAAGTTATTAACGAACAATTCTCAGTATTCTACATTATTAACATCACATTGTTCCAAATGAGTATTAAAAATCTACATGTTCTTTGTAACCCATTAATGATAATAAAGCACTTTTTTCATTTTTCTCTAAAAAAAGTATTATTGCACAAGTATCTTTCTTTCTCTCCATTTCTCTCTTACACTTCATCTCTCTCTCTCTTTCTCCTCGTCAAGAGCAAGAATGTAGCTTGAGTTTTTCATCTGTCTCTGGCTTGTCAGTATACTTTAGAATGTGTGTGATAACTATAAATATATATATATATTAGTAGGAGAAAAGAATAAAGGACTAGCAATAAAGGTGAGAGGAATTGCATGGAACATCATCTTGTTGTGATGAAAAGGTGAAAAGTAAAACACTGGGGAATAACTAGAACTACCCCCCCACACACACACAATTACAAAAGAAGTAAGAAGGGAATCCTTTGTTCCTCATTTTTTCTAAAGAACAAAAATAATTAAACAACGACACTGAGAAAATGGAAGACTATCAAACAGGAGAAAATAGTACAATAGATTATTGTATATGGATTTATCCTCAATTTTCTTTTGCCATTGCTTCCTGTATTTCTAGTCCTCCTGCTATAGCTGTTCAGGTTGCCAGAATGAAATTATGCAGTAGATAGATTGAGAAGATGGGCTGAATATTTTTAAAAACCACCTATCAATCAGGAGGATAGTTCTAGGGAAGAACCACTTCCCACAAAAGCAGTGGGTTTATCTTTGGATATGTTCATGCACAGGTTAAGAAGCTTTCATTTAGGTTTCTCATGGAAGAGGATGCTGGACTCAGAATGTTAAATGATCTCAGCTGGGTTTTTGACTATAAAAAGGAAGACTCTACTAAGTAATAATAATGATATCTCCAGGACTTCCGGTTTGGGTCTCTTTAGTGACAGACCGAAATCCACAATCATGCACGGTTTTGATCTGTGCTCACCGCTGGAGTGCCCTGATCCTTTGGATTTGGGGCTGAAGCCACCCCGTAGAGGTGGTGAAGAGGGGGGAGATTGCCGAGTGGAGGGGAGCCACATCTCTCCTCCTTGGCTGGTCTAAACTTCCTTACCCAAAGGCGGTTGCAGCAGTGGTCAGAAATGGCCACCTTAAAGAAGAACCCGACTGGATAAGATTGTGCAGGAGGAAGTGAAAGAGGAAAGCAGAACAGACCGGGCTAAACAACAGAGAACATCTAAGCAAGGTACCCTGAATCTAAAAGTACCTAGAGGGATACTTCTGAAAGGAGATATTTAAGTGGTGAAGGAGAGAGAAAAGGAGGTTAAAAACCATTTTTTAACCTTTATATTGACAATTACAAATAGTATGGAAAGAAATTTATATTAATATATTTTGACACTAATAGGCAACCTGAAGCTGAAATCTAAGTGTCAAAATGAGAATAAAGATATTTTCTTGGTAATTTTAAAGCCATAAAAGGAGAAGAGTGGAGGCAAAAGGGTGGGACTTGGAGTAATGGAAAAATGGAGTGCCACCTGGAAAAATAAAGAGGATTAACAGTGAAACTTTGAAAAGACTCCCGAGGATACATTGTAACTGAAATTATATTAAAAGATACAATAATCCACGGAAAGGAAAAGTAAAGGAAAGAAACAAGAAGGAGCAGTCTGGGATCATTTGGTGATTTAAAAAAAAAGTTTTTGACATTGTTTTTTTCTTTCTTTTTCTGTTTTTACTTAAAGTCAATCGGATGGTTGTTTAAAAGTGTTTAAAATGCCATCACTCCTGGAGGAATTGAAGATGAGTCTTAAAAAACAGAAAGAAGATGCAGAAAGGGGAGGAAGAGCCTTTGGCTTTGTAGTTGAATTTTTTGAAACGGAGATCCTGAACTATGAAAAGCAAAAGGAAAAGCTTCAAGAGCAAGAAGAAGGGTGGGACAAAGAAGAAGCCATTTTCAATGATCAAATAATGCAAAGTGTGGTAATAAGGGGGAAAAGGGGGAAAGGAGTTAAAAGTTTGAGATCAAAGGGAACAGCCAAAAAGAAAAATAGTCTGAAAAAGAAGTATAACAGCAAGGAGAAGCAGAAAAGAAAACTACAGAAGGGAAAATTAGAGAGAGAAGGGTATTAAAAAAGGGATGAGAAAAAGGGGGGAAAGATAGAAAGGGAAAGAACTTATGAGGGACAAAAACAGGAAATAACGAAAAAGGGGAAACGTATTAGGATTAAAGGTATTTGCTCAGCTAGAAAACACAGAGACAATGGTTAAATTAAGTTAAAAGTGAGGATTCTGAAAAGGTACAAAAGATAGTGTTGTGACAGTAGAATGCTGTAATGAGTTAGAAATGTAATAAGTAAATAATCTATGAGATAAAACTGTATTTTTATGTAATGGTATGTTTATTTATAATTAATGCAATAATGAAGAGAGGGAAGCATTGCAATTATTTCCAAAGATTGATAAAATATTGAAAAGAAATGTGAAAGATTCATAGGGAAATGTATACTAGTTATTAGAATGAATTTGAATAATTATTTTGCTTATTAATAGTAAATAATTTATAAAATAAAACTGTATGACTATCCAATGGTATGCTTATTAACAGTTAAGTAATAATGAAGAAGGGAAGGAAACATTTCAATCATTCTCAAAGACTGATAGATATTGAAAAGAAACATGAAAGATTTACAAGGTTCATACCAGTATTAGAGTGATTTTGAATAATTTTTTTGTTTACTAATGTTTATAGTATACCCCAAAAAAACCAAGACACAGAACAAGACAACGGTATCGCACTCCCCCCCCCCCACATCAAAGGCACCACAGATAAAATCAGCAAAATTCTCCACAAACACAATATCAGGACAGCCTTCGGCACTGACCAAAAAATAGCCAACATCCTAAGAAACCCCAAAGACAAGATCCAGCTAGAAAACCAAGGAGTTTATGAAATACCATGCAACAATTGCCCAGCCATATACATTGAACAAACCAACAGGAGAATAAATGCACGCATCGCAGAACACAAAAACGCAGTCAGAAGAGAAGAAAATACTTCCTCCCTCTTCCAGCACCTTAAAGCCACAGGACATGAAATTAATTTCAAAGGAACCAAATTAACATCCAACCCTGAACACTCCAGCAAGAGAATAATCAGGGAAGCCATCGAGATAGAAAAACACCCCCATAACATGAATAGATGGGATGATACCTCCCGCCTACCAGACATCTGGAAGCTAGCCCTCACCAGCAAACGAGTCCCAGCCACAAAAACCAACACCAGACCCAAAACAACACAGGACATCACCGCCAATCCCCCTCATCAGATCCAGACCCAAGTCCATCCTATAAACGAATGGCAACCACCATCCCTAAAACAGACCATGGCTGCTTCGCCAGCTGTCACACCCTCTGACCCCAAAAACCAAAGAAGCTGAAACATGCAAGAACACAGACCCAGACCCCAAACTTGAAGCCAGACTAAAACCCAGAATGCTACATCACAGCCTCCCGCTCAGGAATCACATCAGAAAACTAAGGAAATTACACCACAAGAACTCAAGAAGTTGCAACACAGCAAATGACGCAGGATATCACAGCACACGACCAAGGATACCACAGCAATAAATCTCACAAGGTCATCACACAACCCATTGCCCAAACTGTTACTAGATAGGAGGCTTATGGAAAAGACATCAAAACACAAACGACCCAGGAGATTACAGCACAAGATCCAGGCTATCTCCACAACAAAACTCACAAGGCCATCACACAGCCCATTATACCAACATCAACTCCATCCACCAATCAAGAGACAGCAGTGCAGCCAACCAGCCCAGCACACCAGCCCCCACCACCAGTATTTACAGAGAGATGGCAGCTCCGATCATACACTGCTTGCACTGGCACAAAGCTGAAAGCACCAGCCTGAGGATGTTGAGTGGGATCTCACTGAAACATCGCCAAGATACTCTTAATGTTACACAGGAAAAGACCTGAACACACCAAGACCAACATACTGGTACCAGTGAAAATCTACGAATATATATATATATATATATATATTCGTGTATGTATGTATGTATGTATGTATGTATGGCATTCAACTTTGTTTGGGTATTTTCCCACGTCATTGTAGTTGTAGCAACGTTTCGGCAGAATCTCATCTGCCATCATCAGGCTTCTGTATTGTGTTCATCTTGTGTTTGAACACAATACAGAAGCCTGATGATGGCAAATGAGATTCTGCCGAAACGTTGCTACAACTTTAAGAGCACAACTACAATGACGTGGGAAAATACCTAAACAAAGCTGAATGCCATACATGTAAGTACCCGTGAAAACTTAAGAATATATATATATTGCTATGTTTTTAGAATTTTTCTTTTTACATTTTCAAGGGGAAGTACCAAGCAGAGCCTGAATGATATCTACATGATATAAAATAGATATTAGAAATTTGAATGTTATAATTTTAGAATGCACAAATTCAATGTTTAATGAGATTCCACATGATAATAACAATAAGACTTAAATATGTTGCACTTCAATTGGCAATCATAGGGGGAATTTTGCTTCTTAAGAATGTTGGAAGAGAACATATGAAATTGTAAACAAGACAGATGAAAGTATAAGTACAATGAATCAAAAGATATAGAAATTTAGGTAAAAGAAATACAATTGAATAAGAAGAAAATGAGATAACTGTAAAAGAAAATCAAGAGAAGTAAAGGGAGAAATAGTGAGAAGTTGGAAAAAGAGTAATTGGATATGAAGTTGAATACAAAAGATGAATATGCATATGAAATTGTGGCTGTATAGAAATGTGATGACATGGAATGATGCTGTACTCAAATAAGATGTTTTATTTGTTTTGTTAAAAGTCAATAAAACTTTATTAAAAAAATAGTAATAATGATGTCTCCAGACAGAACAAAAGCCAAGATGGTGATTGCAATTGGATGATCAAGTTCCACCCTTTGTCCATGCCATCATGTTTCACGCATGGACAAATAGATGGTCTTCAATGGCATTGTTGCTTCTACTATCTTGATCATGTGCCCCATCCCAACACCCCTACTGAAAAAAATCTTAAGATTTGTAAAATCTGAAGCAAAACACAGTCTCAGAGTCTAAAATGGAAAGACAGGAACATATTCATACATGAGGCAAATGAGGACATGAAACTCAATGTTTGATCATTTGGGCCCATCAGGTAGATAAAACAAAATAAATGGTTCATCTATAATATTTACTCATTTTATCATAAGCAAAGTCCTGGCCCACTGAAAGTCTCCTTGTAGATTCAGCCTGAGTTCCAAAAGGTAGCTTTGGTCTAGTCCACTACTTGAGCAAACAGAACTGATGAATGTTTCATATTTTAATGCAGTCTTCAATTATCTGTTAGGTACGCATGTAGGCTTATTATTCTAAGATTTTTGTGGCAAAAGGAAAAGGTCGTAATTGTGATGAGGTCCTTGAGACAAAATCTAAGCTTTTTTTCCTCTCCCTCTTTTCTATGTTACCCAACATTTGCCTCTCTCAATGCCCTGGTCATCCTTTATGGCAAATAAGAATGCTCCTTGACAGAAAATAGCAATTTCTATGTAATTAGTAGCTCACCACTTCACTGCACTTTATAATTTGCAATGCTGGCTAAACTGTGCACTCCTGCATGTGATGACAAACTGTATATAATTATGAAGACTATTTTCCCTCACAAATCTTTTAGGCATTGTGGTGTGGTGTGCATATATATTTAGGCAGTACAAATTAGTTCACAATCTCGTGCTGCAAATTGAATCCATACCGTATTTAAAAACATTACTTACAAACAGAGTCATTAGGAAGAAGTTATTTTCTCTAAGGTAGCAAATCATCCAGGACTTATAACTCTCAGTGTTAAGTTCTGCGCATGGGTGCAAGGAATGGAGACGAGGCAGTGAACAGTGAACTTCAACTCTTTATTAATCATGCTGAACAGAGCAAAACCCTAGGGCAGCAGCAGCCCTTTTATAGGGTAGGCTGCTGACCTATGAGCCAATGAGAAACATGGAAGTGTTAAACCCTTGAACCAATGAGAGTTGGCCCGTTAACAGCCAATCAGATTCCCCAGAAAGGACCAATCCGATATCGCTATTATTGGCCAATCAGAAGTGCAGAATTAGAACCCTGCTTTTCCTTAAGGTTTGTTAAAACTTTATTAAATGCCTTTATTAGTTCATAACACCCCTTCCCCCCGGGTTCCATTTGAGGGGTGCGGTGACATAATCCCTAAGATATGCAGGTTGTTTTAACTGTCTATTAGATTGGCGCTGTCCCACCGGTTTCTGTCTGTAGTCCGGTTTCGGCGGGACGTTTTTGGATATATCTGGTACAGGCAGTTTCGCATCCTCACTGGACGACTCGGTGCCGCTAATTCTGTCGTTGTTGTCCTCCGATCTTTACAGGCTTGCCTCCATTGAGGTATTCCTCTGTGGCGAGGCCAACCCCCTCCCTGATTCTTCTTCATGTATCGCGCCCAGCTGCTGACTTCCTTTGATTCTGCTTTCCACCATCTCGAATTCGGCTTCTTCGACATCCCCTCCCCCCTCATTTTGAGAGTCACAGGAGTCAAGGGAACTGGGTTGTAGCCTAGAGCGAAGCTGATATATATGGCATTTCTATATTTTTCCATCCCATTTTTGCACACGGTACGATCTGGGCCCAGTGGTTTGAGTTACGGTTGCTTTGGCCCATAAGGGTTCGCCGGGAAGGTTTTTAGTGAAAACTAAGTCACCTACCATGAACTCGCAGCATTTTCCGCTAGATCCACAGGGTTTCTCTGGCTCTTAGGATGGGTGGAGCCGGTCGAGGTGGGAACGGAGCTTGCGTCCCATCAACAGTTCAGCTGGAGTCTTGTTGGTGACGCTGTGCGGGGTGATGTGTTGGAGTAGGAGTATTCTGTTTAGTTTGTCGTCAATGTCCCCATAGTCCATTTTGTGGAGAGTTTTTTTAACAAATTGGACCATGCGCTCGGCCCTGCCGTTAGCCACAGGGTGCACTGGTGAAGTTAGTGCATGGCGGATACCCTGGTCCGCTAAGTATTGTTCAAATGCCAGGGCGGTGAACTGGGGTCCGTTGTCGGAGACCAGAACGTCTGGCAGCCCATGCGTTGTGAATAGCCTATTCAATTTTCAGATGACGGACTCGGTTGTAGTATTCTTTATTTCGTGGATCTCGAGCCAGTTGGAATAGGCATCCACTATTAGGAGGAACGTATGTCCCTTAGTAGGTCCCGCAAAGTCAACGTGGATGCGGGACCACGGCCCCCGGGGGGGTTCCCACTCTGTTGGAGTTGCTCTAGGTGGGGCACTGTTGACTTCTTGGCACTTTAGACAAGTCTTTGCCCAGGCTTCGATCTGCTTGTCGATACCCGGCCACCACGCGTAACTTCGTGTGAGCGCTTTCATACGCACAATGCCGGGGTGACCGTCATGCAATGTTTTCAATACTGCTCGTTGTAACCGCTCTGGGACAATGACTCCCCATAGGATGCAGCCTTTTTGCAAAAAAAGTTATGTTTGCCAGTTTCTGAAAGGGGTGAAGTCGTCAGGGGTTTGTTCTACTGGCCATCCTCGTTTGACCCAGCTGAGAACTTGCGCCAGGACAGGATCTCGTTTTGTTTCAATAGCAATGTCTCTGTCTGTTAGCGGTGGTGAATGTAATGTTTCAATCTGGAGTGTCATAAGGGTTGGAGCTGGGTCATCAATGGTTACCAGAAGTGGGGCATGGCTCAATGCATCAGCGTGGGGAATGGCTTTCCCTGGGCGGTGTAGTGATTTATAGTTGTATGCACCTAAGAACTCCAATCAGCGAGTCATTCTAGGTGACAATATATAGAGGCTTGTCTCCCGCTATAATCCCTAGCAAAGGTTTGTGATCGGTAATAATAGTAAAAACTCGTCCATACACATATTCATGAAACCGTTTCACAGCAGATACAACAGCAAGAGCCTCTTTGTCGATTTGGCTATAGTTACATTCAGCCTTTGATAGGGTCCTTGAAAAATAGGCAATAGGGGCCTCACTACCATTTGGTAACACATGACTCCAAATGGCTCCTACTCCAAACGGTGATGCGTCACATGTAATTGTTAAAGGCAGAGTCTCGTTATACTGCATTAAAACAGCATCTGAGGTTAGTAAGTTTTTCACTTGTCGCAATGCGTGCTCCCCTCAGTGTCCCCAGACCCAGGTTGCTTTTTTGTCAAGAAGTCTATGTAGGGGCTCAGCTACGGTCACTTTCTGGGGCAGGAAGATGTTGTAAAAGTTAATGAGCCCCAGGAAAGCTTGGAGGTCAGACTTATTCCTGGGTTGATTGCTTTTAGTTTGCTGTTAGTGGGGTGAATGCCTTGCTTATCGATTAGGTACCCCAGGAACTCTACTTTATCTGTACACAGTGTTATGCCTGGGTTCCCCAACCAGGGTTAAGGAGACAAGCTAAATAGAATGTGCAGCGTTAGTCAGATAGGCACACAGATAAATGAGTGAGATTAGTTTGTATGTTTATTAACATACAGTAAAAATAACAGATACGCTTGTGCTATCAAAATATAGTTTATTCCATTTAGAGTTTATAGCATAGTCAAAATAACAGTCCATTAGTCATGTATCATTTAGTCAGTCCATTCAAGGATTTTCATTTAGCAAAGTCCGTGTAGAATATCCTATATCAGTTCACTTACAAATCAGTCCTTTGTTTATCTCTCCCGTTCGAGTAATGCAGTCTTGAGTCCATGCAGTAATTAGGGATCATCAAAGCCAGAGAGAGCGCAAGCTGTCATCTTGCTTCTTTTATGGTCTTTTCACAACCACTCCCTTAATTACATTCCTATATTTAAAGTTGCAGACACTTTAACTTATAAACTATGATTACATATTTATTATTTTACCTAAACCAGTTAGGGTAAACAATGTTATCCCTAACACACAGTTGACATTTTTTTTTTAACCTTAAGGCCGGAGTCTTTAAATTTCTGGAGAACCAGTTTAAGACGCTTTTCTAGTATTTCTCTATTCGGGGCCACAATTAAAACATCATCAAAGTATGGCACGATCCCCTTGATCCCTTGCAAGAGTCTCTCCATCAGACTTTGAAAAATCCCTGGGGCTACGCTCACTCCGAATTGGAGTCGGTTGCATTTAAAGGCGCGTCGGTGCGTAACTATTGTCTGTGCCTCTGCGGTTTTTTTTATCTACAGGCAGTTGTTGGTACGTCTGTGCTAAATCCAATTTAGCGAAGACTTTTCCGCCCCCCAGGGAATGGAGAAGGTGTTGTACCACCGGCACCAGGTAAGCATTCTGTTGAAGGGCGTGATTAAGGGTGGCCGGGTAGTCCCCACAAATCCTTAACGATCCATCCGGTTTGATGGGTGTTACGATTGGGGTTTCGAAACGAGCGTGGTCAGTTGGTTCTAAAACACCCTAGGCTATTAATTTATCGAGCTGCTTGTCAATTTTTGGTTTAAGGGCTAAAGGTACCCGACGAGGCTTAAGGCAGATGGGAGCTACTTCAGGGTTAAGGTTAAATGATATCGGGGTCCCCTTGTACTCACCTAGTTTGTCTGCAAAAACGTCCTGCAACTCCTGGACGAGGGCCTCCTCCCAGTCGTCGCTTCTGGTTTGGTGAATGCTGGCTACCTTGATCCCGAGTGGGGCGAACCATTGAAGGCCTAACAAACTAGGCCAGTTGCGGTCGACGACGGTCAGTGGTAATGACGCAGTACGATTTTTGAATGATACTTGGACTTGGCTGGATCCAACAACCGGAATTCGGTTCCCCTGATAATCTTTGAGTATAATTCTTTGGGCTCTGAGGTCTTGACGCCAGACGGCAGGGATTAATTGTTTAAGGGTCTTCCAGGAAACCATCGAGAGGGACGATCCTGAGTTGATTTCCATCACGCAAGGCTGGTTTTCGATGGCGATCTTCACTCGGATCTTCTTTGCATCTAACGATGAAGCGTGACCGATTGTAATGGTTTGGTGTGCCTCTTCCTGTCTCGTTGAAGTGGCCAGTGTTTTATTTCTGTAGGAGTGGTTGTTCCGTTGGTGGTTCAATTGTTCCCGACTCACAGGACGATTCCTTGTGGTCTGGCGGTAGTTGTTTCCCCTTTGAATTGGGCTGGATCCTTGCTTGCTTCTAAAGACCTTCCCGATGTGGCCTCTTTTCCCACAGAAATGGCAGAGCGCATCGAGGAATTTGCAATCTGATGGTGGGTGGTTTGCCCCACAACCCGCGCATTGGTGTGGTAGTCTTTGATTCCGCTGGTGGCGTTGGTCACGTTCAGACCGGAGCCAGTTGACCTCCTCCTCCTCACTTTCTGATGGCAATTCGAGGTCCTTGTGGTGGGTCGCTGTTGTGTGCCTCTCTAGGTGAGGTGAGGTATCGCTGGCGAGTTGACGGAGCAGTGCATTGGTGCGGCACATTCGGGCGGCCGACTTCCTGGTTGCTTCTGCTGCAGTAGTGTCTTTGATGGCATCAGCAAGGTTGATGTCCCCTTTGGCCATGATCTTGCTCTGTACCGTCTGGTCATCTAATCCCAGAACTATTTGGTCTCTCAGAGCTTCTTCGAGGTCTGCGAACCCACAGAGGCCTCCCAGGTTTCAGAGGTCTGCGATGAAATCTGCGACGCTCTCTCCTTTCTGTTGGTCCCTCTGGTAAAATTCATGTCTTTGGAGAAGCGTTGTTACGGTGGGTGCATAGTTGGCCCGTAGAAGGGGCGCGAGGACGTCCCAGTCCATGGTTTTCACCTCAGCCGGTTTCCCAAGTGCCTTGGCCATCTTAAAGACGGCAGGCCCGCAATGGGTTAGGAATACTGCTCGCTTTTTCCCCGTAGTGGTATCCTTCAAGTTGTTGGTCTCCAGAAACATCTGGAACCGGTCTATGTACGAGTCCCAGTCTTCTTGTGTTGGGTCAAATGGAGCGGGTGGTATGGCACCACCGGACATGGTTTCCGTTGTCGATGTGCCTTCAGTCACGTGCTCTGTTTGGTGCTCTGTAGTGTTCAGTCAGCTCTGATATCTCCGCATCCCATCCTCGTCGCCAGTGTTAAGTTCTGCGCATGGGTGCAAGGAACGGAGACGAGGCAGTGAACAGTGAACTTCAACTCTTTATTAATCATGCTGAACAGAGCAAAACCCTTGGGCAGCAGCAGCCCTTTTATAGGGTAGGCTGCTGACCTATGAGCCAATGAGAAACATAGAAGTGTTAAACCCTTGAACCAATGAGAGTTGGCCCGTTAACAGGCAATCAGATTCCCCAGAAAGGACCAATCCAATATCGCTATTATCGGCCAATCAGAAGTGCAGGATTAGAACCCTGCTTTTCCTTAAGGTTTGTTAAAATTTTATTAAACGCCTTTATTAGTTCATAGCACTCAGGAAATCTTATTTTCAGTACCAATGAATCGGATTTTCATAAAATTTAGGTGCATTATATAATTCTACATGTAATGAATATTAATTACTATTTCAGTTAAAAATACAGATTAGATCATGTTTTTACATAATGTAATTCAATGTTTTATGTTGTGTCATGTTACAGTATTATATTTCCATCGTTTTTCAAAAACATCAAGGGTTTTCAGCCTGACAGTTTGGAGAATAAAACAAATTAAACATTTTCTTTTTTTAATGAGATTTATAGACCACCCTAATCGGTTACAAATCTCTGAGTCAAACAAGGTTCACTTTTTCATAAACCAAGATAGAATAAATTTATCCCCTGAAAACCCTCATTGGTGGTGCCAAAAAATGCTGTTTATACAGATTCCCAAGTTTATTTCCCAAAGAGATATAGCAGAGTCTTTCATACTAATACTCCCACTGTGAACATATTTTCTCTGAAATAAGTTTTATTGATTTTATTTACATTAATTTAAATAGTACAATTTATTTTAACATGCAAAATATTGTAACAGCTACATTCCAATTACTTTAAGTAAAAAGAGCAAGAATTGCAGGAAAAGTTTTCTCTAAAGTACAAACTGTTTCTCTATGTAGTTGCACTTCTACTTTGCCACCAAAATCATTTTTGTACCCTTTACAAGCTGTTGTACCCTGTATGAGTAAATGTGTTTTAACTATAATTGATATCTTTTCTGGTGAAATGGTCACAAAGAAACAAAAACATCATATTTTGTAAGTATTTCTATTCCAACCATTAGTATAGTATATAACATGCTTCCCCTTAGTAACTGGATATTCTTGTTCATGTTAATAATTTATAATATCTCTGAATTCTGTTGTACTCCACATAATTGTTTCCTCCCTCCATTAGACCTCGAAAATGGGAGTATCTATGAGTATGTTTAAATTGACATATGCAAAATGGATACAATTTATAGACCTCCAATAAAGATAAATGATAAAAAGATGATAGAGAGATAAAGATGATAGAAATAGTGAGAGAGATAGTGAGAGAGGAGGGAAGGGAGGGAGGGAGGGAGGGAGGGAGGGAGGGAGAGATGGAGATGATATAGATATTTTACCTAATTCCACTGACTTCAGGTAGCTCACTTAAAAAAATCAGTTCAAATCATATAGATCATTAAAACAGCAGAAAAGGGTCGATGTTATAGATCCCCAAACAAGCTTCCATGGCTTATTGGCTCCTTAGAGAGAAAACATTATTTTAATACTGGGACAGTTGAGGATAACTTTAAGCTTCCTCAAGTATTGGTTGTAGATTATTCAAAGGAACCCTCATAGTCATAGCTGAAGAAAGAAATTGTTTGTGCCATGATTTGCTCAAATGGGGAAAGGTCCAGAGTTTAGTTTATCTTCAGTGAGAAGTTGAATTCATAACTTTAAAAAAATGTTGAGAGAGAGAGAAAAAGAGAGAGAGGGAGGAAGGAGGGAGAGAGAGGGAAAGAGAGAGATTGGCTTAAAGTCACCTAGCTAACTTGTTATTATTTGTTTGTTTGTTTGTTTGTTTATTTATTTATTTAAGTTCAAACTATGCCAAATAAATAATGAATGGAAGATAGGATCAATTTCCTGATACAAATATGTATTCTGCCATGTGAAAATTTGCCTCATTATTTCTTTCACTTTATTTTTGTGGGAAAATATTCTTAAGTTATCGAACTTCAGTGTTCTAGGTTCTGATAAGGACAATATTATGGTTTTGCTATCATGTACCCCAGATCACTCAATATGGTTTCTTTTCCCAGAATAGCTGTAAAATTAGAGGTCAACTATCAAAGATTATGGCAATCATATGAAAAAAGGATTCCCACACTTTCCATGGAGAATGGTCTTTGTTATTCTATTAATATTGACTGTTTGCATGTCTCTTAGTGTATATTTTATGTAATGAACTATGCCTACACATCTTCATAAAATGAAATTTGAGACAAGATTTGCCTTATTAAATATATCTCCATATGTGTTTCTCAAACTTGATAACTTTAAGATGTGTGAACATCATTCCCAGAATTCCCTAGCCAGAAACTGGATGGTGACTTCTGGGAGTTGAAGTTCATGCATCTTAAACTTGCCAAGTTTAAAAAACATTGACTTATAGTAATAATAAACCAAAATATAATTATGCTTTCTGTCTGATTAACAAAACTTTGCCTATAGTATTTAATTTCCTTTGCTCTCTGAAGTGCCTGAAGTGCTAAATAGAACCCTTTTTGTCTCTTTTCTGTATGGATGTTGAGCAAAATATTCAAATATATAGGCAATTTATAGAGCTGTATCCTCAATAGGCATTATACAGTACTGAAGGCCAAGTTAAAGTATTTTTAAAAGGCAAAAACTAGTACAAACTAATCCAGAGTAAGGAAGAAAAAAATACAGAAAGAAATCAAAGGAAGGTCTAAAAGTGAAAAAAAGAAAGAAAATTAAAAAGAAATAGAAAAGAAATAAAAGGATAGAAAGAAGTCACTTTTAAATCTTTTTTAAAGCACTTATAAGTACAATTGTTAATGTACGTCTTTTTAAAAGCTAGATCTTGACTCTTTTCTTTCTATAATCTCCTCTTACTAATCATTAAAACCATAAATTCATTTTTCTGTTTTACCAGTAAAGTTCAGAAGGACTTTTTAGTCAGCAGTAAACATTGGTATTACCGGTTTCTTGATAAAACAAATCAATGTAGCCAACTCAAGTTCTAATATCAATTCTGTTCTTCACTGCCAAATCTATTTTTGTGCATACAATAATCTTGCCTCTGCTGTTATATACAAAAACAAAGATCTATACCATTTTTTCCAACTAATCCATCAGCCCTAAGAGAAAGAGTTTTAAAACTTCTGAATCAGTATGTGCATTTGAATCCATTTTTTTCTAGCTTTTTTACATATTCACCGAGCATAATAAAAGGATTCTTCTCATTCTTCACATTTCCAGCATAGATCTAAAGTAGCTTTATATGTTTTAGACAATGTCACTAGTGTCATATACTAAAGACACCTTGTTAATTTAGTTGTCTGAGATTATATATAATGTAAATTTGAATCCTTTCAACCACATTATTCAACCTCCATATTCATTTTTAAATTTTTAAATTTTATTTATACGTTTTTCTTTAACATACATAAGTGCTTAGTAAACAGTGTAATTGTCTGAGTCAATTTGCTTATACATAATAATAGTAATAATAATATTATTTACTTGTACATAGTGGTATTCTTCCAAGTTCTAATTTCTACCTCTATTATCTAACCATTGGTAAAACAAATCCCATGTTGAACAATATTATGTATCTTCTTTGTCCTGTATCTTTAATGTTAACCTATCAATTTCCTATTGTAATCAAAAAATTTAACCCGCTTTATCCCATATTCTTTCATTTGTTCTTATTCTGTTGTCAGTAGGCATTCAGACATATTTTGATACGTTAATATTCAAAGAAATTGGATAAAAATTCATATCAAGAAACAGAGAAT
This sequence comes from Hydrophis major, assembly GCA_033807585.1. Taxonomy (NCBI): domain Eukaryota; kingdom Metazoa; phylum Chordata; class Lepidosauria; order Squamata; family Elapidae; genus Hydrophis; species Hydrophis major. Next base: position 33,199,053 of record CM066332.1, on the reverse strand, counting down.
GCAATAGGCTGTAATTAAATCTTGAATGTATGAGTAGATACTCCAACACTCTCCTCCACAGTAATTCTCCTAGCCTCCAGCCATCTTTTTATCTATATTTACCATTCTTCTTGGTGAAGATTTCTAGAGAATGCAAAACCTTGCAAATCTGACTAATCATGGTATTGCGCTACATATCCTGACTATTTCAAGATCAACTGTTACACTTCATGATTCAAATGTATCATAGTCTGAATCACTGAAGGAAGACCTGAAATACAAGGAACAGGTTACCCACTTGATTGAATAAGTAATTGCGCTGCATGGATGTTGATAGTTCTACTTTCTGTGCAAAAAGTTGCATTCTGAAATTCTGAAATATTCCTCACTTCTTTCAGGTTGTAAAATAGGTTGCTACATATAAATGCTTTTAGCTCAGTGTCTGAAGATTTCTGGCACATCGTGAACTTAACTAGCCATAGAACATCATCCATGCAATTGTCATGCCCTAAATTTTCCTGTTTTGAAAGCTACTGTTGATGTGATGGTTGTAGCACATGAGAATGAGCAATACTGATGTTATTACAACAACATTGTCATGTATTTAGATAAATCTGCAGGAATAGAGAGGTGATTAGGGATATGAAATCATTAGCCACTAAAGTCAGACAGACAAGTAAAAGAGAAAGATTACTCCTACTTGAAAATATTGTGCAATATCTTTTACTTTGCAGCTGGATTTTCTTGATCTATTTCTAGCTTCCTAAAAATAAGAGCATTCAATAATATTAACACAAAGTGAAGTAACATTACCAATTCAGATCAGGACAATCCAATTAGTATTTGAACTAGAAATAATTTGGAAAGAGACCAAAAATAAACTTATATAGAATGCAACAACTTTTATATCAGCTAGTCTTCTCCAACCAGATGGGATATAGTTGCATTGGGACTACAATACCCTAACCAATAGTAACTTCAGCAAGGCCTATATGGCAAGACCATATTTGAAATACAGTGTACCATAAATTTGAGGTGGAGGATTCTGTTTGTTTCCGTTTCTATAATGCCCCAAATACACTGGTTTTTAATCATTATATGTGAGTAATCTACAGTAATCTAAAGGGACATGGTGACTCAGTGTCTAAGATGCTGAATTTGTCGATCAGAAAGGTCAGCAGTTCGGCAGTTTAAATCCCCAATGTTAAGCCTGGGTTCCCCAACCAGGGTTAAGGAGTCAAGCTAAACAGAATGTGCAGTGTTAGTCAGGTAGCACACAGATAAATGAGTGAGATAAGTTTGTATGTTTGTTAACATACAGTAAAAATAACAGATACGCTTGTGCTATCAAAAATATAGTTTATTCTATTTATAGCATAGTCAAAATAACAGTCCAATAGTCATGTATCATTCTGTCAGTCCATTCAAGGATATTCAGTTAGCAAAGTCCATGTAGAATATCCTTATGTCAGTTCACTTACAAATCAGTCCTTTGTCTCTCTCCCGTTCGAGTAACGCAGTCTTGAGTCCATGCAGTAATTAGGGATCATCAAAGCCAGAGAGTGAGCAAGCTGTCGTCTTGCTTCTTTTAAAGTGCTTTCACAACCACTCCCCTAATTACAGTCCTACAGTTAAAGTTGCAGACACTTTAACTAACAAACTATGATAACATATTTATTATTTTACCTAAACCAGTTAGGGTAAACAATGTTATCCCTAACATTCTCCCCTTTTAGGAAATAATAATAAATATAACTATTTACATCTTTAAATCATATTTGTTACAACTCTCTTTAAACTTAATTGTTCCTTGAGCTTTTGTAAATTGGTCTGCAATGTTTTCTTCCGTCATGCAGTATTCCAATTTAATTAGCCCATTCTTTACAGATTCTCTAACATCTAAGTATCTTAAATCAGTATGCTTTGATCTAGTTTTTACAGCAATACTAGTAGCTAACTGTATAGCTGCCTGGTTGTCCTCGTACACAATAATGGAATCTTTAACAGTTATGCCCATGTCTAATAGTAACTGTTTGTACAAAATTAAGTCAGTGCATAGTAATGACAGACATGAAAATTCCGCTTCCATCGTGGACAAGCTGATATGCTGTTGTCTGATTGACCTCCACCCTATTAGTGTCTTACCAAATAATATAGCCATCCCAGATGTTGATTTTCTAGTGTTTATGTCAGTTGCAAAGCTTGCATCTGCATAGGCACTAAGACTCAAATCACCCTTTGGTTCTATATATAATGCATGGTTCATTGTTCCTTTAAGATATCTTAAAATTCTCTTTAATGATTGCCAATGACATTGATGTGGATCTGAATTAAAATGTGCCAGCTGATTAACACTATAAGCTATATCTGGCCTTGACCAATTGCTTATATATATAAGCTACCAATCAAAGATTGATATATAGACTTATCAAATTTGGGACTTTGATCATCAGTTTGGCAAACTTCCTGACTCATTGGAGTCTTTGCCGGTTTACAAAGTTCCATTTTATATGTTTTAATTAATTGGCAAATTTTATCTTCTTGAGATATCTTAAATCCATTTTTAGTTTTGTTAATTGTCAATCCTAGATACCTTTTAATTTCACCTAAATGCTTTAATTTTATCTTTTTGGCTAATAATGATATAATCTCATTAGCTTCATTATTAGTCTTAGTTATCAAAGCAATATCATCTGTAAATAATAACAATAATGACACCGTTCCATTATTTTCTCTTTTAAACACACATGGATCTGCTAAACCAGATTTAAAACCTATATTGTTTAATTCTTTCACAATATATTGGTTCCACTCAAAGCAGATTGTTTCAACCCGTAAAGACTCTTTTTGAGTTTCCAACAATCATTACTATTTACTTTATTGTCTTTTATACCTACTGGTTTTCTTAAATATATAGTGTGCTGCAATGGTGCATGCAGATAGGCAGTTTCTACATCTAAATGGTTAATGACATAGTTTTTCTAAGCTGCCCACACTAAAACTGCTCTCAAAGATGTTGCCTTAAGACTTGGTGCAAAAGTCTTCATCCTAATCAGATGCAGTTTGATTAAATCCTTGAGCTACCAACCTAGCCTTATGAGTAACAGTCCCATCATTTCCAGTTTTTACTTTAAATATCCATTTGCACCCAATGGATTTTTCTCCTGGAGGTAATACGGCATCTTCATATACTTTCATTACCTTTAATGAATTTAGTTCTTTTTCCATTGCCTTTTGCCAATTCTCCTGATCCTTAGCAGGATACACCTTAAGTTCATCTACACTAGTTGGAACTTTAGTTACTGGGCAAACTATACTTGCTTGATATCTTTCAGGTGGTCTAGTTATACATGTAGTACGTCTAGGTATTACAGGACTTACAGGTAGACTTTCATTTATTAAGTCTTCTTGATTATCTAACTCTTCCTGATCATCTGTTTCCTCTTGTTCTGATTCTATTTGCTCTTCGTGGACTTCTTCTTTAATTGGACTCTTCTTATAACTAGTCTGATCTTTTTGCCTTTTGTAGGGTTCAATAATTACTTCGTTATTTAAATCTTGCTCTAATCTATTCCATCCTACATGTTCTAGGAATTTAGCACTAGCACTGGTGTAAACTCTAGATGTACCTGATTCCCAGAATCTATAAGATCTATGATTAGATTTATATCCTACAAAAAATAATCTTTTAGCTCTATGCTGTTCTTTTTGTCTCAGTTGTGTAGGGATATGCACCCATGCTGGTGCTCCAAATGTGTACATGTAACTTAAATCAGGTTTTGTACCATGCCACAGTGTGAATGGTAATTCACCTGTTGTTGAATTAACAACATTATTTAATATATGATTACCACACATTATTGCTTCTCCCCATAAATTGTCAGGTAATCCTGAATCAGACATCATAGTTCGTGCCATTGATTGTAGTGTTTGGCCTCGTCTCTCTATAAAGGCATTATGTTGTGGCCTATATGGTGCAGACTTTTTATGTTGAATACCTAACATTCTTAGTCTGTTCTGAAATTTATTATTTGTAAATTCCGTACCATTATCTGTTATAAGAGTTACTAATTTCTTTTTAGTTTTCCTTTCAGCAAATTTTATCCAATTAAAGAGATTTTGATACATTTCAGTTTTGCTCTTCATTAAATAGCAAAACCCATATCTAGAACAATGGTCCATTATACTTAGTATGTATCGAGCTCCTCCTACACTTGGTTTTTTCGAACCTATTAAATCAGCAAATACTACTTCTAAACGCTCTTTGGTAGTAAATCCATCAACTCTATTAGCCGGTATGACCTGCTCTTGCTTTGATTGCAAGCATTACATTGCAAATACTTATTACAAGGTTTCAAACTTATTCCCTTAGATAATTCAACAGTTTTCTTAAGCATTTTAAAATTTAAATGCCCTAGCCTTCGGTGTAACAAGTGAATACATTCATCATGAGGTTTCTTATTATCATAAACTGTGTTAGCCACCTTTAAACCATTATCATTTAACACATATAATTCACCTCTTAAAGATGCAGTAATTTTCTTATCTTCTTTCTCAATTATGCAGTTATCTCCCCTAAATGTAACTACATATCCTAGTTTAACCAAAATTCTAACTGAAATTAAATTAAACTTAAGTTGTTGTACATATAACATTTTTACATTCTCTTTTATAAAAGAACAATATGCTATACCTTGACCTTTAGCTTTCATTTTCCAGCCATTGGCTAACGATATCGGCTGTGTACTCTTGGACGTTTTTACAAAAAATTTGTTATCATTTGTTATACAGTGGGATGCTCCACTGTCAATCACCCATAAATTATTTTTTACAGCTCCGTTGGTATACTAACTCTAAATTTTTATTTATCTTTTGATGACTTTTAGTATTCTGGCCAGCGTTCTGGCGCTTTGCTTTTTTACAAAATCTTGCCAAATGTCCTCTTCCTCCACAATTAAAACACTTTTTAATTGCGTATGCAGTAGGAGATTCATTATCTTCTTTTTGAGGTTGTTCCCTCCTTAATTGATCTTTTTCAAGTCTTCTTCTTGCCTCTTCAATCAATCTGCCAGTTATATCAGTTAAAGTTAAACTTTCTTCAGGCAAAATTTCAAGGGAAGTGACATAGTTATCATAATTTTCATCTAGTGAAGATAGAATTATGTAGACTTGGTGTAGTTCAGAGAAAATAAGCTCTTTCTCGTGCAGTTCTTGAAAAATGCTTTTCTTAGTTTCCAAATGACTCAGCATATCACCATTCGTCTGGAGATGCGTCCTGAAAAGCTTTCGTGTTAGATTTATGTGAGCACCAATGTTATCTTGGACATAAATCGTCTTCAGCTTCTGCCAACACCCAACAGCTATTTGCTCTCCACGGATATGAATAAGTTGTTGGTCAGACAGTGTTAAACCAATTATGCAAATAGCTTGTTCATTTTTATGCATAAATTTTTCTATTTTTAGTCTATCTTCATCATCCTCTGGATCCCATTCCTCTACGTTTGGTGGATTTTTAATTATGTTCCACAGACCTTCTCTTCGTAGAAGTAGACTACATTTCATAGACCATGATACATAGTTTGTTCCATCCAGCTTGGATATAAGGGACAAACTTTGTAGATTGACTTGTGCCATGTTTTCTTATATGGATATAAAACTATAATTAATAAAACACAGCTGTCTGCTTACTGTAATGTTTAACAACACAAACTCTCACTTTTACATAAATCTGTTTTATCCTAGTTAAACTGACTTTGCAGCCTCTGGGCCCATAACCAGTGTTAAGCCTGGGTTCCCCAACCAGGGTTAAGGAGTCAAGCTAAACAGAATGTGCAGCGTTAGTCAGATAGGCACACAGATAAATGAGTGAGATAAGTTTGTATGTTTAATAACATACAGTAAAAATAACAGATACGCTTGTGCTATCAAAAATATAGTTTATTCTATTTATAGCATAGTCAAAATAACAGTCCAATAGTCATGTATCATTTTGTCAGTCCATTCAAGGATATTCAGTTAGCAAAGTCCATGTAGAATATCCTTATGTCAGTTCACTTACAAATCAGTCCTTTGTTTCTCTCCCGTTCGAGAAACGCAGTCTTGAGTCCATGCAGTAATTAGGGATCATCAAAGCCAGAGAGTGAGCAAGCTGTCATCTTGCTTCTTTTAAAGTGCTTTCACAACCACTCCCCTAATTACAGTCCTACAGTTAAAGTTGCAGACACTTTAGCTAACAAACTATGATAACATATTTATTATTTTACCTAAACCAGTTAGGGTAAACAATGTTATCCCTAACACCCAGCACCGTGTAACTGAGTGAGCTCCCGTTACTTGTGCCAGCTTCTGCCAACCTAGCAGTTCGAAAGCATGTAAAAAAATGCAAGTAGAAAGATAGGGACCATTTTGGTGGGAAGATAACAGTATTCCATGCACCTTCAGCATTTAGTCATGCCAGCCCCATGACCATGGAGATGTCTTTGGACAGCATTGCATGTTTGGCTTTGTAATGGAGATGAGCACCGCCCCCTAGAGCCAAACATGACTAGCACATATGTGCGAGGGGAACCTTTATCTTTATCTTTTAATCTACAGTTAGACTCAGTTTAAGACTCAATTTAAGACTGGTAGAAACTTAATAATTCATGTTCTAATCCAGGACTTAAAAATTATTAAGGTACCATCTTAGAATATAGGCAGCTCCAAGGATAGTTTTTTTTTTTTTTTTTTTTTTGTAATAGTAATGTTCAGTTCTAGTAAATTCAATATTCTCAAATATCAAGGAAATCCTTCAAATGTTTTGTTTCTGAAGGCTCCAATCAAAACTGATATAACAACATGTTCCTTTTGTCACAAACATTCAGCTTCAATCTATGAATCTTGATGTTTTTTTTCCAAATGATTTTTATCAGTCTGCACATCACATATCACCCAGTATAGCAACATCAATGAACTAGACTTTCTTCTTTTCATTGTGTCAGGCATGTTATGAACAAGTTCCATCTTTTTACATTTTAAAACATAAGATCTTAACCTGCTCATTTTACAAAACTTTAACTTGACATTTCCAGTAGTTTTCACAACATTTGAATCCATACCTCAGGCAACATTTTCAATAAAATTTTGAAAATTTGGTCATGACATTGCTTGTACTCAATTTGTGAAATTTTTGCTGCAATCACTGATCAAGTGGTCAATTGTTTCATCCTTTTCATTTCAGAGCCATCATTTGCAATGCTTTGTTACATTTGTATTTTTCCCTTTACACAATTAGTTGCAAAGTTTGTTCTTGAGCAAAGACATTCAAATTTTGCCTTCAAGATTCCTTATCTTTTAAATATTGACATACACTGGTTTGTTCTTCCAATTAGCAAATCGATTTTCAATTGTTTTTTTTCTATATTCAGCCTTCACCTTTGTTATTTTCAAGAGCTGTCCTTCATTGACTGCCTTCAGCAAGGGTTCTTAGCTATTCTTGATGTAATCATTGAGATCATACTTGACTTTTTTTTTCACCTGTAGATATCCTCTACTCCCTTCAGTTCTTGACAAATGCAACCCAGCAGTATTACTTTTTTGTGCAAAGCAATTGTCATTATTTTCTTGTCTCCCAATGCAAGTTATCAAGTTCCATCAAGGTCCAGTCAATTTTTACAGTAACAAGGATTGTACAGTAACAGGGATTGCCCAGATATTAATTGCTTTAATGATGTTTCCATCATTTATTTTTTACTTCAATTTTTTTGAGCCTATCTGATGTATTTATGGAAGTATTTTCTTTGACTTGATTCAGTAATAAATTAGAAGCTTCCAAAATTCCCAAATATTTATAGTTTTCTGCTGGTGCTACTGCCTTTATCAAATCATCATTGTTTATCTGTATTCCAGCATCTTTAACTATTTTGCCGAATTGAATTAATCTTAAGGTAACTGTTTTGTGCTTTTAAATAAGTAATCTAGTTCAGCCTTTGTTTTTTCAAATCATTTTAAATTATCCACATAAAATAAATGTGAATTTTTACTCCATTTTTTGGCTAATTTATATGTACAGTTTGTTTTTGTTCAAAATTGTTGTTAGTGGAGCTATTGGTAATATAAAGGGTAAATTGAATCACCTTGGAAAATTTCACATTTGATTTCAAAACCAGTTTTGCCTTAGGAGGATTCTTCCAATGAGATGTTCCATAATCTATGTGTTGTTTAAAAACTTTAGAAGAGTGTTATAATCAGTAGTACAGGGCAGTTGTATCTTTGAGAGATGGGTGGATCTTCTAATTGGGGCCATGGGTTCATATGAATAGGCATATACAGTATACTGTATGGGAAAGAAAGAAATAGCATAAAACAAGGAATATTCTGAAATATATGGCAAACTAATTTAAAGCATATTATAACAGGTGACAATACCCAGTCAGTATTGGCTGATCTCAGAAATGCAAAACAAAATCAGACATGGTTGGTTGGAAAACACCAGGTCTGTTGGCTAGGCTGGGAATTGAAACTTTTAAAATGTTAATCCTTTTGTTGGGTTTAATACTACCAACAAAGTTAAGTAATTTCAAATTCCACTGATTTTCAGCAGGAGACAACATGTATAACTTTTGAATGAGCCTGTACTCCTAGGTAAGCCACAGCAGATATCCTATTGCTTATGTCAAATAAATTGCAACATTAACTTTAGCAGGCGGATTGCTTCTTTATCAGGCAACTAAACACTAACAATTATTTGCTTGGTAGATATAAATTAGTATATTTCAAACAGAGTGCTGTTTGAGGAAAATTTAATTATTTGTTTTCTTTTGTTGCTGTTACCCATATATATGTGTGGGAAGCAGATCTATAATTAAACTAGGAACTCAAATACCGTACACCACAAGTGAATGCATGGAGAATTGTGGCTCTGAGACACTTATGTCTGAGATCAATTAAGAAAATTTTAATAAAGTTTGGCTCAAATGTTCTTTGATTTTCCAATGTCTGTAGGAACAAATGTGATGTGATTTCAGAAGAGAAACTAAAAATATTATGTATAGGATCTATAAGTGTATTCTAAATGTTATGGGTAGTTCTCAGTTTACAACCATTTGTTTAACAATACCCTGAAATGAGTCATGGTGGTGCAGTGGTTAAAGTGCAATATTGCAGGCTACTTCTGCTGACTGTTGGCTGCCTGCAATTTGGCAGTTCAAATCTCACCAGTCTCAAGGTTGACTTCCGAAGTAGATAAAATGAGGATCCAAATTGATGGGAGCAAGATGCTGTAAATCACTTAGAGAGGATTGTAAAGTACTGTGAAGTGGTATGTGAATCTAAGTGCTATTGCTATTAAAGTGGCCATGGAAAGTACTTTATGGCCCATAAAACATTTGTAGCTATCAGAACACATTGAACCACCATCTCCTGTTGTCATATGATCTTGATCTGGGTACTTGGCAACCTGTACAGTCTTACAACCAGTTGTCAAGTGCTCCACAATCACATGGCCATCATTTGCAATCTTCTCTGCCACCTTTCCTAGAAAATCAACTCCATCTCATCTCTGAAAACTGGCTGAAATGGCTGCCTGCCAAAAGGGAATCTCAGAGCTGAAAGGGCAGTAAAAATGCTACCTACCAGGAGGAAAGTTGGAGCTGAAAGAATAGAACAGAACTCTTAAAATACCAAATATAATACTTAAAATTCTTAATAGAATACTAAAAACCTTAATATAATACTTAAAAGAGGGGTGTAAGTGCTGCCTGTTGGGAAGGAAAGTCAGACGGAGCTGATATTCCTTCCTGCAGGCAGCCCTTTCACTTCATCTAATTAATGACCCATGAGATTGCTTAACCATCTTAGTTGAGAATACCAGGATTGCAGACATTGTGTAAAGCAAACACGTAGGAGTCTTGCTTAATGATTGCTTCCCTCAGTAACTAAAGAGTCGTGTCCTCGAAAATGATGCCAGGAGTCGGTGACTTCAAATCATGCTCTTTTATTAAAGTAGGAACCGAACTGGCGCTTTGCAAAAGGTTCACGGCTTTTATTCTTTTAGCCGCGGCGGCCGCGGCCAATGGCACCGCTTTGAATCTCCCGCGATTCGAATTGACCAATCGCGAGAGATTCTTAGCGAGCCAATCGGTGTGGCTTGCCTGACCAATCAGAGTGCCCTGCGCTTTGGCCAATCAAAACGCGGGGATCTCAAGAATGCTAATTAAGGACAGAACACCCCTCCCCTCTTGGTTTAGTCCTTACGTCGCGTAGTCACGTAGGTAGGCGGGGCTCCATCTGAGCCTACTGGACCTGCGCAGCTCAGTCGTAGGTTGGATCCCGGCCGGTTCGGTCGGGATCTCTGTTACTCCTGATGCCGTCGTGGGAACCGGCTGGTCAGTCGGGCCGGGCCGCTCTCCGTAGCTCCCTCCTGGGCCTCCCGGGTTGGTTGAGCTGTGGGTTCCGCTGCTCCCGCTCGGTCTCCCTGGGTCGGTCGAGCTGGCCTGGCTGTCTCTTCCTGGTGAGGGGTCGTGCTGGCTGCTTTCCGGTAAGTATGGCTGGTTTATTCTTCTTTGGTTTTGGTCCCTGGGTATTCCCTCCCCCCTTGTTTTGTGTTGTGGGGGTCGGTTTCACCTGTTTGTGCATCGGTGGTCTCTTGGTTGGTAGTCCTCGACCTTAATTGGTCGATGTGGTGTTTCCATGCTCGTCCATCTGCTGTTTGTAGCCGGTACGAGTGTGGGCCTGTTATTTGTGTGATGACGGCCGGTACCCATAGTGGGTCTCCCGTCAGGTTTCTTGCGTATACGGGGTCGCCTGGTGCGAAAGTTCGGTGCTTGTTGTTTGAGTCTGGGGGCTTCTCCGGGTTATACGTGGGGTGTAATCTGTTGAGTGGGGACCTTAATTTCCTCCCCATTAATAGTTCGGCTGGGCTCTTATTCGTTGTGGTATTTGGGGTTATGTGTTGGGTGAAGAGTAGTTTGTTTATTTTCTTCTGGATCTGCTCGTGGTCTATTTTCCGGATGGTTTTCTTAGTGAATTGCACCATCCGTTCCGCCCTACCGTTCGCTGCCAGGTGCGCCGGTGCTGTCAGCGCGTGGCAGATGCCCCTTTCCGCTAGGAATTTTTCGAATTCCAGCGAGGTGAATTGGGGCCCATTGTCGGAAACGACGACGTCTGGGAGGCCGTGCGTTGCAAACAGTTTGCAGAGTTCCTTGATCACGGCCTCCGTGGTTGTTGTTTTCATGTTGCTTACCTCCAGCCAGTTGGAGTAAGCGTCTACTGTTATAAGGAAGGTGTGTCCTTTTGTGGGCCCGGCGAAGTCTATATGGATCCTAGACCAAGGTCCCCTTGGGGTTTCCCACTCTAGGACGGGTGCTGTGGGTGGGCTTGGCCTAGTTTCCTGGCATCGTTGGCACCTTGCTACCCAGGTCTCAATTTGTTTGTCCATCCCTGGCCACCAAGCGTAACTTCTGGCCAGGGCATCAGTCCTAACGATGCCAGGGTGCCGCTCGTGTAGTAGTTCCAGAACCTTCCCTTGTAGTTTTTCTGGAATGACCACCCTATCCCCCCAGAGTATGCACCCTTTTAATAACGAGAGTTCTGTTTGCCGGTTTCGGAATGTTTTGACGGACTCGTCGTTGTCTCTTTCAGGCCACCCTTTCTCTACCCAATGCAACACCTGCGCCAGACGTTTGTCTTTATTAGTCTCTCGGGCAATGTCTGACGTGGTTATGGGCAGGTTGGGTAGAGTCTCTATGCTGAGGGTGGTCGTCGTGGGTGCTGGGTCGGTGTCAGGTTTCGGTAGCGGCGAGCGGCTTAAGGCGTCTGCATGGGAGATCATCTTACCCGATCTGTGTATGAGTCCGTAGTTATAGGCTGCCAGGAACTCGGACCACCTTGTCATTCGGGGAGACAGAATGTTCGGGGTGGCTCGGTTTCCTGCAAGGATTCCCAGCAGCGGCTTGTGGTCGGTTATGATGGTGAATGTCCAGCCGTAGAGGTACTCGTGCAATCTTTTTACGGTGGCAACGAAAGCCAGAGCCTCTTTGTCCAGCTGGCTATAGTTCCGCTCCGGTTTGGTGAGGGTCCTTGAAAAGAACGCGATGGGCGCTTCTTTTCCGTTGGGGAGGGTATGGCTGAGAACAGCACCGACGCCGAAGGGTAATGCGTCGCATGTGATGGCCAGAGGTAGGGTCTCGTTATACTGTATAAGGACGGCATCCGAAGTGAGGAGGTCCTTTGTTCTTTGGAAGGTGGCTTGCTCGCATTTCCCCCAAGTCCAAGTCGCCGCCTTGTCCAGGAGCCTATGCAAGGGCTCCGCCACCGTCTCCTTTTGGGGCAGAAAAACATTGTAAAAGTTAAGTAGCCCCAGGAATGCCTGTAGTTCCGTCTTTGACTTGGGTGTGGGGGCTTCTTTGATGGCCTTGATTTTTGGTTTGTGGGGTGAATGCCGTGGCGGTCTAGGAGGTATCCTAGGAATTCTACCTGTTCCGTGCATAGCTGGCATTTCTCCCTCTTGACTTTGAGCCCGGTCTCTTTAAATTTGGTTAGGACCTCCCTTAGGTGACCCTCTAGTTTGGCTTGGTTGGTTGCCGACACTAGGACATCGTCAAAGTAAGGTACCACCCCCTTGATGCCTTGCAATAGTCTTTCCATTAGGCTTTGGAATATTCCCGGTGCCACGCTGACTCCGAATTGGAGTCGGTTGCATTTAAATGCTCCCCGGTGGGTGACTATGGTTTGTGCTTCTGCCGTTTGCTCGTCGACTGGCAACTGTTGGTATGCCTGGGCGAGGTCGAGCTTGGCGAAAATCTTGCCCCCTCCCAGTGAGTGCAGTAGGTGTTGCACTACTGGGACGGGGTAGGCGCTTTGTTGCAGCACGCCATTTAGGGTGGCCTTATAGTCTCCACAGATCCTCACCGACCCATCGGGCTTGATCGGGGTGACTATGGGGGTCTCCCACCGGGCGTGGTCTATTGGCTGTAGGACCCCTTGCTTGACGAGCTTGTCAATTTGCTCGTCTATCTTGGGTTTAAATGCAAATGGCACCCACCTTGGTTTCAGGTGTTTTGGGGGAACGTTTGGGTCTAGGCTGAATGATATAAGGGGCCCTCGGTACTTCCCTAGGTTTCTGTCGAAGACCTCTTGGAATTCCAGGGCCAGTTGTTGCTCCCAGCTGTCGTCGGTGACGTGGTCGACTCCCGTGACTGCGATGCCGAGCGGGGCGAACCATTGCAGTCCCGGTAGGCTTGGGCAGTCGCGGTTGACGATTGTCAGGGGAAGCCTTTGGGTGTGCCCTTTATATGTGATGTTGAAGTGTTTGGTTCCAACTACCGGGATGTGTTTCCCTGGTAGTCCTTTACGATGAGTCTCTGGCTTCTAGGTTCCTCCTTTGGATGGTAAGCACCAAGTGCTTTATTTCATGCCATGCTATCATGGAGAGGTAGGACCCAGAGTCCACCTCCATTTTGCATGGCTGGCCCTCGATGCCTACCTCCACGTGGACCTTCTGGGCATCATTGGTTATGGCGTGGCTGATGGTGGCCGTCTGATGGGTCTCCTCTCTTCGCCAGTTATCGCCGCCTCATAGGGATCGTCCGTTCCAGTCCCATCTGTTGTCCGAGGGGTGATCTCTGGTCCGGGGTGGTGTGCTCTCTCTCCTCCGGTCCCTCTGGTCCCATCGGGCTGGGATGTGGTTCTTTTTAAGGCGGCAGACACGGGCGATGTGTCCCTTCTTGTCACAATGCCGGCAGATCAACTCGAAAAACCGGCATTCGGACCTGGGGTGGTTGCCTCCACGACCGGCACAGTTGGTCCTCGACTTACGACCCCGCCGGTTCCGTGGGTCGCGGCCTGTCTGGAGGTGATGAATGTCCTCCTCGTCATCGGAAGTGCCCGATGCCGAGTGGAAATCGCCCTGGTGGGTGGTCGTCTCGGGTTGGGCCTCAGCCGACCTTGCAGGGTTGTTGTTCCCGCTGCAGTCCCCAGCGTTCGGTCTGCGCATGTGGTCGGCGGATGTTCGGGTTGCTTCAGCGGCTGCGGCTGCGGTGAGGGTGTCTGCTAGGCTGATGTTGCCCTTGGCCATCAGCCGGCTCTGGAGGACGGGGTCCCACAAACCGAGCATGATTCTGTCTCGCAGGGCGTCGTTCAGGTTGTCGAATTCGCAGAGCCCCCCTAGGCGTCGTAGTTCGGCAACGAAGTCGCTGAAACTCGCACCCGACCGTTGGTCCCGACGGTAGAACTTGTTGCGTCGAATCAGGATGGGTACCTCTGGAGCGTAGTGCCGCCGAAGTATTGACTCGAGGACGTCCCAGTCCATCGCGGTCGCATTGGCGGGTTTGGCAAGCGCCTTGGCCATCTTGAAAACCTCGGTCCCGCAGTGGGTCAGGAAGACAGCGCGCTTCATGGGGCCGGTGGCGTCCTTCAGATCGCTGCACTCGAGGAACATGCAGAATTGGTCGGAGTACGATTCCCAGTCCTAGGTGGCGGGGTTGAAGGGTGCGGGGGGTGCGATTTTCGCCATCGTGGTGGTTCGTCTGGCGTCCGTCGGACACGTGGTTCAGTTCAGGGTCTGGATCCCGTCGCCAGAGTCATGTCCTCGAAAATGATGCCAGGAGTCGGTGACTTTAAATCATGCTCTTTTATTAAAGTAGGAACCGAACTGGCGCTTTGCAAAAGGTTCGCGGCTTTTATTCTTTTAGCCGCGGCGGCCGCGACCAATGGCACCACTTTGAATCTCCCGTGATTCGAATTGACCAATCGCGGGAGATTCTTAGCGAGCCAATCGGCGCGGCTTGCCTGACCAATCAGAGTGCCCCGCGCTTTGGCCAATCAAAGCGCGGGAAGCTCAAGAATGCTAATTAAGGACAGAACACTAACTTTCTGTTCCCAATTCTGGGACTGGTCACAATGAAGAAATGAAACTTGGGATCTGTCTGAGAAAAAAATGAGATGTACAAACAAAATAATAACAGTATAATTCTTAGATATTTGGTTAGGACTTGAATTATTAAGTTTACACCAGTCTTACTTTGTGAATCTAACTGTAGATTATCCACATGTAATAATTACAATTGTGTGAATCAAGTCAAGCTGTCTTTTGCAATTGACTGGTGGTGAGTCTATCAATGCTGGGGATATTCAAATGTTCCAGTTGTTTTGGGATTACACCCAAAATGCCTATTACTATTGGCACCATCTTTGCTTTCTTTCGCCATGGTCATTCTATTTCTATTTGCAAGTCTTTGTTTTTGTCATTATAATATTATTGCAAATAATATTAGTAATAATCATAACAATATATTTTTCATTAAAGAGATCAAGCAGGACAGTATTTGGTACACCATCTGTAGTTTTTATCACAATTTGATGGATTGCTCCAAACTGTATAGCAGTTAAAGAATTTAGGAGCAAGAACAACAAAAAAAAAGTTAGTCTTTTATAATGGACAAATAGTTTTTTTAAAAGAAAGTACAGTATAATTGTACATTAGCAAAGTAAAGGGCACCCGGGGTGGGATTCTACCAGTTCACACCTATTCACTAGAACCAGTTGTTAACATTCTAATCCTGTAAGGAAGGCAGGAAGGAAACATTCTGGTGTTGCTTACAGAAACTGCCTCTCTGTTAACCCTTATTACATACTTGGCAGGACTAGACTTCATGTCTCAGAAACTTCTCTGGAGGTTTTTTCCCCCTCCTTTGCTGGTACTTTGCTTGTGTGGAATGACCATTCAAAGTTACAATGGCAATGAACAAAGTGACCATTTTTCAGACTTATGACTGTTGCAGCATCCCCACAGTCACGAGAGGCCTGGTGAGGAGATGTGTGCCTCAATGTGAGTGATATTGAGTTGGCCACACCCAGGCAATAACATGATCACCAAGCCACACCCACCAACTAAGCCATGCCCACAGAACTGGTTGTTAAAAAATTTGAATCCCACTCCTGAGGGCATCTTAGGTCAAAGATGTTCTATATTCATAAGATATAATTCACTGGAAAAAATTGAAAGTGTGTCAACATTTTTTCAGAGGCCAGAATGTCTGCAAAAAAGTGCTACTGTTATGCTGCTACATCTCTAGTGTGTTGAATCTATTATTTCCCCAGACAAATGATATGGCAAACAGAGCTGATGAAATATTAGAGAAGGTTTTTAAGTAGTAAAGGGGAATCTTAAAATGTCAGAATAGAACAACACAGATTGGTATCATTATTTTTGAGGTTAAAGAACTAAGAGTAATAAGGTTATCTGTCTCATGTTTCATGTAGGAAGTTTGGAAATTACCTTGTGCACTACTATTAATGGGAGAGAAAATAATCCTCAAATGAAGACAAAATTATGTACAAAATTATGATAAAGATGCAAAACTTTTAATTAAGCTTACATGTACATAATTTATTTTATCATTCATTAAAATGGAGTGTGAATGCCTGCAGCAATGACAAAGCTGCATATTAGCAAGGAAATTGACCCTGAGTCAGTAATACTTAAACCAGGGGACATGGCAAATGTACAAAAAGGAGATGTTTGATCGGAAACCCATAGAAAAATGATAGATGGATAGATAGATGAGAGGGGGGGGGGAGGGAGGGAGGGAGAGAGAAAGAGAAAGAGGAGAGAGATAATAGATATAGTAAACAAATGATAGATGATAGAGATAATAAGATTTTACTTGCAAGCCTGATGTAATTTGGGTAGGAAGCAAGAGATATGAGCAAATAAAAAAAATGTGAGCAAAAAAAAAAAACAGTTCTGAAAAATCTTGAAAGATTAAGACTTAGGATAACAACAATTTTAGAGCAGTTGTTCATTTGAGTCCTGAACTGCTGAATATAAAGACAAATTCTTGTGTTATAGGTCTTTATTCTCTTCTGATACTATTTTGTAAAATTTGCAGCAATGAGTCAAATGCCTTAGGATCTATTTCTCCTGCCTGGAATTTATGCATAGATCTGCATGATTTGGTCAGCATTTCTAGGCAAGCCGTTCTTCGGGGAATATGCATATATTTTATTTTAAACTGCTTAGAGAGGGCTGTGAAGCATTATAAAGCAGTATATAAGTCCAAGTGCTACTGCTATAAACATGAGGCATCTGCAAAAAGGATTTTAAAAAATGCCAACATGGCAGAAGCCCTGACTATTTTTTTTATAAGTGCCATGAAGCACTTACAATTTGATAGAATTTCCATGTCATATGTTTGCAGTTACCATCTTGATCTGCCGATAATCCTGCAGAGTCACAAAGTCACAACTCTATTAAACATTCAAGAGAGATAAATCCCAAAATGCTACAAACCTAGAGAAGTCTAGGATGAAATAGATCAGGGTTCCCCCAACTTGTGGGCCATGGCTTACTAGTGGGCTGTGAGGGGATTGCAACCAGGCCATGGAAACAGCCAACTGCGCATGCATGTGCTTCCTCATTTGCACAAGCAGCAGGTGAGTGCATGCACATGTGCTCTATTTGCATGTGTGGTAAGGGCTTGTGCACTTGTCAGCCACTCATGCAGAACCATCCCCACTCACACAAACACACACACATGCCGGTCTGCAAAGCTGGCAACGTTGGGGAATTCTGAAATAGACCACTGATTTCATTGGAGTTTTAATTTAGCAAAATGTTTATAACCTTTACTTGTAACTTTATTTATTTATTTATTTTGGTGATGGGTGAACCTGTGAGGTAATTCCATTTTTATTGATATCTCTTTGTCTATTATTCCCTTGTTTGTTCTTTATATGTTTTTTAAATGTTTTATTGGAATTAATAAGTATAGTGGTTTTAGATACTTATTCATTGTTTTTTGTTCTGTTGCACATTGCCCAGAGTCAGGTTTGATAAAATGAGTCAGCTATAATAAATAAATAAATAAATAAATAAATAAATAAATAAATAAATAAATAAATAAATAATCCAATTAATTAATCTCATTTATATGGCTGTTCATTTGACATGAGAACCATTCTTAAGAGAAATAACCAATAATAATTAACAAAATATGCTAAACAAATTGCATCAGAAGTGATTCAAACAATTAGAATAATCAGAGGACTCACAAGATTTCCAGACTTATTATGATTTATTCAAACAAAAACTAAACCATTGTTTGTATATTTACTAAGCAGACAATTATCTATTTTGCTGTAGTCTATATTGTCTAAAATAAGTGTAGTTTGAAAAACTTTATACCAAATATTGTGCTAGGCATAAAAAAAATTCCACAAGTAATTTCTCTTGAATTTAAAATTTTGAACATTATAATGCCAGAATTTTACAAACCAAATTCTAAGGATTCCTCCAATTCCTTGGAATTTTGTTTATTAAGTATCAAGCTTCATGAAAATAGACCTTGCCAGACTTCCAGTTTGAGCTTCTTCGGCAACAAACTGAAATCCGCAATCGTGTGCGATTTCGATCCATGATCACCACTGGAGTGCCACGAGTTGGCTGGTTTTGGGCCAGCCATAGAGGTGGTGAAGAGGGGGGAGACTGTCAGCAGGGTCAAGGAGAGCCACATCTTTCCTCCCCAGCTGGCCATTATTCCCTTTCCCGAAGGCAGTTGCAGCGGTGGTCAGAAATGGCCACCTCAAAGAAGAACTTGACTGGCAAAGAATGTGCAGGAGGAAGATAAGGAGAGAAATTTTTGGCTGACAAGGTCAAATTGAAAAAGCAACAACATAAGGTACCCTGGAATTTGAACTATAAGGAATAACATTGCTCCCAAAGAAGATTTTAAAGCGGAGAATGGGAGAGGGAAGGGAAAGGATTTGGTTTTTTTTTCTTTCTTTCCCCATATTGACAACTGAGAGATTTAAGTAAGAAACTGACAAAAATCCACTTTGACATCAACAGGCATTTAAGCTGAAAATAAAATGTCAAAGGGATAATAAAGACTTCTGGATTTTCAAACTTTTAAAAGAAGAAAAGGAGAGAAAAGGAAAAAACAAAAGGGTGGGATCTGGAAAAATGGAGGAGACCACCTGGAAGTAAAAGGAATTAACCGTGAAACAAGATTCCCAATATTATATTATATTATATTCTAACTGAAACTTTGTAACAAGATAATGGAACCCCAGGAAGAGAAAGTGGAAACAATTATTATTTGAAATAGTTTTGGATTATTTGGATTACTTGGTGATTTTTGGATTTTTGGTTATTGGATCTAAAGGATTAAAATCAACCGGGTGGTTGTTTAAAAGTTTCTAAAATGGTATCACTCTTGGAAGAACTGAAAATGGAACTTAAAAAACAGAAAGAAGATGCACAAGAAGGAAGAGGGTTTTTTGGCTTCGTATTTCAATTTTTAGAAATGGAGATCCTGGACCATGAGAAACAAGAAATGTCTGTAGAACAAGAAGGGTGAGACAAAGAAGAAACCATCTTCAGTGACCAAGTAATTCTATGTGGGGAAAAGAAAGGAAAGGGGGGAAAGAGAGTGAAAAATTTAAAATCTGAAAAAACAACCAAAAAAAGAATAGTTTGAAAAGTAATTACAATATTAGGAAGAAACAGAAGAGAGGATTACAGAAGAGAGAATTAGAATTAGAGAGACAAGGGATCAAAAAGGGGAGGGAAAAGAAGAGGGGGAAGAGGGAAAGAAAAAGAAATTATAAAGGACAGAAACAGGATGTAGAGAAACAGGGAAAATGTACAAGGATTAAAGGTATAAGCCTATTTAGAAGACACAGAGACAATGGGTGAAAATTTAATTGAAAGAGGGATTCTGCAAGGGTACAGAAGGTAGTAAGTATTGTTATATTAGAAATAGAAATGAACTAAGAAAATATGAAGTGGTGATTAAAATGGTAGATAAAATACTCATGGTAATGTAATGAAATGTTTGTTAATAAATAAATGAAATAAAGAGAATGAGAAAATGAAATTAGGAAAGGATGAGAACATTTTAATTATTATTAATGAGTTATAAAAATTTAAGTGAAGAGGAATATGAAAGAAATATGGAAAAATATGGAAATATTATAAGTGTTCCTAAGAAAGTATGATATCCCATTGAAAATAAATGTTAAAAATGTTAAGGTTACAACTATTATTAATGATAGAGCTGAATTGGAATAGAATAAGTATTTTATTTATTTTTGTTTTATATATATATATATATACTTTCTTTTTAAGAACTTAGTGTGTATTTTAAGAATGTACCAAGCAGAATTCAACTGGAAGTTATGTGTTATATTGAATATTATAATGTAAAGGCATAAATTGAAGTTTAAATAAGAGCTGAAAGGACCAAAATTAAAAGATACAAAGGTGTCATACTCCAATCAGTAACTACAGGGGAAAATTTTGTTTAATGAGAAAAGAAAATATGAACTTGAAACAGGACAGACAAAAGTATAAATATAATGATTAGAAAGATATTGAAACTTAGAAAAATATATATACAATTCAATTTAGAAAGGAATGAGATAATTAAAAGCAAGGTTGAGAAAACTAAGGGAAGGGAAAAATTATTGAGAAAATGTTAAAAAAGTAATAAGATATGTAATAGAACACGAAGATGAATATGAAATTGAGTTTGTGTCTGTATGAAGAAGTGATAACCCAGGATCATACTATTCTCAAAAAAAAAATATTTTATTTGTATTATGTTTTGTGAAAACCCAAATAATTTTTTTTTTTTAAAAAAGGAAATAGAGCTTGCCATCATTTCCCCTGAAAATGCCAAAGAAATCCACTGGGATCTAAAAGTATTACACTCCCAGCTTATGCATAAAAAAGGTATATAACTTTAACAAATTTCTGTTCACTGAGAGGTTGGATGAATTATTTTTCTGAACTTCTCCAGAAGAACCTCTTCAAATATCTTGCGAGGACAGAGTTCTCCTGTTGGATTCAGAAGACAATGGAAAAAGTTATCCCAATAAGTTTTCCCTTGGGATTTCACTGACCTCTGAAAAATAGAGGGATTACAGATTGCTGGAGAAAATATTTTGGAGAAAAGAAAACCCCTGAAGATTCATATACATCACTCTCTCAGACTCCTCAAAATTAATTAACTGCAAAACATTACAAGAAACATTTCTCCAAAATTATTTTCTTTCTGAGAATGAGAACTAATAGAGAAAACTGCAAGACAATTGGTCTGCTCAGCAGACAATTCTATTTGGCCTTATTATCTATATTATTTTAGTCAATGTTGTCTAAATCATCATTGCTATTATATGCTCACAGATTGATTGGATGGCTATTTATGATCATCTGTGCTGTATCTTTAAATACTGAAATTTATTTTCAGTTTATATGGTTGGAGCCATTTTGTGCACAATCCTCTGGAAATGGCTGACAGAAGAAAGGCTGGTATTTAAAGTTCATCTCAAAATATATCCCTAGATGCTCATCAAATGAAAAGGGTTTTTTTTTTAAGTAGGCCAATCAGTGTATACATTTCATCAAGCTAAGTTGAAAAATATTTGTGTCTATATACCATCAAACTAGTCAAATGTTACCTGTCTAATAAAACATAATTAGTTCAATATTCTGAAATGAACTATTTTAGAAGAGAGATAGGGAAAGCTTCTGAATTCTTTAGAAATTCACATATTAGAATAAAATGTATGATATGTAGAAAAACAACCCTGTTGATTAAGTTGAATTTTAAGGTAAGAAAAGATTCCCTCTAACCTAACATGCTATTTCCCTCAAAGGAAAATTCCAGTCATATCAACCATTAATTTAACTCTACTCCATTTATTTTTCATATTAAAAATGAACAAGACACTGAATATGACACTGAATCACAGTTTGTTTAGTTTATTTAATTTATAGACTAAAGAGAGATAATATATTAAAGCATGGTTAAGGGTACCTCTGCACTTGACCTGCACATGTCAGGCACAAAGAATCTGGATCATTCATTAAGTTGCTCATAAAGAAGATTTATTGCTCATGCCTATACCCAAGAATCTAGTCAACTTCCTGTCAGCACTAAATTGGCACTAGGTAAGACTCAATGGAATTCAAGAGGGTCTGGACTTTGAGTATTTTTGAACACAACAGTTCTAGGCTGAGCCTCTCTTGATTCTACCCCCCAGGTTCTACCTCTTCTTTTCTTACATCAGGGTCACAATCAATTATTCAAGAATCTCCTTTGAATTTTCCTTCTACTAGGTAAAACACCACAGTGAGTCAGTGAAGAATTGTCTAAATCTGGATATTTTTATATATGTCTAGTAACTTGCAGTTCTGATAGCTGCCTGAAAAAGACATTTCAACAAGAGGCAGAGTTAGTTTGCCACTCTCATCTAAAGTGATTTACATTGTCACACAATGAGGATAATAAAAGCTGGACTTAGAAGTGAGATATATTGTTAGGAGGGTTCAAACATTTGTTGACAAATAAACAAAATATGAAAATTGAAGAACACTGTCTTTTCTCAGATGTGAATTGTAACATTTGATCTTTATGTACAAACATATAATCACACAAAGAAGCAAATTAATGCTATTGCATTAGACTGCATTTGTAAGTACAAAGCTTCTTGTGAATGCAATGAGAAACAATATTTATTGGCAGATATAGAGAGGATAGATAGATAGATAGATAGATAGATAGATAGATAGATAGATAGATAGATAGATAGATAGATAGATAGATGGATGGATGGATGGATGGATGGATGGATGGATGGATGGATGGATGGATGGATGGAGAGAGAGGGAGGGAGGGAGATGATACTTAGATAGATATACAGAGAGAAAGAGACAGACAGACAGACAGACAGACAGACAGACAGACAGACAGACAGACAGACAGACATCAATCTTGGGAATACATTTGATATTACATTAATAAAAATAATACAGAGATAATTTAGGTTGTGAATTTGGGGAAATTGTAGTGATCATTTAAAGTAAATGGCAATAAAAGTAATTAGAATAAAACTGAACTCTTCTCTTCATTTCTCCTCTTCCCTTCCCTTCCATTCCATTCCACTGACAGAGATAATAAAATAAATTACTCTTTATCACCACAATGTAGAACTGAATATAGGCTTTTATTCATGTCCAGTTATATTTACTTTTGGTCTTCCTCCAATAGTATTCTAGGCATCTCTTCATGTTCCAGAGCTCCTCAGAAAACCAGGAGCGCCTCTGGGATCAGACTACAACCAAGGTCTCAGGCAAATTTGTCACCCATGGTGAAACACTTTAGATTTCTTTTAAAACCCAGCAAGTCGCATCGGTTATCAGGGCAAGTCAATTAAACAGGTTATAATTATGCATAAATTGAAACATCTTATACAGAATACTGAGAAAGTAGTAAGAAAAGTTTAAGAAAACTGTTTCCAAAAAAAAAAAAATCTTGTATAGATATGCAGATGTCAGAAGAAAAGTGAATGCTTTTGAAACATTGCTTATATAACAGATTATTCAGCAACCATAACTATCTAGATCAATTTACATCCTAGTGCTTATTTAATTAAATATGCAAGAGAGTATATGATAGAGTTCAAGGTGCTCAGGTCCTCTTTGTGATTAAATCTGATTGTTTTCTTCATTAGCAACAAACAAAAATGTGTTACATTGCACGGATTTTCATCTTAGCAGGTCAGAATACAACAGTAATATTAGATTTTCTTCTTTTATGCTTTTATCTCTTAGATTTCTTGGCTGGGTTTTTACTTCTGCTCTTTAATGCTTTGCATTTTTAAAGTGGAATATATAAATATTTAGAATTGAAACATTTTTCCCCAAAGAAAAGGCAAAATAGTCTCTCTATAAAGAGAGTAATTGGCCTTCTATATCCACAAAAATTCCTGAAAATTATATTCATTTGCAAGCACTGCAGTTTTGTATCAGAGAATACTATTCCTCATCTGAATTAACTTTCCCAAAATTTCCAAAGGCACTAATAGTAGTAAGCACTATTGTGCAGGTGTTACTGAATACTTTGCATAGAATGCATAGTTGCACTACAAAGGAATACAAAATCCCATTTCAATGTGGATTTGTCTTGTTGGGGCTGTAACAAATCTTTCCCCATATTGGTCAACTTCTGCATTCCATTTTGTATGATTTTCAATTTATTCATCTCCTTCACAGATAAAGGCTTATGGGATCATGTATTGCTTCGGCCTGTTTACATGATGACATTTTACTCTTTTACTTTTTAATGTGATTCTATGCTTTTCAGCCCTCAGCTGGTGACTGAGATGTCATTTTCCTGTTCATAATTCTGTTACTCCTGGCCATTTTTCCCCCCTTCTGAAGCAGGTCCTCCTTTATCTTCTTTGATGAGATGATGTAAAGGAGAATTTAAAAGATTGCATGTAAATATTAAGTACATTTCCACTTCTTTGATATGTGCACTGATTTTTTTTTTAAAAAAAATATAATTTGTCTCTTCATAGAATATTAGAATGCACACTAAGCTCGGAAATTTCAAGGAGTTTCAAAATCTGTATTAGATGCCATCACCACCAGATGGATTAGTAACTGGCTGACCAACTGCACTCAATGTGTAGCCCTGAATGGAACTACAGCTACATGGATGGAAGTGTGCAGTGAAATACCCCAAGATTCTGTCTTAGGCTCAATACTCTTCAACTTCTTCATAAATTATTTAGATGAGGGATTAAAAGGGGAACTTATCAAATCTGCAGACAACACCAAGTTGGTGGGAATAGCCAATACTCCAGAAGATAGGCTCAAGATCCAGGAGGATCTTGACAGACTTGAACACTGTATCCTATCCAACCAAATGAAATTCAATAGTGAGAAAAGTCAAGTTTTACAATTATGCAAGAAAAACAAATGCACAAGGATAGAGAAGGTGGTACCTGACTCAACTAGCAGTAACTGCAAAAGGAACCTAGGAGTCAACTAGCAGTAACTGCAAAAGGAACCTCTTAAATACAAACCAGCAATGTGCTGCAACTGCCAAAAAAGCCAAAACAATCCTAGGCTGCATTAACAGAGGGACAGAATCAAGAACACATAGCATGTTAGTATAACTTTATAATGCCTTGGAATGACCATACTTGGAATATTGCATCCAGTTTTGGTTGCCACAATATAAAAAAGATGTTAAGGGGCTAGAGGCTAAAGTATATGAAGAATGGTTGCAGGAATTGGGTATGTCTGATCTACTTAAAAGAATGATTAGGGGATGACATGATTGTAATGTTTCAATATTTGAGGGACTGCCATAAAGAAAAGGAGGTCAACCTATTTTCTAAATTACCTGAAGGACAAGAAGCAATGGATGGGAAACCTCAAGGAGAGAACCAGCCTAGAAATAAGGTTTGCTGACAGTCAAAAC
Source organism: Hydrophis major (assembly GCA_033807585.1). Lineage (NCBI taxonomy): Eukaryota > Metazoa > Chordata > Lepidosauria > Squamata > Elapidae > Hydrophis > Hydrophis major. The sequence continues at coordinate 33,173,818 of CM066332.1, read as the reverse complement.
AATCAATCAGTGGGATGGGTTGCTTTCAGAAGTTGTGAGTGCTCCAACACTGAAGGTTTTTAAGAAAAGATTGGACAGCCATTTGTCTGAAATAGCATAGATCTCCTGCTTGAGCAATGAGTTGGATTAGAAGACAAAGTCCCTTCCAGCTCCGTTATTCTGTTGCTATGCAATTCCTCCAATCTCCTGTACTTGAAAGAGAACTAATACTATTTGTCCGTTCGTTCAGTTTCTGTATATACAATGTGTACCAGCTCCAATTGTTATTAATGTGTTTCTGCATTGATTTCAGGATTTTAGCTTTGGCAGGAAGCCAACTAAAGAGGCAACTACTCCAGTCTTAAACTATGGTGGAACCATACCCAGCTTCTAACCCACTCCTCCCACTCCCAAGAGGACATTTTGCAAGGTGGCATCTAGGTTATGATAGTCTCTTCAAATAATTGGTGCCCCTCCCATCATTGCTATCAGATTGGGATGTTTCTTGCATAACAGATTGATCTTTAATATACTATTGTGAATGACTTTTCTTTATCATAAACTGCCTTGATTCTATTTTGGTGGGGAGGAGGAGGAATGTCACTTTTCATGAACACAACCTAGAGACCATTATGCACCTTCAATTCCATGAATAAGCCATGTTGCTGAAAGCCAGACTGTGTCCTTCGACTCTTACTGTCTTTTCCTTGAGAAATAAACATGGTAAATTTGATACTTGTACAGATGTACTTATACACTATTGGAAATTGTGTACAGTTGTATTTATGCAGCCCCAGAGATCAATATTGAGATATTGGGTAGCTTATTTTGTTTGCTACTTGAGTCACGCAGGATTGCATGGCAAGATTATAATTAGTGTTATGTTATCCCACCATCCACTGATTCTGCACCCGTTGTGTTCATGAACAGTTCTGTGCCATAGAGAGAATTTCTCCTCCTGGGGAAATAATACATTTCAAGCATTCCTAATGTTACTATGGTTCTCCTTCTGTGTTTTTGCAGATAGATAGCTTGCCATCCAGGCTCTGTAGCTATCCCTGCCTTTCTACCCAGGGAGGATTTGGAACAATGCTACCTTTTGTTTTTCTTTTATTTGCCTCTGGGCCTACAAATATTAGCTCAATGAGTTTCCTCTGCTGAGCTCAATTCTCACCAATATTCTCATTATCAAAGTCCATAGGGGGTACATGTCAGATGCCGGAAGCCGCTCCTGTTCTTTTGTTTCAGTGGTTAACTCTGCTTTTCTTCTGACATTGTGTAGGATTCCTAGTGGGTTGTGGGTTTTCCACAAACAATGTCTACACTGTCTTGGCTTTTACTTAATTGAAAATAAACTTACTTTGCAAATAGTTAAGGATGATAATTATAATAATAATAAGGTGTCCCCTAAGGCAGTGTTCCAGGACCAACTCTCTTCATACTCTACATAAATGACCTCTGTGATCATATTAACAGCAACTGCATTCTCTTTGCTGATGATGTAAAGCTGTTCACTACTACAGACAATACTGCTACCCTTCAAAAAGATCTTGACTATTTATCAGAATGGTCAAACAAATGGCAACTTCAAATCTCAACAAATAAATGTTCTGTCTTACATATTGGCAAAAAAATAATAATCAGAAGATAAAATACAAGCTGAATAGTCAAGACCTTGTTGATGATCCAAGCTCTGTCAAGGACCTTGGAGTACTCATCTCTAATGATGTAAGTGCTAGAGCCCACTGTAACTAAATAGTCAAAAAGGCATTGCGAGTTGTTAACCTAATCCTACGTAGCTTTTTCTCTGGAAATATCACACTACTAACTACAGCATACAAAACATTTGCTAGACCAATACTCAAATACAGCTCATCAATCTGGAACCCACATTACCTATCTGATACTAGCACAATTGAGAAAGTCCAGAAATATTTCACAAGAAGAGTTCACTCCTCTACTCGTTGTAGAATACCTTATGCCACCAGACTTGAAATTCTAGACCTAGAAAACCTTGAATTACGCCATCTGATCTAAGTATGGAATATAAAATCATACATTGCAATTACTTACTTGTCAATGAATACTTCAGATTCAACCATAACAACACAAGAGCACCCAATAGATACAAACTCAAGGTTAACTGCATCAAACTCGATTGCAGGAAATAAGACTTCAGCAACAAAGTGGTTAATGTCTGGAATACTCTACCTGACTGTGTGGTTTCTTCCCCTTTCCTAAGAGGTCTGTAGGGGGTGTGCATAAGCGCACCAATGTGCCTACCGTCCCTGTCCTATTGTTTCTTTTATTTTTCTCATATGTACCCATTTTATGTATTCATAACTATGTATATACTTATATCTATTATCTTGTAAACAATTGACAAATCAAAATAAATAAAAAAAATAAAATTGGCCTCACTGGCCACATTAGGGAAATCACACCACTTGCTTTTTCTACAGTGTCAGATTTAAAGCAGAATATGGGTCAAAATGTAATGCTTTTAGTGGGTAAGTGATTACAGGTTGCTTGCCCTCAAGAGTCTACTTCTGGATGCTACAGGCAAACACACACCTCCCACTTTCTCTCTCCTAGTTTCCTTCTTTTGTCTTCTTACTTTTGTCTTTCTCTCACCAACTAAAATACCTTTCTCTTTTGCTCTTCCTCCTTTCTTTTCTCTTACAATTCAACCAAACTATTTATTTTGGAGATTTCTGAGATGTGATTCAGAGCAAAGCCATGGTTATTCACAACATTTTAGTTTCTCCAAAGGATTTCTAGGCTCTAGAGGGGTGAAAAAGAAGTGGGGCAGAAAAGGACTACTATTGTTAAATGAATTTTTCTTTTTAGAAGCTGTATAGAACTGAATTGGGGCCTCCAGGGGTTTTAGGCAGATATCCTAGCAACATGACTATGTTGGGTCTGCACATCAGATAGGTGAAATGTTACCTGGCTAATGTTAAAAAAAAAAATACAGAAATAAAAGGTTTACCTGCATAAACCAAACTATATTGCAAAATGAAACTGAGTAGAATGTGGACCGAATTAAACTTCAATGTTTCACTTGAACAAGTATAACACCAACTAACTAGTATCCTGAGAGTGGAAATTAGCAAACAGAGTCGCCTGATATTGTTATTTGGCATGGAATCAGAGCAAAACAATGTAAAAAGCACTTCTTGGGCAAGTGTGGAAATAAATTTTGGCTTGGGTTTGAGTAATGATTAATCTAATGCTTTATACACACATGCTTGTTTAAAGATCACTGAGATAGTGCAAGGAAATCTCATCATGAGAATGGTAAAAAACAAACACAAGGATTAAGGAAGCAGCTCGGATGATTGTAAACAAGTCTGTAAGATATTTAATCATTGTAACCCATCAGGGGGTCATGCTTGCTATGTTTACCATGTACTAAAATCTCAACAAAAGGGAGCGCTGGATTTTACTCTGGGCTCTCATCCTGAGAACACTTGCTTGTGTCTTATCCTTTCCATGAGAGACCACCACACCATGTGTGACCCCGACGTGATCCACTGCAGGTGGTACGTGTCCGGACCTCTATGTTTCCTCGCCTGGAATAGGTAAAGTACGTACTTAACTATTGCTGGACAATAGGATTTTTCAGGGAACATGGGGGGAAAACTTTCTCAGCCACAGGAACGTCATGTTGGTAAGCTGCTGAAGTTAGTCAGGACAAATTTCCTTATCTTTAAACCCTCTTCAGGGGAGCATATAGTTCTTTCAAAAGGTAATGTGAAAAGGCTGCTACAAGAGATCTGGCAGCAATGCCCCTGGTACTCAGAGAGGGGCTCTTTAAAGTTAGACACGTGGAGGAAAATTGGAACTATCCTTCATGAGGAACCATGGGCAACAGCTGAAATTTTGACATATTGGAAGGTTGTTATGACTGCTTTAGAGACCCAGCAACAACCTCTTTTAAAACCTTTAGTGGAACCTCCTCCTTATAAAGGAGTTGTGTTGCACCCTCCGACTCCAAAACTGGAGTATGTTTTCTCACCCCCAACAACGCCTAAGCCTGTGGAGGGGAAACCCCAGCCACAAATGGGAAAAGTTCAAGCAATGATGCATCAGGCTTTCAATGAGGGGAAGTTAGAGCCTGATGAGATTCCCAGATAAATTTGTTTCCAGTTAATAGGCAAGTGGATGCTCAAGGCAACCTGCAAGCGGAATGGGTTCTGATTCCGTTGGCAGTACTTAGAGAAATCAAGAAAGCCATTAAAGATTACGGTATTCAAAGTCCTTTTACAAAGGTTCTTCTGGCAAGTTTGGCTACCTCACGCATGATTCCTAATGACTGGAAAGATTTAATGAGAATGATATTGAGCTCTACTCAATATGTGGTTTTTGATTCAGAGTACCAAAGGGAAGCTATTATTAGAGGACGGAATTCGGGGGGGCTGTATACGCCAGACCAAATCTATGAGGCAAGCTTGTTTGAATCCACTGCTGATCAAGCTACTAATTTGCCTGATCACGTATTTCCCATGGTTATGGTCGCTGTCCTTAGGACGCTGTCCCGCATCCAGGATGTGGGAACCCCGGCACGGTCTTTTTCTCAAATTAAGCAAACAGCATCTGAGCCCTATAACAATTTTGTGGAAAGGCTACAATTGGCTATTACCTGGCAAATCTCTAATGAGGAAGTGGCAAAGGAACTTTTGCTGAAATTGGCAGTTGAAAATGCAAACGCTGATTGCATGCATATCTTACAGTCTTTGGTGGCTAGAGGTGAGGTTACTCTGGCTGATCTGTTAAAGTCATGTGCAGTGGTGGGTTCTCAGGCTTACAACATGGAGACTTTGGCTATGGCATTACAAAAAGGGATGAAATCTACGGGGAATTGTTTTAATTGTGGGAAGCCTGGCCACTTTAAAGCCCAGTGCTGCACCCCTGGGGGGGGGTGGCATTTAACAAAAACAAAAATAAGGACGTCCGCCCGAAGTCGGTCTGTCTGAAATGCAAAAAAGGGTTTCATTGAGCAAATCAATGTTGCTCTGATCAGAATCAAAATTCAGGAAACTAAATTTGGGGTGTGCAGCTAGCCCCGCTCCCAAGGCTGTCACAAAAGCATCAGCTGCAGCTACCGGAAGTGCAGGTTTGGGTTTAAAAATATTGAACTCAATTGATGTGACTTTTCCTAATCAAGTGTACATTGAGGACACTCATTTGCATGAGCCACTGCCAGAAAAAACAGTGGGATTGGTACTTCCCAAGTCTTCTGCATCAAAAAAAGGGTTCTTCATTATTCCAGGAGTTATTGATCAAGATTATAAAGGGGTTACTAAGGTACAATTGTACACTGATACTCCTGCATCATTAATGGCCAGTGACTCTATTGCCCAGTTATTATTGCTTCCATACATTCCTATGAATCTTTTAATTGAGATCCTATGAACTGGTGGTTTTGGGTCCACTGAAATGGCCAGTTCTCCAGTTGCTGCAGAATTGCTAGCGCTGACAAAAAATTTGACTACAGACCAACCTAAAATGACAATTGAAATTCAGGGAAAATCATTTTCTGGCCTTATAGATTCTGGAGCAGATCTCTCTGTGATACGCCAGAAGGAATGGCCAAATGAATGGGCACTTGAGGATTCTCCGGCTGTTCGTGGAATAGGTGGTATGCAGTTTGCAAGAAGTAATGTACATTGGTTGACGGCATTGCATAGAGCAACTGGCAAGACCGCAAAGATTCACCCTCTTGTGTTGCCCCTGCATATAAACTTGTGGGGCAGAGATTTACTGTCACAGTTCCACACAAAAATTGTTATTGGATAATGGAAAAATTACAATTGTTAACCTCTCAGCCAGTTTGGATTGACCAATGGCCACTTCCACAAGAAAAGCTTATAGCTTTACATCAATTGGTAGCTGAGCAGCTACAATTAGGACACATTGAGCCAACTTCTAGTCCGTATAACACTCTGGTGTTTGTTATCAAAAAGAAAAGTGGAATTGAAGATTTTTACATGATTTGAGAGCTGTCAACGCCATCCTTCAACCAATGGGAGCTTTACAATGTGGTTTGCCTAACCCGAACCTGATCCCGTGCAATTGGGATCTAGTTGTAGTAGATTTGCGGGATTGCTTCTTTTCTATCCCTTTGCATGCAGATGACAAGCAATTATTTTCCTTTACCGTACCTGAGTTAAATAACAATGCACCTACTTTTCGTTATCAATGGAAGGTTTTGCCACAAGGAATGCTAAACAGTCCAACGATGTGCCAGTCATATTTTCGAATGGCTCTGGTTCCGTTCAGAACCTCCCATCCTGAGTGGAAGATTTACCATTACATGGATGATATTTTAATTGCAGCTCCTGGCCCAACGGAAATGGTTAAGGCAGTGTTACCCTGCCTTAAAGAGGTATTATTGCAATTTGGACTTCATATTGCCCCAGAAAAAATTCAAAGTCAAATGCCATATGCCTACCTAGGGCATAAGGTCCTTGCAACCTATGCTCATCCGGTCATTCCGGAAATCAAAATTGAGGAAAAGATTTCTCTAGTAAAATTACAACAAATACTAGGAACAATTAACTGGGTTAGACCCTACCTGGGGTTAATTACAACAGTACTCCAGCCCTTGTTCTTGGCCATAAAGGGCTCCACGAGGCCAGATTCTACTATAACCTTATCAGCAGAACAAAGGGAGGTACTGACACATGTAAATATGGCTTTACATGTTGATCGATGCATTCCCGATACCCCATTTGCTTTGGCAATTTTACAAACTCCAGCCTTGCCTACAGCAGCTTTATTTTAATTACATGAGGCATAGGTTTATATCATTGAATGGTTGCATTTGCAGAATACTCCCAGAAAAAGTGTTTCTACTATGGCTATGCTTTATAGTGAGTTAATCATCAAAGGCTGGAATTGCAGTATGCATTTATATGGCATAGATCTAGTTCAGTTATTTTTACCTATCTCCCTCACTTTGTGGGAAACTTGGTACAGTCAATCCATTGAATTGCAAATTGCTCTTGAAAATTGGCCAGGGAAGATTTTGTGCCATACCCCCAGTGACCCCCGTTTCCAGTTGCTTCGAAATGTATCTGTAAATTTTAATTCAATTATTGCTAAGCAGCCAGTTGAGAGCGTGACCATTTATGTGGACGGTGGTAAGACCTATGGCGCTTGTGCATGGAGACAGAAAGGGGTATGGAAAACAAAAATTACCCCTCCTGGGAGAAGGCAGAGCTTTGTTTCGGCGATACAGCTGCGATCTTGAGGCTCTGAGATCACAGCCAATATTTTCGCCCCTGGTCGGTCCCAATGGACCTAAACCATCCCGTAGAGATGCGGCTTGAGAAGGGTACTGTCCCAGGATCCCAGAGATATCGCAAAATCTCTGGTTTGATCCGGGAGAAGCCCTTTTGCTGGCAGCAGAGAGGCAGCCCCCATAGCTGCTGAAGTCAGGACAGCTCTGGAAAGAAAGTGGCTGGAAAGAAGTGTGTCGGCTGGGTGAGAAATTCCTTTTGTGTTGTAAATTCGCTGAGGTTTGAAAGGGCATCCTGAACAAAGAAGAAACCTGTGAGACTTTTTTTTTTTTTGACCAAAACTGTTGGAGCGGTGTTTTTTTTAAGTGATGTCAAATTGAGGCTTGGATTTTTTTTTCTTTTCCTTACTTTTTTTGGGGGGACTTAAGTGTAACTTTGTAGGTAACCGGATTGAATTTTCTCTAATATATATTTTTATGCTCCTTTTGATTTTTTAATTTTCTCTAGGATAGAGGCTCCCTTTAGCTATTTTCTTTTTCTTTTCTTTCTTTCTTTTTTTTTTTTTTTGTATACATTATTCATTTTTTCTGGCGGGGGGGGAAGAGCATTAAGAAACATTGCAACACTGCCAACTAGAGGCTTGAAAATACTTTATTTGAAGTGGAAAGAATTGCAAGAAGACTCCTTCTAAAGGACATTTCAATGTGATAAGATAGAGGGAGAGCACAGCAAAGTATTATTACAGGTGTTTTCCTGGACTCTTTTCAATATTTCAACACTTGAGGCTTAGCTCAACCTTTTTGGAAATTTCAATTCTAGTAATATTCTTATTTTTGCCTTTTATTTTAAAGGGAAAGTCTCAAAGTTTTTTCTTTATTTTTCTTTTTTTCTCTTTATTTTAATTGGGACTTCTTTGCTTTTTCTATCCATGTTTTTGGACCACTTTGTTTTTCTTTTTTGATCATTGAGATTAAGGTGTGAAGAACCTGAAGGAATTTCTTTTTTTCTTTTGTTTTTTATTTGCTCTTAATCAATAATATCATTTTTGGGTTTGTTTGTTTTTTTCCTTTCTATTTTTCCTTTTTTATGGTGGACTACTTTGTAATTGGATTAGGGTCAAGAAGAACCTGAAGATTTTTCTTCTTTCTTTTTTCCTTTTTCTTCTTTGGTTTTGGGTCTTTTACTATTGGATTTTTCCATTTTGGATTATAATTGACTATTTTACCAGTTGGATTAAAAGTCAAAAAGAATTTGAAGCTTTGGAGGCATTAAAATGAGCAGGAAACCAATACCAGTTGGCATTTCTACTTCTACCTCTGCTTCCCCACCAGCTGAAGGACAACGTTTAATTCAGACAATGTTGAAACAAAATAAAGAACAAGAAATAATAACTTTACAGATGATTATGCAAGGAATCCAAGATCTCAAGATAAAATCAGACATCATTGAACAAAGAATAGAGAAGACTGATGAAAAAGTGGAAAATATTAAACAAATGATGGGGAAGTATGAGAAGAGATTCCAAAAAATTGAGGAAGAAGGGAAACAAAGAGAGGAGAAGATTGGAAATATTGACAGTAGATTAACAATGGTTGAACAAGAAAAAAATGGGATGTTGAGATGGGAGATGGAAAGGTCAGAATTTTATCTCAGATTTCAAAATATAGAAGAGGAAAAAGGAGAAAATTTGGCTGCGATAATGATAGAAATTTTGGCAGACGCTTTGGAAATTACAGAGGAAAAGATGATGGATGGAGTAGATGAGGTATATCGAGTTTATACAAGATATGCGATGAGAAATAAATTACCAAAGGAAGTCCATATTAGATTTACCAAAAAATCCATCAAAACACAAATATTACAAGTGGTAAGAGAGAAAACATTGAAATACAAAGGTAAAGAGATTGTGGTTTTTAAACAAATACCCAGAAGAGTGAGAGAGATGAGAAGAGAATATCGATTTCTGACCAAAATGCTACTGGAATACGAAGTGAATTATAGATGGCTGATTCCAGAAGGATTAATGTTTAGGTGGCAAGAGCAGAGACATAGAATTGATTCAATTGAGAAAGCAGAACTTTTCCATGCAGAATTTTTTGGAAGAAGAAGAGAGGAGGCAGAGAAAGAGGTCTCATGAATTGAGTTTCAAGAGGAACAACTGGAGACTGAAAAAGAGAAAGGTGCAGTAGGTGGACAGATGGACAGTAAAGAACAGCGTGAAGTGAGATCCACGAGAGCTGTTAGACCTAAATATAAAGCATAATCATGGAAGAAAGAAAACTGATTACAATGAACATAAATGGACTTAATTCAGCTGTTAAAAGAAGGAAAACTTTTCATAAATTAGAGAAATTAAAATTTGATATAATTTGTCTACAAGAAGTTCATATTAAAAAACAACATGAACAATTGTTAGTACAGCCAAAATTGGGGAAAATATTTACTTCTTTGACACAATGTAAGAAAAGAGGAGTGGTTCTATACATTAAAGAGGCTATCCCAGCAAAACTGATCTACAATGATGAAGATGGAAGAATATTAATGGTGGAAATAATGGACAATAATATAAAAATACTCTTGATTACAATTTATGCTCCGAATGAAAAACAAGAAGAGTTTTATAAAATGCTACACATGAAACTAACTGGACTGGACTATGTTAATATAATTATGATGGGAGGCTTTAATGGAATTGTGGACAATAAATTGGACTATATAGCAACAACAACCAAGCAAAATAGAAAGGCTCTCCCTAAATCTTTTTTTAAAATGACAGACGAACTATCTTTAAAAGATATTTGGAGAGAAAGAAATGTTAAAGCTAAACAATATACTTTTTATTCAAATAGACATTTATCATGGTCCAGATTAGATATGATTTGGATATCAACAGAATTAATATCCAATATTCAAGAAACAAATATTGAAACAAGTACTTGGGCAGATCATAGCCCAATGACAATTAAATGGAAGGGACAAAAAAAAAGATCGAGATGGACATTAAATAATACTATTTTAAAGGAGAAAGATTTTATACAATGGATGGAGAAGGAATTGGCTTTTTTTTTCAGAGAAAATAAAAAAGAAGATACTTCAACGCAGAATGTTTGGGATACAATGAAGGCATATGCTAGAGGTCTGATAATAGATTATACAAGAAAAAATAATATTAGGAAAAGGCAAGTTTCTAAGGTCTTGGAAGATGAATATAATAGACTTGAAAAAGAATTACAGAAAATGCCGCAGAAAAAAGATATTAAATTGAAGCTGGATGTAATTAAACATAAAATGGAATTAATAGAGAAAGAATAATTGGCAGAGAAAATCAGAAATTCTAAACAGAATTACTTCGAAGATGCGAATAAACCAGGTAGATGGCTAGCATATAAATTGAGAAAGGAGAAGGAATCAAGAAAAATATTGAAGTTAATAGATGATCAAGGCCAAGTTTGTTTTGGTAATAAGGAGAAAAAGGAAATTATTTGAGATTTTTATGGGCAACTATATAAACAAGAGAATATTGATGAGGAAAAAGTCAAACAATATTTACAGAATGCTAATTTACCGGATACCTAAAGAGACTGAAGAAATGTTAGAAAGCAATATAACAATGATGGAATTAAATGAAGCATTTAAGAGACAAAACAATGGGAAAGCACCAGGTCCAGATGGGCTTCCGGCAGAATTCTATAAAACATTTCAAGAATCATTGAGTATCCCATTGTTAGAAGTAATGAATGAAATTATGTTAAAGAAGATGATACCCAAAACATGGTCAGAGGCTTATATCACACTTATTCCAAAAGAAGAGACTGACCCACTGCAAATTAAGAACTACAGACCCATCTCCTTATTGAATGCAGACTATAAAATCTTTGCTTCAATTTTAGCAGAAAGACTTAAAAAATATTTAAATAATTTCATTCACCCAGATCAAAATGGATTTCTGCCAAAGAGACAAATCAGAGACAATATGAGAGTAATCTTGGATACTTTGGAATACTATGAGGCTCATCCTGAAAAGCAAATGGCTTTGATATTTTTAGATGCTCAAAAGGCATTTGACAACGTGAATTGGAGATTTATGTTATTACTATTGGAACAGATGGGTTTTGCTAAAAAAATTATTCAAGCAATCGAAGCCATATATAATAAACAGACAGCAAAGGTAATGATGGAGGGGGAACTTACAGATTTTATTTATATAAGAAAAGGCACGACAAGGGTGTCCCCTATCCCCTTTGCTATTTGTGTTGACCTTGGAAGTGTTGAATAGAAATATTAGGGATCATAAAAGCATAAAAGGAATGAAAATTAAGAAGGAAGAATTTAAACTACAAGCTTTTGCTGATGATTTAGCTTTTATTCTGGAAGACCTGTTAGAAACAGCTCCAAGGTTATTGGAAAAGATAGAGACATATGGTGAGATGGCTGGTTTGAAAATAAATAAAGATAAAACAAAGATTTTGACAAAGAACATGCTATTGAGACAAAGAGAAGAACTGGCAGATCTTTTGAAAATCCAAATTACAAATAAGGTTAAGTATCTGGGGATATATTTGACAGCAAGATGCAGCACATTAAAAGAGAATAATTATATTAAACTTAAACAACAGATAGCTACAGATTTGAAGAAGTGGGAAAACTTGCAATTGTCATTAATAGGGAGAATTTCAACAATCAAGATGAATATTTTACCTAGAATTTTATTTTTGTTCCAAACAATACCAATTAGGCTTGGAAAAGACTATTTTGAGGATTTAAATAAAATCATGTTGAAGTTTATATGGTAAGGTAAAAAAGCGAGAATAAAGCTAAAGCTTTTGCAAGATGCTAGAATTAGAGGAGGTTTTGGCCTGCCTAATTGGGAATTGTATTATCAAGCTGCAAATTTGATATGGGTCAAAGAATGGATAACATTAAGAAAGCATAGATTGTTGACATTAGAAGGGCATGATTTGCTGTTGGGCTGGCATGCTTTTTTATGGTATAAGGGAACTAAAACACAGGGTTATTTTAGAAGACATTATATGCGGGAGTCTTTGTGGTTAAACTGGGAGAAGATAAAAAGACAATGTTATTTGAAAATTCCAGTTTGGTTATCGACTATTGAAGCATTTTCCTATCCTATAATTTATAAGAAGGAACAAACTGTTAGATATGGGGAACTCTTGGATGAAAAGGGTGAACTTAAATCGATCCAAAACTTAGAGGAACAAGGTATAAGGATGAATTGGTTTTCATATGCGCAAATACATTCAAAGTATGATAAAGATTCTAAAACGAAGGGATTCTATGATAAGCAGACTGATTTAGATAAGATCTTGATGGGTACTGATGAGAAGGTGATTAAAAAAATATATAGTTATTTACTGGGAATGAAATTAGAGGATGAACAAGTCAAAGAAATTATGATTGTTTGGGGGAAGAATTTTGGATATGGGATTGATCTAGAGAAATGGCAGAAATTGTGGTCTCAAAATTATAAAATGACAATGTCAACAGCATATAAAGAAAACTTGTATAAGATGTTTTACAGGTGGCACTTTTCCCCAACAAGAATAGCAAGAATGTTTAAGAACAAATCTGAAAAATGCTGGAAATGTCATCAGATACCCGGCTCATATTACCATATGTGGTGGACTTGTGAGGACACTAGAAAATATTGGACTATAATTCGCATGTGGTTGGAAAAAATGACAAAGAAACACATAGACTTGAAACCAGAGATCTTCTTATTGGGAATTTTACCTGATATATATAGTAAAGATTTGAAATACCTGATTGTAAATGTATTAACAGCGGCCAGGATTGTATTTGCTAAAAATTGGAAGAATGAGAAAATACCATTACAGGAAGACATTATTAAGAAAATATTGGAATGTGCTGAGATGAGTAGATTGACATCTGAAATTAGAGAGCAAGAGGATAAACAATTTTATGAAATTTGGGATCTTTTTTTATCAATGGTTAGATGATAAAATACAATAATAGAATATTTAGAATGCTAGACAGTAAGGAATATCTTTATTTTGCTATTTTGCTATTATTTTGTTATTTGACATTATATTTATAAAGGGTTTTTTTAGGATTGATTTGATATGATTATATGATTTGTTATAGAGTAAACTGGTTTAAAGTATTGTTAGCTCATAAAGCATGAATGATTAAAAATATAGTCAAAAACTTCTTTTTTTAGTGATATTAGGATATATAAGTTTGGATTGACAATATGAGTTGTTATGTAACATAATTGTAATTGAGACCACAGAATGAATGCACAAAAATGATGAACCAACTGACACACTGGATGTACATATAAGAGTTGATGTTTTTATGTTTTGTTTGTCTTGTTTGTTTGTAGAAAATTAATAAAATCTTTTTCAAAAAAAAAAAAAAAATTACCCCTCCTCACAATCAGCACAAAGGGCTGAATTAGCTGCTGCTATTTTGGCCTTACAGGAATTTGCACAAGAACAGCTAAACCTAATTGTGGATTCTCTTTACGTTTATCAATTGATACTTAACATTGAATTTGCTTATCTTTCCCCATCTGTTGATGCTAATCTTATGAGTTTGTTTTTAGCCCTGCAAAGCTGTCTTCATTCTCGCATACATTCTTTGCATGTCGCACATATTCGCAGCCACCAGCCACTTCCCGGGGAGCTGCAGGAAGGGAATGACGTGGCCGACGTGGCCGCCTCGGCCATGTCCTGTCTCTTGCTTTCCCCTGTTACTCCGTGAGACTCACATAGCTATTTTCATCAAAATGCCAAAGCTCTTCGTAAACAATTCGGGCTCACTGCTGCAGAAGCAGCAGCTATTATCCAGCAATGTCCTAGTTGCAGTTTCCAATCCAGTGCTCTTCCTCAAGGAGTAAATCCTCAGGGGACATCTGCTTGTCAGCTATGGCAGATGGATGTCACACAACACCCTCCTTTCAAACCATGGCATCATCTGCATGTCACCGTTGATACCTATTCAGGATTTATTATGGCAACACCTCAACGAGGAGAGGCTACAAAACATGTAATCAACCATTGTCTTCATACCTTCACACATGTGGGGCCATCAGTGGAGATAAAAAACAATAATGGCCCTGCTTATGTCAGCACCGCCTTTGCGGAATTTTGTCATCAATGGTCAATTATACATAAATTTGGCATTCCCTATAATTCCACTGGTCAGGCCATTGTGGAAGGAACTAATCAGATACTCAAACAAGCGCTCCTTCATATAAAAACAAAAATGGGGGAAGTGGATGGATATGGTTTGCCTTACATACAAAACATTCTTAATATTACCTTATTTACTTTAAATTTTCTAACCATGACAGGATCTTCCGCTGCTAAGGCAGCCAGTAGGCATTTTGCTTCCTCCCCTTCTGCAGGAGTGCCAAGACTGAAAGTTCGGTATAGGAGACTGCCAGATCCAACGTGGAGAGGACCTGTCCCACTGATAACTTGGAGATGAGGATACGCTGCCATTGAAGATGACGGGACAGTTGTTTGGGGTTCTTGCTCGCTGTGTGCATCCTATCATCAGCCAAAGGGGCAAGGGGGTGGATTTGGGGGAATGGAAAAGAAACACGTTGATCCAGGACATGGGGAAGCTAGCAAACCTTCATAACAAAACTGATTGTTGGGTATGTATGCACATGCCAACTCACAAAACATCAGGTCTTCCAATGGTTGCAGTACCTCTGGCCGAAGGTGACTGGTATAAGGGACAATGCTATGGTTGTTTGGGGACGTGGTCTAACAGTTGGATGCCAAGTAACATAACTACCTTACACCTTGGAAGCTGGATCCAAGAAGTGGCGAGTATCTGTTGGACCCACAATGAGATGGTAGAGAATATGACTTACTTGGGAGCATATCTGTTTTGCAACAAAACAATTGTTATTGGCAATGGAAGTCGGGTTTATTTGGATGACATGAAAACTAAAAATCTTACTTTGTACATAACATTTCTAGATTTGATATCACATCTTTGATCAATGAAAATGGGTGTCCATATATTCCTGCCACATGTTGTCCCATCACGAAAGAAAACCAGTTGTCTAAATGTGCAAATGGGACTAACGCACCATCATCCACTTATTTGGCTATGTTAATGGAGTCCTTTGTAAAACTAATCTATGCTGAGCTAGGTAAGGTTGGTCATCTCCTGGGAGCAAATTTATGGTTGCTGTGTGGCCGGATGGCCTATGATCGCATGCCAGCATGATGGAAAGGGGTCTGCACCTTTGGGAAAGTAATCCCATCTCATGTCATTTCAAAATCTTTGGAGACTGTTCATATCCGCAATGCACGTTCTGCAATGGAAGTAAACTCTGTTTTGACCCATGACTACTGGACACAAATATCAAGGGGAGTTATTCCCCCTTTAGGAATCATGATGAACTATAGAGATTTGCATCGTTTAAACAATTGGACAATGACTATGTTTAATGACACCATTAAAACGCTAAGGCTGATTGAAGAAGAGCAAGGCAAAATTCGTGACTTTGTCCTGCAAACCAGATATGCGGTGGATACTATTCTGGCTGCGCAAGGGGGAGTTTGCGCTGTGATTCATACGCATTGTTGCATGTATATCTCTGATTATTCTCCAAACATTACAGCTACTATACAGCATATGGAACAAAACTTGAAGAAGAATCCATTACAATCGGAGGGTGAGGGACTGGACGTGTGGTCTACACTTTGGTACTGGTTGCCAAATGGTTCATGGATTCGTCACCTCATTGTTGGAGTGATATTGCTTTTTATACTTTCTCTCTGTGCATGCTGTATTATCCAATGTCTCCCTCGACTTTTAGGAATGTGTCGGGTGAAGCCTCCAGAAGGAGAACTGCTGTTGCAGATGGCAAAAAGCTATCGAGGCATCCACGATCATCAAAAAACTAAAACAGGGGACATGTGGGAATAAACTTTGGCTTGGTTTTGAGTAATGATTAATCTAATGCTTTATACATACATGCTTGTTTAAAGATCACTGAGATAGTGCAAGGAAATCTCATCATGAGAACGGTAAAAAACAAACACAAGGATTAAGGAAGCAGCTCGGACGATTGTAAACAAGTCTGTGCTATATCTAATTATTGTATCCCATCAGGGGGGTCATGCTTGCTATGTTTACCATGTACTAAAATCTCAATAAAAAGGAGCGCTGGATTTTACTCTGAGCTCTTATCCCAAGAACACTTGCTTGTGTCTTATCCTTTCCATGAGAGACCACCACAGGCAAGTAAACCAACAATAGCAAATCAAGTAATCCAGCTTTCTCAGACTGTATGTCCATGCTCCAAGCAGTGTTGAAGTGCACTGCTAATAATTACTCACCATCAAAAGACAAGGAGCTCTTTTAGAGTTCTAGTTAATAAGAAAAGTATTGAGATTAAGTACTCACTTTATACCTTACTTAAATTTAAAGTAACTTATTCTATTGCATAATAGCTGTTACCCAAAAGTACATGGATACGTTGGTTAAACAGTAGCATACATAACAGTTCTTTGCCTCAAGCTCATAGTACATAATGGAAGGGTAGGATAATATGCATCAAAAGCATATGAATATTTTTATATTACTATTTACACAGAGAAGTGACTAGTACATGATATGAGTTTTAGTCGCATTTTAACATAGTAGCATTTCATCAATGGAGTTCATTTCAATGACCTTGTTCACACGCCTTTAACAGTCATTTCATTTAAATGAGAAACTCAGAGTTTGAATAGCCTCCAAAAGCCTCTACAAAAATGGGTGTTGAATTGTCCTTTTAGGAGAAAAGTATGTAATGTACATGGCAGTAATCAGAGTAACTGTCATGAAATGAAATGAATTTCCTCTTAGCTGGATGGAAGCATTTAGCTGTTTTGGGTTTTTGAGCAGGCAGAGTAAATTGGTCCTGGATCCCAGGAAATCCCACATCTACAAGCAAAATTGGGCAGTTAAAAAAAATTCCAGAAGAAAGATGGGGACTTTTTTTTTTTTTTTGTCTGCCAACTTGTGTTATAATCTTATCTTTGGTCCAGCACAGAGACAATCAGTTGCTAGTATCCTTTACTATTATGGCATGTTAAAATCTAGTACTAGTACATAAATTTGCAGAGGTCACTCTCAATCATCAGTCAGTAAGAATAACCTGAACCCATTTGGTGTGTAAGGGGAGCACAAGGCAGTCAAAATAAACAGATGTCATTGATTGGTGGGTAAGAACTTTCAGATGGCAAAAAAGGAATGAGCTCAAGGCTATGGCAGACCCTTATTATTTAAAAAAAAAATAAATGGATGCGCCCATGAAATCTTTAGGACTTCAGGGCAACTCAGAGGAATTCTTAGCTTAATTTTATTTTTTATCTCCTGGATAAATGTATCTGGAGTGCAACTATGTGTGCAGACCTCAGTGTGAAAAAGGATGTGATCCATCTAAACAAATTTGGGGAAATCTGTTGAGCAGGTGTTAGAAATCCAGCAACAACAGTGACCACAGTAGCCACCCAGACTGCAATGTTTCCATTCCTATTTCAGTTCCAGTTAGTGATGGAGAGATCAGGTCAGTAGCAACTCCCAGGTTAAGGTGCTGCTGAAGTCATCAGAGCATATATAGCATCTCTAGTAATGATGATACTCAGTCCCAGCTAGAATGCTATTGAAGTGCTGCCCTGATGCCTAGAGGCCATCAGAAATTGCATGGAACAAATAGACTAAAGCTAAATTGAAGAAAAATAGAATAACTGTCAGTTAATCACATTCCTCTAATGTTGTCCAGGGTGACACTTGTCCATCCACAAATAGATATCTGTTGTGATCTGGCGGCAGCCTGTGGAGGTGGCAGCAGAGTAGGACAGTGGAGAGGAACATGGGCCAGTCCTGAAGTCTGGGGAGGGCTCAGACGAGGGATCTGCGTCCGATACAGAGATGGGGCCAGGGCCATCTGAGAGTTATGTGCTGACTCTAGAGCTTCCAGAATCTGACATCAGTGAGGCAGAGGAACAGGAAGAGCCTGTCCCCACTGCGCACTTGCATAGAGCTGCCAGATGGCAAGAACAGTTAAGACAAAAAGGGCGACTTGGAAGTAAGGTTTGGAGATGATTGGCCCCTCCCATAAGACATAAGGAGGAGCAAAGGGACATAAGCCTTTGCAGGAAGCAACTTTGTTCATTCTGGTTGGTTTAAAATCTGAAGCTCCATATTGACTTTGTGCTCCATTTGGCCTTGTACAGCTAACTGGCAATGTAGTCGTCAGCAGCATTTCAAGGGAGATAAAGATGTTTATCAGCCTTATCCCGAAAAACTGTGGCAGACTTCTGTTGGACTATTCATGAACTGTTTGGCACTCATTACGGGCTGTGAATGCATATAATTCACAGCCCTTGAAATAAAAACAAGGTTTTTGGGAACAGCATGTGATTGTTACTGTCTCAGGAAGCCTTGGTCAGAACAATATCCTTCTGGATCTGTGCTATTGCTGGATGAACAAGTATGGGTGAACAGGAGGATTTCCCTTTAGTTTCATTTGATGTGTCAGTTGTGGCCATTTCTGGAGTACGAGCTTTCACTACAGTGACTCATGTTCTTGTGACCTTATGGTTCAAGTTCTTGGTCTCCTTGAAGCTGCCTTTGCAGACCACCTGGAAACTATAGGTACTACAAAATGGACCCAATGGACAATTTATTTCCAATTCCCAATCTTCCATTCCTGGGAAAGATGGTAGAGAAGGTGATTTGGCTTCAGTTCCAGAGGACCCTAGAGGAAGCAGATTATTTCAGGATAGGTTTTGGTATAGAAGCAGCATTTATCACATTTGCTAATGACTCAGGACAGAGGTGAGATCATTCCTCACCACTACTTCACTCTTCCCCAATGCTGCTTCTACTGCTCTTTATGAATCCCATTACTTCTACTCCTTCTGAGTGCTGTTAGAGAAAATTAACACTTTCTGGCTGGTTTTTTTTTTTTTTGCACACAAACATGCACCCTCTTCTCTCCCCCACTTCAGCTTTTTTATTTATTTATTTATATTTATTTATTTATTTTGTCAAGCAATTATAAGATAACAGGTATAAGTATAAACATAGTTATGAATACATGAAATGGATACATATAAGAAAAATAAAAAAAAAAAACAATAGGACAGGGACGGTAGGCATGTTGGTGCGCTTATGCACGCCCCTTACAGACCTCTTAGAAAAAGGGTGAGGTCGATAGTAGACAGTCTAAGTTTAAAATTTGGGGGGTTTTGTAGCTTTTATAGCCAACGTTGACATGTTGGGTTGGTAGATAGTTTAAAGAGACAGAATTACAGCATGCCAGGTGATGGGTATTTTCTGGACACATGTTGCATGATCTAGGAAAAGTGCCTTCTCTGTCATGGCTCTTCCCTGAAAGGAAAATGCCCCCCATAAATGTATAATGCTTCTACTCCACATTGAACAGATTGCTAAATATTTGGTTTATTCTCTCATGCCTTGGATTAGGATGGTGGTTGAGCTTCTTTGATTTGTTTTTTTGTTCTTAGGTCATTTTGGTTTTGTCTTCTAGTTCTCTTGTTTTTTGTTTTATTTTTTATCTGTAAGCTGCCTTGAATCCTTGTGGAGTTAGGTGGCCCTGAAATAGAAATAAAAAAGCAAAAGTAAAAAACACAGTAGCTTATTTGTTGATTGGCACTAGTTGCTATGACGACATTAGACTTATCTTGATGGTTTTGCACTGTTCCTTATAGGATTTGGCTGCAATTTAGAGCAGTAGTTTTGATTTAGCATGAATTCTATTATATGGGTTCAAGAGACTTGTATAATCACTTACTTAACCAGTTATTATCCATTCAAGGAGCTCCTCCCAGGGAAGCATGTGAAAGTATCCCATTTTTGTGAGATGAGGGAGGCTGAGATGAGAAAACCTTTGGACTTAATGGAACAAAAAAAAATTTAATAACTGGTGTGGTCTTAGGATGGAAACTGAATTTCAGAATTTATAGTTTACACAACTCGGAATTCTTACTTCTCTTCCCTGCTTTCACAAATGGATAATTTGAAAACATTGCAGCAATGACAACAAGTTTAAATATGAACCAGTAAAATATGCTGCATACTGTTTGTCAATGCTAATGCCTGTCCCATCTGCAGGTTAGACTGTCTCCAGATTGTTTAGCAAAAGAAAAGTTACAGAGGCTTGGAGTTGACAGGAGATGGCATAAACCTTATAAGAAAAGACCAATTCAATCTGGGTTATTTATTCACGCTTCTTACCAATTATATTTTTGGATTATTATCATTATTATTTGCTCTAACCAATTTCACATATGGAAAAGAATCCAGTCTGATATTCCAGGTGATACCAACTCAGGCTGACTCGGCTTTTAGACTTCAGTTAGTAAGCCATTCCATGCACGGGCCAACTCTTAGATCATTCAACAGCTTGTGCATGTAAGTTGCAGCATCTTGTTGCTTATGTAACTTTTCAAGTAGGCTGGCTTCCTCTGAACACATTGTTTAATCTGCTTTTTTAAAGACATGGCTGCCAAGTCAAATAATACTTTGCTGAGAAGCTGCCTAGAAGGAAAAGTCAGTGAATGGATATCAAAGTCCAACACCCTAGTTGGGAGAAAGATGTGCAATTGTTCTGTTCTTTTTCATTGTCACGTCATGGCCCAAGCTGAAATAGACCATGCCCAGACAAATTATTCCCTTTCACAGAGGAAAGAAGATAGCAAAAGAAATTTTGCTTCTATCTTTTAGATAAATAATACAATAAGTCATGTTATAAATCTTCCACACCAGCTTTTTCCAAGTCAGGATAGGCAAGGATCCAGAACGCAGGTGGCGATGCTATCCTTTCTTATCGTTTTGCTCCTAAGCCCAGATGGTCAACTGGAATCGATCCAAATGAATATGGATCTTCTTTTTTAAGTTAAGCATTATATATTTTAGTTCAATGTTCCTGTTTTTAATCCTGCACATGGACATTCTCCCAAATAGAAATGACTCACACAGAATCAATTCCTACTTGGAAGTTGGAACTGTCAGTCCCTGGGGAAGAATTATCTTCTGTGAGCATCCTTGCAAAGTCAGCTACCTCACCAGAAAAAATATCAGTGGAGTTGCACTAATTTTCTTACAACTCTTAATTGTCAATTATGCTGTCTCTTTTACCTTATGCAAAACCTGTACTTAAATAACATGGCCATTAAACATTAAATGAAATTAAACCTGTTAGAAAGCTACAGAATAAAGGATAGAGCAAAATGAGTTAAGGCCCTTCCCCAAACAAGAAACTATTTAAGACCAGCATAATTATAGATTGTGTGTTGCTACAAGCTCATCAGCTTTGGCTTCAGTTTTAAAAGAAACACGGAAATAAGTTTTTTAGAACCTTTCTTCTGGAGCTCTAAGGGAGGTGATTTCTTATTGGATAAAACCATCACCTCATCCTCTTTTCTATGGTGCTCTGAATTTTTCTTTCCCACAAGGAACCACTCCACTGTGAAATCGTGGTTATTCCCTTTGTTGTGAATGCATAAGGTTCAATAAAGTTATTTTGAGCTTGGAGTTCTGGCCCTGCACTTCTGATTGGCTGTTAAATGGCAGAATTTGATTGGCCATTAACGGAGCCTTCGTATTGGTTAATGGAGCTAGCGCTCCTGGGTTATTATTGGTTAAATAGTTATTGGGTTGCCTATATAAAGAGGGCCTTAGCTGCCCTTGTTTTTTGAGCAGTCACCATGTAAGTAAAGAGTTGAAGTTCACTGTTCCAGAGTCTCGTCTCCATTCTTTCTCGCCCATTCTCCAAACATAACACTGGTGACGAGGATGGGATTTGGAGATGTCAGAGCTGACTGAACTAGGAAGAAACATCAAGCACGTGGCTGACAACGCTACACGACGGAACCATGTCTGGCGTCGTCGTACCACCCGCTCCGTTCGATCCAGTGCAAGAGGACTGGGAGTCCTACATGGATCGTTTCCAAATGTTTTTGGAAACTAACAATTTGAAGGATGCCACAGCCGGGAAGAAATGGGCGGTATTCCTAACTTATTGTGCTCCAACCCTATTTAAGATGGCTAAAGCACTAGTCAAACCTGCAAAAGTGAAGGCGATGGACTGGGATGTCCTCGAACCCCTACTGAGAGCTCATTACGCACCGACCGTGCCCACGCTCGTGAGACGGCACGAGTTCTATCAGAGAAACCAGCAAAAAGGCGAAAGCGTCGCCGACTTCATAGCCGACCTCCAGAATCTGGGAGGCCTCTGTGGATTCACCGATTTAGAAGAGGCACTGAGAGATTGAATAGTTCTGGGATTAGATGCACCAGGCGTGCAGAGCAAGCTGATGGCAAAAGGCAACATCAGCCTTGCCGATGCCATCGCCGATGCTACTGCAGCAGAAGCAACCAGGAAGTCGGATGCACAACTTCGACGCAACCGCGCTCCGGTCCACCAACCGACAGGCGAAATTTTACCCAAGTGAGAAGGGCAGCTTTCAACGGCCCACCACGAGGACCTCTCTTTGTCGTCAGACAGTGACGAAGAAGAGGTTCATCGACTGCTGTCTGACCAGGACCCCTACCCAAAGTCCTCACACCCCTGCGCCGGCTGTGGAGCCAACCATGCCAGGTCCGAATGCAAATTCCGCGACGCGCTCTGCCATGAGTGTGGAAAAAGAGGCCACATCGGATGGGTCTGCCGAAGTTTCCAAGTACCCGGTCAAGCCTCAAAAGGGGCTAACTATCGCCAATCGACAGGGAACCGTCCTGTAAGGCGAGAACCAGTAAACCACTCCTACAGAAACCGAGTTTCAAATCGCCCCACGAAGTGAGAAGAGGCTCACCATACTATCACTATCAGTCACGCCTCTGCCTTAGACGCCAAGAAAATCCGAATTACTGTGGTCATCGAGAACCGGCCCTGCCAAATGGAAGTTGACTCGGGATCGTCCCTCTTGATGGTGTCCTGGAAGACCCTCAAGCAACTCATTCCCACTATCCAGCGCCAAGACCTCCGTTATCAAAGACTTATCCTTAAGGACTATCAAGGGAATCGAATCCCTGTCGTTGGTTCCAGTCAAGTCAGGGTCTCATTCAAGAATCGCACAGTGTACTTACCACTAACTGTGATCGACAAAGACCGGCCTAGCCTGCTAGGCCTTCAATGGTTTGCGCCACTTGGCATTGAAGTGGCAGGCATAAACCGGGTCAGCAGAAGTGACTGGGAGGAAGACCTCATCCACGAATTCATGGACGTCTTCGCGGAAAAATTAGGCGAGTACAAGGGGACCCCAATATCGTTCAGCCTAAATCCAAAGATAGCTCCCATCCGCCTTAAGCCCCGTCGAGTTCCGTTTGCCTTAAAGCCGAAAATTGACAAACAGCTCAATAAATTGAAAGCTCAGGGGGTGCTAGAACCTACTGATCACTCTCCCTGGGAAACCCCAATCGTAACACCAATTAAGTCGGATGGGTTATTTCGAATTTGTGGGGACTACCGGGCCACCCTGAACCACACCCTACAGCAAAATGCTTATCCGGTGCCGGTGGTACAGCATCTCCTTCATTTCCTGGGGGGCGGAAAAGTCTTCGCTAAATTAGACTTAGCTCAGGCATATCAGCAACTACCTGTTGATGAAAAGATGGCACAGGCACAAACGATAGTGATGAACCGAGGTGCCTTTAAATGTACCCGGCTCCAATTCAGAGTCAGTGTAGCCCCGGGAATTTTTCAAAGCCTTATGGAGAGGTTACTACAAGGGATTAAAGGCGTGGTCCCATACTTTGACAATGTATTAATTGCTGCACCAACAAAGAAAATATTACGAGATCGTTTAAAATTAGTCCTACAAAAATTTCAAAACGCCGGTCTTAAAGTGAAAAAGAACAAGTGTAAATTGGGTACCGATCATGTCGAGTTTTTAGGGTACCTAATTGACAGTCAGGGTATTCACCCTACCGACAGTAAATTGAGAGCAATAAAAAACGCTCCCAGGTCTCGAAACAAGGCCGATCTCCAGACGTTCCTAGGCCTTATCAACTTCTATAATGTATTTCTACCGCACAAAGCAACTGTCGCTGAGCCGTTACATCGTTTGCTAGATAAAAAAGCAATTTGGTTATGGGGTCATAAAGAAGAACAGGCATTTCGTAATGTTAAAAAACTACTGACTTCTGATGCTGTACTCATGCAGTACAATGAGACTTTGCTGTTAAATATCACATGTGATGCTTTGCCTTTTGGAGTAGGTGCAATTTTGAGCCATGTACTGCCTCATGGTAACGAAGCCCCTGTTGCATATTTTTCCAAGACACTTTCAAAAACTGAGCGTAATTATAGCCAGATCGATAAAGAAGCCCTCGCAATTGTATCGGTCGTTAAAAGATTTCACGAGTATGTGTATGGCCGGGCTTTTACTATCGTGACTGACCACAAACCGTTATTGGAGATAATAGCCGGAGATAAGCCGACGCCTTACATATTATCCCCCAGGATGACTCGCTGGTCAGAATTCTTGGCTGCTTATAATTATCGGCTGCAATACCGCCCGGGGAAAGCCATTCCCTACGCCGATACATTGAGCCGAGCACCACTACAAGAGACTCTTGATGATCCCACTCCAACGGTAACCACGTTACAGATTGAAACACTACACGCGCTGCCATTAACCGCCCGAGATATCGCAAAAGAAACCAGACGTGACCCCACCTTAGCGCGAGTCCTGAGCTGGGTAGAACGCGGATGGCCATTGGACCAACTATCAGATGACTTCACACCATTCAAGACACGACAAACAGAGTTGTTTTCTCAAAAGGGCTGTGTCATCTGGGGTGATAGAGTCGTTATCCCAGAACGACTCCAAAAAGCAGTACTCAGGACCTTGCACGATGGCCATCCCGGTATCGTTCGAATGAAAGCCCTTGCACGAAGCTACGCATGGTGGCCTGGCATCGACAAGGAAATTGAGAATTGGGTTAAAGCTTGTCAAAGATGCCAGGTGAGCAATGCCCCACCAAAAGCCATTCCAACTGAGTGGGAAATGCCACGGGGACCCTGGTCCCGTATTCACCTGCACTTTGCAGGGCCGACCAAAGGCCACACCTTTGTTCTAACCGTCGACGCCTACTCGAATTGGCTTGAGATTCACCAAATGACGAACACGACCACCGAAGCAGTCATCAAAAGATTGGAAAGACTGTTTGCAACCCACGGACTGCCAGACGTCCTGGTATCTGACAACGGGCCCCAATTTACCGCACTGTCCTTCGAGCAGTACCTGGCTGACCGCGGCATCCAACATGCGCTCACCTCACCTGCGCATCCTGCCACCAATGGAAAGGCTGAGCATCTGGTTCAATTCGTCAAAAAGACTGCAGAAATTAGACTACGATAACATCGACGACAAAATCAACCGAATCCTCTTTCTACAACACATCACATCTCACAGCATCACCAACAAAACTCCCGCCGAATTGCTAATGGGACGCAGGCTCCGCTCCCACCTCGACCGGTTACACCCAGCTTACAAACCGGAAAAACCACTCGGATCCAGCGGTCGATGCCGTACCTTCCAGGTAGGCGATTGGGTATACGCTAAAAACCTATCGGGTGATCCGCTGTGGGTAGAAGCGACAGTAATACGTGTAACCGGCCCGAGATCCTACCTTGTAAAATGCCTTGACGATAGAATTTGGAAACGCCATATCGATCAATTATGATCACGGCTCTGGTCAGGCATTTCTGAACTCCCTTATGACCAAACTGAGGGGGGGGAGATACAGAAAAAGACGAATTTCAACTAGAAGAAAACCCGTTCGAAGGGAACAATAGTGGAATAGAGACACAGGAACTGGAACCAGAGACAGGAGTAGGTTCACCTCAGGGAGTTACCGAAAATATTGGTGAGGACGAAAACCTGAACTCTGAACCAGAGGAAACTCCTTTGCTAAACAACGATCTACCTCAGCAAGATTGCAGCCAAATGCAAAACGCACAGCGAAAATCAAACAGACTAATAAAGCAACCGTCCTACCTCAAGGACTATGTAACTGCGCCCTGTAAAAAGAAGCCAGGGGGAAGGGGTGTTGTGAATGCATAAGGTTTAATAAAGTTATTTGGAGCTTGGAGTCAAGTGCAGGTTCTGGCCCTGCACTTCTGATTGGCTGTTAAATGGCAGAATCTGATTGGCCATTAACAGAACCTTTGTATTGGTTAATGGAGCTAGCGCTCCTGGGTTATTATTGGTTAAATAGTTATTGGGTTGCCTATATAAAGAGGGCCTTAGCTGCCCTTGTTTTTTGAGCAGTCACCATGTAAATAAAGAGTTGAAGTTCACTGTTCCAGAGGCTCGTCTCCATTCTTTCTCGCCCATTCTCCAAACATAACACCCTTCATAGTTTCTTGGTGTTCTGAACTGGTGTGTGTGTGTGTGTGTGTGTGTGTGTGTGTGTGTGTGTGTGTTGTATTAATTCCAGTGTTAATAATTTGCCTGGTGGGTGGGGGTGATTTTCACAGTTGTCCAGAACTGGCTAGCTAAAAGGGATTTTGTTGAAGATACTGTACATAGTAAAGCAACTTTAAAAGGCAAAGTTAGAGGGTTATATAAATGAAAGATATGAAAGGACTCTAAGAATGTATTCTCTTGAAGCTCTGCTTATATGTGGCTTTAACCAGGAATTAATCTGAAACCAGATCATTTATGTTCTGGCATTTAGGAGCCAGAAGAATATGGGCACTCAAAATAAGCCCACATTAGAAGTACAATATAAGCACACACACCAGTGGCAGGATTCAAAAAAAATTACTACCGGTTCTGTGGCTGTGGCTTGATGGATGTGGTGTGGCTTGATGGGTCTGGCTTGGTGGGCATGGTGTGGCTTGGTGGATGTGACTTGGTGGGTGTGGCAAGGAAAGGATACTGTAAAATCTCCATTTCCATCCCACTCCAGGGGGAAGGTTACTGCAAAATCCCATTCCCTCTCCACCCCACTAACCTGTTTTCCAGCTCCGTTCTTCTGTGCAGGGCAACAAAAGAAGACCCAGACAATCAGCCTGGGACTTGGGAGGCAAAGAATAGATGGGAGCAGGGCCAGCCAGAGGTGGTATTTGCCGGTTCTCTGAACTGTTCAAAATTTCTGCTACTGGTTCTCCAGAACTGGTCAGAACCTGCTGAATACCATCTTTGACACACATACACATTAAAATTCCTTTACCATTATGCTGTGTGATGTGAATCAATAAATACTTAATAAAGATTATTAAGAGCTTGAAGCAAAGTGCGGGGTTCTGGCCCTGCACTTCTGATTGGCCGATAATAGCGACATCGGATTGGTCCGTTCAGGAGAATCTGATTGGCTATTAATGAGCCTCTCCCATTGGTTAATGGAGCTAGTGCTCCCTGTGTT
Source organism: Hydrophis major (assembly GCA_033807585.1). NCBI lineage: Eukaryota > Metazoa > Chordata > Lepidosauria > Squamata > Elapidae > Hydrophis > Hydrophis major. The sequence goes on along the minus strand of CM066332.1, from coordinate 33,146,195 downwards.
TTCATTGGTTAAATAAGTTAAGAGTTGCCTATATAAAGGGGCCCATTGTGGCCATTGAGCTGAGCTGTTTCACATGTAAATAAAGAGTTTGAAGTTCACTGTTCACTGGCTCGTCTCCATCCTTTTACCCATGCTCAGAACATAACACTGTGCATGTTTCAAGTTTATTATTATTATTATTATTTTATCGAAGTGTATAGGCTTCCCAAGTTTAATGATCTGGGTTGGTTTGGAAGAATTCCTTCAGATATCACACGAGTATAGCTCTTCATTAAAGCAGCCTATAGTTTTTCCAGATTCTATGCAAGTTTGTGTGCAAGGGAGGGATGCCAGCATTTTAAGGATGTCTCAAAGGTGCATTTCAAAAGGCAGCTGGACTTGCTTGATTTTTTTTTCCCTTGAAGATGCCTTTTGAAAAGCACTTTTGGGACAATCATGACCTGGATGTTTGAGAATCTCCATAGAAAGTGTTTTAAGGAGTCTATTCATTGAAGTTGGTATATTTATTAAAGCAGCAGCATTTTTTTTGAACCTGCACAGAAATCTGAAAAAGTTGCTTTACAGAATAACAAAGAATGAATGACTTATGCATGGTTTGAAATATATTTTTAAAAAATCTTTTTAAAAGTGTGCATAGTCCTACAAGCTGATTAATGTGTGATTAATGTGTTAAGGCTATTGTATCTGGACTGCAAGAGTCTGAAAAATAACAAGAAAGTGTAAAAGAGAGCAATTTTTTGGCATTTCTGTTGTTTGTCTCTACTGGTCATCTGGACTTTTGTAATCCAAATCTGCAACCCCTAATACCCCTGCAAAATTTCTACCTTGAAGGCACCTGCATCCTATGAATGGACAGTTTTTGGAGATTATTATGATTTCAGAAAGAATAGCAGGGAATTAGATTTAGAAAATGTGTGAGGGCAGCATCTTTGACTAATCTAATACCGTGTTTCTCCAACAATACGGCCTCCACCAATAGGAAGGCCCAGCATGGTTTTTGGGCATAAAATCAAATGAAGCCCCTCCCCCCAAATTTAGGCCTATTTTAAAATTTGCAAAATAAGGGGGAAGGGCGGGGAGACTTGCCGTTAGGAGTGCCCGGCAGGCAGGAATTCCTCGCCACCAGCCGCTCCTAACAGGCAATCATGGTGAAGCATGGAGAACTCCCTACTCCCACCAAACACCTTTGCTGTAGACACCTTTGGCACCCGCCGCTGTTGCTTTCCCTTCTGCCTATTCCACTGCCACGTTTGGAGCTGCTGCTTCCATGTTTGGAGTCCCACCGCCATTTGGAGCTCCAAATACGGAAGTGGCAACTCCAAACATGACAGCGGGCGATCTTTTTATTTTGGTCCGTGCGAAGTTCAGAGCAAGCAAGAGAGGGAGACCGCGATGCCTCCATCCGAGATGGCAACCTCACTAGTGTATGTATCACAACATGGCTGAAAGCCTGAATCGGCAGGATACGATGGCAATCTTTTTGGAGCGAGAGGAAAGGGAGAGAAGAGTTGTGAGGCATAATTTGCAGGAGGAAGTGGGTGTACCTCATGGCAGGGAGTCCAAGGAAGAAGGGCCAGTAGGCAACAGAGACCGTCCCGTAGCTCTGGAAGCAGCCTAGAGATGCGCCAGGGAAGAGGCGCAGATGCTGCCTTGTAGTCCCCAAACCAACTGAATGCGCCGCCTTTAGTTATGTGCGCTCTGCTCTTTGGGCATCTCCATGTGATCATGACCCTGTCCTTTCCACCTGGCACCCTTGCTGCTTTCTGGCGCTTTAGCGACCGACTTCGCGTTTGGAACACGTTCGCATTTGGAGTTGGTTTGGGGACTACAAGGCAGCATCTGCGCCTCTTCCCGGGCGCGTCTCTAGGCTGCTTCCGGAGCTACGGATGGAGGCATCGCAGTCTCTTTCTCTTGCTTGCTCTGAACTTCGCACGGACCAAAATAAAAAGATCCCTCGCTGTCATGTTTGGAACTGCCACTTCCGCGTTTGGAGCTCCAAATGGCAGCGGCACTCCAAACATGGAAGCGGCAGCTCCAAACATGGCGGCGGAATGGGAAGAAGGGAAAGCAACAGGGGCGGGTGCCAAAGTTGTCTGCAGCAAAGGTGGGAGTAGGGAGCTCTGTGCGCTTCGTCATGATCACCCATTAGGAGTGGCTGTTGGCGAGGATGCAAGGGGAGGAATTAAGTCACCCCCGAAAAGACGGCCTAGCCATTTTTTCAGGGCTCAAAAAAAAAAAATAAGGCCCGGCCTTATTATGTGAGAAACACGGTAGTTCAATCCATGCATGTTTTCCCAGAAATGCATTGCCAGGCATTTTACTGGACAAATTTCTAAGAACATACTGAAGCTTCAGTGGCATTGACTGTAGCAGCTTTTTAAAAGTGCCCAGTTTCTTTAGAAATCTCTCTAAGTCCAATAATGACTTGCCACTATTTGAAAAGACAGGATTCAAGAAATAGTTGAAATAGAAATAAAATGCAAGGGGGCACATTGCACAAACCGGCCATCTTCCTGTCTGTGCTGAAAAAGTGCACTGCAAAGCTCACAATTGAATGCCAGTCTCCCATTTCTGTTTTAACTGCAAGTCTGATATAGTTACTTTGTGATGATCATTTCTTCACCCTTAACACGAACATGCTTGGTCATGCTGTTTCAGTGAGCAGCAGAAGTGCAAATTGAAAAAATAATTGTAACGCATAAAAATTTCAATGCACAAACTCTCCCTCTAGAATGTTGAGATGGATAGAAAGTCACGTTTGAAATGGGATGAATTTTCTTTTTTCTCTCCCACTCCTTTTTCTGTCACACTTTGCAAAAGCAAGACAGCTTTTTGAGTTGATGTGGAAAAATAGGCTTCCTGTTTAGGCAATATTCAACAGTCCATGTAAGCATATGATAGAAGATTTGAGGTCGTGAGCCACTAGTTTATTATGAGAGAAAAGGATTTTATACCTTTTAACCAAACGGATCTTTCCTTTTAAAAGGTATAAAATCCTTTCTCAACCAACAGAATTTGTGAGAAATCAGTAAAGACCTTCTCTGGAAAACTGGCTCTGCAAGAGAACTATTTAGTGTGAGCTTTAGCCATTTTATCCCCCTGGAAGCCTTCCCATTTATTTTAATTATTGCTTGTGACTTTCTCACATTGATGCAGCTCTTATCGACAGGGGGACAATAATGAATAATTCTATAAAAAGGCAGTTAGCTCTTTTTCTCACAACAGGGTTGAATTAGTGAAAGTTGAAGCATATGAATGATGGTGATTGTTTTTACATGCAACCCACTCTGAGCTTGTCCAAGCTGACCGATCACACTTGTTTCAAGCTTTGAGGCTTTATCCAGACATTTGGGGCAAACTTCCACCCAAAGAATCACTCCTCGCCTCATTTTTCGCCCTGAACATTATACTCTCTTCTGACATTCTGCAACAGATTTTGGTGTCTGGTAGAAAATGTAGGAAAAGCAAAATAATAATAATAATAATAATAATCCATATATATATTTAAATTTAAATTTATATATATAAAAATTTCCCCAAATTTTAAGTAATCCAAAAAAAAAAAAAATTTCCCCTTTTCAGTTTGGGGATGTAATTGTATGCCACTCTAAATGTAGGGCTGAAACCAATCTTTCTCAGAAGTCTGTGAAATGTATACTTTTTTCTATTCTGTTCCATCTTTACTATTATTCCACAACATCATGGGGAATGGTCAACTACTGCGAGAAAAACTTTAGAATATATTGTTCAAAACTCTTTTTTTTCTTTTTTTCCTTTCCTTTCCTTTCCTTTCTTTTTCCTTTTTGCCTTGGAGTATGGAGAAAAAGAAAGAAATCTCAAAAAAAAAAAATGTTTCCAAGAAAGTGTCTTGAGAAATATCCACTTAATTTCTCCGCATAAGTGGAGTCTCAATTCATGATACATTTTGCTATAGAATTTATAATTTGCAAAAAATAAAAAAATAGCTATAAAACATAATATGTACCTAGTGCTTACAATGTTATGTTGTCATTTTACATGTTTCATTGCGTTTTTGAACCTTCAGGAAAGTGTGTATTGCTGCTTAGAGGTTTAGTATTATTTTAGTTAATGGAAATGGTAAGTAGCTCATAAAGTTATCAACATGTTCTTGCTTCCCAAGTCACTAGTAAAAGTTAATACATGCAAATTATACCAACGTACACATGAAAGCAAGCCCATGCAAACAAAAAATATTTACTTGCCTTTATTTCAACTTTTGTTTTTTTAGCAGATTGGTATATTCGTTGTATAGCAAAACTTACTATTACAACTGCCAATCACTGAAATATATAGTGACTATGACCAGCTCTATCTCTCAGGGTCTTGAATCAATAACAAGACTGAATCTAGTTCCTTGTGAAATGTCCCTCTTTTCACTATTTCTCATGGACTAAGTGTGCTTTTAAACCTCCTTACAAAATAATGATTGAAACAGAGACAAGGCACAACTGATACATCTCTAAAGTTTTGTCATAATTTGATTCTACCAATATAATTTCTTATAATACAAGAATGTAACATATAGGACAGATGCCCACATTGCAATGTATTCCTACACCAAATAACTTAATCCAGATGTCTTTTGTAATATCTACTTATTGGGTGCAAAAGTATTTTCTGCCTCAATCCAGTCTGCAACTTTTCAATTTAAGTGTAAATTTAATAAACAGTTGATTAGGCAAAATCTTTCCTGCCTACTTTTTAAAGGTTGGCAAAATATAGCCAGATGCCAATATTTTGGAAGTCTGCCTGTTTAATCTATAAAAGTAAATAAGGTCAAAATTGATATCTGCCAATCCAGATCAGATCTATTTCTACTGCATCTCCAGGTTTGAAACTGATCAGTCAATTTGGCAATTGTTGAAACTAAGACCAGTGGCAGGATGAGATCTAAAACTCTTTTTTGGGATGACAGCTATTTCAGCCTCCTCATCTAATATATGGCATGAGTTAAATTATTTGTCATGCTATATGAAATTAAAGAGCTTTGATATAAGTATTTTTATTCCATCGTATCAAAGATGCATAGAATTGTCAGATTAAAAAACTATTTTTGCTTCTATCAACATTTCATACAAATAAAACCTTTACAGTTTGTATTTAAGTATTTACATGAACTTCAGTAATAATTGATTGGGTATATATTCTAGTGCATTTAAGAGACATTGGTGCCAATAAAATGACTTAGACTTCTATGTTGATGAAACTAATAAAACTATTAATTTTACCTCTACATTGACCCTGTTACTGTATATTTACATTTACATGGGAAACAATCATATGAGAACACGGTTTTTCCCTGCTCCTTATAGTCCTTTGTATTATAAATATAGTAATTTATGGAAAGCAGTCCAAAATACAAGGAGGGCAGTAGCCTATTAATTTTTCTGGCTATTTCTCTATTGTATATTTCAGATCAATTACTTCATCCAGGATTCGATTCTCAGGTCATGTTCTTTTTTTTTTCTTTTCGTTAACAGTCTTGGCAGTCAATAGCACCACATTTAGATTAAGATGTCTACTCTCACAAAGGAAGAAAGGGAGGAAACCACCCTGGTTCATCCTTCTGTTCTTCTCCTGTAACAAGCAGACAACCTCATCTGCTTACAATGACAACATTACAGCTATAGTAGACAATAACTATTCAATATTTAATGCTCCCAACTACTGCACACACAATTTAGTTATAATTCATACAGAAAAAAAAGTAATATAATGTAATCCATCTACAATAATCAGCACACAATAAATGATGACTCACGTTTAGGAAAAGTCATGAATGAAGCGAAAGTAAAGATTCTGGATTTTCACTCTAACTCAGACTTTCTAATCTGGTATTCTACAGACAGCAGGGGAATTCTAATCCCATCCTTGCAAGAATTCACTCTGGATTGTACTTGACAAGATGACATCATCTTGTCCAGAAAGAATGGGAGCAGTTTCCAATGGTGATCTTGCTTTATATGCATAAGTTCCTCCCAGTTGCAAATTTATTTGTGACCTCGTAGAGGTTCTTGACTCAGAGTTGCAGAGCACCTGCCTTGGTATGATCTAGTCAATTTTGATTAGCAGTTGAATGTTCAAAATTTGGGGGTGACAAAACCCCAAAAATATAACGGAAAACAGGGTATCTGGACAATTAAACTAAAGTGCAAATGAGATATAATTTGGACAAAATCAAAAGACAAAGCTGAACTTGTGCATCTTGGAAATACCATCAGAATAGACAAAGTAGGCTTCCTTTTCTCTATTGCATATCTCATTTTGTGTAAGTTTCTCACAAGTAGATGACACAAACAGCAAAAGGATATTAGAAAGTCTGTAAAAAGACAATGGATTTTCAACACACACTCCAAAGAAGATAGCACAATTGAGTATTCAATCCCTACAGAAGTTACAGAGTCAAAGAGGGTTCAGTAAATAGCCAACCTGATATTGCTATGAAATTGGGTAGTGAAAATACTAGTGTGCCAAAGATTCCAGTCCACTGTATTTTAATAACATTCAGCACTGGACCCCTGTATTAGCAGTGGAAACTGTTAAGTCTGGAGCATGGGTGCGAATAATGGAGACGAGCCGGTAGAAACAGTGAACTTCAAACTCTTTATTTACATGGTGTGACAGCTGAAACTGGATAGCTGCTATAGCCTTCCTTATATAGGCAACTTATTAACTATTCAACCAATAGTAATCCGGGAGCACTAGCTCCATTAACCAATGAGAATGGCCTGTTAATGGCCAATCAGATGCTCCTGAACGGACCAATCGATCCTGCCATTAACAGCCAATCAGAAGTGCAGGGCCAGAACCCTGCACTTGACTTCAAGCTCAAGATAACTTTATTGGTATTATTCATTCACAACACCCCTTTCCCCCGGCTTCTGCTTGCGGGGCGTGGTTACATAGTCCTTGAGGTAGGACAGTTGTTTTATCAGTCTTTTTGATTTTCGCAAAGTGCCTGGCAATTGGCTGCACTTCTGCTGAGGTAGATCGTTGTTTAACGACAGGGGTGCCTCTGGTTCAGAGTTCGCATTTCCGTCGTCACCAATATCTTCGGCCACTCCCTGAGGTGAACTCACTCCCATCCCTGGTTCCTGTTCCTGTGTTTCAGTTCCGTTATCAGTCCCTTCAAAAAGATTTTCCTCTAGTTGAAATTCGTCTTCCTCTGTATCTCCCCCCCTTCAGCTTGGTCATAAGGGAGTTCGGAATTGCGTGACTGCAGCCGTGATCGTTGTTGATCTATGTGGCGCTTCCAAAGTCTCTCGTCAGGGCACTGTACAAGGTATGATCTTCGGCTGGTTACGCAGATTACAGTCGCTTCTACACACAGCGGATCACCTGATAAGTTTTTAGCAAATACTAAATCGCTTACCTGGAAGGTACGGCATCGGCCGCTGGATCCGAGTGGCTTTTCCGGTTCGTAGGCTGGGTGTAACCGGTCAAGGTGGGAGCGGAGCTTTCGTCCCATTAGCAACTCGGTGGGAGTTTTGTTGGTGATGCTGTGAGGTGTGATGTGCTGTAGGAAAAGGATTCGGTTGATTTTCTCGTCGATGTTGTCATAGTCTATTTTTTGTAGTATTCTCTTGACAAATTGTACCATGCGCTCAGCCCTACCATTGGCCGCAGGGTACACAGGTGAAGTGAGTGCATTTCAGATACCGCGGTCAACCAGGTACTGTTCAAAAGACAGCACGGTAAATTGGGGCCCGTTGTCAGATACCAGAACGTCTGGTAATGCGTAGGTTGCAAACAGTCTTTCCAGTCTTTTGATGACCGCTTCGGTGGTCATGTTCCTCATTCGGTGAATCTCGTGCCAATTCGAGTAGGCGTCGACGGTTAACAAGAATGTGTGGCCTTTGGTCGGCCCAGCAAAATCCAGATGGATGCGGGACCAGGGTCCCCGCGGCATCTCCCATTTGGTTGGGGTTGCCTTTGGTGGAGCGTTGCTTACTTCTTGGCATCTCTGGCAAATTTTAACCCACGATTTGATTTGTCTGTCTATACCTGGCCACCACGCATAGCTACGTGCGAGGCCCTTCATGCGCACGATGCCAGGGTGGCCATCGTGCAAGGTTCTTAGCAGTGCCCAGATGATACAGCACTTTTGCGAGGACAACTATGTTTGACAACTTTTGAATGGGGCAAAGTCATCTGGTACTTGGTCCAATGGCCATCCGCATTCCACCCATGTGAGGACTCGTGCTAAGATGGGGTCACGTTTTGTTTCTCTTGCGATGTCACGAGCAGTTAATGGCGGCGTATGGAGTGTCTCAATCTGCAATGTTGTCATCGTTGGTGCAGGATCGTTGATGGTTTCAGGGAGCGGTGCATGGCTCAATGCGTCAGCGTGGGGAATGGCTTTACCGGGATGATATTGTAGCTGATAATTGTAGGCAGCCAAGAATTCTGACCAGCGGGTCATCCTGGGAGAAAGTATGTAGGGAGTTGGCTTATCCCCAGCGATTATCCCCAGCAACAGTTTGTGGTCAGTTACTACAGTGAAAGCCTGGCCGTACACGTACTCATGGAATCTTTTAACAGCTGATACAATTGCCAGGGCTTCTTTATCGATCTGGCTATAATTTCGCTCAGTTTTCGAGAGCGTTTTTGAAAAGTAAGCAACAGGGGCTTCGCTACTGTTAGGCAATACATGGCTCAAAATGGCGCCCACTCCAAAAGGCGATGCATCACATGTGATATTTAACGGTAAAGTCTCATTGTACTGCATTAGTACAGCGTCAGAAGTCAGTAGTTTTTTTACATTATGGAATGCCTGCTCTTCTCTGTGACCCCATACCCAAATTGCTTTTTTATCTAGTAGGCGATGTAAAGGTTCCGCGACAGTCGCCTTGTGCGGCAAGAATACATTATAGAAATTGATGAGGCCTAAGAACGCCTGGAGGTCAGCCTTGTTCCGGGGTCTGGGAGCGTTTTTTATTGCTTTCAATTTGCTGATGGTAGGGTGAATACCCTGACTGTCAATCAAGTACCTTAAGAATTCAACATGATTTGTACGCAGCTTGCACTTATTTTTCTTTACTTTCAGGCCTGCTTCTTGGAACTTTTGTAAAACCAGTCTTAAACGATCCCGTAAAATTTTTGGAGTGGGGGCAGCAATGAGCACATCGTCAAAATAGGGGACAATGCCTTTGATCCCCTGCAATAGTCTCTCCATTAGGCTCTGAAAGATCCCCAGGGCTACACTGACTCCGAATTGGAGCCGCATACACTTAAAGACACCTCGGTGTGTTACGATAGTCTGTGCCTGTGCCGTTTTTTCATCAACCGGCAGTTGCTGATAAGCCTGAGCTAAGTCTAGTTTCGCGAAGACTCTTCCGCTCCCCAGGGAATGGAAGAGGTGTTGCACCACCAGCACCGGATATGGATTTTGTTGCAGGGCGTGGTTTAGGGTGGCTCGATAGTCCCCACAAATTCGAATGGAGTTGTCCGGCTTAATTGGTGTCACAATTGGTGTTTCCCATGGGGAGTGGTTGGTTGGCTTTAAAACTCCCTGGGTATCAACTTATGAAGCTGTTTGTCAATTTTCGGCTTTAGTGCGAACGGAACTCGACGAGGCTTAAGGCGGATGGGAGCTATCTTTGGATTAAAGCTAAAGGATATCGGGGTCCCCTTGTACTCGCCTAGCTTTTCCACAAAGATGTCCCTGAATTCGTGGGCGAGGTCCTCCTCCCAGTCACTGCCGCCGATTTGGTTAATGCCTGCCACTTCAATGCCGAGTGGTGCGAACCATTGCAGGCCTAACAGGCTAGACCGGTCCTTGTCGATCACCGTCAGGGGTAAGTACTCTGTGCGGTTCTTGAACGCGACCCGGACTCTACTGGATCCTACAACTGGAATCCGGTTCCCCTGGTAGTCCTTTAACACGAGCCGTTGGAATTGAAGGTCTTGGTGCTGGACAGTGGGGATGAGTTGCTTGAGGGTCTTCCAGGAGACCATTGAAAGAGACGATCCCGAGTCAACTTCCATTTGGCAAAGCTGATTTTTGATGTCCACTTGGACTCGAATTTTCTTAGCATCTAGTGAAGAGGCGTGGCCGATAGTGAGCGTTTGGTGGGCCTCTTCCCGTCTCATTAGGCGATTCACGGGTCAGTTTTTGTAGGAGTGGTTTGCTAGTTCTCGCCTTACAGGGCGATTCCCTGTCGATTGGTAGAGATTGGTACCCTTCGAAGTCTGGCTGGGTCCAAGGAGACTTCTGCAGACCCCTCCGATATGGCCTCATTTCCTGCACTCATGGCAGAGTGCGTCGCGGAATTTGCAATCGGAACGGTAATGGTTGGCCCCGCTGCCAGCGCACGGTTGCTGGGATTTCAGGTAACAGTCATGGTCGGACCGCAGGCGATGGACCTCTTCTTCATCGCTGTATGACGACGAAGAGAGGTCCTCATGGTGGGTTGTCTGAAGCTGATTCCGGCATAGTTAGGCAGCCAACTTCTTGGTCGCCTCAGCTGCTATAGCCTCAGCATTGGCATTGGCAAGGCTAATGTCACCCTTAGCCATTATTTTGCTCTGTATGTTTAGAGCGTCTAACCCGAGGACTACTCGGTCTCTCAAGGCCTCCTCTAGGTCAGCAAAATCGCAAAGGCCTCCCAAGTTCCAGAGGTCTGCAACGAAATCGGCAACGCTTTCTCCTTTCCACTGGTTTCTTTGATAGAACTCGTGTCGTCTTACGAGCGTTGGAATGGTCGATGCATAGTGGGCCCTTAGTAGTGGTTTGAGGACGTCCCAGTCCATGGCCTTCACTTCAGCTGGTTTCGCTAATGCCTTAGCCATTTTGAATACCGTCGGCCTGCAGTGCGTTAGGAATACCGCCCGTTTCTTCCCGGTTGTGGCATCCTTCAGATTATTCGTTTCCAAAAAAATTTGGAAATGGTCCATGTAGGACTCCCAGTCCTCTTGAGCTGGGTCGAACAGAGCGGGTGGTACTACGCCACCGGACATGGTTCCGCCATTGTGCGTTTCAGCCACGTGCTTGGTTGTCTTAGTTGGCTCTGATGTCATCAAATCCCATCCTCATTGGCAGTGTTAAGTCTGGAGCATGGGTGCGAATAATGGAGACGAGCCGGTAGAAACAGTGAACTTCAAACTCTTTATTTACATGGTGTGACAACTCAAACTGGATGGCTGCTATAGCCTTCCTTATATAGACAACTTATTCACTATTCAACCAATAGTAATCCAGGAACACTAGCTCCGTTAACCAATGAGAATGGCCTGTTAATGGCCAATCAGATGCTCCTGAACGGACCAATCCGATCCTGCCATTAACAGCCAATCAGAAGTGCAGGACCAGAACCCTGCACTTGACTTCAAGCTCAAGATAACTTTATTTGACATTATTCATTCACAACAGAAACTATGTTTATTATCCCATTCTATAGTCCACATGCAAGAGTGAGATGAATAGTTTAAGCATATAGTAGCTGCCACCTTAAATACTAAATAGAAAGAATTTGATGTGTAATCTTCCTTTAAAAGAAAAAGAAAGAAAGAAATTTGTTATCCTCTCCAAAAATGTTTCTCCTCCCATTAGTTCTATGTCTATCTGTAAAACATGCATTAAATGAAAGAAAATTGCTCCTTGTGAAACATACACTTAAGGGAAAGAAAATGACTCATGCTGTTATATTTTTATTGATTATTCATAGTGCCGGTGGGGAAAAATCTATTGATAGTATCATCATCACTTCCTTTTTGCCCACAGAGGATTATGTGTTTGGATATAAACACTGGGGAACCAATATTTTATTGGTACCATGTGAGTTTTAGGCAGTTTTTTCTATGTTTTTCATGTATCATCAATGGACAAGAGGTCATTAAGCAACATTAATAATTCATTGTCAATTTGAACATGAAAATGCATCCACGTTTGCCAAATAAAGTGGCTAAAAAGCTTCAGTGTTTGAGGTAGAGAGTAATCCTTTTAATCCCCCCTGCACAACTTGGAAGCTTTCTAAAAATGAGCCTGAAATTACTAACCCTCCTAAGTTGCTCAAAAGATTAAAAAAGCAGTAAAAAGTCATTTGCCCACAACTATGTAGCTCAATTCTCATTTTAAACTGAATTTTCACAAAGAAGCTTAAGCAATAAATGAATCATGATGTCTATAGGAGAAGGTAAGTTAATGTTGCCTGTGTACAACAATTACAGTACTTTCATCACTAGCTAATAATTTGCATGTGGTATTATATAATAAAATAGCAAATCATCAAACTTCTAATGCTAAAGTATTATTTTTGCTGCTTGGGAATGCATCAATAGCCCTATAGCTTCAATGTCTATATTAATATCCAAGATGCATGCAAATTATATTTCATGTACTGAATTTAGCATTAGTCATAACAACAATTGGTAAATATTTCTTTTTATCTCTGTCTCAGTTGTACAGCACAGAGCATTGCATACAGTTATTTTAAATGTGAGCAATGCATTACGGAAGATATGAATAATCTAGAGAATTTCCATTTGAAAGCAAAATGAGTAATAATTGATTGGCTTAGCTCCAAAGTCACAGTGGGGTTCAAAAAGCTTGTAAGTGCCCTCATAAAAATAGAAGCTGTATCAACCAATTGAATTTAATTATATATGAAGGTGATGAAGGAGCTAAACAGCCTGTAATTGGCGTCCAATTACTCAGTTGGTCTTCCATAAAATTAATTCATCTGAAAGTTTGCCATTGTCCCAGGCTGCAGGCCTGCTGCTGCTTTAATTAGTTAACACTAAGAAATCTTGCAACATTAAATTATTTTGTCTTTATTGCCAATTATGGCTTAAGGAAAACTGTATATAAAATATTAACATCTGCTTCAAGCACTGCTTTAAGAGGGCAAAAAATAATAATAACAGCAACATGTTTTAAAAGAAAAAGAAATCAAAGAAATGTTCTTTGTTTTTTACTGCTGTTAAAAATAAATGTGGGTTTCTCCAAAATCCATTTTAAACTTGGTGTAAAAAGGATTTTGGTGTAGTGATGATGTATCTGTCATTGGTCATCTCCAGGGGTGGGATCCGACCAGTGTAACTACTGGTTCAGTGATTTACGTTTTGTGCACATGCACAAAATAGCTGAGCAGCATTGAGCACTTTTTTCCTGCTTTTTCAACTGCAGCTGTGCCGCACAAAGCAAGCTGAGGTTGAAAAAGCAGGAAATAAAGGTCAGGTAAGAGCCCAGGCAGGTGGGTGGGCCAAAACAGCAGCAGACACAGAACCAGTTCTGTGTTTGCTGCTCTTCAGAGCTACAGGTTCTACAGAGGTGGACAGAACCGGTAGAATCCCCCACCCCTGGTCATCTCACAGGTGAATGGGGAAAAGAGATGAGGGAGGGAGGGAGAGAGAGAGGGAGATCAGGAATGGTTAATGGAAAGCTTATCTAAACTCATGAGGATAGACGTTCTCACTTTTTTTTTTCTTAAATTATTTTTAATAGCATGAATCAGTTCACGTGTTTCCTTCAAGTTGCCAAACATGGCATCAAATTTTTTTAAAAACATTTAAAAATAAGTAGCACAGAAGTTCACTGTATAAAAAACTAGGCCATGATATTAATGATATACTTCCAAAACCTTGATTATGATTCTTCTCAGCCAGTCAGGGGTATAGCTCATTTTTCCTTTCCTTGGCATCAATTCCATTCTGAATATATATAGCCCCCCACGGAATTCATTGAACTTTACTACTAACTTTAAAAACATTTCCTTTCTGTTATCCTCTCATCCCATATTTTTTTTTTTTTAGAGTCGGGCTATTTTCAGCTGCTTAATAATAAATTTAATAAAAAATAATAATTATAAGAAGCAAAAGTTGCATCTCTATTAAAATGTAGAATGATGGAGTTGAAATAGAATGGAGTAATTTGACTGCTTAGAAGACAACAGACCAATATTGTTTGTAATGAGGAATAATATATGGATACATTTCTCTAGCTAATTAATTCAGCAATAATCTCAGTAGGGTAAAAGTATATTGTGAGGTTTTAATAATTGCAATAAGTAATCTATTCTCAGCAAAGGAAGACGAAATTGAGTATCTTTACAACTGAGCAGCTAAGAATAGGCTTCAAAACCTTACAATGTATAATTTTATTTTTCTATAACAAAAAACAACCTAGTGTCAAAGAAAACAAAAAATTCAAATATTGACAATTTTACTTTTAAATGTGAGAAATGAAAAATTTTATGCATAATTACCTCCAAGTTTTTCTCCATTCACTTATTTTCTTTCTACACACTCACACTCTCTCTCACACACACACATTTATATTTTGTTTCTACTTTTTCTTGAAGAATTCAAAAAAAATTATATCAGATTTTTATATTTTCTTGTATTTTATGCCCACAGCAATTTCTGAGGTAACAAGAAAGCAATTAGCTCAAACTAATCAAGAGAGATTCTGGATTAAGTGAGAAGCTAGTGTCCTTAATCCAGGTTTAAAATAATGGTCATGCAGGGGAAGTGATGTCTGGATTAAGGTATTACAAATAAAAGAAAAAATTATAAATAGTACAAACATAATCAGTCTGTAGTTACTTTGGTGGCCATTTAAGACAGCTAAGAAATTCTGGAATTGGAAAAATACTTTCAGAAAAGTTTGAAAATGAATGTAAAAATCAAATCTTTCTTTTAGAGATAGCAGATGAACAATTGGAAAGAAAACATGGAACTTTGTTTTTATATATGCATTGGCTGCAAGGTTGTTATATGCCCAAAGAGGTAAATAGGACGATATACCTATAATGGAAGAATGAAACTAATGGAGATAGCTAAGATGGTGAAATCGACTATTTTGCCTAGAAACAATAAATTAAATACATTTCTTGTGAGATTTGGTACGATATAAGAAAAATCAACTTCTGAACATTTAGCAACACATCAATCCACTCTTGGCTAGGACAAGAAAAACAAGTGGCTTTTTGAAATTACAAAATTCTCCAGCCCAAACCTGACCTGAGTTAAAGAAACATGAGTATTTTCTTTCTACCCATCAACCATGTCAGTGAGAAGATGGTCTAGGTGGAGGAATTACAAAATACTTAGCTTGAAATAAATTATAGAAACTCAACAGCCCTAGTATTTTTACTAAACTGAGAGTAAAGAACATAAAGAACAATGGGATTTCCCAGGTCAGGGTTCATTAATAAAAGTCCTCACTCCTTTTTTTTTATTCACTTTTTTCTTTCCTGTTAGTACAGAATTAGGATATTTACAGTCTCTACGTGTTATTGAAATACAATATT
Source organism: Hydrophis major (assembly GCA_033807585.1). NCBI lineage: Eukaryota > Metazoa > Chordata > Lepidosauria > Squamata > Elapidae > Hydrophis > Hydrophis major. Next base: position 33,130,923 of record CM066332.1, on the reverse strand, counting down.
CAAAAGTCCCAGAAGACAAAACTAATGGTGAGAGATACTGGGAGCTCTAATGCATCAATATCTGGAGAGTCACAGGTTTCCATAGCTATATTGCAATGATGGGAGATATTTTGAAATCTTCAGCTATATGGAAAAAAAAAAATCCTGAAGAAAACTCATTTGGCAGAACATTCAATTTGGGAGATGCACGAGGCTTTGTATCCTAAAGAAAGGTTCAAATGAGTGAACAAAAGCATTTTGCATAATTATTCATACATATGCATACATTTTAGTAACAGAACGTAGTGCAAACAAGAACCACCAACAAATGAAAAATGAAGGGTTTACTGCAGCTTTCCAGAACCTGGGGTTCTGCAGATGTATCAGATGCTGACGGCTATAAAATCTATCAAGAATAATGAATTTGCAAGCTAGGGATTATGGGAAATGAGACTCAATAGACATGAAGGCCCCAGGCTAAGGTTTATTACACTGAAAGAAATTACTAAACAAATAGTATGTGATATATTTTAAAAATCACGGCAACTACATCAGAAGGTATATTTTCAATTGAGTAGAGGAATTATATACACAGGCAGTCACTATACATAGCTTTTTTGTGTAATTATGAATAAACCATATTTATTTATTGTTATAATTATAAAATCTGTATTCTTAAATTTGCTGGCAACAGTCAAAAATAAGGTACAATTGGTGAATAAATTGATTACTGTGGCCAATTGGAGCATTTTTATGCTGACACAGTTCCATTGGGTTTATGTTCTAAAAATTGGAGCAATTCTGCCTCATCCTGCTTGATGTTATACTCCAAATCTAAAATGAAAAATACACAGTGCTTCTGAAGAAGGATCAGTTCCTAATTCCAACTTCATAACTGGGTATTCACTTTTAAGTTTTATACGTTGTCAAATATATGCTGTGTTTCTGGTAGAATACTTCTGATGGACTTAGTTTTTCATCCTCACTGAACTATCATCATTAATAATTCTGTTGTCCATTACATGGGCATTTTTACACCTTTGAAAATGATAAAGTTAAATATATCATTATACCATATATTGAATTAGCAAACAAGACAGACATTAAAAGGTAATAATATTAGACAGCTCTCAAGTACACATCTCACTTTATGTACAGCCAGTAAATAATCTAGTGAGTAATGGTTAAAAAAACTCCTATGTATTTACCTGGAGAAGAGTATTAAAGCAAACCATTGAAGACCAGTTTGATATAGTTTGGGTTAAAGGTAATATATCAGAACTTCAGAGACTGTAAATTAAGTTAGCTTTGCTATAAAGCCAACTAGGCCATTCCTTAGCTCTAGGAACAAATAAAGTCAATGGTAAATAAACTTCCAGAAATTTTGTTAAGAAAACTGCATGGACTTGTTGCTAGGAGTTACTAGGAGTCAAGAATTAGTTGAAAGCACTAAACAAGCAAAGAAATAAACCATTCACTTTTGTCATTTTACTTCCTGAAATTTCTCCTCCTCTTCCTGTTCTCATGTAGCCTTCAATTAATCTCATAAGCTTAATTGGGAAATATTTATTTATCAAATTTATAGACCACCCATCTCATCTAAGGTGACTCTATCTGAGTAATAAACAAGAATCAATAAGAACAATAAAGTGTACAAATATTTTATTAATAAATATCATAAAAGCAAAGTTACAACCCAAAAGATAGGAATTATGAAAATGGCCACCTCAACAATGGAGCCATCTGAAAAGATATCCAGTTGCCTGTGAGACCCAGGCCTGACAACATAGCCAAGACTTAAGGGTTGTTTTTGTTTGTTTGTTTTTTTTTGGAGGGGAGTAATCTGGCTATTATCCAGAAGCCTGTTATCTGAGAAAGAAGAAAAGAAAGAGATTGCCAAGAAAAAAGAGAGAAAAAGGATGGGTAGCCTTTAGTACTTTGTACTCTGATTCTACCCACCACTTTCCTCGGTGATTCTCAAGTTGTTTTCTGCTTGTGACAATATTTTCCTTTAGCAGATGGGCAGATATTCTTTCTTATCAATGTTTTACAAGAAAAAGAAGTTATGTAGATCCATTTTAAACTTCTATATCAGTCCTAATATCCTGAAGCAGATGTATCTATATACAGTTCATAGACAGTATCTCCAGTTCTAATAACCTAAAATATTTACATCCAGTTTTAAAAACATATCCAAGTGCAGAGATAAATCGGACTCAATAAAATGACCTGTCATACTATGGTGTGATGCTGCGTCATAGACTTTCAATTGTTCTAAAAACCATTGTCTGTTATGTACTTCTCTCTCAGACAGACAAGCAAGTAACAGACAAACAGAAACTTTATTTCAGTCACTGACCAATAAAAATATATTCAGTAAAGTATCAAAACATCAATGATTGTTGGCAACCATTTGGAAGTAAAGCTTATATATATATTTGTAGCAGATACCTACTTTTAGAAAAATAGATTTGATTGTTTAACAAATAACGCAAATAAAAATTTAGATTAAAAAAGCATAATCAACTGATGGCAAATGTCTTTATAGAACTGACAGTACAAAATAGTATAGGTAGTAGTTTTTATAGCACCTGTGTCAGTACTAAATTTCATAAAGGGTTTTTCTATACTTCCCTTCCAAAAGAAGCTATGGAGAAAACATTAAATCAGGCTAAGTACTTAATTACAGAAGGATTTATTCTTAAAAAACTATAATTTATTCCTCATATTGTATCACACAAGTTCTTTCAGATCTTGTAACTGGTCTTGAAATATACTAATAAAGCTTTATCATATCAACTGACTTATTTAATATTTGAAAAGAAAAGACCAGTTTTTTAAAAAAGAAAAATTGGAAAATGCATATTACTGGACTAAATTGTTGGCTGTTCTATCAGTAGGATTTCAAATTATTCTACTTTGTTTCTTAAATATTAAAATAGCACAGTACTTCAGCCAAAGTGAATAGATTTATTAACAATAGCTAAAATCAGATGAAAAGTTATTGGAAGAGAACTCATGCACAGCTTGTTTAAAAATTGATATAACATATTGCTGTCGTATCTAAATGATCTTATCAGGAAACCTTTGAAACAATAATAATTCTAGCACATAGTAAACCTGGGTATGCGTGTGAAAACACATGCAAATAAACACTCCTTACTGAAATTACTTCATTTGATTTCAATAAATTGTCAAATTGAAGTTTCAGTGGAAATAGTTTTCACTGGAAATGCTCTGAAAAACAAAGATACATTTTCTACAATATGCGTGTTGAATATTGGATACTGCTAATGATGATAGTCATTCTTCTGTCTTCATTCGAGGAAGACAAACTCAGCAGTTCATCCAGGCATCTTTATTAGTCTTGTCTGTTGTGTTTTGTTAAAGATTGTGTTTTGTTATCTGCCTTTCATTGAAGGAAATACTGCATCCATTCAGGTTTTCTCTGCTACAACAAAGGATGTTTGCTTTTAACAGCTCTAACAGAAGCAATTGTCTAGATATTTGATTACATTCCCTGAACCCCTAGCACAGAATGAAAAATAAAAGATGCTTACCTTCATGCAGCTTTGTGAATTGGACATCAAATTTTAAGTTAACTCCTTAATGTGCCAAATGTATGGATTATTTTCCCCAACCTACAAATGATTCATTGCTCAAGGCCCTGTGATGAACTCTTCAACTCCAACATTCACACTGTGGATTATATAGCATGTGACTCCTGGATAGCCTTCAAGTTAAGTTTAGCTTTTGCTCATTGTTTCTCCTATTGAGAAACAAAGGTCTCTCCCATCCACAATTGGAGACATTACGTACTTTTTTTCCCCCTAAAGCAAAAAAATGACAAGTGATGCTCAGGAGAGAATATAGAATGAGTTGGTTGAATTCAAATTCCTAACTATTGCTACTGATAAAATGTCCTGAATTTATTAATCTCATTTAGGGAGATCAGAGGACCTGTATTTCCTTGTTTCCTGAAATATATAAAGAAACCCATTTTCTCTTGCCGAGCCTGTGCTTTGGAAAACCCTTTCCCTCCCCTCCAAAATTCAGATAATTGGTAAGCTGAAAATACAAATGACTATTTGATAAATGATTGAGAATAACGTTATTTAGAAGAACAAATCAGATATGAATTATTTCCATCAACATATTGTGCAATTTGTTTTTTTCTCATTGCTCCAAAGGTTTCTGTGTATTCTTTTATTTGATTTTGTAAAAAAATCATTAATTAAAACATAATAATTATCCATTTGCCATGAACAGTTTAATGTCTTTTTGACTGCACTCTAAGCCAACAAGTCTTTTAATTGCCGCAAGCAGAACATGAAACATTTCACAAAAATTTAGACACAAAAATAGCATAATAATATGCAACACTAATCAAACAAATTTTCAAGAGATTAATATCCTGAAAGATCAGCCCTTGAAAAATCTTACTCCTTTTTAAATTGGGAAAACTGAAACCCTCTCATTGAACTATGCCCCAATTTATTAAATATGTTGAGAAATACTGTAAGCAACCAGCTACATCACTTTCAATAGCAATTCTCATTCAGAAATGTGTGGCTGAAAATTCTAACATGACTGAAAATTCTAATTTGGATAGAATTATAAATGATTCTGTAAATAAGCCACCTTTTTCAGCTGCTGTATATTTTGATCTCATATTTTCATTTTTATGCATTTACAGTTCATATGATTTTTTTTTCTAATGGGATAATCTATAGTGGTTATAATTTTTTTTTATGTTTATTCTAAACAGGTTCAAAAATTAAAATCCATACTATATAGCAAATTTTCATACTTATGTATTTGTCCCTAAACATGCACGAACACATGACTCATGTACTATATGTTCAACTGAATTTGCTATCTAATTAATCAACACAGCAATACAAGTATATTTATGTTTGGGTTCCTTAAAATCAAATACTAATGATGGTTCCATTGATTTAAATGGGAACTAAATCAACAAAAATAGGTTTAATCTAATTCGCAACCTTATTTTAAAATTCAAAATACAGAACATATTCCCTGCAGGTTATGAACCAAATAAGGATATTTATAATGTTTATTAAATTGTATTGTATTGTACTGTATTATATTTATTATATTCATTATGTTATATTTTATTGTTATTATTACTTGCAATATATTCTTTAAAAGAGACAAATATAAATATTGTTATTATTCAAATATTATTATTCAAGCCCCCAATTTAAAATAAAGAATGTACTATTTTTAAAAAGATTATAATGCTGCCAATTTTAGCAGAACAAAGTATGAATATTGCATTGCTGTTCTGTATTCACGCAAAGCAATATCTTGAGCTAAAAATACTTTGAGAATATATTTCCACTCATAATCAATTTATGATCTGAAAAGACAAAATATGGAAACAACCTTAGTACTGACAACTTTTATTAAGTTCAGTGGATGCCCTACTGATTGTACTGTTATTGTATGAATCCCAAAACAGGGAGCTGCAAACAGTAAGCTTCTTGTCTTATTTCTGAATATGTTCTGGGAAATGATAAACATGTGTAGATATTTGAGAGCTGAAAGTGAATCAATATTTTATCTCTATCATTTTTTCCAATACATTACACAAAAGCAGCAGTATGTTCTTACACTAATTTGCAAGTTTAATCATACAGGCAGACCCAGCAATGATTTCTGCTTTTGTATAAAATAGTGGTCTTGTGATTATTATACTGCTGGGCAGTATAATAATTTAGTAAATGGAACTAAGGATGGCATCAGACTTACACCTTCTCTCCCAGTGCTCCATTTCCCCATTCGTAGCTTTTTCCAAACCAATTTTCATTGAGATATTATAAAAGATCTTTCAGAGAAAGACTCAGCATGTCAGCCAAATTGAACATAATTTTTAATTGTCTATAATCAGTAGGTTGCATAATCTGATACATACAGATAGATACAGATAATCAGAGTTGGAAGGGATCTTGTAGGTCATCTAGTCCAACCCCCCGCCCAAGCAGGAGACCCTACACCATTTCTGACAAATGGCAGTCCAATCTTTTCTTGAAAGTCTCAAGTGATGGGGCTCCCACAACTTCCAAGGGCAAGCTGTTCCATTGGTTGATTGTTCTCACTGTCAGAAAGTTTCTCCTTGTTTCCAGCTAAATCTCTCCTTGTTCAGTTTCCATCCATTATTCCTTGTCTGGCCTACAGGAGTTTTAGAAAATAGCTTGACCCCTTCCTCCCTGTGGCAGCCCCTCAAATATTGGAAGACCGCTATCATGTCTCCCCTGGTCCTTCTCTTTACTAGACTCACCAAGCCCAGTTGTATGTCTTTTAGTGACTGTTGAGGTTGGAAAGAAGAATAAGAATCCTCAAATTTCCCAAACCTTCTATAATATTCTGGTGTGTGTTTTTTTTAGTTACAATTATTAGAAGAGACGATAGCTTTTCACTGGCAGAAATTGAAATATTGATTGGATTGGTCGATTAATAATGAAATATGAATTAAACCATAGTCTTTGGAAAGTTTTATATCCTTACATACTGCTTATTAATATGGTTTAGTACTGTACGATTTTCCACTGCTGATTTTGTGTCTCAAATAACTTTGCAAGTTATTTATAACTCTTGTAATTAGCTAGATTAGAAATACAATGAATCAATCAAAACATGTCAGCTACTGATACTTTTTTCAGGAAGGAAGATTCTTTAAACTTCCTCTCCCATCCCAGGTGTTTCTGAACTTAGATTCATGTGAGATAGTGATTTAATTAATTTTATACATATCTTATATTTCTAATGAGACTTACATTTTTTTGTTCCCTTAAGTTGTTCCTGTTAAAGATATTCTTCAATATCTAATTGCAATTCCTATGACTTTCCAAAAATAAATTATTTTGATGTTATTGCATGAGTTAAGTCATTAAAAACTTAATATTGGTTTTCCTTTTTATTTCAAACCCAAAACTATCAATATCCAGTGATGTACAGATACAGTAGTTATACGTCCTAAAGTGTGCAGATAGTTTATTTGTGTCTCCAAATCATCTGGTATTTTTCCAGAAACTCTACTCATAAATGTTATTTGGATTTTTTAAATTGGGTGAAAATGTTGGTGAACATAATTGAAAACCCTATGAGTTTAAAATGTTTGCTCTTTCAACTGTAGCTATGACTATTAATAATATGTTAACATTTGATACTCTTAACATTTTTTGACTTGCAAAAGAGTCACCTACATGATGATGTTATTCTTGCTCTTATTATTTTAAATTCTCATGAGAGAGTGAAGGATTGCTGCTGCTTTTTTATTTCTGCCGCCCATCTTTCATTTCTCCTCAATTCCCTCAGAATTTCTTGACCTTAACAAACCAAATGGGAAGCAGCTCATGGCATCTTCCCTTGAGATTTAACTGAAGCTGGGAAACCAGGAAGTCTACTTACCCAGAGAGATTTGAAAAACAGATATAATATGTGTTTGTTCTCTTAGTTTACTTCGCAACAGAAGTGAGTGCAGAAATACATATCCATTTCAAAATAAAAATTACCCTTGAATAAAGCCATTTTGAAAGCAAGCTCTGAGTCTAAAATAAGAATGTTGGGATGCATAAGACCTACCTGCCAAACTATATTCACATTCTGAAAACAATTCTCCTTGAAAAATAATCAAATTAATTAGATATTTACACTAAAGCTTCCTCGGCATTGCAAGAAGGATAATTAAAGACTTGTAGATAATAGTCTTTATGCTATTTTTAAGGATCCATCAAGTGCTCCCAGCGTGGAGAACCTCAATCAGCAGAACAATAATCTTTTATAATATAAAATTTTATAAATAATCTCATCTGAAGTTCCTTAATTACCTGAAGATGAAATAACTGGGGACATAGAAAGATGCCTTAAACAGTACTAGTTCCCTAAAGTTTCAGGTAAGTCCCCCTCCAAAAAAAATCTTATTTGTGGATGCCAGGAATTTGGAACTCTAGGCTCTGTTGCTGAATCACTACTGGTTATGTTAGCCAACCAATATTGGCAGCAGTAGTCTCACAAGCCATAACAACTGTGACCATAAATAGAACTGAGTATTAATCTGCAATGAATACAGAGTTCTAAGTCCTATTCTGTAACCAATGAAATGACTCAGTGTTGAAAGGACAATCAGTTCAGCTGAAGATAATATAGAAAAGTGTACATAGTGTAAATTAACATTTAATTTTTGCAGCATGGCACTGAATAGATAATGTGGCATATTTTTGCCAGATACAGAGCTATGCTCAGTTCATGTTGCTTTCATGTGTTTAGCAAATAGGACAGAAAAGGAAGGGAATTTAACCATTATCTTATTTATCTGACATTCTTATGTACACTTCATTTTTTAATTCCTAGCCATATGCCCTGCTGAAGCATATGTTAATGTGTGGGCTTTAAAGTACAGACATACCCATGTGTTGTTGTTTTTTCCTTTTCCAGTTTCCTTCCACATTCATAAGCTATAGATTCTGGTTGATCGCCACATTTTTATTTCATAACCTGTTTTTTTTTCCCAGTCACATTCTAGTATTTATACAATGGTTTACATTTTTGCAATTATAAAAGATTTGAGCTAGTGTTTTATGTGTCTTACATTGTCAGTTGTCTTCATCTGTTTACTCTATCATCATTACCATCATCATTATACTATTGTGCTGTTATATAGCATAAAGGAAAAAGTTGCAGAACGAAGGACAGCAGAAAGAGAATTCCTTGTTTTACTGATTTCATCCTGAAGATACCGATTGGGATGTCCTTTAATAATCCACTACGGTGGGCTACAGAAAAGTAATATGAGAATTCTTTACATATGCAGGCACTCTTCGTGTGATTAATAACACCAAGCCTGTCCTTGTTGTTGTAACCTTATGTAAACATATACAGATAAAAAGAAGGGTCACTTCCCTTTCTAACTGCATATAGAAGTTATTTCCAGTCTTTTATGAGACAGAAAGATTATATTTGGAAATCACATGTCCAGGAATGACTTCAGGATGATACATTAACTGATACATGAACAAGCAAGAATTTCTTAATTGTATTGTGATACAAATTCTCCAACTTAATATCCTAGACGGACTTTGCAATTAAAATATTTCTCGAGACATAATTTAGGGTTTGGCTTATGAATAAGGCTTAGAACAAGATGTATTGCCAGGTCATCTAATGAACATTTTCCCTACAGAGGAGGTGAAGCATATTAGAGGCACCAGCTGTGGCTACAGGACATTTCCCCTGTGAAGAAAGGAAGATGTATCTCCCAATGCGCCTTGTTTTCATGAATGATTTTCCCCAGTGATGCAATGAGGTGGAGAAATTTCCCTTCGCTGTCCCCACTCAGAGAACAACTCAGGTGGTGAATCCTAGATGATCCAAAATTTCACCACATTTCACATCCCACAAGAAAGATTGGAGCAGATAAATTGGAAGTAATCTTGCTTGGACCTCTGCAAAAATAGGAGTCAGAACTGGCTTTTATCAGATGCACTTGTGTCCTTCTTTTCTCATTGAAGAGACAAATAGAAAAACCCAAGAGTGGCTCCAGACTGTGGTAAGGGGGCTGCTCATTGTCTCAAAAGCCCAGATAGGCCAGACCTTTAGCTGCTCTGTCTTATAAATATGATACTTATGCATACTAATTATTTATGGGAAAGCCAAATATTTTTACAGAAAGATTATACATTCCTGTCATCTAGAAATTTCATTATGTATTATTGTTTTAATTTTTAAATAAGAATCTGTGGGTTCTACTGGGGAACCATCATAACTCTGCCACCAAATTCAAGTTTCCAAAATAATTTTAGCTTCAGAAAGACACACTGGCTTGTAAAACTGGGTTCAATACTCCAAAAATCCAGGTTCCAATTTGGCATTTAGTACTTTAACAGGCTTTCCACTGACATCCAGAACAGCTTAGCTGAACAAAAGCTGCCAGTTTGAGTCTCCACTTCACCACTGCAGCTCAGTAGGGAGTATTTTAATTCAGCATCTCCTTTAATTGAACAAACAGAAACTCATAATGAGGCATAGGCAAGATGAATGTAGTACACTTACAAGGACACTATTCATTTTTTAAAAGAGGACTGCATTTTGAAATCCCATTGCCCTGATGTCTCCACCCCCACTCCACCTCAATCTACTCAAAACAGTTGGCCTATGTAATCATTCTCCCATCCCTTTTGGATACTATTAAATAAGGCATGGCAGTGGGCCTGAACTTTTCCTCCTTTTCAGAATTCCAGAATGATCCTGACTGACACACTGTGTTATGGCACTATATTATCCTCCTTTCTAGTACTAATTTCATGCACCAGAAAACAGGGTCAGCCTGGGCTCTGTGGTTGCTCAGTATGGTAGGTCAAGGTGGCAGAATTTAATCTTGCAAAGCTCACCCAATCAAGGCATACCAGCTGCTGTGTCTAAGTAAATCAGATAACAGTAAGAGATCTAAAGAGGGAAAGAGACAGGAGTGAGTGAGATTGTCCCATCTGCTTAAGCCCACCCCACCAATTCTGAAGTATGCTGATAATGCAACAATATTAAAACATAATTAAAGCCAGTTGATCCTATCATTTTCTGGGTTCCTTTTTCTTATTATGGCTTCCCCCTGTTTCTCTTCTTCTGTGCTTTTTTTAAACACACATGCTTGTAGGACATAGTAAGGACTGGAAGGAAGTTCAAATACAGGTCAGCAGGCATTGTAAGTGAACTAAGACTTCTATATCTTTGATTTAAATTAAAAGAACATTAAAAATCAATGTATTGTGATGTAAAATCACAGATTGGAGCATGATACAGAAGCAATATGTAGAGAAAAGCACTAGGTGGTGTTTTTCATAGCTTGGGGGATTGCTGAAAACAGAAGTTATAAGAGTAGCTTGCTTATTTTTTATTTTTAAAAGAATATCATTTAAAGGTTGCACTATATGAGTTATAAAATGTTGCGCTTTGTACATTCAAAATGTATGTGAAGTGTAATATTTTTATTCCTTTTAAGAATGATCAACTTGCTAATTTGGTTGCTATAAAAGAGTATTAGAAAGTGGTATATCTGAGTTTAGTACTTCTGCTTTCTAAGATTTAAGAACAAAACTACAAATTCTTAACGATATTACATACGGTGACCTGAAATCCATTTATAAAGCTGAAATGTTCAAAGAAATCTATGTCTTTCACACTATAATTAAAATATTAGCATCATTAATGTATTATTTCAAAATGCATCAGATATTTCTTTACATCAAAAGACAAGATATCTACTTAATCAGAAAACAATTAATGCAAATATATATATGCAAAGTCATAAACGCCATATATGGCCAGTGGTAATAAAATCTCAACATTAAAAAAATCAAATATCTAACAGCATTGCCCAAGATTGTTAGAATGTCAGTACGGTATAGCAAGAGGCTGTTGAAAATTTTCAAAGTTACACAGAGGAAGATTTTTAAAAAGAAAAAAAACTTCCAGTAAGTTAATTCAGAAGAACTCTGGATTGTTTTATCAAGAAGGCTGACATTTTAGAGGTATAACCCTGCCACATTAGGAAAAAAATGCTAGCTATAAAAATGGCATTTAATTCTGTCCATATTTGTCACAAGCCAGCTAATGATGAGAAATTTAAGAACATGGCTGACAGTCTGCCCTTCAGTCATACAGAGAATGCCAACTATATATCCCCAGTAGCAATAGCACACCAAATCCTTCCAGAGTAATTTATTCCAAGTCTTAATGTCAGACATTAAAGTTTCTAAGGCTGCACTTACTTAGGAATAAACTACATTGAATTCAGAGGGCTTTTCTTTTGAGGAAGCAAGTCTAGATTTCAGGTTAAAGAACATTATGATTTTAGCGTATTAGTGTAAAATAATATTTCCCCAGAAATTGGCAGTGAGGGATAAATCTATCTTTCCATTCTAGAAAGCATCTTAAACTATACATAAAATAATAATCTACCTACCTACCTATCTTCTGTCTATTTTTCATAACATATCTGTTATGTTTGAAAGGAAAAGATGCTAAAATGAACCTGCCTGCCTTTTCTACTTGAATTGAGACTAGATACAATATTGCAAAAGCTATTTTTTTTAGTATGCTAATGATATTATCGCATTTATCTCTTTGTACATTATTTGGGAGAGTTAAGTCTGTCAGAGCACAAATGTCACATTGTCCTCCTTTATATAGCATGTTTCTTATCAAATGCCACCAAAACTGTTATCTGAAAGGGTTTATTGAGCAATCAGTAATTATTCATTGTTGAATTAGATCTTAGACACACAATATTTTTCTAGGAAGCAGACTACAACATCTTGTGCAGTTTTCCAGGTTCTTCTTATCATTTGTTCCAAATCACAGGGAAAAAAACTATTAAGGGGGACAAGATCAAATAGTTTCTGAATGGTTATTTTAGGAGCTGTTTATTTAAAAGTACTTCTGGCATCCAATTTGTCTTCCATGACATAGACTGAATTCTTTTAATGTTGCTTGATTTGGGGTAGAGGGACCTTTTCCCTGCATGTGGAAAAAAAGGATAGTTTCATGTTATTAAATAACTATTTAATATCGTAAACAATTTAGATGAGGAAATAGAAGGAAAACCAATCAAATTTGCAGATGACACCAAACCAGCAGGAATATTCCTATAAAATAAGCTCAAAATCCAGATGGATCTCAATAGGTTTGAACACTGGGTCCTATTTAACAAAATGTAACTAAATGTAGAAAAAGTTTACGCTTTACACTAAAGCAAGGAAAACCAAATGTACAGGTACAGAGTAGGTGAAACTTTGCTCAACAGCAGTAACTGCAAGATGGATTTTCGAGGCCTATTTGACAAACTTAAGCAATTTGCTGCAGCTGTCAAAAATGCCCACACAGTCCTAGGCTGTATTAACAGAGGGATAGAATCAAGATCATGAGAAGTGATACTACCGTTTTATGATGTAGATAACACTACACTTGGAATATTTTGGTCATGATACTGAGATTCTAGAAAAAGTGCAGAAAAGAGTGACAAGTTGATGGGGGGAGCACTAAGGTTAAAGTATTTGAAGAATGTTTGCAGAAATTGGGTATGTATGGACTAGTGAAAAAAAAAGAACTAGGAGTGATATGATAGCAGTATTCTAATATTTGAATGGCTGCCATAAAAAAGAGAGAGTCAACCAATTGTCCAAAGCACCAGAGGCAAAACAAGAAGATAAAAGGAAACTCAACTAATAGACAAATAATCTAGAATTAAGGAAAAACTTCCTGACAGTAAGAACAATCAGCCAGTGACACAACTTGCCTACAGAGATTGTGGGTGCTCCAACACTGGAGGCTTTTACCGTGTTCCTCCAACAATACGGCCTCCACCAATAGGAAGGCCCAGCATGGTTTTGGGGCATAAAATCAAATTAAGTCCCTCCCCCCAAATTTAGGCCTATTTTAAAATATGCAAAATAAGGGGGAAGGGCGGGGAGACTTGACATTAGGAGTGCCTGGGGGGCAGGAATTCCTCGCCATCTCCTAACGGGCGATCATGGTGAAGCGCGGAGAGCTCCCTACTCCCACCAAATACCTTTGTTGCAGACATCTTTGGCACCTGCCGCTATTGCTTTCCCTTCTGCCCATTCCGCCACCACATTTCGAGCTGCCGCTTCCATGTTTGGAGTGCCGCCGCCATTTGGAGCTCCAAACATGGAAGTGGCAGCTCCAAACATGACGGCGGGTGATCTTTTTATTTTGGTCCACGCAAAGTTCAGAGCGAGCAAGAGAGGGAGACTGCGATGCCTCCATCTGAGATGGCAACCTCACTAGTGGATCACAATGTGGCTGGAAGCCTGAATCGGCGGGATACAATGGCAATCTTTTTGGAGCGAGAGGAAAGGGAGAGAAGAGTTGCGAGGCATAATTTGCAGGAGGAAGTGGGTGTACCCCACAGCAGGGAGCCCAAGGAAGAAGGGCCAGTAGGCAACAGAGACCATCCCGTAGCTTTGGAAGCAGCCTAGAGACGCGCCCAGGAAGAGGGACAGATGCTGCCTTGCAGTCCCCAAACCAACTGCATGCACCGCCTTTAGTTATGTGCGCTCCACTCTTTGGGCATCTCCATGTGATCGTGAGCCTGTCCTTTCCACCTGGCGCCCTTGCTGCTTTCTGGCTCTTTAGTGACCAGCTTTGTGTTTGGAACACGTTCACGTTTGGAGTTGGTTTGGAGACTACAAGGCAGCATCTGCACCTCTTCCCGGGCGTGTCCCTAGGCTGCTTCCAGAGCTACGGGACACTCTCCATTGCCTACCGGCCCTTCTTCCTTGGGCTCCCTGCTGTGGGGTACACCCACTTCCTCCTGCAAAATATGCCTCGCAACTCTTCTCTCCCTTTCCTCTCGCTCCAAAAAGATTGCCGTTGTATCCCGCCAATTCAGGCTTCTAGCCATGTTGTAATCCACTAGTGAGGTTGCCATCTCAGATGGAGGCATCGCAGTCTCCCTCTCTTGCTCGCTCTGAACTTCACGCGGACCAAAATAAAAAGATTGCCCGCCGTCATGTTTCGAGCTGCCACTTCTGCATTTGGAGCTCCAAATGATGGCGGCACTCCAAACACAGAAGCGGCAGCTCCAAACGTGGCAGTGGAATGGGCAGAAGGGAAAGCAACAGCGGCGGGTGCCAAAGGTGTCTACAGCAAAGGTGTTTGGTGGGAGTAGGGAGCTCTCTGCGCTTCACCATGTTCACACGTTAGGAGCGGCTGGTGGCGAGGATGCAAGGGGGGGGGAATTAAGTCACCCCCAAAAAGATGGCCTAGCCATTTTTTTGGGGCTCAAAAAAAAAAGGCCTCGCCTTATTATGTGAGAAACACGGTAAGAAGAGACTGGACAATAATTTGTCGAAAATGGTATAGTCTCCTGCTTGAGTCACAGATTGGACTAGAAGGCCTCCAAGGTGGTTGTGGGATTTAAAAAATATTACTACTGGTTCTGTGGACGTGGCTTGGTGGGCGTGGTGTGGCGTTTTGGGCGTGGCAGGGAAAGGTTACTGCAAAATCCCCATTCCCTCCCCACCCCACTAACCTGCTTTCCAGCTCCGTTCTCCTGTGCAGGGCAACCAAAGAAGATCCAGCCAATCAGCTGGGACTCGGGAGGCAGAGAATAGATGGGGGGCGGGGCCAGTCAGAGGTAGTATTTGCGGATTCTCCGAACTACTCAAAATTTCCGTGACCAGTTCTCCAGAACTGGTCAGAACCTGCTGAATACCACTTCTGCTCCAAGGTCCTTTCCAACTCTGTCGTTCTGTTATTCATGTGGAGGATGAATTGTGGCAGCTCATGATAGATTTATTAATAAAAAACTAAAAAAGATGAATGTATATTAATACCAACACCAAGCCAAAGTCTATATCAAAGGGAAAAAGTAGGAAGGGGACTAGAATCCTGCCACATGATCTTCCCATACAAATTACTTTTCTTCCATCCCTTCCACCCATACCCTGTTGTTGAGGAACCTAGATTCAAACACTTTGCTTTGGTTTTAAGCTATTTATTACTGTTTATCGGTTATATCCTCTTTTTTAAAAATAAAATGAAAGAATAAGTAAGACTTCAGCATGGAGCAAGTTCCAACCTGTAAGAAAATCCAAATCAATATGTTAAAAAGACAGGTACATGGACTGTTTCATTTTATAAAACAGTGACACCAGGACTGTCTCAAAAATTGCTTGGCAGTAGTACAAAGTAAGTGCACCTGCAAGTAGCAGAAGTTCAACTTGTTCAAAACCAATACTAGGCAAAAAAAAAAAAAAAAAAAGAAGCCTCTGGTAGAAAAAAAGTGAAATAATGTATGAATTAGATCGTCAATTTTCTTGACTGTGAGCCAGGAAAAGAAAACTTTTCTCCTCACCACAAGATGCAAACAAAAAAGAGAAGAAAAGGGAAGAAAAAACCTTCCAAGGTGTGTTTCTGGAGGTAAGAGAGCACAGAGACGGCATAAAAATACAGTATGATCCCAGGATAGCAGAATCTGGAAGAAACTAGGAGGTTTAATGCTGTTAGGGAACCAGAAATACAGACAGTGAAGAAATTAAAGAGTTGCAGAATGAATACTTGGCTTAATTGTTTGTTGGATTCTTGTGAGAACAAACTTTCTTCTATAATAGGATCTGTTGCAGTCATCAAGAGTCAGCAATCTAAGTGAGAGTGCAATTCTTCACAGCAAGGTTGGCTTACCTCTATTTTGAAGTGAGTGAAATACTTGTGCCCATCAATCTCTCAATCAATCAGAACAGAGCTTAAAGATACCTTGGAAGCCTTCTAGTCCAACCCCCCTGCTCAAGCAGGAGACCATATACAATTTGAGACAAGTGGCTGTCCAGTCTCTTCTTAAAAACCTCCAGTGATGAAGCACCAACTTCTGAAGGCAAGCCATTCTACTGGTTAATTGTTCTCACTGTTTGGAAATTTCTCCATAGTTCTAGGTTGCTTCTCTTCTTGATTAGTTCCCATCCATTGTTTCTTGTTTGCTTTCTGGTGCTTTTGAAAATAAGTTGACCCCACCTCTTCTTTGTGGCATCCCCCTCAAATATTGGAATACTGCTATTGTTATGTTCTGTGCATGGGCGCTAAGAAGGAGACGAGCCGGTGAACAGTGAACTTCCAACTCTTTATTTACATGTGTAACAGCTCAGCTCTATGGCCGCAACGGCCCCCTTTATATAGGCAAGCTCTTGAGTATTTAACCAATGAAAACACAGGGAGTGCTAGCTCCGTTAACCAATGGGAGAGGCTCATTAATAGCCAATCAGATTCTCCTGAATGGACCAATCCGATGTCGCTATTATCGGCCAATCAGAAGTGTAGGGCCAGAACCCTGCACTTTACTTCAAGCTCTTAATAATCTTTATTCAAGTACTTTTATTAATTCACAACACCCCTTCCCCCCCGGTTCCGTTTGAGGGGTGCGGTCACGTAGTCTTTGAGGTAGGCAGGTTGTTTTGATTGTCTATTTGATTTACGTTGTTCTCCTGGTATTTGGCTACAGTCTTGTTGGGGTAGGACATTATCTGGTGAAGAGGGTGCCTCCAGTTCTGTATTCAAATTTTCATTGCTGCTAATGTTCTCAGCATCTCCTTGAGGCGAGCTCACCCCCATCCCCGATCCTTCTTCACGTGTTGCCTCTGAGCGGTCATTACTTCCGCTTAAGCTTTCTGCCGTTTCAAATTCAGCTTCCTCGGTATCTCCTCCCCCCTCGGTTTGGAAGTCAGGCAAGTCGGAGATCCCCAACTGTAGCCTTGAACGCAGCTGATCAATATGGCGCTTCCATATTCTATCATCGCGACATCTCACGCGGTATGATCTGGGGCCGGTTACTTGGACTACAGTTGCCTCGACCCACAACGGATCGCCCGAAAAGTTCCTAGCGAAAACCAAGTTGCCTACCTGGAAGTTATGGCATTTCCCACTGGATCCGTGTGGTTTTTCAGGTTCATATGATGGGTGCAGACGGTCGAGGTGGGAGCAGAGCTTCCGTCCCATCAATAACTTGGCGGGAGTTTTGTTGGTGACGCTGTGCGGAGTGATATCTGCAAAAGGAGTATCCGGTTAATCTTGTCTTCTATATCGCCATCATCCATTTTATGCAAAGTTTTCTTGACGAATTGTACCATGCGCTCGGCCCTTCCATTGGCCACAGGATGCACTGGCGAAGTAAGCGCATGGTGAATACCGCGGTCCACCAGGTACTGTTCAAAGGACAGTGCGGTAAATTGGGGTCCGTTGTCAGATACCAGAACGTCTGGTAATCTGTGTGTTGCAAATAGTCTCCCTAGTTTCCTGATGACTGATTCAGTTGTTGTATTTCTCATCTCATGGATTTCAAGCCAGTTCGAGTAGGCATCCACCGTTAATAAAAATGTGTGTCCTTTGGTAGGTCCCGCAAAGTCCAGATGAATATGGGACCATGGTCCCCTTGGTGTTCCCCATTCAGTCGGGGTTGCTTTAGGAGGGGCGTTGCTTACTTCCTGGCATTTGTGACAAGCTTTTACCCATGTCTCGATCTGCTTGTCAATACCTGGCCACCACGCGTAGCTTCGTGTGAGGGCTTTCATGCGCATGATGCCGGGGTGGCCATCGTGCAAGGTTCTTAGCATCGCTCGTCGTAACCACTCTGGGACAACGACTCTATCACCCCACATAATGCAGCCCTTCTGGGAAAATAGTTCCGTTTATCGATTCTTGAATGGGACATAGTCGTCAGGTATCTGGTCCAATGGACATCCACGCTCGACCCAACTGAGGACTCATGCTAAAATGGGGTCACATTTCGTTTCCATCGCGATATCTCGGGCTGTTAGTGGTGGTGTTCGAAGTGTCTCAATCTGCAGTGTTGTAACTGTTGGAGCGGGGTCATCAATGGTCTCTGGAAGTGGTGCACGGCTCAATGCGTCGGCGTGGGGAATGGCCTTCCCTGGGCAGTGTTGCAACTTGTAATTATATGCAGCCAAGAATTCTGACCAGCGAGTCATTCTAGGAGATAATATATAAGGTGTTGGCCTATCTCACGCTATTATTCCCAGCAAAGGTTTGTGGTCAGTCACTATAGTAAAGGCTCAGCCATACACATATTCATGAAATCTCTTAACAGCAGACACAATAGCAAGGGCCTCTTTATCAATTTGACTGTAATTGCATTCTGCTTTTGATAACGTCTTTGAGAAATAGGCAACAGGGGCTTCACTACCGTTTGGCAAAGCGTGGCTCAAAATGGTGCCCAGTCCGAATGGTGATGCATCACACGTGATCGTTAAAGGCAAAGTCTCGTTATACTGCATCAAAACAGCATCAGAAGTCAATAAATTTTTCACATGTCAAAACGCCTGCTCCTCTTTGTGTCCCCATACCCAGGTTGCTTTTTTGTCCAACAAACGATGTAGGGGTTCGGCTACGGTTGCTTTGTGAGGCAGGAAAATGTTATAAAAATTGATAAGGCCTCGAAAAGCCTGGAGGTCAGCCTTATTTCGGGGTTTTGGGGTGTTTTTGATTGCCCTAAGTTTGCTATCGATGGGGTGAATGCCTTGACTATCAATTAAATATCCTAAAAATTCTACACGATCCGTACATAGTTGACACTTGTTTTTTTTAACTTTGAGACCTGAGTCTTTAAATCTCTGGAGAACCAACCCCAAGCGATCCTTTAGTATTTTCTGAGTCAGGGCAGCGATTAACACATCATCAAAATATGGGACAACACCTTTTATCCCTTGTAATAGTCTTTCATCAAACTTTGAAAGATTCCTGGGGCTACGCTTACTCCGAACTAGAGTCGGTTACATTTAAACGCACCTCGGTGCGTAACTATTGTTTGGGCCTCTGCCATTTTTTTGTCTACAGGCAGTTGTTGGTATGCCTGGGCTAAGTCTAGTTTAGCGAAGACTTTTCCGCCCCCCAGGGAATGGAGGAGGTGTTACACCACCGGTACCGGGTAAGCGTTCTGTTGAAGGGCATGGTTCAGGGTGGCTCGGTAGTCCCCACAAATTCTTTTCGATCCATCCGGCTTGATGGGTGTTACGATTGGGGTTTCCCAGGGAGAGTGATTGGTTGGTTCTAACACACCCTGGGCTATTATTTTATCAAGCTGCTCATCAATCTTTGGTTTAAGGGCAAATGGAACTCAACAAGGCTTAAGGCAGATGGGAGCTATTTCGGGATTGAGGTTAAATGATATCGGGGTCCCCTTGTACTCACCTAGTTTTTCTGCAAAGACGTCCTGGAATTCTTGGAAGAGGTCCTCTTCCCAGTCGCTGCTGCAGGTTTGGTGAATGCTGGCTACTTCAATTCTGAGTGGAGCGAACCATTGGAGGCCTAACAAACTAGGCCAATCCCTGTCGATTACAGTCATGGGTAGGAATGCTGTACAGTTCTTAAACGATACCTGGACTCAGCTGGATCCAACGACCGGAATTTGATTTCCTTGATAGTCTTTGAGTATGGGTCTTTGGAATCTGAGGTCTTGCCGCCAGACAGTAGGGATGAGCTGCTTGAGGGTCTTCCATGAAACCATTGAGAGGGACGATCCTGAATTGACTTCCATCAGGCAGGGCTGATTTTCGATGGCCACTTTCACTCGGATCTTCTTGGCATCAAGAGATGAGGCGTGACCGATCGTGATAATTTGGTGAGCCTCTTCTCGCTTCGTTGAGTGGTTTAGGGTTTTGTTTCTGTAGGAGTGGTTGTTCCATTGGTGGTTCGTGGGTTCTCGCTTTACAGGACGGCTTCCTGTCGGTTGGCGATAGTTAGCCCCCCTTGAGGGCTGGCTGGGTCCTAGCTTGCTTCTACAGACCCATCCAATATGGCCTCTTTTCCCGCACACATGGCAGAGCACTTCAAGGAATTTGCATTCTGACCGGGGGTGGCTTGCTCCACAACCAGCGCATTGGTACTGCGATTTCTGGCATTGGTCTCGTTCAGACCGAAGTCGGTGGACCTCTTCTTCATCGCTTTCTGATGACGATTCGAGGTCCTCGTGGTGGGCTGTTGTAGGCTGTCCTTCTGACTGAGGTGAAATTTCACGGGTGAGTTGGCGAAGCGGGGCGTGCATGCAGTGCATTCGGGCAGCTGACTTCCTGGTTGCTTCTGCTGCAGAAGCTTGAGCAATGGCATCTTTAAGGCTAATGTCGCCTTTCGCCATCAGCTTACTCTGTGTGCCTGGAGCATCTAATCCCAGAACTATTCGGTCTCTCAGGGCTTCTTCTAGGTCGGCAAACTCGCATAGGCCTCCCAGATTCCAGAGATCCGCTATAAAATCAGCAACACTTTTGCCCTTCCGCTGACTTCTCTGGTAAAATTCATGCCTTCTAACGAGCGTTGGCACAGTCAGTGCATAGTGGGCCCTCAGCAGGGATTTGAGGACATCCCAGTCCATAGACTTTACTTCTGCCAGTTTCGCTAGTGCCTTGGCCATCTTGAATATGGTCGGCCCGCAATGAGTTAGGAATACCGCCCGTTTCTTTCTGGTAGTGGCATCCTTCAAATTGTTGGTCTCCAGAAACATCTGGAAATGATCCATATATGAGTCCCAGTCTTCTTGCGCCGGGTCGAATGGAGCGGGTAGTATGACGCCGCTGGACATGGTTCTGCCATTGGTGCATTTCAGCCACGTGCTCTGTTATCGTTCTTCGTCGTTCAGTCAGCTCTGACGTCTCCACATCCCACCCTCGTCGCCAGTGTTATGTTCTGTGCACCCTACCAACTCATATTTAAATGATCATAAGGATTCCAAGGTCCCTATCCCAGTTACTGTTTTTGAGTCAGGTTTTGCCTAATTTGTATTTGTATCTCCTGCCAGCATAAATGCAGAATTTATTAATAAATAAATGCAAACTCCCTGATTGAATAGTTATGTAAGATCATTTCACTGGGTAGAAGACAAGCATTTTTCCCTACTGGGTTGGAGGATAATAGTTTTTACAAAAATACATTTTTAGTTTCTGTTAATTTTCCAATAACTTAAATAAATGAGATTCCTCATATATCTGAAGCCAGCCATAGATCATAGAATAATAGAGTTGAAAGTTGAAATCCTGATTTCAACAAAGGCAGAAAAGCTCATTTTGATTTCATGAAAAAATAAATGTCTTCCTTTTGTGGATTTCAATTTTGTTTTAATTATTGGCCATTCTAATTATTACCAAATGTTCAAGTGGTTTGAACTGTGCATGATGGATTCTAGAAATTGCTCTCCAAGCCTGCAAAAGTTTGATTTAGTTTACGCTGGCTTTCTTTATGACAGCAACTGAGGGAGGAGAAATAAATGTAGGTGAGAGCATGTTGGTGCCAACAAGAACATATATTCCCATTTTCCTTATTGTTTTCCTTTATTTATTGAGAGCTTAGTAGTGTCCCCTTCCACAAATCTAGGTACAATTTATTTAATTGTATTCTACAGTCAATGACCAAAACAGGGGGAAAAGGTAGATGACCAAAAGTTATAGCCATGCATAGAGAGGTATTGAAATTACCCAAATTGATAAGCAATTGAACATCCCTTTGGTGCAGCTCATACCAAGTTCTTCCTGATGACAACCCCACTTCCTCCCTGAAGGCTTTAACCAACCAGAAGGGACATAAAACTGAGGCATAGATGGCTATATTAATTGCCCCAAGAATCATGTCTACTCCCTCTGTATTAATATGATCAAAGTGACATCTCTTTGCTGTTGATTCTGTAACACTGAAATTGGAAAGAAATCCAAAAGTCCAAACTTGCAAAGACATTTATCTTTAAATATTGGGCCAATTCTATACACATTAATGCTAAATCAACATTAAATAATAGTCTTTATTGTAACTGTATTGTATATTAACTCACATATATTATTAATCCAATCCACCTAAAATTGCCTATATTTAATTCCCATTAAAAGCAACTGGCTTGAATGCCATCATATTCCATTGCTTATCAAACAAGATATCCACCTACATTTTGGACATGTTCATTGTCTGGATAGAGTTCCAGAATTTTGACCATAAATTGTAAAAATAAAAATCCAGTCAAATTTGACTGACAACCTAAATATTAATTCTGTCCGATATTTCTCCAAGTTGCAAAACGGGTTTTATAGGAACAACTCTCATACCTTAATTATATGAATAATACCTTGACTGGCAAGAAGACATATGAATTTTACAGAAATTTCAGATATGACAAATTTGACAGCATAAAATTCAGAAGGAAGCCATTAGACTGATAACTATAAGCAGGTATCCTCAAAAAAGTAGCTATCCTGTACCTCCTTATACACCCACACACATACTGTACATATACAGATAGACACAAAGAGAAATATTGATCATGCAGTAGCCTATACTACATTGCAGCAAGTAAGAATAGAACAGAGTAGAGTAGGGTAGAGTAAAGTAGAATAGAATAGAATAGAATAGAATGGAATGGAATGGAATGGAATGGAATGGAATAGAATAGAATAGAATAGAATAGAATAGAATAGAATAGAATAGAATAGAATTCTTTATTGGACAAGTGTGATTGGATACACAAGGTTTTTTATCTTGAATGGCATAATTATCTACTATCCATAATTTCTATGGCAATAGTGTACTCTATGCTGCTACAATAAACAAATAAATAGATGCAATGATTTTTTAAAAAAGCATCATCCTGGCATTTGATTCATTAGCCAAAACGGTACTAAAGTTGTAGTGAGATTATAATGCTGAATAGTTTCTAATAGATCTGCAGTGAGGTAGAGAGAAAAATTTGATGTTTTCTATCATGCCACAGGCATGATGCCAAGGACTGTGGTGTTGCCCTTAATTACAACAAAAGATATGTTAAGGGTTATGGTTGCAGCTTTAGAAAATAGAGACAAAGAATTAGAGGGAACCAAACCAATAAAGTATCCAGGATGTTTTGGATTGATTTCACCTCAGAGATCATCTGATTGCACCACTGACAACACAATGCATCTCATTGTATCCATAGCAATGCCTACATTGGAATAAAGAGGGAAACACTATTTTTACACTGGTAAAGCTGAGGATGATTAAAGGTATCTCAGGTGTGGCTTGGGAATCGAATAAAGGCAACCTCTTGAGAACACAAGAGATAAAAGAGGTTGTCAGGCCATGTTTCTGCCACAGTTAGATGCAAGTCGGGAAAGATTATAAATCAATGACACCAAGATTAGAAACTGAATACCACTGTGTCACAGTATGTTTTAATCTTATAGCACAGAAATGCAACTTAGGGTCTCTTCATAACAAGGCAGAGAACAAAACTGATACCACTGGTCATTCTTTTCTATGGATGCAACTGTTGTCACCTGGTCAAATGTCTCATTCGACTTTAATTTATTCAGCTTAATAAACTCAATGATTCCTTTTAAAGTGGATGAGGCTTCAATATATTGTTTTGCCTTCATTGCAATTGAAGGGCTTCCTCCCTCATCTTTCTCCAAAGAAAGAACAAAATATTTTCTTGTAAATTTGTTCTCTCTATCCTTCAAGTTAAAATGATGAGCTGGCATTAATAGGTTTATAGCATTAATATCTCTCACTGAAGCAGACTATTAGTCACTTGCAATTTTTTTGCTATTTGTTTATCACTTAATATTGACTTTACAAAGAGCCATGTATATAAAAAGTCCTACTGAATGAAATGTATCCTCTTTGTGAAATGAAAGACTATGCACAAGGCTATTTTATTTTATTTCTTTACAGGATTTATATGGCTTTCTATTTCATATAATGATTCTGGTGGCTCACAAGAATCCATAAAACACAGCTAAAAATAAAAGTACCTTTCCCCCCACCAGGCACCATATCAAACTCCTCCCCCTACAGATCAATCTGCCATTCCAACTCAACTCTTGGTGGAAGATCCAGGTCTTCACAGACCTCTGGAAGGCTAAACGGGGGAGACCTTCAGGTTTCAATGGGAGGCTGTTTCAAAAAGGTTGGGTGGCTAACAAAAAGGCACATTTTTCAGATGCCATCATCAACATTTAAGAAAGGAGATCATGGATCACACCAAACTTTTCTAACCTAGTAGGATGTCAAAATGACCTCACCCAAATGTAGTCCCAGATATAACCTGGTCCTGTGCAATGTAGGGCTATACAGGCACAGATGATAACCAGCACTTCAAATTACACAATTTATTTTAGCTGCACATTTCATCAACCTGTTCTAATTTAAATTCTCTTCCTTGGCAACTCAAGAGTTTGTCTTTCCCATTCCTTTAATTTATTATACTTTTAATTTATCTGATCTATTATGAGCTGAGCTATACAAGGCCAAGATACATCTTGAGACCCATTATGACCACTATAGATAAATGGGAAATGGAGATGAGCACTGCCCCCTAGAGTCAGATACAACTGGGAAGGGGGAATCTTTATCCTTATAGACAATAGATGGTATAGACCAAATTTGGCAACTTTAAGACTTGTGGACATGCTGGCTGGGGAATTTGGGAGTTGAAGTCCACAAGTTTTAAAGTTGCCAAGTTTGGGGACCCCTGGTACAGACAAATAAATAGATAGTAGATAGATAGATAGATAGATAGATAGATAGATAGATAGATAGATAGATAGATAGACAGACAGACAGACAGACAGACAGACAGACAGACAGACAGATAGCTGGGCAGGTAGGTAGGTAAGTAGTAGAAAAAAATCAGATACCATCTTTGTGCATATTATCCAGAAAAGCAAGTTCTCAAACAAATATTCTACCTCTTTGGGAAATTATGATTGAGAATTGTATGCTACTAGTTAACATGCAGATTTTCATAAAGTAGCTTCTGCTGAGCTACATGATCTAATCATGGTAGAACTCAAACACAACTTCATATGCACTTAAACTCTCAGCTTCTTATCATTTTATCAGAGATGAATGAAATGCATTATTCAGAACTTGGATATTGCCAATATGCTTATGCACTTTCCCATGTATGGGGTCTCTTAACTTCCATTTTAAGGATTAATTAGCACAACTGAGATTCTTATGAACATTTATTTATTAAACAACTATCTCATTTTAAAACAGATAGGCTGGATCAAAGTGAACACAGACATTCCCATTTCCTTTAGACATCCTTTAGATGTATTGGGTGATTCAATACAGGGGATACAAAGCTTAGGGCAGATATGCAGACATCCTTGCTTACTGTGAAGGTTAAGAATGTCACATTATTTATTTGTTTATTGATTTCCAGAAATCATATTCTGCCATATTATTTAAAAAGTCAGATGTTTCATTAAAAACCATAAATGTAGTAATAAACCCTCTTTTTAACTATAATAATAATAATAATAAAATCAAGTTAAAATAAAGAGAACAAGTACATTATAGGATATTAGTCTGCAAAAGCTTGTTGGACTACATGAATCTTAACAGCTTTCCTGAAGATGAGCAACTAGGATCATCTGGATTTTAAGATCGAGCTTGTTTCAAAGTGTTGGGATTTCACCAGAGAGGTTTTGCTTCCAGGCACCCACCTCCTTCATCTGCTAGGCTGACAGGACTCCATAATGTTCACTCTTGGACAGTATGGGCAGAATGAATAAGCCCACCAGAATCAATATGGAGGAAGGCTCATGATTTCATTACAGGTACAAGCTTTGCATTATGCAAACACAGAAACAGATCACTTTTCCACTAGTTAAAGATGGTTAGGATACTTAAAAGATCAATAAATATTCAAGATAAATATCAGGGCTATTTCATGAACCTTAACAGAATGCTGCAAAAGCCAGCGTGCACAAACATAATTCTACTGATGTCCAAGTCACCTTTGGTCAGCCTTTCACATGATGGATACAAATATATTCTTTCCAAACAAAGGCATCTCAGGCAATTAGAGGATCTTATCACCAATGACATCTCTTCAGCAGAAATCGTAATTTCAACTGTGCTATTTTTCCCCAGGCAAATTAGAAATTCTGTAATATATGCTGAAACACCAAAAACTTCCCTATCCCCAACAGTGAATACATTATGTAAAGCAATGAGCCAAGTCATGTATTGTCCTCCCTGCAAAGCTAGAAAATTTTGTCAGCAGAGAACATAACATTTAGCATCTATTTTTACAATAACATCAGTGACTCTTGTGAATTTTAGATGTTATTATCTACAGTGTTTAGTATTTTGTTTTATATTCTACATAAACAAGTCATCCTTATTGTCTACCCCTCTACTCCCTCTCCCTCTCATCTTATTGTAGAATTCATGTCAAAGAAAATAAATGTAATAAAACATTCCTACTACAGAGTTAATATTCACACATTTGGCACCCTCTCTGGTGTCTTGCAAAAGACTGTGTACAATAAAGATAATCCATTCAGATTTTTTTAATATGATCATTTATCAAATGTTGCTGTTTACCACTGTCCCCTGATTAAGATAAGTAGTTCCTCCCCATCAAGTTACAATATAAAAGACAATACAAAATGAATATAAGGTAGAGAGAGGAAAATCAGTAAACTGCAACCTTTAGAGTAGAGTAATATTTCGAAGGATATTTATCTACCAGTGAAATTATGAAATGAATTCCCTTTCCTCTTCAGCCCTTACAGATTTGTTTTTTAATTATTTATTTATTTTATTTTATTTTATTTTATTTGCTTGTTAAACATGTACAAGGTAACAAGTATAAATATGAACATAAACAGGAACAAAGGAAGTGAATACAGATAAATGAGGACAGTAATACAGGGATGGTAGACATGCTAGTGCATGCCCCTTTTAAGGACCTCTTAAGAATGGGGTGAAGTCCACAGTAAACAGTTTGAGATTGAAGCTGGGAGGGGTTGAAGTTGTAACAATGGAGTTGTTGGGTAGTGCATTCCAGGCATTGGCCACTCTGTTGCTGAAGTTGTATTTTCTGCAATCGAGTTTACAGCGGTGTAACTTGAGTTTGTATCAATTGTTTGCCTGTGTATTATTGTGATTGAAGATGAAGTCATTGATAGGCAAGGTGTTATAGCAGACAATTTTGTGAACTTTGCTTAGATCAGACCACAGAGGGCACAGTTCCAGATTGTCCAGGCCCAAAATTTTGAGCCTGAAGGCATAGGGAATTCTATTGTGAGTGGAGAAGAGAACTTTTCTCGAGAAATATCTCTGAACCCACTCAATTGTGTTAATATCTGATATATAGGGTGGGTTCCAGGTGGACGAGCTGCATTTGAGAATTGGTCTGGCAAAGGTTTTGTAAGATTTTAACAATTCAACATTTCTGGAGAAGAAGATCCGCAAAATAAGGTTAACAATTCTTAAAACCCTTTCCACAATGCTGTTACAGTGAGCTCTAGGGCTTAGATCATTTGAGATAAGTACTCAGGTCCTTGGTAGAGTGAGGGCCATCTACGAGATCGCTTTCGCCTAACTTGTATTTGGTGTTCTGATTTTTATTTTTATTTTGCCAATGTGTAGGACAGAGCATTTGTTTGTTGAAATTTGGAGTTGCCAAATCCGTGACCATTGTGACACATAGTCAAGGTCACTTTGCAGGGCAGCAGCTTTGTCGGTGATGTTAAATAATTTTACGTCATCGACAAAGAGATTGGAATGCTTTCTTGATGTGATTTGGAGGAATGACATACATGCTTTGTGTATCATTGAGGTATTCTATAATCTTTGTTCAGTTTTTTTATGTATAGCAGGTCATTTGTCACTAGCATTGGAATAATGGTGAGGCTGCCACTGCCCTCTCATAGTGCCTAGAAGCTGTAGGGATCCGGATGGGGGACAATAGATTTGAACTGAACATGGCAAGACTGAGTGGCCATGGGTGCATCTGACTTGTTGTCATCCTTAGTTCTGGCCAGGGTTGAACTACCCTGTTCAGACTCAATTCACAATCTAGAGGTTCTCCTGGATTTGTGTCTTCTGCTCGAAAAGCAGGTGGTGGGCATGACTAGGAGATCTTTTGTACAGCTCTGGTTTGTGTACCAGCTGCAACTTTTCCTCCCTGCACTGTTACTCAAGCCCTAGTCATCTCTCATCTAGACTTCTACAATGTGCTAAAATCTTGAAATCCATTCAGAAGCTTTGACTGGAGCAAAGTGCAGCAGTGAGAGCCATATGACACTTCTGTTCCACGAACTTCACTGGCAAATAGTATGCTTCTGAATGTAGTTCAAGGTGTTGTTTATGACCTTTAAAACTCTTAATGACATAGGTCCAGGCTACCTGATGAGCCATCTCATCCCACTGGGACTAGCCCATCCCAGTCATGCTTGCAAAGAGAACCTACTTTGGTTCCCATCAGTAAAAGAATTCTAACTATCAGGATCCAGAAGAAAAGTCTTCTCTGCTGTAGCATGCACCCTTTTGAACCAGTGGTGACATTTTTTTACTACTGGTTCTGTGGGTGTGACTTGGTGGGCATGGCTTGGTGGGCATGGTAGGGAAAGGATGCTGTAAAATCTCCATTCCCTCCCCACTCCTGGGGGAAGGTTACTGCAAAATCCCATTCTCTCTCCACCCCACTAACCTGCTTTCCAGCTCCATTCTCCTATGCAGGGCAACAAAAGAAGACCCAGCCAATCAGCTGGGACTCGGGAGGCAGAGAATAGAGGCGGGGTGGGGCCAGTCAGAGGTGGTATTTGCCAGTTCTACAAACTACTCAAAACTTCCACTACCGGTTTTCCAGAACTGGTTAGACCCTGCTGAATATCACCTCTGACCCAGACCCAGGTTGTTCCTGATCTCAGATTCAGAGGTGGTATTCAGCATGTTCTGACCAGTTCTGGAGAACCGGTAGTGGAAATTTTGAGTAATTTGGAGAACCAACCAATACCACCTCTGACTGGAGATTTTACAGTATCCTTCCCCTGCCACACCCACCAAGCCACGCTCACAGAACTAGTAGTACAAAAAAATTGAATCCCACCACTGGTCTGGGTCCATGATGGTTTCATGAACTAATTAAGTCCTTGATAATTTCTGCTACACAGGAAACTCTGCAAAGATAGTTTGTCCTTTAGTGACTTGCTATTATCTACCCTAGTCATTCTTACAGAAATCTTAGTTACTCCATCCATACACTAGCATAGTTGGTTAGATAGTTCTTTCATTTTTCCCCCTCCTTCAAAAAGGCAATTGCATCAATGAAGAATGAAACCAAGGATAGGTGTTGGCAGGCTCTGTGCCATTAGTGAGCTGAAGAAAGTGTGATAACACAAAGCCATTCCTGAGAATTTGGAGAGCAAGCTGGGTAGCTGTGAAGAAGGTGAAACTCCTTCTGCTCTAGGAGAAGGGAATCTCATTCCTTTTTTCTTTCTGGCACTGCCATGAAAATAGGAAAGTAGAAAGCCCCACTATGTGATAAATTCCAACTGGTAATTTCTGGATCAAAGCCAGAATAAACTCATGAACAAATTATATATTCATGAAGAAATTTCTCAGTGCTGGCTGGGGAATTCTGGGAGCTGAAGACTACACATCTTAAAGTTGCCAAGTCTAAGTTGCCACTGATCCCAGAGAGAAGAAATCTGTCATTTGGAAATATAATACATATTTTTAAAAATGCCCCTTGATGACGATTGAATGTACCCATAATCACCAACGTGTTAAGTATTACTTGACTATTAATAAATAGGAAATGGTGTGTGGGTGGAGTGGAATGTAGAATATGGGATGTCTTTCTGAACTTCTTTCATGGTTCTTTCTACATGCCTTGAACTTTGAAAGTTGCTGTGTGTGTTGTTTGTGCATTACAGGTGATGAAATCCAACATACTTTGGAAAAGGTTGACTTACATTAACTCTTCTGGCAGAAATAAAATTTGGGATACACTTGCTAATGTACCATTCTTCAGTGCATTAAAAAAGAAAAGAAAAATGATCAACAATATACTTTAATTGTATTTCTTTTCAGCACAGAAGTTGCAGAAGATATTCATTGTCTATTCACTAGTAAATAAAAACCAATCCTTTTGTTTCTGTAAAAAAGGGTAAAGAGAAGGGAATCAACAGGATTTGTCTTACCATAGCAACTTAAATCATGAAAGAATAATTGTTTCCAGCCCTGGAAATTATACATTATCCACATATGAGATAAGCTTGGCATTTCCTTTCTCACTAGATGCTTTCCTACATATTCTTTGTTTGGGTTGGCTTTATGTGCTATTTATAGGTCTAACATTTGTTTAACATATTCAATTTATCATCACCAAGTAAGAGAAAGGGATGAAATTTAGAATTTATTTTTAAAAAACCTCATTCATTTTTTTCAAGGCAGAGATAAAATTAATGCTGTCCTCTGTTGGTTTACAGATAACATTCTATGAAATTTACTCTCTTACAATTAAACTTTTATTTACAAGAAACTGGAATTGAATGATAGAAATACAATTCTTGCTTTACATTAAATAAGTGTATGTCTACATAATGTGCATGCATACATAATAAAACTATTTGTCTATCACTGTTGAAACTCCTTGCACTGGCATGCAAATTAAAATTTCATGGCCACTAGAAACCGGACATTAATCTGATTAATAGGTTCCCAATTCTTGCATCTGAATCAATTGGTGTAGCAGTTAAGGCATCAAGCTTGCAACCAGGAGACTATGAGTTCTAATCCCATTTTGGGCATAAAGTCAATTAGGTGACTTTGGGTCAATCACTTTTTCTGAGCCCTAAGAAGAATGCAATGGCAAACCAAGAAAACTGCAGGAACTTATTTAGGTAATTGGACATGACTGAACAGGAAAAAAAAAAAGGAAAAGTGCTTACATCCCTAAATTTAGAGAGCTTATGAAATCAAAAGCTTTCAGGATTTCCATAACAAAGAAGTATTTATAATCCCCACTTTTGCCAGATCACCATCTATCTGTAGATGAATCAAAATAAAATCATTTGAGACTCTTTTACGGTGAAAAATCTCAACATCGCCTACTCATATACTATAAATTAAGATAAAGGTTCCCCTCGCACATACGTGCTAGTCGTTTCCAGATCTAGGAGGCGATGCTCATCTCCATTACAAAGCCGGAGAGCCAACTTTGTCTGAAGACGTCTCCATGATCATGTGACCAGCACGACTAAATGCCAAATGGAATGCTGTTACCTTCCCACCAAAGTGGCCCCTATTTTTCTACTTGCATTTTTACATGCTTTCAAACTGCTAAACTGAACAAAGAAAGATTTAACCTGGAAATAAGGAGAAACTTTCTGACAGTGAGAATAATCAACCAATGGAACAGCTTGCCCTCGGAAGTTGTGGGAGCGCCATCACTTGAAACTTTCAAGAAGAGACTGGACTGCCCTTTGTCAGAGATGGTGTAGGGTCTCCTACTTGGGCAGGGGGTTGGACTAGATGACCTACAAGGTCCCTTCCAACTCTGATTATCTGTTATCTGTTATCTGCTAGGTTGGCAGAAGCTGGGACAAGTAAGGGGAGCTCACTCCATTATGTGGCACTAGGGATTCGAACTGCTGACCTTTCTGATTGACAAGCTCAGTGTCTTAGCCACTGAACCACTGCATCCCTTATGCACTATAAATTAAAGTTCTCCAAATCAATACCACATACTGTGTTTCAGACAGAAGCTTATGAGCAAAATCTATTCCATTAAAAAAAATATTGGCCAAAGAGATTGAGGTAATGGGTCAATCTGCCACATCTGCCAGGGTTGCATCTGCTGTTGAAGTTGGCAAAGAGCACTTCCATACTCATTGTTTCCATTTTCCAATCCTTCTAAAGTAGCTTAAATTCCTATAGCAATTCTAAAACAGTATTTCACCTTGGTCTTTATAAATGAATTATTTTTCATTATTGGTTCCAAGGAACTTTTTATTCAAATTGTGATCTTGTCAGATAGGAATACTTGATTTGAAAATATTTGCAATTATTGCCCCTAATATCAATTAAGGATATATTCCAAGCTTATCTAGAAAACAAAATTATGGTATTAAAAGCATAATCTGTTAGCAGTGGTGATTCTTTCAGACCACCTTGGCCTCAATAAAGCAAACACTTAACCAAGCTGATAGGGGCTATTGCATCCATTTTGGTGGATGTGAAGAGGAAGATGGTGTCTTTTTTATTATTATTAGTGACTATAAATATTCAGAGGCATTCACAGAATCAATCAGTTAAGGGTTCTATGTTCTCACCAATTGTACCCAACACACCCAATTTACCTCTCTAGTTTGCAGTTCAGGGATCACCTTCTTCAACTGTCATTGACAATCATTAGCTAGAGAGATAATTCAGAATGGATGATTGAGAGAAAAAAAGAACTACTAAAGCAGAAGATGAAACCACCTCAGTACAAACATACATGTACGCCTTGTTAATAAGTTAACCCCTTTTTCTGGATTGGGATCAATAATAATATAAAAGGCATCATTACTACACAAAAAGGTGAAAATTCATTGCAAAGCATTTTCCCTTGCTAACTACATAGTCTGTCAAATGCGTAGGGTGATTTATTTTATAGGAAGCACCTTAAGGCAAGCTTTTAAAAAAATTAAATAACGATTATAACCCACCCTCTTCTCACTCACTCTTACAAGAAGACTGTCAGGCGTTCAATTTGCTTTATATCTGACCAGAATTAATATTAATCTTCTTCATATTTTGATTGTAGTTTCATTTGCACGGAAGCTATGATTGTAGACTCACCATGAATCTTTAAGATGGGTTATAATACAGGGAAATGATGAAGTTCTAGATGAACTCTGATCTATCTCTGAAACTCCACTGACTATACAAAGGTGTCAACATTTATTTTCGTGGAGAAATCAATTAATAACCCAGAAACAACAAACACTTGAGAGAAATTTAGGTCTTTAAAGCTTTAAAAAATGATTACAGATTAAAGCTGTTCAGAACTTGGAGTTAATAGTGTTCTCTAAGGCAGTTGATCCCATAACAGAGAAACTTCTGCTGATTTCTGCTAAATGTAAGTACTTCATAGAAGAAATCTGCATCTTGTCAAATATGGTGGCATATTTGGTGCTGTTTGGCCCACCCACCCACCCGGGCTCTTACCTGTCCTTTATTTCCTGCTTTTTCAACCTCAGCTGCTTTGCACAGCACAGCTGAAGTTGAAAAAGCAGGAAAAAAGAGGCTTTTCAAATGCTGTGCACCCGCGTGCAGCGCTTGTCAGCTGTTCGGGCAGCACAGCTTAAGGTTTTATACACACACGTGCAGTGCGCATCTGATGTGCATGCATGCAAAGCATGCGTGTGCCTGCAAAACATAATCACTGAACCGGTAGTAACACCGGTTGAATCCCACCTCTGATCCAGAAGCCTATACTGGAACCCAGTGTTGCTTGCATAGCATAGGTGTTGCACGAACATATTGCAGATGTGAAATTGCCTACCCAGTCATATTCTGGACCAGTTGTGTAATGAACTAAGCAAACGCGTTAGTTTAAAATCCTAATAGTTTTGCTTCCACAGCAGGCTCGTAATCCTGCACTTCTGATTGGCCTGCGAACAGCGGATTGCGATTGGTCGTGATTGGCTGACAGCGGGTCGCCGCTGATTGGACGCTCCCAGCGCGGCAAACTCAAATCATTGGTTATTGTGACAGCAGCCAGCTCTATAAAAGGAGCTGCTGCTGCCCCAGTATTTCGCTCTGTTCTGAAGTCACTAATAAAGAGTTGGAATCACTATTCGATGCCTCGTCTCTGTTCTTTGCGCCCATGCTCCAGATCTAACAAGTTGCATATTCCATATGATCTTCAACAGCAGCCCCATGTATAGTGCATTGCAGTAATCCAAACTAGACATAACTAAGAACTGTTTGTGAGCTTCTTGATCAGAAATAAGCCCAATTAATTCACAAGATGGATTTATGCAAAGGGTCCCCTTGTTAGGGAAACCAACAAGCATTCTCCAAATTGGTTCCCCAAATATCAGGCAAATCTATCTGGGTGGGGGGGAAATGTATCCAAAGTATGCTAAGCCTATCTCTGGTAAACTAAGCATTTATTGATTGCTTCTTGGCACATCAACTTTTAAGAAAGCAAAGCAGCCTTTTTACCCGCTATCTCCTTACATTATGCCTCTCAAAATGTCATCCTTACATTATACCTCTCAAAATGTAAGAGGGAAAAAGAATAAAAGAAACCTAGTTCCTGTCAGGGGTAAGGTCTGTATAGCTTTCCATTTCTGTAACACTGTAAGTTACATAGTCTTCATGCATTTAAATAAAATTTGACCAGATTCTAGGTGAAATACCATAATAAGAATGAAACTAATGGAACATCTGCTGGCGTAACTTACCTGATTTGTCAAGAAAAATACATTTGCTAACTATCACAGTGGGAAAGAGTATAATATTAACATCTTCGTTGTTTTGGGTTCTACATACTGGACATTTTCTAAGTCTTTCAGGCCAAAAGAGACTATGTGGCCTACATGCTTTTAGGAGAATGGGTTTGATCCTTTCTCTGTGATCCAGAAATGGACTATTTCTCTGGAGACTGAGAAAATTATTAGAGATCTCAATTCAAAGGATAAAAGGGTAATTATACACATCACTTGCAAGGAACAAGGGTGATTATACACATCACTTGCAAGGAACACCATAAAGCAACTACAGTACAATTTTTCTTGAATTTGCACAGCTGCAAAGTTGACACCTGGCTTGAGGAAAAGTCCCTTTTTTGGTTCCTTTTTGGGTTATGTTCATGTTCACAAGCATTTAAAGCAGTAGTGAGATTCAAACTTTTTTTACTACTGGTTCTGTGGGCATGGCTTGGTGGGTGCAGCAGGGGAAGGATACTGTAAAATCTCCAGTCAGAGGTGGTATTTGCCGGTTCTCTGAACTACTCAAAATTTCCACTACTGGTTCTCCAGAACTGGTCAGAACCGACTGAATACTACTTCTAATTTTCAGTTATATTGTCCTCTTTGAACCCAATAAATGTCCAACCCTAAAAAAATTATGCTTTATCAATATGGCAACATCCTCCATGTTCCTTACTCACAAAAATATATATTGCTGAATTGGTTATTCCTTCAGATTTTTTTTATGTAAAATCCTTTGAGAAGCAGCCATTTGCAGATTTTCCTAGGGTATCTTGCAAAATCAGCTAGCTTGCCTGTATTAATAGTATTTGGGGATGTATGAACACTTAATTACTTAAAACAAGATCTGGAAGACACATTCATGGTCTTCTTTATGTCAAATGTTCATCTGAGCTATTTAAATACCATATCCATTATGCTATGGGGATATAAATTGCTTGTCTCAGCCTACAAATATCTTGCTTCCATCTGTCTCTAAAATTTAGAGAGTATCAAGGGTATCACTCTGTTTCAAAAAATAGAGCATGTCCCTGCACAAAAAGAAATATGAGAACAGAGCTATCCCAGGTCCTCCCAATTTCTAGCCTTTTGTATCTGAAATAATGCAGGTGTCTCTAATAGTCTCTCCTGATAAAATATTGGAGCAAAATAAATCCCAAAACTGCCACATAGTTAATTTAATTTTATAATCTCCATTTCAAACAGTCTAACAAACTCACTTAATAATGTTCATTTTTCACATGCTGGCATAGCCTCATTTTCAGAAAAAACTAATGGGCAATGGAAGCAGTCATGCCCAAATCAAATTTTAAAAGAGTAAGAACATTAGGAACACAATGAAGAAATGAAAACTTCATAAATACTGCTTACAGAATTAATGGTGAATGCCACATTTACTTCATTAGAATAATCAATTCAACCCCTTGAAGATATTATTTCTGCTTTATGTTATCCGTTCAACTTCATTTACATTTCATTGTAATACTGAGTATGCATCCAATGTAACCTGAGATAAATATAAAGAGCCTCATTGGACAACTTCAACAGAGACGATCCATCATTCTGGCTAATAATAGCTATTCTTAATTTACTTAAACAAACACTTCTCATTTTGTATTACATTGGGTATATGTGAAACAATTTGCAGGCCTAATGCCTAGTGACAATATTAAACAGATCCAGCTATTAACTCAGCCAAAAATTTCAAGGACTGCAGAAAAAAGTAGGTCAGAATGTAATAGTGACATTGAACTTTTCAGCTAGGAATAATTAGGTTTTATATCAAGTGTGCAGTGACCTAGTCTAGTCTGAAATGAAGAATACAAAGAGTTTGACTTTATTTGTCATTATTTATAGGCTATTTTCCTTGGCCTTTTTTTAAAATTGCCTACAATTTAAGAATTAATAATTGTTCACCTACACTGTAGGGAACACTTTGAAGGTGTGTGGAACTGTTTAGCATGTCATAAAAATTAATGAGAGGATAGAATGAACAAGGGCCACATTCCTCTCCCCACAAACTGTATACATTCTATATTCAGTAGCTGCCATTTTCCCATTTTTAGTATTCTATGGAATGTGGAAATATATCCACACGTGTGAATTTATTGAAGCACGGTATTCAACCAATGGATCTATCAATAAACATGTTGATTTGGAGCCAACACATGAATCCATAAGGACCAACCAATGATGTCACCAACCACCTCTTCACTTGGTGGCCTTCACTCACAATGATCAGCTGGTCATATGACAGGTCACATGGCATGACTAGCTGGTCACATGACCCACTGATCATATGAAATCAATAAATGTGGTGAAGAACTGAAACAAGATGTTTCAACTGAAATCCCACCGAAAATGTCACCTAGGTGATGAAATATTTGGAAGCTAAACAGCAATTTTAGTATTTTATTTAGTATTTATTTGATTTGTCAATCGCTTACAAGATACAAGTATAAGAATAAATATAGTTTTGAATACATGAGATAGATACTTATAAGAAAAATAAAAAAAACCAATAGGACAGGGACGGTAGGCACAATTGGTGCGATTATGCACCCCCCTACAGACCTCTAAGGAAGGGGGTAAGGTCAATAGTAGGCAATCTAAGGTTAAAGTTTTTGGGTTTGGGGAAGAAACCACAGAGTCAGGTAGAGTATTCCAAATATTGACCACTGTTATGGATTAAACCATCGCAGCGGTACAACCCTAAACAGCTTCGTCCTACAGCAGGCTTGAAATCCTGCAATTCTCATTGGCCCGTGAATAGCGAGTTGTGATTGGTCAGGTTTGGCCAGTCTGATTGGCTGTTAACGGGAACCCCTGATTGGACGCTTGTGAAAGCAATAGACTCAGTTCATTGGTTGTTTAACGGCAGCAAGCTCTATAAAAGAGCTACTGCTGCCCAGGTCTTTTGCTCCGTTCTTTTTTGTTAAATAGAGTTGAAGTCACCGTCCAATGTCTCGTCTCCATTCTTTGCGCCCATGCCCAGGACTTAACACTGGTGACGAGGATGGGATGCGGAGACGATAGAGCTGAATAGAACATGTCGGACAAAGACAGAGCACGTGGTGAAAGAGCACATGCAACAGACAGCAAGATGACTAGCGGCGCCATTCCACCTGCTCCATTCGACCCAGCAACCGAAGACTGGGACTCGTATATAGACCGCTTCCAGATGTTCCTGGAGACCAACAATTTAAAAGATGCTATGTCTGGCAAGAAACGAGCGGTGTTCCTGACTCATTGTGGCCCCGCCATTTTCAAAATGGCTAAAGCATTAGCAAAACCGGCGGAAGTGAAGACCATGGATTGGGACACCCTCGCTCCAATCCTCAGGGCCCATTACGCACCCGCAGTACCTACACTGATACGAAAACACGAATTTGACCAGAGGGACTAACGGAAAGACGAGAGCGTTGGGAATTTCGTAGCTGACCTCCAGAACTTAGGAGGCCTTTGTGGTTTTGCAAACTTAGAGGAAGCCCTAAGAGACCGAATAGTTCTGGGATTAAATACACCGCACGTGCAGAGTAAGCTGATGGTGAAAGGCGACATCAGCCTTACAGATGTCATTGCCGACGCTACTGCCACAGAAGCAACCAGGAAGTCAGCTGCTCGAATGCACCGAGTGAACGCACCACTTTGCCAACTCGTCGACAAGGTCCCACTCGCCACTGAGAAGCACACTACCACTACCCACCACGAAGACGTCGAATCATCCTCAGACAGTGATGAAGAGGAGGTCAACCGGCTCTGCTCGGAACAAGAGCAAAGGAACCAGCGATGTCTGCGCCAATGTGCGGGTTGCGGGGCAAACCACCCAAGATCGGACTGCAAATTCCTCGATGCACTCTGTCGTAACTGCGGAAAAAAGGCCACATCATGAAGGTCTGCAGAAGCAGACGAGAATCCAGTCCCAGCCGAAAGGAGAACAACCTCCGTCGGGAGATAAGCAAACCTCTTGAAAACTGGGACCGTCTGAACCACCAATGGAACAACCACTACTACTACAGAAACCAAGCACCTGCCTTTTCAACGAGATGAGAAGAGGCCCACCAAACCATTATCATCGGCCACGCTTCATCGCTCGATGCAAAGAAAATATGAGTGATTCTTCCATTGAGAATGGACCATGTGTGATGGAAGTCGATTCGGGATCATCCTTGTTGATGGTATCCTGGAAAACCCTCAAACAACTAATCCCTGCCATTTCCCGCCAGGACCTCAGCACGCAGTGAATCGTCCTGAAAGATTATCAGGGAAATAGAATCCCAGATGTCGGTTCCAGCAACGTCCAAGTTTCATTCAAGGACTCCACAGCAACGCTTCCCCTGACTGTCGTCGATCGTGACAGACCCAGCTTGTTAGGGTTACAGTGGTTTGCCCCACTTGGAATTGAACTAGCCGGCATACACCATACCAGAAATGATGACTGGGAAGAGACTCTCATCCAGGAATTCCAGGACGTGTTCACAGGAACATTAGGCAAGTACAAGGGGACCCCTA
Source organism: Hydrophis major (assembly GCA_033807585.1). NCBI lineage: Eukaryota > Metazoa > Chordata > Lepidosauria > Squamata > Elapidae > Hydrophis > Hydrophis major. The sequence goes on along the minus strand of CM066332.1, from coordinate 33,091,648 downwards.
TATTGTTTAATCTCAGCCCCGATGTAGCTCCCATTCGGCTTAAGCCCCGTCGAGTACCTTTTGCCTTAAAACCTAAAATCGATGAGCAGCTAGATAAACTGATAGCCCAGGGCGTATTGGAACTGATTGACCACGCCCGTTGGGAAACCCCGATAGTAACACCCATGAAGCCAGATGGTTGGTTAAGAATTTGCGGGGACTATTGGGCCACCCTAAATCATGCTCTTCAACAGAGCGCTTATCCAGTACCAGTGGTTCAACACCTTCTTCATTCCCTGGGTGGTGGAAAAATATTTGCGAAATTGGACTTAGCTCAGGCATACCAGCAACTCCCTGTGGACGTAGCAACTGCAGAAGCCCAGACAATAGTTACACAAAGAGGCGCCTTCAAGTGCAATAGACTCCAATTCGGAGTAAGCGTGGCACCGGGCATTTTCCAAAGTTTAATGGAGAGACTATTACAAGGCATAAAAGGCGTCGTGCCTTATTTTGATGACATCCTAATATCTGCCCCCATGAAAGAATTATTACTACAACGACTCAGAAAGTCCTGCAGAAATTCAAAGATGCGGGTCTTAAGGTAAAACGAGACAAGTGTCAACTTTGTACAGAGAGAGTGGAGTTCCTGGGATACCTTCTCGACAGAAAGGGAATCTATTCCACTGAAAAAAAACTAACTGCAATCAAAAAAGGCCCGAGACCTAGGAATAAGACAGACCTTCAAGACTTCCTGGGACTCATTAACTTTTATAACATTTTCTTGCCCCAGAAGGCAACTGTAGCCGAACCCCTACATAGACTTCTTGATAAAAAGGCTCCTTGGGTTTGGGGACAGCGTGAAGAGAAAGCGTTCAAAGAGATAAAAGACCTTTTAACCTCCGATGCCATATTAATGCAATACAACGAGACTCTCCCTTTGATGGTTACCTGTGATGCCTCACCATTTGGAGTAGGAACCATCTTAAGTCATGTCCTCCCAAATGAAAAATGAGGCACCCATTGCATTCTTTTCAAGAACTTTGTCTAAAACTGAAAGGAACTATAGTCAACTTGATAAAGAGGACCTCGCTATTGTATCCACAATTAAACACTTCCATGAATATGTATATGGGAGACCCTTTACCATAATTACAGACCACAAGCCGCGACTTGGGATTTTGGTGGGAAACAAACAAACTCCCCATATATTATCACGAAGAATGACACGTTGGTCAGAATTTTTAGCCTCCTACGATTACCGATTGCAACATCGCCCAGAGAAAACCATTCCTCACGCTGACGCTTTGATCTGCTCGCCACTACCAGACATTATAGAGGACCCTGCTCCAACCGTAACTGTACTACAAATCGAAACCCTCAAATCACCGCCATTAACTGCTCGAGACATAGCCTTGGAGACAAAAAAGGACCCTGTTTTGGCACGAATCCTCAGCTGGGTAGAACGCAGTTGGCCGGTCAGTGCAATCAATGACACGTTCAAGCCATTTAAGAATTGTCAAACAGAACTATTCTCCCAGAAAGGTTGCATAGTATGGGGAGACAGAGTCATAGTCCCAGAGAAGTTGCAATATAGGGTATTGAAAATGCTGCACGAGGGACATCCAGGCATCGTGCGGATGAAGGCACTGGCCAGGAGTTACGCATGCTGGCCTGGTTTAGATAGACAAATAGAAACTTGGGTAGCAAAATGCAGTAAATGCCAGGAGACTTGCTCCGCTCCTCCAAAGACTCCCCCAACTCAGTGGGAAACACCTCGAGGTCCTTGGTCCCGTATCCATATCGATTTTGCGGGACACACAAGAGGACACACTTTCCTCTTAACGGTGGATGCCTATTCAAACTGGCTTGAAGTCCAAAAAATGGAAAGCACCACCACAGACGCAGTCACTAAAAAATTGAATAAACTATTCGCTACCCACGGACTTCCTGATGTCTTCGTCTCAGATAATGGCCCCAATTCACTGCCCTGCCATTCGAACAATACTTGGCAGATCGGGGCATCCGTCATGCGTTAACATCGCCAGCTCACCATGCAGCCAATGGTAGGGCTGAGCGAATGTTCAATTTGTAAAACAGACCCTGCACAAAATGGACCACGGCGACATTGATGACAAAATAAACCGAATGCTTTTTATCCAACACATAACCCCAAACAGCACCATGAACAAAACCCCAGCAGAACTCCTGATGGGCTGGAAACTTCGCTTGCATCTTGATCGCCTCCACCCAAAGTACACGCCAGAACAACCCCCGGGATCCAGCAGCAAGTGTCAGGCATTCCAGAAAGGGCACCCTGTGTTTGCAAAAAACTTCTCGGGCAACCCATTGTGGGTCCCCGCGACAATAACACAACTTACAGGACCCCAATCCTATCGCCTACAAAAGGCAGACGGTAAGATGTGGAAACGCCACATAGACCAACTCTGTTCCAGATTAGTGCTGGAACCTCCAGCTGGTGGGGAGGAACATGGAGGAGGATGAAGAAGAAATCAAAACCCAACAGCCCAGGGAATACTCACCATCCGAGGGAGAACCGAACCAGGGAGTGGCCTCGCCACGTGACAGCACCGCGATGGAGGCGGATCCAGGAAACCCGGAAGACAGCGTTGATGAGGGCAACCCGGAACCACAGTCTTTGCTATCCAGCCCAGCAGACAGCCCACTGGAGCCAGAGCCAGAACCAGAACCAGAACAGAACCCGGTGGAACAGGGCAGGTCGAGCAGACAGGTGAAGCGGCCTGCCTATTTGTGAAAATACGTCACCCCACCCCTCAGATGGAACCAAGGGGGGAGGGGTGTTATGGATTAAACCATCGCAGCGGTACAACCCTGAACACTTCGTCCTACAGCAGGCTTGTTATCCTGCAATTCTCATTGGCCCATGAATAGCGAGTCGTGATTGGTCAGGTTTGGCCAGTCTGATTGGCTGTTAACGGGAACCCCTGATTGGATGCTTGTGAAAGTGATAGACTCAGTTCATTGGTTGTTTAACGGCAGCAAGCTCTATAAAAGAGCTACTGCTGCCCAAGTCTTTTGCTCCATTCTTTCTTGTTAAATAAAGAGTTGAAGTCACTGTCCGATGTCTCGTCTCCGTTCTTTGCGCCCATGCCCAGGACTTAACAACCACTCTGTTGCTGAAGTCATATTTTCTGCAGTCAAGTTTAGTATAGTTAACCTTGAGTTTGTATCTATTGTGTCCTCTCGTATTGTTATGATTAAAACTGAGGTATTCATTTGCAGGTAGGACATTGCAATGTATGATTTTATATGCTATATTTAGATCGGACTGGAGGCAGCATAGTTCTAGGTTTTCTAGGTCTAGAGTTTCAAGTCTGGTGGCATAAGGTATTCTGCAATGAGTAGAGGAGAGGAGAACTATTCTTGTGAAATATTTCTGGACTTTTTCAATTGTGTTAATTTCAGATACATGATATGGGTTCCAGACTGATGAGCTGTATTCAAGTATAGATCCAGCAAATGTTTTGTGTGCTCTAGTTAGTAGTGTGATATTACCAGAGAAAAAGCTACGGACGATTAGATTAACATCTCTTAATGCCTTTTTGGCTATGTAGTTACAATGGGCTCTAGCACTTAGATCATTTGAGATGAGTACTCCAAGGTCCTTGACAAAGTTTGGATACTCAACAAGATCTTGAATATTTAGCTTGTATTTTGTTTTCTGATTTTTTCTGCCAATATGTAAAACCGAGCAAGTTGCCATTTGATTTTGGAGAACTATCTTGGATCTTGGAGAAAAAACCAGTACCAACATCTACCATCTGGGCTACAAATATTTTCTACCATTTCTAATATGGAAATATATATTAGAATTTCTCCCAAAATTTCATTACTTCCTATTTCTTGTACCAAATGGAGCAAATGCACACCTATGAAATAATGTACGCTATATACTGTGTTTTACATTTTACAATGTAGATTGTAAAGTGTATTGTGCACCGTTGACTGCTCACCAAGCCATGCAACAAACACCATCATAAAGTTTGCGGACGACACAACCATGATTGGTCTCATCTCCAGAGAGGATAAGACAGTGTATAGGGCAGAAGTGGAGAACCTGTCTATCTGGTGTTCACAGAACAATCTGTCACTGAATGACCATAAAACCAAAGAACTGATTATGGACTTCAGGAAACATGGACAGGACCACGCCCCACTCATCATCAACAGAGAACAAGTGGAAACTGTCCTTATGATCAGATTCCTTGGCATCCATATTTCAGCTGATATCTCCTGGTTCCCTAATACCAAGGCCATAGTGAAGAAGACTCAGCAGCGGCTGCACTGCAGATTCTCAATCTGGATAAGAAACTGTTGCTGGCTTTCTATAAAGCCTCTGTGGAGACCACTCTGACATATTGTCTAGGTGTGTGGTATGCAGGCTCCATAGTTGAGGACAGGAAAATTGTACAGAGGATGATAAACACAGCTCAAAAGATCATTGGTTGCCCTCTGCACTCCCTGGAAGACTTAGCCAGGTCCCGCTGCCAAAGCTGAATCAAGGTCATGATAGAAGACCCCTCACACCCTGGCAATTATCTTTTTGACCTGCTGCTGTCTGGACAGCATTTTAGGTCAATCAAATCCCACACCACTAGACTAACAAATAGTTTCTTTCCCTGGGCCATCCGAACCGCACATAAACACGAAGTCACTACCTTATTAAGATGTGAAAAGATGTGAAATCTCAATACCCCATTCAGATGTATAATAACATATTACAGTACAATTCATCTCTTGTGTATTATACTCGGCTAAGCATTACAGTCAGTGTTGGATGTATATTTTGTGTATATTCATAGATATTGTACTCTCAAATTGCAAATGGAGACGTGAGTACTCTATTTTTCTTATCTTCATTTTTAAGTGCTTTGGTTTTATTGTTTTGCGAACAGTTGCTGGGGTGCATCCACAGTTTCGTTGTACTTGTGCAATGACAATAAAGTTATTCTAATTCAAATTCAAATTTCAGCAATTTAGGAAAAAAGTATCATGGAATCTACAACTCTTACATTGTAAAAACATATGGACTACACAACCCGATCAGGGCAAAGCAATAGATGCAATCTACATAGACTTCTGTAAAGCCTTTAATTCAGTGGTACATGACAAACTACTCCTAAAACTAAAATCTTACGGTATCTCTGGACACCTGCATTACTGGATAGAAGCATTGACTCAATTAAGAAAGCTGAATTATTTTATACAGAACATTTTGGAGGGAAAGAGGAGGAGACTGAAAAAGAAATGTCACTAATTGAATCCCAAGACGACTGCCAAATAGTGACTGAAAAAGAAGAAGGTGCAGTAGACAGAAAGGTGGAAGTTAAAGAACAACGTGAACCAAGATCCACGAGAGTTACCAAACCTACCTATAAAATATAATCATGGAAGAGAAAAAACTGATTACAATTAACATAAATGGACTTAACTCAGCTGTTAAAAGAAGGAAAACTTTCCATAAATTAGAAAAATTAAAATTTGATATAATCTGCCTACAAGTAGTACATATTAAAAAACAACATGAACAACTGTTGATACAGCCAAAGTTAGGGAAAATATTTACTTCTTTGACACAATGCAAGAAAAGAGGAGTGGTTTAATACATTAAAGATATTATTCCAGCGAAATTGATTTATACCGATGATGATGGAAGATTATTAATTGTGGAAATAATGGACAATAATATGAAAACACTCCTGATTGCAGTCTATGCCCCGAATGACAATCAAGAAGAATTTTATAGAAAACTACATATGAAAATAATCAAACTGGACTATGCTAATATAGTTATGATGGGAGACTTTAATGGAATTGTAGACAATAAATTGGACTATACAACACAGAAAACAACAAAGTAAAACAGAAAAATAGAAAATAAAAAAGAAGATACATCAATGCAGAATGTATGGGATACAATGAAGGCATATGGCAGAAGCTTGATAATAGACTCTACAAGGAAAAGAAATACCATGAAAAGACTAGCCTCTAAGATATTAGTGGATGAGTATAAAGGATTTGAAAAAGAGTTGCGGAAAATGCCACAGAAAAAGGACATTAAGTTAAAAATGTATATAATTAAACATAAAATGGATATAATAGAAAAAGAAGAACTAGTACAGAAAATCAGAGGTGCGAAACAGAACTATTTTGAAGATGCAAACAAACCAGGTAGATAGTTAGCATATAAACTGAGAAAGGAGAAAGAATCAAGGAAAATATTGCAATTAATAGATGATCAAGACCAAGTTTGTTATGGAAGTAAAGAGAAGAAGGAAATTATATGAGATTACTATGGGAAACTATACACACGAGAAAATATTGATGAGGAAAGAGTTAAAAAGTACCTACAGAATGCTAATTTACCTCAGATACCTAAAGAGATTGAAACAATGTTAAAAAGCAATATAACGATGATGGAGTTAATTGAAGCACTTAAGAAGCAAAATAATGGGAAAGCAGGCCCAGATGGTCTTCTGGCAGAATTTTACAAAACACTACAAGAATCATCGAATCTTCAATTGCTAGAAGTTATGAATGAAGTTATGTTGAAGAAGAAGATACCTAAATCATGGTCAGAAGCTTATATTACACTTGTCCCAAGAGAGGAGGCCGATCCATTACAAATTAAGAACTACAGACCTATTTCCTTACTAAATGCAGATTATAAATTTTTTGCTTCAATATTGGCAGAAAGTCTTAAAAAATACCTAAATAATTTTATTCATCCTGATCAAAGTGGATTTTTGCCAAAGAGACAAATTAAAGACAATATGAGACTAATCGTGGACACTTTTGAATACTATGAGGCACACCCTGAAAAACAAATGGCTTTGATATTTTTAGATCACAGAAGGCATTTGATAATGTGAATTGGTGATTCATGTTATTACAGCTGGAACAGATGGGCTTTGGTAAAATATTCATCCAAGCAATAGAAGCTATATATCATAACCAAACGGCAAAGGTAATGATAGAGGGAGAATTGACTGACTCTATTGATATAAGAAAAGGAACAAGACAAGGGTGCCCACTATCACCTTTGTTGTTTGTGCTAACCTTGGAAGGGCTAAACAGAATATTAGAGAAGAAAAGGATGTATAAAAGGGATGAAAATTAAAAAGGAAGAATTTAAGTTGCAAGTGTTAACAGATGATCTGGTTTTCATTTTAGAAGATCCACTAGAAACAACACCAAAATTGAAAGAAAAGATAGAGGTATAGGGGAAGGTGGCTGATTTGAAAATAAATAAAGACAAAACAAAGATTTTGACAAAGAATATGTTATCAAGACAAAAGGAAGAATTGGCAGATATATTGAAAATTCAGGTCACAAATAAGATCAAGTACTTGGGCATACATTTGACAGCAAGATGTAGTACACTAAAAGAGAATAACTATATTAAACTTAAGCAGCAGATAGCGCTAGACTTGGCGAAATGGGAAAATTTACAACTGTCATGAATAGGGAGACTATCAACAATCAAGATGAATATATTACCCATAATTTTATATTTGTTTCAAACAATTCCAATTAGGCTTGGAAAAGACTATTTTGAAGATTTAAATGAAATCGTGTTGAAATATATATGGCAAGGTAAGAAAGTGAGAATAAAATTAAATTTTTGCAAGATGCTAGAATAAGAGGGGGATTTGGTTTGCCTAATTGGGAGTTGTACTACCAAGCTACAAATCTGATGTGGGTCAAGGAATGGATAACATTAAGAAATGCTAGATTGTTGACACTAGAAGGACATGATTTGTTGTTGGGGTGGCATGCTTTTTTTTTTTTTTTTGAAAAGAATTTTATTGATTTTCTACAAACAAACAACACAAACAAAACATTGAAACATCAACTCTCATATGTACATCCAGCGTGTCGGTTGGTTCATCAGTTTTGTGCATTCATTTTGTAGTCTCAATTACAATTATGTTACATAACAACTCATATTGTCAATCCAAACTTATATATCCTAATATCGCTATTAAAAAGAAAGAAACTTTTGACTATACTTTTAATTATTCATGCTTTATGAGATAACAATACTTCAAACAGTTTATTCTGTAACAAATCATATAATCATTTCACATCAATCCTAAAAAACACTTTATAAATATAGTGTCAAATAACAAAGAAAAGAAAAAAAATAAAGATATTCCTTACTGTCTAATATTCTAAATATTCTATTATCGTATTTTATCATCTAGCCATTGATAAAAAAGATCCCAAATTTCATAAAATTGTTTATCCTCTTGCTCTCTAATTTCAAATGTCAATCTACTCATCAAGATCTTATCTAAATCAGTCTGTTTATCATAGAATCCCTCCGTTTTAGAATCTTCATCATACCTTGAATGTATTTGCACATATGAAAACCAATTCATCCTTATACCTTGTTCCTCTAAGTTTTGAATCAATTTAAGTTCACCCTTTTCATCCAATAGTTCCCCATATCTAACTGTTTGTTCCTTCTTATAAATTATAGGATAGGAAAATGCTTCAATAGTCGATAACCAAACTGGAATTTTCAAATAACATTGTCTTTTTATCTTCTCCCAGTTTAACCACAAAGACTCCCGTATATAATGCCTTCTAAAATAACCCTGTGTTTTAGTTCCCTTATACCATAAAAAAGAATGCCAGCCCAACAGCAAATCATGACCTTCTAGTGTCAACAATCTAGCATTTCTTAACGTTATCCATTCTTTGACCCACATCAAACTTGCAGCTTGATAATACAATTCCCAATTAGGCAGGCCAAAACCTCCTCTAATTCTAGCGTCTTGCAAAATCTTTAGTTTTATTCTCGCTTTTTTACCTTGCCATATAAACTTCAACATGATTTTATTTAAATCTTCAAAATAGTCTTTTCCAAGCCTAATTGGTATTGTTTGAAACAGAAATAGAATTCTGGGTAAAATATTCGTCTTAATTGTTGAAATTCTCCCTATTAATGACAATTGCAAGTTTTCCCATTTCTTCAAGTCTGTAGCTATCTGTTGTTTAAGTTTAATATAATTATTCTCTTTTAATGTGCTACATCTTGCTGTCAAATATATCCCCAGATACTTAACCTTATTCGTAACTTGGATTTTCAAAAGGTCTGCCAGTTCTTCTCTTTGTCTCAGTAGCATGTTCTTTGTCATAATCTTTGTTTTATCTTTATTTATTTTCAAACCAGCCATCTCACCATATGTCTCTATCTTTTCCAATAACTTTGGAGCTGTTTCTAGTGGATCTTCCAGAATAAAAGCTAAGTCATCAGCAAAAGCTTGTAGTTTGAATTCTTCCTTTTTAATTTTCATTCCTTTTATGCTTTTATCATCCCTAATATTTCTATTCAACACTTCCAAAGTCAACACTGTTAAGCCGGGGTTCCCCAACCAGGGTTAAGGAGACAAGCTAAACAGAATGTGCAGCGTTAGTCAGATAGGCATACAGATAAATGTGTGAGATAAGTTTGTATGTTAGTTAACATACAGTAAAAATAACAGATACGCTTGTGTTATCAAAAATATAGTTTATTCCACTTAGAGTTTTATAGCATAGTCAAAATAACAGTCCATTAGTCATGTATCGTTTTAGTCAGTCCATTCAAGGATATTCAATTAGCAAAGTCCGTGTAGAATATCCAATGTCAGTTCACTTACAATAAATCAGTCCTCTCACAGTTGATAAATCAACAGTCCTTTCTCTCTCCCGTTCCAGTAGGGGAAAAACGCAGTCTTCAGTCTATCCAGTAATTAGGGATCATCAAGCCAGAGAGAGGAAGCTGCCGTGCCTTGCTTCTTTTATGGTGCTTTTACAACCACTCCCTTGATTACATTCTTACAGTTAAAGTTACAGACACTTTAACTAACAAACCATGATAACATATTTATTATTTTACCTAAACCAGTTAGGGTAAACAATGTTATCCCTAACAAACACAAATAGCAAAGGAGATAGGGGACATTCTTGTCTTGTGCCTTTTCTTATATTAATAAAGTCTGCAAGTTCTCCCTCCATCATTACCTTTGCTGTCTGTTTATTATATATGGCTTCTATTGCTTGAATAAATTTTCTGGCAAAACCCATCTGTTCCAATAGTAATAACATAAATCTCCATTTCACGTTATCAAATGCCTTTTGAGCATCTAGGAATATCAAAGCCATTTGCTTTTCAGGATGAGCCTCACAGTATTCCAAAGTATCCAAGATTACTCTCATATTGTCTCTGAATTGTCTCTTTGGTAGAAATCCATTTTGATCTTGGTGGATAAAATTATTTAAATATTTTTAAGTCTTTCTGCTAAAATTGAAGCAAAAATTTTATAGTCTGCATTCAATAAAGAAATAGGTCTATAGTTCTTAATTTGCAGTGGGTCAGCCTCTTCTTTTGGAATAAGTGTAATATAAGCCTCTGACCATGTTTTGGGTATCATCTTCTTTGACATAACTTCATTCATAACTTCTAACAATGGGATGCTCAATGATTCTTGAAATGTTTTATAGAATTCTGCCGGAAGCCCCTCTGGACCTGGTGCTTTCCCATTATTTTGTTTCTTAAGTGCTTCATTTAATTCCATCATTGTTATATTGCTTTCTAACATTTCTTTAGTCTCTTTAGGTATCTTCGGTAAGTTAGCATTCTGTAGTTACTGTTTGACTTTTTCCTCATCAATATTCTCTTGTTTATATAGTTGCCCATAAAAATCTCAAATAATTTCCTTTTTCTCCTTATTACCATAACAAACTTGGCCTTGATCATATATTCGCTTCAATATTTTTCTTGATTCCTTCTCCTTTCTCAATTTATATGGTAGCCATCTGCCTGGTTTGTTTGCATCTTCAAAGTAATTCTGTTTAGAATTTCTAATTTTCTCTGCCAGTTCTTCTTTCTCTATTAATTCCATTTTATGTTTAATTACATCCAGCTTCAATTTAATATCTTTTTTCTGTGGCATTTTCTGTAATTCAAGTCTTTTCTGTAATTTTCTGTAATTTTCAAGACTTTTATACTCATCTTCCAAGGCCTTAGAAGTTTGCCTTTTCCTAATATTCTTTTTTCTTGTATAATCCATTATCAAACCTCTAGCATATGCCTTCATTGTATCCCAAACATTCTGCATTGAAGTATCTTCTTTTTTATTTTCTCTAAAGAAAAAAGCCAGTTCCTTCTCCATCCGTTGTATAAAATCTTTTTCCTTTAAGATAGTATTATTTAATGTCCATCTCGATCTTTTTTTTGTCCCTTCCATTTAATTGTCATTGGGCTATGATCTGCCCAAGTACTTGTTTCGATATTTGTTTCTTGAATATTGGATATTAATTCTGTTGAGATCCAAATCATATCTAATTTGGACCATGATAAATGTCTATTTGAATAAAAAGTATATTGTTTAGCTTTAACATTTCTTTCTCTCCAAATATCTTTTAAAGATAGTTCGTCTGTCATTTTAAAAAAAGATTTAGGGAGAGCCTTTCTATTTTGCTTGGTTGTTGTTGCTATATAGTCCAGTTTATTGTCCACAATTCCATTAAAGTCTCCCATCATAATTATATTAACATAGTCCAGTCCAATTATTTTCATGTGTAGTTTTTTATAAAACTCTTCTTGTTTATCATTCGAAGCATAAATTGCAATCAAGAGTATTTTTATATTATTGTCCATTATTTCCACCATCAATACTCTTCTGTCTTCATCCGTGTAGATCAGTTTTGCTGGGATAGCCTCTTTAATGTATAGAACCACTCTTCTTTTCTTACATTGAGTCAAAGAAGTAAATATTTTCCCTAGTTTTGGCTGTATTAACAATTGTTCATGTTGTTTTTTAATATGAACTTCTTGTAGACAAATTATATCAAATTTTAATTTATCTAATTTATGAAAGGTTTTCCTTCTTTTAACAGCTGAATTGAGTCCATTTATATTCATTGTAATCAGTTTTTTTTCTTCCATGATTATGCTTTATATTTAGGTCTAACAGCTCTCGTGGATCTCACTTCATGCTGTTCTCTACTATCCACCTGTCCACCTACTGCACCTTTCTCTTTTTCAGTCTCCAGTTGTTCCTCTTGAAACTCAATTCATGAGACCTCTTTCTCTGCCTCCTCTTCTCTTCTTCCAAAAAATTCTGCATGGAAAAGTTCTGCTTTCTCAATTGAATCAATTCTATGTCTCTGCTCTTGCCACGTAAACATTAATCCTTCTGGAATCAGCCATCTATAATTCACTTCGTTTTCCAGTAGCATTTTGGTCAGAAATCGATATTCTCTTCTCTCTCACTCTGCTGGGTATTTGTTTTAAAACCACAATCTCTTTGCCTTTGTATTTCAATGTCTTCTCTCTTACCACTTGTAGTATTTGTGTTTTAATGGATTTTTTGGTAAATCTAATATGGACTTCCTTTGGTAATTTATTTCTCATCGCATACCTTGTATAGACTCGATATATCTCATCTATTCCATCCATCATCTTTTCCTCTGTAATTTCCAAAGCATCTGCCAAAATTTCTATCATTACCGCTGCCAAATTTTCTCCTTTTTCCTCTTCTATATTTTGAAATCTGAGATAAAATTCTGACCTCTCCATCTCCCACCTCAACATCCCATTTTTATCTTGTTCAACCACTGTTAATCTACTGTCAATATTTCCAATCTTCTCCTCTCTTTGTTTACCTTCTTCCTCAATTTTTTGGAATCTCTCCTCATACTTCACCATCATTTGTTTAATATTTTCCACTTTTTCATCAGTCTTCTCTATTCTTTGTTCAATGGTGTCTGATTTTGTCTTGAGATCTTGAATTCCTTGCATAATCATCTGTAAAGTTACTTTTTCTTGTTCTTTATCTTGCTTCAACATTGTCTGAATTAAACGTTGTCCTCCAGTTGGTGGGGAGGCAGAGGTAGAAGTAGAAACGGCAGATGATATTGGTTTCCTGTTCATTTTAATGCTTCCAAATCTTCAAATTCTTTTTAACTTTTAATCCAACTGGTAGAATAACCAATTATAATCCAAAATGGAAAAATCCAATAGTAAAAGGCCCAAAACCAAAGAACAAAAAGGAAAAAAGGAAGAAGAAAGATCTTCAGGTTCTTCTAGACCCTAATCCAATTACGAAGTAATGGGGTGGCATGCTTTTTTATCATGTAAAGAAACTAAAACACATAGATATTTTAGAAGACATTATATAAGGGAGTCTCTGTGGTTAAATTGAGAGAAGACTAAAAGGCAATGTTATTTGAAAATTCCAGTCTGGCTATCGACTACTGAAGCATTTTCTTATCCTATAATATACAAAAAGGAACAAACAGTTAGATATGGTGAAATATTAAATGAAAAGGGTGAACTTAAATTTATGCAAAAACTAGAGGAACAAGGTATAAAGATGAATTGGTTTTCATATGTGCAAATACATTCAAGTTATGATAAAGATTCTAAAACAGAAGGTTTCTATGATAAATTGACTGATTTAGATAAGATTTTGACAGGTACTGATGAAAAGATGATTAAAAAACTGTATGTATGTTTATTAGAAATTAAACTAGAAGAAGAACAAGTTAAAGAAACAATGATTGCTTGGGGGAACAATTTTGGATATGGGATTGATCTAGAGAAATGGCAAAGACTGTGGTCTCAAAATTATAAAATGACAATGTCAACAGCATATAAAGAAAATTTGTATCAGATGTTTTACAGGTGGCATTTTTCCCTGACAGGAATAGCAAGAATGTTCAAGAACAAATCTGAAAAATATTGGAAATGTCATCAAATACCTGGCTTATATTGCCATATGTGGTGGACGTGCACAGAGGCTAAAAAATATTGGACTAAAATTCACACATGATTGGAGAAAGTGACAAAAAACATATAGATTTGAAACCAGAGATATTTTTATTGGGAATTTTACAACACAGTTGAGAAAGTCCAGAAATATTTCACAAGAAGAGTTCTCCACTCCTCTACTCGTTGCAGAATACCTTATGCCACCAGACTTGAAATTCTAGACCTAGAAAATCTAGAACTATGCTGCCTTCAGTCCGATCTAAATATAGTATATGAAATCATATATTGCAATGTCCTACCTGTCAATGAATACTTCAGTTTCAACTATAACAATACTAGAGCAAACAATAGATACAAACTCAAGGTTAATTGCACCAAACTTGATTGCAGGAAATATGACTTCAGCAACAGAGTGTTCAATGTCTGGAATACTTAACCTGACTGTGTTTTTTTTCCCCCAAATCCCAAAAACTGTAACATTACACAACACAAGGTCTACTATTGACCTCACCCCTTTCCTAAGAGGTCTATAGGGGCCTGCATTAGTGCACCAACGCGCCTACCGTCCCTGTCCTATTGTTTATTTATTTTTTTCTTATATGTACCCATGTATTCATAACTATGTTTTTACTTATACCTATTATCTTGTAAGCAATTGACAAATAAAAATAAATAAATAAATAAATTCAAATTCAAATTCAAATTCATCATAACATGGAGAAATTTTCCACTGAGTGAGCAAATAGTATTAACATGTATTTGTAAGAGCAAGTCAACAGGAAAAAAGAAGGAAGAATTAAGAAAGCAACTTGTTCTGAGGGATTGTGTGCTATGATGAGAAAGATGAAAAAGTCATCTTCTGAATAGCTACTGAACCGCAAGGACTGTGCTATTTCAGAAGCTAACATCAGAAGCAACTCAAAAAGACATTCAAACATATTAGAAAGCCCACTGGATGAAAATGACAACCAGAATCAAGAGACACGGCGGAAATTTTACACCATGCTGATAAAAAAAATTCTGAGCATTCAGGGAAAGAAGAAGAAAGATTGAATAATGGGAGACAGAATAGTTGATCTCTATAGCCATTGATACAATCAGTTTACAATAACATGGGCGAAACTTTTGCTGACCTCAGATGTGTAACTGTACCATATACAAAGTCAAAGAAAAGAGTCATGGCAATTCATCATAATTAATGATAAAAAGAGTTCTAATAAATATTTGCCAGCCAAAGTCATTACCTCAGAAAGTCAGTCTGATTGAATGTTTGTTTGTTTTTAAAGTCCTAACAGTAACAAGAACAATTTTCAAATTTTACAGATGGTGAGTATGTTCCACTGGGACATAGATTCCTGTCTGCCTGGAATGCTTACATTTGTACAGGAAGACCTTGACTTACAACAATTTAGTGACCAGGAAGTCCTTGACTTACAACAATTTAGCGACCACTCAAATTTACAATGTCACTGAAAAAAGTGACTTATGACTATTTTTCACACAACCATGACTTGATTCCCATGGTTGCATAATCGAAATTTGCATGCTGAACAAGTGGCTCATATTTATGACAGCTGTACTGCCCTAGTGTCATGTGATCACCTTTTGTGATCTATTGACAAACAAAATCAATGGAAAAGTCAGATTCAATTAACGACCCTGTTAGTAACATAAAAACTGCAGTGATTCACTTAACAACTGTGGGAAGAAAGATCTAAAATGGGGCAAAATTCACTTAACAACTATCTCACTTAGCAACAGGAAATTTGGGCTCAATTGTGCTAATAAGCCAAAGACTGCCAGCAGGTAGCTGGATTCAGTGAGTTACTGGCCATTTCTGATTCTAAGGTTCTATGAAAGGATATACAAAACTTGGTAATTTGGAAACAGGTCTTTTCAGAAAACTTAAAACTGCTCTTTGCCTAATCTCTCTGCCATATATCATTCCAGAACAGTTTCAGTGGTTTCCAGAATGAAATCTAAATTAGAAGTGATTTGAAATATCCTGGCTTCAAAACAGGCTTGTTTTATCCAAAGTGCCCTGTCTCACACCAGTGGTGGTATTAGACTGGTTCAGCCTGGTTCTGGTGAGCCAGTAGGAGCGATGAGCAGTGGAGACTGAACTGGTTCTCTCTGCTGGCTCTGCTGTTGGGTCCACCCGCCCGCCCGGACTCTCATACTCATTTTTATCTGCTGAATTTGAAGCGTAGCTGCTTTGCACGACACAGAATAGTGCCATGCAGCAGCTGCTGAAGCAACCGGGATTGAGCAGACTTGCAGAAGGCGGGTTAGAATGCCTCTACCCCTGCGCAAATGTCTCATACACTTCAAACTACTTCCAATTCCTTCCACAACCTACTAGATCATGTTTGGAAGAGTATGAGCTGGAAGACAGTTTGGCATAATAATTCTGTTCCTAGATTGTCACTTTTCCTGAAGGTTCAGATTCTTGTGTAAAGTTTAAAGGGTGAAAATGCATGCTTGCATTAAATATTGTATTTAAGTTCTCTCATATCTTCAGGTTGGAACTAAGAATATGAAGATGACTTAAATGAGTCAAAAATTTGTGTCTGTCAGTAACTGTAGTATCCACTTCACTCCTACACAGCATAGTAAGAGAAAAGTTAGATTAGCAATATTACTAGTCCATAGGAATTAGAAAAATTCCCATGGGGACACAGATGCATTTTAGGGCACCAGATTAGAGAATATTGCTATACATGTTGCCTTAGAGTAAATCTACCTCATGTCCAACTTGTGTGCTAAAAACATCTATTCCTAACACTTTCTAGGTGTTTATTTAATAGCAGACAGACAATTCAAAGGACATAATAGTTTATAGTTCTATCCTTTACAGTTCTCTCCCAACTGTTCTGATTATTGTCCTGAGTCCCATTAGACACAATCAAAATATCTTAGCTCTTTTCCTGAAATTATTCATCTCCCCAAGGTGAATCTTAAATCTTTTTGTTTGCAAGTGCTGCCAGTTCAATAAAAAGCATGCCATCTGCTCCACTCATGGGTTCACTGAAGGGGATTTGCAATGCTGAGGTCTCCTGAGAACTAGGAGTTTACTCTTCATCTTAGAATACTGCCTGTAGCAGAAGCATGGAAGCAACAGAGGCCTGAAGCCTTCCATTTTTAAATAGAGACTCATTCCCAGGATGTGAATGACACCCTCTCCAGATTCACAACAAGGCACATCACTCAGTTCATATTTCAATAGCAATAGCATTAGACTTATATACCACTTTATAGTGCTTTACAGCCCTCTAAATGGTTTACAAAGTCAGCATATTGCCCCCAACAATCTGGATCCTCATTTTACCAACCTCAGAAGGATGGAAACCTGAGTCAACTGATATTTTTCAGTTTCATTGCACACATGTTGTGCATTGACAATAAATATTTGATTGATTGATTGGTTTATTTATAAAATTTATTAGCCACTCATCATAGGTAATTTGGGGTGGCTTGCAGTCATATATAAGGTAAAACATAAAAAGTTAAAAACAAACATTAAAACCAAAGATACATGGAGAGTGTGGGAGTAGAGTGGGGTGAGGTGGGATCTGTTATTACTCAGTCAACCACCTCCATTGTGCTCTTCTCCTACTGGGGCCCCAAGCTGACTGGCAAAGCCACATCTTTGGACTCTTATGAAAAGATAGAGGGTTGGAGCCAACCTCACATTGGGGGACATGATGTTCCAGAGAGCAGGCTCAAAAGCAGAGGCGGCCTAATTACAGTTTCACATTTTCTTAAAGATACAGTTTTAAAATGTTTATCCTGGTTTATATATTTCTAACCCAAATAGCTGTTAGGTGACTCATATTCCTAACACCAACAGTGGGGGAATTAAAAAAATTTAACTACCAGTTCTGTGGGCATGGCTTATTTGGTGGGCGTGCTTGTGGTCATGTGACTGGGTGGGTGTGGCCAACTCAATGTCATTCACATCAAGGGGTGCCTCACCTGGCCCCTCCCCTCCCAGCCATTCCTTGTCACCCAGTCTCAATTTATCTATAGTTCTGTAAAAGTGTTGTTCATCTTTTTTGACTTTATTATCTGCATACTATAGATGTACTTTCATGGACCACTGAAAGGAGCAAATGGCTCACATGCTTTACTCAAGAGTGTGATAGGCAACAGGCTTTTTAGGGGGCTGCCACAAAGAAAGGGGGACAATGTATTTTCCAAAGAAGCAGAATGCAAACAAGAAGCAATGGATGGAAACTGGACAGAGAGAAGCAACCTAAAACTAAAGAGAAACTTCCTGACAGTGAGAACAATTAACCAGTGGAACTGCCTGTCTCCAGAAGTTCTGGGTGCTCAATCACTGGAAGTTTTCAAGAAAAGACTGGACAGCCATTTCTCTGAAATGGTACAGGGTTCACCCCAAGGTCCCTTCCAAGTATTATTCTGACACCTTTCCCAGGATTTCTACTCAGAGTTTGGCATCCTCAGTTTTCTTACCTGAGTTGGGGTTGGACTAGAAGACCTCCAAGGTCCCTTTCAATTCTTGTTAAGCTCATGTGTATTTTATGCTCTGGACTGTTGACATTGAATGCATGTAAACCCTGAAAAATATGTGGTAGCCCTGGGCAAAAGAAAGACAGAAAAATCACTCTAGGTGAAGGGACAGTGTAAAATATTAACACATGATAAATAATGGAACAATTAAAAATAATAGCACAGTTTTCTCTCTCTCTCTCTCTCTCTCTCTCTCTCTCACACACACACACACACACACACACACACACACACACAAAGCACTTAACAGACAAGCATTTGGGAAGCAGCTCCTTTAAATTTCTCCAAGGCTTGAGTGGATTCCCCCACCACTTCTGTCAAACTACACTCCGTCTCACTCCAGACACTAACTTACACCAAGGAAAGTGATACTTGCAACATCCATGGGGAATCCTTGGAGAAGTTTTTCAAAGACCTGCTTCCAAAATGCATTTCTTTTATGTTGCAAAAGTGCTCCAAGGCTCGATTCACCTCCACCCGCTCTGTCAGACCGCACTCTTTCTCACTCCAGACACTTTAACTCACAAGGGGAAAGCGATACTTGCAGCGTCCATACCTTTCTTCCTTTTCCCTGGGGAGGAAGAGGACGTGGGGAATGGAAAGCTAGGAGAGCGATCACAAGTGAGCAACTGGGCGACCGCGTTGGATGTGTGGCCAGCCAGGGATTGCCATCGGTTCGGCAACCCATGCCAAATAACCGCTACCAGTTCACCCGAGTAGGTGAGAACCGGTTGAATACCACCTCTGGTACCCAAAGCCATTCAGTCTTACTAGGGTTTCAATTAGGATATTTGTCAGCCTTTTGTGTAGATAGCAAAGAGATTCTGAAAGCCTCCATGCACAAACGATGCATTGTATTGTGGTCCTTGAAGGTTGGTAAAAGCATTTTGAAGTCATTGCCCATAGAAATTATAGAGCAGTGAGTTTGAAGTAATTGAAATCATTTCTCATAGAAATAGTAAAGCGGTGTTTCTCAACCATGGGAAGTTTAAAATGTGTGGACTTCAATTCCCAGAATTCCCCAGTCAGCATCTTTAATGTTCCCAAAAGTTCAGAGACAGGTTGCCTTATATTTATAGCAGATCAAATGGTGTTTTCAGATAGCTGTTGAGTGAAACTATGTTTCAGGAAGGGACTTTTTAAAAGGTGCTGTTGGCATGTCAACAGACATTCCTGCTAATATCAGAAGCATTTCTTGAAATGCCAGCAATGAAGCAGCACATACAGCCAACACTGACGTCACTTTCCACTCATTCCCCTTTCATTCCAGATTTGCGATACAATAAAAATGTGCATTTAAGTTGCCTTCAGATATTCTATCTATCTATTTTGACTTCCTGGGAATTTGCAGATTGCTCATATACATCAAGCTGAACACATTGCAGGAGGAGTTTGAAACTAATTTGATAGTCATCTTTCCCAGTACTCATATACTGCTTATAGATGCTCAATTATTCATGCTTAGATTATTTGATATATCTCTTTCTATTTGATATATCTCTTTGCTATTTGATATATCTCTTTCTTACTTGCCTATATATTCTCATTGTTTTGTGAGGTGCCTAATGCTCTCAGAACTTGATTGTTTTCTTGCAGATGTTTCATTACCAAATTAGGTAATATTATCAATGATGATGTAATATAGCACTGATGATGTGTACTGGTTATATTATCCGGTTTGATAATGAAACATCTCCAAGAAAACATCCAACCTCTTTTTCATACCACATTTGATCAATTCACATTAGATTGACCCCTTGTTTCTGTGACTGTCACCAGGCTGTCTAGTGTGCCTTCCATAAAGTACCATACTCTAAAATGATCTAGGGGAAAAAAAATGAAAGCAATAGCTGGTCAAATGCAGTTTGAAATGTCATGAGAAACAAGTTTATCCTGCCTGTACAAGCCGTGAAAGGAGCTGAGTGAACATTCTAGTCTAAACTGCACCTAACAACAGTTGCTGGGTTTGCTAAATCATCACATCATTAAATTAGCAGTTGTGTGTTTCATGTGGTTCATATAAACATTCTTACTGATTGTTCCTCTAAACTTTCTTTAGCTTTCCACACCCCAAAATGATTCCAAAATAGACAATTGTTTTCCAATATGGTTGAATGGTATATTGTGCGAGATATAACATTTTAGGTATGACTCCCAATATATATGACTCAATTGGGTAACTTATTTATGGAACAAGAAAAAAATACAACAATATTTCTTGAGAAAAATGTTTAAAAAGCGGATTCTCACTGGGCTTCATCAAATACTGAATTTGGCTGTCGATTGCAAATGCATGTTGTTGTTGTTTTTTAGGAGGTATACACTTATAAGTATATCAAGTAAATCTTAGGTAGAGAAATAATAATGTACAAATGTGCAGCTTTTCTCTAATAGAAGTGGCCCTCATTATTTAAAGAGGTTCTGCATCAGCCTACAACAAGGGTAGGGAGGATACACATTAATGATAATTGGAGAATTAGGATTTTGGAAATTATCAAAAAGGTGCACCAAAGATTAGAGAGGTGTAATAGGAAGACTGATCAGGGCTGAGCAAGTTGATGAGAAAGGAAAAGAATAGCAGAAGTTGCAGAAGAAACATCAGGGCTAAGATTTCTGGAAGGTTTCTGGGAGGACGGGAGTGGGGGTGAATACCCAAATGATATGTTCTGTGTGTGTAAAATGGTGGGTCAGAATCAAGTCCCAAAAAAATCCTTGAAGTAAAGTCTGCATTTATCAACCATGACTATATAAGAGAAAGGATACGATGCATAAGGTGACAAGAATATGGTTGCTAATACTTCTTTTTCCAGGAATGGCTGCAACTGTTACACTAGATATCAATGAACAAATACTCTCTGGCCACACTTCCACCTGCTGTTCCCAATGAGAGGTGAGGATCCTGGAGTACTCCTAAGTTGCACATCAATTTGTTATATGATCAATAGTATATAAGGTTGTCCAGAGGTCTAGCAGAAATAATAAGTTTATGCTCCACCTAACTAGGCTCTAACTAGGTCAGTGATTGGACCTGTAATTTAGTTTAGTTTACTTTATTTTCATTGCATCTCATACAATGAAATTAAATGCCATCGTCAGTGTACATTATACATAAAAAAATAAAATAAAACAAAAATACACATCCTTACATTCTATACAATTGAATTGAAAACCCTCCCCAAAATTTCTTCCCACTGCCAAGGCTGAAACTTGACTAAAAGGTTCTGATAATCCATTTCTTCCAAAGTCCTTTGCAGCTACTATCTAACCTTTCAGTGACCTCCCTTAACAAGATAGTTGTCTAATATCATTGGGTCCTAGATTAGTCATTTTAAAGGATGTACCAATATGCTCTTTAAACACAACTTAAACCACAATTCTCCTCCTGCAGTGAGTCATTTTCAAAATGATTGAATTTTCAACTTCTGCCTTGGGCAAGGGGTTCGACTAGAAGACCAAAAAGACCTCTTTCAGATCTATGAAAAACCTCCTATCCTGGCCTTATATATAAGCCAGGCAACATAGGGGTCAAGCCTAGAGGTGGGAGGGCTCTTCTCACTAAGGCCCCTGGCCATATCCTAATGTGAAGAATGTAGACCTGACCATGGGCACAGGAAACGATTGAAAGGTCTGTTAAAGGGCAACTTTCAGAACAGACAATTCAATCCTGATAGAAAAGAGAGCATTAAAAATAAGCTCAAAAACTCTTATCATTTTGAATAATATAAGATGGAACAGACAGAAACTCTGCCAGCTATTTGACATTCTATTATTCTACTTGACAACAATAAGCTCTCTTCTTGGAATTCTTACTACATCTGTTACAGGGCCTTGCCTATCTCAACAAATTCAATATTTTCTCAAATAATATTGTAAGTTTTCACCCTTAGCACTTCCATAGACTCTGTCCAGTGATCTTCCAACTCAAAAAAAAAAAAAAAATGCAAGTGGTTCTATCTGCAGAGTGTCCAGACTCCAGTAAGTCCGGAGTTTTTAGAAAGTTTAATAAGCCTCTTTCTAGCTGTTCTTCATTTAAAGCACAGGATTACTTTTTAAATGGGCTGAAGTTGGATTTTCACCCATGCTCACTCAGATTTGCTTGTGGTCTTCCACTAGCATTCCTTCAGGCACTATGAGATTGATCTAGGGAATTACTACTTGTTGAAACAAATTATTAGGTTTGGTGTATAAATAATAGACTTCAGACATCATATTAAGCCCCAGCTTTGCATGCTCAGCTTCAGCTTAACTAGGTGTGAATCCCACCACAATGTAATTCTCCTGTGCTCTCATATGCTCGAGTCACAAAAGCAGATCCACCAAAGAATGCAAAAGCCAGAGGCATGCCTGCACAATTCCTGTGCACACATAAAGCTTCGATAGACCACAGGTTTTACTGGGCTTCTTGTTGTTTCCTTCAATTTATCATGGTGATGTTAAGTGATCATAATGAAAGTAGACAGTAAAACCTTGAAGGGTTTGTCAAAAATGGTTTTTGTCAGCTATGATAAATGTGAATGGCAAAATATTCACCAATTCCCAGGTAGTTTTCCATCTACCTCAATGTATTCATGAAACTTCTCAATTTGGGTCCATTCACTTCCAGTGACATACATTCTAAAACATCTCTTTGTATGTAAGATGCTGTTATCAGATGTGGGTGAAATGAACAATATGCAAGTCCAGACAAAGCATCCCCCACATGTTGTTTGCTGAGGAGGAAGCAGACTGCCATTGGCGTGAAGTGAACTTTATTTGCCCCTCCATTAAAAAAAAATTAAAGTGAAAGCACATAATAAAAATCTATGTGAATTGTTATCATCTAATGATATACTAGAACAGGTCAACCATTTAGCAACAGTAGAACAAAAGATTAAAAACATAAAGAATGGTTTTCATAACATAATTTGATTGGGATGACCTTTGAAGCTCTGTAGGTGCCATGAAGGCACACTAAACACTATTTGTCAGTACTGCAAAAGGTGTTGATGATAAAAGCACTTGAAAAAGCTGGGTCACATTTTTACACTTTTCTAGGACACTTTGATTAAATAATAACAATAATGAAATAAAGGGAAACACTATCAGCTGTCATTAAAATTATCCACACAAAAATATTATGCAGGATTATTGATGCCTATTGTTGAGCATAGCAGCCTCATGTAAAATGATTAAGAACTCCTAGCTCTCAATAACCTCTGAAGAAGCTAAAATCACAACTAAGTAATAAGAGTTTATTTTTAAAAACTGTCAGATTTTATTTTTCTCTTCTTGAGAACTGATAGAGTTGGCTTGAGGTCTGAAGTCTACTACTGCTGCTTTGATATGTGAAAACTTTCAAACAGTGCTGGTCTTATAGGTCAAATGATAGTTCAAATTAAGCTTCCACTAGGCAAAACTTGAAAAGCTAGGAGTTGGTGGCAGTGAAGTTACCTCCAAGATTACAAAGTCTAACATTTCCTAAAGAACCATTCTTACTGCAAATCTCAGTTTCATGTCTTTTTTTTTTTAGATTCAAAACATGTAGAAATTTATGTAGAAGCTTATGTTTGGGACAGTTCATATCCATAAATAAAAGAATACTAATTCATTTTCTTGTAATTATACTATAGTCTTATGTGTATACAAATGCATTCATATGAATGAAATTACTTTTTAGTCCATTCTTATATTATGTTCTTCAAGCCACCAATGAAAATCAGAACTGAAGACTCAAAATATTCTCAAAGGAGTATAGTTAATTCTTCTAATCCAAAGAAAAATTAAAACTGGATTATACCAGGTATATAATGCAAAAGACTTGCAACAAACCCTTAGCTGCTACCTTAGCAACAAACCCTTAGCTGCTACCTCTTTCCAAATACCTGGAAAGGTAAAATACAGAATTTATGACAATTCAAGATAAAACTTGTAGATCCTGAATGTACCAATCGTCAGCATTTTTCTCATTTATATCTGTGGAAAGAACCACTCTGTTGAGATAATCCACAATTGTTCACAAAGCTACATTCTTTTCTGAAACAGTTAAGAAAGTCAATTTGTCAGCAATTCTAATAAGTATATGGAGAATTTTTGGTGGTGTGCAAATTAAAATGTGAATTGCTCTTACTGTTTTGACCATTTAAAGGGAGCACAAAGAACCAAGTGAGAAAAGGCACTTAGTTATATTCGATCACATGGAAAGTAGAGTTGCTAATTTTGCTCAATTTCAGATTCAACTTCAAATTGTTGTTTAACAAGTTACCTTTCAATGATGGGATTCAAATGTTTTTACTATCTGTTCTGTGAGTGTGGCTTGGTGGGCATGGCAGGGAAGGATACTGTAAAATCTCCAGTCAGAGGTGGTATTTGCCAGTTCTCCAAACTACTCAAAATTTCCGCTACCGGTTCTCCAGAACTGATCAGAATCTGCTGAATACCACTTCTGTTACCTTCCCTCTTATTCACCAGTTAAGTGGTTCTGAATCTCTCATATTCACAGCCCGCCTTCCACTATTTCAGCCACATGGCAGAGGGGAAGAAAAAAATTTTTGGAATGGATATGTAACTGGGGGCGGGGAGAATCCACATTCATAAGCAACAGTAAAAGATTCACTCAAGGAGAAAAGATAATGATGACAAAAATGCAGATGTTCAGTGCTTAAAGGATTAAGGAGAAATGTATCAATCCCAGCCCTTTAAACACATAATAGCTATGTCTGCTAAAAACTCAATCATATCAGATTGCAATATCTGTGGACTAGATGAGAATTTTCTACTCTGCTGAACCAGAGCTTTACACTTTCATTAGCTCACATTCTCTGCCATGACACAAGTGCCCTCTCATCAGATGGAAAGCTGAGCTGAGTGGTGCCGACAGGACCAGGCAGATAAAAGGAAACTGATGAAAGTGCTACATGTTTGCCTTGTGGATAAACACAGCAAGCAGCTCTCACTGACCACCATTTTTTTGTTCTTGGTGGACAAAGGAACTTGGTCTATGGCTCGGATTCCTCTTTATATACAGGAAGGGGATTCAAATCTAACTAAATGTTATTTTTCCAAATGTGTTTTTCAGGAAATCAAAGGAGGGATTTTATATCCAAGAGATCATTTATGGTTTCTGTTATGTATGTAAATAGTTTAAATAAAAGCAAGCTTGGGGTAAAGTGCAGGGTTCTGGCCCTGCACTTCTGATTGGGTGTTAAGGGCTCAATCGGATTGGTTGGGTTCAGAGAATCCGATTGGCCCTTAACGAAGGACTCTTATTGATTCTGGAGCTAGCGTCTTACAGCTCACTATTGGTTATTTCACAATAAGGTCACCTATATAAGGCAGAATTGTTGTTGTTCACCCTCTTAAGTCACTATGGAATAAAGAGCTGAAAGTTCACCAACTAAGATTGTCTCCAGTCATTTCACCCATGCCTGAAACTATATCAGTTTCCATTGGAGTTGCTGTAAAATTTTGCAAAGGGACATGAACATTTACCACATAACATGAAGATAAATAGTACTCTTCATTATATTCCCAATCATTACATACATTGTCCAAAAACTGAACCAGGAAAGGAGAATAGAAGGAGGCACAAAAATACCAACAAATCTGTACATTTCTTCCTGTCTGGGTAACTTTGCAACAGAGTCACTGTTTGTGAGGTGGGCAACCATATATATTCCCTGAAATAAATATATCAACTAATAAATAAATAAAATGATGCAATAAAATTTGTGAAATTTTCAGTTGTTATTGTAGTTTATGGTAACATCTGAAATACATTTAGAAAAAATAGTATGATAAGGACTGCAGTCCTTATCTGAATGAACTGAATGAACTCAGTGTAAGCTCACTTGCATTTTGGGACATATATTTCTAAAAGGACATTACTCAGTTCATTTAGAGATATAGAAATATATTGATTATATGTGGAGTTCTACAGAGGAATTTTTGAGTCTATCATCTGCACCTCTATAACTGCTGGTTTGGTTCCACAACCCAATAGGAAAAACACAGACTTTAGAAGATAATAAGGACTGCAGAAAAAACAGTTACTACCAACCTGCCTTCAATTGAGGACCTGTATACTGCATGAGTCAAAAAGAAGGCTGTGAAAATATTTACAGTCCCCTCACATCCTAGACATAAACTGTTTCAACTCCTTCCCTCAAAACGACTCTATAGAGCACTGCACACCAGAACAACTAGACACAAGAACAGTTTTTTCCTGAAAGCCATCACTCTGCTAAACAAATAATTCCCTCAACACTGTCCAACTATTTACTAAGTCTGCACTACTATTACTGTTACTCTTCTCATCACTCCTTATCACCATCCCCTCCCACTTGTGACTGTATGACTATAATTTTGTTGCTTGTATCCTTACGATCTATATTGACTGTGATTTGATTGCTTATTGTACGCTATGACTATCATTAGGTGTTGTATCTTATGATTCTTGACTCTTGACAAATGTATCTTTTATTTTATGTATACTGAGAGTATTTACATCAAGACAAATTCCTTGTGTGTCCAATCATTATCAGCCAATAAAGAATTCTATTCTATTCCTTTTGTTTCCATGTTGCATTTACTCTCAGCTATCTTCTGGCATGATCTCTCCATCAGGAATGACCCTGGGAAAATTAAGTGGAAGGAGTTACCAAAGAATTGGGGGGGGGGTGTTGTTACAGTTTTTAAATACAATATTCTGTAACTGTTGTTTTCTATGACTTATGACCACAACTGAGCCCACAATTTCTGATGCTAAACAAAACAGTTGTTAAATTAATTTTGCCCCATTTTACGATCTTTCTTGCCACAGTTGCTAAGGGAATTACTGCAGTTGCTAAATTAGTAATGAGGTTGTTAAGTGAATCTGGCTTCCCCATTGACTTTACTTGTCAGAAAGTCATAAAAGATTATCATATGACTCCAGGTCACTGCAATGGTCATAAATATGAGTCAGCTGCCAAGGGGCCGAATTTTGATCATGTGACCATAGGGATGCTGCAATGGTTGTAAATGTGAAAAAATGGACATAAGTCACTTTTTCAGTGCTGTTCTAACTTTGAACAGTCAGTAAATGAACTGTTGTAAGTTGAGGACTACCTGTACACTGTTTCCTTCCTGTATTCATAAATGAGAAAACAGTAGTAGAAATGTATTCCTATGTTAAGAGTCAAGAGATACCTGTGCTCCACTGATATGAGAAATAAATCAAGGTAACAAGGTGTATGGAATGCTTCATTTTGGACAATTTCAACCAATCAGAGCAATTGCTTTTCCGAATCTGAATTTTTAACCTTTGCATCTTTTTCTATCTGGATTATAGCCTGTTGGAACATCACTTTTCACAACAAAGTCAAAATGGGAAGAAAACAATTATATACTGCTCATCATATTTCTGACTCTTCAAATATACTTATTGGCCTCCTGTCACATACATTTTAGATATGCTGTGTCAACCACAAAAATGGTTGAAAATGAAGCACAAAATAGAAATCTACTCAAAAAAACTAGAAAAATAAAAGGATAATGAGATATACAAGTCTTAGAAATGCATGCATTTCCATTTCTCTTTGATGTTCAGCCTTGTGCCAGTTTTTCCCATTTTATTTCATCACGGTCCACCACAAATCTGTAACCCATCAAATTACAATTTTGGGGGGAAGGGCAGCCATCTTGAAAACATCACATCCAGAAGTGTCAATAAAAATAAAATCATTGCATTATTGCCATCTTTTCCTTGGGAAATGTTCCAAAAAAGCATTAATAGGAAGTATTATTATCCTCCTATCGAAACATAGATTCAAAAAAGAATCTATGGAAAGAAACTTTCAACTGACTACATGTTTGCTTCATCAACAGTTTCTTATGCTCTATGTGAATTCTGACACAATAATAAACATAAGCCAAGTGCTGCTTTTTGATACAATCTGTCAGTTTTCATTGTGCCGTCATACATGTTATCCTCTGGTACTTTCCAATTCACTCTAATATCCCTTGTAATAACAAGAACCAAAGTACTGTCACACAAATCTGATTGAAGTCTTCCTTAGATCATAATTTAAAGTACCCTTTCTGTTTATCATTTCTGCACAGCAGTTTTCTGAAGCCCAATTGCTTATATGTATGAGAAAATTGCTAAACTATTTAAAGTAAGAAATCAAGATGTTTATTTGCCAAGTTGGGAGGCAAACAATAATGGTGATGATCATGCATGTTTGATCTCAAATTCAAATTGTTGCGGAAATGCTATGGCTTAGAGAGATCTTTGACTCCAAAAGAAATTCATTAAACATTTTATGAAGTCTGAAATTCTCCTCTGTGTGCAGGAGACATGTTTGTGTAAAGTTCAAAAAGGCAAGAAGAATTTGAGGTAGGAGAAAAGGAGATTGGAGAGACTTCTGCTTGGAGGAGCAATACTTCTGCAAGGAAGCTGAGAAGTTTCCTCACATGGCTACATGTACTAAATTAAGCAGTAGGGAAGTTCATCCAAAGTGCACAAATTATCATGTTCAATAAGCCCAAAAAATGACTCTGAGGCATGAATGAGCTTGTCAGTTTTTCTCTACCTCTTCAGCAAATGATGAATTCACTCTGTGCCTGTGCTGTAACCCACGAGATCTGCCAAGCTTTGTCATTATTCTTCATTCTCAGTCAAGCTGAAATGCAGGCTGTAGTTAAACAAATCTGCTTTTATGGCGCAAAGCACAGTGAAAGAGAGCTGATTACTGCCTGACACATTGCATTAGGCTGTGGTGTAAAGCAAGGTTGATAATAACTCTATTGTTTTTGGTGATTTGGCCTGGTATGCGCCACACATATGCCAATTTTTCTGCTTTCTGATTCAGGGAAACAAATGTTGTGTGCAAGGTCTTTTATTGGGTGCAATGCATTTCATTTTATGTGTATAACATAGCTAACAGGTAATGAAGAATGTACTTTGCTATTGTGTAAAAAGATTTATATATATATATAAAATGGTATATACCAGATTAAATTACAGGCTATTTTCATGATTAGCAGCCAAAAATCTATAAAATACATCTAAAACTGTTCAGGAAGCAAGTTGTCAGGCATTATTCCAGATGATTTAGAATTTATTTTCCATCCACCAAGCATCCACTCAATCCCTATACCCAGATCAAAACAAACACATGCACCTCTTGGTTCAGCAAGCAAAATTTAGATTTATAGAAGCTACATGTTTAGTGATTTACTAAACATCATGAAGATACAAAAAATAACTGGCAAAAGCAAGAGAAAAGTCAGGCAGAAGAAAAGCTGCTTTATGGTGATTTACTAAACATTAGGAAGCATTAAAAATAACTAGCAAAACAGGATAAAAGTCAGGCAATAAAAATATAGGAGAAAAGATATGACACAGAAATATTTCCATAATCTGTCTCTCTTTATCAGTATTTCTCAACCTTAGCCATTTTAAGATGTATGGATTCAAGGAATTGAAGTCCACACTTCAATGGCTGAAGTTAAAAAACACTGCTCAATACCAAGAAGAAGCAATAATGTGAGTGATTAGCATGGACAGTCCCAGAGGGCGTATAAGCTTTAACCCTTTTATGCCCATAAGGGAAGCATATGGAATATAGGATACTAAGTGATCCTACCTTTGTCTGGCACTATGAAAAAAAAATAATGTGATGGATTTGGTGATAAAACCATCAAAAATCACAATCTCAGCTAAATGTGTAGGAATTATTTAAGAAGCAGAATTTTAAAAAAGCATCTTTGTGTGCTTTGATATAGAATAGGAGATTTTAAAAACTCTACAGTCCTGTTTCTTGGCACTTTACAGCATTACAGATTAGAAGGGAAGAAGAGGATTCAAGGCTTATGTAGGAATCCAGGTGGTATATTTAGGAAGGCACCCTCTTAAAACAAGCTGTCAACCTAGCTATCATCCAAGAAACAATACCACTTCTTAAGGATTGTATGTTATGTCCATGTACCCCCAATTACCTTTCAATCCACCTCACCTTGCTGTTTAAAGCCACAACTGAGTAAAAGGTGTTTGAGTGAACCCCAAAGAGTAAATAACCATACAGTAAATAAGAAAACCAAGAAAATGAGACATGTGATATTCTGAACTGGGTATGTAATAAATTAATTTATAAACTTCCAAGACTTATAGAGCAGCTCAAGGAAGGAAAATGTACTAAATGCTAAGTTACCGCTAATCATAAGTAAATGTCTGAGACCATATTATGGCATAGGGCTTGTCATCTCTCCTTCCAGTCAATAAAGAAAAAAGGCATACTTACTCAGAGAAGGCTTTGGCTTCTTAATTATATATGAACATAATTCCTCTGTTTTCCCATTGGAATCTAATTAATAATTACACATATAACCTATACCTAGCACTGGGTAATCAGAATAGTTTTTAAGTGCAGAAGGAAACACTTAATAGATTTTAAGTGCAGAAGACTGAGGGATATAGAACTAGACCTTGAGCAGTTAACTAAAAACATCCCATTCCCTAATATTAGCAGTAGCCTTGCATTTTATTATTAAAAAATTGAGACTAATAGGTACAGTATTTGTTTGCTGCAGATCCTGCTTTTGAAGATCCTGCCTGCTTTCTGTTTCATTTGATGCAAATTAATATCTTCTACCTATAAAATAGTCATATTGAATTTGCAGATCCTGTGCCTATACATTTGCTCTTACAAAGTTGCAACATGTGACTGTTGATTGTAATGGTATCACATTCAGTTTTAGAATCTCCTTTGGTTGGCTCCGCACAAGGGTACCCATGACACAAGTGCCTTTCTCACTTTGTGATTCTAATGCAGAAAATATGTGTCAGGATGCAATGACCCAGAAATGAGTTATAACAAGAGCTTCGGCAAACCTAGCCAACAACCTCTCATCATCACCCATGTAGTAACAAAGATCAGTATGTCATCAAAAGGACCTTCAAAGTAAGATGGGTGACAGTTAAGGGTGGGTATTTGAAATACCCTGTTCTGTTCTCTGTTTAGAATCTTACCAATGCTCTATTGAATTGAATCATATCAATTTGACTTACCATATACAATTATAGCTCTCACATAGGCTAGTTTTCTGAGGCTCACTTTCCCTGGACTTTCTTTTGCAATGTGCTCATTTCTTATTCCACAGTATTATGTTTTCAAAACTTGTTCTCAAAAGACACTCTCTTCTCACACAGCATCTGTTTGCTATATTTTACGCCTGCCAAAACACACATCTGATACCCTCCTCTTCTGTCAGTTACTTCCAGCTGACAGTACCAGGATGTCAAACCCAACCTTTATGATCATAAAATAATGGTATTGGTATAAGTCACCTTAGTATGATAAAGGGCAATGGGTCAAAGGATAAATGGCCTGGACTCGGCTTTGTTCCCAATTGTGTTAGAACCACTTATTTCCCTCCTCACCCTGTCTTTTGACAAGTCACTTACTGAGATTTTAATTACTAATCTTACAAAATTGAGAACAATCACAACAATTGTTCCAGTTTGACTCAACTGAACCATATTTCAGCCTTCATCATTCTAAGTAAAGATTTTAGCGATAGTAGTATCAGAAGGTGGGAAAAAGCAACTCCATTCAAAAAAAATCTGTATAATTAGCCAATCATCCATCCATCAAAACATTGCTATTCTTCCTAAAACATTTAGGGTTATATATTTAAATCCTACTGCTCAGTAATCAAACAAGTGCCT
This sequence comes from Hydrophis major, assembly GCA_033807585.1. Taxonomy (NCBI): domain Eukaryota; kingdom Metazoa; phylum Chordata; class Lepidosauria; order Squamata; family Elapidae; genus Hydrophis; species Hydrophis major. Next base: position 33,059,642 of record CM066332.1, on the reverse strand, counting down.
CCAGAAATGACCTAGATTTCCTAGCAAATATTTTTGTACAATGATCCTAACAAAAATAAGATACATTAATATCTGTTCAAAATTTGCAAAATATTGTCCATTTCCAAATGACAATTTGTTGTGCCCAAGGACCATCTAAAATTTAAAAAAACATTTAGCATTTAATTCCATCCTGAGAATTTGTGTAAACATGCGTTTAAAAAATTAATGTAATATATAATGTAAACTACATTGAATGCCGATGTTTCAAGACAAAATGCTACAAGAAAGTGTGGGGAGAATACAATATAATTCTGCTTTAAAATCTATTGTTATTTATTTTCCTTTCAGCAGAAAATCTTGGCATCAGGATGCAGATTGAGAATAAAAAAACAGAAAAATTGCTACAGAAAAATAGTGTTTCTGATTACTGAGTGCTGAAAACTTCTCACACATCAACAGTTTTATGAAATAAAAAATCCTACAATCCATAAAAAGAATGTTTACATAAGATGTCCAATTTAGATTTGTACCACATCTTTAAGCAACAAGACGTGTGCAAATGCTTGGCGTGACTACCGAAGAAGTTCTTCACCTCCAGCGCAGCTGGTTAAGAATGTTTTATGCAAGCTGAATTGGGCCCAAATGCCTTTACCAAGATAGCTCATATAGTCATTTTCATGTTATTTCAGCTTCAATGGATTGTTGAGACTTCAGGCAAAAGAGAGAGCAGAGATTTAAACAATAAATAAATAGATAAATCACACCAACCTTCTCCACCATCAAAATGCTGCTGAAAACCATGCCCCAATTCTTTCAGTGTATTAAATACTACCCCACTTGGTATAGGCCTTTCCTATTTAAATTTCAACAGTAATTATTTATGTGGATCACTTTAATTTTTCATAGTGAGTGCCTTCCATCCTTCCACTCTGTTAGATCCAAGCCGCAAATGCAATGCAAAAGGTAACCACTTTTTAACCTCCCAGAGATCATTTCCCTTCTATATTTGACTACAGTCTTTCTTTCTTTCTTTCTTTCTTTCTTTCTTTCTTTCTTTCTTTCTTTCTTTCTTTCTTTCTTTCTTTCTTTCTTTTTTTCTTTTCTTTCTTTCTTTCTTTCTTTCTTTCTCTCTTTCTTTCTTTGCAGCCTGCCATTTTGCTCTCTTTCAGCATTATTGCTTCTTGCTTAATAATCACTTGACTTGCCCCTGCTCTGATGAATTAAACAAAGGCAAGTTAGGGAATATGATAAAAGCAGTGTTGTGCCATTATAGTATGAGTTCTTTATGTGGGTTACAACTTCACCCACCCACAGGAAAGGGCATTGCCATAACAAGATGTTGCTTCTATCACTTTGACGAAAGAGTCAAATTCTTCAAATCAAATACAGAGCTTTGCTTCCCAAAGATTCCCCGTCACCTTATTTGACATTTTTAGAGGCCAGATGTTTATTTTGATAGTTTGTGTGCATTTTTTTAGAACTGCTCCTTTGAGCTGAAATTCATTTTAGTGTCCCCCAAATACCAGAAAGCAGATTTGATGGCTTGAAACGTTTCAAGAGTTGAAGGAATCCTGAACTTTGTTGAAGAGGAAATTGGCTGATGTGTGATTACAAAGTGTTGCTTGTAATGTTTTCTGTTTATTTGTTGTAGATCATGTTTTTAAGCTTTAAAATGCCTTAAAATTGTGGAGGAGCAGAATATGTTAATAAATTCTTTAGTGGTGAAGCCATGCTACAAATGGTGGCTACAAATAAAAATTCATCTAAGGAGTAGCTTTCCTCAAATGTAGTCAAATAAAAAGCTACAAAATGTTTTGGGGAGGAAATAGAAAACCATAGGAGGGAAACTGAAATTGCGTGCCCAGAATATAGAACAACTGCACTTTTTAATGGAAATGAAAAATAGTGCAACAATTTCTTGCAATCCAACTTTTAAACAAATACTTGATTGCATTTACTTCATTGCTCCATGCTTCTTTAAAGCAAATTTCCTAATTCTTATTTATTTGAATTAGCTTCTTTATTTCTTTTTTACCTTTTCTTTTATTTTGCATATACCGTATATACTCGAGTATAAGTCGACCCAAATATAAGTCGAGGCACCCAATTTTACCCAAAAAAACTGGGAAAACTTATTGACTCGAGTATAAGTCAAGGGTGGGAAATGCAGCAGCTACTGGTAAATTTCAAAAATAAAAACAGATACCAATAAAATTACATGAATTGAGGCATCAGTAGGTTAAATGTTTTTGAATATTTATTTCAAAGAAAAACAGTAAACTAGCTCTGTAAGTGGAAAAGAGAGCCAACAAAACCAATATGGTATCAACAATAACTTTAAAAGTACAAAAACCTTAGCTCAATCAGCAACCAAGCTAAAACACAAGAGTTAAAATCCTTCAAAACTGGATTCCTCATCATCATCTGTATGTCCAAACAGAATCACTCTCTCCCTTGCAAGAAAAAAGCATGTGCATGTGCTGCATGTACATCCTGTTTTGGAGAGCCACCATCTCTTTCACAGCTCTCCCTCATGCCTCCATTGCATCTGCACACTTGCCATGGCTCAGTAGTAGGTCAACATACAGATGTCACACTAGGTTCCCTCCTCAAAAGGAACATCCAACCTTTCTTGAGAAGTACAAACTTCATCTGTTCAGGATTGTGGTGACAAAGGTGAAGGAGGGTGGGGCTGAGAGAAGGGAAGGGAAGAAAAGATCATTGACAGGGAGAAAGACAGGGAGAAACACCTGGAAGTGTGAGCCCTCGAGTTTCCTTAGGGAAGACCAGACAACAAGGGGAGAGGAGAGGAGGAGGAGGAAGAGGAGAGTTAAAAAAAAAAAAGAGTGGGAAGCCAACTCACGCATGCCATCAAAGCCAGGGGGAAGTGGGGCTTTCTCCGCCTGCTGCCACCAGAGGAGTGCGGGGGGGGGAGTGCGGGGAAAGGGGGTTCGTGCCGAGGCTCCGCAAGTGATTACCAGATTTGCAGCTCCGTTTGTTGGTGAAGCTGGAAGCGCACAACGCAGGAGCTCGCGGGGGCCCCGGGCACCCGTTAATGGGAAAGGAGAGGCCGCTTGGGGTCACCAGGCTCAGGCAGCCTCCCCCACCCCCTCCCCTAGCAGCGAAGAGCTGCTCCGGGGGCTCCCGCCACGGCGCAGCCAGGCACTTTGTCTCGCTGCCCCTGGAGCAGCTCTTCGCTGCTAGGCTAGGGGGTGGGGGAGGCTGCCTGAGCCTGGCGGTTTCTTTGCGAAGCTGGAAGCGTGCAGCACAGGAGCTCGCGGGGGCCCCGGGGGACCGTTAATGGGGAAAGAGAGGCCGCTTGGGGTCGCCAGGCTCAGGCAGCTTCCCCACCCCCCAGCAGCGAAGAGTTGCTCCGGGGGCTCCCGCCACGGCGCAGCCAGGCACTTTGTCTTGCTGCCCCCGGAGCAGCTCTTCGCTGCTAGGCTAGGGGGTGGGGGAGGCTGCCTGAGCCTGGCGGTTTCTTTGCGAAGCTGAAAGCGCGCAACACAGGAGCTCACAGGGGCCCCGGGCGCCAATTAATGGGGAAGAAGAGGCCGCTTGGGGTCGCCTGTGTGTCCCTCAGCGGGTAGACAGCCATGGCGGCGATGCTGCCCTGGAGGCGCGATCGGTTGCAGCCACGCCAGCGCAGGCCAGGCATGGTGCCGTAGCGGCTGACTCGAGTATAAGCCGAGGGCGGTTTTTTCAGCACAAAAAGTGGGCTGAAAAACTCGGCTTATACTTGAGTATATATGGTAATCCAAATCAGTTTTACATTGTCTGAATATTTTTGTTTACAGGGGCATCGTTTTTGGGGTGGGATACAATATTAACATGACAGGTGTAATGAAACATCCATTGATATTATTCGTCTATCAATGGATGTTTCATTACACCTGTTCTGTGGGTGTGGCTTGGTGGGTGTGGCAGGGGAAGGATACTGTAAAATCTCCAGTCAGCGGTGGTATTTGCCGGTTCTCCGAAGTACTCAAAATTTCTGCTACTGGTTCTCCAGAACTGGTCAGAATCTGCTGAATACCACCTCTGACTGTTGGAGTTGCCATTTTGATTTTTTGAAAGATTTTGGGCCTTCCCATTGGATGCCTCTCTTGTTCCTTTAAACCTTTTTTTATCAATTTTTGTTAGCCATCTGGTCTGGTACAATAAGTCTGTAACATGTGCATTCCAATCATTTATTTCATCCCTAAAGACTTTTTTAAATATATGAGTTTGGGGAGGAGGAATATTTATTCATGTATCTGATTTTACGTCCAACATCCATTTGGATATTATAGCATATATGCTGTTTTTAAAATTAAAATAGAGAATATAGAAAATTAACTAACACTTGGCAGTGAGTCAAGTTATCATGCTTAGAAGACACCTAATGAAATTTAAAATGTCTAATTGATTTCATTAAATATATTATTTCTAGCAATCATACCTCAGGATTGAACTTCACAGATAACTGCTAATATGTATATGTTGACTTTAATACTGGACTACAGTTTTTGCATATTCTGCAAAGTGAGCATGTAAAAATGGAACAGGCGTTTGCAATTGTATTTATTAAATCAAGATAGTCATTAGTATAAGATCTGTAGTTGGTTATAGGTCCAAATTTCTAAAGCAAATTGATTTAGTGATGGTGACCATTTTTAAGAAGACGACTTGGCCACAAACTTACCCATTGTTTATCTTTGAATACTTGTTTATAAATCATGCTTTAAAAAGAATGTTTGGAGGTAAGTAGATCTTTTTTTGTATATCTTGTGAGTTCCGTCATTCTTACAAACAGAAAGACAAAAACTTATTTTGGAGCTTTTTAAAAATTGTTTGTTTGGTTCATCATTATGAAGCAAACTGATGCAAATATTACTTAGCAATTTTATTGTCCTAATATGCCACGGAATTATGTTTAAGGCTTGAAATTAAAAGTTTTCCTTAAATGTACAGATGGGTTAAATAATGAGTTAATTAAACTAATAGAGGCAAAGCTGTTAATTTTTTAAACTGTGAGATTGTACCCTCAGTTGCACTCCCAATCTGTCCTTTCATACTGAGTAAAATAAATGAAGGAGTGAGTATGTGGTGAAGAATTAGAAGGAAGAAAAAGAACAACAATACTAAAAGTACATTGAGTTTTATAACAATTCTTTCTGTGTCTTCCCATGATAGATTTCATTTCATTTCATTTCATTTCATTATTTTATTTTAGCTATTGCATGAATAATTGATTGAAAAGGAGTCTCTATTAAGATACTAAATACATCTAAACACATTTTCTAAGAACAAATGAAATAGACAAAAGCACACATTTGGATTTGTGCTTTTTGTCCCAAGAGCATTAACTGAGCCTTACAAGAAAGCTTCACATTGATGCAGTCTTTAAAAGGCAACCATGTTTTTCCTACTTAAAAATTAATTCTCGAAATCTAATCCATGGAGAAGAGGTCAGGATTTAACCTTACACTCCCAGTTGTTACAATGATTTCATCCTAGTCGCTTTCCACAAAGTTCAATTTGCGTAGAAAAAAATCCTACATAGATTAAACCGAGGGATTTTTCCTTAGCCACAAATAAAATCTCTGTTACGAACTAAGCAAACGCGTATTTTAAAATCCTAACAGTTTTGCTTCCACAGCAGGCTCGTAATCCTGCACTTCTGATTGGTTCGTGAACAGCGGATCGTGATTGGTCGCTTCTGGCTGATCTGATTGGCTGCTAGCGGGTCACCGCTGATTGGACGCTTCCAGCGTGGCAAACTCAAATCATTGGTTATTGTGACAGCAGCCAGCTCTATAAAAGGATCTGCTGCTGCCCCAGTTTTTCGCTCTGTTCTGAAGTGACTAATAAAGAGTTGAAGTCACTATTCGATGCCTCGTCTCCGTTCTTTGCGCCCACGCTCCAGATCTAACACTGGCGACGAGGATGGGATACGGAGACGATAGAGCTGACTGAACACTCACTGAACGCCAGCAGAGAACGTGGCTGAGAGCGCACCAAGAAGTAGCAGAATGACCAGCAGCGCTATACCACTCGTTCCATTTGACCCATCTAACAAAGACTGGGACTCGTATATGGACAGGTTCCAGATGTTCCTGGAGACCAACAATTTGAAAGATGCTACGCCTGGCAAGAAATGAGCTGTATTCCTGACCCACTGCGGGCCCACCATTTTCAAAATGGCAAAGGCACTTGCAAAACCAGCAGAAGTCAAGACAATGGACTGGGACAACCTGGCCCCAATCCTACGGACTCATTATGCACCTGCGGTGCCAACACTCATCAGGAGACATGAGTTTTACCAGAGGGACCAACAGGAAGGTGAGAGTGTTGGAAACTTCATTGCTGACCTCAGGAACCTTGGAGGACTCTGTGGCTTCGCAAACCTCGAGGAAGCCATGAGAGATCGAATTGTTCTGGGCCTTAAAGACCCTACGACCCAGAGCAAGATTATAGTGAAAGGGGACATCGGCCTCGCAGATGTCATCGCCGATGCTACTGTAGCAGAAGCAACCAGGAAGTCAGCCGCTCGAATGCGCCGAGCGAACGCACCGCACCGCCTACTTGCCAGTGACACCACGCCTTTATCCGAAAGGCACACAACTACCACCTACCATGAAGACCTCGAATCTTCATCAGAAAGTGAGGAAGAAGAGGTCAACAGACTCAGGTCAGAACGCGACCAGCGAGAGCAGCGAAATCATAAGCCTTCGTACCAATGCGCTGGATGCAGGGGAAATCACCCACAATCAGACTGCAAATTCCTAGACGCACTCTGCCGTTCCTGTGGAAAGAGGGGCCACATCGCAAAGGTCTGCAGAAGCAAATGAGGGTCCAGCCCAACCCGAAGAGAAAATTTCCACCATACAACGGGCACCCCACCATTAAACCGGGACCACCAATGGAACCACTACTACAGAAATCGAGCACCCGCCACTTCAACCAGACAGGAAGAGACCCATCAAACCATCACCATCAGCCACGCTTCATCCATTGATGCAAGGAAAATCCGAGTGAAGGTCACAATTGAGAATTGACCATGTGTTATGGAAGTTGACTCCGGGTCATCCCTATCAATGGTCTCCTGGAAAACCTTAAAACAGCTGATCCCTGACATCCATCGCCAGGACCTCAGCACTCAAAAAATCATATTAAAGGACTACCAAGGAAACAGAATCCCAGTTGCTGGTTCCAGCCACGTCCAAGAATCTTTCAAAGACCACACCGCAACTCTACCACTTACCGTCGGCCCAGCTTGCTGGGTTTGCAGTGGTTTGCACCACTAGGAATTGAACTAGCAGGCATCAACCAAACTGGAAGTGATGACTGGGAAGTGGCCCTCGTCCAGGAATTCCAGGACATTTTCACCGAGAAGCTAGGCAAGTACAAGGGATCCCCTATATCGTTTAATCTCAGCCCTGATGTTGCACCCATTCGCCTTAAGCCTCGTCGAGTGCCCTTTGCACTCAAGCCAAAGATTGATGAACAATTGAACAAATTGACAGCCCGGGGCATGTTGGAACCGATTGACAACGCCCGATGGGAAACCCCAATTGTAACCCCCATAAAACCTGACGGGTCTTTGAGAATTTGTGGGGATTACCAGGCCACTCTAAATCACGTGCTTCAAGAGAGCGCTTACTCTGTACCTGTGGTCCAGCACCTTCTTCATTCCCTGGGAGGTGGGAAAATATTCGCAAAATTGGACCTAGCTGAGGCGTGCCAGCAGCTGCCCATAGATGCAGAGACTGCAGAAGCCCAAACTATAGTCACGCACAGAGGTGCCTTCAAGTGTAATAGACCCCAATTCAGAGTGAGTGTAGCAGCTGGCATCTTCCAAAGTCTGATGGAAAGATTGCTTCAAGGCATAAAAGGGGTTGTGCCATACTTCGATGATGTCTTAATAGCTGCCCCCACTAAAAGCATACTAGAAAAACGAATCAGAATGGTCCTCCAGAAATTTAAAGATGCTGGCCTGAAGGTCAAGAAAGACAAATGTCAACTATGTACTGAGCAGGTTGAGTTCCTTGGGTACCTTCTAGACAAACACGGAATTCATCTGACGGAGAAAAAACTGACTGCAATAAAAAAAACACCCCAAGACCTAGGAATAAAACAGATCTCCAAGCCTTCCTGGGACTCATTAACTTTTATAACATCTTCTTGCCCCAGAAGGCGACTGTTGCTGAACCCCTGCATAGGCTCCTCAATAAGAAGGTTTCCTGGGTCTGGGGACATCGTGAGGAGTGAGCCTTTCAGCAAGTAAAAGACCTGTTAACTTCAGATGCTGTATTGATGCAATATAATGAGACTTTGCCTTTAACTGTCACCTGCGACGCCTCACTGTTTGGATTGGGAGCCATCCTGAGCCACGTCCTACCAAACGGTACTGAGGCACCTATTGCGTTTTTTTCAAGAACTCTATCTAAAACTGAGAGAAACTATAGCCAACTTGATAAAGAGGCTCTCGCTATTGTGTCTGCGATCAAACGATTCCATGAATATGTATATGGAAGATCCTTCTCCATAATAACCGACCACAAACCATTACTTGGCATTTTAGCGGGAGATAAACCCACTCCTCACATATTATCACTAAGAATAACACGTTGGTCAGAGTTTCTAGCCGTATATGATTACCAACTGCTACACCGCCCGGGAAAAGCCATTCCCCACGCTAACGCGTTGAGCCTCTCTCCACTACCCGAAGTCATAGACGACCCAGCTCCAACCATGACTACGCTACAAATTGAAACTCTTCCTTCACCACCGCTGACTGCACAAGACATTGCCTCAGAAACAAGGAAGGATCCTTGTTTGGCAAGGGTCCTCAGCTGGGTGGAAAGAGGTTGGCCTGACAACGAATCAAACGACACCTTCAAGCCCTTCAAAAACCGGCAGACAGAACTTTTCTCCCAAAAAGGATGCATCTTGTGGGGAGACAGAGTCGTCATCCCAGAGAGACTACAGCATAAAACTATTGCACGATGGACATCCAGGCATCGTGCGAATGAAGGCACTAGCGAGGAGCTATGCTTGGTGGCCAGGTATAGATAAGCAGATAGAAACCTGGGTGGCCACTTGCAGCAAGTGTCAGGAAACTCATTCAGCTCCACCAAAAGCACCACCAACTGAATGGGAAGCACCCCGAGGTCCCTGGTCCTGTATTCACATCGATTTTGCAGGATCTACCAAGGGGCATACGTTTCTTATAACAGTGGATGCCTACTCCAACTGGCTGGAGGTCCACAAAATGAAGAGCACCACCACAGAAGCCGTCGTTAAAAAACTAAATAGACTATTTGCTACGCATGGGTTACCAGATGTCCTGGCTTCAGATAATGGCCCCCAATTCACCGCTCTGGCATTTGAACAGTGCATAGCAGATCAGGGGATACGCCATGCCTTGACCTCGCCAGCTCACCCTGCGGCCAATGGCAGGGCTGAGAAAATGGTCCAATTCATAAAGAAAACTTTACATAAGATGGAGCAAGGGGACATCGATGACAAGGTGACCAGGATGCTTCTCCTCCAACATATTACCCCAAACAGCACTACAAACAGAACCCCAGTCGAACTCCTGATGGGCTGGAAACTTCGCTCACATCTTGACCGCCTGCACCCTGCCTACACACTGGAAAAACCCTTGGGATCCAGCAGCAGGTATTGCACTTTCAAGGTAGGCGACCCAGTGTTTGCAAAAAAACTTTTCCGGTGACCCATTGTGGGTCCCCGCCACCATAAGTCAACTAACGGGTCCACGTTCCTACCATTTACAAACTACTGATGGGAAAATGTGGAAGCGCCACATCGACCAACTGCGCTCCAGGCTGGCACCTACCCCCGTCACAAACCCCGAACCTCAGACCTGGGGGGGAAGGGAAATCGAGGGGCCCGGACAAGAACTAGCACACGAACCAGTACTTGGAAACCAACAATCAGCACAACCAACCTGGGGTTATTCACCTTCCGAAGGAGAGCCCAGTCAGACGATCGCCTCACCACAAAGCAGCACTGCGACAGCAGCAAATCCAAGGGTCCCGGATGACAGCTGTGACGGCAGCAGAGATAACAACCCCGAGTCATCCAATGGAGAGGTTGGACCATCTGCTCCGCCGAGCTCAGCAAGCAGCCCAGAGTCAGGGCAAGGCCTGGTGGAGCAATGTAGATCAGGTAGACAGGTGAAACGACCTGCCTACCTGCGAGAATACATCACCCCACCCCTCAAACGGAACCTAGGGGGGAGGGGTGTTATGAACTAAGCAAACGCATATTTTAAAATCCTAATAGTTTTGCTTCCACAGCAGGCTCGTAATCCTGCACTTCTGATTGGCTCACGAACAGTAGACCGTGATTGGTCACTTCTGGCTGATCTGATTGGCTGCTAGCGGGTCGCCGCTGATTGGATGCTCCCAGCGCGGCAAACTCAAATCATTGGTTATTGTGACAGCAGCCAGCTCTATAAAAGGAGCTGCTGCTGCCCTAGTATTTCGCTCTGTTCTGAAGTGACTAATAAAGAGTTGAAGTCACTATTTGATGCCTCATCTAAGTTCTTTGAGCCCACGCTCCAGATCTAACAATCTCCCTAGTGTCATTCTAAATTGTTATAGTGCAGAACCAGCAGAGTTAGTTTACAAAATACTAGAAAACTGATGGTAGCACTGAATAGAAAGAAATGTTGATATTTCTTTCCTACCATCTAGAGATTTTTGCCATTTAGGTATGGAATGTCTAGTAAACAGTCTCCCAAATTTTAGCTTTGAATAAGAAAAACTAAATAATAGTTACATTATTATTACAACTGCTAATATTACTACTAGTAATAAATGTAACTTTTCACATGATGAACTTCTTTTTTTCAGATGTTACAGTGTAAGAAAAACTGTATAGTTAGTTGCTCAATCTTCTATAGTTTATTTTAAATGACAACTATTTATCAAAGGGGAATTTATATAAAATTATTTCCACATTCTTTTCCCCTCTGTGAACAGATCTTTAATCGGAGTGGAGGGGAAAGATGAACTCATAATATAGCAGCAATATCTACATTAAGTATGCTGGCTAGGGAATTCTGGGAGTTGAAGCCCACACATTTTAAAATTGCTGGGATTGAGGGACATTGCACTAGAAGCTCCGTTCTGACCAGCTAGGCCCCATATTTGCAGATTAATAGTATAAGAACTTTAGAGATTAAAAAGAAGATTGAACATACCAACTTTACTTCACGTTTCTTATACCGGTGTTTAAGTTATATTAACATCATTTATATAATGTGATAGTGCGGTATCTGCCATCCCGCATCTGATGGGTGGCTCATGATAGGGAGTGAAGGGAAGAGAAACGACAGGAAGCGAGGTTTCCTCTTGATGAGCGCGCCCCAAATGTCTTGGCACACGCTCTTTTATTGTGCTTTTTTACAAGAAAATGATTTAATCAAAGCTCAAGTCAAACATGGTAATCTCATCAAGATGTGCATGTTTACAAAGCTGCATACCGGACATATTATTTACAATGTGGATAAGCTTATTAACAACCGTCTAGCTCCTTGTCTCTTGTACGTGCCTTGCAAAGGTCACTGAAGAGACAGAAGTTAATGATTACACGTGAATGATACAATGTTGCAAACACATGAATGATACATAGTTGCAATGATACATAGTTGCAAACACATGAATGATACATAGTTACAACATGTCCTCTGTTTTTATTATTTATGACGAGTCTTCTTCCTCGTCCGAGAAGACAGGAACTATTTTTCTAAAATGTTCGCCGTCCCCATCATCTAGGCAAGAGTGCGACCCGTCAGCGTCAGGGTTGTCCAAGGAGCGGTAACTCAGCAATGACATTTTTTCGTCCGGTGTTGAGGATATAACATGAGCTTGCAATAGCACATTAACATCAGCAGAGGATAAATGATTTTTAAAAAATTGCAATATTCCATTAAAACAACAAGGTCCTATAATACATATCAATATAATGATTATTCATGATCCTGCCAATGCAGTTAAAAAGGTTGTAAGCCATGGCGAAATAGAAAACAAGCCCCCCCCCCCCGCCTGCTATCAGCATAAAGCTTCTTTAAGCATAGCACACAATCCCCCTTGTTTTAAAAAATAACAGATCTAAATCTTTACGATTTTGCAAAAGGGGGTATTCCATGGGTACCTGTAGGGATATAAAATCATCAGAGTTATACACACAAGCCATACTTGAATGCAAAATGATTTGGATTTAACAATTTCATCCCCGTGGACACATGCCATGAAACCGGTGGAACAAGTCCAAACAAAATTATTGCCAGGGATAAAATACATTCCTTTCAGGCGTGATGTTAAAGTTCCTCCTGCAGTGGTGTAGATTGCAGAATATCCCCTGGTTGTGTGGGTGCGTCTGCCAAATCGAATTGAAGTGGTGGGTAGAAGTCTTCTATGCGAGAAAAATTGGTTGTAGAACTTAAACGAACGCCTTGAAAGTCAGTTATAGTCCAAGCAATATTATCTCTTCTATGAGGCTTCTGCAGATCGTCATGGACAGTTCTTTTGAAGCATTGTTTGTTGACAGGATCAGAGTTCAGGTATATAAAAACATCACAAGCAGGAGAGAGGGCTATGGAGAAGTTAGTTGTGGAACATTTGCGAAATGAGGAGGGAATGCAATTAGTAGAAAAAGGATAATAATTACAATAATGACAATAAAGATTAATTTGGTAATTCATCAAGGATGTTAGTTGGGGTGGGGAAACCCATAATACAATATAAGGACATTTAGGTCCCCCTATGTTTTAGATTGAATAGAGGAAAAGATTTTAAGGTTCCTTTCCATAGGAAGAGTAAAGAAGGAACAAAAGAGCGAGTGGTAGAGTGTTCTTTAAATAAAACAGAAGTGACAGAGTGAAAACTACGGGTAGCATTTTCATGACGTACCCACATGGAGCAAGTATGTTAATGAAATGGTTTTAACACGAATAGTCTTTTGACAGGAAGCATAGGTTTTGTTGAAGTAAGGTAGAAATTGCAAAGAAGATATAGGCAAGAATATCAGGAAGAGTTTTAAGATACAGATGTAGCAGAGGAATTCCCATGATAGGGTCTAATCGCCCTACCAGGGATCCAGCAAGTGGTTTTGTCTGGCAGTAAGATCGCAGCGTAGCCTCATCCCCAAGTGAGAAGCTCAGCGGGACCCTGCCAGCCAGGATCTGGCAATCTGCGATAATATATCAGAGGTCTGTTAGGCGGGGGTGAGGGGGAGGAAAAATGACGCAAAGCAGCAGAAGTGGGAGGAATGCCAGTCAGATTAAGAAAGTTTAAAGTGTAAAGACAAATGTTAAGAGAATTTTGCAATGCTGGGAGGTTCGGGGGGTTTTCCCGCAACGAATATCGATCAAGAGCACTTTTCAGAGATAAGTTCGCTCGTTCCACAATAGCCTGCCCCTGGCTGTTGTAGGGAATCCCAAACTTGTGGGTTACATCCCATCTGTTACAGAAGTCCTGGAAAGCAGACCTTGTATAGGCAGGTCCATTGTCAGTTTTGATTTATTTTGGACGTCCCAGTGAGGCAAAGGTACGAATTGAATGATTGATGACATGTTTTACAGTTTCTCCCCTTTGAGGAGTAGCCAGAATAAACCCTGAATATGTATCGATGGAAACGTGCAAATATTTCCAAGGGGCAAAAGGTGGATACTGAGTTACATCCATTTGCCAAATTTCACAAGCTTTTAATCCTCTAGGATTTACTCCTATGGGAATGGAATGTCCTTGCTTACTACATGTGGGGCATTGTTGAATAATGGCAGCAGCTTCTGCCTGAGTTAGGGAAAATTGAAAAGTTACCATAACTTGGCGGGGGAGATTCAAACACACTCCCTGCTTCTATTTTATAATGGACCATTAAAGCCTCCATAATTTTCCTCCAAGTGACCAAAATGCCAATAGGTGCACGAGGAGGACTATGGAGATGTTCACCAATTTTTTGCCAAGTGGAAATTTTTAAGGACCCTTCCTCTGAATAATTAGGACAATGTTGCCACACATAAGCCAATAATGTGGCAATAGGTTTCATTTTTACAGGCGAGCCCTTTAAATTAGCAGAATATTTAGAAGAAGAAGCGACTAACTCCCTCAATTCCTTCAGATGCTGCGTCTGTTGTTGAAAAAAGTTTCCACCCATACTTACGAAAGTCGAGACCATGTTTCAGATCCGATGATGTGCAATTCGCTTCAGGCCTGGCGATGCACAGTTCCCATCGAGCTGATAAGATATGGGCGTGTCGCAACGTATCCCCCTTAGGGAATCACGTCGGGGTCACCAGAATGCGGTATCTGCCATCCCACATCTGATGGGCGGCTCATGATAGGGAGCGAAAGGAAGAGAAACGACAGGAAGCGAGGTTTCCTCTTGATGAGCGCGCCCCGAATGTCTTGGCACATGCTCTTTTATTGTGCTTTTTTACAAGAAAATGATTTAATCAAAGCTCAAGTCAAACATGGTAATCTCATTAGGATGTGCATGTTTACAAAGTTGCATACCGGACAGATTATTTACAATGTGGATAAGCTTATTAACAACCGTCTAGCTCCTTGTCCCTTGTACGTGCCTTGCAAAGGTCACTGAAGAGACAGAAGTTAATGATTACACATGAATGATACAATGTTGCAAACACATGAATGATACATAGTTGCAATGATACATAGTTGCAAACACATGAATGATACATAGTTACAACATGATAGCTTCATTATCTAATCTGTTATGGTGATGAGAAAAATGTTGTAGTTTCTACCACAAGTTGTCATTACAATTATTTGATTAATGTTTGTTCACTAGTTAGATTATCATGTAATATAGAGACAGGGTATGTATTAATAATAATAATGAAAATTGTATTGATACAACTACTATTAATAATGCTGTTGCTGAGGAAATGCTTTGAAAGAGTTGCTTTGCAATGCATGAAAACACATATAAAGCATTTCATTTTTAATAATAAAGGCAGCTAATATTTTTTCCTGAATCATTAGCTTGCTTCTCTTTATTCGCCAGCAAAATATAGGTGTTTGGGTGTTTTTGTTTGGGTGTGTCTATGTGTGTGAATGGAAAAGATCCTATGATATTTCCCATTCAGTTTTTGTGTCTGCGTTAGAATGAGTGGATATTGTCACTGAATCTTTTGCATTCATACAAACACAAACACACAAACACACACTCAAACAAACACCCTTATATTTTGAGACACAGATGTTCAAGAGAGTAAACATGTCTTCCATTATCTTGGATGATTCATACCATAGTAAAGTTAAAAGCATACATTGCTCCACATACATAGATGAATTTCAATAATTTATTTAATTTGTCAGAAAATGAAAGTATGTGATATGCAAGATATACTGTTTTAAATCTTAACTATTATATCTATGGAATTCACTACATATGTTGCATTATTTAATACTGTTCTGTTAATAATTGTTATTACATTTTAACACACACATTATCTCTATGCCAAGTTAGTTTTATATTAACATCCATGGAGCACATAAACAAAAAGTTGCAGTTTTGAAATACAAGTCTTTGAACAAAAATGGCCTTGCTGAGGAAATTTCTTATAATACACAATTTCCAAATTATCTGAAACATTACATTTCATTCCAATTTTTTTCCAGTTTCAAATCCCACAAAAAGAACTTTCATGCCATACTGGATTCTGAAAACCCATCAATAGAGTATTGCAAACGGGTCTGACAAGATTTCAAAGACAACAAAGATTTAATGTATTCTTACAAGGCTCCAGGCAAAAACAACTTAACAATGGAAAATTTGCACAAATATTCTCTGTGTATTAAACAAGAACTCTCTTGCGCGCTCATGTTCTTTTGCTCTTTCTCTCCAACTCTCTTTTTAGAAGTTCATGTCTAGGTCAAATCAAATTCACTTACGTCTAACAGATTATTCTAGTAAAAAGGAATGGCAGAGATTAAAGTGTAGAGTGAAATACCTTCCTCTTTCCCATTGCTACAGGATTTAATATTAAAATCTGGTGACACAAATATAGCTAGCCTTGAGTAGCTAACCTAGAGACCTCCAGGTGTTGAGCTGGAAGGGATGGTTTTGACTTTGCAATATAAACAGAATTATTTTCCACACATCAAAATTCCACCCACAGAGAACATCATTAATGATTATAATCGTCACATTTAATCATGAGAATGCAGTGACAGGCAAAGAAAGTTTTGACAAACTGACAGTTCAGGCTGTTTCTCTGGAATTGGGTGACGGGGGGAGACAGAGGAAATATTGTATGTGTTTTGTTTTAAAATGCACATAAATATGCACTTCCTTCCAAGAAGGGTATTTTTGCAGCTTTAAATAAGACATTCATAAAACCCTTTCCTCACAAGAGCTAGGGAAGTGCATCATTAACCTTTAGATGACATAAAGGCTAGGACCTTAATGAGTTCTTTAAAACTGTTGCTTTGCTGATGTTGCTTTCAAAGATGAATTAAGCAAGGAATCTGAAAGGCCGACTTATGCAAAAGAGAACACCATTTTATTTTATTTATTTGGGTGCATGGCAAAGCTGCTGATAGGAATCGTCTGGAGCAGAAGGAAAAAGGCCATTTGAACATTGGTGTTATTTTCACTCATTTAGAAATACTTTTTTAAAGAGTAACAGTGGCATAGGCATTTCAAGTTAAATTAGCATCACTGAGGAGGCATCTTATCCACATCTGTTCATGTAAAATGCTGCTTATTTTCTTTCTTTCTTTCTTTCTTTCTTTCTTTCTTTCTTTCTTTCTTTCTTTCTTTCTTTCTTTTTTTAAAAAAAGACTCTAATTCTACATTTGCTTCACTAGGAAGTAGCCATTGAAATCTGTAAATTAATAATAAGAAAAATTATTTAAGTTTGCCCTCCACATATGATAGACAAATAGATAGAGAATTTGATAAAATAAATGTGCATATTTATTTATTCATTCATTCATTTATTCATTGTTGAGTATCTAGTTTGATTTTATGAAAAACACTATAAATAAGTAAGATATTTTACATTTTTTAATGTGTGTCTCCTATAGGCATATTATATCCTGATTGAATTTTCTCAATGAAATGCCTTTTTTCTTTTCTTTTTATTTGAGTAGCGTTGGCTCCATTTACATTCCATATTACAAATGTACAGTCTATAATTAGTCAAAAAACCTGCAAAGTCTTTAGCTGTGGCTCCCATCTCCACAATCTGTTCTTCAACATTTTTAAGCTTTTGTTGTTCATATGCATCCTTCTCTGTGTTCTCTGAGTCTTCATCCAAGTCTACCCTATATTTTAAAATGAATTCTTTGGACTTTTGTGTAAAATCGAGTCTACATTTTTGTTGTTGAAAAGTAAAAAAAAAAAAAAAAAGTGCTTTCCAGCTTGTTCCAACAAAATGGGATCTTTTTCTGCTTCAATACTTCTGTTCAGAATGAGTACCTCTTGAGTACCTTTGGCTGTCTTAACTCCTTGGGATCCCCTGGACTAGTCCCAGCACCCTTGGAAAAGGTTTCAGACATGGTTTTACCATTGCCTCCTTCTGAGAGGCTGGCCCAAGTTCACCTGGCGTTTGTACCTAAGGCAAGACTAGAATTCATGTTCTTCCAGTTTTAATCTGATGCTTTGAACTGCTACACCAAGCTGTCTTTCAAATGTAGGATTAGGCCTTTAAAATCCATTCTAATATGAATTTATTTGTGTATTTTAAGATAACCCCTACACAGTAAAATATGTTTATGTTAATGATATATCAAGGCTCAATACAGTTATGCTTGCATACCTACACAATTAGACACAGAGACTGCTATTATCATAAACCCAGATAGAAATGTTATGGAGTTTCAATGAGTCTTTGCAGTTTCAATGAGTCTATCATTGAAAAAACCCAAAGGACCAGATTAGAGAGAGAGAGATTGTCATAGAGGAAATCTATTTATTTCCTCAATCAACAAGGATTTATTTCCTAAAAATCAACAAGGATTTGATGGCATATAATCAATCAATCAATTTGCTTCTGAATCTTTTCATATTATCCCATTATAAATTGTTTGATCAATATGTCCAGTTTTGAGAGAATATATATATATATATATATATATATATATATATATATATATATATATATATATATATATATATATATATATATATGGCATTCGGCTTTGTTTGAGTATTTTCCCACATCATTATAGTTGTGCTTTTAAAGTTGTAGCAACATTTTGGCAGAATCTCATCTGCCATCATCAGGCTTGTGTATTGTGTTCATCTGTGAGTCAGACTTTCACAGCCATTTCTGTTTTAAATTTGGTCCTAGCCTACGCTGTGCCAGAATGGTTTTTCTTCATCCTGATTGGTTGGGAGTCTTGGTCTGTGTTTATTGGTCTTGAAGTTTGCTGTGTTCTGCTTGATTGGTGTTTCTAATACCTTCTGTCTGTTCTGTAGCTTTTTTTGTCTTGATTGGCTGGCAACATTGTGTTAACTGTATTGGAGACTTGCAGCTTGGCTTTGAGTAAATGGATGGCCATCATTTATTAGGAAGCTGGGTTTCATCTGGGTGCCTGGTTGGGGTGTGTTTGAGCTGGAGGTATCAGGGGGAGTCTGTTTATGCCTAGGTGTTTGCCTGGCTTGTGGTGTGGAGATTTTTTTTGTTTGAGAGTGCAGGCTTCCAAATGATTGACAGTCTGGTGGAGAATAGAAGAGATGACTCCACAGCTCTTTCTCTATGGATGACTGACTTCATCATCATTATTTGGGGATTTTTTTAAAAATCATTTCATAAGTATCACAGCAACTGGTAGCATCTGCCCAACTTGTTGGGGCTCAGAAGCAAAGTGGGGTTGAATTTGGTTAGCATTTGAAAGAACCAAGAAATTAAACCAACAACAACAACAACAAAAAAAAAAAACTAGAGAAAGAAGGAAATGGAAAACCATTTCTATTCCATTATCAACAAAATGGCATGTGGAACTTTAATAAAGTTTTTGCTCACTAGGTAAAATTAAATGAGGTGCTGGGATTTAATAAGTTCAATTTTACTCCAAGGACAACTCTTTAAACCTATTAATAAAATGATTTTTTTTACATCTAATTTCTTTCTTTTACTTTCTTCTTTATTCATCTCAAAATTTGGCACCAGAGCATTGAAGAGTTTTCAAGAGCAGCAGGAAAAATGCAAATGGAGTTGGTCAGGGGCACATTAGTCAAAGAAAACCCTCTTCCCTTAAGTCTGCAGAACTTATCAACTGTCCTTATGTCAACAGATGTTGTGACAAGCACATGGGAAAGAGGACAAGGCTGGCATCGCAATGCCATATGCCATTTTGATATTCCCACTTGCCTCTAACATAGCTGAACAGATAAACTTTTTTCAGAAGGAAAGGACATATTAGATCCTCACTTGAATATTCCAGTCCTATCAAGATTCATGTTACTGTCTTGGCACAACAGTAGCAGGATCAAAAGCTACATCCAAATGTCACTCAGACATATTATATTTACACCAATTTTTAGAATTAGACCTTTGGTACAGAATTAAAATATTTCTGGCAAACAGCTTTTCACTGCAAATAAATGATGCCCCTATCTGCTACACTGGATTTAATGCCATGGTTTTGAAGATTTTTTTTCTGTTCATCTCCCTGATGCTCCATGAATAAATATTTCCAATTAACCTATTAATACTATTCTAGAAAATGTATTGACCTTTTAAAATATTTCCTTGTTACTCTATTAATGTATCATCACCATGTATAAAAGATAGATTTACTCTTTTCAAAATATTGCTATCCTAAGGGCTATACAATAAACATATTTGGGCTTCCATTATTATGACTGCACACATTTGTGCATGGTTAAAGAATTGCACAGCAAAATTTGGGGATTGCTAATTCTGAAAGATCCTTTTGGATTGCATTTGGCTTCAAATAAGATACAATGAAAAGTACTTCCATTTCTCTTCCATCCCTACTTGTTAACAGCATTGGGTGCTAGGAAATGGTGGGCTGGATCTTAGTATCGAGCAAAACCTCTCTTGTTTCTTTGTCCTTTTGCTCTTTAGTACATATCTGTCCATTCAGCTCTCTGCACATTCACACACAAAAGCTTTTTGTACCCATGGCTTATATCTAACAGGCAACCATGGTGAAAGCCAACTGATATTTGTTTTGAGACAAATGATGTTTCAAACATGAAGTTAATGATTAGAGAACACACACACACACACACACACAGGCAATCACCAAACAGCTATAACTCTTCCAAAAGAAGGACAGAGCAGACACAAACAAAGGAAATAAAAATAAGGTTCTAGCACTGATGGTCTGGCATTAGACATAGGAGTGTTTTAGATTAACAGATCCCCTCTCTTTTTTCACACTAATAACTGAACGTTGTCTGAAGTAAACACACCATGAAATGTATTGATCATGTTGCAAGACTTGTTAAACATCAGGAAAGAGGGGAATGTGATCAGCTGTCCTGAGAAAAGGACAGAGGAGAGAGCAAAGAGCTATTTAAAAAGCCAGGATAGGACCTAACTTTTCTCTCCCATAACTATTTAATCCAAGAATGCCTGGAATTTTCATTTTTGCTCAGAGAAACGGTGCAGAATCTGTGCAGTCTAAAAATGGCTTATCATATGATAGGATCTCAAAAAGATTTTTAGCTTCAAGGATTAAGCGGCTCAAACTTAGATTTAAGAAATAATGCTTGACAATTAGACAAGGTCAAGATTGTGAAGTGGGAGGTAATAAGCATGAGAGACAGACCAAAATGAAATAAGCAGGACAAATAGCTGCGGTGAATGTCCTTGGATTGACTCTTACTCAGCCAGTCAGCACTGGCCATTGGCCAGGCTGATTAAGGCAGATGAGAGTTGTAGTCCAAATGCACCTGGAAGGGACCAATTTAAAGCAATGATGGAAAGGTTAATTTGGGTCTGTTCCAATGCTACTTTCAGTGATATATAGGTACAACAGTTCCTCTTCCCCAGGCTAGTGTAACTCATCCTGAGAGAAAGGCAGCATGAGAGCAGGCAGGGGAGGAAGGTATTAGTGCAAAAAAGGGGAATAGAATTGATAAAAGAAAAACAGAAAAGTTCAAAAAGTCATAATCACTTCATGGCATGCAAATGTGATGCACATTGAATATTCACCTAAACATATTCTATCTCAAAACATTTTAACATGTTTTGATGGGAGAATAAAATTAGGACTTGAAAAATAGAAAACCTGACAGTGAATTTATTTTCTAACTATACTTTAATGAAATATGTGAGTGAGATCAGGTGTCAGAATGAACAAAAATCAAAGTTCTGAAACATCCTACATAGACTTTTAAGTTCTTGAGAAAGTGAATTGCATAGTTTTCTGTATCAGTCTATATAGAGTAATTATAGTTTCATAAAACACTATCTGAGTAGATCAAACACTATCTCAGTAGACAAAATTCCATGCACCCATCTAAGTAAAAATGACCCAGAGTCTCCCTTAGAAATATTTTTCATTATTTACTTGCAGGATTCTTTTAAAGTGGAGATCTTGAGACTTTAGCCTTTCTGATTTCTTGGAGCATTTCCTCTTGGCAGTTCTCCAATCAGGGATTCTACTACTGAGTGATACCTGCTTGTCCAAACTAAATGTCTTTGCCTCCCTCTGAAGCTACTAAAAAAGAGGGTAAAAATAAAAAGTCTTCCATGTGATTCAACACAAAAAGGGGCCATGGTAGATAGGAATAAAAAAGTGCTTCATTTGAAAAAAAAAAAAAAAAAAACAGGAATAAGGATGTTGGTTGATTAGAAATGAAATGAAATAAAATAAACCAAAGCACACATCCAATCTTTAGCCTTTCTGATTTCTTGGAGCATTTCTCCTTGGCAGTTCTCCTGTTGCCACCAAGATAACAAGTGATCCCTCACAAGTGAATTTCAAACCAGCCTTCAATCACTTGTCATTCTGCTGGCAAGAAAACACTTTGAGTCAACCAGCTCCCTGATAGGAAAATCCAAAATATCAAAGCCAAAGAATATTCAGCTCCCTGAATTGACACAAGCTTCTATGGCTATTTGTGGAATGGGGAAAAAAAGAGGGGGCAGCAACAACAGCAAATCAGAGGAAACTGCTGTGAAGACGCCTTCCTTTTGTTTATGTTTAAAAATGTCAATCTGCTTGATAGAAGACTAGTTTAGCGGTATATATGGTTTATATTTGGTGATGACTCAAACTAATATATGTGTGTGTGTGTGTGTGTGTATACACACATATATATATATATATATATATATATATATATATATATATATATATATATATATATATATATATATATATATATATATATATCTGGCATTCAGCTTTGTTCGGGTATTTTCCCACGTCATAATAGTGGTGCTTTTAAAGTGGTAGCAACATTTCAGCAGAATCTCATCTGCCATCATCAGGCTTCTGTATGGTGTTTGTCTGCATGGTGTTTGTCTCCAGACAAACACCATACAGAAGCCTGATGATGGCAGATGAGATTCTGCTGAAACGTTGCTACAACTTTAAAAGCACGACTATTATGACGTGGGAAAATACCCGAACAAAGCTGAATGCCAGACGTGGTGCTTTTAAAGTTGTAGTAATGTTTCAGCAGAATCTCATCTGCCATCATCAGGCTTCTGTATATTCCCTATACAGAAGCCTGATGATGGCAGATGAGATTCTGCTGAAACGTTGCTACAACTTTAAAAGCACCACTGAATGCCATATGTATGTATGTATGTATGCATATATATGTGTATGTATGTATGTATATGTATAATATGTATATATATATATATATATATATATATATATATATATATATATATATATATATATATACACATATCTTTGCTTATTCGGGTTTTCTCCCGCGTAAGATTGGAAGTATCTAGGCAACGTTTCGATGAAGTCTCATTCATCATCTTCAGGCTTGGTCTTCAGCTCTGTGCTTCTCAGAGTGATGTGAGCTTGCAGCTGCTTCTTCCTTTTAACTGCTAGTGGGGGTTTGACTTAATTGGGTGGGGGCTTGGCTGTGTTCTGATTGGGAGGGGGTGTGTTCTCATTGGTTGGGGGTTTGGCTGTGTTCTGATTGTTTGGGGGGTTGGCTGTGTTCTGATTGGCTGGAGGCGTGTTCTGTTCAGGTGGGGGCTTGGTTGTGCTCAGGTTAGTCTTAGTTGCTGGGGGATTTGAGCTGGTGAGCTGTGATCTTGCTGTTTGGCTTCGAGTTCGTGGTCGTGCTGCATCTTCATGGTGGGGGTCAGTTCGCTTCATGTATGGCTCAGAGGGGTTAGAAGTGGGTAGTGATGCAGCTGCAGTGCGGCTTCTGGTCCGTGGTCGTGTCTCATCTTCTGTGTGGGTGTGAGTCTGCTTTCTACGTGGAAATGTGGTGGTGGCATCTTGTGTGGCTCTCAGGGGTATGGGTCTGGTGTCATTCTTCATGTTAGGTACTCGTCTGTTCATGAGGGTGGGTTTCCAAATGGCTGGTAGGCGGGAGGTATCATCTCGTTTATTCATGCTGTGTGGGCGTTTTTCTATCTCTATGGCTTCTCTGATTATTCTGCTGCTGACGTGTTCGGTTTTGGCGATAGTTCTGGTATTTTTAAAGTCAATCTCATGTCCTGTGGCTTTGAGGTGTTGGACCAGGGAAGAGGTCGGTTCTTCCTTTTTGATTGAGTTTTTGTGTTCTTCAATGCGTGCATTTATTCTTCTGTTAGTTTGTCCAATATATGTGGTGGGGCAGGCAGTGCAAGGGATTTCGTATACTCCTTGATTTTCTAACTCGATTCTGTCCTTAGGGTTTCTTAGGATGATGGATATCTTTCTGTTTGTGCAGAATGCTGTCTTAATGTTGTGTTCTTGGAGGATCTTGCTGATTTTGTCTGTAGTGCCTTTTATATATGGGAGGAGGGCTTTGCCATTCTCTTGTTCTCTGTCTTGGATTTTGGTTGGGGTTTCTTTTTGGATTAGGTGGGTGATCTTCTTTCTTTGGAATCCATTGGCTGTCAGCACGCCGATGAGAGTGTGTAGTTCGGTCTCTAGGTGTTGTTCATTGGCTAAGCATTTTGTTCTGGAGATGAGTGTCTCGGCTATGGAATTGATCTGTGCTGGGTGGTGGTGTGAGAGTGCATGTAGATAGCGGTTTGTATGTGTTTTCTTCTGGTAGATGGTGTGTCCTAAGGAGCCATTGGATTTTTTGTATACCAAGACATCTAGGAAGGGAAGTTGGTTGTTAGCTTCTGTTTCCATGGTGAATTGTATTTTGGGGTGTAGGCTGTTGAGGTGTGTGAGGAAGTTGTTCAGTTTTTCTTTCCCATGTGGCCAAATTATGAAGGTGTCATCTACGTATCTGAGCCAGAGTTTGGGTTTGTGATCATATTTTTCTAGAGCTTGTGTTTCAAAGTGTTCCATGTAGAGGTTAGCGATGACAGGTGAGAGGGGTGATCCCATGATCCCAAGCACATCCTAGATCTGACCAACCACTGCCTAACCAATACATACTTCACCTACAATGGTCAAAAATACAAACAAATAGAAGGAGCACCCATGGGATCACCCCTCTCACCTGTCATTGCTAATCTCTACATGGAACACAAGCTCTAGGAAAATATGATCACAAACCCAAACTCTGCCTCAGATATGTAGATGACACCTTCATAATCTGGCCACATGGGAAAGAAAAACTGAACAACTTCCTCACACACCTCAACAGCCTACACCCCAAAATGCAATTCACCATGGAAACAAAAGCTAACAACCAACTTCCCTTCCTAGATGTGTTGGTATACAAAAAGAAATCCAATGGCTCTCTAGGACACACCATCTACCAGAAGAAAACACATACAAACCGCTATCTACACACACTCTCACACCACCACCCAGCACAGATCAATTCCATAGCCGAGACACTCATCTCCAAAACAAAATGCTTAGCCTATGAACAACATCTAGAGACCGAACTACACACTCTCACCAGCGTGCTGACAGCCAATGGATTCCAAAGAAAGAAGGTCACCCACCTAATCCAAAAAGAAACCCCAACCAAAATCCAAGACAGAGAACAAGAGAATGGCAAAGCCCTCCTCCCATATATAAAAGGCACTACAGACAAAATCAGCAAGATCCTGCATTTAAAGCCTTCTTAACGATCAGTGCAGATGAAAGTTATAAGTTATAAGATTCTTTGATTCCACAGAATTGATGTCACCACAGAAAAGAATTGACCCAAAGGGGATGGATAAACCACCAGAGGCAGCCCTGCCCAAATTATTTTAGTGGACGCTGGGAAACCTGCATGAGGATATGATTCACCAAGTGCCTCCGGTCCAGATGTGAGGTGCAAAAATCTGAACAATTAATTAGAGATAAAAAAGAGCTACAGAAAATTCTTACATGTTGACAGACATCTGGATTTCTGCATCTCAGAGAGCTTACATTGGCATTTGTGGCCATTCGATAGCCATTAGATTCTAGCTTTCAAAGCAGTAATCTCACATCAAGATGAATGGCAAAAATTTTTTAGGGAGGATACATTAAGGTATCAAGAGTGAGGTGTGTGTGCTGGGAGATACCTTCAAGTCTTGCCTACCTGGATTGATCCCTGCAGTTCTCTTGCTTAGGTGTCAGAAATGGTTTGCTCTTGCCTTCTTCCTATGGTTGAGAGTGACTGGCCCATTAGCCCAAGGTCATATTCCTTTCTAGCCTGATGCCTTAACCAGTACACCAAACTGGCTTTCACAATTAAGAGAGTTACGATAGAAGAAGAAAATGCCCCAGAATATATCCCTTCAGTTTTTCAGGAATGTCCAAAGTGATGGCAGATGGATCCCTGATAGCATCTTCCTGGGTCTTCTTCAGGTACAAGTAGATATTTCATTTTAATAAACTTGTATGGTGTCCAGAATTATAGAGAGTTGCGTGACATGCAAGTTTATTATTAAAATGACTGAGGTCTGTGGCCACTTTTTCTCTCTCCAAGGATTGGTGTGTCGAAACCACAACATCTAAAGATAGTCTGATAACGTACCTTACAAAATTACTTGGTCACAATTCAGAGGGATGGCGATCTACCATAGTTATCCTAGATGAGAGATCATCTTTTGCTTCATTGTTCTCATCCTCCCTTCTGTAGGTATTGGACTAGGGAGTACATGCTGTTATCTTAATTGTTACATGCTATAAACACAGATAGAACCCGCAAAAGGGAACATGCTTATACAATAACATACAATGTGTAAAACTTGCTAAGTTTTAGCAAGTTTTAAGCTTAAGCATGTATGTATTTATTTTATTTGATTCTTTATTTATTCTTTATTTATTTATTTGATTTGATTCTTTGAAACCTGCCTTTATCATTTTTATAAATAATTCAAGGCAGCAAACATATCAAAACACATCTTCCATGCCCTATTTTCCCCCATAATAACTCCATGAGGTCATTTGGGCTGAGAGAGAGAGTGATGGGCCCTATGTCACCTAGCTGGTTTTTTAATCATTTAAGGAAGCCCTAGAACTCACAGTCTCTCATTTTCTAATCTGATGCCTTAACCACTAGCCTGCATTGTTTCTGTGTACAAGAATCCATTTCATTATGTGTTCTAATAAAGATATTTCTGCCACAGTGATCCAGAAACTAATTGGAAGGCACTGTAAATATTCAGAATTGGTATAATCTGGCTTTTACAGGATCTTCTGGAGAACAATCTGGGTACAACATTTGCTACTATTTGAAGTTTTTGAGTGATTCTCAAAGACAGCTCCACATACAGTTCATTAGAGAAATCAAATCTGCAGAGTAGAAAATGTATCATTAGAAACAGTCATCACTGTCTATGAGGGGATCCAGCTGGCATAAAGGCCAATGTTGCTAAAACATTACTCTGGCTATGAATTCTATCTGAAGAGTCATAGAGATATTTGCAGCTACAATATGACACACACACCCATCACAATCCTAGAAATGTAATTCCCTGGAGTTTCAATTTATTTCCCATCATCTCTTATTATCAATACACAAGCATTCAGGAAGTCACACCATTGCCAGATGATGTTAGCACAGAGAAATGGATTTGACTGTCCTTGACTTAAAGAATGCATGTAGAATTCTTGATTTCCTATTTTACCAGATAGGTTTTGATTTCCTACTTTACCAATAACAGTATATAAATTAACTACTGTCTCTAGAGAATTACTCATTTTTATATTTCTTTTTTAAACCAATGGACTTTTCTCTCCTTAGCTCCACAAATATATATATATTTTTTAAAAATAGGCTTTTCACACTGTCTGCCAAGCACTTTCCTGAATTAGGAAGGCCTTAAGACATTTGTTTTTCTTTGATCAGACCATCCAGTTACTTCCATTAATATCTAGCAACAATCATGTGACAATCATTTTCCAAATAGTTGCCGTAATAATAAATACCCTATTTTTAAAAATCGACATCTATCAAAAATCTGCCCAAATCTCAAGCAACAGATTTAAACCAAGTTTAAATAATGTTAATGCTATCCATGCCAGTACTTTAAAGTTATAGAAGAGGTCAATAATAAATGTTATATGAATGTTATATATTTTCTGTCTTATTATGGTTTTGCACAATCCCAGCAAGAATTCCTCTCTCAAGTGCTGTCTGTTTAATGTATCATGATAATATGTGATATCCATGAAGAAAAGCCAGACCATTAACTCTTTCCCATAATAGCTATTAAGTGAAAGATAAAGTCAAATTTCAATCCTATGTTGATCCATAATCCTATTTTTATCTGGCAGTACATTTGTGAATAAACTGATTTAAGACATTATCAACAGATTCCTTTGAGTGAGAAAGAAAGTCTAGCATCTTTGGAAATAATTTTGGACAGTTGTGAGGTCGCTATGAAATGTGCCTGGGAATTTACTTTCTTGATTGCAGATTTAGACAAAATGGCAATCCACAATGGACATAGCTGAAATATCTTGGAATAATCATCATAATAATAAAAAAAAATGTTTCCAAATCCCAAATGCCTTGATCATTTTTGGTAGGGATGGGGGAGTCCTTTGTCATTAGAAAAATCATGATGAATGAATTCCCAGTTAGAAAGGACTGTTACCAAACATCAGATAGATTAAATCAGTGATCAATGTCTCAGTTAAGGATAAGGAGCTCATTACAACAAATCTTTCTCTGCTACGAAGTCTAAAATTTAGAAGCTTTTTACTTTTATTTTTCTATTTTCATTTTTTTTTTAGGTACCAGCAGAACACCATGTCCTTAATATCGTGTTGTTGCTCTTTCTGAACTTGATGTCCTTACTAGCCGGACTCCTGAAATATCACTATCTAAGACACTCCTCAGCAAGATATGGGCAAAAAGTATAATGATGTGGTCAGGGAATTGCTGGAGGAAAGTAGGCAAGTTATACTATTTAGGAATTCTTTAAAGACAACAGGAGTCAAAGAGAAGGTAAAACCAAACTAAAGCTAAAAGGTGGAAAGTAAGGGATGTGATCGTGCTGTGTTTAAAAATCACCTCAGAACTCCCTTCAAACCAAAAGCTTGATCTGCGTCTTTATTGCCCAGATAGTTTGCTGATTTTATGTCTTGTACAGCGAGAGAGGGGAGGGAGGAAGGGAAAGGGAAGATGCATTTTCCTTCCCCTGTTTATCCTCTTTTTTCCCCCCTCACACAATACTCTGTTCCTGTACATACAACTGGGTCAGTGAGGGGGGAGTTAGTGTGTTGAGGGGATACAAAAAACAGTCAACTGACCTACTTAGCAAATCCCCAGGGGTTAAATTTAGCACAAAACAAACCTAGCCATACATAGGGCTAAGTTAACTCTAGTCAGTGACTGCTAACTCAGTTAGTTAATTGGAGCATATAGCACCAGACCAAAGAGGAGAAAAGTAGAAATTGGTAGGTAGCTTCACAAGCTGTGTCATTTTCCCCAGATTGGAAGTTAAACATATACCATATGGTTTCCACATATTCATATAGATCTACTGAACAAATTAGACCTCTGATAATAACTCTTATATTTCAATATAATGCTTTGTTTGAATAAACAGCATTTTTAAAAAAAGTTCAAACCAGAAAATGTCCTACCATCAGAATTATAGCATTTAAACTATTAATATTAATACATTGAATTATCTGGTGGTTTTAGGGATTACTCCATATAAAAAGACAGGATAGAAACATAGCAATATTAATGTTCACATATACACCACAGTGGAAAACATCTTTTTTCCATCAAATCCCAACTAAGCTATAGAAGGAAATTTCCTTTATCTTTATTTCTTTCTATTTCTAAAAAAAAATCCTAAACTGGATGAAAATTTCTCTTTGGTGTGGTGGAATAGAGAGGAATGCCAATTAAGAGCTAACTAGCTATTTGCAAGAATACAGTATTTAGTTGTACCTATTTTATACAGATCTGCATTGTTTTACTCCCATTTGGCTGTAAAAACAGCCAGAAGAGCCACAAAGAGATTTAACTGAATACAACTATTTAACAGCTTTAGAACATGAAACTAAGTAGCAATTAACAAAACATTAACTACAGTAATTATTTTTGTTGAGATTGCTAATCTATTGCTACTGACACACTCTGGTAAATCCCAAAGTACCTTTTGTCTACCCCTAGTTTTCCCTACCTTTCTGGTCTCAGTTTACACCAACAAAATGCTAATCTAGCTGGAAAGAGCTGCATAAACAAATGTTCTGTCACAACATCCCACCAGGCCACTGTTATACAATAAAGCCAGGCTGCTATAGTCCATGTTTAAATAATGGGTATTGATTCCCTTGTTACTTACTGTCCTTGCTTTGAACTTCATTAATCAATGTACGCTTCCTGAAATCCAATGTATAAGTCTCAGAGAGGTGAACACAGACAAGATTTGTAACCCAGAAAGCAAAACAACATAGTGCAATCAGTAATCTCCTTGGGCTGCAAACTTGTGTTGTTCCACTAAAGTGAAAAGAGAAGTATCTATTGTCTTTCATACAGCTAGAGGCAGCTATTATGTATTTCAGTGCATGTTCTACCAGGAACTTAGACAAGTCTCCTGTGATGCAGAATTCTAATTTTTCTCCTTTTCACAGATGTGAAACAACATAATGCAAGACACAGATTCCATCTGAATTCTTTCACCAGTAATACTTTTTGTAGGCTGGCTACTGTGAAGTTGACATTTAAACATTTGCAGTATTGGATAGAGTGCCAATAAAGTGAATATTTGCCCTATAATCCTTTGGGTAGCAATATGCATGAAGCTCAGAAATAAAAAGAGCACTGGCAGAGAAGAGAGTTCAGAACAAGATATGAAGAAAAAAATATGCTTATTACAGAGACTGTGAGAAACAATAGACCTTATAGAGAATGCCTGGAACCCTGGCACTCAGACAAATCAGCCACCCATAGGCACAGAGAGATAAACAACATCTACATACCTCAGAAGAGATAATCAAAAAGCTAAAAAAAAAAAAAAAAAACTCCACCACATCTCCATGCTAGCAATTAAGATTCAGAGATGTTGAGCAGAGATTAACACCACGATTAATACTGGATCAAAAATCAAGTGGTAAATAATATCCCAATGTAGGAACTATCAACTCAGACAAACAATCAAATGGTAAACAACAACCTAATCAAGGAACTACCAAGAACACTCCCACCAACACGAACAGGGCAAGTGAACAGAGAGCAAACTCCATTTTCTATAAGTGAAGAACAATAGAGAATTTTGCTTAGAGGAATCACTACATGTCTTTCTTGGGTTTTGGAGGCTGACAGATGTTTTTCTGTACTGAAAGGTATCCACAGGAGTCATCAATAAGTGAAGCATATCTATTAAAACAAAAGGATTTTGACTTCCCAATCTCATCTGCAATTTTGACCATGTTGTTTTTAATTATTATTTTTTAAATCAGTTTTAAAAAAAAAAAAAATTTAAAGAGAGAAAAAATAGGCAAAGAAAAAAATGGCTGAGAGATATAGTATCACTAAGTGGAAAAATTTATTGAGGTTGGACAGTTGGTGATCAATATTATTGATTATCACTGATAGAAAATGAACCATAAATTTTAAAAAATTCCAGAAAAATAAAAGGATTATAGAGATCATTTTGAATCCCCAAGCTGAGTGCCCAAATTTCCACAAATTTGTTATTTAAGATTTCAAAACATAGAAAGGTAGACAGAGCTACCGAAAACATTCATAAATACTTAATTTCCATTTTTCCATTTGTTCTGGTGGTATCTAAAGAAGTCTTATCTTTATTAAAATATAGCCATCTAGTGTTGAAATTTTTTTTAGGGTGGATTGGAATCCTAAAAGATAAAATAATAATGTGAAACAAAATAATGTATATACAGCAACAATATTTTCATACAACCATTGAGAGAGAGAGAGAGATTTTTAGAACCAGGCTAGTTCTGTTACCACATGAGACAGCAATTCTCAGAAGCATCTTTCATAATCCTAAAAACAAGTCTATTTAGTGTTAAGGGTAGTCCTGTGATTGAATTAGTTAGAAGCTTGATTCCTGAGCAGCATTGAAATCTAAGAAGGCATTAGGAATGGATTGGCATCCATATTTTTACCTTCAAAGCCAAGGTGTTACAGTGTTTAGAATGCAGCACTGCAGGGCTAACTTGCTTCTCAGTCCAGGAGTTCAATTCTGAGTGGCTCAAGTTTGACTCAGATTTCCATCCTTCCAAGGTCAGTAAAATGAGAACCCAGATTGTTGGGGACAATATGGTGACTCTGCAAACTCTTAGAGAAGGCTGTAAAGCACGGTGAAGCAGTATATAAGTCTAAGTGCTATTGCTATTCGCCAAACTAGCTTGCTAACTGATTCATATGGCAAGGAAGGAGTTCATGTGGATCACCTATGACTATATGATATTTAATTAACAGATGGAAATCCATATTCAAGGAAAGATGAACATTATCAACCCAGTAAACTTCATTGAAATAATATATATTGATGGCTAAAGACTACAGGGTGTCAGCTTAATTAAATTGTTAGCAATGCATTTAGAAATCGGGAGATTTGAGGAGATGGAGAAAATTATTTACACCTCAGAATTCTTATTAATAGTGTTACTTCTGGAGGCTGCAATATATTCCATTTCAGTTTTCTTAAAGGAATGAACAGTTGATGGTTTCCAAAGTAGCTTGATCTTCTGTATCTCTTGGGTAATGTGTCAATGGTTTTTAAACCAGGAGTTCTTAAAGGATGCTCTCTGATTCAGTTTATTTTTAATTAATAAATAGATACTTTCAAGATAGTTATTTTTAAAAAGATATCAATTTCCCATTTTATCAATTTCTGTTTTGGATTTTATATGTATAGTTTTATGTATACATGTATGTATAGATGTGGATGTGGGTGTATAAATATACCTATATTCTTTATTTTATCCAGGAAAATGAGAAAAAACAAATCCACTCCAGACATTCAAATACTTCTTTTTTGAAATTGTATTTATCCATGTTTTACTAACTATTCATTGACTCTTTTATAATTAGCAGTAATAGTAAGTAAGTAAGATTCCTTCCGATCCAAAATCTAAGGGTAATTGTGGAACCTTAGGCAAGAAAGATAATACCAATAGTTTCCAAAGTAGTTTGACCTTCTCCATAAGCAGTGGTTTTCAGTCCTGGCTTATTGTTTGAGGAGAAGGAAGAAATGTTAAATTAGAAAATGGAAAAAAAATGAAGTGGGTGGCATCACAAATAAGAACAATGTACACTACAGAACTGGAGGCAAGCCCTATTTCTTCTTCAATCAAATGGCTCTTAACACAGTTCTATATAATGTTTTACACATACATGTAGATTTGATCATCTATGCAGGCAGAAAAAAAGTGGACATTTTGTCATTGTCCAGTATTCTTGAACTGCAAATTCCATGAATTGCAGTCAGGGTGCTCCATGGTGAAGGGATGCTGGAACAACTTTTTTTTTCATGGTGGCACCTTTGCTTTGCTTAGCTTATAATTCTGTCCACTCAGAAAATGTGCAGAGTGGAAAAATAGAGTATAAATCAAATAAAAATAAAATATTTGCCTATAGGCATCCCTAGGCAAATGACATCCGTAAATTCCATAGATGGTAATAAAAGAATTAGCAAACTGCCATCATTAAAAACTCACTTGTGAAATTTTGTCCCATCAATGCAGCAATAATCTAGTGTAGAGTGATTGACAAGTGAGTGTTGGCACAGAAACTTTTTTTTTAAATCCTCTGGCCTATTTCTAATGAATTAAACTTTTAAAGAACAAATGCACATGTGGAAGCAGTAGGAGATAATTAGCTCTATTAAATGAGGCTGTTCATTGGATTCTAACCATAATATCTTTCACAGCAGGAGAAAGAGTCTATTTATGTATCAAGGATCCTTACCCATGACATTTCCTAATTGCTTTGGGGGAGTTCTGTTAACTTACCTAAACATCAGGGGATACCAAACCTGAAGTTTACTGTCGAGATCTTGGGAAGATGATGATGTGTAGAATGATGATTAGGCAGTGGAGTGATTTTTTTTCTCTTCTTTTCTTTTAATATATGAATCATCGAGTAGAGGAATGAAATCTAATCACACACATCTGTTAATTGATTACAGTCAGAGAGGGACAAAAAATGGAGCACTCATGTTGGATTACTTCTTTAGCCAGAACATACATGAATACATACAGACCCCACAAGCTATTCACATTTGGGATAAACAGTGCAATACTAAGTTGAGATAAGGATATCATAAAAAAAATTAAAGGCAAGGCAAAAAAATAAATTTAGCTAAATGTAGATTATACCAATATTATTTACTACAACACTATTTTCTTCTCCATCTTTCAAATGCAGCCATGCCATCAATATACTCATACATTGATTCAAACATTGCCTTTTTCTTATTAAACTCCCTACCTCTCTCTCTTTTTTTCACAATCTTATCAGTTCTATCCAACCACGTCTTTCTAGGTCTTCCCCTTTTGTCTCATTCACTCTTCTTTCATGTATTTGTTGGTAATTTGATCATCATTCATTCTCATTGTATGACCAAATCATCTCATACTTTTTCTTCATTTAAGTCATACTTTTTCTTCATTCAAGTTTGTATTCAATGCACATTTCCTCAGCAACCAATTATTTTTGATTGCATCTCTTTTTGGTTTACACAATAACCTTTCAATTTACAGCTTCCATTTTGTCAATCCTGCAAGATAGACCAAGCAAGGTAAAACTACTTTTATTGAGACAGACTATACTAACAGAATTTTTCAAGACTGATTGTGCTATACCTCCTATTTGAGTCAATCAGAGAAGCATCTATCTGAGCTACTTCCAAATGTTATCTCATTTCTCTAGACGCATGCATACATATAAACATACTGTATATATTTCAGGACCTCTTGCCTAAGTAATGTGTCTTGCATACTTCTAACCAATGTTATATTCTTTTCTCTATATACTGTTCAATTGACTTTTTTTTTATACCAAATATTCATAAAAAAAAAAAGTAAAGGAGTCCCTGCAGTTTATAACCCGCTAGTCATTGTTGTGGTTCACCAGCATCAGGTGTAGACAGCTGAGATCTCGGAGAGTGAGGACTCAGATAAGGGGCCTGCATGTGATGCAGGGATGGGGAAGAGGACCATCAGGGTGTAGAATGCTGCCTTTGGAGATTGTGGAGGCAGGCAGCAGTGATGAAGAGGTTCCTGAGGAGCCTGTGCCCAGTGCGCATGCCTGCAAGGCTGCTCGAAGGAAAGAGCAGCTGCAGCAGCAGGGGCGACTCAGGAATAAGGCTGCAAGGCGATGGTCCCTCCCTTAAGAAATAAAAGCCAGCTGAGAAACCAGAGTTCTTTGCAGGAAGCAAAGAAGTTTTTGCACTCAAGCGTTGTGGATGTTCAGAGTATCTTGGTTGGTGCTTGGAGACTCTTTATGTTTGAAATATTTCTTAGTAACTTTATCTTGCATCCTTGGCAGCCTTGCACAACCTTGGCAAGACTCTTTCTTATCAGAGACAATTAGTTTGAAACAGCCTTTTAACCATGAAGGAATGGAATTCATAAAGAATTATTAAAAAGTTTTGCTGTTACCTCTGTTTTGTGTTTGTTTCCTTGGAACAAGGTTTGGGTCAGAACGGTCATTGCTAACTATAGGGGGCAGTGGTCATCTCTGTTTCAAAGCCATTAAGCCAGTGCTGTCTGAAGACATTTCTGTAGTCATGTGGTTTGCATGATGTCACAGAGCACTGTTACTTTCCCACCAAAGTGGTACTTATTTATCCACTCGCATTTGCATATTTTTGAACTGGTAGGTGGGCAGGAACTGGGGCGAGGACAGAACCTTACCCCATTGCATGGAACTTGGCTCTTGAACCTGGGCTGCTGGCTTTCCATCTTAATCACTGAGCCATCATGCTTCCCCCTGTATATCTATATAATTTCTATGTAATAAAATAGGTATAGGTGCACTCTAATGTACAGCATTACATTCTTGTTTATTTTTACAAACATAGATTTCTGCCAATTTCTCTCATACTGTGAACTAGCATATGCCCAATGTTAAAATTTCTGCATCCATTTTTCCGTTTTTAGCAAACATTCCCACAAGATACATACATTCATCTATTTGTTCTAATCTTTACTGTTTAGGTAAGCCTGGCAATTTCCATTCACAGTGTTATTTTTCAAAACTAATTCTGACTTGGAAAAGTATCAGGCAGGGCTGCATCTTGGCACAATCACAATTTAATTTTCGTACAAATCCTAATACCCTGAAGTATGATATTGGCTATGGATTGGACTTTTAACAGAGCAAGTAAAATATATTTAACTGTTTGGGCATACCCACCTGAATTACACTTTGCATAAGGCTCAAAAATCTTCAGTTTCTTTATCATTCACCATGAGCAAAAAGTAGTTAGTTTCCTGTATAGTGGTCCATATGATACATTTGCACACTGTCTGTTCTCTTCCCAATTAGCTGGTATTTTCAAGGTCATGATAGGGCTATGGTTAAGTATATTCAGTTGTTAGATTTTCTCTTCTCTTCTCTTCTCTTCTCTCCTCTCCACAGCACTATCCTCACAAAAAAATAAAGTTGAGTGCAGATGAATCAATTCCCTTCAACAAATACTGAAGAATTATGGTTTCTTTCATGAAGTGGTAGCAATGGGTTTTCATTAACTAGGTTAAGATAATGAGTCATGGCAAGGTCTTCAGCCCTACTCCTTAAATATACCCCTTTCCGTACCCATAATTTACACATTAAAAAGGTACAGTTTAGAAATGCCTTTCTCAAGATGTTAACAACAGAATTAAGAGAATTTCAATATAATTTACACCATTTTGGCTCTAGAGTTCATACGAGCCTTGTCATCCATAGTGCTACTAAATTTATTGGTGGTAATCTTAATATCATGAGGGATAGCCACTGGTTATGACAGAACACAAGGAAAAAATAAAGTAGTAATTTGTCACAGTGACAGCCACATAACTCCTGTGACAACTCAATTCATAAATTTCATTCCAGTATCTTCTGCAGAGTCCCTTCTTGTAAAATAATAGCTCTGGAGGACAACATTGCCAGCATAGTATGAAGTAAGACACAGCATAGAGGAGGATATTTCAGTGAAGGTTGCTATGTATGTCGATAACAGAGAGTAATTTGTTAAGTTCTGCGCATGGGTGCAAGGAACGGAGACGAGGCAGTGAACAGTGAACTTCAACTCTTTATTAATCATACTGAACAGAGCAAAACCCAAGGGCAGCAGCCCTTTTATAGGGTAGGCTGCTGACCTATTAGCCAATGAGAAACATGGAAGTGTTAAACCCTTGAACCAATGAGATTTGGCCCGTTGACAGCCAATCAGATTTCCCAGAAAGGACCAATTCGATATCGCTATTATCGGCCAATCAGAAGTGCAGGATTAGAACCCTGCTTTTTCTTAAGGTTGTTAAAACTTTATTAAGCACCTTTATTAGTTCATAACACCCCTTCCCCCTAGGTTCCATTTGAGGGGTGCGGTGATGTAATCCCGTAGATATGCAGGTTGTTTTAACTGTCTATTAAATTTGCACTGTCCCACCGGTTCCTGTCTGTAGTCCGGTTTCGGCGGGATGTTTTTTGATTTATCTGGTACAGGCGGTTCCGCATCCTCACTGGACGACTCGGTGCCGCTAATTCTGCCATTGTTGTCCTCCGATATCTGCGGGCTCACCTCCATTGAGATATTCCTCTGTAGCGAGACCATCCCTCTCCCTGATTCTTCTTCATGTATTGCGCCTGGCTGCTGACTTCCTTCGATTCCGCTTTCCACCATCTCGAATTCGGTTTCTTTGACATCCCCTCCCCCCTCAGTTTGAGAGACACAGGAGTCGCGGGAACTGGGTTGTAGCCTAGAGCGAAGCTGATCTATATGGCATTTCCATATTTTTCCATCCAATGTTTGCACACGGTACGATCTGGGCCCGGTGGTTTGAGTTACGGTTGCTTCGACCCATAATGGTTCACCGGAAAAGTTTTTAGCAAAGACTAAGTCGCCTACCATGAACTCGCAGCATTTTCCGCTAGATCCACAGGTTTCTCTGGCACGTAGGACGGGTGGAGCCGGTCGAGGTGGGAACGGAGCTTGCGTCCCATCAATAGTTCAGCTGGAGTCTTGTTGGTGATGCTGTGCAGAGTGATGTGTTGGAGTAGGAGTATTCTGTTTAGTTTGTCGTCAATGTCCTCATAGTCCATTTTGTGGAGAGTTTTTTTGACAAATTGGATCATTCGCTCAGCCCTGCCATTGGCCGCAAGGTGCACCAGCAAGGTTAGCGCATGGTGGATACCCCGGTCCGCTAAGTATTGTTCAAACACCAGGGCAATGAACTTGGGTCCGTTGTCTGAGACCAGAACGTCTGGCAGCCCATGCATTGCAAATAGCCTATTCAATTTGTGGATGACGGAATCGGTTGTAGTAGTCTTCATTTTGTGGATCTCGAGCCAGTTGGAATAGGCATCCACTGTTAGGAGGAACGTATGTCCCTTAGTAGGTCCTGCAAAGTCAACGTGGATGCGGGACCATGGCCCCCTGGGGGTTTCCCACTCCGTTGGAGTTGCTCTAGGTGGGGCACTGCTGACTTCTTGGCACTTTAGACAAGTCTTTACCCAGGATTCAATCTGCTTGTCGATGCCCGGCCACCACGCGTAGCTTCACGCAAGCGCTTTCATACGCATGATGCCGGGGTGACCGTCATGCAATGTTTTCAATATTGCTCGTTATAACCGCTCTGGGACGACGACTCTGTCTCCCCATAGGATGCAGCCTTTTTGCAAGAAAAGTTCTGTTTCCCAGTTTCTGAAGGGGGTGAAGTCGTCAGGGGTTTGTTCTACTGGCCATCCTCGTTCGACCCAGCTGAGAACTCGCGCCAGGACAGGGTCTCGTTTCGTTTTGATAGCGATGTCTCTGGCTGTTAGCGGCGGTGAATGTAGTGTTTCAATCTGGAGTGTCATAAGGGTTGGAGCTGGGTTGTCGACGGTTTCCGGAAGTGGGGCATGGCTCAATGCATCAGCGTGGGGAATGGCTTTACCAGGGCGGTGTTGTAATTTATAGTTGTACACAGCTAAGAACTCTGACCAGCAAGTCATTCTAGGTGACAATATATAGGGGGTTGGCTTGTCTCCCGCTATAATCCCTAGCAAAGGTTTGTGATCGGTAATAAAAGTAAAAACTCGTCCATATACATATTCATGAAACCGTTTCACAGCAGATACAATAGCAAGAGCCTCTTTGTCAATTTGGCTATAGTTACCTTCAGCCCTCGATAAGGTTCTTGAAAAATCGGCAATAGGGGCCTCACTACCATTTGGTAACACATGACTCAAAATGGCTCCTACTCCAAACGGTGACGCGTCACATGTAATTGTTAAAGGCAAAGTCTCGTTATACTGCATTAATACAGCATCAGAGGTTAGTAAGTTTTTCACTTGTCGGAATGCATGCTCCTCTCGGTGTCCCCAGACCCAGGTTGCTTTTTTGTCAAGAAGTCGATGTAGGGGCTCAGCTACGGTCACTTTCTGGGGCAAGAAGATGTTGTAAAAGTTAATGAGCCCCAGGAAAGCTTGGAGATCTGTCCTATTCCTGGGTCTTGGGGCGTTTTTGATCACTTTCAGTTTGCTATTAGTGGGGTGAATGCCTTGCTTATCGATTAGGTACCCCAGGAACTCTACTTTATCTGTACACAGTTGACATTTATTTTTTTTAACCCTTAGTCCGGAGTCTTTAAATTTCTGGAGAACCATTTTAAGATGCTTTTCTAGTACTTCTCTATTCAGGGCAGCAATTAAAACGTCATCAAAGTATGGAACGACCCCTTTGATCCCTTGCAATAGTCTCTCCATCAGACTTTGAAAAATCCCTGGGGCTACGCTCACTCCGAATTGGAGTCGGTTGCATTTAAAGGCGCCTTGGTGCGTAACGATCGTCTGTGCTTCCGCGGTTTTTTTTTATCTGCAGGCAGTTGTTGGTATGCCTGTGCTAAATCCAATTTAGCGAAGACTTTTCCGCCCCCCAGGGAATGGAGAAGATGTTGCACCACCGGCACCAGGTAAGCATTCTGTTGAAGGGCGTGATTAAGGGTGGCCCAGTAGTCCCCACAAATCCTTAACGATCCGTCCGGTTTGATGGGTGTTACGATTGGGGTTTCCCAACGGGCGTGGTCAGTTGGTTCGAAAACACCCTGGGCTATTAATTTATTGAGCTGCTCATCGATCTTTGGTTTCAGGGTAAAAGGTACCCAACGAGGCTTAAGGCAGATGGGGGCTACTTCAGGGTTAAGGTTAAATGATATCGGGGTCCCCTTGTACTCACCTAGTTTGTCTGCAAAGACGTCCTGGAATTCCTGGACGAGGGCCTCCTCCCAGTCGTCGCTTCTGGTTTGGTGAATGCCGGCTACCTCGATCCCGAGTGGGGCGAACCATTGAAGGCCGAACAAACTAGGCCGGTCGCGATCGACAACGGTCAGCGGTAATGATGCAGTACGATTTTTGAATGATACTTGGACTTGGCTGGAGCCGACGACTGGAATTCGGTTCCCCTGGTAATCTTTGAGTATAATTCTTTAGGCTCTGAGGTCTTGACGCCAGAAGGCAGGGATTAATTGTTTAAGGGTTTTCCAGGAAACCATCGAGAGGGATGATCCTGAGTCGACTTCCATCAAGCAAGGTTGGTTTTCGATGGTGACCCTTACTCGGATCTTCTTTGCATCTGACGATGAAGTGTGACTGATTGTAAGGGATTGGTGTGCCTCTTCCCATCTTGTTGAAATGGCCAGTTTTTTATTACTGTAGGAGTGGTTGTTCCATTGGTGGTTCAAATGTTCCTGACTCACAGGACGATTCCCTGTGGTCTGGCGGTAGTTGTTTGCTCTCTGAATTGGGCTGGATCCTAGCTTGTTTCTACAGACCTTCCTGATGTGACCTCTTTTCCCACAGGAATGGCAGAGCGCATCGAGGAATTTGCAGTCTGATCGCAGGTGGTTTGCCTCACAACCCGTGCATTGGTGCGGTAGTCTTCAGTTCCACTGGTTGCGTTGGTCACATTCAGACCAGAGCCGGTTGACCTCCTCCTCATCACTTTCTGATGGCAATTCGAGGTCCTCATGGTGGGTCACTGTTGTGTGCCTCTCTAGGTGAGGTGAGGTATCGCTGGCGAGTTGACGGAGCGGTGCGTTGGTGCAGCGCATTCGGGAGGCCGACTTCCTGGTTGCTTGTGCTGCAGTAGCGTCTTTGATGACATCGCCAAGATCGATGTCCCTTTGGCCATGATCTTGCTCTGTGCTGTCTGGTCATCTAATCCCAGAACTATTTGGTCTCTCAGAGCTTCTTTGAGGTCTGCGAACTCACAGAGGCCTCCCTGGTTCCAGAGGTCTGCGATGAAATCTGCTCTCTCCTTTCCATTGGTCCCTCTGGAAAAACTCATGTCTTCGGAGAAGCGTTGGCACAGCGGGTGCATAGTGGGCATTTAGAAGGGGCACGAGGACGTCCCAGTCCATGGATTTCACCTCAGCCGGTTTCGCTAGTCCCTTGACCCATAGCCCTGCAATGGGTCAGGAACCCTGTTCGCTTTTTCCCCGTAGTGGCATCCTTAAAGTTGTTGGTCTCCAGAAACATCTGGAACCAGTCTATGTACGAGTCCCAATCTTCTTGTGCCGGGTCAAATAGAGTGGTGGCATGGTGCCGCCGGACATGGTTTCCGTTGTCGATGCTGTTAAGTCTGGAGCATGGGTGCGAATGATGGAGACGAGCCGGTAGAACAGTGAACTTCAAACTCTTTATTTACATATTGTGACAGCTCAAATTGGAGGGCTGCTATAGCCTTCCTTATATAGGCAACTTATTTACTATTCAACCAATACCAAACCTGGAGCGCTAGCTCCGTTAACCAATGGGAATGGCCTGTTAATGGCCAATCAGATGTTCCTGAATGGACCAATCCGATTCTGCCATTAACAGCCAATCAGAAGTGCAGCGCCAGAACCCTGCACTTGACTTCAAGCTCAAGATAACTTTATTGGTATTATTCATTCACAACACCCCTTTCCCCCGGCTTCTGCCCACGGGGCGCGGTTACATAGTCCTTCAGGTAGGACGGCTGTTTTGTTAGTCTTTTCGATTTTCGCAAAGTGCCTGGGGGTTGGCTGCAATTCTGCTGAGGTAGATCGTTGTTTAATGGTAGGGGTGCCTCTGGTTCCGAGTTCGCGTTCCCGTCGTCACCAATATCACTGGCCACTCCCTGAGGTGAACTCCCTCCGGTCCCTGGTTCCTGTTCCTGCGTTTCAGTTCCATTATCAGTCTCTTCGAAAAGGTTTCCCTCTAATTGTAATTCACTTTCCTCTGTATCTCTCCCCCCCTCAGTTTGGTCATAAGGGAGTTCGGAAGTGCGAGACAGTATCCGTGATCGTAGTTGATCTATGTGGGACTTCCAAAGTCTGTCATCAGGGCACTGAACGAGGTATGATCTTGGGCCGGTTACGCGGATTACGGTCGCCTCTACCCACAGCGGATTGCCCGATAATATTTTAGCGAATACTAAATCGCCTACCTGGAAGGTACGGCATTGGCCGCTGGATCCGAGTGGCTTTTCCGGTTCCTAGGCTGGGTGTAACCGATCGAGGTGGGAGCGGAGCTTTCATCCCATTAGCAGCTCGGCGGGAGTTTTGTTGGTGACACTGTGAGGTGTGATGTGCTGCAGGAAAAGGATTCGGTTGATTTTCTCATCAATGTTGTCGTAGTCTATCTTTTGGAGAGTCTTTTTGACGAATTGTACCATGCGCTCAGCCCTACCATTGGCAGCAGGGTGCACAGGCGAAGTGACCGCATGTCGAATACTGCGGTCAGCCAGGTACTGCTAAAAAGACAGCGCGGTAAATTGGGGCCCGTTGTCAGATACCAGAACGTCTGGTAATCCGTGGGTTGCAAAAAGACTTTCCAGTCTTTTGAGTGGTTGTGTTGCTCATTTGGTGAATCTCGAGCCAATTCGAGTAGGCATTGATGGTTAGCAAAAACGTATGGCCTTTGTCGGCCCATAAAAGTCCAGATGGATGCGAAACCAGGGTGCCCGCGGCGTCTCCCATTCAGTTGGGGTTGCCTTTGGTGGAGCGTTGCTTACTTCTTGGTATCTCTTGCAAGTTTCAACCCACAATTCGATTTGTCTGTCGATGCCTGGCCACTACACGTAGATTCGTGCGAGGCCCTCCATGCGCACGATGCCAGGGTAGCCATCATGCAAGGTTCTTAGCAGTGTCTGTTGGAGTGATTCTGGGATAACTACTCTATCGCCCCAGATGAAACAGCCCTTCTGCGAGAACAAGTCTGTTTGACGACTTTTGAATGGTGCAAAGTCATCTGGTACTTGGTCCAATGGCCATCCGCGTTCCACCCATGTGAGGACTCACGCCAAGATGAGGTCGCGTTTTGTTTCTCTCGCGATGTCACGGGCAGTTAATGGCGGCATGTGGAGTGTCTCGATCTGCAACGCTGTCATCGTTGGTGCAGGATCATTGATAGTTTCAGGGAGCGGTGTACGCCTCAGCGCGTCGGCGTGGGGAATGGCTTTACTGGGACGATATTGTAGCCGATAATTGTAGGCAGCCAAGAATTCTGACCAGTGGGTCATACTGGGAGAAAGTATGTAGGGAGTTGACTTGTCCCCAGCGATGATCCCCAGCAATGGTTTGTGGTCAGCTACAATGGTGAAAACCCGGCCGTACACGTACTCATGAAATCTTTTAACAGCTGATACGATCGCCAGGGCTTCTTTATCGATTTGGCTGTAATTTCGCTCGGTTTTCGAAAGCGTCTTTGAGAAGTAAGCAACAGGGGCTTCATTACCGTTAGGTAACACATGGCTCAAAATGGCGCCCACTCCAAAGGGCGATGCATCACATGTAATGTTTATTGGCAAAGTCTCATTGTACTGCATTAGTACGGCGTCCGAAGTCAGTAGTTTTTTCACATTATGGAACGCCTGCTCTTCTTTGTGACCCCATACCCAAATTGCTTTTTTATCTAATAGACGATGTAAAGGTTCAGCGACAGTCGCCTTGTGCGGCAAGAATACATTATAGAAATTGATGAGGCCTAAGAATGCCTTGAGGTCGGTCTTGTTCTGGGGTCTGGGAGCATTTTTTATTGCTCTCAATTTGCTA
Organism: Hydrophis major; assembly: GCA_033807585.1. Taxonomy (NCBI): domain Eukaryota; kingdom Metazoa; phylum Chordata; class Lepidosauria; order Squamata; family Elapidae; genus Hydrophis; species Hydrophis major. The sequence continues at coordinate 33,015,927 of CM066332.1, read as the reverse complement.
TTGGTAGGGTGAATATCCTGACTGTCAATTAAGTACCCTAAGAATTCAACACGATCGGTACACAGTTTGCACTTATTTTTTTTGACTTTCAGGCCTGCTTCCTGGAATTTTCGAAATACCAGTCTTAAACAATCCCGTAAGATTTTTGGAGTGGGGGCAGCAATGAGCACATCATCAAAATAGGGGACAACGCCCTTGAACCCCTGCATTAGGCTCTGAAAGATCCCTGGGGCTACACTAACTCCGAATTGAAGCTGCGTGCACTTAAAAGAACCTCGGTGTGTTACGTTAGTCTGTGCCTGTGCCATTTTTTCATCAACCGGCAGTTGCTGATAAGCCCGAGCTAAGTCTAATTTTGCAAAGACTTTTCTGCCCCCCAGGGAATGGAGGAGGTGTTGTACCACCGGCACCAGATATGGATTCTGTTGCAGGGCGTGGTTTAGGGTGGCTCGGTAGTCCCCACAAATTCTAATTGAACCGTCCGGCTTAATTGGTGTCACAATTGGCGTTTCCCATGGGGAGTGGTCAGTTGGCTTTAAGACTCCCTGGGCAATCAACTTATCAAGCTGCTCGTCAATTTTCGGTTTTAGAGTGAACGGAACTCGACGAGGCTTAAGGCGGATGGGAGCTACCTTTGGATTAAGCCTAAAGGATATCGGGGTCCCCTTGTACTCACCTAGCTTTTCCTCGAAGACATCCCTGAATTCGTGGGCGAGGTCTTCCTCCCAGTCACTGCCGCCGATTCAGTTAATGCCAGCCACTTCAATGCCGAGTGGCGCGAACCATTGCAGGCCTAACAGACTAGGCCGGTCCTTATCGATCACCATCAGGGGTAAGTATGCCGTGCTGTTCTTGAATGCAATCCAGACTCGACTGGATCCTGCGACTAGAATTCGGTTCCCCTGGTAGTCCTTTAACAAGAGCCGTTGGAATTGAAGGTCTTGGCGCTGGATCGTGGGGATGAGTTGCTTGAGGGTCTTCCATGAGACCATTGAAAGAGACGATCCCGAGTCAACTTCCATTTGGCAAGGCCGATTTTCAATGTTCACATTGACTCGAATTTTCTTAGCGTCTAGCGAAGAGGCATGGCCAATAGTGAGTGTTTGGTGGGCCTCTTCCCGTCTCGCTAGATGACTTACGGGTCGGTTTCTGTAGGAGTGGTTCACCTTACAGGGTGATTCCCTGTCGATTGGTGGAGATTGGTTCCTTTCGAGGTCTGGCTGGGTCCGAGGAGGCTTCGGCAGACCCGTCCGATGTGGCCTCGTTTCCCACACTTGTGGCAGAGCGCGTCACGGAATTTGCACTTGGAGCGGTAATGGTTGGCCCCGCAGCCAGCGCATGGTTGCTGGGACTTCGGCTATCTGTCCCGATCAGACCGCAGGTGATGGACCTCTTCTTCGTCGCTGTCTGACGACGAAGAGAGGTCCTCATGAGGGGCCGTCTTCAGCTGCCCTTCTGCGTTAGGTGAAACTTCACTGGCCGGTGGGTGTGCTGGAGCACGATTTCGGTGTAGTTGGGCAGCCGACTTTTTGGTCGCCTCCGCTGCTGTTGCTTCAGCTATGGCGTCTTTAAGGGTGACATCGCCCTTTGCCATTATTTTGCTCTGTACATTTAGAGCGTCTAGCCCGAGGACTACTCGATCTCTCAAGGCCTCTTCTAGGTCGGTGAAATCGCAAAGGCCTCCCAAGTTCCAGAGGTCTACAAGGAAATCGGCGACGCTTTCTCCTTTCCACTGGTTCCTTTGATAGAACTCGTGTCATCTCACAAGCGTTGGAACGGTTGGTGCATAGTGGGCCCTTAGCAACGGTTCGAGGACGTCCCAGTCCATGGCCTTCGCTTCCGTCGGTTTCGCTAATGCCTTAGCCATTTTGAATACCGTTGGGCCACAGTGCGTTAGGAATACTGCCCATTTCTTCCCGGGTGTGGCATCCTTCAGATTATTCGTTTCCAAAAACATTTGAAAACGATCCATGTAGGACTCCCAGTCCTCTTGAACTGGATCGAATGGAGTGGGTGGTACTACGCCACCGGACATGGTTCCGCCTTTGTGCACTTCAGCCACGTGCTTAATTGTCTTAGTTGGCTCGGATGTCATCCAATCCCACCTTCATCGCCAGTGTTAAGTCTGGAGCATGGGTGCGAATGATGGAGACGAGCTGGTAGAACAGTGAACTTCAAACTCTTTATTTACATATTGTGACAGCTCAAACTGGAGGGCTGCTATAACCTTCCTTATATAGCCAACTTATTAACTATTAACCAATAGCAAACCTGGAGCGCTAGCTCCGTTAACCAATGGGAATGGCCTGTTAATGGCCGATCAGATGCTCCTGAACGGACCAATCCGATCCTGCCAATCAGAAGTGCAGGGCCAGAACCCTGCACTTGACTTCAAGCTCAAGATAACTTTATTGGTATTATTCATTCACAACAGATGCGCCTTCAGCCACGTGCTCTGTTTGGTGCTCTGTAGTGTTCAATCAGCTCTGATGTCTCTGTATCCCATCCTCATCGCCAGTGTTAAGTTCTGCGCATGGGTGCAAGGAACGGAGACGAGGCAGTGAACAGTGAACTTCAGCTCTTTCTTAATCATACTAAACAGAGCAAAACCCAAGGGCAGAGCAGCCCTTTTATAGGGTCGGCTGCTGACCTATTAGCCAATGAGAAACATGGAAGTGTTAAACCCTTGAACCAATGAGATTTGGCCCGTTAACAGTCAATCAGATTTCCCAGAAAGAACCAATCCGATATCGCTATTATCGGCCAATCAGAAGTGCAGGATTAGAACCCTGCTTTTTCTTCAGGTTGTTAAAACTTTATTAAACGCCTTTATTAGTTCATAACATAATTAATGCCTTTCCCTATTGCTATTGCAAAGTTTCTGCAGAAATAGTGATGATTCAATTCTTCGCACATTTCCAACTTTTACGTCTTTGCCTTTCTAAAGGTTAACATTTATACACAGAATGTTTAGCATGGATATTACTGAAAAGGAGCATCCGACTTCCATTCATGAAGCATTCCATTCATTCTTACTCATTACATGCTAAATCAACATTTTTATTGATTTAAAAATCAAGGGTTTTTTTTTTCCAGGTTAACCCAGATCTTTCAGACCCTATCTGGATACCTATGGAGTTATAGACTTTTTGCTCAGTGTGCCTCACTTTACATTTTTTAAATTGAATGCCATCTGCCAAAAATTGGCTTTTCATCCAGTTTAACAATATCCTTTTGGTAACTTCTTCACAACACTCTGTGATATCATTTACTAATTTGACCAGCTCACTGCTTATCCAATAAGTCAAGCATTAGCAACAAGTTTAAAAGCGCACACCTCAGCACAGTTCCTCTTACATCACTCCATTGAGAACACTATTTATTCTCATAGTAAAGGATGCACTCTCTTATTCTGTGATTTCTAAGTTTACTTTAGAACTTTCCAAAAGTTCAAATATACAGCATCAACAAAGTCACCTCTATCAATGTGTCTGTTTGTACCCACACAAAAAAATTCTAAGAGGTTGGTAAGTCAGATTTTACCTTTGCAGAGTCCAGGAAGAGTTTATTTTTACATTATAACTGAGAATTGAAAATGTTACATAAATTATATTCAGAAATGAAATTTTCATATAAGCATATTATGGTTGTCTAATTTAGATGAAAGGAATAATTGCCCATGAGAATACAATTGTATTAGTCTTCCTCCATCTACCCCAGGCCCAAACACTTTTAAAATCTCTTAGGCTAGCATTTTACAACTGTCTTTATAAATTATGTGTTTTCTTTTCCCCCAATATTAATCAAATCTTACAACTACCTTTTGCAAAATGTAGCAATGAAATGGATTTGCAACCTGCAATGTTCCAGGGATCAACTTGTTTTTGACATTTCATTCACTTTTCCCTAGGCAGAGGCAATTCAGCATTCCCTGTATATTTTCATTTGTCTTCTGAGTCCCAAAACATCAACAAGAAAACAGTGAAACCCTCCATGGTCTGAAATACAGACCCATTCTTATCTATCCAATAAACAAGTGAGGGCAGCTCAAAGGCCTTTATTTGAAGAAGCTGTTTCTAATTTATGCACTTTCTGGCCATTTAATCTATATAACATTTATGCTTTAAAGGGCCAAAGTTAATTTAAAAACCTTTATTAAATTATGGAACCCCACTAGCCTTTGAAGACAGTGAAATCACACATACAGTATAACATATTCCCAAAAATATGATGTCTTCCACATTTATAGAACTCAACTACAATTATCCAAATATGCACCATTATAACTAATATTTTGGAAGTTGCATTCTATCACATTTTGAAAGCACCAGATTAAGAGTCTGACAGGAAAAAACATTACACATATTTGGGGGGGGAGGGCTTCAAAAATTTTAGAAAAGGGTTCTCTGCCTGATTGCTGGGTGGGCATGGCCTAGTTGGCCTCCTGCCCCACAGCAGGGAGGGGGGCATTTTTGTCCTTTCCGGGCTCTGGAGGCTTTCCTCGAGCCCCCAGGAAGACAAAAGCGGCCTCCCTGGGCTCCGGAGGCTCTCTGGAAACCAGAAATGGGCCCATTTCCAGCTTTCCCAAATTTCTGGGAGGCCCATTTTTCAGCCTCCCTGCATGTACCTGCATCTAAAACGAGCTGTGTGGGAACTCCTGGGAGAGGCAGGATGGGGTGACTGGGTCCAGCCAGGAGTGGGATTTGGGGGTTCTCTGAACTGCACAGAATTTTAGCTAGTGGCTCTCCGAAACCCCTGCAAGCCCCCAGCAGCCCACCCCTGCACATGTTATCTCAGTAAAAGAAGTAGATTATAGTTTGCTTGCTTCCCCCTGCCCCTTCCCATTAAAAAAGAAACTTCCCTTTGTATTGAAAGTCAGAATAAAGTATACGACCATCCAAACATTTTTGATTCTATAAATCAACAACCCTTGCTGGCATTCAACATTTTCTCTGTCTCCCTTTTGCAATGTTGCAGTTCCAATATTAGGAAATAACCTCTGATAGAGATTTTAGTGATGGTTATGAGAGGGCAATTGACATTGGATAGCTCGACTTTGAGGGACTTCAGAGAATAATTAAAAGAACCAGAATGCCTTTGGAACATATTCCAACAATCTAGATCGGGGTGTCAAACTCACATCGTCATGGCAGCATCATGTGACATATCAGGACTGTTTTTCCCTTTGCTAAACTGGACATGGGCATGGCCAGTCCATGACTCATCCAGCCCATGGGCTGGGAGTTTAACAGCCATGGTGTCAGCATTCCAAAAAACCTCCAGTCCAATAAATAACTCCGAGACAGACATCCTCTCAAAAGTTCTGTTTTATTTGGATAGTAAACTGGCATATCTGGAGAATCTCAAAACTGAAAGTTCCAGGTTACCTTGCAATAAGTAAAAACTACAAATCCACCCCCTGCAACCATCATTGCATCATGTGGCCCAATCACCATCTGTCCCAACTTGAGACATCCCCTCAGCCAGGTGCAGAAATAACATGATCTTGACTTAGAAGAAGAATGCTATTATGTCTAACCACATACACTCCAAAAAATTCCCCCCTCCCATTTCCCCAGGCTCAAGAATGTGGCAGTGTGGCAGCATCTAGTGTCAATATGGCTTCCAAAGCTGACACCTGGTCTACATCATTGTTCCTCAACTTCAGCAACTAAGAAATGTGGGTGTCAACTCCCAGAAATTCCAACCAGCAGGCTGAATTCTGGAAGTTGAGGTCTATACTTCTTAAATTTGCTAACACTGCTCTAGACTCCCATAGGAACATGAACATGTTCTCTGTTATCGAGAACAGAAAAAAAAATTAAAGCTAATTTTGAAACACAATTGCACACACAATAAAACTTAAGTCCCCTTTTAATCAGACATTGTGTTTTCTCTCTTCCCTGTACACTTATCCTTTTTGTACTATAGCACAAAAGTTGGTTGCATCCAAAAATTCAATTCATTCTTCAGAAACAAGATGGAAGCTGTATATGGATTATTCTGATATCCTGAAGCTGGGGCCAAGTGCTATGCACTCTCTGCACTCTTTTTTTCTGAAAAATGTGTGTTGCTCATATTCACAAACATTTGTCATGCTATTGATTTTTCTTACCATTTTAAACAGTGATGTGTGTGACCTAAGGCACCCATTGCCTGCTCGGGTCAGAACCATTTCAAATGGTCAGAACCATTTCAGTGAAGATGTCTTTAACATTATTTTGTAAGATTCATTAGAAAAATATTAAAAACATTTGCCTCTATAAGGATCCTACAAGTGCCCTATGAAGCATGGAAGAAGAAAAAAATCCTGACCTTTCAGTGCAACTGGAACAAAAGTTTAACAGCAATTAAGCCTACTTCTGTCCCAATTAATTATAGCAGTTCACTTGATAAGCTCGCTTGCTTCTGTTGAAGGATTAATTAAATGGTGAGTGTGTTTTGAATATTTTACACACCTGCATGCTCTGATCATTAGAAAACAGTATTGTTCTAAAAATAGATAGCATTTACCCCAAAGAGGCATGCAAATTAACTCAACAATACCAAACATTAAAACTGTACTAAATTATAATATTTGATGAATACCTTTTCCCTAACAGAAAACAAACAAGCAAATCATTCCAAGATCCATAATAGGCAGTGGTTCCACTCCTTCCTTCCTTCCTTCCTTCCTTCCTTCCTTCCTTCCTTCCTTCCTTCCTTCCTTCCTTCCTTCCTTCTTAACATTTTAAAAGAAAATCACAAATTCCAGACTACATAACAAATATAAGCTAAAAAATAGTCAGGGTTTCATAATAATTATGTATATAATTATAAGTACATAAATTTGAAAAAAAGAAAGATTCGAACATGCACTTGTATATTTCAAATTGTTTTACTATTTATTTTACTTGGTTACATTCCTCTATCCTGCTTTTCAGAGATTCTATCCCACTATGAGATCCTCTGGGTGGGAGGCTATAAATATTTTAAATGAATAATTGCAGCTGTGGAATATAAATGCTACATACATGAAATCTGGACAAAGCTGCTAACCTTTCAAACTAAGAGTTGACTTTCTGAGAATGAGAAGAAATGAAGGTGAAACCAATACTGTGGCAAAAAAACAGAAGTTTATGCATATTGTGGTCTGGATTTGGGAATTCTATTTTGTAAATGCATTTCTACCTGGGACCCTTTCAAAAACTGCAACATCTGCTTTTGGAAATTGCTTCAGTGGAAGACATGAAATTTCACAGAATAGTATAGAAATCTATATTTTTCACATAAATATTGTTCAGATACGCAAATACACGCTTGAACCATTGCAAACTGCAGGACATTTGGTAAGAGAAACAGAGTAAAAAGTCTGTTTACATCTGCATGCAAGCTATAGTGACAAATTATTTCTCCAAAAAATTATTAACTCTCTAGAACAGATCAGAAAAAGATGGAATCTCAACATTAGAATCTCAGGTAAATATACTAATTTCTGCACAGTAAAAGAAATGCAAAATATGTTCCCAGGCAAATTCAATTACCTTTTCAAGGGAAGAAAAGAAACTATTCTCTCAATTAGTGTTGCTTGTCCTTGGCAACTTCGGTTATGTGGGCTTCAGTTCCCAGAATTCCCCAGCCAGCATGGCTTAAAATCACCAATGTTGAGAAGCAATGCTTTAAACCACTCCATTAGTGATAATCGGAAAACCTTGTACAAAGGAAACACCTACACTAACAAACAAAATTCTATGTCAATTGTATATTGAACGAAATAGAAGAATCAACTGTTTCATGGATCCTTCTTCTATCTAATTCAAACGTACAGTATAATTCTATGGTGACCTAGGTTAAAATATGCTTAAAATATTGCTTTCAGCATTGTATTTATCTATATACCAACAACCTGCAGTAATTTTTAACACACAAGACTTTTGCTACCACACGAGGGCATCTCAACAGATATCTCCATAAAATGAGAGGCTACCAGAAACAATATTGGCAATAACCAAAACTTTTTCTGACCATAAACAAGTAGAAGAAAAGTTTCACGGAAGACTTTACAATCACCTGCTCAGATCCCACTAAAAAGAAATGGCAATGACTATTCAACTTAACAAAGGTAGAACAAGTGATAAAAATACCTTAGGAATCATTTAATCAAAAGTGATGGATTTCCTTTAGCCTTCCTTGCTTTTAATTTACAAGAAACCTTAATGGTGAAATGCAAGAAGCCTCTTTGAAATGTTGCCCCACATGAATGATAATCATCAATATGCTTCTGAAATGAAATCTATATAATAATGCTTGCCTAGGTTCTATTGATATCAAATCTACACTCACCCCTCCAAAGGACCCGAAATCTTCAGTCTGGGCACTCTTAATTTAATCTATAACACTTAGAATGTGTATTCTCAGAATATATGCTATCAGTAATCACAGCAGGCAATATGAAATTTAAGACATTTTCACCATATTGTGGCCCAAAGTTAATTTAAATCCCTCTGGAATATCATCTCCAGATGATTAAAATATTACATGTTATCTTAATCTCTCAACAGAATGAATGGAAAAGCATAAGAAAATATTTTATAATCATTTGGAATATATGTTTTTGTACATGTCTGCAGGTTTGTATAACATATCTAGCAACTATCTCTTGTGAATTTGTGTTTTCCCATACTTCCTTCAATTATAAATGGAGTATATATCTTCAGATCAATATTATTTGAGAGTCTCTTTACATTTTGCTATTAATAGCTGCATATCTGCTTTAGAACAACTAACTATTCATATTTACAGATCCCTTATCTGCAAAGAAGCTTTCCTGGCAAAATTTAAATCTCACTCTAGCATCATCCTAAACGACAGGTTATTTTCTGTATTCAATTACATGAAACTATAAATCCCTTCTTACTGTTGTACATATGTACCTCTTCCTTAAAAAAATGAAGCCTGCAGACTCATTTGGACTCCTTACATAAAGACATTCAATTTAAAAATTTAAATTAAAGGTTTTGTCCAATTACCATAGTTGCCCAATGAAGTAAAGGAGGAGAACGTAATTTGAAATGGCATGACATTCTACCTTAAGTATTCCATTAAAGACATAGGAGCTTTGAATATAGTTTTTCTTGTAGCTGCCAACAATACCTACAATCGAAAATAAGCCTTTAACTTTGACAAACTTATATCTAAGTCAGTGGTGGGATTCAAAAAGTTTTACTACCAGTTCTGTGGGCGTGGTTTGGTGGGCATGGCAGAGGAAGGATATTGTAAAATCTCCAGCCAGAGGTGGTATTTGCCAGTTCTCCAAACTACTCAAAATTTCCACTCCAGAACTGGTCAGAACCTGCTGAATACCACCTCTGATCTAAGTCGTCTCTCAGAGGTCACTGAAATTCCCATTTTTATATACAATATGAAAATTATTTGGAATGCTTTGTTAGTCAGTTGTTCCCTGGTCCTTGAATAGACAGGAGGTCACATTGTGTTTACAGTAAATACTTCCTTTGGTTTATAGTTTCTCAATACACCTCCAGATTCTGCTTTACAGAAAAACTATTCAAGAAATGATTTGTGTTTATTATTTCAATAATAATGTACACACTCTTCCATCTCTTGGTAGAGGTAATAGAAAAACACATTTAGCTTAAACCTATAGGTTAAAAAATCTACATATAAATAGCAGTGAAAATCAACTCAAAAAGCCTGAAGTCAACTGATTTCTTAAGGTAGAGGGAGAATAAATAATATAAACTTAAAAAGTGGATAATTGTTACTTTGATGTCATATGACACTTTACAAACAGATTATATATAATTATATGGATTCAAATATGGCAAGTTACAAAGTGATCTGAACAAAGCTTGAATATATTCTAAGCATATAAATAGTTGCTTAATTTATTTTTGTTGTGCAAATTTAAAATGATAAACCCAAAGATCTTGAATGATTATTTTTGCTGTATAATATTAGAACTGGAGCAGAGTTAATTTGGAAATTTACAGTGAAAGACGCCTTTCCCCCTCTCTTTTGCCCTCTTAATTATTTAGGCACATATCCCATTTTGCAGATGAAGAGTTCTATTGATTTCCATGAATATATGACAAGCAAGATTTGGGGTGATTTTTTTTTCCCTATTCATCCATCCTCACCCTCTGAATGAAAATAAGCACAACTCCATTTAAACACATAGACAACTGCCTTGCTTTTTGTGAGAAATTGATTTACGATGTCTTTGTTTGTTTCTCCAATAATTGAGCATAGACACACACTTGGTCACTTTTTGGCATTTTTGTGAAGAGAAATGCTAAAGTTGGTGGGTGAGCAGGGGTAACTTCCACTGTTTACAATAAAAAAAAATAAAAAAAAACGGATGTGAATTACTCCAGAGCACAAGAAACTATCTTGTAACTGAAGGGTAGCTATACTTGAGAAACTGTCTCACCTGTCTTTTATTCCATTTGCAACAACTGGTGCATACAAATATATAAAATGCATGTTAACTCAAACCATTTAAGGTCACTTTTCCTGACATCCACAAATAAATTGGTGATGTGGAGCTGCGCCTGTTGCTCTCCAGAAATATGTCATTATGATATCTAACCTTCACTAAGAGAAATAAATGAACTGCCTCTGCAGCAGGCATTTGGGGGTGGGGGGGGGGAAGCATCAAATATCAGAATGATTTTGCTGTTAGAAAACAGATAGGCTTTACAAGGCATGGATTGATATAGAAGAACAAACTGGATGGGATGTTATTGGATGAATGCTCCATTTCTTAATAATAGAGAGGTGGAAGATTTTTTATTTTTATTTTTAGAAATAGGGGGCAATAAAGGGAATGGAATGAAATAACACTCTCTGTGGGGTATGGGAACGAATCCAGTGATTAAAAGAGGGAGTGATTCTTTCTTCCTTTCTCTGAGCCCTAGTTCTTATTTTTCAAGTAACATTAACAACACATTACAGCTAAACATAACGCTATTCTCAGCAATTGTGGCTAATAATATTTTTGCCTTGTAATGTCTCATTTAGCATGTAGTTTTTCCATGAAGGCTCATAAGGCTTCTCAGAAAATGTAATCAAAGGTAAGAAGGACTGGAAAGTTCACCTTCCTTTCATGATATTATTAACTGGTACACATAAATATTGTCTGTTTATTTTGTCCTCATCAATGCCTCAGACCCAGTGGGCACAAAATAACCTTCTAGAAAACACAGTTATAACTCAGACCTATACAATACAGTGTTATTGTCTGGGTACTTCGAAGGCAATTGATTTCATCTTGACACCAAGATATGCTCTTTCTATTTAATTGACACATGTTCATTGGAAGTTTAGGAAAAAGAGCAGAACTCTGCTGATTGTTCCCACTTTCAAACGTCACACATTTTATAGAAGAGTCCCCTTATCAGAGATTGCTGTCTGTTTATAGTCTATGGAGCATACCTGGATGATCTACACACAATGAGAATGTGAGTGGGGCCAGGTGAAACCTAATTTGATTTAACTGAGTTTTGTTAATACTGTTAAGTCTGGAGCATGGGTGCGAATGATGGAGACGAGTGGTAAAAACAGTGAACTTCAAACTCTTTATTTACATATTGTGACAGCTCAAACTGGAGGGCTTCCTTATATAGGCAACTTATTAACTGTTCAACCAATAGCAAACCTGGAGCGCTAGCTCCATTGACCAATAGGAATGCCTGTTAATGGCCAATCAGATGCTCCTGAACGGACCAATCCGATCCTGCCATTAACAGCCAATCAGAAGGGCAGGGCCAGAACCCTTGTACTTGACTTCAAGCTCAAGATACTTTATTGGTATTATTCATTCACAACACCCCTTTCCCCCGGCTTCTGCCCACGAGGCGCGGTTACATAGTCCTTCAGGTAGGACGGCTGTTTTGTTAGTCTTTTCGATTTTCGCAAAGTGCCTGGGGGTTGGCTGCACTTCTGCTGAGGTAGATCGTTGTTTATCGGTAGGGGTGCCTCTGGTTCCGAATTCGCGTTCCCGTCGTCACCAATATCACTGGCCACTCCCTGAGGTGAACTCACTCTGGTCCCTGGTTCTTGTTCCTGTGTTTCAGTCCTATTATCAGTTTCTTCAAAAAGGTTTCCCTCAAATTGCAATTCGCTTTCCTCTGTATCTCCCCCCCCCCTCAGTTTGGTCATAAGGGAGTTCGGAAGTGTGCAACAGTAGCCGTGATCATAGTTGATCTATGTGGCGCTTCCAAAGTCTGTCATCAGGGCACTGAATGAGGTATGATCTTGGGCCGGTTACGTGGATTACGGTTGCTTCTACCCACAGCGGATCGCCGGATAAGTTTTTAGCGAATACTAAATCGCCTACCTGGAAGGTACGGCATCGGCCGCTGGATCTGAGTGGTTTTTCCGGTTCGTAGGCTGGATGTAACCGATTGAGGTGGGAGCGGAGCTTTCGTCCCATTAGCAGCTCGGCGGGAGTTTTGTTGGTGACGCTGTGAGGTGTGATGTGCTGTAGGAAAAGGATCCAGTTGATTTTCTCGTCGATGTTGTCGTAGTCAATCTTTTGAAGAGTCTTTTGGATGAATTGTACCATGCGCTCAGCCCTACCATTAGCAGCAGGGTGTGCAGGTGGAGTGAGCGCATGTCAGATCCTGCGGTCAGCCAGGTACTGCTCAAAACACAGCACGGTAAACTGGGGCCCGTTGTAGGATACCAGAATGTCTGGTAATCCGTGGGTTGCAAAAAGTCTTTCCAGTCTTTTGATGACCGCGTCAGTGGTTGTGTTGCTCATTCGGTGAATCTCGAGCCAATTCGAGTAGGCATTGACGGTTAGCAAAAACGTGTGGCCTTTGGTCAGCCCGGCAAAGTCCAAGTGGATGCGGGACCAGGGTCCCCACGGCATCTCCCATTCAGTTGGGATTGCCTTTGGTGGAGCGTTGCTTACTTCTTGGCATCTCCTGCAAGTTTTAACCCACGATTCGATTTGTCTGTTGATGCGTGGCCACCATGCATAGCTTTGTGCGAGGCCCTTCATGTGCACGATGCCAGAGTGGCCATCGTGCAAGGTTCTTAGCAATGTCTGTTGGAGTTGTTCTGGGATAACGACTCTATTGCCCCAGATGACATAGCCCTTCTGCGAGAACAACTCTGTTTGACAACTTTTGAATGGGGCAAAGTCGTCTGGTACTTGGTCCAATGGCCATCCGCGTTCCACCCATGTGAGGACTCGTGCTAAGATGGGGTCGCATTTTGTTTCTCTCGCAATGTCATGGGCCGTTAATGGCGGTGTGTGGAGTGTCTCGATCTGCAACGCTGTCATCGTTGGTGCAGGATCGTTGATAGTTTCAGGGAGCGGTGTATGGCTCAGCGCGTTGGCATGGGGAATGGCTTTACTGGGACGATATTGTAGCCAATAATTGTAGGCAGCCAAGAATTCTGACCAGTGGGTCATTCTGGGAGAAAGTATGTAGGGAGTTGGCTTGTCCCCAGCGATGATCCCCAGCAATGGTTTGTGGTCAGTTACAATGGTGAAAACCCTGCCGTACACATACTCATGTAATCTTTTAACAGCTGATACAATCGCCAGGGCTTCTTTATCGATCTGGCTGTAATTTCGCTCGGTTTTCGAGGGCGTCTTCGAGAAGTAAGCAACAGGGGCTTCGTTACCGTTAGGTAACACATGGCTCAAAATGGTGCCCACTCCAAAAGGCGATGCATCACATGTAATGTTTGTTGGCAAAGTCTCATTATACTGCATTAGTAAAGCATCCGAAGTCAGTAGTTTTTTCACATTACGGAACGCCTGCTCTTCTTTGTGACCCCATACCCAAATCGATTTTTTATCTAATAGACAATGTTAAAGGTTCAGCGACAGTCGCCTTGTGCAGCAAGAATACATTATAAAAATTGATGAGGCCTAAGAACGCCTGGAGTTCGGTTTTGTTCTGGGGTCTGGGAGCATTTTTTATTGCTCTCAATTTGGTATCGGTAGGGTGAATACCCTGACTGTCAATTAAGTACCCTAAAAATTCAACACGATCGGTACACAGTTTGCACTCATTTCTTTTGACTTTCAAGCCTGCTTCCTGGAATTTTTGTAATACCAGTCTTAAACGCTCCTGTAAGATTTTTGGAGTGGGGGCGTCAATGAGCACATCGTCAAAATAGGGGACAACACCCTTGATCCCCTGCAATAGTCTCTCCATTAGGCTCTGAAAGATCCCTGGGGCCACACTGACTCCGAATTGAAGCTGCGTACACTTAAAGGCACCTCGGTGTGTTATGATAGTCTGTGCCTGTGCCGTTTTTTTTGTCAACCGGCAGTTGCTGATAAGCCTGAGCTAAACCTAGTTTAACAAAGACTTTTCCACCCCCCAGGGAATGGAGGAGGTGTTGAACCACCAGCACCGGATATGGGTTCTGTTGCAGGGCGTGGTTTAGGGTGGCTCGGTAGTCCGCACAAATTCTAATGGAGCCGTCCAGCTTCATTGGTGTCACAATCGGCGTTTCCCATGGGGAGTGGTCAGTTGGCTTTAAGACTCCCTGGGCAATCAACTTATCAAGCTGCTTGTCAATTTTTGGCTTTAGAGCGAACGGAACTCGATGAGGCTTAAGGCGCTATCTTTGGGAGCTATCTTTGGATTAAGGCTAAAGGATATCAGGGTCCCCTTGTACTCGCCTAGCTTTTCCTCGAAGATGTCCCTGAATTCGTGAGTGAGGTCTTCCTCCCAGTCACTGCCGCCGATTCAGTTAATGCCAACCACTTCAATGCCAAGTGGTGCGAACCATTGCAGGCCTAACAGACTAGGCCGGTCCTTATCGATCACCATCAGGGGTATGTATGCCATGCGGTTCTTGAATGCAATCCGGACTTGACTGGATCCTGTGACTGGAATTTGGTTCCCCTGGTAGTCCTTTAACATGAGCCGTTGGAATTGAGGGTCTTGGCGCCAGATAGTGGGGATGAGTTGCTTGAGGGTCTTCCATGAGACCATTGAAAGAGACGATCCTGAGTCAACTTCCATTTGGCAAGGCCAATTTTCAATGTTCATGTTGACCCGAATTTTCTTAGCATCTAGTGAAGAGGCATGGCCAATAGTGAGTGTTTGGTGGGCCTCTTCCTTTCTCACTAGACGATTCACGGGTCGGTTTCTGTAGGAGTGGTTTGCTGGTTCTCTTACAGGGCGATTCCCTGTCGATTGGTGGAGGGTTCTGCAGACCCATCCGATGTGGCCTCGTTTCCCGCACTCGTGGCAGAGCATGTTGTGGAATTTGCAGTCGGAGCGGTAATGGTTGCTCCACAGCCAGCGCACGGTTGCTGGGACTTCGAGTATCATTCCCAATCAGACCGCAGGTGATGGACCTCTTCTTCGTCGCTTTCTGTTGACGAAGAGAGGTCCTCATGGTGGGCTGTCGGTAGCTGCCCTTCTGCGTTAGGTGAAACTTCACCGGCCAGTGGGTGTGCTGGAGCGCGATTTCAGCGTAGTTGGGCAGCCGACTTCTTGGTCGCCTCTGCTGCTGTAGCTTCAGCTATGGCGTCTTTAAGGGTGACGTCGCCCTTTGCCATTATTTTGCTCTGTACGTTTAGAGCGTCTAGCCCAAGGACTACTCGGTCTCTCAAGGCCTCTTCTAGGTCGATGAAATCGTAAAGGCCTCCCAAGTTCTGGAGGTCTGCAACAAAATCGGTGACGCTTTCTCCTTTCCGGTGGTTTCTTTGATGGAACTCGTGTCGTCTTACGAGCGTTGGAATGGTTGGTACATAGTGGGCCCTTAGTAGAGGTTCGAGGACGTCCCAGTCCATGGCCTTCTCTTCCGCTGGTTTCGCTAATGCCTTAGCCATTTTGAATACCGTTGGGCCACAGTGCGTTAGGAATACCGCCCATTTCTTCCCGGGTGTGGCATCCTTCAGATTATTTGTTTCCAAAAACATTTGAAAACGATCCATGTAGGACTCCCAGTCCTCTTGAGCTGGATCGAACGGAGCGGGTGGTACTACGCCACCGGACATGGTTCCGCCGTTGTGTGCTTCAGCCACGTGCTTAGTTGTCTTAGTTGGCTCTGATGTCATCCAATCCCACCCTCGTCGCCAGTGTTAAGTCTGGAGCATGGGTGCGAATGATGGAGACGAGCCGGTAAAAACAGTGAACTTCAAACTCTTTATTTACATATTGTGACAGCTCAAACTGGAGGGCTGCTATAGCCTTCCTTATATAGGCAACTTATTAACTGTTCAACCATTAGCATACCTGGAGCGCTAGCTCCATTGACCAATAGGAATGGCCTGGAGCGCTAGCTCTGCTGACCAATAGGAATGCCTGTTAATGGCCAATCAGATGCTCCTGAACGGACCAATCCGATCCTGCCATTAACAGCCAATCAGAAGTGCTGGGCCAGAACCCTTGCACTTGACTTCAAGCTCAAGATACTTTATTGGTATTATTCATTCACAACAAATACAACTAGAAGCTGTGCATTTTTTGACATTTGGATAAGGTTCAAAAAATTAAGCAGCATCTACTTTGGGAAAAAAATAAGTATCTACCTATCCATCTATTTGGATGGGAGATATCCATGAAATGTCTTTGCTGTAGACTAGATTTAGATTTTTAGTTCTAATCACCTCTTTTGTTCAATCTCTATTCTAGATGCCTAACTTCTCCCAGCCTCACTGAACCTGGCAACATAATCACTGCATATTTTTTGTGGATACCAATATCTCTGCAATTGCTTAACAATAATCTGAAATTCAGGCCTCATTGTGGAAACTATTAAGTTCAACACTGACAATCTAAATCTAGTTTACTTGATGCTTTAAATTTAAAAAAGAATATTAACATTATGTTCCTTAGACATGTGCTGTTTTAGCATTTGAAAACTATAATTGCAGGAACTTTTGGAAATAAGCATAAAGAGAAACTACTAAATAGAGTAGAAAACAATCTGTTTTAACTATCCCCCACAGAAACAAAAGTAAGACTCCATTGCGAATCATAATTCCTGGCCTATTGACAATCATAGCAATAAGTGTACATAGTCAGAAAGGTCATCCTTGCTAAAGAACTCATTGAATAACCAAGCTCTACCATTATAATATAGACTTCCATGTAAAACATAGCTAATGAAATGCCATCACATATGCAGGCCCTAATCAAAAGAAAATTGAACTCTTTTAATTTCATGCTTGCAATTCAGTGTGGCCCCTATATAACCGCTTCTAGTTTTTCATAAACATCTTTGAGTTAGAATATTTTCAGTATACCTGTCATTTAGAGTATTTAAGCAAAAAATAGTAACCTTTTAAAAGATAGTACTCTTAATAGGTTTGATTTAATCAAAATATTAACATTAAGAGAAACTGGAGACACTCATTTCTTAAAAATCAGGTTTTGTGAGTCCATAAATTGAGAAATCAAAACTAGAATTCAAAATGCTAATCGACAATCACTTAAATTTGAGCCAATAGTGTGTGGCAGCTGTCAAAAAAAAAAAAGTCAATGAAATCCTAGGTTGCATCAATAGAGGGATAGAATCAAGATTATGTGATTAATAAATGAGGAGTGCCATTATAGAAGGAGAAAGTCTACTTTCTCATGTTATTATATCAAGGATATAATAAAAATACAATGACTACTGGCAACATTGAAGAAAGAAAGATGCATACAGCATTAAGTACATCATGTGAAATGTCTGCCTTTACATCAATGCTACTTGTCTCATATCTTCAGAAATATCCAATTTCAGACAGTTATATGGGAATTCAGAGGAAGATTTTGTACCCTCCTTGTTGCATAAGGGGGAAAAGAGGGGGGAAAAATCCTTTCCTATTCTTTCATTTTGAAGAAGAATTCAAATAAATATGAGGCTCATAATATAAAATTGGGATATGTTGTTGTTGAATACGTTCCTATTCTGAAGGATATTTTGATTTTGCTTCTCCTTGTGGGCAGGTGTTTCAATTTAAAATCATATTCTGGTTACTCGGCAACTCTCCCAGTGTTTAATTTCATCAAATGGATATGCTTGAGAGGATTTCTAGGCTAGTTCTCTCAAGCTTTGGTACATTGCTTCTAACCTTCTATTCCTCTGTTCATTTGATCAATCAGAGATTTTGTTTGCCTATCAATAAATTATATTTCTTCAACATCAGCTCTAGAGGATTCCTTACAAGAACCAAGTCTATGTCTTATCTTTCAGGGGAGTTTTCGCGTGATATATCATACTAAAGAATGTAATGCAACAGCAAAATCTAAAAATATAACAAAAAAAAAACTGGTAAGTGGATATTGAGAATTTGGAGGTTTAAATCTTGACAGAATATACAGAATATAGCCTCTGGGAAGGATGATTGTGTTTTAAAAGGACAGCAAAGAGAAGGTGAGAAGGACAGAGCAGTCTCTGTAACAGAAGGTGATGATATGGCAGAGGAAGACAGATGGTCCGTTATAAGGGAAATGACAGAACTGAAGTCTGACCAATGCTGAACAGAATGGAACTATTATTTCTTTTAATTTAAAAATATATAGTTCCATTTATACAGCATAAAATTTGGCATTCTTTTTTTTAATCATATTACATTGCTCATTGTTAGCATAGGTTTCAAAAATTCATCTCATGAGATTATTCCTAAATCAAGCCTCTGTAATTCTATATCTGGCATTTGATTTATTTTCTTATATATAAGAACCGTATATTTGTTTCTACTAAATTCCATTATGCTATTTGCAACATCAGCCTGCAAAGTGAGTCCTTCCTATCAACAAAATGCAGTTCAATGATAAGAAAAGTAAGAACTTGCATTTAGGCAGGAAAAACCAAATGTGCAGGTACAATAGACAATTATACTATCACTATGAGCATGATCTAGGGGCCTGGTGATCATAGCATAAATATGAGCCAGCAGTAGGGCTGCATCTGCCAAAAAAGCCAATTCAGTTCTGAACTACATCAACAGTATAGTATTAAGGTCACAAGAAGTGATACTATCTTTCTTTAGTATATTAGTAGGGCCACACTTGGAATACTGCATCCAGTTCTGATCACCATGAGAAAAAAAAGATGCTGAGATCCTAGAAAGATTGAAGAGAACAGCAACAAGATGATAAAATGTCTGGAGACTAAACCGTATAATGAACATCTAACGGAATTAGGTACTATATTAGCCTAATGAATGGAAAGCTTAGAGATGACATGATAGCTTTCTTCTAATACTTGAAGAGCTGTCACAGGGAAAAGGGCATCAATTTATTCACCAAAGCATGTGAGAGAAGGACAAGAAGCAATGGGTGGAAACTTTTCAGAAGGAGATCCAACTTGGAACTAAGGAAAAATTTCCTGACAATCAGAACAATTAGTCAATGGAACAGCTTGTTTCCCAGACTTATAGATGCTCCATCTTTGAAGTTTTTTTTTAAAGAATTGGACAGTCCAGGATGCAATAAGGATTCTGGCCTTGGTCAGGAGTTTGAACTAGAAGACCTCCAAGGCAGAGGTGGTATCCAGCAGGTTCTGACCAGTTCTGGAGAACTGGTAGCAGACATTTTGAAAAGTTTAGAGAACCAGCAAATACCACCTCTGACTGGCCCCGCCTCCATCTATTCTCTGCCTCCCGAGTCCTAGCTGATCGGCTGGATCTTCTTTGGTTGCCCTGCACAGGACAGTGGAAAACAGGTTAGTGGGGTGGGAAGAGAATGGGATTTTGCAGTATCCTTCCCCCGCCATACCCACCAAGCCACACCCACCAAGCCACGCCCACAGAACCGGCAGTAAAAAAAAAAAAATCCTGTTATGAACTAATAAAGGCGTTTAATAAAGTTTTAACAACCTTAAGTAAAAAGCAGGGTTCTAATCCTGCACTTCTGATTGGCCGATAATAGTGACATCGGATTGGTCCTTTCTGGGAAGTCTGATTGGCTGTTAACGGGCCAACTCTCATTGGTTCAAGGGTTTAACACTTCCATGTTTTCATTGGCTAATAGGACAGCAGCCAACCCTATAAAAGGGCTGCTGCTGCCCTAGTTGCTGCCCTCTGTTCAGTATGCTTAATAAAGAGTTGAAGTTCACTGTTCACTGCCTCGTCTCTGTTTCTTGCACCCATGCGCAGAACTTAACACTGGCGACGAGAATGGGATGCGGAGACAACTGAGCTGATTGAACGCTCACAGAGCACCAAACAGAGCACATGGCTGAAGGCACATCGACAATGGAAAACATGTCCGGCGGCGCCATACCACCCGCTCCATTTGACCCGGCACAAGAAGACTGGAACTTGTACATGGACCAGTTCCAGATGTTTCTGGAGACCAACAACCTGAAAGACGCAACTACGGGGGAAAAGCGAGCAGTGTTCCTGACCCATTGCGGGCCTGCCGTCTTTAAGATGGCCAAGGCACTAGCGAAATTGGCTGAGGTGAAACCCATGGACTGGGACGTCCTTGCGCCCCTTCTATGGGCCCACTATGCACCTGCCGTACCAATGCTTGTCCGAAGACATGAGTTTTATCAGAGGGACCAACGGAAAGGAGAGAGCATCGCAGATTTCATCGCAGACCTCCGAAACCTGGGAGGTCTCTGTGGGTTTGCAGACCTCCAAGAAGCTCTGAGAGACCGAATAGTTCTGGGATTAGATGACGAGATGGTGCAGAGCAAGATCATGGCCAAAGGGGACATCGATCTTGCCGATGTCATCAAAGATGCTACTGCAGCAGAAGCAACCAGGAAGTCGGCTGCCTGAATGCGCCGCACCAACACACCACTCCGTCAACTCACCAACGATATCTCACCTCGCCTAGAGAGACACACAACAGCAGCCCACCACGAGGACCTCGAATCTCCATCAGAAAGTGATGAGGAGGAGGTCAACCAGCTCTGGTCTGAACGCGACCAAGGCAACCCGCAGAACCGAAGACTGCCGCACCAATGTGCGGGTTGTGGGGCAAACCACCCGCGATCAAATTGCAAATTCCTCGACGCGCTCTGCCATTCCTGTGGGAAAAGAGGCCTCATCGGGAAGGTCTGTAGAAGCAAGCGAGAATCCAGCCCAATTCAGAGAGAAAACAATTACCACCAGATCACAGGGAATCGTCCTGTGAGTCGGGAACACTTGAACCACCAACGGAACAACCACTCCTACAGAAATAAAACACTTGCCACTTCAACGAGATGGGAAGAGGCACACCAAACCATTACCATCGGTCACGCTTCATCGTTAGATGCAAAGAAGATCCGAGTGAGGGCCGCCATCAAGAACCAACCTTGCATGATGGAAGTCGACTCAGGGTCATCTCTCTCGATGGTTTCCTGGAAGACCCTTAAACAGTTAATCCCTGCCGTCCGGCGTCAAGACCTCAGAGCCCAAAGAATTATACTCAAAGATTACCAGGGGAACCGAATTCCAGTCGTCGGCTCCAGCCAAGTCCAAGTATCATTCAAAAATCATACTGCATCGTTACCGCTGACCGTTGTCGATCGCAACCGGCCTAGTTTGTTAGGCCTTCAATGGTTCGCCCCACTCGGGATCGAGGTAGCCAGCATTCACCAAACCAGAAGCGACGACTGGGAGGAGGCCCTCATCCAGGAATTCCAGGATGTCTTTGCAGACAAACTAGGTGAGTACAAGGGGACCCCGATATCATTTAACCTTAACCCTGAAGTAACCCCCATCCGCCTTAAGCCTCGTTGGGTACCTTTTACCCTAAAACTGAAGAACGATGAGCAGATCGATAAATTAATAGCCCAGGTTGTTTTAGAACCAACTGACCACGCCCGTTGGGAAACCCCAATCATAACACCCATCAAACTGGATGGATCGTTAAGGATTTGTGGGGACAACCGGGCCACCCTCAATCACACCCTTCAACAAAACACTTACCCAGTACCGGTGGTTCAACACCTTCTCCATTCCCTAGGGGGCAGAAAAGTCTTCGCTAAATTGGATTTAGCGCAGGCGTACCAACAACTGCCTGTAGATAAAAAAAACAGCGGAAGCACAGACGATCGTTACGCACCGAGGCACTTTTAAATGCAACTGACTCCAATTTGAAGTGAGCGTGGCCCCAGGGATTTTTCAAAGTCTGATGGAGAGACTTTTACAAGGGATCAAGGGGGTCGTGCCATATTTTGACGATGTTTTAATTGCAGCCCCGAATAGAGTAGTACTAGAGAGGCGTCTTAGATTGGTTCTCCAGAAATTTAAAAACTCTGGCCTAAAGGTTAAAAAAAATAAATGTCAACTGTGTACCAGAGAAATCAAAAAACATTCCACCGAAACTGGACTACAAACAGGAACCAGTAGGACAGCGCAAATCTAATAGACAGTTGAAACAACCTGCATATCTACGGGATTACGTCACCGCGCCCCCCAAATGGAACCTAGGGGGAAGGGGTGTTATGAACTAATAAAGGTGTTTAATAAAGTTTTAACAACCTTAAATAAAAAGCAGGGTTCTAATCCTGCACTTCTGATTGGCCGATAATAACGACATCGGATTGGTCCTTTTTGGGAAGTCTGATTGGCTGTTAACGGGCCAGCTCTCATTGATTCAAGGGTTTAACACTTCTATGTTTTCATTGGCTAATAGGACAGCAGCCAACCCTATAAAAGGGCGGCTGCTGCCCTAGTTGATTGCTCTGTTCAGTATGCTTAATAAAGAGTTGAAGTTCACTGTTCACTGCCTCATCTCCGTTCCTTGCACCCATGCGCAGAACTTAACAAACCCCATCACTGCTCCAAGGTCACTTCCAGCCCTATGACTCTATGATTGATACGATTTGTACTTATGCAACAGCACTCAAAAAAAGAAAGAGATGCTGGTCATTTGCACAATTCCACATTAGACATGCAGCTCATCTAACCATTATTGCATCACCATCAACACATCTTACCATTAGGGAAAGACTGAACTGGAATGCCTAAGATTAAGACTCTTGTGTCTCTTCACTTTTAAGCACACCAGCCTGTTCTTCAAAGCAAGGTCATATTGAAATAAAAGGCTGTCTCCAAAAGATGACAATGCTTTATACAGTTGCCAAACTAATCTGGTAATCCACCACTGAAAAGAAAACATAACAAGTTATTCTAAAAAATTGACCTTTGCCTGGGCCAACTCTTGTAGAAACCTTGCTACACTTTGAAAACTTAGGTTTTTCAGCAGTACTGAAATTTATTCTGTTTATAGATGCTTTTTGAAAATGTCAGAAATTTTGGTGTTAACTGTTCACTGAATAGTAGTTTTATTGCTCTGCTTCTGGGATATTTTTTTGGTAAATTGCCCAGACTCTTATAGAAGTAGACAGGAAACAATGTGACAAATTAAAAACAAGTAAAATTCTTCCTTTAAAAAAAAATATATGCATTTACTTCTCCCATTAGCAACAACCCATTCAAATGTTGTTGGATCAAGAAATTAAAAATTACTAAAGCTCAAAGAAAATCCAGGTACTTAAATGCTATGTTTCTTTGTCAGTTTCAGGATGTATAAGTTTACTGCCATCATAAGCCATCAGCCCAGTTCAAATAAAAGCTATTCATCATATATCTATCTGCATATCTGTGGCTACATGGGGAAATATATCTGAAACTTCTTAAAGCAATTTCTCTAATAGTTTATCTTCATATGTTTATTTGTTTATCAAATTTAGAAACTGCCCATCTCCCTCATAGAGAAAAAATAAAATGTTAAAAACATAACAACTAAATTTAAAAATTTAAAACAGAGCAACATTAGAAACATTCAACATGAAAAGGTAATTAAAAGGCAAGGGCAGAGCCTACATAGTGTGAAGCCCTATGACTGCATGCCACTCTGTCACCCCCAAGCAAGAGGGCAGAGCCAAGTTTTTAGATATTTTCTGAATTTCTATAATAGCTGCTAATAGCTCGAAGTCTTGTGAATTTGCAGCAATAGCCTGGTACGTTAATCAGCATTCATTTGTTCCTTTACTGGTGCTACAGCAGCTCACAATATTTCTGAGTCTTGCTTTAATATCTGTCTGCAGGCACTACCAGCATAACTATGTAACCAATCAGGCTCATTCGTGTCACTTCGTCCTCCAGATAATCCTAGGGCAGGGGTGTCAAACTCGAGGCCCGGGGGCCAGATTCAGCCTGCGAAGTGCTTAGATCTGCACCCTGGAAATAGTGAAAGACCAGCCCACAGTGCCACTGCCAGCAAAAACAGAGTTCAAGAAGGCCACATAGGACTTCCGGTTTGAGCTTCTTCACTGACAGACTGAAACTTGTCTCTGCAAGGCTTCGATCCATGCTCGCCACTGGAGCACCCCGAGCTGGCTGGTTTTGGGGCTAAGCCACCACATAGAGGTGGTGAAGAGGGGGGGAGACTGCCAGCAGGATTGAGGAGAGCCGCATCTCTCCTCCCCAGCTGGCCATTACTCCCTTTCCCAAAGATGGCTGCAGCAGTGGTCAGAAATGGCCACCACAAAGAAGAAGTTGACCGGAAAAGAATGTGCAGGAGGAAGATAAGAAGAGAAAGTTTTGGTTGACCGGGTCAAACAACAAAAGTAACAAATAAGGTGCCCTGGAATTGAAACTGTTAAAAAACAATAACATTGTTCCCTAAGAAGGTTTTTAAGCTGCGAAGGAGAGAGAAAAGGGAAAATATTTGGTTTTCTCCTTTTCCTATACTGACAGCTAAGAGACTGAAGATCCACTTTGACATCAATAGGCATTTAATGCTGAAAATAAAAAGTCAAAGGGATAATAAAGATTTCTGGATAATTAAAAGCTTTTGAAAACAGGAAAGGAGAGAAAAGAATAAAAGGGTAGGATCTGGAAGGGAGGAGACTGCCTGGAATTAAAAAAGAACTTACAGCAAAATCTCAACAAGACTTCCAAAAGATACATTCTAACTGAAATATCACAACAAAAACCCCAGGAAGAGAAAGTCAAAAAAGAAATAAAAAGATATAACTTGGGACTATCTGGATTACTTGGTGATTTCTGGATTCTTGGTTATTGTTTTGAATGACTAAAATCAATCGGGTGGTTGTTTAAAACTGTTTATAATGGCTCCACTTTTAGAAGAACTGAAAATAGAACTTAAAAAGTACAAAGAAGATGCACAAGAAGGGAGAGGTTCTTTTGGCTTTGTATTTCAGTTTTTAGAAATGGAGATTTGGAATTATAAGAAATAACAAGAAATGCCTGCAGAACAAGAAGATTGCGACAAAGAAGAAGCCATCTTTAATGAACAAGTACTCTTAGATGGGAGGAGAAGGAAAGGGGGGAAAGAATATGGAAAGTTTAAGATTGGGAAAAACAACTCTAAAAAAAAATAGAGTGAAAAATAAGCATAAAATCAGAAAGCAACAGAAGAGAGAATTAGAAGTGGAGAGACAAGGGAGTAAAAGGGGGAGGGAGAAGATAAGAGGGAAGAAAGAAAGGAAAAGAAGTTATAAAGGACAGAAGCAAAATATAGAGAAACAGGGCTTATTTAGAGATAATGGGTGAAAACTTAATGGAAAAAGGGATTCTGCAAAGGTACATAAGATAGTATATTAGAAACAGAAATAATTTTTAAAAATATGAAACAATGTATGATTAAAATGTCTGATAAAATAGCTATTGTAATTCAGTGGGATGCTTGTCAATAAATAAATGTAACAAAAGGTATATTTAATAATTTATAAAACATATGTGAAGAGAAATAAGGGAAAAATTAATTATGGAGATTATATGTGTTTTTAAGGAAGTATGATATTTAATTGAAAAGAAGTGTTAAAGATGCTAAGATTTTAATGATTATTAATGATAGAACTGAACTGGAATGGAATGAGAGTTTATAATTACATATATTTACAATCTTTCTTTCTTTTTTTTAAAGAATATAGTGTGTATTATAAGAATGTACCAGGCAGAATTTGATTGGAAGTTATGTATTATGTATTATATTGAAGGTCATAAACTTAAGGTATATATTGAAGTTTAAATAAGAGTTGAATGGATGTAATTAAAAGATATAAAGGTGTCATACTCCAATTAGTAACTACAGGAGAAAATTTGTTTAATTAGAAAAGATAACATGAAATTGAAACAGAACAGACAAAAGTATAAATATAATGATTTGAATTGAGATGAGACAATCAAAATAAAATTGAGAAAATTAAAAGAGGGGAAAACTATATAGAAAATGTAAAATAGTATAAGATATGGAATAGAATACAAAAAGGAGCATGAAATTGAGTTTTGTGTCTGCATAAAGAAGTTCAACCTGGGACCATGCTATTTTCAAAAAAGATGTTTTACTTGTATTTGTATGTGTGGAAACCCAAATAAAACTTTATTTTAAAAAAAAGAAGGCCACGTGCAAGAGTCTGTCATAGCTGAAAATGGAGCTCAGGAGCCCATTTTTGCTCATATAGCACTTGAGCCATCACAAGTAACATTATGCTGACCACACCCACCTTGGCCATGCTCCATGCCCCCCCAAGGTCAAATACAACTATGATGCAGCCCTCAATGAAATCAAGTTTGACACCCCTGCCTTAGAAGGTGGCAGTACCTAGCCAAACTTGCCTGATCATAGAAGCTGAGTCAGCTCCAATTACTAGTTAAATGGGAGACTATCCAGAAATTTCACAGCAAATAGCTGGACTGGGTAACAGAAAAATAATAATAAAAATGAAAGAATGCAATGGCAAATCATATCTGCTAGGAAAATTGTATGGACACGTGGCATTTTTCAGATCTCTTTCCCTTTTCTCCTCCTAATACTTCTGCAGGAGGGGGAAGATTCCATTAGATCCACTGCTTTTCTAGAGTTCTCTTTCCAATTATGTTGAAGTTTATATAGCAAGGTAAGAAAGTGAGAAAAAAACTAAAGCTTTTGCAAGATGCTAGAATTAGAGGAGGTTTTGGCCTGCCCAATTGGGAATTGTACTATCAAGCTGCAAGTTTGATGTGGGTCAAGGAATGGATAACATTAAGAAAGACTAGATTGTTGACACTAGAAGGTCATGATTTGCTTTTAGGTTGGCATGCTTTTTTATGGTATAAGGGAACTAAAACACAGGGATACTTTAGAAGACATTATATACGGGAGTCTTTGTGGTTAAACTGGGAGAAGATAAAAAGACAATGTTATTTGAAAATTCCAGTTTGGTTATCGACTATTGAAGCATTTTCCTATCCTATAATTTATAAGGAGGAACAAACAGTTAGATATGGGGAACTATTGGATGAAAAGGGTGAACTTAAATCGATTCAAAATTTAGAGGAACAAGGTATAAAGATAAATTGGCTTTCATATGCGCAAATACATTCAAGGTATGATGAAGATTCTAAAATGGAGGGATTCTATGATAAACAGACTGATTTAGATAAGATTTTGATGGGTACTGATGAGAAGGTGATTAAAAAATTATATGGTTATTTACTGGGAATTAAATTGGAGGAAGAACAAGTTCAAGAAACTATGATTGTTTGGGAGAAGAATTTTGGATATGGGATTGATTTAGAGAAATGGCAAAAATTGTGGTCTCAAAATTATAAAATGACAATGTCAACAGCATATAAAGAAAATTTGTATAAGATGTTTTACAGATGGCACTTTCCCCTGACAAGAATAGCAAGAATGTTTAAGAACAAATCTGAAAAATGCTGGAAATGTCATCAGATACCTGGCTCATATTACCATATATGGTGGACCTGTGAGGACGCTAAAAAATATTGGACTAAAATTCACATGTGGTTGGAAAAAATGACAAAGAAACGTATAGATTTGAAACTGGGGTTCTTTTTATTGGGAATCTTACCAGATACATACAGTAAAGACTTGAAATATCTGATTGTAAATGTATTAACAGCGGCCAGAGTTCTCTTTCCAAATGTAACATCCACACAGCCATAAGAACAAAACTGAAATCCCGTCACTCAAAGGGAACTAGAAGAATTCTCTACTCATAATTCCCATGAACTAAGGAGGTCTTAGCTATTGCTGAATGTCAGAGGGGTATAGGTATTTATTATTATGTGTCTAAACATTGCAATGCATATACAGCCATTGTAAAAATGCATGATGCAGTCAGTGTATTCCAAAGAATTGATGTAGGAAAATGGAAATAATTACAAGAAATGAGGGGTGGGAAGGCAGGCTGGTAGGCAGGCAGGAAGGAAGGAAGTGAAGAAGGAAGGAAGGAAAAGGCACTTGACTCACATCACTGACATCTTAGAGGGGGGAAAATATCCTAGCTTAATTTCCACAAAGAGTTAGCTAATCTTCATGCTTTTGCCCCCATTTGTCACCGCTACTCAGTTATTTATTTGCTTTGTTCTTTCTTATCACCATTTATTACCATCAAAGACATCACACCTAGCTAGGAGAAGAAGCTAGAAATCCCTTCTGGATAAATATGCTAAATCATATTACATCTTATATAATCTCACTAATTCAAAGACTGAGGCCATCACCTCAGTCTGAATAGCCAAGGGACGGAGAGAGATCACAAGGATAAGTAAATCTTATAAGCAACCCAAACTTTTACATTCTGCCTGCATTGTATTCTGTATATAATTTTTAGATGAAAGAAAATGAATAAAATAAAATAAATAAATATAAGGTTTATTCTTTTTGGTATCATAATTCCTGAATAACAAGGCTTTTTTTAACTGAATTTCTAAATTTGTAGTTAAAAAGACAATTTGCCTATATTCCAATGCCCTCAAGAGGAACTGCTAAAATGACAAAAAAATAAACCTAGACTTAAATGTATCAAGCCATTATTTCTTGGTTAATCAGCCAGATTCCAGAAACAATATGTGTGTGTGTGTGCACGCACGCGCATATCCTCCTTTTCTTGCAAGAAACTAATCTGCATGCTATTTTAAAAAAAACACATGTTGCCAGTTATATATACTTTCCAAACCATAAACCACGATAGCTAATGCAAACATTTTTGCAGGAAGTATAAAGCTTCCATTTATTTTTCAAGAAGAATAGCTTTTAAGTAGTGTAAGGTGTTAGGTTAGAAACATGTTCACCTCATTTTTGTAAGAATATGAAAAATCACGCTTTTTCTCCACAAAAATGATATTAAGAGAATAATATCTCTTAATAATATTAAGAGATATTAAGACCTAAAACTAGAACAAAGACCTAACAAGTTTGTTGAAACAAATAGAAACTTTAGCCCTCAAAAAATATCTCTGTTTAATCTTTTTTATATTCAAGTAAATGCTAAATTAGAGTTTCAACCTTTTGTATGATTTTGTTCAAATGCATGGCTGTCAGAAGCAAAAGCAGTTGAATCTAAATTTGTTTCCAAGAAGGAGGCATTTGCTTATTTAGACCATATAAATGATTATCATTACCACCATTACAAAGTGTTTTTGTTATTGTTGCTCAAGGTTTTTTTTTACACAAACTATTGCATCATGACACCCTTTTTCAGGGTTCAATCTCATGCACAGCTGAAGTTAAAGATGGTAAAAACATATATGGAAAAAATAATTATAAATATTGCATAAAAAGAAACTCTCCATTTTAAAATAGGAGATAGCCAGAGCCAACGATAGAACAGCAATAAACAGAACATGAACTTTCTGCATCCTAAGCCTGAACAGATTTAATTTACTCCTGTCAATCTCAAACGCCTACAACCTACATTTTATCTACAATCAATCTCAATTTAGAGCATTCCTTCTAATGTGGCTCTTGAGCTAGGAGAAATCTTGTGCTTTAGAGTTAAATCACTAATGTATTATATGTAGAAACCAAAGAAGTTTCTTAATAGTCTGATACAAAAGTTTTAAAGGCAGACTCCCATCTTTTTCATTTTTACAAACTACCTTAGATCATTTACAGATTCAAAACTGATCATGAAAGGTGACAGAATCTACCTTGACATGTATAGGCAATCCTCAATTTATGGCCACAATTGAGCCCAAAATTTCTGTTGCTAAGTGAGGCATTTATTAAGTTGATTTTGCTCCATTTTATGCCTTTTCTTGTCACAGATGTTAAATGAAACATTGCAGGTGTTAGTAACACGGTTGTTAAGTGAACCCAGCTTCCCCATTGACTTTGCTTGCTAGAAGATTGCAAAAGGAGATAACATGACCCAAGGACACTGCAGCAGAGGTGGGATTCAAAAAATTTTACTACCAGTTCTGTGGGTATGGCTTGATGAGCATGGCAGGGGAAGGAGACTTTAAAATCTCCAGTCAGATGTGGTATTTGCCGGTTCTCTGAACTACTCAAAATTTCTGCTACCAGTTCTCCAGAACTGGTTAGAACCTACCAACTCTGAATATCACCATCCCCCTATTCTGACCTTCAATCTGATTCTAGAAAAGTTTGAAAGGGTCAGAAACGGAAAATCAGTAGAGATATAAGTGTGGGATGATAAAATAAAATGTATCTGACATTTCTCTAAATCATTTCTCTCTTCACCAATTCCTGAAAGGCAAAACATTCAGATAAAAGAAAATGTAAACAAATATATAACAATATGAGATACAGGGGCGAGAGTATTTATCACATTAAAATCAGAAAGTAACATTAAAATAAACTGTACAGTAATAAACAGGACTCTAAGTTCCATAATTTGGATTGTATTATAGAAAAGTCTTTCTTCTATGCCCACAAAGCTAACTTCTATGGATGCTATGGCACATAATAAAATCTTTAATAACAAATATGGGCAGAAATACACAATCTTTCTCATTACCAGTCCCAAACTTTTAGATGTATAAGTAAGAATTGGATATTGCATTGGCGCAGTGGTGGGATTCAAAAATTTTTCCTACCAGTTCTATGGGCGTGGCTTGATGGGTGTGGCAGGGGAAGGAGACTTTAAAATCTCCACGAAGAGATGGTATTTGCTGGTTTTCCGAACTACTCAAAATTTCCGCTGCCAGAACTGGTCAGAACCTGCTGAATACCACCTCTGCACTGCAACCATCATAAATATGAGAGAGTGTCAAAATATCCGAATTTGATCGCATGACCATGGGGATACTGAAATGGTTGTAAGTGTGAAAAACCCCAATAAGTAACTTTTTTCAGTGCCGTTGTAACTTTGAATGATCACTAAATGAACTGTGCTTTCTGGGTTTGATTTTCTGCAATAACCCTACTCTGATAACCCAGCCATCTTGTACGGTCTTCACAGGGTGAAGAAATGACTCTGGATAATTTACAAACACATTTAAAAAAATCATAAAACAGTGCACAGCAAAGAGAACATATTAGCAAACAAGCACACAATTCACAATTCAACTTCTCTTAGAAATAGACTCATGCTACATTCTGACCATATGCCTATGGGAATAGCCAGGATTTGAAAACCTTATGAAAGATTAATAAAGTTGGTACTATTAGAATCTTGTGGGCAAACAATCTTTTCTACAAGAGTGAGCATCAAAATAGACAACACATGCCTTCCATCAGATGGCATTGCTTGAAAAAAGTCTACAGTGTATGATAAATCTGTTTTATCTGGTAGAATGACTAGAACATTTGTTTATTTGTCTCTTTTTTCTACACATAAAGAGAGTCCTCTGGCCCAGAAGCATTATTTAGCTGGGCTACATCAGAGGCATGTTTGTGATTGGATCAAGAGAGGCTTTAGATCCACGTTTAAATTCCATGGATACATACTGATAATGTGCCAGCTCTGGAACTAATATGCATAATTTATCACCCTTGGGAAAAAGACCATTAAAGAGAGAGAGAGAGAAAGATACAAGAAAAGAAACAGATTTATTGATGTCTCCTTCAATCCAGTTGGCCTAAGTTCATTTCTCACCTTCTCACCAGTGACCCATGGGATTTTTAGAGTCATCCAATCATTATTGTGATGAAATTACACAAGGATAGACATTGTTTTTCAAAAAAATAGTTGGGTGCAAATTAGCAAAGAAATAGCATTTTAACATTTATTTTTGAAGTCTTCTCTTCAGTGAAGTTTCACACACACACAC
The DNA here is from genome assembly GCA_033807585.1 of Hydrophis major. NCBI lineage: Eukaryota > Metazoa > Chordata > Lepidosauria > Squamata > Elapidae > Hydrophis > Hydrophis major. Next base: position 32,984,021 of record CM066332.1, on the reverse strand, counting down.
ACACACACACACACACACACACACACACACAAAAACACACGTGAGTTAGGCTATATACTGTAGATTAATTGAGAACCAATTCATTGCTTCCCCCCCACCTCTACTTTTAAGATTTTTGTACCTTATCCCAATTACATAAACAGTCTCTGATAATTAATCTAATAGTACATTCCAACATTCGATTCTATCTATGGACTTAAAATAATGCTCACTTCCTTAACAAACAACATGACCTCTGTCTCAAATAAGCAAAGCTAGTTCTCACTCAAAAATAGCAGAGCTAAAAGAGTGGGTGCTTGAGTAATGGAAAATTACCCGTTACAGTGATTTTATTTCATCCAAATATTTACTGTATGCATTACAAAGAAAATTTGGCAATATCCTGACATTTACTTTTAGAAAAGTGTGCTTAGGCTGATAGTTTAAATTTTTTTAAGCACAAAAAAGTGTATGAAAACAAAACAAACAACAAGAGAGATGATTTCCCATATATACAGGATTGTTCTTTTACCTAGAAATTTATGCATAGTTTTGCAGCGCATCCCAAATTTGCTTGATCTTATTATATCCGAGATTGTGCAGATCCAAGCTATAATGTAAGGTTGCCACCCCATCCAGCTTCTGGGTTGAAAGCATCATTACTGTTTGGATGAGGCATGATACATTCATGTAATACAATTTTGTATTGCTTTTTAGCAGCTTTGACCCTTTTTAAGATAATATTGTAGTGTTTCCACAGCCAGCACTATTCATCCCTTATTCTCAATGCAGACTATTTGCTTTTCAATTGGTATCTCTGGGAATATGAATCATTGTCCAATTGATTCTATCATTAGCACTTAAACAATATCAATAAAGTATTAGCAGGGCAACTGACTCAGAATATTGAGTTATACAAAAACCATAGAAAAGATTTCTGAACATGCACAAAGACTTCTAGTTTACTTTTTTGCTTTTGTCCCCTAAAGAGGCAAAACTGCTGCTCGGTTTAAACCTCACTTGTCTCCTACTTTACACAGAGGCACTGAATAGAGACATAAAAAAGGAGAAAAAAATACTGTTAACCTAAGAAACAAGATTTTCAAATGCAATCCAAGGCTACTGGAAGGTGGGAAAGTGTCCATTTCTGTCTTACTGTTGTATTTAAATTACTTCTGGCATAAGCACTTGCATTATATTTCATTTTTCCTAATTAGAAAGGACATCATATAAACAGTGTTAAGAAGAGATTAGAACATCATGCTGAGATCCAAAACTGGAAACATAGGGAGCTGATGGAAATAATTTGGAGGCAGACTCATGGTGGTGCTATTGTTTACAAGGTTTATATCCTTTCAATATCTGGACCAGTTGTTTTGTTTCTTTCATAATGCTGAGAATTTTAATCCACAAGCTGACGAAGACTGAATTTCAATTTCAACTTCCATTAGGATGCATTGTAGCCGGTTAAATATAATGTTTCTCACACTTTATTTAATACATGTTTTCAAATACATAATTAGTGATATTGACAAAGTTTTAAAATGGATACATTTTTTTTTAGATTAGGGATATAAATTTTAAGGATATCTCATTTATAAAATATTTGCAGATTTCAACAATAATGTTCAAAAAACTGTCATTCCAATATATCTTGCTGATAAAATTTCTGGGTTTTATCAATTGCATCTTGAAGTCATGTTATAGAAAAAATTGTAGAAAACTAGAAAATCAGATATTCAAAAATCCACAATTAGCGATCTTTGATAACATTTCTGAATTCAAACTTAAAATCAGAACTTCGATATTCACTGGTTTTTGAAAATTGTAATGTCTATTTTGCATTCTAAAACAAATGAAGCAAATAAATTGTAGGTGATCCTAAAAATCAGACATAATGAATTTGAAATAGATTGATTTATGAAATATATGTATTATACACATACACACACTATATACGTACACACACACACACACACACACACACACATATATATGTTAGGGATACACCCTAGCAGAATCTGCACGGCAGTCAGGCAGGCAGGCAGATATGTGAGATAAACGTTTTTGTAGCTTACACTCAGTAAAAACAGATACACTGTGCTAATTAAATAGTTTATTCCAGTAAGAGTTTTAATATAGTTAAAACTAGTTCAGTCCGTTTGGGGATTATTCAGTTGCAAAGTCTATATCCAACATATATTCCCCCTCTTATTTTCCCCATAACCCTGTCAGATGGGTTGGGCTGAAAGAGAGTGACTGGCCCAAAGTCACCCAGCTAGCATTCATGGCTAAGGTGGAACTAGAACTCAGGGCTTTCCAGTTTCCAGCCTACTGCTTTAACCATTAGATTAAAGTGGCTCTTGAAAGCTGTTTCATTGTCCTGCTTCCTTGTTTGGTAGACATTTTGATTTCCATTAAAGAAAAGCATATCATTTTACAAGTGATTTTCCTACACCTTTAACCAGTTATACATGAGCAACAAAAATCTAACTTTAATTAATAAACATCTGTATTGCCAAACTCAAAAATCATAAGAACAAAACCATTCCAACAATGCCTCTAATCCTTGTATTAATAAGTTAACTAGAAGCTATAGTGTAACTAAGTAATTTCAGATTCTGTGCTTCATAGTTTTAGATCAAGAGTGAACCAAATGTGGTCCTAAAGCCAGAAGCAACCCTCCATCTAATTTCATGCTGCTTGCAACCTAATTTCCAAAGCTTTCTGCAAGAGATCAGGCTTCTACTGAAAGACATTTGTTTCTTCCTTGCAGCCTAAGTGCTTTGGTTTATAAGATAAAGGGAGAGATGCATTTCAGATATAAAATATGACAGAGAAGTATAATTCTCACACATTTTGGGTTCTGGCCCTAACCGCTATTCCCATACAGATTATTCTCAAGGGAGTGCAAGCATTGGAAGCATTTATTCATACTTGTTTTAGAGAACAGAGCTCATATTTAGACATTAAATGGCACTGTGTAACACTCCACTTACCTGAATATTTTGTAACTCCCTGTTGTGTTTGGTGGCCTTTCTCTCATCAGTTGACGGAGACCCTGGAATTTGCCCCAAAGTCATTTCCTAACTACAAGGAGAAATAGAAAAGAAGATCAACTTTCTACATAATAATTAAAAAGAACCTTACTGAATCAGATCAAAGACCCATAACCTTCATCCACATTCTTCATCCAAGAGTGACTTGCCAGATGTCTTTAGTGGATGGACTTTTTCCAGCAATAAAACATGGCAACATTGATCTGCTATATGCAAGAAATAAATGAACCATTTTGGGTTGCAGCACAATGCTACCAATAATGAATTAATCAATACAAAGTATAGATTCTTCTTTTCACTCACTTAAAATGTTCTGTCCCCTTGTTCAGTAATTGTAAATCTCTCACTCTTACAAGAACCATAATGCCAAATTAAAGACTCATTTGCCATGCGAATTTTCACTTTCAAAGGCAGGGTGAAAAGTTCAAGCAATATACACTACATAAAATCAACTCCTGTTCCTGAATTGTGCACCAAACTTAAATAAAACATTTCTCCTCAAGCCCTGGAGAAGCTTACATTGTTTACCATTAGCACTATCATATCTGGATGCTTTGTCATTCTCAACAACAGAACATTGGTCAGAGCAGTGCCAAATTGCAGCTTTGAAAGGGAACTGGCCTGGATTTCCCTTTTACTCTTCCCACAGCTATTTCTGCCAGTGAGTCTTATTTTTAAGGAAAGTGTGCTCCCTAGTGTTAAGAGTACTACAAAGTCCTGCAGACCTTTTTCTAATCTAAAACTGAACAGCCACTTGTATTCACATTGCTTTGGTAATACCTTGGTCTCTATCAGCCCTTTTGGAAGATTCCTCCAAAAACAGAGCAGAGAATATAGATTTCCAGCAACTACAGCTATCTTTAGCTCTTGTATAAAGTATGTTCCTTAAACAAAAACAATGAACTCAAATTCTCTCAGACAAATAGTCTGCTCAGAGAACACGAAGGGTTGATTCATACACATTGTGCTGAGCTATGTTTGTTGAACCATGGGTGAAAAGATGCTGGGGGTCCCAAGTCCAGCTTCATTTCAGTTTAATGGCGGCGATGTGGCTGAGATATTGGCTACTGGGCATAGTCAATGCTCCCTATAAAAATGATTTTGAGAGATAGGGCAGACCCTAGAAACTGATTATAACTGAACTGTTGAAGGGGAGAAAGAAAAAGACAATCAGGAGGAAACATATGGGTCTTTGGCTAAAAGATCATTCCAATCCTCAGTGACTCTGATAAAGGATATCTACAAAGTAGGGCTATCTACAATCAAAGGAAGGCTAAAAAGTACATTTGATTCTTCATCTTCTGACCTTGAGGGGGATAGAAGCAGCCACAGCTGGCATATCAGGTCTTATCAAATCATACACAGGCGAAAAGGAAAGGAAAAAACACAACTCTCCCAGGTAATCATATTATACTAAGAGAAAAGGTATAAGAACTCTGTAGTTCAGCTCACTGTTTATCCATGCCATAAAGCTGAGAACTGAGTCAAAAAAACAAATGTTTACAATTATTTTGCTTGTAGTTTCTTAAGGCCACAGAGCAGAGGTGTTGCTGAAAGTGATTTGCATACCAAGTCAAGATTGCCATACTTCTCAGATATGACATAAGTAAAAAATACAGACTCAGTCTATACAAAAACCCCAAATAATGGTGGCAATTGGCATCTGTTTGTCTCTGAATGAAGTACAAGGGAGGGCTGGACATTGTCAAACTCTCCCAGCTATTTGAACACCTGGTTCTTTGCCTGGTATTTATACTTCTTCCAAGTATTTTTTTTTTCAGTTTATAAGTCTAGAGCCTGGGGTGAGGGAGTGGAGAATCAGCTGCTTTAATTATGTTTGGCTTGCAGGCCTAAATCTTGTGCTGTCTGAGGCATTATTCCAGAATACATAAATCAGGTTAGTTTTCTCTAATACTCAATTCCCGTCAGATTTTCTATTGCTACCTTTAAAATTGCAACAAACAGTCTATTTAACATTTCCATTAGAATTCCTCTTAGGCCAAATCTAGTACATGTTTGCCTAAGGAAGCCTCATGTTAATTAAGCTGTATACAGTTGAATTGCATTTTTAAATGTTCAAAAATAAAGATAAATGTATGTGAGGAACCAAAGGGGTTTATATATTTGGGACTAAATTTTGTTTTATTAAAACTACACAGCCATAAGCTCAAGTTAATGCATTGCCAATAGAAATCTATTGCAATCTAGTCTAAAATCCATCTCCTTGCAATTTGATTTTTGGATTCTAACCTGGGCTTTTAGTGCTGCCCTATATGCAACTGAAATAAATGCAGTTGATCCATCTTATTCTATGTCTTTAAACTGAAGAAAGGTTAAATGCAATTAAAATTGGTGAAAGTTGAATATTCCCCTTACTTCAGACTGGGCAAGATCTGGCACTTCAAGATTGGGAAGCTACAGTAAGAGAGAAAGACAAGCAATTCATGTCATATTAAGGCCACCAGTTATGAACTACAAATATCCAGATGACTTCTAGATGACAGAAAGGGAATGTGACATGGCAAAGTGTTTGTACAGCAAGAATTAACTTTAGTGATAAAAAGCAAAGTAAATTGAACTACAATTTACTTTACAAGTTACAAATGACATGTCCTCTAGATCAGTAGTGGGATTCAAAAAAATTAATACTGATTCTGTGGGCATGACTTGGTGGGCGTGGCAGGGGAAGTTTACTGCAAAATCCCATTCCCTCCCCATTCCACTAACCTGCTTTCCAGCTCTGTTCTCCTGTGCAGGGAAACAAAAGAAGACCTAGCTGATCAGCTGGGACTCAGAAGGCAGAGAATAGATGGGGGTATGGCTAGTCAGAAGTGATATTTGCCAGTTCTCTGAAAAAATTTCCGCTACCAGTTCTCCAGAACTTGTCAGAACCTGCTAAATACCACCTCTGCTCCAGATGTATCAGATTGCAACACCCTTCAGCCATTTTGAAAATTATTTAGATGCCAGATTGCGGGGGCATCAGGTTACAGGAAGTGAGATTACAGCAATAGCACTGAGACTTACATACCACTTCACAGTGTTTTGCTGTGCCTTCTCTAAATGATTACAAAGTTAGCATATTGTCCCAACAATCTAAGTCCTCACTTTACTGACCTCAGAAGGATGGAAGACTGAGTCAATCTTGAGCCAGTGAGAATTGACCTGTCGAACTGCCAGCAGCCTGCAGTCAGCAGAAATAGCCTGCAATACTGCATTCTAACCACTACACTATCATGGCTTTTATACCATAACACCAGGAAGATCATGAACAGAATGTCATTTATCATGCTATTTAAATAGGAATATAACCCGATTATTGATAAACACATTTCCACTGAATAAGTTCTAAGCAAATGTGCCAAGCATAACTCTCATGCATAAATGAAAAAAAACATTAAGATTTGAAAAAGTATGTTGATTTTACAACCTGACCTACAGGTTATTAATCAACAATGTTAAATAAGATACCAATTTGGCCACCATGGAATAACTTCACAAATCAGATAATATATTCTCTAATACTATTAGTATTGGAGACTGTATTATCTGATTTACTTAGTTCAAATAACTGAAGGTACAGGCCTACCATGGTCTTCTGATCTGTTTGATGTCACTTACTCTGAAGTAGCTCTATATACAACTTCAATCTTAACTAGTTTAGAGCAAGACTAAAAAAAACTTACCTCTGATCCTTCAGATAATCTAGTAGTACAAATTTTAGTGTACCTCACTAGGATAGAAATAATAAGAAAAGCTGAGGGTTGCAGTTCTGCAACACCTGGCAGGCTATAAATTCCCCACTTGATGAGGAATAGCTAGCACCTTAAAGATGATTGGGCACATCTAATGTTCCTATTGTTCCAACATTCTGTAGATCTATTCAGATAATCACCCACTGCTCATGACAGATATCTGATAAATGGATAATTTCTTTATGCGGGGGCTTGACCTACAGAAAGCTATAGAATGCAGATTAAACAAAAGAATGTAATAAATAACTGGACAAGGAAAGAATAGAAATAGGATAAATTTTATAATAATTTACTTCAGTATGGAATTGGGTTATGTTGCAAACTAGGCATTGGAGCTAAGCTTAAAAAAGAGATGTTTTAAAGTAATATTGTCAGATTAATCATTTATTTGTATTATATTATCAATTATATTTCTATTTTAACATTGCTGCAAGGGGTTTAGGATAGTGCTCACTCCTCCTTCATGTGTATTTCCATCTTCATTTAACAAAGCCAGGCCCAGATTGCCTTCAAAGCTGATAGGGCACACTCCTAATTAAAAAGTTACAGTGGCTGGAGGGGTTATGATGAGATGTAAGTACCTTCCACCCTTTTTGCCACATGATGCTTAAGATTAACTTCCACAGAGATCTGCTAACAAAATTAAAATATAGGCTGGTAAAACAAAAGGTTCAGGACAAGAGAAAACCCAAGTCCATATCACAATAAGCAAAGGGGTTAGTAACTTCTTGCAGATATTGGAACCTCTTGAACTATGGCATCATGGTTTCCTGACATTGAGGGGAAAGGCACAGGGACATTGTCATGTATGCCCCAGGTTAGTGTTTCTCAATCTCAGAAGCTTTAAGATGTTTGGACTTCAGCTCCCAGAATCCCCAGCTGGCACCAGCCACTTTTCAGTCTTTAGCATCCTGTCCCCAGAAGAGCAGCCTTTGGCCACCAAACTATTGTCCACCTCTAAACTGTACTATGCCAGTGCAAAGACAGGCCAAGCTCAAGATAGTTCTCAAAATTTCCAGCAAGTTCATAAAGCATCTTAATTCATAATACGATTTGTTGGCTTTGTTGTACCATAATGGGGAAATCTGTCTGTAAGATATTTACCAAATTGTAGCTGAAACGAATTGGGCAATGTGTAAATCCAGCCAATATCTGTCTTAAGAGCAAGGGCAGGCTTTGAATGCAAACATGAAAGTTTCCATTTTACATTTTGTGACTCCTTCCCTTTGATTCTTTTTCTACCATCAGCTTCCTATCTGAAATACTTCAATATTTCATTAAGCTATTTGGAATACAATTGAATTATATGGATTTGTTTAAGAGGGAAAAATGTTGTAAAGCAGCATTCTTTCTCTGTCTCTTGTTAATTTTATTTGCATTTATGTTAAAGACAATAAACATAACCAAGAATACTCAGACCAATTGCTATGATTTCATTGTTTCCTGGAGATAATTACAAACTCTTGTATGTTACTGCATTCCAAAAGACTCAAAAGGAGAGCTCTTTTTATGTTACACGTCTTTTATTCTTAACCATGTGAAAAGTTCTTGTCCTTGGGATTTAAATGTACATGCAATCATGTATTTTATTTATTTGGGGCCACTTCATTATCTTATGCCATCCAACCCAACAAAGCCAAAGATATCCTGCAGACAAAACTCACTGCATGATTATACTTCTTTAATTATGCTTACTAAAACTGATGTTTCCTCCCAGATTCAGAATGTCCTTGGTGAATAGTCTGCTGAATGATTTATCCAAAGCCCAAAGTACAGCTATATAGAAATTCAAAGAGCTGGTTGCGTACCTTGTAAGAGTGGCTAGAGTTTGAACATTCCCAGCAAACAGATGTTTATTCAATCTCAAAGGACTCTAAATGGCATATGCCCCAATGCTGTAATGAAAGATTAAAACAATTTAAAAATATAACATTAAGAAAAAACAAATAAAAACACTTATAGAGATTTTTTTTCATTTGATAACAGCCATAGCCTACTACAGAGTGGGAAGCCACCATTCTTTCAATTAGTCTTAGAGACTTTTCTAAATGCCAGCAAGTTCAGATTAAAAAGGAGAATGAGTGTTTGCTTTGTAAACATTTGTTTTCACATTGGAGTGGCTCTTCAGATGAGGAACAAAAGAAAATACAGACTCCAGGAATCTGAGAACAAGGGATGAAGTAATCAAAGGCCAATCCGCCCAGTGGTGGGATTCAAAATTTTTTACTACCGATTCTGTGGGTGTGGCTTGAATGGGCATGGCAGGGGAAGGATACTGTAAAATCTCCAGTCAGAGGTTGTATTTGCTAGTTCTCCAAACTTCTCAAAATTTCCACTATTGGTCCTCCAGAACTGATCAGAACCTGTTGAATAACACCACTGAATACGCCTCTTACTGTCTATGCAGTTCAAGATATGATTATGACTGTGTTTGATAATAGGCACATAATTAGGAAATATTAATAAAGAAATAACCCCCTCAATTATCTCCTCTTTACATAGGGTTAATATTTTTGTTTTTATATTATATATTAACATGACTTTTAACATTTTTCTTAGTTTTATATTGCCTATTTTATTTGATTGTTATGTGCTGGGGACATGGGCAGCTATATAGATAAATATACAAATAAACAGCTATAACTTAGTCAGGAAGTTATTGAGTTTTGGGGAGATTGAAGGGAGAATCCCTATATGTGTGTAGTATATAGATGGTTTTATTTTAATTTTGGGGTTTTTTTCTTTGTGTTTCATCTATTGTCTATTATAATAACACAAATTTTAAAAAGAAACTAGTGACTTTTTTTATCTGACATGGTTTGGGATATAAATTAGTCTATGATAAATTAAAGCTACCATAGAGTGTCTGGTCTGTCTGTTTGATTTAATATTTTTAGATGATTTGACTTTATTTAGTTTTGTACACTGCCCAGAGTCCACTGGAGTTTGTGGTTTATACATTTAAGTATATAATAAAAATATCTGATCTACAAAATTCTAACCCTTTCCTCCCATCTGGCAGTCATGTGGATTCTTTCAGCCCAGATCCAGAAAAAAGGAGAGGCTAAACAAACAGAGGAGAGAAAATAGCATACCCATGTTTTTTTTTTAAAAAAAAATCTCCTTGAGGAAAAGGTAGGACATAAATGTCACCATGTAACATGAAGAAGAGGAGGAGGAGGAAGAATAATGTTGTCTCATATTTTAATGATTAACATTGAAAAACAAAAGTGCCAATTGTTTGAGGTGCCTACTTCCCTAGTATCAGGGGTAGGTTTCTACCGGTTCTGTCCACCTCTGTATAACTGGTAGCTCTGAAGAGCAGCATACATAGAACCGGTTCTATGTCTGCTGATGTTTTTGCCCACCCGGGCTTTTACCTGATCTTTATTTCCTGATTTTTCAACTTCAGCTGCCGAACAAGGTACAACTGCAGTTAAAAAAGCAGGAAAAGAGGGCTGTTCCAAAGGCTGCTTCTCTGCATGCAGTGTGCTGATGACAATTTACAGGTGATGATGATTTACAGGTTTGCATTTGCAGTGTGCAGGGAAGCACATCATAAATCACCAAACCTCATAAATCCCGAACCGGTAGTTAACCCTGTCGTATCCCACCCCTGCCTAGTATCTTTTACTACTTATACTTCATAAAACATCCACACTGTGACTATGAAAGTTGTTAGCATGCAATAGCATGCATTCCCATGGCTTCTTATTTCTTTTGAACCATATATTCTTAAAATACATACAGAGAAATACTGTAGCACATCTCATTCTAGTGACTTGTTATTTAAAACTTGCCTCATTCAGAACATATCCCCACACTCTTCTTTATATGTGAAAAATAGCCAAAAGAACAAACAAAATAAAATCTTCTCTTGTGACATGTTATACCCTCTGTTAGATCTGGGAGAGTGGGCGCAAAGAACGGAGACAAGGCATTGAATAGTGACTCCAACTCTTTATTAGTGACTTCAGAACACAGCAAAATACTAGGGCAGCAGCAGCTCCTTTTATAGAGCTGGCTACTGTCACAACACCCAATGATTTGAGTTTGCTGTGCTGGGAGCGTCCAATCAGTGGCGACCCGCTAACAGCCAATCAGATCAGCCAACAACGACCAATCACAATCCGCTATCAGCGGGCCAGTCAGAAGTGCAGGTTTACGAGCCTGTCATGGAAGGAAAACTATTAGAATTGCAAGCTACGAGTTTGCTTAGTTCGGAACACCTTCCCTGGAACTGTATGTATTATGTTCTAGTTAAACTCAAATACAATGAAAGAAAATATTCAGAAAGAAAAACTGAACACAAGACCTGGTAGATGCTTCTGAAGAGAAGGAAGATCCTGAGGAAATTAGAAGATATTATCCCATGGACAAACCAAGCAACTGACCAACTAAGCAACCTTCCTTGTCTGGACTTTTGAAGATTTTCAGAAGCAGACTTTAATTTCAATCAATCCTATGGGAAATATTGAACAAAAATGCCTGCTCCTGTCTATTTTTTTCCTTTGCCATATGAAAGATGGGGAAATAAACTCTCCTTACAGTTTTAAAGAAGCTTCCCTTATTCACAAATGCACTCTTAGAGGGGGAAAACAAGTGGGGGGAGAATAAAAAAGGCAAAGAATAAAATGCTTTGGGTGTGCTGAGTGAAAAACTAAATATGATTCATATGAACCACAGAATCCCATTGGTTTATAAGGCAGACTTTGAAATTATTCTGTTTTAAAAGATATTTATCATGACTTGTGAGAATATCACTGTCTGAGAAATAGAAATCCATGGTACCTCCAGAAGCAAGGCAATAAGAGCAACTTATCAGATATTTTATTTGGTTTTGTTTAGGCCAAGGCATTAAAAGGGATGACTTAAACCTAGGAAGTTTTACAATATTGTTAACACAACTGAAGTGGTGACATATTGTCAGGGTTCCAATGGATGTTCTAATTAATTCATGAGCCTCAAGCCAAGTTTCAAAAGAAATCCAATTATTTATTAGGAGCAACATGTTGGCACCTTTCCCAAGTGCAGTCAGCTCTGCCCTACATAATTTTCTGCCCACCTATGACCCTGTTTCCCCCCTCCTCCTAGGGTGTGTCATAAATCCCATTCTCCAATGAAACACTTTCAAGGGCTGTGGAGCCTCTCTGGCTGGGGCTTGGTAACCTGAGACACAATCTGGAGAAAGGTATGCACGGAATGTGCTTCTGGAATGTGAACTGCTCCATCAAATCTCCCCTCCTCCTTCTTATGGCAACTCAAGAGCAAGCCAGGAATGCTTTATGAGTTGACATATATCACAATGCTGCTTTTGGTTGTAATGCTCTTATTGCTTTTGAAAAAAGAATGATTTGAATATTTTATTATCATTCTGCTTCAAAATAAGAGCCACTTTGGTATAGTGGTTAAAGTCCTGGCTTAGAAACCAAGAAATTCCAATTCTATCATGGACATGAATGACAGTTGGATGATTTTGGACCAGTCACTCCCTATCAACCCAATCCACCTCACAGGATGATTGTTGTGGAGAAAATAGGAGGAGGAAGAAAAATTGTTATGCTTGCCATCTTGAGTTATTTATAAAGTAATAAAAGTGAGGTTTTAAAAAAAAACTACATTAAAAAGTGTATGTAGATATTGTAGCAAAGTGTCTCCCAACATTTTGGGGTGTACTCTGCATTTGGAAATTTGAGGATGTATATGAGCCTTGTCATGGACCATGTCTGTCTTGGAGAATGTGGATACCCATAAAATATCCATTTAGAAGGCAAGCTGGAAAAATTTCTTCCTCCTTTGCCTTCTAGCCTTGTTGAATAAACACTGCCTTAATAGCTAAGCTTTAGAAATGAATTCAATTCCAAACAAAAAGATAGCCTGTATCTTTTTTTTTTAATTATTCCTTTTTAAAAGAATTGGTACTATTCCATATGTTGAAGATAAATATGATCTTATCTGAGAATTCTAACCTCCCCTTTATTTCTTTTTTAAATTAACAGAAATAAAAAAAAAAAGGTGATTGGGATCACTGTTTCCCAAATACCATATTAGACCTCAGACAAGTTTTTGGATGAATGGCCAAGTCAAAAGAAATCAAAATGCTGGGCACAACTTTGCAATCAAACTCTAAGCTCTTTTTACCGGTCAGGACTTTGGTTGTTCAGGAGAGGCTGCCATCTTGATTTTCCCCTTGGCTGCCCCTGAACTTCAATTATAGCAGTTACTGACCTGTTGTTACTTCAGGTAACATATTGAATTATCAGTCCAGCATTACTTTACCTTTTTCCTTAAATGAAAAGAACATGTGACTGCCAAAGAGACAAGAGTCCTACAATATATTAACATTAAGACAGAGGGAGAAAAAGGATTACAAAGGGTTTTTTAGTTGGCTATTATTATCTAAAAACAGGTCATCTATTAACAGCTCAATTTTAAAAAGGAAGACAAGAAAGCGGAAGTTAATCCAGAAGGAATGGAAAGTAGCAGTAAAACCAAATTCCTGTTCCCATCCCAAAGGCAAAGGTAGCATTCAGATATCTTCTGCAAAATGGAAAAAAAAAATAAAAATAGAGCCATTCTTCTGTAAGTCTTCACAAATCACACTGGTTTAAATGGAAAGCTGTATGTAAAATGAAAAGGGTAATTTAGAGTCACAAAACATTCTTCTGCTGAGAAAAGTCCTGTCATCAAGTAAGAGGTCATTAGCTAAATGAAAGCTAAGCTTCTTTGAGCCAAAGATACCACTGGCTTGATAATCTATAGAAGACATTTGTGTTACATAGAAGACTTTTTTTTCATCTTTGCTAAATAAAGTTTAATTGTGGAGACCAAAAATGAAATGGGCTGCTTGGGTTTCCTTTGCATTACATTACAGGAGATTCTCAGTTGTCAGTACATTTTGTTTTCTCAGTGCTAGTAAAACAGACACATATGCACATCCAAACTGCCGAGTATACAATTGTAATACAGCTTTCTTAGATTATAAATAGGGTATTTTATTGCTTAATTCTGATGGAGTTTTGGGTTTTTGTTTTTTTTTGTATAATTGGGCTTATTCATTTTGTTCACATTTAGATTGAGATAAGGCTTGTAGATTTTGGAAAAGAGGAATTGAAAGGTTTCTGTTTATATTGCTGACCCACCCAATGAACAAATAACCATTTCATCAGGAAGACATTTTACCATGTTTATGCATTTTATAAGTATAAATTATAGTGACCATATTTTTCTTGGAAATAATAAAGGGGAAAGTCTGAAAAAGGGGAAAGTCTGAAAGAGGATCAACAAAATGTTGCAACAAATTAATTCTTCATATTTATAACTTTGCTTTGCAGAGGAAAATTCAAGAGGAAAATCAAGAAAAACTGTACAAAATGTATATTTTACTAAAAAATATCAAAAATCAAATTATATAAGTAAAATTATTTTATAAAGGCAAATATAATTTTCATTTGAATTTGAAAGACTGTGCATGAATTAGTAATTCAAACACTAAAACTAAAATTATCAAAATAAAGGACAAAAATGGGTTTTTGAAAAATCTTATCTAAAGCACACTTTTCTTAAATAAAGGATTGTCTTTTATGATAAAGGTTGCATGGCCACTGTAGCAAACATTTATTACTTCTGAATATTCAGAAATTTAATTTAGCATGTTTATTCCTAAATTTTTATTTATATTAAAAGTTATTCAGGACCAAGTAATGGGCCATAAGATTGCTGCTGAAATAATCTGATTCACTGAGAAGGAATTTATTAGGAAGGATCAAGAGGACCATCTAATTTCCTCCTTAATCCCTTCTACAGTAGTGACACCATCCCTCAACATTCTAATGTAGGAGTGTCAAACTCACATCATCATGGCAGAGTCACATGATATATCAGGATTTTTTTTCCCCTTTTGCTAAAGCAGGCATGGGTGTGGCCAGTGTGTGATGCATCCAGCCTAAGTGCCAAGAGTTTGACAACTCTGTTCTAGTGGATTACATCCAACAACACACTGTGAGACAGCACCAGCAACCCAGCATCAACAACCCTTTGTCTGAGGTGTGTTTCAGAATAATTGCTGTTACAACTAACCACCCTTTGAAGTGATTCAGGAGAGCAACTTGGCACCAGTTCTTCACATATCCCTGTATGTCACCTGGACTAGATTTCAATAATATGGCTCTCCTGGAAAGCTACTTCTCCCTCTTCTTCTCCCATTATACCTTAAACTACTATTTAGCACATTTAAAGATTAATTTACTCTTACCAGCCATGCTCTGCATAAATAAGCAAATTTTCTACATCTTTTTATGAACTGAGACACTAAAGAGATCATATTTCTTGGGAGAAAGAGAGATATTCTCAATAGTGACTTACATTTAACAGTGATGGTTATAGCTGACACCTCTGCCAATGGCAACTGACATTGGTGGCCATTTTGGCTCTTCCTCAATATTATAGGTGGCATTGTCCAGAGTATTTTGAAGATCACTATTCAGAGAAAAACTTGAGAATATTTATCATTTTCTAAGTATTGTGATTAAAAAGAAAATGGGATATCTCAGACATTTTCCAAATTGCAAACCTAATAAATGTTGGCTTATTTAACATTAGCATCTAACAATATAGCTGGATAGATCAGAGACAGATTAAGGATAGGTAATTGTTAAATATAGAATATAGATAGAATGAGAAGATAATTATGCACAAATTAATACCTGTAAATATTGCACAAATGACTGTTATATGATAAGCACCACGAATAGCTGTTATTGAGTGATATATTTTTTATGTTTTTAATGTAATAAAAATTCAATAAAGTTTATTTTTAAAAAAAACATTAGCATCTAACAATAAAGGAAAGCACAACATTTGTGTCCCTCTGTTATTGCTTCCTTACAGTTCTCATTGGCCTGCCTACTGATTGGCTGCAAATATATAATCCAAATATGCACTGTATATAAGGAACAATTTCTTTTCTAAGATGGACTTCTCTTGCACAATCACACTTTTGAATGCCTCCCCCCCTTCCCAGTAGATGTTCCTATCAGCATGGGTATCAACATCTTTTATGATTGGACTTGGAAACAGATGGGTTATCTTGTGTTTACTCTAACCATAAAAGTACACATTTGTTGCAATCCATAACCCGGGAATATAGGTGGTACACTTGCTAAAATACCTCATAGGAAGATTCAAATTAAAAATAATACAATACTTCACCTTCAGCAACAAAATGCTCATATACCAAAGAGTGGAGATTTTCTTGGTTCAAAAGGTACACATTTCAAAAGTGCTTTTTTAAAAAGATACTCTGCATTTATTGATGACTGGCTCACTTTAGAATTCTTAAATAGACAAAACATTCTATCCTTTTTGAATATATTTGTGTACTTCCTTATTTTGCTTAATGAAGTGGAACATGTGGCAACTTTGAATTATTTGACGTCATTTTTTTTTTATACCATCATTTTAGTAAATTTGCACCAGGGATAACTATCTTGACCCCTCCAAATGTTTCAGATTAGAAATCCTCAAATCTCAAACCACTGATCCTTCTTCCTGAGACTGAAAGAAATTCCAATTCTAAATATTTAAAGGACACAGGGTTTCCTGTTTGACCTGCAGTGAAAAATGTGATGTATGCACAGATATATTAAAATATAATTTTACAAATATATGCTTCATAATAAATGCACTTTCAGAAAACTATAATATGAGTAATATCCAACCTGGATTTAACATGACTTGTGGATCAACAAATGGAGAGAAAGCTAAATGATTTCATTTAGGAGATTCTGTGAATTAAAATTATGGAAGATCATTAAATATTGTAAACCTGCTAAGTTATTCTGTATAATCTTGTTCAGGTTTTACTTTGAAGCTAGTATTGGGGGAGAAGTGAAATAAAATAAGAATTGAACAAAACTATTAATATTTGTACCACACAGCAACACAATCCTGACGATAAAATTTATTTCATTATTTATTTTACTATTGGAAAACATTCATGACACAATTTGTTTTAGGATTTTTTTATGTTGGCAAATCATTGATCATTCAGTTATAAATATATTATGGCAAACAAATATATTTTAAAAGACTAATACATTACCTGCAATTAATTTTTTATTACATTTGGTGGTTTAAAAAAAGGCTACTAAGCAAAGCTATAAGATGTATAATATGGAAAGTAAAAAAGAGAAATCAAAAGCAGAATATATACCAAACCAGAACCTATAAATAATTTAGGACTAACTTTAGGATGCTTTTTGTAAAAGATCTTGGAAATTTCAAATGATTTTCTACTTTTACAGTTTTGAGATATAAATGCTAGTTTTATAACAGAAACAAATAACATACTTCTTAGAAGGAAATATAGTAATTCAGAAAGGCTTATTTACAAGAAAACAAATATAGTATTTCTCTCTTTGCCTACCCTCTTTTTAAATCAATGATTAAAACCTAGTAGAACTTACTTCTAGATAGAAGAAGGGTTGCACTGTTAAAGTTACAGTTATAATTGTAAAAAACAAGATTGAATTCAATGATGCTTATTCTAATATCAGCATAGAATCAGATAGCAATTGGTTCTGTTTTATCTCAGAATTCTATAAATCATAAAATTTCTACCAGCATTTTCTGTTTTAAGAACATATTTGTCTTGTTCCTTCCAGATCTATTTATTTACCACTGAAATTTTGATTCCGTTGAAATCATGTGATGAATGAAGATTTCGTCTTGTTCAATGGGAATGATGGGTATAAAGGAAATAAATAAGTAAATTAAGAAAAATGAAAATCCATAATATTTGTCTCAGTTTGGAAAAAAAATACATTCAGCATATGTATTCCTGACAATAAGCATAGTTTTGTGAAAAAGCTACTCTGCTGTCTTTCATTTCTTTAAAAAATACTTCAGTGAAAGCAGACAGAAATCATGATAGGTGGAATAGGTAAGTAGCAAAGAGAAAATTAAAACAAGACCAGAGAAGACTACAGGGGAAGATGGATTTCTCTTTTACGGATGAAGGATATGGAATTCCGCACAATATACCAATACACCTCACATAGTCCAACCTGGACCAAGGCTTAATTTTTATCATTTATATTTATAATTTATAAATACAGTATTGAGTACAACTTCAATAACTTTAAGATGTCTGAATTTGCTGGTTGGAGGATTCTGGGAATTAAAGTCTATACCTCTTAAAACTGCTGAGTTGGGAAAAACTGTTCTAGTGCAACAATAAGTAAACGTATCTTCTAGACATTTTGAATGTCCGTTTCCAAAGGATACAGCCAGTATCTTCAAAGAAAGGATTGTGGGATCTGAACTTCATATCTTTTAGAAGGGATTAATGCGTAAGTACAGAGGAAGTATATATAAAATTATCCTATTAGTTTGATTACTGTTGAGAGAAATAAGCATCTCTTTAGAAATCAGATCTCTTTGCTGGTTCTTAACAATTTTGCTTCACTGTGCAGGGGATTTATTTTTTCGATGTCATCTAAAGGCCATAGGATAAGGAGACTGTCCCAGAAATTAGACTGGATTCAGTTGTGGCTGCAATTGTGTGGTAATCCACAGGAAATGCCTTGACCCAAACCTGAAAGAAAATTAATCAAGCAAAAATCAGGAGTTTGGTAATACACTTTTAGATTAATATTAATAACATTTGTTAATCTGAAAAGGTGCTAATTTTGGGCTACTGTAGTTTTTCTCCTACAATTGCTTGATTGCGGGAAATAGGACTTCAGCAACAGAGTGGTCAATGTCTGGAATATTAACGAGCAGTCAGCATGGGTTTGCTAAGAACAGATCATGCCAAACCAATCTTATTTCATTTTTCAACACAGTGACTAAATTTGTAGACCAGCAAAATATTGTGGACATAATATATTTAGATTTCAGCAAAGCATTTGACAAAGTAGACCACAACTTACTTCTTAGTAAGCCAGAAAAAAGTGGAATAGATAACACCACCACTAGATGGACTCGCAACTGGCCGGCAAACCGTACTCAACGAGTAGTCCTTAATGGGTCTAAGTCTACATGGAGGGAAGTAAGCAGTGGGGTGCCACAAGGTTCTGTCTTAGGCCCAGTACTCTTCAATATCTTCATTAATGACTTAGATGAGAGAATAGACGGGGAACTTACCAAATTTGCAGATGATACTAAGCTGGCAGGAATAGGTAACACCCAAGAAGATAGGTTCAAGATCCAGATAGACCTTGACAGACTAGAACACTGGGCTGTATCTAACAAAATGAACTTCAATGTAGAGAAAAGTAAAGTCCTACACTTAGGCAAGAAAAAACAAAAGTACACATAGACTGGGTGAAACCAGGCACAATAGCAGTAACTGTGTGAGGGATGTTGGAGTCCTAGTGGACAACCAGCTAAATATGAGCTAGCAGTGTGCAGCAGCCTCCAAAAAAGCTAATGCAATCCTAAATTGTATTAACAGAGGGATACAAACAAGATCAAGGGAAGTACTAATACTGTTATGGATTAAACCATCGCAGCGATACAACCAGCTTCATCTTACAACAGGCTTGTAATCCTGCAATTCTTATTGGCCCGTGAATAGCGAGTCGCGATTGGTCTGGCTTGGCCAGTCTGGTTGGCTGTTAACGGAAGCCCCTGATTGGACGCTTGTGAAAGCGATAGACTCAGTTCATTGGTTGTTTAACGGCAGCAAGCTCTATAAAAGAGCTACTGCTACCCAGGGTTTTTGCTCCAGTCTTTCTAGTTAAATAAAGAGTTGAAGTCACAGTCCAATGTCTCGTCTCCATTCTTGCCCAAGACTTAACACTGGCAACGAGAATGGGATGCGGAGACAACAGAACTGACTAGGACATCTCGGACAAAGACAGAGCATGTGGCGAAAGAGCACACAAAACAGATGGCAAGATGACTAGCGGTGCCATACCACCCGCTCCATTCGACCCAGCAACCAAAGACTGGGACTCGTATATAGACCGTTTCCAGATGTTCCTGGAGACCAACAATTTAAAAGATGCCACAGGTAGCAAGAAATGAGCGGTATTCCTGACTCATTGCGGCCCCGCCGTTTTCAAAATGGCTAAAGCACTAGCGAAACCGGCAGAAGTGAAGACCATGGATTGGGACACCCTTGCACCTGCCGTACCTACATTGATACAAAGACACGAATTTTACCGGAGGAACCAACGGAAGGACGAGAGCGTTGGTAATTTCGCTGACCTCCGGAACCTAGGAGGCCTTTGTGGTTTTGCAAACTTAGAGGAAGCCCTAAGAGACCGAATAGTTCTGGGATTAAATGCACCACATGTGCAGAGTAAGCTGATGGCGAAAGGCGACATCAGGCTTGCAGATGTCATCACTGACGCTACTGCAGCAGAAGGAACCAGGAAGTCAGCCGCTCGAATGCGCCGAGCAAATGCACCGTTTCACCAACTCGCCAACAAGGCACCACTTGCCACTGAGAAGCACGCTACCACTACCCACCACGAAGACCTCGAGTCATCCTCAGACAGTGATGAAGAGGAGGTCAACCGTCTCCGCTCAGAACGAGAGCAAAGGAACCAGTGACATCCACGCCAATGTGCGGGGTGCGGGGCAAACCACCCGTGATCAGACTGCAAATTCCTTGACGCACTCTGCCGTAACTGCGGAAAGAAAGGCCACATCACGAAGGTCTGCAGAAGCAGACGAGAATCCAGTCCCAGCCGAAAGGAGAACAACCTTCGTCAGGAGATAAGCAAACCTCCTGAAAACTGGGACCGTCTGAACCACCAATGGAACAACCACTACTACTACAGAAACCAAGCACCTGCCTTTTCAACGAGACGAGAAGAGGCCCACCAAACCATTATCATCGGCCACGCTTTGTCGCTCGATGCAAAGAAAATACGAGTGAAGGTCACTATTGAGAATCGACCATGTGTGATGGAAGTCGATTCGGGATCATCCCTGTCGATGGTATCCTGGAAAACCCTCAAGCAACTGATACCTGCCATCTCCCGCCAGGACCTCAGCACGCAGCGAATCATCCTGAAAGACTATCAGGGAAACAGAATCCCAGTTGTTGGTTCCAGCAACGTCCAAGTATCATTCAAGGACTCCACAGCAATGCTTCTTCTGATTGTCATCGATCATGACTGACCCAGCTTGTTAGGACGACAGTGGTTTGCCCTACTCAGAAATGAACTAGCCAGCATACACCATACCAGAAATGATGACTGGGAAGAGGACCTCATCCAGGAATTCCAGGACGTGTTCACAGGAACATTAGGCAAGTACAAGGGGACCCCTATATCGTTTAATCTCAGCCCTGATGTAGCTCCCATTCGGCTTAAACCCCGTTGAGTACCTTTTGCCTTAAAACCTAAAATCGCCGAGCAGCTAGATAAACTGATAGCCCAGGGCGTATTGGAACCGATTGACCATGCCCATTGGGAAACCCCGATAGTAACGCCCATGAAGCCAGATGGTTCATTAAGAATTTGCGGGGACTATTGGGCCACCCTAAATCATGCTCTTCAACAGAGCGCTTATCCAGTACCGGTGGTTCAACACCTTCTTCATTCCCTGGGTAGCGGAAAAATATTTGTGAAACTGGACTTAGCTCAGGCGTACCAGCAACTCCCTGTGGACGCAGCAACTGCAGAAGCCCAGACAATAGTTACACATAGAGGCGCTTTTAAGTGCAATAGACTCCAATTTGGAGTAAGCGTGGCACCGGGCATTTTCCAAAGTTTAATGGAGAGATTATTACAAGGCATAAAAGGCATTGTGCCTTATTTTGACAACGTCCTAATAGCTGCCCCCACTAAAGAAGTATTAGTACAACGGCTCAGAAAAGTCCTGCAGAAATTCAAAGACGCGGCTCTTAAGGTAAAATGAGACAAATGCCAGCTTTGCACGGAGAGAGTGGAGTTCCTGGGATACCTTCTCGACAGACAGGGAATCCACCCCACCGAAAAAAACCTAACCGCAATCAAAAAAGCCCCGAGACCTAGGAATAAGACAGACCTTCAAGCCTTCCTGGGACTCATTAACTTTTATAACATTTTCTTGCCCCAGAAGGCAACTATAGCCGAACCCCTACATAGACTCCTCGATAAAAAGGCTCCTTGGGTTTGGGGACAGCGTGAAGAGATAGCGTTCAAAGGGATAAAAGACCTTTTAACTTCCGATGCCGTATTAATGCAGTACAACGAAACTCTCCCTTTGATGGTCACCTGTGATGCCTCACCATTTGGAGTAGGAACCATCCTAAGCCACGTCCTCCCAAATGGAAATGAGGCACCCATTGCATTCTTTTCGAGAACTTTGTCTAAAACCGAAAGGAACTATAGTCAACTTGATAAAGAGGCCCTCGCTATTGTATCCGCAATTAAACATTTCCATGAATATGTATATGGGAGACCCTTTACCATAATTACAGACCACAAGCCATTACTTGGAATCTTGGCAGGAAACAAACAAACTCCCCATATATTATCACGAAGAATGACACGTTGGTCAGAATTTTTAGCCGCCTACGATTACCATTTGCAACATCGCCCATGAAAAACCATTCCCCACGCTGACGCTTTGAGCCGCTCGCCACTACCAGACATTATAGAGGACCCTGCTCCAACCGTTACCGTACTACAAATAGAAACCCTCAAATCGCCGCCATTAACCACTCAAGACATAGCCTTAGAGACAAAAAAAGGACCCTGTTTTGGCACGAGTCCTCAGCTGGGTAGAATGCGGTTGG
Organism: Hydrophis major; assembly: GCA_033807585.1. Classification (NCBI taxonomy): domain Eukaryota; kingdom Metazoa; phylum Chordata; class Lepidosauria; order Squamata; family Elapidae; genus Hydrophis; species Hydrophis major. Next base: position 32,961,489 of record CM066332.1, on the reverse strand, counting down.
CCGATAAGTGAAACTGATGACACGTTCAAGCCATTTAAAAATCGTCAAATGGAACTGTTCTCCCAGAAAGGTTGCATAGTATGGGGAGACAGAGTCAGAGTTCCAAAAAAGCTACAATATAGGGTATTGAAAATGCTGCATGAGGGACATCCAGGCATCGTGCGGATGAAGGCATTGGCCAGGAGTTATGCATGGTGGCCTGGTTTAGATAGACAAATAGAAACTTGGGTAGCAAAATGCAGTAAATGCCAGGAGACTCGCCCCGCTCCTCCAAAGACTCCCCCAACTCAGTGGGAAACTGAGATCTGTGGTCCCATATCCACATCGATTTTGCGGGACCCACAAGAGGACACACTTTCCTCTTAATGGTGGATGCCTATTCAAACTGGCTTGAAGTCCAAAAAATGGAAAGCACCACCACAGATGCAGTCACAAAAAAATTGAATAAACTATTTGCTACCCATGGACTTCCTGATGTCCTCGTCTCAGATAATGGCCCCCAATTCACTGCTCTGCCATTTGAACAATACCTGGCTGATCGGGGCATCCGCCATGCTTTAACATCGCCAGCTCACCCTACAGCCAATGGTAGGGCTGAGTCAATGGTTCAATTTGTAAAACAGACCCTGCATAAAATGGACCACGGCAACATTGACGACAAAATAAACTGAATGCTTTTTATTCAACATATAACCCCAAAGAGCACCATGAACAAAACCCTAGCAGAACTCCTGATGGGCTGGAAACTTCGCTGACATCTTGATCGCCTCCACCCAAACTACATGCCAGAACAGCCCCCGGGATCCAGCAGTAAGTGTCGGGCATTCCAGGAAGGTGACCTTGTGTTTGCGAAAAACTTCTCGGGAGACCCATTGTGGGTCCCCACTACCATAGTGCAACTTACGGGACCCTGATCATATCGTCTACTAACGGCAGACGGTAAGTTGTGGAAACACCACATAGACCAACTTCATTCCCGATTAGCGTCGGAACCTCCAGCTGGGGATGGAAGGAGCATGGAGGAGGACGAAGAAGAAATTGAAACCCAACAGCCCAGGGAATACTCACCATCCGAGGGAGAACCGGATCGGGGAGCGGCCTTGCCACGTGACAACACCGCGACGGAAGCGGATCCAGGGAACCCGGAAGACAGCGCCAATGAGGGCAACCCAGAACTACAGTCTTCACTATTCAGCCCAGCGAACAGCCCACCAGAGCCAGAACCAGAACCAGAACCAGAATGAAACACGGTGGAACAGCGCAGGTCGAGCAGATAGGTGAAGCAGCCTGCCTATCTGCGTGAATACGTCACCCCTCAGACGGAACCAAGGGGGGAGGGGTGTTATGGATTAAACCATCGCAGCAATACAACCAGCTTCATCTTACAACAGGCTTGTAATCCTGCAATTCTTATTGGCCCATGAATAGCGAGTCGCGATTGGTCAGGCTTGGCCAGTCTGATTGGCTGTTAACGGAAGCCCCTGATTGGACACTTGTGAAAGCAATAGAGTCAGTTCATTGGTTGTTTAACGGCAGCAAGCTCTATAAAAGAGCTGCTGCTGCCCAGGGTTTTTGCTCCAGTCTTTCTTGTTAAATAAAGAGTTGAAGTCACAGTCCGATGTCTCGTCTCCGTTCTTATGCCCATGCCCAGGACTTAACAAATACCACTCTATAAAGCCTTAGTAAGATCACACCTAGAGTACTGCATCCAGTTTTGTTCACCACATTATAAAAAAGATCTTGAGAGTCTAGAAAAAGTACAGAGAAGAGCAACCAGGGTGATTAGAGGACTGGAAGCTAAAACATACAACAAACGGTTGCAGGAACTGAGTTTGGCTAGTCTAGTAAAAAGAAGGACCAGGGGAGACATGATAGCAGTCTTCCAATATTTGAGGGGCTGCCACAGGGAGGAAGGGGTCAAGCTATTTTCTAAAGCATCTGTAGGCCAGACAAGGAATAATGGATGGAAACTGAACAAGGAGAGATTTAACCTGGAAATAAGGAGAAACTTTCTGACAGCGAGAACAATCAACCAATGGAACAGCTTGCCCTCGGAAGTTGTCGGAGCGCCATCAGTTGAGACTTTCAAGAAGAGATTGGACTGCCATTTGTCAGAAATGGTGTAGGGTCTCCCACTTGGGCGGGGGGTTGGACTAGATGACCTACAAGGTCCCTTCCAACTCTGATTATCTGTTATTTGTTGTCAGATTAGATTTGAAAGATTCTGAGAATGCAGATAATTTGATGCAACATTATTTACTATTTACTCTACTTTTCCCCAAACCCCAAAACTTTAACCTTAGACTATCTACTATTGACCTCACCCCTTTCCTAAGAGGTCTGTAGGGGGCGTGCATAAGTGCACAAATGTGCCTATGGACCCTGTCCTATTTTTTCTTTTTCTTTTTCTTATATGTATTCATTTCATGTATTCATAATTATGTTTATACTTATACCTATTATCTTGTAAGTGATTGACAAATAAATAAATAAAAATAAAAAATAAGCTTCTATAGTAGTTTGATAAGGAAAACAGATGAGAGGAAATATAACGTCAGAGTGCTGTGACTGTCAAAACTCATGTGTTAAATGAAGCCAGGGAAAATGGGTTCTTGAAACACTGTATTGGCTCTTCAAATATCATGGACAGATCATCATCCTCTTTTAATGACCCCATAATCCCTTGCAGGATGGAGTCTGGGCAATGAATGGAGCTGAATGTTCATTGGCCAGCTGCCCTTCCTGTTGCCAATGTGGAGTATATTCAGCAGATGTAATCTCAATGTGCCCAGAGAGAGAAATATCTGCCTCTACTTAAGATCAAACTCATAGCCTCCTGGTTGTGAGTCAAGAAGAGCTCCACTTCTAGGCCATTGTACCACACAAATATAGACAAATATGCATTATAAAATGTTGCATTCCTAAAGGAAACTGAAATGTTTCATTGAATTCCATTGATCTAATTCCTTACACTGGATTACATACAGACTTTTTAAAAAAATCATCTTCCATTTTCACTGAAACACGTAGCTTAAAAGTTGACACAGCGGTGGATTGAGTCTTGAAAATAAACAGGAATCTTGGTTTGGCTTTTAATTTTAGGTACAAGTTGACATAAAATCATTAATTGGAATTGATGCCTAGCTTAATTAATTCATTAGCCATAAGGAAATATAGGAAAATCTACCAAGTTGTGATTTTGTAGGATCATACTTAATTTTTGATACAGCATCCAAAGAGCTTCTTAATTCATCTCTTCTCTTCCTTTTTCTCCTTATGTGTACTTCATTCTTACAGAATTTTGTGGCATAAAATTGGAATTTTAAAATTGGAATGAAAGAAGGACCAAGAAATGTAATGCCATCTATTATTTTTTAATAAGTAATTAAAACAAAACTAGAATCCATCATAATGAACTCCATTACAGAAGGACAATAAAAAAGACTAAAACTCAGTCCATCCATCATTTTCCACCTAAAAATCTACTCAAAACCAGGTTCTATTTATGAAAAATTGCATCAAAAAGAATGTACATTTTCATATATTAGGGATATTTTTCTAAAAAAGAAAACATCAATCAAAAGGGTTACATTAAATTTAACAAAGTGAACCATAAATTATATGTATACAGCAGGTCAAGTAACTAAAAGAGGAGGAAACAGTGACATTTATTTTCAAAAACAGGTATGTCAAGAAAATTGCATTTAAAATGACATGAATTCAGGAAACTAAAAACAAGAAACAGGTGAAGTTCTTTTTTAAAAAAATAGAATGATAAACCCAAATAAGGTTTCATTCATGAGGACTTTATGGAATGGATCTTTATCATGGTTCATACATCCCAATTTCAGAACATTCTTTATTTTATTCCATCATTTGGAGTGTATTAATATTTGGTTTCATCAAAATCATGTGAGAAGGATTGCAACAGCTATTGTGAGTGCAGCAGCTTACATTTAGTGTAGGCAGGACACACGTTTATCTGTAAAAGATTATGGCTTATTACATTTTTATGGAAATTGCCCTAGTCTGTGCAAACTCTGTACTTGGGAACACCTGTAAAGTATGCTTTTCCCTTTCAAACTCTACTTAATTATAGCCAGCATAAAGGTAGTTGACACTAATGTTAATTGCAGCTATTTTCCTTTTGGTGCCGCAGCAGAAGAACTCTTCAGGGCCTACAGCAGACTGTAGCATTTAGGAGACCCTCTGACCTTGCTAACTACTGGGATTCCTGTTTACCATTTGTCATTTGATCTAAGATTGTAAGTAAGCAGATGTCTCTTTTAGCCCACGGATGTTTGCTCTGTCATAAGGGCAGCTGTTGCTGTGATATCTGATGAAGGTTTAGAAAGTCCTGGTGACAGTGGCTGCAATGATAATGTGCTTTGGAGTCTTCTCAGTTCAAACCTTTGAAGCAGTAAACCCGATACTGAGGTGTTACTGGTAAAGTGTGTGCTTGCTTTTTATTAGGCAACCTTTTCATGCTGCTAATTTCTGATACACTGCTCTACTTACACCATAATAGTATGTCATCACAATTTACTTCCCTTTAAGTCAACTTAATGAGATGCCTTCCTTTCCATTTGCAAGAAAGCAGCTAGCGGGAGTATGAGGACAATAAAACTCAGCAAGTCAGTTGGGTGGAAAAGTAAAAGTCTTCTGTTCTGTTCGGAACGTGGGTGCAAAGAACGGAGACGGGGCATTGGAAAGTGACTCAACTCTTTATTAGTGACTTCAGAACAGAGCTAAAATACTTGGGCAGCAGGAGCCCTTTTATAGGGCTCGCTGCTGTCATAACAGCCAATGATTTGAGTTTGCCGCGCTGGCGGCGTCCAATCGGCAGCGCCTGTTAACAGCCAATCAGATCAGCCTGGGATGACCAATCAGGATCTGCTGCTGGCGGGGCAATCAAAAGTGCAGGATTTCGAGCCTGCTGTGAAAGTAAAACTATTTAAGCTTTTAATTAGCGCAATTGCTTAGTCCGTAACACCCCTCCCCCCTAGGTTCCGTCTGAGGGGTGGGGTGATGTACTCTCACAAGTACGCAGGTCGTTTCACCTGTCTGCCCGATCTGCGTTGCCCCAACAGTTCTTGCCTTGCCTCTGTTTCCGATGGGCTATTTGCTGGGCTGAACGGCACGGCTGGGTCAACCACTTCGCTGGGCAATGCGGGGCTGTCATCCCTGCTTCTGTCAAGGCTGCCTCCTGAGTTTCTTGGGTTTGCTGCTGTCGCAGTGCTGCTTTGTGGCAAGGCTATCATCTGGTCCAGTTCTTCCTTGGAAGGTGAATATCCTGAGGTTGGTTGTGTTGATTTTTGGGTTTCATGTACTGCATCGTATGTTGGCTCATTTTCGGCCCCCTTGCTTTCCCTTCCCCCCCAAGTTTGAGGTTCAGGGCTAGAGACAGGGGTAGGTGCCAGTCTGGAATGAAGTTGGTCAATGTGGCGCTTCCACATTTTCCCTTCAGCAGTTTGTAATGAGGCCCCGTAAGTTGAATTATGGTAGCGGGGACCCACAATGGGTCACCTGAGAAATTCTTTGTGAAAACTGGGTCGCCTACCTTGAACGTGCAATACTTGCTGCTGGACCCTAGGGGTTGTTCTGGTGTGTACGCAGGGTGTATGCAGTCAAGGTGTGATCGAAGTTTCCGTCCCATCAGGAGTTTGGCTGGGGTTTTGTTTGTAGAACTGTGTGGTGTAATATATTGGAGGAGGAGCATCCTGGTTACTTTATGATCGATGTCTCCTTGTTCCATTTTTTGTAAAGTTTTCTTCATTAATTGGACCATTTTCTCTGCCCTACCATTGGCCACAGGGTGGGCAGGTGAGGTCAGGGCATGGTGTATCCCCCGATCCACTAGGTACTGTTCAAATGCGAGAGCAGTGAATTGGGGACCATTATTGGAAACCAGGACATCTGGTAGTCCATGTGTAGCAAATAGTTTATCTAATTTTTTAACGACTGCTTCTGTGGTGGTGCTCTTCATTTTGTGGACCTCTAGCCAATTTGAATAGGCGTCCATGGTTACGAGAAAGGTATGTCCTTTGGTGGGTCCCACAAAATCGAGGTGGATGCGGGACCAGGGACCCCGGGGTGTCTCCCATTCCGTTGGTGGGGCTTTTGGTGGATCTGCGCAAGTTTCTTCACACTTGTTGCAAGTGGCCACCCAAGTTTCTATTTGTTTATCAATACCTGGCCACCACGCATAGCTCCTGGCTAGTGCCTTCATGCGCATGATGCCAGGATGTCCATCGTGCAACAATTTCAGGACTTTCTGTTGTAGCCGCTCCGGAATAACAACTCTGTCTCCCCACAATATGCATCCTTTTTGGGAGAAAAGCTCTGTCTGTTGGTTTTTGAAGGGTTTGAAGATGTCACTGAGTTCATTGTCAGGCCAACCTCTTTCCACCCAGCTAAGGATTCGTGCTAAACAAGGATCTTTCCTTGTTTCTGTGGCAATGTCTCGTGCAGTCAATGGTGGAGAAGGAAGGGTTTCAATTTGTAGCATTGTTAGTGTTGGAGCTGGATCGTCTATGACTTCGGGTAGCGGTGAGCAGCTCAAAGCGTCAGCATGGGGAATGGCTTTCCCCGGGCGGTGTAGCAATTGGTAATCGTATGCGGCTAGAAATTCCGACCAACGCATCATTCTTGGTGATAAGATGTGGGGTGTTGGTTTGTCCCCTGCTAAAATGCCAAGTAATGGTTTGTGATCGGTGACTATGGAAAAGGGTCTTCCATATACGTACTCATGAAAGTGTTTGACAGCAGCTACGATAGCGAGAGCCTCTTTATCAAGTTGGCTATAGTTCCTCTCAGCTTTAACTAAAGTCTTTGAAAAAATGCAATAGGTGCCTTAGTACCGTTTGGTAGGATGTGGCTCAGGATGGCTTCTTCCCCAAACGGTGAAGCATCGCAGGTGACGGTTAAAGGTAAGGTCTCATTATATTGTATCAATATAGCATCTGAGGTTAAAAGGTCTTTGACTTTCTGAAAAGCTCATTCTTCGCGTTGTCCCCAGACGCAAGAAGCCTTCTTGTTGAGGAGCCTATGCAGGGGTTCGGCCACAATTGCTTTCTGGTGCAAGAAGATGTTATAAAAGTTAATGAATCCTAGGAAAGCTTGGAGGTCTGTTTTATTCCTAGGTCTTGGGCCGTTTTTTATGGCAGTCAGTATTTTTTCAGTAGGATGAATTCCCTGTTTGTCAAGTAGATAGCCCAGGAATTCAACCTTTTCTGTGCAGAGTTGGCACTTGTCCTTCTTGACCTTTAGGCCAGCATCTTTAAATTTCTGTAGAACCATTCGGAGTCGTTTTTCAAAAATGCATCTAGTCAGGGCAGCTATCAGTACATCATCGAAGTAGGGCACGACCCCTTTTATGCCTTGTAGCAATCTGACCATTAAGCTCTGGAAAATGCCGGGGGCTACACTTACTCTGAACTGGAGTCTGTTACACTTGAAAGCCCCTCTATGCATGACTATAGTCTGGGCCTCTGCAGTCTGTGCATCTACGGGCAACTGCTGGTACATCTGAGCTAAGTGAAATTTTGCAAATATTTTCCCACCTCCAAGGGAGTGAAGAAGGTGCTGGACCACAGGTATGGGGTAAGCTCTCTGCTGGAGTGCATGATTTAGGGTGGCCTGGTAATCCCCACAAATTCTCACCGATCCATCTGGTTTTATGGGGGTCACGATTGGGGTCTCCCATCGAGCGTGGTCAATCGGTCCCAACACACCTTGTGCTGTTAATTTGTCCAATTGTTCATCAATCTTTGGCTTGAGTGCAAAGGGCACCCGACGAGGCTTAAGGCGAATGGGTGCAATTTCAGGGCTGAGGTTAAACGATATAGGGGACTCCTTGTACTTGCCTAGCTTCTCGCTGAACACGTTCTGGAATTCTTGGACAAGGGCCACTTCCCAGTCATCACTGCCAGTTTGGTTGATGCCAGCTAGTTTGATTCCTAATGGTGCAAACCACTGTAGAGCCAGAAGTGTTGTAACTATGTATCATTCATGTGATTGCAACTATGTATCATTGCAACTATGTATCATTCAAGCATTGCAACATTGTATCATTCACATGTAATCATTAACTTCTGTCTCTTCAGTGACCTTTGCAAGGCACGTACGAGAGACAAGGAGATAAATGTTTGTAAATAAGCTTATCCACTTTGTTAATTATCTGTCTGGTATGCAGCTTTGTAAAGCAGGTATATCCTGCTTGAATTGTAAATCATACATATCCTGTTTAACCTGGTAACCTGCCTGACCTGAGCTATTGTAAATCTTGCATATCCTGTTTGACCTGGGCTTGACCTAGGCTCTGAAAAAAATCACCCCCTTTGTTAAGAAGCATAATAAAAGAGCGTGTACCAAGACATTCTGGGCGCGCTCATCCCGAGGAAACCTCGCTTCATGTCGTTTCTCTCTCCTTCGCTCCCTTTCATGAGCCGCCCATCAGATGCGGAATAGCAGATACTGCACAGAAGGCTGGGCCAATCTCGATTGATGATGGTCAATGGTAAGGTTGCGGTGTGGTCCTTGAAGGTGACTCGGATGTTGCTGGAACCGATGACCGGAATTCTATTTCCTTGGTAGTCTTTCAATATGATGTTTTGAGTGCTGAGGTCCTGGCGACGGATGTCAGGGATCAGCTGCTTGAAGGTTTTCCAGGATACCATCGATAGGGACGATCCAGAGTCGACCTCCATAATGCATGGTCGCTTCTCGATGGCGATCCTCACTCGGATTTTCCTTGCATCAAGGGGTGAAGCGTGGCCTATGGTGATGGTCTGGTGTGCCTCTTCTCGTCGGGATGAAGTGGTGGCTGCTCGGTTTCTGTATTGAAAGTTCCATTGGTTGTTTTGGCGGTCCCAATTAACTGGTGGGGTGCCTGTTGTCTGTCGAAAATTGTTTTCTCTCCTGGTTGGGCTGAGTCCTCACTTGCTTCTGCAGACCTTAGCAATGTGGCCCCTCTTCCCGCAGGAACGGCAGAGTGCATCTAAGAATTTGCAGTCGGATCGTGGGTGACTGCCCCCGCATCCGGAGCTTTGGTATGGGGATTTTCGATTCTTTTGGTCCTGCTGGTCGCGTTCTGACCTGAGTCTGTTGACCTCTTCTTCCTCATTTTCTGATGAGGATTCAAGGTCCTCATGGTGTCGCGTGCCTTGCAGAAAATGGCGTAGCGTCACTGGCGAGTTGGCGGTGCAGTGCATTCGCTCGGCGCATTCAAGCGGCTGACTTCCTGGTTGCTTCTGCTGCAGTAGCATCGGCAATGACATCTGCGAGGGCGATGTCTCCCTTCGCCATAATCTTGCTCTGGGTCGTGGGGTCTCTTAGGCCCAGAACAATTCAATCTCTCATGCCTTCCTCGAGATTTGCAAAGCCACAGAGTCCTCCTAGGTTTCTGAGGTCAGCGATGAAGTCCCCAACGCTTTTGCTTTCCCATTGGTCCCTCTGGTAAAACTCGTGTCTTCGGATGAGTGTTGGCACTGCTGATGCATAATGGGCCTGGAGGATTGGGGCAAGGTTGCCCCAGTTCATTGTCTTGACTTCTGCTGGTTTTGCAAGTGCTTTTGCCATCTTGAAAATGGCAGGCCCGCAATGAGTCAGGAATACAGCTCGTTTCTTGCCAGGCGTAGCATCTTTCAGATTGTTGGTCTCCAGGAACATCTGGAACCTGTCCATATACGAGTCCCAGTCTTCATTAGCTGGGTCAAAGGGAGAGGGTGGTATAGCGCTGCTGGTCATTCTGCCGCTTCTTTGGTGCGCTCTTAGCCACATGCTCTGTAGGGTTCATTGAGTGTTTGATCAGCTCTTAAAGTCTCCGCATCCCACCTTCGTCGCCAGTGTTCTGTTCGGAGCATGGGCGCAAAGAACGGAGGCGAGGCATCGGAAAGTGACTCAACTCTTTATTAGTGACTTCAGAACAGAGCTAAAATACTCGGGCAGCAGCAGCCCCTTTATAGGGCTCACTGCTGTCATAACAGCCAATGCTTTGAGTTTGCTGCGCTGGCGGCGTCCAATCGGCAGCACCTGTTAACAGCCAATCAGATCGGCCTGGGACGACCAATCAGGATCCGCTGCTGGCGGGCCAATCAAAAGTGCAGGATTTCGAGCCTGCTGTGGAAGTAAAACTATTTAAGCTTTTAATTAGCACAATTGCTTAGTTCGTAACATCTTCCTTCTTCAGCAGCATGATTTTAACTTTTTTAAAAAACAAAAGCATTAAGAGCCGTACAGGAAAAACAATTTGCCTGTTTTGGATTGAATTTGCCATCCTTAGCAGTAGAGAAGATTTGCCACCCTGCAAAGGCAAGTCTTCTGTCTGGGAATAAAAGCTGTTTCCTCAGGCCCACCATCTCCACAAAAGCTTTTTCTATGAAGCTGGCAAGCAGGTGCCTGAATGAACCTGGCCTGGCTTGGAAAATCCAAAGGAAAAAACTGAGAGGCAGATAGGCTGTACTGAACCACGTCCTGTGAGTTTGAAAGGATAGGAGTACCTCACAACAGCCATTGATAAGAAGGGTCGCTTTGTGGGGAAAATAGTAGAAGGGGGAGAGAGAGGGAGGGGGAGAGAGGGGGGAGAGGGAGAGAGAGAGAATGAATATGAATATATTATTTGGGGTGGGAGCAGAAAGAGTCAACACCATGCTGGAGGGGAATTCTGGGAGTTGAAGTCCATCTCAAGGCTGAAAAACTTTATTCTAAGCTGTACTTCAGTCATTTGAAATTGTAGCAAGAAAAGTGCTTTTCATTTATCAGCTTATATATAACTTTGTTCTCTGTGTTCCTTTCCTCCTCCTTTCTTTTTTTCTCCTTTTTTTGCACATCTGATATCCTTATTGTTCATTATGTTACAGGAATTAATGAACAGAGAAGGGAGCATATGCAGAGCAGAGCATCTGGAATTCTCCCCAAACCTATGTCAGCAATGGCCAAGGAAGGCAGCTACATTTTTTTTTCCTGTGTAGCAGAGTGACATGTTACATCTTGAATATGGGTGTTTGTACTCTTGCCTTGTATTACATCTGTGCATAAGTGTCCATATATGTGTGCTAAGAAGCAGAAGATAGACTAGGAAATAGGAAACCCAGGATGGTGGAATCCACAACTTTCTGATGTAATAGCCTCCCAGAGTTGCTTCAATAGGGAGATGGGTGACATATAAATTTAATAAACAAATAACATTTTCTTCCCCACAGAGACACACTGACAGGTTCTATTCCATAGTTCTTGCTTGGATCCAGCCATATTCAGCCTCAGTCCTTCATGTGCTGGCCCATCACCATATACCACATATGATCCCACTATGTTTTGTTTATCTTATAAATAAATTGCTTTCTTATAAAGATTGGGCTGCCATAGTAAATTCCCCTTCATAGAGGCAAAGGCTGAATTAACTCAATTTTCACTCAGAAACTAATGTATCTACCTGGATTCCAGAAAGCTTTAAGAAATGGTTTCTTGAACCTGATATATTAGCCCAATCGGATAGCACTATGAAATAACCAAATCCTCCTCTTATTTTTTTTAATACTTAATTTTTTTATATATATTGCTTTATATTTTAACATTTCATTGTACATCATCCAAGATTCCCTTTTTGAGGAAGATGGAAGATACAGAAATATGGAGAATAAATTTTAAAAAAATCTCCTGGGTTTTTTTAATTAATGTTCATGGATAAATGTGGTTTTATGTGAAATTATGGCAGAAGGAAAGCTGTATTAATCTATATAGGTAAAAAATCAGAATGAGTTTGGTAGTACCTTTTCAGACTAACATATTTCTTTAAAATGCATAGGCTTTAGTAAAAGGCAAAAGATTTACACAATTTGAAGAGAAACTAGAGTAAAGTTTCTTTATTTCAAAAAAGCTATTTGAGATCTGTAGCGAAGTATCCAAGGAGATTGAAATGTTCTGATACTGTACTACTTTATCCTCATTTTGAGTCGATATCAAATTTGCATCAATAACATTTGTTTTGGCCTATTTGTCCTAGATAGAATTGAGAGGAGCATTGGTGGCAGACATTGGAAGTTTTTAAGAAGAGATTGGATAACCATTTATCTGAAGTGCTGTAGGGTTTCCTGCCTAAGCAGGGGGTTAGACTAGAAGACCTCCAAGGTCCCTTCCAACTCTGTTATTCTATTCTATTCAAAACCACATTAGAGTAAGAGCATGTAAAAGTGTCTCTAATCTTGACTGCAAAATTCTTAAGACCTGTGATAATGCTGTAGGTATAAATGTAGGGGCAAAATATGTCTGGGCTTGTTATAGGATTTCTATGTCAGCATCACGGTTCTCTTATTGCTTGTAAAGGCAGTTATGAATAATGTGCGAGGACAGCCTGCCTAAATTCAGGTCTAAGGATAAAATTGATCAAAAGAAGTAAGAGTACTCCCTGTGTACAACTAGCCAGTATATCTCCCCAAAGCTATTGCAAACACAGAACAGCTACTGATATTCCCCACGAATGTTCTAATATATAAACTCTACTACAAAAAGTTAGTAGATTTCTTTGCATTTAAAAACATTATGTCCAGCTTCTACCTGTTCCAGTGGCTTCCATGATTTTCTCCATACCAGAAATGAATTAATGTAATCTCAGTTCAGTGCTAGAGCGCTTAGCTCAATTTCAAAAGTTCCCAGAGAGAATGTTGCCTGAAATCCTGGTCAAATATAGCTTGTTAGTGTTGAGGGTAGAGGCAATCCGCAGCTTGAGACCAGTGGCTTAGTGAGCATTCAAAGTTATGATGCATTCATCCCTCCAGAAAGTACTTATGACTCAGATTCAAAGTTCCACTGGCCACACACACACACACGGGCATTCATATAATTGCATTTGAGATACTCAGCAACCAGTCCGCATTTAGGGTGGTTTGCAGTACCCTACATGTTACATGACTATTATTTATGACATTTTTTGCCAGAAACTGGCATTTACATCTGTTTTCTGGCAAAAAATAAATAAACCATTGGAACAATGAGTTCATTTATTTACCATGGTGTTCACTTAACAACCATAAAAATGGTAAAATTGGATCAGTCATGTGTTGATCTATTTAATGACTGGCATGACTTATGACTGTAATTCCAGGCTGAATTAAGTATTTAATTCCAGGCTCAAGTTGAAGAATATTTGCAATAAACTAGATTATTTATATCCAACCTACTGCATGCTGGGATTTAGGCGGTGTGTACATCCCTACTTATGAGGAAGTGGGGGAAAAATCATTCTGGATGAATCAAATTCTTTTTCCAAATAAGAAAAACAGCCCAACTTTCATCTAAATGCATTTCTGCTCCAGAATCATACAGTTGCAGAACCTATTGTATCCTATGACTATTATTAAATGTTGTAACTTATGATTCCTGACTCTTGATGAATGTATCTTTTCTTTTATGTACACTGAGAGCATTTGCACCAAGACAAATTCCTTGTGTGTCCAATAACACTTGGCCAATAAAGAATTCTATTCTATTCTATTCTATTCTATTCTATTCTATTCTATTCTATTCTATTCTATTCTATTCTATTCTATTCTATTACTGGATCTGAGTGATCTGGAAACATTTCCCTATCTTTATATTCTTTGCAAAAAAGAATAAAAGGTTCAAGTTGTAATGAGATTTATGGGTTATTAAGATGTGAAAATGCATAATTATATCAAGTCTTTCTCAGTTATATCTAACCAAGTCCAATAAGGATGTAATCTCATTAGATTCAAATTTACTTTGTGCTATATTTCTAATATTTGTAAAACATTATTGCCTGGTGATTAAGGGAATGGCATAAAGACATTGAAAATCTGCAAGTAGACAGTTCACCACTATATGAACAGCATGAGTACTGGAGAAAAAAATGTATCCAAGAAATTATATGATCCTGTCTCTGCAGGAAATAGAAGGTAGTGCTCAACATCAATTCCACATCCATTACAATTATACAAAACTGACATGGAATCATATATGTCCGATATTGTGAAATAGATATTTGATAACCCCAAATGTAAGAGACACAAAAATATGTAAATGGAAAGGCCTTAATGGAATAACATCTTGAAAAAGCAGATTAAACAACACAAGCAGGATTGCTTTACGTCATTCCTTACCATTAAAATGATAGGACTGCAAAAAGAAAGGAGAGAAAAACAATTCACAGCAGATGGCAAGCCTTCTTAAGCAAATTAATGGATCATACATCTTTGAAAAATAAAGCACTGTATTATTTGACATGCTTTGTAATTACATTGGACATTTTGCTTTCAGTAAACTTTAAAAGACAAATTAACAATATGTTTTTTCCGGCTATGTTCTCAATGTATTTTTAAGCATAAAAATGGTAAATTATATTAGTGCAGAAAGTTAGAAGATTTAATATAATTCAAATATTATGATCATTTGACCTGGATTGTTATTAGACTTAAAATATTTTCCTCCTAAATATTTGATATATAATACAAATAAATATGCATACATTTCCAAAGAGTGATATGGGTATAAAGGATATGGAATGGTATAATCTAGATTTCAATTGTGACCTTCAAGTAATTCAGCAATTATAACTAACTTAAGGTACACATAAGACAAACATAGCTTGTAGTTTCAAAAGACAATCAAGCATACCATATAGCAGTGGTGGCTAACCTTTTTGGGCTCTGTGCCAAAAATTGTGTTCTTGTGCCAGCACTCAGAGGCCAATGCACGTTCCTCCCCACGCCCCCTGTGCATGCGCGTGCATTTCCCCCCTCGCCACCACCCCCTTACCTGCACTGCACCTCCCAGCTGATCTTCGGCCCGTTTGAGGCCTTTTTCGGCCTCCCATAGGCTTGAGGAAAGCTTCTGCAGCCTTTGCAGGCCAAAAAATGGGGCTGTTTCGTCACTTCCAGTTTTTCCAGAAATACAGGAAGTGATAAAATGGGCCTATTTTTTAGCCTGCAAAGGCTTTCTTCAAGCCTCTGGGAGGCTGAAAAAGGCCTCAAACAAGCCGAAAATCATCTGTAAGTCCATGCATGCGCACTGAAGTAAGTTTGCCTATGGTTTGCATGCCGGCACAAATGACTCTACATGTTCGCCATCACGGGCATATAGTATTAAAAACACTAACACTGACTATATAAACTCAGTGTGATAACCTATCAAGCACAGTTCCAAAGTCACAGAGATTGGGTGCATTTATTTGTATGCATTTGTTTGTTTAAAAGTTCATATAACCATCCATTTAATCTTGATGAAAGTAAGTATCTTGGCTGGGATGAAATTGGGAGGCTGATAGAACGAGATGGCAAGTTCATATTGAAATTTCCTAAATAGGACAAACTTTGCACAGTCTCATTTTTTTTAACTTCCTGGTCTGTCTATGAATGATCACTCTGTCCACATTCACAGAACCTTCCAGACATGGTTGATATAAGCTAGGCATTTAATGGTGAGAAGCCAAACCTTATAGACTGTTGTAAAAGCAGGCCATTGGGCTGAGCCATTGAAGCTTAATCTTGATTAGCAGATTCTGCAAATCATGGAAATTCTGTTTGGTTAACTCTAGTCTAGTTAAAAGAAGGACTTGGGGTCACAAGATAGAAATGTTCCAATATCTAAGGGGCTGCCGTAAAGAAGAGGGGGTCAATCTATTCTTCAAAGCATCAAAAAGCAGGATAAGAAACAATGGGTGGAAACTAATCAACGAAAGAAGCAACCTAGAACTCAGGATAAATTTCCTGACAGTGAGAACAAGTAATAAGTGGAACAGAAGTTGTAGGTGCTCCATCACTGGACATTTTAAAGAAGAGACTGGACAATCATTTGTCTCAAATGGTAAAGGGCCTCCTGCTTGAACAGGGAGTTGGACTAGAGGACCATTTTCAAATCCTTTCCAATCCTGTTATTCTGTGAAACACAACCATAATAACAGGTTCACAGCATTGATTTATTAACGTTGTCTATTGCACAACTTTCCAAATGCCTGGAAGTTTGCAAAAAAAAAAACAATATAAACAAAATATCTATGTAAAAAAATAATAATCCCAAACCACATAGTAAAAAAAAAAGGTGTAAGCACTAATAATCAATTAAATGAGTAATACATAAGGGTGCAAGCAAGCAATCCCCAAAGATCTACTAATAGAACTCACATTAGATGGCTTCCAGAATACTGTTATGATAGGGGCCAATCTAGTCAGTAGCTCTTGCACCATAATATGAACAATATTTTCCAGACTTAGCCTCCTTACCTTCACTAAAAAGCATACAGCAGAATGTACTACTATAATAATGCACATCATACTGTCATCTCAAAATATTCCATGATAGACATCATTTGCTCACTCTCATAGTTGGGTCACCCAACAGAATAAGCCAAAACTAAGAAAATTAGTTTAAATTAGTAAGCCAAAACTTAAACAAATACTTGTGTGATTTTTTTCTTGAGAGGGAAGCAACACTTTTAAGGTCTGAAGAACCATAGTCAGAGGTAAATTATATTATTTTTGTTATTTCCATTTATATTCCATGTTTCTGCCTAATACGGCTTCATAGTTGCTAACAATAATTTTAAAACCATACAGTTTTGTGTTATCTGTAGGTTAGCAGAAATCATTGGCCTAGATTTTAATGGTTTCTACTAGGGTTCTTTTTTGTGAATAATTTTTTCCATTACTATATTCTGAACATTGTCAAACAGGAAGATTAGAGCCATCACAGCCCCAATGAACCAGGCAGAACTGCTGAAATATCCAAGAGAGCAAACAGAATTAGATTCCCCAGTTTATACCCTCCACCCTTAGGGCCACAACATTCTCAGTCCCATATCACAGCTGAAAACCTGAGTAGAAAGTGATATTATCTTGGGGGAAATGATTTTAGAATTGCCTTCAGAAAAAAATAGTATTATTGTTGAAGATGCAACATATTCCTAAATCCTGAGTATATTGTTCCAATAACTTTCTGACATTCAAATAATCCAGACAATGATTCAGTCAACAGTTTATATAGCTTAGACACTCTGCCCTTTCGCTCTATAGATTTAGGACTTGAAGGATTTATCTCTTCCAATTACTCTTTCATATCAGCTATTGATATATGTTATTTCCCATGACTAATGTTTCAAAAACAAGGTAATAAACTGTAGAAACAGATATCCCAAAATAATTTCACTTTCTCATTTTATTTGCCAGCAAAGGAAATAGTGTTTTCCATACCAAAGTTAACTCAGATTTGGGTGGTTTTGCTTTCAAATTTCAACAAGTGTACTGAAATAAAATTAATCACCATACGAAATAATAAGATTGATGACCTATGAAATCTACTGGTTTTTTTAAAATTTTTATTGGTTTTTAAAATGAACATAGACAAACAAAACATAAAAACATAAAAACATCAAGCCATCTTCCATATATATACATACAGTGTGCCAGTTAGTTTACAAATTGTTTTGTGCTTCCATTTCATAGTCTTCAATTACAATTACATTGTATATATTCTCATATTTTCAATCAAGTATTAAATACATTAATATCATTGTTAATCATTTGACTATACTTTTATTCATTCATGTTTTATGAAATAATCATATTAACTTAAATTGTTTCATGACAGTTCATATTATCACCTCAAATCTATCCTACAATCATTTTGTAGATATACTAAGAATACCTCTTTATTTATTATTTTCTAAGAAACTACATATTTCATTACCATGTGTTATTGTCTAACCATTGATAGAATAGATCCCAAATTTTATAAAATTGTTTATCATCTTGTTCTCTGATTTCAAATGTCAATCTACTCATTTCAGCACATTCCAATATTTTCTTAATGATTTCCTCCTGTGATGGTATTTTCTCATTTTTCCAGTTTTTAGCAAATACAGTCCTAGCCACTATTAATACATTTACAATCAGGTATTTCAATTCTTTACTATATATTTCAGGTAAAATTCCCAATAAAAATATCTCTGGTTTCAAGTCTATATGCTTTTTTGTCATTTTTTCCAACCACGTATGGATTTTAGTCCAATATTTTTTAGCATTCACACAAGTCCACCACATATGGTAATATGAGCCAGGTATCTGATGACATTTCCAACATTTTTCAGATTTGTTCTTGAACATTCTTGCTATTCTTGTCGGGGAGAAATGCCACCTATAAAACATCTTACATAAATTTTCTTTATATGCTGTTGACATTGTCATTTTATAATTTTGAGACCACAATTTTTGCCATTTCTCTAGATCAATCCCATATCCAAAATTCTTCCCCCAAGCAATCGTTGTTTCTTTGACTTGTTCTTCTTCTAGTTTAAGTTCTAATAAATATCCATACAATTTTTTAATCACCTTTTCATCAGTACCTGTCAAAATCTTATCTAAATCAGTCGATTTATCATAGAAACCTTCTGTTTTAGAGTCTTTGTCATACCTTGAATGTATTTGCACATGAAATGTATGTACATTTGCACATGAATGTATTTTGCACATGAAAACCAATTCATCTTTATACCTTGTTCCTCTAATTTTTCTACAGATTTAAGTTCACCCTTTTCATTCAATATTTCACCATATCTAACTGTTTGTTCCTTTTTATATATTATAGGATAAGAAAATGCTTCAGCAGTCGATAGCCAGCCTAGAATTTTCAAATAACATTGTCTTTTAGTCTTCTCCCAGTTTAACCACAGAGACTCCCGTATATAATGTCTTCTAAAATACCCCTGTAATTTAGTTCCTTTATACCATGAAATCTATTGTTAAGTAGACCTCTAGTTTAAATTCCAGTGGTATTTACCCATTCCAGGGAAACAGTCAAATAACAGAAAATATCAGTATAAATAGTATGACTCATTTGATACTTGTTCTGTCCTCTTGAATATGTTTAAAAAGAATTAGATACAGCTTACAGCAAAAGAAGTATATGCTTCTTAATGATATTAGTGTAAGCTTCTCAAGGGCATAAATGAAAAAAAAAGTCTCAATCCCTAGAAGCATACATCTTTACCTATCAGGACAAAGGAATGCGTGAATCATCTAGATCAGTCATTATTCTGATAGTTGTAATACCGAAAATTGTGTATCTTCCATATCGTGATGCATATGCTTAGTTCACTAAAGCTTTTCAAAGCATTGAACAAGATGCTTTACAAAGTAGCTTCAAACGATTGAGGCAGTTACTTCAAAAGTTATTCCCATCTGCCTCTGGATTCAGGTGAATGCATAACTTTGTTTTGCAAAAGCGCCTGGAAAAATCTTCTAAAACAGACATGGGAGCCTTGCCAAAGAAGCAACCATGTTAACAATACAAACAGAAGTATTTTATTCAAAATCCTCACTCCCCATTCTGAAACATGTTGCTTGAATGTGCTCCACAGCCCTAATGTAATCGTACTCATATGTTTTCTTTTGTCTGCTGGTGATCTTCCTGACATGGAAGCCATGAATTCACTGTAGTGATAAACATTTTTTGCATGCAGGTCTGTGTTTCCTGCATTTCTAGGTTAGGCCAGAAGAATTAATTTTGAAACCCAATGTAATCAGCTAAAGTATAGTATTTTAGATTGAAGAGTGTTTTAAAAGCCTTGAGTAGAATGCTGAGTTCAAATCCAAAATTTGAATGAAATCAGTTCAATGCAGTTGATGTATTCATTTTTTTCTCTTTCTGGCACATTAAAATTGCAATTGGGTGACCACTTTAAGAGCCCCTCTAGGGCTGCATTTAAGACCTTAAGGGAGGACAGGGAGTCCTAGGCAGAAATTACAAATTGCACGCATGGGGTAGAAAATATTCAGTAGATAGTCCATTGGTCTGATTTAATATAAGGCAGCTTCTTATGAGCTCTCTTTTTTCTTCTTTTTTTCTTTGTCAGCCCACTTATCACATAATTGCTTTTTATTCCTGCAATTGTATTTAGTCCTTGGCCTGTGTTAAATTATATTTGTAACTTTATAAATGAAGGTGAAATCCTTATGACATATAACATACTCGCTGAGAATTGTCTCTGTTTCATAGTTTATGGCTTTAATAAATGGCTTGATTCTACAAAAACTATTGTACAAAAAAAAGTTTGGGAGACTGAAAAAGGCATTATTCATAAATCTTAAAGACCTAGTTCTTGATCTACTTAGTCTTTTTCTGTAGCTCTCTTTCTTCTTTCTCATGTATCTGTATTGCAATGTAATTAAAATAATTTTGCCATTTCCAGATATTTTAAAAATATTTTGGAGTATACATTTTATCAGCTTGTCCTCTTATTCTTTTTTCAAAAAGTGAATACTTCTGGCTTTTGAAATCAATATTTGTTGGTCTTTGAAATGTTCCTGGCTGGACTTGAATGGAAGTTGCACTGCATAGGTCATTTGGTGCAACACTTCTTTTAATGCTTCTTTTCACTTGTTTGGCAGTCCTAGGGTCATTTCTTTTCAAGTGGAAATATTCCATCCTTTTCTTCTAATTTCATTTATCCTAAATCTTTTCAATGCCCCTCTGATCCCTACAAAACTCAAGTTCAAAATTAAGGGATTATGTACAATATATATACACAAATATGATTTCCTGGCAGCTATCTTATCAATATCCTATCTCCCTTGTTTCATCTCACTTACATGCTGCTTTGTTATTTTATATGGCCCCTGAAATCACTCCAAGAGGACTGGCTGTGAATGAGTCTCTGTTGATTTTTGTAAATGAAAATTCAAGTGTAATATGAAAAGCATTTAGAGTAGAGGCAGACTGATAGTGTCATGTATTATTTTACCTTACTGTTCTTGAATTTTTAAAAGCAAAAGTGAACACGCAATAGAATTTAAATGTTAAATTACAATAAATGTTCGGCTTTAAAATGATGTATGTTACAGATTAACAATATTTAACAATATGAACAATGCATCTTGCTATGTCAGACAGTAATATTAGTATTACTTACAAGAATCCAATACCTAACATTCATAAACAGTCCCTTTGCTAAAAATATCAATGAACCAGCACCAACCTACAATCAATTTAAAGGAGAATTCCAAAAATTATTGTGGTAATGGTTAACATTTAAAATTAACTATCTCAGAAATACCAGGTGAAACATATAAAATGTTGATGTGAGGAACCAATCTTTCTCTTCTTATTTTTTTCAGTTATTCATATGAGATGATGAGAAAAGATGGGGATAGAGAAGTTTTTGAACTGGGAACATTTTTAATTCTTATTGAAGACACACAGATTATATTTTCAAGTGTATGAGGTACATGTGTGTATTGTGAATGTGTTATCTATTTTCTTGTGTTGTAGACATAGTTAGGTAATATAGGTAGATATGCCGAGAGACAGTAAAATTCAGTGCTACATGACAAATTACTCCTAAAACTAAAATCTTACGGTACCTCTGGACACCTGCATAACTGGATAGAAGCATTCGTCAAACAGACAAGAAATGGTCAAAATTGGGAGCGTCCTATCAAATTCTGTACCTGTCAACAGTGGTGTCTCCCAAGGCAGTGTTCTAGGACCAACACTTTTCATACTCTACATAAATGACCTCTGATCATATCAAGAGCAACTGCGTTCTCTTCGCTGATGATGTAAAGCTACTCAACACCACAGACAATATTGCTACCTTTCAAAAAGACCTTGACTATGTATCAGAATGGTCAAACAAATGGCAACTTCAAATCTCAACAAATAAATGTTCTGTCTTACATATTGGCAAAAACAAAATCAGAAAATAAAATACAGGCTGAATAGTCAAGACCTTGTTGATGATCCAAACTCTGTCAGGGATCTTGGAGTACTCATCTCAAATGACCTAAGTGCTAGAGCCCACTGTACCTACACAGCCAAAAAGGCATTAAGAGTTGTTAACCTAATCTTACGTAGCTTTTTCTCTGGTAATATTACACTAATAACTAGAGCATAAAAAACATTTGCTAGACCAATACTCAAATACAGCTCATCAATCTGGAACCCACATTACGTATCTGATATTAACACAGTTGAGAAAGTCCAGAAATATTTCACAAGAGGAGTTCTCCACTCCTCTACTCATTGTAGAATACCTTATGCCACCAGACTTGAAATTCTAGACCTAGAAAACCTAGAACTACGCCGCCTTCGGTCTGATAAGTATAGTATATAAAATCATACATTGCAATGTCCTACCTGTCAATGAATACTTCGGCTTCAACCATAACAACACAAGAGCAAACAATAGATACAAACTCAAGGTTAATCGCACCAAACTTGATTGCAGGATATACGACTTCAGCAACAGAGTGGTCAATGTCTGGAATACTCTACCTGACTCTGTGGTTTCTTCCCCAAACCCCAAAAACTTTAACCTTAGACTGTCTACTATTGACCTCACCCCTTTCCTAAGAGGTCTGTAGGGGGGCGTGCACATCAACGTGCCTACCATCCCTGTCCTATTGTTTCTTTTATATATTTTTTTTATTTTTCTTATTTGTGTCCATGTATTCATAACTATGTTTTTACTATGTTATTATCTTGTAAGCAATTGACAAATAAAAATAAAATAATTAATAAAATAAAATAAAAAATAAAATAATATTTAAACTCACATATGCGGAGCAGTGTGGTGTTATCTATTGCTTTCCTCTAATGTCAGATGATATATGAACTTTTTAGAAAGCAATAGAGATTGTACAACCACATTTAATAGGTTTCCCTTAAACTGTCTCCCTACTTCCCATACATAAGCACACATGTGCACAAACATGTGGACATCTTAGGGTGCAAGTCTGGATCCATGATATGTATTGCACTCTATGTGTCCCAGTCTGCTTTGAAATTTGTTTAGAAAACTGTTCTTTTGCTTTGGGTTTATTCCATCTCTGTTACTTTTGGACTAAAAAAAGTACTGCCAGAATTTCAACCTGTACTTTTTGCTCCAGTTCTTTGACAGAACATTTATGACCAACTGGATATGTTGAATTGCAGAGCCTTACTCTGTCCATTGGCCATTCTGGAAGGGACCCACCCTATAGTTGGACACCATCATCATCAGTAGATCAATCATGTTTCAGCAACTGCAAAACCATGATATGGAGTCAATAGTCATGTTCAGTTAAATTTGATCCACCAAATATTTTTCTCTTCATACTCCTAATTCTTGAGCTGTTCATAAAGTCAGAGCACCTAAATTCTTTGCAATAGAAAAGAGAATTTGGGTTGTCAGGTGTTGGTTTTTCTTTTATTATAGTGGCCAACAAAATTTCAACAAAATTGTCAACATTAGCTCCGTAGAACATTCTGGGCAAGGACCCATTGATTCCAATGGCAGATCATTTTTCTACTACCCTTATCTTTTCAGTGGTCAGAGTCACAGAAAACATAGCTCCATTCTTTCTAATTCTAACTTTGGTCAGCAAAAAATAATCTTGTATAAGGATAACTCTTCCCTGAATCAAGCCCTATGGATGCTGTTCAACAATGACAGTTCTAATTTAAATTCAAGTTGATACTAATTAAATTAAATTTAAAGTAAGTTTTCATTAGTGAGAAAACTCAAAAGATGAACTCTTGGTAAGATATTTTTGGCAGGTATGAAAACATTTATTACTGTCATAAGCAAAATTGATGAAAAATATTGATATATTTATCAAAAATGCTACTTTTTTAAATAATTATTTTTCTTATGTCCTATAAATCTTTTTATAAACCACATAAACCAAGAGTTAACCACATCAATCCATTTATTGCAAGGATTTGGAGGTGAACATTGTACATGAATTATAAAATGTAATAGTCATATCATTCCTAAACAGCTGTTATTTTGTGCTTGATTTCTTTTTCAAAATAAATACTGCACAGCTTTGTATACCCTGTATCATTGCTACACTTTTAAAAAGACTTCTATGACATCCTTTAATGACATAGTGTAAATGATTATCAAACCTAATTCATAATAATGGTTTATTTCATGAATATTAATCTAACCTTATTTAATTTTCTATAGCTGATCTCTGAATTTAATGTATTCAGTCTACAATATTAGTCATTACTCCTGTGACACTGTTATTTCTTGTTCTAATTGTCTAATATTTAAAATACTCAACTATATATTAGTTTTATAAAGGCACTGATAGAGGTTTTTATCCTTTCTGAAAGTGTCTCACAGCAACCAATTATTTTTGAATAAATTGCTATAGTTAAACCAAGAAATAAAGGGACACTTAAAATAGCTTTGAAATAATAGAATACTTCCATGGATCATAGATTCCTAATTTCTTTTCTCTTCTGTGTTTTAGCTTACTACATTATATTTAGTAATTATTTGTACTCTTGGGTTCTTGGAATAACAGAAGAAGAAAACTTAACTAAATAAACACTGATTGACTCTGGAATATCATTTTCTGGGCTTTTCATAAATTCACTCACTAATTTTGTACATACAGACATAATTTCATAGAATCAACAAAAGAAACAGATAAAAAATATCAGCTCTGCTCCTGCTTCCTTGACAAAAATAATGCTACTCAAAATTATATTTCTCAATTAGATATTCCAAACAATCTCTTTCATCTCAAATAAGTTTCAGCCCTTACTATTTATAATATCAGTAATAATCATAGTACGTATCGCATTTACATCCAATTTTCTTCCAGGAGCTCAAGGCAATGGAAATAATACTTTTTTCTTGCAACGCTATCATCGTAACAGACCTGCAAGGTATATTAGGCTGAAAAATAATAAATGGTTATGCTGAGTGGGGATTTAAACCTGACCATTACCCTATCCATCAACCCACACTAGCTACTTTAGATGGCTTGGTCATAATGGCTATTTTGTTTGTAATCCTTTAGGTAAGAAATGTCCAACCTTGGCAACTTTAAGACTTGTGGACCGCATGGGAGTTGAAGTCCATAGGTCTTAAAGTTGCCATGATTAGAATATCTGCTTTAGGTGATGGGGCTGTCCTTATAATTGTACTGTCCTTATAACTGAGTATATTCCATTTGTTAAGGGTAATTTCTCCTGCTCCATCTTTACTATCTTAAAACTAAACCTATATGTGTTTTTATTTCATCCCTTTAACCTACTGGCCCTTATTAATAGAATTTTAGCTAGCTTTCAGTTTTATATTATGATGCTTATAATCACTCTTATACTGTTTTATACTATTGATGAAACAGGAGTAAAAATAAGAGTGTGATTTTGCTCTCTCAATCCTGAGAGAAATTTGTATAAAATGGAAGTGGTAATAAAGCAATCGAACTCTATTTGTTAATTTCATTGTCAAAATGACTGTCTGACCAGTGACATCTTGGGACAAATCTCATCCTTTTGCTTGTATTTTGACATCTTACCTAAGCAAGTAAATCACAATAGTTGCATTATGTCATCACAAGCCATATTTCATCAATAGCTCATTTGGAATGTCCATGTTTCCCAAAACCTTCTAACTTTCTTTGCCTCTAACCATTTCACTATCTTAGAAGTTGTTTTCCTCATTGCTATTCACATACTGATTGAAAGGGATGGTTTCAAACTCAATTTTCACTGTATAATCTGTATAAATAAAATAAAATATAAAATAGTTTACAAAATGAAGTTTGATGATATGCTAAATAAGGCAAGGTCTATCTCCTATCACATTTCACACCGATGAGAAAAGAAAATGGATCTTGTCTCCTTTTGGACAAAAAAGCCAAATAGCTAAAAGTACTATACAGGTAGTCCTCAACTAACAACAATTTGTTTAGTAATCATTCAAAGTTACAATGGCACTAAGAACTGTGACTTATGACCTTTCCAGTATCCCTGTGATCATGTGATCAAAATTCAGATGCTTGGCAACTGGTTCATATTTATGGCTATTGCTGTGTCCCAAGGTCATGTGATCACCTTTTGTGACCTTCTGGTAAGCAATGGTTAATCCAGATTCATGTGTGTGTATCAGTGTCTCTGTGTCTCTGTGTTGCATGTTTTTGTGTTATTATGTAAATATCTCTACACATTCATACATTCATACACACACACTGTTGTGTCCTGGTACAGTTTATTATGTATGTTTTAAATACATATGTACATATTGATTCATAGACAGAGGGTTATGTTCAGTAATCCATTTGAGAAAACCATCTATACAAGGAAATTAATAGGTTTTAAATGTTTTAAAATGCAAAATTTTCCCCTGCATTTTTCCTGCATTTCTGTACAAAGTGCAAGCCATAATGTGAAACTACAAGAAATGCAGATCATTTGTGAAATACCATATATGCCCAATGCTTCTTTTTCAAGAAAACTTCTCTGGTTCTTTCAGTTTTTGGAGTAATGCCAGTTTCCATACAGTAAAATAAATCCTGCTGGGCCTCTATCCTATCGGTGAGTGGACAGATTATTTTCTTCACAGAAAAGTCATTTGCACACAATTGAAATTTAAGGTAGGAAGAATTCTGGAAGCTATTAGGCCCAGATGAAAAGTGTAAACTAATGAAGTAATTTCTTCCTCACATTTAACATGAAGCAACAAGAAGAAAGGGCAAAGGGAAGGTAGAGGGGCTTTTTGGGGAAAAGGAAGGGGATGAAGCCCAAATGGAAGACTTTATGCTCTTAAAATGGGGACTCAAAAAGTTCTTTGAAAAATTAATTAGATTAGTTTATGCCCCATGGGAAAGATCAAAGGTTGTGCCAAAAATAGAATAGGTCAAAGAAGTCAAAGTTGTTCTTCATTTAAATGATTAAAGATGGTTTAAAAATAAAAGTCTCTGGCACAGTTTAAAATTCATGGAACTAAGGCTGAAATGACAAGAAAAGAAAAACTGTGGCCCTTTTTGCCAGCAAAAACATTTGTTGCAAATACAGAAATACTTTTACATTTTTTTAAAAAAAATCCTTTTCTTAGGTGCAGGAACCATGTAAATATGTGACACAGAAGACAAATTTAGGATGCCGACAGTGGAAAAGTTGGAACAGTCGGATGCTCTGTTCCTGAAAAGGTATCATTGCCCCCTTAAGCCATTCAGAGGAAAAGAAACAGGAAAACAAGGTCAGGTGTTTAAAAAAAGATCTAAAACAGAACTGGATTTAATGGGCCGGTATTTACAGTGGCATTGGTGCCCATTTCAAGCAGCATGGGATGCTTTAAATGGGCACCACTAATGCTTACAAAAATGATACTCAGGGTCCTGGCAAACATGCACTCTCCCCGTGTACCTTGATCTTCTGAACCAAAGCTGACAACCTGTCCATTTCAGCATTCAATTGGGCTTATGTCTCCAACACAGAAGCACTGAGTATTAAATGTAGTGACAAGCTGCTTTAACTTGGCTGGGCTTTGTTCCATTTGCAGTTGTGAACTATCAACATAATTGACCCCAGAGGCAAATTAAGGAACGGCCTAATGTTTCTCTTTCTTCCACCTCCACCTCCCCTTCCTCACTTTTCCCCTTTTGTTTGTTTGCTTCTTCCGCCCCACTACTGTGAAGAAGTCAGGACAGATTAGTTTCACTTGATAATCTGAACAGCGATCTAATAGGGGACAGCTGTGGCATCTGAGTCCCAGGGCTATTTACTGTCAATTAGAATGAAATCCCAAACATACTCACTTGCTTAGGCTCTCAACATGCTCTTCCACAGCACACAGTCTTCTCCTCCTCTTTCCCAGATCAGGATGTGTGGCCTCTAAGTCAGTCCACTGAATCTGAACATTAAGAGAGAAGAAAAGCTCTGAACAAATTAGTACCTGGCAAAAGTTAGCCACTCACAAAAAGGCTATTTTTTTCCTACTGTCAAAAAGGTTCCACCAAGGCATTTAGCAAATGGAAACTAGAGGGGACCAGCAATAATCAAAAGCACACTGTCAGCCCCTGTTTGCTTGCAGCAAGAAACAACACATTTATCCAAGTAAACAGCCCTCCGAGGTGCCCGTTTTCCAAACAAGCCAACAGCTTCCCAGAATGTAAAATGTCTTCAAATGTTCTCACACTGAAAAGGTTACAGCCTCAATTCTGTGGGATTTGCAGTAGGAAGGAGCGTGAGCAAAGCACACACAACTGACTGAAGGGACTGCATATGCCAGCATGAAAACAAGTTATGTCAGCATAACTGACACCATTTCAGAGCTTGGTAAAAAGAATGCAGAATGTAGTTAGTGTTCTGTCCTCATTAACATACTTGAAATCCCCACGCTTTGATTGGCCAAAGCGCGGGGCTTTCCGATTGGTCAGGCGAGCCGCGCCGATTGGCTCGTTAAGAATCTCCCGCGATTGGTTCGTTCAGAGCGCGGGAGATTCGAAGCGCTGCCATTGGCCGCGGCTGCCGCAGCGAAAGGAATAAAAGCCGCGGGCTTTTTTCCTTTCGGCGGTTCGGTTCCAGTAATTCAAATAAAGAGCTTTGCACTAAGTCACCGACTCCTGGCGTCATTTCGCGGACATGACACTGGCGATGAAGGTGGGATCCAGACCCTGAACCGAACCCCGTGTCCGACGGAAGCCAGACAAAGCACCGAGATGGCGAAAATCGCACCGCCCGCCCCCTTCAACCCCGCCACCGAAGACTGGGAATCGTTCTCCGACCAATTCTGAATATACCTCGAGTGCACCGGCATGAAGGACGCCTCGGGCCCGCTAAAACGCGCCGTCTTCCTCACCCACTGCGGGACCGAAGTCTTCCAGATGGCCAAAGCGTTGGCCAAGCCCGCCGATGCAACCGCCATGGACTGGGACGTCCTTGAACCCATCCTTCGGCGACACTACGCTCCAGAGGTCCCCATCCTGATCTGACGTAACGAGTTCTACCGGCGGGACCAGAGAGCGGGTGAGAAATTGAGCGACTTCGTCGCCGAGCTGCAGTGCCTAGGGGGGCTCTGCGAATTTGATAACCTAAATAACGCCCTGAGAGACCGAATCGTGCTCGGTCTGTGGGACCCCGCCCTCCAGAGCCGGCTGATGGCTAAGGGCGACATCAGCTTAGCAGACGCCCTCACTGCAGCCGCAGCCGCAGAAGCCACCCGAACTTCCGCCGATAGCATGCGCAGACCAGACACGAGGGACCGCGGCGGAAACAACAACCCGGCAAGGTCGACCGAACCAAAAACCGAGACGACAACACACCAGGGCGACTTCCACTCGGCATCCAGCATGTCCGAAGACGAGGAGGACATCCATTGACTCCAGACAGGGCACGACCAACGGAACCGGAAAGGTCGTAAGTCAAGGACCAACTGTGCCGGTTGCGGCGGCGACCACCCCAGGTCGGAATGCGGGTTTTTCGATTCCATCTGCCGGCATTGCGATAAAAAGGGGCACATCGCCCGGGTTTGCTGCCTGAAAAAAAACCGCAGTCCGGCTCGATGGGACCAGAGCGACCGCAGGAGGGAGAGCACACCGCCCCGGACCAGAGATCGCCACTCGGACAGCCGATGGGACCGGAGCGGACGATCCTCGCGAGGCGGCGACAACCGGCGGAGAGAGGAGACCCACCAGACGGTCACCATCGGCCACGCCATCACCAACGACGCCCGGAAAATCCACGTCGAGGTACGCATCGAGGGCCAGCCGTGCAAAATGGAGGTGGACTCCGGGTCCTACCTCTCCATGATTGCTTGGCACGAGATAAAGCGGTTGGTGCCTAACCTCCAAAAGAGGAACGTAGACAACCAGAGACTCATTGTAAAGGACTACCAGGGAAACCGCATCCCGGTAGTCGGCACCAAAAGTTTTGAAATAACGTATAAGGGGCGCACCGAACGACTCCCCCTAACGATCGTCGACCGCGACCGCCCAAGCCTACTGGGTCTGCAATGGTTCGCCCCGCTCGACATCGCCCTCACGGGAGTCAACCACATCACCGACGACAGCTGGGAACAGCGGCTAGCCCAGGAATTCCAAGAGGTCTTCGACGGAAACCTGGGCAAGTACCGAGGGCCCCTTATCTCGTTCGACCTAGACCCTAATGTCCCCCCCAAACGCCTGAAACCAAGGCGGGTGCCATTCGCACTGAAACCCAAAATAGACGAGCAAATTGATAAGCTCGTCAAACAGGGGGTACTGCAGCCCATAGACCACGCCCGGTGGGAGACCCCCATAGTCACCCCGATCAAGCCCGACGGGTCGGTGAGAATCTGTGGGGACTATAAGGCCATCCTAAATGGCGCGCTGCAACAAAGTGCCTACCCCGTCCCAATAGTGCAACACCTACTGCACTCCCTGGGAGGGGGCAAGGTTTTCGTCAAGCTCGATCTCTCCCAGGCATACCAACAGTTGCCGGTCGATGAGCAAACGGCAGAAGCACAGACCATTGTCACCCACCGGGGAGCATTCAAATGCAACCGACTCCAATTCGGAGTCAGCGTGGCACCGGGCATATTTCAGAGCCTAATGGAGAGGCTATTGCAAGGTATCAAGGGGGTGGTACCTTATTTCGACGACGTCCTAGTGTCGGCACCCAACCAAGCCAAACTAGAAAGTCGACTAAGAGAGGTCCTAACTAAATTTAAAGAGACGGGACTAAAAGTAAAGAGGGAAAAATGCCAGCTTTGCACGGAACGAGTGGAATTCTTGGGCTGCCTCCTAGACCGGCACGGCATTCACCCCACAAGCAAAAAAATCAAGGCCATCAAAGAGGCCTCCACCCCTAAATCAAAGACTGAACTACAAGCATTTTTGGGGTTACTAAACTTTTACAATGTTTTCCTACCCCAAAAGGCGACGGCGGCGGAGCCCTTGCATAGGCTCCTGGACAAGGCGGCGACCTGGACTTGGGGGAAACGGGAGCAAGCCGCCTTCCAAAAAACAAAGGACCTCCTCACCTCCGACGCCGTCCTCATACAATTCAACGAGACCCTGCCTCTGGCCGTCACTTGCGACGCATCACCCTTCGGCGTCGGCGCTGTCCTCAGCCATACCCTTCCCGACAGAAAAGAAGCACCCATCGCGTTCTTTTCAAGGACCCTCACCAAACCGGAGCAGAACTATAGCCAACTGGACAAAGAGGCTCTGGCTATAGTTGCCGCCATAAAACGATTCCACGAATACCTCTACGGCCGGACCTTCACCATTATAACCGACCACAAGCCGTTGCTGGGAATCCTTGCAGGGAACCGGGCCACCCCAAACATTCTGTCTCCCCGAATGACAAGGTGGTCCGAGTTCCTGGCGGCCTACAACTACGAACTCATACACAGACCGGGTAAGACGATCTCCCATGCAGACGCCTTAGGCCGCTCGCCACTACCGGAACCCGACTCCGACCCAGCACCCACGACGACCACCCTCAGCATCGAGACTCTACCCAACCTGCCCATAACCGCGTCAGACATTGCCCGAGAAACTAATAAAGACAGGCGTCTGGCGCGGGTGTTACATTGGGTAGAGAAAGGGTGGCCGGAAAGGGACAACGACGAGTCCGTCAAGACGTTTCGAAACCGCCAAACGGAACTCTCGTTGTTAAAAGGGTGCATTCTATGGGGAGACAGGGTGGTCATTCCGGACAAGCAACAGGGGAAGGTTTTGGAAATGCTGCACGAGGGGCACCCTGGCATCGTAAGGACTAAAGCCCTGGCCAGAAGTTACGCTTGGTGGCCAGGGATGGACAAACAAATAGAGGCCTGGGTAGCTAGGTGCCAACGATGCCAGGAAACAAGGCCCAGCCCACCCACAGCGCCCGTCCTAGAGTGGGAAACCCCAAGGGGACCTTGGTCCAGAATCCATATAGACTTCGCCGGGCCCACAAATGGACACACCTTCCCCATAACAGTTGATGCTTACTCCAACTGGCTGGAGGTAAGCAACATGAAGACAACAACCACGGAGGCCGTGACCAAACCTCTGCAAACTCTTTGCAACACACGGCCTCCCAGACGTCGTCGTCTCCGACAACGGGCCCCAGTTTACCTCGCTGGAATTCGAGAAATTCCTGGCGGAAAGGGGCATCCGCCACGCACTAACAGCACCGGCGCACCCGGTGGCGAACGGTAGGGCGGAACGGATGGTCCAATTCACCAAAAAGACCATCCGGAAAATAGACCACGGGGAGATCCAAGAGAAAATCAACAGACTACTCTTTACCCAACACATAACCCCGAATACCACTACCAACAAAAGCCCAGCTGAACTACTAATGGGTAGAAAGCTAAGGTCCCCACTCGACAGGTTACACCCTACGTATAACCCGGAGCGGCCCCCAGACTCAAGCACAAAAAACCGAACGTTCGCGCCCGGAGACCCCGTATATGCAAAAAACCTAACGGGAGACCCTCTATGGATCCCAGCCGTCATCACCCAAGCAACAGGCCCACACTCGTACCGGCTACAAACAGCAGACGGACGAGCGTGGAAACGCCACATCGACCAACTTAGGTCGAGGACCGCAAGCGAACCCAACCCTCGTAACGCAAGCCAAGGGGGGAGGGAATACCCAGGAGACCGAATACAAGGAAAAATAAACCAGCAGTACTCACCGAAACGCAGCCATCACGACCCCTCGCCAGAAAAGAACAGCCAAGCCAGCTCGACCGACCCGGAAAGACCAAGCAGGAGCGGCGAAACCCGTAGCTCAACCAACCCGGAAGGCCCAGGAGGGAGCTACGGAGAAAGAACCGGCCCGATCGACCAGCCGGTTCCCACAGCAGCAGGAGCAACGAAGATCCCGACCGAACCGGCCGAGATCCAGCCTACAACTGAGTTGCGCAGGTCAAGTAGGACCAGACGGAGCCTCGCCTACCTACGTGACTACGCAACGTAAGGACTGAACCAAGAGGGGAGGGGTGTTCTGTCCTCATTAACATACTTGAAATCCCCGCGCTTTGATTGGTCAAAGCGCGGGGCTTTCCGATTGGTCAGGCGAGCCGCGCCGATTGGCTTGTTAAGAATCTCCCGCGATTGGTTCGTTCAGAGCGCGGGAGATTCGAAGTGCTGCCATTGGCCGCGGCCGCCGCAGCGAAAGGAATAAAAGCCATGGGCTTTTTTCCTTTCGGCGGTTCGGTTCCAGTAATTCAAATAAAGAGCTTTGCACTAAGTCACCGACTCCTGGCGTCATTTCACGGACACGACAGTTAGCATATCTACTCACACCTGCAAGTACACATAGACATGTACTTTCTTAGGCCTCATGCATACATATCTGGATGCTTGGCAGCTCAGAATAAAAATGTAGCAAGCTAAAAGACAAGGGGAAGACAATAGCTGTCATCCATCTCATCACTGTCACTTCATCATAACCATCCCACCAAGACGAAGGTGGTAGATAGAATTACAAGGCAATCATGAGCAGCTTTTGCCATGAATCACAGTTCCCTCCATGAGATTTCCAGATAACTTTCTACCTTCAGACTTTGCCTTCAATAAAGAAGGCAACATGAGTTGATATATTAGACAGGGTCTACAATTTTATTCAGAAGTACATGTAGTTCTCAACTTATGACTACATTTGAGACCCAAAGTACTGTCATGAGTTTTTGCAGTCATAAGTTGAAGCATCATGTGACTGGACCTGATTTTTCAGCTAATATGATAATACGATGGACTACCCCAAAGGTCACTTACAACCTGATTTTGAAGTTATGGTGGCCACATCTCCCCTTATGGTCACATAATTGCATTTTGGGTACATGGCATTGGCTGCATGGCATTTTGGGTGCATGGCAGTGGTTCATCTTTACAGCCATTTACATTTTGTATCAGTTACCAGTATTTATTTCTGGTTTCCTACAAAAGAATTCTGGTTGGGTATAATGGATCCACTTAATAATCATTGCATTTACTTAATGATCATCACAAAAATTCTGAAAAATCAGGTCCAGTCTTGTGACATCCCAATTTACAACTGCAACCACTTATGACTGTATAATTCTGGGTTCAAATACGATCATAAGTCAAAGTATTACCTGTAGAAACTATGATCAAAGAGCATCCTAATACATTTAGCCAAAGCTAAATTTCACTGCTTAAGGTAATTCTTCCCAAGCTCTACGCTCCAGACCAACTAACTAGACAATCTAATTATTCATTGCTTGTCCATAGAGATTCTGAAAAGCCCCAGATGAGAGTTTCATTTTGAAATCTCCCTGGGCTCTATCTCCTTTTCTTTGGAAGATAAATGCTTCAGATGTGCTTGATTGCTTTCTCATTTAAATAACTAGCAATGATTTGAAGATTAACCATGTATATTAACCATTTTTAGTTGAATGATGGTTAGAACAAGCATTTATGAACAGTTATATAATGAACAAACATATACATACACACACACACACATGCACACACATTACACATAGCTTTGCTATAGTACATAAAAGTCACAATTACATTTACACTCCCATCCATGAGCACATTTATAGACATTAGACCCCATCCCATTTTTTCTTAATTTCTGCAACTTTGAGGAGAGGAGGATGACTGCAATGTAATAGACAGGAGCTTGGAATGGGACAACTTGCCATAGCCAACTTGCCACAATCAACTCACCATAATCAACTTGCTGCAACCAACTCACTGTGGCCAATTTGCTATGGTACAACTAGCCATGGGACAATTCAACAATTCAATTTAATTATTTAAAATAATTTTAAAAATATTTTAATTTTTGTCTTTCACATTTCATTTTGTCCCTCCTTTTGCATCCTTCCTTTAATGATTTTATTCCACCATTTCTTTGATATTACTGTAACTCTTGTTCTGCAGTGAGTTGTGCCATAGCAAGTTGGTCATGATGAATTATCCCAAGATGAGTTGGCATTCCCAGATACCGTTACAGAAAATGAGAAGTTATAACTGAATTGTATTAAAATATCCTTTTGGATAACTTCAGTCATAAAGGTGTCAACTTGGAATCAAATCTGGCAGCAGCCATTTTTCTGTTCCTCAATTGTCACACAGAGGGGGGAAGGAAGTTGGAATGCCTTACTAGACACAACAGACAGCTTTCTCATGAGAACCAAGGTCATCTCTACTGGCAATGGATAAGGTCAGGGAAGGTGTGCCTGGAGAGCAATTAACCCAATTGGGCAACATGACCTATGACACTTTGGGGATGAGGTTATTTCCTTTTTTTTTTTTTTTTGAAACAAATTTTTATTAATTTTAAAGATAAAACAACACATCATTAACCATTAAATACATAAACACATAAAACCTCTTAACATTGTAAATCCTTACAAGTCAAACAAAACATTATTTTTATACAGCATAATTCCAATTTATCCCATCTCCATATGGACACACAAACATCTTTCAGCAAATTTCTCATTATTTCTCTTTACTCCTATTCAATTTCATTTCTCTTCCATATTTATCCATTTTATAGTCATCATATTCTTTTCTTTCTGGCTTGTATAAATTATTCTCGTCTAACATTCCTCCAAGGTTTTATTGATTCTTTCCTTTTTTTTTTTTTATAAAAAACAAATTTTGTTAATTTTACCATAAGCACAATACACAAACATACAAACACAAAACATAAACAAAACTAAAAGATCTTTTCTGAAGGTTGTCTGTTCCCGGGTTAAAACTCTTTACACAGACACAAATTCAAACATCATATTCAACCCATATCTCCTTCCAAATCTTATTATCATTTTCTTTTTTATATATATATATAAAAACCATTTTTATCAGTTTTATAAAAACAATGCACAAAAAATCAAGGCATAGCAGCTTATAAATTCTTTTCTAAGAAAAAATAATAATAATAGACCAATAAGGCATAACATTTCCAGATTATAATATCAATATTTCATATAATATTAACTTCATATCTTGTCCCTACTTCTCTTTTCCATCCAAATTATTTATTAATTAAAATTTTATTGCCTTTTATCAATATACAAAATCCAAAAAAAAAAAAAAAGCATATATATCCTTCCATATCTTATTACCATTTTCAACAACATTCTTTGTCTGTTCTATTTCCAATTATCCATTCATCTTTTTTTTTCTTTTACTATACTTCTCCTGTACACCAATTGGAGTAACATCTATAACTCATTACCCTAACTTAGAAATACTACATATAGCAATCTTTCTTGGGATTCTGTTTAAAAAAATTCTAAAATTACATAATAAATTTTATATTCTAAATATACATATAAAAACACACTCTTATATACCCTCCAGAATCCCTCTTTTAATCTAAATTAAATTCACCCATTGTCTCTAAATAAACTTTTTTTCCTTAGGTCTTGCTTCCCCCTATTAAGGCTTCTCCCCCCCGCCTTTCTCTCTTGCTTATTCTTCTCCTTGCCCTTTCTACCCTTTTGCTTTTTCTCTTCGCTTTTCTTGCTCCTTTTCCTTTGCTTTCTAACCTTGCCTCCATCTTTTCGCACATTTTTCTCTCTTTTGGTTGTTTTTATAATTCTTAAAATCCCCTTTTTCTTATCCTTTTTCTCCTCCTCTCCAGAAGGGACCCATTGTTCATCAAAGATGGCTTCTTCTTCCTCTTCTTCCTTGTCCCAGTCCTTCTGCTGCGTAATCAACTTTTCAAAGGAACATAACGCCATTTCTAAGAATTGAAACAAAGCGCCCAAAGTATCTTCTTTTTTATATTTTTGATATTCAATCTCTAGTTCATCCACAGACGATGCCATTATGAAAAGGGAAACTTTTTCCAAAACAACCACAAGTATTTTTAATCAAAGACAATCAAAAACAATTAAAAAAAGAAAAAAAAAAGTTCCAAAAGTTAATACTTTTCTTCCTTCTTCTCTTTCTCTTTCTGAATTAATTTTTAATCAAAGAGGTCCAATTACCATATATCTTCTTTTGGGATCCACAAAGACGTTCTAGTCAATCTCCTCCTTTTTCAGCTTCTGCTCCAATTTTTTTTCTCCCTTCCCACTTGTAATGAAAATTTTAAATAATCAAAAATCCATACCTCCAGCAGAGATTTTCCAATTTCTCACATTTTTCAATGTCCAAAAATCCCTTTGTCTCTTATCTTAGCTTTCAAAGCAATCCACTTTCAATGTCTAATATATCCAAATATTTCTGCTTTTTCCGTGGGGTGGGAGAGTAAAAAAAAAAAAAAAATCCCTTTAACAGCTTCTCCGCCGCTTTTCGCTCTTCTTAGGAATACAATGTATCCTCCAGCAACAAGCAGCTCAATTCCAGGCAATTTAAAAGGTGTTACTTGACCCGGCTCAGACAGAACTTTCACTCTTCACACTTCCTCCAGCACAGTTCTTACCCGGTTGCTGGCTTCTTCGTGGCAGCCATTGCTGACCGCCGCTCCACCGCCTTGGGAAAAAGGGGTTTTCCTGGAGAAGGGGGGGTCTGCGATGCCCCCACCTCCCTATCCGACTCCCCTCTCTCTTCAGCTGTCCCTACAGGGCAGCCATATCCCCCTGACCCATCTGGATCGGGGGTACCTCGACGGCTAGCACAGCAGGAATCGCGAGCTGTCGCAAATTCCTGCTGCCCCGAAGCCACGCAAACCGGAAGTCCGGTTATTTCCTATTTTAATTATACTGAAACCATGGGGAAGATTTATAGAGTTGGTTTTCATTTGAAGCTGTGCAAATATGATGTACTCAATAAAGAGCTTTGAGGAGGATCCTAGTCTCAGAGTCCTTATTTGCTTGGGTTCATTAGTGGGAACCTTGACATTAGATGTCAAGAGAGGAGAGAGGGTCAATAAATGAGCAAAGATGTTGCAGAAAAGTCCAATCGAATTTCTGTTCTAACCTAGGCTTCACAAAATCACAAAACAGATTCCTTTTCCCGACAAAACCTCTTTTTATTTGGCTAATGTGAATTCCTAGCATTCACATCCAGCAAAGTCCCAGAAAACAGTCTTTCAAAGGTGAATTGCAATACCTTATCAGTCTTGGAGAATTGCCAGGCCGATAGATTCCAAGTGCAACACTGTACAAGGAAATACTTGGCAAGGAGACTCTGTGAGTCACGAATTCAGATAATCAAATCTTCAGACTAATTAAATGAACTAATTGTCTCCTGCAAGCACCACTCCCCTTTCACTCTTATTCCCTATGAGAGGGGGTGTTAAGCCTGGTTTCCCCAACCAGGGTTAGGGAGACAAGCTAAACAGAATGTGCAGCGTTAGTCAGATAGGCACACAGATAAATGAGTGAGCTAAGCTTGTATGTTTATTAACATACAGTAAAAATAACAGATACACTTGTGCTATCAAAAATATAGTTTATTCCATTATGAGTTCATAGCATAGTCAAAATAACAGTCCAATAGTCATGTATCATTTAGTCAGTCCATTCAGGGATATTCAGTTAGCAAAGTCCGTGCAGAATATCCTATGTCAGTTCACTTACAAATCAGTCATTAGTTTATCTCTCCCATTCGAGTAAAGCAGTCTTGAGTCCTTGCAGTAATCAGGGATCATCAAAGCCAGAGAGAGCAAGCTGTCGTCTTGCTTCTTTTAAAGTGCTTTCACAACCACTCCCTTAATTACTATCCCACAGTTAAAGTTGCAGACACTTTAACATACAAACTATGATTACTTAGTTATTATTTTACCTAAACCAGTTAGGGTAAACAATGTTATCCCTAACAGGGGCCATTCAGCGTCCCCTTTTCTCCTGAGTCAACCTCTGTTCCTTAATTGTTCCCTTCTTCTGACAGCTCTGCACATGTGCACATCAGGAACAGACTCCAGCTATTCTTCTGCCCCACTTATCTCTGACTCTGAAGATAGCTGATAACTGTTGGATGGCCCTGGCCTTATCTTTGCCTCCGATGCAGAGTACTCATCAGAGCCTTCCCCAGACTCCAGGACTGGCCCATGTTCCACCCCAACCTCCTCACTGTCTGAGTCTGCTGTAGCTCCCCTGGCCATTAGTGGGCCACAACAATATTAGCCATTCCCATTGGCAGCCCAGTTGTGAGCTTCTTGATCCTAATACCAATGCTATCAATCTGGAACAATTTAAACAATTATATTCAGGGGAGGTGGCAAGGGGGAACAGCAGGGATGGGATTCTACCAGTTCGCACCTATTCACTAGAACTGGTTGTGAACATTCCAAGCAGTTCGGAGAACCGGTTGTTAGAAGAAATATCTGGCCTAAACCTGTAAGGAAGGCAGGAAGGAAACATTCTGGTGTTGCTTACAGAAACTGCCTTTCTGTTAACCCTTATTACATTTTTGCAGAAAGTTCCTGTCTCAGGAACTTCTCTGGAGTTTTTTTCCCCTTCCTTTGCTGGTACTTTGCTTGTGTGGAATGACCATTTAAAGTTACAATGGCACTGAAAAAAGTGACTTATGACCATTTTTCACACTTATGACTGTTGCAGCATCCCCACAGTCATGAGAGGCCAGGCAAGGAGATGCATGCCTCAATGTGAGTAATATTGAGTTGGCCACACCCAGCCAATAACATGACCACCAAATCACATCCACCCAGTCACATGACAACCAAGCCATGCCCACCAACTAAGCCTCACCCACAGAACCGGTTGTTAAAAATTTTGAATCCCACCCCTAGGGAGCAGAATAATGAGAGCATAATCATATTGTCACTATACCAGCCCCATTCTTTTTGTAGGGGATTAAGAGGTTGAGTATATGTAGAGTTTGCAACAGAGGGCACAATACTACTTTCTTCATTTTGGAATAAGAACAAAAGCTGAAAGCTGACCAACAAAAGCTGACCAAATTTATATGGTCACCCATCTCATGGAAAGTTCCTGAAGATGCCCCTGAATTTAAAGGTAAAAGTAGTGTTCCTTCCTTGAGGAATTTATGGGAGCAGTGGAATAAACATTGCATTAGAGATGAAAAATTGGTGTCATCATGGAGCATGTCAGAAAATATTATTGTGGTTTAATATAACTGTCTGGAATTGGCTTGTGTACATTATTCTGGATGAATAATAATCTACCACTAATATTTTTTTCCAACAGTTGCAGAAGAAAACTACACTTATCTAGCAGTGTCCCAGCCTTTTCTAAGAAAAAACATTAGTTTTTCAACCATTTGCTGCAATGACATTTCTCTCTTGCTGCCAGAGAGTAAGATCTTGTGTTATATAAACTATTGGAGATAAACTATTGGATATAAGATCTTGTATTATATAAACTATTGGAGAATGGGAAGAAAGAAAGCAATACAGAATTAATACCTTCTTCCTGAAATGATTTGCAGTATGGTAGTTCATCCCTGTGAAATATCTCCAATTTCAGGCAAGATTTTCAGCCATCAAAACTATGCTGATTTACAGTCCAGCCAGCTTGGACTCCCTTTTTAACGTTTATAGTAATACACTGAAAGTTAAATTTGGAAAATGGAAGACAAATTCTGGCTTTCAACCTTCATGCAATTGATCACAAATATTCACCTTCATGCTTGTAGAACTACCTCTCCAAATTTACAACTGCAGGGTTGAATATAAATATCACTTTGCATCTGTATATAGACATTGTAATCCATTCCTGATGACTGCTGTAACTCAAATACATCCTCTTCCACTTCAGGTAAGTAAATTCAAATGAACTTTTGCTCTAGGTCAGCAGAACCCTTTATATTGGAAGAAATATTAAATGAAAAGTTGACTCGAATTCAATTACTTGGTAGGATTGCAAATTAGATAAATGGAGTAGGATAAATAGCCATGGAAACACCGAGAGAAGATTACAAAGTGACATCCTTGGAACTTTCTTAAGCAAGCAGTATCAAAGCTATTTAAGGAGGTGAATGGGTTACTTTTAAGAAAATGATTTTTTTATTATTAGTATTTGTTACAAACTAAGCAAACGCTTTAGTTAAAAATCCTAATAGTTTTGTTTCCGCAGCAGGCTCATAATCCTGCACTTCTGATTGGATCATGAACAGTGGATTGTGATTGGCCATTTCTGGCTAATCTGATTGGCTGACAGCGGGTCGTCGCTGATTGGCCGCTACCAGTGCGGCAAACTCAAACCATTGGTTATTGTGACAGCAGCCTGCTCTATAAAAGGAGCTGCTGCTGCCCAGTATCCCTGCTCTGTTCTGAAGTCACCAATAAAGAGTTGGAGTCACTATTCGAAGTCTTGTCTCCGTTCCTTGCGCCCACGCTCCAGACCTAACACTGGCAATGAGGATGGGATGCGTATACGATAGAGCTGATTGAACACTCACCGAACGCTAACAGAGCACATGGCTAAGAGTGCACCAAAAGCAGCAGAATGACCAGCAGCGCTATACCACCTGCTCCATTTGACCTGGCTAATGAAGACTGGGACTCGTATATGGACAGGTTCCAGATGTTCCTGGAGACCAACAATTTGAAAGATGCTATGCCTGGCAAGAAACGAGCTGTATTTCTGATCCATTATGGGCCCGCCATTTTTAAAATGGCAAAAGCACTCGCAAAACCAGCAGAAGTCAAGACAATATACTGGGACAACCTCGCCCCAATCCTATGGGCTAATTATGCACCTGCGGTGCCAACACTCATCAGGAGACACGAGTTTTACCAGAGGGACCAACAGGAAGGAGAAAATGTTGGAGATTTCATTGCTGACCTTAGAAACCTACGGGGACCCTGTGGCTTCACAAACCTCGAGGAAGCCATGAGAGATCGAATTGTTCTGGGCCTAAAAGACCCCATGACCCAGAGCTAGATTATGGTGAAGGGAGACATCGGCCTCGCAGATATCATCACCGATGCTACTGCAGCAGAAGCAACCAGGAAGTCAGCTGCTCGAATGCGCCGAGCGAACGCACTGCACCGCCAACTCGCCAGTGAAACTACGCCTTTCTCCGAGAGGCACACAACGACCACCCACCATGAAGATCTCGAATCCTCATCAGAAAGCAAGGAAGAGGAGGTCAACAGGCTCAGATCCGAATGCAACCAGCGAGACCAGCGGAATCGTAAGCCTTCGAGTCAATGTGCTGGATGCGGGGGAAACCACCCGCGATCAGACTGCAAATTCCTAGACGCACTCTGCCATTCCTGTGGAAAGAGGGGCCACATCGCAAAGGTCTGCAGAAGCAGGCGAGGGTCCAGCCCAATCCGAAGAGAAAACAACTCCTGGCATACAACAGGCACTCCACCAATAAATCGGGACCGCCTAAACAACCAATGGAGCCAATACTACAGAAATCGAACACCCGCCAATTCAACCAGACGAGAAGAGGCCCATCAAACCATCACCATCGGCCATGCGTCCTCCCTTGATGCGAGGAAAATCTGAGTGAAGGTCACCATTGAGAATCAACCATGTGTTATGGAAGTTGACTCTGGGTCGTCCCTGTCAATGGTCTCCTAGAAAACCTTAAAACAGCTGATCCCTGATATTCGTCGCCAGGACCTCAGCACTCAAAAAATCATATTAAAAGACTACCAAGGAAACAGAATTCCAGTTGCCGGTTCCAGCCACATCAGAGTATCCTTCAAAGACCACACCGCAACCCTACCTCTTACCATCGTCGATCAAGATCGGCCCAGTTTGCTGGGTTTGCAATGGTTCGCGCCACTAGGAATTGAACTAGCGGGCATCAACCAAACCGGAAGTGATGACTGGGAAGTGGCCCTCATCCAGGAATTCCAGGACATTTTCACCGAGAAGCTAGGCAAGTACAAAGGATCCCCCATATCGTTTAATCTCAGCCCTGACGTTGCGCCCATTCGCCTTAAGCCTCATCGAGTGCCCTTTGCACTCAAGCCAAAGATTGATGAACAATTGGACAAATTAATAGCTCAGGGCGTGTTGGAACCAATCGATCACACCCAGTGGGAGACCCCAATTGTAACTCCCATAAAACCTGACGGATCTTTGGGATTACCGGGCCACCCTAAATCACGCGCTCCAGCAGAGCGCTTACCCTGAACCTGTGGTCCAACATCTCCTTCATTCCCTGGGAGGTGGGAAAATATTTGCAAAATTGGACCTAGCTCAGGTGTACCAGCAGTTGCCCGTAGATGCAGAGACTGCCGAAGCCCAAATTATAGTCACACATAGAGGTGCATTCAAGTGTAATAGACTCCAATTCGGAGTGAGTGTAGCACCTGGCATCTTCCAAAGTCTGATGGAAAGATTGCTTCAAGACATAAAAGGGGTCATGCCATACTTCGATGATGTCTTAATAGCTGCTCCCAACAGAAACCTGCTAGAAAAATGACTCAGCATAGTCCTCCAGAAATTTAAAGACGCTGGCCTGAAGGTCAAGAAAGACAAGTGCCAACTTTGTACTGAGAGAGTTGAATTCCTTGGGTACCTTCTTGACAAACAGGGAATTCACCCTACGAAGAAAAAACTCACTGCAATAAAAACACCCCAAGACCTAGGAATAAAACTGATCTCCAAGCCTTCCTGGGATTCATTAACTTTTATAACATCTTCTTGCCCCAGAAGGCGACTGTTGCTGAACCCCTGCATAGGCTCCTCGATAAGAAGGCTTCCTGGGTCTGGGGACATCATGAAGAGTGAGCCTTTCAGCAAGTAAAGGACCTGTTAACTTCAGATGCTGTATTGATTCAATATAATGAGACTTTGCCTTTAACTGTCACCTGCAATGCCTCACCGTTTGGAGTAGGAGCCATCCTGAGCCATGTCCTACCAAACAGTACTGAGCACCTATTGCGTTCTTTTCAAGAACTTTATCTAAAACTGAGAGAAACTATAGCTAACTTAATAAAGAGGCTCTCGCAATTGTGTCTGCAATTAAACGATTCCATGAGTATGTATATGGAAGATCTTTCCCCATAATTACTGACCACAAACCATTACTTGGCATTTTAGCGGGAGACAAACCAACTTCCCACATCTTATCACCGAGAAGGACACGTTGGTCAGAGTTTCTAGCTGCATACGATTACCAACTGCTACACCGCCCAGGGAAAGCCATTCCCCACACTGACGCCTTGAGCCGTTCTCCATTACCAGAAGTCATAAACGACCCAGCTCCAACCCTCGCTACACTACAAATCAAAACTCTTCCTTCACCACAAGACATCGCCTCAGAAACAAGAAAGGATCCTTGTTTGGCATGGGTCCTCAGCTGGGTAGAAAGAGGTTGGCCTGACAACGAACCAAACGACACCTTCAAGCCATTCAAAAACCAGCAGACAGAACATTTCTCCCAAAAGGGATGCATCTTGTGGGGAGACAGAGTCGTCATTCCAGAGAGATTACAGCATAAAGTCCTAAAACTATTGCACGATGGCCATCCGGGCATCGTGCGAATGAAGGCACTAGCAAGAAGCTACGCTTGGTGGCCAGGTATAGATAAGCAAATAGAAACCTGGGTGGCCACTTGTAGCAAGTGTCAGGACACTCGTTCATCTCCACCTAAAGCACCACCAACTGAATAGGAAGCACCCCGAGGTCCCTGGTCCCGTATCCACATCAATTTTGCGGGACCTACCAAGGGGCATACATTTCTTGTAGCAGT
This sequence comes from Hydrophis major, assembly GCA_033807585.1. NCBI lineage: Eukaryota > Metazoa > Chordata > Lepidosauria > Squamata > Elapidae > Hydrophis > Hydrophis major. The sequence continues at coordinate 32,917,204 of CM066332.1, read as the reverse complement.
GGATGCATACTCCAACTGGCTGGAGGTCCTCAAAATGAAGAGCACCACCACAGAAGCCATCATTAAAAAACTAAATAAACTATTTGCTACGCACGGGTTGCCAGATGTCCTAGTTTCGGATAATGGCCCCCAATTCACTGCTCTGGCATTCGAACAGTACCTGGCAGAGCGGGGGATATGTTGACATCGGCAGCTCATCCTGCAGCCAATGGCAGGGCTGAGTGAATGGTCCAATTCGTAAAGAAAACTTTACAAAAGATGGAGCAAGGGGACATCGACGACAAGGTGACCCGGATGCTTCTCCTCCAACATATTACCCCAAACAGCACCACAAACAGAACCCCAGCCATACATCTGATGGGCCGGAGATTTCACTCACATCTTGACCACTTGCACCCTACCTACACACCAGAAAAGCCCGTGGGGTCCAGCAGCAGGTATCACACCTTCAAGGTAGGCGACCCAGTCTTCACAAAAAACTTTTTCGGTGCCCCATTGTGGGTCCCCGCTACCATAACTCAACTTATGGGTCCATGTTCCTACCATTTACAAACTACTGATGGAAAAATGTGGAAGTGCCATATCGATCAACTGCGCTCCAGGCTGGCACCTACCCCCGTCACAAACCCCGAACCTCAAACCTGGGGGGGGGAGGGAAATCGAGGGGACCGGAGAAGAACTAGCATACGACCCAGTACGTGAAAACCAGCAATCAGCACAACCAACCCGGAGATATTCACCTTCTGAAGGAGAGCCAGGCCAGACGATCGCCTCACCACAGAGCAGCACTGCGACAGCAGCAAATCCAAGGAATCCGGAGGACAACCTTAACAGAAGCAGAGATGACAACCCCGAGTCACCCAACGGGAAGGGCAGAACTTCTTTGCCAACAAGCGCAGCAAGCAGCCCACCAAGACCAGAGTCAGGGCAAGGACTGGTGGAGCAACGCAGATCAGGTAGACAGGTGAAACGACCTGCCTACCTGCGAGAATACATCACCCCACCCCTCAGATGGAACCTAGGGGGGAGGGGTGTTACAAACTAAGCAAATGCTTTAGTTAAAAATCCTAATAGTTTTGTTTCCGCAGCAGGCTCATAATCCTGCACTTCTGATTGGATCATGAACAGCGGATTGTGATTGGCCGTTTCTGGCTAATCTGATTGGCTGACAGCGGGTCACCGCTTATTGGCCACTACTAGCGTGGCAAACTCAAACCATTGGTTATTGTGACAGCAGCCAGCTCTATAAAAGGAGCTGCTGCTGCCCAGTATCCCTGCTCTGTTCTGAAGTCACTAATAAAGAGTTGGAGTCACTATTTGATGTCTCATCTCCGTTCCTTGCGCCCACACTCCAGACTTAACAGTATTATAATTATATACTGCATTCTAACCACTGACCCCTAATGGCACATTGGTTAGAATGCAGTATCGCAGGCTAATTCTGACAACTACCAGCAATTTGATTCACACCAGTTCAAGGTTGACTCAGCCTCAAATCCTTCTGAAGTCAGTAAGATAGGACTCAGATTGTTGGGGGCAATATACTGATTATGTAAATTGCTTAGAAAGGTCTGTAAAGCACTGTGAAGCAATTATAAGTCTAAGTCCTATCCTATTGCTGTTATCATTGATTTAATCTTAAATTCAATTCACACTCTTGGACTGGTGAAAACTTAATAGTTGAAGGCCTAACCAAGGACCTAAGGGCCATTAAGGTAACATCTGAGTATATAGGCAGTTCCAAGTTAGGTGATTTTTTTTTTTTTCAAAGTCAGAATATCCAGGTCTAATAAGTCAAAATTTCTATGTATCTAAGTAACCTTTTGGGTATTGCTCCAAGGGCTCTATTACAATTGGTGCAACCATTGATTTTTTTTTTCCTCCACAATCGCTCAACTTCAATTTGCAGATTACGGTATTTGTTATTTTTTCCAGTTGTTTCTCTTCAATTCATGCATCACCTAGTATTGCAATATGAACAAACCATTTTTTTTTCTTTTCCACAATAGTGATATCAGGTATGTTGTGGGACAGATGTCTGCCTATTTGGATTTGAAAGTCCCATAAGATCTTGACCTGTTCATTTTCAAGAATTTTGTCAATTTGGTGTTCCCAGTAATTTTTGATGCCTTAGAACCCAAACACCTGGCAAAGTATGAGTTTGGTAACTGGGTCATGACATAGTAGATAATCAATCTGTGAGACTTTGCTGCAGCCATTCATTAGGTGATCTACTGTTTCATCTTTCTCATGGCATAAGTAACATTTGCTATTGTTGCTGATATGTTGAATTTTTGCTTCCATGGAATTGATCTGCAAGGCTTGTTCTTTGGCAGCCAAAATGAAACCTTCAGTTTCTTTTTTTCAACACCCCTAATCTTAACTATCTCCATATACATTTCTTCCAATGCCCTTCAGATATTGACTGTGCATAGGCTTCTTTTTCCAGCTAGAAACTCAATGCTCAATTATATTATTGTTGTTGTCATCGTCTTCACCATTAACATTATCTGATCCTCCATTTATTTGTCTTTTAATGTTATTTTCTTCTCTTAGCACCATTTTGCTATTAAATTATATGGCCAAGATCTGTAGTGATCATTTCAGAACAACTTCTATTCTATTTGTAGCTTACAAGCTTCTTTTTAAAGGAATAAATAGTCCCTACATATGGCCGTTTAGGAGCTTCATTGTTAATAAAGAAGCTTTTAATTATTATTTCCCCACTATCCCAGGTTTTCATAAATAGTATCTACATATTTGTCTTTCAACATGTATTAGAAAATACATAAATTTTTAATTAGCCTTTTCTAGAAAGTTAAGTGAATGATTTGCAGCCAGTTAAACCTTAGCTGAACTCCATCATTTTTGTCCCTGGAATAATATGATCATGTGAATAGAGACCAACAAAATTCTAATCCATTTTCAAACATAGTTCAGCAACAATAAGAGGACATTCTGAAGATATATGTAAGGTAACATAAGTTCTCAGCCAAGAAAAAAATAACAGTTAGCATTTGTGTAGATTTATACTTGAAAACTTTTTACCTGAACTTTTTATTTAAAAGCTTTTTTTAAAGCATACATAATGCTTTAGATTTTGTGACTCTTCAAATGTTGCCCCCCCCCCCCCCCCAATTGTCTTAGCTTTATCCACTTTGTTCAACAAAAAGTATATATTTTTCTGAGTGCCATTTGGTATTATTTATTTTATTTATATTTCACATTTCTGAATAGACCATCTCCCTAAAAGAAGTAAAGAAACAATTTGCTTTTTAGCCAGGTATAGAAAGATACAAGAAGTCCTGGAGAATTTAATATATTCCTTTACTCTAAAACTTCCTTTTTTTTCTGCTTTCTGAAGATCAAATTTCCTGAAGGCCTTCTAAAGGCCAAGTTGTCATACAGTGAGTGGCATGTAACTGTGGTTGAAAGCTATTTCTGTTGTCATGGTGGGCAGGGGTTAGAAGTGCCCCTCATTTTACCGAGGGGTTCCATTCTGAATAACCATGAATAACAAGGCTTTGAAAAAATGTACTTTCCTTAGATACAAAAGCCCGTCTGCCATGTATGATATGCAGATATGCTTTCTTCAAAAAAGTCACCATTGCTTTATTTACTCATAGTGGATCCATTCCATCAAGAAAGGTCAAGAAAGCTACACCTACAAATCCAAATAATAAATATACAACTGCAGTCCTGGAAACAAATCTTGACTTCTAGTTTTTGAAAAGGCTTCATTGGAAATTGCACTTTTCAACTGATTTCTTTATCACTTCAAATTGCAAAGTGCTAGAGATGCTGGTGTAATTCTGTTAATATTTTTGATCTCAAAAACCACACCTTCTTGTTCTTGAAATAAGAACAGCGTTCTCCACCCTACCCCATCCTAGACCTTCAAACTGTGCTCTTTCCAGACCTATTCAAATAGGTCCTTAAAAATTATCATTTCCTCCAAAACTTGGTTTAGGTGGGCAGTGGGCTATTGATGACAACATTGCCTTCTGTGGTGGTTGTTGTGTATGCATAAAGATTTAATAAAGTGTGAGCTTGGAGTTAAGTGCAGGGTTCTGGCCTTGCACTTCTGATTGACTGTTAAGCGGCCGGACCGGATTGGCCTGTCCCGGGGAATCCGATTGGCCCTTAACAGAGAGTTCCTATTGGTTATAAGAGCTAGCGCTCCTAGCTCGTTATTGGTTAAAAGTTACAGGGTTTGTCTATATAAGGCGGGTTTAACTGCTATTGAGTGAGAAGTCACAATGTAAATAAAGAGCTGAAGTTCACCGTTCAGAGGCCTGTCTCCATTCTTCCTCGCCCATGCTCAAAACTTAACACTGGCGATAAAGGTGGGATCTGGAGATATCTGAAGCAATGAAACTTCAAAGAACACCGAGCACGTGACAGACGACGCCAACAACGGAACCATGTCCGGCAGCATCGTACCACCTGCTCCGTTCGATCCAGCACAGGAAGACTGGGAGTCTTACATGGATCACTTCCAAATGTTCTTAGAGACGAACAACTTAAAGGATGCCACAGCCGGGAAGAAACGGGCGGTGTTCCTAACGCATTGCGGTCCAACTGTATTTAAGATGGCTAAGGCACTAGCCAAACCCCGAGAAGTGAAGGCCATGGATTGGGACGACCTTGAACCTATTCTACGAGACCACTACACCCCGACCGTGCCTACGCTCATGAGTCGCCATGAGTTTTATCAGAGGAGCCAGCAAAAGGGAGAAAGCGTGGCCGACTTCATAGCAGACCTCCGAAATTTGGGAGGCCTCTGCGGATTCGCCGATTTAGAAGAAGCACTAAGAGATCGCATAGTTCTGGGACTAGATGCACCAGGCGTCCAAAGCAAGCTGATGGCGAAAGGCGACATCAGCCTTGCTGACGCCATTGCCGATGCTACTGCAGCAGAAGCAACCAGGAAGTCGGCTGCACAACTACACTGAAACCGCACTCCGGTACCAACACCGGCCAGCGACATCTCACCTAGTTCAGAAGGGCAGCTTGCAACAACGCACCACGAGGACCTCTCTCAGACAGCGACAAAGAAGGTGTCCATCGACTGCAGTCTGACTGGGACCATCACCCGAAGCCCTTACGCCCTTGCGCTGGCTGCGGAGCCAACCATGCCAGGTCCAAATGCAAATTCCGTGATGCACTCTGCCATGAGTGCGGGAAATGAGGCCACATCGGATGGGTCTGCCGCAGCTTGCCAGGACCCAGCCAGGCCTCAAAAGGGGCTAACTATTGCCAATCGACAGGAAACTGTCCTGCACAGCGAGAGCCAGTAAACCACTACTACAGAAATCGAGCTTTGCAGAGAGAAGAGGCTCACCATACTATCACTATCGGTCATGCTTCAGCCTTGGACACTAAGAAAATCGGAGTCACAGTAGCCATCGAGAACCAGCCTTGCCACATGGAGGTCGACTTGGGATCGTCCCTCTCGATGGTGTCCTGGAATACACTCAAGCAATTCATCCCCACAATTCAATGCCAAGATCTCCGCTCCCAACGCCTCATCCTCAAGGACTGCCAAGGGAATCGAATCCCCATCATCGGTTCCTGCTGAGTCCGAGTCTCCTTCAAGAAGCACACAGCATACTTACCTTTAACGGTCATCGATAGAGATAGGCCTAGCCTACTGGGCCTCCAATGGTTCACGCCACTCGGCATTGAAGTGGCCGGCATAAACCGAGTCAGCGGCGGTGACTGGAAGGAAGGCCTTATCTATGAGTTCAGGGACGTCTTCGCGGACAGCTTAGGCCACTACAAGGGGACCCCGATTTCATTCAGTCTAGATCCAAAAATAGCTCCCATCCGTCTAAAGCCCCGTCGAGTTCCGTTTGCCTTAAAATCGAAAATCGACGAACAGCTCGACAAACTGACAGCTCAGGGGGTGTTAGAGCCCATTGATCACTCCCCTTGGGAAACCCCAATTGTAACACCCATTAAGCCAGATGGGTCAATCCGAATTTGTGGGGACTACCGGGCCACTTTGAACCACGCCCTGCAGCAGAACGCGTATCCAGTTCCGGTGGTGCAGCACCTCCTCCATTCCCTGGGGGGCAGGAAAGTCTTCGCTAAATTCGATTTAGCTTAGGCATATCAGCAATTACCAGTAGATGAAAAAACGGCACAGACCCAAACTATTGTGACACACCAAGGTGCCTTTAAATGTACCTGGCTGCAATTCGGAGTTAGTGTAGCCCCGGGGATTTTTCAGAGCCTTATGGAAAGGTTATTGCAAGGAATTAAGGGCGTGGTCCCCTATTTTGATGATATATTAATTGCAGCCCCTACAAAAAATATCTTACAGGACCGGGTAAAATTAGTCCTAAAAAAATTCCAAGAGGCCGATCTTAAGGTTAAAAAACAAAACAAATGTAAATTGTGTACTGACAGTGTTGAGTTTTTAGGGAATCTGATTGATAGCCAGGGCATTCACTCTACCGAAAGTAAACTAAAAGCGATCAAAAACGCTCCCAGGCCATGAAACAAGGCCGATCTCCAAGCGTTCCTAGGCCTCATCAATTTTTATAATGTATTTTTGCCGCACAAAGCAACAGTTGCTGAAACGTTACGCCGGTTGTTAAATAAAAAAGCAAATTGGCTATGGGGTTACTGTGAAGAACAGGCGTTCCGAAATGTTCAAAAACTGCTCACTTCTGACTCTGTACTCATGCAGTATAACGAGACTTTGCCGTTAGTTATAACATGTGATGCATCGCCTTTTGGGGTGGGCGCCATTTTGAGCCATGTACTGCCTAATGGGAACGAAGCCCCTGTTGCATATTTTTCAAAGACTCTTTCAAAAACTGAGCGAAACTATGGACAAATCGATAAAGAAGCCCTCGCAATTGTCTCAGCTGTGAAAAGATTCCACGAATACGTGTATGGCCGAGCTTTTACTATTGTGACTGACCACAAACCATTATTGGGGATAATAGCCAGAGATAAGCCGACTCCCTACATATTATCCCCTAGGATGATCTGATGGTCAGAATTCTTAGCTGCTTATAACTATCAGCTGCAATATCGCCAGGGGAAGGCCATTCCCCATGCCGACGCATTGAGCTGAGCACCACTTCCAGAGACTCTCGACGATCCTGCACCAACGGTATCCACGTTGCAAATCGAGGCACTCAACTCGCCGCCACTAACCGCCCGAGATATCGCGAGAGAAACCAAACACAACCACACCCTAGCACGAGTCCTAAGCTGGGTAGAACGCGGATGGCCATTGGACCAGTTATCAGATGACTTCACACCATTCAAGACTCGACAAACCGAGCTCTTCTCCCAGAAAGGCTGTGTCATCTGGGGCGACAGAGTCGTTATCCCAGAATGACTCCAGAAAGCGCTGCTGAGAACCTTGCACGATGGCCACCCCGGCATCATGCGAATGAAAGCCCTTGCGCGAAGCTACGCATGGTGGCCAGGCATTGACAAGCAAATCAAACAGTGGGTTAAAGCTTGTCCCAAATGCCAAGAAGTCAGCAACGCCCCACCAAAAGCCATGCCTACTGAATGGGAGACACCACGTGGACCCTGGTCCCGAATTCACCTGGACTTTGCGGGGCCAACCAAGGGCCACACCTTCCTGCTTACCGTCGACGCCTACTCGAATTGGCTCAAGATCCATCGCATGACGACTATGACCTCCGAGGCGGTTATCAAAACCTTAGACAGACTCTTTGCAACCCACGGATTACCAGACGTCCTGGTATCCGATAATGGCCCTCAATTTACCACACTAGCGTTCGAGCAGTACCTCGCTGACCGCAGCATTCGCCATGCGTTCACCTCGCTTGCGCACCCTGCGACCAATGGCAAAGCAGAACGCATGGTCCAATTTGTGAAGAAAACCTTACAGAAGGTAGACTACAACAACATTGACGACAAGGTCAATCGAATCCTTTTCTTGCAACACATCACCCCACATAGCGTCACCAACAAAACTCCCGCCGAACTGCTAATGGGACGAAAGCTCCGCTCCCACCTCGACCGGTTGCACCCAGCTTACGAACCGGAGAAACCACTAGGATCCAGCGGCCGCTGTCGTACCTTCCAGGTAGGAGACTTGGTATATGCTAAAAACCTATCGGGCAACCCGTTGTGGGTGGAAGCAAAAATAGTACGTGTAACCGGCCCCAGATCCTACCTTGTACAATGCCTTTACGATAAACTTTGGAAACATCATATTGATCAATTACGATCGCGGATTCCAGCGGCCAGTCTGCAACTCCCCTATGACCAAACTGAGGGGGGGGAGGTACAGAAGAAGATGAATTCCTCGAGAACCCGTGCGAAGGAAACAACAGCTTGATAGAGACTCAGGAAGCGGAGCCAGAGGGAGAAACGGTTGCACCTCAGGGAATTGAAGAGAATGTGGGCAACGACGTAGAAGTGAACTCTGAACCAGAAACAGCCCCACTGCCAAACAACGATCTACCTCAGCATGATTGCAGCCAGCTGATACAACGGAAATCAAAGAGACTAATAAGACAACCGTCCTATCTAAGGGACTATGTAACTGTGCCCTGCAAATAAGAAGCCAGGGGGAAGGGGTGTTGTGTATGCATAAAGATTTAATAAAGTGTGAGCTTGGAGTTAAGTGCAGGGCTCTGGCCCTGCACTTCTGATTGGCTGTTAAGCGGCCGGACCGGATTGGCCCGTCCTGGGGAATCCGATTGGCCCTTAACAGAGAGTTCCTATTGGTTATAAGAGCTAGCGCTCCTAGTTCGTTGTTGGTTAAAAGTTACAGGGTTTGCCTATATAAGGCGGGTTTAACTGCTATTGAATGAGAAGTCACAATGTAAATAAAGAGCTGAAGTTCACCGTTCAGAGGCCTGTCTCCATTCTTCCTTGCCCATGCTCAAAACTTAACAGTGGTTTGATTTCTACCAGATTCCTTTCTTTTTCTTTTGTTTTCTGTTTTCTTTTCTCACTGTCGTTATAAATTTAAATCAGTATGGAGTCAGGAAATTAACTTCCAAATGCAAGGAAAGTATTATGTTAATCATAAACATGTCTCTGTTTTATGACTGTAATAAATTGAATTGAATTGAATTGAATCATAAACATGAATGAGGGAATTGAAACTGAAACTATGGTTTCCTCAGTGGCACACACCCTGTTGATGGCCTTTTGCAAAATGACCATGAATAATAATTGAATAGAATGCTCTAAGAAAGCTTATGTCAACATTTTGTGTTATATGAAGTCAATTCTACTAAGACTTAAGAAATGTATAGAAGCAAATGGCAGGTCACGTCAAGGTCTTGTAGAATTAACTTAGCTAGGAAGAAATCAATAGCATTTTTGTAACTTATTATCTAGTGCTTAAAACACACTCTAAAATATGGATGGCCCTGACCTGCCAGTCCTTCATAAAGGAGGGAGGACCAAGTTTTCCCTCATGTATTGGGCCAGGAGGTTAGGTGATCTCATTCTCAGTTTTATTTGTCTAGATACTGTATGGTTATTGCTTCAGATGTGATGTGTTCTTCATTTGTGTTTTGATAATTGTGCTGCTGCTTATAATTGGATATTAGTCACCCAGAGTCACACAACAGCCATCCAAACTGAATAATAGACGAACCCGCTATAAAGTCTGATAGAAGAAGTGAAATCCAGTAAGACTGAGGGAGGGAGAATGGCGATAGAAGCTGTGAACCTTCAAATGATCAAATGTGTCAAAGTTTGTGTTGGATAAGAAGGTAGAAAAACAGATTCTGCATATGCTATGCAGAAGTTTCATAAAATTACATGTCTAATATCATGATCTTTAGGTACTTATGCATCACATCATTTATTGTGGGGAAACCATGTGATGCCTTACAATTGGGTTGACCCAGTGAAATTTGTTATGATGTTTAAACAGAAAAAGAAGCATGTGTAAATTGTACACTACAACATCCATGGGAGAACAAGAAAAGAAATGCTAATAAGACAACAATCATTGGTTTTAGAACCATTGGCCCCATTGCTAAGGGTCACAATTCACTGTTTGGTTACCTAGAGATCTCTACTGGAATGACACACCCATAAATAATAAAAGCCAATATTGATGTTCCATTCTCAATTAACCAGAGAATAAAAATGATAGATATTAAAACATCCAGAACTTGAATGAGTTTTGCCCCATTTTATAACCTTTCTTGCCACAGTTGTTAAAGTGAATCACTGCAGTTGTTAAATTAGTAATATGGTTGTTAAGTGAATCTGGCTTCCCTATTGTTTTTGTCACAAAAAGGTCACAAAAAGGTGATCACATGACCTTGGGATCCAGCAATAGTCATAAATATGAAGCATTGCCAAGCATCTGAATTTTGATCACATGATTATGGGGAATGCTGCAAAGGTTGTAAGTGTGAAAAACAGTCATAAATCACATTTTTCAGTGCTGTTGGACACTATATAAATTGTTCTAAGTCGAGGACTACCTGAAGTTCAGACCCTTGTAGAGAGCTTAAGCTTGCAATGAACCTTTATATTCATTTGAACTGCCTTGATGTCTTGATTTCTCTGGTGCTTGACAAGCAATCTACCCAGGCTGGACAAGAACAGCTGAGACCTAGGAACCATAAAATGCCTAGGTCTGAGGTAAATGAATAGTCTCTTAATATTCTGACTGAATCCCTTAAAAATAAATATCCAGAAAATACCTTCTTCCCTAAATTAAAGAGCCCTAAAATAAATATCCAGAAAATATCCTTCTTCCTTAAATTAAAGAGCCCTATCACATTATTAGGAGAAACTGCTTTTCAAATGTCCAGTGTCCATCATGTGAGAAGAAGGAATAATGCCATCTCTGTTCTGATACCTTGATTCTACAGTAACTACTTCATATACTGGTGTGTGAATATTCATGACTCTTTGGTGCAGGCACAATTATTTGTTCATTTATTTGCTTACTTCTTGCTTTTCTATTTTCATTCCTTGAGATAATGTATTCATTTACAGTTTTGTTCAGATGTATTTTAATCTATTATTAATTTGATATTGTATGATGATTCTGTAAATCAGCCTGTTATCTGCAAAGATGAGTGGATATAAATTCCTAAACACACATACACATACTTATACAAACATGTACTGGGCCAAACACAAAAACATGAACCAAGCAAATATCTCAGTTGACTGATATAGATATTAGAAAGATTAATGTCATCAGCATAAAGCACTCAAGCATCCTATATAAATAATACATTATAGCAAAAGCTTTGGAAGAAAATTGTTTTCCACTGTTCAAAAATAATTTTTAATTTGAAATGCTGAACATATATAATTAACTCCCAAAATCAGGGCTGAGTGGAGATTGAATACTTTATCATGTTACCCGCCCAGCCCCTTTCTACCCACGTGAAGTATGTGTTATTTCTTCAGTTCATTGCCTTAGAAAAATAAAACCCTTTCAAACCAAAAGCATTTATAGCTTTGTATTGAATTTGTTTGTTTTATAAATTCCTCAACCGAGAGGTAAATTACAACTAGAAAATATTTTAGTCACAAGTTGCATTTATCTCTTGTTTATTTCAAGTTGCTTGATTGCAGCAGCTTGTTAGGTAAAGAAATAAAAAAAAAAAATTGGAGCAGCATATAAGCCCTGTAAGCAAGTAAGGAAGTAACTTTGACACAGACATAAATTCAAGATTTCTTCTTTAGATTTTAAATTTACAACTCTCTGCATTTTTCTTAATCACACTTTTAGATTGTGTACAATGATCAGACAGCATACAAATTAAACTGATTAACCTGTAGTTAAATTAAACTTGCATTACATACTATATGTTCCAACATAAACTTGCAAATAAATCACTGCAGTTCCTTATCATGATTCTCTTTAGGTGAGCCTTTGACATAGACAGTGGCTAAACAGAAATACATTTGACTTTGCCCTGAATTTTTAGATGGTATGAACTTTACATTCAGCTCTCAGAAATCCTTCTAGTTATACCTCGTCATAAGATTTATTAAGGTAGTAATCTGACACAATGTTAATTTATCTTACTAATTTTGGTGGGGGTGTAATTTCCTCCTTGGTATTCTCTGATTAGAAAATTGTTTTGCTAGTGCTTATCCGAATGTTGGCTTTTGGAGAGTCTTTTTGTTTCATTCCTAGGTTTTTATCTCTTTTGAATGGTAGGTAAATGAGGTTTATTTCTTTGATGGCTAATTTTTCTGAAGCCAGGCTTCCAGGAATTTCCCTTGCATTTTTGGACATGGCTTGGTTAAAGATGCTAATAGTTTCTGTTCCGGACTAGCAGGCTTCAAAGCCTGCAAAGCGGATTGGTCTGCTAACAGTAAATGGGCTGCCGCAATTGGGCGAACCAAGCGCGGCAAGCTCAAACCACTGTCATTGGCCGTTTAGCCACAGCCAGCTCTATAAAAGGGGCTGCTGCGGCTGGGAGTATTTGTTCAGATCGGAAGTCACTAATAAAGAGCTGTAGTCACTTTCTGAGTCTCGTCTCCGTTCTTGGACCCATCCTTCCAGACATAACACTGGTGACGAGGATGGGATTTGGAGACAGCAGAGCTGACTGAGCACTCACCAACGATCAACAGAGCACGTGGCTGACAGTGCGCAGACGTTGACAGAATGGCCAGCAGTGCTATACCACCCACCCCATTCGATCCAGCCAGAGAAGACTGGGACTCATACATGGACAGGTTTCAAATGTTCCTAGAGTCCAACAATCTGAAGGATGCCACACCCATCAAAAAACGAGCAGTTTTCCTGACGCATTGCAGACCCACCATCTTTAAAATGGCCAAAGCGCTCGCAAAGGCAGCTGAAGTCAAGACAATGGACTGGGATAACCTTGCTCCCATCCTCCGCAACCACTACGCTCCGGCAGTACCGACTCTCATCCGCAGACATGAATTTTACCAAAGGGATCAACGTGAAGGTGAGAGCATTGGGGATTTTGTAGCTGACCTGAGGAATTTAGGTGGTTTGTGTGGCTTCACAAATCTAGAAGAAGCCATGAGGGATCGAGTTGTCCTTGGCCTAAAAGACCCCACGGTCCAAAGCAAAATTATGGCCAAAGGAGACAACTTCCTCACAGATTCCACAGCTGATGCCACTGCAGATGAAGCCACCCACAAATCAGCAGCACGGATGCACCGGACAAATGGAGCCAGCTGCCAAACCACCAACGATACAGCAACACCATCAGAGAAATACATTGCAGCCACCCATCATGAAGATATTGAATCCTCATCAGATAGTAAAGAGGAAGAAGTCCACAGACTCAGATCAGAGCATGAACAACGAGACCAGTGGGGTCGTAAATCGAATTTCCAATGCACCGGATGTGGTGGAAATCACCCATGATCCGAATGCAGATTCCTAGACGCCATCTGTCGTTTTTGTGAGAGAAGAGGGCATATTGCTAAAGTATGCCGAAACAAAAGAGGATCCAGTCTCAAACGGAAAGAAAACCGTCACCGACAAACAGAGGGCAACCCCACCACAAATCAGGACCACCCAAACAACCAGTGGAGCCAGTATAACAGAACCCGGAAATTTACTGGCGCACCCAGACAGGAAGAAGCACATCAGACTATCACCATCAGCCACACTTCATCTTTAGACACCAGAAAAATCCGTGTAGAGGTCAACATTGAAAATCGACCATGCATCATGGAAGTGGACTCCGGGTCTTCCCTATCCATGGTCTCTTGGAAAATCCTGAAGCAGCTGATTCCCAACATCCGCTGCCAGAACCTCAGCACTCAGAGGCTTATATTAAAGAACTACCAGTCATTGCTTCCAGTCATTTCCAGGTTTCCTTCAAGAACCACACCGCAATACTACTTCTCACCGTCATTGACAGAGACCGACCCAGCCTACTGGGTCTACAGTAGTTCGCGCCATTAGGAATCGAAATGGCAGGCATCAATCAGACTGTAGATGAAGACTGGGAAGCGGCCCTCATCCAGGATTTCCAAGAAGTCTTCAGTGAAAATCTTGGCAAGTACAAGGGGTCCCCTATCACTTTTAATCTCCGCCCTGATATCGCGTCCATTCGCCTAAAACCACGGCATGTCCCTTTTGCTCTCAAACCAAAAATTGATGAGCAACTGGACAAACTAATTGCACAAGGCATGTTAGAACCCATTGATAATGCCCAATGGGAGACCCCAATTGTTACCCCCCTAAAACCTGATGGATCTTTGAGAATCTGTGGGGATTACAAGGCCACCCTCAATTACGCATTACAGCAGAGCACCTATCCGGTACCTGTGGTCCAGCACCTCCTTCACTCACTTGGGGGTGGCAGAATATTTGCAAAGCTTGACCTGGCCCAAGCTTATCAACAGCTACCAGCTGAAACCACAGAAACCCAAACCATAGTTACGCACAGAGGCGCATTCAAATGTAACAGACTCCAGTTTGGAGTAAGCGTAGCACCAGGCATTTTCCAAAGTTTGATGGAAAGGTTGTTACAGGGCATTAAAGGGGTCATGCCCTACTTCAACAATGTGTTAATAGCCGCCCCAGCAAGGAATCAGTTAGAACAATGACTGAGAACAGTCCTACAAAAGTTCCAAGATGCAGGCCTCAAGGTAAAGAAGGAAAAGTGCCAGTTATGCACTGAAAGGGTTGAATTTCTTGGTTACCTCCTTGACAAACAAGGAATTCACCCTACAGAAAAGAAATTGGCTGCCATCAAAAATGCCCCGAGACCACAAAACAAAACAGACCTTCAAGCCTTCCTGGAACTCATTAACTTTTATAACATCTTCCTACCCCAGAAGGTGACCGTTGCTGAACCCCTTCATAGACTCCTCGATAAAAAGGCTTCCTGGATTTGGGGATGACGGGAGGAGCATGTCTTTCAACAAGTAAAGGACCTTTTAACTTCGGATGCAGTGCTCATCCAATATAACGAAACAATTCCTTTAACTGTGACTTGAGACACCTCGCCTTTTGGAGTAGGAGCCACCCTGAGCCACGTCCTACCAAATGGCACAGAAGCGCCTATTGCATTTTTTTCAAGAAACTTGTCCAAAACTGAAAGGAACTATAGTTACCTAGACAAGGAATCCCTCGCTATCGTATCTCCAATCAAAAGGTTCCATAAGTATGTGTATGGGAGATCATTTTCCATTATCACAGATCATAAACCATTACTTGGCATCTTGGCAGGCGACAAACCTACTCCACATATTCTATCCCCTAGAATAACACGATGGTCAGAGTTCCTAGCCGCCTACAACTACCAATTGAGGCATCGCCCGGGGAAAACCATTCCCCATGCAGACGCGTTGAGCCGCTCTCCATTGCCAGAACTCCAAGATGTCCTGGCTCCCACACTATCAACACTACAAATTGAGACACTTCCTTCGCCTCCACTAACAACTCAAGACATTGCATTGGAAACCAAAAAAGACTCATGGTTGGCACGAGTTCTTGGCTGGGTGGAGAGGGGATAGCCACAAATCGAACCCAACAAAACCTTTAAATCCTTCAAGAACAGACAGACAGAACTCTTCTCACAAAAGGGGTGCGTATTGTGGGGAGACTGAGTAGTCATACCAGCAAAACTACAAAAAAAAGTTTTATAATTACTACACGATGGGCACCCGGGCATCGTACGCAGGAAAGCATGCTACCTGTAGCAAATGCCAAGAGACACACTCGATCCCACCATCCGAATGGGAAACGCCCAGGGGTCCCTGGTCATGTATCCATATCGGGCATACCTTCCTAATAACAGTAGACGCATACTCTAACTGGCTCGAGGTTAACAAAATGAAGACTACCACCACAGATGCAGTCATCAAGAAATTTAACAGACTTTTTGCAACACAGGGGTTACCAGAAGTCCTGGTATCCGACAATGGCTTTTGAACAATACTTACCGCTTTGGCTTTTGAACAATACTTAGCAGACTGTGGCATATGACATGCACTGACATCACCGGCTCACCCGGCGGCAAATGGTAGAGCTGAACGAATGGTTCAGTTCACAAAAAGAACTCTACAAAAATGGAACAAGGCAACATCCATGATAAAGTCACCAGGATGTTCCTTCTCCAGCATATTACACCAAACACCACGACCAACAAAAGCCCAGCTGAACTTCTGATGGCCAGAAAACTCAGATCGCCTCTAGACCGCCTACACCCTGCATATACCCTGGAAAAGCCCCTGGGCTCCAGCAGTAAACACTGTACCTTCAAGGTAGGAGACCCTGTATTTGCAAAGAACTTTTCAGGTAATCCTCTGTGGATCCCTGCCAAAGTAACTCAAATTACAGGCCCCCACTCTTACCGGCTGGAAACCACAGATTTGAGAGTGTGGAAACACCACATCAACCAGCTGCGATCCAGGCTAACCACATCTCCCATCAGTGACCCTAACCACAAAACCAGAGGGGGAAGGGAAACCGGGGGTTCTGAAATTGAACCAACATCTGGCAGAGAAGAAAGAACCCCACGATCACCACATCAAAGCCTGCAATACTCACCACCTGATGAGGAGCCTTGACAATTGATCGTCTCACCTAGTAGCAGCAACCGAACAGGTCTAGCAAATCCTGAGAGCACGAGCAGCAGCAATGAAGGAGGTGTGTCAATCAGCCCGAGGTCACCTGAAGGGAGTCACAGCTACGGAAGCGCTCACCATTCCAGGTAATTCCGGTGAGCAGACCATTGGAACCCAAGACCGAGCAAAGACAATTCGAACAGCGCAAGTCAGGTAGACAGGTGCGAAGACCCGCCTACCTGCGAGACTATATAACCCCATCCCTTCGACGGAACCTAGAGGGGAGGGGTGTTCCGGACTAGCAGGCTTGAAAGCCTGCAAAGCGGATTGGTCCGCTAACAGTGGGTCATGATTGGTCACTCCAGACTGATCCAATTGGCTAGTAAACGGTCTGCCACAATTGGGCGAACCAAACGCGGCAAGCTCAAACCACTGTCATTGGCTGTTTAGCGGCAGCCAGCTCTATAAAAGGGGCTGCTGCGACTAGGAGTGTTTACTCAGATCGGAAGTCACTAATAAAGAGCTGTAGTCACTTTCTGAGTCTCGTCTCCATTCTTGGACCCATCCTTCCAGACATAACAGTTTCCCGGTTGAGTCTACTTATGTGCTATGAGATCAAGATTCCCTTAAATATATACCTCCCTAATTCACTTGATTATAAGAACAGCAGGAGGCACAGCATAATCAGACAAGCAAGTTTCTGTAATTATAGCCACTCTCAGTAAAAGTACTCTTAGCCAGTGGTTGTGAACCAGTGGGCTGGGGATCACTGGTGGTCCATGAGAAAATGTTGGTGGTCCGCAGAGAAATGTCACCCCCAAAGCACCCCCCAAAGCAATTAATCCAGGCTGCGCAGGAATGCAAGCCCATGGGAACACAAGGCTTGTGTAACTTGCATTGCGAACATGAGGTAGTGAGGGGAGGGGGAAAGGTTGGAGGAGGGGAACTTGCCCCACTTGCTCCATGAGCCTCACCTGGCCACTGGGCTGCTTCTTTCCACTTCTTTCTTTTGCTGCTTCTGGCTGCATGCAAGGAAAGCAGAAAAAGTCTTTCTTTCTTTCCTCCAATCTCCACCAGAAATGAGTCTTTGGAACACTGCAAAGCATCCTGCTCCAAGAGGCTGTGCTGGCATGACAAATCTCACAAAGACTCATTTCTGATGGAGTTTGGGGGAGAGAAAGAAAGACTTCTGCTGCTTCTGCTGCTTTCCTTGCATGAAGCCAAAAGTCTCTCCCTCCCCCCCCACCCCCCGAGAATGAAGCTGGAGATGGTATCCTGCAATCCCAAATGAAAAATGATCGATTGGTAGGAAAAGTGGGTGGGGAATTTTCCTGTAGACTTTTTTGAGGATTTTCCCAGGGTCTCTGGTCCATGGGATTTAAAATTATGAGTTTGATGGTCCCTGAGGTCCAAAAGGTTGGCAACCCTCGCTCTTAGCCCTCCTGTGGCATTGATTCTTTGTCTGGTCTTTCTAGTGAGGCTGAAAAACACCAAAGAGACATCAACATCTTATTCTCTGTTTTAATGCTGAACCAATTACAGTATTAAACATTCATTCATTCGTATGCATGCTTTATTTTTATTAGACATCACTCTTATTGCTTTTATAATCTAATCTTCAACTCCATACAGATTGTTAGGAATGTAAGTCACCTGACAGTTGGGTTGGAAAATATATAAACTAGGATAGACATTTTAATATTGTCTCTTTAAGGAAATGCTAAAATGGTAATTGGGTGTGGCTTCTCAAATGGCCATAAGATGGAGCCAGAAATCTGGGTTGTTCTGTTCTGTTGTTGCTGAGAGTGTTGCCGTTCCTGCATTTCCCTATTGACTGTTGCTGATCATAGTTATTCTTGAATTTCATGTAAGTCTGTTACTGAACTTTTTATGATACTGGACTTTGTTATTGGATTATCTCTGGATTGAAAATTGGCTGCTTTAACTGTGAATGACTTGGACTGCATTTGGACTTTGTTTAACTGTTTACTGGAAATAAAACCTACATTTTACCATACAATGTAGCTGTGTGCTGTTTGTGTGTTATTCTTAACCATTCTCACTACGTCTCCCTGTGTGCACTCATTCTCCTAACGGGGAATTACCTAAAAACAGATCAACTATTCCATATTGTAATATTTCACCTCCTATTTTGCCTGTGTCTGCAGCCTGTTTCCTTTCAAAATTTCACAGGATTTAAATCTTCTTTTTCAACCATTTCTTATTGGACACAGCATTTACTGTGGGCATTTTAATTCCACTTTTCATTATATCAATATAATTCCATAGAGGTCTCAGTGATATTTCTTTCAGCATTATCTCACCTCAGTTTCTTCCCAAACCATTTCATCACTGTCACTTTTAGCTGGAGTTTCCTTGTTTAGCCCTTTTTTCTAAATATATATAATATACTATCCATTTTTCTGTCTTTTTTTCTGCAGAAGTCATTCTCTTGTATTCATTTTCTCTCATCCATAAATTCTACCAACCATCTTTTTCATATTTCACATTAGCATAACTTAATACGCTTCAGTGACACTTTGTAACATAATTCCTTTCACTCTGTTCCAAATAGCCTGTGCTCCAAATCACCTTTCCGTATGTTCTCTTTCCATTCATTTTATTGAAAAACCCATCTATTGTCTAATAATTTCCCATATAGGACTTCTATTCTCACTTCCTGTGGTCATTTACTTTGACTCTTCCTTCTTTCATTATTTTTCTTTTTCCAGTGTCAATTGTTTTCTTAAGATCTACCTTTGATCCTGTCCAAAAATTATCTTTCACAAATTCAGATCCTTTCATTACCCTGTGTCTAGTGGTAGAATTCAAACTTTTTGACTACCAGTTCTGTGGGCGTGGCAGGGGAAGGATACTGTAAAATCTCCAGTCAGAGGTGGTATTTGCCAGTTCTCCAAACTACTCAAAATTTCCGCTACCGGTTCTCCAGAACTGGTCAGAACTTGCTGAATACCACCTTTGCCTGTGTCCTTCACCGATTCTCTAAATTTTTCATCATAAACAATCAAATAAATCATGCTTTTAGAATTTATGTTTATCCTTTGGCCACGTATACATATGAACAGACTTGCCTGAACTACCTATTCACAAAATACAGGCATTTTTTTTAAGCACATGCTCAGGCATTTTTCTAAGCAGGTTACTTTAGCCCTCCAAATTGTCAATCATGTGTATGATATTGTCTCACATTTTTATCCTGCACTATTTCATGTCAAAGAATAATCTTTTTTCCCCAGATTGCATTCATCCTGAATCACCATTCACTATAGCATAACATGCAACTATTAACTAGATACAAATCCCCACTTTTCTGTATTCATGTAAAAGACAGAGCATGTTTATTTAATTAATTAATCAATCTGTATGGTTGGTTGCCTAGCTCTCCAAGTGAAGTCCCTGAGGGACAGGAGAAAGAAAAACTATCTAGGTCAGATAAAAGGGGCTGAGTTTGGGGCAAGAATGCAATGTGAATAAGCATCTCAAACAAGGCCTCCTTAATTGATACAAAGATGGAAGAGGGGACCTGGAGGAAGCACATTAAACTTGCAAATTTTTGTTAGTATAGCTTTACAACAAAAATATTACTGCCCTACATGGCTTTGGTTTCCTGATCTTGATTTACATTGGAAGGCTGACAGCACCTACAACAGCCTAAGTGACATTGTTGTAGCCCTTGCATTCATAATGAAGCCTACATCTTCACTTCCCTGCATAGATTCATCGATTCCACTGAGCACGATGAGACCATCTTTGTTCAGAATTATCAGATCCTTTATCTTAGTTTCATAGATTCATACTATATCAGCGTAGAAGGGAAAATGTTCCTTATGTCTGACATTAATGCTGCAAAATGAGAGAAGAAAGAAGGAATGTTTCATGGGAGCAGATTAGGCATGACTTAATTGTTGATATTTTAAAATATACATCTCCCACTAAAGGAGGACATTAAAATTGCAATTCAAGTGATGTTAACCAAGAACAATAGCTCACAAGAGACAGCGTCGAAACAGAAATGGTTTTCAGGCAGAAATAACACAATTAAAACGCTAAGTGATTATTAATATTAATACTCATATTACTGTAATGGTGATAGCAACTGGATCAACACTACACTGGGATTAAATAGAATTAATGGATATTCATGAAAAGAGAACAGAAGTTAGCTTCCGGGCTCAGACAAATGTGTATGCGAACTTGATAGAAGCTTCTATCCCATAGATCTTACAAAAATAGCTATCATCCAGATCTATTTACATCCACATCCATCTACCAGGGATGTAAGCGAAAATATCTCTATCCTGTAACCTATGTAATGATGTTGAACCTTACATACTTTCATATATATTTAAAAATGCCTCTGTCTCTGTGTGTGTGTGTGTGTGTGTGTGTGTGTATGAATGTTCCAGCATAACTGCAACACCTCAAGCAATTTCAACCAAAATTGGTACACAGATCACTTACTCTCTGGAAATAACTACTGTGGGGGTAAGACACTCCTAACAGCCCTCCGGATGTGTGTTCTGTTAAGATACACCCTACAGCATGGTGATGTTGCCATGGTAACAGCTTCACAGTACTCCACAAGATATCTCCCTCTAGTAAGGGGGAAAATCCAACAGTAAATTTACGTTTGGTGCAGACATTTTCAACAAGGCTTTGATTATTCTTGAGGATAAACATATGACCATTTAGGGGCACAGGGAAAACATTTTTAATGAATCAGAGCTCAGGGGGAAGTTGCTCTTGCCATCGCCTCTTCAGGAATTGTGGAGATGTTAATGGAAGGTGGGAGGAGAGCTCATTCCACATTTACATTGCCACTTGATATCACCATTCCTGTCTAATACAGGATAAGGATCAATAAATACCCAGGCAATGCCAGATTATCAGCTAGTTTTAAATATAAATGATCCCAAAGGTAACTTAGTCTCACTGAACAGGACCCTGCCCTAAACAAAGAACATTTATTTATTTATTTTATTTATTTATATTTTATTTGTCAAAAGCTTACAACATAACAGAAATAAAAATAAACATAAGTTTAAATACAAGAAATAGGAACTAATAATTGGGGACAATAGCACAGGGATGGTAGGCACGATTGTGCGCTTATGCACGCCCTTATCTTAGGAATGGGGTGAGGTCAATAGAGCTTAGTTTGAGGGTAAAGGAATGGGGGTTTGAGCAGGTGACAACAGAATCAGGTAGTAAGTTTCAGACATTGACCACTCTGTTGCTGAAATCATACTTCCTGCAATTGAGTTTGGAGTTGTTTACATTTAGTTTATATCTGTTGTGCGCTCTAGTGTTGTTGTGGTTAAAGCTGAAATATTCATTAACTGGTAAGATGTTGTAACATATGAATTTATGTACTATGCTTAAGTCTAATCTTAGTCTGCATAGTTCAAGGTTGTCTTAGCCAAGAATCTCCAGTCTGGTGCTCTAGGGTATTCTGTTGTGAACAGAGGAAGGTAGTACTCTTCTGGTAAAATACTTCTGGACACGCTCAATTGTATTTATGTCAGATATACAGCACGGATTCTAGACAGCAGAGCTGAATTCAAGTATTGGTCTAGCAAAGTTTTTGAATGCCCTAATTAGCAAAACAGTATTACCAGAGGAGAAGCTTCATAAAATTAAATTTACAAATCTTAAAGCCTTTTTGGCAATACTGTTGCAGTGAGCTTTGGCACTTAGATCTTTTGATATGAGAACTCCAAAATCCTTGACAAAGTGAGGGTCATCAACAAGGTCATATCTGCCTAGATTGTATTTGGTATATAGATTTTTTTTATCAATGTGTAGGACAGAGCATTTGTTGGTAGATATTTGGAGTTGCCAATTGTTAAACCATTCTGACACATAATCACGGTCTTTTTGAAGGATGGTAGCATTGACGGTGGTGTTGAATAGTTTTACATCATCAGCGAAGAGGACACAGTTGCTAATAAAGTGATGACAAAGGTCATTAATATATAGTATAAAGAGTGTGGGTCCTAGAACGCTCCCTTGTGAGACACCACTGATAACTGGTGCAAGGTTTGATAAGGTGTTTCCTATTTTTACTATTTGTTGCCTGTTTGTCAGGAAGGCAGTAATCCACTTGTGAAGAGATTAAAACATAAACATGTTTACTTTTAAATAATAAATAAATAAATGGTACAACATACTAAAGGCTTGTGTTAAATAAAATTTGTTTGAAGATTTCCAGAAAAGGAGTAAGAAAGGAGAAATGATCGATGTTGGCCAAATCTAGCCCTAGGTTCTGCCTCAGTTTACCTTTCCCAATACGCAACCAAGTCAGAAAATCATTT
This sequence comes from Hydrophis major, assembly GCA_033807585.1. Lineage (NCBI taxonomy): Eukaryota > Metazoa > Chordata > Lepidosauria > Squamata > Elapidae > Hydrophis > Hydrophis major. Next base: position 32,894,360 of record CM066332.1, on the reverse strand, counting down.
AAAAACAATTTATTAGAGTACTTTGATAAAATGGGGTCTCCCTATGTAAAGGGAGAAATGGATAGCATTTACTTTTGTAGTTAGCACAACAAAGGACTTCAAAGCAAAAGTTGATTGGTTTAGAAATGCAGGCAGTCCTCAACTTACAACAGTTCATTTAACGATCATTCAAAGTTACTATACCATTGAAATCTATTTATGACCATTTTTCACACTTATAACCATTGGGGCATCCCCAAGATCATGTGATCAAAATTCGGATGCTCAGCAACTGACTTGTATTTATGACGGTTGCAGTGTCCCGGGGTCATGTGATCGCCTTTTTGCAACCTTCTGACAAGCAAAGTCAATGGGGAATCCAGATTCACTTAATAACCGGGTTACTAACTTAACAACTTCAGTGATCACTCAACTGTGAAACAAAACATAAAATGGGGAGAAATTCACTTAACAAATGTTTCACTTAGCAACAAAAAAATGGCTCAATTGTGGTCATAAGTCGAGGACTAGCTGTAGTCATCTGTTCAGTTAACATCACAAGAATTAAAGCAGCCAATAATATGCATAGCCATAGAAAAGAGCACTGTATTCCAAGTAAAAGTAAAAGACCACATTTGCAAAGTAAAGCATCAAAATAGGTATGATTCATACCCATCTTTGTATTTTACCCAAACCCATTTTGAGAACAACTAAAAATGAAACTGTTAACTACAGTGTATTAAATGCTCTCCTGCCAGTCCCAGTTTCTGAAAGAGAGGCTTATGGCAAATTATTAGCAATACAACTGAAAACCCAAATTTAACATTCAAGAAAATCCAAGTTAGTTAGCCAGTGCAACAGTGCTACAAAGACTATGTTTCAAGTATTACAAAGTCTGTGTGGCCATCATAGAGAAGGTTCAATAACAAGTAACCACTGCCTTCCTTTTAGCAGAGGGCACCTGCAATAGGGATTCTACAATTTGATGTAGCTCATTTCTCTTCTAAGGGTAAAAGGAAGGCTTATCAGTGATTTGAAACTGAGAGATAAAAATCCGGGTTGTTCACTTTCTCTTGGTGAATTCCTTTTCCTCTCGAGTTCTTTCTTTCTCGTTGGTTTATCAAACTGCAAATGTCCATCAATTCTTATCCTGGTGATTCTAAACAGGAAATGGATCAAAGGTATTGTTTGACATGAGATGGAACTCGGCCAATGGCACCGCTTTGAATCTCCCGCAGTCTGAACGGACCAATCACGGGAGATTCTTAGCGAGCCAATCGGCGCGGCTTGCCTGACCAATCGGAGAGCCCCGCGCTTTGGCCAATCAAAGCGCGGGGATCTCGAGTATGTTAATGAAGGACAGAACAGAACTGAATGATGAAAATTAGTCATTTTTGGTTCAGTCACTGGAATGGGACAACTTGCTGCAGCCAATTCACCAAAGCCAACTCATCACAGCCAATTTGCCATGGCCAGCTCACACAGGATAACTGACTGCAGGACAATTCAACAATTAAATTTAATTATTTAAAATAATTTTTAAACTATTTTAATTTGTGTCATTTAATTTCATCCCTCCTTTAACATCCTTTCTTTAATGTTTCTATTGGTTTATTTCTTCGATGTTAGTGTAACTCTTGTCCTGTGGTGAGTTGTCTTGTAGTGTGTTGGCAATGGTGAGTTGAGAGGGTGCGGAGAGTTGTTGTAGACCTCCAGTCACTACAACATGGAATTAAAGCTTCTTATATATGAAGCAGGTAAACTGTTTTTGTCTTTCTCCATTTTTCCATTCAGAAATACACTTATACCCATAGCATTTTCCCTTCCTAAGGTGAAAAAAACACAGATTCCTCCATCAATGGGAAAACATTCAGACTGAAATAATTTTTAGTGGAAAGAGAAGAAATATGTATACTGCTTCACTTATTCTCCATACAATGCTATGTATTTGTTTTAGAGCAAAATATGCAGTTGTAGATCATATGACAAATGAACCAATAAAATACAGAGAAAATAGGCATTTCATGTATTTCCTAGCTCCTTTCTAAGGAAAATTATGTAGGTCTTTCTTTACATAATAATCTTATATTGTATCGAGCTGGAGCCTATAAAAGCTAACATAAAACAATTCTCATTTAATTAAAAATACTAATAGGAAAAATTTCAGAGAGGCAAAATGTGACTTGAAAACAGCAAGGTAGGAATTATTTTATATAACTATAGGGTTGCCTTAGAGGAAGTGGAAACTATTCACTCTCCATACATTAGATAATTATAGTAATAGTAGTTAACTTGACAGAATATCATAAGATCTGACTCATGTTTGTTAAAAGGCTTTTATGTGTTCTTGAAATGTTAGCCAATGGTAAGGTGGAAGCACCATTAAGCATATACAAAGTTCGCAGCTCTACCTTTGAGAGCATTAGAAAAAAATATCTTTACGAATGCAACCAAAATGAATTAGAGCTAATGGAACAGATTTGCTTCCTATTCTTTGAATAGCTATATAGCCACTACCTAGAGCATCCTATATAGAGTCATCACTTGTAGCTCTTAAGCCCTGCAGTACTACACTCAAAGAGACAATTGTGATCTGGCATAGACACAAGTAATAAGATTCTTGACCCTAGATACAGCAGAATTGAACAAACCTAGGCCATTTGTAAACCCCAAACCCTGCAAATGCCCTTCAAAAGTTTTGCATCATTTTAATGGGGAAAAAATGATAAAATGACTAAATGTACATGGAGTAATCATACTACTTGTATTTAATCAATGTAATGCAATTTTAATTATACTGATTCAGTCAATTAAATTAGATTAAATTTCATTTTTGTTCTTCTTCCATCTACTTTTCCATGTGCAATTTCCATCCTTCCATTCAAATGCCATTTTTAGACTGAAAAATTCAGTATACAGCTCCCTGCATTAGTAATATTGTTTATGAAACTATGAAAGTATTCTTCCCTTAAAGTAGGGATGAGAAAGAAAAGTTTTACATTTAAATTTATTGCAAATGTACTAATTTTACATTGTTCAAACAATATGTGAATTTAGTCCTATCTATTCTTTGACACATTTGCAGCTGTCCAGATTATATGATCCAACTGACCAATTTCTTTTAAAAAGACAAATTGTCTACAAATTTATTCCATGAATATATATATCTCCCTCAATGTGTGTGTGTGTGTGTGTGTGTGTACATGTACATAAACACATATACAGATTAAATATGTCTTCCTACCCCGGTTCTGTTGTACTGCCTTGGCACATTTTAATGGGGAAAAAATGATAAAATGACTAAATGTACATGGAGTAATCATACTACTTGTATTTAATCAATGTAATGCAATTTTAATTATACTGATTCAGTCAATTAAATTAGATTAAATTTCATTTTTATTCTTCTTCCATCTACTTTTCCAGGTGCAATTTCCATCCTTCCATTCAAACACCAAATGCCATTTTTAGACTGAAAAATTCAGTATACAGTTCCCTGCATTAGTAATATTGTTTATGAAACTATGAAAGTATTCTTCCCTTCAAGAATATATATATATAACAGCAATGTTACATACATATAACAGCAATGTAGAAAGTTATTAGAGAAAAGGTGATGATAAACAATTCTTATTCTTTTCCAAGAAAACCACATGGGTAGAAAATTTAGCATAAATTTTGATGAGCCATTTGATGAGTCCCACAAGTCAACATAATGCTGTGGAAAATTTGACAATCTTTCAGAATATTAATGGTTTTAATGACATGGCTATTCTAGTCCTTGAGATGTTTAGTTCATGAAGTTGCTATGTAAGAAAAGATAATCTGGAGCAGCAAAAAGATAATTACAGTGGAAATATTGAACATGGGTCAGCACAACACAATGAAAGATGAAATGAATTGACTACACGTTGACATTTTAGGCATCATCAAAATGATGTGGATCAGGCCTGGACATTTTCAAGTTATCACATTGGTTATTGCTCATGACATGAAAACAAAGGAGGGCTGATGCTTTCTTGGTTAGGAAAGGCACAGCAAGAGCACTGCTTGACAATATTGCAATCAATGACCAAATAATAACACTCTTCATGGCCAATTCTTTAATGCAGGCCTGGTACCGGGCTGTGGACCATTTGAAACCATTCAAAACAAGTGGCAGACAAGCATGTGCAGCTCCATTTGTGTAAATGGTAACCACTCACACTCATGCACAAAGCTCCATTTTTGTGAATGGTTGGAAATATCAAGCAGGAAAAACTAGTTAGACTGAATGACCCAAGAAACCAAAATTAATTCAGAATTCTCGCTCAAGACACAAATGACAAGGCTCAGATTATCCTAATTCAGAGATATGTGAAACTTCAGCTCCTTAAAGAACACTATAATGATGGAGAAGGTATAATAAATGAGAAATCAAGGACATCCAATGGTGAAGTGAATGGACTCAATTACATATGCAATGAATGCAGCATTGAAAGACTTGAAGGTCCAGGTTGGAAACAAATCCTCCTAGAGAAAATCTATGTGGGTGCTAAGAATTAGCATCAACTCAGTGGCATACAATCAAAATTTAGTGTTTGTATGGTGGGTGGGCAGGTGAATAAATAGTTACTTGTGTGATTAATACAAAGAAGTTTTTAAAGAAATTTCTCCAAGTGTTGTGAAAGTAGAATCAACCAAAAAATGGAAAAACTGAAAGACAACAAGATGAGTCAATTCATTCTTCTCTATTACAGAATCATGAAAAGCTGTTGCAGCTAGCAAGAAAGTACATATATGTGCTCAAAAAATATACCATCCTAGCTTCAAGGACACACTACCAGGAAATATCTGTTTCCAGACATGATTTGTATTCCCAGTGTGCACATTATTTTGAAAACCTTGGCCTTCTTTTACCTGGTTTTAAGTGGCAGGAGGAGAAAAACAAATGCCTGGACTTCATGGAAGTATAGCTACAAAGGCAAAGGCTTACTCTTTCTGTCACCATCTGCTGTTGCCTTTGGCTCTCAGCACCTTGCTCTGTATGTACCACCCAGCCAGACATGCTAGTCTTTCTAGACAATAAATAGGAGCTAAGCTTAGGAGAAGTAAGATAGATTCTCATAATTTTCCCTCAGGCAACACTTTCTTATAGGAAATGGAAGCTATTGTTGAATTGGCAAGATAGAGGGGACAGAAGGAGACTTAAAATAAAAAGAACTCTGGGAAGAAGGATAAGAAATGGAGTTCATAATGGCTGACAAACCAATGCAGATCTAGACAGTATCAGATGTTGAAAGTCTGCTGTTTCTGGGAGAATTCAACTTGAAGCCTTTTAAGAAATCCTGAGTTGGAAAGTGCTGAAGACCCACTTCAGCAGGTACAGATTTTAGGATACGGCATCCACAGAGGTCATGCAATCAGTGATGTACAAGAGCAATAAATCACATTATACACACAGAAACACTATAAGTTTACATAAAATATCCCCATAATATAGCACATAAGATGCTGAGCTTGTTGATCAAAAGGTCAACAGTTCAGTGGTTCAAATCCCTAGTGCCGCATAATGGGGTGAGCTCCCGTTACTTGTCCCAGCTTCTGCCAACCTAGCAGTTCTAAAGCATGTAAAAATGAAAGTAGAAAAATAGGGAGCACTTTAGTGCGTTCTGTGTGCCTTTGGCATTTAACCACATGATCATGGAGACGCCTTTGGACAGCGCTGGCTCTTTGGCTTTGAAACAGAGATGAGCAGCACCCCCTAGAGTCAGGAACGGCTAGCACATATTGTGTGATAGGAACCTTTACCTTTAATATAGCACCATATAGTCTCAATAGGATAGATGTTATAATTTAATACCTAAGGAAGCTAATCATTTAACTGCTTCTGGTATGGCTGTAATAGATCATCTCAGGTGCCTTGAACTTTCCCAAGGAGACATTTTCAAACTATATGTATTATTATTTGGTCCAGTTCACCACCATCACAGTGTGAGTTCTCAACCATTCCCTACTTAAAGAATTTTCTCTTAGTCCTGTCATGGCCTGTCTTGATTCTATTCAGGTGGCTTCATCTTTTTCAGGCAACTGCATTCCTGGAAGTAGTTTTATTGGATCTGCATGATCTGTTTGATTATGGTTGTTAAGGATCACCCATTTTAATTGCAATTCTTCACCTAGATCCTAGGACTGAGGTATATTGTCCTAAATTGACTTTCCTAGACTTAAGCCATACCCATGCCATCCTGGGGAATTCTGGAGAATTTTGGCAGTTGAAGTCTACAGTCTTAAAGTTGTCAAGGTTGGACACTCCTTGAGAGAAGGTAATAGGGAGAAAATGAAGAGCTTGTGTTGCTTTGCTTGCTGACTAAAAAGAGGAAAAAAGTAAATCTGATGTGTGTTTTAGATCAAAATCTGAAGAGATCATAAAAGCTGGTAACACTGTTCTTGTCCAAATGGCAAGAATATTTACTATCTAAAAGACCCAATTATTTTGTGAAAGATCTAATAATTCTGAGAAGTAGTTGATGGACTAGCCAACTGACCTTTGCCATAGTCACGGATTTGCTCTCAACCCTGATAGAATGCTATCTATTGTTCAGCATGCATGCTTAGAAACATGTTCCCATTTCCCCACTCCCTTCAGGAAGATATCATTAGCATTCATTAGCTTTCATTAAAATATCTGTTTAGAAGTATTGGCATATTACGCTGTCTTATTTCTGATACTACAGAAGAGATTTCACTTTAATGCAGCAGCAAATGAACATTGCCTGCAGAAGAATTGATGTCAAGGTCTTCATTCTGAAAAATAATAAATGATTTAATGGTGTAGATGATTGCCTAAGTAAAATGAAGTTAAACTTCCTTATATGCAGTTTGAAAAATAAAGGACATGGAATAGTATCATCTTGACAGATAAATAATAACATTTTTTTAAAAAGTGCAGCCAAGAAGAATAATATGAAACAACCAGCTCAACAAAAAGGGTGATGTTTTGAAGGGTGAAGGGGAAGAAATCTCTGTGTATATGTATATAATGAGTGGGAAAGTGACAAAACATTTTTAAAAAGCAACAAAAGGAGACACAAATAAAGTACCATTAAAGTAATTACATTTTCAATCCAAGAACAAAGATGTTGGGTCAGATTCTGCCTTCAGTTACAATCTGGCAACAGGAAATCAATATCGGTATATTGGGCATTTGTAACTGAAAGAGATCTTGGTCTATGTTCATTGCTGAAAAGCGTTTTGTTAACTCTATCAGCTTATCAAGCTGGGAGTTTTGCTTTGCATAGCATTACTTCATACCCTCACTTTTAAAAAAAATATTCAATTTTAGGATCTAAACGCACCCACAAAAAATATACTTCTAACTGCTGTTGAATGCACCACACACCCTCTGTGAGTTGTTTCAATTATATGTGTAGGTGTCTGGTACTAGCCACAGTAACATTGCATGCATCTGTAGCAGAGGTGGTATTCAACCAGTTCAGACTGGCTCAGGTGAACCGGTAGTGGTGATTTGGCAGAGGTTGCCGAACTGATGGCAACCCCTGGCTGTCCATGCCCCCAACCTGGTCTCCCAGTCACTCGGTCACCCACTTGTCCCGGTCGCTCTCCTAGCTTTCCCTACCATGTGATGACCATGGTGCAGCTTGGGCGGATGTCCCAGCGCTGCTGCACATGCACATTGTGTACATGTGCAGCTGCTACACATGCAGTGCGCATGTGCAGCAACCCCGGGACATCTGCCTGTGTGCCCACCCTCCCGGAGCACGTTTTCTTCCTTCTCGCCTCTTCCAGCCCGGCCCAGCCAGCCAACAGGTGGGTGGGAGAAGCCTCCCTTGTCATGTGATGCCTGCAGCTGCTGTGTGATGTTTTTGGTGTGGCTGCTGGACTGCAGGTGGGGGATGGGGATGGGCAATTAGGGAGCATGACTCTTCGCTGCCCGCATGGCCCCTTTGCCTGCCACCCCTTCCCTCTCCCATCCGCAGCCCCTTTGTTGGACCCAGAACAATCACCCTTGGTTGGGCCCGCCATGCCCACCTAGTCACACCTGTGTCAGCAACAGGTATTATCATTTTGAAGTTGAGGGAGAAGTTGGGGGAGGAGGTGGAGGGTCCTGCAGTGACCGGCAGAGGAGAGCTGCTGAGAAGAAGGGAAGTGGCCTTTTAATGTCTGACCCAGCATTCAGGCCGGCGGGCCATGGGAAGTCAGAGCACCAAGGGAAAGGGGGGTTGCCAGGGGGAGCCACCCTCTCCACACCAAATTGGGACCATTTGGAGTAATCCTAGGAATTGGGTGAGTCGAGCCGCAGCCCCTTGCCTTCTTAGCTCAGTGAATGGCTATTTCTTCAGGAGGAGGCCTGCGGAGGGGGGAGGTCTACGTGAGTGACTCCTCTGGTGTCTCCGCCAGGTTATTTGGACACTTATAAGTGAGTTAAAAGTGCTGCTGTCACACATCAGCCCAGCCCTCACCCCGTGGCTCTGTAAAGCCAACTCCAAAGAAGCGGGCATTCAGGTGAACCATGAGTACAATGCTCACTTGGATCCCAGCCACTCCAGGCCATCTGATCTCAAAGCCCCTTGAGCCGGCTGAGGCGGGAGCCACCATTCCCAGGCTTCTACTTGCCCGTGCTCAGTCACCATCTCTTCACCTTGCCTGAAGCAGCTATTCCTGCCCCCCACCCTCGCCTCCCTCGCTTGGCCTGAGAAGGTAAGGGTGATGGCAGGGGATAGCGAATTGGCTGGGTCCCTATCTTCCCCTCTCTCTCCCCCATTCACTGTGTCTGTATGTGTGTGTGTCTGTGTATCTCCCTCAAAGCCGCAGTTGGGCCAAGCCAGCAAGCTTTCCTTGGAGCTCTTCACTATTTCTTTCATTTCTTCTTTTTGGAATCCAGACTGGCTGAACAACGATTGCCAGCCATGGTGGAAGCATCCCTTCAGCTGACCCTTCTCCTCCTCCTCCTCTCGTGAGCAGCAGCCATGGCAGGGCTGGAAAGGGCCCTGCACATGCAAGGGGAGACGCTCCTTAAGCAAGTGCCAAAGCACAGCAAAACCGGGCATGGGGCATGCAGTTGCTTGCTTGAGGAGTGATGTATGATGATGCCATGAAGCCTATGTTGCTACTCCAACCTCCTCACATATACACATATACCCACAATTTCAAGCAGAAGTCTTAAGGGGTGTACATAAATCAGGGGTGGGCAAACTACGGCCCGCGGGCCACATCCAGCCCATTGGTCTGTCCAATCTGGCCCGTCCCTGAAAAAAAATCGCTGGGCATGACATATTGCCCTGTGCCGCGTGGCCCCCAAAGCTGCAAAACAGTGCGGAATGCACTCGGGGTAGGAAAGAAAAGAAGAACTTTGCAAAGGCCTCAGCTGGGAGTTCGAAATCACCTTCAAGTGCAACCTCTCCAAAGGTGAATCCCTGCCGATCCCCCTTTTTTTTCCGGGGCTTCCAGGCTTAAACTTTGCAAAGGCAAAGTTTGCAGGCTGGAGCGTCTTCCCGCCGAGGAGCGGGAAGGGTTCCGCCCAGCGGGCGGGCGGGCTGCTTGGAGCGGGCTGCTTGGAGCCACCTAAAGCTAGGCTGCTGCTGGTGGAGCCTTGCCCTACCTTGGTGCCCCATTTCCTGGCTGGGCGGTCCTGCTTGGGTGGCACTTTAAAAGCCTGCTCCCAGCACCCGAGCAACTTCCCAACAACTTTTGGCTTCCTTTTAACTCGCGGGTGCTTGTGCCTGGCCCCGAGCTGCACGGCGGAGGGAAACCCAGAGCGCCGCTGGGTCGCTTCCTCCAAGCAGCCTGCCCACCCGCCGGGTAGAACCGTTCCCACTCCTCGGTGGGAAGATGCTCCCGCCTGCAAACTTTGCCTGTGCAAAGTTTAAGCCTGGAAGCCCCGGAACCCCGAGCAACTTCCCAGCAACTTTCAGCTTCCTTTTAACTCATGGGCGCTCGTGCCTGGCCCCAAGCCGCACAGCGGATGGGAAGCCCAGCGGGCAGATGGGTGGGTGGGCTGCTTGGAGGAGGCGACCTGGCAGCGCTCTGGGCTTCCCCTCTGCCGCATGGCTCGGGGCCAGGCGCAAGCGCCTGCAAGTTAAAAGGAAGCTGAAAGTTGCTGGGAAGTTGCTCGAGTGCTGGGAGCAGGCTTTTAAGAGCTGCGCCCCAAGGAGCAACTGGTGGCCGGAGCGGCCGGGACTCGCAGTGGTGGCAAGGGGATGACCTGCGCAGGGGGGGCCTGGGGCAATTTTCTCCCATGTCTGGCTTTGGAGCGGCCTGCCGTGCAATCTTGGGCATCTGGCTCGCTGCATCCTGGGCGCGCCTTTCCCTCACCTCTTGGCCAGCAGCAGCAGCAGCAGCTCCACTGCCGCCTCCTTCCTCCCCAACGCCCACTGTTGTGATGCGTATTCCCGTATACCCGAGCATCAGCAGGCACTTCACACCTCCCTCCACGGCCTTCCCCTGTGGTAAGATGGGAGAGAACAGTGGTTCACAGTATATACGTGGGCACCGGAGGAGTTATGTTTTGGGAAGTGGGCGTTTATTTCTTTCTTATCTTATAAGTGGCCAACTTTTGTAAGCTGAGGGGGTACATTCATACACACACACACACACACACACACACAGTCATTTATTCATAGGGGAAGATTCTGTCTGTCTATCTATTTATCTATCTATCTATCTATCTATCTATCCATCTATCTATCTATTTATCTATGTTGTGTTTTTAATCGGAAGAATATCATGTCTGCGTATTAGGCACAGTGACTTGATTTTGCAGAGCTGTGTGCTGACCCGGCCTGACTGTCAAATTTTAAAAGTCAATGCGGCCCCCGAGCCAAAAAGTTTGCCCACCCCTGGCATAAATGCACAATCATGCCTACCATTCCTGTCCTATTGTCCCCATTTATTCATACCCATTTCCTGTATGTTTATACTTATACCTGTTATCTTGTAAATGATCGACAAATCAAAATAAATAAATGAAGAAAGAAAGAAAGAAAGAAAGAAAGAAAGAAAGAAAGAAAGAAAGAAAGAAAGAAAGAAAGAAAGAAAGAAAGAAAGAAGTCATCCTGCTCAGCTGAGGTTAAACCAATAGGGATGAGATTACTCGCATCCTCCTTTTTTGGACCAAAACACTCTACTTTCCTTTTCTAATTTGGCCATTATCTCCCAGGTTTGAGTCCATTCTGGTCCTTGAGGCCTTCTCTCTTCCCAATTCCCTGGCCTTCTCAGAGACCCACTATTTCTTTTCAGCAGTGGCTTTATGCCTTTATGCCATCTTTCCCACCACCCCATGGTATTTACTGGAAGATGCTGTTCTCAAAGTGTCAAAATATTATACAGTGCCCTTTATCTTGTTGATCAATAGGAACATTAGGAGTAGATACAAAGGTCTCTCTTTGGCCACCGTTGCTCTACTTTGCACCAATTGAAAGACTCATGGGCTTGCTTCCTACGTTCTTCTCTCCCCCCCCCCTCCCCACCTGCACAACTAGGAATTGCTCTAAGATGTAAGTAATTTCCTAAATATCTGTTTCTTGTGGTTTAGGACCTTAAGGATTAAAAACAAAATTCTCCTGTTGGACTTGATATTACTTACACAAATATCTCTAATACTCATAGCAGTGAATCATTTGAAAGATACCATGTAGTTATCTCAACTTTTTTTTTTTTTGAAGATGTTTTCCATTCAGTAGTCTGTTCTTCTCTTGACCTGCTCATAAAACTATTTTATTGCAGCATCTTTTCCTTGATTTAGCCTATCTTCAAGGGACATACCTGGTCCTTCAGCAAATTCACTCCATTCTTGCTTGAAGCATCACTATTGGCATTTGTTTTTCCTTTTGTCTGATGACATGCCAGAGAGATAGACAACATATCCAAAGGAATGGACCAATTACTTGTTTTCCAAACTCAGCACGTACAAAATCAGGATAGTACCAGCTGGCAATGACTTAGAACAGACACAACAGAGGCAGAATGAAGATCAGCAATGGAGCTGCAAATTTCATGCTCTTATCGATTTCTGCTGACTCAGGGATGGATAAATAGCATCATCCTCAGAATTAGAAATCACATCCAATGATGATTCTTTTATTTATCCTGTGTGTGTATGTGTAGAAAGGGACTATATATAGTGTATGACAGTATGGATTTCATTTATTATGGATATATATGTGGATTTAATTATATTAAATGAAAAACAATAATCTATCTAATTATAATCCATTTAAAAGGAAAAACATATAAGCATTTTGTTACATTGAAAGTAAATCCATGTGCATTTTTTATTTTTCACTCAACTAGCAAAATTTCTGCTTCAATTGTAACAGATAAAAATAATAATTCCATAAGCTTTAATGTTTGAACAAAATAAAACAAAAAATGAAATTAATGTAGAACTAGGTTACCTTTTGGAAACCAGCTTTGCTTACCTTCTTATGCAATTTGTAAAAAAATCCCTTTCTGTGGTGAGTTACAAATATGGGTGTACTAAGCATTTAAAGGAAAGACATCCTTTCAGTCTGAAGGCAGAGGTCAGGACTAAATTGCAAATACAGGTATTGTTTCCAACCATTAAATTGGAAGTATAAAGAAACATATTGTCCATTTGCCATTGTTAGTGATAAGCCGCTACTGCTTTACTGCCACACATAAAAGCACATTCAGAGCTTCCTGGTTTTAAATATGTAGCATTCCTCATATGTAATGCCTACAAGGTTCAGACCGAGCAGAAAATTGACATTCTCCAATTTCTCAGAAATTCTGAAATGCAAAAGATCATAGATGGGACGGCATGTTGAAGAAGGGATCAGATAAGACATAAATTGTTCTTGTTTGAGTGTCAAAGAAATTGGCAATCTATCACCTTTCCACCATTGCTGTATTCACATTCATCTAATTCTTCTTCACCTACTACAGAGAGGACATTCTTGAGATTATGCTGGGTGGATGTGCTTCAGTGGTTTTAAAATGCTTACTTTCATCTGTTGCCACTTCACCTGGGTAATCCTCAATGGGAGATTATTTTATCCTCCATTACCTTCACAATGACCTTTGACAGAAGCAGAGCTATAATGAAATCCCTGGTTGAAGCCAGAAATTTTCCTATCATTTTTAAAGTACTGAACAATCTTCCCCTCTCACTGCTCTTTCCACTGGACCTGCTAGTTTATGTGACCTGTAGTCTCTCTCAATCCATAATGATACTGCAGTCAAAATGAAAAAGTGCCTTTTTTTCTCTTGCAGGAGGAAAAAGGGGAGGGAGTCCCTGGATTCAATTGAAATCACTGTGATAAAAGATAAGAGTGTGACCTAGCCATTTTAGCTCAATTTCAGTGTTCTTTCATGTAGTATATTCATCTGATTAAAATCACAATTGAGGCTGATAACCTGTCAGTTTAACAAATCTTAAAAGGTCCTGTGTTCTTCAGTGACATTCAGAAGGGTGAAACCTGCTCTTTTTCAAAAATTTATTTGCCCTTATATGAGCCAAAAAGAAAAAAGAGGGTAATTACAATCTAATTCGGCTTTTAGTAGATTCAGCACAAAATGGGTCAACCTGTGTTTAAAGTACCTATTGGTTTAATGTACATAACTGATCAATTGCTTTCATATACTACTTAACAGAACTAGCCCAGTGTCCAAATCTCAGTAATTTAATTCTCAGAAACTTTCTTCTGCATTACTCTAAATATGTGCTTGTTTCTTTTCAATAACTTTCAGTAGCATTGTTTAAGTTGACTATGCAGCTGTGAGATGGCTAGTTGTGTCTGTTTTCCTTTCTTTCTGATATCCATTTTCATTATTTTACAGTCGTTTTGACTGCCCCACATCTTAGCCCAAGGTACTAGTATCTATGATTCTGAAGTGAATTCTTTGGAATACATGCTGCCTTTATGTAAGAACAGTGACTTTCTTCCCTGGAAGCCCTAGAGCATGGTTGTGGGATTATAGCATGCACAAATGTTAGGCTTAGAGTTAGGACTGTACGAAGATTCTTTACGCCAATGTGGGAAAACTCTGGTCCTCTCATTGTAATTTGATTCACAGTTGAATTGAAAGGTGACAACAATGACAATTCATACTCTGCCTCTAAAGGACTTGAGTTATTCATCTCAGCCGTCCTTGAAATGCATTTTTTCATGGAAAAGTCTAGCACAGTGCCTCTTGGGCTCCCAGTATTCTCATAGTCAGGACACAATTATCTGCATATCTGCTTATCTTCAAAGACCATTTCTGAGACTTTCTGGAATGCAATATCTGAAGGCCTCTGAGGACTGATTCACAAATGGATGCATGTGGAAACTTGTCATTCATTGCTGAACATGCCCATTTATGTTTCTGAATAGTATTACGTTTTCTGTGAAACAAAGTAACATGAAAGCTCTTTCTGTTGTCTCCCATTTTGTACATTAAGAACTATTGTGAAGGAAATCCTCAAGAAAAGGGATGGGGTGTAATAGGGAAAGATTCCCATAAAAGAGCAAAACACAAAAACCCCTTAAGTTGACATGTTAGGAAATTAGCCTGGAGAAAAATTCGTACTACAATTTTTAAATAAGGATGCACAGTGCTTGTGCTAGAAGACTGATTAACTGGTGGGTGTGAAAAGTTCTTTCATCCCAATTTTAATTCCCTCCATTCTTTTCTTGTCTGTTTTGCATCAGTGCAAAGTTTCCAACAGCGACAGTCAGCAGATTTTAGGAAAAAGAGCTTACAAAAGACGAAAGCTTAATATTTCACAGATTTGGAAGACACCAGCTGAATATTTACGACTAGATAATATTTATTTTGCTAGACAAGCTTAAAAGACTTTTCCTTCCATCACTAGGCAATTGTTTATGGAAAAGAAAAGAACAATGTCTAGTGTACAGTCAATATATCATATATATTAAAATTAAGGGTTAGACATTCAATTCTCCTGCTGATCCTCCACTCCAAAGAGTAGGATTGTAACTCAGCACTAGAGCACATTTCCATTTGAGAAAAGTTTCAACAGTCCAGTAATCCAGGCAAGATGCTAGCTGAGAACCTGGAGAGACTCTGCCATGCAGTTTAACCTCCTTGTGTTTTCCTGTAGGAAGTCATGTAGGAAGCCTTGGAGAAATGATTCAGAAACTATTACAAAAACAAAATATGCAAAAGGAGGCTTTCAGTCCAGGAAAAGAGAGTATTAAGAAGAGATTAAGGCAGATTTCTCCCTAGCTCTCTGGGGTATAAGAGAGAAGGGAGGGAAAATTTAGTCAGGTTGGCAAGATTCTGCTACAATGACCTCTCTCAACAAAATATAGCCCCAATCAATGAGCCTCAGAAGGTTGATATATCTCCAGTTTCCATAAAAAGATACTGGGCATTGTAATCAACATTTTTGGGAGAACAATGCTGGAAGCAATAAAAAGTGTCTTGGTCTGATCTCCAAACTTGGCAACTTTAATACTTGTGGACTTCAACTCCAAAAATTCTCTAGCCAACCATACTGGCTGGGGAATTCTGGGAGCTGAAGTCCACAAGTCTTAAAGATGTCAAGTTTGGAGACTACCCTGGCCTGATTCAAGGCAGACTAGTTTCCTATGATTTGAAGATCACGGTCCTTAAAGTAATTTCCAGTTTTTTTATATATAGCACAGAGTTTGCCCTTGGAAGTCAAAGGACCTATTTAATATGGTTTGATGTCATTACTGGCATGTATGTTATTCCTAAATAATGTTTCAAGTACAAGGAGGTTGCAAGAGGTGGTTTTAAAGCTTCCTCCTACTGTTGTGTATCCCTTTCCACTTTCTATATATGCAAATCAGCTTTCTAAGAGATATATACCTAGACTTCCAGTGTGATTTAGAAGAACTAGGGCTTGATGGAAGAAGGCAACTCTTGTGTGCTAAGATTTGGGTACCAGGTATTTTCAGTTCAGAAAAAGTCCTGCTATGGTTGCTGCTAATCAGGTTCAGCAAATTGTTCCAGAAAACATACAGCTTACAATGGAAGTTTCATTGAAGCCCTGAAAATATTTTCAAAGGTTGCTACTGAATTATAAAGTTTAAGTTGACAGAAATTGAAAATAGAAAAATGAAGCAGGATAGGAAGAGAATTGACACTTATCAACTTTGGTGGTGTAGAAGACTCCTGAGAATGCCATAGACAGAAAAAAAATTGAAAATATTAAATCAAAGGCTCAAACAAACAAATCAACCCAGTGTTTTCACTTGACAAGGCTCAAATTATCCTACTTCAGACACATAATGCAAAGACTAGCCCTCCAGAAAAAGCTCTTGTTAAGTTTTGAGCATGGGCGAGAAAGAATGGAGACAAGCCTCTGAACGGTGAACTTCAGCTCTTTATTTACATAGTGACTTCTTCAATTCAACAGGAGTAAAACCCGCCTTATATAGGCAAACCCTGTAACGTTTAACAAATACCGAGCTAGAAACACTAGCTCTTATAACCAATAAAACTCTCTGTTAAGGGCTAATTGGATTCCCCGGAACGGGCCAATCCGGTCCAGCCGCTTAACAGCTAATCAGAAGTGCAGGGCCAGAACCCTGCACTTACTCCAAGCTCACACTTTATTAATCTTATTGCATACACAACAGCTCTAAATTATTTATTTGTTTGTTTGTTAAACATGTACAAAATAACAAGTATAAGTATGAACATAAACAAGAACAAGAGAGTAAATATAGATAAATGGGGACAGTAAGGCAGCGACAGTAGGCATGCTGGTGTGCTTATGCACACCCTCTTTAAGGATCTCTTAGGAATGGGGTGAGATAAACAGTTTGAGGTTGAAGCTGTGAGGGGTTGAGGCTGTAATACAACGGAATTGGGTAGGGCACTCCAGGTGTTGACTACTCTGTTGCTGAAGTCATATTTTCTGCAATTGAGTTTGGAGCGATTTACTATGAGGTTGTATCAGTTGTTTGCCCATGTATTATTGTGATTGAGGCTGAAGAAGTCATTGACAAGCAAGATGTTATAGCAGACAATTTTGTGAACTATGCTTAGATCAGACCGCAAGTGGTGCAGTTTCAGATTGTCCAGGCCCAAAATTTCAAGCCTAGAGGCATAGGGAATTCTATTGTGAGTAGAGGAGTAGAAAACTTTTCTCAAGAAATATCTCTGAACCCACTCAATTGTATTAATGTCCAATATACAGTGTGGGAAAAGTTAGAAGGAAAGAGCAGGAGAAAACAACCAGCAGCAAGATGGATGGTTATATTGGGTGCAATGTTGTAAGGCAGCGTTCCAGAGGTGGTAGGTTTTGACCAGTTCTGGAGAACCAGAAGCAGAAATTGTGAGTAGTTTAGAGAACCAGCCAATACCACCTCTGAGTGGAGATTTTACAGTATCCTTCCCCTGCCACACCCACCAAGCCACGCCCACAGCACCAGTAGCAAAAAAATTTGAATCCCACCACTGCGTTCCCCAATCTTTCTGGATCGGCAGACTAGTGGAGGCAGCAGGGAGGGAGAGGGGGTGATTATGCACGGGCATGCCACTTTCACAAATGTTGTGTCTTCGGAAATGATGCCAGGAGTCGGTGACTTAGTATCAAGCTCTTTTATTGATGTGGGAACCGAACTGGCGCTATAGGAAAAGTTCGCGGCTTTTATTCCTTTAGCCGCGGCGGCCGCGGCCAATGGCACCACTTTGAATCTCCCGCGATTCGAATAGACCAATCGCGGGAGATTCCTAGCGAGCCAATCGGCGCGGCTCGCCTAACCAATCAAAGTGCCCCGCGCTTTGGCCAATCAAAGCGCGGGGATCTCAAGAATGCTAATGAGGGGACAGAACACCCCTCCCCTCTTGGTTTAGTCCTTACGTCGCGTAGTCACGTAGGTAGGCGGGGCTCCGTCTGGACCTCCGTACTGGACCTGCGCAGCTCAGTGGTAGGTTGGATCCCAGCCGGTTCGGTTGGGGTCTCTGCTTCTCCGGATGCCGTCGTGGGAACCGGCTGGTTGGTCGGGCCGGGCCACTCTCTGTAGCTTCCTCCTGGGCTTCCCGGGTTGGTTGAGCTGCGGGTTTCACCGCTCCCACTCGGTCTCCCCAGGTTGGTCGAGCCGGCCTGGCTGTCTCTTCTTGGCGAGGGGTCGTGCTGGCTGCTTTCCGATAAGTATGGTTGGTTTATTCTTCTTTGGTTTTCGTCCCCTGGGTATTCCCTTCCCCCTTGGTTTGTGTTGTGGGGGTTGGTTTTGCCTGCTTGTGCGTCGGTGGTCTCTTGGGTGGTTGTCCTTGATCTTAATTGGTCGATGTGGTGTTTCCATGCTCGTCCGTCTGTTGTTTGTAGCCGGTACGAGTGTGGGCCTGTTATTTGTGTGATGACGGCCGGTACCCATAACGGGTCTCCCGTCAGGTTTTTTGCATACACGGGGTCGCCTGGTGCGAAGGTTCGGTGTTTGCTGGTTGAGTCTGGGGGCTTCTCTGGGTTATACGTGGGGTGTAATCTGTCAAGTGGGGACCTTAATTTCCTCCCCATTAACAGTTCAGCTGGGCTCTTATTCGTTGTGGTATTTGGGGTTATCTGTTGGGTGAAGAGTAATTTATTTATTTTATCCTGGATATCCCCGTGGTCTATTTTCCGGATGGTTTTCTCAGTGAATTGCACCATCCGTTCCGCCCTACCGTTCGCCGCCGGATGCGCCGGTGCTGTCAGCGTGTGTCGGATGCCCCTTTCCGCTAGGAATTTTTCGAATTCTAGCGAGGTGAATTGGGGCCCATTGTCGGAAATGACGACATCTGGGAGGCCGTGCGTTGCAAAGAGTTTGCAGAGTTCCTTGATCACGGCCTCCGTGATTGTTGTTCTCATGTTGCTTACCTCCAGCCAGTTGGAGTAAGCGTCTACTGTTATTAGGAAGGTGTGTCCTTTTGTGGGCCCAGCGAAGTCTATGTGGATCCTAGACCAAGGTCCCCTTGGGGTTTCCCACTCTAGGACGGGTGCTGTGGGTGGGCTTGGCCTAGTTTCCTGGCATCGTTGGCACCTTGCTACCCAGGTCTAAATCTGTTTGTCCATCCCTGGCCACCAAGCGTAACTTCTGGTCAGGGCTTTAGTCCTAACGATGCCAGGGTGCCCCTCGTGTAATAGTTCCAGAACCTTCCCTTGTAGTTTTTCTGGAATGACCACCCTATCCCCCCATAGTATGCACCCTTTTAATAACGAGAGTTCCGTTTGCCGGTTCCGGAATGTCTTGACGGACTCATCGTTGTCCCTTTCCGGCCACCCTTTCTCTACCCAATGCAACACCCGCGCCAGATGTTTGTCTTTATTAGTTTCTCGGGCAATGTCTGACACGGTTATGGGGAGGTTGGGTAGAGTCTCTATACTGAGGGTGGTCGTCGTGGGTGCTGGGTCGGTGTCAGGTTCCGGTAGTGGCGAGCGGCTTAAGGCATCTGCATGGGAGATCGTCTTACCCGGTCTGTGTATGAGTCCGTAGTTGTAGGCCGCCAGGAACTCGGACCACCTTGTCATTCGGGGAGACAGAATGTTCCGGGTGGCCCGGTTCCCTGCAAGGATTCCCAGCAGTGGCTTGTGGTCGGTTATGATGGTAAATGTCCGGCCGTAGAGATACTCGTGGAATCTTTTTACTGCGGCAACGATAGCCAGAGCCTCTTTGTCCAGCTGGCTGTAGTTCCGCTCCGGTTTGGTGAGGGTCCTTGAAAAAAACGCGATGGGTGCTTCTTTTCCATCGGGGAGGGTATGGCTGAGGACAGCGCCGACGCCGAAGGGTGATGCGTCGCATGTGACGGCCAGAGGTAGGGTGTCGTTGTACTGTATAAGGATGGCGTCCGAAGTGAGGAGGTCCTTTGTTCTCTGGAAGGTGGCTTGCTCGCGTTTCCCCCAAGTCCAGGTCGCCGCCTTGTCCAGGAGCCTATGCAAAGGCTCCGCCGCCGTCGCCTTTTGGGGCAGGAAAACATTGTAGAAGTTAAGTAGCCCCAGGAATGCCTGTAGCTCCGTCTTCGACTTGGGTGTGGGGGCTTCTTTGATGGCCTTGATTTTTTGGTTTGTGGGGTGAATGCCGTGACGGTTTAGGAGATATCCTAGGAATTCAACCCGTTCCGTGTATAATTGGCATTTCTCCCTCTTTACCTTGAGCCCGGTTTCTTTGAATTTGGTTAGGACCTCCCTTAGGTGACCCTCTAGTTTGGCTTGGTTGGTTGCCAACACTAAGACGTCGTCGAAGTAAGGTACCACCCCCTTGATGCCTTGTAATAGTCTTTCCATTAGGCTTTGGAATATTCCAGGTGCCACGCTGACTCCGAATTGGAGCCGGTTGCATTTAAATGCTCCCCGGTGGGTGACTATGGTTTGCGCTTCTGCCATTTCCTCGTCGACTGGCAACTGTTGTTATGCCTGGGCGAGGTCGAGTTTGGCGAAAACCTTGCCCCCTCCCAGTGAATGCAGTAGGTGTTGCACTACTGGGACGGGGTAGGCGCTTTGTTGCAATGCGCCATTTAGGGTGGCCTTATAGTCCCCACAGATCCTCACCGACCCATCGGGCTTGATCGGGGTGACAATGGGGGTCTCCCACCGGGCGTGGTCTATTGGTTGTAGGACCCCTTGCTTGACGAGCTTGTCAATTTGCTCGTCTATCTTGGGTTTAAGTGCGAATGGCACCCGCCTTGGTTTCAGGCATTTTGGGGGGACGTTTGGGTCTAGGCTGAATGATATAAGGGGCCCTCGGTACTTGCCTAGGTTTCCGTCGAAGACCTCTTGGAATTCCTGGGCTAGTTGTTGCTCCCAGCTGTCGTCGGTGACGTGGTCGATTCCCGTGACTGCAATGCCGAGCGGGGCGAACCATTGCAGTCCCAGTAGGCTTGGGCGGTCGCGATCAACGATTGTCAGGGGAAGCCTTTTGGTGCGCCCTTTATATGTTATGTTGAACTGTCTGGTTCCGACTCCCGGGATGCGGTTTCCCTGGTAGTCTTTTATGATTAGTCTCTGGCTGTCTAGGCCTTTCCTTTGGATGGTAGGCACCAAGCGCTTTATTTCTTGCCATGCTATCATGGAGAGGTAGGACCCGGAGTCCACCTCCATTTTGCATGGCTGGCCTTCGATGCCTACCTCCACGTGGACCTTCTGGGCGTCATTGGTTGTGGCGTGGCCGATGGTGACCGTCTGATGGGTCTCCTCTCTTCGCCGGGTCTCGCCGCCTCGTAGGGATCGTCCGTTCCGGTCCCATCTGTTGTCAGGGGGGCGATCTCTGGTCCGGGGTGGTGTGCTCTCTCTCCTCCGTTCGCTCTGGTCCCATCGGGGTGGGCTGCAGTACTTTTTGAGGTGGCAGATGCGGGCAATGTGTCCCTTCTTGTCACAATGCCGGCAGATCGACTTGAAAAACCGGCATTCGGACCTGGGGTGGTCGCCTCCGCAACCGGCACAGTTGGTCCTCGACTTACGACCCCGCCGGTTCTGTGGGTCGCGGCCTGCCTGGAGGCGATTAATTTCCTCCTCCTCGTTGGAAGTGCCCGATGCCGATGGAAATCGCCCTGGTGGGTGATCATCTCGGGTTGGGCCTCGGCCGACCTTGCAGGGTGGTTGTTCCTGCTGCGATCCCCAGCGTTCAGTCGGCGCATGCGGTCGGCGGATGTTCGGGTTGCTTCGGCGGCTGCGGCTGCGGCGAGGGTATCTGCAAGGTTGATGTTGCCCTTGGCCATCAGCCGACTCTGGAGGACGGGGTCCCACAGGCCGAGCACGATTCAGTCTCGCAGGGCATCGTTCAGGTTGTCGAATTCGCACAGCCCCCCTAGGCGCCGTAGTTCGGCGACGAATTCGCTGAAACTCTCACCCGACCATTGGTCCCGACGGTAGAACTCATTGCGTCGGATTAGGATGGGCACCTCTGGAGCGTAGTGCCGCCGAAGTATTGGCTCGAGGACGTCCCAGTCCATCGCGGTCGTGTCGGCGGGTTTGGCAAGTGCCTTGGCCATCTTAAATACCTCGGTCCCGCAGTGGGTCAGGAAGACAGCTCTCTTCATGGGGCCGGTGGCATCCTTCAGGTCGCTGCACTCGAGGAACATGCGGAATCTGTCGGAGTACAATTCCCAGTCCTCGCTGGCGGGGTTGAAGGGTGCAGGGGGTGCGATTTTCACCATCGTGGCGATTCGTCTGGCTTCTGTCGGACACGTGCTTCGGTTCAGGATCTGGATCCCATCCTCGTCGCCAGTGTTGTGTCTTCGGAAATGATGCCAGGAGTCGGTGACTTAGTATCAAGCTCTTTTATTGATGTGGGAACCGAACTGGCGCTATAGGAAAAGTTCGCGGCTTTTATTCCTTTAGCCGTGGTGGCCGCGGCCAATGGCACTGCTTTGAATCTCCCGCGATTCGAATAGACCAATCGCGGGAGATTCCTAGCGAGCCAATCGGCGCGGCTCGCCTAACCAATCAGAGTGCCCCACGCTTTGGCCAATCAAAGCGCGGGGATCTCAAGAATGCTAATGAGGGGACAGAACAACAAACACAGCTGCACATGCACACCCACCCACCACTTCTGCCACCCAGTTCTGACACCAGGCTATGGATCAGCAGTTGGGAAGGGACAAATTGTCACGGAGAGGATATGTGGCTGTTTCACATTTAAGCCATCCTGTGCCATCAAAATGACTTAATGATACATAATCAATCAAGACATTATATTCTTTTTTTAATCAAGTTATTTTATTAAAATAGATTTTATTTTTGTCCAGATTCTGATTTTTTTTTTTTTTTTTTTTGCTGTTGTTATTCATGGGCTTGTCATAATAAGGAAAGCAGGAAGCAAATCTAATGCTTTGTCTGCCAGATCACTATTGTGGCCTCATGTATTCCAGCACAAAATCTCATTTGCCTTGGGTTTTAAACTCCAGGATAGTCCCCATGATTTCACCTATTTTTAAAACCTTTAGCTGTTTCCCTTAAACAGTCCAATCAGCAAAGCTATCACAAAGGACAATGTAGTAAAATTAGATGTTATTTGCAGTTAAAATTAGTTCTTTAATTTATTTTGCAAAAGCAGTTTTATGGAAGAAAAGGAAGAGGTTTTTTGTTATGCTTTGTTATTGCTGGATAATATATCTTTCCTGAGCCAATCACTTACTGCAGGGAAAATATCTAGTTTGACAATTTATAAGAACTTACAAACCAGGCCTCTATTTATCTCAGTTTCTGCTATCAGATTATATTTACTAAGAGTGTTGTCACAGCCTATCAGTAATTCTGATGGATTCTTTGATATCAAAGCAACTACCTGTAAATTATCAGATCATTCTCTGCACGGGAATTGCCCAGTGAACAACTCCCCTCCTGTGTTCCTGTGATAATGTCTAATCATTTCTGTTTGGTTTCAGGAGGTTACATAATAAATATGTCTTTCATTGACAGAGAAAGCACCTGCAGTATTTCTCAGAATCCTCCTAATCCATGGGGTATGTGCATTCAGTTCAATAGAGGCTAAAAAAAACACCCTGCAGTATAGTACAGTTTTTCTTCCATTGAAATAATGAAGCCAGGCTATCCTAAATTCCTTGTACATTGGCTTGGAGAAGAGTTACTTGATTGTTCATTCACAGCTTCAGAAGTTTGCTACAAACACAAAGTCGTCTTCTTTAATTAATAAGGGAAATAAAAGCAAATATGCAGCTGCTGGAAATTCTCATAAAAATTTAATCAAAACTAAATGTATAATTTATTCTATTTTTAAACATCAGGTTATTTAGAAAGATCTCTTAGACAACTCAGTAATTGCCCACAAAGGTGTAACAAGAAAATTAGTGCTTATGGAAGACACATTAGTAAAAACATATGATAGCAGCTGCAGGTTTTTAGTAGGCAATTTTAGCAGTGACATTGTTTAAAAAGATTAAACAATTTAGAAGATTAACAGGTCATTTGTAACCATGGAAATTGTATTCTCTCTATGCCTAATAAACTAATTTTTACATGAAGCAAAACAACATTTGGTCCTCTGCTTGTTTGATAAGTTATTTTCAATTGCCTTTATTTATTCAGCAGAATTTACATACAGGTACTGGAACAAAAGGGAAGAAGACTTTGGCATCACATGGCCAGACTCACTTTGCATCACTATCCCATCCACTATGGCCCTCACCTTTCAGAACAAAGATCATATAGGTGACTCTAGTCCAACCTGGTAAAGACAGTTCATAACAAGATATGGCAATAGCTTGATATTAGAGCAAATAGTTAAGTGAGATAGATAGATGATAGATGATAGATGATAGATGATAGATGATAGATGATAGATGATAGATAGATAGATAGATAGATAGATAGATAGATAGATAGATAGATAGATAGATAGATAGATAGATAGATAGATAGTAGACAGACAGACAATAGACAGACAGACATTCAAAGACTGTGCAATGCATATAACAACTAATGCAACTATTACTACGTTCTTGACATTCTTCACCATTCCCTGCAAATTCTCCCCATTTGTAGGTTTATTTGGAGATCCACAAGAATCAACTGAAATTAATTATGGAATATGTTTTTTTTTTTCCAGGGTGTTCATGTATATGTGTATGTGTGTGGAATGAGAATGGGAGAAAGATTAGAATAGGGGCAGTTTAAGGCTTCCAAACAACTGAGGAAACATATTCCCAAGCTATAAGCAGGGCCAATTCTCATATTGTCAAGTGGAACTGTATCAGTGTATACTCATCCCCCCCCCCCCCCCAGCATGTAATGTATAAAGAAGAAATCTTAGGAGTATTCCCTGTGGACATAGGCTTACCAACAATATGCATTTGGAAAAATGTACTTGATCAAAATCCCTGTTGAAATCAGTTTATACTTCTTTTTCTGAACAAAAATTGTCTGCTTTGGTATGTTTGCTTATCAATTGATTTTCATTTTGAAAAGTTGAAATAGATAGTGGGATATTTCCTAAAATTGATATTAAAGTCTTCTTCCTAGATATGAAAAATATATCACCTTTCCTGTGATTCTTGGCCTTGAGGCCACATAAAATTGAAAACTATTTTTAAAAAAGGAATAATAAATTGAAAAAATCACTGCCTTTAATGGCAGTGCTAAGCCTTTACTTACCTCTGAATCTTTCTCTCTCTTTGGCTGTTCTATATCATCATCATGATTTAAAAAAAACTTGCTATGGTGCAACACATTTCTTGAACATCATTTTAAATTATACAAAAGTGGTTCACTCCTTTCTAGAACATCTACTTGGGAATGCTAAGATCCTCTACAAAAATATGTTTCATGTCCAGCCAGACCAAATGAGACTGACTGGATTTATGTTTTTAATTCTATACAAGAGCAAGACTAGTTTAAAATGATTGTTTCTTCTACCTCACTGAGAAAGAGTCCGAGAGATAAAGAAAAGAATCATTATAAAAGGGTGGCTATAACTGGAAGAGAAGAGACATGCAAAAAGATCTAGAAGGCTTCATCATTGGGCTGAAATGAATTACATGGAATTTAACCAACATATGAAATAGACATGTTTTGACCCCTTCATTTCTATGGCTTCATGTCTGCCTTTATGCTACCACCATAGCATTATATTGCTTGTTGGGGGCTTAGAAATTTCCCATTCATATCTCAACCAAATTCATTATAATAATTTTTAGTTTGGCCAAACTTTCAACAACAAGATCAGAATAATGCCAGCTCTGACCTTTAGTATACCAAGCCTTAGGGGAGAAAAAACTGAGAAGGAGGAGGGTAAGAAGATAGGCTATGTTAGGAATGATAGTCACCTAACAGTTGGGTTGGAAATATATAAACCAGAATAGTCATTTAATACTGTATCTTTAAGAGAATGCTGTAATTGTGATTGGCTGAGGTTCCTCCAGTGGCCATAAGATGGAGCCAGAAACCTGGTTTCTTTCTCCTTGCATTTCCTATTTTGCCATTTTGCCTGATTGTCATTCTGCTTGGATTGCTGTGAGTCTTGTAACTCTTAGCAAACTCCATTTACTGAACTCTGTTTATGATACTTGACTTCGTTTTTTGATTATCCCTGGACTGATACTAACTACTTTGAGCATATATGATTTGGACTGTTTGTTGGACTTTGTTTACCCGTTTACTGGAAGTAAAACCTACATTTTACTATTCAGTGTATCTCTATGCTGGTTGTGTGCTATTCAACATCACTCTCACTACGTTTCCCTGAGTGCACTCATTCTCCTAATGGGAAATATGTCAACAAGCTAGATAGAAGAAATCCCATATTTGGCGCAAAGTTATTCTGTTCCTGAACATAACAATACTGGTAAAGACTCCATCACTGGAGGCTTCCAAAAAGAGACTGGACAACCATTTTCTAGAATTGTATAGGTCCCCCTGATTGAGCAGAGGGTTGAATTAGAAGACTGATACCTAAGGTTCCTTCCAACTCTATTATTCTATGTTTTATGGTGTCAATGGGCTACCCTGTCAGCCTCAAGATACCTTCCCCTCCTACCTTTCTGCTATTGTTTCATTATTTCTCTCGGCTGTCATAGCAACGGTGGGAGGGGGGATTTTAGATGGGAAGAAAGCTGGAGGTGTTTGCATTCCTTGCTGGGCTAGCAAGGGGAAGGGGGATTCTTGTCTTTAACTTTCCGTTTCTTGGCTATCTTCTGTCCTCTTTTGTGCAACTGCGAACTTTTATCAAAATATGTCAAGGTCATTCGACAAGACGCCTCATCACCATCTGGAGATGACCACATGAGCTGTTTCAAAAGTTTTAATTGGAAGAATGATTTGAACTTTGGGGGGTGGGAGCAAACCTATTTCTTTGTATGTGCATTCTACCCGCCAATTTCTCAGTTTCGGAATTGCTTTGTAGCTACCACTTTATTTCCCAGTAAAAGGATAACTTTGCTCTACATCATGGAGTCTGAGTATTTCTTTCTTGGGATCTAGAAGGAGCGCAGCCTGACATTATTCCGAAACTCACAAATCGACCCACCCGGAGAAAACAGCAATTTTTCTTCCGAGGGGTTTTTAATCTCATGTCATCTCCAACCAGCGATGAAGAGGATCAGGAAGCTGCGGGGAGGCAGCCGAGGTGGCTACCGGAGACATCGGTGACTGACCTGCTGGCCGATTTGACTCTGGAAGAAACCCCAGCCGAGATGCCCAGATGGTAGTTGGGGGTTGGTTGGAGAGACCCTGAAGACCCCCCTCCTCCCAGAATCACTGTAAGACGAAAAGGTGCGAGGGAATGGCTATGGCAGGAGAGGGAGGAGATGGAAGGCAAACTGGATCAAGCCGAGAAATTATCTATGGATGTTCCTGAGGAGCCCGGCACGACTCAAAGGTATGAGGGGGAAGAGGGAGCGAGATCAGCCCGGGGGAGCCAAGCTACCTCTACCCCCCTTGCCCGGCCTCCACCAGCGCAGCCGCCCGCTGCCGCCCGGGGAGCCCCAGCAATAGGGGTGGTTCCTGGAAGATGCCACCTGCCCCCCCTAGATGTAAAGTTTGGAGGAAATCCCAGAGATTTGGGATTTTTCCTGGTACAAGTTGGGAGTTATATGGCAGAATTTGAGCGGGAGTTCACCTCTGAAGCAGCCAAAGTGAGATGCGTTACCAAAACCCTGGAAGGGATGGCAGCAGATTGGGTGGTGACTTTGTACAATGATAACTCCCCCCAACTGCAAACCCTCAATGTTTTCATGACTGCACTGAGGAGAAGGTTTGAGGACCCTCTGGCAGAGAGAAAGGCCAGAATCAGAATGAAGACCCTAGTCCAAGGGGGAAGATCGGTGGCAGACTATACCCAAGAATTCAGGCAGCTGGCATACCACATCCAAGGTTGGTCCCAGGGGGCCCTGGTGGAAGCCTACAAAGATGGCTTAAATGAAGATGTATACCACACGTGCATCTCCAGAAGGGATCCACGTGAGTTACAGTCATGGTACTTGCTGGCGGAAGAGGTGGACATTGATCTAGCCAGAAACAGACGCAGAGGAGGTCCCGCCTGGAGAAAACCGCTCCCCCCCGTCTCCGAGAGACCTCAGGTCCCCAACCGAGAGGGATGGTGGCAGGAGCCAAGACTACAGCATGTTTCCATTGTGGAAAGGAGGGCCACCGGATGGCGGATTGTCGGGTAAAGGTGAACCCACCGAAAGCGCAGGACCCCAGGAGGAAGCCAAAAAACCTCTCAACCAAACCCCGCGAGACCGGGCTGAAGACAAGAGAGGTTGTAGAGGTCGCTCTTTCGGCGGGAGAGGAGCTGGGACCTCCAACCCCACTCGACGAGAACGAGACAGATTCAGAAGATGACGTCCCAGTAAGTCCTAATCAAGGGCCCATGACCATCCCAATAAAGTTAAGGCGGCCCACCTCGGAGACTGAGGGAGTGATGTTGGCCTTACTGGACTCGGGGTGCACGAGGTGTGTAATTAACATGAAAGTGGTTAAGGGGATGGGCATCAGACTAAGAACTTTAAAAACGCCCATATCCTTTTGCCAACTGGATGGGTCGGTGGCGGGAGGTTGCCCTGCACGTTTTGTAACAGAACCCCTAGAGATGACCATGGGAAACCACCATGAGACCCTGTGTTTTATTGTGGCCCCTGGGATGGAACAGCCTCTAATATTGGGACTACCATGGCTTCGGAAGTGGAATCCCCATGTAAACTGGAGAGAGGGGTGGATACGCATCTGCACTGATCGGCCACCGGAAGGGGAGGAGCAACCCTATCCGGAAGGGGAGGAGAAATCCCATCCGAAGTCCCAGGTACCCGCTGAGATAGCTTCTACGGGTGCCGAACACGTGGAAGGAGAGGAGAAAATCCCGAAGGAGTATTGGGACTTAAGAGAGGTGTTTAGTGAAGAGGCTTCCGACGAGCTCCCCCCACATCGGTCGACCGATTGTAGCATTGAATTCCTGCCGGGGGTGACGCTCCTGAAACCGAAGATGTATCCGATGACACCGGGGGAGTTGGAGGAATTGAGGGCGTTTATCGACAAGAACTTGCAACGGGGTTTCATCATGCCTGCCAGACCTCGAGTGGCGGCCCCTGTGATGTTCCGCGAGAAGAAAGATGGCTCCAAACGTCTGGTAGTTGACTATAGAAACCTGAACGCAGTATCTGTAGAGAACATGTACCCCCTCCCTCTGATGAAGGACATGTTAGCCCACCTGGCAAAGGGGAAGATTTTCACAAAGCTGGACTTGAGGGAGGCGTACTACCGAATCCGGATAAAGGAGGGAGACGAGTGGAAGACTGCGTTCAACTGCCCAATGGGTTGTTTCCAGTTCAATGTTCTCCCTTTCGGCTTACAGGGGGTGCCTGCTGTTTTCATGCAACTGATCAATCAAGTGCTTCACGAACATTTATACAAAGGGGTTCTGGTATACCTTGATGATATTCTTATCTACACGGAGACTAGAAACGACCACGTGAAGTTGGTACGCTCTGTGTTGCACAAGCTGAGGGCCGCCAAACTGTACACCAAACTATCCAAATGTGAGTTCCATCAAGAAAAATCGACTACTTGGGATATCGTATCTCCCCCGAAGGCATTGAAATGGACCCAGAAAATGTGCAAGCCATTTTGGACTGGGCCCCACCAAAAACTCGTAAACAGCTTCAAAGTTTTCTGGGATTTGCCAATTTTTACCGCCAATTCATCCCGTCTTTTGCAAAAATAGCCACGCCCATCACCAACCTCCTAGAAACAAAGGGGGAATTGAAACCAAAGCCCAGTCAACCATTGAATTGGACTATGGAGTGCCAAGCTGCATTTGAAAAACTTAAGAGACTTTTTGCTGCAGAACCAATACTGAAACACCCCAACATGGACGCCCCTTTCGTGATCCAAGCTGATGCAAGCGATGTAGCAGTGGGGGCAGTCTTACTCCAATTGAACAAGAAGGGGACACTACAACCATGCGCTTACACTTCTCGTAAATTCACTGAGACTGAAAGGAGATGGGCCGTTTGGGAGAAAGAAGCGTTTGCAATCCGTTGGGCTTTATTAGCTTGGAGGCATTTTTTGGAAGGAGCAAAACACCCATTTGAAGTGTGGACTGACCATAAAAATCTAGAAGCTTTAAAAACCCCTCGGAAACTATCCCCTAAACAAGTTAGGTGGTCTCAGTTCTTCAAGCGATTCAACTTCTCCTTGAAATATATCCCAGGGGGAAAAAATTTTATGGCAGATGCTTTGTCTAGAATGCCTCAATACAACAGTATCCGTAAAGAAGTGATAAGGCCAATCGTGTCCACTACACAACTGGCTGCCCCTGTAGTTACCCGCTCGCAGAAAAGGAACCAGGAGAGGGATCTACCCACTGATCTGATGGAACAGTTTAAGGAGGTTTTGAAGATGGATGAGTGGTTTCTGGCAAATGCGAATAACTGCACCATTCGAGATGGCCTAGCCTGGATGGGGGCGAAATTGTATGTACCAAAAAACCTGAGAAACCATGTATTGCAACAAACCCATGATTCCAAAGTGGCTGGTCATTTTGGTTTTGTGAAGACCTTACATTTGGTGAAACGACAGTTTTGGTGGCCTTCCTTGAAAAAGGACATCGAGACTTATGTGGCGAGTTGTCCGATTTGTGCCTCAGCAAAAAGACCTCCGGGTAAACCACCAGGACTGTTGCAGAATGTGGCCAGACCAACTGCCCCTTGGAAGGAAATTTCCATGGATTTTATAGTAGATCTACCTGAAAGCAGTGGACACATGGTCATTTGGGTGGTGACTGACTTGTTTTCCAAACAAGCTCATTTCATCCCTTGCTCAAAGATCCCTTCGGCGAAATCCCTAGCCAGACTCTTCATTCTTCATGTTTACAGATTGCATGGTGTACCTGAACGTGTAGTTTCTGATTGAGGAGTCCAATTTACCTCGAATTTCTGGAGGGAATTTCTGAAGTTAATAGGCTCCACCCAAAGCTTAAGCTCCGCCCACCATCCCCAAACTAATGGAGCCTGCGAGAGAACTAACGAGGTACTAGAGCAATATCTCCGATGCTACATAAATTTTCAACAAGACAACTGGGTGGATCTGTTACCTTTTGCGGAGGTGGCGTATAATAACTCTGTTCACAGTAGTACGGGGTTCACTCCTTTCAAAATAGCAACGGGGCAAGACTTTGTACCCATACCTGAACTGCCTGGTGAAAACCCAACTGTCCAGTCATTGAGTGATTGGATATCTCAGCTTCAACTTAATTGGCCAGTCGTCCGCAAAGCTTTGGACGAGGCGCACCAATCTCATAAGAAATTTGCTGACAGAAAGAGAGCTCCGCAGATGTCATATCAAGTGGGTGATAAAGTATTTCTCTCGACCAAGTATTTACAAATTACCCAAAAATCAAAGAAGTTGGGTCCTAAGTATGTAGGGCCTTTCCCCATTGAGAGGATTATAAATCCTGTAACTGTTCAACTGACTTTACCAAAGACTCTTCGTTGTATTCATCCTGTTTTCCATGTTAGTTTGTTGAAACCAGAACGTACCTGTACCTTGAGACCGACCCAGTCTGATCTCCCCGTGCCAATATTAATTGAGGGGGAACAGCATTTCGAAATTAAAGAAATTCTGGACTCTAGAAAATGGAGGGGTCATACCCAATACCTTGTAGCTTGGAAACACTTTCCTCCATCCCATTCTGAGTGGGTAAATGAAAAGGACCTTAGAGCTCCTGAACTGTTAAAGAAATTTTATGCCAAATATCCTGATAAACCATAGAGATGTACAATAATGTTAACATGTAATTATTTTGTTTTTCTTTCAGGGACTTATGTCCTTTTTCTAGGGGCTCCTAATGTCAGCCTCAAGATACCCTCCCCTCCTACCTTTCTGCTATTGTTTCATTATTTCTCTCGGCTGTCATGGCAATGGTGGGAGGGGGGATTTTAGATGGGAAGAAAGCTGGAGGTGTTTGCATTCCTTGCTGGGCTAGCAAGGGGAAGGGAGATTCTTGTCTTTAACTTTCCGTTTCTTGGCTATCTTCTGTCCTCTTTTGCGCAACTGCGAACTTTTATCAAAATATGTCAAGGTCATTTGACAAGACGCCTCATCACCATCTGGAGATGACCACATGAGCTGTTTCAAAAGTTTTAATTGGAAGAATGATTTGAACTTTGGGGGGTGGGAGCAAACCTATTTCTTTGTATGTGCATTCTACCCGCCAATTTCTCAGTTTCGGAATTGCTTTGTAGCTACCACTTTATTTCCCAGTAAAAGGATAACTTTGCTCTACATCATGGAGTCTGAGTATTTCTTTCTTGGGATCTAGAAGGAGCGCAGCCTGACATTCCTTTTCCTTTATCAGTAATGTGCTATAAAGACAGTAGCAAAACATTTAGTTCTTTTTTTCTTTTTCTCCCTTTTTTTAACAAATATATTTTTATTTTAACAACAAAGACAACAAATAAAACGATTTTCCAATTTTTCAATGGCTACATATATCTTGTGCGCATAATAATGTTATACATTTCTTGTTTAGTTATATTTATAAACTGCTCTAATCAATTTTTTACATCATATTGTTCAAATATTATATTATCATTGACATTATAATTGTTAACTTTTAAAAACATATCTCATTCTTACTAAGTTATGTTCATTTTTCTTTTTCTCTTTTGATATTGATTTCTTCTCATTCTATTGTGCTAAAAGGCAAAACTGCAGATCAGGAAATGTTTCCCAATTCATAAATTTGTAACTTTCTTAATAAATGTTTTTTTTAATTTTCACACTGTCATAAACTGCCGTGCTTACTATAAGCCAATAATGCTACTTAGGATCAATATCTTATTCAATGTGCACATAAAGGAAATAAGGAACAGGAAGGAGTGAGAATAAAACAGACATGAATGACTGGCAAAGTAATCATCGTATTCCCTTTCAGATCTGGAATGTTGTGAGATAAGCAAGTATTTCATTTTCTTTCTTTTTCTTTTCACATTGCTTCCTGCCAGGTGTAAAATAAAGGAATAAAAAGATCTATTACTTGTAACAGACAACAGTGATTATTGTCTGCAAGCACTCAAAACCACATAATTTCAGCAGTTTTTATTCACAAAAGTACCATTATTTACACTCCATTTTAAACCTTATTTTCTTTGGCCAAAAGAAAGAGAGAGGGAATGGGGGAAGAGTTATGTGATATAGGCCTCAATTGACAATCTGAGAACTATTTCAGTGTGAGACTGTATATTAAGCCATTGTGTTAATGCATCTGTCAACATGGCAATATCATAAAAGTAGGATGGTAACAGAAAGGGTTCCACAATTTGTTTTCCAAAAATCCCCTGTCTCAGTCTGAATGCAAATTACAAGGAGGTAACAGAGCAGGAGTGGATGACATTTCTGAATGTGGAAAATTCCCTACAAATACAAATGTCAAAAAACAGGTAAGATGTTCCAGTTTTGTTTTTTCCCTTTCTGACATGCTAGTTTCTCAACTGCAGGGTTTGTGTCCATACGCAACATCACTAGGAACTTCAGGATTTTTTTTTTATACCAGTGCAGTCTATTTAACTAACCCAGGACATACATTGTCTTTCTCTCTGACTGGATTGAGACTCCAATTTCCATCAGACCTATTCTTTATTGTACCTACCATTATATTAAGCAACTGGTGTTTACCTGCTTATAATACCAACATCTGCTCCAAAAAGCAGTTTATTTAAATGTAAAACAAATGAACAAGTTAATAAATGCAACCTTATTGGTTTCTCATTCATTTAAAAATGAACATATTCCAAAGAATAGAAGGTGGTGGTGAAGGCATGGTTGAGCCAGTACACCATGAAGTTTAAGTTCAAGCAGAGAGTAAGAGCAAATATTGTATTATGAGCTTTCCTTGTAATTTGCAAAGGGAGTCATGAAAGCTTTCTTTTCTAAAATAAAAATCACTGCATTAGGAAATGTTCTTGCTGTTGTTATTTTTTTTTAAAAAAGAATGCCTATGAGAGACAGACCCTTTGTCTAATCTGTCTGAAACTTGGCAGTAGTGATTTCCAAGGGGGATTTCCATCTCATCTGACAGCACCAAAGTTTTAGCCATTGAGAGAGAAAATGGGTCTTTATTAGTATCTGTATAGAAAGACGTAACATAAATCAAAAGTGATACTAATGAAGAAGGATGTGGAAAAAGCAATAAATCAGTGTGAATGAAAATAAAATAGGGTCCTAACAGAAAATAGCAAATGAAACCATCTCCCCCTCCTTCTCCAGGTTTTGGTGCTTACATTAGGTTGGCAGTGCTTCCAGAACTTGAAACCTTCCTCTTAGGTATATAATCCAAGGCTCAGAACAAGGTTGTAGCATTCTAGATTTATCCTTCCTCATCTTTGTCTTCATTGGGTTAATTCTGGCTAATTGGTTGTCCCACCCATGGGCATCTACAGCAACTGGATGTTTTATCAAAATGACCAAATGTCAATAATGAGATCAAAACACAGGCCCCGTCTCTTACTTTCTTGCGTATAATGTTACTATGGATGTACAGAAGGAATGAACTTTATATCAAAATATTGCCATGCACATTTTTTCATTTACTGCCCATTCCACCCTATCTCACATGCCCATAGTCTAAAATATACCAAAAGAGGTCTTGTGCAGCAAAATCCTTTGGGTTGTGCAACTTAGTCTTTTTAGTCTTGACATCAACATTATGGTAAAATAATTATCCAATTCACAGCATACGATCAAATCAAGATGGTTCTTGCCCCAGTACACACAACGTTTCCATTTTAGATTTTATCCTTAACTTGCTAATGAAAACTTTCTCCTCTTTTGTGAACATTTTTCCATGTGTTGTGAAGTGGTCTTCTAAGTTCAACAAAGCTTGTGTGCAATGTGCTCTGAATACCACCAATCTAGATTAAGTTTGACTATATATAAATAAGTTTGCTAAATTCCATAAAGGTGAAATAAGATTTGACATCCAGGTGCAACTACTATCTTGTCATAGCATAAAACAAAAAGTCATAATGTTGGGGAAAGTCAGGAAGGAGATTTGATTATCCCAAAAAATGATTCTGAAGTTCTTTAGAAAACTATATTGTAACCCATCAAAATCAACCTAATAGAAAAAAATTAATTCTACTTGAAAGTCATTCCAATGTGTTATATAATAGTGCATATGCTATGCATATACTCTGTAAGTATGATCTTATTATTCTGCAGGTTTTGTGGATATTTTTTATTTTGATTTTTTATATTGAGGAACAGAGACATCAGACATCTAAATTGTAATGAAAATCTGCAAACGTGTCAAATGGAATCAACGGGTCGTGTCTTTCTCCCTCTCTGTTATTAGAACTAATGCATTTGGATAAATTGGAACTACACAATTTTAATTCCATGAAAATCCCAGACCATCTGTCATGTTTTGTTAGAAACTAAACAATGCAAAATTAATTCCCTTTCCAGCTCACAGGTGTGTGCCACTAACTGAAAAGTGACATCATCCCATTAAGAGAACGCAATTTCATCAGCAAAAGAAGAGGAACATAACTGAAAAAAATGATAGAAAGAGAAGCATAAGCTAAAAGATTAGCAAACACTAATTTATGTTTATAGATACAAATTTAAGAAAAGCACTGTAGTCAGAATAGAAATATAGTCTAATAGAAAAGACAATGAGAATTACCGGCATCTACTTGTTAATTGAAGCTGCTGTCCAATTGTTAACTAGTTGATGGGCATTAAGGCACTAATATTTGATCATGAGTCTACCTAATCAGGCAGTCTTTTAGAAAGAATTTAGAGACAAATTTTAGATTGTCTCCTGGCAGTCCTTCAGAGGGCAGCTGTTGTTGACTAATTGACTATTCTTTGCATGAACATGATGAAAACAAGTATGCACCTAGAAGGATTTAGAACCATTCAGAAGATACAAGTTGTATAATTCTTTATCCATGAGAAATTATATACAATATCTGCGAATTTTAGCTAGAGATGCTGTTGAGGTCCTAGAGATTTCAGAATTTAGACAGGTTGCAAGCAGCTCAGATGGCATCTGATCTGTATCTGCTTTTTCCTAGTTGAACATTCTCTAAATACACTGGGACGACAACACCCACTGATTCTGTTTAGAAATTGAAGTTGTAATGAGGTTTTATAATGCACAAAGATAGAAGACTACAGAAACACCAGTAACAAGGGAATGGATTGGAAAGATAGTTGAGTTTGCAGAATTGGCTAATTGACTTGTTTGATTAAATAAGGAGTTCCAATTAATTTTATATAAAAAAGTGGGAAACCCTTTTTGGATTTTTTGCTGAAAGTGAATAAAAAGAGTTAGTTTGGATTATATCAGTTTGGATTATATCAATTTAAAAGCTTGATGATGAGAAAAAGGAAACTATGATATGAACTTTGAAAGAATGGAGATGATAATTCCTACGTTTGTTATTACTACAAAGAAAATGGGAAGCTGCTTCAATGGATATTTTTCTTCTTCATTCTTTTTCATTTTCCTTCACTTTATCTTTTACCTTTTTCTAATTTCCTTTTCTACTTTTTCTTTTAAATTTGTGTAGTTTTTTTAAAAAGAAAATTAAATCTCAATGTTTCTGAAGGAGGTCATATTGATGATGCCTGATGTGGATCATTGTAACTATATTAGATTTAAGTTAAGTAAGCTGAATTTTAACTTTCTAAGTCTTGATTTAGTACTCTAGGAAAAAATTCAGAAATTGGAATGACGGAGATCTTATGTCATGGGTATCAAACTGGTGGCCCGTGGGCTGGATATGTCACATGCAGGCCATGTCCACCCCAGCTCTGCGAAGGGGAAAACCATCACAAAATGTCACATGATGGCAACATGATGTGACAAGTTTGACACCCATATGTTATATTAAAAACATCTGAAGGCCATCAAGTTGTAAAAGGACCACATATCCTTTGATCCTAATGTCTCATTTTGCAGTAGTTCCAAAAATTTATATTTGGTAAGTTTCTAGAAGTATGTTTAGTATATATAAGAAGGTGATTTTTCACCATGCTCACTTTAACACAATTTTTTTCCCACCAATATCCCACCTTCAAGGGCTACTGAAAAGGAACAAAAAAGCCAAATTTAAAACAATCATTAGATGGCTGCAAAAAGAGATGTCCAACTAATTGCTGCCTCTTAATGGTTATATGGATTTTGGCAGCAATTAGGTAACCCTAAAATAGCTGGGATTAGAATGGTCGAGTTGGGGACACTTCCTGGCAAATACTCCTGAAATGCTTGGAACTGTTTGGAGAGTCTCGCTAATGTGAAGTTCTGAAGCCAATGATTCTGTGTTGTTTCTCAAGGTTCAATTTTACTAGGTATTAAAGTCCCTGATTACAAAATGATAGTTTTATTTCTCAGACTCAGGCAGCAAACGAGGGAAAAATAATTTCCATTATGGCTCTAACTGATTGAGATAGCAGAAAGACCAGAGAGAAAGAGAGCAAGGAAAAGAACTTATTCTCAACTGGACATTAAAAAGATTGAAATAGAGACATTGGGTAATGAAAACCAGGCAGTCTGTATATGTCAGTTGAAAGAGTCACTGTGCAGAAAAAGGAAGTCTTAAAAGTGGGGAAGGTTAGTTTTCAATCCTGTTAAAACTTATGAGATATATGTGCTTTGCACCCACGTCATAAATATAACACTTATCAGTGGTACAGAGGTAAAATTTTGAGGCTAGGAACTCAGCGTGATAGCTTTCTTATTTAGAGAAAATTCACAGTTATGCCCTAAGATATATAGGTAATTGTATCGATTTAGATAAAGTTATTATATGAAGTAAAACCAAGAATCAAGGCAAGTAATTTTCATATTATTTTAATAAGCTATGCTAACCAATCCTCTATTAGACAATTACTTCACATAATTAGGCGCTGGATGGCCATGAAGGAATAACTATCTCTATCCTTTTACACTTTCCTACATGGAATGAGTCTGTGTGTGCCCAGAAACATTGGTTTCAGCCCTTAAAATTCTTCAGTCCCATTGCCGATGTTCAAGTAACATTCATGTTGAATCCTATACCATTTCAGACAAATTCTTGGGAGACCAGGTATTTTACTTTCACCCTAGGCACAAAACCAGCTGGTAAGCTAGTCTCTATCCTTCAAGCCTAAGAAAAGTAATGACAAACCATTTCCAAAAAAATATTATCAAGAAAAGTGCAAGAATATTTTCCATGTAAACACTACAAACCACCACAGATTCAAAGATATGATCTGGCTTTTATCCAATGCATTGGGCTAGGATAGTACCTGGCGGCTAGTCAGGAGACATTAGATTCTTTAAGATTCAGAGGCAATACCCTCAAACCATGGAGAAAGGACAAAGAAGATTTTATTGAATAAATATGAAGAGATTTTCATAGAAAGAGATACCAATCTTTCATCGCTCCCATTTACTAGACCCTCAGGAATGGCAAAACCCAATTCACAGCAACTTTCTAGGAGTTGGAAAGTCAAATTCTTCCTGCTGAGAATATGTTCATGAGAACTTTGCTTCAAAAAGAGTTATTGTTTTGCTTTTTTTATTGTTTTGCTTTTTAGAAGGTACCCCAGTTTTCACAGAAATGTCAACATATCTTTGTTCTATTGACTCCAAAAGTCAAAGTCAATGACTCCATGTATTTCTTCCTACAGCAGCTTCTTTACTTCTCACTGACCTATTACAAAACCCACTCTGTCTCTAAGAAAAGAAAGAAAGAAAGAAATAACTGGTATTTGTTTGTTTTTTCCCCCCCCATTCTTTCTTTTGCAGGGATAATAATCTCTATGGCTTTTTCTCAAAGCTCAATTTGAAGAAATGTTGTTTCACTGTCATGATTGATTTAATGGGATGGTTTTGTTTTCTTTCTTTCTTTCGAATTGCCTAGAGTAATCTACTGAAGTTCTTGTTCTGGCTTCCACCTGGGTCAGATCTGTTCAACAATTCTTTTCCACCATCTTGAGACAATTTATCTTTCATTTGTGCTGCAGCAGTTGGCTAAGCACCAAATGGTAGATTTATAGCCAAACACCTTTTGCCTGACCTCTTATCAGCTTATATGATTTGAGAATCATCTGTGTCACAATTCTGTTCGCCCTGTTGATAACACGACAGTGAATTTCTTAAGTAAGCATATTGGCTGCTTCAAATCCTCCATTAAAAACAAAAAAAAAGTTATAAAACGAGGCTTAAAGCATAGAGTGGCTTCCCTTTGTGACATCACAGTAAATACCTGAACCTGGACTTATCTTCTATTGGAAGCTAACTGCAGAAAATCCAGGAAAATCACTCACAACCGTAGGACAAAGTAATATTTCAGAAGGAAAGTTTGGTTTCAGAAGGAAATGTTTGGTTTCAGAAGGAAACTGTCCTGTAACCTGCAACTCTTGCACTGTAAAAACATATGGACTACACAACTTGATCAGGGTAAAGCAATTGACGCAATTTACATAGACTTCTGTAAAGCCTTTGATTCAGTGGTACATGACAAACTACTCCTAAAACTAAGGTCTTACGGTATCTCTGGACACCTACATAATTGGATAGAAACATTCCTGTCAAATAGGCAACAAATGGTCAAAATTGGGAGCGTCCTATCAAATCCTGTCCCTGTCAAAAATGGTGTCCCGCAGGGCAGTGTTCTTGGACCAACTCTCTTCATACTCTATATTAATGACCTCTGTGATTATATTAAGAGCAACTGCATTCTTTTCGCTGACGATGTAAAGCTACTCAACACCACTGACAATGCTGCTACTCTTCAAAAAGACCTCAACTATGTGTCAGAATGGTCAAACAAATGGCAACTTCAAATCTCAACAAATGTTCTATCTTACATATTGGCAAAAAAAATAAAAAAATAAAAAACAAGCTGAATAGTCAAGACCTTGTTGATGACAAAAATTTTGTCAAGGACCTTGGAGTACTCATTTCAAATGATCTAAGTGCTAGAGCCCACTGTAACTACATAGCCAAAAAGGCATTAAGAGTTGTTAATCTAATCCTGCATAGCTTTTTCTCCGGTAATATCACTCTACTAACTAGAGCATATAAAACATTTGTTAGACTAATACTTGAATACAGCTCATCAGTCTGGAACCTACATTACCTATCTGATATAAATACAACTGAGAAATTCCAGAAATATTTTTCGAGAAGAATCCTTCACTCCTCTACTCGTAGAAGAATACCTTATGCCACCAGACTTGAAATTTTAGACCTAGACAACCTAGAACTATGCCACCTTCAGTTCGATCTAAGTATACTATATAAAATTATATATTGCAATATCCTATCTATCAATGAATACTTCAGCTTCAACCAAAATAATACAAGAGCACAAAATAGATACAAACTAAAGATAAACCGCAATAAAGTTGATTGCAGGAAATACGACTTCAGCAACAGAGTAGTCAATGTCTGGAATACTCTACCTGACTCTGTGGTTTCTTCCCCAAATCCCCAAATCTTCAACATTAGACTGTTTACTATTGACCTCACCCCTTTCCTAAGAGATCTGTAGAGGGCATGCATAAGCACACCAAAACGTGCCTACTGTCCCTGTCCTATTGTTTCTTTTTTTTCATATTTGTATCCATTTCATGTATTTATAACCATGTTTATACTTATACCTGTTATCTAATAATTGTTTGACAAAATAAATACATAAATAAATATTTTATATTGGAAAATAAACAGATGCTTATTCCCCTCTCCTACTTTGATTTCCTTTCTGCAGCCCCCTCTTCTCAGCTCTCCTTTCCCTTTGAAATGAATGCATGCTGTCAAAGATTATTTACATATAATCAGGAAAAATTAAATATAATTCTTTCTAAATTGAAGATAAATAAAGCAGAAACAAATATCTAGGATAAAAAAATATATGGTAGGCAATTTATCAGAAAAAATATCAAATCATATTGTTCCAATATGATATTTTCCTCTTGGGGATTCTCACCTTTCTATGCGGTGAAATCTCAACTTTATGAATGGTATCGCTTATCACAGATGATAAACTATACATTTAGGGTAGTATAAGATCTCTGCAATTTAATATTTGTCTGGAATGTCTGGAACTTAAGGAACAAATGGCAAAAAAGGGCCAAGAATTTTGGTTACAATATTGAAATGCATCAATAGGACAGATTGTGGTTAAAAGATTTGAAATTCACATTTATAATTAAATGTGTCTTATAATTAAAAAGTAAACTTTTTAAGAATGGTATACCATTGTCTAAGGCAGTGATGGCTAACCTATGACATGCGTGTCACTCGTGACATGCCGAGGCACTTTGACTGGCACACCTGCTGGTGTGGGGAAAACCTGCACATTTAGAGACCTGTGCTCTGCTCCAATCCCTGCTCCCTGCTTGTTGCGTGGAGGTGTGGTGTCACCGCTGTCGCAAGATCTTTGCAGCAGAGAACCAGTTTTAACCGCCATAAACTGAGGTTTGTCAGTTTCATTACCTCAGGAACGCTACAGGAGGAAAGGAGATCCATGAGGTTCACAGCCCTGTAAGGTGGTCTTCTGATCCCCACATCCTGCACCTGCAGCCCTGAGACCAGGGAGACGAGTTTCACAGCCCTGTGTGATCACCCCAGCCCAGTCCGTCATAAACCAAATTATTGATATTTCTTGAAGTGACACACGACCCGAGCAAGGCTACACTTTTTCCCGATTTTCGACACACCAAGCTGAAAAGGTTAGCCATCATTGGTCTAAGGTATATCAAGGTACTTTTTATCATGCATGGCAGAATTGTGTAAAGGTGAAAAGAAACATTTAAGAAACAGACAGCATTTGATTTCATGATCTAAAGCAATGTTTCTCAAACATGGCAACTTTATGATATGTGGAGCAATTCCCAGAATTCCCCTATAGGTTGCCAAGGTTGAGAAATGATGATCTAAAGAAAAAAGCAGAATTTTTCAGTACCAAATCTCTTTTAACCCTATAAGATTCAAGGTCAACAGAATTAACCCAGTGCACATGGAAAACCCTCCACTATAATTTAATAATTATCCTTTTGCTTTCAACTTCCAGTAGATCACAGGGTTCTCGGGCCACAAGAATGAATCTGGAGTTGTGTGCAATTAGTAGGCCATAGGATGGCTATAGATTCAGACTAAACTTAAAATATTGTGTAGGTTGCATGCATGTGTCTGAGGCTCTTCCTGGATAAAATATGCAGACTGTAAATGCAGACACAGCTTGCATAAACTCTATTGTGCAACCTCAGGAGTATGATAAAATATTTCCATAGAAAAAACTGAAAGTGACTACAGAGCTTATAAATGGTCAAGGAAATAGGATGTGCCACATATGGGACAGATTCTTTTGTGTATCTGAAACTGATTTTAAAAAATATTTCAGGCATATTCTAGTTATCATTTAACAACAACAACAGATCCTAGCATCTTTTCATCTCCTGCATTGTCTTAATGGAAAACAGATGGCTGAACATTAAAAGACATTTGCAACCCTTATGATGTTTCAGCTAATGGACGAGCTGAGTCTGTTCTGGTATTATAGACAGTTATTAACTGGACACGATAATAGATATACTTGATTACAGTGTATGCTTGCTTGTGCATCTAAACCCAAGGGATGCTCAGAAATAAAACATAGTAAGTAATTTTTACTGACATATACAAGCTACATGGAACATAACATTTTTCATTTTGTCCACAAGGAGTCTAAGAATACTACCTCTATGACCTTATACGATTGCTTTCACTATTTTTTAGCTGCAACTGATATTTATTATTACAGGTTTAAAAAAAAGCAATGCTTTTTAAAAAGCAATGAATACAACTCAGTCTTTGGAAATGCTCCCATCTCCTGCTTCCCCAAGTAATAAACAAATGTTTGTGTTAGATTGAGCACAATATTAGATATTTGTTTACACAACCCTTCCAATTGTAAAGGCCACTGTACAGGAGTTTCCTTGTAATCTGAGCTATTGATTGAAATGAGCTTTTCTGTAGTATTTTCTCTGCAATGGCTTTAAAGACGAGGGAAATGATCCCTCCTAGCTGAGAATGTTAAGTCTCCTC
This sequence comes from Hydrophis major, assembly GCA_033807585.1. Taxonomy (NCBI): domain Eukaryota; kingdom Metazoa; phylum Chordata; class Lepidosauria; order Squamata; family Elapidae; genus Hydrophis; species Hydrophis major. Next base: position 32,851,434 of record CM066332.1, on the reverse strand, counting down.
GATTTCAGCTGTATCATGACAATCACAACCTTAACTCCTTTTTCTGATGAAATCAATATGACCCAAGATGTTGTGATTTGGCCTGAATGGTGTCCACAGCTGTTTCATTTCCCTGAAAGAAATTTAAATTATCTCCCACATTTGGCTCTCTTCATCCTTAAGAGGAAACTTCATTTCAATTTCAACATTTATTATCTTCTTCCATTTTTCTGAGTTATCTTGCTTAGAAGAGTCTGTTAACTGTTCTGGTATGAAGCAGATGATCTAATAGGATGCTTGTAAACACACACATCTGAGATGTTGCCCCCCCCCCCCTTCCTTGAAGAAAAGTTTAAAGTTGTTTCCCCCACAATCTCTACTGCACTTTTTATCACATTCCTGAAGAGAGCCTAATTGGTAAACACTGCCACCAGTGACTTCTCCCTAGAGAAATTATCTTTGGTGCTGAATTTCCAGGAGTTGGTGAAATGACACCCTCTTCCTTTCTGTAGTTTAATCAAGTAGGGAGATGTATGTGCTTGGGTTAAAATCCTTTCAGAATGAGAAACATTGATTCAATAAGAATTCAACCCTTAATTAGTTAAGTTGATCAGAGTTAAAGAATTAAGGGGGAGTTTTTTAAAAAAGGAAATAAAAATGACTTCTAAAAGATCTATCCTAGTTATACCCACAGACATGGAGGAAAGACAGAGCAAAATACAAAGTGCCACAACTCAAATCATTTTCCTTATAATAAAACCCCAAAATTCTTATCTACACTTAGCTCATAATTCCTAGGTAAATGCGTTTTTTCCTGGAACTCCAACGCAGCCTTTGTATCTGAATATTCCTGCCCTGACTTTAAGCCAGGGTAGGGAGCAATTCTCCAACTCCTTCCATGAAAGAAAAAGATAAAGGCATCTCCCTTTCTCTATCTTCCATTTTAATATACGGTACTCTGGAACATTTTAGTTCCATCTTTAATTTGAAATTAATTTGAAATGGAATCGCTCTGCCAGATTTAAGCCACTGTTTGCAGATTGTTGCAACTGACTTTATTCAATGCTAAAAGAGTAAAGGATGATAACAAAGAGCAAACATGTATATGCCCACACAGAGACATAAAGGCATAAAGCTGTAGCATATTGAGTTTCTCATTCTGCCTTATCTCTCGTTCCTGTTCTCTTTTCCCTTCATCTCTCTTTCGTTTATTCCTCACTACATGCATATATTTTTCTTTGTGCAGTTCTATCCCTCAAAAAAAAAAGAGAGTTCTCTATATGCAATTTTGGAATGGCCAAAATTTTACACTCAATCAAATGAAAACTAGAAAATATTATTTATATTCATGCAAACCCATCAATTGGTTCAAGTCACCCTCTGAGGTCTGCTCCATTCAACTTACAAAATATCTCAAACTCATGCAGCTCCTGGTCTTCTACTACTCCCCTACTCATCTTATGCAACACTGGACTTTTTCCTGCTATTGCTCTTTCCCTTGCTCCATAATTATAGACATTTCTGTTCAGATTGTGCTGAGTATATTGCTGTTAGCCTCCTTGTATTTCAGAATAGATGTATAAAACCTGAACCACGCTTGTGATCACAGAAATTTGTAATGGGGGCGGGATTTGATATCCTGGATATCCTTCTCTTATTTTCATTTTCTCTGTTTTTTTTTAACTTAGCAGACATGGCCATCATTGAGATACAGTTGTTGCACTATAGTGATTAAGTTCTTGCCCTAAGTTGGGAAAGACCATGGTTTTGTTTTTTGTTTTATTATTATTATTATTATTATTATTATTATTATTATTATTATTATTATTATTATTATTATTATTATTTGATTTGCATGAATGTCCCTCTCATTTAAGTGACTTTGGGCCAGAGGTAGTATTCTGCAAGTTCTGACCAGTTCTAGAGAACTAGTAGCGGAAATTTTGAGTAGTTCGGAGAACCTGCAAATGCCACCTCTGACTGGCCCCACCCCCATCTATTCTCTGCCTCCCAAGTCCCAGCTGATCGGCTGGGTCTTCTTTTGTTGCCCTGCACAGGAAAATGGAGCTGGAAAGCAGTTTAGTGGGGTGGAGAGGGAATCGGATTTTGCAGTAATCCCCCAGGAATGGGGTGGGAATGGAGATTTTACAGTATCCTTCCCCTGCCATGCCAACCAAGCCATGTCCACCAAGTCATGCCCATAGAACTGGTAGTAAAAAAAATTTGAACCCCACCACTGCTCTGGACAGCTCACAACAGTTAAAAACAGTCTTTTTTTTTTTTTTAAGTTAAAAACCAAACTACCAATAATCAGTTTAAAACAGAAAAAAAAGGTTCAATCGATTCCTATGGTGAGTGATTCAGGACCAGTCACTATCTCCCAGGCCAGCCTATGCTAAAGTAGGATTATGTAATTCTTCTGAGGACGTCCTCTGTTTCAGTGAAGCAATGAGCCCTCAAAAAGCTACTTCACAAAAGGAATGTGGCAACTTTTCCACTAGAAAAGAACTCCTGGCCAGGCACAGGATCCATGAAAAAGTAGCTGTTTTTTCTAGGCACTGAAAGAAATTTAAGAGGAGACTGACAATTTGCTTCATTGAGTTATTACTTCTTCAGGTCCATAAGGGGAGTCTTATCTAGTGAGAGGGAAGCTTATCTAGGGGATAATCTTATCTGAGGGGAAGCTTATCTAGTGCAAAGTTGCCTCACACCGCCTATTTCCTAGGATTGTGGTTGGTCGTGAGAAGAGTTAGAAAGAGAATACTATGCTTTGTGCTCCTGGAATAAAGAGAGGTTATAAATCTCACAATGTATACATGAATGCAAACAAGAATAATAGATCTATATCCTACAGATATCGTAACTATAACCTGGAAAAATATGTACAAATAAGCTAGACCAGTATAGGCAAAAATACTTAGCTTCCATTGAAAGAAAATTTGGATTAGCTGCTCAAAATTATTTTTAAAGAAAACTATTTAAACCATGAAGAATATTTCACATATGTCATTACAGAGGTTTCCCAAAGTCCACAAACAAACCAAACTAAATCATTGTGAATTGATCATATCTATTCCTATCTTTGAAATGTTTTGATTGCCAAAAAGCTTGCTGTGTCCTTTGTACTTTAGAGCATCTAACCAGTTTGGGGATGCTGGTTTCCATGGTTCCCAAATGTTATTCATTTTGTTTAATAAATATCATTAGGGACACTCATCTTCCCAGCAGCTCAAGCAATTTTGCCCAACTCAGAAACACAATAGTTTCTGTAGCCTTGCTTAATGTGACCCTGAAAATTAATTTCCCATGCAACTTCACTCATTAAGGAGGAGAGCAGCTGCATGCTGAACCGATTTCCCTCTGAGTTCTGATCTCCAGTCCCGGCCTCACTTACATTCAAAATAATTGCAGCCAGACAGCTATAAAATACATTTGAAGTGAAGGCTCTTTAAACGTTACAGGTTCAGTTCTATTGGGAATCAAAACTCCGGCACAATGAGATATATTAGTTTTCAGCATTCTGTTCTGAGAAAGCTACCTTTTTGATGCCTGAAAAAAAAAATATTATGGATGCTTCTCATAAACTTGCTCAGAGGAACTCAAAAACCCTTTACAAACCGAGATGCAATCAAGAAACAGGAAATAAAACTATCCAATCTGTTAAGATCCAAAAGCACACTCCCTGGACAAATTGCCTGCACTACACAGGAGTGGATAAATTATTTTATTGTCCACTGTGCTATTGGTTCATTGCATTTTATTGTTTTAAAATTCACCCCTTTCTTTAAAAAAAAAAAAAAAATAGAAACTTTTTAAAAACTGCCCAGAAAATTAAGTAAAATTTAATATCACATCTACTGTATGCTAAGGGATGCAGTGGTTCAGTGGCTAAGATGCTGAACTTGTTGATCAGAAAGGTTGGCAGTTCGGCAGTTCGAATCCCTAGCACCGCCTAATGGAGTAAGCGCCTGTTACTTGTCCCAGCTTCTGCCAACCTAGCACTTTGAAAGCATGTAAAAATGCAAGTAGAAAAATAGGGACCACTTTGGTGGGAAGGTAACAGTGTTCCATGCACCTTCGGTGTTTAGTCATGCTGGCCACATGATCACAGAGACATCTTCAGACAGCGCTGGCTCTTCAGTTTTGTAACAGAGTTGAGCACTGCCCCCTAGAGCCAGAAATGACTAGCACATATGTGCGAGGGGAACCTTTACCTTTACTGTATGCTAGTAGTGTCAGAATATAATAACCATACCTAGATATGTTGGTTAATAAATTACAAATCAATGTAACAATGACAGTACACTATCACTAGCATCATGCCACAGCATAATTATTTTTTTATGCACTGTATTGGTGTGATTGGACATGTATGAAAGATTGTAAAACCTAACAAAAACATACCTCATAGACAGAATGGTGTTCTTGGGAAAAAAGATTGATAGAATAATTTTGAAGCCAATTTAGTCTAGTGGTTAAGACACCAGGTTAGAAAGCAGGAGACTGTGAGTTCCAGCCCTATCTTAGGCATGAAAGCTGGCTGGGTGACTTGAGGATAATCACTGTCTCTCAGCCCAACTCACTTACGGGGTTATTGTTATGGGGGGAAATTGGAGGTGGAAGGAAAATTAGATATTTTTGCTACATCAAGTTATTTATAAGAATAATAAAGGTGACATTTTGATAAATCAAAGTCAAATTTAAAAAATAAAATAAAGAATCCAAACAAGAGACTTTAAAATGGTCCCCAAATGATCATGCACTTCCCATAATAAATTTGATGAGGCAATGATTCTCTGGTGGACAAAGTATCACAAGTGTGAGAAAAATGCCAAACTAGGGACAGGGCAGATTTTATGGCACAGATCAAGACTAATTGGAAGATAGAAAATAAATTGAGCACAGCAATCACCAGGAATCTTGGCAACATGTGTGAATTGCTCAGGAACTAGAACAAGCCCGAGTAGGTAAATTTTGATTTGAGAAGACATGAATGTGAATGAATAGGCAATGAAAGTTGTAGTAGAAGCACTTGCAGGGAGGAGGAGGTAAATAATTCAAGATGACCCTTGAAACCATGTGAATGATGCTTCACTCTTTTTTATGTGTGTTGTACACAAGACATGTAAAAAGAGTCATGGCTTTAATCACAAGGAGCAATTGCCATCTTGAATTTTTTTCCCTCTGCCCTACAGATATCTCTGTAGGCAACATTCATACGGTAGTTGCCACTGAACAAGGGAGGCAAAGATTACAAAGATCTTTGCCAGTGCATGTCAAGATAATTGACTTATTAAATTTATAATTTGAAAAGGGGTTGAAATATTTTCACTTCATTCCATTTCCTCTTCTCCAAAGAAAAGAAAAAACACAAACAACAGACCCATGGTTTAAGTCCAAAGGTTTACTCACTCTCCCAAATGTGTGCTCCCCAATCAAAAGCAAAGTGAAATCAATATTTTTAAAATCCCTTTCCAAACCTTCAAATTTTTTCAGAATCCAGCTGTCTGAAATTTGGTGTAGGTTGGTTTCAAATCGTTTTCTTGGAGCCAATAAGTGAATACAAATTTCACTGTTCTTGGTAACTCTGTGGTGCACAACAGATCTACAGACAGAGATTATATAGAGTAAGCCCGATGTCAGTATAGATATTTAAATATTTTTGAAATGATAAAATGCTATAGGATCTCATGCAAGAACCAAGCTTTGTGAGATATGGCTTTCTGGCAATATTAAGGCCTATTTATTTATTTTCAATATTTGAACATTGTCCCAGTTGTGAGGGTCTGGGGAAATATGCAGCAAAGTAGACCAAAACAGCAAATTAAAACATGAGAATTTTAAATCTGAAAGGAGAGAGACAGAGGTCATGGAGTGCCATCTACTGGTGCTATTAGCCCTATGGCACATGAGGATGCCTCATTGGAAAACCCAACATTAGGGTCACCCTTATACAGTTGCTGTAACAAAGGTAGGCTTAATTAGACTCCAATGTGGACCCACACTGATAGACTCAATGCTATGGAACAAAGACTCTATTCATTGGTTCATGCCATTCAAATATTATATGCATAGCAAGACAGCTGCTGCTATTTCTCCTTGTTTTCCTTCTGACCCATTTTCCTGCCTTTTTCAACAAGCCAAAGGTCACCAGGGCCTCACATATATTGCAAAGTAGTGATCATGGGGTTAGAGTGGTAGAATTCCACCATTTCTTGAGATGGATAGACTATCACTATTGTAGATACTATTTCATGTTTTTTTCCCATTTTGTCCCTCTCTTTAGTTTTGCAAAAGAGCCTCAACAATTATTTTAATTTCTTTTTCTCCTTGCTAGTCTGCTCATTGGTTAATAAAGCCATTTAATCTTCGGTTAGTGGTTCCAAAGTATAGAATTAAAATGCTAACATCTTTCTTCAAAAAATATGTGGTGTAACCTCCGCCATCCATATTCAGCAGAAAGATTTATCGAGTTCCACAGGACCCGTCTTCTACTGTACAGGGTTACAGTTGGAATTATGAATCTGTTAAGAGTAGGCAGAGAAAAAAACTATAAAGGGTAGAACAAGAAAATGAGATAGAGACACTCCTCCAACAAGTCTGTTTCACAGTAAAATCAAATATTGCCACTTTATTTTATATGTTTGGGTGGGGGAGAAATCTTTGAACTCATCTAGCAGCAGGTATCCCTAGAAATGAATAGAAACAGGAATCCATAGCACCTCAAAGACTCTGACGCAAGTGGTCTCTTAGATCTCTGCTTCAGACAGCCAAGAATTATTGTGAAAGTGTTGACTTCCTTAGGGCAATACATTTACTTTTAGGGAGATTAGCTGCCATTAGAATACCAATATGATGCAAATGAAAGAGTAATATATAATGATTGACACTTCTCAGTCTATTGCCAACCTGTTGGAGGTTAACTACATAGCGAATGCTCCTGATTTGTATGCACTCTTAAGACATGTTATCTGTGATCTAACAAAGCACCAGATGCATTTGACCAAAGTGTCTGACTGCATTCAATAAGTACTATACATTTTTTCTTGGGCAGTTTACTCAAATGTTTGACTCTGACTCTGTTTGCTAAGAAGATACAATGAAATGAAATGAATTCTCCAAGCTACCAAATACTTTTTTTCCTCCAGTTTCAATCTTCTCTCCAGCCAAGCACAGTAGACCAATAAAGCCTAAAAAAGAATGTGTTGCTTTTCCAAACAGGCACATTAGATTAATGTACAATTTCATTACTTCAACTGCACAACTCCTCTGTGCTCTTTCCAACTGTACTGCCACCATGTGAGCCAACAAGGCTAATAAAAGAAAAGCAGAGAAGTAAAAATTAATGAATATGATAAGGACATGCTATACCTGTCTTAATTCTTATGTGCCGGAGATTTAGCTGACATCAAGAAGAAAATTAGAGGGAAGGGGAAGATAAATGAAAATGAAAATTGTACAGAGGATAGGAAGAGCAGATGCTCAAACAATGTGGCATCTATCCTTTTCACGAAGACACATTTGACAAATAATAATAAGAAATTTAGACATCTGTAATGATTCAATCACTCTTTTTTTCTTCTAAATTATCATGCAAAAATACACATAGGCAAAGTACACATACACAAAGTGAGGGCACACAGGTGTAGTCCAAAGCAAGGGACTAAGATGGTTAAATAAACAAGGAGCAATCAGAAAAAAAACTTGCACTTCCTACCTTTTATGGTTATGCATTTTGTTTTTAATTATAAAGAGAATTCATAGTTTCAAAAGTGTTATTAGTCTTGATTAGGAAGAGACATTTCAGAAGACAGGCAAGTCCACAGGGCCTGTATGTTACAAATTAAAGTACCCATATCTGTTTCACAGAGATGCAATGGAAATGTCTCGGCAACATTTCCATTGCATCCCCATGATCCTGGAAAATAGACATGGTGGCTTAAATCAGAATCCCCAACCTTTTCAGCTTTACAGGCTGATGGGGTGGAGAGGGGATGTTTCTGCATGTACAGTGGAGAAGTTTGCATGCGGCAGCTTCACTTTGCGTGAGTGGCCAGCACACATGTATACTGCTCAAAGAAATGTACCTCCCCCCAATATAGCAGTTACCTGCTGCTTACATGAGTGAGGATGCACATGCGTGCATGAATGCTCACCCGCCAGTTCTGAAACCTGGTTCCAAAGGACTCAAGGCCTAGTAGTGGGGTTGAGGACCCCTGCCTTAAATGAGTTACTACTCAATGCTCTGTGTTTGCTTCTGTGTGAACACACAGAAGCGCCATTTCCAAATCACATCAGATCCAAAGCATTGTACAGACACAACAGTAACATAAGCCGAAACTAATTGCAAAAAGATGTACTTAAAACCAAAGCACGTGGAAAAACTAATCAGCAAATCAGGCTGTCAATCAAAGCCAGACCAGCATGAGTTAGAGCTTATGTCTCAAAGTACAAAGGTAGGAAAACAATGTTTGAGTTCCAGGCCACAAAAAACTGAATTATGAGGAGGTTTCCGAAGCAATTCAAGGGAGGAGTTTGATGGCCTACATAGGCTACAAATGATAAATGCAGCTTCCAGCAATAAAATCCTTTCAAGGATAAAGTTTTCTAATGAAGACTGAAGCTATCCATGTCTTTATCTGGTCAGCATCAAATTTGAACTGGCAGTGAATTATACAAGTGTATTGAGATACATTCGAGTAGACTTTTACTACCAAGGTCTCTTGGAATCCAATATATTACTATCATTCTACAATCCAATATACAGCAGAAGCATTCCCAGTGGATAGATGGCTGCACTAGTGAAAATTCCTCTAGGATTGATTGATGTGAATAATCAAAATCAGTCATAGCACTCTTATTTTCAATATGTTAGTAACCCTTTTGGTGGCATAATTGTACTGCTTAATGAAAAGCAAGTTTCTGCCATATAATTAAATAGAGTCATACTGTATATGAATATTAGCAATTAATAGAAGGTGGGGTAAAATTATGATTCATTTTTAATTTAAGATGTACTTAATTATCCAGCTATGTCTACTCAGGTGTTCATACAGTTGATGATTAGGTATAAATGAAAGTTGAAGTGAAGAACTGAAAAAGAAAAGAATAATATCTATAACCTTATGCTAACTCATTTCATTTCTTCCCCACACATCTCTTGGCTGAGAGCCTGAATGAGCTTTAAATTTCATATTGTAACATAGCATCACATATGAGGCTTAACTTGAGAAATTTGTCATAATTACCTTGCTCATTAGGTCTGAGAAAAGTAGCTATATCCTATATCCCTCTTGAATGGATGACAATAGTTTGGTTTTAGGACAATCGTGAAATTAGATAAATGGATCCAAAGCTGAAATCAGACAAACAGTATTTTGAGCCCAGCATCGGAAATTCCAATGGACAAGTCAACATGTTTATCAGCCAATTCAGTGCAAAAAACAAAAAGTGGGGAAGCTAATTCTAAAATTGCTTTCTCAGATCATAGAATCTAAATTCATAATCCAAAAGTTCAGTCTTATACATGCTTACTCACACATATATCTCATTAAGTTTAGTGTATCTTACCTCTAGGGAAATATGCAGAGGATTTGTTGTTACTTAACCACAACATACACTCTGTTACAGTAATGGCTAACCTTTTTCGGCACCAAGTGCCCCAAGCGTGCCTGAGTGCATTCCCAAAATGCAATGCCTGCACACCTCCGCCCATATGCACACACCCCAGCCCATGCACGTGCAACCCTCTTGCACACACCCCACCCCTGCGCATGTGTGTGTGACCCCCCCCCATGTGTGCACCCCGCATGTGTGGCAGAGACCCAAAAATCAGCTGGCCAGTGGGAGGCCCTTGTGCACATGCAAGGCAGAACTGAGCTGGGATGACGGCTTGCATGCCCACAGAGAGGGCTCTGTGTGCCGTCTCTGGCACGCATGTTATAGATTTGCCATCACAGCCCTATTATGTTTTATTAGCACCATGTGAATACAAGGCAAAATGCAATAAGAATACTACCAACAAGGGTTGAGCAGGCTTTGAAGATAAAGTCAAAAAATATTTTTTTGAAAAATGTGTTTCATGTTGACACAACATGTCTTTACTTGTCATCAAAACAGACCTAATTTTACAGACCTTTCTACAAGCTTGAGTAAAAAGATACATTGTTTTAAGGAATCCATTCCTGAATGTGAATAACTCTCCTAAAGCAGCAGCACTTTTTTTATAGAAACCCGTGTAAAGGTCTGGGGGGAAAAAAGGGCCAAGCAGATTTAATGAACTGTAGAGACAATCTGTGTCCAACTGTGAAATCAACTCCAAATTATTTTTCATCTATCAATTGCCTTTGTAAAATAAAATTGAATCAACTGAAGTACATATGAGTTTCACAAAAACATGCAGGCAGAGAGCAGGAGTATGAAACCCAGTTTGAATCTGGAAATGAATATTGTTTATATTTGCATCAACACTACATTTTATCATCCAGTATGGAATGAGTTTTGGAATATGCCTTCAATGGTGCATTCCCAACAAAACATCAACACACACTCTGCCGTGATTGATTCAAAGCTTCAAAGTAATAGAAATCTTGGTCTTGTTGCCATGCAAAGGTTGACCTGATCCAACAAGCTGTGAGACTGGCATAGGAAACTCAGGTAATCTATGATTGGCTCAGGTTCTGCAATGAAGACACTACAAGAGGGCAATGGGATTTCAATTGGTGAGGACTTCTGTGTCTTCCTTCCATCTGGAATTTATTTATTGATTTAGTTTGTTAAGCATATATGAGAAAACAATTATGTATGAATATAACATATAAACATATAATTATAAACAGGTATAAGTATATACATAATAAATGAGGATGAATAAATAGGAACAGTAAGACAGGGATGGTAGGCATGCTGGTTCGCTTATGCATGCCCCCTTACAGACCTCTTAAGAATGGAGTGAGGTCCACGGTAGACAGTTTAAGGTTAAGGTTTTGGGGGTTACAGAATGTAACAGCAGAGTCAGGTAGTGAGTTCCAGGCATTGCCCCACTCTGTTGCTGAAATCGTATTTTCTACAATTGAGTTTGGAGCGGTTTACTTTGAGTTTGTATCTATTTTTTGCCCATGTGTTATTATGGTTGAAGCTGAAGTAGTCATTGACAGGTAGGACATTATAGCAGACAATTTTGTGTACTAAGCTTAGGTTAGACCATAGGTAGTGTAGTTCTAAGTTATCTAGGTCCAAAATTTCAAGCCTGGTGGCATAAGGCATTCTATTGCAAGCTGAGGAGTAGAGTACTCTTCCCATGAAATATCTCTGGGATCACTCAATTGTATTAATATTTGTTATACAGTGTGGATTACAGGCAGATGATCTGCATTTGAGAATTGGTCTGGCAAATTCCATGGATCTCCCTCGCCTTTCAATATGCAGTCTCCCTACCGTTTTCAAAGGCCGTTTTTCTTTACCTTCCACAGGGAGGGGGAAAGAGGGTGTCCTTCCTTTGTCTTCACTCTAAAAAACAAACACTGCAAGAGTGAAGAGATTGTCTGAGTTTATATCAGATAAGAGAGCTTCAAGTAACAAAATTAAGAAATCTACAGCCCAAAATACTTTCTGTATTGATACCATGAAAATGATAAAGACATGCCCATGGATATACCAGGTGTTGGGACTGACTTAAAGGATATCATACTTTCTAATCTAATTGCTTTTTTCCACTTTATGAATTCAAGAAGTTTATTTGAATTTTAATCAGGATTTTGGAATTTAGCATATAGTTGGGTTTTCCTTTTCCCTAATAAAACAAGCTGACTAAATTATCCAAAATAGAATAGAAACATAGAACATAGATATTTTTTTTTTATCATCTAAGCGTGATTGGGCACACAAGGAATTTGTTTTGGTGCAAATGCTCTCAGTATACATAAAAGCAAAGATACATTTGTCAAGAGTCAAGAATCATAAGGTACAACACTTAATAGTCATAGGGTACAATAAGCAATCGAATCATACTAGGAAACAGTCAATATAAATTGTAAGGATACAAAGTTACAGTCATACAGTCACAAGTGGGAGGGGATGGGTGATAAGGAGTAATGAGAAGATTAATAGTAATAGTAGTGCAGACTTTGTAAATAGTTGGACAGCAATTGTTTAGCAGAATGTTGGTGTTTGGGAAAAAAACTGCCCTTGTGTCTAGTTGTTCTGATGTGCAGCATTGTTTTGAGGGTAGGAGTTGAAACAGTTTATGTCCAGGATATGAGGGGTCTGTAAATATATATGTATAAAATATTATATATAAAAAGAGCCACAGAGAAAACTTTTACAAATCAAATTAAATATTCTCTACAAAGGGCAAGCCTTTGTGTATAAACAGGGAGAAAATTCTTTGCTCAATAGCACTGATGATGTTACCTAATTGGATGATGCAACAACCAAGCTCAGGGGGCATCAAACATTCCACTTTATGTACTTATTGCACAATGTATCTAGAAATAGAGGTCATTTTTTGTAGGTATGAAATATTTTTTCTATGAATAGTTTTGATATTTTTTGACATCTTGATACTTTAATTAATTATAGTTATTTAGTACTATTAATTTTCCAATCGTGTTTGAGTGATCAATCTGGGAAAATAGATAATTGGTTCTATCAATGACTATATATAAAACTACCCTTATTTTTAAATCATTTTAAATGTAAAATACTAACAATTGTTAAAGGTTATATACAAAAGTTATAGAACAGCAATAGGATTATATACAATTAAAATAAATGTTATGTAATCACTGAAATTACCTCTATAAAAAGAGAAGTATAGGAAGTAGGAATAAGAATTTTGTAAAAGTGGTAGGATTTGGGTCTATGTTTTAGTTTAAATAAAGCAAAGTCCAAGAATGAATAATATAAATACAAAATGTATAAATATATAAACAAGTATATAAAGTGGAATGTTTGATGTCCCCTGAGCTTGGTTGTTGCATCATCCAATTAGGTAACATCATCAGTGCTATTGAGCAAAGAGTTTTCTCCCTGTTTATACACAAAGGCTTTCCCTTTGTAGAGAATATTTAATTTGATTTGTAAAAGTTTTCTGTTCACAATTATCAGGTTTATCCATATGTGTTCTTAGAAACCAATATCTGGGAGAGATATATACATCTCTTTAAAAAATTATATGGAACAGGAGTTGGAAGAAAGTTACAGGGTGAGTATTGTAAATCAGCTAATGACATAAGTATATGAAGAAGTACAAGACCTATAGGTTGCTACAAATGATCTTTTTGGGTGGAAATTCACCACACACACAAACTGGAGGGGAGATACATAAGAGAGAGGGAGGGAGGGAGAGAGAGAGAGAGAGAGAAATTACAGACACAAAGATAAAAAAATGAACTAAGCTAAGAAAAATACAAAAAGAAAAAAATGCAGTAAAAAGAAAGAAAAGTCTTCTTATAACTTTTATGAAACCAGTGTTCTAATCACCCTTTTGCTATTTATTCCAAAATAGAAATTTAAATCCTTGAACTTGCATAAAACGTATTTCATGTAGGATAGAAGGAAAAACACCAAGTGTAAGGAAAGTTGCCTTTCTGCAGCTTGATTAAATGATTAAAAAAGGAAATGTGTGAACCCACTGTCCTTTCAAAGGCTCCAAACCATGGCTTGGGCAGGGATGGCTTTATTTCAGTTCCTAGTGCAATGAAGCCTGCCAGAGATTTTTGTCTTATGTGAGGAGCCATTGTATAGAGTACTTCAGGGAAATCCCAGATCCTTTCTTTAGTCCAGAGAGGAATTCTGAGAAACTGATCCATTTGCCAACTTCTCATTCCACAGTGGTCATTGGCTCTATTTCCAATATGAAAGAGAATATCAGATTGTTTCTGTGATGGACAGTACTGTTTTGTACACAAATAAACTAAGAACTCTTCTTTCTTCTTTGATAAACAAATAATCAGTTAAGATCACACAATTAATAGAACAATATTATAATAGAGATAGTTTTAGGACATGATTCTTGTAAGGGCAGATGAAGATTCCGAAATATATATGCACAAATTGGTAAAAATTGAATTTTTTTAATATTCCTTAAAACATCTTTGAAATTAGGTTTTTTTTCAATCAATTTTTATTGCAGACACAGGAATAAAAATAAAAACTTTAAGGACAATAATAATTACAAAATTAAGAACATACAAAATAATATATTATGGTCAAGGGACAGTCTGCCTAATTTTGCATGCAATATAACAGAATTCAGATAAACTACTTCATATGATTTGATAACAGAAGTTGTACATATAAGAGATCAGTATTTCCTGGGTATTTTATTTGGCAAGGTGTTATAAACTGAGTCCATGAGTCCCTATGGAAGATGCATTAGAGTAGGGTATGAGCTGTAGTTTCAATGGCCCTTTGTCCACAGGGACACGGTCTCAAGTCATATGTTTTTTGTTTTTTTTTTGTATTGGTCTCCAAAACTGCTGTGAGAAGTATATTATAGTGCACTCAGATTTAGATTACAGGGACAGTTATTTAATATAAGTATCTTATTGATTTAAAGGCTGTTCAAAAGAACATTCTTGGGAAGAGCAGCCCAATATTGTTGGATTTCCAGATCTTTAGTAAATTGTTTGAGTGCACTAAGTGCACATTCAGACCTATTATTAAAAGTACTTCCCAGTGTTGGAATACGTTCATGTATTTTATGCAACAACTGAAGCCAACCAGTAGATGGCAGTGTTTATAAGGCTGCATCTATGGTATATACCAGTACTCTAGGTCCTATTGTTCTGTCGTATTGTTTCTGTTTCCTATAACAGTTAAGCAGAAAGGCCCATGTGGACTGTGCACTCTGTTGTGTAGGCTTTATACTGTACAGAATTTCCAACACCCATCTTTAAGAGTAATTTGAGTCAGCTCTAGCTGCATGTCTCCATATAGTTTTAAATGGCCATTAAAAGTATCTGGAAAAGCAATGTATCTACAGATAGGTTTTTGTTAATATATTATCTTTAAAATAATAAAAATGTGGGCTTAAACACTAATTTAATAGAATACATAACACGGGGAAAATAATGATCAAGAAAGATAGTTTTCTGTTTCATATTCTCTGTAATGTTTCTATTGTTATATTTGAAAAGCAATTCGTGGGGCCACTATCATCTAGATTTGCTCTGTGTTAGAGAAGTTTGCTTCAAATTAACTTTTGAAGTATTATTTCAAAACCCAAGCTCTATTTGTGTATGTTTTAGATCAAAACCTGAATATTTGCGCTTGTCAGCAGAACAATTTTTCAGAGAGCTAACAGTATGCATTTGAAAAATGGATATGCCTTGAGGAATATATCCAGAGGTGACTTATGGGAAATCAAGAGGTGTGTAATGTTTGTAAATGTCGTTGAGAGGTCACTGAGGCAAGTAAAGCCATAAATGAATGCTGGCACCTTGAAACATTTTAGACAAGAAAGGAAAATTATTTTTATTAGAGAAGTAAGATGTTGGAAATAATACCACCATGGAAAAAATTTCAAAACTAGTTATTATAAGGTCTATGGAGCTGTGTAAATTATCAGAAGTATTTTGAATACTTCTGATTGCTCTTGTTTGAGTATAGCATGAAAGATGCCATTTAAGCTTATAAATTAGGGAGCTGAACAGGGGTGGCAAATGCCCAACACATACTCTATAAATACTCATCTTCAATCTTGCGCCACTGGAAATTGGAAAATCCAAGTGACAGCATACAAATTTTATTCAGTATCCCAAAATGAATAAAACTGCTTGAAAGATAACATTTAACAAATCCCCATTTTACTTTATGGAAGTGGTAGGCTGTTGTTTAGGAGTTCATAGCTACAACTAGGAAAATATGAAATGCAGATTGCCTTCTGATATTTCCAGGCCTGCTTTGCATTGCAATAAATTCAAATGTTTATCTTTGTATTATAGGCCCTTTATGGTACTGATTACAGCATGGAAGCTCACTGTTATGTCTGCATCATGAATTTCGATTGCTTTTTAAATGCTTTCAAGGGAAGAGGTGGGATGAGCATTTCCTTTTATTAACATCATACAGGAAGGGGGAAAAGCTGTTTCAGAAGCTTTTAGCACCCTGCTTTAGAAGAAAACATCAAAACAATGAAATCAGTGAGGAGACTTACTTGAAGACATTAATAGCAAAAGCATGGTGCAGCCATCATCAAATATCTGGTTTGTGCGAGCTGGCTTTGATTTGTCTCACACTGTGGAGTTAACATAATTTGCTTTTTAACACAGTTTGCCACATCACAAATATTTCCTATCACCTTGATGTCTCTCACCATCATCTTATTTGTTTGCTTGTTTGTTTATTTTCCTCTTAGGTAATTTCATTACTTTCAAAGGCAGAAGTTTCTTCTGATACCCAGAAAACTGACAAAGGAATTAGAAGCACTTTTCATATGTGTGCAGAAATTGCTTACAGTTTTTCTAAGAGCTAAAGATTTTGTATTCAGTTCCTTACTAGCAATATACAGCTTCTCAACTGTTCTGCCAAAATAGAAGCAATGAGAACAATCTTTCTATCACTTCAGCAGTAGTTGGATGAGGCTATGAAAACACTATAAATTAAATAATGGGGAGATTGATTAAACTACAGTAGAAATTGCTGTCTCAGCCTCCTCTTACCGCCCTCCAGTGTTAACAAAAGCCAAAATTGTTTTTGAAGAGGTTTGCATAGAAAAGCCAACCATTTTTCTTGGCAGCAAAGGGACTGTACTGCTTCACAAAACAGCCTCAAAGGGGCAGTTATCTCAAATAATTGTCAAATTCTCCCTTAAAGATTTGCAAAATTGGCAGGAGTGTTGGGTGTCGTACCAGCTTTATGGTAACTGGCTTAGTCATTCTGGATAGCCAATAGCTTTTGCAGTCTAGAGCAGCCAGATGGAGGAAGAGTTGTCCACAGCATACAATGACATTTGTATAAGAACATTTCATGATAAAAATGCTTAGATCTGATCTACACTGAATCTATATCAGACAGGGTATTGGTATGGATTAATCTTTGATTACAATTGTTGAAAATACAGATAATTTTTGAAAGATTGGAAAGCAGCCTTGGGCTATCTAGAACCATGGCTCACCATGGGATCTTGGGAACATTATGGAAACTGGACCCATCCATCTGGAGGCCACTCATTTAGAGAAACCTGTTCTAAGGCAGGCAATGGGGAATATGGACATCAAAACCGACATTCAAAATGAAGGACCATGGTGAAGAAGGCATTTCCCAGACCATGGTGAAGAAGGCATTTACCCCACAGTAATTTTATAGTTAAGCATTCAACTTAGGTGTGGGGAGACAGACACAACTCACTAAAAAGCATTTCTTCTTAAAATAGCACTGATTTTAAACCCTACCAACATCCAGGCAAATACTCCTACTTCCCTGTCCAATTCCATTCCTGTTATAGCTTCTACAGCCTGAAAAGAATAGAGGAGAAATATATTTGCAGCTAACCTTACAGATTATCTGTAAAACCTACTTTATTTCAAACTCCCTGTTGTTAATTAGACACATTATGACTGTCCCAACCTTCTTTCAAATTATGAAGTCTGCTCTTTCACTATATTTGCTGAGCATGTTTTGATGCTACATCCACAACTGCAAAACATTCACAGTGCAAATATATGCAAATGTATTATGTGAAATATCACCACATATATGATTGGACTCATTTGAGACAATGACGAATCTGCATACAAACAGGAGGTTGAACAACTAACCTTGTGGTGTGACCAGAACAATCTTGAAATAAGCATACTCAAAACTATAGAAATGATGGTAGATTTTAGGGGAAACCCTTCTATGCTATCACCTCTTACAATACTAGATAACACAGTATCAACATAGAAACCTTCAAGTCTCTAGATTCTATAATATCACATGGCCTAAAATGGACACCTAACATCAAAAACATCATCATCATCAAAAAAGCACAACAAAGAATGTTCTTTCTGCACCAACTCAGAAAGCTCAGACTGTCCAAGGGGCTGCTTATACAGTTCTACAAAGGCATTATTGAATCTGTCATCTGAATCTCTATAACTGTCTGGTTTGGCTCTGCAAGCAAACAAGACAGACACAGACTTCAATGGATAATTAGAACTGCAGAAAAAACTATTGCAACCAACCTGCCTTCCACTGAGGACCTGTATACTGCATGAGTCAAAAAGGGGACTGTGAAAATATCTACAGACCCCTCATATCCTGGACATAAATTGCTTCAACTTCTACTTTCAAATGACACTATAGGGCATTGCATGCCAGAACAACTAAACACAAGGATAGTTTTTCCTCCATGCCATCACTCTGCTAAACAACTAATTCCCACAACACTGTCAAACTATTTAGTAAGGTTGTATTTCTATTATTCTTCTCATCTTTCCTATTACCTATCTCCTTTTCTACTTATGATTATAACTTTTTTACTTGTAACTTTATGATTTACATTGTTTTATTTAGTTTCCTAGTATGATTTATGTTGATTGCTTATTTAGTATCTTATGACTATCACTAAGTTTTGTATCTTATGATTTATGATGAATACATTTTTATGATGACTAGGATCATGATTTATCACTTATATCTTTTATGTACACTGAGAGCCTATTCTTGGAAGACAAATTGCTTGTATGTCCAATCACACTTGGCCAATAAAGAATTCTATTCTGTTCTGTTCTGTTCTATGCTGTTCTATATCACACTAATTGGAAATATCCAACAGAAACCTGTTTTGAATGAGATCTTCTCTGTCATGTTTCAGTTTTAGTACATGTGTTGTCAAAGGGAGCACAAACTGCAGCCATTTTCTTTAGGCCACATTACACCAGCCTGGGATGTCTCATTACCATGCCTTATGACTTCATGGTACTGTAGTTTATATTATAGCTGCAAGACTATACTCTAATCTGATGTACTGTAACGTGACAGGTTATTAAACTAGGAGGTTCTTGACAATCAGTTACATATCCTGCTTTACCAACCACTGTTTCAGAAGCTTTTTGGAAGAATGCTGTTTCTTTCACTGATTTATTGAGACCTACATAAATCTTGTGTCTTCAAGAATTGCCACTGAATTTCCATAGAATTCACTTAATAGATTTAGGCCTCTCTTTGTGGGGAAGCAGTTAAATTCAAGCAAAAATCAGCTTTCAAAGAAAGCCAGCTGTTTGACTCTGAATTGTTTGTTCATTCTTCTTTTAGTTGTTCACATCTATTGAACTTGCTCTATTAACACGGATGTGCAACAACATGCAGCCTTTGTAGTGAATTGTATCCTCTGAATAAGAAGGCTCTAAACAAGTGGAATCGCAAAACTGTTCTTTTTATCAGTTTCTTCGGATTTTAAATCTGAATCACTAATAATTTGAGCACAAATGTGTTCAGAAGAGATGAAAGAAAACTAATTAATCCTTCTTCATTCCTTCCTCTGCTGCCTGAAACAAGAGGAGAAAGTCAAAAAAAAATTAACGAGATCACCTTTTTAACCTAGGACTGACTGATAAGAAATTTTCCCTAAGAAATTGCCTATAAAAAACATCTTTGGGCTTGGTATACTTTCTTTGATGGCAACATTCAGGTTTTGGCCCAAATTGGAATCTTTGGCATGAACAATTCCTTCTGGATAGGTGGCCTTGCACCCATAAGATAGGATGGCTGAAGGGAACTAAAAATGAATGCATTTGGAGGGCAACAGATTAAAGAAAACTTATGTTTTCAGAACATCAAAACTAGGTCCAGTTCTTCAATAATTAGATTTTAATGCTCTTTTGCAGTTTTTACAGCAGGGGTGTCAAACTTGATTTCACTAAGGGCTTCATCAGGGCTGGGGGGATGGCCAGTTTGATGTCACTCATCAATGCTCCATTTTTGTCCATAACAGCATCCTACAGCCCTCTGCCAGCAAAAATGGAGCTTGAGGAGGCTATGCACAGGTAGTTGTGGGATTCAATTTTTTTGACTACTGGTTCTGTGGGCATGGCTTGGTGGGCCTGGCAGGGGAAGGATACTGTAAAATCTCCAGTCAGAGGTGTTAAGCCTGGTTCCTCAACCAATGTTAAGGAGACACGCTAAACAGAATGTGCAGCGTTAGTCAGTTAGGCAGACAGGTAAATGTGTGAGATAAGTTTGTATGTTAGTTAACATTCAGTAAAAATAACAGATACGCTTGTGCTATCAAAAATATAGTTTATTCCATTATGATTCATAGCATAGTCAAATAACAGTCCATTAGTCATGTATCATTTCAGTCAGTCAATTCGAGGATACTCAATTCGCAAAGTCCGTGTTGAATATTCAATGTCAGTTCACTTACAATAAATCAGTCTGTATTATCTCTTCTCACCGTTGATAAAAATCAACACTCCTTTCTCTCTCCCGTTCCAGTAGGAGAAAAATGCGGTCATCAATCCATCCAGTAATTAGGGATCATTAAGCCAGAGAGCGAGCTGCCATTGTCTTGCTTCTTTTACAACCACACCCTTAATTACATTCTTGCAGTTAAAGTTACAGACACTTTAACCAACAAATCATGATAACTTATTTATTATTTTACCTAAACCAGTTAGGGTAAACAATGTTATCCCTAACAAGAGGTGGCATTTTCCAGTTCTCCAAACTATTCAACATTTCCTCTACCAGTTCTCCAGAACTGGTCAGAACCTGCTGAATACCACCTCTGGTTGCAGGAGGCCATTGTGGCCCAAAATGGAGCCCGGGGGGGCCGCACATAGCCCTCCTTAGCTCACTTTTCACTGGCAGAGCACCATAGGCCAGTCCCTTGCTGTTTCCAGGGCGGACCTGCATGTCAGATCTAAGCAACCTGCGAGCCAGATCCAGCCCCCAGGCCTTGAGTTTGGGTTTACATTAAGCAATACAATAAAAAAACACATTTTTCTCTCTTCTCCAAAATATAATATCCAGCTATTTTAATTACCCAAATTATTGTGAAAGTTCATATTGTTATATATTTATTTAACATTACTGAAGTACTCTAATCTATGGAAATAAGTAGACAGTTGCCATGTTATGGTCACCATAAATAATGACATCTCTCTGCTGAATTTCCTTAAGCCAAAATGCAAACAAGGATCTTGCCAGGAATACAAAGTCATTATGCTTTGAATATTCCCACAATCAATACAACATTGTCTTGGGCCACTGGTAGATAGAGGCTTAGAGAAATAGTAGATAGAGCTTAGACAAAGGCCAGCTACTTCTTTCTGAATATACAAGGAGAAAAACACAGTTTTTTTTTTTTAAAGCAGCATGAGAATTTGAAAATTACAAGCCTAACAGATTGATGCATAGAGTAGCACACGGGTGTCAAACTCACCACGTCACATTGCCATCACATGATGTTTTATGATATTTTCCCCTTTGTGGAGCTGGGCTAATATCCTACTACAATCCTTATAATAGATATAGATATATTTCTTCCTGCTACATGTAGTTCCAGTATATGTAAATCTTTGGTCCATTCTCTGAATATTCAGCCACAGCAAGTATAGAGAAGAGGAAATATACATGCATACCTTCACAATTTAATTTTTTGACTATTTGCTCGATTGTTTAGAGATTAGAACCATACTCAGGACTACAGGATCACAGCTTCCAAAAGCCAACAGCCACTAAACAGAAACAGAAAACTGTAATCAAGATTTATACAGCCCATAACTAGTAAACCTAAGCTAAGCACAAAACATAAGATATTAGTGATTAATGTTCCCCTGGTAGAAGGAATACTTGTTACTTCGGTGGTTTAAGAATAATTAAAAATAAGAACATCTGGGAGATGTTTCCATTTCAATAACTAAAAATAATCCTCACATATGGCAGAAGTAGGAAAAGCAATTTAATTAAGGTCAAGTAGTATATGGAGGATTCAGTTTAGAACTAGAACTTAGTTCATTTAGAACACAAGTGAATGGAGTAGCGACATACTGACAAAACTGATGCAATTTAATCGGTGTATTTTAATTTAATCAAAAACAAGTTTTGTCTTGGCCATTGGAATAGAGTTCCATATCACAATACATATCTATATCATCAAAACTGCCAGAATCAGTTTGCTATACAAATTGAAATACCCTTAATTAGGAGCAAATTCCAAAAAAGAAATAGCCTTTTCAGAATCTCTTAGATAAAAGAACCCAA
The DNA here is from genome assembly GCA_033807585.1 of Hydrophis major. Taxonomy (NCBI): domain Eukaryota; kingdom Metazoa; phylum Chordata; class Lepidosauria; order Squamata; family Elapidae; genus Hydrophis; species Hydrophis major. Next base: position 32,829,261 of record CM066332.1, on the reverse strand, counting down.
ATTCAGCAAATCTTGCGTAGAATGTTGCATAACAGTCGAATAAATCTGTATATTATTTCCTGCCAAACAATACTCTCATAAAATTGCTGTAAATACTTTTAAAGGCATTAACATTTGATATAGTTAGAATTAAGAATTTTCAGTTCCTTCAAACAAATTGATTCTCCTTAACTTAATAGGCAGAAATACTTGGCTGCAATCTAGACTGTCTGTCCAGATTATTATACAGATAAAAATTAAAATCTCAAGAAAGGTAATGTAAATGCATGCATTTGAAACAGATATTTGATGGTAAATTTTAATACCAAAACATTAAATGTGAAAACTTCAAAATTGGTGTAACACAGGTGAGAAAATGAAAAAGAAAATTATATATTTGGACGACATGACAACATTATTGAAGGTTTCCACATCTGTAATATAAGGGTCTATGTTTATTGTTTCTGCATTTGGAAGAGGATGATATGTTTGTATATTAAATCCCTGATTGTAATACATTGAATTCTTGCTTATGAACCAAAATGTTAGCGTGAGTAGGCCTTCGAAGTCTGAAGCTGAAAAAGAACCTTCTAGTTCAGGGGTGTCAAACTCATGGCTTATGGCGTCACACATTGGCCACGCCTACCCGCAGTTTAGCAAAGGGGGAGGAGTTGCAAAATGTCTTGTGATGACAATGTGATGCCACAAGTTTGACACCCCTGCTCCAGTGGTGGGATTCAAAAAAAATTACTACTGGTTCTTTGGGCATGGCTTGGTGAGCATGGGAGGGGAAGGATACTGTAAAATTTCCAGTCAGAGGTGATATTTGCTGGTTCTCCGAACTACTCAAAATTTCTGCTACCGGTTCTCTAGAACTGGTCGGAACCTGCTGAATACCACCTCTGCCCTGCTCTTATTCCTGGCTTAAGGAGGAAGAAGTAAGTGTTTGTGAAATCAAAATTCATCATGAAATTATATGGTACCTGATTATTATTATTATTTATTTATTTTATTTTGTCAAACAATTATAAGGTAACAGGTATAAGCTTAAACATAGTTATAAATACATGAAATGGATACATATAAGAAAAAAAAACAATAGGACAGGGATGGTAGGCATGTTGGTGCACTTATGCAGGCCCCCTACAGACCTCTTAGGAAAGGGGTGAGGTCAATAGTAGACAGTCTAAGGTTAAAGTTTTTGGGGTTTGGGGAAGAAACCACAGAGTCAGGTAGAGTATTATGTAGGATTATTATGTAGGATGCTGTCTGAACAGAATCTAAAAGGGGCATCAAAGCATTATCATTTAGTAGCTTTTGTTGGTTTCTTTCATTCATGCATGTAAGGAAGTCCCTTTGGAGTTAGAGATGACAGATGGCAGAACCCCATTTCAATATAAGAGAAAGAAAAAGAAAGTAAGAGGATAATGATTAAATTCTATTCCTTTTTGTTTGCATAGAACATTGCAACATTGGGAATAAACACTGCTCAAAAAAATAAAGGGAGCACTTAAACAACACAATGTATCTCCAAGTCAATCACACTTCTGTGAAATCAAACTGTCCGCTTAGGTAGCAACACTGACTGATAATCAATTTCACATGCTGTTGTGCAAATGGAATAGATGACAGGTGGAAAGCATAGGCAGTTAGCAAGACATCCCCAATAAAGGAGTGGTTCTGAAGGTGGTGAGCACAGACCACTTCTCAGTTCCTATGCTTTCTGGCTGATGGTCTGGTCACTTTTGAATGCTGGTAGTGCTGTCACTCTAGTGGAAGCATGAGATGGAGTCTACAACCCACACAAGTGGCTCAGGTAGTGCAGCTCATCCAGGATGGCACATCAATGCGAGCTGTGGCAAGAAGGTTTGCTGTGTCTGTCAGCGTAGTGTCCAGAGCATGGAAGCGCTCCCAGGAGACAGGCCAGTACATGGATGTGGAAGAGCCCGTAGGAGGGCAACAACCCAGCATCAGGACCACTACCTCCGCCTTTGTGGAAGGAGGGACAGGAGGAGCACTGCCAGAACCCTGTAAAATGACCTCCAGTGGACCACAAATGTGCATTTGGCTGCTCAAACAGTCAGAAACAGACTCCATGAGGGTGGTATGAGGGCCCAATGTTCACAGATGGGGGTTATGCTTACAGCCCAACACTGCAGGATGTTTGGCATTTGCCAGAGAACACCAAGATTGGCAAATTCATCACTGGCACCCTGTACTCTTCACTGATGAAAGCAGGTTCACACTGAGCATATGTGACAGATGTGACAGGGTCTGGAGACGCCATGGAGAATGTTCTGCTGCTGCAACATCCTCCAGCATGACTGCTTTGGCAGTGGGTCAGTAATGGTGTGGGGTGGCATTTCTTTACACAGCCCTCCATGTGCTCGCCAGAGGTAGCCTGACTGCCATTAGGTACCGAGATGAGGTCCTCAGACCCCTTGTGAGACCATATGCTGATGAGTTGGCCCTGGGTTCCTCCTAATGCAAGACAATGCTAGACCTCATGTGGCTGGAGTATGTCAGCAGTTCCTGCAAGATGAAGGCATTGATGCTATGGATTGGTCCACCCGTTCCCCAGATCTGAATCCAATTGAGCACATCTGGGACATCATGTCTCGCTCCATCCAGCAATGCCACATTGCACCACAGACTGTCCAGGAGTTGGGGGATGCTTTAGTCCAGGTGTGGGAGGAGATCCCTCCAGAGATCATCTGCCACCTCATCAGGAGCATGCCCAGGCATTGTAGGGAGGTCATACAGGCAAGTGGAGGCCACACACACACTACTGAGCCTCATTTTGACTTGTTTTAAGGACATTACATCAAAGTTGGATCAGCCTGTAGTGTTTTTTCCACTTTAATTTTGAGTGTAACTCCAAATCCAGACCTCCATGGGTTGCTAAATTTGATTTCCGTTGATAATTTTTGTGTGATTTTGTTCTCAGCACATTCAACTGTGTAATGAACAAAGTATTTAATAAGAATATTTCATTCATTCAGATTTAGGATGTCTTATTTTTGTGTTCCCTTTATTTTGTTGAGCAGTGTACAATGCAAAAGGGAAAAGCCTGCATTGCAATGTTGTGACACGCTTTGTCATTTGCTACTCTTTTTCTCTCTGAAAATAGCTAAGCCAAGGAGAAAGGGGAAAATTCAATGTCCCAAGATCGAGGGTATTATTTCATACATTTATAAAATGATATCTAGCTTTTCAAAGCAGAGCAATATCCAGAAGTAACCATAGTAAACCAACAGACATCTTGCAACCAGAAAATTAACATTTTTTCATTGGTCATATTCTACGAGAAGAGAAGTTGGGTATTTAGGTATTTAGGAATGAGTGAGGTTTGGATGGATGGAAAACTTCTCAGGAATATCAATGATATAAACTGCACGCCACTTTTGTAATGCACCTATGAAGTTATCTGCTACAGCTTCCAATTCAACTTAAGGGAAGCTTTACTCTTTAATTTGATCCCTATGATTGATTGATAATTGTCTCAAAGAAGACCTAAAATCCTATATCTAAATAACAAGTATCAGAAAAACATTGACTCCACCTTGGAAGGAATGGTCTATCATGATTTGAAGATCTTGGAGACAACCATCAGCCCAACTGAGATAGTTAAAAAATAATAACATACACTTACAGTCTTTGCTTGTGCTCTTGCGAATCATTTGATAACAGATTGTAATTTTTCTCTTTGCTCTGTATTTGAAAGGGTTGGCTGTATTAGTTTGTTTGTAGCATTTAATTAATGCTGTTTGAAATAGATTTTTCCTAAAATTAGTACCCAGCAGCTGATATTGAAAGTTGGTTGCCTTTGATTCAGGCAATCATCACATAATCAATGAGACAGATAGTCATCAATATCCTGGCTTTTCATGCATTTGTCTAATCCAGTTTTAAAACCAGCCTAGTTGGTAGTCATCACAAAGCTTATGATTTAACTATGCATTGTGCAAAAGAGTTTAAAACGAGCCGACTCCTCTGGATCTAAAGGGGCTGAACTAAAGAATCTAAGGGGACTGAACTGGTCCTTGGCACTCTTAATCTGATGATCCCCAGCAAATTGAGGGGTCTTTGAAGGACAGGAGAACAAAACAACACCAGTTGTAAAGGTCACTTTGGAAGCTACCTCCAACTTTATAAAGCATTAGCTTTATTTGAAAAGTTTATGGAAGCTTCACATAAGGTGAACAGCCATGCATTTGAGCATCCTTATTCCACATTATGAATTATTCCAGCCTTAAAGTGTTTATTGCATGGGCTCAAAGACATTAATAATTTCTATTGCTGTGAAACAAAATGTTGGACCAGACTGCTAAAGTACAGAACCAACCGATAAGTGAATATCAAGCACATACCCATTTGTAAATATAGTACCATTAATGCATAATCTTAAGCAGTTTATTTATCCTCATTACATTTAATCTATTCATTAATGTGCTGATCTCTCCAGACACCACAATTATTTAAATGCATTCTCTCTGCGCTTCAAGATTTTAGCCACATTTAAAATGCTCTGCTGCAGATTGAACAGAAGGTGAAAGCCATTATTCCCATAGCATACCATATCTTAAAACAAATTCAGTACTTCCCTTTATGTTATGTAACTAACTCTGTCCTACACTCACCTGTGTGTTTTCAGATCCAAAAGTCTAACAGAGAATAATTTATATGAGTTCTACTTAATTTAATGTAGCTCTCTTATACACATCACTAGAAAAAAAGGATGTCTCTTCTATCCACCCCATTATTCGATATGACAATGAATTAAAATAAAATTATGCTAACCCTCATCTTCCCCAAACGGCATTAAAAGAGAAATATGACCTAAATACAAATTTAAAAGTAAATAAAACCTAAACCTGAGCATTTTGCCAAATTACTGTGATGATCAGAAATTGTTTTAGATTTATGCAGAATGAAATAAGTGAAATAATTAAAATGCATGCTTTACGCCTTTGCATTACAGGTATCATGGTTAGGCAATAAGGAAAGGCTTGCCACAGGAAACCAAGTAATTTGTCTGTTCATGTAGGTCCCAATCAGAACAGAATCTTGGGTGGGCAGACAAGTGATTAGAGCATCAGATGGAAACTTGAAGGTTGAAGCAGTCAGGGTGTTCAGGGCAAAACATATAATCTTCACTATAAGTTGTCATGATAGAACATCAGTTTCCAACCTTTGATCACTAGAGGTCACTGGACAAGTCTGATGGATTGTTTCTAAGTCAATCCCGCAAGAGATTATGCTATTGCAAGTTCAGATGTTGAATTATAACCTTTTTACTGTGGTCTAAGCAAGCTGGAGATATTTAAACTGATAGTTTGGAAACATGGATATTTACAGTTTCTTCACAGATGGAGGTTTGGATGCACCATTCTCCAATGGCACTTCTAAACAGGCAAGTGAGAAAAAAAACCACAGTTTTCCAAGATCATTGAGATATCCATATAGCTACTAGAGTTGTAAATCATTGATTGTACAGGAAAATTATAGAATTTTCTGCCATCAGAACTAATGATTATTTAGATGGCTAAACAAATTCATGGAAGGAAGGCCAATCATTTTGATGGATATATATTATTATTTCCAAAACCATCAATCATTCAGAGCACTTTTTAGAAAGTTACATGGAAGAGGACTTACTTGTGAGATTCCTACATGCATTTGGTCAGGGTTAGGACTCCAAGGTTCTTATATCATATAACCATGGGATTGCTGAACCATTCTTCAAGGTGGTCATGGATGCCATTGTTTTGATATAAAACCGGAGGCCAGTCTATAGTTAAATGCTTCTGAAGTCATCTTGACCTGATATTTTGTTGAAATCTCTTTTTTGCCTTGCCTTATAAAACGTATTTATTTCTAATAAGATTTCAGAGAATTATGTGCAGATATAAGCACAAACTTGGAAATACGCAATATTAATTTGTCTGACATCCCCATCATAAGCTTTTGATTCCAAGAAGATGCGGGATATAAGAGAGAAAAAATGCAGAAGGAAGAAAAGCAATTACAACTATAACTACCTAGAATCTAATAAGTTTATCATGTAACTACATCTCAACCAAATAAATACTTCCCTTTTTTTGAAAAACAGATACAAAATATTTCATGTAAAAATTGCTCTAAGTATTTTTATATTTTCTTCAGCAAAAGCCCTTATCATATTTTATTCTCTCCCCTGTTGCCTTTCTTAGTGGATACTGTTTCCAGCATACTGTTTCAATCCAATTTGTGATTTCTTATGAAACAAAAACACTTATTCTGTGATTCTATTTTCTTGACTTTCATGAAGAGCCTTTGTTTCACAATTGACTGATCTAAGGCCCAGGGTCAGGTCAAACAATACTCATATAGATCATTTCTTGTATGATGGAACATAAAATACACTTGAACAGCTTTCTACTTCCTTCCTCATTTCCAATGGCCAGTTATTCTCAGAGATTATTCTTCATTCCACAGAGGTTCAAATCACACAAATTCCAAGTCTGTACTCAGAAATCAAATTTCTACCTTTATGGAACATGATTTGTGGGTATGGTCTCCAATTGAAGAAATACTGCACTCTGGAGATGAAGGCAAAAATGTGGGGTGGGCGCTAACCACATGTTTATCCTCTGCATAAGAGAGAAATCTACAAAAATATCATCTAAATCAGCTTTGTACACATTTGTACATAACCCACAATCTTGTCACCACTTTTCTTCCTGGCTCATGGTTTGTTTCCAATGTACTTGGAGGGCAAGCTGATCATTCTAAAGAGCGTAGCATAAGCCAAGAACAGAACTAAAGATACAATGTCCTGATTATACCTTCTAAAAGTAATTTCCTTAAAAGCAGCCTTTTAAGTCTTTTGTTCAGCAGAGTTAATCCTCACAATCTTGGATGCATTTAGAATAGGGTTGGAGCAAAGTAAATGTGCAGAAAAACATACATTTTCTACAGAGAGCTAAAATTTTATCAATAGAAGTCAAAGTGGAATATTACCAAGAAACCAGTAAGAACTTACACAGGTTAAAATGAGTAGCCTTGTTAAAGTAATATCTAATGCAGCTGTGGAAGGACCATCAGATACTACAATGTACAGTGTTTATCAGAATAAAAAATGCCAGCTGTTATTCGACTGGCAGAATTTATTTTTATTTTTTTGCCCAAGGCCCATGACTCTTACTACAAGTGTGAGGAAAGCAGTGAAAGTGAAGGACATTGTGGGTGACAAATCAATATTTCAGCACCGCATCTCACATCTGTCACTTCTATTGACTATAGATTTGATCTCACAACAGTATTGTGAAATCTAATTACCAAACCATAACATCACAATTTTATATGTCTTTGTTAGGGATACACCTTAGCAGAATCTGCACGGCAGTCAGTCAGGCAAATATGTGAGATAAACGTTTTTGTAGCTTACACTCAGTAAAACAGATACACTGTGCTAGTTAAATAGTTTATTCCAGTAAGATTTTTAGCATAGTCAAAACAGTCCATATATCATTCACTAGTTCAGTCCGTCCGGGGATTATTCAGTTGCAAAGTCCAGTGTCGAAAAAGAGGTCAGTAAACTTACAAATATCAGTCCAGTGATATATCTCTTCGCAGTAGAGATATAAAGAAGTCAAACCTCCTTTCTTCCTTCAGCAGCAGGGAACACGTAGTTATCAAACCATCAATCCAGCAAGTCAGCCATCCATCCAGCAATACAGTAAGCCAGTAGGTTCTCTTGCTCCCTCTTATGGCGGTTTTACAACCGCACCCAAAATTACATGCTTTGCAGTTTAAAGTGACACACACTTAAATTCACTATCATAGTTTATGTATATTATTTTACCCAAACTACGTTAGGTAACCTTGTTATTCCTAACAGTCTTCATCTTATTTTACAATACCAGAGGGGGGTGTATTTCTTTCATAATAGTGTGCCACTACTCAATAGATCAACTTTATAAATGAGTGTTCAACAATGTCCATACGTATTAAAGGATAAATTCAGGAGTTTTGCCTTTCAAAATTATGGGAATCTGAGGGATTCTTGAGGTTTTAAGAATATAACTTCTGAGAAAGACAAAGTGATTTTCCAGAAACATTATTTTGCCAAAATATCTTCTGTATAACAACCATGCCAAATGGAACTATTTCTAAACTTGCTTCCCATGGTATCTGTCTTTTGTCTTATCTACTGCTTCCCAGTGCTTTACAGCCCTCTCTAAAGTGATTTAGAGAGTCAGCATATTGCCACTAGGTCCTCTTTTTACCAACCTTGGAAGGATAGAAGAATGAGTCAATCTTGAGCCGGTGAGAATCGAACTGCTGGCAATCAGCAGAATTAGCTTGCAATACTTCATTCTAAGGACTGCACCATCACAGCCATCACAAAACAAACTTCATGTGTAACTCTCTTAAAAAGATTTATATAAAAATTTTACAGTCCAGATAGTATAAATCTCATGAATTTAACCATAAATGATGTACAAATATAAACTTTGAACAATTTCCTGAAAATCAACAAAGCAGAAGTTGAGGGTCAAATTCAAAAATTCAAAACAAAACCAAAAACCATGAGTCAACTATTTTTGGCTGCAAAGTAAGAATATTTAGAACAATTAGGAACATCTCTCTTCCATTAAATGTATTTGTTTATTTAGCGTATGGCATATCATACATGGACTAGCAATACATGGACTAGCAATATAATACAATCTCTTCCATTAAATTTTGAGTATATATCATATATATTCATATCACATATATTTATAAATATATATCATATATATTTAAAGAAACATAAAGGATATATCCTGAAAATAACACATATAATCATATTTCCTTCTCATCTTCAAATGATACTGATATTTGAAAAACACATGCATGTGACAAATTTCTCCATGTACAAAGCTCATCTCTGCATGCCTGTTGCAACAAATGGCAGAATAAGATGGGGTGGCTATGGAGGAGGAGTATAGAAGCAACACGCGTATAGTAGTATTTATTCATTTCAATTTGAGGTTTTTGTTCTTCTCAATTAGAATATTGATTGCAGTATATTAAAATGACAGCAACGTTTTTAAAAAAATTTTACAATATGCTTTAAAGCACTTAGATGCTGTTAAATATCAGACACATTGCCAATTTCCAGATGAATAGGTTAAAGAATTTGTGGGCAAGGAAGATATGCATTTCCTGAATATGAGGAGCTGAACTGTTAGGGGTTGAAATGGAAGCAGAAGGATTAATTCACTAAACTTTCCCATCTATTCCTTTTAAGCATAGCACTTTGAAATCAATGAAGGGTGTCCCCAACAGTATTAGAATAGTGTCCAGATTAGAAGATAAAATTAATAAAATGTCAACCACACAATTGTTCAAGACAAGATGCTGTAACAAAGAATTGCAGTCTACAAATGCAAACCTGTCTCTTCCCTCCCCTCTCTCTACCTTCTAAGATACTAATCACAAGTATTGTTCAGGTGGAAGGTCAAGTCTGTCTGTTAAAGAAATCCCAAATTCCCTTCACTTTTGTCCCTCTCATTAAGGGGCGTGCATAAGTGCACCATCATGCCTATTTCCCTGTCCTATGGTCCTCATTTATTCATACCTATTTCATGTATTCTTACTCATGTTTATACTTATACCTATTATCTTGTAAGCAATTGACAAATAAAATAAATAAAAATAAAAAAATAAATAAAATAAATATTATATAAATCACAAACATTTTTCCTCTGTTTTGGCAATAGGGCCTTTGGGAAAATTCTGAAACTCCAGAGAAACAAAGCTATAGGGAATCTGTAGTTATTTCACTTCAGGGAAAACATTATTTGGTCTGAAACAGCCTGCTCTGTTGTGAAATTCAGCACTGAGGTAAATTTGACGCATGGCCTTAGTCAATAAAATACAAACTCAGACACCATTTTTCTACAGTCAATACATCAATCATCAGCTATTTTCTGTCCAATCACTATGCACAACAGACTTATTTAACCATTTTCGGTGGCATTTTCACCAACACCACCACCCCCAAAAATGGCCACAGATAAGATATTTGAGCAATAATTATTTTCTCACCAGTGCCATATGCTGTATTATTAATATCTCAGGATTCAAGAAATCTAACAAAATTGTCCCATAGAAGATATCAATATCAGAGGAACAAATGAAGAACAGTTTCCAAAATCTAGCCTCAAATGGTTTTTAAATAAATAAACAAATACTGCCAGGAAGTGGTTGGTTGTCATTCAATTATTTCTTCAGCAGTTTTCATCAGTAATACAACTAAATAAAATAAGTAGCTGGATGATGAATTTTTACAACAAACTGAATTGGCATAACTTTGTGCAAACTTTCATGTTCTCTATTATCAGGCAAAAAGAACAGAAAATTAAATAAAGTGGATTTTCAAATATCTTTCACAAGGTTTGTATTGTCAATTCAACCCCAAATTGCCAGAATTGATGGTAATTTATTGCCAATAGATCAAAACTACGTACCTGACCCCATCAAAAGGAGTAAAAGAAAAGCAGTTCCTCCCAGTTCTGCAACAAAAAGGGGATTGCACTGCACAGGTCTAGGAAGCAAGGAAATCGTTTTCATTTCTGCCTTATGCAGAAATCAGTTGAACTACACTATGCAATTATATCTAGTGTTAAAGGGATCTCTCCCTTCCTAACTTGCAGTCCTTCTTGTATTAAATCCTCTTCATCTGGAACTAGAACCCATCACAAATTGTTAAATGGGATATCCTCTCAAGGACAAAAAATGTTTGAATTCACAGTAATACCTAATGGGACATACAAGTCATACAACAGTCCATTTCCAGTCATTGATTCAATTCAAATTATCAACTCAGTTAAAATAACTGAATTAGTTCAGGTTAGTTTATCCTAGCTCTGCCCACCTAGCAGTTCAAAAGCATATAAATGCAAATAGATAAATAGGTGTCATTTTGGTGGGAAAATAACAGAGACATGACAGAAGCCCCTTCAGGCATCCCTTGAATGGCAGCAGTGATGTCACCAGCTAATCCTTTCATCCCAGAAGCATCAGTAAGGTACTTCCAACATGAATGTAGTACGTTAAAATAATTTGAATAATTTGAAGTCAATCTAATTCATGTAATCACCAGTTCAACATGCCAGTTTGTTTCAACTCAATCAATTTGAGTCGCTCATTTGCATTACCGATTCAATTTAAAAAAAGGGAGAGTGTAACTGTGCCAAAATTCAGCAAATTAGTAAGTCAACTGATGATATCCAAATCATTTAAAATACAGAAATTTGATTTGAAGATTCAGGGTGATTTGACTGTGAATTGAAGCTCTGTGCAGCCCTGAGAAAAAAGACTATTATCCTCATCCATCATATTTTTTCCTTTCAGTTTCAGAAGGGTAGTTTTTTGTCACAATTTCCCTTGATGTTATATTCAATTCCACAAATTTATATAACTTTAAATTAATCCTTCTGTTAATTTTATAATTATAATGTTTTATATCCCTACCTATAAGATAGTAATCTTTCTGAAGTAAAGTATCTTAGTTGTTATGAACTATCCAGGAGCTGATATTTTTAATGAATAGATCTGAGTAAGATAGACCTAATCTATTCCTCTATGAAGTTTCCTGGCTGATCTTACTAAGCATTATCCTTCTGCTTAGCCTTTTTCACCAAATTATCTTGTGAAGGTATGGAATAGCCCACTTAAATGATACTCCCTTAAATTATTCTGAGGAAAAATAGAATTAAGTTCTGTCTCCCAAATAAAATATGATGCATATATGTACTGTATATATCCAATAAAACAGAGAAAAATAAAATACAGGAAACAACCACTTGGGTCTGGGATTGATGTTTAGTTCCAGTTTAGGCATGAAAACCATGGCCAGTCACTCCCTCTCAGCAAAACTCACCTCACAGAATTGTTATTTAAAGAAAATAAGAGGAGAAATAAGTACTGAGTGTGTTTCTTGCCTTGAGTTATTTATAAAAATAATAAAGGTGGGATAAAATTAAATAAATAAATAAAATATTAAAGTTTTTTCACTGGTTCAGTCCATTCTGAGATTAGCCCCAAATTTCCATGGCTAAGCAAGATAGTTAGGTGAGATTTGTTCCATTTATGACCTGTCTTGACACAGTTATTAAGTGAATCACTGCAGTTGTTAAGTTAGTAACATGGTTCTTAATTGAAGCTGACTTTGCTTGTCAGGAGATTGCAAAATGTGATCATACGAACCTCAGAAACTGCCACTGTCATAGATAGCATGAGTTAGCTGCTAAGTATCCTAATTTTGATCACATGACCATGGGATGATGTAATGGTTTTAAGTGTGAAAAACGGTCATAAGTCACTTTTTTTCAGTTTTAACTTTGAACAGTCACTAAGCAAATGGTTGTAAATTGAGGACTACCTATAATGATTGAGATTTTTCCAGATTTGGTCACAGAGCCATATTTGGTAACATGCCATATTTTAATCCCTGATATATTTTATTTGCTAAATCAAAAGTTTTAAAAACAAGGAGGAGATCCTGGAGGGTTTACAGGGGAAACATATACTCTCCTTCCTACCAAAAATCTTTCTGTCAGTTAGAATGGTCACTGAGGGGGATATCAATGCAGGTTTCCCTTCTCTAAGGTACATTCCTAGCCAAGAATAACTGCCAGAAAGCTTAATCCCAAATAAGATACTATATCTCTACAGCCAAATGTATTTTTTTTTTAAATCCCAAAAGAAATAGGGCCATAAACTTTTCAGGGAAGCAAATCTGGGCAGTGAACTTGGGTCTTCTCTTTTGTCTCCCCTCCCAAGGATGACATTTATACTTATTTGTACCCATCAATATTCTCCTGAACCTGAACTACAAACTGAGCAAACTAATACTGTAGTAAATTGATGCTGCCTCCTGTTACATCTGTTCTGCTCTGCTTACTAATTGCCTGCTACAGCTACTGAGGCATCACACCATCCTCATTGCCACTTCTTGTCTTCTCATATTAATCTGATTCCCATTGGGTTTTTTTAAAAAATCTCCCATAGTAACTATTTTTGCCAACTGACATAATAAATATCTATTACTATGATAAGATATGAGATTTACTTGATTCAACGAGTAAGAAGGCAAGTGAAAAGAAAGTATTTTCTTCTGAGTGTGAGCCCCAATGGAAGAGCAACAGAATCTTTTTCCTCACTAGACTAATAAGGAAAAAATCAAACATCTGTCAGCTGTCCTTTAAATAGTGTGATTTTAAAAGCTGCCATTATATAAAGACATTCTTTTTGCATGCATCCATATTCCTATCTTTAACATGAAGAATAAGAATGCAATAGCACTAACTCTTAGTCAACAATTTTAAAAAACAAATGAAAGAAAAAAACAATTAAGTCAATCAAGATCATTAAATGAGCCCTTATAGAAGTCTGTTGTTGAATAAGTTAGCCGGGTGGAATAACATCAGCATAGAGAAAAAAGCTGATTTTCAAGGGAAGGAAGAGCACAGCTTGGACAGTCACTGAGAAGGCCCTTATTGTCATTCAAAATATAATGGAAAAAATAGTGCATGTGAGAAAAGGACCTATGAAAATGAAGATGAAAGATATAGGGAAGACACAATCCTGGAGAAGACTGATGTTCAATAACCCAACTCCAACTTATTATGGCCTTATGAGTCATTAGTCAACGTTTTGAATTTTTCCTGAAATAAATGGAGAATTATGTCATTGTAATATATTTATCGCTTTAAATCCTATATGAGAAAAAAGAGAGAAGAAAAAAGTGGAGGACAGATTAAAAATTGACATAACAGAAATATATGTTATATTCGTAAAATCATTTCACCTATTTTTTTAAATACATCAAACCCAGATCACAGAGCATAATATTGGTCAATCTTTCCATTTCACTAATATCCTGGAAACTTAAAAATAGAAAGGAAAGACAGTGATCAGTGATCTACCTATAATCACTATATTTCTGACATTGAATAGTAATCTTTTTGCTATATTTGATAAATCCATAATTCTTCTTATAAATTCCAAGTAAATAACCCAGAAACATATTCAGAACCTTTTTAAACATTGGGGATGGGGATAAAATTTTGTTAAATTAATGTAATCTTAAAATAATGAGAAGCATAATTAATATTCTTTAAAATCTTCAGCTATTGAATTTTTTTAAATATAAATTTTATTTGGGTTTTCACAAAAACAATACAAATAAAATGTTTGGGGGTTTTTTGAGAATAGCATGATCCCAGGTTTTCACTTTTCCATACAGACACAAACTCAATTTCATATTCATCTTTGTGTTCTATTCCATGTCTTATTACTATTTTAACATTTTCTCCATATTTTTCCTCTCCCTTGGTTTTCTCAACTTTATTTTTAATTATCTCATATCTAAATTCAATTATATATCTTTTTCTAAGTTTCAATGTCTTTCTAATCATTATATTTATACTTTTGCCTGTCCTGCTTCAATTTCATATTATCTTTTCTCATTAAACAAATTTTCCCCTGTAGTTACTAATTGGAGTATGACACTTTTATATCTTTTAATTTTATCCATTCAACTCTTATTTAAACTTTGATTTATGCCTTTAAAATTATAACATTCAATATAGTACATAACTTCCAATCGAATTCTGCTTGGTATATTCTTAAAATACACACGATGTTCTTAAAATATATACATTGTTTTATATATATAATAATAGTAAATAAAACACTCATTCCATTCCAGTTCAATTCTATCATTAATTTTAGTTACAATCTTAACGTCTTTAACATTTCTTTTCAATTGAACATCATACTTCCTTGGGAACACTTATAAACTTTCCATAATTAATTCTTTTTTTCCCCCATATTTCTCTTCACTTATATTTTTATAAATCATTAATAATAATTAAAATGTTCCCATCCTAATTTCATTCTCTCATTCACTTTATTTCATTTATTTATTAACAAACATTCCATTGAATGTTTGTTAATAAATACAAAGACAAACAAAGACAAGCTCCAACAAAGCCAAAAACCCATATAGTTATTACCAAAAAAAAGATAGAAAGAAATACAATAAAGCTGGTGAGGAGGGATAGCACAACTTAGAAAAAGTAAAAAGGGCACACTGCACTTTGTTTAATTATCCAAGGCTCTTATTATAACTCTCTTCTCCAAAAACTAATCACCTTTTTTCCCCCTACGTTTCAACACCAGACTACAGCTGTTGATAGAAACCCAGAAGAGCACCTGTAATAATACTCTCCCATGCTCTTCCCTCTATCTTATCAAATAGCAATGTCCTTGAAAAAGAGTCTCAGTTCTTTCTTTCTCAGCTTTGTCTGGTCACAGGAAAATAAAATATTTTCAAGTCTCTAGTTGGCAGTGTTACAAAGTTTCTTTGCTCTCACTTTCCCCCTCCTTTTCCAAGCAGGATATAATAAGAATTAATTTAAAAAAAAAGATATTTAAAAAAATGAAATAACTAAAGGGAGCCTCTAGCCTAAAATATTACAAAATCAAAAAGGAGAAGAAAAAAATAGATATAAATGAAAAAACCAGTCCAGTTTCAAAATACAAGATCATATATAGAAAATCCAGCAATGAGAAGAAGAAAAAACATTACTTTGACATTCCTGTTTAAAATCGCTGCTTAATCACTTCAATCAAAACTTTTACAGATTCTTTCTTTTCCTTAGGGTTTCCTTTCAGATCTTAGAATAAAAAAAAGTTCTCACCAAACTAGCACACTCTCTCTTTCTGCTCCCTTTCGTTTCAGAGCTGTCCCAATTTCAGCAGCTTTAATGGCTGTCTCTTTGCCACTGGCAAAAAGAGCTTCTCATGGATCTACCAGGAGTATCCCTGGGATCAACAGGATGTACTCTTCACTTTCGCCATCTCTTCGGGGAGGTTTAGATCCGATAGGACCATCCAGGAGCAAAGATATCAGCAGCGATCTCAGACCTCCAAGATCGCATGCCGTATCATTGTGACGCCAGCTCCGCCCTCCCTGTTCTACAAGCATTTCTTGTTCTCATAGTTCCAGATCTCCATTTCTAAAAATTGAAATACGAAGCCAAAAGAACCTCTTCCTTCTTGTGCATCTTCTTTCTATCTTTTAAGTTACATTTTCAGTTCTTCCAAAAGTGATGCCATTTTAAACACTTTTAAACAATCACTCAATTGATTTTAGTCATTTAAGTCCAATAGCCAAAAATCCAAAAATCACCAAGTGATCCAAATAATCCAAAGCTGTTTCTTCTTGCTTCTTTTTTTCCATTTTCTCTTCCTGGGGTTCTATTATTTTGTTACAAAGTTTCAGTTAGAATATATCTTTTAGGAATCTTGTTAAAGTTTCACTGTAAGCTCCTTTTAGTTCCAGGCAGTCTCCTCCATTTTTCCAAATCCTGCCCTTTTATTCTTTCCTTTTCTCTCCTTTCCTTCTTTTAAAGGTTTTTGGGTATCCAAAAGCCTTTATTATCCCTTTGACATTTTATTTTCAGCTTAAATGCCTATTGATGTCAAAGTGGATTTTTGTCAATTTCTTACTTAAATCTCTTAGCTGTCAGTATAAGGAAGGGAAGAAAAAAACCCAAATCCTTTCCCTTCCCTCTCTCCTTCACTGCTTCAAAGTCTAATTTGGGAGCAATGTTATTCTTTATAATTCAAATTCCAGGGTACCTTACATTGTTGCTTTTTCAGTTCAACCCAGTCAACCAAAACTTTCTCTTCTTATCTTACTCCTGCACATTCTTTTCCAGTTAAGTTCTTCTTTGAGATGGCCATTTCTGACCACCACTGCAACAGCCTTCAGGAAAGGGAGTAATGGCCAACTGAGGAGGAGAGATGTGGCTCTCCTTGACCCTGCTGGTGGTCTCCCCCCTCTTCACCACCTCTACGGGATGGCTTAGCCCCAAATCCAGCTGGCTTGGGGCGCTCCGGTGGCGAGCACAGATTGAAACCACACACAATCACAGATTTCGGTCCATCGCTGAAGAAGCTCAAACCAGAAGTCTCAGCCATTGAATTTTTAAAATACGATATTCCAATTCTTGAATTGGAATTAATATCCACATTAGCTACATTCCTTGTTTATACAAAATACTACAGACTAAGAATTAACCAATACATTTCAGTGTCATTACTAATAGAGAAATTTTGGATATGCTTAAACATATCCATTATGTCTTTATTACTCTCTATAAATCTAACAGCTGGCATAGCTTTTGGACCCCAAGGACAGCTAGGGACTTTTCTCTCTTCACTGTTGTACATTTAATTCATCACTTGGTGCAGTTTTTGTTATTAATTGACTTGCAGTTAAAATGAGACCAAGAACATCATCATTTGTTATAGTTTATAAATATTATCTATCCTCCTTTAATAGAACTGGTCTATACTGGTTGAGACATAATATCATAAATCCTACTTGTGTAATGAGATACTATATTTGCAGGCAATTTGCCAACAATAACATTGGTAAATCAACCAATATGTTACAAAGGAATGCCATGTATAATAAATACAGTAATTCATTACTTGTTTTGATATGGATTCAGAGAATAACAGGGAATTAAAAGAAAGAGGGGGGGAAAGAAATTACTATCTCCCCCCCAAAAAAATGCTGAATAGGTTATTTTCTGTTTAATTTATCTGTTATTAGTCATATGTTATATCTATGAAGCCATGACATCTAACCTGTCCCTGTAATAAAGGAAGTAGTCTAGTTTGTGAAACAAAGAAAAAAACTGAAGGATTTTCAGCTTACTTCCAGTCCAATATTCCAATATTTTCCAAATATTGTACACATTTATATTTTGTGTTCCAGTCTATTGATGTGCAGATACCGGACCATTCCCATTCTTGCAACCACAGACACAAGATAAAATATTAAAAATGGATGAAAGAGATTTCATGTATGACATTGTTTACCTTCTACATTCTGTAGGATCTTCTGTCCAACTGTATTGTCCAACTGAATTTGACTTGTTAAAAATGACAGGGAATGTTAAGATGAAAAGAGGAAACTGTCCCCTTGATTAAAATTTTTACATTTACTGTAATTTTGTGAGCCATTCACACTAATATCAGAGGTCACTTTTAGTTCAGTTACCACTTTCTGGGTTTCAGGTAGAAATACTATTCAGTTTCAGAAAGGATTTCTTTAAAGAAACACTGGTTCAATCCAGAATATCTTAATTGTTGTTGGCAGGAAATAAAATGTGTTTGGATACGGAACAAATTGCCTCATTAGTAACAGGTTCAAATACTCAGAAACAGTAAGCCTGCACTTCAAAAAAATGTAATTTCACCATCTAATCTGCATTACAAGAAAGTATTAAAAGTATATAGCAGAACAGCTGGAATCTAGGATTTACAGTGGCCAGGCAGTAGCAACTATATGTTACAGAAATAGAAGTAGAGGAATATTCCAAAGTCTTTGAAGGAATACACATATATGCAGGCGTGTACATAAACACATATAAATACACCAGCTGCATAAATTGTAACACAATACAATAAGTGGGAAAGGAAAAGTATAGTTTTGATCAGAGATAGTATTCAGCAGGTTCTGACCAATTCTGGAGAACTGATAGCAGAAATTTTGAGGTTCAGAGAACCAGCAAATACCACCTCTGACTGGAGATTTTACAGTATCCTTCCCCAGCCACCCCCACCAAGCCACGCCCACAGAATCGGTAATAAAAAAACTTGAATCCCACCACTGGTTTTGATGGATTTGGACACTAAAACAAATTAGTTAGTTCAATACACCCAGTGTGTAGACAACAGAGAAAGATCAGAATATCTTCTAAAAACAAAAACAGTCTGTCAGGGTTCCAAGTAATACACCCATAGCAAACAGCAAACCTCTCTATTCCACGCCTCCCTAGTCCTCAACACCATTGTGGCAACACTGAAGCCTCCAAGATTGCTTCCATCAAGCCAGCTTCAGAGTTGACACAGTTGCTCAACATATGAATTGGATTTTATTGGTATTAGGAGATTTCTAGAAGTTTAGTTCTGAAAAGCTAAGGGTTTTTATTTTTTAACTAGAAAATGCTATTTTACTATTGTTCAGGTGCCCTACCAGGATTTGTCCAATATTTTTTCTCCAAATGGTGCAATTTAATATACCCTGGCTTGTTCAAATGAGTTCCCAGTGTAGACTAGAATAGTTGAACATTGGCCACAGGGTTTTGTTTTATTTTGTTTTGTTGCTTATAATTGTTAGAGTCTGGAATGGCAGAAAACAAGACAGTCCAAATATTCCTTTGGCAGCTATTAGTTGGACCCAGAGTCCTCCACAATAAAAAATTACACAGTGACACAATAGGTTGCACTGTCTTGAGTGTTAAATAAGAAATCAAGGTCCCTTCTGAGTGTTCCTCAATAGTAAGTGATATGGACTAAGCCAACGCATCAGTAACAACCCTAAATAGCTTTACTTTGCAGCAGGCTCGTAATCCTGCACTTCTCATTGGCCCACGAATAGCGAGTCGTGATTGGTCGTTTCAGGCCAGTCTGATTGGCTGTTAACGGGCCTCTCTGACTGGACGCTTGTGAGAGCAGTAAACTCAAATCATTGGTTGTTTTGACAGCAGCCATCTCTATAAAAGAGCTGCTGCTGCCCAAGTATTTGCTCTGTTCATATTTCACAATAAAGAGTTGAAGTCACCGTTCAATGTCTCATCTCCGTTCCTTGCGCCCATTCTCAGGACATAACACTGGCGACGAGGATGGGATGCGGAGACGAAAGAGCTGACTAAGTACTCATCGAACAAGACAGAGCACGTGGCTGAAGAGCGCACACAACAAACGGCAAAATGACCAGCGGCGCCATACCACCTGCTCCATTTGACCCAGCAACCGAAGACTGGGACTCGTATATAGATCGTTTCCAGAAGTTCCTAGAGACCAACAATTTAAAAGATGCTACACCTGGCAAGAAACGAGTGGTGTTCCTGACTCACTGCCGTTTTCAAAATGGCTAAAGCACTTGCCAAACTGGCAGAAGTGAAGACCATGGATTGGGATAACCTCGCGCCGATCCTCCAGGCCTTTTACACACCCGCAGTACTTACACTGATACAAAGACATGTTTTACCAGAGGGACCAACGGAAGAACGAGAGTGTTGGGGACTTCGTAGCCGACCTCCGGAACCTAGGAGGCCTTTGTGGTTTTGCAAACCTCGAGGAAGCCCTGAGAGACCGCATAGTTCTGGGATTAGATGACCCCACGGTACAGAGTAAACTCATGGTGAAAGGAGACATCAGCCTTGCAGATGTCATCGCTGATGCTACTGCTGCAGAAGCAACCAGGAAGTCAACCGCTCGATTTGCTTGTCAATGCCTGGCCACCATGCGTAGCTTCGTGTGAGGGCCTTCATGTGCACGATGCCGAGGTGGCCATCGTGCAAGGTTCTTAGTAGTGCTTGTTGGAGTCGTTCTGGGATAACAACTCTATCGCCTCAGATGATGCAGCCCTTTTGAGAAAACAAGTTTGTTTGTCGACTTTTGAATGGTGCGACGTCGTCTGATACTTGGTGCAATGGCCATCCGCGTTCCACCCACGTGAGGACTCGTGCTAAGGCGGGGTCGCGTTTTGTTTCTCTCGCGATATCTTGGGCAGTTAATGGCGGTGTACGAAGTGCCTTGATCTGCAACGTTGTCATTGTTGGTGCAGGGTCGTCAATAGTCTCTGAAAGCGGTGCTCGGCTCAACGCGTCGGTGTGGGGAATGGCTTTCCCAGGGCGGTATTGCAGCTGATAATTATAAGCAGACAAGAATTTTGACCAGCGAGTCATCCTGGGAGATAATATATAGGGGGTTGGCTTATCCCCAGCTATTATTCCCAGCAAAGGTTTGTAGTCAGTCACTATAGTAAAAGCCCGGCCGTACACGTACTCATGAAATCTTTTGACAGCCGACACAATTGCAAGGGCTTCTTTATAAATCTGGCTAAAATTTCACTCAGTTTTTGAAAGCGTCATTGAAAAATAGGCAACAGGGGCTTTGCTACCGCTAGGCAATACATGGCTCAAAATGGCGCCCACTCCGAAAGGCGATGCATCACATGTGATAGTTAACGGCAAGGTCTCATTGTACTGCATTAGTACAGCGTCAGAAATCAGTAGTTTTTTCATATTACGAAACGCCTGCTCTTTTCTATGACCCCATACCCAAATTGCTTTTTTGTCCAGTAGAAGATGTAAAGGTTCAGCGACAGTCGCCTTGTGCGGCAAGAATACATTATAAAAATTGATGAGGCCTAGAAACGCCTGGAGGTCGGCCTTATTCTGGGGTCTGGGAGCGTTTTTTATTGCTCTCAATTTGCTATCTGTAGGGTGAATACCCTGACTGTCAATTAGGTACCCTTCCAGGAAACCATCGAGAGAGACGATCCCGAGTCGACTTCCATTTGGCAGGGTTGATTTTCGATGGCCACTTTAATTCAGATTTTCTTGGCATCCAAGGAAGAGGCATGACCGATAGTGATAGTTTGGTGAGCCTCTTCTCGCTTCGTTGGGCGATTCATGGTTCGGTTTCTGTAGGAGTGGTTTACTGGTTCTCGCCTTACAGGACGGTTTCCTGTTGATTGGCGATAGTTGGCCCCCTTCGAGGTCTGGCTGGGTCCTAGGAGGCTTCTACAGACCTGTCCGATATGGCCTCGTTTCCCGCACTCATGGCAGAGCGCGTCGCAGAATTTGCATTCGGACCGGTATTGGTTGGCCCTGCAGCCAGCACATGGTTGTTGGGACTTCGACGAGCAGTGTACCTGACTCATTGCGGCCCCGCCATTTTCAAAATGGCTAAAGCACTGGCAAAACCGGCAGAAGTGAAGACCATGGATTGGGATACCCTCTCCCCAATCCTCCGGGCCCATTAAGTACCTGCAGTACCTACACTGATACGAAGACACGAATTTTACCAGAGGGACCAACGAAAGGACGAGAGCGTTGGGAATTTCGTAGCCAACCTCCGGAACCTAGGAGGCCTTTGTGGTTTTGCAAACTTAGAGGAAGCCCTAAGAGACTGCATAGTTCTGGGATTAAATGCACCGCATGTGCAGAGTAAACTGATGGCGAAAGGCGACATCAGCCTTACAGATGTCATCACCGATGCTACTGCTGCAGAAGCAATCTGGAAGTCAGCCACTCGAATGCGCCGAGCGAACGCACCGCTTCACCAACTCGCTAACGATAGCCCACTCACCGCTGAGAAGCATGCTTCCACCACCCACCATGAAGATCTCGAGTCATCCTCAGACAGTGAGGAAAAGGAGGTCAACCGGCTCCCCTCAGAATGAGAGCAAAGGAACCAGAGACGTCCGTGCCAATGTGCTGGTTACGGGGCAAACCATCCGCGATTGGACTGCAAATTCCTCGACGCACTCTACCATAACTGCGGGAAAAAAGGCCACATCGCAAAAGTCTGCAGAAGCAAGCAAGAGTCCAGTCCCAGCCGAAGGGAGAACAACCTTCGTCGGGAGACAGGCAAACCTCCTGAGAACCAGGACCATCTGAACCACCAATGGAACAACCACTACTACTACAGAAATCAAGCACCTGCCTCTTCAACGAGACGAGAAGAGGCCCACCAAACTATTATTATCGGCCACGCTTCATCGTTCGATGCAAGAAAGATCCATGTAAAGGTTACTATTGAGAATCAACTGTGCATGATGGAACTCGATTCGGGATCATCCCTATCGATGGTATCCTGGAAAATCCTCAAACAGCTGATCCCTGCCATCTGCCCTCAGGACCTCAGCATGCAATGAATCATCCTGAAAGACTACCAGGGAAACAGAATTCCAGTTGTCGGTTCCAGCCACGTCCAAATATCCTTCAAGGACCGCACAGCGACGCTTCCCCTGACTGTCGTCGATCGTGACCGACCCAGAGTGTTAGGGTTACAGTGGTTCGCCCCACTCAGGATTGAACTATCCGGCATACACCAAACCAGAAGCGATGACTGGGAAGAGGCTCTCATCCAGGAATTCCAGGACGTGTTCACAGGAACATTAGGCAAGTACAAGGGGACCCCTATATCATTTAATCTCAGCCCCGATGTAGCTCCCATTCAGCTTAAGCCTCATTGGGTGCCTTTTGCCCTAAAGCTGAAGATCGATGAGCAGCCAGATAAACTGATAACCCAGGGCATATAGGAACCGATTGACCATGCCCTCTGGGAAACTCCAATAGTAACGCCCATGAAGCCAGATGGTTCGTTAAGAATTTGTGGGGATTACTGGGCCACCCTAAATCATGCTCTTCAACAGAGCGCTTACCCAGTACCAGTGGTTCAACACCTCCTTCATTCCCTGGGTGGCGGAAAAATATTTGCGAAATTGGACTTAGCTCAGGCATACCAGCAACTACCTGTAGACGCAACAACTGCAGAAGCCCAGACAATAGTTCCACATAGAGGCACTTTCAAGTGCAATAGACTCCAATTCGGAGTAAGCGTGGCGCCGGGCATTTTCCAAAGTTTAATGGAGAAACTATTACAACGCATAAAAGGTGTCGTGCCTTATTTTGACGACGTCCTAATAGCTGCCACCACTAAAGAGTTATTAGTACAACGACTCAGAAAGGTTCTTCAGAAATTTAAAGACACTGGCCTGAAAGTAAAAAGGGACAAGTGTCAACTTTGTACGGAGAGAGTGGAGTTCCTGGGATACCTTCTCGACAGACAGGGAATCCACCCCACCAAAAAAAAGCTAACCGCAATCAAAAACACCTCGAGACCTAGGAATAAGACAGACCTCCAAGCCTTCCTGAGACTCATTAACTTTTATAACATCTTCTTGCCCCAGAAGGCGACTGTAGCCGAGCCCCTACATAGACTTCTCAACAAAAAGGCTTCCTGGGTCTGGGGACAGCATGAAGAGAGGGCATTCCAAGAGGTAAAAGACCTCTTAACCTCCGATGCTGTATTGATGCAATACAACGAGACTCTACCTTTGACAGTTACCTGTGATGCCTCACCATTTGGAGTGGGAGCCATTTTAAGCCATGTCCTACCAAATGGGAATGAGGCACCCATTGCGTTCTTTTCGAGAACTTTGTCTAAGACCGAAAGGAACTATAGTCAACTTGATAAAGAGGCTCTCGCTATTGTATCCGCAATTAAACATTTCCATGAATATGTGTATGGGAGACCCTTTACCATAATTACAGACCACAAGCCACTACTTGGTATTTTGGCAGGAAACAAACCAACTCCCCATATCTTATCACCAAGAATGACATGTTGGTCAGAATTTTTAGCCGCCTATGATTACCGATTGCAACATTGCCCGGGAAAAACCATTCCCCATGCTGACGCTTTGAGCCGATCCCCACTACCAGACATCATAGAGGACCCAGCTCCAACCTTATCCATATTGCAAATCGAAATCCTCAAATCGCTGCTGCTGATCTCTCAAGACATTGCCTTAGAAACAAAAAAAGGACCCTGTTTTGGCATGAATCCTCAGCTGGGTAGAACGGGGTTGGCCAGTCAGTGAAACCAATGATACGTTCAAGCCATTTAAGAATTGTCAAACAGAGCTATTCTCCCAAAATGGCTGCATAGTTTGGGGAGACAGTCATAATCCCAGAGAAATTGCAACATAGAGTATTAAAAATATTGCACGATGGACATCCAGGCATCATGCGGATGAAGGCATTGGCCAGGAGTTATGCATGGTGGCCTGGGTTAGACAGACAGATAGAGACCTGGGTAGCAAAGTGCAGCAAATGCCAGGAGACTCGCTCTAAACCTCCAAAAACTCCCCCAATTCAGTGGGAAACGCCTCGAGGTCCTTGATCCCATATCCACATCGATTTTGCAGGACCCACAAGAGGACACACTTTCCTCCTAACAGTGGATGCCTATTCAAACTGGCTCGAAGTCCTCAAGATAAAAAGCACCACCACAGAGGTGGTCACTAAAAAGCTGAATAAGCTATTCGCTACCCACGGATTTCCGGATGTCCTTGTCTCCGATAATGGCCTCCAATTCATTGCCCTGGCATTCGAACAGTACCTGGCAGACTGGGGCATCTGCCATGCCTTAACATCGCCAGCTCACCCTGCGACCAATGGTAGGGCTGAGTGAATGGTTCAATTTGTAAAAAAGACTTTACACAAAATGGACCACGGCGACATTGACAACAGAATAAACTGGATGTTTCTCCTCCAGCACATAACCCCAAACAGTACCACGAACAAAACCCCAGCTGAACTCCTGATGGGTCACAAACTTCGCTTGCATCTCAATCGCCTCCACCCAAACTACACGCCGGAACAACTCCCAGGATCCAGCAGCAAGTGTCGGGCATTCCAGGAAGGTGACCCCGTGTTTGCGAAAAACTTCTTGGGTGACCCATTGTGGGTCGCCGCTACCATAACGCAACTTACGGGACCCCGATCCTATCGCCTGCAAACTACAGATGATAAGATGTGGAAACACCACATAGACCAACTCCGTTCCAGATTAGCACCTAGTCCTATCTCAGCCCTGGAATCTCTTGCTGGGGGGGGAGGGAACATTGAGGAGGCCGAAGAAGAATTAACAATTGAAACCCAGCCGTCTACACAACCAACCAGGGGATACTCACCCTCATAAGGAGAACCGAGCCAGGGAGTGGCCTCTCCGCGTGACAGCACTGCGATGGAAATGGATCCAGGGAACCCGGAAGACAGCACTGGCATAAGCAGAGGAAGCAGCCCAGGACCATAATTTTCACCATCCAACCCAGCTAGCAGCCTACCGGAACCAGAGCTAGGACAGAAATAGGTGGAACAGTGCAGGTCGAGCAGACAGGTGAAGTGACCTGTCTATTTATGAGAATACGTCATCCCACCCCTCAGACGGAACCTAGGGGGGAGGGGTGTTATGGACTAAGCCAACACAGCGATACAACCCTAAACAGCTTTTACTTTACAGCAGGTTTGTAATCCTGCACTTCTCATTGGCCCGAAAATAGCGAGTCGTGATTGGTCATTTTTGGCCAGTCTGATTGGCTGTTAACGGGCCCATCTGATTGGACACTTGCGAAAGTGGTAAACTCAAACCATTGGTTGTTTTGACAGCAGTCAGCTCTATAAAAGAGCTGCTGCTGCCCAAGTATTTGCTCTGTTCTTATTTTCAATAAAGAGTTGAAGTCACCGTTTGATGTCTCGTCTCCGTTCCTTGCGCCCATGCCCAGGACATAATAAACTGGATGCAGTATTTTAAGTGTGATCTTACTAAGGCTTTATAAAGCAATACTAATACTTCACATGATCTTAATTCTATCCCTTTGTTAATGCAACCTAGGACTGTGTTGGCTTTTTTGGCTGTTGCCACACACTGCTGGTTCATATTTAAGTTATTGTCCATTAGGGCTCCAAAATCCCTCTCACAATTGCTGCTATTGAGCCAGGAGTGTCAAACTCACAGCGCCATGGCAGCATCACATGATGTATCACAATTTTTTTTCCTTTTCTAAACATATCTTCTGGGAAAGCTTTAAAACAAAGCCTCCCACATTGTGGGTCACCACCAAAATGGTCTTAACTATTTATGCATTCTCTAACTGTGATAACTATCACACTTGAAGCAGAGCTTCATTTGATGCTCTTAAGCTATAACCAATAGTGGTATTCTTAGCCAAGAATACATTCTCTGAATAAATCAGTTTTCATGTAAAAATATTGCCCAATTTGTTCATTGGCTGTTCTTCATACCCAATATAATACTCAAAGTTAATTGAGTTAATACTCAAAAGTATAAATCTGAAAAGTTAAAATGAAGAGTTATGAAATTTCAACATAGATGCAATAATAATAATAGGAGCAACAATTGATAGATAATGTGCAAAAATGTGCAAAACTACATGGGGTTTATAGATAAACAACTTATCAATGTAATTTTATAAAGAATTGAAAATTGAACTTATAGAGGCCTTTAAAATGATCTGTTGAAAAATGAAAGAAAATGTGGATGTGATTTCATTAACGCACGTAAAATGACTTTTTCCTGTAGACATTCATAAATTTTGCTTTCCAGAGCAAGGACCATCTGTCAAAATTTCTTACCTGTCATATGGTTGCAGTAGCATTTGTATATCAGGTTCATCCAGTTCAAGAGTTCTTCAAATTTTTGCTATCACACATCCCTTTAGTGAAATCTTGGTGTAAACATCTCTAAAAATCCAAACAAAAAATGAACACAAAAAACAAAGGAAACTATACCATGACATTTTGGGAAATGTAGTTTTATTGTAACATTACATATTGCAATGTTCTTCACATCTCTCCTGGGCTATGTTTGCACCTTTCCAATGGAGATACACCTCACAATTTGGAAAATTGTGATCTAGATCCTAGTTCAAAGTCTGGGATGATATCATAAGACAGCATCTTAACTCCCTGAAACTTTCTAGAATCACTGCTAATCCATAATAATATGCTAGGATAGACCAATGATCCTACTCTATATTTCCTATGTTGCTATGATAGTAATGGATGCAGGATGAAATTATAGGCATTTTTCTCTATATTGTAAAATGACTAAGCAAAAAAAAGATCATATTTTAAACTTTAACTTCTTAGATAGGACAATACTGTGTCCTTGATTGCATAAATGACTGATTACAACACTGACTGAAGTTATTATGCTCTTTGAAAAAAAGTGAGCAGTAAGTTCCCAATTTAAAAATTCATTGCTATATAGAAAAGATTTTGTATATTAAAAATCACATCATTTTATTACACAATGTGTTAAGTATGGCCGGTGGGTCCTACAGAAGACAAGGCTCGAGTAGTGAACAACAGCTCTTTATTTAGCTAATAGATTCTGAGATAACAGCCCTAGCCACGGCAGCTCTTTTTATAGAGCTGGCCGTGGCTAGGCAGCCAATGACAGGTTTTTGAGCTTGCCGTGCTTGGTTTTGCCCAATCGCGGCAGCCCCATACAAGCCAATCAAGAGTGCTACATAACATCCAATCACGACCCAGCTCTTCCGGACCAATAGGAATGCAGGCCTACAAGCCTGCTAATACAGAACACAATGGATGCCAATTTTTAGTACTCTTGGATAAAAAAAAATGATTTGGAAGCAGGAATGTTGTCTTGTGTGAAGCTCATGAAGATTCAAGGAAAAGAAAGATTGGAATGGACAGATATTATGCTGGGGAAAGTTGTTGCTATTTGACTGTAATAAGAAGAGGGATCTATCTCTGTAAACAGAAGTAGTGTGAATATACTGTGTTATCCATCATCAAGAGCTCTTCTACCTCCTGCACCAAATGTCAGGTTCATATTATCTCCGCATAAGAATATGGAATTTAAGTGGATAAAGGCTCTCTTGTAGAAAGTGAAACAATGAGCCAGCATTTTAAGCTCCTGTGAATGTTTTTTCATTTCCAGGCTTAAAGTTGTTTAATATAACAGTGCTTTTAATTCTTATCATAAGTGGCACTAGAAATACTAATTAACCCATTTATCTACATCAGATGACACTTCTCCTGCAGAAAAAAAATATACAGACATAGAGATTTCAGGAGATTGAGATACCTGCTGACCTTACATAGCATATGCATAATAGGCAGATGACTAGAATATTCTAGGGCTGTAGACTAGATGAAAAGTAAGAAGAAAAGAAAAATTGGAAGAAGGCAATGGCAAACCATATCTACATGGTTGCCAGGAAAAAGGAAATATGAATGTTATGCCCCTGATTTTGCTAACATTTACCCTTATCTCGATATAGAGATTTGTGGCTAGTATAGCTTTGCCTATTAGAAAACATTCATGTACGCGCAAGCAAAAATACCCAATATTTGCTAGCCCACCAAATAATTTCAATCTCTATGTCTTCTACATCTTTGAAATCAAACAGGATATGGGACAGGATGCCATGGTACCAAAAACTGGCTCTCCAACTGTGGATAAGCCAAACTCTTAAGTTAGGTAAATCTTATTTTTATCCTCTATCTCCACCCCAAATTTTACTTTGGCCAAAAAGCATCTGCAAGGGCACAAGATTCTAACAGCAGGTTCAAAAAGATAGGATTTTATTCTTTGTACGGCATATTAAATAAGAACACATACTGTAATGCTTCTGTCCATATAATACCGTGTTTTTCAATTTTGGGCAAGTTTAAAATGTGTAGACTTCAACTACCAGAATTCCCCAGCTACCCTGATATAATACAATAATTCTCTACAGTACTAACTTAAATACTAGGTTAAAAGCTATGTTAAATACTTGACAATTCATAGATACCATGAAATGAGGAAACATGCACAAGCTGTTTTAACTGAAATTAGTGATATCTAAACATGTTTATTCTGGCCATGGTATATAGGGGTGTGTGTGTGAGAGAGAGAGAGAGAGAGAGAGAGAGAGAGAGAGGGAGAGAGAGAGAGAGAGAGAGAGTGAGAGAGGTTTTTTAGCACTGGCCATGGTATATAGAAGTATGTTTATATATGTGTGCGAATCAGAGAGTCTGTTCCTTTCAGGGAGCAGCATCCCGAAGCTCGACATGGGGCTGATCAGCAGAGGTGGGGGCTGACCAGCAGAGGTGATATTCAGCAGGTTCTGACCAGTTCTGGAGAACCGGTAGCGGACATTTTGAGTAGTTTGGAAAACCAGCAAATACCACCTCTGACTGGAGATTTTACAGTATGCTTCCCCTGCCAGGCCCACCAAGCTATGCCCACAGAACTGGTAGTAAAAAAATTTGAATCTCACCTCTGCTGACCAGGGGTACAAGCCATGTCAGTGTCAGTGGTGGGATTAAAAAATGTTTACTACTGGTTCTGTGGGCGTGGCTTGGTGGGAATGGCCAAGTGACTGGGTGGGCATAGCTGTTTTTTTTTTTTTTTGCTGCCCCCCACTCATTTTGGGGGCCTTCTGGGCCTCAGAGGAGTCTCTGGGTGGGGAGTGGTTTTGCTCCCCTAAGGCTCCTCTGAGGCTCAGGAAGAAAAAAAAATGGAGGGCGAGCTGAGCTATTTTTTGCCTTCCTGGGTCTCAGCAAGGGAAATCCTGGCACAGCTGTTCTAAAAAAGAAAAAAGAAAGAAATACCTTCAGTGAACGTCAGGCAGGCGGGATGAGCAAGCATTGGGTGAAGGGCAACTGGGCCGGGGGCATGGCCAGCCAGAACTTACTACCAATTCAACAACCCACACCAAATTCTTGCTACCGGTTCGTGTGATCCGGTGCAAACTGGCTGAATACCACCACTGGTTGGTGTACGAATCACAGCGCAGACAACGAATGATGCAGTGGAATGAGCCAATTCTGCAATAGATAGATAAAGGACTTGACTCTTATCCTGTGACTTCTTTTCTTCCAGGTGGATCCATGGTAGAGGGGACCACATGTCAGACTCTGGGTACTCTACTGCCCGTCTTGGAGCTCAACACATCTGAGGGGGCTGACCAGGGGTGCCAGGCATGTCGGTGTATGAATCACAGTGTAGACAACGCCCCTACATGTTTCCTGACCAAATGGGGTGGAACTAACTGGGTTCCAGCAAGCACGCACATCGTCATGAAAGACAAGAACACTGGAATCCAAACCGCTGAACATGAACCTCAGGAGAAATGGACAGGATGGATATACAAGGGGGAAAGTCGGGATATGGGAAACACACATGGAAATCAGGATCAGGGACAGGCGCAGGGCAGAAGCATGGGGGAATGTTAGTCACTTTGGGTGGATGTTAGGTATGGGGTAAACATGAACTGTGAACTATGCCTGCAGGATTGCCTACCCAAAATTATTAAACTTAACAAGAATTGGAAAAATGAACTCACCTCAGTTTATGGTGGAACAGGGGTTGTTTTGTTTTTGTTTTTTGCATTTTTGTTGAAACATCTGAATAGTATTGTTAATTGTTTAAAAATATTTTTAGTACTCTATAATCAAACAATGACCTTCCCAAGTGACCACGACATAAATTTTCAAAGCAAATCCTACCTTAAATCAGTTGCAATCTAATACACAGCCTGTTCAACTGCATTCATCAAATTGCCTGCTTAAAAGGGAGCCTTCTGACTTAATTTCTGTGCTGGGAACTGCTTGGGGTAACAGCTATTATTTAAACCTAAATGGACAGGTATGGCTGAGTTCACAAAACAGGAACTGCATAAAACATCCCAGCACTACCTGTAAGGATTTCTGATGACTGTGATCTCATTAAAAGATAGAATTTGCATGCAAAGGTTAATAAAAGGGAGGAAGGCTTTGCAGATCAAAACACAAAGCAACAGTTCTTAGTATCCATTACTGTACATTCTAGCTTTGACTTTCCCCAATTTATGTCAGTGAAAACACATTGGCCCCAATTTTCCTCCGTTTTATTTCTCTGTATTGGTGTTCCAGGCGATAGAAAGAGAAAGAAGGATTCGCTTATAATCATTAAAAGTAACTAGTTTCATTAAAAAAAATGCTACCTTGATGGCCCTCAGCAAACTTTCAACCAAAGCTACATTTTATTCAACAAGATAAAAACTTGGGAGCTTTGGAAGTTCAGTTCTTCAGGCAAGGAAGACTATTTCATTGTTACTTATGTAGACATCATTATTGCAAACATATTCTCTACTTGTTTCTTGTGACAGGAGACCTGTCAGCAGCTAAGGAGGCTGAAGAATGCTGCAGCTAAGAATTGAGTCTCTCCGGGTGGTTATCAATCTTTAAAACCCTGGAATTGCCTTTTCCGGGGACAGATTCTGGGTCTTCTAATCCAGTTACTATCCTTATTATCAAATAGCAGGATTCAAAGGAGAATGCTAATCATCCTGGTTGCTCTTCTCTGTACTCTTTCTAGAGTCTCAACATCATTTTAATAGTGTGGCGACCAAAAGTGGATGCAGTACTCTAGGTATGGTCTTACTGAGGCTTTATAGTGCAGTATCAGTACCTCCCTTGATCTTGATTGTATCCCTCTGTTAATGCAATTTAGGATTGCATTGGGGTTTTTGGGGCTGTCGCTGCACACTGCTGGCTCCTATTGACTCAGGTTGACTCAGCCTTCCATCCTTCTGCAGTCAGTAAAATGAGACTCAGATAATTGGTGAGGGCAATATGTAAATCGATTAGAGAGCAAAGTACTATCAAGTAGTATATAAATCTAAATGCTATTGCTAAAGGCATCTACTTTTTCAACAGTTATATGGTTCAAGTCTTGCTTAACGATAAAGCAGCACAAGAAAAGAGCCTACAGATCCATGAATTTTCAGTTTCTAACAACAGATGAGATAATCATTTCACAGTTTTTCCCACAAGTGGGAGAGGTCTTATATTTCCATTTAGATTCTTATCAATGCATTTAGAGAAATGTCCATGGACATTTCATGCAAATCTGCATTATCTCCTCCTCCTCCTCCTCCTCCTCCTCCTCCTCCTCCTCCTCCTCCTCCTCCTCCTCCTCCTCCTCCTCCTCCTCCTCCTCCTCTTCTTCTTCTTCTTCTTCTTCTTCTTCTTCTTCTTCTTCTTCTTCTTCTTCTTCTTCTTCTTCTTCTTCTTCTTCTTCTTCTTCTTCTTCTTCTTCTTCTATCAAAATGAGATGCATCTTGGAACACAGATTTATACTAAAAGATATATGGATGGTTTCCAATTTATAAGACTAAGGTAACCAGGAGGATGAGTGCACCTGTGATCTTCCTTTGTCACACTCCTCCAGTGCTTGGTAGCACTAAAAGAACCATCCAGCCAAACTTTAAAAAGCCAATCTTTAAAGCCAGCTTGTTTCTGTGGCATTCCACAGAAAAGTATTTTCTTTTTTCCAGCAATCCTTCTTCCCACCCTGCCAGTCAGTCAATTAGCTAATGCTACAGTTTAGCCAAGGCCACATTTCTTCAGGAAATGCTGTCTGAGTGCAATGAATTACTTATGGCTATTTGTTCTTTCCCTTAATATGCTTTCCTGATGCATTCCTCCATAACAAGCACAAGAGATATTATCTATGCATCATTACTTGAATGAGCCCAGCAGAGGATTAATTTAACTCTAGCTGGGCAGGAATACCCATACAATGATAAAGGCTCCCAGTATTTTTCAGCAGTTCAGAAATGCTTTCCCTAACAATTCTGAAAAAATATTTCCTCAGTGTCAGTTTTTAAGACTATTGGTTGCTTTGCTTACAGCCATTAAGCTACTGAAGTGGTGGGAAGAAATAAAATGAAAGGAGAGCAAAGAAAATACAAGAGTGAAACATTTTGTGTAACGTCACATATTTGGGAAGAAGCCACAGCTTGCAGTAATGTAATGCTGAGCATACAGAAAATACCAGGGTTAACATTAAACTAGGTATTCCTATTTATTTTAACTTAGTTGTTGCCAAATTAACATGTGCCCAAGTTATTCTTTTATCTTTTTTCATTTAAGTCTTCATTTTGTTGATTTTTTTTTCAAATAAAAAATATATTTGACAACAATCCAAAGAGGCACAGCCAAATGGAGGGGGGATACCCTGAGATACTTACTATCTATCTATCTATCTATCTATCTATCTATCTATCTATCTATCTATCTATCTATCTATCTATCTATCTATCTATCTATCATCTATCTATCTATCATCTATCTATCTATCATCTACCTATCTATCTATCATCTGTCTATCTATCTATCTATCCATCTATCTATCTATCTATCAATATATATATATATATATATTTATATATAGCACACTAGGTGGTTTGATGTGATTAAATAGAAACATAGACACAATATTTGCTGTCTCCTTATCTATCAAAGGTGCAAATGTATGACAAATGCAGATTATAGCTGTCCAAATTCTTCCAATAAAATATAGATTTATCCCATGTGAATCCCTGCTCTGCAGATGGAGGAACAGCTACTGTCATTTTTAGCAATGTTTCTATTGCTTCCTCTGGCACATTCCCTGTTTCACAGCATCTCAGGCTCAATAATGCTGGCAATTCTCATCTGTCTTCAGATCTGCCAATGCTTGAAGCAGCTGCTGGAGACTGAATACTTTCCCATTCTGAGTGAAGAACCTTACATCCTTTGTCTAATTTGGTTAAAAGAAGCCGGTCTTAAGTAGCAGATTTTTGGCAGAATTTTCTGGATTATTTTATTTTCCCTATTAAAAATGTCACCTTCGGGATTTAATGAAACCATATATGCCAGTTGTCCAATTATTCCTCCTTGCCCAGAACTGACATTTCATAACTCACTTATTGCACAGGCTAGATATAATTTGACATTCCTGTGAATGTTCCACCACTTCTTCCTTTTTATTATTTTGGAAGGATCATTCTTTTCCAGAAGGCCAGCCCTACCATTAAACAAAAGGAGAAGACCTCCTCCTCCCCTCCTAGCTATCCCTCCTGAGGAATTCCTCCAAACATTTGTAATGCAAGAATGAGGTCTACATTTTCCAGACTGCCAGTAGTATTATAAGTGCCTGCTGTCCACATTAAGTCTGATCAGATATTCAAGTAGCTCAGGGAAGCCAAATGCAAATCCAAACCTCATGTACAAATTGCTTTGTGTGCATGCAAAAAGCCATTATAGCAGCAGGTATTTGCAAACCAGCCATCCTAAAATGCTGTATGAAATATGTACCTTAAACAAATAAAGGCTCTCCTGTGACTTTGGGATTTTCTCTGTAGCTAAAGAAACATGCCTTTCTGAAAGTTTTTTGGGTTCTTTCAAGTCTTTTGATATGGAAAGGCAGCTGACACACTGACTGATGTCAGAAGGGGTCCCCTTTTGGCATTTCTACATGTCACACTATATCTATGATAGCATTCGGCATAAATAGACATCATTAACTTAAATATTGGCATTTAGGTTAAGCCTTCATGCTTAAGATCCTTTGTTCAGATATAATCATTCATCATCATTTTAGCTACAGTATTGTCTAGCCCAGTGGTTGTATTCAGCTGGTTCACACCGGATCGGGAGAACCAGTAGCAAGAATTTGGTGTGGGTTGCTGAACCAGTAGTAAGTTCTGGCTGGCCACGCCCCCCACCCACCCAGTTGCCCTCCCGCCCACCTGCCTTACATTCACCTAAGGTGTTTCTTTTTTTTTTTTTCCCCTTCCCGACAATCAGCTGTAGATATGATCAGCTGTGCCATTCCCCTTGCTGAGGCCCAGGAAGACAAAAAATGGAGGGAGGAGCTCACCCCCCCCTTCCATTTTTTGCCTTCCAGAGTCCCAGAGGAGCTTTAGGGGAGCAAAAACACCCCCCAGAGGTTTTTCTGGGGCTAGGAAGCTCCCAAAATGGAGCTTGGAGGGGTGCTGTGTGCCCCTCCCATGCTTGGTTCCTTTTCTTCCTGACCCTTAGAGGAGCTTTAGGAGAGCAAAAACACCTCCCCCAGAGGCTCTCTGAAGCTAGGAAGCTCCCCAAAATGGGTGGGGGCTGCCAAAGAAGCCATGCCCACCCAGTCACATGGCCACATCCACCAAGCCAGGCCCACAGAAACGGTAGTAAAAGTTTTTGAATCCCACCACAGGTCTAGCCATTGCAGGATGAAGGCCTCTTCCACATGTTTCCGACCAATATGGTCCCGAGCTTTCTTTTGTCAATTGGGCCCCATCTTGCTTGAGTCCCTTTCATTGACACTTTTGATCAGGAGGACCAGGACAGTCATAGAATAGATCCATTCTATGACTGCCCTGGTCTTCTTACTATGTGACCAGCCCATTTCCATTTCAATCCTTTTACTCTCTAGGTGGCATTATAATTCATGTGCAGGTCTTTTTATCTTGTCTTGTATTGCCAAGCACGTATCTTTTCATTCAGATTTACTATATATAGGAAGGTGAGGCAGCTGGGAAAGCTCTGTTTTCCTGTCTCTAGAAAGCCACACTACCTTGCACCACAATGCAACTCAAAGGCATTTCCCCATAATATGTAAGTAACAAACTTGCCAACTGAGGTGCATGATTGCCACCTCAACCTCCAGGAACCCAATGAAGTAAGAGGGGAGACTAAGATCCCCCCCCCCCAAGGGAGCCAGAATAATACCTCATGCAGAAGGTATTGTAGACTTCAATCTTTAATTCAGAAGACCTCCATTGTTAGAAGGTAGAGATTTGCTGTGTGAAAGATCATAAGAATACTTGATATCCCTTTAAGGCATAATTCTTTTATTTAGATGCATATTGCATCAATTCACAACCCATTTATTATAAAGGATGCTTGATCATATAAAATATTTTTCTTCATTTCCTCATTATATACACCCCACCAATGGAAATCTCATAAATGGCTCTGCATGTATGTTTGATTGACTTGAAGTATATTCCTGGAATGTACCCAAACTTATAATGATATTGCAAAGATTAATTGATTTTCCCATATTCCTCAAAAACGTTTAGGACAAAATGTATTATACCGCAAGCATTAAATTTGTATTACTTCCCTGCCACTTTTTATTCATTTTTTCACTTTAACATATAAAAAAGCACCATTAAGGTTTTAGAGAGATTATATTACTCATTGACTCATGATAGTACATTTGATAAATAAATGCGCAAAATATATTTCGGCACATTTATTATCTACCATATATACTGCTAAAAGTCTACTGTCTGTTTGTAACATTCAGTTGGATGAAACAATGCATCACAGGGCAACAATTTTTGAATCAACATACCTTAAATTGGCTAACTTTTAAAATGTGTCCAAGATTGTAATCCATTACTCCCATGGGACTGAAATATGGCAAAAATGTGGCCAATTCAGTGCCACTATGCTGCCACAGACAGCTACAGACATATGATCATCATTTCCAATACTCTGTCAGCTTCCCATAAGGAAAGTCAATAAGGAAGCTGGCATGAAATCAGAAGTTGCTCTCAATCTCACTTCTTTTTTGTCCACTCGAGGTCATTCAGATAATGAGTTGTTTACTTAGATTTACAACACATATTTCCTCCAGGAGATCTAGGCAGCATATATAGCGCTCTTCACAGGGAAAAGTACAAGAAATACAAGTGGAAATGAGATCATATGTAGGCTTGTATTTTCTAGTGTGGACCGTGACATAATTAATCTACCAAGGAGACTAACGTGTACTAAATCCAATTGAAATGTGTCCATATAATCAGTCTTACCCAGGTTCATGTTATCTTACCGAGATGTTCAACCTGAATAACACAACCACCTGATAGATATCAGACTAGTGTTGTATGCCAAGTGAATACGGTTCCTGGTAGCTATGATGAACTGAAACTGTATCCTGCTAAGGATCAGTGCTTGGCAGGAAGCAATGGATAAGGAACTGAAATCCTTACAAAGACTGGAGGTATACGAAAATATCAGGTTACCACCAGGTAAATATGCCATAGGGTGTAAATGGATTTATAAACTTAAGACAGGTGTGGATGGGACTGTTATCCATAAAGTCAGGTTAGTAGAACAAGAGTTCAGTCAGACAGCAAACGACTACAATGAGGTGTTTTCACCTACTCTGAAAGCTATTACATTATGAGCAGCATTAGTGTGGGCAGCTTAGGAGAAATACATTATAAATCACTTAGATGTAGAGATGGCATATCTGCATGCACTGTTGCAACACACTATATATTTAAAGAAACCTCTAGGTATCAAAAATGATAATACAACTGATTGCTAGAGATTGAAAAAAAGTCTTTATGGCTTAAAGCAATCAGGATATGAGTGGAACCAGTGTATAGTTAAGGAATTAAATAAGTTTTGTAGCTGGCATGGCTGATCTATGTTTGTTCAAAAGGGAAAATGATGGTGTAATTTCATTGTTGCTATTGTTTACTGATGACATAGCATTAATCACCAAAACTGAACAAGAAACTACTGGAATAATTTCACTATTAGAAAAGAAATTTAAAATAAAACAGTTAGGTGAAATTAAACAATATCTTGGTTTAAAGATAAATAAAACTAGGGGAGGATACAAAATCTCACAGGCAGATAAAATTAACCAATTCCTAAAGAATTTTAAAATGGAACTTCATAAACTGGCTAAAACACCAATGAGCCAGGAGTTTAGCCATAGTGATGTACAAAGTCCTGTTTTTGATAAAGATATTTATCAGTCCTTGATTGGTAGCTTATCTTATCTCAGTAATTGGTAAAAGACCAGATATAACATGCAGTGTTAACCAATTAGCTAGATTTAATGCTGAGCCAACTGAAAGGCACTGGCAAGCTGTATATTGAGACATCTTAAACAAACAATGCATTATATTTGGAGCCTAAGGATGTTTAACTGCATATGCTGATGCAAGTTTCGCTACAGTTGTAAATACACGTAAATCTACGTCAGATACTGTAGTATTATTAGGAAAAATGTTGATTGGATGGAGATCTATTCAACAGAAACATCTAAGTTTGTCAACAATGGAGGCTGAATTCTCATGTTTTTCTCTATTATGTGCAGATTTAGTTTATTATAAGCAACTATTGATTGATATGGGAATTGATATAACAGATTCTATTGTTGTTTATGAAGACAACCAATCAGCAATACAGATGGTTTCCAATCTTGCTGTAAAGACAAGATCAAAAAACATACAGATTTAAGATATTTAAATGTGAAACAATGTGTGCAAAGTAAAATGATTAAACTGGAGTACTGCATGTCAGAGAATAACATTGCAGATCATTTTACAAAAGCCCAAGGCTCTGTAAAGCATAAGGCTTGCTTTGAGGATTATGGACTTAAATTGTAAGGTGTTATATATTGTCCTACCCAAAGGGGAGAATGTTAGGAATTGATAGTCACCTAAAAGTTGGGTTGGAATATATAAACCAGGATAGACATTTAATACTGTCTCTTTAAGGGAATGCTAAAATTGTAATTGGGTGTGGTTCCTCAAATGGCCATAATATGGACTCAAAAACTTGGGTTGTTTAGTCCTGTTGTTGATAGTTGCTAGCTGGTCGAAGTTCTGATGTTTGCTGTTTTTGGTTCTTGCATTTTTCCCTATTGACTGTTGCTGATCGTTGTTCTTGGATTGCTGTAAGTCTGTTACTGAACTGTTTATGATGCTGGAGTTTGATATTTGGATTATCCCTGGACTGAAAAACTAACTGCTTTAATCATGTATGACTTGGACTGCTTGTTGAACTTTGCTTAACTGTTTACTGGAAGTAAAAACCCACATTTTACTATACAGTGTATCTGTGTACTAATTGTGTGTTATTCCTCACCACTCTCACTACATCTCCCTGTGTGCACTCATTCTCCTAATGGGGAATTACCTCAACAATAGTCACTTAGTCACTTTTTATTTTGGTTTGTTTTTTTTCTTGCTTGTCACTTACATATTTATGCAACAAATATCCTTTAATGTGTACTTTCTCCACAACATAATGAAAAGGTTTAGAAAACTGTTGTATTACAGACTAACATTAGCAATACTACTAGGATTTGAGTTAATTGAATTTGAACTGGTATATATGCTTACCTCAGGTGGTCTCTGAGCTTGGTTGTTTGCTTGAACACATTTCATTACCCAAGCAAATAATAGTATCAGTGCTAATGGCTGTGGAGTAGACTCCCTGTTTATATACAGTACCTGGCCCTGTCCAGTGTTGATGGGGTGAGGTTCTCTCAAAGATTAAAGATGCTGAGGTTGTCAAGGCTGATAGTCCAGGTTCAAGACCAGAGCTCCACATAACAGGGTGAGCTCCCATGACTTGCTCCAGCTCCTTCCCACTGAGCAGCTTGAAAGCAAACAAATGCAAATAGATTAATAGGTATCACTTTGGTGGGAAGGTAACAGTGTTCCATGCTCCTTTGGCATGTAGCCATCTCAGCCACATGACCACAGAAACTGTCTTTAGACAATGCTGGCTTCCTCAGCCAAGAAATAGAGATGAGCACAGTGTCCTAAAGCTTGGTACAATTGACAGAGAAACATTTACCTTTTTAGTTGATTAGGTTATTGTTTTCTGTTTGATTGTTTGGCTGGTGTTAATTTCTGTTTATCAGGGTGCGAGCCACTGGATATGTTCTGGTCTTTTTGTTTCCTTTTCAACTTTTTATTGTCATTTATGAATGGTGTATAAATATGATTTGTTTCTATGTGTCTGTTGATGGCTGATTTATCTAAACACCAAGCTTCCAACAATTCCTTAGCATTTTGGATTTAGCTTGGTGTAGCATGCTCACAGTTTCCCAGTTGAAACTATAGCAGAGGCTGTCCATGTGTTGTGAGATTAATGAGTTTCCATTATGTCTTCAGACTACACTAACAGCTGGTGTTCATGTATGTGCTCTGCTAATGTTCTGCCTGACTATCTTACAAAGTGGCGTTATAATCCTTATAATGTATATAGTAGATACAGTATGTCCTATTTTCTTGGGGTACTGGATCTTTTGGTTTATTTAAACTATTTTTGGATGACTTTAGTTGTTTTGTCTACTACAGTAATGCTGTGCAGTAGTAACAGTCTGTTGGTTGTTTCGAGAAGTTTTTGATGAAAAGTAGTTTTTTATCCTTTTCATAGCTTTTGTTGGTTGTACTGTTGTGAGTTGATTGGTCAACTCACTTTATCATGTTTTGATGAAGTTGTGTGGGTATCCATTTTGTTGGATGATACTGTACAGATTACATGATGCACCCTAAATTGCAAGGATACATTGATCTAGGAGGGCATGCTACCTGTTTCCAATTATCTATCAAGGATGAACATGTGATATGTGGTGTTGACAGAGGTTCAAATCTGCACAAAATCTTAATATAAGTTCCAATGCAGAAAATGAAAAATGGTTCCATCAACAAAGCAGAATTGACCAAAACTGGCTGAATCGGGTTGCGAACACAAATTCCAAATAGTATTAGCGAACTGATTTGCCACTCTGATACCAGTTGACAATGTGAACAATAAACAAGCCTCTGAAGTTATCTATGAATGTGCCAAAAAAACTTGGTGATCGGTGCAAATCAGATACACTGTTGACAATGCACAATAAAGGAAGCACCTACCTTAGCTGTATATTCATTATTAAAAGTCCCTATCATATGGAAACAAGGGATTGTGACTTCTATTTTGAAAAGTAGCAACAGCCGCCAATGTAAAAGCTACCAAGACAAAATCCTTTTGTCAATCACTGGAAAACTCTTCATGGGAATCCTCCTACTACATTTCTAGAAACAGCAAGAGCAGACAACTGGTGAGCAGCAGGCCTACTTTCACCCAACCCAGGTATGCTTTGATTCAATGTTCACCATCTGGCAATTCACCATCTGGCAATTCAGAGGATTTGATGTGACAAATGACAAATGAATTACTCATTGTATTTATTGACTTTGGAGCAGCCTTCAGCAGTATATATTGCAGTGTATTAGTTGACTTTATGGAAACCACTGAAAACTGAGCACATGTCTCCAAAAATCATATTCTAGCAACTACAGTATATGCTTAACTGAAAGTAACCTTCAGAGGAATTCCCCAATTCAAACTGGCACTAAACAAGGCTGCATGATCCCTGCTGTTCAATGTTATTGTGGATGCTATAATGAAGACAAGATTTGACAGCAGGCAAGGGGATAATACAATGAAACCCAACATATAACCAACTTCTGGTTCGCCTATGACAGTGCCATATTTGTATATAATGACACAGAGGCCCCAGACATTTTGCATGACATCATAAATATTGGCCATTCATACAACCTGAAAATTAATCCTGACAAAACAAAGGTTTTTGACCACTAATAGTTCATAGTATGCTGTCTGTCTCTATTGAGATAGAGATCTAGAGACTCTATTGAATCCAAATAGAACAGGTGAGCCAGTTCAAATATCTTGCATTGATTGTGAAGAATAGGAAACAGCAACTACAGCAGGATTGATCAGAGCACTTTGGATGTCATTGAATCATTGAACTGGTGCCTGTGGAAGAAAACAGAACATTTCAGTGGAAATAAGAATGTAAATATTTCAGGAATTAATTTTAATAGTCTGGCTATATGGATCTGAGACACAGGCCCTATTAAATGCAGATTCAAATAAACTGGATGCTTCCCAGCAGGAATATTTCCATTCTATGTCATCATACAACCTACAATTGAAGGTGAAATGTGAAAGCACAGACTATGGTAGTTGAACATGTACACTGAATGGCAGAACACTGCCTTCCTTACAATCTACCATGGGAATACATCCAGCACCAGAAGATTCAATGAACAGTGCCAAAGAAAATATGGATGAAGCAAATTAAATGAACTGGAAAACCTAAGGCTCAATTCCAATGATGATAAATAAGCAGTCTGCATTTGGAAAATATGGGAAACTATTACAAGAAATATCCAAAGTCCGGGGATACCCACAAGAATTACACAAGATCAGTTTTACCCTGATGCTACCTGAGAGCAAAAGAGAAAAAACTAGGAAATACACTCTTTGGTAGAGTAGCCCATGACAAGGAATCCTGATATAGCTGACCTGATAAGTCTCATCAAATAATTTCCAGCAACATGCCCAAATTCAATTAAGGTTTAAATTCCCTATTTTCCTTTCTAAAAAGAACAGTTGATTCATCTTTAGAAATAGAATTAGCAGGATGATACTGTTTTCACAGAAGCACATCCCTTGCATTCCATGACTTAATCAATATAATCTTTTCAGCTTTTGTCCATGGAGATTCTCAGTCATCCAGGTCATGGTTGTCCCAAAGGTGCTTTTT
Source organism: Hydrophis major (assembly GCA_033807585.1). Lineage (NCBI taxonomy): Eukaryota > Metazoa > Chordata > Lepidosauria > Squamata > Elapidae > Hydrophis > Hydrophis major. The sequence continues at coordinate 32,786,637 of CM066332.1, read as the reverse complement.
TCAAGAGACAACTGGATCTATGTCTCAAGCAAAACATCTTCAAAGAAAAACTAGAAAGTCCAGTTTCCTCTTCAAAAAATACTTTGGGATTTTCGGTTTTTGATCATTAGGATGGGAAAATTTACCAAACCTCACATTTAACTCCTTTTTTTTTTTAATTTAACACGTCTATTTGGACCTCAGTGCTAGTAACTGTATGTCCTTCCTCTTGACTGTCCCCAACTCTTCCAAAGACTATTCCAACTATATCCCTAATTTTATTCATCCTTCTTATTCAGCATTTGTTTTCCTTTTACAGCTTCATCTTTGACAAGCCTAGACTTTTTATCTAGTCCATCACCTACTCACATCACAGACCAACAGTATATGAGTTTCTGCTTCTAATCACCTCATGAAAGAAGCAATCAGTCTTTATTTCTTTCAGGGATGACTAATTGGTTCATCGTACAGTCCACTTGCAGTATCTGCCTTCAAATTCATAATTTAACTACCTCCAAATTCATAATTCAACAGTGGCTATCTTTTTTCTCTCTTAGTACCAAACTTGCATATCCCCAATCCTCATTACCACTGACAAAGCTACTGATTTCATTATCCTGAGATTTATCATAGAAATATCTAGAGCTGTGCAAAATTGAACCAGGAACATTTCAGAGAATTCTACAAAGTTCCATTTCCCCCTAGATCAGGGATGTCAAACTTGCAGCTCATGGGCCGGATGGTCCCATGCTGACCACACCCATGCCTGGGGAAGAGGAAAAAAATTGCGATACATCATGCTGCGTCCACTGACTGATGAAATTCTCTATCTGGTCCGCTGCCTGCGCGCGGGAGTGCCAATCGCTCCCATTGGCTGATGCTGTTTGACAGCCGGCTATAAAAGGGGCTATCAAACGGTATCAGCTGTTGCTGCCAGCTGACTGCCAGTTAGCCTCAGCAGCCGCGGCAAACCTTTATTTTTCTGAATAAAGTCTGTTAACATTTTAGCCTGCGTCTGTCTCAGTCATTGCTGCCACTCCATAACACTGGCGACGAGGGCGGGATGTGATAAGAGACAACCAGGCAAAGACCACTGAACAAAGTCACTGTCAAAAAGAGCCGAAGCCACCAGAGCTGAATACATCATCCCCGCTGACGCTCTCCACGAGCGCGAAGTTCAAACTCCCAGCTGGAGTCTGACGCTGCCTGACAGGCACAAACACAGGTGCCTTTTTAAAGGCGAGAATTTAAATCCACCGCTGCTGAGGAAAAAACAGCACCACGGTTTCCAAGATGGGCAGAAACCCGGCATTCCCTCCCTTCCAACCGACGGGCGAGACGTGGGAGTCGTATATGAACCGGTTTGAGTGTTTCTGAATGCCATCGACTTGACTGAAGCCACTGACCTGAGGAAAAGATCCTATTTCCTAAGTTTCTGTGGGGCTGCAGTTTTTGATACGGCCACAGCGTTAGTGTCCCCTCGCTCTGTAAAAGCTACCGTATATACTCGAGTATAAGTCGACCCGAATATAAGCTGAGGCACCTAGTTTAACCACACAAAACTGGGAAAACTTATTGACTCGAGTATAAGCCGAGGGTGGGAAATGCAGCAGCTACTGGTAAATTTCAAGAATAAAAATAGATACCAATAAAAACTTTCACTAGGACAGTTGAGAATAAGTTTGATGTTCACAATTTCCTCTTTGAAAGAAACCAGTAAATAGGGAACGAGAAGATGAAGAAAAAGAAGTGTGTTTTTTCACACTTTTCACACTGCAGTGAACAAAAATGTCATCATAGGAACAGGCTTATTCTCAGTCCAAAGGTTTGTTTCTGATTTCTTCCCTGATTTAAGGGAAATTTGGGAAACAATCTCACTATCATGAAAGTTTAATTGATTCACTAACCCAAAAGATGATGATGATGACAGTGGTAGGCAGGAGTCACTCTCTCCCTTGCAAGAAAAAACCAAGAGCCGTTCTTATGATCTCTCCCTCTCTCTCTCTCTCCCCGTAATACAGTCAAGCCCTTTCCAGCACGCGCGATCTGCCTTCACCACTTTGCACCTTGCAAATGCAAAATCCTGGGGTTTTTGCATTTGCAAGGTGCAAAGCGGCGGGGGCAGATCCCGCGTGCTGGAAAGGGCTTGACTGTATTACGGGGAGAGAGAGAGAGAGGGAGAGATCATAAGAACGGCTCTTGCTTTTTTCTTGCAAGGGAGAGAGTGACTCCTGCCTCCCACTGTCATCAACATCTTCTTCTTTTGGGTTAGTGAATCAATTAATTTGGGAAATGATCTCACTATCAGAAAACAACGCGAGCCGCCACCACCATCTCCTCCTCCCCCTCCTCCCGAGTGGACTGAAAGCAGCTGGAGCTGAGGAAACGAAGCTGAGTGGACCGACCTCGGCTCGCATTGTTTTCTCAGCCTAGAGCTCAGAAAACAACACGAGCTGCCACCACCACCTCCCCCCCTCCTCCCGAGTGGACTGAAAGCAGCTGGAGCTGAGGAAATGAAGCTGAGTGGAACCGAAGCAACCTCGGCTCACGTTGTTTTCTCAGCCTAGAGAAAGGGGAAGGGGGCTCATCTGGACCAAGGGTGAGTCTCCCCCTCAGTTTCCCCTGAAGGATCTTCCGTCGCTTTTGCCTTCTCCCTATATCTCCCCTCTGTTAAAATCCTCACACACACACACTTATTTTCAGTCGGATAGATTTCATGTCTGAGCATTCTCACATGGCGGTGGGTCTTGCCCCCCCTAAAAACAGTTAAAAAAGAAAAAACAATATATCCTCAAGCAAGAACTTTTCTGCTTCCGATTACCCCCATGCTTAAAAGTTGCAAAGGAAACAAGGAAGCAGGGAAGTGGCTGCCCAGCTTCAGAGCTCCACACCATTTTTTTTTCAGAGGGGAATCTGACTCGAGTATAAGCCGAGGGTGGGGGGGGTTTCAGCACAAAAAATGTGCTGAAAAACTCGGCTTATACTCGAGTATATACAGTATTCCCTGGGAGGAGCTGCAGGGAATCCTGTCTAACCACTATTCCCCTAAACCCTCTCAAATAGCTAGGAGACTAGCTTTTAGAAGGAGAGTTCAGGCTGAAGGAGAGAGAGTAAGTCAATATTTGGCAGCTTTAAGATCAGCTGCCATACACTGTGGGTTTAGGGACTACTTGGAAGTTATGTTGCTGGACCAAATTGTAGGAGGAGTTAGAGACCTTAAATTACAGAGGCGCTTACTAGCAAAAAAAGATTTAACCCTAAGTCTGGCAATAGAAGAAGCTCAGGCTGCTGAATTATCTGAGCTATCTGCAGTTGAGATTCAGGGAAACCCTATTAAGCAAGGGAGCTCTGCCATTCACTTCGATGAGATATCCCTAGAAGAGGAACCACTTGAAGTAAACCGCCTCAGACTGCCAAAGCCCCCCCCCCAGATATGCCTAGAAAAAACACCAACTCAGCAGCCAAGCAGCAATTTAATTGTCTGAGCTGTGGGGGGGCACATCCCAAGTCAACCTGCAGGTTCAGAAACGCCATCTGCCTAAACTGCCAGAAAAAAGGCCACATAGCTAGAGTTTGCCAGGCTGAAAAAACCTTCTCTCAAAGACCTCAAGCTGCCGCCTCCTACCAAAGGCAAGTTGAAGATTGCTATACCTGTTACCACTCAGATAATACCACCCCTGGGTCTAACAAAATAAGCATTTTTGTCTTTCTAGAAGGTAAACCCTGTCGGATGGAGGTGGACACCGGGTCTGCCCTCTCATCTCATGGGCCACCCTGAAGAAGCTGCTCCCTACATTCTCAAAGAAGAAACTGCTCAACTGCCACCTGACTCTTCGAGACTATCAGGGAAAGACCATTCCAGTCCTGGGAAAAGGCAAGTTCCTTATTCAATTCCAGAACTTTAGAGGCCACTTGCCTCTGGTGGTTGTAGATGGTGCCCTCCCCAGCTTAATGGGGTTAGATTGGTTCCCTGCCCTGGGCCTTAATGTTACCGGTATTCACTCTGTGGTGGATACTGGGGTAGACACCCTTTTCAGGGACTACGCTGATGTTTTTAGTGAGGAGCTGGGATGTTATTCTGGTACCCCTATCTCATTTGATGTGAAACCATAGGCCACACCCATAGAGTCCCATTTGCCATTCGCCCTAAATTGGATCTGGAACTTGATAATCTAATTAAACAAGGGGTACTAGAACAAGTAGATTTCGCAAAATGGGAGACCCCCATAGTCACCCCCCTAAAAAAGATGGCAGCGTGCAAATTTGCACAGACTATAAAACGTCCCTCAATCATTTTCTCCAAATAAGTGCATACCCAGTCCCTGTGATTCAACACCTGCTGCACTCTTTTGAGCCAGGCACAATTTTCGCAAAACTTGATATGTCCCAAGCATATCAGCAGTTCCCAGTAGACAACCACACTGCTGACTTGCAAACAATAGTAACCCACAGGGGTGCTTTCATGTGTAAATGCTTACAATTTGGAGTTAGTGTGGCCCCAGGTATCTTTCAGTCCCTGATGGAAAGGATCCTCCAGGGACTCCCAGGGGTTGTCCCATACTTCGATGACATTTTGGTCTCTGCCACTAACAAAACACAATTATTATTCAGAGTTAGGTCAGTTCTTGACCGTTTTAGGCAGCATGGGTTAAAACTAAAAAAGGACAAGTGCACCATTGCCACTAAGCAAGTAGACTTCCTTGGTTATCGAATTGACACCTCTGGAATCCATCCAATAGAAACTAAAGTTAGGGCCATACATGAGGCACCTACTCCCTCTAACAAGACAGAGCTTCAAGCCTTTTTAGGACTCCTTAATTTCTATGCAGCTTTCCTTCCACACAAGGCTTCTGTAGCTGAACCTTTACATAGACTGTTAGATAAAAAAGCCCCCTGGCACTGGGGACAAAGAGAAGCCAATGCTTTCAAAGCAGTCAAATCCCTGCTAACCTCAAATGCGGTTTTAGTCCAATTTAACCAGCAACTTCCCCTGGTTCTGGCTGCAGACGCTTCACCTTTCGGCATAGGAGCTGTACTCAGCCATAGGCTGCCCAATGGCTCCGAGGCCCCAATTGCCTTCTTTTCAAGGACATTCTCTGCAGCAGAAAGGAACTATAGTCAAATTGACAAGGAAGCCTTAGCAGCAGTGACTGCTGTAAAAAAAATTCCACAAATTCCTTTATGGACATTACTTTGAACTCATAACAGACCACAAGCCACTCTTAGGCCTCTTAGCAGGAGACAAGCAGACCCCACAGGTACTATCCCCGCGGATGACCAGATGGATGCTGTTCCTGGCCGCCTACTCATATAAGCTGGTGCATTGCCTGGGGAAGAACCTGTGCGATGAGGATGCCCTCAGCAGGTGCCCCCTGCCAACTCCAGTAGAAGACCCCGCTCCAATCCATGCCATTTTTGATTGCATCACACTCAACCTTCCAATCTCAGCAGGGGACATTGCTGCCCACTCCAGAAGGGACAAGGTAATCTCCCAAGTCCTTGACTGGGTGGGGAGGGGGTGGCCTGAAATTCAGTACACCTCTGAATTCATCCCATTTAAGATTCACAGGCTCGAGTTATCCTCTCTGCTGTGGGGGACAAGGGTGGTCATACCACCCATGTTACAATAACCAATCTTAAAAGCCCTTCATGAAGGCCACCCGGGCATCGTGAGGATGAAGGCTCTGGCCCACAGCTATGTATGGTGGCCAGGTCTGGATGCCCGGATCTCCAATTGGGTAAGCATGTGCCAGCCCTGCCAGGCAACCAGATCAGCACCTCCAACAGCTGCACCAACTCAATGGGAGGATGCTGGGGCCCCTTGGTCCCGACTGCATGTTGACCTGGCTGGCCCAGTGCATGGGCGGACCTTCCTGGTCATAGTAGACTTGTTTTCTAAATGGATCGATGTGGCTCTACTTCCCTCCACAACCACGCTGGCCATCACATGAGCCCTGACCAGACTGTTCATCACTCATAGCCTCCCACACACCTTGGTATCAGATAATGGCCCCCAGTTCACCTCTTGTGAGTTTGGGGTCTTTGCAGCCAACTGGGCATCAGACATGCCCTCACAGCCCCTTTTCACCCCGCAAGCAATGGAATGGCTGAGAGGGCTGTTAGATCTGTGAACGAAGCCCTGGCAAGGTTTGGCCAGGCAGACTGGCACTCCAAGCTGTCTGCCTACTTACTCAGCCAACATTCTACTCCATGCACTACCAACATATCTCCTGCTGAACTAATAATGGGCAGGCGCCTCAGGACTGTTTTGGACAGCTTACACCCCCACTATGCCCCTGGCACACCTTTAGACTCTGACAGCCATGCCAGGGAGTTTGCCCTGCAAGACCTGGTTTATGCCAGGAACTATGCAGGGCACTCTCTATGGATGCCAGGGCAAATAGTTTCTGTTACAGGACCCAAGTCCTACAGGATCCTGTTGCAAGATGGCCGAGTGTGGCGCCGGCACATAGACCAGCTAAGGAGGCATTAGGAAAGAGCTGCAGTCGACCCCCAGTGCCCACCAGATGCACCAGCCTACCAGCCGCCTGAAGTCTACTTGCCAAACAACCTGATCAACCAACCGCCTGCTGAAACTGACCAGCCAAGCGACCTGGTCTACCCAGCCGCAGTGAACCACTCCCCACCTGACGACCCGGTCTATCGGCCGACTCCCGAACCATCCCCGCAGCGAGCCAGTCGGAAGGACCTACCTGGTCAGCAGCTGGACACTCGGGCAAGGGTTCCTGAAGGCCAGCAAGGATCTCCAGATGACTCCCAGCAAGCAAGGGACCTTGTACCTGCCAGCAGGCCCCTCGGCCTTCAGCGATCTCTCCGTGAGTGAAGGCGGCCTGCTAGGCTGCAGGACTACACATGCGCCTGCAAGGATCTCCAGACGACTCCCAGCAAGCAAGGGATCTTGTACCTGCCAGCAGGCCCCTCGGCCTTCAGCGATCTCTCCGTGAGTGAAGGCGGCCTGCTAGGCTGCAAGACTACGCATGCGCCTGGCCAGAGGAAAGGAGTGCTGTGTCCGCTGACTGACGAAGTTCTCTATCTGGTCCGCTTCCTGCGCACGGGAACACCGATCGCTCCCATTGGCTGATGATGTTTGACAGACGGCTATAAAAGGGGCTGTCAAACGGTATCAGCTGTCGCCGCCAGCTGACTGCCAGTTAGCCTTGGCAGCCGTGGCGACCCTTTATTCTTCCGAATAAAGTCTGTTAACATTTTAGCCTGCGTCTTTCTCAGTCATTGCCGCCGCTCCACAACACATCACATGATGACGCCACCATGATGCCATGAGTTTGACACTCCTGCCCTAAATTATGTCTAACCTCTTCCATACTAGACATAGTATGCAGTTATCAGAGGTAAATGTTCCAAATTTGAAAGAAAAAAAAAGGCATTGCTTTAATTATTTTTATTTTTTTGTCATATGGATATCTGTGGGGCATGCAACATTTCTCAATTCTGAAATAAATTTATGGAGAACCCTGAACTATTCTGTTTTTTTCCATACCAAACCACCTCCTAGTCAATGCCATTTCTGGAAAAGATGGACAATTTCCGAAAGGACATTCTTGTTTTTTTCCTTGTAAACATTTTACTTCTTATTCAAGAAGCTTCTTCAGTTCTGACTGAATGGTGGGGAATAGAAGGATTTATATTCTTTGCAGTCATATGGTTGTTAGCACTATGAAAGTTGGTTCTTAGCTCTCTGAGTGTCATTGAGTCCGGACAGAGAGGCAATTGCCTACCTTCAGAATGTTAACTACTGCAAAGAATATAAATCTTTCTATTCCCTACCATTCAGTCAGAACTGAAGAAACTTCTTGGATGAGAAGCAAAAGATTTTCAAGGGAAAAAAACCAAGAAAGTCCAGTTATCTTTGGCAAAGCACATTTTGGAGAACCATGACCTGGATGATTGAGAATCTCCATAAGCACATTTTCCAAAAGTAAATTTTCAAACTGATTATCCTTCCTGATCTTATCAGCTATTGCCTTCCTGTGTAAGATTAATCTTCTACCATATTCTCCAGGATACTAATCTTGAGCCCAGGAAATTCTCTTCATTTCTTCACTAGCAGCTGTAATTTTACTAAGCATACTGGCTAACTTTAGCTATGTCTTCCCAATATTTAACATTTACCTTGATTTTTCTCTTTCCATTTTTACTTTCCTGATGTGTTTTCTGAAGGTTCATTTATCTTCAGCTAACAAAATGATTACATCTACATATCATAGATTCTTGGTAATTTTATGTCCAATGTAGATTACAGGTATCGTTTCTTCCAATCTTTCCACTCTTATAATATATTCACTCTACAGGTTAAACAGATATGGGTACAATATGGAATACTTGTGCCACTTTCATCTCTATTTTGAATTATTCATTTCTTCAATTTTAAGTCAGCTTTCATTTTACTTATTCATTATAAAGAACCCTCAAAAATAATAATCAGGAGTTCTGGCATGCCTACCAGCATAAATTTATTTCATATTCCAGCATGATATGTAGAGGTCCTACTTTGTTAATAAAATAAAGGTAAATCTCCCTGTTCTATTCTCTTCCTCTTCTTCATCTATTAGATAACTTTAGCTGTCAGATGTCATGTCCCTCTGCTTTTTTTTTGAATTTGTCTGATAGTTGACATTTCTTTTTCAGACAGAGCTCTTCTCGGTTTTCCTTGTCTGAAGAATTAGCACACTTCAACACACTATATATTCTCTTCTACTTTTTTGGTATATATACACCTTTTTTTCAATTTCTAAGTCACAGAGCCTTGTTTCCTATTCGTTGACATAAAGCTGTTAGCACTAACTGCTCTTTCTCCTGAGTTTTAAACTGTTTAAAGTTTAACAAGTTTTCATCTGTGCCTGGTGCTTTTCTACTTGACAGCTGGTTTATTGTGTCTCATTCCCCTTTCTCTTGGATCTGTTCCTGAATACATTTTTTCTCTGTAAATGATTCTGCCATTCTAATCCCATTTCTAAATGGCTTTATTACAGTATTCCATCTTCCCTTAACCACATTTACCCCTTCAATAATTATTTTTGAGTATTTTTATTTTAGCTATAATTTTCCTGTAATTTCTTTCTTCTTATTTAAATCATCTTATTAAATTTATCATAATCATTTTCTCGATATTTTCCTTATTTTTCTCTATTTGAAGCTGAAAGTTCTTAATCATCAAACATCCTTTTTCGTTATCCTTTTTGTATACTGGCAATCATGAAAACTAGCTTTGATGATGACAATGTGGATCTTTTGTTCTTTGAAATTTCGAGAGTATTTTTCTACTTCAGTTTTCACAAAGTCTCATATCTGCTCCCACAGCACCTAAGTCTATCTGTAAATCCTACAAGTCACATACACCAAACTCTCTTTCATTTTCTAAATTTTCTATTTATTCATTTAAAGTCTTGTGTGGGTGCCCATCTTGTAAAACACAACTCTGGGCACCTTATAGCAATAATAAAATTAAAATCTCACATTATCCCTGCATCTATCACTGTTTTCCAGAAGTCTAAAATTCATCATTTGTTCCACAGCACTTAGAACAATCATAGTTGATTGTGATTGTGTTATGCTCCAATTTCTGTTCTTATTATATCTGTGATTTTATTCTGTGTTATTCATTCACTGATGTCCTTGTGTAGAGTCTTCTCTTTTCAGAACTCTCAAGACTTACCTCAAACATCATTACATTTACCCCATCCAAATTTTCCTAAAATTCCAGTTGGTCATATGAGGAAACTATTGCTGAGCAACTAGAAAGAGAACATTAATAAAGTACTGGAAGACAGGATTGTATGTTTCAAGATCCTGCCCAGCATCCCCTGAGACAGCCTAGTGAAATTCAGTTTCTTCTCCATCAGCTTCTGTCCTTGCTTCTCTATTATAAACAAATGCCATTTTAACCTAAGATAAAAATGGCCAAGTCATCTTCGTCCTCCTCCTCTTCCCATTGGAACAGAACAACACAATTATTTCCTCTAAGTTCTCCTCAGGCTTAATTCACATGCTCTTTCAATGGTGTGATTCCCATTTTGTCAGGCTGTTGCAGTGACATGTTAAAGACTAGATTATTTGGACAGTACCAAAGGACACAGAAGATCCCATAAGGAGAAATTCTAGTCACAATACAATTTTTATTCTCTACTAATGTTTTATGGCATCCACAGTCTGATTTAAAAATATATTCTTTGGCTTTTCATCCACTCAGCTGTATAAAAATGCTGTCAGACTTCTTGTCTAAATCTATTACTTATGTCTTTCTACTTTTTTCAGAATTAAATAAGGGGACATTCTCCCTTCTCCTAAACTAGAAGCCTTATATGACAACACCAGACAGCACTAGCTATCAATAATTCCTGTCTGCTTTTCTAAAAACATTCTATTGAGCAGTCAAGCTCCTTTTTACAAACCAGTGAGATATTGACTCCACATAACTGTTTCCAAATTCCAAATAACATTAATTGTACCTGCTTCAGTGCTCTCACCACAGAGTTTTGGAGGGTCAATTCAAAAAATATTCACTTATGAGGTAAGATAGTGCCTCCTCTAGACAAGGGGTTGTTGAAACTACAGCTCATGTCCTGCTACATGATATCTCTGTAAGGACTCAGGACCTACACTTTATAACTGGGAAATTCTGGTCTTTCTTATGTAGAGTATGATTTGTTTTCTTGAATGTACCAAAATTTTGTTATATTGCCTTTAAAATTGGGCAGTTTTTGATTACCCACTGATGAACATCTGATCGTAACATCTTGTTTTGTTTTCACTTTATTGTCATTTTAATGTGTTTTTCTTTGCTATTCTGATCAGTGACCATAATAAAATGTTTGATTCACTCAAAATTCTCTTTTTCTTTATTTTTTTACTGTCTAATAGTCTCTGCATCAGTTATAATCAATTATAGTCCTCCTCTTCAAATTGTGATTAATCACTTTAAATATTGTTCAGTTAGGCATTGCTTGACATAATAAAATCAGTTCTATCCCAACTCCTTGATAATTATAACCATTATAATAAATTGCTTTCATAAATGATGGATTTCAAGGATACAAATTTAATTATTTTTCAAATATCTTTTTTTTTTTTCATTTGTTTCCAAGCAGTATGTTTTTTCTTTCTTTCTTTCTTTCTTTTTTTTTTTGGGGGGAAAGAAAAAAAGTCAACATCATGCAATACCTCTAATGGTCTCAGATGTTTTTGATTTACAGGTGACCATCTTTACTTACTTTGTAATTCCCTCTCCCTGATTCTTTGTGGGAGAAGGAAGGTACTGCTTCAGCTAATTGCATAGATAAATGATTCATTTACCTCTATGAAATAGATTGGCTGCGGCACAGACTAAAGTGGAATCTTAATCCTGTCCATGATGAATGTGCACCTGGAAAACTGTTTCAAAATCCACTAATGATACTTACTAAGACACGGTTAATAAAATGAAGATTGGTTTTCCTTTCCAACCAGCATATAACTCAAGCTCTTCGTTTCCTTGGATGGTACAGAGAACATATAGTTTATGTCAGTGTTTCTCAATACTGGCAGCTTTAAAATGCATGGACGTTGATCCCTAGAATTCGCCAGCCAGCCATTTTGACTAGGGAATTTGAGGAATTGAAGTTCCTACATCTTAAAAGTTGCTAAGATTGAGAAACACTGGTTTTGACAAACATGTATCAGTTGGATTGTAGTAGATTCTTACGGACTGCCTAACTTCCTATAGCTGTGCTTCTATTTAAAATATTGACATGACTTATATACCCCACTTGTGGTAAGAAAAACTATCCCAAATGTTACATTAAGTATATATTATATTAAAATAATTGTAGTTGCATTTTTCCTTAAAATATTTTTATTTGTTTATTCAATTCATATGCCACATCTTGCAGTTCAAGATGACCTTGAGTGGCTTAAAATATACATTTTAAAAGAATTTTGATACATTTTTAAGTCAGAATCTGCACTGGAATTTTCAAGAAATATGCAAATCAGTGAAAAGTTTAGGGTCAGTCAAAGTGCAGATTAAATCAGCAAATAAACTCTTCAAGCATCCCCATTTATCTATAAATACAGCATCTCCCCATCCTTCAGCTATATTGAACCAATTCCTATAATTCCAGCTGACATGATAGCTGGAATTGATGAGAGAAAAGTCTAGGAGACTACCTGGCTGGATAGGACAACTGGAGAGAGAGGATGCCACAGGTAACTTCATCCCAAGTCATGTAGGACTGTAAGGATGACTGGCTGTATAATTCTGGGAGTTGAAATCCAGAGGTCTTTAAAGTTGTCAAGATTGGATACTCCTGATGTAGACTCTCAACTTCCATAGCTTTGGTTATAAAAAAAAACCACATCAGTTATTTCTCCCTCATATTGATGGATTGGGAAATCTGTGTGTTGTGGTCTTTAAAGGCCAGAAAAACAGCAGAAAGATGCCAATGCCCTTCTGCTTTTTCTCTCTGCCCTGCCAGGCTGCAGTTAGCCAGGCCATCAAAGATCCATTTGAGTGCTCTGTCTTTAAAGAGCTCTGGGCAGACCTTTGCTCTGCCAAGTACTGTGCATTATTAATCATAAACAGCAGGCATTTCATTAATGAATCTGAATGACCATGCCAAAGCAAATAGAAAGTAGCTTGAAAAGTCCTCCTGAGAAGGACATTCCAGACCTAGGCTATCAGAGCCAAGAAACTCCAACCTCAGCCACCAAAAAGCATCAAAACAAATAATTCAAAGCTAGGGTAGAGGTCTGTATTTCCAACCAACTTAGCCAGTGGTGATGGATGGCTGTCCTTGTTTAGCAACATCAGATGAGCTTTGGTGATCTAAAGCACCAAGTGTACACTCACACTCTATCATTGTTAAGTTCTTGATATTCCTGCTTCAGGTGATATCTTCCATTATTGTGCTGACCTCAATTTTTTTTGCCTCTTTATTATAACAAAAAGATTTCAACCTGGTTAACAGTACTGTTTCTTTTAGAATAAAGAGCAAAGCAATAATAATCGATGACAACAATAACCATTTCAATAACCATACATCCTCGATGGCACAGTACTTGCAGTACTGCAAGCTACTTCTGTTGCAGCCAGCTACCTGAAATTTGGCAGATCGAATCTCACCAGCTCAAGGATGACTCAGCCTTCCATCCTTCCAAGGTGGGTAAAATGAGGACCCAGATTGTTGGGGACAATATGCTGACTCTGTAAACTGCTTAGAGAGAGCTATAAAGCATGATAAAGTGATATACAAGTCTGAGTGTTATTGCTATTGCTATTTCCAGCAAAAAAAAAAAAATGGTACTGAGCCAGTGAAGGCTATTCAAATCCAAACTCAAGTTATTAAACCATTGTTGGAATGGAGAATACAGACATTTCTGGACAGAATGAATTCTGGTGGGTGTTTTCAAATTATCTTGGACAGAGTCCCTCAGATAACTCTCACAGAGGAAAACCTGAGGGAGCTGAACAGTAAGAGGGATCTTTACTTCAAGGTCAAACTTGGCAAAAATCTATATTAAAAACTTTACCTGTGGAATGCTGGAATTGAAGCGAACAAGAGAGAAAGGACACCAGATTGCATAGGTATTCTTAGTTGATTAGTTGGCTGCTCCGTGGATGCAGAGTTGCATACAGAGCAGAGGTGGTATTCAGCAAGTTCTCTACCAGAGCATCAGTAGTGGAAATTTTGAGTAGTTCAGAGAACCAACAAATACCACCTCTGACTGGCCCCACACCATCTATTCTCTGCCTCCTGAGTCCCAGCTGATCGGCTGGGACTTCTTTTGTTGTCCTGCACAGGAGAACAGAGATGGAAAGCAGGTTAGTGGGGTGGGGAGGGAATGGGGATTTTGCAGTAACCTTCCCCTGCCATGCCCACCAAGCCATACCCATCAAGCCATGCCCAAAGAACCGGTAATAAATTTTTTTGAATCCCACCGCTGATTTTGACCTTTGTCAAAAGAGAATCCATTTTTCTCTAGTCAACTGGAGATGATTCCTATCTAAAACGGCTGGGAAATCCTCTCATATGACACTAACTAGTCTTGGCTAAAATTCATTGTCCCTGTGTAGAAGATTCAGATATCCTTCCTCTGGACTTCTAAGATTAGAAATAATGGTTACTATCACCAAAGGGGCTTCTTCAAGTTTTTTTTCCTTTCTTTTAAAATAAATCAATTTCATATTTGTATTACAAATGTGCATGTTCATAATTAACTACTATCCCCATTGTTCCTGGTGGTTTCTTCGCAGTGAAACAGCAACTGCTGCACTTAGAAAAAACAGGAGGCAGGGATGGTGCTTGCATAGTTAGGCATATAGGGGATCCCCTCTTATATTTAAAAATGCTTTTCTTTGCCTCCTTCTTACAACAAACAAGAACTTCCAGCTCAGCACGGTGTTCGCAGGCTTGTCCTACTTCGCAGTGGTGGGATTCAAAACATTTTACTACCGGTTCTGTGGGCATGGCTTGGTAGGCGTGATGTGGCTTGGCGGGTGTGGCTTGGTGGGCATGGCAGGGGAAGTTTACTGCAAAATCCCCATTCCTGGGAGAAGGATACTGCAAAATCCCATTCCCTCCCCACCCCGCTAACTTGCTTTCCAGCTCCGTTCTCCTGTGCAGGGCAACAAACAAAGCCCCAGCCAAGCAGCTGGGACTTGGGAAGCAGAAACTAAAACTGAAGATGACAGCTCTGACAGACATGGCCACCTGTATCTCTTCAAGCCTCCCTTTCAAGCTTCCACCATGCCAATCTCTCCACGACATCTTTTCAGCTAGTAACACTTTGCTTTAGTCATGTTATTTATCCATATCCAGCTGTGATCAGAGCTTGGACTCCTGGGGATCTGGGCAAAGAACCTGCTTGCACCTTTATTTTATATAATGTCAGCCAAAATACGTAGGTATTACTTTAGGATTAAGATGCATTGATCTGACCAAATATTAGAAGCACATCTTGCATTTTAGTATCTCCATTTTTGCTTTTTCCCATTACTGTGGGGTTAAGGTACAACACTGGGCTGTAAATAAAATAAGCACTATTTTCTTATTATTAATGAATATGAGGAGAAGTGAATGAGCTTGTTTAGAATTGTTCTTCCATACATATTGTTGCTTGGCTTGGGAGCATTAGGTTTGGCAATTTTATTTTATTTTTTAATTGATCTCACCATAAAGTAACATCTTCACTGAAGGTCTATTTTTCTGCTCATTTATAAATGATAACTCAGATCCAATTAGAGATGTAAATTAAGGAGAACTGCCAAGTGTACATCTCTTTAGACCAGGGGTGTCCAACCTTGACAACTTTAAGACTTGTGGACTTCAACTCCCAGCAAAGCTGGCTGAGGAATTCTGGGAGTTGAAGTCCACAAGTCTTAAAGTTGCCAAGGTTGGACACCCCTGCTTTAGACTTGTGCATCTCTCTCTTTACACTAACTTAAACACAACTTTGTTTTGGCTTTTGCCTAATATTCAACCAATCTGGAGCTCCTTACAATAACTGCTGACTTTTACCACTTTAAGCAATTTGATATCAAATTTGATGAACTTACTGCTTAAGTCAAGATCACTTATCAGCAAGACCTAAGTATAGTTCTTCTTGTCTTTCTTATGTTCCAAAACATTAGAAATAGGGAAATAGATTAGAATTAGAATTAGAATTAGAATTAGAAATAGCTTTTCAAAATATCTTGTGCTATTTAGATTCCAGTTCTCAAGAGGGATTTTGAGGTTGATAAAAGCTTAACCCTCCTGATCATCTCAGCTATTGACACAGGATTATGTATTTCTAGAAGATCACAATCCAGCCATCTTTAAAATATTACAATAGATCTTAAAATCTTTTTAGAACCCATAAAATACACAAAAACCTGTCAAGTGAATTGCGATTTTCCATGCCCAAATGTTTTGTTTAATGTCAGCTCCCTGCAGAACATCTAAGATGAAATCTGTTTTGTAGTTTATCTCTAATTAAAAATGAGATAGGACAAAGAGAAAAAGAAAATGAATCTTGCACTAATTAGTTTACAAAAACTACTACAAACACTTTTCAGAACTAGTATTCTGAAAAATATTGCAGCCTGACATATTTATATAAAGTATGATGGCATAAAATCATTTTTAAGAAATCACTGCATTTCCTCATTTGTGTTTGTACAAATATCAGATAAGTGGAATGAGAATTTAATAAGTCCTTAATTATTTAATGTTACTGTTCTTGGGTTTTTTAAATTTAAACCAAAGTTTCAGTTTTAAAGCAGATTCTGGGAAATATAAATGTTCTTAGCTTACTGCTTTATTCTGAAAGTTCTGATGTGAACTCTAGAATCCTTTCTACAGATTTATAGAGGCTTCCTTGTGATCTTTAGAAGATATGTAATGGATCTCAAAGCCCATTGTCTCATTGTATAAAGGATGTATCTAAAAAATGCTCAGGATACACACATAATCATCTCATTTTTCAATCCACCTGATTCTTTTCTATTAACTATATAATGCATGTAATGTTTCTGTTGTGTCCGTGAAATGATGCCAGGAGTCGGTGACTTCAATTCAAGCTCTTTATTGAAAGTTGGAACCGAACTGGGGCAAAGGGAAAAAGATCGCGGCTTTTATTCTTTTAGCTGCGGCGGCCGCGACCAATGGCACCGCTTTGAATCTCCCGCGATCCGAATGGACCAATCGCGGGAAATTCTTAGCGAGCCAATCGGCGCGGCTCGCCTGACCAATCAGAGTGCCCCGCGCTTTGGCCAATCAAAGCGCGGGGATCTCAAGAATGCTAATTAAGGACAGAACAGTTTCCATTGGATCTAAGATTTGGAGCTTATTTCTGATAAATTATGAATTGCTCCTTCTAAATTGTTGAACTGAAAGCTTTAAACTATAAAGTATGAAAATGGAGTTGGTGTGCTTTGGCAAGGTCACTGGAGAATGTGGTGATTTCTTTTACTTGTCTATAAAGGTATTTATATCTGGAAAAAATAATCTTGCTGCCAACTTGGGCTAAGAATGGTGAGTTAGTGCAAGAATTGGCTTTGTTTCATCAATAGAAGTATCTTCAGTAAAGCCAACAGTTTACAGGAATCACTTTTATTTCATTTAGCCAGATGACTATGCACGATGTAGCTTTATACTCAAAATATAGCTAAACCAATTCACACTTTTTTATTGGTTTATTCACAAGTTTTTATTGGTTTTTAAAAACAAACATAAACAAACAAAACATAAAAACATCAAGCCATCTTCCATATGTACATATACAGTGTGCTGGTTGCTTTACAAATTGTTTTGTGCTTCCATTTCGTAGTCTTCAATTACAATTACATTGTATATATACTCATATTTTCAATCATTAAATACATTAATATCATTATTAATCAATCATTTGACTATACTTTTATTCATTCATGTTTTATGAAATAATCATATTTTACTTAATTTGTTTTATGACAGTTCATATTATCATCTCAAATCTATGCTACAATCATTTTGTAGATATAATAAGAAAAGAATACATCGTTATATATTTATTATTTTCTAAGAATCTACATATTTCATTACCATGTGTTATTGTCTAACCATTGATAGAATAGATCCCAAATTTTATAAAATTGTTTATCATCTTGTTCTCTGATTTCAAATGTCAATCTACTCATTTCAGCACATTCCAATATTTTCTTAATGATTTCCTCCTGTGATGGTATTTTTTCATTTTTCCAGTTTTTAGCAAATACAGTCCTAGTCGCTATTAATACATTTACAATCAGGTATTTCAATTCTTTACTATATATTTCAGGTAAAATTCCCAATAAAAATATCTCTGGTTTCAAGTCTATATGATTTTTTGTCATTTTTTCCAACCACATGTGGATTTTAGTCCAGTATTTTTTAGCATCCGTACAAGTCCACCACATATGGTAATATGAGCCAGGTGTCTGATGACATTTCCAACATTTTTCGGATTTATTCTTGAACATTCTTGCTATTCTTGTTGGGGGAA
Source organism: Hydrophis major (assembly GCA_033807585.1). NCBI lineage: Eukaryota > Metazoa > Chordata > Lepidosauria > Squamata > Elapidae > Hydrophis > Hydrophis major. Next base: position 32,768,640 of record CM066332.1, on the reverse strand, counting down.
AATGCCACCTGTAAAACATCTTATACAAATTTTCTTTATATGCTGTTGACATTGTCATTTTATAATTTTGAGACCACAATTTTTGCCATTTCTCTAAATCAATCCCATATCCAAAATTCTTCCCCCAAACAATCATAGTTTCTTTAACTTGTTCTTCTTCTAATTTAATTTCTAATAAATATCTATACAATTTTTTAATCACCTTTTCATCAGTACCTGTCAAAATCTTATCTAAATCAATCAATTTATCATAGAAACCTTCCGTTTTAGAATCTTTATCATACCTTGAATGTATTTGCGCATATGAAAACCAATTCATCTTTATATCTTGTTCCTCTAGCTTTTGTATAGATTTGAGTTCACCCTTTTCATTCAATATTTCACCATATCTAACTGTTTGTTCCTTTTTGTATATTATAGGATAAGAAAATGCTTCGATAGTCGATAGCCAGACTGGAATTTTCAAATAACATTGCCTTTTAATCTTCTCCCAGTTTAACCACAGAGACACCCGTATATAATGTCTTCTAAAATACCCATGTGATTTAGTTCCTTTATACCATAAAAAAAGCATGCCACCCCAACAACAAATCATGTCCTTCTAATGTCAACAATCTAGTATTTTTTAGTGTTATCCATTCCCACATCAGATTTGTAGCTTGATGATACAACTCTCAATTAGGCAAACCAAATCCTCCTCTAATTCTAGCATCTTGCAAAAGTTTTAACTTTATTCTCGCTTTCTTACCTTGCCATATATATGTCAACACAATTTTATTTAAATCTTCAAAGTAATCTTTTCCAAGCCTAATTGGAATTGTTGAAACAAATATAAAATTCTGGATAATATATTCATCTTGATTGTTGAAATTCTCCCTATTAGTGACAGTTATACATTTTCTCATTTCACCAGATCTAGCGCTATCTGCTGTTTAAGTTTGATATAATTATTCTCTTTTAGTGTACTACATCTTGCTGTCAAATATATCCCCAAGTACTTATTCGTGACCTGAATTTTCAATAGGTATGCCAGTTCTTCCTTTTGTCTTAATAGCATACTCCTTGTCAAGATCTTTGTCTTATCTTTATTTATTTTCAAACCAGCCATCTTTCCATATGTTTTCTGTTGTGAATGCATAAGGTTTAATAAAGTTATTTTGAGCTTGGAGTCAGGTGCAGGGTTCTGGCCCTGCACTTCTGATTGGCTGTTAAATGGCAGAATCTGATTGGTCATTAACAGAGCCTTCGTATTGGTTAATGGAGCTAGTGCTCCTGGGTTATTATTGGTTAAATAGTTATTGGGTTGCCTATATAAAGAGGGCCTTAACATTTTCCATATCTTTTCTATCAATTTTAGTTCTGTTTCTAGAGGGTCTTCTAAGATGAAAACCAGATCATCTGCAAATGCTTGCAGCTTAGATTCTTCCTTTTTGATTTTCATTCCTTTTATATTCTTTTCATTTCTAATATTTTTGTTTAGCACTTCCAAAGTTAACACAAACAACAAAGGTAATAGTGGGCACTCTTGTCTTGTTCCTTTTCTTATATTGATAGAGTCTGTCAGTTCTCCCTCTAATCATTACCTTTGCCATTTGCTTATAGTATATAGCTTCTATTGCTTGAATAAATTTTCTAGTGAAGCCCATCTGTTCCAGCAGTAATAACATGAATCATCAATTCACATTATCAAATGCCTTCTGTGCATCTAGAAATATCAGAGCCATTTGTTTTTCAGGATGTGCCTCATATTATTCCAAGATGTCCAAGATTACTCTCATATTATCTTTAATTTGTTTCTTTGGCAGAAATCTATTTTGATCAGGATGAATAAAATTATTTAGATATTTTTAAATCTTTCTGTCAATATTGAAGCAAAGATTTTATAATCTACATTTAGTAGAGAAATAGGTCTACAGTTCTTAATTTGTAATGGATCGGCCTCCTCTTTTGGAATAAGTGTAATATAGGCTTCTGACCATGATTTAGGTATCTTCTTCTTTAACATAACTTCATTCATAACTTCTAGCAATGGGAGATTCAATGATTCTTGTAATGTTTTATAAAATTCTCCCGGAAGTCCATCTGGGCCTGGTGCCTTTCCATTATTTTGCTTCTTGAGTGCTTCAGTTAATTCCATCATCGTTATATTGCTTTCTAACATTGTTTCAATCTCTTTAGGTATCTGAGGTAAATTAGCATTCTGTAAGTACTGTTTAACTCTTTCCTCATCAATATTTTCTTGCATATCTAGTTTCCCATAGAAGTCTTGAATGATTTCTTTCTTCTCTTTACTACCATAGCAAACTTGGCCTTGGTCATCTGTTAATTGCAATATTTTCCTTGATTCTTTCTCCTTTCTCAATTTGCATGCTAACCATCTACCTGGTTTGTTCGCATCTTCAAAGTAGTTCTGTTTAGCACCTCTAATTTTCTGTGCTAATTCTTCTTTTTCTATTTGACCCATTTTATGTTTAACTATATCCATTTTTAGCTTGATGTCCTTTTTCTGTGGTATTTTCTGTAGCTCTTTTTCAAGACTTTTATACTCATCCTCTAAGGCCTTAGAGGCTAATCTTTTCATGGTATTCCTTTTCCTTGTAGAGTCTATCATCAAGCCTCTAACATATGCCTTCATTGTGTCCCATACATTCTGAATTGATGTATCTTCTTTTTTGTTTTCTCTAAAGAAAAAGGCCAATTCTTTCTCCATCCACTGTGTGAAGTCTTTTTCCTTTAAAATAGTATTATTTAACATCCATCTAGATCTTTTTTGTCCTTTCCATTTAATTGTCATTGGATTGTGATCTGCCCCTTGTTTCAATATTTATTTCTTGAATATTAGTTATTAATTCTGTTGACATCCATATCATATCTATTCTGGACCATGATAAGTGTCTATTTGAATAGAAGGTGTATTGTTTAGTTTTGGCATTTCTTTCTCTCCATGTATCTTTTAAGTTTATTTCATCTACCATTTTAAAAAAAGATTTAGGGAGAGTCTTTCTGTTTTGCTTTATTGTTTTCTGTGCTGTATAGTCCAATTTATTGTCTACAATTCCATTAAAATCTCCCATCATAACTATATTAGTATAGTCCAGTTCGATTATTTTCATATGTAATTTTTTGTAGAATTCTTTTTGTTTGTCACTCAGGGCATAGATTGTAATCAGGAGTATTTTCGTATTATTATCCATTATTTCCATCATTAGTATTCTTCCGTCATCATCAGTATAAATCAATTTTGCTGGGATGGTCTCTTTAATATTTAAAACCACTCCTCTTTTCTTGCATTGTGTCAAAGAAGTAAATATTTTCCCTAGTTTTGGCTGTATCAACAATTGTTCATATTGTAGACAAATTGTACCAACAATTGTTCATATTGTAGACAAATTATGTCAAATTTTAATTTCTCTAATTTATGAAAGATTTTCCTTCTTTTAACGGCTGAGTTAAGTCCATTTATATTAATTTTAATCAGTGTTTATCTTCCATGGTTATATTTTATAGTTAGCTTTAGCAGCTCCCGTAGATCTTGGTTCACGCTGTTATTTGGCTTCCACCTTTCCACCTACTGCACCTTCTTTTTCAATCGCCATTTGGCAGTCCTCTTGCAATTCAATTAGTAAGATTTCTTTTTCTGCCTCTTCCTCTTTCCCTTCAAAAAATTCTGTATAAAATAATTCCGCTTTCTCAATTGAGTCAATTCTATGTCTCTGTTTTTGCCATGTGAACGTTAAGCCTTCTGGAATCAGCCATCTATAATTCACCTCTTTTTTAAGTAGCATTTTAGTCAGGAATCGGTATTCTCTTCTCATCTCTCTCACTCTTCTGGGTATTTGTTTCAAGACCACAATCTCCTTGTCTTTATATTTCAATGTTTTCTCTTTTGCCACTTGCAATATTTGTGTTTTAATGGCTTTCTTTGTAAATCTAATGTGAACTTCTCTTGGTAAGCTATTTCTCATTGCATATCTTGTGAAAACTCGATAAACCTCATCTATTCCATCCATCATCTTCTCTTCAGTTATTTCCAAAGCTTCAGCCAGTATTTCTATCATTATCTCAGCTAAGTTTTGTCCTTTTTCTTCCTCAACATTTTGGAATCCAAGATAGAATTCTGATCTATCCATCTCCTATCTCAACATACCACTTTTATCCTGTTCAACCACCATTAATCTATTATCAATATCTCCAATCTTCTTGTCTCTTTGTTTATCTTCTTCTTCAATTTTTTGGAATTTCTCATCATACTTTAACATCATTTGTTGGATGTTCTCCACTTTTTCATTGGTTTCCCTGTTCTTTGTTCAATGTTCTCTGTTCTTTGTTCAATGTCCTCTGTTCTTCAGGTTCTTCAACACCTTAATCCAATTGAGAGGTCTCAAATAGAAAAGAGTACATAAAAATAAACCAGAAAGGTAGATGAAAAAACAAAAATACCAGGAAAGGAGAAAAAAAGGCTATTCCCTTTTAAAAAAGGAAACATTAATGCTAAAGCTTTTCCTTTAAGATAAAAAGCAAGCGTAGAGATTGGACTTTCAAAGGAGAAAGAAAAAGACAAGCTCCAACAAAGCCAAAGATCCAAATAGCTATTGCAAAAAAAAAATGAAATAAAATAAAGCTAGTGAGGAGGGATAGCACAACTTAGAAAAAGTTAATTATCCAAGGCTCTTATTATAACTCTCTTCTTATTATAACTCTCTTCTCCAAAAACTAATCACCTTTTTTTCCCCTAGGTTTCAACACCAGACTCCAGCTGTTGAAAGAAACCCAGAAGAGCACCTGCAATAATACTGTCCCATGCTCTTCCCTCTATCTTATCAAACAAGCAGTGTCCTTGAAAAAAAGAGTCAATTCTTTCTCAGCTTTGTCTGGTCAAAGGAAAAGTAGAGTATTTCCAAGCCTCTAGTTGGCAGTGTTACAAAGTTTCTTTAGCTTTCACTTTCCCCCTCTTTTTCTGGCAGAGTATAATAAGAATTAGTTTAAAAAGGAAGAAAATATTTAAAAAAAAAAAAAGACTAAAAGGGAGTCTCTGGCTTAATATATTATAAAATCAAAAAGGGGAAAGAGTAGATTAAAAAAAGGAAAAACCAGTCCAGTTTCGAAATATAGGATCATCAGCAATAAGAAAAAAAGATAAAAATATTACTTTGACATTCCTGTTTAAAATCACCGCTTATTCACTTCTATCAAAAAACTTTTACAGATTCTTTCTTTTCCTTAGGGTGTCCTCTCAAATCTTTAAATAAAGAAAAGTTCTCACCAAACCGGCACACTTTCTCTTTTGTTCTCTTTCGTTTCGGAGCTGTCCCAACTTCAGCAGCTTTAATGGCTGCCTCTTTGTCGCTGGCAAAAAGAGCTTCTCCTGAATCTATCAGGGACTTTGTGATATCCTTGGGATTGACAGGATGCGCTCTTTATATTCACTGTCTCTTCGGGATGGTTTAGATCCACTTGGACTGTCCAGGAGCAAAGATATCAGCAGCAATCTCAGACCTCCAAGATCGCATGCCATATCGTCGTGACGCCCGCTCCACCCTCTACTAAACCAATTCACACTTGATTCTAATGTATTTAGAGACTTATTAATACCAAGTGATTTCAACTGATTCATTCACAGTATGGCTAAAATTTCATCTATGCCAATGTATTATCTAACCCATGAGAAGCCCCAACTTATTCAGTTGGTCTAGTTTCCATGTGAAGAAATCACAATTATTAATGCTAATAGTTTCCATAACTAAAATAACTGGATTAAACAATCAAATCTATATTGGGAGATTCCTCAACCTAGTGCGATCTAAATGGGTTGTATTTTAATTCCTATGATCCTCAGTGAATTCATCAATTTAGGAAAGGCAGTGTTACTGTATTATTAAGACCATGGATTGGTCCATACTACTAATGCCCAAGGAATGCTATTATATGTCTTAGAAATTATATTTTTCTTTACATTTTCTCATTATATTGAAAGCCATTATATACTTGGAAGTGTCCCTACCACACAAAACATTTATAAAGATTTTTTTTTGTACATACTTTCTGTAAAGCATTAGATAGTCTTAGTTTTTTTTATTGTCAATGGTGCTCTTTCAATGTGTCAAACTGCTTACTATACTATCTTATTCAGTCTTATATCTCAGCATCTGTTAATCATATTCATATCTTTAATGTTACCATTGTAAATTTTAAATGTGCCTTGAATCTCATTTCTAGGTGAGAACTTTGGAATAAACCTAAGGCCTCAGCAATTGATCAATGCATGCTTATTTTCATTTATAAATCACTCTTGATTCATGTATATTACTGATGCTGAAAGTTAAGTAACTTATGTTAGTCTAGACAATCAATAAATCCATAGCTACACTGGGATTTATAAGCAAACCTTTGAATGCAAACTCAGATTATTATATTGTGGAACATTCTCTAGAGTACATTTTGTAATTTTGGGACAGACAAGTTCTGTCTCCATTGTCTCCATTCTCTCCTGAAATTCAAAGTTCATACTAGCTTCCTACAAAGAAAAAAATAGTATATAAGAGCCCAACAATAAGTAAAATATAAATGATTGAATTGAAAACACAATTTAAAACAACTTTAGGGTTTATTCTTGATGGCAAACATAAATGTAAAGTAATAATAATTATTCTGACATTAGTCATAATGCCTCTTGGTATCCTTCTGAAAGAAATTACAGTTTAAGGATTACATAGGAATCAGAAATCAGACATCTGAATAAAAAGCTTCTACGGAGATAAAAATCCTTACCTGCCAATCTTAATATCCAGCCAAGTTTCACTTGGTTGATCTATAAGCTACTGATGAACAACTTTTTATTGTCCAAGAGCTTTCACAAAAGCACTGGACAACATAAGCCCTGCTGATTGCAAGGAGATCAAACTGATAATGCTTATTTTGGGACCAATATCTTCTACTTTCATGTGTTTCCCACCTCAAAGTGGCAGGAAATTGTGCTGTCAGTTTCCAGCAATCATGATTAGAGGAGACTGGGAATTTTGAGAATACATGTACCTCTGCACCCACAGGATTCCTAACTCTCTCCTTGACCAAAGAGACTTTAAAATGACGACATTGTGAAATCCAGAAATTACCTGGCAACCAAAGTGTTCTGTCCCCTCATTTGAATTCTTGAGATCTCCGCGCTTTGATTGGCCAAAGCGCGGTGCGCTTGGATTGGCTAGGCGAGCCGCGCCGATTGGCTCGCTGAGAATCTCCCGCGATTGGTCAATTCGAATCGCGGGAGATTCAAAGCGGTGCCATTGGCCGCGGCCGCCGCGGCTTGGAAATAAAAAGCCGCAAAGTTTTCCTTTAGCCTCAGTTTGGTTCCTGAATAATAAAAAGAGCTTGAAACACAGTCACCGACTCCTGGCTTCTTTCCACACAGACATAACACTGGCGATGAAGGTGGGATTCTCATCCTGAACCGAAGCACATGTCCGATGGAAGCCAGCCAACCGACGAGATGGCCAGCATCGCGCCACCAACCCCCTTCAACCCCGCTACCGAGGACTGGGAATCTTACATGGACAGATTCCACATGTTCCTCGAATGCAACGATCTGAAGGATGCCACGGGACTGAAGAAACGAGCCATCTTCCTAACACACTGCGGGCCTGCATTGTTTAAGATGGCAAAAACGCTAGCCAAGCCCGCCGACGTTACCGCGATGGATTGGAAGGAGCTCGAACCATTGCTCCGGAACCACTACGCTCCAGCCGTGCCAATCCTCATCCGACGGCACGAATTTTATCGGCGGGACCAGCGGTCAGGCGAGAGTCTCAGTGATTTCGTTGGAGAGCTGCGGCGCCTGGGAGGACTATGCGAGTTCTCCAACATGAACGAGGCCCTTCGGGACCGAATCGTGCTTGGCCTTTGGGACCCTGTCCTCCAAAGTCAGTTGATGGCTAAGGGTAACATCGCTCTCGCCAATGCCATCTCCGAAGCCGCGGCCGCCGAAGCAACCCGACAGTCAGCAGACCGCATGCGGAGACCGAACGCCAGGGACCGCACTGCACACAACAACCCTGCAAGGTCGACCGAGGCCCAACCTGAAACCACCACCCACCAGGGCAAACTCCACTCAACCTCGGGCATGTCCAACGAGGAGGAAGACATCCACCGTATCCAGGCAGGCCATGACCAGCGCAGCCGGCGGAGTTGTAAGTCGAGGACCGCATGTGCCGGTTGCGGAGGCGACCACCCCAGATCCGAATGCCGGTTCTTCGACTCCGTTTGCCAGCACTGCGACAAGAAGGGCCACATCGCACGCGTTTGCCGCCTCAAGAAGACCCACAGCTCCAGGCGATGGGACCCGAGCGAGCGGAGACGAGAGAGCACATCCCCCAGGACCAGAGACCAGCCAACAGACAACTGCTGGGAGTGAAACAGACGAGCCCAACGAAGTGGCGAGGCCAGGCGGAGAGAAGAGACACATCAGATGGTCACCATCGGCCACGCCACAACCACAAACGCCAGAAAGGTCTACGTGGAGGTAGGCATCGAAGGCGAACCCTGTAAAGTGGAGGTGGACTCCGGGTCCTACCTCTCAATGGTAGCCTGGCAAGAAATTAAACGCTTGGTGCCTACCATCCAGAGAAAGCAACTAGAAAACCAGAGACTAATCCTCAAGGACTACCAGGGAAACCGCATCCCTGTAGTCGGAACAGGACAGTTTACAGTGACCTACAAGGGACACGCCGAAAGACTTCCCTTAACCATCATCGATCAAGACCGACCTAGCCTACTGGGACTTCAATGGTTCGCACCACTAGGCATCGCAGTCACAGGCATCGACCACATCGCTGAAGCCGACTGGGAGCAGCGACTGGCCCGGGATTTCCAGGAAGTGTTCGACGGCACCCTAGGCAAGTACTGAGGGCCCCCTATATCCTTCAGCCTAGACCCCAACGTTCCCCCAAAACGCCTAAAACCAAGGCGGGTACCGTTCGCACTCAAACCGAAGATAGACGAGCAAATTGACAAGCTCGTCAAGCAAGGGGTATTACAACCCATAGACCACGCCCGGTGGGAGACCCCCATAGTCACCCCGATTAAGCCTGATGGGTCAGTGAGAATCTGCGGGGACTATAAGGCCACCCTAAATGACGCCTTGCAGCAAAGCGCTTACCCCGTCCCAGTAGTGCAGCATCTCCTACACTCACTAGGAGGGGGCAAAGTTTTTGTGAAACTCGACCTGGCCCAAGCATACCAGCAACTGCCGGTCGACAAGGAAACTGCCGAGGCACAAAACATAGTCACCCACCAGGGAGCGTTTAGATGCAACCGGCTCCAATTTGGAGTCAGCGTGGCACCTGGAATTTTCCAGAGCCTCATGGAAAGACTCTTACAGGGCATCAAGGGGGTGGTCCCATACTTCGATGATGTACTAGTATCGGCAACCAACCAGGCCGAACTAGAGACTCGCCTAAGGGAGGTGCTAACGAGGTTCAAAGAAACTGGGCTTAAAGTGAAGAGGGAAAAATGCCAGCTGTACACAGAGCGGGTCGAATTCCTAGGATACCTCCTAGACCGACACGGCATTCACCCCACCAACAAGAAAATTAAAGCCATCAAGGAAGCCCCCACACCCAAGTCAAAAACAGAACTGCAGGCATTTCTGGGGCTACTTAACTTTTATAATGTCTTCCTGCCCCAAAAGGCGACCGTGGCGGAGCCTTTGCATAGGCTTTTGGACAAGATGGCTACCTGGACTTGGGGGAAACGCAAGGAAGCCACCTTCAGAAAAACCAAGGACCTGCTCACTTCGGATGCCGTCCTCATCCAGTACAACGAGACCCTACCACTAGCCATCACATGCGACGCATCACCCTTCGGCGTCGGCGCTGTCCTCAGCCACACTCTCCCCAATGGAAAAAAAGCACCCATCGCATTTTTTTCAGGGACCCTCACCAAACCAGAGTGGAACTACAGCCAGCTGGACAAAGAGGCTTTGGCTATTGTCGCCGCAGTAAAAAGGTTTCACGAGTACCTCTACGGCCGGACGTTCACCATCATCACCGACCACAAACCGCTGCTGGGAATCCTTGCAGGGAACAGGACCACCCCGAACATTCTGTCTCCCCGAATGACAAGGTGGTCCGAATTCCTGGCTGCCTACAACTACGGACTCACACACCGACCTGGTAAGACTATCTCCCATGCGGATGCCTTAAGCCGCTCAACGTTACCTGAACCAGACACTGACCCAGCACCCACAACGACCACCCTCAGCATAGAGACTCTACCCAACCTACCCATAACCACATCAGACATTGCCCGAGAAACTAATAAAGACAAACGTCTGGTGTGGGTTTTGCATTGGGTAGAGAAAGGGTGGCCAGAAAGGGACAATGACGAGTCCGTCAGGACATTCCAGAACCGGCAAACGGAACTCTCGTTACTAAAAGGGTGCATACTATGGGGGGATAGGGTGGTCATCCCGGAAAAACTACAAGGGAAGGTTTTGGAACTGTTACACGAGGGGCACCCGGGCATCGTTAGGACAAAAGCCCTGGCCAGAACTTACGCTTGGTGGCCAGGGATGGACAAACAGATCGAGGCCTGGGTAGCAAGGTGGCAACGATGCCAGGAAACTAGGCCAAGCCCACCCGCAGCACCCATCCTAGAGTGGGAAACCCCCAGGGGACCGTGGTCTAGGATCCACATAGATTTCGCCGGGCCCACAAAAGGACACACTTTCTTAATAACCGTAGACGCTTACTCCAACTGGCTGGAGGTAAGCAACATGAGAACAACCACCACGGAGGCCGTGACCAAAGAACTCTGCAAACTTTTCGCAATACACGGCCTCCCAGACATCCTCATTTCCAATAATGGGCTCCAATTCACCTCGCTAGAAGTCGAAAAATTCCTAGCGGAGAGGGGCATACGACATGTGCTGACAGCCCTGGCGCATCCGGCGGCGAATGGTAGGGCGGAACGGATGGTTCAATTCACAAAGAAAACCATCCAGAAAATAGACCACGGGGAGATCCAGGACAAAATAAATAAATTACTTTACATACAGCACATAACCCCAAACACCACAACAAATAAAAGCCCAGCAGAACTGCCAAAGGGGAGGAAAATAAGGTCCCCACTCGATAGATTACACCCCACGTACAACCCAGAGAAACCCCCAGACTCCACCAGCAAACACCGAACTTTCGCACCAGGCGACGCCGTCTACGCGAAGAACCTAACCGGAGACCCATTATGGGTACCAGCCGTCATAACACAACTAACAGGTCCATACTCGTACCGGCTACAAACAACCGACGGACGAGTATGGAAACGCCACATCGACCAGTTAAGATCGAGGACGACCACACAAGAGACCACTGACGCGCAACCAAGCAAAACCAACCCCCGCAACATAAACCAAGAGGGGAGGGGATACCCAAGGAACCAAAACCCAGAAAAAATAAACCAGCCATACTCACCTGAAAGCAGCCAGCACGAAACCTCGCCAGGAAGAGACAGCCAGGCACCCGGGAAGACCGAGTGGGAGCGGCGAAACCCGCAGCTCAACTAACCCAGGTTGCCCAGGAAGAGCTACAGAGAGCAGACAGACCAGGCGGTTCCCACGATGGAGTCCGAAGAAACAGAGACCCCAACCGAACCAGCCAGGATCCAACCTACGACTGACCTGCGCAGGTCCAGTAGGCAGAGACGGAGCCCTGCCTACCTACGGGACTACGCAACGTAAGGACTGAACCAAGAGGGGAGGGGTGTTCTGTCCCCTCATTTGAATTCTTGAGATCCCCGCGCTTTGATTGGCCAAAGCGCGGGGCGCTCGGATTGGCTAGGCGAGCCGCACCGATTGGCTCGCTGAGAATCTCCCGCGATTGGTCAATTCGAATCGCGGGAGATTCAAAGCAGTGCCATTGGCCATGGCCGCCGCGACTTGGAAATAAAAAGCCGCGAAGTTTTCCTTTAGCCTCAGTTCGGTTCCTGAATAATAAAAAGAGCTTGAAACACAGTCACCGACTCCTGGCTTCTTTCCACGCGGACATAACATAAAACTTATCATTTAATATAGACATGCTCTCAGGTTTCATATTTTGCAGCATATATTTTCATTTACTATTACCACAATCACTGAAAAATCCAAAACAAAACATTCCCAAATTCCTAAGCAGGTCTTTTCTCTTGTTAAATCAAGATAATATTCCTGTATCATGACTTCAGATGAGCCACTTTGATAAGATCTATTATACCAGGCCAAAAATGATTTGGGATATTATTATTCACCCCCATGGCTGCTTCATTCATTCCTATTGCAAAGCCACTGGAAATCATAGAAAACAGTCCAGGAGGAAAAACAAATAAAGCTAGAACTTTACTGTTCCAAGTGTAACAGGTTATTATTCCGAGTAATCAAATTAAAATCCCTTTGAGCTAAACCTTCCATACTGCTTCAGACCCTACATTACAAGCAATTTCAGCATTTACATACATTACACAGAGAAATTATTTCCTGACCGTTAGGTGCAATTCAAATTATAATGATTATTACTTTTAATGTGGTAGAGGGTTTCATTTCTCTGTTAATGCACTCAAATATTTCTTCCAGGTATGAATAAAAAATGACATAAATTAGAATCTTTTCTTTGTATTTTAGATGCAAAACATTGTTAATAGATTGTCTCTAGGGCAAGCTTGTGTGTGAACTTCCTGATATGCAAGGTCACATTTAAATTTAGAATTCATTTTCTTTCCACAAATTGCAATTACGCAGCACGTACAATGTGAAAAAGCTTTCTGGGAAAAGGGACTTTGAAAGGTCACTGCGAATACTAATAACAATGTTGTTAGTCAGACATAATCAGAAAGATTATACTTAGCATCAAGTGAGACATCTGATGTCATTTCAGAGTCCTCTGAGAAAAATCTAAAGACCTCCCCGGCATGTATATCCTTAGATAGATACACATAGGCTAAAAACACACAGTCTTGGAAAAACTTGGAAGAAATAATTGTCAGAATCCTTCATTTGTTTCAGGAGACAATGTCTTTACAACAGGATGTCTATGTATGTTGGTGGAGTTTAGAGCTGTCCCTATAAGGAGGCATACTCCAAGAGATTTTCAAGATTGATGACAGCCCTGTGAGTAGGGCAGGTCAAGAAGCAAATACTTCAGGGCCTCTGTGATGCTGCTGCTGCTTTATTGTAATAGAATATAATGATAGAATCTTGAAAGCTTGTCTAAGCTTCTCTCTGTCCCATCTTATCCAAAACAAAAATAGAGTAGGATTATTTTGAGAGTTTTTCACCTCGCCCATGTCAGTCCAAGGTGTGTGTAACCTTTTCACCAAATACTTTTGTTGTGTATGCAATATGATTAATAAAGTGTGAGCTTGGAGTAAGTGCAGGGTTCTGGCCCTGCACTTCTGATTGGCTGTTAAGCGGCCAGACCGGATTGGCCCGTTCCGGGGAATCCGATTGGCCCTTAACAGAGAGTTCTTATTGGTTATAAAAGCAAGCGTTCCTAGCTTGTTATTGGTTAAACGTTACAAGGTTTGCCCAAAAAAGGCGGGTTTTACTGCTGTTAAATTAAGCAAGTCACGATGTAAATAAAGAGCTGAAGTTCACCGTTCAGAGACTTGTCTCCATTCTTTCTCGCCCCTGCTCAAACTTAACACTGGCGACGAGGGTGGGATGTGGAGACATCTGAACCAATGAAACTTCGAAGAACACTGAGCACGTGACAGACGACACCAACAACGGAACCATGTCCGGCGGCATCGTACCACCTGCTCCATTCTATCCAACACAAGAGGACTGGGAGTCCTACATGGATCACTTCCAAATGTTCCTAGAGACGAATAACTTAAAGGACGCCACAGCCGGGAAGAAACGGGCAGTGTTCCTAACGCATTGCGGTCCAACTGTATTTAAGATGGCTAAAGCACTAGCCAAACCCTGAGAAGTGAAGGCCATGGATTGGGACGACCTCGAACCTATCCTGCGAGACCACTACACCCTGACCGTGCCTACGCTCGTGAGATGCCACAAGTTTTATCAAAGAAGCCAGCGAAAGGGAGAAAGCGTGGCCGACTTCATAGCAGACCTCCGAAATTTGGGAGGCCTCTGCAGATTCACCGATCTAGAAGAAGTACTAAGAGATCGCATAGTTCTGGGACTGGATGCACCCAGCGTCCAAAGCAAGCTGATGGTGAAAGGCGACATCAGCCTTGCCGACGCCATCGCCGATGCTACCGCAGAGGAAGCAACCAAGAAGTCGGCTGCACAACTACGCCGAAACCACGTTCCAGTACCTCCACCGACAAGCGACATTTTATCCAAATCGGAAGGACAGCTTGCGACAATGCACCACGAAGACCTCTCTTCGTCGTGAGACAGCGACGAAGAGGAGGTCCATCGACTGCGGTCTGACCGGGAGCACTACCCAAAGCCCGTATGCCCTTGCGCTGGCTGTGGAGCCAACCATGCCAGATCCGAATGCAAATTCTGCGATGCACTCTGCCATGAATGCGGGAAAAGAGGCCATATCGGACGGGTCTGCCGCAGCTTGCCAGGACCCAGCTAGGCCTCAAAAGGGGCTAACTATTGCCAATCGACAGGAAACCGTCCTGTAAGGCGAGAGCCAGTAAACCACTCCTACAGAAATCGAGCTTTGCAGAGAGAAGAGGCTCACCATACTATCACTATCGGTCACGCCTCAGCCTTGGACACTAAGAAAATCTGAGTCACGGTAGCCATTGAGAACCAGCCTTGCCACATGGAGGTTGACTCGGGATCGTCCCTCTCGATGGTGTCTTGGAAGACACTCAAGCAACTCATCCCCACAATTCAACGCCAAGATCTCCGTTTCCAACGCCTCATCCTCAAGGACTACCAGGGGAATCGAATTCCCGTCATCGGGTCCTGTAGAGTCCGAGTCTCCTTCAAGTAGCACACAGAGTACTTACCTTTAACGGTCATCGATAGAGATAGGCCTAGCCTACTGGGCCTCCAATGGTTCGCGCCACTCGGCATTGAAGTGGCCGGCGTAAATCAAGTCGGTGGCTGTGACTGGGAGGAAGACCTTATCTATGAGTTCAGGGACGTCTTTGCAGACAGCTTAGGTGAGTACAAGGGGACCCTGATCTCATTCAGCTTAGATCCAAAAATAGCTCCCATTCGCCTAAAGCCCCGTCGAGTTCCGTTTGCCTTAAAATCGAAAATCGACGAACAACTCGACAAACTGATAGCTCAGGGGATGTTGGAGCCCATCAGTCACTCCCCGTGGGAATCCCCTATTGTAACACCCATTAAGCCAGATGGGTCAATCCGAATTTGTGGGGACTACCAGGCCACTTTGAACCACGCCCTGCAGCAGAATGCGTATCCAGTTCCGGTGGTGCAGCACCTCCTCCATTCCCTGGGGGGCGGGAAAGTTTTCGCTAAATTGGATTTAGCTCAGGCATATCAGCAATTACCAGTAGATGAAAAAACGGCACAGGCCCAAACTATTGTGATGCACCGAGGTGCCTTTAAATGTACCCGGCTGCAATTCGGAGTAAGTGTAGCCCCGGGGATTTTTCAGAGCCCTATGGAAAGGTTATTGCAAGGGATTAAGGGCATGGTCCCCTATTTTGACGATGTATTAATTGCAGCCCCTACAAAAAAAATCTTACAGGACCGGTTAAAATTAGTTCTAAAAAAATTCCAAGAGACCGGTCTTAAGGTTAAAAAAAACAAATGTAAATTGTGTACTGACAGTGTTGAGTTTTTAGGGTACCTGATTGATAGCCAGGGCATTCACCCTACCGAAAGTAAATTAAAAGTGATCAAAAACGCTCCCAGGCCACGAAACAAGGCCGATCTCCAGGCATTCCTAGGCCTCTTCAATTTTTATAATGTATTTTTACCGCACAAAGCAACTGTCACTGAACCGTTACACCGATTGTTAGATAGAAGAGCAAATTGGTTATGGGGTTACCGTGAAGAACAGGCGTTCCGAAATGTTAAAAAACTGCTCACTTCTGACTCTGTACTCATGCAGTATAACGAGACTTTGCCATTAGATATAACCTGTGATGCATCGCCTTTTGGGGTGGGCGCCATTTTGAGCCACGTACTGCCTAATGGGAACGAAGCCCCTGTTGCATATTTTTCAAAGACTCTTTCAAAAACAGAGCGGAACTATTGACAAATCGATAAAGAAGCCCTCGCAATTGTCTCAGCTGTGAAAAGATTTCACGAATACGTGTATGGTAGGGTTTTTACTATTGTGACTGACCACAAGCCTTTGTTGGGGATAATAGCCAGAGATAAGCCGACTTCCTACATATTATCCCCTAGGATGACCCAATGGTCAGAATTCTTAGCTGCTTATAACTATCGGCTGCAATACCACCCGGGGAAAGCCATTCCCCACGCCGACGCATTGAGCCGAGCACCGCTTCCAGAGACTCTCGACGATCCAGCACCAATGGTAACCACGTTGCAAATCAAAGCACTCAACTCGCCACCACTGACCGCCCGAGATATCGCGAGAGAAACCAAACGCGACCACACCCTAGCACGAGTCCTAGGCTGGGTAGAATGCGGATGGCCATTGGACCAGTTATCAGATGACTTCACACCATTCAAATCTCGACAGACCGAACTCTTCTCCCAGAAAGGCTGTGTCATCTGGGGCGAGAGAGTCGTTATACCAGAACGGCTCCAAAAAGCGCTACTGAGAACATTGCACGATGGCCACCCCGGCATCGTGCAAATGAAAGCCCTTGCACAAAGCTATGCATGGTGGCCGGACATTGACAAGCAAGTCGAACAGTGGGTTAAAGCGTGTCCCAAATGCCAAGAAGTCAGCAACGCCCCACCAAAAGCCATGCCTACTGAATGGGAGACACCACGTGGACCCTGGTCCCGTATTCACCTGGACTTCGCGGGGCCAACCAAGGGCCACACCTTCCTGCTTACCGCCGATGCCTACTCCAATTGGCTTGAAATTCATTGCATGATGACTACGACTTCCGAGGCGGTCATCAAGATTTTAAACAGACTCTTTGCAATCCACGGATTACCAGACGTCCTGGTATCCGATAATGCCCCACAATTTAATGCACTAGCATTCGAGCAGTACCTCGCTGATCGCGGCATCCACCATGCGCTCACCTCGCCTGTGCACCCTGTGACCAATGGCCAAGCAGAACGCATGGTCCAATTTGTGAAGAAAACTTGCAAAAGGTAGACTACGACAACATTGACGACAAGGTCAACCAAATCCTCTTCTTGCAACACATCACCCCACATAGTGTCACCAACAAAACTCCCGCTGAACTGCTAATGGGACGAAAGCTCCGCTCCCACCTTGACCGGTTGCACCCTGCTTATGAACCAGAGAAACCACTAGGATCCAGCAGCCACTGTCACACCTTCCAGGTAGGAGACCTGGTTTATGCAAAAAACCTATCGTGTGACCCGTTGTGGGTGGAAGTGACAGTAGTACATGTAACCGGCCCCAGATCCTACCTTGTGCAATGCCTTGACGATAAACTTTGGAAACGGCATATCGACCAATTACGGTCGCGGCTTGCAGCGGCCAGTCCGCAACTCCCCTATGTCCAAACTGAGGGGGGGGAGGTACAGAAGAAGATGAAGCCCTAGGAATCCCGTTCGAAGGAAACAACGATTTAATAGAAACTCAGGAAGCGGAGCCGGAGGGAGAAACGTTTGCACCTCAGGGAATTGCGGAAAATGTGGGCAACGACGTAGAAGTGAACTCTGAACCAGAGGCAGCCCCACTGCCAGACAACGATCTACCTCAGCAGGATTGCAACCAGCCGATACAACGAAAATCAAAGAGACTAAAAAGACAACCGTCCTATTTAAGGGACTATGTAACTGCACCCTGAACTAAGAAGCCAGGAGGAAGGGGTGTTGTGTATGCAATATGATTAATAAAGTGTGAGCTTGGAGTAAGTGGCCCTGCACTTCTGATTGGCTGTTAAGCGGCCGGACCGGATTGGCCCGTTCCGGGGAATCCGATTGGCCCTTAACAGAGAGTTCTTATTGGTTATAAAAGCTAGCGTTCCTAGCTTGTTATTGGTTAAACGTTACAAGGTTTTCCTATATAAGGCGGGTTTTACTGCTGTTAAATTAAGCAAGTCACGATGTAAATAAAGAGCTGAAGTTTACCGTTCAGAGACTTGTCTCCATTCTTTCTCGCCCATGCTCAAACTTTACAACTTTCTTAGTGGCCCCCCCTTCTTTTCCCTGAAGGGCTATTTCATACCTTCCCCAAGGTCAACTCTAAATTCCTTTACAGTGTATGTATATGTAAGTGCAAATTAAGTCTAAGATGAAGTTGTTCTTTATCTCTTCTATCACACGTACAATCAATGATTTTTGTCTATTTATTTATGTAAAAAACATTTCTATGACACTATACTTCCAACTGTTTAGAATAGCATGCACAGAAAAGGAAAGAATCAAAAAACCATGGCAATAATGAACTATATATATTGTTATTCACAATGTAACAGAAATAAATACCAAAATTTAACATCCGCCATATATTTGTGTGTGTATTGCACATGTAATGTAGCATAGTATTATGTGGTATAGTGCAAGTCATTTCTGGCTCTAGGGGCGGTGCTCATCTCCATTACAAAGCCAAAGAGCCAGCGCTGTCCAAAGACATCTCCATGGTCATGTTGCCAGCATGACTGAAGGCGCACAGAACCCTGTTACCTTTCCACCAAAGTGGTCCCTATTTTTCTACTTGCATTTTTACATGTATTCGAACTGCCAAGCTGGCAGAAGCTGGGACAAGTAACGGGAGTTCACTCCATTATGCAGTGCTAGGAATTCGAACTGCTGAACTGCTGACCTTTCTGATCAACAAGCTCAGTGTGTTAGCCACTGAGCCACAGGTGTAAACTAGAAACTGGATGACCATAAGTTCTAGTCTTCTTTTCAGCATGGAACTTGGCTGCTGACTCTGAGCCAGTTATTATCTCTCAGATCTAAACAATCTACCCATAAGCTAACATATATCCTTACGCGCTAAGGATTGCAGTTGATTGATTTAGATTCTAATGGTACGTCGATATAAATGTAAACACTAGTGATGCAAGAATGACTGAGGGGGGAAAACACTTCTGCATCACAAAATATTTTATGTATAAGTGACGGCCAGGTGGCAATTCTCTCCAAAAGAGTTTGCTCAAATCCGGGAAGCAATGAAAACCAGTCAGTGGCATCACACCTTGTATGTCCCCAAAGTTATGTCCATAGAAAGTGGGAGAGAGAAAAACAGTGCAAAATTCCCAAAGACACCTGGCTCATATTACCATATGTAGTGGACTTGTGCGGATGCTAAAAAATATTGGACTAAAATCCACACGTGGTTGGAAAAAAATGACAAAAAAACATATAGACTTGAAACCAGAGATATTTTTATTGGGAATTTTACCTGAAATATATAGTAAAGAATTGAAATACCTGATTGTAAATGTATTAATAGTGGCTAGGACTGTATTTGCTAAAAACTGGAAAAATGAGAAAATACCATCACAGGAGGAAATCATTAAGAAAATATTGGAATGTGCTAAAATGAGTAGATTGACATTTGAAATCAGAGAACAAGATGATAAACAATTTTATAAAATTTGGGATCTATTCTATCAATGGTTAGACAATAACACATGGTAATGAAATATGTAGATTCTTAGAAAATAATAAATATATAAAGATGTATTCTTTTCTTATTATATCTACAAAATGATTGTAGGATAGATTTGAGATGATAATATGAACTGTCATAAAACAAATTAAGTAAAATATGATTATTTCGTAAAACATGAATGAATAAAAGTATAGTCAAATGATTGATTAATAATGATATTAATGTATTTAATACTTGATTGAAAATATGAGAATATATGCAATGTAATTGTAATTGAAGACTACGAATTGGAAGCACAATTTGTCAACCAACCGGCACACTGTATGTATATATATATGGAAGATGGCTTGATGTTTTTATGTTTTGTTTGTCTATGTTCATCTTAAAAACCAATAAAAAAATTTTTTTTTAAAAAGATAGAATGCAGCAGGCATAAAAAGAATGGGCCAAACTTTGATCAGACCATCCTACCTGCCATCTTGATTTTTTAAAACCATACCCTACACCCTTCTCCCATCTGTCCATGGGACATTTAGTTCCTACTCTTTGCTTCTTGCACATCAGGCCTTTGGGAGTTTGTCTCATAGACTTCCAGCTTCTGCTTCTAATTTTGCCGAATTATGCAAGGAATATCCCTATTTTTAGCAGCAGAAAGCTATACAGTATGTTGGGTGACCATGTGTTCTGTTTTAGACATAGGACATTTTCCATTTTAAAGAGTCTCAAACTCAAGCTAAATTTAAACATAAAACTGATGTTCCAGGAAGAGTTTATCTTTCAGCTTGGGCTGAATGATGATAATAGATTCCATGTTCTCTCTCAGAAATCCCAGTGCTTGTTCCAACCCATTTCCCTAATTGTATTTTTTCTCAAAAACAATCCTTTTTCTCCCTGACCATTTTATGACTGTTATTTTGGACAAATAAGACTCCAAGGAAGTCCAGAGTATGGCTGTACACAGCTCAGATATGCTTCATTTTAACTAAGACTTCTATAAGGTTTCCCTTCCAAGCTGCTCTTTGAGACAGTAACTTCCCCTCCCACCCTTTCTTTTAAAAGTCTCATCCAACAATGTTCTTGTACAAAGCTGTCAAACTTGTGGCCTGCAGGCCAGATGCATCATGCACTGGCTACACCTACTCCCGGTTTAGCAAAGGGGGGGGGGAGTTGTGATACAACACATGACAACAAGATGTCATCACAGGTTTGACACCCCTGCTCTAGTAGATTTTGCATTTTTTTGGTACCCCACACTTGGAAAGGCCTGGCTTCTGAAATTGCTCCTAAGAACCCAGAAACAATGTGAAGTACCTTGTCAAGACAATTCACATCAACTTCTATTGAAACTTTTATTAAAGCAAAGCAAAAATTTATTGCACAAGTCGATAGCTAAATTTAATGTGACTCAAAGTAGTTGTAATATTAACTTCACTTGTGGGATGGGGTTGAGAGAAACAGTTGAACTTTGTCTGTAACCATTTTGAAACTGACTAGAAGAGAATGAAATTGACTAGAAGGGACTTTCCCCCAAATCTCTATCCTCTTTTGTCCTTTTCTTACTTGTCATCTATATCAATGTAACTAGTAAAAAAAAAAGGTGTTCCATGCCTTGTATGCTGAAGCAGCAAAATAGCAAGAAGAATTTTTTTATGATGACTCTTGACTTGAACTAATACTCAGGAGACATCCTTAGTGGGAAAAGAAACATATCAAAATGCAACTATTCTTCAGTGACTGCACAAATGTCAGGGACCTGTCAAATGGCCATCTACAGAGTGGCAGGAAAGACATGAAGCAGGCATTACATCATCCCTGAATTGAAGTTGGTGTGTGGGGCCCCAGAAAAATTGATGCTACACACTACCAACATTCACAGGGGACATAAATATTTATAATTGCTCATTTTATTATTTTCATTTTAAAATCATATTTGTTTTTCCACCACAGTGGAGGTAAACAGAGTAGAGCTTTGTAAAGGAACAAAATAAAGTCTAGAATTTAAGTCAACCAACTGTACCACCCTTGTTTCTTATTGGTAGATATTTTCTTGAGAACAAGTAGGCCATGTATAAGTGCATGGGTAGAGACAATAAAAATAGAACAACATTTCTAGGCCAAAGCAAGAAAAAGTATAGCATCATCAGTTTGTAAGGAACAGTTTCCTGGTGCAAGAATTGCAGAAGAAGCATCCCAGGAATGGATCAAGGGAAATTAATGCTGCATTATGTGTTACTGAGCATAAAATTACTGGAGAGTGATAGCACATACCTAGGGATCCTTTGTGAATCTGTTTTGAGTCAGATCTCTTCATTCATTTGTAGCTGAGCAGATAAAATATCCTTTGCAATATTAAAATCATCCCAAGCAAAATTTAGTGTAAGTCAATTTGAATGCTGCCTTGGAAAATTTATTTGCACTTTGCTGCATAGGAAATCATGTCAGATAAAGGTAACTAGCTTATGATCAGCCTGAGCTTCTAAAAAATTAGCTTTAAATGCCTGACATGATGCCTATGTTTCTAACAGCACTTCCCTTCAGTTTACCTATGCTCTAAATTTACTTATGCTCTACAAATCTCTTAATAATATGCCATTAAAACTCCCATAATAAATCTATTATTGGTAAATACACCATTAACTATTAAGAAATAGTGATTTAAGAGATAAAGTACTAATAGAAGTCATTAACTAATGTAAGAGAATTCAGTCTCAGACCAAGATATAACTCAAATATCCAGATCTTTAAAAAAGAAAAAAAAAACACTGCACAAGAGCAATAAAATAAATCGGAAACATGCTTCATTTAAAGAAGACACATAGCTACTATATAAACTGCCCCTTCAGCTACTTGCAAAGAGAGTAGGCACTCATTAGAGCAGGGAATGTCAGCTGAAGGTGAATCCAATTTGTTCTGAGTATTGCTCGCCATGTATTGCTTTGCAGCTTCCTAAAATATTTTTTTCTTTTTTGCTCTTTTATATTATTATTAAAAAATAAAAGTAAAGCTCAGAATACCTGTTCTATAACAATTGCACCCAATTAACAAGCTTTAATGTAAATATTGAGTAATATTTAATGTGAGATCAAATCCTGTTAAATTTATGGACACCTCCAAATAGTTTTCTTAGTAGCAATGGGAAAATGATTTACCACTGACTACTTCTGAAGATTAGCCCCAGTATTCCCTGATTGTTTTCTATCCTATTAGTAACCAGGTCCTTCTAAGCACAGACAAGTTTGGCCTAGCCTGGAATTTAAATGAGTGTGGAATCTAGCTCTGAAGGCAAGACAAATGTTGGAACGTAGCCACAATTATTGCTGGAGGTGTGGTGGGGGGGTTTTTTCCCCTTGTTCCAAATGCAACAAATCAAAGTGAGATATTGTACAATAGTATTTTTTAAACTGGACTTCAACTTCTGCATGCCGGCTGGGGAATTCTGAGAGTTGAAAGCCACACATCTTAAAGTTGCCAAGTTTGAAAAACACTGGTGACAAGATACTAATGTTAAGTCTGGAGAATGGGTGGGTGAATGATGGAGACGAGCCGGTAGAACAGTGAACTTCAAACTCTTTATTTACATATTGTGACAGCTCAAACTGGAGGGCTGCTATAGCCTTCCTTATATAGGCAACTTATTAACTATTCAACCAATAGCAAACCTGGAGCGCTAGCTCCATTAACCAATGGGAATGGCCTGTTAATGGCCAATCAGATGCTCCTGAACGGACCAATCCGATCCTGCCATTAACAGCCAATCAGAAGTGCAGGGCCAGAACCCTGCACTTGACTTCAAGCTCAAGATAACTTTATCGGTATTATTCATTCACAACACCCCTTTCCCCCGGCTTCTGCCCACAGGGCGCGGTTACATAGTCCTTCAGGTAGGACGGCTGTTTTATTAGTCTTTTCGATTTTCGCAAAGTGCCTGGCGGTTGGCTGCACTTCTGCTGAGGTAGATCGTTGTTTAACGGTAGGGGTGCCTCTGGTTCCGAGTTCACGTTCCCGTCATCACCAACATCACTGGCCACTCCCTGAGGTGAACTCACTCCGGTCCCTGGTTCCTGTTCCTGCGTTTCAGTTCCATTATCAGTCTCTTTGAAAAGGTTTCCCTCTAATTGTAATTCGCTTTCCTCTGTATCTCCCCCCCTCTCAGTTTGGTCATAAGGGAGTTCGGAAATGCGAGACGGTAGCTGTGATCGTAGTTGATCTATGTGGCGCTTCCAAAGTCTGTCGTCAGGGCACTGAACGAGGTATGATCTTGGGCCGGTTACGTGGATTACAGTCGCCTCTACCCACAGCGGATTGCCCGATAAGTTTTTAGCAAACACTAAATCGCCTACCTGGAAGGTACGGCATCGGCACTGGATCCGAGTGGCTTTTCCGGTTCGTAGGCTGGGTGTAACCGATCGAGGTGGAGCAGAGCTTTCATCCCATTAGCAGCTCGGCGGGAGTTTTGTTGGGGACGCTGTGAGGTGTGATGTGCTGCAGGAAAAGGATCCGGTTGATTTTCTTGTCGATGTTGTCGTAGTCTATCTTTTGAAGAGTCTTTTTGACGAATTGTACCATGCGCTCAGCCCTACCGTTGGCAGCAGGGTG
The DNA here is from genome assembly GCA_033807585.1 of Hydrophis major. Taxonomy (NCBI): domain Eukaryota; kingdom Metazoa; phylum Chordata; class Lepidosauria; order Squamata; family Elapidae; genus Hydrophis; species Hydrophis major. Next base: position 32,744,380 of record CM066332.1, on the reverse strand, counting down.
CGCAGGCGAAGTGAGCGCATGTCGAATACCCCGGTCAGCCAGGTACTGCTCAAAAGACAGCACGGTAAATTGGGGCCCGTTGTCGGATGCCAGAACATCTGGTAATCCGTGGGTTGCAAAAAGTCTTTCCAGTCTTTTGATGACCGCGTCAGTGGTCGTGTTGCTCATTCAGTGAATCTCGAGCCAATTTGAGTAGGCATCGACAGCAAAAATGTGTGGCCTTTGGTTGGCCCAGCAAAGTCCAGATGGATGCGGGACCAGGGTCCCCGCAGTGTCTCCCATTCGATTGGGGTTGCCTTTGGTGGAGCGTTGCTTACTTCTTAGCATCTCTTGCAAGTTTTAACCCATGATTCAATTTGTCTGTCGATGCCTGGCCACCATGCGTAGCTTCATGAGAGACCCTTCATGCGCACGATGCCAGGGTGGCCATCGTGAAAGGTTCTTAGCAGTGTCTGTTGGAGTCGTTCTGGGATAATGACTCTATTGCCCCAGATGACACACCCCTTCTGCGAGAACAACTCTGTTTGACGACTTTTGAATGGTGCAAAGTCGTCTGGTACTTGGTCCAATGGCCATCCGCGTTCCACCCATGTGAGGACTCGCGCCAAGATGGGGTCGCGTTTTGTTTCTCTCGCGATGTCACGGGCAGTTAATGGTGGCGTGTGGAGTGTCTCGATCTGCAACGCTGTCATCGTTGGTGCAGGATCGTTGATGGTTTCAGGGAGCGGTGCACGGTTCAACGCGTCGGCGTGGGGAATGGCTTTACCGGGACGATATTATAGCCAATAATTGTAGGCAGCCAAGAATTCTGACCAGCGGGTCATTCTGGGAGAAAGTATGTAGGGAGTTGGCTTGTCCCCAGCGATAATCCCCAGCAATGGTTTGTGGTCAGTTACAATGGTAAAAACCCGGCCGTACATGTACTCATGAAATTTTTTAACAGCTGATACAATTGCCAGGGCTTCTTTATCGATCTGCCTGTAATTTCACTCGGTTTTCGAGAGCGTCTTTGAGAAGTAAGCAACAGGGGCTTCGTTACCGTTAGGTAACACATGGCTCAAAATGGCGTCTACTCCAAAGGGCGATGCATCCCATGTAATGTTTATTGGCAAAGTCTCACTGTACTGCATTAGTACGGCGTCCGAAGTCAGTAGTTTTTTCACATTACGGAACGCCTGCTCTTCTTTGTGACCCCATACCCAAATTGCTTTTTTATCCAATAGACAATGTAAAGGTTCAGCGACAGTCGCCTAGTGCGGCAAGAATACATTATAGAAATTGATGAAGCCTAAGAACGCCTGGAGTTCGGTCTTGTTCTGCGGTCTGGAAGCGTTTTTTATTGCTCTCAATTTGCTATCGGTAGGGTGAATACCCTGACTGTCAATTAAGTACCCTAAGAATTCAACACAATCAGTGCACAGTTTGCACTTTTTTTTTTTTTTTTTTTGACTTTCAGGCCTGCTTCCTGGAATTTTTGTAATACCAGTCTTAAACTCTCCCATAAGATTTTTGGAGTGGGGGCAGCAATGAGCACATCATCAAAATAGGGGACAACGCCCTTGATCCCCTGCAATAGTCTCTCCATTAGGCTCTGAAAGATCCCTGGGGCTACACTGACTCCGAATTGGAGCCACGTGCACTTAAAGGCACCACGGTGTGTTACGATACTCTGTGCCTGTGCCATTTTTTCGTCAACCGGCAGTTGCTGATAAGCCTGAGCTAAGTCTAGTTTAGCAAAGACTTTTTCGCCCCCCAGGGAAAGGAGGAGGTGTTGTACCACCAGCACCAGATATGGGTACTGTTGCAGGGCGTGGTTTAGGATGGCTCGGCAGTCCCCACAAATTCAAATTGAGCCGTCCGGCTTAATTGGTGTCACAATCGGCGTTTCCCATGGGGAGAGGTCAGATGGCTTTAAGACTCCCTGGACAATCAACTTAATAAACTGCTCGTCGATTTTCGGTTTTAGAGCAAACAGAACTCGACAAGGCTTAAGGCGGATGGGAGCTATCTTTGGATTAAGGCTAAAGGATATTGGGGTCCCCTTGTACTCGCCTAGCTTTTCCTCGAAGACGTCCTGAATTCATGGGCGAGGTCTTCCTCCCAGTCACTGCCGCCGATTCGGTTAATGCCTGCCACTTCAATGCCGAGTGGTGCGAACCATTGCAGGCCTAACAGACTAGGCCGGTCCTTATCGATTATCATCAGGGGTAAGTACGCCGTGCGGTTCTTGAATGCAACCCGGACTTGACTGGATCCTGCGACTGGAATTCGGTTCCCCTGGTCATCCTTTAACACGAGCCGTTGGAATTGAAGGTCTCGGCGCTGGATAGTGGGGATGAGTTGCTTGAGGGTCTTCCATGAGACCATTGAAAGAGACAATCCCGAGTCAACTTCCATTTGGCAAGGCCGATTTTCAATGTTCACGTTGACTCGAATTTTCTTAGCGTCTAGCGAAGAGGCATGGTCAATAGTGATTGTTTGGTGGGCCTCTTCCCATCTCGCTAGACAACTTACAGGTCGGTTTCTGTAGGAGTGGTTTACTGGTTCTCGCCTTACAGGGTGATTCCCTGTCGATTGGCGGAAATTGGTTCCTTTCGAGGTCTGGCTGGGTCCAAAGAGGCTTCGGCAGACCCGTCCGATATGGCCTCATTTCCCGCACTCGTGGCAGAGTGCATCGCAGAATTTGCAATCGGAGTGGTAATGGTTGGCCCCGCAGCGGGCACGGTTGCTGGGACTTCGGGTATCGGTCCCGATCGGACCGCAGGCGATGGACCTCTTCTTCGTCGCTGTCTGACGACGAAGAGAGGTCCTCATGATGGGCCGTCTTTAGCTGCCCTTCTGCGTTAGGTGAAACTTCACCAGGTGGGTGTGCTGGAGCGTGATTTTGGCGTAGTTGGGCAGCCGACTTCTTGGTCGCCTCTGCTGCTGTAGCTTCAGCTATAGCGTCTTTAAGGGTGATGTCGCCCTTTGCCATTATTTTGCTCTGTACATTTAGAGCGTCTAGCCCGAGGACCACTCGGTCTCTCAAGGCCTCTTCTAGGTCGGTGAAATCGCAAAGGCCTCCCAAGTTCCGGAGGTCTGCAACGAAATCGGCAACGCTTTCTCCTTTCCACTGGTTCCTTTAATAGAACTCGTGTTGTCTTACGAGTGTTGGAACAGTTGGTGCATAGTGGGCCCTTAGCAATGGTTCGAGGATGTCCCAGTCCATGGCCTTCACTTCAGCCGGTTTCGCTAATGCCTTGGCCATTTTGAATACCGTCGGGCCACAGTGCATTAGGAATACCGCCCGTTTCTTCCCGGTTGTGGCATCCTTCAGATTATTCGTTTCCAAAAACACTTGGAAACGATCCATGCAGGACTCCCAGTCCTCTTGAGCTGGATCGAACAGAGCGGGTGGTACTACGCCGCCGGACATGGTTCCGCCATTGTGCGCTTCAGCCACGTGCTTAGTTGTCTTAGTTGGCTCGGATGTCATCCAATCCCATCCTCGTCGCCAGAGTTAAGTCTGGAGCATGGGTTCGAATGATGAAGACGAGCCGGTAGAACAGTGAACTTCAAACTCTTTATTTAGATATTGTGACAGCTCAAACTGGAGGGCTGCTATAGCCTTCCTTATATAGGCAACTTATTAACTATTCAACCAATAGCAAACCTGGAGCGCTAGCTCCGTTAACCAATGGGAATGGCCTGTTAATGGCCAATCAGATGCTCCTGAATGGACCAATCCGATCCTGCCATTAACAGCCAATCAGAAGTGCAGGGCCTGAACCCTGCACTTGACTTCAAGCTCAAGATAACTTTATCGGTATTATTCATTCACAACAACTAACATGGAGGAAAAAGCCACAATTGATTTATGTCCAAAAGAGGGGTTTTTTAAACCTATGTTTCTTAGTCTGCAACCTTCTCTGTGGCTTGTTAAAGACAATTTAAAATGTACTGTAACTTAGAGACATTGTGTATGTACTGTATATTTTTTCCTGTAGTTCTACCATTGCAGAAAATTAAATATCAAGGGCAAACTTGCAAATTAAATCTCCAACCACAGTGCTGAGAACCTTATTCCAAAGGTTACTTCCAGCAGTGAGATTCAAAAAAATTTACTTCCAGTTCTGTGGGCTGGCTTCGTAGGCATGGCAAGGGAAGGATACTGTAAAATCTCCAGTCAGAGCTGGTATTTGCCAGTTCTCCAAATGACTCAAAATTTCAGCTACCGGTTCTCCAGAACTGGTCAGAACCTGCTGAATACCACCTCTGCTTACTTCCCTGCTTTAGATGGCATATTCTGTCACCTTAATGCTTTTCTGCCCATTTGGGTTACATTCTTATTGGGGTCAAGGGACAAGGTCATTACAGGGTAACCATCCTTAAACGTACAGAGTAAGGGAGATGATCTTAATAGAAATATGAAAAAAATGGGCCAAGAGAGCTGAAATAGTTTTTAAATCTGGGAAATAACATTCAGAAGTTATCTGTGTTCACTGGGGGAGGATATGAAGAGGGAAGTTGGACGAGATGTAAGCACAATCAGACAAGTAAGGTTCTGATATCATTGTTGTTGTTGTTAGTCGCAAAGTCGTGTCCAACCCATCACGACCCAATGGACAATGTTCCTCCAGGCTTTCCTATCCTCTACCATCCCCAGAGTCCATTTAAGCTCTCACTGATTCAGTGACTCCATCCAGCCACCTCATTCTTTGTCATCCCCTTCTTCTTTTTGCCCTCAAGCCAATTTCAATAAAGTGTCATTCTAGTCTTCTTCTGGAGTTGATTTTGTGACCTGGTCTACTTAGAGACTTACATTAAATAATATTGAAAACTGCATATGGGGCATGGAGTAGAATTCATCCAAAAGTATTCCATGATGTTCCACATTTAGTCAAATCTAGGAAAAGGCTATTTTCTCTGGTGTCTCCCTCCTTTTGGAACATCACTGCATCAGAGTTGACCTCCACTTTTTCTGTAAGGCCTTAAAGACCTTAAAGTTTGTCAGTGGGCCTGGGTATCCCATTCACAGCCAATCAAGTAGCTTCTTTGATTCTATTATCTTCAACATGGGGGAGGGGTGTAGGAATTAAACTCCTAAACCCACCAGGGACCTATGTCTTACAGTCTCCTTGCATGGAGCTGCTGCACGGATTGCATGTGAGCTATCCCAAATCCTCTCCTTGTCTGGAGAGAAATTCCAAAAAGCCAATTCATTCTCTAGATCCTCATTTCCACTCAGTGGAGCCATTTTCAGCTTGTCATTGCTTTTCCAGGAGTTCAGAAATCCAATAATTCAATGCATGATTTGATAAATCTGATTTTCCTCCCTCCCTACCCCAAAAATCTCCCCAGAGGACTGCAAGAGGATTGCCTCTTCCATAACTCCACCCCTGGATTGGATTTCACTAGAAACTTTTCTCAATAGTGAAGCATTCTAAACTAAGAGCAGTCCCAACTTTAAAAAGTCCCAATTCAGATCTCAGACATTAGCACACCTTTATGTATTAAAGTCTTCTTTCTGGAAGCATGATTCAGTTGCAGCATTTTTTCTTCTTAGCATTTATCAGGAAGGTAAGGGAATTTACCATCTTGAGTCACACATAATACAAAAAAATGAATGTGAAGCTTTGCCTGGGGATTATAGAGGTAGTCCCAGAGCAGGTTACTACAAATTAATCTGTCACTATTCCATGACACCTGTACATGTATTCACTCATGAGCTAAATCTATCCAAACTCCACATTAGTCCATGTTTTAGGGAAATGAAAATTTGCATTAAAATGCCTGTTTTTAAATCATTTTTATTTCAATCGCACATTTCTAAATCCCTTTCTCTTAACTACATCACATATTCTGATGCAATTTTATAAACAAAATCTGCGCTGGAAAATGCTACGCTTGTTCCCATTTCAGTTTTGCTTATTACTGCTCAGGTGATGCAGAACAAGGTTGATTTGTACTAGAATTTACAGTGGCAGAATATCTCAAGCAGTCAGAATCCAGGCCAGCTCTTTTTCTTCTGTTCCCTGATATGTCTTAGCATAATTGTCATTATACATCCAGACTATATTAGTAGGTCAAATGAATGGTGTCTCTTTCTTTCTATTATTGTTTTTAACTCACAGTTGTGCCCCAACAAATCTGCACCAGATTGTAGCATCTAAGAGCATGCATGTCATTGTCCATGTGCTCTCCAGAAGAAATTGTATTTTTAACTGAGAGATTGTATCTATCAATATCTCTCATTTAGGATTAAAAATTCATTTAAATTCAACCCAAATCCCATCACTGAGAAGGGAAATGATTGGTTCCAAGGTAGCAATAGCACTTACACTTACAGTGTTTTACAGCCCTCTCTAAGTGGTTTACAAAGTCAGCATATTGACCCCAACAATCTGGATCCTCATTTTACCAACCGTAGAAAGATGGCTGACTCAACCTTGAGCTGGTAAAAAACAAACTGCTGGCAGCCAGCAGTCAGCAGAAATAGTCTGCAGTAATGCATTCTAACCACTGCATCATCAAGGCTCCAAGGTAATTGGAAACAGTCTTTATTTTTATTTTTTTTCCAAATAAGTAGAATAACGTTAGGCAGCATAAGTAATTTTGCCTGTTTCATTTTTTAAGAACCCAGGAAAGAGCAAGAGGACATTTTATGCAATTAATCCTTTTACCCATTGAATGCTATGCTGCCTAAAGAGTTTCTTTTCTTGCTTTCAGCTGGGGGGGGGGGTGTCCTTCATTTGTTACTAATGTTATTGCTATTGCAACAAGGAAGGACAAAGACCTAAACCCAACTCCTACACTCATACAATTCTAATCAGGCCTTGGTGGTAGCTGCAATTATGCAAGACAGCACATCTTGAATATAGCCTCGGAAGTATCCTCACAAACCACCACCACCCCAAATAAATTGCTGGGAGATATATAAAAGTGATAATTTACATATTTTGCTGCAATTTCAGATGAAGTTTTCATTAACAATTCCCTAATTCTTCTCCCACCAAGTGGAACACCTCATTTGCGTCAGTTTCAGATTGTAAAATAAAATGTAATTGCTAAAGCGAAATATAGTATCTGAGGCTGATAGTAGAGTTTGCCAAACAAGGATGGAATTCCATTATAATACTAGGGATTGAGCGACACAATGACACAGTTTCACTTATCTTTCCCCAGTATCTGCTGCCTAATACAGCTGCCATCCTCTACCTCACAATGAGGTCTGTTCTTGAAACAGAAGAAGACATATTTATCCCTTCATAACAGATAGGAGTATGCAAGTGAAGGAATTACCACATGTGGTATGCCTGTAATATGTGAAATACTGAGAGCAAATGAAAAGCTGAATATACCATCTTCAATTCACTCAGGAAAATATACTGAAATTCAACAACTTAGGTCATAAAGAAGAAAAGACTATGTCCACTTCTGTAATAGCATATGTTCTACAAGGCCAATGGAAGGTCAAGATCATTCTGACTCTAGGTACTAGCTATTTTTTAAAAGTGTATCACATCACTTAATAAGTATCTTACGAAAAGAAAAAGAAAAATATGACAGCCAGAACAAGGAAATGGGTGGGGGTGGGGGTGGAGGAGGTTCAGTTCAGAAGATTTAGAGATTTGAAGATGTAGCAACATTATAAAAATCTTGAAATTGAGTACTCAGTAATATAATGAAGGCTAATGTGAAAGAAACATAGAAAACGAATTTCTGAAAATTCAAAACTACTAATAAATCTAGGTAGGTCTGAAAAAAAAGTATTTGCCTAAAGCCTTAGAAAATTATTCACACTGTATGAGATGAAGAGAATTAATTCTGATTCAGTGTACAATACCCTCCTGTATTCTTACCAAGTATTCAGATAACCTAATAGGAATATTTTTGGGTCCCCAAATAGGAATATTTTTGGGTCCCCAACAAGAAAATCTATTTAAGACAACTAATATGGTTTTAAGAAGATCAGTTACAACTATTTAACATCTCTACATATATAGAAATGCAAGTTTTACTACCTTTTATGTACGAAACAACCTTTTATGATCTGGAGATCACCTGATTTGTTGGAATACGGATAACAATAGATTTGCTGGCTGGAAATTGTAGATGTTTTAGCCCATAAATCTGGAATACACCAAATTAGACAAGGCTGCTCTAATGCCATTTATTACTGGTTTACTCAGCTTAGTATCTGGAAAATGAAGTCTGGTTTCTCCATTAAACATAGAAAAGGTACCTGAGACTAATTAATTAATATTTAAGACTCTAATTTCTACCCCACAGCTAAGAGCAAAATTTATTAATAAATGCTTAAAGAAAAATGCTGACACTGTTTCAGTTTCACAGTCATAAATGTGATACTGTAATAATCCTGCAAAATTACAATAAATAGCATTTAAAAAAAAACAAGCATTCCAGAGTTGCAATTTTCTTTTATGTGTCAGCAAAGTTTCTTTTTATAGAACTATGCACCCCAGTGAATAGTAGTATATTAATCAAGGCCCTCTGCAAATGTACACCTGGTTTCCTCGAAGCAGCTGCTACGGAAAATGAAAACAAAAATAAATAGAAACTAGAATAGGAAAAAAAATTCCAGGGCAGGAGTGAACATGGCAGATGATACAATAAAAGCTAGGATTTTGTAATATGTTTTTTTTTTTAAATTAATTGTATGAATATGCATGAGCCAGTATTCTTCACCTGTGACCAAAGTGCTCCCTGGGAAGAGAATGACAGCTAATTATAATTCATAAGACTGATAATTTCCCTATCTAATTTCCAGATGTTAGTCTGACAGCCCAGACAGCCATAACAAAAAGAGTAAAAGAAAATTCATATGCATCTGCTCGTATCAAAGTATTATAGAGGTCAGAAGTGGGGGGGGAAAGAGAGTTAATTTCAAGATTCTGACTTTTTCAATATGACTTTTGGCCTCTGTGGAATGTCAACGGCATATTCAGGCTATCACTTCAGCATTTTGCATGCCCCCATCTCGCCACCCAATTTGCACACAAGCCCATACACGCACCCATAGAAGAGAAAACAAAGATAATTAATGCCATTTTACCCAATGTGTCAACAGTGTTAAATTCTAATGCTGAGTAAAGAGTCAAAGCAACTTAATCTGATGCTGAAATGATTGGATAATTTATAATTGTGAAAGCTGGGCATTGTTGCCCAAACAGGAAATAAATGCATCCTTTACAGAATGAGAAAAGAAAAGGAGAAAATAAGCACCCGGGGTAATTATTTTCAATCAGCTCTACTTCCAAGGTCAGATGTTTCATATCCAGACATTATTTGATTCTCTGTTCCCTTTGGCAAGCATTTCACTGGTTCATCCATAAATAATTAAGAGTAACACAACTACTGTATCAGCCTAACCTTCAGATGAAACCAAATGTCCATTGCCTTTCAATAGTCACTCTTCTTGAGTTTCAACCTTAAGCATTTATTTTTTTGCTCAATGGAAAAACATTTTTTTTGCTTTTCTGGAAAAAAATATAATGTGGGGGATTCCATCATATGTAGACTCAACATATGAACCAGCTGAGGGAAGTGTACAATCCATATTCTGGCCTATTGTTGTCATTATTATTACTGTCATGAATATCAACATTATCTTTATCCTAGAAACCAGATATAGCTGATGGGAAAATGTAAGATGCTTTAGTTCTCAAACTTGGCAACTTTTACATGTGCAGAGTTCAACTCCCAGAATTCTCCAGCCAGCAAGCTTTAATTCACTATTTATAGAGGGCACAAAGAATGGCCTTGAAGGACAGGAGAAGAGCAATATTCAGATAAACCAGATGGGGCTTGAGTCCATCTAATCTGAGAAAATGTCTCGGGAAACACCTCCCTAATTTATGCAAAGATAAAAAGAGGAATGGGGAAAGCAATTGCAAGAGTCTGTTACTATAGCAGTTACAATACAAGTAGTCCTGATCATATGGCATTAGTTTCTTAGTCTGATCTACTTAGCTGGGCTGACAGCATCCTTGCCAAGGCAGAGCAAAAGTTTCAATATTTTGGAAGATGAACGACTCTTAATTATGGGGCAGAGTATATAGTTTGCTTGGGGAATCTCCTAAATTCAGTCGACAAATTAAATTGCCCTGTTAGCGCAATGGTTAGAATGCAGGCTAACTCTGCCAACAGCTAGGAGTTCAATCCTCACCAGCTCAAGATGGAGGCAGCCTTCCAGCCTTCTGAGGATTCAGATTGTTGGGAACAATGTGCTGACTCTGTAAACTACTTAGAGAGTGCTGAAAAGCACTATAAAGCAGCATATAAGTTTAAGTGCTATTACTAAATAGCTACCTCCAAGAGCAGACTATTTTCCTGATTACTTTGCAGATTTCCTGACTGAGTAGATCACAATACTTTTGCACCTTTTCAACTTGGGATAAGATTCTCTTATCCCAAGTTGAAAAGTTTAGTTTGTTTACTTTATTTTATTATCATTGCACCTCGTACAATGAAATCAAACACCACCTTCAGTGCATATCATGACCATGAAAATAAACACAAACACACAACCTTCACACTCCACACATTGAACCAAAAACCTCCACACCGCACCAACATTGCCCTATATATTAAATTCAAAAGAGTTACTGCCCTGGGATAGAAGCTGTTTTTTCAGTCTATTTGTGCTTCTTTTTATTATTCTGTATCATCTGCCAGATGGTAATAGTTCAAAAAAAGGGTTCCCAGGATGAGAGGGATCTTTGAGAATGTTTTGAACTTTCTTAAGGCAGCGGGAGCTATAAAGCTCTTCCAAAGAGGGGAGAGGGCAATCAATGATCTTCCAGGCAATGACGTTAACCCTCTGCAGTGCTTTCCTATCTTCTACTGTGCAATTGGCAAACGATACAGAGGTGCAGTAAGTTAAGATACTCTCTATGGTGCAGCGGTAGAAGGTCACCAGCAGTTTTTCATTCAGTTGTTGTTTTCTGAGAAGTTTCAGGTAGTATAATCTCTGCTGAGCCCTTTTGACCGGTACTGGTGTCAAAGTCACGGCATCATGTTGCCGTCATGTGTCGTTTCATGACATTTTTCCCATTCATGGAGCTGGGGTTGGTGTGGCCTGTAAGTGATGCATCCGGCCCATGGGCCACCAGTTTGACAGCCCTGCATCTAAAAGAACTGTTTGCAATAAAAATAGCCCTTCTGAATTGGAGCTGAAGTCTTTCTGATCAAACTTCAGGGAAGTTTGCAAGGAGGACATCAGGAATTCCCCAGCCATTTACATTTAAGTCCAACTCTCCTGGATTTTAAATTAATGTGAGCTTTGACTTTTCATGAATGTGTATAGTATCCTTCAAAATTATCTAAATTCATAGCCTGCATCGCACCTGACTCCACATGGGATAATGAAAGAATTGTCTCCTGGTAGCATAGTTCATTCAGAAGCCATAATGCCAGCATAGCTTCTGCTCCCAGCAGTTCCTAAAGAATACAGATATTTCAGAAACATGGCATTTTTATAATCATCAGGTCTGTTTGATTATAGAATTAAGAATACATCAATCTGTCAAAGTAACTCCTTCTAGATGCCCATAAGTAAATTACTCAATAAATAATGTTTTTGAAAAGTCAGAAATGTGTCCTGAAACTATTTGTATGTATAAATTGATGGAAGAAGTAAGTAGAGCAGAGACTGTCAGGTAAAATGATTTGCAAGTCAAAGAAATCCCCAGTTTTGGTTAAGAAGAATCAATGCTTTCTCTTGAATCCTCACTAGAATCTAAACAGCTTGCTTTGCCCCAGGTAAAATTCATACATATTAGGTCTCCATATGTCACACTGAATGTTGGGGGGGCATATATTTTACACAATCATTTCCATAACCATGTTAGAAATTGTAATGTTTATAGGACAACAGTTGAAGGGGCAATGCTACATGATGCTTGGATTTTTGTACTTTATTTTATATGTTTTGTTCTTGAAGATACATCCAGATACTATAAATTTCATATATTGTGGGACATACCAGCAGGTTGTTGTTTTTCCTTTCAAACCCTTGGATATTTTTATTAATTTTCATTCATATCCAGTTCATTTTAAAATATTCAAATGAGGTTTAGAATGTGAACATATTCGACTTTTGCAATTCAGATTCCAGAAACACATCACTTAATTTACCAAATAGCTGTGCATATTTTGGCATTGTTCAGTCCATTAGAAGAATATAGTTTCTACTTCTGAACATTTTGGCAATTAAATGAAAAACTACTGTAAGAATCGGAGTGCCATTTTAAATAGCTCAGATTTGGACCCAGATTAAAAAAATTCACCCCAAAAAGGCTTGGTTATAAATATATGAATAAATAGATTGAAGTTTAAACTCACCTTTAAATGGAACAAATTATACTTTAGTAGAGGACAAAATATGTACATAGTACATATTTCTTATTTAACTTTTATATAAGAAAGGTCCAGATGAATTATTGGAGAAAGATGAAGAAAATTAAACCCATTTCTTTCAGCACCAGTTTCAGAATTCTCTGTCCATGTGCAGCAATAACAAATGTTCAATTAGCATAAATGAAGACACTATGACTATGAAGAGGAGAGGATAGCAGGGTGTCACCTGCAACATTAGTCAACCAGACATTGCAAGAAATGAGAAAAGAAAGGATCTATAGATGAAGCCATGGAAAGTTATGTTACTGAGTGATGTGCTATACTTGCAAACAACTCATCAATATCTCTGACACTTCAAGCATTATTCTCCAAATGGGAGAGATCTTTTTTAAAAATGAAGCAGTTTAATTGTTGATAATTGACACAAAAATAGCTTGAGATTAATTCACCTGAGCTACGTATGGCAGTAACTTTCTAAAGAAAAACAGCTGTTGTAATATATCTATATCTATATCTATATCTATATCTATATCTATATCTATATCTATATCTATATCTATATCTATATCTATATCTATATCTATCTATCTATCTATCTATCTATCTATCTATCTATCTATCTATCTATCTATATATACAGTATGTATGTATGTGTGTGTGTGTGTGTGTGTTCTATCTCACCTTTCTTCTTTCCCAAAAGATGAAAGAGTACAAACTCACACAAACACAGGCAGACAAGCTGACTCGGACTTCACAGAGTTAATTCTTTGGAACTGATAATGTCCTTGGCATTCCAACACGCTCTGCCTGCCAAGTCCAAATTGATTATAAGTAAAAAGCTACTCACAGAGAATTACAAGGCAGACCACAGGAATCATTCACAACGAAAAACCTGAAGTAAGATTAAACTTTGTCACGTACAAAGTTCCAGCCGACAACACACCCACTTTTATCCCCTGTGGGGTGTGGCTCAATGACTCAGCTCACTCTCTGACCTTCCCACGTCTCCTATGTTGCTGCTCACGTTTCTCCCTACGGCGCTGCTTAGGATCAAGCAAACATTCTTCCTCTTGACTCCCTGTCAGGGGCTGCTCCAATATGCCTTCCTCCTGATTAATCTCAGGCTGTTCCTCTTGGTTTTCTGATGAAACCTGAGGCATTATCAGGGAGGAAGGCATTGCCAGAGAGGAAGGTCCTGGGGAGGAAGGCATTCCCAGTTCCTCCTCCTCATCTTCCAAGTCCTCTTTCTCTAACAGCACAGGCTCGGGAATCGGAGCCACAACTTGTATGTATGTATGTTTTCTTAAGTTTTCACAGGTATTTATATGTATGATGTTCAGCTTTGTTCGGGTATTTTCCCATGTCATTATAGTTATGCTTTTAAAATTGTAGCGACATTTCAGCAGAATCTCATCTACCATCATCAGGCTTGTGTATTCTGTTTGTCTGTGAAAAGAAAACCTAAACAATTTCCTAACACACCTAAACAGTACACACCCCAAAATCAAATTCACCATGGAAATGGAAACAAACAAACAACTACCATTCCTAGATGTACTTACTAATCTACAAAAAAGCAGATGGCACACTAGGACACACCATACACCAGAAGAAAACACACACCAACCACTACCTCAATGCCCAATCCCACCACCATCCAGCACAGATAAAGTCCATGGCCAAAACACTAATTGCCAGAACCAAACGTCTGGCAAACAAGATATACATAAAGACTGAACTATGTACCCTGACTAAAGCACTGAAAGCCAATGGCTTCCACAAAAGCAAAATCATAGGCCTGATCCACAAAAACACACTGAGACATAATGGAGACCTAGAAGATGAACAGACCTATGGAACAGCTGTCTGCCCTACATAAGAGGTATTACAGACAAAATCAGTAAGATACGACACAGGCATCACATCAAGACTGCCTTCAAAACAGACAGAAAAATAGCAGCCATCCTAAGAAACCCCAAAAATAAAATTGACCTGGAAAACCAAAGCATATATAAAGTCCCCTGCACATCATGTCCTGCCCCATACATCGGACAGACCGATAGAAGGATAAGTACCCGCCTGGATGAACACAAAAATGCAGTAAAAAAGCTAGAGAGATACAGATAGATACAGATAATCAGAGTTGGAAGGGACCTTGTAGGTCATCTAGTGCAACCCTCCACCCAAGCGGGAGACCCTACACCATTTCTGACAAATGGCAGTCCAATCTCTTCTTGAAAGTCTCAACTGATGGTGCTCCCACAACTTCCAAGGGCAAGCTGTTCCATTGGTTGATTGTTCTCACTGTCAGAAAGTTTCTCCTTATTTCCAGGTTAAATCTCTCCTTGTTCAGTTTCCATCCATTATTCCCTGTCTAGCCTACAGGAGCTTTAGAAAATAGCTTGACCCCTTCCTCCCTGTGGCAGCCCCTCAAATATTAGAAGACCACTATCATGTCTCCCCTGGTCCTTCTCTTTACTAGACTAGCCAAGCTCAGTTCCTGCAACTGTTCGTTGCATGTTTTAGCCTCCAGTCCCCTAATCATCCTGGTTGCTCTTCTCTCTACTTTTTCTAGAGTCTCAGCATCTTTTTTATAATGTGGTGAACAAAACTGGATGCAGTACTCTAGGTGTGGTCTTACTAAGGCTTTATAGAATGGTATTAGTACTTCCCTTGATCTTGACTGTATCCCTCTGTTAATACAATTTAGGATTGCATTAGCTTTTTTGGCTGCTGCTGCACACTGCTGGCTCATATTTAGCTGGTTGTCCACTAAGACTCCAAGATCCCTCTCACAGTTACTGCTATTGAGCCTGGTTTCACCCAGTCTATCTGGGTACTATTGGTTTTTCTTGCCTAAGTGTAGGACTTCCACTTTTTTCTAGCTTACTAAGAAGTAGGTTGTGGTCTACTTTATCGAATGCCTTGCTGAAATCTAAATATATTATGTCCACAGTATTTTGCTGGTCTACTAAATTAGTCACTGTGTTGAAGAATGAAATAAGATTGGTTTGGCATGATCTGTTTTTAACAAACCCGTGCTGACTGCTACTTATTACTTTACTTGTTTCTAGATGTTGGCAGATCTGTTTTTTTATTATCTTTTCCAATATCTTCCTGGGTATTGATGTTAGGTTGATTGGTCTATAGTTTCCTGGCTTTCTTTTTTTTCCTTTTTTGAAGATGGGAACCACATCAGCTCTTTTCCAGTCCTCTGGGAGTTCCCCGGTGCTCCAGGATTTTTGAAAGATATGGTGCAGTGGTTCTGAGATAACTTCTGCCAGCTCCTTTGAAACTCTGGGATGTAATCCATCAGGCCCCGGTGATTTGTTTTCATCAAGATCAGACAGGTATTCTCTTACTATTTTTTTGCTTATTTTAACTTTTATTTCTGGTCTGTCTTTTACAGTTATGTGTTTGGTGGGTTGAGCTATAGTTTCTTTTTGCGTGAAGATAGAGGCAAAGAATGAGTTAAGCAATTCTGCTTTCTCTCTGCTGCCTGTTACTTCCTTGCCATCTTCTCTCTTTAGTGGCCCAACTGTTTCCTTGATTTTTTTTCTTGTTATTTATATGTTGGAAGAAATTTTTTTTATTATCTTTGACTTTTGTTGCAAGTCTTTGTTCTGAGCCTTTGCTATCCTGACTTCATCATTGCAGATTCTGGCTATCTGCTGATATTCTGCCTTAGTTGTGTGTCCTTCTTTCAATTTTTTGTACTTGTCCTTTTTTTCTTTCGATTTGCCAAAGAGATCTTTGTGTAGCCATGCTGGTTTCTTCTTGGATTTCTTGTTTTTCTTTCTCAGTGGTATTGTGCTGGTCTGGGCTTCTATGATCATACTTTTTAGAGTTTCCCAAGATTCTTGAGTTGTTTTCCCCTTTAGGATTTTCATCCATAGAATCTTTCCCAAGTTCTCTCTGAGTTTATTGAAATCAGCTCTTTTAAAATCCAAGATTCTGGTGTCATTGTATTCTGTTGCTTGTGTTTGTGTTATGTTGAATTCTAGTATGACATGGTCACTCTCACCCAAGGTTCCTACAGTTTCAACTCCCTGTATACTTCTTCTCTGTTTGTAAGAATTAAGTCCAGTATGGCTGTCCCTCTAGGTTCACTCTCTACCTTTTGGACAACAAAGTTGTCAGATAGGTTGGTAAGGAACTTATTTGATTTCTCATTTGGTGCAGAATTGATTTTCCAATTGATATCAGGATAATTGAAGTCTCCCATTACTATTGTTGTGTGTTTCCTGCATGTGTTTGTTGGTTGGCTGGCAAAAAGGTCATCTATTTTTTCTGCTTGATTGGGTGGCCTATAACATACGCCTATGACCATGTTGTTCTTTTTTTCTTTTATATTGACCCATATGCATTCTAGGAGGTTTTCATCTTTGGTTTCATGCATTTCTGTAGCAATATAGTGGTCCTTTACATACAGTGCAACTCCATCTCCTCTTTTATCGGGTCTGGTTTTTTTTTAATAGTTTGTATCCTTCTACCAGTATATTCCAGTCATGGGTTTTATCCCAACAAGTTTCTGTTATTCCAACTATATCATATTTACCTTCATGTATTCGTAGTTCGAGTTCACTCTGCTTGTTCCCCAGACTTTGTGATTTGTATATAGGCACTTGAGATCTTTATGTCTGACACTGTGTTTCCTGTCTACATAACCTGTGTTGTGCCTGCCTGCCCCTACTTTCTTGCCACCTGTTTGATTAGCTGGAACACACTTCCTCACTAGTCTAACACATGAAAGCCACAGGTCATAGCATCGACTTCAATGGCACCAAAACCCTAGCCACTATAGAAAACCCCAGCCACAGAATTATCAGAGAAGCCATAGAGATTGAAAAAAGACCTGAAATCATGAATAGAAGAGATGACTCCACCACTCTGTCAATTATTTGGAAGCCTGCACTCACAAACAAAACAATCTCCACACCACAAGCCATGCAAACACCTGGGCACAAACAGACACCCCGATACCTCCAGTTCAAACACACCCCAACCGGGCACCCAGATGAAACCTCGCTTCCTAATAAATGATAGCCGTCCGTTTACCTGAAGCCAAGCTGCACTAAAAGCCTCCAATACAGGAAACACAATGTTGCCAGCCAATCAAGACAAAAAAATGCTACAAAACAGACAGAAGATATTAGAAACACCAATCAAGCAAACTCCAAGACCAATAAACACAGACCAAGACTCCCAACCAATCAGGATGAAGAAAAAACCATTCTAACACAGCAGTAGGCTAGCACCAAATTTAAAACAGAAACGGATGTGAAAGTCTGACTCACAGACGAACACTATGCAGAAGCCTGATGATGGCAGATGAGATTCTGCCGAAACGTTGCTACAACTTTAAAAGCACAACTATAATGATGTGGGAAAATACCCAAACAAAGCTGAATACCATACATATAAATACCTGCGAAAACTTAAGATATATATATATATATATATATATATATATATATATATATATATATATATATATATATATATATATATATATATATAATTTTAATTTTTATACATTTTAAAGTCACATACATTTTAAGTAGTCCCAACAGCCAATTTTTTCTTCTGTTTTTTGAGCCTTTATGTTTCCTTTTTGTTCTAGTTCCAGTTTTGTCCTATGAATATTTTTTTCAGATTTGTAGCTCTTATGGTACATTTATTTCCCCCTTGAACATTTAATAAAGATATAATTACACAACCAAAAATTATAGAGGAAAATTTTACAAAACCAATCATAGAACACTTTTAGTCAACCTTATTTTGATCTTGGGTACAATTTGCTTTAAAACACTTTGAATAGGTCCTGGTTAGATCAACTCACAAAGGCGCCTGGTCAAATTGCTATGTTTCTACAGATCACTAAGTTTCCAGCAACAATGGTTCATATAAGATCAGCAAGCCTTTTGACCAACAGTTAGCAATTCAATTATTGTTAGCACCAGCCTGCAAAAGTCGTTTGGCAGCCTTGAAAAAAAATCATCCACAGATTTCATATTTAAAACACCTATGAAGAAATCCAGTCTCTAATGCCAAATCTTAAATGTCACACAAAAGCAGATTACTTATTTCATGATAGAGCGGATGGATCCAGTGGGAGCAAAGCACATCTTTGCAGATGGCTGACCCTTATTTACTGATTAAGGCAGAACAAGAAGCAACAAAATTACTTTATAATAACATATGGATTAAATATACAGGAATATCTTTCTCTGGGAAGGAGAGCTGAACACACCTGGCTTTTCATATTTTTTTCATATTTTCAATATTTTTAAAAATTGAATGTTTAATTTTGTTTATTTAATGGACAAATGAAATTTGATTCTATATTCCATTAATTCTACAGTAGATAAAGATAAAAATTAATCAGGATTTAAGAAAAGTAAGTCATATGTCTAAGTTTCTGAATTGGAGCTGAAATTCCCCCCAGATCTTTTTAATGAGAATTAGTAACAATCAACTTCCAGGGAATCAACTTAAAACTGCTCTACAAAAAGCAGAGTCAATGACCATGATGGAATGGAGAACCAGTATGTAGACCAGATCGTTTTGATTTCTTTATGGAATAGAAGAGGACTTGAGAACATCCACAAGTGCTCCAGAGGGTTATTCTTCGTGAGGTGATTGTGAAACAGCAGTATCTGGTGGGTTTAGAGCTCTGGGAAATGAAGGAATAGCTTTCTTACTGAAACTACAGACAGTGCCTTTCAAAGGATTGGTTAGCACACTGCTTTTTGTAATCACTTTCAGCAATTATTTGTCAGTTGCTTCTCAAGTATTAGGAACCTTTGGATACCCAAGTTTTATAGCAATGGGAGGATTTCCTTCAGGAATATGGTGTAGCTAACCTAACAAACCAACAAACAATCTTAGACTGATATATAATGCAAGCTTTTTAATTCTTATATGATAAGGAGAACGTTGAGCCTTTTGGCAGCCCTACAGCTCTAAAATGTTACTAATTAACACTGCATTTTTTAAAGAAATCCACAATGTATAGAGGAACAAAAAGACTCACAAGGATAGCTATGAAATTACATATTTTCCATCTTTTTTATATATAGAAAAGTTTGTGAAAATGAAAAAAAAATCAATTCTAACATTTTACAAAAGCCCTAAATTTTACCCCTCTTTAATTCTTAGATTTCATCTCTGATTCCTTTCTTAGGTAGAAAAGCAATGAAATGCTTTCAAAGACTTGCTTGATTAACTTTAAAACAGGATTAGCAACCTTTTTCACTGAAGGAAAAATATAAACAGAAAACATTGGTTTGAACTCATACATATGCTTTAGATCAGGGATGTCAAACTGGCGGCCTGCGGGCTGGATGCCTCACGTGCAGGCCACACCCACTCTGGCTCTGCAAAGGCAAAAACATCATGATACATCACATGATGTCATGTGACAGAATGGAGTTTAACTCCCATGCTTTAGGTCCTCCAGATGGACCTAATCAAACAGAGGTTGAGGCAGAACCTTGTTTGTTTGCGATCAAACTTAGTCATCACACATCTGACTCAATGGGATTCAAAAAAATTACCACTGGTTCTGTGGGCATGGCTTGGTGAGTGCGGCATGGCTTAGTAGGCGTGGCAGGAGAAGGTTACTGCAAAATCCCATTCCCTCCCCACCCCACTAACCTGCTTTCCAGCTCTATTCTCCTATGCAGGGCAACAAAAGAAGACCCAGCCAATCATCTGGGACTTGGGAGGCAGAAAGTAGATGGGGGCAGGGCCAGTTGTGGGAATAATAAACTTTGGCTTGGGCTTGAGTAATGATTAATATAATGCTTTATACATACATGCCTGTTTAAAGGTCACTAAGATAGTGCAAGGAAAAGAGAACAATAAGGACAAATACAAACAAGGAGGCAGCTTAGACAAACAAGCTTGTACTATATCTAATTATTAATCCACAATGTAATTTTGCTTACTATGTACTAAAATCTCAATAAAAGGAAGCACTGGAATCTATTCTGGGCTCCCATCCTGAGTACGCTTGTGTCTCATTCTTTCCATGGGAGACCACCACAGCCAGTCAGAGGTGGTATTTACCGGTTCTCCGAACTATTCAAAATTTCTGCTACCAGTTCTCCAGAACTGGTCAGAACCTGCTGAATACCCCCTCTGATCTGACTATCCAAGTAACTCTGGATGGTTTATAAATGCAATTTTGGCCAATTGTATATTCTTGACTACCTTTCTCCATCCCAGTTTGTGCCTTTTTGCAATATGATCAACAACATGTGTATGAGGACTGAGAAACATGGGCCCTTTGAAATTAGGTAGAAGGCTACATGAAATTACCCCCAAAATGACTATCTTGTTTTAAAATCTAAACATATTTTTACATCCCTAAAAACTTAGACACACCCAGGATATTTATGCAACATTTATCAACAGAGATTCATGGTGCTTAGCAAACATTTTCAAATTGTTCCTTTTCAAAAGATTTGCCATAAAGTATATGGAGCTAGAATGCCTCCAGACTTGTGGGGCCAGTTAAATGACTATTTGGATGCAGATCAATATCAATTAATTCAGCTCTTTAAGGTAAAAAGATGCTCCTAGCATTTCAGACAAATTCATCTTTGGTTTATTAGAATGAATCAACATCTCACTGAAGATTTTATAATAAACTTTTAAAATTGTTAAAAATAGTCTGAGATGGTTAGAAAGAGAAATATTTTGTTGTTATATAACATGATATATTAACATATAAATATTGTGTACTCAAAAGAATACAAACCTCTAGTAAAACTATCTTCAGTTATGAAAATATGGAACAGGTGCTTTATTGACAAAATAGTGAAAGTTTATTATGAAAAAACAAACCTTGACAGATAGTTTGCATTTGTGCCTCACTTCCAAACATAATAATGTTGGAGTATAAATCAATATTTCATTCATCCATTGAGATTGCCAGTGGGAATCTTACCCTGCTGAGGGAGAAGGAATCTTTTGATTCACAGTAGGAAAGAGTCAAGTTGCCTTTCCATTCATAAATTCCACCCCACAAATAAGGAAGACAATTAGAAGCAGATATCTTGAGGTACATGTTAGAATTGAAGGAAACTGAAGCAGTGTTGCTTGGAAGTTTGGAAAATGGAAGGTTACATCACCTGTCAGGCTATAAGCTCAACAATATAGATAACTAAGTGAGTGAAGGTTCCTGCAATGCTAATTAATTGCTTAGTCTTTGGGGCTGCTGGAGACACTTGCTAATTTTGCCAATCTCTGGTAGCACATCCAGGGCAATGCAGGACAGACATTCTGGTGGAGCCAATGTGGAGTTTAAATAAAAAATTCATAGCAATCATCAGCAGGGAAGTGAATGGGGAGAAATAGTTGAGTCATTGCAGAAAATCATCTGGGCAGTGTAGCGAGATCAAATGGCTCTCAATGCGGTATCTGCCATCCCACATCTGATGGGCGGCTCATGATAGGGAGCGAAGGGAAGAGAAACGACAGTAAGCGAGGTTTCCTCAGGATGAGCGTGCCCCGAATGTCTTGGCACACGCTCTTTTATTGTGCTTTTTTACAAGAAAATGATTTAATCAAAAAGCTCAAGTCAAACATGATAATCTCATCAGGATGTGCATGTTTACAAAGCTGCATACCGGACAGATCATTTACAGTGTGGATAAGCTTATTAACAATCGTCTAGCTCCTTGTCCCTTGTACGTGCCTTGCAAAGGTCACTGAAGAGACAGAAGTTAATGATTACACGTGAATGATACAATGTTGCAAATGCATGAATGATACATAGTTGCAATGATACATAGTTGCAAACACATGAATGATACATAGTTACAACATCTCAAGAATTATTTGTCTGGAACAGTGTTCTTGCTTGATTATAGTCTAGGGACAAAAATAAATGAAGGGGGCAAAATTCTGAGGATGGCAAGAAACTGAAAAATGTAGTATTTCAGCCAATTGATATACTTTTTTACTGTACTTAACAGCCTGTCAGCTTTGGAAGCCATATTCCATGTTGCCACATAGCCTGAGAAAGTGGGAGGAGGTGATTTCAATTAAGTAGCTCTAAGTAGACAAAATAAAATTATCTTGTTTGTTCAAGGTCATTGAGTATAGCGCAGAGTGAAATAAGGATCTTACTTGTGGACGGATCGTGATTGAGCCAAATGATGTGATGATGACCAAGGGGGGATGGATTTATAGTTTGGGAAATTGTGGAAAGCCCAAAAACTTTTAGATTCAGGATTCCACAGATGTGCCAGGTGCTATTCTAATAAAGGTACTTTTGAGATATGTTTGTCTCAGAGTTATTGATTGGAATGGAGGTTTGCTGGAATGCTAACACAGCCATTTAAACTGATTTGAAAATATATGAGATTCTTGTTTCTGCTATGGCCAAATAATACAAAAATTCTTTTCACATTTTGGGGGGTTTCCTATAACTTTCAATAATCAAAAGCTATTTTGATTGTCACTGGGGTGCCATAACAACTTCAAGAACAAAACAAAATCCCAATCATATAATATCAATTAAAGCAGGAAAATAAGAATTTTGCTTAACTTCCTTCCCAAAGTTTTTATTTATCAAGAAATGTATTTTTCTCCTCCTTTTATAATGGAAAAACTAGTTTTAATCAGATTCTTTTTTCATTATCTTCACTGGATATTTTAGTTATATTAACCATTGTGATTAATCATTTTATCATGAAATGATAAAGCGGTTATAATGTCATCTGTTAGGGATAACATTGTTTACCCTAACTGGTTTAGGTAAAATAATAACTAAGTAATCATAGTTTGTTAGTTAAAGTGTCTGCAACTTTAACTGTGGGATAGTAATTAAGGGAGTGGTTGTGAAAGCACTTTAAAAGAAGCAAGACTGCAGCTTGCTCTCTCTCTGGCTTTGATGAAACCTGATTACTGCAAGGACACAAGACTGCATTGCTCGAACGGGAGAGAAAACAAAGGACTGACTTGTAAGTGAACTGACATAGGATATTCTAAACGGATTTTGCTAACTGAATATCCCTAAATGGATTGACTAAATGATACATGACTATTGGACTGTTATTTTGACTATGCTATGAACTCATAATGGAATAAACTATATTTTTGATAGCACAAGCGTATCTGTTATTTTTACTGTATGTTAATAAACATACAAGCTTAGCTCACTCATTTATCTGTGTGCCTATCTGACTAACGCTGCACATTCTGTTTAGCTTGTCTCCCTAACCCTGGTTTTGGAAACCAGGCTTAACATCATCCATGTGATGAATTTTTAGAAAATCACCCATTATGTGACTTACTTTAGAATAGTGTGATTTGTATAATAATGAAAAGGCTTGTGTACATTGCCACTTGGTCGCCTTGTTGGTGCATGAAAATAACTGGTGCTATTAATTCTGCTGTTAGCATAGATAGAATGGAGACAATGTAATATACGCATTTCTCTTTACCGGTTTATTCTCCTGAGGTGAGAGTAGAATACTCTTGAAACCAAAGAAAATACCTACAGCCTATCATGCCTACATCAAACCACAAATAATCCCAAATGAATTATCTTCCCTTTCCATCTTGCTGAATCATATATTTGATTGAATTTCTGAAGGGGGTCAGAATGGTGGGGGAGGTCAGTCTAGGTTTTCCTGTGGTTACACAATGATTCAAGGCTAATTCCATGCCTGAGTCCTGCTTCCTGCCTGGCTGGGCATTTACCAACATCTTCTGAGCTTGCCCACATCATCATTTGTATGGACCAAAATAAGAACAACTAACCTGAGTTTAACCAATTTAATGTAACTTGCATCGCAGTAATCCAGACAAGAGATTATTGAAGCATGAGTGGCCATGAGTAGGGCCAGGAATAAGTGAAACTGGCACACACGATTTGCCCAAAAATCTTTCTGGCCACAGTTGCCATATGCTCCTCTCCTCAAGCAGGAGTTGTAATTATCCCAAATTGTCCATCAGTTTGGGGGAGTACAACTCCAATGAGAAATAAACATAGAAAATCATTGGGAAGGGTATAAACCCAGAGCCACTCAGCCTTGCAAAGTTGAATCTGTTCCGTCCTGTCCAAACTCTTACAGGCACTATGACCAGACTTAGACTGCACCACATGATCAATTACAGGTTGAAATATATAGCTGAGTATCATCAATGTACTGGTGATACCCTGACCATATGTTGATTTCATCCAGAAGTCTCATGTAGTCTCACCCAGAAGTTGAACAGCAGAAGCTAGAGAATCAAGTGCTGAAACACCACACAGACTGTTTAGACTGTTCTCCTTGAAGACATGTGTTTTTCAAATTCAACAATTTTAAGATGTGTGGCCATCAACTCTCATAATTCTTCAATCATCCATGGGGAATTAAAGTCCACACTTCTTTAAATTGCTGGAGTTGAGAAACACTGACTGTTGAGAAATACAGTACTGACTGAAACTACTCGTAAGCAGAAAACCAACAATACCTCCCTTAGCTGGTCAGAAGGATGTCATATTTGATAGCATTGAAAATCCTTGAGAGATCAAGGAGAACCAGAACACATGGGTAATCCCTGTCCCAACTTCACCAAATATCATAAACAAGTGCAACCAATGTCATCGAATTCTCCCTGTCTGAAAAAGCGATAATCTGCTTCATCCAAAGCCATTTAAAGCTGCAGCCCAACCACCTTCTCAACAAGGAAATCTGGAGATTAGAATAAAAATTGCTGAGAATGGTTGTATCCATTGATTGATTAATTTGTATTGATTAAATTAAGTTTAAAATATTATTGAGTCTGAACTCCTGTACAGATCCAGATTTAGATGAAAATAATTTAAATTAAATAACATTAAAACCAACTTCAATGTCTCTGCCATCCTTCTTCACCCTACTTTTGTATCTTGCTTCTTTTTTCTAACTATGAATGCAAATTCAAACTTACCCATTCGGTGCAGAGAGGTTGGGGCTACAGTGTATGCACACATTATGATGCACTTGCAGCTATCAAAACTAAAATATTAATTAGCTTCTCTATTCTTCAAAGGAGCACCACATTTAAGTTCAAACAACAAATAGGAACACTATCCACTAGAGCTTTTAAAGCATGCAAGGGAATCTTTTGAAATTTTACATTAAACGTGGCTTTGTAAAGCTATTAAAATAGAGTGGGGCAGTTTTTCCCAATAGTTTCCAAACCCTTTTTTTAAGTACTAATATAATAAAAGATGTTTACCCAACTGCATAATAGCTGTTCCCTTCTGGTACATGCTTCTGGTGCATGCTTCAGAACACTCCAACTTTGGGGGGGAAATCTATCTTCAAGTTTTAAAAAGTCCATCTAGACAACTGTGAATTCTCCATCAATTTTTTTCTACATTTCAGTCTCTTGGAATCAGCAGAGTTCACATAATTTAAACTTGGGGTCCAGAGTTGAGAAATCACTCAATAATATTTTTGTGCTCCCATCATGTCTAAGGTCTTTATCTAATTATAGGCCTATTTTGTCATTCACCTAAATACATAAGAGTTAAAAATGTATGGGCCTTCCTTTAAGATGTCCCCATATCTCCTAAACAAAATGAAAATAGGGTTTTTAAGCTTCTTGGCATCCAGCATTTCCATCTTCTGATTTTCAGTAGCATAATGTAATTTAAGACTGTTCAGGCCAATGAAATCCTCCTTGGAGTCTAAAGAAAAGTTGTTATGTCTCACCTATATTCACAAGTGAGAACAAGGAGTTCCACAGTTCAAAATATTCAAACAAAACAAAGCCAGACTAAAAAAGGGTTAACAGTACTATATTCCAGTCCTTGGCAGACTTCCTGGAATCTGTCTGGTAATTCAGAATGTCCATAAATTACAAAGGCCGCTCCACGTATCCTTTAGACTCATCAAACACTTTGCTTCCAAGCAAAGTTTGAGAATCAGCAATCCTCCTTAAATCACCTGGATGGGCGTGTCAGTCTCTCTAATCAATGTCTGGCTTGACACCTCCCTTCAGCTTGACTTTTCATTCTTCTCCTGGTTCTAGCATCAATCCATGATCTGTCAGTTTCCCCATTAGAAGCCTCTGATTCATTTTGTGGATCAGTTGCTGGCATGAGTGAAGTCGAAGGTTCTGGCGAGGATTGTCTGTCCGACAATCTCTCATCCTCCTGGCTCACATCTGTGTCCTCTGATAATTCAGACTCCACATTCACAGCAGGCTCCACCCTTTCATCTTCAGTCATCAGAGTCAAAACTCACAGCAGAATTGATCCTTTCAGTCACAACATATATCCATATCCATATCCATTATGCACATTTAGTCCTCATGTGTCCAAGCAAACACCTATACAAGGGTTGCAATAGTGGTGAATATCTGTAGCTCAGGTGTAGGGTGAGATTGAAGGTTCATTCTTCCAAGCTTGTGGATTGATTTTTTGAACATTTCATTACCAGGGTAGGTAACAAGATGTTACCAAGCCTGGTAATGAAACATTCAGAAACCAACTCACAAGCTTGGAGAACGAACCTTCACTCTCATCTATACAAGGCTCATATGGCTAACACAGGTTACCACATGTTAATTAGAATATATTAGCCCCCAGCAATATATTGTCATTTTTCTACCAGGTCTTTTAATTTGTTGGATAAGAATATGCTTTGATGGATAAGAACTTCTTCCAAAAAGAGACTGTACGGTTAAAGTTTATAGGTGGAGAATGAAATTCTTGTGTTTCTGTGATTTACATGTGACCAAAGAATGTGTTTAGGGGTGTCAATTTCTACAATATTCAACACTAGGAGGGAACTCCTCCACATTACATTAATATATACCAGTGTTTCTCAGCCATAGGAACATTAAGATGCATGGACCTTAACTTCTAGAATTTCTCAATCAGCAATTCTGAGAGTTAAAGTTCACACGTCTTAAAGTTTCTGAGGTCGATAAACATTGCCATGTGTGTGAAACTTAATTATTCTGTGACTTCAATGCACTCTACAATATATCTTGAAAGCTGAAATCAGTGGGGCATATATAATAGTATGTTGCAACCTGTTTGCAACCTTCCTTGCCTAGCCAAGATAAATTGCATGAAATTGGAAATCCAATGATGTTTACCATATTACGCCATTTGCATGATTCAATGAATGCAGTATGATGTAGTTGTAACTTAATCTACTTTTGTTGTGATGCAAGTATCAATGATACGTACTGATTCACCCTCTGTAGATTAACATTTCATGATAAATGATACTTGAGCTCTTGTGATTCCAAACCAATATGGTTAATACATACTTATGCTGGATAAAGATTATGAGGACTGTAGTCCAAACTATGTGAGAAAGATATGCACTAATGACTTGACCAGAAAACACCTTATTATATTTTAAACAGAATCTTTGGGTTCATTGCATTCTAATTACGCTAGTCATATATACATAGATATACACATACACATACATATGCAGTCTTTGAAGCTTTCAGTTCCTTCATTTATTTTTTCTGTTCTCCACATCACAACACAAAAAAGCACAGAAGTATTTTAAGTTATACAAGGATATCAAGATGGATTTTTTCCTGATGCTTTATAATTACCCTGATTTCTCAAAAAAATGTAGTTTTTAATGCACATACAACACAATTTTATAAGAAAAATGTTATTAAAGGAGAGCAGGGCCAAACAAACCAAACCAAAGATTGTGCTTACCTGTACATGTAGAATTTCCATTTTGAAAATAAAACCCAGAGCTAATGCATTTATTACACTTTGAAAGGAAAGCAATTCATTTGGAATTCCAAAAACTGGAGATAAATTCAGTCAAGGAACATTTCCAAAGCATGACTCAAATATCTGAAAACCATTGCTTTGACTAACTGACTGATTGAATGATTGGTTCTGTGCCATCAAACTGGTGTTGACTCTTTCAATGTACCTTTTCCAGTGTGATTTGTCCTTACCTCCCACTTATTTTAGTTGCTCTGATCATCATTTATCTCTCTTACTGTTATGGAAGGTTTGTGTAAAAACCCTTTCTCCATAAAGACCAAAAGGCATATAGGAGAAAGGTGCTTTGGTTAAATGGTTTGAAACAAGAAAAGGAGATAGCTGGATGTTTATAGTGCACTGAGGGACAAAGCCACAATTCAGTGTCCAGTTTCCCAAATGTAATATTTGGAAAGTTAGCAGGTAATATCAGCACTATACACACCATAGTATATGTTAATGATCACTTTAGTGATGCAACGTAGTGATTAAGTCTAATCATTTGCAATTTTTTATCTGTTCAACAAGAACAGTATATGCAATTCAAATATACAAAATACCTAAGACAGACAAATGGAAATATAGTTTCTTATCTCTAAATGCTTCTGTTGTTTTATATTATATAATCTAATTCACTACTGTAAAGTCAAGATATTTCTCTATGATGAGATTACAATGTATCTAAAATACAATAATTTGAGCCTCGTTATCTGACTTTAAATGAAAGTTTGATTGGTTGGTTTGATGAAACATTTGTTTGTTTCTATTTGTATGGGTTGCTGGGGAATTCTGGGAGTTGAAGTCCACACACCTTCCAGTGGCCAAGATTGAGAAATAATGATCTAATCCATATTAATGGGAAAAAGTTAAGACATCTTCAAGGTTGTTCAGTGCTGATAATTAACCAATAAATTGTAGTCTATAGAAAAGAATCCAGAAGATATCACCACAAGTGCCTACATGATGAAAATTTTTTGCAGATAAAAGACACTATCATTCTCAACATCCCTCTTTGAAGCCACAATATTGCTTCACATTTCTTCCTACCAATTATACTATCAATTTCCATGCTGTACAACTTCCAGCATTTCTAGTGCATCAAACAAAAGCATTTTCTTGTCTAAATGACCACATGTAAATGGGATTGAAGATAGATATATCCTAAATTGAACACTTCTCTTAGCAAACTTAGCTTCATAAATACTGTAGACTGAAAGTGCTGGTATAATTTTCTGTCTAGATGGATTAAGTTTTGCTTAATATTTTTATTATAATTCCATAATACAATAAACAATCTAAAAATGAAAAATAATAAAAATAAAAATAGGAACTTAAAAAGAAGTGAAAAACCCCATAGAAATTTGCACCTCTTTTTCTAGTGAGTAATTGCCATCTTACTCTTTTCCTTTCCCCTTTAATCCTTTTTAATTCTCAAATCTATAAATAACAATAGCATTTAGACTTATATACTGCTTCATGGTGCTTTACAGTCCTCTCTAAGCGGTTTACAGTGTCAGCAATAATTGCCCCCAATAATTTGGGTCCTCATTTTACCCACCTCCGAAGGATGGAAGGCTAAGCCAACCTTGAACCTGGTGAGATTTGAACTGTCAAATAGCAGGCAGTCGGCAGAAGTAGCCTGCAGTACTGCACTTTGACTGAGGCTCTAAATCACTAGTAGAGCCTTTTCTTCTTTCAGCAAAAAAAAAAAAGTCCATATAAGACTTCCAGACTTTTTAAAAAGTGCTTGTTTTATCCCAGGGAATAATTATGAAATTTTTAAAAAAGTGAATATAAATGAAAAAAATCCCACCAAGTTAGAACATAAACAAAGTAAAATAAGCATCAAAGATATCCATGAACTAAAAAGAACTATGGTATTATCTTTAAAAAAAAGAAAAAAGAAAAACTTAAAGTCCTGAAGTAGTAGAAACACATTGAAAATACTTTCTGAGTCCTGCCTGCCTGGCTACATATTTAGCCATATTTATGTGTTAATTATTCACATTATTTACATTTTCTAAATTATTAAAAAATAGTTGAAAGAGTAGGGATTTAAGTTATATGGTACATCATGAGTAACAGACAATTAATATCCTTCCATCAGAAAGATTATTCATATAATCCTAAAACTATGCCTTATTCACATCTCATATATTTACCTATTCCATTACATCAAATGTTATATATTTTATACAAAACAATCAGCCAATATTATTGTACTGAGCTTTTCTATTAAATGATTTGCATGCAAATTTCTTTAACAATATCTCTTCTAATACAACTAACATAAATATACTTCTTTCTACAGATTTTTTTTATAATAATGTGTTTTTTAAAATACAATTATCCCTAGCATTATATAGATTTAGAGGATGGACAGAGTTATATCCAACTTTGTCAACTAGACCTGTCCATGTCATAATTTTGAGTCCATAAAGAGTTTATGGATCTGATCTGAGAAGGAAGGAAAGAGGGAGGGAGGAAGAGAGGGTGGAAGGAAGGAAGGAAGGAAGGAAGGAAATTTGTGGAAATCTGTACTAGAAATAATCTAGCACAGACTTTGTTCTAGAAGAAATCTAGCTTGTAGGACTTTGACTCACTAACCTATTGTACTAATCACCTATACTTAAGTGGCAGAATTTTATCCTATGTTGAAACTGGCTATTCCCACTGCCAATTGCTGAACTGTTTCCAGTGCTTGTTTTATGTCACCTGATTTCGCTCCCGGATGATTTTACATATTTGGAGTGTGTCATTGGATTGTATTAAAATAAGGCAGTGGGGAATAATATTTTAACACTAGTACCACTAACTAATATTTAAGATACTCTCACTCTCACTGGAGACAAGATGAAATCAATGTTTGGGAGAGTAAAAGAAAAAAAAATAGTGCTTGCATTGACGTTAGGTGAAAATAGGGACAAAGCCACAAATCATGACCTTGATATGTCAAGCCATGTGATTAGTTTTAAGGCTGAAGTTTAACAGACTGGTAACACAGAGCCTGAGATTAGATAAGACTGGTATCAAACTCTGATATGCATCCATGGACCAGAAAGTGTCAAACAAGTCCAGATGTCCCTGGAATGTGTGGGTGGCCTTGGAGAATGAGTTGAAGAGATACTGCCTAGGAAACAATCAGACGAGGGAGGCAGGAGCCCCCAGTGGCTTTATGGACAGAGAAAAAAACTTGGGAAAGGCTCACCCCAATTGTTCAGATGGTTAAAAATGGCAGTAGGAAGTTCGTATTGGCAACATTTATAATAAAATAGATTTAATTCATTTTGTTTTGTTTCCTGTGTGGTTTACCTGGGAGGGCTGAGAAGTTTTAAAGTACACAGTTCCCACTGCCACTTTTAATGACATGATCCAGTAGGGTGGATCGTCCCTAAGTTTCTTTCTCTGACTGTTAAACTACTGGGCACTCCTGTCTGTCTTCCCCTCATTTTCCCTGTTCCTAAGTTCATCTACACATTCCATTATAAGATAGCAGCTGCAATCATGTCAAGAAAGGAGTGAGATTTTCATCACAGCTACTGACTTTTCCGACTCCAATGCCACTCCCTTAGCGGGCAGCCCTATATCCAAGATTGAGAATAAAACCAACTACCTCAGGAAGGATAAGAAGAAGAGACAAAAGATTTACACCCTGCCCTTTTAATAAATAGAAAGCTTGACTGCTTGATTTTGTGATAGCACATCTTCAATTAGGCCTTCTTACACCTGAAATAAAAGCACCTTCTCTCACCAAGATGGGTCTGATTTTTTTACCACTAGCTCCTAGGGGTAGGTTTGAGTTCTAGATGTAAAGATATAGCCAGGTCCTGTGTGAGGCTCTGACAGATGTGAGAAATCGTGCTCAGAAGCTGAGAATATCTGCATTTAAAACCTTATTCAAGTGCCATTACAAATTGGAACAATTTCTCATTACAACCTTTTTGTATATGTTTTGATCCATGTTAGATTCTGGAATCTCTAATTTTTGTTTAAGCCTGTTTTCTCTTGCCATTCAGGATTGGCTGCCATTCAATAATTGTCTCTTGAAATCCTTGATGCTCTGCTTCATGTTTTCCATGTGTTTGCTTTGTCCTTTGGATTTCACCAGTATCAACTGTGTTTTAATTCAGGCTAAATTAATTGCTTTGTGAATTAACTAAAAGTGCTTCATTAATTTATTGCTTGCTGAAAGCCAGCAAATCAGCACAATGCTGGATGCAAGTAAATTTTATATATTTCTGCCATCTGTGCTGTGATAACATATCATATCATTTGACTTGACAAGAAATCTGCAGCATATTTCCTTTTTGTATCTATCCATAGGTAGCTTCTACCGGAAACCAGATAGCATGAAGACTATTCCTCAAAGTCTAGGAAATGGCTTTTCTCTTATAATTGGTTGCAGCCCAATTCCTCCAGGTGGGAGAAAAAATGAGGGCAGGTAGCACCTGTTAACTAATGGCTGTAGCATATAGAAGTAATACTTTACAAGGGGATAGCCCGACACATGCCTGAATGGTTTTAAGAAAAAATAAATAAAAAATGAACCTAAAAAAGGTTGAGTCCTAGAATGGAAAGAACGGGAGGAAAAACTGGTCAGAGAGAGAGTCCTGGTTTGTGTAGTGACAGGTAAATCAAATCAAAACCATCATGGCTACCACCATCTCCTCTTCTGTTATGTTGAACAGAGAGCAAAACTGTATGGGTTTTACGGTGAGTGACAGGGTATCACTGGAGCAGCTGCTTTGCTTTCCCTCCAAGGTAAGTTCTAGTGATAGTTAAGCAATTTAACTGAAACTTAAGGAAACAATATGTGTGGTCTCCAGGCCTTGTGTGTGCCAGGCAAGATGATTGACTGTCTACCGCCTCTGACATTTCCAAGACAGTTCTCAATGAGATGATGCAGCACAGCCTGGAGGATTATTGATTTCTTCTGGAAAAAATCTGAGAAAGCTGGTCAGAGAGAAGAAATAATCTCTTTCTCCCCCCCCCCCCCAAAAAAATAGGACCGTCAGAAAGAAAGAACGTGTGTTCTCTAGGATGAGTTTTTACTTAACATAGCTTTTCCTATTGTCCAGTGATGTGAAGCCATTACATTGGGTAAAAATGTAGCCACTGTAAGCAATGGCATAATGTTTGATTTTTAGAGGTATTGGGGTTAAAAGCTAATACACGTGTGGATGCCCACAAACACAGTGCTGAGTGATAAATGTAACTGGTATATTGGGGGGAAATACAGAAGGCAAATAATTCAGGTTCTTTGTTAGTTTTCTTATTATAGTTTTACTCGACTGAATAATCAAAATTTGGAGAGGATTACAAGGTGACTGACACCAACATTTCTGATTAAAAAAATTAGAAACAACCAAAACATCAAAGTACAATAATATATGACACAGGAAAATTTAAAAAACATAAAATCCATTCTTCCAGTGTAGGACTTACATAAAATCAAATTGAGCCCTAAACTGGAAACACCTGGAAGAAGAATGATGATGGTCTCACCCTGCAAAGCCACTAACATCTGCACCATGCAAATTTCATTAAGAAGCATCTTCCAGAAACACTGATGAAAATTGCACTCTTTAACTCTATATAAAAGAAGCGCAAATAATCAGAAACATTCACAGGATCCAAGCACAGAAGAGTTTGCTGATGTGACCTATAATCAAGAATCTAGTTAACTAATGGTCAGTGCTAAATTGGCACTAAATAGAGATCAACAGAATTTCCAGGGGGCTAGACTTGGTTCTCTTGTGGCAACACAATAACCCCAAACTGATGACACATTTAACCCTGCCCTCCAGTTCTGACTGGATTTCTACACCTATAGCTCCAAAGGTTTTTTCCCAATCTAGATTGAAATCTAATGCTGACTTTCCCTTTATCCTGAATTTCCCCATTCCATTTTAAACTCTCTCCCTCTACTGATTTTTCAAAGGCACAAAAAGAGAGAAAAATGTCTATGTATCCATGCCAAATTCTGAAGAATAACATTTTTCTAGCTTGAAGGAAAAAGTAATCTGGCATCTGTACAAACTCAGAGCTGTTTTGTTCATTTAGGAGGCAGCAGTGACACAAAAGGTGAACTGATTATTAAGATCAGCTTGGACTCAATTCTTACCTGGAATAAAGTGAAAATTAATATATTAAAGTAGCATACCATTATTCTTTAAAAATCATTGAGTAGGTTCAATTTATAGTTCATACTAACTTCTTCACATCCCTCTCTTTTGAAATAAAATAACTTATAGTTAGTCCTTGCTTAATGACTAATCACTTAGCAACCTTCAAAGTTAGGACACCCGACCCGAAAGGTACTTACAACCCAGTTCCACAGTTCAGATGGTGACAAGCACTGAAAAAAGTGGCTTATGACTGCTTGTCACACTTATGACCGTTGCAGCATCCCTATCAAAATTCAGGCCTTTGGCAACTGATTCATATTTTTGATGGTTGCTATGTTCTGAGGTCATGTGATCACCTTTTGTGACTTTCTGACAAGCAAAGTCAAAGGGGAAGCCAGATTTACTTAACAATTGTGTTACTAATTTAATACCTTAAGTGATTCACTTACCAACTGAGGCAAGAACTCACCCTTCTTTCCAAGTCTTAGAATACTAAAAAGCGGATAAAGATTTTGTTGCCAGAATAAAGTATATGAGATTACATTGGAAAGCAAACCACTTTTTGGAATTATTGGACATGGAAAATAATACATGAGCATGTGAGAAAAGTAGTTGGATTCTGACAGCCTGGGGTTTTTTGCTTGAAATCTATCTTATAAAATAAAATAAGAGATGAAAGTAGTGACAACCCAAAGATTATTAGACTATTATGACTATAAAAGTCATTCATCTGCATAAAACCTTTTGTTACAGAAGCTCAGAGGTAGTTTAGATAGTTTAGGTCTGCTTTTTAAGTTCCTCATCATGATAAAACAACAAGAAGTTTGGCCTAAATATTAGCCCTAATCTCAGTGCCAATGAAAATATGGGAAACAAAATGAATTCAATCTATTCACAAAGCCAAGTGTTAAAGCAACGTGTACTATTTTTAATAGTTAAACAGGAATGTTTTAGAAAACCATGAGCTTGTCTGACAAAAAAGTCTGCCAAGAATTATTTCAGATCACATGAAATTCTAGCCCTACTCCCCAAATAAATAGAAAAACAACATACATGTCACACAGACCAGAGAATCAAATCTGGATAATACATGAAAAAATAAATCCATAAGAAGAAATGGGGAGAGAGAGCTCACAAAACTGGCAGCTTCTGACATTTTTGTTCTCTCCTCTTTGTGTGCAACACAGAAATCAATCAGAATTTTGTCATAAATGACATTCAGTTGCCAGCTTAAATTTGTAAAGTCAAAGTCTACCCTCAACCAGATTGAAATTTAACAGGACCTTTTTTTCAAGATGCACATGATTATATGCCAGATGTGCTCCTAGCCAAACTGCTGTGCTACGGAGATCTATTTCCCCTCCAGAGATTTGAAATGCCTCATAGATTCTCAAGAACATTATGGTTCATAACAAGATAACACCTGTACAATATTTCCAACTTGTAATGAGATGCCAACCAGTATAAGATTTCACTTCTTATTTGAGGGAATCAGTCACAAAATACAATCCAAGAGTCCCATCATAATAATGAGAATATGAATGTCTTCAGCTACACTGTCTAACAGAAAACACTGGGACAAAAATTTGCTTAATGAATAATGAAGGTGTATTCACAATGGTAAACTTCTATGGAATGATATTTTATTTTGTTTTTCAGGGGTATTTCTTTTTAATCCAATTTCTGAGTATTACACAAGAAAAAAAAAGACTTTTCAAACAGAGAAAGTAAGGAAAAGAAAAGATAAGGAGGCCCGTTGAATTGAAAAGAAAACTCTCCATAGCATTCAATAATGTAATTCTAAAAGGGAGACTTTAAAAAAGCTAGTGTGGCCAGGGACAAAAACAAAGCAGGATGCTATTTCAAATGAATTTAATTAATAAATAATCCAAAGTCAGGTACTAGTACAAGTCAACTAAGATAGTAACACTGTGAATCACGTTGTATAATAGACTACAGTTTGCCTAGTGGTTAGGGCTTTAGACTAGAAACCAGGAAACTATAAATTCTAATCCTGCCTTAGGTCGGAAAGCTGGCTGGGGATCTTTGGGCCAGTCATGCTCTCTCAGTCCAATCCACCTCACAGCGTGGTTGTAAGGAAAATAAGAGGAGGAAGGAGTATTAGGTTTGTTTGCTGCCTTGAGTTACTTATAAAAATAATCAAGGTGGGATACAAATAAATTTTCACACTTTCTTAGTTTGCATGCTTTGGAATGTGTTTGCAGGCTCATCCATATTTTTAAAAAATATGATTCATTCATATTTAAAGATATACAAACTATGAGATACTTAGTAGTGCTAGTGAACCTTCCACCTGCAACCTCTAGCCCCAGTACTGGGATGCTGAAACTCCAAAAAGCTCTTTCAGAAAAGCTGAGAGGAACCAACGCAATTAGAGAATTAAAAATACTCTGAACATCTTCAAAAGGCATTCCCACAGGTTTTGCTTTTTCTGACAGGTAAAAGTGCATAGAGACAAAGTCTGCTTCCTCATCAATCACCATGTTCTACTTGGGGCCATTCTCTTCCCCTCCTCTTCCACCCACTGGGAAAATTAAAGGTGTTGTGTATGTACCATAGTTAATAAAGTATGAGCTTGAGGTAAAGTGCAGGGTTCTGGCCCTGCACTTCTGATTGGCTGTTAGGCGGCCAGATCGGATTGGTTAGTTCTTAGGAATCCGATTGGCCCTTAACAGAGGATTATCATTGGTTTAAAGAGCTAGCGTTCATAGCTCGCTATTGGACAATTCTCACAAGGGTTGCCTATATAAGGCAGAGTTCACTGTTGTTGTTTTGAGAAGTCACTATGCAATAAAGAGCTGAAAGTTCACATTCAAAGACTGTCTCCATTTACTCCAACCCATATCCACGTACTTAACACTGGCGACGAGGATGGGATTTGGAGACGTCTGAACCTAAGAAGCCAGGAAGCAATACCGAGCACGTGATAAGATGACGCCAACAACGGAACCATGTCCGGCGGCATCGTACCACCCGCTCCGTTCGATCCAAACCAAGAGGATTGGGAATCCTACATGGATCGCTTCCAAATGTTTCTTGAGACGAATAATTTGAAGGACGCCACACCAGCAAAGAAGTGGGCACTGTTCCTGATGCACTGCGGCCCAGCTGTATTTAAAATGGCTAAAGCACTCGCCAAACCTCGAGAAGTGAAAGCCATGAGCTGGGACGACCTCGAACCCATCCTGAGAGACCATTATGCGCCAACCGTGCCTACACTCGTGAGACACCACGAGTTTTATCAGAGAAACCAGCAAAAAGGAGAGAGTGTGGCCGATTTCGTGGCGAACCTCCAGAATTTAGGGGGCCTCTGCGGGTTTGCCGATTTAGAAGAAGCACTAAGAGATCGAGTAATTCAAGGATTAGATGCACTAGGCGTGCAAAGCAAGCTGATGGTGAAAGGCGACATCAGCCTTGCTGACGCCATCACCGAAGCCACGGCTGCAGAGGCGACCAAAAAGTCGGCTGCACAATTACGGTGAAGCCGCACTCCGGCAACACAACGGACCAGCGAAATCTTACCCAACTCAGAAGGGCCGCTTGCAACAACGCACCACGAGGACCTCTCTTCGTCGTCAGACAGCGATGAAGAAGGGGTCCATCGACTGCGGTCCGACCGGGACCCTCGCCCTAAGCCCTTACGCCCTTGCGCTGGCTGTGGAGCAAACCATGCCATGGCCGAATGCAAATTCCGTGACGCACTCTGCCATGAGTGCGGGAAACGAGGCCACATCAGCCGGGTCTGCCGCAGCTTACCAGGACCCAGCCAGGCCTCAAAAGGGGCTAACTATCACCAATCGACAGGAAACCGTCCTGTAAGGTGAGAACCAGTAAACCACTCCTACAGAAATCGAGCTTTGCAAAAAGAAGAGGCTCACCATACTATCACTATAGGTCATGCCTCAGTTTTGGACACTAAGAAAATTTGAGTCACGGTAGCCATCGAGAACCAGCCTTGCCACATGGAGGTCGACTCGGGATCGTCCCTCTCGATGGTGTCTTCGAAGACACTCAAGCAACTTATCCCCACAATCCAATGCCAAGACCTCCAATTTCAACGCCTCATCCTCAAGGACCACCAAGGAAATCGAATCCCTGTGGTCGGGTCCTGCCGAGTCCAAGTCTCCTTCAAAAGCCATACAGCGTACTTACCTCTAACGATCATCGATAGAGATAGGCCTAGTCTATTAGGCCTCCAATGGTTCGTGCCACTCAGCATCGAAGTGGCCGGCGTGAACCGAGTCGGTGGTTGTGAGTGGGAGGAAGACCTTATTTCTGAGTTCAGCGACGTCTTCGCGGACCGTTTAGACGAGTATAAAGGGACCCCAATCTCATTTAGTCTAGATCCAAAGGTAGCCCCAATTCGCTTGAAGCCCCGAGTTCCATTCGCTCTTAAAGCTAAGATCGACGAACAACTCGACAAGCTAATTGCTCAAGGGGTGTTGAAGCCCATCGATCACTCTCCATGGGAAACCTCTATTGTAACACCCATTAAGCCAGACGGGTCAATCCGAATTTGTGGGGACTACCGGGCCACTTTAAACCACGCCCTACAGCAGAATGCGTATCCAGTTCCGGTGGTGCAGCACCTCCTCCATTCCTTGGGGGGTGGAAAGGTTTTCGCTAAATTAGATTTAGCTCAAGCTTATCAACAACTATCAGTGGATGAAAAGACGGCCCAAGCCCAAACAATTGCAACGCACAGAGGTGCTTTTAAATGTACTCGATTGCAATTTGGGGTTAGTGTAGCCCCGGGGATATTCCAAAGCCTCATGGAAAGGTTGTTACAGGGAATCAAGGGCATGGTTCCGTATTTTGATGACGTATTAATTGCAGCCCCTACCAAAAAAATCTTGCAGGATCGTTTGAAATGTGTTCTTAAAAAATTCCAAGAGGCAGGACTTAAGGTGAAAAAAAATAAATGTCACTTATATACTGACAGTGTTGAGTTTCTAGGGTATCAGATTGATAGCCAGGGCATTCACCCTACCAAAAGTAAATTAAAGGCGATAAAAAATGCTCCCAGGCCACGTAACAAGGCCGATCTCCAGGCATTCTTAGGCCTCATTAATTTCTATAATGTATTTTTACCG
This sequence comes from Hydrophis major, assembly GCA_033807585.1. Classification (NCBI taxonomy): domain Eukaryota; kingdom Metazoa; phylum Chordata; class Lepidosauria; order Squamata; family Elapidae; genus Hydrophis; species Hydrophis major. The sequence continues at coordinate 32,705,033 of CM066332.1, read as the reverse complement.
CACAAGGCGACTGTTGCTGAACCGTTACACCGGTTATTAGATAAAAAAGCATTGTGGGTATGGGGTTACCAGGAAGAACAAGCGTTCCGGAATGTTAAAAAATTGCTCACATCTGACTCTGTACTTATGTAGTATAACGAGACTTTACCATTAGTTATAACCTGCGATGCCTCGCCCTTCGGGGTAGGCGCCATTTTGAGTCATGTACTGCCTAATGGGAACGAAGCCCCTGTTGCATACTTTTCGAAGACTCTTTCACAAGCAGAGTGGAACTATGGACAAATTGATAAAGAAGCTCTCGCAATCGTTTCAGCTGTAAAGAAATTTCATGAATATGTGTATGGAAGGACATTTACCATTATAACTGACCACAAACCGTTGCTAGGGATAATAGCCGGGGACAAGCCAACCCCCTACATATTATCCCCTAGAATGACCTGATGGTCAGAATTCCTAGCTGCTTATAATTATCGCCTGCAATATCGCCCGGGGAAAGCCATTCCCCACGCCGACACATTAAGCCGAACACGGCTTCCAGAGACTCTTGACGATCCGGCACCAACGGCAACCACGTTGCAGATCGAAACACTCAACTCGCCGCCTATGACCGCCCAAGACATCGCGAGAGAAACCAAATGAGACCACACCCTAGCTCGAGTCCTAGGCTGGGTAGAACGCGGATGGCCATTGGACCAAGTCCCAGATGACTTTGCGCCGTTTAAAGCAAGACAGACTGAACTTTTTTCCCAAAAAGGCTGTGTCATCTGGGGCAATAGAGTCGTTGTCCCAGAACGACTCCGGAAGACGCTGCTACAAATTCTGCACGAGGGCCACCCCGGCATCGTGCGGATGAAAGCATTGCACGAAGCTATGCATGGTGGCCGGGCATGGACCGGCAAATCGAGCAGTGAGTCAAAGCGTGTACCAATTGCCAACAAGCCAGCAACGCCCCACCAAAAGCCATGCCTACTGAATGGGAGACGCCACGTGGACTCTGGTCCACAATCCACCTGGATTTCGCTGGGCCAATCAAAGGATTTACCTTCCTGCTGACAGTCGACGCATACTCCAATTGATTAGAAATTCATCGTATGACGGCCACAACTTCCGAGGCAGTGATTAAGATCCTAAATAGACTCTTTGCAACCCACGGATTGCCTGACATCCTGGTGTCCAATAACGGGCCACAGTTTACGGCACTAATGTTCGAGCAGTACCTCGCTGACTTTGGCATCCGCCATGCGCTCACCTCGCCTGTGCACCCTGCGACCAATGGCCGAGCGGAACGCATGGTCCAATTTGTTAAAAAGACTTTGCAAAAAATGGACTAGGACAATATCGATGACAAAGTCAACCAAATTCTCTTTTTGCAACACATAACTCCACATAGCGTCACCGGCAGAACTCCCGCGGAACTACTGATGGGACGAAGACTCCGTTCCCACCTCGACCGGTTGCACCCTGCTTACGAACTGGAAAAGCCAATAGGATTCAGTGGCCGCTATTGAACTTTCCAGGTAGGAGACCACATTTACGCAGAAAACTTATTGGGCAATCCATTATGGATAGAGGCAACGGTAGTGCGAGTGACCGGCTCCAAATCCTACGTAGTGAAATGCTGTGACAATAGACTGTGGAAACGGCATATTGACCAATTATGGTCACGACTCACAACAGCCAGTCAACAACTCCCCCATGACCAAACCGAGGGGGGGGAGGTACAGAAGAAGATGACGTTCCAGGGAACCTGCTCGAAGGGAGCAACGAATCAAGTGAGACTCAGGAAATGGAGCAGGAAGGAGAATTGTTTGCATCGCAAGAAATTGCACCTGAGCAAGAAGCAGAGCCACTGCCAAACAACAATCTACCTCAACAGGATTGCAATCAACCAGTCCAACGAAAATCCGAAAGACTTAAAAGACAACCGTCCTATTTAAAGGACTATATAACTACACCGTAATTAAGAAGCCAGGGGGAAGGGGTGTTGTGTATGTACCATAGTGAATAAAGTATGAGCTTGAGGTAAAGTGCAGGGTTCTGGCCCTGCACTTCTGATTGGCTGTTAGGCGGCCAGATCGGATTGGTTAGTTCTTAGGAATCCGATTGGCCCTTAACAGAGGATTATCATTGGTTTAAAGAGCTAGCGTTCATAGCTCGCTATTGGACAATTCTCACAAAGGTTGCCTATATAAGGCAGAGTTCACTGTTATTGTTTTGAGAAGTCACTATGCAATAGAGCTGAAAGTTCACATTCAAAGACTGTCTCCATTTACTCCAACCCATGTCCACGTACTTAACAAAAGGTATTTCTAAATTCAGATCATAAGTATCTAGCTGATGTCTGGTCACAGAAGAAAGAGGCAAGATTGGCCTTTCATTCCAGGCCATGCCTATCCGTCAGGTGATTTGTAAAGTTAAAAAAAATTCTTCTGAGGACTCTGAGGAAAAAGTCTCTATATTTATTTTCTTTTTAATGTACCTGCACATGCTTCTTGAGTGTGTTAATGCATGAAAACCTTGAGGCCTTTCTCAAACTTAGTTGTTCTCCACATCCAAGGAGAGAACCTACTTCTGAAATGCACAGAAACTACTGCCCTTCTCATCTTCTGCGCAACATAGTGTGTCCATATTAGATAAGATGCTTTAATCACTTGCCCATTACTTTTGTTTCAAGACAGAGGAGCAGAGCTGAAGGGGAAAACAGTCTTTGCATCATCTCCCGAAACAGTCAACTCTCGTTTCAAGCAGCAGTTGCAAAGTGCTGTTTGAGCAACTAAGAATTTTTGGAATCACATGAGAATCATAATAATAAATAAAAACTTTACTGCAGTGAGATATCTTACCATCCATGTCATTTTTAATACAAAAAGATAAATATTGTAAGCCAAGCCAGACTTGATTTAAGAATTTTCTTTTTGCAAGCCACTCTGCCAGCAGGGTTGTTATCTCCATGATTTGCCTCAAAATAACAACACTGCAGAGATCTGGGAGCCAGAGAGATTCCACATAATAACAGTATTTTGTTTTCATTGCCTACCGATAAAAATAATCACCTGCTTTGCTTGACATCCCAGGTACCAACTGAGTGTAATTGACTGTTGTCCAAGTGGCAGTTGTCAATTGGCATTCCACAAACTGTCTCTTGCCAGCTCAGGGCTATCTGCAGAGAGGACCTGTGTGATTTATTGACAAAGGCAGCTTTGCTCTTCTGTCTGGAATTCGCTCTGCAATCATTCAGAATAGGGCAAGACTAAGCACGGCATTGGAACTGCTTGTTTTTTACCTTTATAAGTCAGCCCGGCAAAGAATCTTAAATTTGTCATGAAGCTATTCTTGGAGTGATGCTACGAAATTATCTGTAATGTAAAATGAAGGAGTTGCTTTAAATTTACTCAGGGCTTCCTTCAGTCTAGCTGCTTAGGGAGAGTGGGGCTAAATGCAGAGGGGCGAGAGAAAGGAGAGTTCTAGAATTAAATCTCTTTATATCCCTACCTTCTGCACCTCCCATAGTGCATAAAAGTGCTGAAACTGGTGACACACAACAGAGAATTAGACAAATTATTTTAAAAACTTCTAACTGGAGCAGCTCTAAAACACAGAAACATTAGAAAGCTCTTGGAGAGGAAATGCATTAAAAGGAGGGAGGAAGCAATGGGCTTAAAATATTGTTTTTCAAAGACCTATTTTTTTCTTTGCTTCTCTTATGCTTTTTTTTTCCTGGTCAAAAACACAGAACCACTTACAGAAGTGGGGGAGGGGAGTATCAAAGATTATTATCAGGAAACACTCTAGCTGGACCCTCCATATCCATTTTTTGGGGAAGCCAAAGAGCACTATGACAATTAAAAATAAAGGAAGATATAACTAGAACAACTATGCTACTTTTCATAAAATGATTATTCCTGCCTGCAAACTTCACCCAAAAATGCATACAAAGCATAGTGGAAATATCTACTTCTATAACTGTACTGCATCTTCTTGAGATACTATGAAGAGACAGTTTTGTTCTACTGGTTAAGGCACCAGGCTAGAAAGCAAGACATCGTGAGTTTCTAGTCCTGCCTTAGCTATGAAAACCAGCTTTGGACCAGTCACTTGCTCTCAGCCCAACCTATCTCACAGAGTAGTTATGGGGGGAAATAGGGGAAAGAATGTGTGTTGGATATATTTGCCACCTTAGATATATTTTGTAAAAAGAGGGGAGGCATGATAGAAATAAATAGAAATAAAAATAAAAATCTATGCCTCTCCTTTTGAATTACCATATTTTTCCAGATATAAGCTGATACTTTTTCTTTAAAATATTTACCTAAAAATGGAGGGGTGTATTATACATGGGGGGGGGGGCAAGAGGAGAACCGCAGTTGCGAAACTGCCAATAACTTATCTCTGCAAACTAGCCTCATGAGTGAAACAGAGACAATTGCAGAGATAAGCTAACCGGTTTCCTCCAATCATGTAACTGACGTCAGCTGATGCTGTGGAGACTGTGTAGCCAGTGCCCAGATGCAACAGGGACCGGTAATGTCAAAGTGTTCTGAGTAGTGGGGGGATTCAAGCAATTTAACAATTGGTTTGCCCAGGGTCAGGTTGGCCATCGTGGGAGGCATGGCCTATCCCCATCCTCCAGCTCCACTGCACATGCGGGATGAGCCTCTGGTGATGGCCAACCTGATCCTGGGCAAACTGGTTGTTAAATTAATCCTGGGTGCTGGGCTGCAATGGAGAAATGGGAAAAGAAGCAGCCAGCACGAAGGAAGGAGGAGGAGCAGGGAGAAGAAAGAGGGAAAGCAGCCTCCATCACTCGTGCCGTCTGCTCCATGGCCCATTTCTCAATTACAGCGCAGCACCATAGAGCTTGCCCCAACCACCACCGCCCAGATGCCTTCACTTCCCCCAAGCCTTTCTTTGCCTACCTGATCTACAACTCCCTCACATTTCTCACCATCGTGTGCAGGGAGTCAAGTTAAAATATTGATTTCTGAATTTGGGATAAGAAAAGTGAGGGAGCGCATCCTATACCTTGGGGCATCTTATAGATGGAAAAATATGGTAACTGTTATCCATTGCTTGCCAATCTACAACCTCAGGTTTTTATATGAACTTTTTATAGAGCAATAATTCTGATCAGTTATTTGTTTGATTATTAATCTACAAGGGTTAATGCTATGAGTTTTGTCTGAAATATTGTGTTCAGTCTTCACTCCTACCTCCATTTCAGAGCACCCAAAATGATTTAAAAATCCAATGTTATATGACCAGAATCCAATTCATATAAGAAGTTTTCTTGATCCCTCTTCTTACCTATTGGCTCCTCTCTACAAAAGATTAGCAGGAGGCAGTTGTAGATAGAGGTAAAGGAAGAATATGAAGGGATAGGTAGCTTGAAGCACACAGAAACTTTGGACTACAAGTCACATAAGTGGCAGTGACAGTGAAGGTTACCGAAATTATGAACTAAAATATCTGGAAGCCATGAAGTTATCACCATTGGGAATGGACATCATAAATGTAATCCACATTACATGGGCTGTTTACGATGAAACAATACAAATCTTTTATACAGTACATAGAAAATTGGCAAGATCTATTATGATATGGTGGGGAATACCCACAGAAAAACAGATTGAGTTTGGACAAACATACCAAATAGGGTATTTGAACTGATATGTACTATACTGCATTTAAAAAATTGCCTAAAAGAAGGAAATAAATGATTCAGCATTCAAATAAATATATTCTTTGCAATGTTTTTTTAAACACATCTAGTTTTGTTTATTTGTTTCAACTTGGCAACTACTGTACTAGTGGAAAAGACCAAAATCTCCTTCTTCCTTCCTTTTAAATCTGACTGCCTTGCCTATGTAAACAGATTTTTTGAAAAGCTGTAATCGTATAACTTCAAACAAACACTAAAACAAACAGGCTTATTTCGTTGGATTTTGAAAAGAAAAAAACATCCTCAGCTCATTCAGCTTTCTATTCCATAGAGAAAAGAGCACCAAGGATTTCTATTTCATTGCATCCTTAGGACATTATATAACTTGACAGCATTTTCTTATCCTTTGAGCAGGTTCAATAAATATAAAATGTTTAAATTATCCAAGATTTCTTAAAGTCTCTTTCTCATCAATGTTTTCCTTCATTAAGGTCATGTTTCTGGGGAAAAAATTCCTTTTCATTGGGTCCTGAAAATCTCCCCATGAGAAACAACTCTGTAGCAAGGTGTAACAAAGAAAAGGTAGAGTTATTCAATTATTTTTTCTGATTTAGTCTTCTCCAATGGATATGGATATGTTCGTCCATAAAATTGTGAGGTTTGAAATGATAGTGCAGGATTAAAGATGGAGATGGTTAGAAACATGGAAATATCTACCATGTTTCTCACAAAATATGGCCGCGCCTTGTTTGTTTTTGAGCCCTGAAAAAACAGCTAGGACGTCTTTTCTGGGGTGAATTAATTTCCCCACCACCACACACCAGTGCCATATCCAGCAACAGCATCTGAGTTGCTCCTGCTTTTCCCCGTAATAACAGGAAAAAAAAGATTTTGAGGTACCTGGGAGCACCTGGGAGCGCCACACACTGCAGTTTAATCCTGAACAGTTGGGGGATTGTGAGAAGAGCCGAGAGAGCATCTCTGCTGCTGCTACCCTTGGTGCTCCAGCGTCAGGCTCTGCAAGTTGGCAAAAGTCCCGGTGCACAGCCTATTCCTGCATTCCAAGCGCCCAGGCCGAGCTGCAGCTATCCCTCTCTCACCAGTGCCATCTCCAATAAGAGCGGCAGCACAGCGGGAACCATGGAAGTTATAGAGGCAGCTCCCCCACTCAAGAAGCAGCTGAAACGCTTTCATGGTTCCCACCACTGCTGCCGCGTTATTGGAGATGGTGCTGGCGAGAGAGGGACAGCTGCAGCTTGGCCTGGACACTTGGAATGCAGGAATGGGCTGTGCACCGGGACTTTTGCAAACTTGCACAGCCCTAAGCTGGAGAACCAAGGGTAGCAGCAGCAGAGATGCTCGTTCGGCTCTTCTCACGCCCACCCAGCCGCTTGGGATTAAACCAAAACGCAGCATGCGGCGTTCCCAGGTACCTCAAAATGTTTTTTTTTCTTGTTGTTACGGGGAAGGGGGAAAAGTGGGAGCTATTCAGATGCTGTTGTTGGAGACAGTGCTGGTGAGAGAGGTGCCAGCACCAGTGGGAACCATGGAAGCTATGGAGGCCTGAGAAGCGGCTGAAATGCTACCGGACATCTATGCTGATGCCACCCGCCTGCTGACCTGGGTAAGGGAAGGATAAGGAAACCCTCCGTGCTCCACCATGGTGTTAGGAGCAGCTGATGGTGAGGCGTAGCTGCCTGCGGGGCACTCCTAATGGCAAGTTCTCCCCACCTACCCCCCCCCCCCAATTTTGCATGCTTTAAACTAGGCCTAAATTTGGGGGCAGGGGCTTAATTTCATTTTATGCCTAGAAAACATGCTGGGTCTTCCTATGGGGGGGTGTATTGTTGGAGAAACACGGTAATAGTTTGGAATCAGTTTAAATCTCTCAATTTAGATAAACTCAAGTGCTGTGGAAACTTCAGTATTTCAAAGGACCATATGTGCAGATTCTTTGGAACAACCAGACCAACTTGAAGAAGCTGGAAAAGACTTCAAGAAGCCCTAGCCATATGATGATGATAATGATGATGATAATGAGATATATATATAACATTCCTATTTAAAGCAGCCTACCATCACCCAATGAATCCTTACTATGAATTTAAATTTTCATTTAGTGCAAAATCTGAAGAACTTGTTCTAAAGCTCTTGTTGCTAATAATGATTCTGATATGGGGCTTATAGATGGTGATGCTGAACCTTTATATATCATATCTGCAAAACGTGGCCATGGTGAAAGAGATGACTTAAAAGACCAAAAGTTACCCCTATCTTCAACAAGAGAGAAAGAGGAATATAGAAAACAGACTAGTCACTCTGCTGTGAGTAAAGATTCTAGAGCAGACCAGGGGTGGGATTCAAATTTTTTAACAACCGGTTCAGTGGGTGTGGCTAAGTTGGTGAGCATGGCGTGGTGGTCATGTTATTGGCTGGGCATGGCCAACTCAATATCACTCACATCGAGGCACGGATCTCCTCACCTGGCCTCTATGACTGTGAGGATGCTGCAAACAGTCATGTGAAAAATGGTCATAAGTCACTTTTTTCACTGCCATTGTAACTTTGTACAAGCAAAGTACCAGCAAAGGAGGGATAAAAAACTCCAGAGAAGTTCCTGAGACAGGAAATCTAGCCCTGCCAAGAATGTAATAAGGGTTAATGGAGAGGCAGTTTCTGTATGCAACACCAGAATGTTTCCTTCCTGCCTTCCTTACAGGATTAGGCCAGTAATTTCTTTTAACAACCAGTTCTCTGAACTGCTTAGAATGTTAACAACCGGTTCTAGCAAATGGGTGTGAACTGGTAGAATCCCACCCCTGGAGCAGACCATAAAGTTTTAGAAACACCTAAAATAGAATGGAGTTAATTACTAAAAATCAGTATGGATTTGTCAAGAACAAGTCTTGTCCAAATCACTGTATGCCAATTTTTATGAGTTAATTTCCTTAATAGATTCATGGAACTTCCATAGATACCTTGAGTTCTGCAAAGCATTTAACAAAATCCTCCATTCCAATTACCAAGCAGTTAAATGCCAGCTGGATGGCAGGGCAATTGAGTGTATATACAGCTGGTTCAAAATTCATACTCATCTATCATTATCATGACGTACTTCATCAAACTATAGCAAAGTATAAGTGGTGTGCTATAAGGTTATTTTTCAATATTTTCCATAAATGGTTTGGATGAAGAGGCAGAGGGAATACTTATTACATTTGCAGGTGACACACGAATGGGTGAAATGATTAATACTTTGGAAGAAACAAACAAGAAAGAAAATGATTTTGATAGATTAGAGAAATAGATTGAAAGTAACAGAATGAAATTTAACAGTTCTTCACTTAGGAAACAAAAAGCAAATACACAGACAGGCAAACAGGATACAGTACTTGCTTCATAATAGTAATTACAAAAAGAGCAAGAAAAAGCAGGTGGAATTTTAGACTATAACAATTGTATACAGTAATCTCCAAATCATAAGATGTAGTACTTTCAAATTCTTTTGCATAGGCAAGATTCCACTTCAGATATCCTGCTATAGACTATGATAGAAAGAATATAGGAGTTAAACTATGATGGCAAAAAAATTATGAATCTGATAATCCCTTTTCCAACTAACACATTTTGTTAAAAAACATAAGCTTTGACAAGCTCCGGATCACTTCAATAGATGCATAGAGTTGTTTGACTAATGTAGGATATAAATCAAGGTGAGGAAAAAAGAATGCGGTGTAACCTGCATCTGAAAAAAAAAACCCTATCTTTCCTCCCTTTACCACTACCTCTCTCTTGCATACAGTTTAGGTCCTATATGTGCCTAGCCACTCTGTGCATCTGTTGAAGAAAGTTGCACTACAGGAAAGTTTAAAGAAGTTACCACCAGACTGCCAATTCCTTTGTCATCCCAAGTACTGTGTTCATTTGAGTCACAATACATTAGCAAGGATGCAGAGGAACTGGGAAAGGTTCAGACAAGGGTAACAAGAAAGACTGAGGTTGTAGAAACTACACCCTATGAAAAGGGATTGAAGGAGATCACTGAAAGATGAAAGAATATGATAATAGCATTCAAAAATCTGAAAAGATTTCACAGAGAAAGTGAAGATCTATAATTTAAACTTCCACTATGTGGGACACAAAATAAAGGGGTTAAGTTACAGAAAACCAAATTACAATTTAGAAAATAATTTCTTGCAAGAGCTATTCAACTATACTAATGGCGGCACAAATTGCATTGGAGCAGGCTTGGAAGATGTCCACCACACCATCTAATAACGTTATACTTCATAAAATTTTAGAATGTGCAGAGATGGATAGGCTCATGCTGAAATTAAAGGATAAGGAGGACTCAGAGTATTATTTAATTTGGAACATTTGGTATCAACGGTTAGACAGTAAAGTACAATAAAGAAAGGTCACAAACAGAATTAAAAAGAAGAAGAAAGGGAAATAAAATTGGAATACTAACAAACAGACAGGATGAGGGAGAAATTGTAGAAATTGAGGAACTGCTAGGGGGAAAAAGTGAGATTTAGATAGATATCCTGATTAAGATTTATAATTACCCAGATTTACTATAGAAATATATAGAAATATGCAATAATGAATGATAAAAATGTATTCCCTTCCTCCCCACGATATATTAAACTATAGCACATAGACTATAAATACCTCTGGTGTTTGTTTTAGATATACATACATATATTAAGTGTCAATATGATTTTTTTTTCTCTTTTTACTGAATTAGTGACCTATAAAGATGATATAGCTTCGTTTATTAACATTAAGAATTGTGAATCGATACAGTTAATATGCTTTAAAAACCTGTTAAATTCTATGCGTACATATGGCAATTAGTGTACTGCCAAGAAAATGATATTGTAAGATGTCAATATAATTTCTATTACAGAAGCTTTTGTAAATCTTTTTAATATTTTGCTTTTTGTAAACTTTTTAATATCTTGAACTTTAATAAAGTATTTTTTTAAGTTTAAAAAAAGCTATTCAACTGTGGAATCACTTCATCAGAAAGTTATCTTCAGGGGTTGGACAACTGTTGGCTGAGGATGTTTTAATTTAGATTCCTGTTCTTAGTGAATGGCTTGTTCTAATGCCCTAAACAACCCATTCTGCAGTATAATCCTCATCAGAATCACTTTTTGTAGATCAAAAAATCCCATCCCATTCCTACAGATCATATGGATTTTTAACAATTAATTGTCATTACAAACTTTCATAATTATTTTTTTTCCCTACCGGAATATGAAGACTATGTTTCTGTTTGAGATTTGATTCCAAAGAGAAACTTCTTTCTGATTTTCTTTCCTTTTAGAGAATGGCAATCCTCTTTTCCTAACTTCACTTTCCTTGGACAAACTCCGAGCAAAACATTGTAGGGAAAACTTTCCTTATTCTTAACTGAGGGAGGACAGTCCTCCTTTGAGCTCAGCTACACAGACTACACAGCAGAAATTTTGCTTCTTATTGGAAGTAACAAATTTCTCACAAAGAAAAGTTGCTGTCTTTGTAACAGTTGGAGAAAATTTTCATGGGGATTTCTGGAATGCAAATTCTTTCTGTTCTACTTGTGATGCATTTATAATTAAGAGAAACAATCTTGTTACTGTTGACCTTATTTTAGCAAGCTGTTTTATCTTCTTTTTTCCCCCTTTTTCATTGTTGTGATGATTATTAAGGATGAAGTTATTATTGTTGCATTAATACTGTTAGATCTATTTAACATACTTTCCTTTCCACTAATTAGTTGAGCACTATAAAGTTACTCTAACTTTTTCCATGGTAGAAGATGGAAGGTGAAAAGAGAAGGACCTTATATTTCCTTGCAATGTTCAAGGGCTTCTTTTGTTTCAGAATAAACAAAGAAAACAATTCCTACACAAGGATTTGACTTTTCCTTTCCCTCCATTCAGATGTCCAGTGATAATTTTTCTCTGTGATGTTTATCCTCTCCTCCAGGTTTATTTTATTTTTATTTCCTTCTTCCATTCTCTTCCTCCAAATCAGGCAGTCAAAAATGAAGCCAACTGCCCTGATTTAAATTCTTTCCCATCATTTCCACCTCCTTTTCCATACCATGGGCCAAGAAATTTTCCTCCTCCAGTCATAATCTATTGCCAGTAAATTCTTCCTGAAAACCATGTTCAGCTTATAGAAAAAAAAACTTGGTCGAATTTTCTCTGTGAAAAGAACATTCCAGACCTTTTGAAACAAAGAATAACAATAACCACCACTGCAGGGGTTTTTTTGTTTTATATATAAGGTTGTAGTCAAAGTTCCAACAAACTTTCTAATCAATAGTTTGCTACTTCCTTCCTTTTTTGATCAAGTTGTTCAAAAAATTATAGGCATCATGGCAAGACTTTTTACCCTCTATTGATTATTATTGGTTATTATTGTTTTTTTTTTAATTCTGATCAAAATTCATTGAAATATTCTTTTGAAGCTCTGTAGAGCAATAGTACTTAGACTTATATACAACTTCACAGTGCTTTACAGCCCTCTCTAAGCAATTTACATATTGCCCCCAACAATCTGGGTCCTCATTTTACTGATCTCGGAAGGATGGAAGGCTGAGTCAACCTTGAGCCTGGCGATTCGAACTGCCAAATTGCAGGCAGCCGGCAGTTAGCAGAATTAGCCTGCAATACTGCATTCTAACCACTGCACCACCATGGCCCAATGACTATGTGTCTAGTCATATACACATAAACACACACACACACACACATACAGTAATTTACCTAGGTTAATACCACCCTTTAAAAAATTATTTGCCCCTCTGTGAGATTTTTCTAAGTTTCTGCAAGATCCATACCACTGAATATGCAGTTATATTAACAGCTACATTAAGGGAGCCTGAATGAACAAATGACACCGCTTTATGCTGTTGATGCATAAAAGGTCTTTAAATAATTGCATCAGATCATATACTCATGATTCTTCAGATAAATTAGCTCACTTTATGGGTCAAATCTTCTTATTATTCCACCTGAAATATCAGAAAGGAAAAATTATGAGAGTGCTAATAAAAAATAATCTAGCTGATGCAGCAATTTAAATTACTAGTTAATAATATGAGCAATACAATGCAATTTTATGAGCAGTAAATTAGTTATGTGTGCTATCAATTGGTGTCATTTTTCATTTATAGAAGAATTCTTTTTTATCACTGTGCCAATTCTTCTTTTGCCTCTTTATCTCAAATCTTACTGGATGTCATTTTTAGATTAATTTAGTTTCTCATTTTCTGACTATGGATTTATTTGGCTCATTGCTTCATTAGTTCACAAATATAGTAAAACAAAGATATACAAAAATGTATATACAGTGCTTTGCATTTCTTGATACAGTTTTCTATTCCCTTTCTTAGTATGCAATTGTACAAGTGACTTTTCCATAATATTGCAACTTTGTATAACTTTTTCCTGCCTGCACCTTATATGTGCACATCTTTGATCTGCAAGCTGCAAAAATTCTGAATCTGCAAAATTTTGAAACTGCAGATTTTGCCATGCAAATTTACGTGTGTGTGTGTGTGTGTGTGTGTGTGATATTTGAACCAAGCACATTTCTCCCTTGAGTCAGAGAAATGTACTATATTTGCTTTCATTTAGAAAATGTACTTTAGAAGACAGTCCCATTGTCAAACATGCCCTGAATCCACAGTAAAAGCAATTTTAGATTTCATAATAAAATTGAGGTTCAAAATAATTAGGAGATGAGAGATAAGAAAAAGAGGAACACGATGTTCAATTAGTATTCTTTTTAAACTGCCACAACTTCTTATACAGTTTAAGCTACAAAAGGAAAAAAGACAGAAAGCCAAGACAGAAAGGTAACTAGACTTCTAGTTTTCTATCATTTGCTAATCTAGATTAGTTTGTGTGAAGCCTGACCTGGAGATTTATTTGCTTGCAAGCCATATCTGCTTCTCAGGTTAAAGATAATTATTTAGGGTGACATAGAAGATGCATACATTTTTGCATATATTCAAGAAAGATGAATGCAAACATTGATATCAGGGAAAGTTAAATACAACACTGGACAAAGACGTTTTAATTTATTTCCTGGCAGAGCTTTTCCATAAAATACTTGAATGTATAATCTACTAAATATGCATAACAGCAGATAGACTACCTCTTCTTAAAACTTGTCAGTTCATACTGGCCAGACCAAAAGGTGGGGAAGCACATTTCTTTGTTTTTTACTCACAGGCAATTCTATATCCATTTAAAACAGAAGGTAACTTCCACAGAATGGGCAGGAAACCATTTCTAGAAGAAAGAAACAGCTGATATTAGAAGGAACAGATCCGACATCCAGCCTTTGCTTATCAATGGAGACCGAGTGGAGCAAGTGACCAGTTTTAAGTTTCTGGGTGTTACCATAAAAGAGGACCTGACCTGGGTTGCTCACATTGCAGCACTGGTCAAAAGGGCCCAGCAGAGATTATACTACCCAAGACTTCCCAGAAAACAACAACTGAATGAAAAACTGCTGGTGACCTTCTACCACTACACCATAAAGAGCATTTTAACTTACTGCAGATTTGTATGGTTTGCCAATTACACAGTGGCAGATAGGAAAGCACTCCAGTGGCTTAATGCCATTGCCCAGAAGATCATTGATTGCCCTCTCCCCTGTTTGGAAGAGCTTTATAGCTCCCACTGCCTTAACAAAGTTCAAAACATTCTCAAAGATCCATCTCATCCTGGGAATCCTTTTTTTGGACTATTACCATCTGGCAGACAGTACAGAATAATAAAACAAGTACAAATAGGCTGAAAAACAGCTTCTATCCCAGGGCAGTAGCTCTTTTGAATTCTGATGTATAGTGCAGTATTGGTGCGGTGTTGGGGTTTTTCGGTTCAATGTGTGGCGGGTGAAGGATGTGTGTTTGTGTTTATTTTCATGGTCACGATGTGCACTGAAGATGGTGTTTGATTTTGTTGTAGAGGTGCAATGACAATAAAGTAAAGTAAAGTAAACTAAGTCTGTAGAGATTCTCAGTCATCCAGATAATGATTGTCCCAAAGGTGCTTTTTCAGGAGACAACTGGACTTTCTTGTTTTTTCTTTGAAGACGTTTCCCCTTCTCATCCAAGAAGCTTCTTCAGCTCTGACAGGATGTTTCACTTCTCCTTCCATTCCTCACTATTCCGAGAAGCAAAATGTCTTCAAAGAAAAATCAAGGAAATCTAGTTGCCTCCTGAAAAAGCACCCTTGGGACAGCTGATATTGTCTTCAATTAATCCACCTTCAAACTGATCCGAGGACAAAAACATTTTCTTCTATTACATTGTCTTGTGTACTCCTGCCACTAAAACAGTATGTTTCAGTTTGTTGCAAACTTCTTTAGTTAGTTCATGGATCACTGCCTTGTTGTGGCAAAAGGGCTTGCATAGCACAATGAAGCTATGAGTTCTGCCATGCAGGGCCACCCAAGACAGAAAAGTCCTAGCAGAAAAGTCCTAGCACAAAATGTGATCCACTAGAGAAGGAAACGGCAACCCACCCCAGTATCTTTGACATGAAAATCCCATGGACAGTACCAAAAGACAAAAAGATATGATGCTGGATGATGACCCCTCAGGTGGGAAGGTGTCCAATATGCTACTGGGCTAGTACTAGTAGCACCAGAAAGAATGAAGTGACTGGGGCAAAGCTGAAAGGACACTCAGCTGTGGATGTATTTGGTGGTGAAAGGAAAGTCCTATGCTGCAAAGATCTATACTCCATAGGAACCTGGAATGTAAGATCCATGAATCAAGGCAAGCTGGATGTGGTCAAACTAGAAATGCCAAGACTGAACATCGACATCTTATAAATCAGTGAACTGAAATGGACAGGAATGGGTGAATTTAACCATCAAGTATACTACTGCAGTCAAGAATCCTTCAGAAGAAAGGAATAGCCTTCATAGTCAACAAAAGAGTAGGAAAAGCAGTACTGGGATACAATCCCCAAAATGACAGAATGATCTCAGTTTGAATCCAAGGCAAATCATTCAACATCACAGTAGTCCAAGTCTATGCCCCAACCACTGGTGCCAAAGAGGATAAACTTGATTGGTTCTATGAAGCCCTACAACACCATCTAGAACCGTGGTAGCCAACTGGTGGGCTGTGGGCCACTGGTGGTCTGCGAGAAAATTTTGGTGGTCCGCAGAGAAGTATCACTCCCCAGAGCACCCCCCAAAGCAATTAATCCAGGCTGCGTGGGAAAATAAGGCTGCGCCGCCAGCATGGCCTGCAGGAACCCTCCCTGCCCACACACTCCAAACTTGCCTGCTAAGTTGCTATTTTTCCTCTTTTTTTTTTGACCATCAGCTGTTCTACTGTGCCAAGAGATTTAGATTAGCTAGAAAGCTGAAACCATTGGATTTCTTGCTTTCTAGCTAATTTTTAGATCTTTGGCTTTGCTTAAAAGCAGAGCCGAACCTTCCTTAAGACTGAAGCTTCTATTACTAAGTGCAGACTCAGGTAGCCAATGGCAGAAAGATAGATCTCTGAATGAATCTGTGATTTTGTGAGCACTCAATCTACCTGCCTGCTTTGCCTGATTTTGGGTAAAAGTTGCTCTTTTTTTATAAAAAAAATCAATATTTACATTCATGATGTGTTGTGAGTTAATTTTGTGAGTTTACTTGCTAGCAAATTTTATGAGTTTGCTTGCAAGCAAATTTTATGTGACAGACTTAGGTAGCCAATGGCAGAAAGATAGATCTCTGAGTGAATCTGTGATTTTATGAGCAACTCAATCTGCCTGCCTGCTTTGCCTGATTTTGGGTAAAAGTAACTCTTTTTTATAAATAAATAAATATTTATAATATTTACATACAAGCCATGCCCATCCAGTCACATGGCCACTAAGCCATGCCCAGTCAGCAAGCCACATCCACCCAGTCACATGACCACCAAGCCACACCCACAAATTAGGCCACACCTACAGAACTGGTGGTTAAGAAATTTGAATCCCACCCCTAGTTAAGCCCAGGGTGTTATGTGGCAGGTGCCTGTCTGCATTCTAAGCTCCCAGTGCAGTTTCACTTCTTCATTTTCTATGACTTTCTCTATTTTATGATCCCACCAATTGTTGTTGTTGTTGTTGTTGTTGTTGTTGTTGTTGTTGTTAATTCCTGGAGGAAAATAACAAAGGTTAACTTCTAATAACTGCAAATCCACACATATTCTCTTGTTCTATCTTCTATACTGTTCAATTCCAAGACTAATTTCAGCTATCATTTCAATGTTTAAAAAGTTTAATTAGGTAAGTGATGTCCTCATATTGGCCACCACTGTACATCTGTCATATATATGTGTGTAATATCCTGTCAAAGACTTTCACATCATTTCAAAAAGTTATCTACTATAAATAAAACTTCAATTGCCTCAAAGGGCAGCTGGCATTCCCTTCTTCTATGATTTTTTTAAAATTTATTTCTGTCCAGCCTATAGTTCTGCAAACTCCATAACAGGGGAAATGGCTACTTCAATTCAAAAGCCACAATCAATAGAAAGGGATGATGGGGATTCAACAGTCCCAAATGAAATGTATTTTTAGTTTGGAAAGAAAGCCCCAATACTTTAAGATATTTTGAGCATAGTTACCATGGAAAAGAAGCATACCAAGAAAACACCATGGTGATTTTGATTATGTTAACAATGAAGCCCGCCAAATTTGAGACAGATAGGTGCATGAGTTTTCAGGAAGTGTGCAAGAAAAGATAACAGATAACAGATAATCAGAGTTGGAAGGGACCTTGTAGGCCATCTAGTCCAACCCCCCCACCCAAGCAGGAGACCCTACACCGTTTCTGTCCAATCTCTTCTTGAAAGTCTCAAGTGATGGCGCTCCCACAACTCTGTTTTTATTATATGTAATTTGAACAACTATTTCTCACTAACAGTTTAGGAAGGATAAATTGGGGCGGAGGATATCTTTTGCTTTGTTTTTGTTAGTTGTTTGGATTTTCAATATAAATCTTTGTCCCCTGGAGAAAATGTCTTTATTACATATAAAAAAAACAATCTCTACATTATCAGAGAAGAAAATTAAAGTGGATTATTGCTTTCTGCACACACTATTTCTTCTTCTTTTTGCTTTTAAAGAGATGAGCATTATGTCATAGCACATTACTGTCTGTATCTGAAGTATCATAATCCAAATGCAATATTATTTCCTGGCCTGTTTGTGAAAGCCAGTTCTACTTAGATTAACGAGTAAAAGAATTACATTCAAATTACTTTAACTCAGCCCAAGTCTCATTTACTACTTTATAAACTATTCCTCATTAGCATGCTCGGGTATAAAACAAAGGCTTCATAATGAGATATACAAATTGGCATATTGTAAGCCAATGTTCTAAAGCCATTGAAGAAGGTACATTCTGTTCAGATGAGCATCCGCATGTTTATGAATGGCAAATATGGGAGGTTTTGATATTGTTCTTGCAGACATGCTAATTTCCACTCAAGCTGTGATCTTGTGCCACATGCAGTCTGCCTATTCAGAGTTAATGAATTGCGAGTGGAATATATTTAGCTTAATACTTAACATGGATGGAAACCAAATGATTATCATTTTGAAGGGAAATAAGCTCAGACTGTACTTTATGTATTTTATTCCTCAAATGTGCATCTGGGGAAATGGTGTGTGTATACATACGTACATAATGAAGCATACATGAATGCAATGATGTAGATAAATTCTATGTATCAAGACATATTCTCATTACCAGGCTGGAAACCAGGAGACTGTGAGTTCTAGTTCTGTAGATACATTGTAGGATGTAGGAAGCATACTCAGGGTCAGCCATAAAGAACTCAGATGCTTATACACTAATGCTCAAAGTTTGAGGAAAGAGGGTAAACTTGAAGTACTAGTACACAAGGGAAGGTATGATATAGTTGCCATCATCAAAACTTGGTGGAATGGAATGTACCAATGGAAGGATATCCCAAAGGTGATTTTTCAGGAGGAAAATGGACTTCTTTGGTTTTTCTTTGAGACTATAGGAACCAGGAGCATTATTTAGGGCACAGATAATCTTCCAAATGCTTCAGTGATCCTCTAAAAGGATGGACCTAATTCTCCCCAACACAGAAGAAATGATAGAGGGGGTTGGAGTTGCAGGAACTTTGGGGGAGTGTCAGCATGTCATATTGAAAATCAATATAATGCATACGCAAGCAATAGAACATAATCAAACCAGTGTTTTAGACTTTAAAAGAGCTGATTTCAACAAATTTAGAAAGATCTTGGGAAGGATTCCATGGACAAAAATCTTAAAGGAAAATGTGATGACCCAGGGTGGGATACAAAATAAACACAGTCACAAAAAACAGGTGAAGCCCCTTTTATTCCTTCACTTTGCTTTCAAGCTCCAAATATCATTGACTGGAGACAAAAAAAAAATCCCACACAAGCAGTTACAAGAAGGAGGAAATGCCGTTTAATTTATAAAGAGTAAAAAACAATGCAAACCAGGCAAAATAAGGTCTTGAAGATGTCCACAGATTTGTTTGCTTGTTTGTTTGTTTGATTTGTCAATCGCTTACAAAATAATAGGTATAAGTATATACATAGTTATGAAGACATGAAATGGGTACAAAAAGAAAAATAAAATAAACAATAGGACAGGGAGATAGGCACGTTGGTGCGCTTATGCACACTCCCTACCGACCTCTTAAGAAAGGGATGAGGTCAATAGTAGACAGTCTAAGGTTAAAGTTTTGGGGTTTGGGGAAGAAACCACAGAGTCAGGTAGAGTATTCCAGACATTGACCACTCTGTTGCTGAAGTCCTGCAATCAAGTTTGGTGTGGTTAACCTTCAGTTTGTATCTATTGTGTGGTCTTGTGTTGTTATGGTTGAAGCTGAAGTATTCATTGACAGGTAAGTCATTGCAATGTATGATTTTATATACCATACTTAGATCAGACCGAAGGCAGCGTGGTTCTAGGTTTTCTAGGTCTAGAATTTCAAGTCTGGTGGCATAAGGTATTCTGCAATGAGTAGACGAGTGGAGAACTCTTCTTGTGAAATATTTCTGGTTTCTCTTTCTGAGTCTCTTCCCTCCACCTCATGTTTTGTTGTCTTTGTATTTGTTTAAGTCTGCATAAATTGAGTGCCAAATTCCAGATGGGAGCATCTCCCAGTGACATGACCAATTATAACAGTTTTGTATAAAACCAAAAATTGCTTCCAGTTTTTGGCAAAACCACATCTTACTGAATATTTAATAATGGTGGTGTTCATTTAACGACTTCGGTATTTATTTAATGATTGCTATGTTCACTTAATAACTGCCGCAAAAATCATGGGACCAACCCATTTTATTACTGTCAGCAACATTTGACCATAATAGGCAAATTCAATTACAGTCATATGACTTTATACCTCTCTAAATAATATATAATATTCCCTAAATTAATACAGAATACAGTATGTGTTAATATACACAACAAAGGTAGCCCTTCTGCAACTTTGAAGAGAAGGTGTCTTCTGAGATGCAATTTTATGTTTGCTAACCAGAGAGTAAATTTCATTAAGCTCAGTAGCTCTTACCTCTAAGTAAATCTGTATGGTAAGCATGGTAATTATGTAAGCAGCACATTATTCTATTTTCATATCCTAATTTTCCCCGCTAGGAATTGAAATTACAGTTTGTCACAGTATGAAATTAAAAAGCCCTACTCCTTCCTTTCTGAGCAGCAATTTTCAAATCAAAAATTGCATTTTTATTTGAATATTCTTAGATTAAGAGTGCATGAATGCTTTTTGTTCTTACTGTGTGCAGGTTTGACTTCCTTTCAGCCACTGCCAGCAGTAAAAAGTGTTTAAACAACTTGCTACTCATTAATTACCCAATGGAAAACATTTCCCTACTGTATATCTTGAACTAGGCAAATACTACATGATTAATTCACCCATTTTTTAAGAGTATAATTCTTGAGAAATTATATCTTCATATCACCATTAGAAGCATAGCTTTCTCTTTCATTATTTATTCTTATCATACTTCCCAAATTTCAATGAAAAATAAAAATAAAATAGAAGGGATGGTTTTATTTCACTAAACAAAATCAATCCAAGTTAAGAAATATGTATACAGTTTTTTAGTTTTGTGATGTCTTTTTCTGACTGTTAATCCTCAGTTTTATTTATTTCTATTTATAATGGAAAGTTACATGTCAGAAATGTTAGGGAAATTTACAAGATAATCTCTGAGTAAATTTACAAGTAATGTTTACAGCTAGATACAACTACAGTACTCCAATACAAAACTGTCAGAATTCCAGCGATCATCCTAATTAAATCATGAGCCTTGAGCCAAATGTCAAAAGCTTCAAAGAATTCATTAGGAGCAACATATTGGCATGACCTGGATGTAGTCGATTATGAGACATGTAATTCACTGTCACCTTTTACCTTGGTTTCCCCCCACCCCTCTGGGTATATCATAATTCATATTCTCCAATGAAATATGTCCATAGCCAAGAGTCATCAATATGTTCTCCAATTGGAGTTTTGCACGGCAGAAACTCCAGTCAGTTAATATAATATTTGCATGGTATGCATGGAATGTACTTTCGCTTCCAAACTGCTGCATGCTCATTCAAACTCCTTGTCATGCCTCTGGTGGAGACTGACTTGAGGGAGAGGAGGAACAGGCGACAGGGAGTGGAACTGTGGCTCCAGAGGTGCTAGAGGATGCTGGGGAAGGGCAGAAGCCAGCTGAGCAGTGAGAGGAGGACCCAGGCCCATCCCCTATCCATCCTAGGGCATGCAAGGATGAGAGGATAAGGGAGAGATGTAAACTACAGGGGAGGAGAGTCCCTTGATCCTCTTCAGGGGCTGCAGCTGTGACAACTAGATAAGAGGACAAACATGCGTACAGGCTGATGCTGGTAACAAAGCATGGAAATATCTCCAGTTTATTGTTCCTCTGAGTTTGGCGTCCTTCCCTTCCCTTCTGATATCTGTGGATGTCTTCAAGCCCTTATCTTGCCTGCTTTGCATTGTTTTTTACTCTTTATAAATTAAATGGCATTTCCTCCTGCTTGTAACTCCTTGTGTGAGGTTTTTGTCTCCAGTCAAAGATATTTGGAGCTTGAAAGCAAAGTAAAGGAATAAAAGGGGCTTCACCTGTTTTTTGTGACTATGTTTATTTTGTATCTCATCCTGGGTCATCACACTCCTTTTCCCCCAACCTTTCTGTTGGCAACTATAAAACAGGAATAGAAAATGTTTTTAATAAATGTATTTGTACATACAGTTAGTCCTTGCCTTACAACAAGTTTAAAGTTACAACAGCATTGAAAAAAGTGACTTATGACCATTTTTCACAAAAAGTTACAACAGTAGTAAAAAAAAGTGACTTATGACCATATCGGCATCCCCATGGTCACATGATTTACATTTGTTGCTTGACTCACAGTGATGACAGTTGCAGTGCCTTGGCGTCATGTGATCCCCTTCTGCAACCTTCTGACAAGCAAACTCAACAGGGAAACCAGCTGTATTTAACAACCGTGTTACTATTTTAACAACTGAAGTCGTTGTTTGAAGACATTTTCTGTGGTCATAATGCACAGCAAAGCACACGGAATCTGTCACTGTTGTACCTATTAATTTACTCACATTTGCATGTTTTCAGATGGCTAGGTGAAGTGGGAAATGAGGGGATGCCCCGGGCACTGCAGGAGTTCAGAGGGCAAAACTCCAGGTGGAGGGTGGATGCTTTCTCTTGATTATCCCGAGGAGACCACTCATTGGATGGTGTCATGTATGTTCTCAGTGTTTCAACATCATCATCACTAGAAAAGATAGATATGTATAAATAAACTTCAAAGAACTTTGTGAAGCATTGGAGAGTGAAAACAACACAGTGTGGAAGTATCCTTGGCTTTTCTTTTTATTTCTGTGAGTAAAACTAAAGTAAATAATTACAAACTGTTACTGGTAAGGAGAGCAAGTCAAATCAGCAAACCTTCTTGAGTTATGCCTCTTGCAGTTGTTGCGTTGCCTCTATATTGTGGTTTCTCTTGCCCACTACATGGCTGTGTGGAACAAAACGGAGCTCTTTGTATATTTTCCACACTGCTGCAATAGAAGACAGGGATTGGTGGCAGCTCTGGTGGTCTTTCATGTTCTTTTACTACTTTGTCTTTCCTATGGAAATCTTTAAAGACTTAAAAGGCTATGTTTAAAACCATTATGGTCTAAAAGAGGGAATGTTTTCTAGCTTTCATGTTCCTTCCTTAGGCAATTCTGTTTAAGGTTTCAGATCTGACTGTCTTGGGAAAATGCAAGGAAAAGCAACAGAGTTGGTGTTTTTATTAATGATACCCTCCTGTCCCCTGCTGGTATAATTGTGAAATGACAGGTTTGTGATCATTGTGTTGACCTTATATATAAGTGGATTTTAGTATTGTGAACTAATGGCATTGTGGATAAATGTCAGAGCTACATTTTTTTAAAATGCAAATTTCTACAACTTTGAAAAATAACTTAAATGATACAGTAATTAAATGATACAGTAATAAACAGTGGGCAGGCAATAAATAAACTCAAGCAATCACATTTTCATTATCATAATAAATTGGCATAAAAATATGGGATACAAACAATCTTTTTTTAAAAAACTAAAAATTTTTTTTTAAAAAATTACACACAATTAAAAAACATAAAATACATTTATATATATTTACACACACACACACACACACACACACACATACATACACAAACTAAAACTATACAAAGAGGCAAAAATATTAGATAAATATAAAAAAGCATAGATGTTAATATAACCCAATTTCCACTGGTAATTTTTGAACAGTTCGCTCTTCACTTCAAAAAAAACATACACTTTAAACACAATTAGAAAACAGTTGTCTCAATGTGTCTACATTGTTGTAAAATTATTTTGGCTCCATCATTCTAATTTTTCTAATTTTCTGATTCTAAGGCTGCAATTAGAATAGAATAGAACAAAACTTTATTGTCACTTTAAATGCACACTAATCAGCATACATTAAAATGAAATTTCATTGCATTCAGCTCCCAAAGGATAACCATTATGCATGTACAGACACATATATGACCCAGAGGAACATCACAGTCTAGTTTGAATGTATTATCCTTGATTTACAGTATAATCCTATAATCTGGACAAGGTTAAATCCCACTTATTTCAATGAAACTTCTGCCAAAGGAGGAGAATGTAGCATTGTGATCTTGTCAGCATTCCATCACTGTTATTTACTGAAAACTTCTCATCCTAGACCATCTCTAGTTTTGCATGAAGTTAGAGACTGATTATGATAACTGCAAAAGCCCTGATGGGACACTAGTTAAGAAGTTGAACCAAAAGATGGAAGATCCAAGGTATAGCCTATCCTTAGCCACAGAAGCACATTTTGATTTTGGACCACTTTTTCTCTTTCAATTTACCACACAGAGTTGTTTTTGTGAGGGAAAATAGGAGGAGGTGTCCCAATATCTGGCTCCTGCTTGAATGGTAGGATATAAATCTTCCAATTTGCTTTTAGCAGTACCAAAATAGGCTGCCCAAACCTGTTGTTTTTCTGGCCTATTACCCATTTCCAGAACAGGACACAAACAGAGATATTTATTTCACCCGACCTCCAATTTTGGTCCAACTCTTCCCGCCATTGTTAGAAAATATGTCTCATACTAATAAAGTAAATGTAGGTATAATACACATCCTCATATCATGTTCTTTACCATACAAATAGTACTCAAGTTATGACCTATTGCTTAATTAACATTCCAAGTTATGACAGTCCTCTCCAAAAGCTACCTGTGACCTGGTTTCAAAATTACAGCTGCTGCAATGCCTCCATAGTGGTTGACCCTTACGACCAACCACAGAGACGCTACAATCAGGGGTAGGATTCTACCAGTTTGCACCTATTCACTAGAACCAGTTGTTAATAGTCTAAGCAGTTCAGAGAACTGGTTGTTAAAGAAATTACTGGCCTAATCCTGTAAGGAAGGCAGGAAGGAAACATTCTGGTGCTGCTTACAAAAACTTCCTCTTATTACATTCTTGGCAGGACTAGACTTCCTGTCTCAGGAACATTTCTGGAGCTTTTCCCCCTCCTTTGTTGGTACTTTGCTTGTGAGGAGTGACCATTCAAAGTTAAAATGGCACTGAAAAAAGTGATTTATGACCATTTTTCACGCTTGCAACTGTTGCAGCATCCCTACAGTCATGAGAGGCCAGGCAAGAAGATGCGTGCCTCGATGTGAGTGATATTGAGTTGGGCACACCCAGCCAATAACATGACCACCAAGCCATGCCCACAGAACCGGTTGTTAAAAAAATTGAATCCCACCCCTGGCTACAATGTCCCCTACACACAGAGAGAGAGACCTATCTCCCCCACCCACCCTGCTGGCTCTCCGCAGGCCTTGGCCTGCTCTCAACTTAGCAGCCTCAAGGCAGCCTAAAGTCAGGCGGAAGAAGCTACCTGCCTGTGGGATCTGTTAGAGCCTACTTCCCATCACACCACCCAAGAGACTTGCAGGACTTGTCCTGCTCCTCAGCCTTCTCCAGGGCCCAGCAACTCCCAACTTACCTTTCAGGTTTTTGCAGAGACCCATAGCCAATGTGATGCATTGGGAGGCTCAGCTTTCCTGCAGTGATTGTCTGCCTCATGGTAAACCTGTGCTCTTCTGCAAAGCAGGTACTACTGTTGTGAACCTGTAGGAGGTGCTATTTTTAAGGATGCTCCATAAATTGTATTTAATTTAAACAAGGGGTTTTTTTTAAGTATTTTTTTGTATCCTGCCTCATAAGTCCTGGCAGCAAACAGACCTAATATTCCTTTGTTCTATTTTCCACACAACAACAACCCTCTGAGATAGGTTGGCATGAGAGAGTGTGGCCCAAGGTAACTCAGCCAGTTTTCATGCCTAAGGACTCCTGTTTCTAGCCTAATCTCTTTAACCACTCGGCCAAACTGGCTAGTTCAGTGGGCATTTCATCTGCAATTGGAAGTTTGGTGGAGTTGTCTGTTCTACGACTTCTTGAAGCTCACTTTCTCTCGTAACTCAAATTTTCTATTTGTCTTCCTTCCTAAGAAGCTGAACTTCCCACCAGCTCATTTGGCAATACTTTTTTTCTTTGAAATGTTTCTATTATTTAATGCTGTTTGTAAAGAGCCATTGTTATCCCACTTACCTTTCTGAGATCACTTTCATAATTATTCCTGAATAGGAGACAATATTAAAATCACCATGGATTGTGATAATTAATAAAGCAGTCCTGATAAAAGAAATGTGGTGTTTTCTGCTAAGGCAATGATCATGTAAGAGAAAGTCACATACTTTGGGCTTATGAGGCAAGCGGGTGGCATGCTAGGAAAAACAACTAGAGGGAGGTAAAAGAAAGGAAGTCAATCAATAAAAATGAATGGACAGCGAGTTTTCGGAATGTTCCTCTGATGGCTTTAAAAAAATTGTTGCTCACAAGTGAATACTGAGAGTATTTGCATACACAATCACCAGATCTTAGCCTTAATCAATGGAATCTTCTTAACTATTTCAGGCCAATTTCATTTTCCATCCCATTGTATCTATACAAGCACAAACACACATGTACTATATAACATACACATCTATCTATCTATGTATCTATCTATCTATCTATCTGTCTGTCTATCTATGTATCTCTCTATCGCTATCTATCTATCACTATCTATCTATCTATCTATCTATTCCTATCATTCTCTTTTCTATGTATCTCTCTCTCCTATCTATCTACGGTATCTATCTGTCTGTCTATTATCTATCTATCTATCTATCTATCTATCTATCTATCTATCTATCTATCTATCTATCTACAGCATAGCATATGTGGCAATAGTTCTTTTGCTATTGATTGGGGATGTGATTGATTGATTGATTTATGTGATTTGTTTTGTCAATCACTTACAAGATAACAGTTAAGCATGTCTGAGTTCACTGGTAGCCTGATTTATAGATTAGTTAACAAGTGGTACCTTGCATTTTGCAAAGCTCCCTTCCCTTGATTTACCAGTAGGAACTTCCTGAGAATTGTAAATGAAGCATGGATTTCTGCAAAAGTTGCCATCACAGGAGGTGAAAGGGAAGCACACCAAAAAGTAAAGTAACTTATCCCAAGGTTTGATCGAGTATGATATAGAAGCAACATACATCCTATTATTTCTCTTATAATGATTGGTGCTTCAAAGGCAACAGACAATAAGTATACAGAGATTCATCACACAGATGCACAGAACAACCATCTTTTAGTAACTATATTTTTTACTTGAGAAGTGCCTTATCTAGGGTTCTGTTTTGATTTTTATGGGAAAAACAACAACACAGAGACTACCTAATCTGAATATCATGTACTTTTTACATTTTCTATGTAAAATGTTCTTGAAATGTGGCACATCCAGAAGGAGAGTTTCCTTTTGAAATACAGTCTGTTCACTCACTCCCCAGCATTTTCTTTTCCATGAAATTCCTGTTACGGTGGATTAAGTAAGAAGCGTATGACTCCGTAGCAAAGAAAGATGGGTCATGCTTTGTCAAGTTTACCACTAGGAGGGGCTTTGCCAGAGACATTTTTCCCTCCCTTTTTCTTTTCGAAGTGTGTCTTTAGACCTTTTGCGCAAAGAGCAGCTCCCTCCTGTGTGTCATGAACCTTTTCTCTCCAAAATGACCTCCCTCCCCAGAAGGACAGGATGCACCCATGGCGTGAAGAATTTGACTCTGGCATCCCAGTCCCACACCAAATGGGTTGCATGAAGAAGCGTGTCATATTTAGAAGGGAAAGATCTCATTCAGCCATGGGCTCGAACTTTGCATTTGGGATTTTTTTTCCCCTTTCTCTCTTTTCTTCTTCTAAATGAATAGTTTTAGAAAGAAGCAGCTGCCCCCGGAGTGCTAAAGCAGATGGAATGTAGATGGGGATGAGAATCTCTCCTGCAGGTTTCATTTTCTTTTCATTCATTGTTCCATTTCATTGGCTGACAGCTGATTTGTGGCTTTTTGCCATAATTTATGACAAAGTGGAACAGAGCTAAAACTCAAGGATTTTGTCACCCAGGACAAGGTTTGATCTGTGAACCATGAAGTCATGTTGTCTAAACTGGACAGCAAAACATTTCTTTGCTTCTTGCAACCCTCCACATACAGTAGGTGGGGTGTACAATTTTTTGGTATATCTAGCAGTCCTAATATACAACATACAACATATATAATATGTTAACTAATATACAACAGGCTTGGGAAAGCTCACACCACAATTGTGATCCAGAATATTTGATATACAAAGCATATAACTCTAGAAATATCACAAATCTATTAATGCACAGAGCTGAAAAGCTCTCCTAGTGAATAAGGCAAACAGATAAACTAGACAAAACCAATTTTTTATCAAGCATTTGTTGATTACAGAATATATTCATGATTTCTGCCCAGAATGGGGGAAGAGGAGGAGGAGAGGTTTCCTTAAGATCAAATAACAGACAAGATTTCTGTAATAGGGACAGTACTCCATTTTCTCAATGTAGGTGCTTGGGGAAGGGAGTGAATTCCAAATCTTAAAAAACTTTTGCAATTATCAGCATTGGTCCAAAATCCTCATAGACATTAACAACTAATTGCATGCCAAGGATGCATTTTCTATTAAGACTTCTCTTCTGGGTACTTTCTTTCCTGTACTTTTTTGAGTTCAAAATTAACCAAGTGATAGTTGGGAATTTGGATACATGTAAAATTCAGTCTCATGCATGTCACAGAGGACAAGAGTTTGCAACCATGTCCTACATTAACACAACAGAAGCTGTGCTCCTCCAGATGTCCATGAATCTCATACCATTGACCAAGCTCATCAGTTTTGATAGTTCAACATCTGGAGGTGCACAGGTTCCCCAACCCTTTTCTGTCACAATACAATGGAACCTATGTAGCTGAGGCTTTCTTCCTCTACATGATATTTCCCCCAAAATGTCACAAGAAGAAAATGACATTTGTCTTGCCATAAAATTGATTGGCAGAAGATGCTTATTGGTATCCAACAACAAATGAATTATAAGTTAATAATTTGTGCTCAACTATTTATTTTATATATCACCCACTGCTTTAATAGCTAAAAATATCTATTAAAAACAATCATAAGAATATAATACATATAAAACAAAGTAAGTAACCAATTCAGTAACATTAAAAGGCCTGAGCAAATAAATATGTTTTGAGCCCCCTTTGGAAGCGAGATAGTATTCCACTGGAGGAATCATTAATCCAAAAGATATTAGAATGTGCTGAGATGGATAAACTCACTCTAGAGCTAAAAGGAAAAGAAGAATCAGAGTACTACGAGGTCTGGGATAATTGGTATGAATGGTTGAATAGCAGGAATAAGAATAGTAGAGATAAGAAAAGTGTATATAAATGAATATAAATGTATGGAGTTTTGTATATGTAATAACGACACCACAGTGTTGTTAAAGATGAGAATGAGATATGTAAACATGAAAAAGCATAATAAAAATAAATAAATAAATAAAAATCATCTTAAAGGGTTGATTTGCTTCAATTCTAGTGGCAGTATGTTCCATAATAGGGACCCATTCATGGAGAAAACAGAATCCGTTGTTGACATCAAATATAATTCATATCACAATTCACAAAAGATACATCAGTCACAACTTAAAAATATGGACAGAAATGTACAGGAATAGACAGTTTTCTAAATAATTTGTGCCTGAGCCATGTAAACTCTATAAGCCGCTGGGAGCACCTTGAATTGGAGTGAACTGTGGAACATTATTCACCTGAACTGCTATATCCTGGGCTAATTTCCAGAGGCTCATGAAGGGGCCCCTCACAAAACACTTTACAATAATCCACTCTGGAGGTAACAGCACATGTGTCAACAAAGCCAGGTCTCTCCCCTTCAGGTTTGGACCAGAACTGATAAAGGAGCTTCTTTATTACAAGTATCACATGAGTGTCCAAGGTCAGTGCTGAATCTGGATGGAGCCCCACACACATACACCCAAACATTGACTTGGAAGAGCAATTGCTGACTGGCCATTAGTTTTCTGTTTGCAAATGTGTCAACATGCCTATTTCCTTATTAGTCAGAAATTTGCAGTCAATCTTGCTTACTTTTTAAAATTTGAACCCAGAGGAGTTTTTGATGGAACAAATGGCTACCCATTAGGAAATACCTTTAGAAGGAATTATTTAGCTCTTTATTAAATTTCTGTTTTCTCTCCCTTCCTCCTTCCCTCCCTCTCTCTCTCTCTTTCTCTCCCCAGGCAATTCCAGTTATATATCTCATAACAAGCTTACCTTGACAATTGGTATGAAAGAGAGTAGCTCTGCAAACATATCCTGCATTAGCCATAATCTAATGGGGGTTTTGAGCCCGGGCCTTTGCAGACTAAAGCAATATATATGGACTTCATCTATGCAATGAAGCAGCAAAGCTTTTCTGGATCTCTCTATTTTAGGAGGTCATATATTCCAAAAATTGAATATCCTTCTGCTAAGCTATAAACCAAATTTGGAAACCACTCAATGCTGATGTCATGCACTAAGTAAAACCAAACAATCCACATTGTAATTTAGCAATAGTCTGAATGCTGCTCTCTTTTTACTGCTACTTGATCAGATCAGTTCTCCCACTAGGCTTCAGACTTCTTAATAGTCTACAAAAGTGTTTTCAACCCCATTGCCAATATCAATTTTCTCTATTTTTCTCTCCATCATTCAGAGGCTTTTAACTTAAACTCAAGAGCCATGGTAGTGCAGTGGTTAGAAAGCAGTATTACAGGCTAATTCTGCTGACTGCCAGCAATGCAATCTGATGGCTGAAGGTTGACTCATCCTTCCATCCTTCCAAGGTTGGTAAAATGAGGAGCCAGATTGTTGTGGGCAATATGCTGACTCTAAAGTAAACTGCTTAGAAAGGGTTGCAAAACACTATGGAGTGGTATATAAGTCTAAGTGCTATTGCAACTGCAGTTACTATTGAACAACAGAAACAGAATTTATGCTTTTCAGTGTTTATTTTTAATAACTGGGGGGTGGAAAAAGAGTTTCAAAGAGAATAAACCATTTCACCATAACTCTGGCCTTAATAGACATTACCTGTGTGATCCAAATAAGGTAAGGTGGATTCACAACAAACCTTTTGCTCATATAAGGGACACAGTGGTGGGATTCAAAAAATTTTACTGCCGGTTCTGTAGGCATGGCTTGGTGGGCGTGGCAGGGGAAGGATACTGTAAAATCTCCATTCCCATCCCACTCCAGGGGAAGGATGTACTGCGAAATCCCACTCCCTCCCCACACGCTAACCTACTTTTCAAGCTCTGTTCTCCTGTGCAGGGCAACAAAAGAAGACCCAGCCGATCAGCTGGAACTCAGGAGGCAGAGAATAGATGGAGGCGGGGCCAGTCAGAGGCGGTATTTGCCAATTCTCCGAACTACTCAAAATGTCCACTAGTGGTTCTTCAGAACTGGTCAGAACTTGTTGAATACCACTTCTGAAGGGACACCTGGATAAATGTCTTCTCCAAAAGGTGTGAATGAATCTTGTGCATGGCAGGGAGAGTAGAAAAGGGTAGGGAAGTAATACTAAAGATTTCTCCATCTGAGAAGCGTACTGCTGGATGTTAATTTCCCTAACTTGCAAAGTTTTGAAAGATTACTGTCTTTTTATGTTTTAAGCAAGGATTTAATCATGTAAGGCAAAAACAAATTTCACACACCACAATCTCTTTTAATCAGCTTGCAAAGAACATACCCCGCATTCAATGTCTTCTTCCAAATGTCAAAACATTAACATTTATAAATTTATTGCTAAGCTGGTGCTCTTATAAAAATGACAAATGATAATTTTAACGGAAGAGTTTTCCTTAAAAAAAATGCAATATTGTCACCTGCTATTTGCAACTGCTATTTTGTTTCACGGATTTCCAGAGTTTTGTTTGCTTGTTTAAACAGTTTGTGCATTCTTTAGCAGTACTCTCTTTTGATGGACAATAGAATTAGCAACTTTTTAAAATGGTGTTCTCTCACTGAGAACTGAAGTGTATTAGGGCAACTCTGGCACAATTAGCTGAGATATTAACTATGCTGCAGCAGCATCATTAAGATGACAATAACTGGACTGCAAAACCCTAATTTACCACTAGGTGGCGGCAAAGATTGTTCTATACTTCTTTGCTGACATCTATGGTCAGATTTTTGCAACTACACTATTATGGTTGCAACTTACACCATCTCCAAACTACAATCAGTTACAAATACATGGAGACATCAGTGAGATTACCACTGTTCATCCTAATGCCTGGGCTTCAGTTCCCAAGTAATGTGATCTGCATTATGTCTCTTCTTTCAAAACTGTCAAAAACTTCAATTGGTAACAAAAATTCACAGGCAGGGCAGTCAAACCTGATATTCAGAAGCAGCACTAAAGAAACTGTCAGTATAGCCTATGTCTCTTTACTTTGGGGCTGTCATTCATTTCAAGTTGCCAATCTTAGCCTTCAGATATTTTAGGACCAGTTCAAGACTGTTGGCTGAATAGAACCTTGATTAGAGCTAAGATTTTCTTCTTAGATCTGTCTTCTAATCACAGCTAAGATGATGCCTAACATAAACCCTATTTGATTGTAGTGGGGCATCTTGTTATAAAGCTGACCTGCTATTTTTAGAGGTCAGACATACCATTCCTTTATATCTTTACAGTCTTTAATATTTTATATTGGTGTGACTTGCTAGCATGGATTTTATGAGTTTTAATGTTGCTGCTTTTAGTCATACTTCATAATATTCTGCTGTTCTATAGTTGTAATTTATATGCTTGTTTTTTTTAAAAAAAAATTGAATTGTTTTATTTACCATTTTGGAAATATTCCACTAGAGTATTCCAGGAACCACTAAAGAAAGTCCATTATTGTCTATATTTCTCTAATTGTGGAAAGAAAATCATTTTTTAATAGAAATATACTGGAAAAGCATGTACATTTTTGAAGTTGCATGCATAAAAGCATGCTTTTGTTACAAAAAGAACTTTCATCTTGGAAATGTAAATTTATAAACATAAATCCAGTGGTGCTATTCTACCGGTTTGCTGCTTTGTGCAGCCCAGCAGATTGTCGCGCGTCAGCTGTTGAAGCTACAGGGATTGCAGAAGATGAGTAAGAAAGCCTCTATGGGTGTGCAAACTGCTCCCACCAAGCCATTTCCACTGAACCCATGATAAACTTCTTTGAAACCCCCCACTGCATCAATCCCATTCTTTCCTTAACTAATTTTTTAAAAATTCTTGAGGAACATTCTTACATGTTCATTAGAAAAGTTGCATTAAAAATGATGTTAGGGAATGATACAAATCAAATATTTTAGTGATTTTTGAAAACTTCTAAAACTGCCAATAGAACAGATTACTATTTTACTAAAATGGACATTTAGAAAAAAAGAGAAAAGGAGAGTCATCTACTGGTCTATAAGTTGTCAGGCAAAAAAAAATTCCCAAAAGTTCTCATAAAATTGCTGAAAGAGAATTTGAAGGAAAATTTCAGGAATTGTGCAGAGTGTGGTATGCTTGGATTTAGAAGATGAGGTGTTCACAGAACATTGCATTTCAATGTTGCATTTTAATTGATACTATTACTGTCTCCCAGCTAAGCTCTAACTTAATTAAATAGTCAAAAAGGAAGTGCTGATACCATGTTTTTGCCATTGTAGTGTCACTTTATGACATTTTGCTGCTAAAGCACAGCCCAAACAAAATACCTTTTTAATACCATTTTAAAGATTGTTGTGTCAAGTAGATGCCAATTTCTCCTTTTTGTTATGCCTTCAACCTCCTTCTCTCCCCAGTGGTTACCATCAGGAGCAGATCATGTTATTCTGTAGTTCTAATCAACCACTTCCTTTTCAAATACCCTGTAGGCGTGGGAATGCTTAAAATGAGTTCCTTTTTAAGGCACCAATGTTTTTAACTGGGCATAATATGAAAGGATCATTTCTATTTGACTCTGTGTAACCCAGGATATTGTTCAATAAAGCTGTCAAAAGCCTGAGACCTAAGTAAATGATGTCAATGATGCTTACAAACCCAGGGGATATTAACAACCGTACTTTGCTTCCAAAACATAAGTGGATCAAAAAGAAACAACATGAGACACCCTGCTCTTAGCCATTCTTACTTTTAATCTGACTTCAATCATTGTGTGCTACCTAATAGATGATTGCAGAATGACAATCAGCATAGAAACACACATGGAAAGAAAGACGGGTGGCAGGTTGATTAAGTAAAAGAGCTGGGAGGTAGAAACAGCAGGATCACAAGAGAAGCAGGAGATCAGAGAACTGTGACTCAGGTCAATGATATCGTTGTGACTCAGGTCAATGATATCATTGTGGTGGATGTCCCATTTTTGTGCTGAATTCTTCAACTACACTATAAGTAACAGCAATATATCAGAGAACAAAGATGAATGTCAGTAACACAAAAACATTAGTGCTGCAGATTAAGCAGTAAACAGATATAGAACATTCATAAAACAGGAAATAAGGAATCTAGCACTAGCACTTAGATTTATATACCGCTTTGCAGTGCTTTACAGTCCTCTCTAAGCAATTTACAGAGTCAGCATGTTGTCAGCTTTGGAAGCTATATTGACACCAGATGCTGCCACACTGCCACATTGTTGAGCCTGGGAAAATGGGAGGGGGGAATTTCTTGGAGTGTGTATGGTTAGAAATAATAGCATTCTTCTTCTAAGTCAAGGTCATGTTATTTCTGCACCTGGCTGAGGGGACGTCTCAAGTTGGGACAGATGGTGATTGGGGCATGTGATGCGATGATGGGTGCAGGGGATGGATTTGTAGTTTTTACTTATTGCTAGGAAACCCCGAACTTTCAGATTCGGGATTCCCCAGATGTGCCAGTTTACTATCCAAATAAAGCAGAACTTTTGAGGAGATGTCTGTCTCAGAGTTATCTGTTGGAGTGGAGGTTTTCTGGAACACTGACACATATTGCCCAACAATTTGGGTCCTCATTTTACCCACCTTGGAAGGATGGAAGACCGAGTCAACCTTAAGCCTGGTGAGATTTGAACTGCCAAATTGCAGGCAGTCAACAGTCAGCAGAAGTAACCTGCAGTACTACACTCTACCCATTGTGCCACTTGATGACAATTAAACATGATAAACATTTATTGTTTTGATGATGTCAAAAAAGGTTAATGTGCAGAATCAATCTGACTGCCCTAAAGAAAAAGAATCAATGTAGTGCAGTGATTACAGCTAGACTACAACAGTGAAGACTGATATGGGATGACTTTCGGTGGATCATTCTCAACCAAACTACCTCTATTACCTTTGTAAGTGGTGATAATATGAAGGCAGAATTGCATACCTTGAGCTCTTGAGGAAAAGACATGATATCAATCTGATCAATAAATATAAATCAATAACAAAAAAAAAAAAGGTGCATGGACAGATTTCCACTCTCTACGCTGTCATCAAACTTTTAGAAATAATAGCTGATGAAAGCTCTTAAGATCAGAACTAGGATGCATGAGAAAAATCTTTACTGTTTGTTTTGCTAGAGTGCATCTTAACCACTGCATCACATGACTTTCTGAATCAGACCTTCCCCACATGTATTTCCTCAGCAAAGGAGAACTATACCTTGTGGGATATTGTGGGATTCAGGGAGTTGTTACCTTGTAACAAGTTTCTTGTAACAACTCCCTGAATCCCTGAATGATATCCCACAAGGTATATTTCTCCTCTGGGTAGGAAAGTAATCACTTGATCTCTTGTTGAATCCAATCTAATTTCTCCTCCATTCCATCTCTTTGTTGATACTTACTGGGTAGTTTGTTATACCAATACTCTATCACAATTCTCAATCCAGCCATGAAATAACTTTGTAACTAATAACCAAATCTGTTGCTCAGCTGTACATGCCTCACAGGTTTACTAAGAATATAAATAAGTAGGAGAAATAGTGTATGCTGCCTTAGATTTGTTGGATGAAATATAGGATACAAATTCATTAAATAAAATATACATAATAGTTTTTAAACTGTGAAGATGCAAACTTCATATAACTCCATTGTCCAATCTATTTTGGTCTTTTGCCTGACTTCAAAATCTCCTGCTCTTAATGTGGGATCATCAGGACCAGCTAATGTTACTTAGAGTAATTTTCAAGCTTCTTTGGGATGGCAACACAGCGTTATTCCAAGTGCCTGTCCATGTGATTAGTGCTAAAGCAGATGCAACTGGGTATATGGGAAAGGCAACTTTGCTTCATGACTGCCCCCTCTTACAACCACTACTTCCTTCAAAGCATACCTAAAGTATCTACTCGCCCTGGCCAACTTGCCTTGGGCCAACTCGTTGCAGGACAATTCAACAATTCAATTTAATTATTTTAAACCATTTTAAAAAATATTTTATTTTTTTTTCATTCACATTTCATTTTGTCCATCCTTTGGCATCCTTTCTCTACTGATTCTATTCCACTTTTTTTTTTTTTACATTAGTATAACTCTTGTCCTGTGGTGAGTTTTCTCATGGTGGGTTGGCCATGGAGAGTTATCCCACAACAAGTTGGCTGTGGCAAGTTGTCATTGATCCTGGAACAGAATGGGACTCAAAAACTTATAACTGCTCCTAGTCTTTTTGTGAGACTTTTGTTTGTTTGTTTTGAGAGGGGTGTTTTTTAAAGGCATGATACAATTTAACTTTGTTAAATTCATGGAAAGTGGCAAGTTAATGGAGAAAGAAGTGCCAAAAGAAAGACCCATTTACAGTGGCCTGGTCATATCCATAGGGCTCAAAGAACTAAAGCAGATGTCACAAGGAAAGCTGCTTGATCTCACCTAAAAGATTATAGGGAAAAACTATAACTATACTTTAGGCTTAAAAGATCTAAGTTTACCTGTAGTTACCTGGCAGCATCAGTTACTCTTTTCTCTACTGAATGACAGAAGATAGAAAGCATGACAAAAAGTCTTTGCTTTCCTGGACTTTCATCTAAATGTTTTCCTACCACCATCTATGGGGGATTCCTAAGATCATCTTCCCATTTATCTATGGAGTTCATCAGTTGATTTGGGGCTAATTACTTATTAGTAATTACTAATTACTTTTTCTCAGCCTAACTCAATTTTTTTTAGAATTCTTCTGGGTACAAAATGAAAGAGAAAGCCATGATTGCCTCTATAAACTTGTTTAAGGCACAGATAAATCTGAACTTAAATAAATAAAATACGTTTTCCAAAACACTTAGGCTATCAGATATATTAACTTATGAAGTAGATCTTGGAGCTTCAAGATAGAGAAATCTCACAGAAACATATACCTCCAGTTTGTAGAGTTACTCTCCATTCCTAAAAAATACACATTCAAGTGCTCTTCAATTACTAAAATCCTGGGAAAAAAAAGACTCTAGAGACAGGCTTTTGACTTTGATAATTTACAGCACAGTGGGCTTTCAAACATCTTATCATGAATATGTAGAGCCATAATTATGAGAGCTCGGTGGATATTCTAATTACTATTGTTTCAATCATAGGCTCTTCAGTCAGTTTGATACATTTGTTTATACATTACTTGAACCATATAAGTGAATGACTTTAGCATGTGTTGGCCCTGGCAGTAACAATCAGTATTGTTTCTCATTTGTTTTTTTAGGAAAGGGGCTTTTAAAAGTGGTAACAGGTGTTTATTGTAATGCAAATTGTCAATAGATACTGTTGGTCAACACATAAATTAATTCCATCTTTCCCCAGCCAGATGGTTAATTGTGGAGTAGCAGCATGAGTAAATTTAATAAGCATTCTCGCCATAGAATGTAAGGTTGTCACGTTTCTCATTCCCGCTCTCTTTTCGTTCTCTACTGCAGCTGCTAGAGTTCTCTTACAACAACAAAAAAATTACCCAGTCTCTTCTTTACTCCAGAAAACCAGATAACATCATGTATTGACATACATTTTTAAAAATTGTCCTTCTAGGCTACAATCCAACACTTCTACCATCATTCTGTAGAGCCTTCCATAGTGGTGCAGTGGTTAGAAAGCAGTATTGCAGGCTAATTCTGCCAACTGCCAGGAGTTCAATTCTGTCTGGCTCATGATTGACTTAGCCTTTCATCCTTCCAAGGTCAGTAAAATGAGGACACAGATTGCAGGGGGCAATAGGCTGACACTGTAAACCACTGAGAGAGGGCTGTAAAGCACTTTGAAGAGACATATAAGTCTAAGTGCTATTTGCTATTCTCCCCACATTTAAGCAAATCACCTTCATTCAATGATGAAATAGAGAAAGTGATCTCATGGAATGCACCTTGTAGAGTTCAAAAATTATAATTTCTGGTGCACAATAATTATGCTACCAAAAAGCTCATTATGTTCCTTCTGGTCCAAGATTGGCTATAGATTCTTGCTTTTGAAAAAAAAAAATGTGCTGGAAACCTTGAAGCCTGCAAAAGAAAATGCACATAGAGAATGAAGAAATTCATGTGAATGTCAGATTTATGTTCTTATGCATTTAACTTCCAGAGACAACTTGTTCTGTGATATTATTTTTTGTTGTCCTTTTTCAAGACAACTGGTGTGTACATGTGAATATCCAATTGACTATAAATAGCTACAAGCAGCTAATCTTTGTATGAATAAAATATGATTTTTTTTCATAGCAAATCCCAAAAGTGTTTGGATTACTAATGACATATACAGTGTATATCCTTAACCATTTATTTTTAATGATTATAAAAGAAGCTATAGTTTCTTTTAAGCATACTTGCTTGAGTAAACATAAGAACCTTTGTCACACATAAGAGAAAGTCATAAAATCAGAAGTGCACAATTTGGAACTGACTTCATTCCAAAAAGTATTGGGTGGAAATAAGAATACAAATAAAAATAGATTAACTTCATTTGCATAATTAAGCTTCTGCCACTAAATGTTGCTTATGGAACCACTTAAATCATCATGTGAATAGTCTTTACTTAACAATTGGGATGGGATTTCTATCGGTAAGTTTAATTAAAATTTCAGTAGTTGTTGCCATTATTTCAGAGTTACATAACATTTAGGGCTGCACGCATGGCTGTTAAAATAAATAAAATCAAACAATTATTTGTTTGATTAGTTAAAAATTGTAACAAGTTTTAAAAGGCTCTGGGGATAATAACCCAGATGCCAAATTCAAAGGCAAAAGCAAATAAGCCATAGAGGTGGTCCTCATTTAAATCATTCAAACTTATGACAGGACAATATGTGTGGTATTTACAGACAGTCTTAGCATTTACGTTAGTAGCACTATTTCCATTGTTATGATCATAGTCCAGGCTCTCCATTGCCAGGTCACATTTACAACATCACAGAGTCCGTTGGTCGCATGACCACCATTTACAACCTTCACTGCCATCTTCCCACAAGATGACTCTGTAAACCACTTAGACAGGGCAGTAAAGCACTACGAAGCACTATATAAGTCTAAGTGCTATTCAGTGGTGGAATTCAAAAAGTTTTACCACTGGTTTGGTGGGCGTGGCTTGGTGGGCGTGCTTTGGGCGTGTGCACACATTTTGCACGTACATGCATGACGAACAGACATTTTGCACAGGCACAGAGGCATTCCAACTCACTTCCTGCAAACCTGCACTCTCCTGGTTGCTTCAGTAGCTGCCGCATGGCACTCTTCTGTGCCGCACAAAGCAGCTGCGCTTCAAAAGCAGAGGATAAAGGTCATTATGGGAGCCTGGGCAGGCAGGTGGGCCCAACTGCAGAGCAGTGGAGAGAACTAGGTTGGTCTCCGCTGCTCATCGCCACTACCGGCTCAGCAGAACCAGGCCGGAATGGTAGAATATCACCCACTGGTGCTATTGCTATTGCTTTATGACTGCCATAGAAACTCCAGTCCCAATTGTTAAGAAAAGACTACTTGTATGGTGATTTCAGCAGAAGCTTAATTATTGAAGAGAATAGAGCCATACAGGAAAAGTCATGGTTGCAAGGAGGGAGGAGCATAACAATAATACACAGAGATCAGGAATTTTTAGGATTTAGAGGAAAACATTTGATTTTTTTTTCCCCAACTGTCTTAAGCCTATTAATCCTAGAACTCATACTACAGTATTTTTAATGCTATAAATGGCAATCATGCTACAAATCATGCTGTTCATAATTACAGATCTAAGATTTGTAATTGCAGGAGGCATGCATGCTATTCTGGAGCTGCAGAATGTATCTTCATTTAACATATGAAGTCAATTTGTGTAGTTTCTTTCCTTCCTTACAATAATTACACAATTAACTCCCAGAATAGTTTAACCATAGTCTAAGGCTATTATATGTGGCCTCAAAAATCTAGATGACTGTTGTGTACTAAGACGAAAGAGAGTTTTCCCTCTGGTCCACCGATCAGGCGGGAAAATACTGAAAGCTGATTGGTTGACCTGTCTGACAGCTCCTATAATAGGAGAACTGACAGACAGGGTATTTTGCTGGGTTGCTGTTACCCAGTGTTGCCAGACGTATGATAATTATCGTATTTGTACGATAATTTGGCCCTCTGTACGATGTACGATCAATAATTCCCAAAAAGGTCAAATGTACGATAATTTTACAGTTTGGCAATTTAAGAAGATAGTTGGCCTACTTTGACCCTTTTTTGTGCCTCGTGACTGTACTTTTCGTGGGTTCATGCAACTTCATGAGTCTAGATCACGTGTGTGTGCGTACGCGCGTGTAGTTTGTGCATACGTGATACACGCTCGCTCACGAGCTACGTACGAGTACGAGTCGAGTCAGCTAGTGGTCGCGCGCGTTAGGCCCATTGAGGTAGTTTATTGCTGATCGTAAGTTTTGCGGGATCGTATCTTGTGGCTTCATGCCTTCAGTTCGGACATTTTCCACATGGATATATGCCTACAGTTGGTACTTCCTGTGAGATATAGAGTTTGCTATATGTACGATAATTTTCTCAAAAAAACGATAATTTTGAGTCTCGGGTACGATAATTTTACATTTTGAATCTGGCAACGCTGCTGTTACCAAATAAGAAGTTCTGGCTGTTATATCGAGTCCGTGTCTTCCTTTGCCCACAACTTAACAATGACCATAAAGAAATTCTGTAACTCTTTATTGTCATGTGGCCATCAATTGTTCAATTCTTTTTTAAATTATGCTTTCTGGTAACCAGGCTAAGGACTTTTGCTTGACATGTAATTTTGAAGAGATGAATGCCTTTCCTGATCAATCCATCACTTCAGCACAACTTTTCTATAAATTCATTGAAAAGGATGCACAGTTTAAGCAGTCAAAAATATTTTATTTATACCTCTAATGAAGATAGACGGGAGGCTTCATAGAAGTTGAATTCTCCTGCCTTTATCCTTTAAACAAAACAGCTACTACTGCTTGTTAAGCAAACTCTATATTCAAATCAATGTGTGTCTAGTCTAAGTTTTCATAGATTATAATACAGATTGATTTCTCTATAAGAATTAGGTCCCTTTCGTTTTACTTAAATTTAATTCAGGCAGTCACTATAATATACTTTATAAATATATGGGGGAGGAAGCTTCCTTGATGTATTCTGCCTAGTGTGAGGGTAACTATTTGCAAGTGTCTGTTATATGAATGATAAAAACTGCCATTTATTTTGTGAAAGTTATCTCATTTTTTATTTTATTTTTATGCTAATTTCAGATGTGCAAATGCAGATGCATCTAAATTAATGTGCAAAAGAAATTCATTTTAAGAGTTTTATAGTATCTCAATGGAGACTCCATTACAGCTACTATATCTGAGTGGCAAAAATGCAGATACTCGAGTAGAAGCCAAGTTTTTCAGCCCATTTTTTGTGCTGAAAAAACCGCCCTCTGCTTATACTCGAGTCAGATTCCCCTCTGAAAAAAAAAATGACCCACCGTCATGTGAGAATGCTCAGACACAAAAGCTATCCGACGGAAAATAAGTGTGTGTGGGGGGGGGATTTTAACAGAGGGAAGATATAGGGAGAAGGCAAAAGAGACAGAAGATCCTTCAGGGGAAACTGAGGGGGCGACTCACTCAGGAGGAGGGGAAGGAGGGGGAGGAGGAGGTGGTGGTGGCGGCTCTCTCCCTTGCAAGAAAAAAGCAAGGCTCTCTCCCTTGCAAGAAAAAAGCAAGAGCCGTTCTTATGATCTCTCCCTCTCTCTCTCTCTCCCCGTAATACAGTCAAGCCCTTTCCAGCACACGGGATCCGCCCCCGCCGCTTTGCACCTTGCAAATGCAAAAACCCCAGGATTTTGCATTTGCAAGGTGCAAAGTGGCGAAGTGAGTGTGTGTGTGTGTGTGTCTGTCTGTCTGTCTGTCTGTGTGTGTGTGTGTGTGTGTGTGTGTCTCTCTCCCTTCGTCGCACCAGCGCGCCTTCCTTCCACTGCTTCGTGTTTGGGCTGCTTTGTGCCCCCCTCCCTCCCCGCCGTCTTTTATTTTCTCCTTTCCAATGAACAGGAACGAACAAACCAGGATTAGCTTCAAGAGTCCTGAGGAGCAGCAGTGGCAGCAGCAGCACCCAGCATCCTCAACTTGAAAGTTACTGCTGGGTAAAGGAGCCGCTCTTGGAGCTCGGCGGCGCTTTGCAAGAAGAGCGAGAGAAGGAGGTGAGGCGCGGCCCAGCTCGGCTCTGCAAAAGGCTGCGCCTGCAATGCCGCCCCGGGCGCTGAGCGAGGCTGACTAGCGGCGCCCGGGCTGTTCGGGAGTGGGAAGCGGCTGTGCCCCTGGCCGGCCAGGGGAATGGGGACCCTGCCTGATCCAGGGGCGGCAGCCACCCGGGCGTCCTCCTCTCGGCTTTCGGCCGGCCGTTTGCAGGGCTCAGCGAGTCTGCGCGAGGAGTTGCCCCGCCGCCGCACAGAAGCTGTCTGTGGAGTTGTCGGGGGAGCCCAGGAGGAAAGCAAAGGGCGGGCTGGGCTCCAGCAAGGCTTTTCCTTCCCTTCAGACTGTAGTTCGAGCTGGGAAGGGAATTGCCAGCAACTCTCGGTTGCCTCAGCCGCGGCATCCGCTTCGGGTTTCTCCCAGCGCGTCAAGCAGCCACGAAAGCGCACGGGGGGGAGGGGGGTTACTCGAGCAGGCTGGAAGGAGGAGGTGTGCACCGGGTGACTTCCCACATGGGGAGTCATCTTAAGTCACCTCCGCCATCGCAAGAGCAGTCAGTATTCTCATTCACACTCTTTCTCACTCACTCTCTCTCTCTTTTTTTTGCAAAGGCCCCCCC
Organism: Hydrophis major; assembly: GCA_033807585.1. NCBI lineage: Eukaryota > Metazoa > Chordata > Lepidosauria > Squamata > Elapidae > Hydrophis > Hydrophis major. The sequence goes on along the minus strand of CM066332.1, from coordinate 32,662,040 downwards.
GCACCCCTCTGGCAGCAGCAGGCGGAGAAAGCCCCGCTTCCCCCTGGCCTGTCTCGGGGAGAGGATGCGAAGGGCCCCGTCTCGGCTCCCGTCCTTCTCAGATACCTCTGGGTTTTTTTCCCCCTTCCAACTGGACGATCGCTTTGATGGCACGCGTGAGTTGGCTTCCCACTCTTTTTTTTTAACTCTCCTCCTCCTTCTCCTCCTCCTCCTCCTCTCCTCTCCCCTTGTTGTCTGGTCTTCCCTAAGGAAACTCGAGGGCTCACACTTCCAGGTGTTTCTCCCTGTCTTTCTCCCTGTCAATGATCTTTTCTTCCCTTCCCTTCTCCCCATCCTCCTTCACCTTTGTCACCACAATCCTGAACAGATGAAGTTTGTACTTCTCAAGAAAGGTTGGATGTTCCTTTTGAGGAGAGAACCTAGTATGACATCTGTATGTTGACCTACTATTGAGCCATGGCATGTATGCACATGCAATGGAGGCATGAGGGAGAGCTGTGAAAGAGATGGTGGCTCTCTAAAACAGGATGTACATGCAGCACATACACATGCTTTTTTCTTGCAAGGGAGAGAGTGACTCCTGCCTCCCACTGTCATCATCATCATCTTTTGGGTTAGTGAATCAATTAAACCTTTCATGATAGTGAGATGGTTCCCCAAATTTCCCTTAAATCAGGGAAGAAATCAGAAAGAAACCTTTGGACTGAGAATAAGCCTGTTCCTATGATGCCATTTTTGTTCACTACAGTGTGAAAAATGTGAAAAAACACACTTCTTTTTCTTCATCTTCTTGTTCCCTATTTACTGGTCTCTTTCAAAGAGGAAATTGTGAACATCAAACTTATTCTCAACTGTCCTAGTGAAAGTTTTAATTAGACAATAATTCCCTCCCGTGGCATTATTATGGATTATTTGAGAAACACTTTGCCATGGAAAAATGTTAAGAATGTGAACATGTTTGATTTTAAATGTAATGCCAGTTAAGTTCTAAAGTTTCCTAAGAGGACTTTCATCTGTCAGGCACTTCATCTGTCATGCACTAAAAAATTAGTTTGTGGAAAGCGAAACGGTGTGCATGTGTGTGTGAAACTAACCTCATTTACATTTTAAAGCACTCTAGCCTGAATGAATATCCACTTTTGTCCATAAATATAACATACAGATAAGGAGGAGGAATCCAGTTTTGAAGGATTTTAACTCTTGTGTTTTAGCTTGGTTGCTGATTGAGCTAAGGTTTTTGTACTTTTAAAGTTATTGTTGATACCATATTGGTTTTGTTGGCTCTCTTTTCCACTTACAGAGCTAGTTTACTGTTTTTCTTTGAAATAAATATTCAAAAACATTTAACCTACTGATGCCTCAATTAATGTAATTTTATTGGTATCTATTTTTATTTTTGAAATTTACCGGTAGCTTCTGTATTTCCCACCCTCAACTTATACTCGAGTCAATAAGTTTTCCCAGTTTTTTGTGGTAAAATTGGGTGCCTCGGCTTATATTCGGGTCGACTTATACTCGAGTATATACGGTAATAGCCAATAGAGAACAGCAAAATGTTTTCGCTCTCTCTTTGCTGCGTCTAGTGGTTAAACTGAGCTTGCAGCCTACATATTTCTGTACAGGCAGTCCTTGCTTAATGACCACAGTCAGGACCGGCAACTCCATTGCTAAGCAACATAACACTAAGTGAAATGTCACATTGCTACAATGGACTTATGAGATCACTTCCCATTCAGCTATTAAGCAAGCCATAGCTGGTTGTTAAGCAAGACAACACATGGCTGTGGTTTGCAATTTTACCACCAGTTTCTCCATTGATTCTGCTTGGCATCAGTTGTAAAGGCAAATGATAATCACATGACCATGGGACACTGCAATAGCCATAAATACCTGCCTTGCAAATGCCTACCTTGCAAAGTGCCTGAATGTTGAAGTATTTTACCTCAAGGTACTTGAATAAATGATCTTCCCAACACCCAGTCTTATTTGCTTTATCTATTTTATCACAATGCTCTATATTAGGGGTTTCCAACCTTGGCAACTTTTAGACTTAGCTCACTGAGGAATTCTAGGAATTGAACTCCTCCAAAGTCCTAAAGTTGCTAAGGTTGCATATTCCTGCTCCATATCTTAGAGCAAGTCAATATGGCAAAGTTTTTTTTTTCTCTTATAAGTAAGATGTTTTTATGCACCTATAAAATAATGTTTAGAAAATGATGTCAGGAAATGTTAATTGCTCAGTTAAAAATCTTTCCATCAGTTAAATCACATCACAGCAAACTACATAACAGATAACACATAATCAGAGTTGAAAGGGACCTTGTAGGTCATCTAGTCCAACCCCCCGCCTAAGCCGAAGACCCTACACCATTTCTGACAAATGGCAGTCCAATCTCTTCTTGAAAGTGTCAAGTGATGACACTCCCACAACTTCCGAGGGCAAGTTGTTGCATTGGTTGATTTTCTCACTGTTGGAAAGTTTCTCCTTATATCCAGGTTAAATCTCTCCTTGTTCAGCTTCCAGCCATTATTCCTTGTCTGGCCTTCATGGGCTTTGGAAAATAGCTTGACCCCTTCCTCTTTGTGGCAGTCCCTCAAATATTGGAAGACTGCTATCATGTCTCCCCTCGTCCCTCTCTTCATTAGGCTAGCCATGCCCAGTTCCTGTAACCGTTCTTCATATGTTTTAGTCTCCTTATCATCCTGGTTGTTCTTCTCTGTACTTTTTCTAGAGTCTCAACATCTTTTTTATAATGTGGTGACCAAAACTGGATGCAGTACTCTAGATAACATGTATAGCTTATTGCTGCTATTGATGTTATTTATTTGTAATGTGATCAGGAAATACCAAATATCCTCATAGATAAGCTAAGAATTTTTTAATATACAACCCCAAAGTTAAGTACCTGCAAGTACCCATATGCTTGCAGATAAGTCCACCTGTGGATAAATTGACCTTCCAATTTTTAACCAAAAATTGTGCTTCCCATAGATAAGCCAACTGTAAAAATTGAAGCATTCACAAAGGGTCATATTATCTACTGACTTGAACACTGAGCCCTATCTAACAAAATGAAATTCAAGTAGTGAGAAATGTATGGTTTTACACTTAGGCAAGAGAAATCAAATTTAAAAGTACAGATTAAGTGAAACTTGGCTCAATAGTAGTAACTGTGAGAAAGAGAGGTTTTTCAATGGAAAGTCACTTAAATATGAGCCAGCAGTGGGTTGCAGCTGCCAAAAAACCAATGCAATCCTAGGTGACATTTACAGAGAGATAGAATCAAGATCACATGATGTGTTAGTACCACTTTATAATGCCTTGATAAGACCACACTTGAAATATTGCATCTAGTTTTGGTCACTACAATATTAAGATGTTGAGACTCTGGAAAGAGTATAGAGAAGGGCAATAAAGATTTATATACCACTTTACAGTGCTTTACAGTCCCCTCTAAGCAATTTACAGAGTCAGCATGTTGTCAGCTTTGGAAGCCATATTGACACCAGATGCTGCCACACTGCCACATTCTTGAGCCTGGGAAAATGGGAGGGGGGAATTTCTTGGAGTGTATGTGGTTAGACATAATAGCATTCTTCTTCTAAGTCAAGGTCATGTTATTTCTGCACCTGGGTGAGGGGATGTCTCAAGTTGGGACGGATGGTGATTGGGGCATGTGATGCGATGATGGGTGCAGGAGATGGATTTATAGTTTTTACTTATTGCTAGGAAACCCCGAACTTTCAGATTCGGGATTCCCCAGATGTACCAGTTTATTATCCAAATAAAGCAGAATTTTTGAGAAGATGTCAGGTATGTCTAATGTAGTGAAAAGAAGATCCAGAGATGACATGATAGCGGTGTCCAATATTTGAGGGGCTGCCACATAGAAAAGGGAATCAACCTATTTTCCAAAGCATCAAAATGTTAAGCAAGAAGCGATGGATGAAAAGTAATCAAGGAGAGAAGCAACCAAGAACTAAGGAGAAACTTCCTAACAAGGAGAACAATTAACCAGTGGAACGACTTGCCTCCAGAACCAGAGGCTTTTAAGAAGAGATTGGTCAGTAATTCATCCAGAATGGTATATGGTCTCCAGTTTGGGCAGTGGGTTGGAACAGATAACCTCCAATGTTCCTTTGAATGTTGTTATTCTGTATTCTGTATAATTCCAAGTCCCTTCCAATTATATTATTTTGTTATTCTGTTATCCAGAAGAGGTGCGTTTTTCATGATACTTGGTTGAAAACTTGAGTGTTGCCTTATCTGTGGATGGGCATATTTGAGAGCATGTACAGTATATGAAACAGAAAACATCAAAATATCTAGGCAGTTCATAAAAAGCAAGAGTTGAGATTGGTTAATCTTAGAAAGCCAATAAGATAATAAAAATGTGAATTTTTGTGTATTAATGTCCTGGTTAGAGCACATGATAATCTCTTGTCATTTTAAAAAGTTTCACACAGACAAGTTCCTGGTGAATGGATATTACTATACTCATCATTAGGGAAATTCAAAGTATCATCTTCCAAAGTTAGAATACTCTAGGGAGTCCCATAATAGACTGTTTTATTTCTGAACCACAGCAATCTGCATCTACTAACTTTCTAGAAATAAATAATAAGGAAAAATCAGGTAGGTTTGCTGGGCTCTAGGTGTAGCTTGGTGAGCAAGTACTTCTGTATGATTATACTGACTTGAGTTGAACAATGATTGAACAAATAAATCATATGGATATCTCTTTGCAGATATCATGTTGGGAAACAAGCAACCAATGATAAACCAGGAACTTAACTGCCATATGGCAAGCCAGTCATTATAAAGGAATAATGAAGAGGACACAACATAACCTATGGATAACTTCTCATATTTTTCCTGCTGAGAAGAACTGGCCTTCCACAGTGCTTAAAAGTTTCATCCTAGGACTCTTATGCTTCAGTTAATTAGGCTATGCACAGTCAGATATTTGTAGTTCCTATAAGGCTGCCACTTAAGATAAATCGTTCATTTGTTTGTATTTGAAATACTTCTTATGAGGAAAAATCAATATACAAAACATCAAGATTACAGTATATGCAGGTGCAACTTGCAAAGCACCATGTCACTGGCCATGTAAAACAATTCAGCAAACCTTAGAAAGTTCTGGAGGAAGAAACTTGAAAATTGCAGCAAGGGGCTGATAAGCTACTTTGACTTGGGGGCTTACAAAAAGCACAGTCTTAAAAGCAAAAGACAACTCTGTTCACATGAAAAGGGTTTACCTTTTATTGTAGCTACCTTTTAATCTGCAGCGAAGTTCAGTTTCTGCAACTAATTAGCTAATGGCTATTTGGTTCAGCAAATCAATACTGTCAGCCATAAAGCTACAGGTAAGAATGTTGTCATACAATGCCCTTTATGTATATGATTAATTGCACAAGACAGCAACATATTAGATCTTGACTTCATTACAACTTAAACAGAGATGGACGCTGCTATTCATATTCACAATATGATGGATATACTTAATCAGTAGTACTAGTGGTCTAATTAATTTCTCATTAAACTTTATAACCTTGGGAAGTCCATTAAATGCTAATGAATACATTCTTTTTTTCACAGTGCATGCAAATCATATTTAAGATTTGTGTGCATTTATGTCCACCTGAAAAAAAACTTTTGAGGACTTTTGCAGACTTCTCATTTTTCTTACAAACAAAACAAAACCTCAGAACTCTAGGAACATTCTCTACAAGAAAACAAATTGGCAATATGTCTTAGGCACTGCTAAATACACTCTACTGTACTTCATTTCCAAATGACATTTTTCTGAGCCAATCATTCCTCAGGTTTCCTTACATTGGAGATTTGATGTTTTTTCCCTCAGTTTAAGAGCAGAGCTTCTGATAGTAATAGTGAAAACATTTTAGTCAGCTTCAAAAAGTACTTTATTGAAAAAGCAACACTTGCCCTTGGTTATACAATGTGTATTTAGGAGTAGAGAAAGACAGATTTAAGTTAAGCCTTTATTTCTGGAAGAAAAAAAACCTTGACCTGTGGACGTTCTATTTCCTTCACAAGTATCATAAATGTTTTCATAAATAACCTAGATATTAAAATCTGGCAAGAGTTTGAACAAAGCTCTCTGTAGAACTCGAAAAAATGTAATTTTGAATTTTAAGCATAGGGCACCTAGTGCTATTAAAAGAATATCAGTAATAACTAAAAAAAATAAAAATCTATTATCTTATTCAAAAAAAATATCAGTAGTAATACATTAACAATCAGGAGCAAGCTGCCTTTCCTTCACAAAATACCCCTTTAAGTCTCTTTACACTGAAAGAGTGTGTGTAACTAATCCAGAACTTCTCCACACACCAATACACCCCATGGGATTTACCTAGGCCTACCTATGTAGGCTTCTGGTCCAAAAATAGATTCCTTGACAAAATTCTTACGTTGTCAATTAGACTACTTCATTATAAATCATAATAAACTATTCCTGAAAAGAACAGTTTCCAGTTCAAACTGTTACTAGGAAAACTGACAGTATCTTTTACTGAAAATTCACTTATTAGATGTGGATCTAAAATGGTTCCATTGACCTATAAATCACAGCTGTTTGAGATAGATAGCTGGATAAATAGATGGATGGATAGATAGGTAGATAGGTGGGTGAGTGGGTAGATAGGTGGGTAGATGGTAGGTAGGTAGGTAAAATAACATACCAGGAAAGAGCCATTTCGTTTCTCTCTCTCTCTCTCTTCCTCCCTCCCTCCCTCTCTCTCTCTCTCTCTCTCTCTCTCTCTCTCTGTAAAATAGATTATTGTGGTGGCCTTCAGAGTTGAACATGACCCTCGGAAGAAGGTACTTTAATAATAGCTAAAAGGAAATTAATATGACACAGGGGAAGCATACATAGGTTAATTTGCACACAGAGCATGATTTTCTCATTGCAGAAACAATTGCTCAAGTGAAGCTACCTCCAATCATATCAACTGTATGTTCTTCAGTTGACTGGCTAACAGATTAAACATGATAGAGTTGAAACAGTGGGAGTGTGTTTTTTTTAACTAGGCTCGACAAAGTTAATGTTACACATTTTAATCTCTATGAAGCACATAATTAGCTATCACACAGTAAGCAGTTTAAATTAAGCAACAGGTTGCCTGTCAAAACAGACAGCTGGTAATCAGAAATCATCATCGTTTCTCTCAAAAAGGTATGTTCCTATCCTTCTACTACTTTATATCCATGACCAATCTTTTGCTTTTAATTTTTTCTTCTTGGCTTTAAACTAGAAACAATGTTTTGGATTGTACTTCTGCATTAAGAAATGTAAAAGAATTCTTCCATAAATGTTACTGGAAATGAATCCACATCCATTTTCATTAAACTTTACAGAAGGTTGAAAACTAGAAGCAAAGTTTACCAGCACTAATCAATTCCATTGAAAATAAGAGGGTGCAAATTAGGTAGGCCATCTCTTTTATAACATAGCACCTTCTTCTCATTATTCAGCATACAAACACAAAGAAGTGTTTATTGTGTCAGAAAAAACTACTGTAATCCAGTCCTATTCATAGAAGAGGTAGGCTATCTAGCTCTTTATTGGTCCTGCAGAATTCTATCCAACAATTGTTACAAATTCAGCCAACCAGGGACCTCTGAGAAGCCAATTCTTGATGGCAAGATTACTATTCTTTTACTTTGTTTTTAAATTGATTTCCATCATTCCAGATAAATACCTGAATGAGTATGATTATCTGGATTTTTCATTAGGTTCAACTGGTTGTCACATCCAAAAGCGTCATATCTGAGATTGCTGTCCCCTGTATCTTATTTGCTAAAGACATATAAAGAACAACCTTAAAAGAAGATGTGAAGGATACTGTTGTGGTTCGCCGGCAGCAGGTGCGAATGGCTGAGGTCTCAGAGAGCGAGGACTCAGATGAGGGGCCTTCATGTGATGCAGGGATGGGGCCAGGACCATCAGGTAGTGGAATGCTGCCTTCAGAGATTGTGGAGGCTGGCAGCAGTGATGAAGAGGTTCCCAAGGAGCTTGTGCCCAGTGCGCATGCGTACAGGACTGCTTGAAGGAAAGAACAGCTGCAGCAGCATGGGCAACTTGGGAGTAAGGCTGCAAGGTAATGGCCCCTCCCTTAAGAGATAAAAGCCGGCTGAGAAACTGGAGTTCTTTGCAGGAAGCAAAGAAGTTTTGTACTCAAGCTTTGTGGACGTACGGAGTATCTTGGTTGGTGTTTGGAGATTCTTTGTGTTTGAAATATTTCTTAGTAACTTTATCTAGTATTCTTGGCAGCCTTGCACAACCTTGGCAAGGCTCGTTCTTATCAGAGACAATTAGTTTTAAACAGCCTTTTAAGGAACAGAATTCGTAAAGAATCATTAAAAGATTTTGCTGTTACCTCTGTTTCATGTTTGTTTCCTCAGAACAAGGTTTGGGTCAGAACAGATACTTTGCATTCACAGAAGGACACACATCCCTCCTATTTTACATTGATAACTGAAATTACCTGAATGCTTCAGGTGATAGTGGGCTCCTAATAACTAAAATAATATTAATAAAGGCACAAATGCTAGCTGGGGTTCTGCTGAATATTTTATCAATGAAAGTTGAATAGAGAGGTATCTGTAGGTTCTGTTGTGTATGCATAAAGATTAATAAAGTGTGAGCTTGGAGTAAGTACAGGGTTCTGGCCCTGCACTTCTGATTGGCTGTTAAGCGGCCGGACCGGATTGGCCCATTCCGGGGAATCCGATTGGCCCTTAACAGAGAGTTCCTATTGGTTACAAGAGCTAGCGCTCCTAGCTCGTTATTGGTTAAAAGTTACAGGGTTTGCCTATATAAGGTGGGTTTAACTGCTATTGAATTGAGGAAGTCACAATGTAAATAAAGAGCTGAAGTTCACCGTTCAGAGGCTTGTCTCCATTCTTTCTTGCCCATGCTCAAAACGTAACACTGGTGACGAAGGTGGGATGTGGAGATACCTGAACCAACAAAACTTCGAAGAACACCGAGCACGTGACAGACGACACTAACAACGGAACCATGTCCGGCGGCATCGTACCACCCGCTCCGTTCGATCCAGTACAGGAGCACTGGGAGTCCTACATGGATCGCTTCCAAATGTTCTTAGAAACCAACAACTTAAAGGATGCCACACCAGGAAAGAAACGGGCGGTGTTCCTAACACATTGCGGTCCAACCGTATTTAAGATGGCTGAAGCACTAGCCAAACCCCGAGAAGTGAAGGCCATGGATTGGGACAACCTTGAACCTTTCCTACGAGATCACTCCGCCCCAACCGTGCCTTCGCTCGTGAGACGCCACGAGTTTTATCAGAGGAGCCAGCGAAAGGGAGAAAGCGTGGCCGACTTCATAGCAGACCTCCGAAATTTGGGAGGCCTCAGCGGATTCACCGATTTAGAAGAAGCACTAAGAGATCGCATAGTTCTGGGACTAGATGCACCAGGCGTCCAAAGCAAGCTGATGGCGAAAGGTGACATCAGCCTTGTCGATACCATCACCGATGCTACGGCAGCAGAAGCAACCAGGAAGTTGGCTGCACAACTACGCTGAAACCGTGCTCCAGTACCACCACCAGCCAGCGACGTCTCACCTAGTTCAGAAGTGCAGCTTGCAACAACGCACCACGAGGACCTCTCTTCGTCGTCAGACAGTGACGAAGAAGGGGTCCATCGACTGCGGTCTTACCGGGACCATCACCCAAAGCCCTTATGCCCTTGTGCTGGCTATGGAGCCAACCATGCCAGGTCTGAATGCAAATTCCGGGACGCACTCTGCCATGAGTGCGGGAAATAAGGCCACATCGGACAGGTCTGCCGCAGCTTGCCAGGACCCAGCCAGGCCTCAAAAGGGGCTAACTATCGCCAATCGACAGGAAACCGTCCTGTACGGCAAGAGCCAGTAAACCACTCCTACAGAAATCGAGCTTTCAAGAGAGAAGAGGCTCACCACACTATCACTATCGGTCACGCCTCAGCCTTGGACACTAAGAAAATCCGAATCATGGTAGCCATCGAGAACCAGCCTTGCCACATGGAGGCAACTCGGGATCGTCCCTCTCGATGGTGTCCTGGAAGACACTCAAGCAACTCATCCCCACAATTCAATGCCAAGATCTCCGCTCCCAACGCCTCATCCTCAAGGACTACCAAGGGAATCAAATCCCTGTCATCGGTCCTGCCGAGTCCGAGTCTCCTTCAAGAAGCACACAGCATACTTACCTTTAACGGTCATCGATAGAGATAGGCCTAGCCTACTAGGCCTCCAATGGTTCGTGCCACTCGGCATTGAAGTGGCCGGCATAAACCGAGTCAGCAGTGGTGACTGGGAGGAAGACCTTATCTCTGAGTTCAGGGACGTCTTTGCGGACAGCTTAGGCAAGTACAAGGGGACCCCAATTTCATTCAGTCTAGATCCAAAAATAGCTCCCATTCGCCTAAAGCCCCATCTAGTTCCGTTTACCTTAAAATCGAAAATCGACAAACAACTCGACAAACTGACAGCTCAGGGGGTGTTAGAGCCCATCGATCACTCCCCTTGGGAAACCCCAATTGTAACACCCATTAAGCCAGACGGGTCAATCCGAATTTGTGGGGACTACCGGGCCACTTTGAACCACGCCCTGCAGCAGAACGCATATCCAATTCCAGTGGTGCAGAATCTCCTCCACTCCCTGGGGGGCGGGAAAGTCTTCGCTAAATTAGATTTAGCTCAGGCATTTCATCAATTACCAGTAGATGAAAAAACGGCACAGGCCCAAACTATTGTAACACACCGAGGTGCCTTTAAATGTACCCGGCTTCAATTCAGAGTTAGTGTAGCCCCGGGGATTTTTCAGAGCCTTAGGAAAAGGTTATTACAAAGAATTAAGGGCGTGGTCTCCTATTTTGACGATGTATTAATTGCAGCCCCTACAAAAAAAATCTTACAGGACCGGTTAAAATTAGTGCTAAAAAAATTCCAAGAGGCCGGTCTTAAAGTTAAAAAAAACAAATGTAAATTGTGTACTGACAGTGTTGAGTTTTTAGGGTACCTGATTGATAGCCAGGGCATTCACCCTACCAAAAGTAAACTAAAAGCGATAAAAAACGCTCCCAGGCCATGAAACAAGGCTGATCTCCAGGTGTTCCTAGGCCTCATCAATTTTTATAATGTATTTTTGCCGCACAAAGCAACGGTCGCTGAACCGTTACACCGGTTATTAGATAAAAAAGCAAATTGGCTATGGGGTTACCGTGAAGAACAGGCGTTCCGAAATGTTAAAAAACTGCTCACTTCTGACTCTGTACTCATGCAGTATAACGAGACTTTGCCGTTAGTTATAACCTGTGATGCATTGCCTTTCGGGGTGGGCACCATTTTGAGCCATGTACTGCCTAATGGGAACGAAGCCCCTGTTGCATATTTTTTAAAGACTCTTTCAAAAACTGAGTGAAACTGTGGACAAATCGATAAAGAAGCCCTCGCAATTGTCTCAGCTGTGAAAAGATTGCATGAATACGTGTATGGCTGGGCTTTTACTATTGTGACTGACCACAAACCATTATTGGGGATAATAGCCGGAGATAAGCCGACTCCCTACATATTATCCCCTAGGATGACCCGATGGTCAGAATTCTTAGCTGCTTATAACTATCGGCTGCAATACCGCCCGGAGAAGGCCATTCCCCACACCGACTCATTGAGCTGAGCACTGCTTCCAGAGACTCTCGACGATCCTGCACCAATGGTAACCACGTTGCAAATCGAGGCACTCAACTCACCGCCACTAATCGCCCAAGATATCGCGAGAGAAACCAAACGCGACCACACCCTAGCATGAGTCCTAAGCTGGGTAGAACGCGGATGGCCATTGGACCAGCTATCAGATGACTTCACACCATTCAAGACTCAACAAACCAAGCTCTTCTCCCAGAAAGGCTGTGTCATCTGGGGCGATAGAGTCATTATCCCAGAATGACTCCAGAAAGCGCTGCTGAGAACCTTGCACGATGTCCACCCCGGCATTGTGCGAATGAAAGCTCTTGCGCGAAGCTACGCATGGTGGCCGGGCATTGACAAGCAAATCGAACAGTGGGTTAAAGCTTGTCCCAAATGCCAAGAAGTCAGCAACACCCCACCAAAAGCCATGCCTACTGAATGGGAGACACCACGTGGACCCTGGTCCCGAATCCACCTGGACTTCGCGGGGCCAACCAAAGGCCACACCTTCCTGCTTACCGTCGATGCCTACTCGAATTGGCTCGAAATCCATCGCATTACGACTACAACCTCCGAGGCGGTTATCAAAATCTTAAACAGACTCTTTGCAACCCACGGATTACCAGACGTCCTGGTATCCGATAATGGCCCTCAATTTACCGCACTAGCGTTCGCGCAATACCTCGCTGACCGCGGCATTCGCCATGCGTTCACCTCGCCTGTGCAACCTGCGACCAATGGCAAAGCAGAACGCATGGTCCAATTTGTGAAGAAAACCTTGCAGAAAGTAGACTACGACAACATTGACGACAAGGTCAATCAAATCCTCTTCTTGCAACACATCACCCCACATAGCGTCACCAACAAAACTCCCGCTGAACTGCTAATGGGACGGAAGCTCCGCTCCCACCTCGACCGGTTGCACCCAGCTTACAAACCGGAGAAACCACTAGGATCCAGCGGCCGCTGTCGCACCTTCCAGGTAGGAGACTTGGTATATGCTAAAAACCTATCGGGCGACCCGTTGTGAGTGGAAGCGACAGTAGTATATGTAACCAGCCCCAGATCCTACCTTATACAATGCCTTGATGATAAACTTTGGAAATGTCATATCGATCAATTACGATCGCGGCTTCCAGCAGCCAGTCCGAAAACCCCCTATGACCAAACTGGGGGTGGGGAGGTACGGAAGAAGATTAATTTCTAGAAAACCCATGCGAAGGAAATGACGGTTTGATAGAAACTCAGGAAGCAGAGCTGGAGGGAGAAACGGTTGCACTTCAGGGAATTGCAGAGAATGTGGGCAATGACGTAGAAGTGAACTCTGAACCAGAAACAGCCCCACTGCTAAACAACGATCTACCTCAGCGTGACTGCAGCCAGCTGATACAACGGAAATCAAAGAGACTAATAAAACAACCATCCTACCTAAGGGACTATGTAACTGCACCCTGCAAATAAGAAGCCAGGGGGAAGGGGTGTTGTGTATGCATAAAGATTAATAAAGTGTGAGCTTGGAGTAAGTGCAGGGTTCTGGCCCTGCACTTCTGATTGGCTGTTAAGCGGCCGGACCGGATTGGCCCGTTCTGAGGAATCCGATTGGCCCTTAACAGAGAGTTCCTATTGGTTACAAGAGCTAGCGCTCCTAGCTCATTATTGGTTAAAAGTTACAGGGTTTGCCTATATAAGGCGGGTTTAACTGCTATTGAATTGAGGAAGTCACAATGTAAATAAAGAGCTGAAGTTCACCGTTCAGAGGCTTGTCTCCATTCTTTCTCACCCATGCTCAAAACGAACAGGTTCCAGTGCAATAATTCAAGTAGCTCCATCCCTTTTGCATATGCTGACAACATATGTGCAAAGGATGTGAGTGTTGCAATGGCAAAGTGCTTCTTTTAACATTTCACACATTCATACAAGCCCACACACCATGTGTATACACTGTGTTTATCAGGAAACATTCCCTTGAAAATAAATGAAATTTTCTTGCTAAAATAATTTGACATGTGCAGTAATAAGGAAATGCTTCAACATTGACATATTCAGACTGATCTACACATTCCTAATGAGGACTGAACATCTCCAACATCTCATAACAATCAGAGAATGTAAACATTTCATTCTTCAGACATTCTTAGATAAATGAGGGAAATAAAACCACTGGCAGGAAATGCCATATCCATGGCATTCTCAAAAGCCCATCCACATACTAGTGTCTTATTTCACAAATGAAGCACCAAGAGATTACAGTGGTGCATCTTCACTTCGAAATGGGAAATGCCGAAACAAATCAAGCAGTAAATCCATATTGGACAATGACAAATTGATTCTGAAATCATGGTTTGTTTATTTGTTTTACAATTGCTATTGCTACAGTGATTGGTAGCTTCAAATTTCCATTAGATTCCAGATCTTAGATCCACACCGATAAGAATAGGAAATCTATTTCAATACAGATTTAGGCTTATATACTGCCTCATAGCGCTTTACAGAACTCTATGGTTTACAATGTAAGCATTATTTGCATATTGCCTCGAACAATCTGGGTGTGATGACCTAGAGTATATCAGAAATACAGCAAAATCCAAAATGTAACTAAAAGTCCTTTAATGCCTTCAACTTGGCTTCACTGTTTAATTGTTCACAGTGGAGGAGTAAACTATTTTTAAAATAACATTTCAAAGGCAAGAAACACAGTTCACATTCAAAGAGCTGATAATGAAGCAAAAAACAAAAACAAACCGCATTGAATAAAGTTCCTCAACAGACCAGGATAGATAATGGCCAACTTCAGGAAGATAACCAGGGACAGTCTGTGGGAAGAATGCCAACAAGATAAACCTTCTTTAGGAATAAAAGACTAATTTGTCTCCAGCGTCTGTTAGCACGCAGGTCCATCCTTTTATGCAAATCTCACACCTGCAACCCATGAAGAGGATCATGGCCCTCTCCTCCTGAGTAGACCACATTTTACTCTGATCCTCTCCTCCCTGCGTGCCCTAGGATGGATAGGGGATGGGCCTGGGTCCTCCTCTGACTGCTCAGCCAGTCTCTATCCTTCCCCAGCCTTCTCCACCACCTCTGGAGCCACACTTCCACTCCCTGTTGTCTGTTCCTCCTCTTCCTCAGAGTCAGTCTCCACCAGGGGCATGACATAATCAAAATAAAATTGAGAAAATTAAAAGAGGGGAAAAACTATATAGAAAATTTAGAATAATATAAGATATGGAAGAGAACACAAAAAGGAGCATGAAATTGAGTTTTGTGTCTGTATAAAGAAGTTCAACCCGGGACCATGCTATTTTCAAAAAAGATGTTTTACTTGTATTTTGTATGTGTGAAAACCCAAATAAAACTTTATTGGGGGGAAAAAAGATGAAAGACTGAGTCAACCTAGCACCCCAGATTGAACTCCAGACTGTGGGCAGAATTTGCTTGCAATACTGCATTTTAACCAATGTGCCACTAGGGTTCTGTTAAGTCCTGGGCATGGGCGCAAGAACGGAGACGAGACATCGGACTGTGACTTCAACTCTTTATTTAACAAGAAAGACTGGAGCAGAAAACCTGGGCAGCAGTAGCTCTTTTATAGAGCTTGCTGCCGTTAAACAACCAATGAACTGAGTCTATTGCTTTCACAAGTGTCCAATCAGGGGCTTCCGTTAACAGCCAATCAGACTGGCCAAACCTGACCAATCACGACTCGCTATTCACGGGCCAATGAGAATTGCAGGATTTCAAGCCTGTTGTAAGATGAAGCTGTTTCGGTTGTATCGCTGCGATGGTTTAATCCATAACAGGTTCCTTTATATCTTTCCCTTTATTTATTTTTCTAAGGAAAGTTCAAACCACCTTATGCTATTATCTGTGAGCATGGGTGTGAGAGAGAAAATTTCAAAAGCAAGTATGACATTATGTATTTATATCACTGTATTTTATTTTGATACTTTAAAGATTAAATTAAAGTTAATATAAACATACTCAGAGATATTGTGAGTTTGATTCCAAATCACTGCAATAAAGTGAATAATGGAATAAAGTGAGCCAAATGAATTTTTGGGTTTCCTGGGGGTATATAAAAGTTATGCTTACCCTATGCTGTGTCCATTAAGTTTGCAATAGCGTTGTGCCTAAAAAAAACCCCAATGTGCCTACCTTAATTAAAAAATACTTTATTGCTAAAAAATATGGTAATCATCCTCTGAGCCTTCAGCATGTCATAATGTTTTTTTGCTGTTGGAGAGTCTTATAAAAAAATGCAATATGCAAAGCACAATAAAGCAGAATGCAATAAAACAGGGGTCTGCAACCTGCGGCTCTGGAGCCACATGCGGCTCTTTTGGCCCTCTGCTGCGTCTCCCTGTCAGCTGATCCCATCACTGGCTGGCTTCGCCCTTCCCTTCCCCATCACTCCTCACTGGCCTGAAAAGGTAAGGGGGATGGCGGGAGATGGAGACTCGCTCCATATTCCAGAGCAGGAGGTGACTGGGTGGGAGTGAGTGACCTCGAGTTGGCCACCCACCACCCAGTCACACCAGTTGTTAAATTATTGGCTCCCGGTGTTTTCTTTTCTGTGGGAAATGGGTCCAAATGGTTCTTTGAGCGTTTAAGGTTCCAGATCCCTGCAATAAAACAAGGCATGCCTGCATTGAGAACTTTTGTGAATTACATTCTCCAAATGTTACAGGATTGTTAGCATGGATTTTTTTTCAGATTATTATTGTTTGCTGTATATTGCTTAATAAATGGGTTGAAAATACAGCTATTAAACCCTGGGATTTTTTTTTCAGAACACAAAAACAATAAGCTATTTGTCATGCACATAATTTTATATATAGTATATATGTTGGAGGAGCCTAGAAAAAGGCATCCTTTTTTATGCAGTTTAATAGAATAAAATAAATCCAACAAAATGGGATATTCAAGCCAGGCAAAAGATAAAATATTTGTAGATCATACATAGTATAACTTTGGAATTCACTATCATGGGATATGTTGCTAACTGTCAGCTTAGCTGACTTCAAAATCATGGAGATCAATTCATGCAGGAGCCATGAATTGGGCCCTCTGAGTAGTCTCCATGGTCCCCATGCAGTTTAATTCAGGGGTGGGATTCAAATTTTTTAACAACCGGTTCTGCAGGCGTGGCTTAGTTGGTGGGTGTGGCTTGGTGGTCATGTTATTGGCTGAGCATGGCCAACTCAATATCACTCACACCAAGGCATGCATCTCCTCGCCTGGCCTCTCATGACTGTGGGGATGTTGCAACAGTCATAAGTGTGAAAAATGGTCATAAGTCACTTTTTTCAGTGCCATTGTAACTTTGAATGGTCACTCCACACAAGCAAAGTGCCAGCAAAGGAGGGGAAAATAACTCCAGAAATGTTCCTGAGATAGGAAATCTAGTCCTGCCAAGAATGTAATAAGGATTAACGGAGAGGCAGTTTTTGTCAGCAACACCAGACTGTTTCCTTCCTGCCTTCCTTACAGGATTAGGCCAGTAATTTCTTCTAACAACCAATTCTGTGAACTGCTTAGAATATTAACAATCGGTTCTAGCGAATTGGTGCAAACCTGTAGAATCTCACCCCGGTTTAATTTCCAAAAACAAATACTCGAGTTACGACTTAATTGAGCCCTGCAATTATAGTCATAAGTCATGACAATCATAAAAGCCAATCACCACGTGACTGGATCCAGTTTTATGACCCTTTTTTGCAGCAGTTGTAAAGCAATCCCACGGTTCACTGTGGGGTGTGTTTTGCCAGAAACCAAAAGTAAACACTGGTTTCCAATAGAAATGTCTTAAATCATAATCATGTGACCAGGACATGCTGCAAATGGCTGCAAATGTGGACTGGTTGCCAAGCACCCAAAATGCAGTTGCATGACCCCAGGAGAGCCTGGACCTCGGTCATAAGACCTTTTTTCAAGGCCCATCATAAATTCAAACAGGCCCCAAGCAAGCAGAGGTAGTATTCAACAGGTTCTGACCAGTTCTGGAGAACCAGTAGTAGAAATTTTGAGTAGTTTAGAGAACCAGCAAATACCACCTCTGACTGGCCCCGCCCTCATCTATTCTCCACCTCCCGAGACATAGCTGATCAGCTGAGTCTTCTTTTGTTGCCCTGCACAGGAGAATGGAGCTGGAAAGCAAGTTAGTGGGGAGGGGAGGGAATTGAGGTTTTACAGTATCCTTCCCCTACCATGCCCACCAAGCCACACCCACAAAACCGGTAGTAAAAAATTTGAATCCCACCATTGCAACCAAGCAGTCATAAATTGAATGCTACCTTTAAAGACATGGCTCTCCAGCCAAACATATGTAGAACAAAAGCCATTCTAGAAGACTCCACTCCTATTTTTCTTTATTGTTTTTAAAACTAAATTTAATGTTATCATTATTGTTTTTAAAAAGTGATGTCTTTATCGTGGTTACTTTATTCAGATTTTCTACTGTTCTCTTGTACATTGCTGTAGGCTATTCTGGAAAGAAAGCACAGAGGGAAAAATACATTTATTTTTAAGAGAAAAAATAATCAAGTTACTTGGACATATCTAGGTCAAATTATGAATTTCCTAATTGGGTGCGCTTGCTTTCAAAAGCCTTAAGGCAGCAGTTCTCAACCTTGGAAACTTTAGGATATGTGGACTTCAACTCCCAGAATTCCCCAGCCAGCATAGCGTTCTGGGAGTTGAAATCTGTATATTTTAAAGTACCAAAAGCTTCCTTAAGGTATATCTTGAATGTAATATTACCTTTCCAAATTTACATTTTAAAAAATCACTAGTAGAACTTACTTAAAGCATCCTCTTTATTCCAGAGCAGATTTTGCCAGAACTTGTAAATTTCATAGATTTAGAACTATAACACATTCATTTGTAAAGAGCTACAGATTGTGCAGGCGAGTGCTTTTATAGTTTGTAATTCAATACTTCTAGAGTATGACAAGTCAAAAATTCTGTTGAGATCTTTCCCAAAATATCTAATGCATGTAACCAAGTAAAAAGCAAAAGTAATGCTAAATATTTTGTGTTGCAAATGAATAATGCCAAATAAAGTTATCTTGAGCTTGAAGTCAAGTGCAGGGTTCTGGCCCTGCACTTCTGATTGGCTGTTAATGGCAGGATCGGATTGGTCCGTTCAGGAGCATCTGATTGGCCATTAACAGGCCATTCTCATTGGTTAACGGAGCTAGCGCTCCAGGATTGCTATTGTTTGAATAGTGAATAAGTTGTCTATATAAGGAAAGCTATAGCAGCCCTCCAGTTTGAGCTGTCACACCATGTAAATAAAGAGTTTGAAGTTCACTATTTCTACCGGCTCATCTCCATTATTCGCACCCATGCTCCAGACTTAACTCTGGCGACAAGGATGGGATTGGATGACATCAGAGCCAACGACGAAGACAACTAAGCACGTGGCTGAAGCGCACAACGGCAGAACCATGTCCGGCGGCGCAGTACCACCTGCTCCATTCGATCCAGCTCAAGAGGACTGGGAGTCCTACATGGACCGTTTCCAAATGTTTTTGGAAACGAATAATCTGAAGGATGCCACAACCGGGAAGAAACGGGCGGTATTCCTAATGCACTGCGGCCCGACGGTATTCAAAATGGCTAAGGCATTAGCAAAACCGGCTGAAGTGAAGGCCATGGACTGGGACGTCCTCGAACCGCTACTAAGGGCCCACTATGCACCGACTGTTCCAATACTCGTAAGACGACACGAGTTCTATCAAAGAAACCAGCGGAAAGGAGAAAGCGTTGCAGATTTCATTGCAGACCTCCAGAACTTGAGAGGCCTTTGCGATTTCATTGACCTAGAGGAGGCTTTGAGAGACCGAGTAGTTCTCGGGTTAGACGCTCTAAACGTACAGAGCAAAATAATGGAAAAGGGTGACATCACCCTTAAAGATGCCATAGCTGAAGCTACAGCAGCGGAGGCGACCAAGAAGTCGGCTGCCCAACTATGCCGAAATCACGCTCCAGCACACCAACCGGCCAGCGAAGTTTCACCTAAGACAGAAGGGCAGCTGCAGACGACCCACCATGAGGACCTCTCTTCGTCGTCAGACAGCGACGAAGAAGAGGTCCATCGCCTGCGGTCCGATCGGGACCGTTACCCGAAGTCCCAGCAACCATGCACTGGCTGCAGCGCCAACCATTACCGATCCGATTGCAAATTCCGCAACGCGCTCTGCCACGAGTGCGGGAAACAAGGGCACATCGGACGGGTCTGCAGAAGTCACCTCAGACCCAGCCAGACCGCGAAGGGCACCAATCTCTGCTAATCGATAGGAAATCGCCCTGTAAGGCGAGAACCAGCAAACCACTCCTACAGAAACCGACCCGTGAATCACCTAACGAGACAGGAAGAGGCCCACCAAAAACTCACTATCGGCCACACCTCTTCACTAGATGCTAAGAAAATTTGGGTCAAAGTGGACATCGAAAATCAACCTTGCCAAATGGAAGTTGACTCGGGGTTGTCTCTGTCAATGGTCTCCTGGAAGACCCTCAAGCAACTCATCCCCACTATCCGGCGCCAAGACCTTCAATTCCAACGTCTCGTGTTAAAGGACTACCAGAGGAACTGGATTCCAGTCGTAGGATCCAGTAGAGTCCGGGTTGCATTCAAGAACCGCACGGCGTACTTACCCCTGATGGTGATCGATAAGGACCAGCCTAGTCTGTTAGGCCTGCAATGGTTCGCACCACTCGGCATTGAAGTGGTAGGCATTAACCGAATCAGCGGCAGTGACTAGGAAGAAGACCTCGCCCACGAATTCAGGGATGTCTTCGCGGAAAAGCTAGGCGAGCACAAGGGGACCCCAATATCCTTTAGCCTTAATCCAAAGATAGCTCCCATCCGCCTTAAGCCTCATCGAGTCCCATTCACTCTAAAGCCAAAAATCGACGAACAGCTTGATAAGTTGATAACCCAGGGAGTTTTAAAGCCAACCGACCACTCCCCATGGGAAACACCAATCATGACCCCAATTAAGCTGGACGGCTCCATTTGAATTTGTGGGGACTATCGAGCCACCCTAAACCACGCCCTGCAACAAAATCCATATCCGGTGCCGGTGGTGCAACACCTCCTCCATTCCCTGGGGGGCAGAAAAGTCTTCGCTAAACTAGACTTAGCTCAGGCTTATCAGCAACTGCCGGTTGACGAAAAAATGGCACAGGCACAGACTATCATAACACACCGAGGTGCCTTTAAGTGTACGCGGTTTCAATTCGGAGTCAGTGTAGCCCCAGGGATCTTTCAGAGCCTAATGGAGAGACTATTGCAGGGGATCAAAGGCGTTGTCCCCTATTTTGACGATGTGCTCATTGCTGCCCCCACTCCAAAAATTTTACAGGATCGTTTAAGACTGGTTTTACAAAAATTCCAAGAAGCAGGCCTGAAAGTGAAAAAAACTAAGAGCAAACTGTGTACAGATCATGTTGAATTCTTAGGGTACTTAATTGACAGTCAGGGTATTCACCCTACCGATAGCAAATTGAGAGCAATAAAAAACGCTCCCAGACCCCGGAACAAAGCTGACCTCCAGGCGTTCTTAGGCCTCATCAATTTCTATAATGTATTCTTGCCGCACAAGGCAACTGTCGCTAAACCTTTACATCGCCTACTAGATAAAAAAGCAATTTGGGTATGGGGTCACAGAGAAGAGCAGGCGTTCCGTAATGTAAAACAACTACTGACTTCTGATGCCATACTAATGCAGTACAATGAGACCTTGCCGTTAAATATCACATGTGATGCATCGCCTTTTGGAGTGGGTGCCATTTTGAGCCATGTATTACCTAATGGTAGCGAAGCCCCTGTTGCTTACTTTTCAAAAACGCTCTCAAAAACTGAGCAAAATTACAGCCATATCGATAATGAAGCCCTGGCAATTGTATCAGCTGTTAAAAGATTCCATGAGTACGTGTACGGCCGGGCTTTTACCATTATAACTGACCACAAACCATTGCTGGGGATCATCGCTGGGGACAAGCCAACTCCCTACATACTTTCTCCCAGGATGACCCGCTGGTCAGAATTCTTGGCTGCCTACAATTATCAGCTACAATATCGTCCCAGTAAAGCCATTCCCCACGCCAACGCGTTGAACCGTGCACCGCTCCCTGAAACCATCAATGATCTTGCACCAACGATGACAACGTTGCAGATCGAGACACTCCATATGCCGCCATTAACTGCCCATGACATCGCGAGAGAAACAAAACGCGACCCCATCTTAGCACGAGTCCTCACATGGGTGGAACGCAGATGGCCATTGGACCAAGTACCAGACGACTTTGCACCATTCAAAAGTCTTCAAACAGAGCTGTTCTCACAGAAGGGCTGTGTCATCTGGGGTGATAGAGTCGTTATCCCAGAATGACTCCAACTGCTAAGAACCTTTCACGATGGCCACCCTGGCATTGTGCGCATGAAGGACCTCGCACGAAGCTACGCGTGGTGGCCAGGCATCGACAGACAAATCGAATCATGGGTTAAAACTTGCCAGAGATGCCAAGAAGTAAGCAACGCTCCACCAAAGGCAACCCCAACCGAATGGGAGACGTCGGGGGGACCCTAGTCCCACATCCATCTGGACTTTGCTGGGCCGACCAAAGGCCACACCTTTTTGCTAACCATTGATGCCTACTCGAATTGGCTCAAGATTCACCGAATGAGGAATACGACCACCGAAGTGGTCATCAAAAGACTGGAAAGACTGTTTGCAACCCACGGATTACCAGACGTTCTGGTATCCGACAACGGGCCCCAATTTACCACACTGTCTTTTGAACAGTACCTGGCTGGCCGCTGTATCCTACATGCGCTTACTTCGCCTGCGCACCCTGCGGCCAACAGTAGGGCTGAGCGCATGGTACAATTCATCAAAAGGACTCTACAAAAGATAGACTATGACAACATCGACGAGAAAATCAACCAAATCCTTTTCCTACAGCACATCGCACCTCACAGCGTCACCAACAAAACTCCCACCAAGCTGCTGATGGGACGAAAGCTCCGCTCCCACCTCGATCGGTTACACCCAGCCTACAAACCAGAAAAGCCACTCGGAACCAGCGGCTGATGCCGTATCTTTCCAGGTAGGCAATTTAGTATTCGCTAAAAACCTATTGGGCGATCCGCTGTGGGTAGAAGCGACCGTAATCCGCGTAATCGGCCCAAGATCGTACCTTGTTCAGTGCCCTGATGATAGACTTTGGAAGCGCCACATAGATCAACTACGATCGCATGACCAAACTGAGGGGGTGGGAGAGACAGAGGAAAACGAATTGCAACTAGAGGAAAACCTTTTTGAAGGGACTGAAAACGGAACTGAAATGCAGGAACAGGAACCGGGGACCAGAGTGAGTTCACCTCAGGGAGTGGCCAGTTATATCGGTGACGACGGGAACGCGAACTCTGAACCAGAGGCACCCCTACCGTTAAACAACGGTCTACCTCAACAGAAGTGCAGCCAACCACCAGGCACTTTGCGAAAATCAAAAAGACTGATAAAACAACCGTCCTACCTCAAGGACTATTTAAGCGCGCCCCGTGGGCAGAAGGCGGGGGAAAGGGGTGTTGTGAATGAATAATGCCACAAAAAGTTATCTTGAGCTTGAAGTCAAGTGCAGGGTTCTGGCCCTGCACTTCTGATTGGCTGTTAATGGCAGGATCGGATTGGTCCATTCAGGAGCATCTGATTGGCCATTAACAGGCCATTCTCATTGGTTAACAGAGCTAGCGCTCCAGGATTGCTATTGGTTGAATAGTTAATAAGTTGCCTATATAAGGAAGGCTATATCAGCCCTCCAGTTTGAGCTGTCACACCATGTAAATAAAGAGTTTGAAGTTCACTGTTTCTATCGGCTCGTCTCCATTATTCGCACCCATGCTCCAGACTTAACATTTTGTACAGCCAGTCTTGTACAAGGATCAGTGGTGGGATTCAATTTTTTTTTTCCACTAGTTCTGTGGATGTGGCTTGATGGGTGTGGCAGGGGAAGGATAGTATAAAATCTCCAGTCAGAGGTGGAATTTGCTGGTTCTCTGAACTACTCAAAATTTCCGCTACCGGTTTGTCTAGAACGGGTCAGAACCTGCTGAATACCACCTCTGACTAGAATAATTCATGCAGCCCCATGACATACTAATAGACAGGAATTTGGGAAAGTGCAAATTATAATCGTAGATGTTTTGTTATGTTATTCTTGTGCTGATTTTTAAAAATTATGATAGGTTTTATTTGACTATATCCAAGAGCCCTTATGATTATATTTTTATGCTATCCAGTCAATCACTCCATCAATCATGTTCCTGTCAGTTGCAAAATATAGCACATTTGATTTTTAGGCTGTCAGAAATGTAACAGCAAGTATGTGTTACCTTACCAGTCTTATAGATACAGAGCTATAGCAAGCTAGGAAAGGACCTTTGTTTTGCTAAGAAATAACATGTTGAAGATTCCATATTTATCTTCTGAAAAAAAATTAACGCACCAGAGTAATGGCTTTTTGATAGCATATTTTGATTTATACACATTCATAAACAGTGATTGTGTTCTAAAAGAGAAAAAAAACATGTAATTTCAGGTTATTTTTGAATTACAACTGTTCATTTAGCAATCATTCGAAGTTACAATGGCATTGAAAAAAGTGATTTATGACCAGTCCTCACACTTACAACTGTTGCAGTAGTCTCATGACCACGAGATCAAAATCTGGTCACTTGGCAACCAGCATGTATTTACGATGATTGCAGGATCCCAGAATCATATGATCACCATTTGCAACCTTCCCAGTAGCTTCCAACAAGCGAAGTCAATGGGAAAAGCCAAATTTTACTTAATGACTTCTTGATTCATTTAATAATTGCAGTGATTCACTAAAAAAAACCCATGGCAAAAAGGCCATAAAATTGTGTGTGGCTCATTTAACAACAACATAGCAACAGAAATTCTGTTCCCAGTTGTGAACGTAAGTCAAGGACTACCTGAATGACATTTCAGATTACAACCTTGAAGAGTGAAAACTGTTTTAGTCACCTAGCCTCTAAATTGAAATGTGTCGTGCGTGTACACAAAAGAGACAAAGAAGAATTTTGAGTGGCCCATTCACTTTTGTAGTGTACATCATTGTACATCATTTTCACATTATTTATATATTTTAAGTATTTCCAACGCCTTTAATAGATCCTACAGCAATGCTCAGGCTCTTATAAAATTTTAATACCATCGTTAAGAGCAATAATAAGAGGCTTCTACAACTACCCAACCAAAATAACTGAAAAAGGAAACATCTAACAAAACCTGATATAAAACCCCTAAGAAAAAGACTAAGAAATGACCAACTAGACATCTAATTTTTTATATACAGATTTTTCAGAACTTCCTCATTTGCTTCGGCTTTTAATAGAATGGTGGGTTTTTTTCACATATGAAACATTTAATTATTTATGCTGTTTTCGTTCAGTTTTCAACATTCACTTGCTTTGACTGATTCCTTCATGAGATTTTATGAGCTTGTAACTGTAATACGGTATATTTTAAATGGCAATCTTGAAGGCAATTAAGATATGTATTAAGTCACAAATCAGCAGATCTTTGGACAAATATTCTTTGCAACTTGGTCATGTTAGTTAAGATTGGTGGAAGCCAAGTCCAAAATATCTAATGGGTAGCAAGTGATAAAATAAATAGCCAAAAGCCAAATTTTGATTTGACAGCAAAGAAAATTCCAAAATGAGTCATTGTGCCCCATTAGCATTTATACATTATGAATTTTCCCTTGGTGGCTTTCAGATGTAGAGGACTTCAAATTCAGTAATCCTACGTTGGCTGATAATCATGGGAACTGAAATCCATTAAATATCAAGTCTCTGATATGGATACCATAGAAACCACCACTCATTTTTTTCTGCATTGCCAATTATACAGCACTACTGTACACTACATTCACCTCTAGTTGATGACCTCTCTTTTTATTTAATTTTTTTCTGGGATGCTCTCATATTGTTTATTTACCCCATGTAAGCAATCAAGGTCAATTTATTTCTCTAAAAGAAGCAATATTTTACTATTTTATATATACTTCTTGTTGTTAGGAGATAGCTTTATATTGTTTGTTTTCTTGAATGTACTTTTACTGGTCAATGATCAACATTTCTATTTCTCATTTCAAGAGTACCAGACTGTAGGACAAGGAGGGGGGAGTTAAAAGAGGGGAAAGCCCACAATCTCTATGTAGTCACAAGTGGTCTAAGTTCAACCCAGAAGTGGGATTCTTCCTGTTTGGACTAGTTCGGGCGAACCCCTTGTTCCGACAATCAGCTTTCTCCAAACCAGTTTGCTCCAACGAGCTTGTGGGCCCACCTGCCCAGCCCTACTCTGTCCTGTGTTTTATGTCTTTTTATTAGAGCACAGCTAATTCGTGTGGCAAAGCAGTTTGCCATGCTTCAACTGTTTTCTTCAGCTGCAGTTGAAGGTAAGTATTAGCTTTTTGAATCACAAAGCATGTGTGCAGAGCACACATTTGGTGCATGGTGCATGAAGTGCACACTCACCAAACCAGTTGCTATACTGGTTGAATCACACCCCTCTTGAATTCCATTATTCTCATCTAACTCCAAGCAGATGCCAACCATTAGTTGAGAAGATTCCTGTGCATGGACTTTTTAGCAATAAATCAATTTAATTGGATCTTCATATGTGGAATCTGATCTTTCACACCAGGCACAGACTGGGGAAGGCATAACTACTATCTTTTAAGCAGATCCAATACAATCTAATGTTTAGAAGCAGTAAACAATATCACAATCAAGGAACTACCAACTCAGACAAATGATCAGTAAACAACAGCCTAATAAGGAAACACTCCAACCAACATTGACAAGGCAAGTCACTTACATATAAACAGAGAGAAAACCCCACACACTTCTAGCACTGATGATGTTGTCTAGTTGGGTAATGAAACAGCCACAAATCAACAACCAAGTTCAGATAACACTAAGGACTCCATTGTTCAACCCTGAGCTACAATATTCTCTTTTATTGGTAATAAGCTTGCCTCTGGTTACAGATCTCCATTTTCCCACACTCCAATGCCCTATCCTTGGGGTTCTTTTTAACAGTGTAGCATGTGGGAAAGGATCACAATTTGTCCTTTCTTATCAAATGAACATTCATGTTTTCCTTAAAGAACTGTGACCTTATGAATTAATCTTAACTTATACTTTTTCATTCTGCTTGCTGAAATGATGACAGGAATTTCTGTCAAAAAACAGAGTCTGTTATTGAATATAATTAAAATGTGGAAGTTTCATCAATATGTTACTATTTACCAGACATGCCTGTTATTTCAAAAGCTATTATCCTCTGTTTGAATGGCAAGACAAAAGTTGAGAAACTGATTGTTGTCAGATAACAATTGATTTAAGAAGTTGCTATTGACTAGATCAATTAT
The DNA here is from genome assembly GCA_033807585.1 of Hydrophis major. Taxonomy (NCBI): domain Eukaryota; kingdom Metazoa; phylum Chordata; class Lepidosauria; order Squamata; family Elapidae; genus Hydrophis; species Hydrophis major. The sequence goes on along the minus strand of CM066332.1, from coordinate 32,634,834 downwards.
TAAGCAAATTTTCTCTTTAGTTTTCAGTTCTGATTAAAATTTAAATAGGCTCAGTCAATAAAAAGTATTTATTGTGTAACCATCCCTGAAGGAACAAACTAGGTCTGGCACTTAATGTATAATCAGAAGGCATGTCAGAGATTTTTAAATTATTCAAAAATAGACAAGAAGATGGAAATTTCCATTAAGAACATTTGGGAACATAATCTAACCTTTTCTTCTTCATCTCAGATCTGCCAAATATCATTTTTAATCATTAGCACTTTAGGAAAATAATTATCCCCTTTTTTTTTTTTTTGCAAGCTAATGTTTGCCCCAAGCTTGTAAGATACATTTCTAACACATAACATGACAATTATTTCCAAACCAAAACAAGATGATCATCTGGCAAATATAAAAATATTCCTCACCGTAAACTGACCATGACATACATACAGTAGATCAGCCTCTTCAAAATTATTTTTTTTATTAAATCAATTTATATAGCTGCCCAACTCACCAACAAATGCGAATTTACTTTCTCCAGATAAAATCAAAGGTAAATGAAACTGCCTACTGCTGCACCAGCCTTCAATACAGTAAGGGAGGCTTAGTGGGACTAAAATTGAAGATAAAAATTCCATTCCAAACATTCTCAGTTAAATACTTGAGCAGGGCAGTTCCCACCCCCCCACCCCACCCCCGGTCCATAGACTGGCATCGGTCTGCAGCATGCCAGCAACTGGACCATGCAAACAAGCAAAGCCCCATGCAAAAAAATAAAGTGGAATGAAGTCAGCACAGAAAACCACACTTCCTCCGGTCCGCAGAAAAATATATCTGCACCAAACTGGTCCTTGGTGCCCAAAAGGTTGGTGCCCACTGTACTTCAGAGCTTTTCATGCAACATTGCTTCCAAGATTTCCAGACCTGTTCTCTAGCATATTTTATTTGTTAGCAGGTAAAATATCCACACAGGATTTTGATGAGTCCAGAAGAGTAAGCTGAGATAAGCAAGAGGTCTGAAAACATGTAGGGAATATACACCTAGCTTCGCCTACTTTATATTTATTACAGTCTTGCAGCCAGAGGATGCAATATAGCAATAGCACTTAGACCAGAGATGGTATTCAGTGGGTTATGACCAGTTCTGGAGAACCAGTAGTGAAAATTTTGAGTAGTTCAGAGAACCAGCAAATACCATCTCTGACTGGCCCTGCCCCCATCTATTCTCTGCCTCCCGAGTCCCAGCTGATTGGCTGGGTCTTCTTTTGTTACCCTGCACAGGAGAACGGAGCTGGAAACAGGTTAGTGGAGTGGGGAGGGAATGGGATTTTGCAGTAACCTTTCCACAGGAGTAGGGAAGGAATAGACATTTTGAAGTATCCTTGCCCTGTCACACTAACCACGCCTCACCCATCAATCCACACCATGCCCACCAAGCCACACCTACAGAACCGGTAGTAAAGAAAAATTAACCACTGACTTAGACTTACATACCCCTTTATAAAGCTTTACAGCCCTCTCTAGTTGTTTTACAGAATCAACATATTGCCCCCAACAATCTGGATCCACATTTTACTGACCTCAGAAAGATGGAAGGCTGAGTCAACTCTGAGTCAGAATCAAACTCCTGGCAGTGAGCAGAACTGGCCTACAATACTGCATTCTAACCACTGCGCAACTCAAATATGTATACCAAATAGACATATCTAAAATCGATAAATATATTAAAACGATAAATGCAGTAAAATTACATTAAAAAATAAAAAATAACAATAACAGAGTTGGAAGGGACCTTGGAGGTCTTCTAGTCCTTTGTCTATTTATTATTTATTTTTACTATTTATTTTCATTTTATGAATTATCACCAGATAATAGTGACGATCACTAAAATTAATGTAGTTCTTCAACCAGAAGTAAAATTAATAGAACAAAAAGAAAGACAATGTTGAGAATTCTGGAAAAATACATTGGAATCTTGGCCAAAAAACAGAAACAATAATGAAGCCTCATAAGTTCTGTTAGCATATTTCCTCAGAATGCGATTTATAAGTATCATCCAAGATTCCCTGTTAAACGAGCAACATAGGAACATATGGCTCAGGAACTCCACAGAGCTGTTCTTACTTGGCCACAAATGCTGATATCGATAGATATTTTTATAACACCCTGACAGGACTGCAGATGGTAATGTATCCAACCTAGCCAAGATAAAAACCTAGCAAAATTATCAAATAATCATGGAAGAAAGATAGGGAAATGTCTGTGCCAACTTTAAAAAAAAATCCACAGGGTGTGGTACCATAAATATTAGTTTTAAGCTATGTTGAAAATTAGATCCCAGGTATGCTGCTGAAGGAGTTTCCTATCATTTTCAAACCCTAATGGACAGAGGCTTTCAAAAGCAAGATCTAAGGACTGGACTTTGATATGAGCATTTTTAAGCCAGGTTAATTTTAAATGGCCTCTGAGGACCTTGGAATACTCATCTTTAATGATCTAAGTGCTAGAGCCACTTTAATAACATTGCCAAAAAGGCATTAAGAGTTGTTTAACCTAATCCTGCATAGCTTTTTCTCCGGTAATATTGTGCTGCTAACTAGAGCATAGAAAACATTTGCTAGACCAATTCTCAAATACAGCTCATATGTCTGGAACCTGCATTGCATATCGGACATTAATACAATCAAGAGAGTCCAGAGATATTTCACAAGAAGAATCCTCCACTCCTCTACTCACAACAGAATACCCTATGCCTCCAGACTTGAAATTTTAGGCTCAGACAACTTAGAACAATGCTGCCTTCAGTCCGACCTAAGCATAGTACATAAAATTATCCATTACAATGTCCTACCCATCAATGACTACTTCAGCTTCAACCTCAACAATACACGAGCACACAATAGATACAAACTCAGAGTAAACCACACAAAATTAAATTGCAGGCAATACGACTTCAGCAACAAAGTGGTCAATGTCTGGATTACTCTATCTGACTCTGTGGTTTCTTCCCCAACCCCCCAAAACTTTAACCTTAAACTGCCTACTGTTGACCTCATCCCATTCCTAAGAGGTCAGTAAGGGGTGTGCATAAGCGCACCAACATGCCTACCATCCCTTATGCTCCCTTTTATTCATATCCATTTCATATATTAATAATCATGTTTATACTTATATCTGTTATCTAATACATGCTTGACAAAATAAATAAATAAATAAAATAAAATAAAATAAACTCATGGGACCAGACATTGGATACATAGCCAGTCTAGAAGTTTCTGATTTTCATCCATCCAGGAAGGAACAATTGAATGAAGAGGAAAAACAAAACTGCTGTATTTAATGTTGCCTGACTTTTGTCTTCGAGCCACATTTCAGCTCCAGATGAACTCTTCAAACTTTAGAAACCGATAATTGGACATCTGAGGCGTATGGTTTTACCAAGGTCTTTTTAATCTGCACAAGTTGAACAGCAACTTCCAGCATTCCTCAGTACTGACCACGTCCAATGGATTTGCTGGAAATTACAGTCCAGCAACATCCAACAACATCCAAGCAATAATAGTAATAGTAATAATAGTAATAGTAATAATAGTACTAATAATACTTTAATGTCATTGTACATATATACACAGTATACACATACAACAAAATTCACATAAAACCCAGAGACCAGACCCAACACACACACATGACAATCCCCAAACACACCCCCACCGGCCAAATTCCCCACCCCCTACAAACACACAAGCATCCACACAACAGACCAAGTAATATTGCCCAATAGCTCACTGATGGTGGTCCTTAAGTTCATTGTTAAGTGCAATTATAGTTCTGGGATAAAAACTGTTCAGAAAATGTGTGGTCCGAGTTTTAATTGTTCTGTATCTTCTGCCAAAAGGCAACAGTTCACAAAGATTGTAAGCAGGATGGGAAGAGTCACTGAGAACGTTGTGCAACTTCCTCAAACAACAAGATGCGAAGATGTCATCCAGGACTGATAGCTGGAGCACAATGATATTCTGGGCAGTTTTAATGATTCTCTGTAGAGCTTTTTTGTCTGCTACAAAGCTGGTCCCATACCATACAAGAATGCAGTGTGTCAGGACACTCTCAATGGTGCTGTGGTAGTAGAACAGAAGTAGATACTGAGATAGATTTATCTTCCTGAGCATTCTCAGGAAGGACAGCCTCTTCTGTACCTTCTTCACAAACATGTTGGCATACATACTCCCTGAGAGGTACTCCAAGACATAATTGCCCAGAAATTTAAAACTACCAACCTTCTCCACTTCCTCGCCATTTATGTACAATGGTCAATGTATATGGCTTAGGAATGCTTCCCATTTCCTACATGTTTTACTGTCAAATCTAACACACATGACAGGTTTTCAGGGAGAAAAAGTTTGAAGAAGATGGAATGAAAATCAGTACAAACACCTAGTTCTTTGACACTGCATATAGAAAACATAGAGTTGATTTTTGCCTCCAATGCAGTATACCATTAGAATTAGGGTTAGGGTTAGCACTACCTGACATCTCTGTATCATTTGTGTCTAGATGGGTTACAACTATCAGGGCAAAGCAATAGACACAATCTACATAGACTTCTGTAAAGCCCTTGATTCAGTGGTACACGACAAACTACTCTTAAAACTAAAATCTTATGGTATCTCTGGACAACTGCATAACTGGATAGAAGCATTCCTGTCAAACGGACAAGAATTGGTCAAAATTGGAGTGTCCTATCAAATTCTGTACCTGTCAATAGTGGTGTCCCCCAAGGCAGTGTTCTAGGATCAACTCTCTTCATACTCTACATAAATGACCTCTGTGATCATATTAAGAGCAACTGCAGTCTCTTCGCTGATGATGTAAAGCTATTCAACACCACAGGCAATACTGCTACCCTTCAATTAGATCTTGACTATGGATCAGAATGGTCAAACAAATGGTAACTTCAAATCTCAACAAATAAATGCTCTGTCTTACATATTGGCAAAAAAAAAAAAATCAGAAAATAAAATACAAGCTGAATAGTCAAGACCTTGTTGATGATCCAAGTTCTGTAAAGAACCTTGGAATACTCATCTCTAATGATCTAAGTGCTAGAGCCTATTGTAACTACTTAGCCAAAAAGGCATTAAGAATTGTTAACCTAATCCTGCATAGCTTTTTCTCTGGTAATATCATACTACTAACTAGAACATACAAAACATTTGCTAGACCAATACTCGAATACAGCTCATCAGTCTGGAACCCACATTACGTATCTGATATTAACACAGTTGAGAAAGTCCAGACATATTTCACAAGAAGAGTTCTCTACTCCTCTACTTGTTGCAGAATACTTTATGCCACCAGACTTGAAATTCTAGATCTAGAAAACCTTGAATTACACCGTCTTCGGTCTGATCTAAGTATGGTAGATAAAATCATACATTGCAATGACTTACCTGTCAATGAATACTTCAGCTTCAACCATAACAACACAAGAGCAAACAATAGATACAAACTCAAGGTTAACCGCACCAAACTTGATTGTAGGAAATACAACTTCAGCAACAGAGTGGTCAATGTCTGGAATACTCTACCTGACTCTGTGATTTCTTCCCCAAACCCCAAAAACTTTAACCTTAGACTGTCTACTATTGACCTCACCCCTTTCCTAAGAGGTCTGTAGGGGGCATGTATAAGCGCACTAACATGCCTACCATCTCTGTCCTATTGTTTCTTTTATTTTTATTTTATGTACCCATTTCATGTATTCATAACTATGTACATACTTATACCTATTATCTTGTAAGCGATTGACAAATCAAATAAATTAAATAAATAAATAAATAAATAAATAAACTACTAAAAAACGACAGGTAGAACAAATGGGTAAAATAATGAAAACAATAAAATACCAGTTGACCAGTTTTTAAAGACTTTATAAGAGCTACAAAAAGCTTCTCCTTTTATTTTCCAAAACTGAGGGACACCTTCAGACTAGATAGATTTCTGGTCACTTCCAAATAGCCCTGGAACTGCCCAGCTACAATTAATAAGCAAATGAGAGCTGGAAAATTAAGCACTCTCAGAAGTAACTTGGTCTGTTTCAGTTTTCAAGTTAATCATTGGCTTTGAACAGGTTGTCCTCGACTTACAACAGCTCATTTAGTGATCATTCAAAGTTATAACAAACAGTGCCTTATGACCATTTTTTCCACACTTATGACCATTGTAGCATCTCCAGAATCATGGGATCAAAATTCAGGTGCTTGGCAATGGATTCATATTTATCACAGTTGCAGCATCTTGCGGTTATGTGATTCCCCTTTTGCAACCTTATGATAAGCAAAGTCAATGGGAAAACCAGGTTCATTTAACAACTGCTTTTCCAACTTAACAACTGAAGTAATTCACTTAACAACTGTGGCAAGAAAAGTCATAAAATGGGACAAAATTTGCTTAATAAATGTTTCACAGAAACAGAAATTTTAGGCTCAACTGCCGTCGTAAGTTGAGGACTACCTGTATTTTGATAAATTAAAAAAGCAGAGTTTTATACAATAATTAAAACAGAACATTACGGTCCCTGATCCAAAAATACAACAATTTTAATATAGATATCATATTTCTTCATTACCCTGGAGTTTAACCTTATGAATTCAGTATAACTTCAGTTTGTTTGAGAACTGATAGTAATTCCTTATAGAATGTGTTAAGTTTGAGCATGGGCGAGAAAGAATGGAGACAAGTTTCTGAACAGTGAACTTCAACTCTTTATTTACATCGTGACTTGCTCATTTAACATCAGTAAAACCCGCCTTATATAGGCAACCCTTGTAACTTTTAACCAATAACAAGCTAGGAAAGCTAGCTTTTATAACCAATAAGAACTCTCTGTTAAGGGCCAATCGGATTCCCCGAACGGGCCAATCCGGTCCGGCCGCTTAACAGCCAATCAGAAGTGCAGGGCCAGAACCCTGCACTTACTCCAAGCTCACACTTTATTAATTATTTTGCATACACAACACCCCTTCCCCCTGGTTCCTTAGTTCAGGGCGCAGTTACATAGTCCCTTAAATAGGACGGTTGTCTTTTTAGTCTTTTTGATTTTCGTTGTATTGGTTGGTTGCAATCCCGCTGAGGTAGATCGTTGTCTGGCAGTAGGGCTGTCTCTGGTTCAGAGTTCACTTCTACATCGTTGCCCACATTTTCCGTGATTCCCTGAGGTGCAAACGTTTCTCCCTCTGGCTCCGCTTCCTGAGTTTCTATTAAATTGTCGTTCCCTTCGAACGGGTTTCCTAGGGCTTCATCTTCTTCCGTACCTCCCCCCCCCTCAGTTTGGTCATAGGGGAGTTGCGAACTGGCCGCTGCAAGCCGCGACCGTAATTGGTCTATATGCCGTTTCCAAAGTTTATCGTCAAGGCATTGCTCGAGGTAGGATCTAGGGCCAGTTACACATACTACTGTCGCTTCCACCCACAACGGGTCGCTCGATAGGTTTTTTGCATAAACCAGGTCTCTTACCTGGAAGGTGCGACAGCGGCCGCTGGATCCTAGTGGTTTCTCTGGTTCATACGCAGGGTGCAATCGGTCAAGGTGGGAGCGGAGCTTTCGTCCCATTAGCAGTTCAGCGGGAGTTTTGTTGGTGACGCTATGTGGGGTGATGTGTTGCAAGAAGAGGATTTGGTTGACCTTGTTGTCAATGTTGTCATAGTCTACCTTTTGCAAGGTTTTCTTCACAAATTGAACCATGCGTTCTGCTCGGCCATTGGTCGCAGGGTGCACAGGCTAGGTGAGCGCATGGCGGATGCCGCGGTCAGCGAGGTACTGCTCGAACACTAGTGCAGTAAATTGTGGGCTGTTATCAGATACCAGGACGTCTGGTAATCTGTGGGTTGCAAAGAGTCTGTTTAGAATCTTGATGACCGCCTCGGAGGTCGTAGTCGTCATGTGATGAATTTCGAACCAATTGGAGTCGGCATTGACGGTAAGCAGGAAGGTGTGGCCCTTGGTTGGCCCCGCAAAGTCCAGGTGAATTCGGGACCAGGGTCCACGTGGTGTCTCCCATTCAGTAGGCATGGCTTTTGGTGGGGCGTTGCTGACTTCTTGGCATTTGGGACAAGTTTTAACCAACTGTTCGATTTGCTTGTCAATGCCCGGCCACCATGCGTAGCTTTGTGCAAGGGCTTTCATTTGCACAATGCCGGGGTGGCCATCGTGCAAAGTTCTCAGCAGTGCTTTTCGGAGCCGTTCTGGAATAACGACTCTATCACCCCAGATGACACAGCCTTTCTGGGAGAAGAGTTCGGTCTGTCGAGATTTGAATGGTGTGAAGTCATCTGATAACTGGTACAATGGCCATCCACGTTCTACGCAGCTAAGGACTCATGCTAGGGTGTGGTCGCGTTTGGTTTCTCTCGCGAAATCTCAGGTGGTCAGTGGCGGCGAGTTGAGCGCTTCGATTTGCAATGTGGTTACTGTTGGTGCCGGATTGTCGAGAGTCTCTGGAAGCGGTGCTCGGCTCAATGCGTCAGCGTGGGGAATGGCCTTCGGGCGGTATTGCAGCCGATAATTATAAGCAGCTAAGAATTCTGACCATCGGGTCATCCTAGGGGATAATATGTAGGGAGTTGGCTTATCTCCAGCTATTATCCCCAATAAAGGCTTGTGGTCAGTCACAATAGTAAAAACCCTCCCATACACGTATTCGTGAAATCTTTTCACAGCTGAGACAATTGTGAGGGCTTCTTTATCAATTTGTCCATCGTTCCGCTCCATTTTTGAAAGAGTCTTTGAAAAATATGCAACAGGGGCTTCGTTCCCATTAGGCAGTACGTGGCTCAAAATGGCGCCCACCCCAAAAGGCGATGCATCACAGGTTATAACTAACGGCAAAGTCTCGTTATACTGCATGAGTACAGAGCCAGAAGTGAGCAGTTTTTTAACATTTCGGAATGCCTGTTCTTCACGGTAACCCCATAATCAAACTGCTTTTTTATCTAACAATCGGTGTAACGGTTCAGCAACAGTTGCTTTGTGCGGTAAAAATACATTATAAAAATTGATGAGGCCGAGGAACGCCTGGAGATTGGCCTTGTTTCTTGGCCTGGGAGCGTTTTTGATCGCTTTTAATTTACTTTCGGTAGGGTGAATGCCCTGGCTATCAATCAGGTACCCTAAAAACTCAACACTGTCAGTACACAATTTATATTTGTTTTTTTTAACCTTAAGACCGGCCTCTTGGAATTTTTTTAGAACTAATTTTAACTGGTCCTGTAAGATTTTTTTTGTAGGGACTGCAATTAATACATCGTCAAAATAGGGGACTACGCCCTTAATCCCTTGCAATAACCTTTCCATAAGGCTCTGAAAAATCCCCGGGGCTACACTTACTCCGAATTGCAGCCGGGTACATTTAAAGGCACCTCGGTGCGTCACAATAGTTTGGGCCTGTGCCGTTTTTTCATCTACTGGTAATTGCTGATATGCCTGAGCTAAATCCAATTTAGCGAAAACTTTCCCGCCCCCCAGGGAATGGAGGAGGTGCTGCACCACCGGAACTGGACATGTGCTCTGCTGCAGGGCGTGGTTCAAAGTGGCCCGGTAGTCCCCACAAATTCGGATTGACCCGTCTGGCTTAAGGGGTGTTACAATAGGGGTTTCCCACGGGGAGTGATCGATGGGCTCCTACACCCCCTGAGCTATCAGGTTGTTGAGTTGTGCGTCGATTTTCGATTTTAAGGCAAACGGAACTCGACGGGGCTTTAGGCGAATGGGAGCTATTTTTGGATCTAAGCTGAATGAGATCGGGGTCCCCTTGTACTCGCCTAAGCTGTCCATGAAGACGTCCCTGAACTCAGAGATAAGGTCTTCCTCCTGGTCTCGCAGGATAGGTTCGAGGTCGTCCCAATCCATGGCCTTCACTTCTCAGGGTTTGGCTGGTGCCTTAGCCATCTTAAATACGGTTGGACCGCAATGCGTCAGAAGCACCACCCATTTCTTCCCGGCTGTGGTGTCCTTTAAGTTGTTCATCTCTAGGAACATTTGGAAACGATCCATGTAAGACTCCCAGTCTTCTTGTGATGGATCGAACGGAGCGGGTGGTACGATGCCGCCGGACATGGTTCCGTTGTTGGCGTTGTCTGTCACGCGCTGTGTTCTTCGAAGTTTCGTTAGTTCAGATGTCTCCAAATCCCACCCTCATCGCCAGTGTTAAGTTTGAGCATGGGCGAGAAAGAATGGAGACAAGTTTCTGAACGGTGAACTTCAGCTCTTTATTTACATCGTGACTTGCTCATTTAACATCAGTAAAACCCACCTTATATAGGCAACCCTTGTAACTTTTAACCAATAACAAGCTAGGAACGCTAGCTTTTATAACCAATAAGAACTCTCTGTTAAGGGCCAATCGGATTCCCCGGAACGGGCCAATCCGGTCCGGCCGCTTAACAGCCAATCAGAAGTGCAGGGCCAGAACCCTGCACTTACTCCAAGCTCACACTTTATTAATTATTTTGCATACACAACAGAATGCATCAAACTTGAAAACTGTACTGATGAAAGATCAAAAAGGAGCATATTTAATTGGACCTTCATTCTATGTTAACTTCTCCAGCTCTCAACCTGTCTTGTCTTCTGTTGTCTACCTGCTTCTCTTTTTTTTCTTGTTTACTTTCCTTTTCCCTTTAAAGTTTCAAGAATTAATTATAGTCTTTCAGGTTAAAGATTTGAATGAAGCAGAATTTTCTCTTATTGAATTGTGGAGAGATTATGTGCAATTAGTTTCAATCTACCTTGCGAAATAACAAAATCAAGGTCTTAACATTAAATTACAGCATGCTCAGAGAACACAAAAAGCCACTATACAAGCCAATTTGTTGGGTAAAATATAGTCTATCAATGAGATCTAATTGGAGCTTGTAACTCAGATTAATTGGATGCATCTTGGAACAGGCAAGATGGATTTATTTTAATTACTGTTGCAGCTAAAATGGATCTGTGTATGTGTGTGTGTGTGCATGAGAGCAAGATTTTATTTTCATATTAACTTATTAATTAGAATTTTATGTTCTTCCATTCTAATATCATCATGAGAGCAAAACACTAATCCTTTAAAAATAAATCAATATCTTAAACAATATATATATATGGTATTCAGCTTTGTTCGGGTATTTTCCCACATCATTATAGTTGTGCTTTTAAAGCTGTAGCAACGTTTTGGCAGAATCTCATCTGCCATCGTCAGGCTTCTGTATTGAGTTTGCTACAACTTTAAAAGCACAACTAATATATATATATATATATATATATATATATATATATATATATATATATATATATATATATATATATATATATATGTGTGTGTGTTTTCTGAGGTTCTCGCGGGTATTTGTATGTGGATCTTTGGTTGTTCGGGTTTTCTCCCGCGTAAGATTGGAAGTATCCAGGCAACGTTTCGATGAAGTCTCATTCATCATCTTCAGGCTTGGTCTTCAGCTCTGTGCTTCTCAGAGTGATGTGAGCTTGCAGCTGCTTCTTCCTTTTAACTGCAAGTGGGGGTGTGACTTGATTGGGTGGGGGCTTGGCTGTGTTCTGATTGGGTGGGGGTGTGTTCTCATTGGTGGGGGTTTGGCTATGTTCTGATTGGTTGGGGGTTGGCTGTGTTCTGATTGGCTGGAGGCGTGTTCTGTTCAGGTGGGGGCTTGATTGTGCTCAGGTTAGTCTTAGTTGCTGGAGGGTTTGAGCTGGTGAGCTGTGATCTTGCTGTTTGGCTTTGAGTTTGTGGTCGTGCTGCATCTTCATGGTGGAGGTCAGTTCGCTTCAAGTATGGCTCAGAGGGGTTTGAGGTGGGTAGTGATGCAGCTGCAGTGCGGCTTCTGGTCCGTGGTCGTGTTTCATCTTCTGTGTGGGTGTGAGTCTGCTTTCTACGTGGAAGTGGGGTGGTGGCATCTTGTGTGGCTCTCAGGGGTGTGGGTCTGGTGTCATTCTTCATGTTAGGTACGCGTCTGTTCATGAGGGCGGGTTTCCAAATGGCTGGTAGGCGGGAGGTATCATCTCGTTTATTCATGCTGTGTGGGCGTTTTTCTATCTCTATGGCTTCTCTGATGATTCTGCATGCTGAAGTGTTCGGTTTTGGCGATAGTTCTGGTATTTTTAAAGTCAATCTCATGTCCTGTGGCTTTGAGGTGTTGGACCAGGGAAGAGGTCGGTTCTTCCTTTTTGATTGAGTTCTTATGTTCTTCAATGCGTGCACCTATTCTTCTGTTAGTCTGTCCAATGTATGTGGTGGGGCAGGCAGTGCAAGGGATTTTGTATACTCCTTGATTTTCCAACTCGATTCTGTCCTTAGGGTTTCTTAGGATGGTGGATATCTTTCTGTTTGTGCAGAATGCTGTCTTAATGTTGTGTTTTTGGAGGATCTTGCTAATTTTGTCCGTAGTGCCTTTTATATATGGGAGGAGGGCTTTGCCATTCTCTTGTTCTTTGTCTTGGATTTTGGCTGGGGTTTCTTTTTGGATTAGGTGGGTGATCTTCTTTCTTTGGAATCCATTGCCTGTCAGCACGCTGGTGAGAGTGTGTAGTTCGGTCTCTAGGTGTTGTTCATCGGCTAAGCATTTTGTTCTGGAGATGAGTGTCTCAGCTACGGAATTGATCTGTGCTGGGTGGTGGTGTGAGAGTGCGTGTAGATAGCGGTTTGTATGTGTTTTCTTCTGGTAGATGGTGTGTCCTAGGGAGCCATTGGATTTTTTGTATACCAAGACATCTAGGAAGGGAAGTTGGTTGTTAGCTTCTGTTTCCATGGTGAATTGTATTTTGGGGTGTTGGCTGTTGAGGTGTGTGAGGAAGTTGTTCAGTTTTTCTTTCCCGTGTGGCCAGATTATAATTTATATATATATATATATTTATATATATAAATATATATATATATTAAAAGGTTTCAAGTTTATTTATTTAAAAAAAATTATTAAAAATGGACAGCCTTAAGCCATTCTATTAATTAACATTAAAATAATGAAATACACTTAAAACAGGAGATCTTAATTCAACACCAAACCAGTGGTGGGATTCAAAAATTTTTACTACCAGTTCTGTGGGAGTGGCTTGGTGGGCGTGGCATGGCTTGGTGGGCATGGCAGGGGAAGGATACTGTAAAATCTCCATTCCCTCCCATTCCTGGGGGAAGGTTAATGCAAAATCCCATTCCCTCCCCACTCCACTAACCTGCTTTCCAGCTCCGTTCTCCTGTGCAGGGCAACAAAAGAAAATTTGCCCTACTGGTTCTCTAGAACTGGTCAGAACCTGCTGAATACCACCTCTGCACGAAACCCCTAGTTTCTACCATTGCTGTATTAATTATAAGAATCATTTTTGGAGAGGGTACAAATAAAATTGTACTACTAGGGTGGCACTACTTCATTAGAGTCAATCAGCTGAACCAGGCTAAGAGATTTTTCAATATGTTTTCCCCAGACAACTATATGTTATAAGCAGGAAAAAAGCAACATAGTTAAATCCTCAGTCTGGGAATAATCTCAAGATCAGAGTCTTTATCTAATAGGCATTTCCTGATTTTTACCTTATTCATTGCTGTGGATGTGATCTTAAAGCTGTAAATGTTTGCCTTTTAGAAAAGTATGTTGACCTAGCTTTTTTTATGGGCCAAATTCTATAGTTCTATAGTTGTTTGCTTTGGTTTGTTTTAGAGCTAGTTATGTATATTAGCAACATAGCAGAAAGATCTTGAGGTGTTTTTAAATATAATACATCTACTCATATCCCCAACACAGTTCCCTTGCTTCAGTCTATTTTTTTGTGATAAGAGATGCAGAAGTTGATAGCAGGGGTTCAGTCAATGCATATGAAAGAACTGTCAGCTTTATCTCTGGGCTCTGAGGAATATTGCTTTGTTTGAACATTGTAACCCTGATTCAAGGATCTTCTTGATGTCCACAATTTTTTGAATAATTCACCTCTCATTGTCCAATTACCCTTGAATACCTTTGAGTGGGGAAGAGACACACTGCATCTCACTTGAGGCTGGTAGTTTAACCGTGATTCATGCTCTACAGTCTAAGGAAAACTGAAATCTATGAAATAAATTAAAGATAAACTATGAATACTGCAAATAATAATATTATTACATTAAAAGATTCACTTTGAGCACCACATGCATAATGGCCCAATTATCCCCAAACTCAGTACATGACATAAGAGTTCATAGTAATTATTTAGATCTGCTTTAAAGCAGAGTTAGAATAATTTAACACTGTATAGCAGCTAAATGCAGAAGTTGCAAAAAAAAAAAAGGTGCAGAAAACTGTGATTTTTCTACTACCTAATTATAGATCATACTTTTGCAGTCCAGTAGCAAATGAGTAGCATTATATTTAATGTTAATGAAGGAGACTATTAAGCACCAGTTTATCACTTTAATAAGCATTAGGGAGATGCTATCAAGTAGACCTTAACCGTCCATGCCCATTTAACTAATATTTACGCCAGGCAGACAAATAAATTTCTCTCATATGTTCAGTGGTATAGATTAAGACAGTCTTTAAAACAGCCTAAACCCAAATTGCTAATTCAACACTGCTTTTGTTAATTTAAATGGGGGGATTATATACCATCTGAATCTCAGTAGCATCTCAATTCCATTTGTGACCCTGTTTCTAACCACTGGATTACAATTGGGAATCCCATATTTCATAAGTGTCCATGTCATTGAAAGAATTGCCAGCCCTGAGAAGGCGGAGCTTCGTTTCGGCACTACAGCTGCGATCTCGGGACTCTGAGATCGCAGCCGATATTTTCGCCCCTGGTCGGTCCCAACGGACCTAAACCATCCCGTAGAGACGGGGATTGAGAAGGGTACTGTTCCAGGATCCCAGAGATATCGCAAAATCTCTGGTTTGATCCGGAAGAAGCCCTTTTGCTGGCGGCGGAGAGGCAGCCTCCATAGCTGCTGAAGTCGGGACAGCTCCGGAAAGAAAGTGGCTGGAGTGAAAGTGTGTCGGCTGGGTGAGAAAAACTCTTTTGTGTTGTAAATTCGCTGAGGCTGGAAAGGACATCCTGAATAAAGAAGAAATCTGTGAGATTTTTTTTTTTTTTAACTGAAATTGTCTGAGCGGCGTTTTTTAAAGTGATGTCAAATTGAGGCTTGGGGTTTTTTTTTTCTTTTCTCTATATTTTTTGGGGGAGATTTTACTGTGACTTTGTAGGTAACCGGATTGAATTTTCTTTTATATATATTTTTATGCTCCCTTTGATTTTTTAACTTTCTTTAGGTTAGAGGCTCCCTTTGGCTATTTTTTTTTTTTCTGTATATATTACTCCTTTTTTCTGGCTGGGGGGGAGGAAGAGCATTAAGAAACTTTGCAACACTGCCAACTAGAGGCTTGAAAGTATTTTATTTGAATTGGAGAGAATTGCAAAAAGACCTCTTCTCAAGGACATTTTAACGTGATAAGATAGAGGGAGAGCACAGCAAAATATTATTGCAGGTGCTTTCCTGGACTGTTATCAAGAACACTTGAGGTTTGGCTTTGAAGCTGCTGGAGAAGAGAGTCATAACAAGAGCCTTGGATAAATAAATAAAGTGCAGTGTGCTTTCTTATATATACCCCACTCGCTAGCCTTTTTCTAAATTTCAATTCTAGTAATATTTTTATTTTTGTCTTTTATTTTAAAGGGAAAGCCTCAGGGTTTTTTCTTTATTTTTCTTTTCTTTTTTATTGGGACTTTTTTGCTTTTCCTATCTATGTTTTTGGACCACTTTGTTGTTGTTGTTTTTTGATTATTGAGACTTTTCAACTGGATTAAGGTGTGAAGAATCTGGGAACTTTTTGTTTTTTTTCTTTTTTCTTTTCTTTTTTTTTGCTCTTAATCAATATTATTATTTTTGGATTTGTTTTTCTCCTTTCTATTTTTTTCCTTTTTTATGGTGGACTATTTCGTAATTGGATTAGGGTCTAGAAGAACCTGAAGATTTTTCTTCTTCCTTTTTTGCTGTTTCTTCTTTGGTTTCGTGTCTTTTACTATTGGAGTTTTCCATTTTGGATTATAATTGGCTGCTCTACCGAATTG
This sequence comes from Hydrophis major, assembly GCA_033807585.1. NCBI lineage: Eukaryota > Metazoa > Chordata > Lepidosauria > Squamata > Elapidae > Hydrophis > Hydrophis major. The sequence goes on along the minus strand of CM066332.1, from coordinate 32,618,769 downwards.
AAAGTCAAGAAGAATTTGAAGCTTTGGAAGCATTGAAATGAGCAGGAAACCAATATCATCTGGCATTTCTGCTTCTACCTCTGCTTCCCCACCAGCTGGAGGACAACGTTTAATTCAGACAATGTTGAAGCAAGATAAGGAACAAGAAAGAGTAACTTTACAGATGATTATGCAAGGAATCCAAGATCTCAAGACAAAATCAGACATCATTGAACAAAGAACAGGAAATATTGAACAAAGAATAGAGAAGACTGATGAAAAAGTGGAAAACATTAAACAAATGATGGTTAAGTATGAGGAGAGATTCCAAAAAATCGAGGAAGAAGGAAAACAAAGAGAGAAGAAGGTTGGAAATATTGACAGTAGATTAACAGCGGTTGAACAAGAAAAAGGTGGGATGTTGAGGTGGGAGATGGAAAGGTCAGAATTTTACCTCAGATTTCAAAATATAGAAGAGGAAAAAGGAGAAAACTTGGCAGTGGTAATGACAGAAATTTTGGCAGATGCTTTGGAAATTACAGAGGAAAAGATGATGGATGGAATAGATGAGATATATCGAGTCTATACAAGGTATGCGATGAGAAATAAATTACCCAAGGAAGTCCATATTAGATTTACTAAAAAATCCATTAAAACGCAAATATTACAAGTAGTAAGAGAGAAAACATTGAAATACAAAGGTAAAGAGGTTGTGGTTTTAAAACAAATACCCAGAAGAGTGAGAGAGATGAGAAGAGAATATCGATTTCTGACTAAAATGCTATTGGAAAAAGAAGTGAATTATAGATGGCTGATTCCAGAAGGACTAATGTTTAGGTGGCAAGAGCAGAGATATAGAATTGATTCAATTGAGAAAGCAGAACTTTTCCATGCAGAATTTTTTGGAGGAAGAAGAGAGGAAGCAGAGATAGAGGTCTCATTAATTGAGTTTCAAGAGGAACAACTGGAGACTGAAAAAGAGAAAGGAGCAGTAGGGGGACAGATGGATAGCAAAGAACAGCGTGAAGTGAGATCCACGAGAGCGGTTAGACCTAAATATAAAGCATAATCATGGAAGAAAAAAAACTGATTACAATGAATATAAATGGGCTTAATTCAGCTGTTAAAAGAAGGAAAACTTTTCATAAATTAGAGAAATTAAAATTTGATATAATTTGTTTACAAGAAGTTCATATTAAAAAACAACATGAACAATTGTTATTATAGCCAAAATTGGGGAAAATATTTACTTCTTTGACTCAATGTAAGAAAAGAGGAGTGGTTCTATACATTAAAGAGGCTATCCCAGCAAAATTGATTTACACAGATGAAGATGGAAGAGTATTAATGGTAGAAATAATGGACAATAATATAAAAATACTCTTGATTGCAATTTATGCTCCAAATGATAAACAAGAAGAGTTTTATAAAAAGCTGCACATGAAAATAATTGGACTGGACTATGTTAATATAATTATGATGGGAGATTTTAATGGAATTGTGGACAATAAATTGGACTATATAGCAACAACAACAAAGCAAAATAGAAAGGCTCTCCCAAGGTCTTTTTTTAAAATGACAGATGAATTAACTTTAAAAGATATTTGGAGAGAAAGAAATGTTAAAGCTAAACAATATACTTTTTATTCAAATAGACATTTATCATGGTCCAGATTAGATATGATTTGGATCTCAACAGAATTAATATCTAATATTGAAGAAACAAATATTGAAACAAGTACTTGGGCAGATCATAGCCCAATGACAATTAAATGAAAGGGACAAAAAAAAAAGATCGAGATGGACATTAAACAATACTATTTTAAAGGAGAAAGATTTTATACAATGGATGGAGAAGGAATTGGCTTTTTTCTTCAGAGAAAATAAAAAAGAAGATACTTCAACGCAGAATGTGTGGGATACAATGAAGGCATACGCTAGAGGTTTGATAATAGATTATACAAGAAAAAAGAATATTAGGAAAAGGCAAGCTTCTAAGGCCTTGGAAGATGAGTATAAAATTCTTGAAAAATAATTACAGAAAATGCCACAGAAAAAGGATATTAAATTGAAGCTGGATGTAATTAAACATAAAATGGAATTAATAGAGAAAGAAGAACTGGCACAGAAAATCAGAAACTCTAAACAGAATTATTTTGAAGATGAAAATAAACCAGGTAGATGGCTAGCATATAAATTGAGAAAAGAGAAGGAATCAAGAAAAATATTGAAGTTAATAGATGAACAAGGCCAAGTTTGTTATGGGAATAAGGAGAAAAAAGAAATTATTCGAGATTTTTATGAGCAACTATATAAACAAGAGAATATTGATGAGGAAAAAGTCAAACAGTATTTACAGAATGCTAATTTACCGAAGATACCTAAAGAGACTGAAGAAATGCTAGAAAGCAATATAACAATGATGGAACTAAATGAAGCATTTAAGAGACAAAATAATGGGAAAGCATCGGGTCCAGATGGGCTTCCGGCAGAATTCTATAAAACATTTCAAGAATTATTGAGCATCCAATTGTTAGAAGTTATGAATGAAGTTATGTTAAAAAAGATGATACCTAAAACATGGTCAGAGGCTTATATTACACTTATACCGAAGGAAGAGACTGACCCACTGCAAATTAAGAATTATAGACCTATTTCTTTATTGAATGCAGACTATAAAATCTTTGCTTCAATCTTAGCAGAAAGACTTAAAAAATATTTAAATAATTTTATTCACCCAGATCAAAATGGATTTCTGCCAAAGAGACAAATTAGAGACAATATGAGAGTAATCTTGGACACTTTGGAATACTATGAGGCTCATCCTGAAAAGCAAATGGCTTTGATATTCCTAGATGCTCAAAAAGCATTTGACAACGTGAACTGGAGATTTATGTTATTATTATTGGAGCAGATGGGTTTTGCTAAAAAATTTATTCCAGCAATAGAAGCCATATATAATAAACAGACAGCAAGGGTAATGATGGAGGGGGAACTTACAGATTTTATTAATATAAGGAAAGGTACAAGACAAGGATGCCCCCTATCTCCTTTGCTATTTGTGTTGACCTTGGAAGTGTTGAATAGAAATATTAGGGATGATAAAAGCATAAAAGGAATGAAAATTAAGAAGGAAGAATTTAAGCTACAAGCTTTTGCTCATGATTTAGCTTTAATTTTGGAAGACCCGCTAGAAACAGCTCCAAAGTTATTGGAAAGGATAGAGACATATGGAGAGGTGGCTGGTTTGAAAATTAATAAAGATAAAACAAAGATTTTGACAAAGAATATGCTATTGAGACAGAGAGAAGAACTGGCAGATCTTTTGAAAATTCAAGTTACAAATAAGGTTAAGTATCTGGGGATATATTTGACAACAAGATGTAGCACATTAAAGGAGAATAATTATATTAAACTTAAACAACAGATAAATACAGATTTGAAGAAGTGGGAAAACTTGCAATTGTCATTAATAGGGAGAATTTCAACAATTAAGATGAATATTCTACCTAGAATTTTATTTTTGTTTCAAACAATACCAATTAGGCTTGGAAAAGACTATTTTGAAGATTTAAATAAAATCATGTTGAAGTTTATATGGCAAGGTAAAAAAGCGAGAATAAAGCTAAAGCTTTTGCAAGATGCTAGAATTAGAGGAGGTTTTGGCCTGCCTAACTGGGAATTGTATTATCAAGCTGCAAGTTTGATGTGGGTCAAAGAATGGATAACATTGAGGAAACATAGGTTGTTGACATTAGAAGGGCATGACTTGCTGTTGGGCTGGCATGCTTTTTTATGGTATAAGGGAACTAAAACACAGGGTTATTTTAGAAGACATTATGTACGGGAGTCTTTGTGGTTAAATTGGGAGAAGATAAAAAGACAATGTTATTTGAAAATTCCAGTTTGGTTATTGACCATTGAAATATTTTCCTATCCTATAATCTACAAGAAGGAACAAACAGTTAGATATGGGGAACTTTTGGATGAAAAGGGTGAACTTAAATCGATCCAAAACTTAGAGGAACAAGGTATAAGGTTGAATTGGTTTTCATATGCACAAATACATTCAAGGTATGATGAAGATATCAAAATGGAGGGATTTTATGATAAGCAGACTGATTTAGATAAGATCTTGATGGGTACTGATGAGAAAGTGATTAAAAAATTATATGGTTATTTACTGGGAATGAAATTAGAGGAAGAACAAGTCAAAGAAACTATGATTGTTTGGGGGAAGAATTTTGGATATGGGATTGATTTAGAGAAATGGCAGAAATTGTGGTCTCAAAATTATAAAATGACAATGTCAACAGCATATAAAGAAAATTTGTATAACATGTTTTACAGGTGGCACTTTCCTCCGACAAGAATAGCAAGAATGTTTAAGAATAAATCTGAAAAATGCTGGAAATGTCATCAGATACCCGGCTCGTATTACCATATGTGGTGGACTTGTGAGGATGCTAGAAAATATTGGACTATAATTCGCATGTGGTTGGAAAAAATGACAAAGAAACATATAGACTTGAAACCAGAGATCTTCTTATTGGGAATTTTACCTGATATATATAGTAAAGATTTGAAATACCTGATTGTAAATGTATTAATAGCGGCCAGGATTGTATTTGCTAAAAATTGGAAGAATGAGAAAATACCATTACAGGAAGAAATTATTAAGAAAATATTGGAATGTGCTGAGATGAGTAGATTGACATTTGAAATCAGAGAGCAAGAGGATAAACAATTTTATGAAATTTGGGATCTTTTTTATAAATGGCTAGATGATAAAATACAATAATAGAATATTTTAGATAGTAAGAAATATCTTTATCTTGCTATTTTGCTATTATTTTGTTATTTGATATTATATTTATAAAGGTTTTTTTTTTTAGGATTGATTTGGTATGATTATATGATTTGTTGAATAATTTGGTTAAAGTATTGTTAGCTCATAAAGCATGAATGATTAAAAATATAGTCAAAAATTTCTTTTTTTGTTTGTTTAGTGATTATAGGATATATAAGTTTGGATTGATAATATGAGTTGTTATGTAACATAATTGTAACTGGGACTACAGAATGAATGCACAAAAATGATGAACCAACTGACACACTGGATGTAAATATGAGAGTTGAATGTTTTAATGTTTTGTTTGTCTTGTCTGTTTGTAGAAAATTAATAAAATTTTCTTTCAAAAAAAAGAAAGAATTGCCAGCCCAGAAATATTCTGTGTCAGATCACACATACAATTTAGCAGTTTTTAAATTAAGTTGAACTCGGCCTTTGGACTGAGAAAAGTATGCACTGAAACCAGTGATGGGATTCAAAAATTTGTACTACCGGTTCTGTGGGCGTGGATTGGTGGGTGGGGTGTGGCTTGGTGGGTGTGGCTTGGTGGGCATGGCAGGGGAAGGATACTGCAAAATCTCCATTCCCACCCCACTCCTAGGAAAGGTTACTGCAAAATCCCCATTCTCTCCCACCCCACTGACCTGCTTTCCAGCTCCATTCCCCTGTGCAGGGCAACAAAAGAAGACCCAGCCAATCACCTGGGACTCGGAAGGGAGGGAATAGATGGGGGTGGGGCCAGTCAGAGGTGGTATTTGCCGGTTCTCCAAACTACTTAAAATTTCTGCTACCAGTTCTCCAGAACAGGGCAGAACCTGCTGAATACCACCTCTGACTGAAATTTACTTTAGAACCATAATTGTATATTTTTATACATTTCAGTGGACTCAATATTTAGCTCAAAATGATCTGCCAAAATTGAGGTATCAAATGTTTTTCTAAAAATAAAGGAAGCAAGAATAAATTTGTTTTACTGGCCTGATATCATGGATTTTAAAAATTGATTTAGCAGTTCTTGATGAAGGTTATAAAGTAAAACTATAATTTTCAAGCAAAGACTAGGTTGGGTTCCACAGTCTCTTTGATGTCAAAGTCCAAGGATATTACTGGAGAAAAGCAACGTGCTTGCTTTGATTAAAGTACTCTAATCCAATAAAATAATTTTAAATCATTAAAGTCTATTTTATGCCATGAATCATGTTACTCAGTAATCAAGCAGTATTATATAGCTTTTTGGCTAACAAGGTTAGCCATTAAAAAAAAAAGTTGCATTGATATAGAATTTGCCATCATCATGACCTCTCCTCTTGCAGAAAAAAGCAGAAGGCTCCTGTATATTAGGGTCTTCAGGCTTTCTTGATGTGCACAAAAAGGGGGATAGGCTTGCACTGAGTTTGTATCATTCTGACTCCCTTTATCTCTCGTGTAGATGATGCTGAAGTATTAATATTGTTTGACTTTTCCAAGCTTTCCATTCACAAGCTTACATAGTTATCTGAGTTCAGGAAGTCATCAGATGTGTAGATACTTTTCCACACATTCTAGAAACTTTTACAATTGGGATTCTGAAATGTGGGTAAGCCACCATTCATAATATCTTCATGCAAAAGCTTGCTACCTCTCATGACAAGATAAATACTTTATAAAGAATGTATGACCAGAGCGAAGAGAATTGTGGAGCTCAATTCTGCTATTTTCATTAACACTCTTTGTCTCTTCCCTTGAAAAACAGCAGTAGTTATGGCTACACATATAATCAGACTCCATCTAACAAACTGTCCCTTGATCTATCAAGATGATTGGCCAGATCTATAAAGGCAAGAGTAAGACAAAGACTAAGTTCAAAGATAAATTGAAACTCAATTTATTGTTATTTGGGGGAAGGAATGCACCAACAGAAATCTTTTGTGCAGATGCCAATTGTCCTATTCTAGTTAGGTAGGTATTGCAGGCCTCTCTCTATTTCTAACTAACTGAAGCAGAAAATACTTTGATTTGTCACTGGATGCAGCTCAAATTGTTTCTGCACTGCTTGGCTACACCTACGGTATTTTTCAGATTTTTCCCAACACCTTAAAAACTTTTATGTTGACATTAACAACTCATTAAAATATGTGAGGGAAAAAAGCTATGGAAGGAAGCCAGAAATGGGATGGCAAGTTAGAAAATATTGTAGAAACTAAGATTTTAATGACTGCGCACATCCATATGCAAATATGTTAAGATAAACCATTTTAATGAGAAAAAGTACATTCTATCAAAGAGATCACTCTGAGGTAAATTTTCCTTAGTGGCAATACATTGAACTCCCAATCCCAAAAATTTAAAACACCATAAAATAATATATCTATATTAACGTAAGGTAAAAATCTGTGAGTCTATTTTCAAAAATATAAAAATTAAAATAAAATACATCAGCTCCTCATAAATTTTAGTTCCCCGTGGTTCAACCCAGTCTATGATATTTCCATTGGTGTTTTGCTTCTCAGGGGCCTAATTTTGTCCACAACACATGCCCTACACACACATACAACAGCCCATTTTATTAACAGAAAAGACTGATGTTGTAGAAAATGGTTGGAAATGTCAAAACAGCCTGCCCTTGGAACCAAATAGTTTAGCTCCATTGTGCTATAGAGAATATATTAAAATAAAGAATAATTTTTGTAGCTTGGTCAGTATGTGTAGGTTAGGGTTGCTTATTTGAGTGTTGGTCTGAAGTTAAGCTTGAAGTTACGATTAACTTGATTGTTGGTCTGAAGTTAACTCCAAGATTAACTTCAGACCAACAATCAAATAAGCAATACCCCAATCAAGAAGCTGCCAAAGAGCCATCAGTAAACAGCCCACGCAAAGAATCTCTAAGAAAACCACCCCTACCTACATAGACAAGGAAGTCACTAGAATATAAACTGACAACAAACAGTGCTTACTAGCACTGACGATGTTACCTAGTTAGGGTAATAAAACATCTGCAAGAAAACAAGCAAGCTCAGAGAGCACCAAGGACCCCTCAGAAAATATTACAGTAGGTAATTCAAGATAGGTTTGAGGCATAATGCTAAGCACAACTTCAGTTGTGAATCCTATTGGGGAAATCGTCTACACTCCACTCAAATAGGCATCATCTCATTATAACACCCAGGATGAAATGTGGGGTCTTTGTCTTCAAAACAAAGTATTCTAAGAGATGGCATTTATTAATCGCAAAATTTAAAATATAGGGTTCATTAATTTATTTCAATATGGGTATCATTTAAATGAAAAGTAGGTTTATTCTGCTGACATGCTGAGGAAGTCATAAGCAACCTTTACACCAGAATAATTCAAACTGGGATTATATTCTCTGGCATTTCTCTACTTGCTTATCTTGTGCTACATTCCCTATAAATTCCACAGACTTGCACTTTCTTCTTCACATTTCAACCATTGTTATAAATAATCTATTTATGTCCCCATCTGTTTAAAAAGCAGACTCTCAGTACCCATTTTCCATTTCAAAGAACTTTCCACTTTATAAAACCATGCTTACAGTAAGGCAACCTGATTTTTTTTTTAATGTCGATGTTGCTTGTAATGGATTATCATTGAGGGTTTGATCTGCCATTTAATGGAGAGCATTTGAAGCTTTTTTTCCCTCTAACTTTTCAAATTAAATACACAAGAAATTGCATATTCCTATGTAAAATACCATTTCCTATGTCTTAAATTTAAAAAGCATATTTAACAAATATTCATATGACTTTAGATTGTTAAACTAGTATATTGATGATGAAGACAATACCTGTGTTATGGCAACAAGTGGTGGGATTCAAAAAATTTTATTATCGGTTCTGTGGGCGTAGCTTGGTGGGCATGGCAGGAGAAGGATACTGCAAAATTTCCATTCCCTCCTCACCCCACTAACCTGCTTTCCAGCTCCATTCTCCTGTGCAGGGCAACAAAAGAAGACCCAGCCAATCAGCTGGGACTTGGGAAGCAAAGAATAGATGGGGGTGAGGCCAGTCAGAGGTGGTATTTGCTGGTTCTCTGAACTACTCAAAATTTCCACTACCAGTTCTGCAGAACTGGTCAGAACTTGCTAAATACCACCTCTGGATTAAACTAATATCTAAACTGAATTTTCAAAAAAATTTAATCAAATAATAGTGAACAAACTATTCAAAAGGTTAAAGAATATGGTTGGTATCAAGAAATTAACAGTCTTTGATGGAATGTAAGCATGAAAAATGCAGTTTGGGGTCCATCAATACAGCATCTAAAATTATCTCCAGTTTTGTTAATATAAAGACCATCTATTTTATTTGGCTTTGGCTTTCATTCTGCCAAGGGATCAGTGGTGAGATTAAAAAATTTTACTACCAGTTCTGTGGGCATGGCTTGGTGGTCTTGGCAGGGAAGGGAGACTGTAAAATCTCCAGTCAGAGGTGGTATTTGCTGGTTCTCTGAACTACTCAATATTTCTGATACCAGTTCTCCAGAACTGGTTAGAACTTTCTGAATACCACTTCTGCAAAGGACCCACATGCTTCACCTTAATCTATTGTACCTCTGTATGGTTTGCCAATTGCACAGTGGTAGATAGGAAAGCACTCCAGAGGGTTAACGACATTGCCCAGAGGATCATTGGTTGCCCTTTCCCCTCTTTAGAAGAGCTTTATAGCTCCCGCTGCCTTAAGAAAGTTCAAAACATTCTCAAAGATCCATCTCATCCTTTTTTTGAACTATTACCATCTACCAGATGGTACAAAACAATAAAAACAAGAACAAATAGGCTGAAAAACAGCTTCTATCCCAGAGCAGTAGCTCTTTTGAATTCTACCGTATAGTGCAATGTTGATGTGTCGGGTTTTTTTGGTTCAATGTTTGTTGTGGTTAGCCAGCAGCGGGTGTGGACAGCTGAGGAGAGCGAGGACTCAGATGAGGGGCCAGGACCATTAGGGAGTGGACTGCTGCCTTCAGAGATTGTGGGGGGCTGTTAGCAGTGATGAGGAGGTTCCCGAGGAGCCTGTGCCAAGTGTGCGTGCATGCAGGATTGATCGCAGGAAAGAGCAGCTGCAACAGCACAGGCAACTCGGGAGTAAGGCTGCAAGGTAATGGCCCCTCCTTCAAGAAGATAAAAGCCAGCTGTGAAATGAATGTTCTTTGCAGGAAGCAAAGATGTTTTGAAACTCAGCCTCGTGGACATTACAATATCTTAAGTTGGTATTTGAAGACTCTTGTGCTGTGAAATATTTCTTATCTGTGATTCTTGGCAGTCTTGCACAGTTTTGGTAAGGTTTGTGCTTATCAAAGTTAATTAATTTGCAGCAGCCTTTTAACCAGGGATTCGTAAGACTCATTAAAAGGTTTCTGTTCCTTTTGGTTATTGTTTGTCTTATTGGAAAAGGGTTTGGGTCAGAACAATGTGTGGAGTGCAAAGGATGTATGTTTGTGTTTATTTTCATGGTCATGATGTGCACTGAAGATGGTGTTTGATTTTGTTGTGCTAGGTGCAATGACAATAAAATAAACTAACTAAAGTAAACTAACTTAGAATGGAAAAAGTTTTTCTATTCCAAATATTTTGGACCAAACGATTTTCTATACCTACTATCACATGAAAAGCTGGTGCAACAGGTTCCCAGAATTTTTGCACTCCTGAAGTTAACTCACATTTAAGATCTATGGATTTTGTGTCAAGAGATACAATTTTAACAGTTGTTTTTAAGTGCCATTCACTGCAATCTCATAAACAGATATTAGGGGTATATTGAGCAAGTGCTATGTTCTACCATGTGCTACTTGCTGAGTGACCTTATTCCTTGTTTCTCACACTATGAGAAATCTAAGGCACATCTAACCTGAGCAGCAGCAACATCTAAATTATTCCAGAAAGAAAATGATTTTTTTTTTCATTCAGACTTCCTTTATATGTTAGAATGACCTACATGAGATATGGAAAAATTCAGGAAATCCAAAAGGGGGCAAATATTTTTTTCACTGTATAGTTGACTGAAAATTAAAAGGTGGCGAAGAGATAAATATTAAAGAGAAATGCACACTGTTACTCTTTGATCCTCCTGTAATATATTAGTTATTTTTGCTTGTTACCCACTATGTTTAAATATTAATTTGGTGTGAAACCTCACCTATTCTGAAAATAAATGATTGATTCACAATGAATAAATGTATTTGTACTAGGGAAATATTGTGACTCAGCAACTTAGCTCTAAATCTTAGCAACTGCCAAATTCCAGCATTATCATCTTCTTTATTGCCCCTAGTCCTTTATAATAAGATACTGAAGAAGGCTAGTTTCAATATAGTGCATGAGAGAGCCTGGACAAGCATTTCTCCCTCTTCAAAATGCAGGAGGACCATTTAAAGGAATCTGATATTTTAATCACTGCATTTCCAACAACACAATCAACTTGGAATTTTTCACACTGTTCTGAAAATGCCACCATCTGCAAAGGGACATCCTGCTTAAAGCCGACAGATGATTTCAACAAAGTTTTGAGTGTAATCTTAAGTACCGTCCTAACAGTTATGCTGGCATTGGTGATGTTCTCCATGGGCTGCAATGTGGAACTGAAGAAATTTTTAGGACACATAAAAAGGCCTTGGGGTATCATTGTTGGTATCCTTTGCCAGTTTGGAATCATGCCTCTCTTGGGTTTTACACTGGCATTTGCTTTTAATGTGCTTCCAATTCAAGCTGTTGCAGTGATCATCATGGGATGTTGTCCAGGTGGAACATCTTCTAACATTTTAGCTTACTGGTTGGATGGTGACATGGACCTGAGGTAAGAGTGATTTACTTTTGTTAGAGTTTAAATTTGTATCACCTTTTTAAAAAATAAACTTTAAAACTTTGTGCATGTTTGTTTGTGAGAGAGCCCACTGAAATCAATAGAAGTTATAATTTAACAAACATAATGCAGTGCATCTCTTAATAAAACTTAAAAATATTGCCCTGCACCTTCCACCTTATTAGAAAATACTCTTAACAGAATGGCTTGAACACAACTGCATTTGCACTTTAAATCTTGGCAGAAGTGCATCTTGATGTATTTATCTGCTACCATCAATCTCTTCAAAATAAATAGTTATATCGAAAGAGAGAGAGGACACCAAATCAAAGTGTTCAGGTGCTTTCATTGGGAATAGCAGAAATACAGCGAATTCCAACTGGAGAAAATGAATTTCTCTATCCTCAGTATAAAATACAGAGCAATGAATTAGATTAAAGTGAAAAATAAGTGTAAGTAGGGCAAAGTTGGAAGCTTAAAAGAGAAGTTTTCAAGTCAGATTTGCTGATCATTGAGACCACCAGCCAAAAGAAAGAAATGGCAAAAAAAAAGGTAAGTAGAAATTGAAGGGTGGAAGAATTCCAAAATTCAGAGAAGGAACAATTTTGGGTATTCTTTGAAAGTGTTAGGCACCATTAAATTTGGGGAGAATAAAACAAAACAAAAGCATCACTGGAACAAAGACGAGAAAGAAGATCAAGAGAATAAAAGATTAGAAGTACATTTATATATTTCAGTTCTAGTTTTTACATATTTTGATCAACGGTTTTGAAAAGTTGGCAGGTACTTTCCTGAATTTGATGCATGACTCATTCTGGGTTGTGGCCTTTTTGTTTCTTCCTTTTTGTTTTAGTCATTAAGATAGCTAGCTAGGACGTGAAAGGTAACAGAATTACTCTTATTACACAGATGAAAGGAATGCAGTCCAAAGTCAGATCCTGCTTGCTGCTATCAATATATGTATGTGATCTGATTCAGCGCAATGGTGGATATATTCAGAATCTTAAACCAGCCCAAAATCTGTACTAGCACAAGTAAAACTTGGCAGAATATAACATCTGATTTTTTTTTCCTCACCAGTGCCAAACTATTAAATTGCTTTTGAAAGCTCATCTCAGAAGAGCCAGTTCAGAAATATATATTCGTTCCATTCTATTCACAGGTGACCTGCAATATTTATCAGATGGCATGTGTGTAAGGTTCTATATTGGGATGCATATGGATTGGCATATGGAAAATGCCTGCAAGAACAGACTGGCTAATAGAGTATTCTTCTCTGCATTAAATCATAGGAATTTTGCACTACACATGTTGCTATTGACAACAATATTATGTTCCAAAATAAACTGAGAATAAATATTGTGAGGGGTTCTTGATACTCTCTGAACTTGGTTGTTTTCTTGCACACATTTCATTACTCAAGCTATGTGACATCATCAGTGCTAGTGCTAATAGGTATTTTAAAATGCAAACATTTTTGAATTTTTAAAAGGCTATCATCCATAAATGCTAACCATACTTACATATTAATCATGTCCCACTTTGTTTTTGATAGAAGCAATTGGGATTTTGTCTAGATGCTCTTAAAACAGTTTTCCTGTACTAATTAGCTAAATTAAACTAATACCCACATAAATAGGGATGCTGCTTTCAATGAATTCCTGTCCATATTTATTTAGCTATAAAGCCTATTGTACTCGCTGGGATATATTTCCAAGTAAGTTTAAGACTGAGTCAAGGGTTACATACAGTAAATAAGTAATATTTCCCATAGTAACAAATTCCTGGCTTAACTGTTTAACAGAATCAGACCAGATACAAATTTTGCATCTAAATTTTTCATTCCCTCCCAAATTGCAATTAATTATTGTTTGTGATCCCTAATGGAACAAACCAAAGAATAATAGAAGCTGTTTATTTTTAGTCCCTCTTCTCCATTAATATTATAAATACAATTATTGGGATCTTATACTACAATGAGCAAAATGAGCTTTATTAATGCAATTCTTATATTTACTTTGAAAATAAATAAGTAGGGTTCAGCAAGGCTTATTTACATACAAATTCAACTTGTCAATACTATCTTAGGTATGTATATTCAGGCATGATTTCCATTATTTTCCAATAAATGGGTAATCTTTAAGCTTCAGCTCATGATTTCTCAATTTTTAATTTATCTCCATTGTCATTATCCTTGGAGTCCCTGTTTCTATATTTAACTTCCTATATTTAAGAATCCTTCCAAACTATCAATTCCTAACCCTAATACTTTTTTGACATTCAACAGTTCATTTGTCTTTTCTTATTATCAAATGTTGTCTTTGTGCATTCTCTCTCTCTCTCTCTCTCTCTCTCTCTCTCCTTCTCTCTCCCTCTCTCTCTTTCTCTCTCTCTCTCTCTGTCTCTCAGGTTAGGGTTAGTGCAACAGGCAAGATTTCAAACTCTTTCTAAAGTCCAACAGGAGCCAACTGAACATCACAGGAAAAAAAATCACTTGAGCATTTCCTTACGATATGCTTGTTACTTTTACAAAACTGCTATTTGTAGGCAAATTTATATTATTTACAGGTAGTCCTTGAGTTATGGCTGTAATGGAGCCTGCCCATTATGGTTGTAAATTGTAAAACTACTAAATTTTACTTCTTCTTTTTTTTTGGCAATCATTAAGTAAACGCTGCATTTACATCTCCTATGAATACCACAGTCGCCACAGTTGTTAAGCGGTTTCTGTGGCTGTTAAGCCAACCTATTGTTCATTGTGGTGCAGTTTTCCCTCAAAGTGCCACTTTTCAGCAAAACCATCATAAAACATGATCAGCAACTGTGAGATGCTGCAAATGAATGTGAATGTGTGTTCTGACCCAACCCTGGTTCCAAGAGAGCAAACACAAGACAAAGGCAGCAGCACAACCTTTTAATGTTTCATCTATGAATTCTGTTTCTTCACAGATAAAAGGCTGCTTCCAACTAATTACTCCGACAAGAAAGAGCCTTGCCAAGTTTTTGCAAGGCTGCCAAAAAACAACAGATAAGAAATAGATTACAACACAAGAATCTTCAAATACCAACTGTAATGTCCACGAGGCTGAGTTTCAAAATGTCTTTGCTTCCTACAAAGAATGTTCGCTTCACAGCTGGCTTTTATCTTCTTGAAGAAGGGGCCATTACCTTGCAGCCTTACTCCTGAATTGCCCGTGCTGTTGTAGCTGCTCTTTCCTGAAAGCAATCCTGCATGCACATGCACTTAGCACAGGCTCCTCAAGAACCTCCTCATCGCTGCTGCCAGCCCCCACAATCTCTGAAGGCAGGGTCCTGGCCCCTCATCTGAGTCCTCACCTTCCTCAGCTGTCCACACCTGCTGCCAGCTAACCACAACAATGTGGTTCTATTGCCAAAATTCCAAAGTGTGGTCATCAGACTTGTGGGGGAGGGCACAGCTAACTGTCGGGGTTTCAGAGTCAAATCATTGCCCTCCTTTTTCAAGTAGGTCATAACTTGAACCATTGCTAAGTGACTGATAGTAAGTCAAGGACTACCTGTATTGATGACAAGGCAAAAATCATTCTTAAAGTTATATCTGGAACAGAGAAATAAGTACATGTATGTGAGATACCACAATTTAGCATCCATAAAATATTAGAAGCTAACATGATAACAACAGTAACGATGACTGGTTCTTTTTCAGCATCAGTATGACAACATGTTCAACCCTGCTGGCCATGGGAATGATGCCACTTTGTATCTTTGTCTACACCAGGATTTGGACAGATTTCGACTCCATTTACATTCCCTACGACAGCATTGGTAAGCTCTTTTCCTCTCACAACCATTCCAAGATCCATTTTTTACAACTGAAGTCTGCAATAGAAAATCACTCATAACCTCCATGGTTTTATACTTGGGGTTAATTCGTCTGAAGCTTTAGGACTTCTCTCAAAACAGATGCTTGGCATCTTTTTACACAACTGACAGGATCAGGGATGGCATAAAGCTGAGACTAACTCCCCACAGTAGACACTTGGTTGCCAGAGAGAGAGACATGATGCATTTTCATCAGTGACATATAAGCCCAGTTGGGAGTTGAAATAACTAATATTGTTCATGCCTCCTTGTCAGTGCAAATCTATGATATTGTAATTATTCTTACAATTGTTGACAAAGATTAACATCGTAAAATTAAGGCATATTAACAAATATGGATGTTAGGGAAAGACTGAAGGCGAAAGGAGAAGGGGACGGCAGAGAATGAGATAGTTAGATAGTGTCATCCATGCAATGAGCATGAGTTTGGGCAAACTCCAGAAGACAAGGGAAGACAAGGAGGCCTGCCGGGCTATGATCCATGGGGTTGTGAAGAATCAGACATGACTTAGTAATTGAACAACAGAAAGAATCTGGACCTATACCCTCTGAAAGTGATCGCACAAACATCTTTGTAAAATGTGTCTTGATGATGTTCGTCCATTGTGTTTGAAGAGACCTTGACATCTAATGGGTTGTGGGCTTTCCACAGTATGGATAGGTGTCTGCAGGTGGATGGTAAGGCCTATATGGGCACAGAATGTTCTGCCATATGTCAGGCAGACATATGTGAGCACCATTGTTGTGTCTTACTTACACATCAAAATGTGTCTTACTGTCAAATGAAAGTAAGACTTATGGTGTCCTCCCTTTAAAAGAATGTTAAGATTTGACTGCACCAAGATAAGTTCAGACAGTAAATTCTGCAGTTTAAACTGCTCTATTATTTTGTGTTAACTGGAGAAACATGGAAATGCTTGTGTTCCAAGTACCTTCTCTAAGACCATGCAAACCCAATCAATTAAAAAGAACAGAAAAACCAAAAAGTGATCAATGATGATAATTTAATGCATACATTTCTACTGTTATAATGGACATAACTGTATTGCATTACATGAGTAAATTGTGGAAAATGCCTGTTATGAGATGAAGGTCCAATTGGTAACCAAAGGAATTGTGCAGTAATGACTGCAATGCAGTAATGACTGCAATGACAAGATCCTCAGACCACCTCAATTTTTTAGTAATACAAAATCCAAATAAACTATCAACATATTCAGAACTATTAATAGGAATCCCTAATCTTTTGGTTTACCCATTCATAAAATAACAAGTTTGGAAAACATAATCACTTATAAAACAAACATTTTTCAGAATGCTACAGTACTTGTGATCTTCTTTATCCCTATTCTCACAAAATACATACATATATATACAGTATATTTCTGCCACTTATAGTTTTTGTATCAATTCTGAAGTTAGTGTCCATGTTTCACCAGCATATGTTAAAACAGATAGCACATACTGATCAAAAACTTTTCTCTTCAAACATAGGGGGAAGTTGTTCTTGAAAACCACACTTAGTAGGCTGATTACCTGCCAACCACATTTAACACACCATTCAATTTCCTTTATTGTATCATCTTTCTTTGAGATCCATTGGCCAAGGTATATGTACTGGTCTACTAGGTCTAATTCTTCTCCACATATAAAAAATGAATGGGCTGGTCACATAGCAAGAAGAACTGATGGCAGGTGAACTAAAGCAATCATAGAATGGATCCCACTTGATAAACAGTGTCCACAAAAGAGACATAAAACAAGATGGCTTGACAACATCAACAAGTATTGTGGGCACAATTGGAAAAAGCTCAGGAAAGCTCAGGTTGGAAACATGTGGAACAGGCCTACATCCTGCAGTGGATAGACAATAGCTAAAATGATGAATGATGATATATACATACATACGTACTTACAGTGCATACATGCATACATACATACATATACACATATATACGTTTGTTTGCTATTTTTCAAGGTTAGTGGCTAATCAAAACCTTGGTCTGCAGGTACTCATCATTAGTAGACAATAGAGATTTTTGAAAATTCAAATAAGCAATATTGCACTGTGCATATAGTATAACATTTCTGACATTGACTGGCAG
The DNA here is from genome assembly GCA_033807585.1 of Hydrophis major. NCBI lineage: Eukaryota > Metazoa > Chordata > Lepidosauria > Squamata > Elapidae > Hydrophis > Hydrophis major. Next base: position 32,601,178 of record CM066332.1, on the reverse strand, counting down.
TCTCTCCATTCATTCTAGTTTTGGAGATGGTAGAATTTTAACTTTTTGTCTGCAGTTGTCACCTAATTCTGCCCAAATAGCAAAATGACCTCAATTATAAGGTTAAATCACAACTTAGTTTTAAAACTCATATTCCTGTTGTCTGGAAATTGGCCAAGGATTTATGCTTCCTGCTAAATATAAAAACTACAGCATTTGTGAGTTTGCTATGTTTGTCTACAGAAGACATGAAACTTCATTTCTCAAATCTCACTTTGGATTCAAGCCACAACCCAAATCAAACAGTCTCTGATATTGTTTAAATTTTATTAAGTGCTGTTTCTAAATCACTAATGTGGGCACAAACTAATTTTTGGAGTCAGTATGCAATCCTAATTAAAGCCAAGAAAAAGGGAAATAAAAAGAAAAGGCTAAGAACAAAGAAGTTCAAAGAAAATCTTACAGATAAGAATGTATATAAAATGGCTTTGTGGGAGGGGAAAGTTAAGACTGGCCAAGAGAAAGGTAGAACAAAGGAGGATGAAAGTAGTCAATGAACTAAAAAGCTAGAAAGTAAGAAAACTCTTGAGATAAAGCTATGAAAATGAAATAAAGAAGAAACAATAAGAAAATTATAAGAGTATGTCGTCTTTCTTAAAGAATGTCTTGCTATAAACTTAGAATAAAACAACTCACCAGAGGCTCCAGGTGTATTATGTTTTGATGGTACAAAATATTTTTGAATAATTTCCCCAAGTGAGCAATGGGAACTTGAAACAAGTCCATTATTGTTTCATTTTTAACTATGTCCATATAAGTAGTCCACATTAAGTGTTACCTACATTCAATCTCCATTTTAAAAGGATATTTAAAACATCTTCATGGCAAATAACTTTTAAGCACACATTTTTCAACATTATTCAAGCAAATAAATTTAATAAATAATAAATAAATAAGCTAGTCCTGCAAAAAGATGTAGAGCTCAACAAAGAAGCAGCTACCCAGCAAAGAAGTAACAATAAATTCATTGCAACATATGTCATGAATGACATAACAAAAATACACTTGTATGGCTACTACCATGAAACATTACTTCTAATGCACATTCACTGTTCAGTTTTCTCTATTTATTAAGATAAGTTTGTCTCAATAAACAAAGAAAGCTAAATAATTTCTCATTTGGTCCCCTGAAAGCTCAACAGAATAGTAAATCTATTTGTGATGGATGTGCACAGTATTCTCTTTTTAGTTTAGAACCTGCCTAAGAAAGAATAAAACAAAAATAACAGCATTTATTTTACAACCCATAAACTTTCAATAATGATGAATAAAAACAGTACAACTTAGGCATTAAGCAAGCAACAGTCAACTTGTGACTCTCTCCCCAACGCAGCAGTCCAAAATAGTTCTCAGGCTCTAAACATGTGCTTTTATACCTGCCATTCCTCAATTCCATCCACCTCCTCTCTTCAACTAGCTGTAGCTAATAGCTGAAGAATTTATGTAGGAATTTATGCCTACTGTTGTATTGATTAATACACTCTAATTCCCCAGAACTTGGAGAAATAGAAATACAACATGAAATATGAAATACAACATGAACAACATGAAATAAAAGAAATTATTTTATCACAAGCATGGAATACAAATCCAGGACAAATTCTAGAGTATTTTGTTTCATTCTGAAGACATTCAAAATAGTCATTTTAAACTCAGAATCTTTGAAGCTCATACTCTTTTTCTTTTCCCAATCAAACCACAGGAAATCCAAAGGATCAAGGAATAAAATGGTTGGTTGTTTGTTTGGTTGTTTGGTTGTTTGGTTGGTTGGTTGGTTGGTGTGTCCTCAGGTTGGTATTGATTCTTGGCGACCATGTAGATTGAATTTCTCTCTCTGGTTGATACATCCCAACAGGGATACTCATCACTATAATACTTAAGTTCAATTGACTTGTTACTAGTTATCATCTTTCTGCTTTTTCCTCATTATCATTCTGAATTATGCCCACTAGTGTTGTATACAGAGATATACTGTTATGAAAGAAGCTTTAAGCAAGGAAAGAAAACATTCATGTCCCTGTTGTTAACTTGGCAAGATTTGAAGAAGTGGATTGCCAATGTCTCCTTTCTAGGCTAAAAGAAAATGACAAGTCTAAAGTCACCCAGCTGGCATTGTATCGAAAGTGGGGTTAAAAATCACAGCTCCCAGTTTCTAGCCTGATAGTTTAAACACCAAAGCAAACAGATTCTCATCTCCTTTTTATGATGGTTTATTTTAATCAGTCCTTAATAACGTACTTATTTCTTTGTCTTCTATTTTCTAAGCTCTAGTATGGAGTATGACTCCTGCCTGGAAGAGATCCACTTTCATAAATACATACAAGTATAATACATATGTGCATTTTATTGGGAGGAGAAAAGTATTTAGCAGGCAATCCAAGATTTTTAAAAAATGACAATTGTGTTGAGAATTTAAAATGTTGCTCTGTTTGCAACTCTTTGAGTAGGCATTAGAAACTGTTGACTTAAATTAGAATTGTCTTACTTTTAGGTGAAAATTGGGCACTCTTGTCCTGGAAAAGAATATATAGCAGGTTTGCCTTCTCTAAATTCATGGCTTGATTAATGCAACTAAGGAATGTCAAGTAGTCCTATTTGGAAACAATGTGTGGTAGTTATTGACAATCCTGACTCTTCCATACTAAAATTAAAGAACAGATGCCTTTGGAGATTACTAAACTGTCAAAATCCATTTTTTTCTATAAACTTTTGCTGATGCCCAGAGACAATAAGTTATACCTTGGACTGAAAATGTATATATCAGATGATGAGCATTTGAGGAAAAATTAATACCTTTAAAATGAAACCGCAGATAGTGTATACCATATCTGGCATACTTAAAATGTATTTTCTAAAAGTCAATGGTCAGTTTTGGAGGCTTACTTGGTGAAAAACCTCCTTGTTTTTGATCCAGTTTTCAGAGGACGTGGCTTTAATTTACAGATGAATTTTGCACTGCAACATCTATGTTCCATTTTGGAGGGTAACAAATGGCAAACTTTGCCCACTGGAAACTTTCTTTAAAATATCTCCTTGAGATCTGTGTATTTGATACCTCTTGTAATTGGAGGATTTTAGGCTTAACTACTTGAAAGGATGGAATTCCCTTCCTACTATGTCAGCTATTAAGGAATTCTGATATATAACAGCTTAGCCAAAAGTACCTAATTAGAACATGGAACACATGCCTTAGACCCATGATAAAATTACATTATCCAAGAAGTTGAACTGTAAAGATAATTTGCCAAAAATACAGACTATCCAGTCATAATTTGGCATGCTTAACTGCCTGTTGTACTAGCAGATTTACTGTTTTGTACTAAAGGATTCTCTTACAAATAATTATTTGTAAATACACTGTTAAGTGTTTGAAAGTATAAGTAACAATGGATAAATAATTAGAGTGCTGTCTTTCGGAATGTCAGTGGAAGTCCATTTTGTTATCTCCATGGAAACCACCATTAATTAAAATTATGTCAATTAGTAACTCCATTAATTAAATTATTGTGTGGTGCTTATTGGATACATACATGTCTTTTAAAGAAGAAATTGATGGATTCATAGAATCATAAAATCAGAGAGCTGGAGGGACCTTGGAGGTTTTCTGTCCAATCTCTTGCCCAAGCCAGGAGTTCTTATACCATCAGGTACTTGATGGAGAAATGATGCTCAAAAATATAACTTTGTACTGTATGGTGCTTCCTTTTATAGAGTTATTTTTTTCATATTAACTTTATTTTATTTTTCTTAATTACTTATTGAATATATACAAGATACATTGGTTTCTGAATGATATACCAATGTTTGGAAGTGTGTGCAGGACCATCGTCAATAATATTTCCCTCTTTTTATTTGAAAGAAACTTGAAACACAACAGTCTGAAAAACTTATCTTTTTTTTTTCTTTATTTGGACATGCATTTTATGGCTATGAGTCCTGATTTGGAGAATCGCTTAGAAAATAACTTAATAATTTATATGATTAATTTCTATTTAGTTAAGTAAACTGACTTGTATCACATGGCATACATAATGTTGATTTTGATAGTGGATAAGAGCTTTGAGATTTATTTATTTTTTCATCCTTTTCTTTTATTAAAAAGAGTCCATTTTTTTTAACCTAGGTGCTTTTCCCCCAATTTAACTTGTTTGGTGTTTTTTTCCAGGCATTTCATTGGTTGCACTTGTCATTCCTGTTTCCTTTGGGATATTTTTTAAGCATCAATGGCCCAGGCTAGCTAAAATTATTCTTAAGGTAAGGCTGAACAATTATGAATACTTATTCAGAGAATACCCAAGATATAATTGGGGGCTGATTGTGATCTGAATGTACTATAAGGGATTTTTTTTCTTACTTTGGCTGCCTTCGTGGATTATTTATGTTGTTTTGTCTGTTGTGGCTGTTTTCTATGTGTTGTTTGGTGCCTAGAGCTGCTGCAGCAAAATGGGTGGCCCTATAAATCTAACAAACATACATTCATACACAAACATACTGGAACAATCATTTTTGCTTCCTTGATCAAATTTGAATGCTAGAGAAATAAACAAAATATGTCAACTTAATTATTTAAGAGATGTGTCTGTCACTCATTTCCCTTAAGGACTATCAGAGACCATATCAAACCCAAAAGTAGAAACTGTAAATTTATTTACTTCCTTTTTTACCTAGAGACAGTCCAAGTCATTCTGATATTTGAGACAGAAAATATCATTATGTAACAGAAAATATAGTCATAATTTTAATAAACTGACCTACAGATCAACAGGGCTGCCAACTCTCACGCAATCAGCGTGAGACTCACGCAATTCAATCAATTTTGACTGTCTCACTCTGATAAACAAAATCCCCAAAATCATGGAATGTACAAAACCCCCCAAATCATGGAATGTACAAAAATATCCCTACATTCTCTGATTATATTCCGAATATTCCCCTTATCTTAGGAGAAGGATGAGCTCCCAGCGCCGCCCCGCCCTGCCCAGCCACCCCACCCTGCCCAGCCACCCCACCACGCCTCTTTTCCCGCCTTAATCCTTCTGCCGGCGTCCCGTAACTGTCACGATGCCGATCATTATCGCTTCAGGAAAGCGAAGAGCAGGAGGCTTCTTCGCCGCCCGGGGCGCTCGCAGCCACTTTGCCCCGCCCTCTCCCTCTCTGCAATGTCCTCTGGGACAAGCCAGCTGCCCTAGGCTTTCCAAAGAAGGACACGAGGGGACTGGCAAAGCCTCTTTACAGCCTCGGCCAGTAATAACAATGGTAAGCAAAGCCAACGGAGTGGCTTCCATTTAACCCTTTGGTGTTTAAATCTTTGGTGATGTTTCTTTATTTTCTCTGGCTGGATTTCTGACCCAGGGGAGAAAGACCATTTAAAAAAGCAAAAAGGACAGAAAGAACACCAAGAAAGAATGGGACAACCCCCCCCCCCCCAAAAAAAGAGATCCAACACAACTCTGAATAAAATTATTATTATTTTAAATTTTATTATTATTATAATTATTATTACCACCCCTTTACACGCCTTATGCTCTCTTTTAGCTGATCCAAAAGAGTCTTCCCAAACCAGCAAGGCGAGAAGCGCGCCAGGCTGATCTATAAAGGGGCTGGGCAGTTTTTTTGCAAAATACTTAATAGAAAGGTTGGAGGACTGACAGGATTACATCTCTGGCAGTGGATGAAGGAATCACTTTTTCCTCTTTCTCCTTTGAGTTTAAATCCTAGGTCTCCATGCACCAGATCGACAGGACTGTACTACATTATTATCATATTTTCAAACCCTTAGATAAGGACTCAATAAGGACTTTTTTTGATGCCAGTAGGCTTCTCAGCCTCAAATTGGGATAGCCCTGACTCAACTAGAACATATTCTAATCTTAACACAATTTACCATCCAAAGAGCAGTAAGACCATTAAGATCAGAATCTAAACTTACCCAATAAATAATATACTGTTTCCTCACTGTGCTCAAGCTTCAGAATACAGTAGATGAGTTTTACAGTTAACAATATGTATATTTATATGAAGCACTCATTATTTGATTAAATGTTTAGTTTATACATGTCTGAAATTATGAACCCCTATTTCAGTCAACAAGTTAGTATATAATTAAAGACTGAGACTATAGCATTTGATATTGGCATGTAGTATGGTATTTGATACAGAAAGAAGAATACCCATTGATGTATTTGCATTATCTCTGTAGTTGTTTCGGGTTTTTGTCTTTTTGTTGCACATTGAATTCATCCTATAGTGGTCTATAGTACATCACTAAGCTAATAAAGTCAGTTGAGGTAGAATACTGCAGTTACAAGTCAGAAACTTCAATTATTCATGGTCAGTGAACTGCATTATTAATATCTTACAAATCCGGTTCAAGTACATTGGTGCTGCTTGCATGTATGTATGTATATGTCCAAATCATGACTAAAGTATGCATCAGATTGCACCATTTAAAATGTAAAATTGTCAAAGCTCCCTACCATGGAAGGGGGGACACCCCCCTTCCACACCATCCCCCCCCTCGGTCGCTCCGCTCCCTCGCAGTGTCTCACTCCGAACTATCACTCAAGGTTGGCAGCCCTGGATCAATTATTTTAATGATATTGCCATACTTGGCCAACCTGAGTTTACCCCATAATAGGATTGGTCCTGATTCCACCATATAGGGTGGAAGATTTCAAGACTACAATTTGTGCTGGTAATATATTAAATATGCATTCTCTCTCTTTCCCTCAGGTTGGTTCCATAAGTGGTGGTATTCTCATAGTGATCATAGCTGTAGTTGGAGGAATATTATACCAAAGTTCCTGGACAATTACACCTGAACTTTGGATTATTGGGACTATCTTTCCAGCTGCTGGTTATTCTCTAGGCTTTTTCTTGGCTCGCATAGCTGGCCAATCCTGGCACAGGTAAAAATTTGTTCCACAACTAATACTATAATCCTATCTGACACAAACCATATCATCTATCTTTTTTAAACAATTGAAAATTAATTAACCAGAGAGTTATAGGCTTCCTTTATTCTGTTTACAGTCCCTTGTCATTCTCTATTTCCCTTTTCTATAAAACTGATATTCCCAAACTATAAAATAACCATGTTTTGGTAATCTTTCTGGTTTGAAAAAAATAACCATCCTTCCTTTACACAAATATCGTACAACTCTACTTGAGTCACAATGTTCAAACAATTTAAATGAGCTTATACTGAAACTTTTGATGCATCATAAATTCATAATTTTCAGTAAGAAAGAGATATGGGAGCTAATCCACTTCACTGTATCTACAATTTATCATTAATGCTTGTGTAGTTCAATAAATGCATAAAATTTTCATAATGTAGCCTTAGATCTGTCTAGGGAAGGAAGTTCCCTCAGAACATCTCATATCCTTTCCTGTTACCAAGAAAGGAGAATATTTGTAGCTCAAACTTGAAATGAATGGTCCAAGTCTATGAACTTGGCTGTTTTCTTGCATACATTTCATTACCCACCGTAGATAACATCATCAACACTAATTCCTTGTTGGGACCTGTATTCTTTTGGGGAAAACAATTAGGGCTACATATAGGCAGTGAGTTGGCCTGGAATCTAAAGCAGACTTCATGCAATTATAGACAGGCATACATGCAGTACATCCGTATACACTCTCTATATCCTGACCCATGAATCACACAGTAGGGCAGAATGGATCATCAGTTCAAGCTCAAGCACAATAAAATAATTATGCTCCAGACCAGACTTTTAGTCAATAAAGTTCAAGGCTAGTAGCTAGTTCAGAGATTTCGTAAGAAAGATGTGATCAGATCCTGATAAAAGACAGGATTTTTTTTGTCCTTGGGAATGAGCAAGGCTTTGTTTTGTAACAGAAATCAAACAATTATGGAAATTGTTCCAGCCTTTAGCTGCTCTCTGCCAGAAGCTTTGTCCCTGGAAACATCTGACCATCAGCTAAACAGAACTAAGAACTAAAGAACTAAGTGCAGAAATCAAACTACTCAGGAATTGATCATTATTCCCAAACAGATCAAGTTCCTACTAAGGCTCTTTCTGCAATCTGGTTATTATTTCTTTTTCCACTCTTCGTCACCTCTTTTAGATGCCGTACGGTTGCTCTAGAAACAGGAATGCAGAACTCTCAGCTGTGTACAACCATTGTGCAGCTCTCCTTCAATCAGGAACAACTGGCACTAATGTTTACTTTTCCACTCATCTATTCCATTTTCCAGCTTGCTTTTGCAGCAATAATTCTGGGAGGTAAGCTACCTTGCCTCTGACCCATTTGGATCTTTTGTTTTTTTAAAATCAGGAAATCATTTCAGACGCTTTAGTATTTATTCATGCAACACAGATGATTCTACTTTCTGTAATTATCTCCCAAACCAAAACAAAAACACACAACTTTTAAGATAATGATCATAACAGACAGCTGTGAAAGTGACTAAATAAATTATCTGGCTTGGTCAATATTAACCACAAAAGTGGACAACAATCTGAAAAAAATGTTGCCTTGAGGAATGTGGCCAAAATTTCAATTTATCAGACACCAAACCAAACAATGGGCTGCAACCTCCCTCAATGTTATGTTGTAAATCAGTGTTTTTCAACCTCAGTAAAATTAAAATGCATGGACTTCAACTCCCAGAACTGCCCAATTAGCATGCTGGCTGGAGACTTCTAGGAGTTGACATCCACCAGGGGTGGGATTCAAATTTTTTAACAACTGGTTCTGTGGGTGTGGCTTAGGTGGTGGGTGTGGCTTGGTGATCATGTTATTGACTGGGCGTGGCCAACTCAATATCACTCACATTGAGGCACGCATCTCCTTGCCTGGCCTCTCATGACTGTGGGGATGCTGCAACAGTCGTAAGTGTGAAAAATGGTCATAAGTCACTTTTTTCAGTGCCATTGTAGCTTTGAATGGTCACTCCACACAAGCAAAACACCAGAAAAGGAGGGGAAGAAAACTCCAGAGAGGTTCCTGAGACAGGAAGTCTAGTCCTGCCAAAAATGTAATAAGGGTTAAAGGAGAGGCAGTTTCTATAAGCAACACTAGAATATTTACAGGATTAGGCCAGTAATTTCTTCTAACAACCAGTTCTCTGAACTGCTTAGAATGTTGACACCTGGTTCTAGCGAATAGGTGCGAAATGGTAGAATCCCACTCCTGATGTCCATGCCTCTTAAAGGTGTTAAGGTTGAGAAACACTGTTCAAAAAGTGGAGCTCGGAGACCTCTCTGGAAATACTAATTATACATGAGGATGCTTTGAAGGATGCAAGCTTCTCATTCTTTTCCAATTAAGAGAAACCACAAAATTAAATTTGGTAAGACATGTGACCTTGACAAGTATCACAGAATATGTGAGAGAAACACAAGGGCATTTCAAAGTACCACATTCAAGCTAATGATATGATAAAAATCCAAACCATGGAAGTAAAGCATTCAGGAATATACACAAAATATAGGCAATCATGCTTGTGGCTGTGATGTTATGGTGAAAACTTTGCCTGTTTTTTTTATGTGTGTTGTAAATTTAAAACAAATGGGCAGAATTTTGTTGCACAGTCATAGCTCCCATCTTGACTTTTTTTAATATGAGGACATCCCACCCCAATACCATTTCCAAATAATCCCTTCTCTTTTCTAGAACTCTTGTCAGAGATGGAATTCAATCCTCTTTTGCTTTTGGCCACAAAAGCAAAATGTAACTATTTTATGTAACTATTGAATATTTTCAAAGTTCCAAAGCAAATGTGACTTTGTCGGTGGTTATTACTTCAGTTCCTAACATGTCAGGCCATTGTCCTTAGTTTACCAGATCTACAAAAGATATTTTGCTGATGGAAAGAGCATTTTGATAGAGAAAAACCAAGGTGAATTGGAGGCAGTGTCAACTTATGCAAAAACAAATGGAGGATTTAAGACAGAAGAAGGAAAAGAAGAAAATCGCACAACAGTGGTGGCAAATGGAAAAGTATAAGAAGTATGGATTTTCTGGAACTGTTGCTCTTAAAAATTTTGCTCCTTAAAGAGAAATATTTTCAAATATTTGGAGTATACTTTTGTACAGAAATCTTTCCCGTTAAATTATTTGTTTACAATTGTGTCCTTTGATCTTTCTTTTCACTTCTCTCTTCTCGGGGAAATAGAAGGAAAGTTATTTTAATGTTCTAAGGGTTTTAATATCTTAGCCAGCAAAACAATGTATACGACAATAAACCATTAAAAAAATCTTCTTTAAATTTGTGATGCATTTTGTGTTGAAGTATATTAATTACAATACAAGTTGCACAGAAACCAAAGAAGATTATCAAGCAACTATAAATATTTCATTAAGCTTAAGAAATTGAAAAACATCATTTTATTATTTCGCTGGCCACTGATAGCTTGCAAGTGAACACTTCTAATGATGTCTTACTAAAATGCAAGAAATAATAAAGTGAGCAGTGATTACTGCAAGAATGGAAGACCCAGAAGCATATGGTTGAATGGCACTTCCTAGCCGAAGCATGGAAAAGAACCATTTTCCTAACACTAGATGCTATGACTGAATGTAATGTTATTCTCTCTGTATTCTACTGCAAACCCCTCTCTGGACAACATTGCTTAAATGCAGGATTCTAAGCTCATGGTAGACTTTTCTCCATGGCAAATTGAAAAGAAATGGCAAAGGCAAAGGCAGAACAAAATACATATTGCCAGTGCATTCTAGACCTTAAAAATAAATGTTGCATCACAGGCTCTTATGTGGGAGCTCTATTTATCAACACTCTTAGATAAGTATTCAACACTGAGAAGAATTTGTCCTCTTAAATTGTACTGCTTAGATGTCTCAGAGTAGCCTAATGTATTTAATGCCTTTTGATAATAACATGTTTTTGCTAGATGTAAGACAGAAACCTCCAAAGCTAATTTAATGCTGGGATAAATAGATCTTGGCATTTTTTTTTATAATCATACCCACAAAGGCAAAATTAGAGTTAGGATCTAGGTTGCATATCCATGACTGGATGTAGACAATCACTTTATCAACATTAAAGAAGATGTGATGATACAATTGTTGTTGATGTGTTTCTTATACTTCTTTGATTCACAAGAAATTCCATTAAGAAAAAAGCTTGGCACACATGCCTTTTTTAATAAAAGAAAAGAAAGTTAGCCAAGGTTTTTTAAATTTATTTTGTCAATTGCTTACAAGATAATAGGTATTAGTAAAAACATAGTTATGAATATATGGATACATATAAGAAAAATAATAAACAATAGGACAGAGAGGGTAGGCACGTTTATGCGCTTATGCAACCCCCTACAGAGCTCTTAGGAAAGGGGTGAGGTCAATAGTAGACAGTCTAAGGTTACAGTTTTTGGGGTTTAGGGAAGAAACCACAGAGTCAGGTAGAGTATTCCAGACATTGACTCTGTTACTGAAGTCGTATTTCCTGCAATCAAGTTTGGTGTGATTAACCTTGAGTTTGTATCTATTGTTTGCTCTTGTGTTGTTATGGTTGAAGCTGAAGAATTCATTGACAGGTAGGACATTGCAATGTATGATTTTATACACTATACTTAGATCGGACTGAAGGCGGCATAGTTCTAGGTTTTCTAGGTCTAGAATGTCAAGTCTGATGGCATAAGGTATTCTGTAACGAGTAGAGGAGTAGAGAACTTTTCTTGTGAAATATTTCTGGACTTTCTCAACTGTTAATATCAGATACGTAATGTGGGTTCCAGACTGATGAGTTGTATTCAAGTATTGGTCTAGCAAATGTTTTTTATGCTCTAGTTATTAGTGTAATATTACCAGAGAAAAAGCTATGTAAGATTAGGTTAAGAACTCTTAATGCCTTTTTGGCTGTGTAGTTACAGTGGGCTCTAGCACTTAGATTATTAGAGATGAGTATTCCAAGGTCCTTTACAGAGCTTGGATCATCATCAAGGTCTTGACTATTCAGCTTGTATTTTATTTTCTGATTATTATTCTTTTTGCCAATATGTAGGACAGAGCATTTATTTGTTGAGATTTGAAGTTGCCATTTGTTTGACCATTCTGATACATAGTCAAGGTCTTTTTGAAGGGTAGCAGTAGTTTTGGGGTTTGGGGGAAAAAAACCACAGAGTCAGGTAGAGTATTCCAGATTTGCTTCATTCCTTTCCTAACTGTTTGTCCTTTATAATACCTGTTCACCTGCTGTGATATGTTGGTGCTTTAAAAAAGATTCAATAGCATATTCCAGGATAGTTTAATTTGTTATGTTGTGTTATTTTCTCATGTAAAGTAGAAACTGTATCGGTGATGATCTCAGTATTTACAGGTGATGAAACATACAGTAAGAGGAGTTGAGAAACTTCTAGTCAACAGAAAATTATTGATCCTACTTGTCTAAACTCCATCAGCATGGTAAAGGAAGAATGCTGGGAGCTGTCAGTCACCAACTTCTTGCGGGCCATTTACCAGCCATGCTATAGGACAAAACAGGCTCTCTTCCAGTTCATCCTTACTGATACTTCATTGAGGAAAACCTAATAAGTTCCCAAGGTATCTTTCAAAAAGTGTTTCCTTCAAATGATCTTGGTTAGTCACTGCACAGGCTCTCTCCTTTCTACTTAGGTCCCACAAATTAGTCCATCAATGGGCCAAGATATCACCAGGATTGAAAAAAGAAAAAAAAATACATGTTTACATTTTTAAAGAGATGTTATTATTTCTCTATTTTATAACTTGCAGTAATTTTAAAAACTGAATTAAAAATTCAAATTTATCCTACACGCTAATTAGATTATTTCTGAGCCCCAACTGAAATACATTTAACATCTGTGGGGAACCTCTGAAATACTTCACTAAACATATCAAATAAGATAGTTATAAACTCAAAATAATTTAGCATCATATTATCTAAGATAACATCCATAACAGATGAAAGTATAATTTTTTCAGGAATATAAAAGACATGAGTCAGAATATCATTTCAATGTAATCTATGGCAGGCTTGAAGAGCTTATCACCAATAGCCGCATCTCAAAAGTTTGCTATGCGTTCTAGTTCAGGCCTCTGACTAGACTGAAATCCCTCCTATGGCAGTTTGCTGGGCAAGTCAATTGGTTGGGATTGAAAAATGGAGAAAACAACTTGCCCCTCTTATTTTCAACCCTTCCATTGTCGACTATTCCTTTGAGCACACCTACCAGCACTTGCATTCTCATGGAGATTTTTATTATCATTATGGTGGGTTGCCTCGTCAGCTAGATATTTAGACTTGATCTGGCTACTCTTTTACCTATTTATGGAGTCCTTCCCAACCACCTGGGATAGGCAGATGTTGTTTGATGGTATCAAAGGTATCATTGTAGGATGTAGGCTGTTCCAAGTAAAGTTACCTTTTGCAATTGACTGGAGGTGATTTGGTCAATACTGATGGTGTTCAAGTAGTGTTCCAGTTGTTTTGGGATGGTCTTCAAGGCATCTATCATGACTGATACTATCTTTACTTTCACTGACCATGGTTATTGTTCTTCTATTTGCAGGTGATATTCTCCAATTCTTTGCTTCTATTCTGCTAGATATTATAACGTCTACTATGAAAACTTTTTTGTTTTTCTTATTAATAATTGTTAAGTCTGGGATGCCATATATTTGTCTGAATTATTATTATTTTGGTGCTTTCAAGTTAGTATTGGTTCCTGGCAGCTGTCTGCAAAGTCCCTGCAGTTTTCTTGACAAGATTCACAAGTAGTTTGCCATTGCCTGCTTCCTAGGGCTGAGAGAGAGTGACTGATCCAAGGTCACCCAGTTGGCTTTATACAGGACTAGAATTCACAGCCTTCCTGGTATCCCAGTTTTTAGGCACACTTTACCCATACACCAAAATGACTCTCAAATAAGGTGATTCTAAAAGCAAATCCTAATAGGAAAAAAAAACCCCACTGGTTTACATAGAGTGGCAGCAGGTGTCTGGAGTTTTGGAAAAAGGTTGTATCTATGCAAAATGTTCTCCTTCCCTAAAGGGTATAATCAAATGTGTTTCTACTAGCATTGACAGAGAAGGCCTGAAAGTCAATGTGGCAGAATCAGCTTAATTTATTTTGAAGTAACTGCAATGATACTTATTCATATATTCAAATATATATTTATATTCGGCTATGGGGCAGGGTGCAGCTGCTCCATTCCTTTTTTTGTTCTACTTATCTACTGTTATACTGCCAGGCATTTCACTAGGGAGGGCTTTTTGTTTGTTTTGTATTTAGCTTTGAAATGTCAATCTCCTGTGTCAAAAAAAAAAAATCTAAAAACAACTAGCAGGGAAAACAAACCAGTGTCAGGACAGATTTTACATGAGATTAACCAGGCTTCTTTCTACTACTCTTTCTCTTCTTATATGCCCCATCTTGAGATCTGAAATCTGTGAAGACCTCTATCTCCCCTCCCTCCTTCCCTCTCTCTCTTCCTCTGCCTCCCCTTCCCTCTCTCCCAAAAAGAACTACTCTGCATAAGCAGGTATCCAATCTTTTTGCAAATCAAACCAAAATAGACTAAATTAGTAGCCCCCACCAAAGGACAAGAGAATGGCATTGGAAAGGAAGTGGGGAGGGGAGTGGACGGAAGATTGTCAGTCAGGCTGAACCTATCAGGCAAATTAATAGAGGTCCTCCTTACTTCACTCACAACTTCCCACTGAACTATCAACACAACCCATTGTGGTTTTCTGCCAGGGTGTATTAATTTATTGACTTCATTCATTTAGACAGCATTAATCTTCTGAGAAATTAATATTCCTGTATCAGAAATAAAAGGCTACACAAACCAGCTGTCCAGAGTCTCTGAAATCAAACCAGAATCAATTGCAATTGCAGAAACATGAAAAGATGTGCCGACAATAAACTTAAGCAACTCGTAAGAGCTGGGGAAGTTTCTGCCTGTGTGACCACTACCTTTGGTCTACAGAAGAAGAGGGAATAGCAGCAGAAGTACAATCACTTTCAGAATGATTCTGCAGTGAACTGGAGATGAGGCAGACATGAAACCATCAAGCATATATTCCTTAAAAGTGCTTCTGCAATCGAGGTTGTCGTGTCCGTCGGAAATGATGCCAGGTGTCGGTGACTTAGTATCAAGCTCTTTTATTGATGTGGGAACCGAACTGGCGCTTTAGGAAAAGTTCGCGGATTTTTATTTCCAAGCCGTGGCACCGCTTTGAATCTCCCGCGATCCGAATGGACCAATCGTGGGAGATTCTCAGCGAGCCAATCGGTGCGGCTCGCCTAGCCAATCAGAGTGCCCTGCGCTTTGGCCAATCAAAGCGCGGGGATCTCAAGAATGCAAATGAGGGGACAGAACACCCCTCCCCTGTTGGTTCAGTCCTTACGTTGTGTAGTCCCGTAGGTAGGCGGGGCTCCGTCTCTGCCTTCTGGACCTGCGCAGGTCAGTCGTAGGTTGGATCCCAGCCGGTTCGGTCGGGGTCTCCGTTTCTCTGGACTCCGTCGTGGGAACCACCTGGTCTGTCTGGCCGGGCCGCTCTCTGCAGCGGCCTCCTGGGCTTCTTGGGTTGGTTGAGCCACGGGTTTCGCCGCTCCCGCTCGGTCTTCCCGGGTTGGTTGAGCTGGCCTGGCTGTCTCTTCCTGGTGAGGTTTCGTGCTGGCTGCTTTCAGGTGAGTATGGATGGTTTATTCCTTCTCAGTTTTGGTTCCCTGGGTATTCCCTCCCCTCTTGGTTTGTGTTGTGGGGGTTGGTTTTGCTTGGTTGCGCATTGGTGGTCTCTTGGGTGGTCGTCCTCTATCTTAACTGGTCGATGTGGCGCTTCCACGCTCGTCCGTCGGTTGTTTGTAGCCGGTACGAGTGTGGGCCTGTTAGCTGTGTTATGACGGCCGGTACCCATAAATGGGTCTCCCGTTAGGTTTTTCGCATAGACGGCGTCGCCTGGTGCGAAAGTTCGGTGTTTGCTGGTTGAGTCTGGGGGTTTCTCTGGGTTGTACGTGGGGTGTAATCTATCAAGTGGGGACCTTATTTTCCTCCCCATTAGCAGTTCAGCTGGGCTTTTATTCATTGTGGTATTTGGGGTTATGTGTTGGATAAAAAGTAATTTATTTATTTTGTCCTGGATCTCCCCATGGTCTATTTTCTGGATGGTTTTCTTTGTGAATTGAACCATCCGTTCCGCCCTATCATTCACCATTGGATGCGCTGGGGCTCTCAGCGCGTGTCGTATGCCCCTCTCCGCTAGGAATTTTTCGAATTCTAGCAAGGTGAATTGGGGCCCGTTGTCGGAAACGACCGTGTGTTGCAAAAAGTTTGTGACTGTGATGCCGAGCGGTGTGAACCTTGGAGTCCCAGTAGGCTTGGGCGGTCACGATCGACGATGGTCAAGGGAAGTCTTTCGGTGTGCCTTTTGTAGGTTACCTTGAACTGTCCGGTTCCGACTACAGGGATGCGGTTTCCCTGGTAGTCTTTCACGATTAGTCTCTGGTTGTCTAGGGCTTTTCTCTGGATGGTAGGCACCAAGCGTTTTATTTCTTGCCATGCTACCATGAAGAGGTAGGACCCGGAGTCCACCTCCATTTTACATGGCTCGCCTTCGATGCCTACCTCCACGTAGACCTTCCAGGCGTCGTTGGTTGTGGCGTGGCCGATGGTGACCGTCTGATGGGTCTCCTCTCTTCGCCGGGTCTCGCTGCCTCGTAGGGATCATCCATTCCGGTCCCATCGGTTGTCAGCGGGGCGATCTCTGGTCCGGGGTGGTGTGCTCTCTCGTCTCCGTTCACTCTGGTCCCATCGTGTAGGGCTGCGGTTCTTTTTGAGACGGCAGACGGGGGCGATGTGTCCCTTCTTGTCGCAATGCCGGCAGATTGAATTGAAGAACCGGCATTCAGACCTGGGGTGGTCGCCTCTGCAACCGGCACAGGTGGTCCTCAACTTACGACCCCGCCGGTTCCGTGGGTCACGGCCTGCCTGGAGACGGTGGATTTCCTCCTCCTCGTCAGAAGTGCCCAATGCTGAGTGGACGTCGCCCTGGTGGGTGGTTGTCTCAGGTTGGGCCTCGGTCGACCTTGCAGGGTGGTTGTTCCGGCTGCGGTCCCCGGCGTTTGGTCTGCGCATGCAGTCGGCGGATTTTCAGGTAGCTTCGGCTGCTGTGGCTTCAGCGAGGGTATCGGCGAGGGCGATGTTGCCCTTGACCATCAGCCGACTCTGGAGGACAGGGTCCCAAAGGCTGAGCACGATTCGGTCTCGCAGGGCTTGGTCCATGTTGTCGAATTCACACAGCCCCCCTAGGCACTGTAGTTGTGCGATGAAGTCACTGAAACTCTCACCCGACCGTTGGTCCCGACGGTAGAACTCGTGTCGTCAGATGAGGATGGGCACAGCTGGAGCGTAGTGTCGCCGGAGTATTGGCTCGAGGTCATCCCAGTCCATCGTGGTCACATCGGCGGGTTTGGCAAGCGCTTTGGCCATCTTAAACACTGTGGGCCCGCAGTGGGTCAGGAATACGGCTCGCTTCTTCGAGCCGGTGGCGTCCTTCAGGTCGCTGCATTCGAGGAACATGCGGAATCTGTCTGAGTACGATTCCCAGTCCTCGCTGGCGGGGTTGAAGGGTGCGGGAGGCGCGATGTTTGCCATCGTGGAGTTTCGTCTGGCTTCCGTTGGACACGTGCTTCGGTTCAGGATCAGAATCCCACCTTCGTCGCCAGTGTCGTGTCCGTCGGAAATGATGCCAGGAGTCAGTGACTTGTGCATTAGCTCTTTATTGGGTACAGGAACCGAACTGGATCTAAAGGCAAACTTCGCGGCTTTTTATTTCCAAGCCGCGGCGGCCGCGGCCAATAGCACCACTTTGAATCTCCCGCGATCCGAATGGACCAATCGCAGGAGATTCTCAGCGAGC
Organism: Hydrophis major; assembly: GCA_033807585.1. Classification (NCBI taxonomy): domain Eukaryota; kingdom Metazoa; phylum Chordata; class Lepidosauria; order Squamata; family Elapidae; genus Hydrophis; species Hydrophis major. Next base: position 32,583,270 of record CM066332.1, on the reverse strand, counting down.
CAATCGGTGCGGCTTGCCTAGCCAATCAAAGTGCCCCACGCTTTGGCCAATCAAAGCGCGGGGATCTCAAGAATACAAATGAGGGGACAGAACAGAGGTCTAGTAACCCCGAGTAAGATTTTGGTCAATATAATCTAACCAATAGTCTGCATGGGCAAAGATCTGGCTTGATTTTGATAAAGGCCGAATGTGTTTATTTAGGTCTTTTGGTGATTAATTCAGCTTATTTCTAACTTGGTATACTGTTATATAAGATTACAATTTAAAGTTTCTTTAAATCTAAGAATTTCTAGCTTTCCTCAATGTCTTTTGTCTCTGTGAAAACTAGTTTAAGGTATGAAAATTTGCATACTAATTTGCAAGCTTTTAATATAGGGTTTTTTAAGTAATATATAGTCCAATTTTATATGTGTGTATAAATAAATGCATAAAAAAGTGAATAGATCTGTGAATCAAAACAGCTTCAAGATGAAGAAACCTTGACTAGGGATATAAAATAAATTAACCAAATTCGGTGGGAAATATAGCAAAATGGATTTGGTTTGGTCAGGCAGCAGTGAATTGTGGCTGAGTATCCATCATTGTCCACTGAAATATTCTCACAAAGAAGTGCATATTTGGCAAAGATACATTCAAAAAGAAATATATGCTTCACTCTCCTGTATATAAAAACGTGTGTTAGAGATAAAAATTCTGTAGTATAAGGCACATTGCATGCAAAGAGATACATGAAGAAAAAAAGAGCCAATGGCAATACAAATCTCCCAGCACTGAGGAAAGACACAGTGCAAATTTTCCAATGAATTGAAATTGATCAGCTCATACCACCACCAGTCAAAAAGACTTTGTATAGCTGGTCCATTTTTCCTTCTTTAACTGATTTTCTATGTACGAAAAATGAAGCAGTTTAAAATACAAAATATTAGGCACAGATGGGAAAAAGAAACATGAAAAGGTCTTCAGATTCATATATTTCACTATGCAATATTTTCTTCAATTGTACTTTGCTGAATTAAGACACAACAACAGTTGGGTTTATGTAACATGTACTTCCAATCCAAAGAGACCGTATTAAAGTATAATGGAATGAAATCCTTCTAAATATCAAGGTTTTATCAGAAAATTCTTGGAATAGGTCAAGGTTGTTGCATGAGCAAAGCTGGAACAGGGAGACTTTCCAAGGTGCAGGTACAACTTAAGGGTTAAATGTAATAGCACTTCTTTATTTGGTGGAGCAATAAATTCCAAAGCAAAGTGAATATTACCTATCTACATAGCTTATCTGATAAGATGTAAGGATAAATTATCCTTTAAATTATGTGCTGGTCTAGTTTCTCTTTGATTTCAATCTAAATGTCTTATCTTTCATTTTCAACCTCTATAACACTTATTTTGAACATCTGAGAAGAATCCTGAAGCAATTAGTGTAAAGCAATTATAAATTTTACAGGGTATGCAATTTAAAAACGGTGGACTTGCAAAGAAAGGCAAATGTTGCAATTACATTTATGGAGCCTATGCCTGAATTATGTCATTGGAAGCCACAATCAGGAGAGCTTGACTGCCCTGCCTTGTGTTTTAACTTCCAACACTGCATAAAAACAATTAGTCTGCTTTTTTATATACACCAACTCTCATTAATATGATGGAAGGGGAATTGATTTTTTTTAGTTTTTTTCCAGAGGAGGAAGATAAATTTTATGAGATGCTAATGTCTAATCTCCAGGTCAGCTAACTCTTAAAGGCATAGTTGGAAAGCCTACCACAGGATTAACTTATAAATAGCCTTTAGTCTTGCAACCATTTTCAAGAATCAGTGGAAGTAACAATCTCCACTGTGTTTTTTATTTACATGTGTCTATCACTGAAGTAAAACCAGCAGATTCATGTTTTCATATTTGTAGGAGCCTTAACAAAATCTATAGTTCTTTTTTACTTTTAACATTTTGACTTAAGTCATCTTTCTGTATGTTGAATTTTGTCACAAACACAGAAATCCATCACTCCGGTAGATATACCGGTTCTTAGCATCATTTAGTTCTATAAATCTGAATGAAACAAACAGTAATTGAATCAAAGACTATAATGCTGGGGCTGTATCTTTTGTAAAAAGACAATATGTAAGGCAAGTTAACAACACATTTAGAAATTGAATGCAATGGGATGGAACATTTTGTGATGGTAAGAAGTCATATTTGGAAAAGAAATTATGTTCAATTATGTCTAATTCTCAGAGACTGGCTGGACAACTGGTGCTCTTATACTGTATTCTATTGAGAAGTATATTGAGAAGTATTACATTGGAATAAAAAGGTAAGGGTTTCCCCTGCCAGTTGTGTTCCAATTCTACAGAGTGGTGCTCATCTCCAGTTCTTAGCTGAGGGAGCCAATGTTGTCAAAGACACTTTCATGGTCATGTGGTTGGCATGGCTATGCACCAAGGCACACCGAATGTTGTTACCTTCCCACTGTAGTGGTACCTATTTATCTACTCACATTTGCATGCTTTTGAAGTAATTGATTGGCAGGAGACTATAGAATACTCCTTCAGAATTAAATAAAAATGTTTCTTCCAGTCAGTCTGTGTAGTGATAAAAACAACACCTACTTTCTGTAACTGTCTCTTATTTTTATTCAAAAGTGTTGGATCATGATTCCCTTCATCTACCAAAATATTCTCTCTTTTGGCATAGAACTTCCATCATCTCATACTAGAAGAACTGTAGACTAAGGCAACTGTTGACAAAAGGTCAGACAGTTTTCCCCTTCCCAGTTGTATGAACAGCTCATATGGAAACAGCCAGTATACTTGTATAAAATATAACACTACTAGATTCAAGCAGCAAAAATCCAGACAACCAACAAATTTCAGCAAATATAATATTGTGTGTCTCTTTGTTGCTATCTGTTTACATCCCAGGTCCAATAATATGGATACATATAGCCTAGTATGATCTTTTTTTCCATTTAGGATAGAATGAGGTTGAGGAGAGTATCCAGTGAAGGGAAAGTGGTGAGTATGTAGAAATGCCTTATCGTGTGTTGCAATTTCCCCAGACTACTGAAGAATTTCCTTCTCCTGTCCTGTTTCAATCACCATGCAACCTGCATTGATGGTTAAAGGAGATGAAAAAAAGCACCTGGTTGTAAAAATTGATGGCGGGATAATGATATCAGTTTTACAACCCTCAGTGCTATTTTTAACATAGGAGTAATGTTGGTGTAATATTCAGGCAGCTTCAGCTTATTGCAAATACCATTTCTTCTTTCCTATAAACAAAAAACCTTAAACATTGGGAATTCCCTTTAAAGGACGAGATTCCACTTATTCCTTTGAACATGTTTGCACATTTTTTCCCCAAACAAGGAGACAAAAACTATTACAGATACTAAAAGCACACAAGAACAATGTATGTGCTAGCAGCTTATTTCCTTTTCATGTGGTGTGGAAGGGGAGTTCATCCTTGTGTAGGACACTGTTTTAATGGCCTTTCTTTACTTGCTGTATTGACCAGACAACTGGTTAGGCTCATGTTTTTCAGCATATTTGTAGTATTCCTGGTTCTGAAGTGATGCTAACTCTCAAGACCATTTCAGTTGCTTTGAGGGCATTGGGGTAAACATGGTGGCATGTGCAAACGCCCTGACAATGTGTTTTCCCATCTGATATAGCATATCAACATGAATCTGGTTTTATCTCAGGAGGCCACACTGACTGAGTGTAAAGTGATAGGAATTCTTTCTCCCAGCATCACCTTCACTGCCAGCCCAACATGGTAGATAAGCTTGTGCAGATATTCTGCCTTTATTTGGATGTGTGCGCAGCCTTTTCCTAGCCTAGTTGCCCCCAGAGCAACTAAGAAATGATTAAAATAATAATAAAATAAAAAATACAAGCAGCAGCAGAAATGCAGCACAGGTAACAGATAAAACAATGTCACCATCATTTTAATAGAGTTGAATGATCAAACTGAAACAGGTTTCTGATGGAGACCATTCCAAACAAAACTTAGCTAACCATCCAGGATCTGCACTAATTGGACCATTTCAACCAAGCTGCTATTAATCATCATCGTTTTTTAATAACCCCATAATCCCTTGTGGGGTGGAATCTGGGCAACTGAATGGAGCTAGCAGAATGTTTTAATGGCTGGATTCCCCTCCTGTCACCAATGCAGAGTTTTGTTCGGCAGTTATATTCTCATTGTGCCCAGAGAGAGAAATATCTGCCTCTACCGAAGGATCAAACTCACAGCCTCGTGATTGTGAGGTCAGAGTTTCAGCTCTAGGCCACCGCACCACTCCAACCAAGCTGCTATTAATGAATTAATAAAAAGTGGGTTGTAATTTTGATGGGAAAGAATTCTAGAAACTGAGTGAAATATCAAAAAAAATTCCAACTGCAACCTCAAGAGAAGAGTTTTGGCACTTGTTCTTAGAATTTTTAGCAGTGTCTAGAAAAATGCAACCCATTTGAAATAAAGCAATTGTAATCACTGGTTAAATTTTGTTTACCTAGACAAATGCCTAGATATAAATAATAAAAGAGCAACTGGGACGCACACTAGCATTCAGATTTCAATCTGCTACAAGAACAATTACTTTTTATGAAGCTACAAACGCCAAGATAGAAGAAGACCAAAAGAAGAAAAAAAAGATACTTTCTCGTGTTAAGAGATGACTCTCCAGTATCAAAATCAAACAGCAATTCAGCAAATTAGATGTAATTGAATTACCATTATAAATTGTGAAATAACTTTGTACATGGTTATATTTACATAAGAAGTTAAATAAAGCAATTCTTTTGAGTCAGGTGTATCTCAGATACTTCCTTATGGAGAATTTTAAAAGTCTGTAAAAGTTCTTTCCTGGATTTATTCAACCTATAGACAGCTCCTAGCAAAGCCAGACTGCTGCGGTTAGCAATGGGAACTAATCAACCACAATAATATCAAATTAAATGGCTTTAAAGACAATAATTATAAATAAACTATACACAAAGACAAAACCATTATCATAAAGTTACACAACCTAGGAATGATCAAATTCCTATAGGGCAGGGGTGTCAAACCTGCTCACATCATATTGTGATGCATTGCAATGTTTTTTGCCTTTGCGGAACTGGGGTGGGCATGGCCTGCACAGGCCGCCATTTTGACAAGCCTACTATAAGGCAGGGAATTAGACTAGATGATCTATAAGGTCCCTTCCAATTCTGATTATTTGTTATCTGTTAATAGGGGAAAGTGTAAAGCATATAGATAGGGTTTTTTAAAAGTTCTTTTTAAAGTAGTTCAAAGAATGGGCAGATTTTACTTCTCTTGATTTCATTCCAGTTTATTTCTTGACTGTGTTTCAGTGTCTCACAGAATGTTATAATTCCATATTTTCTCCAGTTGTTTTCTGAGCAAAGGAAAGAGTAATTATAAGGAAAATACTATATATATATGAGCTTAATGATGCTTCGGTAGTGTTGTATGCTACAGTTCTATAAATAGGCTGTCATATTTCATTAGCTAGTTTAATATTAAAACATCCTTTACACACCTCAAATATTCCAGACAGAAGCATTCTGGAATTACTTCTTTGGGCTACGCTTTAAATTGTCATTTATGGTTTACGTAATCTCCTTCAATCTTATTATCATGTAAAGATTAAGTTATTTTATTTTATGATACTTGAGCATAGAGATTTCTATATGTCTTTGGTGCCTGGAATTTTTCAAAGATATGCTCATTTTTTTATTGTGCCATATAATAAAATTATCTATTGATTAATATTTCCTATCAAGATATAATCCCCAATTTAGATATGCATTAGAATATAGATAAATATAAGTATATAAAATCTGTTAAAGTAATGCTACTTTTACTTTTAAATTGGTTTAATACTTTCTAAAATAAAATTGTCGGAGTCAAATCTTAGCAACCATACAGATAGATTTGTATCATGATCCTTACTTTGGTCTTTCACAAGGGTGTCAAACTCAAGGCCAGTGAGCCAGATATAGCCCATGGGGTGCTTGGATCTGACCTGTTTATTGGTGAGCAGAACCAACACACACACACACACAAAGAGCATGCAGTTATGGGACAGCTGACAAAATGGAGTTAAGAGTGAGTGTGTTTTTATACCTTCTTTGGGCTTTGTATTTGAGATTCCTGTTCCTGTTTCTGTGCAAGAATGTGTCCTTTAATATTCTAGTGGCTATTGTCAGATTCCTATGGGGTCATGGCTGGCTCTATAGGTAAAAGGGGAAGTGTAAATCCTAGGTATTTGTCTGAGCTACTCTTGTCTTGCCTACAGTGGCGCCTTGGGCCACAACCGTAATCCATTTCCAGACTCCGGTCGTGACCTGATTTGGTTGTGTCCAGAAGCATGACTGTGCATGCGCACATTTAAAAAATGGTGCCGAAGGGGAAATTGGCACAGAAAGGGAATCTTTCCATGCTGATTTTGTTTGCTACCCAATTCAAAGATCGGGCTGATTTTTTTGTTCGCCACCCAATTTGGTCACAACAGAAGCATTCATGGCCTGAGGTTCTACTGTAATTGCTTATCTGGAGTTTCTGTCTGAGCCAGTCTTTCTAGATGGATTACCAAATCTGCATTTCTAAAAGCTGGCCTCCTCAGTTTCTGCTTGGGACAGAAAGACTATTGCTGGTTTCTGCCTCCCTTAAGATTTTTTCCCATTTCTCCTTTAGGGGAAATATTTTATCCTGCCCTTTTTATATTCCCCAAAACATTTCATTCTCTAGGAGGGTGGGTGGGTGCTGACTTTCTACAAGAGAAAAGAGTATGAAATAATTACAGTTGTTGTCATTTTTAATGATACCGTGGAATATACTAGTCTTTATGATAACTTTGATTCATTGTTTATATACTCTTAGCTTATTATTTGTACCGTATTTCCTATCTTCTTACATGTTCTGTATTTCTTTTTATTTATATTCTTTCTTTTTAAAACATCTGAAAAACAAAAAAGATATAAGAGAGGGTTACTAACCTAATCTAGGGTAATCCAACCAATATTATGCCAACATGATCTATATATATAAAATACCATTCATGCATCATCACAAAATCTTCAGAACTGTAAAGCCTATAAACTTGAAATTTGGCATATATGTTCCTCTTGGCTTCTAGGTGCTCGCTAAGACCATCAGAGCATTAGTCTTTTGCATATTATTATTAACATGCTTTGATGTTAAGGAGTTCTACTCCCCCTCCCCACCTGAAAAGAAATCTGTTCCAAATGCAAAACACAAGCACAGGAGAGGAGTTTCAGTTTCACAGCACCAAGCAGCTTTAGTATAGGACAGTTGAGCTAAGCCACATCCAGGGTACTTGCTGTCTCCTTGCTCACACAGCAAATACTGTTTCAGTTTCCAAGCAGCCCTCAACTCTCTCACACACTGACTGGAAGCTAGCCAGATGCATACTGATGGATGCTGGTAGGCAGAGGCACAATTTTTTCCCTTATTTTCCTCCCAAAAAACTAAGCCCAATCACATAGTTTTGTAGCAAAGCACAGGTATCGAGCTAATAATAAATAATGAAGGCAGGCTTTCTATCACTTCAGTTATGGTTAAGTGATGCTGGAAGTAGAGAAACTGCCAAAAACAGGAGTCCGTGGTATAAAATATTTGGCTGTTTAAAGTTAAAATTAAATAAGATGCATTTGAAGAGATGTCTCTCTAGACAATTCAAGCCTATATTTGGAAACTCCAAATGGCAAATTAGCACCAACTATGCTTATATTTGATTTGCAAACATTTTACACTAGCAATTGGACATATGTTGCAAAGATTTCAACAATGTACAGCCAACTATCACTCAAACCTCCCCATATTTTAATAAAAAGTTTAGTAAACATCTTGGAAATACTGAATCTTCAGTTTTCTTATAGGATTTGTACAGAACTATCTTAAACATTCATAATTAGCATATTAATGGGAATGCTATCGAGCAGGTGCACCCTTACTAATGCTCTTCAATCTGTTCTGTTTTGTCCTCTCTGTTGTGGAGAGAATATTTCTTACATCTGGCAAGTATTGCTCAGTATAAGCTGCTTTAAGATGTTTTAGATTGCAAACCATTATTGAGGTTCCCAACTAGCACATCTTTCTTTAAAAAGGGCAGCCACACATCAGCCATGAGTTAACCCACTTGTTTTAACTGACCTTTTCCCCCTGAACTGCAACCATCAGAACCATCAATTCTATAGTTGCTCCTTCTTGTCTTCATTGCCACAGTGATCCTTCCACCATGTCACTAAAAGCCAAACCACAGTTCAATTACTCAGGAGTGAAGTTATCTCTGTGGCAACAGAGAATAATCCAGGGGCAACAGCGGTGCTAGTCAAACAGCGACTGTTTTTCTCTCTTCACCATCTGTTCTTTCTGCTTATCCTCATAATCATATTGTTTGGTTGTATTAAAGGCTTTACTGGAAGAAGAAAGGAAGGAGGAAAATTATAGCTGAAATGGAAAGAACAACATAGTGAATATGCTGCTTCTGTCTGGGTCATGTGCAGTTCTTGCACATTTATTTAGGAATGGTATGTAAAAGTTGGTCTAGCAGCATAACACAATTTGCTTTGGCAACCGGTATCTCAAAATTAGATATTCTAAACAGGACACATGGAAACTGACCAGAGATGATATTCAGCAGGTTCTGACCAGTTCTGGAGAACCGGTAGCGGAAATTTTGAGTACCATATATACTCGAGTATAAGCCGAGTTTTTCAGCACATTTTTTGTGCTGAAAAAAACTCCCTCAGCTTATACTCGAGTCAGATTCCCCTCTGAAAAAAAAATGGTGTGGAGCTCCGAAGCTGGGCAGCCGCTTCCCTGCTTCCGTGTTTCCTTTGCAACTTTTAAGCATGGGGGTAATCAGAAGCAGAAAAGTTCTTGCTTGAGGATATATTGTTTTTTCTTTTTTTAACTGTTTTTTTTGGGGGGGAAGACCCACCGCCATGTGAGAATGCTCAGACACGAAATCTATCCAACCGAAAATAAGTGTGTGTGTGGGGGGGGATTTTAACAGAGGGAAGATGTAGGGAGAAGGCAAAAGCGACAGAAGATCCTTCAGGGGAAACTGAGGGGGAGACTCACCCTTGGTCCAGATGAGCCCCCTTCCCCTTTCTCTAGGCTGAGAAAACAACACGAGCCGAGGTTGCTTCGGCTCCACTCAGTTTTATTTCCTCAGCTCCAGCTGCTTTCAGTCCACTCGGGAGGAGGGGGAGGAGGGGGAGGCTTTTCTGAGCTCTAGGCTGAGAAAGCAACGCGAGCCGAGGTCGCTCCACTCAGCTTCATTTCCTCAGCTCCAGCTGCTTTCAGTCCACTCGGGAGGAGGGGGAGGAGGGGGAGGAGGAGGGGGAGGCTTTTCTGAGCTCTAGGCTGAGAAAGCAACACGAGCCGAGGTCGCTCCACTCAGCTTCAAGATGTTGATGACAGTGGTAGGCAGGAGTCACTCTCTCCCTTGCAAGAAAAAAGCAAGAGCCGTTCTTATGATCTCTCCCTCTCTCTCTTTCTCCCCGTAATACATTAAAGCCCTTTCCAGCACGCGCGCACGATCCGCCCCCGCTGCTTTGCACCTTGCAAATGCAAAGCATTTGCAAGGTGCAAAGGGGCGGGGGCGGATCGCGCGCGCGTGCTGGAAAGGGCTTGAATTTATTGGGGGGGGAGAGAAAAAGAGAGATATCATAAGAACGGCTCTTGGTTTTTTCTTGCAAGGGAGAGAGTGACTCCTGCCTACCACTGTCATCATCATCATCTTTTGGGTTAGTGAATCAATTAAACCTTTCATGATAGTGAGATCGTTTCCCAAATTTCCCTTAAATCAGGGAAGAAATCAGAAACAAACCTTTGGGCTGAGAATAAGCCTGTTCCTATGATGCCATTTTTGTTTACTTCAGTGTGAAAAGTGTGAAAAAACACACTTCTTTTTCTTCATCTTCTTGTTCCCTATTTACTGGTCTCTTTCAAAGAGGAAATTGTGAACATCAAACTTATTCTCAACTGTCCTAGTGAAAATTTTTATTGGCATCTATTTTTATTTTTGAAATTTACCAGTAGCTGCTGCATTTCCCACCCTCGACTTATACTCGAGTCAATAAGTTTTCCCAGTTTTTTGTGGTTAAATTAGGTGCCTCGGCTTATATTCGGGTCGACTTATACTCGAGTATATAGTTCAGATAAGTGGCAAATACCACCTCTGACTGGAGATTTTACAGTATCCTTCCCCTGCCATGCCCACCAAGCCACGCCCACAGAACTGGTAGTAAAAAAAATTGAATCTCATCACTGAAACTGACCCATTTCTGAACAACCTAAGTGGCATGTGGTCAGACTAGCTATCCTTATAGGACAAAATAGAATCAAGGACCACTACTAGTGCACAGGGAATGTCCCTCCACTGGAGTGGAGCTGTTGGCACACAAAGAAGTGATACGCAGCCAATAACCTGGAAAGCTGAAACAAACTGGAAAAACTATTTTTGATTTAGAGAAGTGGAGAATGCCTCTCCTATGAATTATGGGTGGATCAAAAATAACATCATTCATTTCTATCCACAAGCAACAGTGGGTGGTCCATTCTCATATATTGGGGCAACGTGGAAAGCAGGATCAACCCTAAGAAAAGAAATGGTGGCCAGAGCAGGAAGGTTCTAAGTACAATGTTGCTTTCGGTTGTTGACATGGTATTTCTCTAGAATTGTTCACTAAACTTCATTCTGTCTTCATCAGAGGCAGGAAAAGAAACAATGGCTGGAAACTAATTAAAGAGAGAAGCAACCTGGAATTGTGGAGAAACTTCCTGACAGTGAGGACAATTACCCAGTGGAACAGCTTGCCACCAGAAATCATGGATGCTGCATCACTGGAGGTTTTGAAGAAGTGATTGGATAGTCACTTATCAGAAATAATATAGTTTAATAGATAACAGATAATCAGAGTTGGAAGGGACCTTATAAGTCATCTGGTCCAACCCCCCACCCAAGTCTCCACCCTACACCATTTCTGACAAAGGGCAGTCCAATCTCTTCTTGAAGGTCTCAAGTGATGGCGCTCCCACAACTTCCGAGGGAAAGCTGTTCCATTGGTTGATTGTCCTCACTGTCAGAAAATTTCTCCTTATTTCCAGGTTAAATCTCTCCTTGTTCAGTTTCCATCCATTATTCCTTGTCTGGCCCATAGGACCTTTAGAAAATAGCTTGGCCCCTTCCTCTCTATGACCCCCTCAAATATTGGAAGACTGCTATCTTGTCTCCCCTGGTCCTTCTCTTCACTAGACTAGCTATGCCCAGTTCCTGTAACCATTCTTCACATATTTTAATCTCCTGTCCCCTAATTATCCTAGTTGTACTTCTCTGCACTTTTTCTAGAGTCTCTACATATTTTTTGTAATGTGGTGAACAAAACTGAATGCAGTACTCTAGGTGTGGTCTTACTAAGGCTTCTCCTGCTTGAGCAGGGGGCTGGGCTAGAAGACCTCCAAGGTCCCTTCCAGCTCTAGTCTAGTCTAGTCTTGCCTTCTCCAATCTAGTCTAATCTACTCCAGGGGTGGGATTCAGCCAGTTCAGACCGGTTCCAGCGAATCAGATGTTAAGTTTACATCTGGTTCACCAATTATTTGAACTGAACAGCTGTCCTGCCCACTCTGCCCTGCCCCTCCTAGGAGTCTCCATAAGGCCCATTTTATTTTATTTTTATTTATTTATTTTGATTTGTCAATCTCTTACAAGATAATAGGTATAAGTATGTACATAGTTATGAATACATAAAATGGGTACATATAAGAAAAATAAAAGAAACAATAGGACAGGGAGATAGGCACGTTGGTGCACTTATGCACGCTCCCTACAGACCTCTTAGGAAAGGGATGAGGTCAATAGTAGACAGTCTAAGGTTAAAGTTTTGGGGTTTGGGGAAGAAACCACAGAGTCAGGTAGAGTATTCCAGACATTGACCACTCTGTTGCTGAAGTTGTATTTCCTGCAATCAAGTTTGGTGCGGTTAACCTTGAGTTTGTATCTATTGTGTGCTCTTGTGTTGTTATGGTTGAAGCTGAAGTATTCATTGACAGGTAAGTCATTGCAATGTATGATTTTATATGCCATACTTAGATCAGATCGAAGACGACGTAATTCAAGGTTTTCTAGGTCTAGAATTTCAAGTCTAGTGGCATAAGGTATTCTGCAATGACTAGAGGAGAGGAAAACTCTTCTTGTGAAATATTTCTGAACTTTCTCAACTGTGCTAATATCAGATACGTCATGTGGGTTCCAGACTGATGAGCGGTATTCGAGTATTGGTCCAGCAAGTGTTTTGTATGCTCTAGTTAGTAGTGTGATATTACCAGAGAAAAAGCTATGCAGGATTAGGTAAACAACTCTTAATGCCTTTTAGGCTATGTAGGTAGCCATATGGAGCCCTATAGGGCTCTAGCACTTAGATCATTAGAGATGAGTATTCCAAGGTCCCTTACAGAGCTTGGATCATCAACAAAGTCTTGACTATTCAGCTTGTTTTTTTGTTTTTTTTTGCCAATATGTAAGACAGAGCATTTATTTGTTGAGATTTGAAGTTGCCATTTGTTTGACCATTCTGATAAATAGTCAAGATCTATTTGAAGGGTAGCAGTATTGTCTGTGATATTGAACAGCTTTACATCATCAGTGAAGAGAATGCAGTTGCTCTTAATATGATCACAGAGGTCATTTATGTAGAGTATGAAGAGAGTTGGTCCTAGAACACTGCCTTGGGGGGCACCACTACTGACAGGTACAGAATTTGATAGGACACTCCCAATTTTGACCATTTCTTATCTGTTTGACAGAAATGCTTCTATCCAGTTATGCAGTTGTCCAGAGATACCATAAGATTTTAGTTTTAAGAGTAGTTGTTGTGAACCACTGAATCAAAGGCTTTACAGAAGTCTATGTAGATTGCGTCTATTGTTTTTCCCTGATCAAATTGTGTAGCCCATATGTTTTTGCAGTGTAAGAGTTGCAGATTACAGGATAGTTTTTTTCTGAAACCAAATTGTTTATTGGAGAGTAGGTTGTTTGTCTCTCAGTGGAGGATAATGGATTGGTTAACAATTGATTCCATGACTTTACAAGTGACACAACATAAGGAGATTGGTCTGTAATTTTCAACTAGACTGGGGTCTCCCTTTTTGAAGATGGGGATGAGCGTGGCTTGTGACCATAATTTAGGCAAGGAGCTGATCCTGAAAGATTTTTCAAATATTATGCTTAGAAGTTTTGCTATGGCAGTGGATAGTTTTTTTAAGAAGTAGGTACATATTCCATCCGGTCCAATAGATAGAGATGGTTTTAGATTGCATAGTGCTTTTTCAACATTGTCTTCTGTAAAATCGATATGTATTAGATCCTTGTAGTTTTCTGTGGTTCGGCTAGGAAATACTGGGCATGATCCATTGCTGTTTACAAATACTGAGCCAAAGAATGTGTTTAAGATGTTGGCTTTAATGGTGTTGTCATTGCAGTCTTTACCATTTGGTCCTATCAGGAGTGGGATGGACCTTGAGTTTTTTAGTTTGTTGTTTACAAACTTGTAAAAAGCACCGGTGGAATTGGTGCATAAAAGGTTTTCCTCTTGTTTAATGTGATAATTGGTGCATTCAGTCTTTATCTGGTGGCATACATTTTTGCATCAACTTTTGAAGTTGGCAATGTGACCAGAGTGTTTGTTTTTTTGCCAGAGTGATCTCTTTTTGGATTGAAGTTTCCTGATTGTTATGAGTAATCTGATTTTTTGTTTTGTTTTGGGAGTTGTTATTGGTACATATAGTTTGATGACTATTTTGACTTCAAGTAAAAATATGTTGTAATAGTCTTCAATAGTATTGCATCCAGTGAATAGAGATTGCCAATCAAGGGATGAGAGATCATTGTCTATAAGATCATAGTTGCTTTTGAAGTTATAATTGGGCATTACATCATTGCGTCATTTTGTGTGGGCGTATGTTGAGACAAAAGTCAATCATATTGTGGTCACTGTTGGAAAAGGGTTCTTTAGTTTGTATTCCGTAAATTAAATTCAAACTACTGCAGAAGATGAGATCAAGGCAGTTGTTAAGTCTAGTATTGTTGGTTCCAGTCCCAGATTTGTAACAGCATTGTAGAAAGTGGCATGTATGGGTTCAGTTGTACATTTGTTTAGGGTCCAGTTAATATGAGGTAGATTGAAATTACCAAGAAAGATAAAAGTATGTGGGCAGGATGCTGCCCATGTTAGTAGTGAATTTAGCTTGTTTGCAAGTTCGATGTCATAATCAGGAGCTCTGTAACATAGCAAGAATTGAAATGTGATATTTAAGGATAGTTCACAGATGATGGTTTCAGGAAAAGCAAGTTCCTGGGTAACTTGTGTTTTGAACTAATAAAGGCGTTTAATAAAGTTTAATTAGGTAAAAAGCAGGGTTCTAATCCTGCACTTCTGATTGGCCGATAATAGCGACATCGGATTGGTCCTTTCTGGGAAATCTGATTGGCTGTTAACGGGCCAACTCTCATTGGTTCAAGGGTTTAACACTTCCATGTTTTTCATTGGCTAATAGGACAGCAGCCAACCCTATAAAAGGGCTGCTGCTGCCCTAGGTGATTGCTCTGTTCAGTATGCTTAATAAAGAGTTGAAGTTCACTGTTTACTGCCTCGTCTCCGCTCCTTGCACCCATGCGCAGAACTTAACAACTTGGATGTTTTTTAAATGTAAGGACTTTTTATAGAAGATAGCAACACCACCTCCTCTACAAATTTCACAATCTGATTGGTAAACATGATAGTCTCTTACTGTGGTACTGGAGTCAGGAAGAAATGCGTTGAGCCATGTTTCACAGACAAATTAGATACAGGTAAATGCAGGGTCCATGCAGAGGTTCTGGGAGGGCAAAAAACACACCTCCCAGAAGTTCCAGAAGTCCAGAAACTGGCCTGATACTGGCTTCCAAAGAGCCTCTGGACCCCGGGGGAGGTGTTTTCGCCCTCCTGGAGGCCTGAGGAAAACCTCCAGAGCCTGGGGAGCACTGAAAAACAAGCATCCCAGAAGTTCTGGTAGGCCACACCCACCCCTGGTCTTGTCTAATCTAGTCATCTATTGTATTCATCTATTCTATTCTGTTCTTTTCTGTTCTATTTGCTAGATGTGATGGTTGCTAAACAATCTTTTGGCTTCTACGGATATTTCACAAAGTCCTGCTCAATGTTGTGAATATAGGGAGAGTGTTTCTTTGGGTTTTTTTTTCCTAGAGCTGATCTTAACAGAACAAGAGCTATCATTAGTGTTGTGCCTTATATACAGATTGCATCACTGTCCTATTAGAATGTAAAAATGGACTCTGTACGTGTGGATATAGATGTCTTTGTGGATATGGATGTGTTCAATCTTGGGTTTTCTTTTCAACGGAAATTAGCCACATATTTCTAATCAATAACATGAGAGACGTGAGATGCGCTACTAAAATATTATGAAGTAAACTCCATCTTCAACATGAAAGTAATATCAGTTACTGATGCTATATGATTACAGCTCCTTTGATTTCTGTACTCCCATTAGCAAATCAGTTGTTCTAAAATAAGTATCTTTGAATCCTTTCTCCCAACAAACTGATCTGAGAGACATAAACACACTCATTGAGACTACTTTTTTCCCAGAAGTAATTACCTTGTTTATCAAAGAATTCTTTGCCAAATAAAACTCTTCACAAAGAACATTTTTCTTGGGCAGATAAGAACACATCCTCTCTTTTTTGTTCATTTAGACTAGCTCATTGCAAGCCTGCTTTATAACAGAACTGAAAGGCCTTCTTCAGGGGGTTACTTGAACAGGTGAGGCTTGAAGGTAGAACATAAAGAGGGACTGTGACCTCCAGCAGTTCTGCTCCATGGACAGCCTCCACACTGACTGGGTAGCAAGGCAAACAACAGCTATTTAGCCAAAACAGCTTTTCAGTGCTTTACTTCTGAGTTCAACATATCAGGAATACAATATTAACTTTGCTGCCTGAGGGTTAACAACTTACTGATATTAGTCACCTGCTTCAGCCACCATCATTGGACATTTTTAAGAAAAGATTGGACAGCCATTTGAAGTGGTATAGGGTCTTCTGGTTGAGCAAGGGGTTGGACTAGAAGACCTCCTAGGTTCCTTCCAACTCTGAAATTCTGTTCTATATTCTACTGTTTTTGCTTGCCTCCTACTATTTTAAAATCCATTTCCTCAGTTCTGGCCACAATACATCTTGGACATTTCAGAAACCACCAGCAGTGTGAGCTAATTGTTCCTAGCCCTTTAACCATGCTAGGAACAATTAGCTCACACTGCTAAAAGCAAGCATGGCTAGGACTGATGCCCCAAAATAGTTTGGGATATCGAATAGAATAGAATAGAATAACAGAATTAGAAGGGACCTTGGAGGTCTTCTAGTCCAACCCCCTGCCTAGGCAGGAAACCCTACACCACTTCAGACAAATGGTGCTTTGGAGAATAGCTTGATTCCCTCTTCTTTGTGGCAGCCCCTGAGATATTGGAACACTGCTGTCATGTCTCCCCTAGTCCTTCTTTTCATTAGACTAGATTATCTCCCTGATATCCTCTTATTTGTTTTTTCCTTTCTTGTATGCTCTTCCCTCTTCTCTCCCTTCTAAGCAACTGGTTTCAGGGAATGTACACAGAGTTCTAAACAGAAATCTGAACTACTTTTAAAAACTGAATCTGAAAAGGCAGTATGAAATGACACTGCAGAATCTCATAACCTCCCTTTCACTTCTCCAAGGAAGAGGCACTCATAAAGCTTATCTGAAATATTTGATATTACTAATGTTAAGTTCTGCGCATGGGTGCAAGGAGCGGAGACGAGGCAGTGAACAGTGAACTTCAACTCTTTATTAAGCATACTGAACAGAGCAATCACCTAGGGCAGCAGCAGCCCTTTTGTAGGGTTGGCTGCTGTCCTATTAGCCAATGAGAAACATGGAAGTGTTAAACCCTTGAACCAATGAGAGTTGGCCCGTTAACAGCCAATCAGATTTCCCAGAAAGGACCAATCCGATGTCACTATTATAGGCCAATCAGAAGCGCAGGATTAGAACCCTGCTTTTTACTTAAGGTTGTTAAAACTTTATTAAACGCCTTTATTAGTTCCTAACACCCCTTCCCCCTAGGTTCCGTTTGAGGGGTGTGGTGATGTAATCCCGTAGATATGCAGGTTGTTTCAACTGTTTATTAGATTTGCGCTGTCCCACCGGTTCCTGTCTGTAGTCCGGTTTCGGTGGAACGTTTTTTGATTTATCTGGTACAGGCGGTTCCGCATCCTCACAGGACGACTCGGTGCCGATAATTCTGTCGTTGTTGTCCTCCGGTCTCTGCGGGCTCGCCTCCGTTGAGGTATTCCTCTGTGGCGAGGCAACCCCTCTTCCTGATTATTCTTCATGTAATGCACCGGGCTTCTGACTTCCTTCGATTTCGCTTTCCACCATCTCAAATTCGGTTCCTTTGATATCCCCTCCCCCCTCAGTTTGAGAGTCATAGGAGTCGCAGGAACTGGGTTGCAACCTAGAGCGAAGCTGATCGATATGGCGTTTCCATATCTTTCCATCCAATGTTTGCACGCGGTACGATCTGGGCCCGGTGGTTTGGGTTATAGTTGCTTCGACCCATAATGGTTTGCTGGAAAGGATTTTAGCGAAGACTAAGTCACCTACCTTGAACTCACGGCATTTTCCGCAAGATCCACAGGGTTTCTCTCGCGCATAGGACAGGTGGAGACAGTCAAGGTGGGAGCGGAGCTTGCGTCCCATCAACAGTTCAGCTGGAGTCTTGTTGGTGACGCTGTGTGGGGTGATGTGTTGAAGTAGGAGTATTCTGTTTAGCTTATCGTCAATGTCCCCATAGTCCATCTTGTGGAGAGATTTTTTAACAAATTGGACCATGCGCTCGGCCCTGCCATTGGCCGCAGGGTATGCCAGCGAGGTTAGCGCCTGGCGGATACCCCGGTCTGCTAAGTATTGTTCAAATGTCAGGGAGGTGAACTGGGGTCCGTTGTCAGAGACTAGAACATCTGGCAGCCCATGTGTTGTGAATAGTTTATTTAATTTGCGGATGACTGATTCCATTATAGTAGTCTTCATCTTGTGGATTTCGAGCCAGTTGGAATAGGCATCCACTGTTAGGAGGAATGTATGTCCCTTAGTAGGTCCCGCAAAGTCAATGTGGATGCGGGACCACAGCCCCCAGGGGGTTTCCCACTCCATTGGAGTTGCTCTAGGTAGGGCACTGCTGACTTCTTGGCACTTTAGACAAGTCTTTACCCAGGCCTCGATCTGCTTATCGATGCCCAGCCACCACGCATAGCTTCGTGCGAGCGCTTTCATACGCACAATGCCAGGGTGACCGTCATGCAATGTTTTCAAAACTGCTCGCTGTAACCGCTCTGGGACGACGACTCTGTCTCCCCATAGGATGCAGCCTTTCTGCGAGAAAAGTTCTGTTTGCCGGTTTCTGAAAGGGGTGAAGTTGTCAGGGGTTTGTTCTACTGGCCATCCTCGTTCGACCCAGCTGAGAACTCGCGTCAGGACAGGATCTCGCTTTGTTTCGATAGCGATGTCTCTGGCACCGGGTAAGCGTTCTGTTGAAGGGCGTGATTAAGGGTGGCCCGGTAGTCCCCACAAATCCTTAATGATCCATCTGGTTTGATGGGTTTTACGATTGGGGTTTCCCAACGGGTGTGGTCAGTTGGTTCTAAAACACTCTGGGCTATTAATTTATCGAGCTGCTTGTCGATCTTTGGTTTTACGGCAAAAGGT
Organism: Hydrophis major; assembly: GCA_033807585.1. Classification (NCBI taxonomy): domain Eukaryota; kingdom Metazoa; phylum Chordata; class Lepidosauria; order Squamata; family Elapidae; genus Hydrophis; species Hydrophis major. Next base: position 32,564,435 of record CM066332.1, on the reverse strand, counting down.
ACCTGACGAGGCTTAAGGCGGATGGGGGCTACTTCAGGGTTAAGGTTAAATGATATCGGGGTCCCCTTGTACTCACCTAGTTTGTCCTGGAATTCCTGGATGAGGGCCTCCTCCCAGTCATCGCTTCTGGTTTGGTGAATGCTGGCTACCTCGATCCCAAGAGGGGAGAACCATTGAAGGCCTAATAAACTAGGCTGGTCAAGATCGACGACGGTCAGCGGTAGCGACGCAGTATGATTTTTGAATGATACTTGGACTTGGCTGGAGCCGACGACCGGAATTCGGTTCCCCTGGTAATCTTTGAGTATAATTCTTTGGGCTCTGAGGTCTTGACGCCGGACGGCAGGGATTAACTGTTCGAGGGTCTTCCAGGAAACCATCGAGAACTTCCATCACGCAAGGTTGGTTCTCGATGGCGACTCTCACTCGGATCTTCTTTGCATCTAACGATGAAGTGTGACCAACGGTAATGGTTTGGTGTGCCTCTTCCCGTCTCGTTGAAGTGGCAAGTGTCTTGTTTCTGTAGGAGTGGTTGTTCCATTGGTGGTTCAAGTGTTCCTGACTCACAGGATGATTCCCTGTGGTCTGGCGGTAGTTGTTTTCTCTCCGAATAGGGCTGGATCCTTGCTTGCTTCTACAGACCTTCCCGATATGGCCTCTTTTCCCACAGGAATGGCAGAGCGCATCGAGGAATTTGCAATCTGATCACAGGTGGTTTGCCCCACAACCCGTGCATTGGTGCGGTAGTCTTCGATTCCACGGGTTGCGTTGGTTGCATTCGGACCGGAGCCGGTTGACCTCCTCCTCATCACTTTCTGATGGAGATTTGAGGTCCTCGTGGTGGGCCACTGTTTTGTGCCTCTCTAGGCGAGGTGAGGTATCATAGGCGAGTTGACGGAGCGGTGTGTTGGTGCAGCGCATTCGGGTGGCCAACTTCCTGGTTGCTTCTGCTGCAGTAGCGTCTTTGATGACATCGGCAAGATCAATGTCCCCTTTGACCATGATCTTGCTCTGCGCCGTATGGTCATCTAATCCCAGAACTATTCGGTCTCTCAGAGCTTCTTGGAGGTCTGCAAACCCACAGAGGCCTCCCAGGTTCCGGAGGTCTGCAATGAAATCTGCAACACTCTCTCCTTTTCGTTGGTCCCTCTGATAAAACTCATGTCTTCGGACAAGCGTTGGTACAGCAGGTGCATAATGGGCCCGTAGAAGGGCCACGAGGACATCCCAGTCCATGGATTTCACCTCAGCCGGTTTCGCTAGTGCCTTGCCCATCTTAAAGACGGCAGGCCCGCAATGGGTCAGGAACACTGCTCGCTTTTTCTCCGTAGTTTTTTTCCCCGTAGTTTTTCCCCGTAGTTGCATCTTTCAAGTTGTTGGTCTCCAGAAACATCTGGAACCGGTCCATGTACGAGTCCTAGTCTTCTTGTGCTGGGTCAAATGGAGCGGGTGGTATGGTGCCACCGGACATGGTTTCCGTTGTCGATGTGCCTTCAGCCACGTGCTCTGTTTGGTGCTCTGTAAGTGTTCAGTCAGCTCTGAGATCTCCGAATCCCACCTTCGTCGCCAGTGTTAAGTTCTGTGCATGGGTGCAAGGAGTGGAGATGAGGCAGTGAACAGTGAACTTCAACTCTTTATTAGGCATACTGAACGGAGCAAGCACCTAGGGCAGCAGCAGCCCTTTTATAGGGTTGGCTGCTGTCTTATTAGCCAATGAGAAACATGGAAATGTTAAACCCTTGAACCAATGAGAGTTGGCCCGTTAACAGCCAATCAGATTTCCCAGAAAGGACCAATCCGATGTCGCTATTATCGGCCAATCAGAAGCGCAGGATTAGAACCCTGCTTTTTACTTAAGGTTGTTAAAACTTTATTAAACGCCTTTATTAGTTCATAGCAACTTAAATCAGCAAAAATATTATTAAAAGCCTTGCTATACTGCTATGTATGTATTTATCTATTTATGTAAGATCAAGCACAACTGATTGGGAATAATAATGGAAGTTTTGAATCATGTACAGGTAATCCTAAGTTTATGAGCAGCATTGGAACCAGAATGTCCCTTGCTCAGCAAGGCAGTTGTACAAGGAGTCATGTCCAATTTTATAACCTTTTTTGTCATGATTGTTAATCACCGTAGTTAAATGAATCACACAGTCATTAAGCAAATATGGCTTCCTCCGTTGACTCTGCTTGTTGGAAGCTGCCTGGGAAGGTCACAAACAGCAAACACGTGACCCTGGAACACTGCAGCTGTCATACATAAATGCCAATTGCCAAATGCCCACATTTTGATCATGTGACCTTGAGGACACTGCAATGGTTGTAAGTGTGAGAATTAGTCACAAGTTACTTTTTTTCAATGTCATTGTAACTTCACAGAGTCACCAAACAAATGATTGTAAATCGAGGACTATCTGCACCCCATTCCAAGATTTTAAAGGAAGGACAGTCCATACCATCTCATCATTCTCCCTTTCTAGCCTTCCTATATTTCTCCATCATTTCTTCCCTCTTTGTATACTGTGAAATATTCTTTTAGGAAAGGAAGGCATGCAGTGTCTTTTGAATGTTAGTGCAAGGCAGCGCCTACTGTGAATTACTTTGAATATCATGAATACCACAGAAGCTGGGATGCAGGAAGTTCTTTTAGCCTTCCAAGTTGGTACTCAGGAAGGACAGGACAGAGAAGGTAACTGGCTGACACCAACGTGAAACTACAGGGAAGGAGGAGGAGATCAATTTGACATGATTCATTGGGCACCAGTTTCTGTTATCTGATTAAGCAAAACAATCACAAACAAGATTACGATTTAGAATGAAGAAGTGGTTACACTAAAAAAGCAAGTTGTTAAAAGACAATGGTCAGAAGGAGGGAATCATTTTAGAAAATGTAAAAGAAGCTCTTAACTTAAGCTTTTCCTGTTGCTTCTATCTTTAGGTGGACAAAAAAATCATTAGTATTGATATCACAAACAGATCAGGGCTCTTCCAGACAAATCAAATTAATGTATTTGTTTTTAACTAAAAAAAATTCCCAAACGCCATCACTCTGCTAAATAAATAATTCCCTCAACACTGTCCAACTAATTACAAAGTCTGCACTCCTATTACTATTAATCTTCTCATCACTCCTTATCAGCCATCCCCTCCCACTTGTGACTGTATGACTGTAACTTTGTCACTTGTATCCTTATGATTTATATTGACTGTTTACTAGTATGATTTGATTGCTTATTGTACCCTATGACTATCATTAAGTGTTGTATCTTATGATTCTTGACTCTTGACGAATGTATCTTTTCTTTTATGTACACTGAGAGAATTGGCACCAAGACAAATTCCTTGTGTGTCCAATCACACTTGGCCAATAAAAGAATTCTATTCTATTCTATTCTATTCTATTCTATTCTATTCTATTCTATTCTATTCTATTCTATTCTATTGATATAAGAAGGAAAGTGTTGTTTACATTTTAGATTTGTGCATTTTCAATCAATAGGCCAGTCCAATATTATTGCATGTTAAAGCACCAACTCTTTGATTGTTTAGCTTCCATTTGTTTGGAGGAATCATACAGGGCACCAGCATTAGAATAGTGTATGTGAAATTTTTTTTGATCCTTGCAATTTATTTCAGAAAGTGTTGTGGAAATGAAATTTACTTTTCTGAGCTGACCTTCAGAAAATAAATACAGTCAAATCAGGAGGCACACCATAAGGAGAGTGAAATTTACACACACTTGTTGGAGAGTGTTTTTATTTTTAAAAAAACCACCTACAACCAGCATTTTGTTTTTGAGTTCATGGTTCTCCCTCACTATTTGTATAGTGTGTATGTAATTATATTCTCCCTCAGTATTTGTATAGTGTGTATGTAATAGTATGCAATTGTATTTATACATGAAATTTACATTTATGCATTAAATTACACCAATAATGCATTGAAAAGAATCTATTTGCTTATTATCCATATAATGTTCTGTCTCACTTGATCCTGCTTAATAGCAGATTTCTAGAGCTGTTAATTTCAAACTGTAGCCATGGTAGCATTGGAGGATTTTTGCAGGTTATTCAGTAAGAAAACTAATCTTGATATCTAAGACTCTTTTAGAAAAAACACTTCACTTGCCCACCAAGTCCACCACTAGTGTCTTTTACATGGTGAAGTTGAAGAGACTATTCAGTTTGTTCAATTGGGCTGAGGAAATCTTTTGAAAAGGCTTCTTGGGAATGCACAGGAGCACACATGAAGCAGCCATGTCATTCTCCAGATTCTAGCATTTGGAAGTTTGTTTGTTTATCAAATTTAGAAATTATCCACTTTCTTCACAAAAGTGAAATGTCTCTGCCAGAATGGGCAACCAGATACAGCTTCCAAAAAAGGTTCACAATCTTGAAAGAAAATACAATCTCTTTCTTTCTTTCTTTCTTTCTTTCTTTCTTTCTTTCTTTCTTTCTTTCTTTCTTTCTTTCTTTCTCTCTTTCTTTCTTTCTTTCTTTCTTTCTTTTTCTTATTTATTTATTTGTTTGTTTATTTCAAAGTCTCCATTCATCTCCAGAATCTTGCACAAACCAATGGATACAATATTAAATGAAAGGTTTTTAAAGCCCAAGAATGACTTTTCCAAGGAGGTGATGCCCATTAGTTAAAGAAATATCAGTATGCAGAATATAAATATTGGCATACAAAATTGATTTTTAAAAAAAGAATTCTGGATGAGGAAACTGAAGGAGGAGAAGGGAAATTACCAATGTCACTTTCTTTGTTTTACCAGCATATCCATTCCTTAAACAAAGCATTAAGTATTGATAATTGTATTGGGATTAATATTTACAATAGTCTCCTGATTCTCAAAAATTGTGCATTTCAACATAAATATGCATATTATATCAGTGATTTAGAGGAAATTTTTCAACTTATACTTTTTCAATTTTTGACCCAAAATTTATCTATTTTTAAGAAAATTAGGAAAACTTCATTAAATAGAATAGAATAGAATAGAATAGAATAGAATAGAATAGAATAGAATAGAATAGAATAGAATAGAAAGGTGAAATGGGATAGGATGGGATAACAGAGTTGGAAGGGACCTTGTAGGTTTTCTAGTCCAACCCCCTGCTTAAAACCCTTCATCCTCTGCAGGAAATCCTATGCCATTTCAGACAAATGGTTATCCCATCTCTTCTTAAAAACTTCCAGTGTTGAAGCATTTACAACTTCTGGAGGCAAGTTGTTCCACTGGTTAATTGTTCTAACTGCCAGGAAATTTCTCCTTAGTTCTATGTTGCTTCTCTCCTTGATTAGTTTCCACCCATTGCTTCTTGTCCTGCCCTCTGATGCTTTGGAGAATAGCTTGACTCCCTCTTCTTTGTGGCAGCCCCTGAGATATTGGAAGACTGCTATCATGTCACCCCTAGTCCTTCTTTTCATTAAACTGGACATACCCAGTTCCAGCAACCATTCTTTATATGTTTTGCCTCTGGTTCCCTAATCATCTTTGTTGCTCTTCTCTGCATTCTTTCTAGAGTCTCAACATATTTTGTACATCATGGTGACTAAAACTGGATGCAGTGTTCCAAGTGTGGCCTTACCAAGGCATTATAAATTAATATTAACACTTCACATGATCTTGATTCTATCCCTTTTTTATGCAGCCTAGAACTGTGTTGCCTTTTTTGGCAGCTGCAGCACACTGCTGGCTCATTTAAATGATTGTCCACAGGGACTCCAAGATCCCTCTCACAGCTACTACTATTGAGCAAAATGCCATATATACTGTACCTCTGGATTTTCTTTTTCTTACTTAAATGCAGGGGTGGGATTCAAATTTCTTAACAATCGGTTCTGTGGGTGTGGCTTAATTTGTGGGTGTGGCTTGGTGGTCATGTGACTGGGTGGGCATGGCGTGTATGTAAATATTATAAATATTTATGTAAATATTGATTTTTTTTATAAAAAAGAGCAATTTTTACCCAAAAGCAGGCAGGCAGATTGAGTTGCTAACAGAATTACAGATTTACTTAGAGATCTATCTTCCTGCAATCGGCTCCCTGAGTCTGTCACATAAAATTTATTTGCAAGCAAACTCACAAAGTTAACTCACAACACACCATGTATGTAAATATTGAATATTTTATTTAAAAAAAGAGAAACTTTTACCCAAAAGCAGGCAAAGCAGGCAGGCAGATTGAGTTGCTCACAGAATCACAGATTCACTTAGAGATCTATCTATCTGCAATTGGCTATCTGAGTTTGCACTGAAAAGCTTCAGTCCGAAGGAAGGTTCAGCTCTGCTTTTAAATTAGCTAGAAAGCAAGAAATCCAAGGATTTCCTGCTTTCTAGCTAATCTAAATCTCCAGGCAAAGCAAAACAGTTGATGGTTGGGGAAAAAAAGGAAATATAGCAACATACCAAACCAGGCAAGTTGGATGGCTCGCATGCCAGGTAAGGAGTGAGTGGACGGGGAGGGGAGGGGAGGGGCCAGCCAGTGGAGCAATTTGCCAGTTCACTGAACTGCGGACACATGTGTGCAGCGTTTGCAATAAATCATCAGCTTTGCCACCTGGACAGCTGACAAGCATTGTGCGTGGGTGCGCAGCATTTGAAAATCCTTGTTTCCTGCTTTTTCAATCTCAGCTGTGCCGTGCAAAACAGCTGAGGAGGGAAAAGCAGGGAATAAAGGACAGCCTAGAGCCCGGGCAGGCGGGTGGGCCAAATACCAAACCAGTTCAGTGTCAGCTGCTCTTCGCAGCTACAAGTTCTATAAAACCAGGTTGAACCAGTAGCATCCCACCCTTGCCTAAATGTAGAACTTTACTTTATTCCCCATTGAATTTCCTTTTGTTAGATAATGCCCAATGTTCAGATCTGTCAAGATCCTTCTGTATCTTAAGCCTATCTGGTACCCAAGACAAAATTCAAAGGCCTAATTCCTCCCTTAATCAAACAGCAATAGTAATAAACATTTCTGCATCTGAGTTTTCTTATGCAACTTTCATTTATAACCAATTGGAAAATATTTTATAATTTTCTGTAGGTTAGTCTTATAAATCACTTAGATTAGCCTTCTCTGGTTTGGGTAACCTCTGATAACAAGAACTTCAACTGTCAAAAATCGGTAGGATGGCTGGAAAATTCTGGGAGATTAAATTCACATATCTGGCCAGCACCTAGTTAGAAAAAAAATATTTCAATAACTTTAGCTCTCTTCTGGAATGTCCCTCCAGATGATGAATCAATAGTGGGAATTCTGGGATTTCACATTGTTGTGAATGCATAAAAGTTTAATAAAGTTATCTTGAGCTTGGAGTCAAGTGCAGGGTTCTGGCCCTGCACTTCTGATTGGCTGTTAATGGCAGGATCGGATTGGCCATTAACGGGGCATTCGTATTGGTTAACGGAGCTAGCGCTCCTGGATTGTTATTGGTTAAATAGTTATTGGGTTGCCTATATAAGGAAGGCTATAGCGGCCATCCAGTTTGAGCTGTCACACCATGTAAATAAAGAGTTGAAGTTCACCATTCCACAGGCTCGTCTCCATTCTTTCTCGCCCAAGCTCCAAACTTAACACTGGCGACGAAGGTGGGATGTGGAGACATCGGAGCTGACTGAACTAAGAAGAAACACTGAGCACATGACAACGCAACACGACGGAACCATGTCCGGTGGCGTCGTACCACCCACTCCGTTCAACCGAGTGCAAGAGGACTGGGAGTCCTACATGGATCGTTTCCAAATGTTTTTGGAAACTAACAATTTAAAGGATGCCACAACTGGGAAGAAATGGGTGGTATTCCTAACGCATTGCGGACCAACCGTATTTAAGATGGCTAAAGCACTAATCAAACCTGCAGAAGTAAAGGCAATGGACTGGGACGTCCTCGAACTCCTACTAAGAGCTCATTACGCACCAACCGTGCCCACGCTCGTGAGACAGCACGAGTTCTATCAAAAAAAACCAGAGAAAAGGAGAAAGCGTCGCTGACTTCATAGCAGACCACCGAAATCTGGGAGGCCTCTGTGGATTCGTTAATTTGGAAGAGGCATTGAGAGATCGAATAGTTCTGGGATTAGATGCACCAGGCGTGCAGAGCAAGCTGATGGAGAAAGGCAACATCAGCCTTGCCGATGCCATCGCTGATGCTACTGCAGCAGAAGCAACCAGGAAGTCGGCTGCCCAATTACACCACAACCGCGCTCCGGTACACCAACTGACAGGCGACATTTTACCCAAGTCAGAGGGACAGATATCAACGGCCCACCACGAGGACCTCTCTTCGTCGTCAGACAGTGACGAAGAAGAGGTCCATCGACTGCAGTCCGACCAGGACCCCTACCCGAAGTCCCTACACCCATGCGCCAGCTGTGGAGCCAACCATGCCAGGTCCAAATGCAAATTCCACGACGCGCTCTGCCATGAGTGCGGGAAGAGAGGCCACATCGGACGGGTCTGCTGAAGCTTCCAAGGACCTGGCCAGGCCTCAAAAGGGGCTAACTATCGCCAATCAACAGGAAACCATCCTGTAAGGCGAGAACCAGTAAACCACTCCTACAGAAACCGAGTTTTGAATTGCCCCACGAAGCGAGAAGAGGCTCACCAGACGATCATTATCGGTCACGCCTCTGCCTTGGATGCCAAGAAAATCCGAATCACAGTGGCCATCGAAAATCAGCCTTGCCAAATGGAAATTGACTCGGGATCATCTCTCTCGATGGTTTCCTGGAAGACCCTCAAGCAACTCATCCCCACTATCCAGCGCCAAGACCTCCGTTCCCAAAGACTTATTCTTAAGGACTATCAAGGGAATCGAATCCCTGTCATTGGATCCAACCGAGTCCGGGTCTCATTCAAGAATCACACAGCGTACTTACCACTAACTGTGATCGACAAAGTTCGGCCTAGCCTGCTAGGCCTCCAATGGTTCGCGCCACTTGGCATTGAAGTGGCAGGCATAAACCGAGTCAGCAGCAATGACTGGGAGGAGGACCTCGTTCAGGGACATCTTCGCGGAAAAATTAGGCGAGTACAAGGGGTCCCCAATATCGTTCAGCCTTAATCCAAAGATAGCTCCCATTCGCCTTAAGCCCCGTCGAGTTCCGTTTGCCTTAAAGCCGAAAATTGACGAACAGCTCGATAAATTAATAGCTCAGGGGGTGCTAGAGCCAACCGATCACTCTCCCTGGGAGACCCCAATCGTAACACCAATTAAGCCGGATGGTTCAATTCGAATTTGTGGGGACTATCAGGCCACCCTGAACCACGCCCTACAGCAAAATGCATATCCAGTGCCAGTGGTGCAGCACCTCCTCCATTCCCTGGGGGGCGGAAAAGTCTTCGCTAGACTAGACTTAGCTCAGGCATATCAGCAACTACCTGTTGATGAAAAGATGGCACAGGCACAAACGATTGTGATGCACCGAGGTGCCTTTAAATGTACCCGGCTCCAATTCAGAGTCAGTGTAGCCCCGGGAATTTTTCAGAGCCTTATGGAGAGGCTACTACAAGGGATTAAAGGCGTAGTCCTCTACTTTGACGATGTATTAATTGCTTCACCTACAAAAAAATCTTACGGGATCATTGAAAACTAGTTACAGAAATTCAAAGACGCCGGTCTTAAAGTGAAGAAGAATAAGTGTAAACTGTGTACAGATCGTGTCGAATTTTTAGGGTATCTAATTGACAGTCAGGGTATTCACCCTACCAACAGTAAATTGAGAGCAATAAAAAACGCTCCCAGACCTCAGAACAAGGCCTTATCAACTTTTATAATGTATTTCTACCACATAAAGCAACTGTCGCTGAACCATTACATCGTTTACTAGACAAAAAAGCAATTTGTTATGGGGTCATAAAGAAGAACAGGCGTTCCATAATGTAAAAAAACTACTGACTTCTGACGCTGTACTCATGCAGTACAATGAGACTTTGCCATTAAATATCACATGTGATGTTTCGCCTTTCGGAGTGGGCGCCATTTTGAGCTGTACTGCCAAATGGTAACGAAGCCCCTGTTGCATATTTTTCAAAGACGCTTTCAAAAACTGAGCAAAATTATAGCCCAATCGATAAAGAAGCCCTCGCAATTGTATCTGCCATTAAAAGATTTCACGAGTACGTGTATGGCCAGGCTTTTACTATCGTGACTGACCACAAACCGTTATTGGGGATAATAGCCGGAGATAAGCCGACTCCCTACATATTATCCCCCAGGATGACTCGCTAGTCAGAATACTTGGCTGCTTATAATTATCGGCTGCAATACCGCCCGGGGAAAGCCATTCCCCACGCCGATGCATTGAGCCGAGCACCGCTTCCAGAGACTCTTGACGACCCCACACCAACGGTAACCATGTTACAGATTGAGACACTCCATGCACCGCCATTAACTGCCCGAGATATCACGAAAGAAACCAGAGGAGACCCCACCTTAGCGCGAGTCCTAAGCTGGGTAGAACGCGGATGGCCATTGGACCAGTTATCAGATGACTTCGCACCATTCAAGACTCGACAAACAGAGTTGTTCTCTCAAAAGGGCTGTATCATCTGGGTTGATAGAGTCGTTATCCCAGAACGACTCCAACAAGCAGTACTGAGAACCTTGCACAATGGCCACCCCGGTATCATGCGAATGAAAGCCCTCGCATGAAGCTATGCAAGGTGGCCGGGCATCGACAAGCAAATCGAGAACTGGGTTAAAGCTTGTCATAGATGCCAGGAAGTGAGCAACGCCTCACCAAAAGCAATCCCAACCGAATGGGAGACACCGCGGGGACCCTGGTCCCGTATTCACCTGGACTTTGCTGGGCTGACCAAAGGCCACACCTTTCTTCTAACTGTCGTCGCCTACTCGAATTGGCTCGAGATTCACCGCATGATGAACATGACCACCAAAGCGGTCATCAAAAGATTGGAAAGACTGTTTGCAACCCACGGATTACCAGACATTCTGGTATCCGACAACGGGCCCCAATTTACTGCGCTGTCTTTCGAACAGTACCTGGCTGACCGCGGCATCCGACATGCGCTCACCTCGCCTGTGCACCCTGCGACCAATGGCAGGGTTGAGCGCATGGTCCAATTTGTTAAGAAAACTTTGCAGAAATTAGACTATGATAACATCGACGACAAAATCAACCGAATCCTTTTTCTACAACACATCACACCTCATAGCGTCACCAACAAAACTCCCGCCGAACTGCTAATGGGACGAAAGCTCCGCTCCCACCTCGACCGGTTACACCCAGCTTATGAACCGGAAAAACCACTCGGATCCAGCGGCCGATGCCATACCTTCCAGGTAGGTGATTTGGTGTACTCTAAAAACCTATCGAGCGATCTGCTGTGGGTAGAGGCGACAGTAATCCGTGTAACCGGCCCGAGATCCTACCTTGTACAATGCCTTGACGATAGATGATGGAAACGCCATATCGATCAATTACGATCACGGCTCCGGTCGGGCATTTCTGAACTCCCTTATGACCAAACTGAGGGGGGGGGAGATACAGAAGAAGATGAAATTTAACTAGAGGAAAACCCGTTTGAAGGGAATGATAGCGGAATAGAGACAAAGAAACTGGAACCAGAGATGGGAGTAGGTTCATCTCAGGGAATTGCCGAAGATATTGGTGACAACGGAAATGCGAACTCTGAACCAGAGGCAACCCCTTCACCAAACAACGATCTACCTCAGCGAGATTGCAGCCAAATGCAAAACGCACAGTGAAAATCAAGCAGACTAATAAAGCAACCGTCCTACCTTAAGGACTATGTAACTGCGCCCTGTAAACAGAAGCCAGGGGGAAGGGGTGTTGTGAATGCATAAAGGTTTAATAAAGTTATCTTGAGCTTGGAGTCAAGTGCAGGGTTCTGGCCCTGTACTTCTGATTGGCTGTTAATGGCAGGATCGGATTGGCCTGTTCAGGGGAATCTGATTGGCCATTAACGGGGCATTCATATTGGTTAATGGAGCTAGTGCTCCTGGATTGTTATTGGTTAAATAGTTATTGGGTTGCCTGTATAAGGAAGGCTATAGCGGCCATCCAGTTTGAGCTGTCACACCATGTAAATAAAGAGTTGAAGTTCACCGTTCCACAGGCTCGTCTCCATTCTTTCTCGCCCATGCTCCAAACATAACACACACCTTGATACCTGTTTAGAAAACCTTTCTTTTTCCTGTCTTGTCATGCTCCAAGAATCAGAATCTGTTTTCCTTTCTGCTTTAAGCCTGAAGTCGCAGCAAACCAGTATAAAAGCAAAGGTTTAAAAAAAATGGAAAAGGTATTATGCCAGCAAGATGAATCTGGTTTACACTCTAATTCTTGAAGTAGATAACTCAGAGTCATTGTGTAGTTGAAAATAAAATATATAATAGAAAAAGAAACCCAACATTAAGTAAATGTCCTTTTAAAATACACGTAAAGCATGTGTATGATTCAAATATATTTATCAAAATACTAAGATAGGCTGGAGTATCAAGCTGAGTGGCCAAACATAAACAAGATTTATAAATTCAGTGGCCAAACATAAATAAGATTTGTTGCTAAGCTGCAGTGAAGTGGTCTTTTAAATGGAGAGTAGGTAGAGAAATAAGATGGCATTTCACATAGCTACCCAAATGCTATTTTTGCTTAAATCAGTTGTGATTTATTGCAAATTCTCACTGTAAAATATATCAATACATCAACTTTTGTTCAACTTTTAATCTAAAATAAATACACACTTTCAGAGTGGAACTTAAAATGTACTTCCAGTTGGAAATACAAGCTTTTTGTTTAAAGTATACAATTATTTCAGTAAGTATAATCTAAGAGAAGCATCACTTATATGCTTAAGAAAACAATACTTTGCTCCCATCAGACCCAAATGCATCCTGAACAATTCCTCCTATACAAGAAGCTTTCAAGAGCCTACAACATTCTACTAACAGCAAGGACTCTTGGATGCTGAGTATTCTTCCAGTTGTTTCCTTGACACGCTCTAACCAAGAAATGCCAGTGTCTCCCTGTTTCTAACATAAAATAACAAAAAATAACTCTCTCTCTCCCCTTTTCTCCATCCCTCCATCCCATCTCTCTCCTTTTACAGGTTGAATTGCAATAAATATATGAAATATAAGACCAATGGTTTCTTTACTTCAAAGAGGAAATTTTGAAGAAACTCAGTGTTTTATCAAATCTTAATTCAACTATAGTAGGTCTCTTAGAGCCAGGCAGCATGGCTTGAAAGCACCAGATTTAACTTGTGGAGCACCTGTCTGCAATTTAAACAATGACAGGCTAAAACAGGGGTCTTCAAACTTGACAGCTTTAAGACTTGTGGACTTCAATTCCTAGAATTCCTCCTCCAGTCATGTTAGCTCAGGAATTCTGGGAGTTGAAGTCCACAAGTCTTAGACCTTGCCAAGTTTGAAGGCCTTTAGGCTAAAACAATGTTTAAAATTCATCTTCAGTACTTAATAAAACAAACATATTCTTTTATGAAATGCATTAAAACAAGATTTGACAAAAGTTTATTTTGTTTCTCTCAGTTTTTTCCAGAAGCTGTGAAATGTTCAAGGAATGGAGTGGATGGGATTATGATATCAAGGAAATTGTGCAAAAGTAATGGTTTCATGACTAAGTTCCTGCAATGTTCCTGAGACATTATATTCTTTTGAGTTCATCAACTCTTTTTATCTAATAAAACCACTCCAGGGATCAAAGTTTAAGAGAATCGATGATGCATTTCAGTATCCTAGCGTGCAATAAGCCACTCCTGAGTGCTAGCATTTATTGGGATGTAGAAGGTCATTCTGTGAATTGTTCAAGGCTGAAGCACTGGGAGGTACAGTCCATGCGATTGCACACCTTATAACTTTTAAGAACTGCACATACTATTTTTATGGTATAACTTTTTTAAAAAGAAGAGAAACCCAGTTTTAATTGTTTTATTCAGCATTACTCATGAATAATATAGGCAATAAAAAAAACCAGAGGTCTCTGGCCTCTAGATTTTAGACATTTAAAAAAAGAGAGAATTTTACTTGGGATATGCATATCAAGGCGGAAGTTGTTTTCTGGACTGGTTATTGGACTGGATTGGAGCTTTACTTCAACTTCTATTGCCCCATTGAAGATGGATTTGCATGAACACATATATATTTATCCATTCAGGAAAAGTATTCTGTTTTCTCCATTATTTCTTCTTCCCAGCTACATACACCACATGTCATTTACCTATCTGTTGGGAATCTCCTCCAGCTTCTGGATGGAGACATTCATCCAATCCAAAGCATGCTTCAAAAAGGAGAAATATACATAACTACTTAAAATTAAATGTCTATAAAATAAGATACTACATTTATTGACCCACACTTGCAATATTTGAAGCTATTTGCACCTCCATAGGTTAGGATAACTATAATTAAGCAGGAGAGCCAACTCTTAACAACCATACAATACTAAAACATCCTCCATCTATTAATTAGCAGCAAATCACTGAGGCCTGGATTAACAATTAAACAAAACAATCATATGCTTGGGGAACCAAAGGTAGAGGGATACCACTGAGGTTCTTCTCCTAGCTATCATGCCCTTAATTCTTTCACTGCCACACTCAACTTTAGTTTAATTTTTTGCCATTGTCCTTATCAGCCATGTTCAGCTTTAATATTTGTTTTAAAAAAGCAATTTTCTGTGGCATGATGAGTGACTAAAGGTAAATTTTGATTTGAAGGTGTTGCCAAATATTTCAAATACTACAATATGAGAATTTTGCTTCGGTCAGGGGGCACCATGGCTGAGTCTATTCTTAGGACATCAGTTGACTTAATCTGGCCCCAAGTTAATAGCATTAAATCTTAAGACAGAAAAATACAAAATACACTTAGGAGCGGGAGGTGCCAAGAATTGCCATCAAGCAATTATCATAAAATCCACTTGCTTACTTCCATTGGTGAAAGCAAAGATTTTGATGGGAACTTTACCCCACATGCGGTCCTCCATCTCATATTTTGGAGCATCCCCAGTTCACATCATTGAGGTTCAGGAGGAAAATAACTGATTTTCACTTTATGGGCTAGGAAGGGTGGTGGCACAGCTATTTTAGCAAAAGTAAGACAGTAATAAGTTTGATGCAGTGGTTAAGACAGCAGACTAGAAACTGGGAGACTGTGAGTTCTAGTTCTGTCTTAGGCACAAAACCAACCAGGTGATTTTGGGCCAGTCACTCTCTCTCAACACTAGGAAGGAGACAGGAAGAAACTTTGCCCAGAAAAATGCAAGAATTAGTCCAGGCATCAACACCATCTCTGAGGCACATACACAACAATAAAGAGTAGAGAAAATACCTTAATTCTCAGTGAGGAAACCATACCTATCACCACCTGAAATGTCTAACCTACAAAAAGTTGATTTCTTATTAGACATCCCATGACATTGCCATATCACCAGGTTTATATCCAGCATATCTGAGACAAGATTATCCTAACAATTTATTTAAAGTACAGACTATGAATTAGGAAAAACTGAGGAATATAGATCAGGATATTGAGCACAGTGTAATGGTTAAAAAATAAACTTTTAAAGTAGCCAAACTTGTATTCCTTACAAATTGGAATGCATCTGTTAAGGATTAGATCCGACTATCAATATTTTAATCTGGGCAAATAAATCATGACTCTATTTTTAAGACATATTGATTTTAACCTTAACAGATACTAAACCAGAGTTTATTAAATTTATGAAATGGGTGAGGTGGATAAAAAGATTATCATCCAGGGAATAAGAACAGGCATACAGAAATGTGTAATTGAGGAAATAGTTCCCATTTTGAATATTTTATAGTTTTTAGGTCATGCTCTGCAAGAGCAGGTATTCTAGGATCAATATACAGTGATCTAGTTCCACAAATACTGGGGCGGAATGTTACCATATTGCTATATAAACCCCAGCAGAAAAGGTGAAGTGTTAAACTTCCCTCATTAATTAATTGTGTTTCACACAATCTTGTCAGTTACTTTTGAAAGGTCAGGTTGATTTCCTGCCTGGCTGATTCACAGAAAGCGGCATGTGTAAATATCTAATTTAATACACTGAACAAACAGATTAAGCATCTTCTCTGTGATGGTTTCTGGCCACAGTTCAGTCAGAAAACTCCAAGAAAATGAAATTTTTAAGAATTAAAAGGAAAGAGGTTTTTTGTTTTTTTTACCATTTTTTGTTGGATATTGTTTCTAGTCATTCCAAAATGTTTTGGGTTTTTGTTTGTTTGCTGTTTTTTAAAAAGAGAAAAATCACAAGTTCCCTGTATCACATAGAAGGTTACCTGTTTCAGAGATTCCTACATCAACAACAAGATATATGGCAGCTATGGCCATACTTATTATCACTCCAATCTTATCATCTCCAGCCTTTTTTTCAAGATTTATTAGAAATCCATGGCCTAAGCCAGTCTTCTCCAAAGTGGAGCCTCAAAATGTGTTAGACTACAACTTTTTGAATTTTCAGCTGATGAGGCATCATGAACATATTGTGACTTTTTTCCCCCTTCGCTAAACCGGGCATGGACATGGCCAGCATGTGACGCATCCAGCCTGCAAGCCGCGAGTTTGACACTCCTGTTGTAGAAGGATGTCAAAGCCTTTGTCAAGGTTGAGAAACACCTGTCTACTTTAATTAAATAGACCTGGCATGGAAGCAGATTCATGTTTCCATCATTTATTTAATAAGGAGAAAGTTATGCCAATGGACAGAACTGAGCAACATTACTATATTTCAGGTCTATATTATTATTATTTTTCTTTTAACATCTCTAACCCCTTGCATCAAGGTGGAATTGGAGCAACTAAAGCAGGGGTGTCCAACCTTGGCAACTTTAAGACTTGTGGACTTCAACTCCCAGAATTCCTCAGCCAGCTTTGCTGGCTGAGGAATTCTGGGAGTTGAAGTCCACAAGTCTTAAAGTTGCCAAGGTTGGACACCCCTGAACTAAAGGGAGCTGAGCTTTTAATAGCTGGATGTTCTTCCTGATGCCTGTGCAGAGTTCAAAGGGCTCAGGGAGAGAAATATCTGCAGTACCTAGGACAGAACTCACAGATTGTGAGGTGAGAGCTCCACTTCCAGGCCATCATGCTGCTCATGTGTACTATACATATAAATTTAACACATAAATATTTTTAAAGAACTATGTATCTGTTAGAAATAGCACTGTTCTCATGCCAAAGCACAACAGTTCCTCTTATGCAGAGCCATCATATGCCACCATACTAACCAGTTCTGCTTGAGAAACTGAGGGCCTTAAGAATAGAGTGCCATGATATCTAGGTAAGTGCAATTAATTAGACCTCCATATCTAAAACAACACAACTCCTCATATCCGGTCACTAGATATGATACCACCTTCTACAAAATTGTTTTTTCATAGTATTATTTTGATTTGAACATGTCTTTTGCATGCAAGTGCTCCAATTGCATTCATGGCAGGTATAAAAAGACACCGGTAGGCAAGAAATTACTTTACATGTTGGGATAGAGAAAACCAACATTGTTGGATCACCATGTGCAGAACAAAGATCCTACTGAGGTTTACTCATACTTTACTTCTTGACATGAGTACATAAATACTTTTATACTATCTGGAAATTACTGTCTTATTTAACCTACTTAACCAAGATGTCAAGAAAAAAGAGAATTGACCTTTTCTTAAGCTCCTGGAGATAAGGCAGAATATAAATGAAATACAAGCAAAATAAAAGTACAAATAATTTTTGAGAAGTCCAATCCTAACAATGTTTATGTGGAAAAAACAGAAAGTAGGACTACATCTAAACAAGCTTTCATAAAATAAATCTATAAAATTCAGATATGTATGTGTGTATGTATGCGTACACACATACATAATACATTTATCTGCCATAAACTAGAATATAATTGTGATACATACAGACATTCAGAGCTTCTCTCTCTTTTAGAAGTGTAGGAACAAAAATGGGAGAAGACAGTGAAGTGGCTCTTTCTAATGGCAAAGCTGTGTCTAAATTTCAAGATTAGTGGCAGTGTTATATGAAATTACCAGTTAAAAGACCATCCTACTTGAAATCATCCCTTCCTAAGCATGAAGCATGTCTCCCAAGCTTTTAGAGTGGCTTTTCCTATGTGTAAAGAGCACAAAAGAAAATAAATCAGCATGTGACCTCTGAATTGTGTCTATGTTCCTATGTTCCAAGCTATGGATAGGGAGCTGAGCAGAAAAATAGATGAACATAGTGATGTGCCTCAGGCGAATCATGAAGAACTTTGAGGATAACTCATTGCCAAAGCCTTTCATTTCTCTGTCCATTATAATCCTTGTGCACAAGGAAAGTGGACTAAGGGAAAGCAATAACCATTTGTACTTACAGGTGAAAATCAAACTTAGATTACACAAGGCTTCAAGCCACATTTCAATGGAATTTATGATTTTAAGAAAGAGGTTTACTCGTATCAGTTAACAGCTTGAAGAATTCCTAGTAATGGTCTTCTTAAATAGCAGTTTTCAATTATTTATGTCATTTCATTGTCACGGCATTCCTCCACTTAAATACATTGTTTTCTGCATTTAGCAGTTTCCCACATTAAATATCTCTTTGAGCATCTCTAGTACTATTAGTTAAACATGTAAATGATGGTGATATAAGTTAGAATATAGTAAAAGAAGAAGAAACAAAAGTTATTACATTCCTTAACAAATTAGGACTTTACAGATTCATTTAAACATGCACTTATTTAAACCTTACATATAGAAGGGATGCAGAGGGCACCTTCTAGTTAACATTGATCAAAATCACCACAATCAACACTTTCGAAACCTGTCGATTCCCATAAGAGGGTTTAACACTTATCATATTTAATCTCTTTCCCTGAAACTTAAAAAAAAAAAATGTCTTGCCTGAATGAAAACCACACTCTCTTTTTTCCCTAAACCTGGAATTCTCTACCTCAGGGATCCCCAAATCTCAGGCCGTAGCCAAACTGAGGCCTATTCAGAACCAGGCCGCACAAGCGGCAGCAAAGCGAGAGCAGTTCCATTTGCAAGAGTGATGGGTACACGCGCATGCATGCTACTCACACAGAACCATTTCCCCTCCCCCTGCTGGTCTGCAAATCAGAAGGCTGTGAGTTTGATCCTAGATAGAGGCTAATATTTGGCGTAGATTCTCCTGCTTGAGCAGGGGGTTGGACTAGATGACCTCCAAGGTTCCTTCCAAATCTTGTTATTCTATGATACTACTGCTTTACCTCAGCGGTACCAACCTTAAACTCCACAGACTGGCAGTGGCAGTGAGTAACAGCAGTCAGCAGCAGCAGCAGAGGGGAGAGGATGGTTCCGCATGTGCAAACTAATCCCTAATGCTAATAGATCTTTGTCTGCTCGCCTGCTGCTTGCTCAGATCAGTTCCTGACGGGCTGCAGACTGCTACCATCTGTGAACTGGGAGTTAGAGACCCCTGCTCTACCTGATTTTATGCATTGATGAAACAGTTACCAACCTCAAATTCAACAGCTTTCAGAAAGACACTTTTGTGTTGTTATTATACATATGAACATAAAACATGTGTTTTGAAATACAGACACATTCAATATGCCTTGACAAAATTACAAGCAGAAACTTCACTGCTAATTCCCTTCCGAATAACAGGAAGGGAAAGAAAGAGAACAGGCTGTGAAAAGCAACCTGACCTGGATTTGCCAGAATTTAACATTAAAGCAATGGAAAAGTTACAAAATATCCTAGCCTCAATTTGAGGGCAAGCTTTGAGGAAAATTATCCACAACCAATGTATAAATCAAAAAAGAGTTTGTATTCTTTGAACAATGTAGCTTGGATAGTTCCATCCACGACTGAAAGCTGTTCAAAG
The DNA here is from genome assembly GCA_033807585.1 of Hydrophis major. Lineage (NCBI taxonomy): Eukaryota > Metazoa > Chordata > Lepidosauria > Squamata > Elapidae > Hydrophis > Hydrophis major. Next base: position 32,544,557 of record CM066332.1, on the reverse strand, counting down.
CAGGCAGGCAAATCACTCAATCAATCAATCTTGGCTTTTACTCCCTAAATCTATTATTTTGGTGAACCTCAGTGAAAACTGAGAATTTGCCACAGACTGCCCTGCCACTGGTGTGTTTAAATAATAGCTGATATCGGGAGCCTGTGTGTCATTTGACTTTGACTGATAAATGATGCTTCTAATATTTCACAGACCACACTAGAGATAATACTTGTTTACACCAAGCCAACTTCAAAACCCTTTCTCTTCTGCTTAGTATTCTTCACTCTTGACAGCTAATGTTGATCCACTCTTCTGTTGCATTTGTTTATTTTATAGGACTAATTTTAGAGATTTCTTTTCTGTAACATAAAGTAAAATAAGAATCTTTTTGTAACATGTTGCAGCAATCATTCATTAAGAACCACCATTACAGTGCCCATACAACAGAAGGTGTCTACATCAGGGGTGTCAAACTCACGGCCCAGGGGGGCGATGCGTCACACACTGGCCATGCCCACCCTCTAGTTTAGCGAAGGGGGGAAAAGTCACAATACATCATGTGAAGATATGACACTGCGAGTCTGACACCCCTATTCAACATCATATAGTGCCTTATAGTTCATGGGCCTGAACCTATCAGATGATATTTACATAAGATCCATATCATCTAGAAACTTAATTTCTAGCAATTTCAAAAAGGGGACTTGGTAATAAAAATTAAATTCTCCAAGAGGACAAAGTAAACCTTGCTTTTTATTCAGGATATCAACCATGAAAATTGGAATCCTCCTTAACAAATATAAGAAAGTGTATTATTTATAACTGTGGTTTTTTTAACCAATAGTACTCATAATAAAAATGGGATTCAGAGGTATTCTGGGTGAAATTCAGAGTAAATCCCTGAAATTTTAACTAAGTTTTAAAAGTATACACACATGAGCGAGCACACACACACACACACACACACACACACACCCTTCTTCGGGAAAAATATTTCTTTGTTTTTATTTTTTATCATGATGGAACATTGGACCTTTGATAGACTTCAGTTCTTTGGTGAAATTTAAGACACAAAAATGAATTGAGAACAACTTTACTACAATGTTATTTTATTGTCAGCACCAGGCTCATGAAGGCAGGGGAATGGGTATTTTCCTGAAATTCCAGACAGACAGGTTGCTGTATAATTAATTAGGTTTTTAGAAGAAGAATATTCTATGTTACATCAAGAATCATAGGTTTTTATTTTTGCCAGTCTTTTCTGTCCACTGACAGAGACAAACTAGTTTCAGACAGGAGAGACTTTAAGACAGGAGAGACAAAATACTATTATCACCAGAAAACACAAAGTGTAAATGCTAAGGTTTGGTTGGCATGGCTTTGTGGGTGCACTTTGCACACATGCATATACATTGCATGCATGCACACACCAAATGTGCATTTTGCACAGGTGCAGCAGCATTTTGACTCACCATCTGCAATCCTGCACTCTCCTTGTCGCTTCAGCAGCTGCCGCTTTGCATGGCAATTGCTGTGCCACGCAACATAACTGCACTTCAAAAGCAAGGCGTAAAGGTTAGTATAGGAGCCCGGGCAGATGGGTGAGTCCAACACACAGCATCAGAGAGACCAGTTCAGTCTCCACTGCTCATCGCTGCTAGAATCAGGCCAAACTGGTAGAATACCACCACTGTTCTGGCCCACACCATTTCAGACAAATGATTGTCCAATCTCTTCTTTAAAACTTCCAGTCTTGGAGCATTCATAACTTCTGGAGGCAAATTATCCCACTGATTAATTGTTCTTACTGTGAGGTAATTTCTCCTTAGCTCTAGGTTGCTTCTTTCCTTGATTACTTTCCGTCCACTGCTTCTTGTCCTGCCCTCAAGTGCTGTGGAGAATAGCTTGACTCCCTCTTCTTTGTGGCCACCCCGATATAAGAAATGTCATTAGTTCCCAAAGATAAGGAACCATGTCAAAAGGCATGGTTTTCTAGGTGTCACCCTGTAATCCAAATTAAGGGATTACATGGTTGTAAAAATGGAGTTTTTCTATGTGCATCACTTATAAATTCAACAGATAGCCTCTCCTGTCTATTAAGAGAAGTCAACACACTAAAAACATAAGCTTTTGTTTTCTGAAAACTGTTAAGTTCTGCGCAGAGAAGAGGCAGTGAACAGTGAACTTCAACTCTTTATTAAGCATACCGAACAGAGCAATCACCTAGGGCAGCAGCAGCCCTTTTAAAGGGTTGGCTGCTGTCCTATTAGCCAATGAAAAACATGGAAGTGTTAAACCCTTAAACCAATGAGAGTTGGCCCGTTAACAGCCAATCAGATGTCCCAGAAAGGACCAATCCGATGTCGCGATTATCGGCCAATCAGAAGTGCAAGATTAGAACCCTGCTTTTTACTTAAGGTTATTAAAACTTTATTAAACACCTTTATTAGTTCATAACACCCCTCCCCCCTAGGTTCCGTTTGAGGGGTACGGTAACATAATCGTGTAGATATGCAGGTCGTTTCAATTGCCTATTAGATTTGCGCTGTCCCACCAGTTCCTGTCTGTAGTCGGTTCCGGTGGAACGTTTTTTGATTTATCTGGTACAGGCGGTTCCGCATCCCCACAGGACGATTCGGCGCCGCTAATTCTGTCATCGCGGGCTCGCCTCCGTTGAGGTGTTTCTCTGTGGCGAGGCACACCCCCTTCCTGATTCTTCTTCATGGATCGCGCCTGGCCTCTGACTTTCTTCGATTTCGTCATCCAGCATCTCGAATTCGGTTCCCTCGACATCCCCTCCCCCCTCAGTTTGAGGGTCACAGGAATCGTGGGAACTGGGTTGCAACCTAGAGCGAAGCTGATCTATATGGCGTTTCCATATTTTCCTGTCCCTTGTTTGTACGTGGTACGATCTGGGCCCGGTGGCTTGGGTTATGGTTGCTTCGACCCACAACAGTTCGCCGGAAAGATTTTTAGCGAAGATTAAATTGCCTTCCTTGAATTCGCAGCACTTTCCACTAGATCCACAGGGTTTCTCTGGCGCGTAGGCTGGGTGGAGATAGTCGAGGTGGGAGCGAAGACTGCGTCCCATCAACAGTTCAGCTGGCGTTTTGTTGGTTACGCTGTGCTGGGTGATGTGTTGGAGTAGGAGTATTCTGTTCAGTTTGTCGTCAATGTCCCCATGGTCCATCTTGTGGAGAGTTTTTTTAAGAAATTGGACCATGCACTCGGCCTTTCTATTGGCTGCAGAGTGCGCCGGCGAGGTTAGCGCCTGGCGGATGCCCCGGTCCACTAAGTACTGTTCGAATGCCAGGGCCGTGGACTGGGGTCCGTTATCGGAGACTAAAACATCTGGCAGTCCCTGTGTTGTGAATAGTTTATTTAATTGCGGATGACTGAATCGGTTATAGTAATCTTCATCTTGTGGATTTCGAGCCAGTTGGAATAGGTATCCACTGTTAGGAGGAACGTATGTCCCTTAGTAGGTCCCACAAAGTCAATGTGGATGCGGGACCACGGCCCCCGGGGGGTTTCCCACTCTGTTGGAGTTGCTCTAGGTGGGGCACTGCTGACTTCTTGGCACTTTAGACAAGTCTTCACCCAGGCTTCAATCTGCTTATCGATGCCCGGCCACCATACGTAGCTTTGTGCGAGCGCTTTCATACGCACGATGCCGGGGTGACTGTCATGCAATGCTTTCAAAACTGCTCGTTGTAACCGTTCTGGGATGATGACTCTGTCTCCCCATAGGATGCAGCCTTTCTGCGAGAAAAGTTCTGTTTGCCGGTTTCTGAAAGGGGTGAAGTCGTCAGGGGTTTGTTCTACTGGCCATCCTCGTTCAACCCAGCTGAGAACCCGCGCCAGGACAGGATCTTATTTCGTTTCGATAGCGATGTCTCTGGCTGTTAGTGGCAGTGAATGTAGGGTTTCAATCTGGAGTGTCGTGAGGGTTGGAGCTGGGTCGTCGACGGTTTCCGGAAGTGGGGCATGGCTCAATGCATCAGCGTGGGGAATGGCTTTCCCCGGGCGGTGTTGCAATTTATAATTGTACGCAGCTAAGAACTCTGACCAACGAGTCATTCTAGGTGACAATATATAGGGGGTTGGCTTGTCTCCCGCTATAATCCCCAACAAAGGCTTGTGATCGGTAATAATAGTAAAAGCTCGTCCATACACATATTCATGAAACCGCTTCACAGCAGATACAACAGCAAGAGCCTCTTTGTCAATTTGGCTATAGTTGCGTTCAGCTCTTGATAAGGTCCTTGAAAAATAGGCAAGAGGGGCCTCTCTACCATTTGGTAACACATGACTTAAAATGGCTCCTACTCCAAACGGTGACACGTCACATATAATGGTTAAAGGCAAAGTCTCGTTATACTGCATTAAAACAGCATCGGAGGTTAGTAAGTTTTTCACTTGTCGGAATGCGTGCTCCTCTCGGTGTCCCAGACCCAGGTGGCTTTTTTGTCGAGAAGTCTATGTAGGGGCTCAGCTTCGGTCGCCTTCTGAGGCAAGAAGATGTTGTAAAAGTTAATGAGCCCAGGAAAGCTTGGAGGTCTGTCCTATTCTTGGGTCTTGGGGCGTTTTTGATCGCTCTTAGTTTGCTATTCGTGAGGTGAATGCCTTGCTTATCGATTAGGTACCCCAGGAACTCTACTTTCTCTGTACACAGTTGACATTTATTTTTTTTAACCTTTAGGCCGGAGTCTTTAAATTTCTGGAGAACTATTTTAAGATGCCTCTCTAGTACTTCTCTATTCAGGGCCGCAATTAAAACATCGTCAAAATATGGCATGACCCCCTTGATCCTTTGCAAAAGTCTCTCCATCAGACTTTGAAAAATCCCTGGGGCCACGCTCACTCCGAATTGGAGTCGGTTGCATTTAAAAGCGCCTCGGTGCGTAACAATCGTCTGTGCTTCTGCGGTTTTTTTATCTACAGACAGTTGTTGGTACGCCTGCACTAAATCCAATTTAGCGAAGACTTTTCTGCCCCCCAGGGAATGGAGAAGGTGTTGAACCACCGGCACCGGGTAAGCGTTCTGCTGAAGGGTGTGATTGAGGGTGGCCCGGTAGTCCCCACAAATCCTTAACGATCCATCTGGTTTGATGGGTGTTACGATTGGGGTTTCCCAACGGGTGTGGTCAGTTGTTTCTAAAACACCCTGGGCTATTAATTTATCGAGCTGCTCGTCGATCTTTGGTTTTAGGGCAAAAGGTACCCGACGAGGCTTAAGGCGGATGGGGGCTACTTCAGGGTTAAGGTTAAATGATATCAGGGACCCCTTGTACTCACCTAGTTTGTCTGCAAAGATGTCCTGGAATTCCTGGACGAGGGCCTCCTCCCAGTCATCGCTTCTGGTTTGGTGAATGCCGGCTACCTCGATCCCAAGTGGGGCAAACCATTGAAGGCCTAACAAACTAGGCCAGTCACGATCGACGACGGTCAGCGGTAACGATGCAGTACGATTTTTGAATGATACTTGGACTTGGCTGGAGCCGACGACCGGAATTCGGTTCCCCTGGTAATCTTTGAGTATAATTCTTTGGGCTCTGAGGTCTTGACGCCGGACAGCAGGGATTAACTGTTTAAGGATCTTCCAGGAAACCATCGAGAGGGATGACCCTGAGTCGACTTCCATCACGCAAGGTTGGTTCTCGATGGCGACCCTCATTCGGATCTTCTTTGCATCTAACAATGAAGTGTGACCGATGGTAATGGTTTGGTGTGCCTCTTCCCGTCTCGTTGAAGTGGCAAGTGTTTTGTTTCTGTAGGAGTGGTTGTTCCATTGGTGGTTCAAGTGTTCCCAACTCACAGGACGATTCCCTGTGGTCTGGCGGTTGTTGTTTTCTCTCCGAATTGGGCTGGATCCTCGCTTGCTTCTACAGACCTTCCTGATGTGGCCTCTTTTCCCACAGGAATGGCAGGGCGCGTCGAGGAATTTGCAATCTGATCACGGGGGGTTTGCCCCACAACCTGCGCATTGGTGCGGTAGTCTTCGATTCCGCGGGTTGCGTTGGTCGCGTTCGGACCAGAGCCAGTTGACCTCCTCCTCCTCACTTTCTGATGGAGATTCGAGGTCCTCGTGGTGGGCCACTGTTGTGTGCCTCTCTAGGCGAGGTGAGGTATCGTTGGTGAGTTGACGGAGTGGTGCATTGGTGTGGCGCATTCGGGCGGCCGACTTCCTGATTGCTTCTGCTGCCGTAGCATCTTTGATGACATGGGCAAGATCGATGTCCCCTTTGGCCATGATCTTGCTCTGCGCCGTATGGTCATCTAATCCCAGAACTATTTGGTCTCTCAGAGCTTCTTGGAGGTCTGCAAACCCACAGAGGTCTCCCAGGTTCCGGAGGTCCATGATGAAATCTGCAATGCTCTCTCCTTTCCGTTGGTCCCTCTGATAAAACTCATGTCTTCGGACAAGCATTGGTACAGCGGGTGCATAGTGGGCCCGTAGAAGGGGCGCGAGGATGTCCCAGTCCATGGATTTCACCTCAGCCAGTTTCGCTAGTGCCGTGGCCATCTTAAAGATGGCAGGCCCGCAATGGGTCAGGAACACTGCTTGCTTTTTCCCCGTAGTTTCATCTTTCACGTTGTTGGTCTCCAGAAACATCTGGAACCGGTCCATGTATGAGTACCAGTCTTCTTGTGCTGGGTCAAATGGAGCGGGTGGTATGGTGCCGCCGGACATGTTTTCCGTTGTTGATGTGCCTTCAGCCACGTGCTCTGTTTGGTGCTCTGTGAGTGTTCAATCAGCTCAGATGTCTCTGCATCCCATCCTCGTCGCCAGTGTTAAGTTCTGCGCATGGGTGCAAGGAGCGGAGACGAGGCAGTGAACAGTGAACTTCAACTCTTTATTAAGCATACTGAACAGAGCAATCACCTAGGACAGCAGCAGCCCTTTTATAGGGTTGGCTGCTGTCCTATTAGCCAATGAAAAACATGGAAGTGTTAAACACTTGAACCAATGAGAGTTGGCCCGTTAACAGCCAATCAGATTTCCCAGAAAGGACCAATCCAATGTCACTATTATCGGCCAATCAGAAGTGCAAGATTAGAACCCTGCTTTTTACTTAAGGTTATTAAAACTTTATTAAACGCCTTTATTAGTTCATAACAAAAACAATAACTAATGCTGCTGCTGCTGCTGCTGTTGTTGTTAATATTTGAAGACCAGCAAGGAATTGTAGGCAAGACAGGAGGAGAAAAAGGGAAATACTATAATTTATGTCAATCCAAATCAGTATATCCGGTCACTACTTCTTTCGCTTGTTATTGAAATGGAGTGAAGCTGTCACATGCAAATATATGTCTATGCTTATATTTAGCTCCTTCATCTCTGCATGTTCACAGTAACATGAGAGAAATAATTGTTTATGACAAATACTGTATTGTTATTGCTTATTGAATTTGTTCCTATTTTTACCTTTTTCATTACTATTGCTGCCTCTTTCTTGGACCACCTTCAAAACATTTTAACAAAACCGTAAGTGCCATAGTGACCCCTGGTGGCTATTCTTGTTCAATCAACCCCTTGACGGCTCAGAAAAATTCAAATTAAAGTGGCAAGTAACTGAGCCCTGATCATTATCAAAAATGTGACATACTGAATAGGAACCAGAGACAGAAGATTCATCCACCACATCTTGGATTTACATCAAAGCTGAAATGTTAGCTGTATTATCTCTTACACTAGGGAGGCTTGACTTTAAAGCACTCATTATTGAATCGCTCTGTTGGCAAGTCATATCTTAATTAAAATGCAGCTGACAGTGCACCTGTCTATAAATCTTCTTAATAAAACCCATTTGTTTGAAGAAGGTGGGTAAAAGTAAGTAGCTCCCCTCTCTTCTACCTAAAATGAAAACATTTTATTATTATTAATTTTATTTCAGCACAGTTTGAATAATTCATGAAAGCATTGAACATGAGGAGTCTGAGAAAGTTTACTTAAGAACATGGACGCTTTCAACTAATTTAAGAAGGGGAGGGGAGACAGGTAAAAATTCCAGCTGCTAACTCTTCCATGCTTACAGGATGCTGATCCTCCTGGGAGAATATCTGTTTACATTGTAACTCTCTTCTAAGCTTGGTATGTCATATTCCTTTGTTAAGTCCTTATTTATTCTCTCCCTCTACATTCTGCTTATGTGTCTTCCCAAACTCTTCCTTCCTGCTTGGATACTAAAAAAAAAACCAAACCATCAGAATTGTCACCAAGCAGCACACAAGAACAAAAAATAAAAATAGTCTCAAGATGCCCAAATATAGTATACCTTTATGAAATTGAGATCAAGCCTTTTCAGATTTCTTTGGAAGCTATTATTTAATAAATCAACAACAAATGCTATTCTCTTTCTTTCTTTTTTTAAACCCGACATTAAGCAAACCAAAACTCAGTTAAACTTTCTTTAAAGCATTACTTATGCATATATATTGTAGAATTTCAGATGCACCGGCCATTATTTGCCACAGTTGGGATTCTCTGGAAATGTTGCAAACAGATGACCTGTAAAAAAAATGTAATAGGCCTTTCCTTCAACTTTTTAGCAGAGCTCCATTTGCATTTATGAACATATCTTTGTGCTCAATTCAGTGCCAATATGGGACTTGCACACAGTCCAATCCAGGGGTGGGATGCCACCGGTTCACTCTGGTTCTATAGAACCGGTAGCTCTGAAGAGCAGCAGACACAGAACCGGTTTGCTGTGATGATCTTTCGGTTGTCTGTTTGACCCAGCTGCCCGCCCAGGCTCTTGGTTGTTCTTTATTTCCCACTTTTTCAACCTCAGCTGCTTTGCATGGCGCAGCTGACATTGAAAAATCAGTAAAGAAGAGGATTTTCAAACGCTGCGCACCCGCGCACAGCACTTGTCAGCTGTCCAAGCGGCACAGCTGATGTTTTTTTCCAAATGTTCTACTCTCTCTCTCTCTCTGACTTACTCTCTCCCCAAACCAGTAGTAATATTGTTTGAATCCCACCCCTGGTCCAATCTCCAATATACTGTTGTTGTCCTCTGTCCCCATCTAGTGGCCGGGGTCAAACACCAATCTTTATCACTTGGAAACTGATCTGGCCATTTAACATCTCCATTCCCATAAACCACCACCATCGTTCCAAAAACAAATGCATCCTGGAAAGCCAGGTTCCATTTTCTTTTATCACTCCAAGGAAACAGAAGCATCAAGAAGAATCTAGTTTAAACAGTGATATACGTTCATCTGAAGACAAAAATCCACATCCCATACACGCAGCATCACTGGTGAGATTTAGATTTATTTGTATTTGTTAATTGTTATGCTCACCAGCAGCTCAACATCACTTATTTTGTATTTGGGGTCTTACTGCATGTATTTCTATTTTTCCCAGTTTCATCCATCCTGTTCCTTTAATAAAGCATTTAGATTAGGGATGTCAAACTCAAGGCCTGCGGGCTGGATCCAGCCCACGGGATGCTTAAATCTGGCTCATGGGGCCACCCTGGAAACAGTGAAGGACCAGCCTGTGGTGGCTCTGCGAATGAAAATGGAGCTCAGGAGGCCACACACAGCCCTTCCAAACACCATTTTTGGCAGGTGGCTGTCTCAGCCGAAAACAATGCTGGTAGAGCACTCGAACCACCATAGGTGCCCTAACACGTGCGACGTGGAGCTGGACACACCCATCCTGGCCATGCCCACCTTGGCTCACCCAAGGTCAGACACAACCCTGATGCAGCCCTCAATGAAATCAAGTTTGACACCCCTGATCTAGATCTATGCACAAGGGTTTTTTTATTGGAAGATAGGTAGGTTTAGCTCAGGGGTGGGCAATTAATTTCTGTCAGGGGTCACATGGAAAATCAGATCTGCGTTTGAGGGCCAAACCAATTTTATAAAAGGCCATTATAGATAGATAGATAGATAGGTAGATAGGTAGATAGGTAGGTAGGTAGATAGATAGATAGATAGATAGATAGATAGATAGATAGATAGATAGATAGATAGATAGACAGATTCTTCCACTACGAATAAGCGACTGTATGTGTGTGAGTGTGTGTGTGTATGTATGAATGAATGAATGTACCCCCTCAGTTTACACAAATTGGCCACTTATAAGATAAAAAATAAATAAACGCCCACCCCCCAAAACATAACTCCTCCGGTGTCCACAGATAAACTGTGAACCACCAATTAGTAGCAGGGCTGACCCTCCCTCTTGAACCAATGTCTAATTGGGGGGAGCAGACCGGCCTTCAGTCTCTTGCGAGAAACTGCTGGCTAACCTTGCAAACCACTTGCCAAGGTGTGTGTGGGGGAGGCTTACACCTGCCTTTCCCCCCGCCCTCCCAGTGCCCATCCCGCCACCATTTTTGCCATTAAACCGTGAGTCCTCCCGGGGGCTTGGGAAGCCCACTTGGCAGAAAACATCTGTGTGCCTCTCCCAGGATCTGCCCGCTCCGCCCAGCCAGGACGTCCACCACTGAGCACGCCTCGGTCCGGCTGCAAAGTCCCGGTACCAGCATGCTGAGGGCACCGCTGTTCTCTCCCATCTTACCACAGGGGAAAGCCATGCATGGAGGGAGGTGTGAAGCGTCTGCTGGTGCTCGGGTCTATGGAAATACACATCACAACAGCAGGAGTTAGGGGAAGAAGGAGGCAGAGGTGGCGGAGCTGCTGCTGTTGCTGCTGCTGCTGCGGCTGGCTGAGAGGCGAGGGAAAGGCGTGCCCAGGGTGCAGCGAGCCAGATGCCCAAGAGCACACGGTGGGCTGCTCCAAAGCCAGGCGCAGGAGAAAACTGCCCCAGCCCCCCCCCACGCAGGTCGGGCCCTCGCCACCACTGCCAGTCCTGGCCGCTCTGGCTGCCAGTCGCTCCTTGGGGCGCAGCTCTTCCCGTGGCCCCATTGTGCTTCTCGTGCTCCTCGCTGCCGGCGGTGCTCAGGGCTCCACCTGAGCCGAGCGGTGGGAAGAGGCGCATCCAAGCTGCAGCGGCCGGCTCAGATCTCTTGGTCCCGGGGAATCCCCTTCCACCGAGGCGCCTGAGCCTCGGTGGAGGGGAATTTCCCGGGACCAAGAGATCTGAGCCGGCCGCTGCAGTTTTGACATGCCTCTTCCTGCCGCTCGGCTTCGCCGTCCCGTGGCACTGGGTTCCAGAGCGCAGCCCCAAGGTCTTCCAGCTGCAGTGGGGAGCCCGGAGCTGCTCAGCGGGCGGTTGGCCAAACCCCAGAGCGCTTCTTTGGTGCCACCTCCCATGCCCCCTTACAAATCAAATGCGGCTCAGGTGAAATCAAGTGAGGCTCCATCGGTGGCAGCCGCAAGGGCAGCACTCGGGGATCTTTCTCCCGCAGTCATGACGGAGGGGCAGGGAGGTGAGCCAGCAGCATCCCGCGTTCCTCCCGATTTGGCAGCTTCTCTCCCCGCAAAGGGACTGCGGCGAGACCTCAACAGGTTTCAGCTCTCTTCACTCCGCCGGGCTCCTGCCCCCGTTTCCTGCTCCGCCTGACAAACCCGCCAGGCGCCCTGCTCGCTCTCCGCCACCCGCCCTCTGCCTCAACTGCTTCCTCTCGACGCGTCTAAAAGCAGCCCAAAAGTGCCCGCAGTTACATACGGACCAATCTTCGGCAGGCCAGATTAAAAAGACCAATGGGCCGGATGTGGCCTGCGGGCCATAGTTTGCCCACCCCTGGTTTAGCTTCATTGTAAGCTGCACAGACAGTAACATGTAGTGAGGACAGAACATTAGAAGAAATTAGTGGGTGTAGTTAGAACTGGTTCCTGAGCCTTAAATCAAAATTTCTCATTCCCACAACCATGATGAGAAGAGCAGCAAGGTGGTCCAGCACTGACTGGAAGAAGGGAAATCAGGCATCTATATGGGCACAGGTGCTCTTTTCATTAGTTGCATTTTAAGTCATGGGTGTTCTTTTTCTCAACATAATCACAATTCTTTCTAATAAAAGATGGTCATCTAAAAGTGGACTCAGTACAACTGCCACCTGCACAGTCTTCTGCAAAGAACCATTAAGCACAACCTCACCCTCCCATTATGGAATCATCTTGACTATGGCTTCCATATGCTGCTCATGTAGCAGGAAAATCAATATTCAAAAGATGCTCGGAGTGTAAAGCGTGGAATACCACTGAAGAAAACTGACTTGAATCAAGAAATATGCATGGTGATATTTCAATTTTGCAGATAGTTATGCTTAATGATCCATTGTAAATGACATGGTCATATAGTGCAATGTCATATGACTGTACCACTTAACAATAGCAATTCCAGCAGTCCCGATTGCCATTGTTAAGTGAGGACCTCACCTGATCATAACTTTTGACTTCCTGAAGGCTTCCCAATAACTTTGCTTATGGAAAACCAGTAGGGAACATCCGAAATCTCAATCATTGCAGCTCACTGCAACATTGTAATCATGATCCAGGCCAAGCTTGTAATCATGTGAACACAAGGATGCTGCAATAATCAGAACTATGAAGACCAGTTATAAGTACTAATACCAATGCAAGTTTGAACAAAAAAATGAACATAAACTGAGGATTTTCTGTGTCTGCATCTGATTTTCTGTTGTTAAATGCTAATGCATTTATAGATATAATACAACAGTTTTAAAATGTGATTGAATATGACAGCAGGTCTACTAAATAAAGGAAAATGGGAGAGACATGTTGCCCAAATTTCAGATTCTCAGTCAAGACTATAACTTTCAGCATTTTTGGTTCTTGTAGCAAGGATTTGAAATGATACATGTCCTCTTACTTGGGCCCAAATTTTGAAAGTACTGTCTTCTTCCTATTCTACTCCTCTCAAGGTACCATTCCACTACCACTATCAAATCAACAATGGAGCAAGAACCATTTAGCATGCCTTGTTCAAATAACTTTCAGGAAACTAAATGGAAAAATGTAAGTTTTCTTGCATGCACAGTTGGTCCTGGCATCTTTATCTGAATAATCAAAGCAATGGTTTTCTTGCCTGCTAAAACCTTCATGAAATTTCAAGGCCTGGACCAACTGAGGTTCTAACAAGATGATTGCAAGGCTGACTATGCCCTCTGTGTCAATGTAGTTGTGTTATTGACTTCAGGTTGAAAAATCTACATTCCCCATTGGTAACTCTTCTAGGAAGTATTAAATGTATGCACGAAATCACCAAAGGATGTTGAAATAGGTCAATCATCTTTCTTGTGCACATATATTAAATGCCAGTTTCCTTACAAGATAAAGAATTATAACTCTCACATTTTGTGGGGCCTCTGAATAAAGAACAATGACTAAATGTCAAGTCTTACTTCACTTCTCAGAAAAATAAAGGGGAAAAAATATCACAGGGAGTGCACTATTTTGTGATTATTTCTATCTAGCACTCTTAAGAGACAAAATCTGAGTACTTGGAAGTAGGACAAGAACAGGAGAGGAAGGCTGTAAGAATAAGGAGTACCAGTATGACTTTGCTGTCTCCAATTGTTCTGTTATTTTGAATATATCAAGGTCAACACCTTGCAGTCGCCTGCTTACGTTTATTTCAAACAGTTTCTCATGCCTCAAGACTAATCTACACAGAGAATATATATTCCAGACAGTTCATTTCCCCTTGTCACTGTTTTGTCATGAACCATTTCTGCAAAACATTATCTCCTATAATGACAACAAGGACACCATCCATCTTCAGTTTTGATGTTTGATTGGCTTTATAGCATTCTCTTGACTTTCCATCATAGAGTATGCAGTGGTTTCAATGTCAAAGAGATGTTTCCAGATTTTGCTTCACAATTTGCCACCAAAGGATCACACAGATGTTTTGAATTACTTTAAAACATTTAATAACCTGATCCAGCATTGCTGACATCAAAATTCAATCATGTTTCCTAAGATATTTTGCCTTTCCTCCTGACCCAATCCTATCTTTCCCTGTCTTAAAGTCAGTCCATCCCAGTGAAGATATCCCAGACCACAATTTCATAAATGCCATTTACTAATATAATATTTACAGGAGTTAACTGTAATTCATAAGGAGGGATAACTATAAAATAATGTCCAGGAAACAGGGTCGGCTCTTTTCTTCAATCCTCCTATGAAAAGACCCATTATATTATTTGCTTTTAATTTAATTTGCTTCTTTTGCTTTAACTCGGTTGGTTAAAAATATTAAATCCATTGCTGAACCTCTGGGAAAAGTATGGTGAACTGTAGACAACTCTTGATATCAATTATTGAAATGCACAAAATGACATTAAATATTATAACACTGGAAATATTAAATGAAATATTTCAAGAATGAAGCAAGAATTAGTAACTACAATATCAATGCTGTCAGTAATGATATCTAGTTCTGTGGATAGAGTAGAGCATGTCTAAAAGATGTTAATGTTGGAATAATAAATGCAGAACAAATTTTATTTGACAAGACAGAGAAAATATCAAAAATGGAACTAGAAATGACAGGCCAAGAGAACGATTTCAAAAAGAACACTTTACTGGAAGTACAAAGGAAACTGGCTAAAGTTTTAAAAGTTAAAAGAGAAATACAAATGATAAACCAGAATGATCTGGAAAGCGCTTTAATATTGAATGTGCAAAAAAAGCTTGTTAATGCTTTGGAGAAATCTGTGCAATAGATTAGAATTCAAAAGAAATCAAATCTTATGGAAATATTTAATTCAATTAAAGATTAAGACTATTAGATGTAAAACAAAGCAATATAAAGTTGGTTTATTTGATCAAGGTTAAAATACAACCTTTTTAAAAGTTCTGGCAACACTTTGTGGACTTTTTGCTGACACCAGTATTGAAAGTTGATATTTTATCAATTTGTATATACATAAGGGAAGAGAGAGGGGATGAAGAGATATTTATTTAACCTCATTGGGTGAAGAGTTATTAAATTTGTTTATATTTGCTATGATGAAATACACACACACACACACACACACAAATCATTTTTTCTTCTTTCTTTCCATTGTCTTTTCTTTCTCTAAATTTACTATTATAATTAAAGGTCGTAATAAAATTATTTTAAAAATAAATTTTAAGTCCACTGCATTCTAAATTCTCATCAAATCAAGATGACCAGTTACAATGATCTTCATATCTCCTCCATAGTAATGCGACATTGTTTTACTTCATTTACCTTAGCTGGGTCTTCTACTTGGTAGATCTGTTTTGAAAGTCTTAATATTGGGCAATCTGTAAGTGAATTTATGCTGTTAGGCCTAGTGAGAATTCTTTCTGCAAAACAACAAGAGACTCAGCTATACTGTTAAAACCTACTTAACTTTATTGTGGCATTAACCAGCACAAGTAAGTTAGTATTCAAATATCCAAAATATCCCAAAGTAAATTGACAGTATCAGGATAGTTAAGAAAAGTACATACAGATAAAAAAAAATTAGCTAAAAGATCATGTTAAACCAAAATATACTAAAGTATACTCAGACTATTGAACAAATTGGTGTATCCTGCAAGGGTGATCTATTATCCGATTTCTGACTCCCTAGTTCTCCACATATCTTTTCGTTACTGTATTCTTATATATCTAACTTATCTATATTTTGCCTTGTTATATATTTACGTTATGTCATTGATAAGGTCTTATGACTATTCAATTAAATAAACAATAAAATATAAAGTAAAAATTGCTTATATGGTTATTGATATGATTGTTGTATCCTGTTTTGCTAAAAACTTCCTCATTTCAATTCAGCACTCAGAGACAAAGTCCATTCAAATAAGAATTTATTAAAGAAGTCATGTTGGCACATCTGGGAAAACACGAATCTGAGACTTCTGGGTTTTCCTTTCCCCAAGTGAAAATCAAAGATTCATTCCCAGCACCCGTCAATCCATCACATGGCCCAATCAAACGTCGTTCTATCCGAAGCCAAACCTTCACCCACTCCCATCTAGATGCAGGCTGACAGGTCCTTGACTTGTGAGAAGAATGTTGTTGAGTCTAATCTACTCACTAAGAATTCCCCCTCCCAAATTCCCAGACACTAACTGTGGCAGCCTTGAAGCTTCTAAGAAAATATAAGGCAAATTTTAAAAAATGTGGCTTTCATGGCTCACACAGGTATGGCGTAATTAGACCATTTCAAAATTCAGTTTTAAAAATGGCAATATAGAAGAATATGTTCAATAGTTTCTGTTGTGAATGTATAAAGTTTTAATAAAGCATGAGCTTGGAGTAAAGTGCAGGGTTCTGGCCCTGCACTTCTGATTGGTTGTTAAACGGCCGGATCAGATTGGCCTGCTTCGGGGAATCCGATTGGCCCTTAACAGAGAGTTCCTACTGATTATGAGAGCTAGCGCTCCTCGTTGGTTATTGGTTAATAGTTATGGGGTTTGCCTATATAAGGCGGGTTAAAACTGCTATAGAAGTTAGAAGTCACTATGTAAATAAAGAGCTGAAGTTCACTGTTCAGAGGCTTGTCTCCATTCTTTCTCGCCCATGCTCCAAACTTAACAGTTTCTATCTGTCCTGAGTTGCAAAGACATACTCTTAATGAGTATGGGATCTTTTTGTATCTTCCAGCTAGACGTGCTGAGAGCATTGCATGGGACTAAGATTAAAAAGCATTGCATGAGACTAAGGTTAAAAACCCTTCTCTGATTTGGGATATTAAGCTGTGTAAGATATATAGCTGTACCAGAGTGTATCTCCTGCTGTCTGACATGGGAAACTGAGTGATATTACTGGCATCCATTTGAGTTATGAACATCCATCTGCTGTATTAATAGTAAAGCCTTGGAGCAGGAGTTCCCAAACTTGGCAACTTTAAGACTTGTGGAATTCAACTGCCAGAATTCCTCAGCCAGCAGGCTGAGGAATTCTGGGATTTGAAGTCCACAAGTCTTAAAGTTGCCAAATTTGGAGGCCTCTGCCTTGGAGTAACCCTGGTGGCACAGTGGTTAGAATGCAATATTGCAGGCTAATTCTGTCCACAGTCTGAAGTTTAATCCTGATGGAGCTCAAAGTTGATTCAATCTTTCATCTTTCTAAGGTCAGTAAAATGAGGGCCCAGATTGTTGGGGGCAATATGCTAACATGCCACCCAAACAGTGTCTCAAAAGTGCTTTTTTAAAAGGAACTGGACTGTTTTTCCTTGAGGAAGAAGATAACAGATAATCAGAGTTGGAAGGGACTTTGTAGGTCATCTAGTCCAACCCCTAGGCCAAGCAGGAGACCTTATACCATTTCTGACAAATGGCAGTCCAATCTCTTCTTGAAAGTCTCAAATGTTTCACTTCTCATTCAAGAAGCTTGTGACTGAATGGTGAGGAGATGGAAGGGTTGTATTTCTTTGCAGTCATCTGGCCATTAGCATTTTCTCTGAGAGCCTCTGAGGCCACCTTATCAGAGTGCAAATCTTCTTGAAAGAAGCTGATGAAGCTCCTGGGATGAGAAGCAAAATTTATTCCTCTTCCTCAAGGAAAAACAGTCCAGAGACAACCATGAACTATGAGAATCTCCATAGACATTCACTCAGTAAACACTGTAAAAACACTATATGGAGTGGTATATCAGTCTAAGTGCTATTGCTATTGGTAAAACTATTCTAGGTTACTGTGAATTAGTGGTGCTCCAGAAAAAAACTTTAGCCCTATTTCTGGAGAAGATGGTATCCTTCCCAGAAAACTATTGTTCTTAAAAGAACAACATGACTCTCATTGGATGTGTGCTAGCTTCCATATGAAAATGCAGCATCCTGGCTTGTGGGGAAGCCAAACCATCTCTAACTATGCTTAATAGAAGGATGTCTGCAAAACATGATAAAGTGACATTAGCAGGTTGTTACCCAGATTGTGAATGCTCCAACGCTGGAAGTTTTTAAAAAGAAGTTGGATAATCATTTGTCTGAAGTGGTGTAGGGTTTCCTGCCTATAGCAGGGGGTTGGACTAGAAGACCTCCAAGGTCCCTTCCAACTCTGTTATTCTATTCTGTTCTATTGCACATGTGAACTCTACATGAGCAGAGAAAGACAGAATATAAGTGATTAAAAAAATCACACTATGAGATTGAAAGCAATAAAAAAAACTACCGTCTTTCTTCATTCTCTCACTCATTCATTCATTACCACTTTCATACATCCAACATTATAATCTGAATGTTGAACATTAATCCAGAAATTACACACACAACACACTTTTCAAGTTTTTTGAAAAAAAAATCTATGGATAGAAGATGAAGACACAAGAAACTTTTTCTCCATTTATTGCTGTTGAGATCACATAGGTGTCAAAAGATGCCAGACTGAGCTATATTTTGGAGAAATGTATCATGCACACAGCATCTTTATGCCCTGTGTTTTACTCCTTGAAGAATAATTGCTTCTAAAATAGGAAATAATTAGCAACAATCATCCACGTTCAAAAACAAATGAGGAATAATTAGCTTAAACATCTATCCAAGTTCAAAAACTTTGTAAGTTTATTTTTAACACGTATAGAGACAGGCAAGAGACATGTTACAAAGAGAAAAATGACTCCATCTTATTACATATAATTCTAACAGTTTGAATTTAGACAGGAAGACAGAGAGTGGGATTAAAATTTTCCAAATAACAAGTGAAAGGAAACACAGCGGAAATTCCAGGGCATGGCATTGATACAAATTGTGGGCTGGGAGCAAAAATAAATGTATGCCACTAACAGGAGCACAAACATGCCTTGATAAACATTTATAGAGGATATATGTCCTCATGAGCTTGCCTCCATTTCATCCCTAATGTCATCTCCCTGGCCAATGGAGGTACCCTAAACTGCTGTTCTAGTTTTTAAAATAGTGTTCTTCCCCTCGTCCTGGTATAATTTATATCATGCAACATGCAGAATATAAAATAAAAGAGTTGGCGGGACCTGGGAGGTTTTCTCCTCCAACCTTCAGCTGAAGCCATTCATTGCCTGTCTTGCCATTCCCTTGAGAACATTACCAGTTTAGGGTACATGGAAACTGGAATGACAAGATTTCCCTCCCTTCTTTAGTCTAAGTGGCAGGTCACCAGCACAGAAGAAAGATGTGGGGAGAAATCGAAACAGAGGATCCAAAGCACCTCACAACCCTTCCAGTTTATCGATAAGCTGTCACTTCGGCTATTTCTGGACATGAGTGTAACAATCTTCTGGAAAACCACTTAATTGTGCTCAAAAGTAGCCTGGCACAAATTGGTAAAGTAAAGAAAAGATGCAGGACAGAACAGGACATGTAACAGAAGATTCTATCTAGTTTCACTCAGCACCAGCAACTTTATACTCAGAAACTTGAAAAACAGCTAAATCCCAGCTAAATGGGCACCCACCCATAATCTCCCAAGCACATCCATCACAGATGCGTGACAGGGATTGTTGGCTGTTTTCCCTGCTGTCAGGTAATGCTACGCAGGAGGAAAAAGCAGCCAGGAGAGTCCACCTGTGCTGTCCAGAGAGTTTATAGTTAATTGGGAATTGGGATCCATTTGCTTTCTCCCATTCGCCAGCCTCATCACTCATGTAGAATGGAGCTCACTTATGAAGGCATACATTTCTGCCAACAAAAGGCATGAATATGAATGCAGCCATGGGGAAGAGCCCCTCAAGTGGAAACAACAGAATGTGCATAATTATAATTATCATTGCCAGAAAGGATGACCAAAAATAACCCCCACTCCATGTCAATATGGACACAATGTGTTTCAAAAATTATTGTGGGCATAGTTCAACTACTTCAAAGATTGAGTTCTTCTTCTGTCAGCAAAGTCGGTTAGGAGTGAATTAAGAAGAGCAAATAGCCTGAATCAATCCAAATAAATGGAAATAATTTTTGGACAATTCCTCTGACTATCATCAGTGCAACCACTCACAAGATAAGTATGCATATGGGACATACAAACCTGCTTCCCAGGAAACTGATGCAGCTCTATCCAATAGAAAAATAGTAACTGATCTATACCCCATCTTTATTATTTGTATAAATAATTCAAGGTGGTTATTTATTTAGCATATGAAGAGAACATGACAGAAGAGAAGTAGACATATATTACACAGCCTATATAATTATAAGTAAAATGTCTATGAGGGTATGGCAGTGGCCTCATAACTGAATGTCCAATTCTGCCATTCGGGCGATCGCCTCTGCAATTGCTTCATAGATCTAGGGAACAATCTTGCACAATATGTCGAATAGTTTCAGGGGTGGGCTGCTGGGGCCTTGCAGGGGTTCAGAAGAGCCCCTAGCTAAGGTTCTGTGCAGTTCAGAGAACCCCCAAATCTCACTCCTGGCTGGCTTCACCCACACCACCTCACCCCTCCCAGAAGTCCCCACAGGGCCCGTTTTGGATGCAGGTAAGTGCAAGGCAAACATGAAGACTCAAGGAGGGTGAAAAATGGGCCTCCCAGAAGTTTGAGAAAGCCAGAAATGGGCCATTTCCAGGTTCCAGAGAGCCTCCGGAGCCCGGGAAGGCTGTTTTCGCCATCCCTGAGGCTCCAGGAAAGCCTCCGGAGCCCAGGGAGGGCAAAAACACACACACCATGCTGTTATGTCTCCCCTTTAATTACAGGTGAGCAAAATGAAATTCAGCAGTTCCAGAAATATCACAAACCAAAAAACAAACCCCCACAAGAGAACTATTGAGGTATTCCAATCCTCAATAGTAAATCCACACTCTGTCCAGCAATCCTGACGTGGCAATAATTCTCAAAGCATCAAAGAGTTCTCGTCGTGTTTTCACTCCCATTAATCACTTTGCTTCTGGCGAATTTCACCAGCCCAGCCGTTTCCTTTTATCCTCTTATGGAGCGTGTTAATTTCCCTAATTAGTCACTGGCTCGACGCCTCCTTCCTAATTGAGTTTGACATCTTAATCTACATCTATTCCTTACATCGAGCCAGGATCTCTCAAAGTTCTCTTCTTCGCTGGAAAACTCTCGCATGTTTTCCTTGTTAGCTATTCCCGGCTGCTGCTCAGAGGAAGAATTAGAGAAGGTCAAAGGTCCTGACATCTCCACTAACTCAGGTTCATCTCTCCTTGTTAAATCCATTTCCTCATCCTGGCTAACATCCAAGTCACTTAGCAATGCCAGCTCATATTTCGCTGCCCTATCCTCTTCGCTTGAACTCGCATCTGTCAAAGGAGCAGATTCCAATCCCGGAGTCACAACACCATGCTATTGTGCAGGAGGCCAATTAGGCCACACCCACCATGGCCATGCCCACCAGCAACCAGGCAGAGAATCCCTTGCTAAAAATGTTGAAGCCCACCCTTGAATAGTTTGCACATCAGCATCACAACTGCAACAAGGGGAATCTTTCCATCTTGACTGAAATAGGGCAGAGGCCCTTCTTCCAGTATCACACCTAATTCTTTTCAATTTCGATCAAGCAAAGAGAGGCAAGTCAAAACAGGTGGTTTGGTAGAGGGATCACTAATGATCAGACCACAAGACTATTCCCCTCTCCAGGTATTCTTGGGGTTAAACTGGTAGATGTTGAATGAATAGCTGTTTTTCAAGTGGGCCTTGTGATGGGCTATGCATTGTCTTGGTGAATAGGGAGAGCCTTGTTGTTTAGCATCCTTGACTGTACCCAAATGAGAACTTGGGTTGGTATGATATTGCTATGTACTGGTAACCAGTGCACAGGACTGGGATGCAATGTGCCAGAGATGATACTCATTGTCTGGCAGAGTTGGATATTGACCATTTGGGTGTGGGCACTGTTAAGCCATATGTTGGCACAATATTCAGTTGTGGAATAAAGTGAAGCCAAGGGCAGCAATAGTCACCCAGGTCTGTAACATTCCTTAAGCTACACGTGGTCCCTGGGTGGTGCTAAATGGGAGAGAATGACCAGATGCAGCAGTACTGCCCTTACGGCCATCACAAACAGAAGTGCACAAAATCAAATTCAAAGTGGTGAACACACAAAATACTCCTGCCTCCTATTTTCCCTACCACAACAACCATGTGAAGTGAGTTATGCTGAGAGTGAGTGAGTGACTGGCTGAAAACCACCCAGTCAACTCTCATGCCTAAGGCAGGACTAGAACTCACATCTTGTGGCTTCTAGCCTGTTGCCTTAACCACTTACCAGGGGGGTCTTCAAACTTGACAGCTTTAAGACTTGTGGACTTCAACTCCCAGAATTCCTCCTCCAGTCATGTTGGCTCAGGAATTCTGGAAGTTGAAGTCCACAAGTGTTAAATTTGCCAAGTTTTAAGACCTTTACACTAGATCAAACTAGCTCTTATGATTACAAGACTGAAAACTTGCACTTATGATTGCAAGACTATTACGATATGTCATTATCCTGGCTTTCAAGACAAGAGTAGGAAACTTAAGCTTTTTAACTAGTTCCATATAGCCTTTGGAGTAATTTCAAATCCTTCCTTCCAAAGGAATCAGGCCACTCTTCTGATAAGTGTTCTCGTCTTTTCTTGTAGTTTGGAATAAAAAACAAATGGTGGAAACATAGTTCTACCCACTATGTTGCATTCAACAGATCTTCCCTCAGCTAAAGGCAGTCAAAGAGGGATTGTTTACCTCTTTTATAAGAGATTAACTCTTTTCTTTTGCATTTTGTATAAAGTAATTCCATGCCATTCCTATCCCAAGATCCTTGACGTTCAGCTTTTTAAATAATCTCCCAGCAGGATGCTCCCAAGCTTGAAAACTTGCTCTGACTTCAAATTCGTGATTTGTTCCTTTTCCCAATGGAACAGCCATTGCCAACTCACCTCCCCTTGTTTAATGTATTGAGTGCCTCTTTGAAGATTTCTTCTCACAGTTGCTGATTAAAACAATGTCAGCTCACCAAAGTACACTGCAAAATGATCAGTTCGGCTTCAGGCCTATGCATCCTTTGGTTCTTTATGGGAGACAAAAGGAAGAAAGCTAGGAAGAACAGGCAAGGGTGAGGAAAGAGATCTTTCACTTACAGGAACTCTTGGCTAAATGGCAAAGAATCCCCTAGTATGTAAATGTGTAGTTCTTTAACCAACAGAATCCACAGGATGCCCTCTCTGCCTGCCTGGGTGGGATTGGTCGATGGGATGAGGTGGTTCTTTGAGTAACCCAAATCTGTGGGGACAGGCTTCAAAAGCGATAAACAATACCTTGAATTGGATCTGGAAGCAAATTGACACCCAATGTAACTTGCATAGCAAAGATGTTACATGAGCAACCCTAGGGGTGCCCAGAACTATTCATGCCATTATATTCTGCACCAGTTGTAGCTCCTGGATAGCCTCCCATAGAGTGCATTGCAGTAGTCCCTCCAGGAGGTGGGCATGAATGATTAAAAGGACAGCTTCTCAAATCAGGAAGGGGCATACCTGAAGTGGAACTGAGGCCTTCCAAGTCATAACTGCCCCCTGCTCCTCAAGCAGGAGTCATGAGTCCAAGAGGACTCCTTAGATTACGGTACCAGTTTCATCTGGGGCAATGCAACCCATCCAAGACCAAAGGTCAAGATACATTTGCTTTCATATGCAAAGTAGCCAAGAGGCTGCTGGCTATGATTCCATAAAGGATCCCATCAAAAACAAACAAATAAGTTCAAGCCAATGTAAAAGAAAAATAAAACTTTCAATCAGCAGGAGGAAAACATTGAATCACATTGAATTTGTGATGGGAGGGCAGTGAGTAAATGTGAGATATACATTTCCTCAGTTCCTGCCTTCAAATAATTGCTGTCTTCCTCCAGAGACAGCAATCAGCCTTTATGAACCAGCAAGGGATGGAGATTACAGTGGCTAAGATTTAAGCTAAGAACTAACAGTTCTCAAGCCAGTGCTAGTAGCTGTATTAATCCCTTGACAGCTGCTCAGAGTCAAGTTTGGGTCATACTATGTAAAGTTCAGGGAAGGAAATTAAAAACTACAGGTCTGAATCACTCTGAATAGAAGAAGCACATTCACATTGGATGTGGGCAATCCTCGGTCTCCTTTGGCATCACTCTTGTCTGAGCTAAAGGTTCTAATAAAGACAAGACCCTACTTCTGAGGCTACTACTATCCAATAGCCAAGTTAAGACATGTAAAATCAGGAGGGTCCTAGTCAGTGGTGGGGATTCAAAAATTTTTTACTACCGGTTATGTAGGCGTGGTTTAGTGAGTGTGGTGTGGCTTGGTGGGCATGGCGTGGCTTGGTGGATGTGGCAGGGGAAGGATACTATAAAATCTCCATTCCCACTCCATCCAGGGGAAGGATACTGCAAAATCCCATTCCCTCCCCACCCCACTAACCTACTTTCCAGTTCCGTTCTCCTGTGCAGGGCAACAAAAGAAGACCCAGTCGATCAGTCGGGACTCGGGAGGCAGAGAATAGATGGGGGCAGGGCCAGTCAGAGGTGGTATTTGCCGGTTCTCTGAACTACTCAATATTTCTACTACTGGTTCTCTAGAACTGGTCAGAACCTGCTGAATACCACCACCACCCCCGGTCCTAGTCAGCAATAGTATAATAGGTTGCTTTTGGTTATATCGTCACCCCCAGGGCATCAAAAATGCAAAATGATAGCTATGGCCATGCTATCAAAGCATGAAGCAGATACCCCCCAAAACTCATTCTAAATCATACACAAAATAGTACAGGATATCCTGTTTGGCCAGGATTGACTAGAGGCCAAGGCACAAGATCAAAAAGTCTTGTCAAATAATTTAAGTTATATTATCAAGAAACATTCTCCGGTTGTCTTAACTTTCATTCTTTAGTAATATATTCTATTATGTATACAGATTAGTTTTTGTGCAAGAAATGCACATCTATGCTGCCACCTTGTGTAAATGTGGAGTTCAAGCAAGACGAAGCAATGCACTGAAATAACTTCAAAGCTGGATTAGTTGTCAAAAACAAAACCAGAGCCTCGGACATCCATCAAACACTTACCTAAACACTTTTTACTTGCGCCTTCTCTGTAGAGAATTGTTATAATGTTTGTTTATAATGCGTGTAAGTCTTGTCACAGTGCCCTAAAAAATAATATCACTCTATACAGCACTTGTAGGACCAATAAGATTTTGAACATTGTATTTAAAATGCTATTGTTACTCAAAAACATTGTTACTCATATCTTTCTTTAGATGAGAAAGAGAGTCACAGAATGAGACTGAAAGATTTCAAGGTCTGCTATTCAAAATACTTATTTAAGGGTGTACATTTTTTAATGCATCCCAACTCCTGACAGCTACTATAACTATTACAACTATTAAAATTCGGTTCTGGTTATTACTTAATGGGAATTAGCCATTACCTCCTACTATTTTCCAGAAAGCATGACAAGCTTTGCATATAAATGTAATAAATAAATAAAACTTGATAAGGCAGGCAGTTGAGTCTTCCTTAGGCATTATCAATGGAATAGCATTTATCAGAACTAAAGACACATAGTCCTACACCCTCTCACACATTTTCTTGCACCCGCAATATGTGTTGCCTGAAGCACCCATCTCTCTCTCTACTTTATCACAGCAGGTTAACCTGCCACCCTTGAAATATTCAAAATGTCAATTGAGAATGTAGGGCTAACCTGGCAGCTCATAACTGAACAATGAATTCATTCGTATAATGAATTATTATATGAATAATATAAAAGCATGCAACTGAATTTTAGTTTTATATTAATCATTCATTGCAGTAGCCTGAATCTGTTGTTGAACTGAAATGTTATAAGAAATAAAATATTTGAGTACTCCAGCAACTTTGCACATTCAGAACAGTGGTGGTGTTCAATTTTTTTCACTACCGGTTCTGTAGGCGTGGCTTGTTGGGCATGGCAGGGGAAAGATACTGCAAAATCCCATTCCTTCTCCACCCCACTAACCTGCTTTCCAGCTCCATTCCCTGTGCAGGGCAACCAAAAGAGACCCAGCCAATCAGCTGGGACTCAATGGGAAGCAGAGAAGAGATGGAGTTGGCAGGGCCAGTCAGAGGCGGGATTTGCTGGTTCTACTCAAAATTTCCACTACCGGTTCTTCAGAACCTGTCAGAACCGGCTAAATACCACCTCTGATTCAGAACTTAAAAATCAAGCAAATTAACTTGTTTGATTTTGATCCTATTACCGTGTTTCTCCAACAATACGACCTCCCCCAATAGGAAGACCCAGCATGTTTTCTAGACATAAAATGAAATTAAGCCCCTCCCCCCAAATTTAGGCCTATTTTAAAACATGAAAAATGGGGAGAAGGGTGAGGGGCTTGTAGTTAGGAGCGCCCCGCGGGCAGCAATTCCTCGCCACCAGCTGCTCCTAATGGGCAATCATGGCAGAGCATGGAGAGCTCCCTACTCCTGCCAAGCACCTTTGCGGCAGACCCAAGACCTTCAGCGCCTGCCACTGTTGATTTCCCTTTTGCCCATGCCACCGCCGCGTTTGGAGCTGCCACTTCCACATTTGGAGTACCACTGCTGTTTGGAGCACTGCTGCTGTTTGGAGCTGCCGCTTCCGCGTTTGGAACCCCACTGCTGTTTGGAGCACTGCCATTGTTTGGAGTTGCCATGTCTGCATTTGGAGCACCACCGCTATTTGGAGTGCCGCTGCCACTCCAAACACGGCGACAGCTCCAAACATGGGAATAGCAGCTCCAAACATGACGGCAGCGCTCCAAGTGGCGGCAGCGCTCCAAATGGCAGTGGCACTCCAAACACGGAAGCAGCTGCTCCAAATGTGGTGGCGGTGCTCCAAATGGTGGCGGCATTCCAAATGGCAGCGGCACTCCAAACACGGAAGCAGCAGCTCCAAACGTGGCGGTGGAATGGGCAGAAGGGAAAGTAACAGCGGTGGGTGCCAAAGGTCTTGGGTCTGCACCAAAGGTGTTTGGTAGGAGTAGGGAGCTCTCTGCGCTTCGCCATGATCACCCATTAGGAGTGGCTGGTGGCGAGGCTGCCCGCAGGGCGCTCTAGATGAGGATGCAAGGGGGAAAATTAAATCACCCCCGAAAAGACGGCCTAGCCGTTTTTTCAGGGCTCAAAAAAAATAAGACCTGGCCTTATTTTATGAGAAACACGGTACATATTTTCTTAGCTTCTTAGAACTTTATACTTTATTATTTACATTGATTGCTTATTTAATAACCTAAGACTATGACAGAATGCTGTATCTTATGATTTATGATGTTTGTATTTTATGATTTATGATCATGATTTATCACTTGTTAATGTATGTACAATGAGAGCTTATGAACTGGAGACAAATTCACACTTGGCCAATAAATAATTATATTCTTTTCTATTAAACTGGCTAATTATTAAAAACCAACAGGCAGGATGCATTCATTGGAGTTGTTTTGGTGTCTCCTCTTTGCTCTAAACAGGGTTATATTTAAACTAGGAAAATCAGAAATCATTTCCAGGTGGAACAGTTTTTTGAATTGGTCCACAAACCAGTTTTCACTTTCCAGTCTGAACCTCATGGCCCAGATGATGGTGGTATTATCCATACACAAATGATCAAAGGTTAGAAGCAGCTCCTCCAGGTAAGGGTGGTTGTATACAACATCAGCAGCCAATATGTAGTCAAACTGAGATGAAGATCTGGGGAAATTCTTCTCCAGGTCCACCCCCCAGACCAACGCTTTCACCTGAGGCTCATGTTTGCATTTCAGTTTTGTGTTTCTGAGGAGATTGTAATGAAGGTTTCCTAGCACTTCAGGCAAGTCAGTGGAAACCACATGCGCACCTGTGACAAAAGGAACCACAATATTATTTATGGAGGAGAGTTGACGAAACTAGTGCAAATTCTTTTTATAATTCCCTGTGGCATAAGTAAAAATGATGAACTGTGGCCCACTGCAGGAAATACAATGCTTTTATGTGTTCTCCAATTCCTTACTTGATGAAATTCCAGACCAGTTTTGGATTATACATTTGTAATATTTATTTAGCTTACAACCGTAAGCAGAGCAAACTTAAGCAGAAAGACTCTCTCTCTCTGGTAATATGACACTCCAAAACTGTACATTAAGTTTGTCGGCTGAATGAATCAATATGGGCTTATGGTCATATTGCCAAATTAGTCGAAAAGCTCACTAGATAACTTCAGACCACTTACCACAGGCTCTTCCATGTAACAGGACTAAACTGCTACTATCCAAGGAGTTTGAACAGGGCTGCAGTGAGGTTCATGGTAGAGCTTCATGGGAATAAAGCCCATTGCTCCCCATACTAGAATTTGATCCACATCAGCCCAAGTACAAACACCTAAGCAGTTTACTTTAGAAACTGATGAACCCCACAAATACTAATTTCAAGATTGGTATCTTATTCAAGGAGACTTTACCCTGAGAACAAATCAATTTTTCCTCTGTTTTTCCACCTGTTTTATGTCCTTCAAGATACCAGTAACACATGTGCTATTTTTAAAATGAAGACCACAGCAGGAGATGCTTCCACTTACCAAGCAAGCTGGCTACTATAGACACGAGGCCTGTTCCAGCTCCAATTTCAACCACATTTTTGTCAACCAAGTTACAAAGCTCCACATTTGTTTCCAAAAAATAGCAGAGAACAAGAGCCTGAGAATGAAAAAGAACAAATTGTCAAATTTGAATAAGAATAAATTGGCAATTGGCAATTCTGAAAAAGAATAATGAAACAATGCCTTTAGCTCCACAAAGCCACCCTTTAATTACTGTAAAGTAACAAAGAGGAGAAACTTCAGTTTATATGAACAAAAGTATCTCTTGACACACAAAAATATGTATGAAAAGCATGAATCTTAGGAAGTTAGTGAAATATTCAGAAGTTCAAGATTGTTTTATATGAACTGATTTTAGACAATTGGCTACTCTAGGGTTTTTCAGATTATTTGGATTATAATGCTCCATCATATCTTAATCAACATGCCAGGGGACGGTGAGATTTGCAGCCCTGCTCTAAACTATAAAACTCCTGTATTGTCTTCCACAATTAATTACAAGGGGAGTTTATCTGGCCTGTTTAGCAAAGGGTCTTCTAGCGTGATGCAATTAATTCCTGACTATGTCTATTCTAAACCTTGCCAACATTGTTATTGGTGCCATTCTGGATAGCCAGCATGCTACTACCAAAAATGGAAACTAGGAACAATGTATTTCACTTTTCATCCAAAGCTGAAGAAGCTTCTTGGATCAGAAGCAAAACGTCTTCAAAAAAAAAAAAAGGAAGGTCCAGTTATCCCTGGAAAAAGCACCTTTGGGGCAACCATGACCTGGAAGACTGAGAATCTCCATAATATTTAGGAATAATATAGTGCTCAGAATTAAAATGGGGCAAAACAGACATACCATGGGAAGGGTTTAAAACTGCAGTTCTTGAGATTAATTTTTCTCCTTTTTCTTTAAATAAAATGCAATGTGAACCACTAATTTCTATAAGACAATGGAACTGTCTCCATCCATTATCATTCCATCTAGCTGAATCATGGGTAGCAAAATACCCATGAACCAGGATCAAAGGTCTTTTAACCTTAAGACAACTGCTAATGAGCTAATTGCTACTATGTATTTTTGTTTCATTCTTTTTTCATCTCTTTGTTTCAACTGTACACTTTAGTAATTAGCAGGTGAACATTTGCTTTGAAATAACATCTTTTACCCTTGATAGCCAACATTTTTAAATTACAATATAAATGTCACACAATACATTATTTTCAGATTCTGATATCTTCTTTAATAAAATGTTTAGGATCATACAAACCCATTGCACGAGTTGTTTGTGCAGGATTGGAACAAAGGCCTATTTAAATCAGGTTGAATTTCCAGAATAATGAACCAAATGTCTATTGGAAGCCCTAGTAAAATATACTATAAAGACAATTACCATTTTAATATCAGACACTTCTAACAGTCTGGGTACATCTCTATGTGCCTAGCCCCCTGCTTTTACAATCTGAATGATGTGTAGAAGTTAAAGTTTGGAGCAAACTGGTAGAAAATGATATTATCTAGTTGCAAAGGGCTGTAATTGGATGAAGTTGGAATCAAATGGGGTTAAAAACTTCTAGAAAAAACAAATAGAAGATGAGATTAAGAAGAAATGAACTGTTGCTGCAAACAAAAAGTAGGACAACTTGGAGCCAGTGAAAGAATATAGAATTGGAAACTTCTTGATTAGGAAGTTGCCCCAAAGGGTAAACTAGCATAAAAAATAGTCAGCAATTAGAAAACTGTAACAATCATCTGAAAAGGTGGAACTGGAGAAGAACTGAAGAAGTTTAGTCTAGAAGGTTACTCTAGAAAGGAGAGCTTAAGGAGAATAAGACTAGAAAAAGGGCTACTTGAAGAGTAAATAAGAGATAAGGAGTGGGGTGGAGTACAAGGCTTCTCTCCCTGCGGCATTCTGCTCAGCTGGGGCTCCATCCTTGCAAGTGTATTTGGAAGTACAGATAAATAATAATAAAAGCAATAAGGGTAGGGTAGAATAGAGTAGAGTAAGGTAGAGTGAGGTGAGGTGAGGAGGAGGAGGAGGAGGAGGAGGAGGAGGAGGAGAGGAGAGGAGAGGAGAGGAGAGGAGAGGAGAGGAGAGGAGAGGAGAGGAGAGGAGAGGAGAGGAGAGGAGAGGAGAGGAGAAAAAGAGTTCTGTCAATAGAAAGATAGGGAAAATCTGGTGGATATTAACCAACAAGGAAAAAGTCTAGTGCAGAAAAATTGAGACCTCAAGAGCCAAAAGGAGAAGTGGACAGAGTCAAACAGGCCAGAGGAGAGGAGATCTAACCCAAAAGAAGTACTCACACAGTGAGATTTGGATGTTACTGTACGATATTAGCATACTCCGAAACCCTCGCACCCGATTGGTCCAGACCAGCGGAGACCTGATTGGTCGACAGGTCGGCCGTGATTGGAGCACTGGGAATCTACCGTGATTGGCTGTGCCGATCGCAGGAGATTCAAAGTGCTGCTATTGGCTGCCGAGCTGTGAGCCAGCCCTATATGAAGGGCTGCCGCGGCTCGCATTCCCAGACCTTTACCTATACCTAATAAAGACCTGAACTCACGTAAATGGTCTCGCGTCTCTGTCGAACCAATCCGCCCCAGATCTAACACTGGCGACGAGGGTGGGATCGTGAGACAAAGAGACCATCCAGCACGTGGCGAGGTGGCACGCAGAAGCAAGCAGAATGGCCGGAATCAACTCACCACCCGCTCCTTTCAACCCTGCTACTGAGGACTGGGAATCCTACACCGATAGGTTCCAAATGTTCCTCAAGAGTAGCAACCTCAAGGACGCCAATGGCCACAAGAAACGAGCCATGTTCCTCACGCACTGCGGGCCCACAGTCTTCAAGATGGCCAAAGCCTTGGCCAAACCGATGGACGTCAAGGCGATGGAGTGGGACGATCTCGAGCCCCTGCTGCGGAACCACTACGCCCCCATAGTGCCCATCCTCATCCGGTGGCACGACTTCTACAGGTGGGATCAACACGAGGGCGAAGGGCTGGCTGACTTCATAGCGACACTACAGGATCTGGGGGGCCTGTGCGAGTTTGCCAACCTGAACGAGGCCCTGCGAGACTGCGTCGTCCTGGGACTCCGAGACCCTGTCCTCCAGAGCTGCATCATGGCAAAGGGAGACATCTCCCTCGCCAATGCCCTCACCAAAGCCGCTGCAGCAGAAGCGGCCAAGAAATCAGCGGCTCGGATGCGACAATCAAGCATCATGCCACAAACGGTGGCCGGAGAGGTGACGTCGACCCCCGAGAGGCGGCCAGCAACAGACCACACAACCACACACCACAGCGACATCGACTCCTTCTCAGAAACCGAAGACAAGGAGGAGGAGATCCACCGTCTCCAATCAGCGCAGGAGCGGCGGGAACCACGAGGTCGTAAGTCGAGGTTCCAGTATGCCGGGTGTGGCGGCGATCACCCCCGAGCAGACTCTCATTTTCTCGAAGCCATTTGCAAGCATTGTGAGAAACGGGGGCCCATCGCCAAAGTGTGCCGGAATAAAAAGCACTACAGCCCGCGACGATGAGACGCCAGCCCCTGACAGAGAAACAGCACCCCCACCAGGACCCGTGATCGCCAGATGGAGAACCACTGGAGCTGAGAAGGTCGGAACAGGCGGCTCCAGGAGACGAGACAGAGAGAGGAAATGCACCAGACTGTCGTCATCGGCCATTCCTCCACCAGCAACGCCAGGAAGGTATACGTGACGGTCGGGATAGAAGACCAGCAATGCGACATGGAGGTGGACTCAGGGTCTTTCCTCTCAATGGTCTCCTGGCGCACACTCAAGCGCCTGGTCCCCACCATCCGCCGCCAAGAACTGGAAGACCAAACACTAACCCTCAAAGACTATCAGGGAAACTGAAGCCCTGTAGTCGGTAGAGGCCATTTTAAAGTCACCTTCAAGGGCCACACAGAAGTGCTACCCCTGATGATCGTCGATCAAGATCGGCCGAGCCTGTTGGGACTGCAGTG
The DNA here is from genome assembly GCA_033807585.1 of Hydrophis major. Taxonomy (NCBI): domain Eukaryota; kingdom Metazoa; phylum Chordata; class Lepidosauria; order Squamata; family Elapidae; genus Hydrophis; species Hydrophis major. The sequence goes on along the minus strand of CM066332.1, from coordinate 32,512,207 downwards.
GTTCGCACACCTGGGCATCGAAGTAACAGACATACACCACATCGGAGAGGCAGACTGGGAAGCGACGCTCGTGAAGGACTTCTGGGAAGTCTTCGATGACCATTTAGGCAAGTACCGGGGGTCCCCTATCTCATTTAATATAGACCCAAGCATCGCGCCAATCCGCCTTAAGCCCAGGCGAGTGCCCTTTGCACTCAAGCCCAAGATCGATGAGTAACTCGATAAGCTCATCACGCAAGGGGTGCTGGAACCGATCGATCATGCCCGGTGGGAGACCCCAATTGTCACCCCCATCAAGCCAGATGGGTCAGTGAGAATTTGTGGTGACTACAAGGCCACCCTAAACCATGCGCTCCAACGAAGCGCATACCCCGTCCCAGTAGTCCAGCATCTTCTGCACTCACTGGGGGGAGGCCGGATCTTCGCAAAGCTCGACCTGGTGCAAGCCTACCAGCAACTGCTGGTTGACGCCATGACAGCAGAGGCCCAAACCATTGTAATGCACCGAGGGGCTTTCCGCTGCAACTGGCTCCAGTTTGGAGTCAGCGTGGCACCTGGGGTCTTCCAAAGCCTTATGGAAAGACTCCTCCAGGGAATAGAAGGGGTGGTGCCCAACTTTGATGACGTCTTGGTGGCCGTGGAAAATGAGAAACAACTAGAAGCCAGGTTGAGGGAGGTACTGCAGAAGTTCAGAGACTCGGGACTTAAAGTCAAGAAAGGGAAGTGCCAGCTACGGGCCGAAAGGGTCGAATTTCTGGGGTACCTCCTAGACAAACAAGGGATTCACCCCACAGAAAAGAAACTGAGAGCCATAAGGGAAGCACCGCGACCAAAAAACAAAATGGAATTACAGGCTTACTCCAACTGGCTGGAGGTAAACACTATGAAGTCAACCACGACGGAGGCGGTGATAAGGAAACTGAGCAAACTTTTTGCTATGTACGGCCTGCCAGACGTAATAGTGTCGAACAACGGGCCCCAGTTCACCGCACTAGCATTTGAACAATTTCTGGCAGGCCAAGGGATACGCCATGGATTAACCGCACCGGCAAACCCGTCGGTGAATGGACGGGCGGAACACATGGTCCAATACACCAAGAAAGCCATCCAGAAAATAGAAACAGCCAACATACAGGACAAAATCAATAAAATGCTCCTCATTCAACACATTACACCTAGCGCAACCACAAATAAAAGCCCGGCAGAACTAATGATGGGCTGGAAACTATGCTCTACACTAGACAGAATGCACCCAACATATAACCCAGACAAACCCCCAGGTTCCTCCAGCAAACACAGAACATTCAACATAGGGGACCCAGTATACGCCAAAAATCTCACAGGAGAACCACTCTGGGTGCCAGGAACAATCACCCAGATAACCGGGCCCCTATCATACCAATTGGAAACTAGCGACGGGAAAAACTGGAAACGGCACATAAACCAACTTAGGTCAAGAATAGCCGCCACAACCAGCTAGACACCCAAACAAGAAACTAGAAGGGGGGGGGGAATCGGTAAGCGATAGAGAAAGACCCGAAGGGAACCAACTAATGCAAGCAGAACACCCCCCCACCCAGAATAAATAAACCAATAAACCGATGCTATTCACCTGTAGACACAGGACCAATGGAGCACGAAACCCCAGGGTCTTCACCTGGAAGGAGCAGCCAAACCAGCTCACCCGGCCAGGAAAAACCAAGCGGGAGCAGAAGCAGCAGCTCAACCAGCCCAGGAGAACCGGGAGGGAGCTACCAAGAAAGGCCCAGCTCAACGTTCCAGGCGGTTCCATCCCAAGGAACCGGAGCGACAGAGGAGGCATCCGAACCGGTCGACGACCACACCAGAACTGAACCACGCAGGTCCAAGGAGGCAGGGGAAAAGCCCCGCCTACCTATGCGACTACATCACTACGCACTGCAGGACGAAACCAAGAGGGGAGGGGTGTACGATATTAGCATACTCCGAAACCCTCGCACCTGATTGGTCCGGACCAGCGGAGACCTGATTGGTCAACAGGTCGGCCGTGATTGGAGCACTGGGAATCTACCGTGATTGGCTGTGCCAATCGCGGGAGATTCAAAGTGCTGCCATTGGCTGCTGAGCCGCGAGCCAGCCCTATATGAAGGGCTGCTGCGGCTCGCATTCCCAGACCTTTACCTATACCTAATAAAGAGCTGAACTCACGTAAATGGTCTCGCGTCTCTGTCGAACCGATCTGCCCCAGATCTAACAGTTACAACAGAATTAAGTATCATCTAATGAATGATAGATGGTTAAATACTTCTGAAAATGCAACATGGGAATGGCCTACTTTTAAATTTGAAATATAGGCAACGGTCATAAAAAGTAATGTAGAGCAAATAAAATATAGAATCTGGACTGAAACTGCCTAGGAGCATTACTGATAAAAAAAAAAAAAAAGAGTAGGGTTATGCTTTTAATAAATCTGAGATAATTTAATGCTTCTGACTTCTGGTAAATTACATTGCTAAAAGATTCCCTTTTGATCCGTGAATATTAAATCTGCCCAAGAATACAGATGTGGAAGTCCTAATCTTATATATTCCACTGTGTGTGAACTTTCCACATTTATATTTTTGTGCATTATGTTTTTCAATTTTACACAAAAAATCCAAATACATGTAGTGCTTGTTTAGCAATCAGAGTGGGGATCAGCAATTCTGTGACACATGTTTGGATCATTCACTCCAGCACTGAGATAATTAGCAGGAAGAGATTTAATGGTTATATTTACATTCATTGGAGAGGAAGGGACAACATGAGAGCAATGAAGTACACAATGGGAAATATACATCAAAAAAAATGTGTTAGCATCATCTGCTTGCCTAGTAGGCTTGGCAAACAGCTGGCACTTACTCATTCCTTTTGAGGTGTATTTCCCATTGTGTGCCTGTTTACTCCATTTTAATCCCTTCCTCTCCGATTTATCTGCTCTGGGAGGAGAAAAAAAAAAGGTCAGGCCCAGAAGAGATTGCTTTTTTAGGCAATCTCTCACACTGCAAGAAGGGTAAAAGAGGAAAAGGCAGGTCAGGCACAAGATATGTATGAAATGATTGTAATGTGAAACATGTGACAGAGAGAGAGAGAGAGAGAGAGTACAAAGGTCATAAACATGCACCTTGGTTGCAAAGGGTTGGGCTTTGTTTTTGTTTTTGCATCCTTATAGTTTCAAATGATCATCCCATGAGGTATTTGATAAGCAAGGTCTACCTGTATTTCATATCATTTTCCTTGTGGCCTTAGGGTAGGTGATCAGAAATACCATGCCACGCAAGCGAACTAATGCAGGAAAGACAAGAGTCCATCCTGGTCAGCCAACTTGCTTGCTTCCTGTACTAACTGCTCTTAGCCCAAAACTAAATCAGAAATTCAGCGGATTGATAGAGGGAAGACAGTCCCCCCTGCATTAACCAGAGGGAAGTAAGGTAAGCTAATGACTATGATGGCCTTATTTCCAAGGCAGATGTAGGCGAATGGAATATGCTGCTGTACTTTGTTTCAGATACCAAAGCCAATAATATTGCATGACAACAATACCGAAGGCCAAACCACAGCTCCATAACTGTCTGTAGCTTCTGTAATCTTGATCCTGTGGCCAGCAAAATTGAATTCTTCCCAAGTGTAGGTGGTTATCAAAGAGGGACAGAAATATCGTCCCATGATCTCTGCAACTATGTCTTCATCTCCATTTTGTCCTAATTTAAAATAATAACAAGCATGTAACAATGACAGTGACAAAAAGAATAACAGACATTTTAAAAATAGTAATGGCAGATATCCCTTTTAAATAACAAAATATTTATTTTATGTCAGTGCTGGTAAAGGATTCCCCACAATAACAATTTTAATGTATTTGTAGATATTATGCAGATATTCATAAAATTGTAATAACATAACTTCCTTTGTAGTTCAGCAACAATGAAATAAAAAGTTTACCACAGTAGTAACAAGATGAATCTTCATAATTAGAAGACAGATATGGATCTTGGACAATTGGCTCACTTCACCCTGTCCCCCTTACCACAGCTGACCCACCATGGGCGTTCATCCTCAGCTGGCCCTCTACTAGCTCTCACCCCCGCACTCCTCTCCCTCCCCCTCATCTTGAACTATTGGTCGAGGGACACTTGTTCTGAGCCAATTCACAGTGCGGGACAATTAGCTGCACATCCAGGCAACCAATCCCCACACTGAGCAGTGGGTCTCTGCCTTCTCATTGGATGCAATCCTGCCAGCTTGGCTTTCTGAAATGCTCAAGTTCCTTCTCTGGCATTGGGCAGACATTTGACAGGGGAGGAGGGAAAGACATAGCCTTGATGGGAAACTTTTCAGGTCCTCACCGAGCACGGAGATGGTGTGGGGTGTGGAGGGGGGGAGAAAACATTGTGGAGAATTGGGGTGAGGGGGCTCCAATCTCTTCACTGAAAAGCTGGTCTCAGGCAGGGAACGGCTGCCATCTGTAGCACACAGGTCCAGATTGGGCATGATCAAGAAGACATGTGCCAATCACTTTAACTGTGCCCATTGAAGCTCTTTCACTCTTTAGAATGCAGCAGCAGAGGTGTCTGGAAAGAGAATGGGTGCCTGTAGCAGGTGAAGGATTCAGGGCAGCGCAAGGGTAGATGGGGTGACGGGTCCCTGAAGCTGCCTCTGCCAGCTGTTACAACTGGAGTTCCTAAGGGTGAAAGAGCTTCAATGGGAACAATTGACCCTGAGAGGTTTTCCAGCAAGGCAAAGAAAGTCACTCCCTCCTATCTATCCATAGTCCACCTCAGATGCCAGAGGAGAAATTTGAGCATTCAGAGTCGGTGGGACTGCATCCAAGGGGAAGGCAGAGAACAACCCCTTGGCATGCAGATTGGCAGTAGGATGCACAGCTAATTGTCCTGTGCTGCGAATTGGCCAGGGACAAGTGTCCCTCAGAAAGTCACCAAATGGGATAATTTGCAGAATATGTCCGAAATCCATCACTTGGGATGGATTTGGCAGAATTATGGCCATTTCAGCATTGTGACATCTTCCAATTGTACTTCTCAGAAACCTGTAAGTTGTGAAATACAAAAGAAGATTTATTTATTTTATTTTTATTTATTTTTTGTCAAAAGCTTACAATACAATAGAAATAAGGATAAACATAAGTTTAAATACGAGAAATAGGAACTAATAATTGGGGACAATAGGACAGGGACAGTAAGCACGATTGTGAGCTTATGCACGCCCCCTTACAGGCCTCTTAGGAATGGGGTGAGGTCAATAGAGGTTAGTTTGAGGGTAAAGGAATGGGGGTTTGAGCAGATGACAACAGAATCAGGTAGCGAGTTCCAGACATTGACCACTCTGTTGCTGAAATCGTACTTCCTGCAATTAAGTTTGGAGTGGTTTACATTAAGTTTATATATGGTTTACATTAAGTTTATGTGCTCTTGTGTTGTTGTGGTTAAAGCTGAAATATTAATTAACTGGTAAGACGTAACATATGATTTTGTCCAATCTTAGCAGGCGTAGTTCAAGGTTGTCTAAGATGGAAGAAGCTTATCCCCACCCTCCTTCCTGTTTCCCTTTGGCCCCTGTATCTAATTGGATGGCAGCAAGGCTCAACGAGCAAGGTAGAGCTGGCTTGAGAGCACTGGCAGTCACTGGGTGAGCCCTCTTTATCCCTGGAGGGAGGGGGTTCTTGGGAACACATCAGAAAAAGAATCAAGGGTGTAGTTTTCCTCACAGCTGATAGCTCCTTTGGTTCTTCCTTTCCCAGGCAAAGTGGAAGGCAATTCCTTGGGTCAGCTGTGAAGGGGATGAAGCTTCACTGGGACTCTCCTGAAGGGTCATGAAGCTTCACTGGGACTCTCCTGAGGGTCATGAGGGATAGAAAGAAGCACAAGTCTATATGGAATGAAGACTGACCTAACAAGTCATGGATTGTCTAGTTCACGTATGAACTACAAGCTGGTTTGCTTGTTAGACCAGTTGAATCTAGCTGGTCATTTAACCAGCATTGAATAGCTCAACTAATGAGTCAGGGGATAGAATTTGGGAAAGAAGCAGCTTTATGTAAAAATATTCCAAGTTTGAGCATGAGAACAGAAAAGTGGGGGAAGAAAAGCACTGGGAACCAGTAGTGACCTGCCACTCCTTTTCCGGTCAGAAAGACTTCTCATGAGCAAAAGATAAAGGTGAAAAGGTAGAAATATTGGTTCAATTAATTCAGAAGTATTAACTGTCGGTTAGTCTCCATATTTCCTATTTACAAACCTGAGAAATTAACACCATTTTTTTAAAAAAAAAAAATAGCAATATGTTATATATATAACATAGCAATATGTGGCAATATATAAAATAGCAATATGTGGCATGAATCAATTTTCAGATAAATTGCCTTGGGATGTTTTTATAAAAAAAAATAGTCATAATTTCATTTGCACATTGCAGAAATCAGATTATGATTGCAGGAAAGTATTTCTGTTCTAAAGGACTAAGAGATTTACTATTGCAAAAAAGAGAATTGATTACCAAGCTGGACAAATTTAAAATAAGACTAATGCTCTTGAACGCAAACAATGGCTAATAATCATTAGTTATATTTTCCCCAAAAATATGATCTACCCCAAAAACAAGCCCTAGCTTGACTTTCACACCTGCACCTAATATAAGCCCTACCCCCAAAATATGTTAAACCCCACCCACAGTCTTGTTGTATGAGGTGAGGTGAAGTGCAGGTGTAAAAATCAAGTTAGTGCAAGGGTGAGGGGAGAAGCTGCCCCTCACCCACTTACCTTAGGACTGCTGCAGCCAGGCCTCCCACGTTCCAACACCTGTCGCACCACAACCCAACTTCTTCTGCAGCCACTTGCAGCTGCTTGTGGGCAGACACCACATGGTGCATGGCACTGGTGCCGCCACTTGCATCAGGACGCTGCATGGCTTGTCACACCAGTGACGCTGCTCGTGGCAAAATGCCGCAAAAATTCATTGCTCCAGTGTCACCGCTCATGGCAGAATGCCACAAGCCTCGTTGCACTGGTGCCACCGCTCTTGCAAGCAACAGCACAACACAGCATGCAGCCTCCCTCTGTGAGCGGTGACACCAGCATGACGAGCCACACGGCAGACAGCTTCGAGCCGCTGCAAACAGCCGCAGAAGTCAAGCAGCAGCAAGACAGGAGTCGAGGCATAGGAGGCATGGCTATACTGAGGGAACACATTAGCCTTTGGACATATCTGGTGTAACTCTTCTTATACAAGAAACTGATCTTAGGGCAAATTTCAGCTTTTACGAGATGTTAAGAATTAGCTTCGAATGAACGATGCTTATCCTCTCAAATTAGTTTTGGTACAGTTGCAAGAAAACAATGAACATCAAGAGCATCATGCCCTCAAAGTCATGTAATCAAGTCATGACATGACTTGGAAGAATTCTCAGCCTGTCCAATTAGAGAAACCCTATATTGTGGCAAGGTGCTTATGTGATAGAGTTGGCTCCTTGGCCACATTCTTTTTCTAGATGGAAATGGCAAATGGCCTATACAGAAATTGGGCAAATTATTTTCCAAATATTATGCACTTAGAAATGTTTTCAATGGATTAAAAAAAAGTTCAATTTCAATGTAGGTCAGGCTGAAATGAAGGGAAATGACCCCTTTTCTGCATCATTTTCTAGTTAAAAATCATACCTATAACTTCTAATTTTCCTTCAAGTATTAATTTTTACTATATTGGAAAAATATAGACTGAACATTCTATACCTGATATGACTTGAAAAAAAATACCTATGGTCACTAGATAGCAGCCATGAGATAAAGAAACTTCCACATTTTTTTTACTGACATCTAGTGGTTATCTGAATTTCTAACTTTAGTCTGGTGTCATATTCATATAGCTTGGCTTTAAAGAGTTCCAGTTAAAGCTATTTTAGACCTCAACTAAGTCACCCTGATTGCCCTTTAAAATATATTTTTGATGCCCAATAAAAAACAGTCCTCACAGCAATGTAAATGTGAGATAGGTTGACGTGTGTGGTTTTGCAAAAGTTAAATTTTTGTTACCTCTCTCATATTACACACACACACACACATATACAGAGTTGGGAATAAATCCCCTTGAACTCAGTAAGATATGGTTCCATGTCTTGTACAATAGGGTACAATCAAGCAAATTTACGTTGATTGCTTTATAAGAGGAAACTGAGGATCAGAATAAATCACAGACACCAGGTTTTTTTCACATGAATATTTAAACCATCAATTTACAGCTTAGAATGTTAATATTTGTGCATATTCTATGCCATTTTATCAGATCCTATTAAAACCCTGTAAACTAATTTTCTAACTTATTAGATTGCTCATCCAAGCATTTTACTTATATAAATCTGTCTTCTTCTTTTTTCTTGTTTCTATTTTAAGGAAACTGAAACCCCTTACACGATGAGTCCCCGTTCACTATATCATCCTTCAGTAACTTTCATTCCTTTCTAATGTAATAATATTTTTTTTTTCCTCATCACTTCAACATACATTCTAAAAGCTGGATTTCTCTGGGCCATCATCCTAATGAAGTGAGAGATTTCAGCAAGTGAAAACATCCCTACTAAGGTGAAAGCAACATACCCTTTGCAACCACTGAAACAGGATACAAGGGTTATCGGATCAACCTTTTTTAAATATTGCCAAGGGACATGATATTCCTGCTAAGTCCCCAATGACCTGGGGACCTTAGTTGCTCTTTTCAAAAGAGTCCCTCATAAACATAAACCTAAACTTGAATGTATGCTATGATTCCAATGTTGATATGCTACCGGTTCGGCCTGGTTCAGCCGAACCAGTAGTAAAAAAAGCTGACGATCAGCTGAGAGGAGGAAAAAAATCCTCCAATCAGCTGAGAGGAAAACTAAGAGAAAGGTGCAGGATCGGCCCTCCCACTCACCTCTGCACTTTTCTCTTCTTTATCCTCTCAGCTGATTAGTGCTCCAGGTCTCCGCTGACGTGTGAAAAGCTGCGCGCCAGCATTAGGCAAAGCATGCCCACCAAGCCACGCCCACCAAACCAGTGATAAAACAATTTGAATCCCAGCACTGTATGATTCCATCTCTTTTCCCTGATCTAGCCAAATTACCAAAGAGCCAGCATGTTCTTAAGGGAGATTATATTGTTGGGCATGGATAGGTAATAGGTAATTCATTGAAGGAAGGGCAATATTTTTGCAACATATTAGTTGTTCATCTCTGTTATAATGCCATTTCCACAGCCCTGTTTAGGGTTTACTCTGTGCTACTCTGCTATTTCATTAATTTTGTCTCTATTCTCCTAATTGTCTCTTCCTGACAGTGGGTAGCAGTGATCATGGTACATGAATTTAGTACAGGTAGACCTTGACTTAGGACTGCAATTGAGCCCAAAATTTCTGCTGTTACGTGAGATAATTTTCAAATGGGTTTTGTCCCATTTTACAACTTTTCTTGCCACAGTTGAACACTGAAGTTGATGTTAGTAACCTGATTATTAAGTGGATCTGTGCCCCTAAAATATTTATTGTTGTGAATGAATAAATGTTAAAATAAAATTATCTTGAGCTTGAAGTCAAGTGCAGGGTTCTGGCCCTGCACTTCTGATTGGCTGTTAATGGCAAAATCGGATTGGTCCGTTCAGGAGAATCTGATTGGCCATTAACAGGCCATTTCCACTGGTTAATGGAGCTAGCGCTCCCGGATTGCTATTGGTTGAATAGTTAATAAGTTGCCTATATAAGGAAAGCTATAGCAGCCATCGAGTTGAGCTGTCACACCATGTAAATAAAGAGTTTGAAGTTCACTGCTTCTACCGGCTCATCTCCGTTATTCGCACCCATGCTCCAGACCTAACATTTATTTTATTTTATTTTAGAAAATTTATATAGCTGCCTACTCGCTCAAGGCAATTCTAGCAACTTACAGACAAAAAAACAATTATGATAACCCTGGGTGTGGCACAAAAGCAACAAAGTCACAAAAGTAGGCAAAGTCCCTTTAATACCTCCAATTTGACCCCCAATGTCCAGTTATCATTGGCTGGAGAATAAACTCTCCCAAGAATAGTTTTTAAAGGGAAGAAATTCAGTCCAAACCCAAAGTACATATAGATTATAAATAAAAACCAACACAAACCATGCTGCAGCAGTCAATGAGACAGGGCAGGATAAGGAATTGCAGACTTCAAAAGATAACAAAACACAGTTGGGAGGATGCCAGAACCCAGATAAGACTTGACAAACAAAGATAATTCACACTTTGCTTCCGGCAAGGTGCTGTGCGCAAACGTCCTTTTAAAATTTTGTTTTCCCAGCTGCAGCTAATGAAGGGAATCAGGGCCCTTTTCTCCCCCATAATCCACGTAACTCACATTACTCCCTTCTCCGTTCCTCTCTGCGTGCCCTAGGATGAAGAGCTGGTGGCCCTGGGTCTTCCTCTGAATGCACAGCCAGACTGTTCCCTTCCCCAATTTCTTCCACAGCCACTGGAGCCACATTCCCACTCCCTGTCAGTTGCTTGACCTCCCTCTCAGAATCAGATTCCAACAGGGATATGACAACAATGTAGAAGAAATTAAAATAATAACAAATAATAAAATAATATCCCTCACTCCTCCTTGGTGACAATACACACTCAAATCAGCCATTTAATGGGCTCCATCCCACTCTGGGTTCCTCAGGCCCACTGACAAAACCACGTCTTCAGGGATTTCCAAAAGAGTGGGGGCCAGGCTAATTTCTGGAGGAATGATGTTCCAGAGGGAGGGAGCCACCACGAAGAAGGCCTTTTTCTGGGTCTCACCAGATGTACCTCCTTAAGGGACATGATCCACAAAATTCCTTGCCTCTACTATATTCTATGATAATATCTTGAGAACATGGAAATGATGGGTGACTATAATGCAAAATTTTGTTTGGAAAGGCATTCTCTGACCTATACCATAGACATTAGCTGGAGGAGAATAGACAGCATCCTGGGAGGACCAGAGTGAGTCATAAGAACAATCTCACAATGTTCTCCTTTGTGATATCATTTAACGGTGAAATCTCTTTTTCATCAGTTTCATTTCTTGGTGATTTCATAGAAACATCCACATATTTTTTTTGGCAAAAACGAGAGTAGGTGATTAGTCTCATCTTCTACACTGTTTTTAGGTTTCCCCGCCTGGTATTCCCTGATAACTTTCTATCCAATACTAACCAGGCTTAGTTTCCAAGCCCAAAGATAAGCAGAAGCTATCATCCACAGGTAGTTCTCAACTTATGGTTGATCATATTATGACCTTTCAGAGTTATAACAACCTCAAAATGGCCATCATGAAGTTTTGTGCATGCCCGCCCCCCCAGCAGTTATATGACCTCATTTTGTGCATTTGGCCACCAATTAGCCTTTACAATTAGCCTTTACAACTAATTGCAGCAGCCCACAGTGAAATGACCACAATTTGCTGTGGGGGTTTGTTGCCACTTCCAGCAAAAAAACACATTTGGAAGCATGGATTTATTTAACAGCCACACCACTCATTAATAACTGCAGTGATTTGCATAACATTCACTGCAAAAATGTCAAAAAAATGGTTCAATTTACATGAGTGCCTCAACTTATGATCACAATGACTTATGACCGATTTCCAGTCTCAACTGTGGTTCTAACTTGATGATTACCTGCACTGAGAGATTACTATTTACCAGAATGTTGAAAATAATATATATTCATCTCAGAATGTCAACATGTGGTTATCAACTAAACCCAGTTTGTTTACCACTGTTGGTGGTTTTGTTGTAAGATCTGTTATATCACCAGTTAACAAATATGAAATATAGCAAGGTAGCCACAAGACCAGGTAGAAGAGTGGGTAATATTTACCTTTCTTATGGTCTGACTTTCTAGGTAGTTCATACTTTTCTTGAGAGGATTTTGAATCCATGTCATACAAAGTCCTGGTTTAACAATCCTATAAATGAAACCAAAAACACTATGTAATTATATAAGAAGTAATAATAATAGCCAATTTGATTCTATGAAAAAGTAGAGCACAAATTAGTATTAGACGATTAATAATAAAATGTATTGAAAGATCCTGCAAAACCAGAAATATCTACTTATTTCCTACTTGCAATCATTATCAGGACAATGAAGTGATTCATTCATATACCCAGCTCTCAATCCAGATAGAAGTGAATTAAGATTATTATTTTTTCTTTGTAAAATGTTGCCTGTCTTCTCCAAGGGGGGGGAATTTGTAACTGAACAGTAATTGTTAGAAATTTCTGAATCCAGTAAAGTTTTTATTTTAAGATGTGGATGCATTACTATCTTTTGTAAGACTAGCAGTACCACTTATTACATAAAACATTTACACTCACTGGATCCACTAGTCACACAGACACTAGCTGCATTGAATAAACCAAGATGGGTAAGGCTTAGTTGAACAGACTGCAGGCTAACTAGCTACCCATTTCTTGTCTATGCTCTCCAGTCTCAAAAGATGAAAGGAATCCTACATCAGAGGTCCCCAACCTGTGGACTGCAGTCCTCTAGTGGACCGTGAGGGATTTGCAACTGGGCTGTGGAAACTGTCGGTGAGCAAGCACGCATGCACATCCTCACATGTGAGCAGCAGGCAAGCCTGTGCACTTCATTTGAAGGATCTAAAGCCAAACGTTTTTATTCTTATGCAATAGTCATGTTGTACATTGTTATGTTTGTCCAACTGGCCTCAGAGTGGATATTGCACCATTTACACTCCAGATGACCTTTGGCTTATTTCATTGCTTGGAGCTCTTCAGAAAAGCAAGCTTAGGCTGCAGAAAAGGGGCATTTGGAAGCAACTTCATTCGTTTTGTCTTACCTTCTGAAATTCAGCTAAGACTTTGACTGACGTACACCAGGGAAGCATTTTCAGCTTTGCCTTCTGTTAAATTTCCCCAAACAATTCAAGTATTTGTTGCATTCCATAAAGCTCTGGGAGGACCATTTTGTTGGTCCTCCGTTTCCATTTATTCCATTAATACAGCAGAGCAAGTAGCAGGAAGTAGAGCATGTTTGCCAAATGCTTCTAAAAACACAACCACGTGCCAACAGTAGACTTAGATAATCTTTTTCTCAATGTTTAACACATTTTCAGAGCATTTTCTGCCATATCATTGGAAATGGTTTGAGCCGCTTACAAAAGCTTCTTCTTATATAGTAACTTCTAGATTTGTAGGTGCAATGTATGTATTCATTGATTTAAGCTAGCAAAGCAAGACTGAAGCTATAAAATGAAGCAAGTAGTATCTATACAGAACATAGATTTGTGATAAATTTGTGATAAGCGTGTTTATGCAGAAGAAATAAACATATTTAGATCTAGTTCATTGTATTTGTTGCAGTGGCAGGAAAAAAATTATCAAAGGAATTTTCTGCACTGCTCATTCCTCAGTTGTAAATAAATTCCCCTTCATTTCACAAAATGTTTTTCTTTTCCATATGATCTGATGATCTGTAATCTAGAATAGCTTGCAAAGCCTAAAAAAAGAGCTACCCAGTAGTTGCCTAGCTATTGGGTTATGTTTACTGTTTTGACTACAGTATTCTAGCAACAATTGCATTACTAAAATAGTTCAGAGTAACTTTAAAAACTGTTTCCAGAATCTGAAAATATTGGCATGCAATCTATTCAAGCAACATACCCTTTGTTGTTATTTATATTCAGAAAAAGTAGAGGCAAAATGAGGCAGGATGAAAAAGCTGTTAATTCTCACTCTCCAGCATTGATGAAGCACTAGAAGCAACAGATCTGTCTGAACTGGAATCTGTCAAAAACTCCAATAAGATAATTAATAAAACCAACAGCTGCCCTTGAATTTCATTGGGAGAAAACCAACACAAAGCACACTGACGTAAAACAGAGGAGACAGTGATGACAAGCAAGCAAGCCAGTCAGGTGCTGAACTCAAATTAGCAAAATCAGACTGGAGTCCTACTGCGTATCCCAAGTTGATGAAGACCAACTCAGTAGGGCTTAATTTTGAGCTGATACCTAGTTTTACAGAACGGTGTTTTAAAGCCTCGTATCCCACAGCCAAATATACCATACTGGATGACGGGCTTTGCAGAAATACGATTCTTTTCTTATTTTAGAACTTACAAGGCAGGTGCTGAGTGAAACTGAAACTAAAGCATCCTCACAGTCCAGATATTGTTTTTCTCAAGAAGAGTTGAGATGACACCAATATACAAGGATTTAAACTTCCAAGTTTTAAACTGTTTGGAAACACCTACATCAGCCTTTTTCAGTCTTGTGAAATCTTTCAGAACTACCTAACAATATGGCTTAGGTACAACAGCTGAAATTTCTCGGAACTGTCATTCACATTGCATCAAGTTGGAGAAGGTAGGAGTAAATGAAAAAGAAAAGTTAGAATCAAGGAAATGGATGGGATGGGATGATTGTACTAAGCAGTATCTGAGACAACAGGGCAATCATAGAACTGGCACAACTTTTCCCTACCTGTAGTATACCAGCTATGTTAATTCCATCACCCTCAAGATTCATGTTGGCTATAAGTTATAAAGGCTGGTAACAACAGACTCCATTTTTACCTCCATTTCTCTTCCAAATTTAATATAAACCAATCTGGGCTTAGAGGAGACACATGAACAGAGAAATTTGCTAGCCCTTTCTTCTTCTTCTGAGAGGCAATCCTGTTTTTGTTGAATTCTTTATTGTCATTGTATGTATATATACAACATACGTACAATGAAATTCATATAACACCCAGAGACCAGACATGCACACATACATGACAATCCCCAAACACCCACCAAAATTCCCTGCCTCCTAAACACAAAGCATCAACACAACAGACCAAGTAATACTGTCCAATAACTCACTAATGGTGGTCCTTAAGTTTATTGTTAAGTGTAATTATAGCTCTGGGATAAAAACTAGTCAGAAAATGTGTGGTTCGAGTTTTAATTGTGCTGTATCTTCTGCAAGAAGGCAAGTTCGTAAAGATTGTAAGCAGGATGGGAAGAGTCTCTGAGAATGTTGTGCAACTTCCTCAAACAGCGAGATGCAAAGATGTCATCCAGGGCTAGTAGCGGGAGTCCAATGATATTCTGGGCAGTTTTAATTATTCTCTTTAGATGTTTTTTGTCTGCTAGAGCTGCTCCCATACCATGCCAGAATGTCAGGTCAGGTCACTCTCAATGGTGCTACGGTAGTAGGACAGAAGTAGATGCTGAGATAGACTTATCTTCCTGAGCATTCTCAGGAAAGACAGCCTCTTCTGTGCCTTCTTCACAAGCATGTTAGCATTCATAGTTCATGAGAGGTCCTCCGAGATATAAGTGCCCAGAAATTTAAAACTACCAACCCTCTTCACCTCCTCACCATGTATGTATAGTGGTAAATATACATCTCTCTTCCTCCTGAAGTCAATTATAAGTTCTTTATTTTTTTGGTGTTAAATGTAAGATTGTCATATCAAATAAGCTGAAATGACACACAAACATTATGTAATGCTCCAGATCAAAATATCACATTTAGTGATCATAGGGAGGAAAACAACTAAAAGTTAACATCTCTCTATCCTGTGAGATAATCGGAGTTTCTGTCCAGTGCATCTTTTAACACTTCATTGTAGTCATGAAGCAGGAAGTCAAGCTGTACAATATTCCAAATTCACATCCAATTTACTCCCAGCTGTTGTTCACCAAAGTTAAGCAAAGCCAGTTGACAATTCTTCATCCCATTATTTGCTTGTGGTACACAACACAGCCCATTCAATAACTAAAACCACTTTTCTATTTCACTCCATAGAATAAAAAAGGAGAAATATCACTGCATTATCATAACTACTATCTTTTCCTCATTTAATAATTTTTAAGTACAATAAAGGAAAGTGCGGTATCTGCTATCCCGCATCAGATGGGCGCCTCATGAAAGGGAGCGAAGGAGAAAGAAACGACAGGAAATGAGGTTTCTCGGGATGAGTGCGCCCAGAATGTCTTGGTACGTGCTCTTTTATTATGCTTCTTCACAAGGGGGGTGAAATTTTTCAGAGCCCAAGTCAAACAGGATATGCAAGATTTACAATAGCTCAGGTCAGTTAGGATACTAGGTTAAACAGGATGTGCGTGATTTACAACAGTTCAAGTCAGTTAGGATACCAGGTTAAACAGGATGTGTGTGATTTACAACAGTTCAGGTCAGTTAGGATACCATGCTTTATTGACAGTTGTTTATCTCCCCGTCCCTTGTTCGTGCCTTGAAAAGATCACTGAAGAGACAGAAGTCTAATGTTTACACGTGAATGATACAATGTTGCAAAATGCTTGAATGATACATAGTTGCAATGATACACAGTTGCAAATACATGAATGATACATAGTTACAACATCTCCTCTGTTTTTATTATTTATGACGAGTCTTCTTTCTCGTCCGAGAAAACAGGAACTATTTTTCTGAAATGTTCGCCGTCCCTGTCATCTAGGCAGGAGTGCGACCCGTCAGCGTCAGGGTTGTCCAAGGAGCGGTAACTCAGCAATGACATTTTTTCGTCCGTTGTTAAGGACATAACATGAGCTTGCAATAACACATTAACATTAGCAGTTATGGAGGATAATTGATTTTTCAAAAATTGCAATATTCTATTAAAACAACAAGGTCCTATAATACATATCAATATAATGATTATTAATGGTCCTGCCAATGCAGTTAAAAAGGTTGTAAGCCATGGTGAAATGGAAAACGAACCCCCCCCCCGCTATCAGCATAAAGACAACATTCTTTTTTAGTTAGAAAACGAACCCCCCCTGCTATCAGCATAAAGACAACATTCTTTTTTAATTAGAAAACGAACCCCCCCCCTGCTATCAGCATAAAGACAACATTCTTTTTTAAGCATAGCACACAATCCCCCTTTGTTTTAAAAATAACAGATCTAAGCCTCTACGATTTTGCAAGAGAGGGGGTGTTCCATGGATACCTGTAGGGATATAAAATCATCAGAGTTATACACACAAGCCATACTTGAATGCAAAAATGATTTGGATTTAACAATTTCATCCCCGTGCATACATGCCATGAAACCATTGTAACAAGTCCAAACAAAATTATTGCCAGAGATAAAATACATTCCTTTCAGGCGTGATGTTAAAGTTCCTCCTGCAGTGGTGTGGATTGCAGGATATCCCCTGGTTGTGTGGGTGCGTCTGCCAAATCGAATTGAAGTGGTGGGTAGAAGTCTTCTATGCAAGAAAAATTGGTTGTAGAACTTAAACGAACTTTTTGAAAGTCAGTTATAGTCCAGGCAATATTATCTCTTCTATGAGGCTTCTGCGGATCGTCATGGACAGTTCTTTTGAAGCGTCGTTTGTTGACAGGATCAGAGTTCGGGTATATAAAAACATGACAAGCAGGAGAGAGGGCTATGGACAAGTTAGTTGTAGAACATTTGCGAAATGAGGAGGGAATTCAATTAATAGAAAAAGGATAATAATTACAATAATGACAATAAAGATTAATTTGGTAATTCATCAAGGATGTTAGTTGGGATGGGGAAACCCATGATACAATATAAGGACATTTGGGTCCCCCTATGTTTTAGATTGAATAGAGGAAAAGATTTTAAGGTTCCTTTCCATAGGAAGAGTAAAGAAGGAACAAAAGAGCGAGTGGTAGAGTGTTCTGTAAACAAAAGTGACAGAGTGAAAGCTACGGGTAGCATTTTCATGACGTACCCACATGGAACAAGTATAATAGCCTTCTGTTAATGAAATGATTTTAACACGAATAGTCTTTTGACAGGAAGCATAGGTTTTGTTGAAGTAAGGTAGAAATTGCAAAGAAGATATAGGTAAGAATATCAGGAAGAGTTTTAAGATACAGATGTAGCAGATGAATTCCCATGATAGGGTCTTACTGCCCGACCAGGGATCCAGAGAGTGGTTTTGTCTGGCAGTAAGATCGCAGCGTAGCCTCGTCCCCAAGTGAGAAGCTCAGCGGGACCCTGCCAGGCAGGATCTGGCAATCTGCGATAATATACCAGAGGTCTGTTAGGCGGGGGTGAGGGGGAAGAAAAATGATGTGAAGCAGCAGAAGTGGGAGGAATGCCAGTCAGATTGAGAAAGTTTAAAGTGTAAAGACAAATGTTAAGAGAATTTTGCAATGCTGGGAGGTTCGGGGTTTTTTCCTGCAACGAATATCGATCAAGAGCACTTTTCAGAGACAAGTGTGCCCGTTCCACAATAGCCTGCACCTGGCTGTTGTAGGGAATCCCAAACTTGTGAGTTACATCCCATCTGTTACAGAAGTCCTGAAAAGCAGAACTTGTATAGGCAGGTCCATTGTCTGTTTTGATTTCTTTTGGACATCCCAGCGAGGCAAAGGTATGAATTGAATGATTGATGACATGTTTTACAGTTTCTCCCCTTTGAGGAGCAGCCAGAATAAATCCTGAATATGTATCTATTGAAACGTGCAAATATTTCCAAGGGGCAAAAGGTGGATACTGAGTTACATCCATTTGCCAAATTTCACAAGCTTTTAACCCTCTAGGATTTACTCCTATGGGAATGGAATGTCCTTGCTTACTACATGTGGGGCATTGTTGAATAATGGCAGCAGCTTCTGCCTGAGTTAGGGAAAATTGAAAAGTTATCATAACTTGGTGGGGGAGATTCAAACACACTCCCTGCTTCTATTTTATAATGGACTTTTAAAGCCTCCATAATTTTCCTCCAAGTGACCAAAATGCCAATAGGTGCACGAGGAGGATTATGGAGATATTCACCAATTTTTTGCCAATTGGAAATTTTTAAGGACCCTTCCTCAGAATAATTAGGACAATGTTGCCACACATAAGCCAATAATGTAGCAATAGGTTTCTTTTTTATAGGAGAGCCCTTTAAATTAGCAGAGTATTTAGAAGAAGCGACTAACTCCCTCAATTCCTTCAGATGCTGCGTCTGCTGTTGAGCAAAGTTTTCACCCATACTTACGAAAAGTCGAGACCGTGTTTCAGATCCGATGAAGTGCAATTCGCTTCAGGCCTGGCGATGCACAGCTCCCATCGAGCTGATAAGATATGGGCGCGTCGCTGCGTATCCCCCTTAGGGAATCACGTCGGGGTCACCAGAATGCGGTATCTGCTATCCTGCATCAGATGGGCGCCTCATGAAAGGGAGCGAAGGAGAAAGAAACGACAGGAGACGAGGTTTCTCGGGATGAGTGCGCCCAGAATGTCTTGGTACGCGCTCTTTTATTATGCTTCTTCACAAGGGGGGTGAAATTTTTCAGAGCCCAAGTCAAACAGGATATGCAAGATTTACAATAGCTCAGGTCAGTTAGGATACTAGGTTAAACAGGATGTGCGTGATTTACAACAGTTCAGGTCAGTTAGGATACCAGGTTAAACAGGATGTGTGTGATTTACAACAGTTCAAGTCAGTTAGGATACCATGCTTTATTGACAGTTGTTTATCTCCCCGTCCCTTGTTCGTGCCTTGAAAAGATCACTGAAGAGACAGAAGTCTAATGTTTACACGTGAATGATACAATGTTGCAAAATGCTTGAATTATACATAGTTGCAATGATACACAGTTGCAAATACATGAATGATACATAGTTACAACAGGAAAGCAATAAAAGAATAAAAAGAACAGAAAATACAGAAAATACATTAAAAGGAGATTTACAAGTATTACAGTTAGCTAAAATTCAAAGCAACATTAATTAATTTGCATGTTGGAATATCTCATTTGAATTTGAAATGTTATATTAGTAGTTTCTCTTCGTATTGTATAACTATTTCATATATTAGTAGTAAAAAAGGGCAGCATCTATGTTCAATACATTTAGATCACCATACAATTATATTATGTAAAAGAAAATGTAAACTTTGGATGTGATCTGAACTTATTTGTAAGAATTATAATTCAAACAGTTTCTATATGGCGGTAAATTCTATATCAGCTTTATTTTTTATACATAAAATTAATATTGACATTATTTCATCCCAATTCAACCATCAGTTTAGCCACTCAATGAATATGTGAGCTATAACTCACAAATGTTTATGTATTTTAATAAACTTTCTTCGTCTGAAAAAGACCTACAATAGACCGACAGAGTTAACCTGACAGTGGAACATACTCCTACAATTTGCTTTCTCATTCTTCTATGGAAGAAATTGTATTTTCAGTTGGAGGTATACAAAATTCTTGTAGCTGTTACATGTACAGACCCAAATCAGTATAGGGGAATATAAAGTTTAGCAATATTAACAAAAAGCTGACAGGCTGGAATGGAGCATTTATTTCATTCTATTATAAGTTATTTTCCACACCTGTTGGACTTTACAACATAACATAACATCACACAGAAAAAATGATCCTATCTACTGCAGCATTTCCAGAATATTTTAAGAATTGTCTATTCTGATAATCAACACTAAAGTAATACAACACCAGTAAAATATCTGATGAGAACGAAATTATTGTAGTAGCTAAAGCATCAAGCTAGAAACCGGGAGACTGTGAATTCTAGTCCTACTTTGGGCATGAATTGGGTGACCTTGGGCAAGTCACTTTCTCTCAACCCTAGGAAGAAGGCAAATCACTTCTGAAAAACCTTGCCAAGAGATTGGTCAATCTCTGAAGATCAGACATGAATGAATGGAAGGAAAAAAATCTGACACCAATTAATCAAATTATTCTGGTCATTCATAAGGGAACACAATGAAAGATTGCTTTATTAATAAGATTGCAGTTATATGATTATACCTTATATTCTTTATTTATTTTCTATATTTCTTTATATTTTTTCCATAAAAATATTTGTTACCAAGGCAAGGGGCAACAGCTAACAGAAATGGAATGGACCTTGGGGAATCTTTTAGTCCAACTCTTTGCTCAAGCAGAACAGATTATAGATAGAACAGATTATGTTTCCATTTATCTCATATTTTAAAAGATTGATCTTTTTTTTTCTGACTCTATCAGACATATTTGTGCAGCCCTTTTAAAATTCCTACTCCTTCCTCACAAGCGATCCAGCCATCAAATGTCATAATCAAATGTTATCTGACACAACTAGCCTGGTAATACAAATTACGATTTGTTGCTACTAGCCTATTTATTTGTTCAAGTCTTATATTTTGTTTTTAAATTTTATCCTGGGTATTTTGTTACACCATGTATATATTTTTGGTTTTTTTTTTTGCTGTCAGTCATTTAATACTGTATATTTTCATCCATTTTTATTGGGATCTTTTGGATCAAAAAGTTAAGATTTGCGTTTTTACCCATGCAATTTTTCCTATCAAAGAGTTTCTGCCTTTCCTAACTTGAAATGTTTAGCATTATATTTCTCCACGTGTGAGTAACTGTTATTAAATAAATCTTTATTATTTTTTGTTAAATAAATCTCCATATAAATGATCTTTTTAGCAATGATGTTAAAGCTTATTTTTCGCTATAGATTTTCTTCTTGAAATAAGTTCCATACCCATATTTGGATCTTGTATTTATTAATCCAATCAACTGAAAATGAATCATACTGCTCTATATATTCTATTAAGCTTTATTAAGAATTGTTTGGATAAATAATTGTAAATTCAGCATAATCTGCACATAATTTTATGTTTTTGGTTTGAGTGTTTGATTCCAAAATGTCTATTATTCTATTGGATCCTATAACAACCATCTTCTTAGTGGTTAAAGTTTAGTTTTGTATTTCATCTGCTTTTTCTGTGTTGTTAGATGAATGTAAGAATGCTTGGACAGAAAACTGAAATTCAGTTAATGTGAGGAATTCAGTTAATTCAACAAATGTACATAGCATTTGTTTTATAAAACAAGAAATGAAACCAGCAGTTTATATATTTTGCACAGTTTTGTCTACAAAAACTGCCCGTGGAACTTCCTTTATATTGGTCAACTGAAGGAAGATGAACTAGATTGATACAGCAGGCTTCCTAATTTTAAATCTAATATAAACTTTGAGTTTAATCTTTGCTTTTCTTCAATTTATTTATGTTTGTTTGATACATTTGTTTAATATCCATTTGTAGTAAGATAAAAATGATCAATTCTCCTCTTTCCATTTAAGTTTCTTTGCAAAATGCTCACATGGACCACCCTTGCAATTCAATGAACACTTAGATCATACAATAATGGAAGGGATCTGGGTGGTCATCTAGTCCAACCCCCAGTTCGAGCAGGAGAATCTATTCCAAATATTAGCTTCTACCTAGGATTGAATTCACAGCTTCCTGATTGTGAGGCAAGAGCTCCACCTCTAGGCCATCGGATCTGCCCTAATGCCTAATTATTTATTATTATTAATTCCCTAATGCACAAACTGATGTTTAATACAAGTGGCATGGCACGATACGTAGGAAATTAGGCTGTCCCACATATTGCCTACTAATGAACTACAAAAGCTCTGAACAGTAGGCCA
The DNA here is from genome assembly GCA_033807585.1 of Hydrophis major. Lineage (NCBI taxonomy): Eukaryota > Metazoa > Chordata > Lepidosauria > Squamata > Elapidae > Hydrophis > Hydrophis major. The sequence goes on along the minus strand of CM066332.1, from coordinate 32,489,734 downwards.
CTTGTGTCTCTTTTGTTTTGGGGAAGTGTGAAGCTTAATGGCAGATTAGAAGCACCATACATTGAATTCATTTCCATTCTGAAAACCATACAGGTCACAAATCACCTTCAGATAATTCTCAAAGCTGACAAACTTAACAGAGGCTTTCTTGAAGAGAAAACAGATGTTTCCTATATTAAAAGGTTTTTTTAAAATTCATATCATGCAGTTGAATATAAGATAGGGATTGATAAAGAAAGTGGAAAATAATATCTTTCTAGTAAAGCAAATATTTGTAAGATAATGTAATCTTTCTTAATCTTAACAGCTTGAAGATGCTGCATGGACTTCAAGTCCCAGAACTCCCCAGCCAGCCTTGAAGTTCATACATCTTCAAGTTGCCAAGATTGAGATAATTTTTAAAGCCCCATATATGTTTCCAGCGAGCATTATTTCTTCCACCTCCTCCTTAAAGTTTTGCCTCTTGCTTTTTTGCTCTCAAACACTGGCCTGGCTGTCACCATCTGCATTTCTTCCTCTGCACTGGAGCTGCTACTCCTGGCTTCACTTTGCACAGATGCAACTTCTAGGCTAGTTTTGTGACTTGCCATGTTCGTTTCGAGCATTTTTGCGTTCTCCCCTTTTCTGTGCTTTCTGGAAGCTTCATTCTCCAAATCACCAGCTGAAGACTCGCTGGATGCCTCCGAGAGCAGAACCTCTCCTACGAAGCCACCACACAGAATGCTCTGTTGCTGAGATGGAAGACATTTCTTCCGTTTGCTTCCTCGTTTCTGGCATCCAGCCCTTCCTTTATTGAATGCCTGCCCTTTCTTCTGTTTCAATTCTTTTTCTAGAACAGCAGTTGCCTCCTGGACTTCACTGTCATCTTCTTCCTTCTCTTTTCTCCTCATGCAGGTCACAGCCCGGCGAACCCTCTGACTCTTGATGACTTGTTTTTCATGTTGTGCCAGTCTGAAGAAAGAGTCAATACGCAGCTGGGTCTACAAAAGAAAGAAAAGTACCCTTGTAAGGTTCGGTTATTTACAGCAAAGAAAACATGCAACAAAATTCACATCATTGTCAAGAGGATATTTGTTCAGAGCTCCATATCAGCATTCCAGCAAACCTCCATTCCAATCAGTAACTCCGAGACAAACATATCTCAAAAGTACCTTTATTAGAATAGCACCTGGCCCATCTGTGGAATCCCAAATCTAAAAGTTTTCGGGCTTTCCACAATTTCCCAAACTACAAATCCCTTGGTCATCATCACATCACCTGGCCCAATCATGATCCGTCCAAAAGTAAGATCCTTATTTCATCCTGTGCCATACTCAATGACCTTGAACTAACAAAAGAATTTTATTTTGTCTATTTAGAGCTATTTAATTGAAATCACCCCCTCCCACTTTCTCAGGCTGTGTGGCAACGTGGAATATGGCTTCCAAAGGTGACACTCCAGTTGCTTTGCCTAGTCCTGATACATTTAAGGTAGAGACTATCTAGCCCTCCAGCTTAAGATCAACTACAGTTCTCAGCAGCCTCATCTAACATTGACAATGGTGAGGAGTGTTGGGAAATGAAGTTTCACAACCCTTGGATAGCCAGATATTCTCTGCCATCTGAAGGCTTTTTGTGGAGGTCAAGCAGGCCAATTCAACCCAACTCTATATTCGGCTTCCATTAGGGTTGCTCCAATATTCTAATATTCCACTCTAGTCTCTTAGTAGCCCCATTTAGATTTCATTTTTGTTGATACAGAAGGATTCCATTGAAATAAATAACCTATCCGTGTCCTGTACATGTTTTGGCTCCACTACAGGCTGCAACGGACACTTTGTCAGGCTCTGAATGTGACAATATTAACCGCGGAGCCCGCCAGCATCGCTAGCAACGAGATCCAATCTTCCATGTTATGCTGTGCCGCGACATCTGCTGAAGGGCGGCGAATACATAGGGAATCCCTAAGAGTAGATGATGTTGACATTGTAACAATGGGGATTCCCTGTGCAGCGAACATCAGCATCAGGCACTTTGGGGATGATTGGACTCATGAAAGAGAGCCTTCCTCTCACACACACACCGGGGGGCGGGGGGAAGCTGAGGATTAGAGAGGGGTCAGAGCTAGATAGGGAATCAGAGCGGAATAGGAAGAATAGGGATAGGCTCATGTATAATGGTAGACAAGGTTAATTAGGGTAATTTGAATGGGGCAATACGCAGGAGTTAGCTGTGATTAGGTGGGCATGTGTGCACTATAAATAGCACTGGAAGGCAGACGCTCCCAGCACTAACCTAGATCGGATATTAGCCATTCTTGCCGGATGGGATGTTCATTGCTTGTAAATTAAACTTCTCCTTCACCTTGCTGTTTATTGGCTTGTATCTACAAATCTGTGAGCATCTAGAAGACCGGCTGAGAGTTGCTCTTAGAAGTACCTACACGACTTTTTAAAAGCTTTCCCAGAGCTTGATGCTAGACTGCTTTCAAAGGTGCATAGCAACCTACTTATTTAGACAACTTTTAATAAGCAACCATTTAGTACAACCTGCTATTGTTTGTATTGCTATGATGACATTAAAATATTAATTCTTAATGGCTGCATGTTTACTTTCCTGTCAGAGTTTACTTGGAAAAATTATAAATTATTAGAAAAAAAAAACATGCAGATTGCTAAATAGCGGCAACCAACAACTTATACAATTGTCAAGACTTATATTTTTGTGCTTTTTCTCTCTCTATAATATTTGGCTAGATTTCACCCTAACCAAGTCTGGGATAGATAAAAACAGACTCCCTTCATCTATAATCTTTTTTGCCATTTCTAATCAACTCCTTACAAGACTGAAGCCTAGTCTTTTAACAATGAACCCTTCATCTAACTAATTCTAAATGCTGGGATTATAAACACTGTGCATTCAAACAGTAATTCTGCCATTCCCTATGGTTGCTTTCAATCTCTGAACAAACAGGAATATTCTGGGGGAAATAGCCTGCTTTATTCCAGGACACTGACCCATGAAAACAAGTGGTCTAGATATAGCTTTTCTCTACTCAGTATTAAGGTATTAAGGTTACTGCTCTTTTCAGACTGTATATAAAGTAACAGTTCTGAAATGGTGAAACACATAGCTAACTTCTTTATTATATTTTCACCTGATCCAACCAATTTTTACACCAAATTTCTAATTAATCATCTGCTTTTAAAAAAATTATTTTCAGACAAGCTGCTTTTCCACAGCTGATATAGTATGATAACTTATATATTTTGTAGAAGGGATAAATATAAGCTTTATTCATTATTGCGCATACATAAATACTTTTGTAAGTTTATGGCAAACCTGAGTATGAGACTACAAATCCACCAAGACAAAGAAAAGGTTTCATTTGAGTAATACCTGTTGAATATTCAGTTGTTTGAGAACAGGAAAGAGAACTTCATCAGTTTTTAACTTAGTCCATCCAAAATGACTTTGACAAAATATGCAAACAGTTAAGGACCAGTAACAAGCAAGCACTCCGGAAACATATCTAAAGATGTGTCTGAATTAGACAATTTGAAGTTCTTTTGCTAATTTTGAACTTACTTTTCACTTGCAAAAACTGTATTCCCAAATTATTTTGTACTGACAAGTACACCAGGCAAGTAAACAACAATCACTTTTTTTAAAACCAGTAAAAACCAAATGTGGGATTTAACATGCTGACTTCTTAATTTTATTTATTCTAGGGTAGAGACTGCATCTACCAAACAAAAAACAAATAATAAATAAGGAAGTCTACTAATTAGTATTCAGGAAAATTAAATTTGCTCTAGCCAGATAAGTAATTTACTAGCTATAGAATTTAGAATTCTTCCATTCAAAGAAGGAAACAACAAACTATCATACTGAAGCACAGTTCACCTATGCAAACATTTGCATTAGAATATCATTCCTTTTATCTGCTTGTTAAGAGAAGAAACAGTGGAAAGGATATTCTCTAATTTGTTCCACATTAGGTCTTCCCCAAGCAAAGGATGCCTTTGACTCATCCACCACAGGATGCAAATAAGCTTCCGCCACAGAAAGATTTGGGAAACCAGCAGCAATTTCTATGTGCCGCAGTTTTTTCTTCACTTTAGTATCATATGGATTGGGATGTATTTTCTTATTCTTTTGAGCCTCAGCCCACCATTCCCTGAAAATGAAGAGAAAGAAAAAAGAAGCACATTTTAAAAAAATGATCTGACTTAGGCTTTGGATATGAAAAATGAAAGCTCCATGATGAAAACTGCCTACATGAGTTTCAAGAGAGGCTCTAATCCTCGTCCAGGGAACTCATTCAAAATCTCCATTGCAGTTACATAGCCAACATTAGGGATGCCCTCAGTGTAGTCACTGCCCAGGAGGTAGGCCAGATTAATCAACTTGTTTCGATCCAAGCCTAAGGGAGAAAAAAGGAAATAATCATCTGCAAGTTTATCATGTATCAGAAAAAAAGCATTTGTTTTATTTATTTATTTCAGGAATTCAAACAAGGTTATCTCGAGGCAGAATACAACAAAAACAAACAATAAACAAAGGAAGCTAATTATGCAATGTTAGCAAGAACAACCCAATTTAGAAAATATGAAATGATGACCAATGGGGGATAATTAGTCAACTAAAAGAGGACTCTAGTCAACTGGACCTAAATACCTGAAGCGAGGGGAGAAAGAACTATACTACAAATCCTATGCTCATGTCCTAGGTCCCATAACGTTTAATGTTTAAAAGGTACATGTTCTATAAGCCATAATGTTTAAAAAGGGAAATCTGGAGCACACCCACCCAATGAAAAATTGTTGGGGGAAGCAGGACAGGCTTACATCCATTTTGTTACATGGAATTTAGCATTGGGAATGTCAGCAGAAATAATACAAGTAAATTAAGTGAAGCAGGAATAGCATGCTTTAGAAATATTTAGAGTAAACCAAGAAGAGATGTTATTCTGTGATTCTGTAAGAATAAATGGGTGCTGATCTTGAAGACTGAATATAAAAGTGAGGGATCACTTTAAAATAGTATGTTGAAGCTATTTGATCATACAGAGTGAATAATGGCCAAATCCCAAAGTAAATGGAGGAAGCATTAATAAGTCAACAGGGAAGGACAGATTTTTAAAAAGTTGTGTTGAAATGGAGCTGATAAGATCAAACAGAGAGAAATAATAATCTAAAGAATAAAATGGAATGTATGACAAAGTGTACAGATAAAATGGAAGCAAAAATTTTTTGCAAGGCAGAATGGTATAGAAAGAAATAATTATTAGTTTGGCATAAACTAGATTTAGCCTCTTCTTTTTCCTTATCTCATGATTCAATTCCTTTGATTTTCTATTTCTTCCTCATAGTCTCCCCTTTGTTTAAAGTTGTTTATCTCAAAAGGGAATCATGTGATGGGCGTGCGAGTTCAACTGAAATTAAGTTATATCTTTGGAAAAAGATAAAATAAGCCAAGATTCAAGATTTCATATAATGAATTACCTAGCTGATTTTGGAAATCCACATACTGATAATATTCGACGTACTTGCTTTGATTGAAGAAGTTTTTGTACACATGACGTCCTCCAAACAACCAGATATCACTGTCATCTGTGATTGTCCCAGAAGTTTGATCAGTAAGATCCAAGACAGCACACTGAGCTTCTGCTTCCATTGGAGCCTCGATGTACGGAATGCCAAACAGGCGCAGAAGTTCCTGTGAACAAGCAGGAAAAACAGTTCCAAAATTAGTTGGTGGTGAAATCTGCTAAGGGTTGGTTCATGCATCACATGTGCTAATTTCATGGAGATGAATGGACTTGTAGAAGATACATCTTTAAAATTGTTCTTCGAAGCAAGATTTGGACATTATTTTTACAATTAGTCAGATTCATTGACTAGAACAAGCAATAATTAGCATATATGGATCAGAAGCATATATTTTGTTCAGATGAGAAAGAGCAATAAAGACTCCCATTCTTTTATTTTGCTTCATCTTATTCTAAAATTTCTAGCGCAGACTATGAGAAAAAACAAAGGGTCAACAATAAAATATAATTGGCAGATAATATATTTGCATAAGCTAGCTGCAATTTGAAATTTATTTTATTTAGTGACAGGATTAGAAGTTAACCTATATAACATAAGCTATGTTAATTAGTACTGATCATGAATTACAGGAACAATTTAAAAAACACTTAGATTTGCAACATTCCTGATTAATGTAGACACCTAGGAGTAATTATTATTAAAATTGGGCACCAAGTAAAAAATAAAAAGCCAGTTTGGTGTAGTGATTAAGACATCAGATTAGAAATCAGGAAACTGTGAGTTCTAATCCTACCTTAAGCATACAGCCAGCTGGTTGACTTTGAGCCAGTCACTCTCAGCCCTAGCAAGGAAATAATGGCAAACTACTTCTAAAATTTTGTGCACTGAAATGCAGACTTGTCCATGCAGTTTCCAAGAGTCATCACTGACTCGAAGATACACCCCTCCCCCAAAATAAATAACTGTGACTCCCTACAAATGACAATAAAATCAGCATTTGTTATTAGTACTGCTTGATAGAATCGTGATAAATGCCTATTTTTATTTCTAAAATTCTCTATTCCATCATCGCATTTTATTTTCTTTAACATGAAGAATGGTAAGATATAAACAAAGCACATTTAAATTTGAAATATTGTTTTGATGGATTTCATTGAAGATAACTCATATCATTAGGAATTCAAATATTTCCCAATTCTCATTTTAACTGTGTCAATACTGGATTTTCTATCATATAAGAATATACTATTCTTCCCCAACATTAAAAAGTAGCATCAACTATTTCAAATTGATGCTTAAAGTTTATTTGAGAAATCTGGAAGTGTAAGAAAGATGGCTAAATGTCCACTTCTTGAGTGTTCTCTCTTCCTATTTGTTTTTTTAAACAGAAAGATTAGTTGTTCAATATGAGGAATGGAACTGATCTCTAGATTGAAAACCAAACACAATTTATAGAATTAGAGATTGAATTCTTGAGTCTCTGATCCTATTACTACTAAATACAATTTGCAAAATGAATTGGACACAAATTCCATCTTAAAAGGGAAAACTGGACATGGGAAAAATCGAATGCTACTACGTCCCAAAGGTATTTTTTTCCAAAAGGCAACTGGACTTTTTCCTTTTAAAACATTTTACTTCTACTGCTACATTTGTATTGGAAACACCTATGAGGGAAACCCCTTTCAGGTTGAAAGGATTAGCCAGTGCATCACCTGTGCCCAGGGGATGACCAAGGCTCCCTTCATGTCTCTGTCATTTTCCCACCAAAGTGGTCCTTCCAGTTCAGTTCTGAACAGAAAAGGCAACTTTGGGACAACCATGACCTGGATGATTGAGAATCTTCAACTACACTACAATGCTACTATGAATATTTTCTCAAACCACACTGCTCAGGCACTTCATTCCCCATCTAAAATACAGATTTCTCTAGACACTCTTGCCAAATCAATATTCTCATTTTCCTCCTCTATATAATAGGCCGTCCCTCTTTAATGCAAGTGAGAGATGATGGTTAAAAAAAAAGAAAAGGAGAGTATGATTTTATAGAAATGTGTATTATTAGTTAATATATATAACTGCTAAAGGTAATAAATAAGAATATTAACATGCTATTGTAGGAAAAGGAATGACATATGGAGTTTGATTGACATAAAAATAATACTGTGAGGTATTGTATAAGATAATGAAAGGCTATAATTTAATAAAAACTGTATTATTAAAATTGCACAATCTGTTAAACATAAATATGATGAATACTATTGTATTTGTATCAAAATGTGACTAGAAGGGGGAATTTTTTTCAAATATAATAGTGGCATATTTAGAAACTAAAAAGGGGATAAACAATGGAAAATTATAATCTAATATAAATTTGTGAATTGTTATTAGAACTATATAATCTGGTAAACACTGCAAATATGATTATTAATATACAATTGGAAGTAAAAGGAATGAGATTAAGAATATAGAGATTGAAACAAAAAATAACATATTCCAATATTGAATAATCAAGATTGATAATTTAACAAAATATATGTATTAATATCAAATTTTAAAAGATTGTCAGCTATATTAAACAAGAGGAATATTGTCATATTTGTATCAAAATGTAAGACACTACAGAATCACACTGTTCACACAATATTTTTGTTGTAACAAAAAATTAAAAAATTATTGCAAAAAAAAAGGCCGTTTCCATCACCTGTTGAGAACAAATAAAATAGATCATAAACACAAACCTGACTCTCTAAGAACATCTGTCCTGTCACAGTGGCAGCCGTACGTTCCTGCTGCTGTTTCTGAGTTTGAAGTGCTGTTTGCTCAACAGACAAGTTTGTTTCCAAGACCTCCAAATCCTCCTACAAAAATACAAATCAAAACATTGTTAAATCTAAAGTACTGAGGTCTGTTAACTGCCTTCATTTAAGCCTCTTATAGATAGATATAATTAGAAACCAATTCTCTCAATTCCTGCCAAAGGACCACATAAAAATTAAATCTAGGGGAGATATGTCACAGGTATTACATTAGGTGAACTCCCACTAACAGAATCCAGAATTTCAACTTTAAATCCATAAACACACACACCTTTTTCCAAGGCTCACGATTACAGGAAAAATTTATCCCTACAAATTTAAGTCATCTCATTCTTCATTACTTCCATGAGACTCCACAAAGTTTCCAAAATAAAAATGGTTCACAGCTCATAGTTCTGGCTTGTTATTCCACAAATACAGATAGTTGCAAAATAATTACCATACTAATATTCTGCCATTCATTAATTTCAGCTTTCTCTGTGCTTTCCATTCCAGCATTTTGTTGCATAGTCAGCTCTGCATCTTCACCACTTTCTGATTTATTCTCTGTAGTGTCCTCATTCCCCTCTCTCATCTCCAATGAAGCTTCAGACACCACTCCAACCTCTTCTTCAGTGGAGGCAAGTGATGTCTCAGATGTTCGATCTTGTTCACCATTTGGTTCAGTCTCTACTTCAATGAAACTACCTGCAAATATATTGCATCATATATTACATACCATGATAATGGTGTATAACCGGTTTTGTGGCATTACATTAAATGCCCTCTAGCTATTGCTTGCCACAATATTTTTTTCATTTTACCACTACTTAGTTAATAAACTTTGGCTACAGTTACAATATGCACATCTTTCTATCTGTATTTTTAAATCAGCTTTACTTTTTTTCCATGAAACTAAAACATTTTTCAATGTTAAAAAATAGCATAAGAAGCTAACTTTAAAAAATGAAAAAATGCATGCCTTCCTAAACTGAACAGATGAAAATCTCTAGACATGCATATTCACAAGCCAATTTATCAGTAAAGTTCATAGAATTTCTTACTTTCTGACTTATATACTTTTATATACTTTAAAAATTATTCCAGTAATCTAATGTAACATTAAAACCAACATACCATCAGAATCACTTTCTTCAGACTGTTGATGTTCCACACACTCTTCAAGTTTAGGGGTATCTAAAGCAAACAAAAATTCATTCTGTGTACAGGATACCCTTTTTTCTGAATGGCCAGCCAATTCCTTTAAACACTGAAGTTTTCCAGTTTGGGCTAACTCTGCAAAACCTGAATGACTTGAGCCAACTGATGGAATTGGAGACAAAGATATTTCTGGCTGCTTTATGCTGTTGTTTGGACTCTGACATTGTCCAGGACTTACATCTATTTGAGAAATCCCTGTTTCCACATTTTTTTCTTCATTTTCTGCCCCAGACAAAAGTCTTTTTTGCACAGCAGGAATGCATGGGCTTTTTTTAATATTTCCACCTTCCAATTTCTGTACTGGTAAAAGTTGTTTTTTATTTTGATCTTCAGGAACTGCTCCTTCTTCATCTGAACTGCTAGCAAGATGGTCCTTCCTGGACATTCTTTCTCCTTGAGTAATATTAGTCCTATTGATAAATGGTGCTGTGATAATCTCCTCCTCTTCCTCACATAATGCCTGTTGAATAGCCTTGATTGTTTGTGGAGACATGTTACCGCTGTCTACACTGGATGTGGACTCACACTTGTCTAAATTAAGGTGATTCTTGTTTCCATCTTCCAACTCATCTTCTGAATCAGTTCCCAATATAGCAGCCTGGATAGCAAGCATCGTTCTGGGAGATGGCGGTGTTTCATAAGTACTACTGGTTGATTCCACTGAAAGGTCACATGAAACTGGCTTAACTTGCATGTCGTTACCGGCAATATTTTTGCTAGGTTTTAAATCTTTCGGCATTGCAGAAGAATGGATTGCAGACGTCACACAACTAGAAGTATTTCCTTTGGACTGGGTACCTGAAAGAGAAAAGGCATAAACAAAGGAATTTGATTCAAATGTTAAAAGAGTAAAATTCAAATACAATTTTTTTAAAAGTATTACTTGAAACTAAGCTACAGTAATCAGCTATCGTGGAACTCTCAATAGTACTCTGAATCTGGGGCATTCCCATGATACCTTTTAATAGGATGTAATGAGAAGTATCTTCAGATACAACCCTCCTGGTTTCCAATTCTTTTAAGAAACCTCCATCTTCTTCATACTGATGCTGTATTTGGCCAGAGTGTTGTTCATTCATCTCCTTCTGCACTTTTTCTATGTGTCGATTTAAGCTGCTTTTCTTAAGCAAACCCTTGAGCTGATACTGGGAGAAGTCATTGGATTCCTTAAAAGAAATGCTGGAATTAAATGACAGTCTGAAAGAACTAGACATCCTATATTTGTAGAAAACATATATTGACAAAAACAGGGTTTGCAACAAAAAGGATTTCTAGGGGCAAAAGCAACATTGTTTTAAAAATTTCCTCTAAGGATTTTAATTCGTTTTTTAACAGTACCAACATTCTGCGTATTGGTAGGATGAACTTAACATGAAAGCACATCTACTGACTTTGAAATACTTGAACATGAGAAGGAATAGTTTTTCCTCGTATGTGACAAGTCCTTACCATAGTGTCATACAGGTAGTCCTTGGGTTACAACAACAACTGAGTCCAAAATATATGTTGTTAAGTGAAACATTTGTTAATGAGTTTGCCCCATTTTATGACTTTTCTTGCCATCATTGTTAAGTGAATCAATGCATTTGTTATGTTAGTAACACAGTTGTTAAGTGAATCTGGATTCCTCATTGATTTTGCTTGTCAAAAGGACTCCAAAGCTGATCACATGATCCAGCATACCGCAGCAGTCATAAATATGAACCATTTGCCAAGCATTTGAATTGTGATCATGTGACCAGAAGGATGCTGCAATGGCTATAAGTGTGAAACATTTAGTGAACTGTCACTAAATGAACTATTGTAACTCAAGGACTACCTATACTAAGTCCCTGGCTGGAGACCCTGCAGCCAGAGAGCAAGGAAGGTTGCATTCTCTATGACAGCACATGCCGTATGGAACAGTATCCCTTTGGAAATCCAGGTGCCCTGTTAGCCTTTAGTAAGGCACTGAAGAGCTGTCTGTTCTCCCAACCATAAAAGATTGGGCAAGTTTCATTGCTTTCATGAGGTAGGTTCATTGGTTTGACCTCAGGGGTCATAGTTTAGATCAGGGGTCTCCAACCTTGGCTCCTGGAAGCCTGACGGACTTCAACTCCCAGAGTTCCACAGCCAGCAAAGCTGGCTGTGGAATTCTGGGAGTTGAAGTCCGCCAGGCTTCCAGGAGCCAAGGTTGGAGACCCCTGGTTTAGATGGTTAAACGAAATACACAGACACATAAATCATGCTTGTATATGTTTGTATGTATGAGAGTGAGGGTATCATCAGTGCTGTCATTATTCATAAGTTGGGCATGATGATGTTACCTAGTCAGAGAACACCAAGAACGCTACAGTTCAACCCTGAGCTAGATATTCTCTTGTGTGTGTGTGTGTGTGTGTGTATGTATATACGGATGTATGTATCCATCCATCCAGCTATCTAATCTACCTATCTGAAAAACAACTCACCAGGGAAACACCAAAACTTTACTTTTGCTATTACTTTTACAATTGGTATTTTAACTGTTTATACTAGGTCAGCTGCTTTTATTGTTTTACGAAACAGCCAAGATAAAAATGTAACAAGAATCTATACATAAGTACTATAGATAAGCAGTTAAGTGCACAAATAATAAAATCTGCCTAAAAGGAAACTTCACTTACTGTAAATTGTCATTCAAACTATCCAGGGATTATAAATGATAACAAATATCCTCTTTCCCAAGGTATCCTCATTTAAGCAGTCATCGTATGAATGTCCTACTACTGAAATACTATTAAGACCTCTACACTCAGTATTATTACCTAAGTATTTTCAACGTTATTACTTAACAAAGATACAAGGCACCCTTCTGCTTGAAAAGGCAAAGGAAAGTCTGTCCAATACCTCAGGCATGGCTTCAAATAATGTTCTTCTTCGTTTAGTGAATTCCTTCATGTCGGTCAGGATCTCGTGTTTTATTTCAGGAGGCAAGCTCAAGAAATCGTCTGATTCAACATCTACAGAACGAGGGTTTTCAAGCAATTCTTTCTTTGGAAAGGAGGAAAGAAGAGCACAAAAGCATTTTGTAAAATGAGTGACATAAGATATGCACATAGGTTAGGCAAGAAGCATAAAAAGGATTAACCAAAACTCCTTTACACTGATTGAAGATGGTTTTCTGAAACAAGTAGCAGAACGTTGTAAACACACCTTAGGAAGTCAGTGGATCAGCATTAGAAAAGAGACCATCCAGTATCAACTTTTGTCAATAAAGTCAAAAGTACACCTCTGGTATATTGGGGGGTGGGGGGGAAGACAACACTGAATTGGGATGTTTTCAGATGAAAGAACAAATCTGCCCCTTGTGTTTTCCTTAAAGTCTGAGACAAAATTTACCCTTCTAAGACTGTTTTTTATTATTATAAGAGGAGGAAAAATCAGACAAACTATGAACTTCCAGTATGAGCTTCTTCAACGACAGACTGAAACCTCGTTTCTCCGAGGCTTCGATCCGTGCTCACCGCTGAAGCGCCCCGAGCTGGCTGGTTTCAGGGCTAAACCACCCCATAGAGGTGGTGAAGAAGGGGGAGACTGCCTGCAGGGTTGAGGAGAGCCACATCTCTCCTCCACAGCTGGCCATTACTCCCTTTCCCAAAGGTGGTTGTAGTGGTGATCAGAAATGGTCACCACAAAGAAGAACTTGACCAGAAAAGAATGTGCAGGAGAAAGATAAGAAGAGAAAGTTTTGGTTAACCGGGTCAAACAGCAAAAGCAACAAAAAATAGAGTGAAAAATAAGTATAAAATCAGAAAGCAACAAAAGAGGGAAATGCAGAAGAGAGAATTAGAAGTGGAGAGACAAGGGGGTAAAAAGGGGAGGGAGAAGAAGAGAGGGAAGAAAGAAAGGAAAAGAAGTTATAAAGAACAGAAACAAAATATAGAGAAACATTTAGAGATGAAAGGTGAAAATTTAATGGAAAAAGGGATTCTGCAAAGGTATATAAGATAATATTGTTATATTAGAAACAGAAATAATTTTAGAAAATATGAAACAATGTATGATTAAAATGTTTAATAAAATAGCTATCGTAATTCAGTGGAATGCTTGTCAATAAATAAATGTAACAAAATGAATATTTAATGATTTACAAAATATATGTGAAGAGAAATAAGGGAAAAATTAATTATGGAGATTATATGTGTCTTTAAGGAAGTATGATATTTAATTGAAAAGAAGTGTTAAAGATGTTAAGATTTTAATGATTATTAATGATAGAACTGAATTGGATTGGAATGAGGGCTTATAATTACATATATTTATAATCTTTTTTTTTAAAGAATATAGTGTGTATTATAAGAATGTACCAAGCAGAATTTGATTGGAAGTTATGTGTTATGTATTATATTGAAGGTCATAACCTTAAGGTATATATTGAAGTTTAAATAAGCGTTGAATGGATGTAATTAAAAGATATAAAGGTGTCATACTTCAATTAGTAACTACAGGAGAAAATTTATTTAATGAGAAAAGATAATATGAAATTGAAACAGAGGAAACAAAAGCATAAATATAATGATTTGAATTGAGATGAGATAATCAAAATAAAATTGAGAAAATTAAAAGAGGGGGAAAACTATTTAGAAAATGTAGAATAGTATAAGATATGGAATAGAACACAAAAAGGAGCATGAAATTGAGTTTTGTGTCTATATAAAGAAGTTCAACCCGGGACCATGCTATTTTCAAAAAAGATGTTTTATTTGTATTTTGTATGTGTGAAAACCCAAATAAAATTTTATTAAAAAAAAAAAGACAAACTATAGGGCATCTCTGATGCCATGCCACAGACCACAAGATGAAAGTACGTATGAAATATAGGGTCCTCTTGTATATCTAAGGAAGAAAAGCCAAGAGACCTAGCTTGTTATCACAAGGATCTGTTAATATGCTTTGACATATCAGTTTCTAGAAATAATGCAGGAAGGTGACTATTGTCCTTGCAAATCTTCCCCAATGAATTTCCCAGAAACACTTGGTTGACCATAGTGGGAAGGCAAAATGCTAGAGTAGATTGGACAAAAAATATAATTATAGCAAACATGATTAATGAAGTGATTAGAGTCAGCATCAAAACATTGTTCCTCCTGATTTGCAACTTAATCCCTTTTTGTTACACTATCCTATCCTTATTAATTGCATTATGAAAGCTAGTTTTAAAGAAACCCAGTATTTTATAGGTCCAAAAGTTTATGCAGAAGTTTCCTACTTACTCAAAATTCTTCTCCATTTATGTGTGCTGTTGCCTGAATCCTGCAGCACAATGAACTGAACTTTGGGACATTTTCCAAAATAGAAATAAAGTATTTTTTATTAAATTTCAGACAGCATCACAATCCTGTAAGGGTTAAGCCTCTATTTTAACTAGACCAGTATTGTCTGCTCTATCTAGAATGAGTTTCCAATGATCTCATGCTAAAATCTGTACCAGTTCCACTGCTTTTAAAATATGTAATCTTCCAACTTACATCACACAGTCTTTTACAAGCCAAAAGCTGTTTCAAAAATGAGTATGCTAGGGACAAATCTACAGATAGTCTTCAACTTACAATCATTTGTTTAGTGACTGTTCAAAGTTACAACAGCACTGAAAATATGAATGTTTTTCACTTATGACCATTGCAGCATCTTTGATCATGTGATCATAATTCAGATGCTTAGCAACTGGCATGTATTTAACATCTCGAGGTGATATGATCAACTTTTGCAACTTTCTGACAAGCAAAGTCAGTGGGGAATCCAGATTCACTTAACAAACATGTTACCAACTTTACATTGCGACGAATCACTTAACAATTGTGGCAATAAAGTCTGTAAAATGAGGCCAAACTCACTTAACTTCAGCCTCAATTATGGTTGTAAGTTTAGGACTACCTGTATATTCATTTTAACTAAGTAAATATAACCAACCATTAGTTCCTCAACATATTTAATATGTATCCTGTCGTTAAAAACAACAATTTGGAACCAATTTTTGAGCCATCTGAGAGAAATCCCACTGTAGTCATTCACAGCTCATAGATCTAGCACTATATGAAGTGCAAACAACCAAATTCAGAGAAACTTCTGAATTCTGGCATGGTTCCTAGTTCTAAACCAAAATTAAACAAACCATGGGAAGAAGTTATTCAAAGTTCTAGCTTACTGTGCCATGTCTAGTGTTTTTCAGTGCAGCATACGGACCTCTTGATCCTTATGAATCAGAGAGAGTTGGGCAGCAAATAAATGCAATAACTTTTAATATTATGTTGATCACACCAAACCAGCTGCTTAGACTGTATTTGACATTTCAATCGGTTAATGGAAGTTTTTGGGGAAAAAACAATTTAGTGTAGTTTTATTACTATATATACGATGTGAGGTCACAGCTGCAGATCTTTAGTTGGTATTGACCTTCACACGCACTGATTTCTTCCAAAGAACCTAGGATGCCATAATGTATCAGCATAATGTACCTGCAGATCCAAACAGTGTGGCCATTTATAAATGACAGATGAAAATTTGCCGATATGTAGATTTTCTAAGTCCTGTTCAAGATCTTTTGGTATGGCACCCAATATGGCAGTAACCACTGATATCGCCATTATTATTACTACCCATTTGTTTTGAAAGGATTGCAATATAATATAAAATACATAGGGGCCTTACTTGCAATATTTTTTTCTGAGTCATCCTTTCTTCCCACTCTTTTTCATCTTCCTCTTCTGAGCTAGGTCATTTCAAAAAAACAGAACTAATTTAATAAATGACAAAATTTGTCCACAGAAAATGAAAGAGTATTTTAGATGATATTGCTTCTTACTGTTTACATAATAATCTATTTTTTAAAAAACTTGTTTCACTCACCTATCTTTTTTATCTTCTTGTAAGGCAGGGAGCACATAAATGTCACCCACCTCTTTCCTTCTCACCTCTGCAAGACGAGGAAATTCAGAATTGCTGAGAATATAAGGATATTTCATGTTAGGGAAACCAAAATACTTAAAAATTGAAAGTTCCCCATAGGTGTTTATAAACAGAGGTTTATAAATAAGGTTGTTCTTGCCTCTTTCCTGATAAAGCAGCCTTGATCGCTTGTCGTTTCAGGAAGGTTTTCAAAAGCTTCTCCTTAGTTTTCTTTGAATCTGTGACTGCAGCTTCTTTTTGCTGCTTACGTTTAGCCTGCAATACATTGAATAAAATACTTTGTAGTCATTACTTTTATTAAAGCCTTTGTCTCTCACCTTGTTGCTAGCATGGCTGCTCCAGCAACTTGGAGATCAAGAAAAGGCAATTCTTGTCCTCGGAATTACCACACAAAAAAGGAAACGGATTGGGAAGAGTCTGCAGAAAAAGGGAGATTTAGCTACCGATTCTTAATGATACACAAATGTTGTAATGACTGGAAGGGATTAGTGCAAACCCCACTGGAGTGGAAATTGCTCAGAGGAAAAGCCCACAATTAGTGGTGGCTCATCTGAATGAGGGCATGACCTTATTCCATACTGGAATCCTAGTGTAACTGCTGTTGGAAGCAGCAGCAAAGCCCAATGAAGCTAAATTCGCTGTGATTATTTTCCTAAATTTAATACAGTAGATTGACAAATGCCTTTCTTTTTAAAGTATTCCTTAGACTGCTGACTGTGACTGTAGAAGACAATGTATTGGTCTGAAGTTTGAAATTACTGGTCTTTCTATGTATCCCTGCATCAAATGGCTTTTCTTCCGTATTCTCTTGCACAGCCTAGTCAAGTAAGGCCTTAATTTTCTAAAAGTAAGCCTTCAAGAATGTCTGTCCTTCTGCCCCACCCTACATCTTCTGATGTAGCCTAATTTGGGAATGTTCTTTCTTCTTTCTAGATGGGCAGCATATAAATATAATAAATAAATGGCTTGCCAAGGCCAGTCACTGACAAGGAGGTTTTTGTTTTGCTACTGCTCTCTCAGTAGCAATTGTTAATTGATAAGTAAGAAGCCTATGTAATAAATGCACTTAACTAAAAATATGAGTAATGGTAAAGGAATACTACATAATTTCTTGGAATCCTTCTAAAGTTGAGCTTCTGCTAACTTAGGAATAATACTATGCTTTAGATGAAATAATTTGGGGAACAGTTTTAAAAAGGATAAGATTCCCAGCTGGTGAGGGATACAAGATGCTCCTCTACAGAATGTTGCCATGTTGTGCTTCTTTTCTTTGCCTAAAAAATTTCTTTTGCTTTGTTTATCAAATTTGTCCTTACAAAATTTTGTTTACAAATTCTGTTTTGTTTACAAAATTTGTCTTCCAGTTTCCACTTTGGGTACTCATTGTTTTTAAATATACCACCTACATTTTGTTGTGGTAAATACAAATCAAGTTATTCCAAAATCAGACCGTGAGTTTCAAAAGCAAGTCAGAGGGATTTAATACAACAGCCTGAAAACAAGATTTTAATTCCAGTCTCTTCTATTCCTTTATTCTATTCTTGCCACATTTGCTAAATTCTCTAATCCTTGGTTTCCCTAAATTTGCTTATCTGAAAGTAACATGTATTGAACCTAGTAATTCCAACTTCAATGGAATTGTGAGTGGGATAGGTATGCCTTACATACCAAAGTTTGCCTCTTCAATAGAGGAGCTTCTCCATCAAAAACAAAAATGGGGCGGATCCGAAAGAAGAGCAGTTTGCAAAGTCGGCGAAACAATATGAGGAGATGAGCATTATGGATGGAATTCCCATGACTGTCTCTTGCTCCTTTAATAGCTTGATTCAACCAAATACTAATATCTTAAGAAAGCATTTAAAGGAAGACAACAGAATAGTGACATATACAAAGAAGCACTGATCTGTTTAAATATACCAATCATTCATGCTTACATAATCAGCATTTTACGAAGCACATTTTATTAATTTTCCTAAGGTTGTAAAACCGATATATCAGGTAAATTTAACAAGACTGAAAATGAAATATTGGCGTTCAATATTTATTGACTGGAGAAAATCAACAATTATACATGAAATCTATAAAAACGTTCTTAAGGAAGCTCATTTTTTAAAGGATACCAACAGCAAGAATTTTTCCTTCCAACGTTTCTGGGTTTATAGGTCTTCCTGAGCATTCTAGTAACTTCCAAAGCCCATGAACTCCCATTGTTCGTTAGGTAATATAATGAAAGTAGAATCTGTTGAAAGCAATAAAATATTGGTAATTTCTTATATATTAAATATCAATCATAACATTGTATCTATTAGCTTACTGCAGAACTGCAATCTTGCTAGACAATTTAAAAATATTTAACTCAAGTTTTTTCCAAACTTGTGCCTTCCAAAGAAATTGTTTCCTCCCCAATTATTAGCCATGTTGAATAATGACAGAGTTAAGAAATCCACAGGTAGCTGCACAATTTGGGGAAGGCCTGATTTATCTGAACAGGAACTTTAAACAATAGCTTATTTATTAAAATGTCAGTTTTTCTACTAAAAATATGTGAAAACAATAGTACTTAGATAAAATAGATTAATGAAAAGAAAGCTGGTCAAGAACACCCTCCCTCACATCATTACCTATAAACCAATAAATCAATAGTTAAACCTTACAAGAAAAGGAATAATACTTATAAAGCATTGCTTTCTTCATATATATTTTGATTTAATTCAACCAATTATGAATATTGCTTTAAATGAAGTTTTTTAAAAATAGAAATAATCCTTGCATCAACTACAATACATATCCACCTCAGGTGCTACATTACCTAATCAACATTGGTATTCACATGCAAAACTGTGTAAAATAAATATATTATAAATAACTTCATAAAATATTATTCTGCAGTTTTACTAAAATAATTCATTCTTGCTCCATTTCCTCAGCAAGATGGCAGCTGACAAGCAGAAAAAGTCCTAATCAAATTACTAGATTGTTTAAGGGTTTGAAGTATATATTTTCAATTAATCCTGAATTAGCACTGGTCTGAATTATTTAAAAGGATTTTTCCTCATAAGGACAAATAAGAGATCTGGTGCCATTAAAGCGTTGGTAAGACAATTTTTCTGGTAGTCTTGGAAATGCTATCAAATGTCTTCGCTTTGAAGAGGAAATCCAATCCCAACTCCAATTCTTTTAAGTGCCTTGTCTTAACTGCGCAGATACAAACCCCTAACCTGCTTTGCCTTTTGCATTTCTCCTTTGTGCTTTAGAACTCCTAAAACAAATTCCCCACTGCAATCTTCTCCGGGACGCAGGGATTTTCTTTTTTGACTTTTTCCTTCAACTCCGTAAAGTCATTATGGACCTTGTGTAATCGCCCCTGCTGCCTATCAAACTTCCGACACCGAAACCAGAATTCACATAGGCGAAACTTCTAATAAAAGGGGCTTGCTGCAAGCAGGGCGAAAAGACCGACGAACCTTAATTGGTGTAAAGGGAAGATAAACTTCTTGAGTGGGAAAATAAAATAAAACGTTAAAAAAAGTCGGCCGAATCCGTCCGGGAACCTAAAAGATACAGGGAAGAACATAAAGCGCCGCTCACCCAGACAGCGCCATGTTATTACGTCACAAATAGACTGCGCTGCCCGCTGGGAGATGTAGTTCTTACAGAGGCTGTGAGAGCATCAGGACGAGAGAAACATGCAAGGAGTGCTTCTCTCGTTTTTGCAACCGCAGAACTGTCATTTCTTCATTTTTTCCCTTCTGCTGTCCCTTAACATTGGAAGAATTTTGCTGAGAAACTAGGATCAAAAAGCAGCTGGCATAAATTCTGAGTCTGCACACGACAGATGCGCTCAGAATTACTTAGAAATAGGGGTAGAGATCCAAGGCGATTTTTTTAAAAGCAAAAACACGACGTAATGTAATTTGTTGCTTCCTTTTCCTGCTTTCCCCTCCCTTCCCCTCCCCTCCCCCCCCAAGTTCTTCTTCCGAACCTAGTGTTTTCTGGCTTTCCCATTCAAATGTTACCAGCTTTGTCCTACTTAATTTTTTAAGATCAGGCTAGCAAGCTGTTATGAACGCCTGAACTACTTCTCAGTAAACATGTGCATTCCTTCTCCCCATTCCTTTACCATTGGAGAGTGGGATGCTAAGGTTAAACAAAAACTAGAATCAGAGTAGGGTTTGGTAATCCATTCAGAAAGATTGGCTTAGACAAAAACTCAGATAAGCAACAAACAAAAAGGTTGACAGGCAACCTTGCCAGGCAGTGGTTCTTCCCGATACGGTCGGACGCTCAACTCATCCCGGGCAGAGCCGTTCGGGAAAGATCAGCCTTGGCACAGAATCCCCTCCCTAGCAAAAGAGGCGCCTGACCCGCTTCATCCTTTCGAAGGACTCTCGCCCCCAACGTGCAACGTGAGAAGCGGCAACCCGGGTCACCATTTCGGCCAAACGGGTCGAGCCAGGCTTTATCAGGGTCCCGGGAGAAAGGTAGCGAAATAGTTCTCGAACTGCGCCAGAGAGCCTCTTCTGGCTGCCCTGGGGAGCCCCCGCGCGGGCGCGCAACCCGCCTGCCTCAATTCACCGAACTGGCTCCCTTCCCAGCCGGCGTTTTTCCCGCCACCAAGAGCGCGTCCATCTCAGTAACCCCCCCCCCCGCTCCTCCTCCTAATACCAGCCCCAGCCGAACCGACCCCTTAGATAGGAAAAAAAAAAAAAAAAAGCGTTGGAGTAACCAGAAGAGAAAGGGAAGTGACGTCATAATGGGTCGTTCCCGCCCAATCATAAAGCCCCTGCTCTCGCCGCCCAATTGCAGCTCACGCCCGCCATATGGCAGCCAATGAGCGCGCGGCATTCCGGCGCCGGCAGGAGGGGTTTGTCTGGCCGGGAGGGAGGGGAGAGGTTCCCAAGAGCTCGGCAGTGGCGGCGGTTCCGCCTTCCTGTGGTCGGTGCGCGGCCTCGCGTCCCCTTCTTCCTCCTCCCCGCCCGGCTGGCCCCCCCCTCTCTCTCTCTGGCAGCCATGGCGGCGGCGGCAGCGGAGCAGGAACAGCAGCAGTTCTACCTCCTCCTCGGCAACCTGCTTAGTCCGGACAACGTCGTCCGCAAACAAGCCGAGGTGAGCGACTCGCGCGGCTCCCCCTTACGCCCGTCCTCTCCTCCGGACCCGCCGCGCACGAGGTTTTCGCTCCTGGCCTTTGCCTGTCAGCAGTGGCCGCGTCGCGGAGGGCCTCCGCCGGGCCCACGTGCTTCGGCCAAGCCGGCGGCCGTTACAGCCGTTGGCCGGGAACTAGAACCCAGTTCGGGGGGAGGGGGAGGAGAAGAAGCCAACTGCTCTTCCCGCTAAACTCCGGCCGAGTCTTCTTCGCCGCCGCCGGCGCCCGGTTGCTCTCTCTCGCCCATCCTCGGCTCCGAGCCCCGGTTCAAACGCCCCTTCTCCCACCCACAGATCGATCCCCATGGAGGTTTTCTCTCCCTCGCTGATGGCCGCGGAGCCGGCTTTTCTCCTGCTCGGTCCCCATTTCCTCTGGCTTTCCCCCAGCTCTTGTAACCCCGCTCGTCACCCCACCCCACCCCCATCTGATACTTCGCTTTACAGTCCTGACCCTTGTGATTCGGACAACGACAACCCCCACCAACTCCCTTCAACAACTAACTTAAAGAGCCTCCGTTCCCGCCACCCTGTTTGGGATGAATGAGAATGATAATACTGTACGTGAAAGAGCTAAGGTTGTAACTGATGAGTAATTAAATGGGGGAGGGGGTAGTAAGTTAAGTAATGCATACAAAGGAGGGAAACTCCTCGGCTACCCAATTGATCTCTTGTTTCTACGGTGCTTAATATTTGTATTATGCCGGGCTTGGAAATGGCTAAGGAAGTGAGGAATCAGAACTGGTCTCTTGGCTGTTGTCCTTAAGTACCACACTCGCAGTAGAAGGAGCATTGTGATTAAGTTCATTTACAGTTTCCAGTAAAACAAAAAGAGAGGGAAATATTTCGGCTTCCCAGAATATTCTGAGCTCAAGATGCTGGCCTTGAATAAAGGAATTATGGCATAGATTTCATTCAGAAACTAGCTGAATTGAAAATTATATAGAAGGGTAAAAGGGCTGCTGTTTCCCACGAATTAGACTTGAAACCATGGTTTCTTTTCATAATGCAGGAACATGCTATACCTAACGGCTTTATTACTCTGGTTCTGAATAGTCTTTTTTATTATAAGTTACAATTCCAAACTGCAGGATTTCTCTATAATTAGCATAAAGGGATAGTACTTTTTCTGCTCCTGATTGCTTTTCATTCTTATTTTTTAAAAAAATAGTGGAGAATCTTTGTCCCTCGAAATAAATGCCAGTGCCTGGGTTAGAGTTTTCTCATTATATGGCTGTGGCTGGGCTTTTATCATTTACATCACTTGAGTGATCAGCAGAGTTCAGCACATTCTTTCACTGTGAATAGTTGTACAAAAAGCTGTTCTCAGTGCCCAAATGTAAAACAATATGGTCTGATTTTTCTTTCTGGGTCTGAAATAGGCACCCATCATTCAGAGTCAAAGTTCTGCATATCATTGCAATCTGTTTAAGTACTAGGAGTATCAAATCTGCTAAAAATTAGACAAAAGAAGCAGCAAATGGGGGAAAATAAAAGTATAACCAGATTCTAAAGAGTTTTGTGAAATAAGATGTAGAAAAAGGCACATTACTTATATATGAATAAGATGGCAAATTATCAATATAAATATTGCCTGATTGTGATAATGTCCCAGTTTTTACTGTGGCAACATATACAAAGTTCCATGTTCTGAGTTCCATATCTGAATATTTAAATGTTAGATACAAAAAGTAGGGGGATTGTTTCCTGGATAGTCTTGAGAGCTTCCAGAATCATTGGCTATATATATCCTATTCATTACCATATAGTTCTAAACCACACTGCAGGACATTGCTGTAGTGAAATCCTGAAAGCTCAGATCAATAAAAACCTTCAGGTTATATGAATAGCAGTATCATCTGAAAAGGTTTGTGAGCTACTATGATGATCATCTATGTGTATGTTAAGAGAAAGGAAAATGTTGTCTTTTTCAGCATTAATACCATTAGTGCAAGTTTATGGCTGTTTGTGCAGGTTACATCATAGATTCCACACAACAATGATGCTTACCGTATTTGCCGGCGTATAAGACGACTGGGCGTATAAGAGGACCCCCCAACATTTCCACTCAAAATATAAAGTTTGATATATACTCGCTGTATAAGACTACCCCCTCTTCCGCACACCTTTCACTTTTGCACTTTTTTTTTTTTTTTGAGGCACTTTTGTGCACCGTGGAAACGAATCCTGTGAAGCCGAAAGGAGCAGCTAGCCTTCAGGCCGATGTAGGCAGGCCTACTTCTCCTAGCTCCCAAGGAAACGAGGCACTCAGCGGCCTCCGCTCACACTGCCCGGCCTCTGCTCAGGTATCCAGCTGGGCTGTCAGGAGTTGTTACTGCTGGCGCGGCTCCAGTCCTGCATTGCCTTGGGAAGGGAAAGGCAAAAAGGAAGAGCCGTGGCGGCGCTTTGCAATGGCAGCAGCGGCTCCTGGTTTTGCCTTTCCCTTCCCAAGGCAACGCGGGGCCGGAGCTGCGAGGAGCCGCGCCAGCGGTAACAACTCCTGACAGCCCCAGCTGGATACCTGAGCGGAGCCCGGGTGGTGCGAGCGGAGGCCGCTGAGCACCTCATTTCCTTGGGAGCTGGAGAAGGAGGCCCGCCTACATCAGCCTGAAGTCTGGCTGCTCCTTTTGGCTTCACGGATTCGTTTCCACGATGCGCAAAAGTGCCTCGGCCGTGGGCAGCCGCAGTGCTTCCCAATTACTATTTGCCCGTGTATAAGGCAACCTGGCGTATAAGACGATCCCCCCACTTGGAGGCATGTTTTTCAGGGAAAAAAAGTCATCTTATACGCCAGCAAATACGGTATATGAGATAAGTAACTGGAGCGCCATCCACAAACATGCATTTTACACCAGGTAGCTGGATAACATGTATTCACAGACTTCGTTAAAATACATGTATAAGAAATAAGATCTTGATTGCATTTATATAACTACTAAAACTAAAAACTACCATATCTATAAGCCTCAGCATCTTTAAAATTTGATATAAAAAACCAGTTGTTGATCAAAGCTAACCTGGCATGTCTGGAATCTTTGTAAGTTGAGCATCTCTTATTTAATGAAATAATAAATTTAAGCAATCATTTCTAACCACTTTTAACAATTATAACCATTTCTTGAGTAATTTGTTGATGACTTTTAAGCTCCGGTTGCCAGAATTCGACAATATCCTACTGCCAAAATGCAGCAGCAAACTTTCTTAATAAAAGTATGACTTTTTTTAAAAAATGATTGAGCAGAAATAAAACAATTGTGTTGAACTATAATCAAAGACACTGCCACAGACTGGTGATGCTCAGAGTTGTGGCTATCACTTCAAGGCATAAGACCTGATTTTTGAGGATCTACCTGTACCTCATAGTTTTCTGCTTGACCCACATGATCTGTCACTATGCTTGAAATATCACTTTTAAACAGTGTCATCCAACAGGACTCTAGAAGTGGTCTTTTCTCTCATGGCACCTACCATCTCTAGAACACTTCTGATATTATGGGAGGAGTGACAGACCCAGGACAGAGTTAAAAGAAAGATCACCCTAGAATCCTGACATAGCCAAAAGTAAACTAAATCCCCCTCTCCAATTATGTAGATCCTTATCTAACTGCAAACAGGTGTTAACCATTAATTGAGAAGATTCCTGTGCAAAGGTTGTTTAGCAATAAATCAGTTTAATTGGACATTACCCACCTCCTTAAATGAGCCCTTAAAAAAATAAGCCCTAAGACCTACCTGTAAAAGTCAAAGCTTTTTGATTTTTTAATGTTTGCCGCTTATTTTCTGAACTTTCTGATTTTCATTTTTTTTTAAAGAAATATGGTATCTGGTAAGTTTAAAGTTGTAATGTATTGAGTTGCCCTATAAATCTCATAAAGAAATAAGTTCTATTACTGTTGTATTGAATGTGGCTTTCAGTGGCTGAAAAAATTCGAATTGCAGCCTCTGGATGGCAAATGTTACTCACTCATGCTCCAAGTAACTGGAAGAGTATTAAACAGCACTTCATAGCACATCAGTGTTAGAACATTTTGCAACCTGGTACTTTCCAGAAAACTTGGGCTATTTTCCAAAATTTGTAAGATTCACCCTGATGGGCACAGCATATTAATTTATTGCCAAGGTCATTTGAAGATACCAGATTGACATCATTATGACATATCATACCTAATAATGTTGATAATGTACTAATGTTGATAGTACTAAAAAGCAATAAATTTTGTTTTAAACTGTCCTAGGAAGAAAAAAATAGGATTAAAACAAAGTTATAATTTCTTTTAACTAGCTGCTGTATATCTTCATGACCTTCATTAGCAGGATCATATTTGAGAGGAAGAAACAGACTGAATCTACATGAATAAATTCAATATATTTCTCTGAAGCAGAAGAAAATCTTTGGGTTTCTTCCTTATACGTTTTAGAATTATTTTTTGTGAATTAAAGGTTCCTTTCATATTATAATTTTTCTTCCATTTGAGATTTGAGGTCTTGTATCTTTCCCAATATAGTACTTCATATTCCTGCTTTGAATAAAATAACTACTATAACAGATTATTTGTAATCTTAAACAGTTATCTACTTAAAGCATATTAAGTGGCTGTTAAGTCTTGATACCTCATTTTTTTAATGCTAAACTGTCTCTGATCTTTTCTTTTTTAGGAAACGTATGAGAACATACCAGGCCAGTCTAAGATTACGTTCCTTCTACAGGCTGTCAGAAATACTACAGTTGCCGAAGAGGTATTTTTCACCCTAAGGAACTTACAAGAACTGCAGGAATGTTTTATGTTGTAAAACAGGGCTGTCAAACTCCCAGTCTGCAGGCCGGATGCATCACCGGCTAGCCACACCTGGTTTAGCGAAGGGGTGAAAGGTCCTGATATGTCACGTGATGACGTGAGTTTGACACCCCTGTTGTAAAACATCATTTTATGATTGTGACTTATGGTCATACCATCTAAGGTGGAATATAGTATTAACACTACAACTTAAGCAAATTGTCAGGAAATTACAGCATTAATGTTTGTTACTCCTATAACTGCTAAACCCTAACTTATCACATATATAGAAGTTTTCATTCCTGGTTTTGTAACAAACCAGTGTTTAATATTTTGACTTTATAATTATAAAATTGATAAATACTCTTGATTTCAATTTTCTTTTCATGAACAGAACATGGCTTTTCTGCTTTCTGTGGCCCCTTGTACTTCCACAAACCCATTTCAACTAGGTGCAAGGGCTTTGAAATAAAGGAATCAAATATGTGTTTCATTCTTCATTTCAATGAAGAAACTCCTTGAGCTATAACTATGATTACATTAAATTTCTAAAGGGATACAAAAAAATAATAGTGGTTTAAATGAACTGCATGTACATTAAATGAAGCATATCTTTATATAAATGCAGTCAATTGTTGGGGTAATCCTCAACTTACAACCACAATTGAACCCAAAATTTCTGTTGTTGAAACATTTGTTAAGTGAGTTTTGCCCCATTTTACTACCTTTCTTGCCACAGTTGTTAAATGAATCACTGCAGTTGATAAATAGTATCCCATTTGTTAGGGTCGCAAAAGGTTGTCACAAGACACACAAACACCCCTGGGCAAAGCAATGGTCATAAATATGAACTAGTTGCCAAGCATCTGAAATTTGATTACATGATCATAGGGATGCTACAAATGTGGTAACTGAAAGGTGGTCGTAAGTCATTTTTTTCAGTGCTGTAACTTTGAATGGTCATTCAATGAACTGTTGTAAGTTGACGACTACCTGTATAGCGGATAGGTTCTCTAATCTTGTCTTTAGAAATACATGACATAATTTTTACATAGTACAAGTGGAGATCATTAATCAGTTCTCCAAATTTTCCATTTATGTAATCTTATGCAATAAATATGTTTATATTTTGGCTGTTTGATTAATTGTCTTCTTTCCCTGTCCCTATAACCTACTGTAATATAAATTGTTACAGCTGCGATTGGTATAATCAGTGGGATTTAATGATCCTTACTCAATTTTTTATTTTATTAAGTTTAGATGTCCATCTCGCTATCCAAAGTGTCTTTCTTCTATCATTGGTTCTTGAACAACACTGTCTGTTGTAAAGTTTTATTTTAGTTCTAAAATTTTATTTACTTTGCATTTCTTCATATACTAAGTCATTCTGTTTTTTTAAAATAACACACTTTATTTCTCTACATTAATAGTTTTTTGTCTAGAAGTCATGTTTACATTTTAATGTATAATAGAATGTCATTGCTTAATTTATTACTACATGCTTCTTAGTTCATAGTGCTTTTGCTATAGAGTCAGATGTCTCATTTAGTTCTTATATTAGTTATGGAGTGAAATATTTGAGGGGGATGGAATAACTAAAGGTATCAAAAATAGATCAGCTGAGTCAGCATTTTGGCTCAGCTGCTAAATTTTTATATATGTAAGAAAAATGTCTTTACAAAATCACTATTGGGTTTGTTTGTTTTTAAAGGAAACAGTTTACCATGTATTTGTCTTAACAGGCTAGACAAATGGCTGCTGTCCTTCTGCGGAGACTTTTGTCAGCTTCTTTTGAGGAAGTTTATCCAACATTACCCTCTGAAGTCCAAACTGCCATCAAAAGTGAACTGCTTGTGATTATTCAGTTGGAAACACAATCCAGTATGAGGAGAAAAATCTGTGATATTGTAGCTGAATTGGCCAGGAATCTAATAGGTATAAAATCTTATTTTGGTACAGATGCATAAAAGAAAAATATTTTAGCTGACATGATGGTTGTTGTGTTAAAAAAATGCTTTTCTGTATCTGCAGCTATGTTCATAGATTGTGCTAAGTCATAATAGGGTTCATTTGCCTTTGGCATATTGGGTGAATCAGGTCAATTGTGATTTACTCTTTAAAGTTAGCTAGCCCATGACAAAATATAAGCATGATTAAGCTATGATATGGTATGTGTCTAAACCTGGAATGTTTAATTTCCTTGTACTCTATCATGCTTTGGCTCCAATATTGGCTTTGAAATGAAGATAACACTTTTAAATAATGATTAAACATCTACCACTTTAAATATGCATTTTCATATTTAGAAATATATATGCTGCGCAAGCCTTGAGGACTATAACAATCCACAACCTTATGTGATCTCTGTGCAGCCTTTTCTGTTTGACATTAGTGAGTATGGCATCTCTGCACGTGATATTTCTGCATTGGTGGAATGATCTCTTCTGAAATAATGGGGTATTCACTCAGATTACTTTTTAATTTAGCATTTTGATTTAGCGAAACAGTATGCAACCACTGTCCTTTCAGTATTATGCTTCATGGGTGCTTTACTTACTCTTTTCCATTTGCTTTTTCAACAGCCAGTATAAGGTCAGTTGAAATCCAAAGTGTAAGGGTGGAGGTTAAAGTGAAGATTTTTTAAGCATTGTGAAATTTTTGCAAAGACTAGTCAACCAGGCTAGGATGTGATAAAAGTCTTAGGAAGGAAAATTCACTGTGTTCATCAAGCGTTCAGAGCTAACAAGCCATTGAAGCAGAAGAATATGCATCAGACTTCGTTGATCTAATTCAGTTAAATGCCATGATTTCCATTTTATTTTTATTTAATTTTAAAAACTGTACACCTAAAATGTTAATTTTTTTCTCTCACATAGATGAAGATGGCAACAACCAGTGGCCAGAAGGTCTGAAATTCTTGTTTGACTCAGTCAGCTCTCAAAATGTGGGACTGCGTGAAGCTGCTCTACATATCTTTTGGTATAAGTATTCTTAAATTGTTCATGAGGCCTTTATATACTCTGATAGAAATTGTGAAAGAAGGAAAGGTTGTCAGGTTGTTAAAAAGCTTGTTGCTGGCTCACACGCACATTATACATTACAGTTAGACAGTTTCTTTGTTTCAAGCCCATCAATCCTGACCATTATTTCACAATATATTCAGAATGAAAAATTCTTGATTAAAACAGGAGAGGGGGCTGTCAGGGATCATCTGTACCTAGTTGGGAAATGCCTCTTTACTATCATTGAGTAATTGGTGCAAAATTTATGTCTTCGTCTTGATTACTCTTTCATTTACATTGCTTCCCAGCAGGGATGCACTTCATATCATGGAATTGCAGGATATTATACCATATATACTCGAGTATAAGCCGAGTTTTTCAGCACATTTTTTGTGCTGAAAAAAACCCCCTCGGCTTATACTCGAGTCAGATTCCCCTCTGAAAAAAAAATGGTGTGGAGCTCCAAAGCTGGGCAGCCGCTTCCCTGCTTCGGTGTTTCCTTTGCAACTTTTAAGCATGGGGGTAATCGGAAGCAGAAAAGTTCTTTCTTGAGGATATATTGTTTTTTCTTTTTTTAACTGTTTTTTTTTTTGGGGGGGGAAGACCCACCGCCATGTGAGAATGCTCAGACACGAAATCTATCCGACCAAAAATAAGTGTGTGTGTTGTGGGGGGGATTTTAACATAGGGAAGATGTAGGGAGAAGGCAAAAGCGACGGAAGATCCTTCAGGGGAAACTGAGGGGGAGACTCACCCTTGGTCCAGATGAGCCCCCTTCCCCGCCCCTAAGGAAGCAGAGGCAGCCAGCAAGGGCAGGCAAGCCCCACTTCATGGACTCCATCCATCCTCGCTCCCACCCATCCACCCACCCAAAGCGACGAAGTCCCCCAATCGCGCAGCCCAGAATTGCCCTCCCCTCAGGGGGCAGCAACGACGCCCAGTGTTTCCCGAGACAAGAAGCTCCGCCGTGCAATGAAAGTGCCTAGGCTCTAGGCTGAGAAAACAACGCGAGCCGAGGTCACTTCGGCTCCACTCAGCTTCGTTTCCTCAGCTCCAGCTGCTTTCAGTCCACTCGGGAAGAGGGGGAGGAGATGGTGGCAGCTCGCGTTGTTTTCTGAGCTCTAGGCTCTAGGCTCAGAAAACAACGCGAGCCGAGGTCGCTTCGGCTCCACTCAGCTTCGTTTCCTCAGCTCCAGCTGCTTTCAGTCCACTCAGGAGGAGGTGGGGGAGGTGGCGGCGGCTCTTGTTGTTTTCTGAACCCGCGAGCCTAGAGCTCAGAAAACAACGCGAGCCGCCACCACCACCTCCTTCCCCTCCTCCCAAGCGGACTGAAAGCAGCTGGGATGAGGAAACGAAGCTGAGCGGAGCCAAAGTGACCTTGGCTCGCGTTGTTTTCTGACCCGCGAGCCTAGAGCCAGGACGCTTTCATTGCATGGCGGAGCTTCTTGTCTCGGGAAATACCGGGCGTCATTGCTGCCTCCTGAGGGGAGGGCGATTCTGGGCTGCGCAATTGGGGGACTTCGTGGCTTTGGGTGGGTGGGAGCGAGGACGTTGACTTTAAGCGCTGCCGACCAAGTGTTTCAAAAATACCGATGGGACCTCCGTCCACCACCACCCATCCCTCTTTCGCCTCCTTCCTTCTGATCAATCAGGTTTTCCCAGTATTTGCTCACAGCTGCGTTTTCTCTTCTGCCGTGCTAGGCATTGACCGCGGGGATTTCTGATTCCCCTTACACGCACGTGGATATGCCGCGGGGCATTTTCTTCCAAATGCTCCTCTGGCAGAAAACACTGACTTTCATGATAGTGAGATCATTTCCCAAATTAATTGATTCACTAACCCAAAAGAAGAAGATGTTGATGACAGTGGGAGGCAGGAGTCACTCTCTCCCTTGCAAGAAAAAAGCAAGAGCCGTTCTTATGATCTCTCCCTCTCTCCCCGTAATACAGTCAAGCCCTTTCCAGCACGTGGGATCCGCCCCCGCCGCTTGGCACCTTGCAAATGCAAAAACCCCAGGATTTTGCATTTGCAAGGTGCAAAGTGGCGAAGGCAGATCGCGCGTGCTGGAAAGGGCTTGACTGTATTACGGGGAGAGAGAGAGAGAGGGAGAGATCATAAGAACGGCTCTTGCTTTTTTCTTGCAAGGGAGAGAGTGACTCCTGCCTCCCACTGTCATCATCATCTTTTGGGTTAGTGAATCAATTAAACCTTTCATGATAGTGAGATCGTTTCCCAAATTTCCCTTAAATCAGGGAAGAAATCAGAAACAAACCTTTGGACTGAGAATAAGCCTGTTCCTATGATGCCATTTTTGTTCACTGCAGTGTGAAAAAACACACTTCTTTTTCTTCATCTTCTTGTTCCCTATTTATTGGTCTCTTTCAAAGAGGAAATTGTGAACATCAAACTTATTCTCAACTGTCCTAGTGAAAGTTTTTATTGGTATCTATTTTTATTTTTGAAATTTACCAGTAGCTGCTGCATTTCCCACCCTCGGCTTATACTCGAGTCAATAAGTTTTCCCAGTTTTTGTGGTTAAATTAGGTGCCTCGGCTTATATTCAGGTCGACTTATACTCGAGTATATACGGTAGTTAGAAATTTTTATTAACATATTTTAGTCCGTTTTTTAAAAAAAGCAATAAGAGTATTACATGTCCAACAAGCAATGTTCAAAGACTTTGATGGCTTGCAAAGAAAAAATTGTGGCAGTAGATTTATTTATACAGAATACTTGCAATTTTGTTTAGATAGGCACTGAAATTCAGCTTGTGCTGTTATTGGGTCTTTCTCAGTGAAATAAATAATGGCCACAAGTGAATTTTTAGTACATTTTAATAATTCAATATTTATTTTATTCTCTGTTTAGGAACTTTCCTGGTATTTTTGGAAATCAACAGCAACATTATTTGGAGGTCATCAAACGAATGTTGGTGCAATGTATGCAAGATCAGGAGAATCCAACAGTAATTTAACATTTAATTTTGTCTTTTATTTTAATGCCGTTGCAAAAAAAAAAAAAAAGTCTTGTTTAAGAAGAACTTAAAGTTCTTCATTCTGTTTAGTAATTTACATGAAATAGCTACCTGGTGGGACCCAGAAGAAGGGCCTTCTCTATGGTGGCTCCCTCTCTCTGGAATATCATTGCCCCAGAAATTAGAATGGCCCCCACTCTAGCACTCTTCCAGAAGGCACCGAAAACCTGGTTTTGCCAGTGGGCCTGGGGAACCCAGAGAGGGATGGAGCCCATCAAATGGCTATTGTGATCTGCTGTCGTCGGGGCAGGGGGGGTGGAAGTTGGTTTTTTTTATTTTATTTTATTTCCAATTTTTGTTCCATTGTACTTCACTAATTTATTTGGTTCTTTTTGTTGGTTTTTATTGGTTTTTTATTTTTATTTTTTGTTTTAAATATGGTTTTACATTGTGTAAGCCACCTCGAGTCGCCATGGGCGAATAGGTGGCAATATAAATTAAATAAACTACACTGGGATTATTTTAGATCAGTGTTTCTGGGGAATTGTTGTGATCTGTTCTTCATAGAGCTGATATTTAAGAGATTATCAGTTCAGAAGACTGACCTCGGAATCCCGTAGACAGCAGTATTTTCTTTGCCAAATTAATGGAAATCTGGGTGTTGTCAGTGTGTTTCACTAACATCCCTTGTTGACTTTTTATTGGATTTGGATAGCTATACATATCCCCCTCCCCTCTCTGAGTATGTCCTCATCCTAATGTTAGTAGAGATTGAATAGAATTAAGCCCCATACTTTACTGACCACTGGTTTTCTTTTTAGATCAGGACACTGTCTGCTAGGGCTGCAGCTGCATTTGTTCTTGCTAATGAGCAAAATCTTCCCCTTCTTAAACATTTTGCAGACTTACTTCCTGGAATTTTGCAGGTAAAATCTCAGAAAATTTATGACTGAAAGGCTAAGCTTGTTGCTATTATTTTTGTTGTACAGTGGGTGTCACTCAAAATAATAGCATAGAAAAACAATTATTGCATCAGATGAGTTATAGAAGAGGTGAACATGAATAAGCCTCACTTGATTAACATGTGATAAAACAGTGCTTCCCAAACCTAGCTGAAATGACCCAGAATTGTGTAAAAGTGTTTTTTTCTTTGGGTAGCAACATACGAATTTATTGCCAAACTACAAAAAGGGACAGTTAAAGTGTTTTGCCTACATGAGATAAAAAGAACTTTCTGATAATTTTAGATAATGAAAAAGTTTGGAAGCACCGCGCTAATTGCCTATACTAAGGGAAACTTTTGATGTTAAGGTCAAATGCGTTTGTTATGGAAGCTTGCAAAATGTTGAGTGGTTTCCTGTTAAATGCTTTTGAGTGCAAATTTACAAGGGAAAATATATTAATTACTGTTTTTCTTCAGGCAGTCAACGACTCGTGTTATCAAAATGATGATTCGGTCCTAAAGTCTCTTGTAGAGATTGCAGATACAGTTCCAAAATATTTACGTCCACACTTAGAACCTACATTACAACTGAGTTTAAAAGTAAGTTTGTATTCTAGCACTTCAATTTGAAATATTTATTTGTTAGAACTCTGGCCTTGATTTTAGAGTTTTCCTGAAATATTTTTGAATTCCAGCTATGCGCAGACACAAGTCTCAATAACATGCAACGTCAACTGGCCCTTGAAGTAATAGTCACATTATCAGAGACTGCTGCTGCTATGCTGAGAAGGCATATCAACATAGTTGCACAAGCTAGTAAGTAAGCCACTTTCATTATTTTACTCAAATTTATAACACAGGTACTCAATTGAGCCCAACATTTATGTTGCAAAGTAAGATATTTGTTAAGTGAGTTTTGCCCCATTTCATGACCTTTCTTGCCACAGTTAACTGAATCATTGCAAGTGTTAAATTAGTAACACAGTTATTATGTGAATCTGACTTGTCAGAAGGCAGCAAAAGGTGATCACATGACCCCAGGACACTGCAGTTGTCATAAATATGTGTCAGTTGCCAAGCATCCAAAATGATGCTGCAACAGTCATAAATGTGAAAAATAGTCATGAGTCACTATCAGTACCATTGCAACTTTGAATGGTCAATAAACTGTTGTAAGTTGAGACCTGCCTGTATATAAAAAGAGGGTTTTTTTAAGCCAAAATCCTGATGGTTAAGTACAGCAAGGGTCCCCAACCTTTCTGGTTTGATGGACTGGTGGCAGTAGGGAGAGGGAATGGTTTCACGCACACAGCCTAACTTCTGCGCATGCACAAATGAAACTTTGCACATTTGCCCATCACTTGCATGGCCCAGTTCCCAACAGGCCACAGACCAGTACCAGGTGTTGAGGACCCCTGAAGTATAGAATAGAATACTTCATTGGCCAAGCGTGATCTCAAAGTGCTAGCCACCCATATCTCAAGAAGGAAGGCAAATATAGGTTTCCCGAGATAATGTTGCAGGATCCGATCAGCATTGGTATCTGGTAAAGAGAAGTTCCCTGAGGGTGGGCTTCAACACAAGTCAGAAAGCTCAAAAGACTAAACCTCTGGTCCCAATGACTGACCTGGATTTGATCCTGCAACATTATCCTGGGATACCTATATTTGCTTTCATTTGTGTAATAGTAATGTACAAATTATAATCAAATCTTAATTTTCCCCCCATGACCACCAGCGCTCCAGAAATCCCTGTAGAGACTTATAACCAAAGTCAAGGCATTTAAGAGTTACTTAGTGCATAATTCTGATTGTTACTACTACTTTATTTACGCAAAGGCTAATTAAGCTCATAGTTTTAACGCTAAAGCTACGTTTTCATTTGCTGCTGTTTAAAGCTATCCAAAATCAGGTATACGCTAGATTGCAGTGCTGAAGCAGAGAAAGCATATATGTATAGGAATATATATGCCTATAGAGACAAAGGTTTCCCAGTCCAGTCAAGTCCGACTCTAGGAAATGGTACTAATCTCCATTTCTTAGCTGAGAGAGCCAGTGTTGTCCAAAGATATTTCTGTGATCATGTGGCCAGCCTGACAGAATGCTATTACTTTCCCACTGAAGTGCTACCTATTTATCTACTTGCATTTGCATAGTAATGGGAGCTCATCCGTTACACGGCTCTTGGATATCGAAACTGGGCTATGAGTTTTTTTTAACCACTGAGCCATTGCATCCTCATGTAAGACTATACATTTCTTCGAATCAGGAAGTGTCAGTATTCTTCATATACTTTCTGTAATTTCATACAAACCGTATCTTTGTTGATTGATTGATAAAAAGAGCTATTGGTTATGATAACTAATTGGTTGAAATGCCAAAATGAATAAAATCTTCAGAACTGAAACATTTATATAGCAATAGCACTTAGATTTATATATTACTTCACATCCCTCAGTGGTTTAGAGTCAGCATATTGCTCCGAGCAATCTGGGTCCTCATATCATGATACTATAAGTCTATATTAAACTTAGTTATGTTATTGCTGATTTCAAATCTTTTTTTTTTAATACTAGTTAGGATAGTGTGTAAGGATTATTAAAATATATAGGTCCTATGTAGAAGATTCTTGGAGACCTTGTTTCATTACCTGCAAATTAATAAAGGAAAATGATTGGGTATGAAATATAATATTAATAATTGCCTATTTTATATCTGTTATTCAGATGTTACTCAGTGTCTATTGAAGTAAATCCTAAATCTGAGTTTAGAACGAATAGCATGCTTAAGTTAGAAACACCGCAACCTAATTCCTTTCTTCCTATGGGTTATTTTATGGATTTCTCACTTGCTTCTTTCTAGAGTATTCTGAAATTATAATGATCATATGGTGTCCACACAGGACTGCTTTTTAATCAGGTTCTATTCCTAGTTATAATCTGTTCAGAATGTTAACTTACCTTTGTCTTTCTGGAAATTTGTACAGTTCAAAGAATTAGTGCATATCCAGAAACCTGGTATTTGTTTCAGTAGAGCTTTTATCACATGTTAAATGCTTTTGCAATTGTTTGTTACTGCTTTCATCAAGAATTTTCAATCTCCTTTTATTTATTCAATATATGGCTCTTTTCAGCTCTGTAATTTTAAAGGAGAAGCCAAATATGTTACTTCTAGCCTAGCCTCCCACTCTCTTCTCTTAATATATAAGCTACAAAAAACATAAAGGGAAATGGATAAAAGATCATTTTAGATTAATAGAAAAGCAGTAAATATACATACTTGCACAAATCCCATGTATCAAACATCATGATGAAGTCATAGATTAATGGTTGTAATTAAGAACAGAAAGTTACTTTATAAAATTCTGACATTTATGAACCATTTTGTTTTAACCAACTTCAAACACTAATTACTCACTAACACCTTTTAGTTGCCAATTAAATGACTATGGCTCACCAGGATCTGCAAATTATATAGATTGCTTATAAAATGATAGAACAATGAGATTCTCAAGAGCTTGGAACAAGCCATTTAAAATATCAATATTTTGTTTCAGGTTCAGAACAAATGTATTTTATACTGAGGATAGGATAAAGTCAATATGTTTTGTTTTGAGTCTTGAAAAATGTTGGGAGCATGTATGTTTTGTTACAATTTCAAAGTACTCAGAACATATTGTATATCCATATTTTACTTTACTTAGCTATAATTATTCCAAATATCAAACTGATCAGTTTTTAACATTGTGTCAATGTATATTGCAGTAAGTAAAAGTCCGCATTTCTTTTTGGGATTGTTAGAGGCTATGTTAACATCCAGTAGTGCATTGTTGGAAATTTGTTAGTAAGCACTGTTAAATTTGTTTTAGTCCCTCAGATGTTAGCAATGATGGTTGATCTAGAAGAAGATGAAGATTGGGCAAATTCTGATGAATTGGAAGATGATGACTTTGACAGGTAAAGATGCCTATTTTAGAAATTCAATTTAGGGTCCTTGATTTTTCCCAGGATTATTTTGTACTTTAATCTGTGTTGACATTTAATTCATGTCAAGGCCCAGCCCTAAATGTATGGGTGCACCATCCATTTCAACTGGTTAAGGATCAATGGTAGACACATTTTCTTTCTCATTAAAAAGATGTACAATATTTAAGAAATTACATTGTTTGTACAGAAAAATAAGTGTTTAATCCATTTGTTTAATAAAGTAAAAGCAAATCAAAAATTAGAAAACATCCTCACAGAAAGAAAAATAATAATTTCCAATTTGATACAAATGTTTCCATACAAAGAATCTACTCTAGAAATCAAGTATCACATGACCTAGGTCTTTATTGTATGAAGTTCTTAGAGTTTCCTTCGAGTTCGCTCCAAAATTCTTGGTCACAGTTAATTCATTGCATTTAAAAACTCTTTATTAATTGTGAAGTAGTATGGCAATAGGTTGACAATTTTGTAATGGAGGTTTTTTCAGAATAACTTTGACCATCATTTTATGCTGCAGTAATCACGGAACTGGGCAGAGTGAATTAAAATCTGGGCAATATATACAGTAGGAGACAAAGTCCAGGAACAGAATATTGAAGATGAGATGAGAGATAGTGAACATCAGATGGCTCCATCTGTGGATAGAATGATTTGCCATAGGACATGAAGCAGTGCAATGATTTAAAAGGAAAATGCAAAGTTTGTTGTTCATAGCATTCCAAAGCAGAGTCAAAACTAAATCAGATGAGGCCCCAGAAACAGATAATATGTATAATATAGGAATAGGAGCATCAGTTGATATTCTAAACATTGTTCTTACTGATGTTTTGCAAATTTTAGCAATGCTGTTGCTGGTGAGAGTGCACTGGATAGAATGGCGTGTGGCCTTGGTGGAAAACTTGTCTTACCTATGATCAAAGAGCATATTATGCAAATGCTTCAGAATCGTAAGTAATTTTATTTTAGATTTTCAGCTGCTGATTAAATGATGTAGGAACTGAGCAGTTAAAAATGGGTTTAAACGAATTTATAGTGAAGTAACCCTTGCATGAAAACTAGTTTGGTATTTGCGCGTAGGGCATCAGGCTAGAAACTGGGAGTCTTGAGTTCTAGTCCTGCCTGAAAAGCAAAGCCAACCCAGGTGATTGGGTGATCTTGGACCAATAATTCATTCTCAGACTTAGAAAGAAAACAAGAACAAATCCCTTCCAAAAATTGTGCCGGGAAAACTGCAGAGATTAGTCCAAGTAATCCCCAGGAGTCAACACTAACTTGAAAGTATAAATATGTATAAAGAGAGTGGTTGCAGAGTGTCCAAATCACAAACGTGGAGGCAGTACATGGACCAATCATATATCACTTTTTTGTGATAATTTGAAGTAGTCACTAAACAAATAGTTGCAATTGAGAACTGCCTGTATCATGAAGGTTTCTTTCAATTCATTGAAATAGGTACCCATGACCGCATACTGCACTTCTCTGAACCAATTTTATCAAATTGCTAACTGGGATGCAAGAGAGGAGAGTATTGCCATTCTGGAAATTGGAATGGAAAAGAAACTAGTTTGAACAATTCATGTTGTGAATAAAAACATATTGTTATCTTCTGTATGCTTTTTATCCTGACTCTGAATTCTTCCATTTAATTACAGCTGACTGGAAATGCAGGCATGCTGGCTTGATGGCTCTATCAGCTATTGGCGAAGGCTGCCACCAACAAATGGAGGGAATTTTGAATGAAATCGTTAACTTGGTATTGCTTTTCCTTCAGGATCCTGTAAGTTGAATGGCATTTTCCTTCTCCAAATGTTTATTTCAGTGCTTAATTTTATGATCTTACTAATTAAATATAAATATTTCAGCATCCACGAGTAAGATACGCAGCTTGTAATGCAATTGGCCAAATGGCTACAGACTTTGCACCAAGCTTCCAGAAAAAATTCCATGAGAAGGCAAGTATAAAGCTTTGTGTTGCACAGTTATTAACAAAGCTTATTTAGGGACCTATTCACTCATGGTTGCTATCTTTGTTGTAGGTAATTGCAGCTCTTCTGCAGACCATGGAAGACCAAGGCAACCAACGTGTTCAGGCTCACGCAGCTGCTGCTCTGATCAACTTTACTGAAGACTGTCCAAAATCACTGCTTATCCCATATTTAGATAACTTAGTAAAGCACCTTCATTCCACTATGGTATTAAAACTACAGGAGGTAAGGACATCTTAAGATGAAATGGAATATATTTAAGTTACTGTTTCAGCAAGACTTCATTTTTATTTTTATTTACTTGCTACTTTTTTCACAGTTGATAGAAAAAGGCACCAAGCTTGTTTTGGAACAAGTTGTTACATCCATTGCATCTGTGGCTGATACAGCAGAAGAAAAGTTCGTTCCATACTACGATTTATTTATGCCTTCTCTGAAACACATAGTTGAAAATGCTGTGCAAAAGGAACTTAGGCTTTTAAGAGGCAAAACTATAGAATGTATCAGCTTAATAGGCCTTGCAGTAGGAAAAGAGAAGGTAGGTATCAAGTTAATTCTCTGCTGTCTTCAGCTTTGTAGGTACATTGAGTTGTTTCTGTACTTGTAAATTGAAACCATTCTTGAATACATCGTTATATAAAGATACAATGTATTTGTTTAAAAACTGCCACAGCTTGATTTGGGTTCTCTTTGTTTTTAGTTTATGCAGGATGCATCTGATGTGATGCAGCTCTTGCTGAAAACACAGACTGACTTTAACGACTTGGAAGATGATGATCCTCAGGTATGTGACAGAGAATATCTTAGTTTGGTCCAAATTTCTAAAACTACATATATTTGGAAGAGAATTCCTAAATGAAGTTATAATAATCTGCTTTACCACATTTAACTTAATTCAGTATTTTGCAAACCATGTATGGTAGAAATCTACATTTTACCCAATGACAGCACAGTTTTAATTGACATACTGCAGTAGGAACAAGGAAGCATTTTAGCTACCAAACCACCTAAAAGCTTGCTAAGCATAATCAGGATAGGCCTGAAAAGTTTGAAGTTTTTCCCCAAATGAACTCAACATCTTCCAGGCTTTTTGCAACTTCTGCAATTTCAAAATATTGTTAGCTTGCCCATTTTACTCAATCAGGTTCTTCTTAGGTAACTACTACTCGTTCAGCAAGTATTGGCACTGAACAAATGGTAATTTAAACCACTCCTCAAAGTTTGTCTCTCACAGCACCTCTCTACCTCTTTCCATAGTGCTCACCTACCTCCCCAACCTGCTTGCAGGCCACCCAGGACTTGAAACTTCAACTGGCTTCCCCATTGACTTTGCTTGTGGAAAGCCAGGAAGAAGTCATAAGTTGCGGTCATGTAAGATTCTCACTTAACGACCTGTGATTTTGCTTCATGGCAGCAATTAGTGGAATTGCTGTCCCGAAGCAATGTGTTCTTACAAAGTCACACCTTATCACTGCATCACTTAACAGTGGCAATTCCAGTCCCAGTTATTATATATACATAAGAAACATATTCATATATTTTGTGCAGAAATTATTGTACAAAAATGTCCTTTACACTTTTGATGTGATAAAATCTAATTGGATAGCTTGCAGCAAAGTGCTGTTGCAATGCTTATGCCAAGCCTCTATAATGGAGACTTCATATTCCATAGTGATTAAGACTGACCTATGAAAGTTTCTTTTCTCATTTATGCCATGAATTGGTTAGCTCAAGCCCAATTAATTTTGGGAGGACACTAATATTTTCTAATAGTTTTGTAAATGTATTTTTGAAAGACATTTCAGATATTTCAAAGTACTACCCAAATCTGTACAGTTAACTTTTAAAACAGGTTTGTTAGGGATTGGTTTTTATACAATTCTAGCTGTAATATAGTTTTATAGTCATTATGCTTGAAGAAAATGAAATCTAATTTTATTAATTTACAGATATCATATATGATTTCTGCATGGGCTAGAATGTGCAAAATTCTTGGAAAGGAATTCCAACAATATCTTCCTGTTGTTATGGGTCCTTTAATGAAAACTGCATCAATTAAACCTGAAGTGGCCCTTCTTGACAGTAGG
Source organism: Hydrophis major (assembly GCA_033807585.1). NCBI lineage: Eukaryota > Metazoa > Chordata > Lepidosauria > Squamata > Elapidae > Hydrophis > Hydrophis major. The sequence goes on along the minus strand of CM066332.1, from coordinate 32,448,363 downwards.
TTCTGATATTTTAATTTATATTTCTTAGTTAATTAGGAATGGTACAACTTTACTAAAATTAACCTTTTTTTCTCACTAGCTCAAGATATGGAAAATATGAGTGATGATGATGGCTGGGAATTTGTAAATTTAGGAGATCAACAGAGTTTCGGTATTAAGACAGCAGGTCTCGAAGAAAAAGCAACTGCATGCCAGATGTTGGTAGGTGCTATTTTAATTAATTTTTTAAGATAAAAATTTGGTTCCTGATGCCCAAAATGTTTGGGAATGAGATTCCTCAAAGTTGAAGAGTTAAAAACAAGATGGAACTTGTTGAGGTAATTCCCTGTTATCGTGTTTCTCATATAATAAGGCCGGGCCTTTTTTTTTTTTTTTAGCCCCGAAAAAACGGCTAGGCTGTCTTTTCGGGTGTGACTTAATTTCCCCCCCCCCTTGCATCCTCGGGTGGGTGGGCGGGCAGCGACAGCTTGGATGTTCGGGAGATCTTCAGGTTCGGGCCACCGTTGCTTTCCCTTCTCCCTTGCTGCCAAGGCGTTAGAGCAATGCCGCGGCGTTTGGCGCAGCCACGTGCGGCCAGTCAGGGCTCCTCCCTGCAACCAGAGCCCCGAGGAGACACTTGGCTTCAGGCGCTCCCGTCGCTGCCTTCCCTTTGCTTTCGAAGGTAAAGCAAATTATTTTAAAAACGATACCCTATTACAACAAAGCCTCCTCTGCCTGAGAGGGCAGCCAACCCCCACTTGGGGAGGCAAGTCTCCCGGGGCCTCTTCGGTTCCTCCCCGACCTCCCTACCTGACTCTGACGCGCAGGTCCCTTCAGCCCAGCAAGCTCTTCCACCTCAAAGACTAGGCAGGCGGCTGCGCAGCAGCAGCAGCGGGTCCGAGCCGCTCGCAGCAGAAACAGCCACCACCCTTAGCTTGATGCGGGGAGAACGACCGAGGTTAGTACCCACCAGCCCGTCCTTCCTGCCTTTGGAGGCACCTGCACTGAGCACCTCCACAGCCAGCCTAGCCACGCCGCCCAACTCCTTCGGGGGCATCCACCGAGGTAGTCTTCACAGCTCGGTTTCCCCTACCCACCCCGGTTGCAGGGAGGAGTCCTGACTGGCCACACGTGGCTGCGCCAAACGCTGCGGTGTTACTCTAATGCCGCGGCAGCAAGGGAAAAGAGAAAGCAACGGTGGAAGATCTCCCGATATGAAGTGCCCCACCAACGCAGGCAGCACCATATCCGGGCATGCAAACAAAAGTACTTCCTAACGGCAAGCCCCACCACCACCATTCCCCCCATTTTGCATGTTTAATATGGGCCTTAATTTGGGGGGAGGGGCTTAATTTGATTTTATGCCAATAAAACATGGTGGGGCTTCCTATTGGTGGAGGCTGTATTGTTGGAGAAACACAGTAGGAGAATGAGCGCATACAAGGAGACGTATAGAGAGTAGTGTTGGAATAATACACAAAGAGCACACAGATACACTGTACAGTAAATGTAGGTTTTTACTTCCAGAAAGGTTTAAGCAAAGTCCAAAATAAGCAATCCAAAGTCATTCACAAGTTAAATCAGTCAGTTTTCAATCCAGGGATAATCCAAATGTCAAAGTCCAGTGTCAAAAAACAGTTCAGTAACAGACTTACATTAAATCCAGAAAATATCAGTCAATTAGGAAAAATGGAGCAACAGCAATACTTTCCAACAGAAGGAAACAGAGATACTCACTCAGACTCACACTCTTCTGAGACTAAGACTAAGACAAACCAGGTTTCTGGCTCCATATTATGGCTGTTTGAGAAACCACACCTAATTACAGTTTTGCATTTTCTTAAAGTTAGTTTTAAAATGTTTATCCTGGTTTATATATTTCTAACCCAAATACCTGTTAGGTGACTTATATTCCTAACAGAACTCTTTGAAAGCAGTGGTGGTATTCTTTCTGTTCGGCCCGGTTCTGTCGAGCTGGTAGCGGCGATGAGCAGCAGAGTTCTCTCCTGCTGCTCTGCTGTTGGGCCAACCTGCCCGCCTGGGCTCCCATACTCACTTTTATCCTCTGAATTTGAAGCGCAGCTGCTTTGCGCGGCAGAGCAGAGTGCCGCGCGGCAGCTGTTGAAGTGACCATGAGAATGCAATCTTGCAGGAGGTGAGTTGGAACACCTCTGCGCCTGCGCAAAGTGTGTGTTTGGTGCATGCACACAAGCCACGCTCATCTAACTGGTGGTAAAAAATATTTGAATCCCATCAGTTTGAAAGGAAGCTATTGAAACACCCACTCTTAAGAAATATATGTTAAATCACTATTAGCAAGAAAATATAGTCTTTTAAAAAAATGTTCTTCCACTATTCATTTACAACACTGCAGTTTTTTGCATGTGTACTCTGTTCGTGTTCAAATAGAATTTCACAATTTGGGGAAATACATTTATTTGTATTTTCCTTTATTGGTATTTATCTATTTTATCAGTTTTAAGTCTACCACTAGTAGTTTGCTTATTCATGATCTAACTTCCTTTGCTGAAGAAATTTATGTTTGGATTTTAGGTCTGTTATGCCAAAGAATTGAAAGAAGGATTTGTGGAGTACACTGAACAAGTTGTGAAGCTAATGGTTCCTTTGCTGAAGTTCTACTTCCATGATGATATCTTTTTCTAAGTCTGTTCTGTTTTCCTATGAACTGTTAATGTGACAGTTTTTAATGTCTGTTATCAAATTATTTAATGACATTCTAATATAGCTTATTCAGGAAGATGACAATATTCCAGCCTTCTTATTTGTCCAAGTAAATCCTTTTGTTGCAAATCCAGATCAGTTATGCAATTCCTGCCATTTTATGGTGCAAATATTTTTAAAATGTAATGTGAGACTTAAAATTGAGAATGTGGCTTTAAAAGAAAACAGCATTCTCAATTTCACTTGATTTAAATCTGGGTTAAGCAAAATTAAATTATAAGAATTATACTGCTTCATCCTTAATTGTTATTTACTGTTTATTACTAGTTTGGTCTAGTGATTGAAGCATCCGACTAAAAAGCCAGGAGGCTGTGAGTTCTAGTCCTGTCTCAGGCAGGAAAGCCAGATGGGTGACTTTGGACCAGTCACTTTCTTTCAGCCCAACCCACCTCACAAGGTGGTTGTTGGGGAAAATAGGAAGACCAAGGGATATGGTGTATGTTCATGCCTTGACTTTTAAACTACAAAAGTGGGATGGTTACCTTGATCACATTTTCTAAAATAATTTTTACATTGCTAAAAAAATATAATGATTTCCCTTAATGAATTCAACGTGTTCGTGTGGCAGCTGCAGAATCAATGCCTTTACTTCTGGAATGTGCAAGAGTTCGTGGCCCAGAGTATCTCACCCAGATGTGGCATTTTATGTGTGATGCTCTTATCAAGGCTATAGGAACAGAACCTGACTCAGATGTTCTATCAGAAATCATGCATTCTTTTGCCAAGGTAATTTTTTATTTTACGTGGAGAGCATTTGGCTTCTGTTAATAATAGCTGATCTCCTAGGATCTTTATTGAGTAAAAATAAAGTAGCATATACACAATTATTCAGCATATGTTTATTGGCTGAATTTTTCTATCCTTTTATTCAAATGTTCATTGAAGACATGGATAATTTTAATCTTCGAATTCCCAAGTTTTGCCATTTTACTTTTTCTTTTGTATCACAATGATTCAGTCCACTGTTTCATTGAACTTAACATTTATTTATTGGGGGGGGGGGACGACTTCCTTATAGATTTACCAAAAAGTCAGATTTCTAATCTTCTCCTCTTACAATGAAAAGAGAGGAGGAAAAAACTATGAAACTGTAAGTTTCTGATCTTCTATTTCTTTAATATGGTAGTCTTTATCTTGGAATTTCTACATGGGGATAGAACAGTGTTTATCAATGGGAAGAACTAGATCTGTCCATTCCAGACAAATCTGATCAGTAGTTTTATGTGCATTCACTAAAAGAGGAGCAAACATTTCCTTAGTTAATCAAAACCCTGTACTTCTATTACCCAAAACATGTTTCACTGCAATATGCAAGAAGGAAGCTATTTTCCGATTTAATTATTTCCCACCCAATAGCAGAAGTTCGATGTGCTATATACAAAACAAAAATCCATCTTGCAAGATCAAGACTCCTGTTTATAGTATTT